>OX031068.1:38942482-41722482 GCA_943736015.1 Tridacna crocea
CATTACACAGGAACCTGAGCTGCACTATTTCAGAAAGCATCAAATGAATCAAAGCGGTATCCAGTGATTGGAGTTGTGAACTGTGAAGCAGATAAAGCACTCTAACCCAAGGATCCATACAAATGAGACGTTTTTACCCAGCACGAAATAAACATTGACAGGACGAGCACAGAACTTCGGGCAGTGCAACAGATATGCTTTTAACCCTTTACCACACAATCCCGACTTTTAACAATCCTGCAAAAGAAGCCTTTTGAAAACATTGTGGGAAAAGGAGAAAATGCTGGTTACCAGCATTTTCTCCTTTTCCCACAATTTTTCTTCCCTTCCTTAAACAATTTTCAATTCTTTAATCACATTTATTTTGTCGTCTGCAAATGCTTTAGATTTGGACCAGTCTAAAATTTTGCCGTTTTGCACAGGGTTGAAGTACCTATTCATTGTTCCCGAGCAAATCTTATAACAAGAATTGTCCAACAATCAGTTATTCCTTCATTACGATTTATGATAATTCACGGCTTCAAACCGATGTGTATCGGTATCCCTATTCCTTGTTTAACTCTTTGCCAAACAACAGAATTTTAGACCAATCCAAATTGAAAGCATATGCCGACGACAAAGTGAGCAAAATCTACAATGTGACTCAAAAATTGAAACTTGTGTTGAGAACAATAGAAAACATTGTGCAAAAAGAAGAAAATGCTGGTAACCAGCGTTTTCTCCTTTTCCCACAATGTTTCAAAAGCCTTCTCTCACAGGGTCGTTAAATGTAGGGATTCTGTGGTAAAAGGTTAGATAAATGACCAGCTCCTGACAATGTCAAAGCTAAATAACGTTATAAGAATTTTTCTCAAAAACATTCTATATCTGTACATATTCACGGTCTCTGAATATTTCTTAACCCTTTACCCCATAAGGCATTTCTAAGGTATCACAAATTGACCCTAAATAACAGCAAGGATGAAGCCGTTTCTTATGTGTATATGACATTTTTAGATAGCATAGAAAACATTGTGACAAAAGGTGAAATTGCTCATCACGAGCAATTTCACCTTTTGCCACAATGTTTTCTAAAGGTTCCTATGAGCAATGCGTAGAAATGAGTATCTATGGAGTAAAGGGTTAATATACGAGGTGAGGTTCTGACATACTGAATGGTGTCGCACGAAAGCGGTTTACCTCTACTGTTAGAAAAAAGAGAAAGCCCTCGTGATCACGTACTGTATTTTCTATTTTGTAGAGTATACTCAGCGTCAATGAAAAGTCACCAGGTACTAAAGTTGAACAATTTTCACCTTACCACAAGAGAGAAGTTTTCAATTACGTCATTTACCAACTTAAATTTTTGACTTGAGAATGCCCCTATGCCTTGTGCTTCACGTTGAAACTGTAATAATGTGCTAGAAAAATTATAGCTATTTCAGGAATTATGCCCTTTCATCAATTTGTAGTAAATGTAAAGAGGAACACGCGAAATAACATGGACTAACATCGTTTGATAGAAACACCAAAATATAGGCTACCATCTTAAGCGTACATTTACGAAGACTTTCCTAATGAGGATGACCTCAGGCAAGACAATTAACCGTTCGCCACACAATGACTTTTAACACCCTTAGGAAGAAGCCTTTTGAAAATACTGCGAGAAAAGGAGAAAATGCTGGTACCCAATGCTGGTAGATTGTTGTCTGCAAAAGCTTTCAATTTGGACAATGTCAAAATTTTGTCGTCTGGTAAAGGGCTAAGAACCCTACCCTAGTACTGGTGAAACCCGGGTCCTACATGAATATGAGGGTTTTCGCCGTGACATGACCGAAATAATGTTGAAAGCGGCTTAAAACACCATTCAATCAATAAATTTTCTTTAAGAATTGGTTTGAATTATTACCTTTTTCCTCGGCTGAGGTGTCGTTTCTTGCAACTTGTATTAATCTTCAAAGCATTGCATAGATTAGACGTTCATGACTGTTCTCTTCAGAATATCTTACCAAAATCCACACTGTACGTCAAAGACCAGAAAGCGTTATTGGTGTGTAGCACTCTTGATGGCTGCTTTCCGGGAAGCTACCCGTTTCTAGATGTGGGTATTTCCAATGTTTAATATCGTTGATCACGTGATACACACTTGTCTGTTAGAAGTCACGCTCTCTGGTTTTACACTGTTGCCTACCACTGAGCTACTTTGATTTAGGCAACTAGCGTGTCGACAGTCAAATGTGCAAGTCCAAATGAAATTTAGGGATTCACACTTGTAACTTTAAACACTGGTGCTCATACGTCTACAATAATACGAGATCTCTCTAAAGCTTGTCTCTCACTTCAAACCAAACATTGGCATACAATCCAAATATACTCCAAACACAAAAATATTTGGTCGATCGTGACACAATATAAAACCGAACTAGATACCTTTTTACAAAGCTAAACTATTGCACACAGGAACACGTTCCCATGCTATCAAATGATATCCAGAACTTTCTACCAACTCTTTTCCCATCACACTACAATTTACAACGAGAAATCTTAAAAAAAAAATAACAGTTTATCCAATCTGCAGCCTAAGACTTTTACCCTTAACCAAACAACCCCAACTTTAAATGATCCCGACGTCACTCGAAAACAATGGGAAAAAGGAGAAAATGATGCAAACTAGAATTATATTTTCTACCTTTTGAGAGATAAATTTCATGGTTTGAGCATGTCTATTTTATCGTCTGCAAATGCTTTCAGTTGGACAATTTCTTTTTCGCCTGGTACAGAATAAGATCTTTAGAAGTTGAAGAATTTAATCCTTATCAGAATATCCCGATCACATATATTAAATTTTCACAGAGACTTTTTCCTAATACCATGTCCGTTCGGAATTTTTGCCAAGACACAACTGTCGTGGCCAAAGACATATGGCAAAGTTTTTCAAATTATTTGTGCCACATTGAAATGTCTCTGTATAGTCATTCAACGAGCCATTCACAGTGATTGTATGGCGGCCATTCACTGGGCTCCATTCTCTCTCCGTATCCGCTGTTTTCAGCGAAAGACTTCCAATACAAAACGTTGTCAGGCGGTTTTGTGTGTGCGTGAGGCCCCCTTTTCTTCTTTCTCCATCTCTTGGTATTTTAGTGAATAGCACTCTTCTTTTTATAGCCCAACAAATAGCCAGTGGTCATCTTTGTTAGAAATGGTAAGTGACATTTTGAAATGCCTTGGCCCTTTTCCTTCATGTGTCAAGTTTTTCTTCTTACGTACTTGTGAAAGTCAATACTTGTAGCGTTATTGTCTTTTCTATGAATCAAAACTTCCATAATTTTTACAGAGTTTCGACCAAGATCAACCGATGCATCTATGCAATTTGATTCTTTGCATTATCTCTTCTTGATCAATCATATTATACGATACCTACAGATGTTTTACAGATTCGTTATACCAAATTAGAAATGTCGCAGATCGACACTTATTCTCGCTTTCATCACTTGTTTTAACAATGTATCAGTAAGAAAAGTGATAATTCATAAAATAGCCAACCAATCGTCAGCGAAATTTCACCAAGCGTTTATAAGGACGTTCTTGGGGTTATTCTCCATTTTTTTCGGAATTTGAAAGTAATACGAATTCTGATTAGCTCAAACATATGCTCAAGCCAATCAGAAGTTGTGTTACTGTCAAACTTGGAAATTGCTTGTGAATACGGATCCAGGTGTTCATATTCTTTTCGTAGGAAGGCTTACACTGAGATCTCAACGAGATTGGTTGAATAATATACGAGGAGAAGTGTTAAGGTGTATATATGGACCGACAGACAACCAGATTACATTATACCAATTCCTATCCCACTGTTTATTTTTTCTGAAGGAAAAAAAGGGGGCTAGAAAAGGAGGTGTCAACATCACGTTAACATGCGTGGTTTGGGTTGTTATAATAGGCGGTGTGGACGGTATTTTTCACGCGCGAAAATAAACTCTGAAAACGCAATATTAAGCAATTTACTATTTAGTGGACTTCTTTTGCAATTGGAAAATGCGTATATTTTATTAGACCAGATATGACGTCACAGTAGCTAGCCATTTTATTTAATCTCATCCATTGGAAGCGTTGTTTTCATTAACTTACGTTCTTACAAGCCTTTGTGAAACTCTGGCTTAAAATGTAAAAATACAGCAAGAGGTCTCGTATCACTAAGGAATATATTTTATTTCCTATTTTATCTTTCAATGGCTTATAACAGCTGCATCTCTATATTTAGTTCTTAACCCATTACCACATAATCCCTACTTTTGACGCCCCTGAGAAAGAAGCCTTTAGAAAACATAGTGAGAAAAGGAGAAAATGTTATTAACCAGCATTTTCTCCTTTTCCCACAATGTTTTCTATCCTTCACAAAACAAATCTCAAATTTTCAGTCACTGTTATTTTGTCGTCTGCAAATGCTTTCAATTTGGATCAGTCTAAAATATTGTCGGTTGGTAATGAGTTAAGCTTTCTTTTTGCAAGTTTCGCACAAATTCTCGAAAGGGAGAGCTATCGAGATTGTTAGAACAGAAATTTATATATGGCCTACAACATGCAAAATGGGGCATTCGGACATCTGCGTAAAGTGTCGTTTCGGATCAGCCTGCACAGTCCTCGCATGCTAATCAGAACCGGCATTTTCCGTATTTATGCAATTTCCTGCTTTGTGCAAGTTTGCTGTAGCACAAAATCTAATGTAGTCGATAAGTGCCGTCTCGGATTAGTCTGGGCAGACTGCACAGGCTAGCCGCGCCGAAACTTTACGCAATTGCCCAAATGCCCTTTTTGCGTTTTGCAAGCAATATATGATGCCAACCGAGTTTGAGGCCAAGCCTTACATTTTTGTATTTGACCGAAGCTGACAATAAAGGGTGAAATGTCCCCATGAAAGGACGCCTCAAAAAAGACTTTTTATTCTCTCTTTCAAAGACTAATGGCTTGTAAAACAGCGAGTTCTTTCTTGCAGAAGTCGTATGAAAAGGCATTGATAGTCGCTACGAAAGGGTTTTGTATCAAACTGTATTCAATCTGGCGAAGCAATTTAAAGGGAAATAATAAGGAATAATACAGGGCGCAGTCAAAAGAATGAATATATCTTTTCAATGTTTACAAATTTTGATAATAACGTCGCTGTATCGATTTCACTCCGTAAATCAGGATCTGAAGAATAAGAAATAATACAGGTCTAATAATAGCATTCGAAAAGACCTTTTGAAGGACATCGAGTGGCTTTTGTGACTCGACGGGAAGGTTTTTGTGCCTTGGCGACGCAATAAAGATCTGTGACGGGAATCAGCAAATCCAAGCCTACTGTATGATAAACACGATTTCGAGCGTGAAATTTATGACAGATACAACAGAAGTAAACCGGATACCAGTCAAGTTTGAATTATGAAATAGTGAAATCGAAATTATATTCAATGAAATATTTACGCTTTGACTTGTATCTCTCCTTAAAGTCTTTTACATGTAACTTAATAATTTCTGCTTGTGAACGGTTTAAAAACCAGATTTCCGTTACCATTGAATATGATTCGGTGATAGTCAGCCATGCAGTAGTTGCCTGTGCGAATGAAAGATCTAACCGCATATTTTGCGCAGACTGAGCTTGTTCTAAACCGTCCACAAAAGTTGTTCAGGTAGACATTGACTTGGGCAATCTTGAATCCAACACGAATGTAAAGAAAAAAAAAAGGAAAAACAAAGAGAACAATTGATCAAGAAACTATCAGGCTGTGTTGGTACTCTGTTTAGCCTTGCAGCAATCACTTTGTTTTTTCTGTAATTATTCCACACGTACCGGTTGTTCTAAGTGCTTAAAAGAACGAAAATTGCAAGACAACTGCTTGGAGGGGAAGTATTCAGAATTTTGGACTTTAACCTAATTATATATATATTTTTTATCTGAATTTAGAAAAGTCATAGTTGCAAAACACTAATAACTAAGAAAGATCCGTATATGGAAAATAGCTTGCAAAGATTTTTTCTTACACTAATATTTAGCCTCATTGGGTATTATGCGTTTCGCGCCAAAATTTCACAAAGACTTATGGGAATGTCATATACATGATCTTTCAAACGCATCGATAAAATGGCTGTCATTAGTATCGTTTTGAAATAAGTTTGACGACGTTATATCTGTCCTCTAAAAATAGAGTTCCAAAACTCAAATCGACTACCCATTTATCTAAATACTAATTAAAGTTGAGCCATTTTACGGGAGTTTAATCTTTCGCTTTATTCTTGGTTGCAAAGAAATATTTTTAAAGTATCCAATAGTGTTCAACAAGAAATTTAGATTCGCTGCAAAAGTATGAATACGCTCCTTTAGAAACTAGTAGGAACAATTTTTAACCGGCCAACATAATGTACCTATTGTGTTGTTTTGGCGTACATTTTCACCAGACTTCTTCAATAATACACATCGATACATGAGCCATGCTCTGGCAATAGAGGGTTAAATACATCTCATCTTTAATGAGGGGAGGAAATGGCTAGGTTTTATAGAAATATATCAATGTAAGAGAAAGGAATGGAATTTGTTTCTCTTCCCTCAATTTTATATTAGTTTATTCTTTCAAAAGCTGTACATGTAAATGCGTAAAAACGTGTTAATTTTGATTGATTTTGAGAGTAATATTTCGCTGTAAGCCAAACAAATCCGACCTCGTTCAAGGCTAGAATCTGCTGTTCTCTGCTAACAAATTACGTTTCGTAACAATTCAGAATGAGGTGGCAGGGTGCAAATTCAAGATCTGTAAATGCAAAGGAAATGTATTTTCGTTGCATGTAGCAAAGAAAGAATCGGGTGGCGATTGGTGTGCATTTAAGATCATACCACACGCTTTATTGGGGCTGATATTGTATGCGCTCCGTCTGTAAAAAAACTAAAAGGAGCATTCTTCATTTTATTTTCTTTGATTTCTCTCTAGAACTATATTAGTCCTGAAAACGGGATGGCTACGTTTATCCTTTGTTTAGCTGCGATGAACCGATATATGTTCTTGATATAACATCTTACCTAAATCTTTTTAGATTTTTTTATTCGATATAATTATACACATACCTCTGATGACTTGGCTTTAAAATCGCGTTTATCATAAATCAAGTTACACTGGTTGCAACATTCCAAGGGAATCAAGGATGAAATCCAGGAATATAGCAATCTGGTATTTGGTCATCTTTGGTCTTTTTCTGACAAAGGAGGCCTGGTTCCGTATACACCAACCATTCTTACGAACATTTTTAGTCTTATTCTCCATATTTTTTCTAAATTTGAAAGTAACACAAATTCTGATCGGCTAAACCGTTCGGTTAAGCCTATCAGAAGTTGACTTACTTTAACGTCTGGACAAGAATGGTTCTGTTGACTCACAGGAATGGTCCCCAATGGACCATCATCGTCAGTGAGATACATCGTCGTAATAAAACTGCAAAATCTTCGAAAATGGCGAAAGGCATACCAGGCTCATTAAAAGAGTGGAGCCCAGTCGCTAGACAGTACCGTAACAATGGCGTGAAACAATGGTTCAGCTTCCAAGTTCGACCAATTTCTCCACGGGGATTGACGATATGATTCATATCTCTCTCATCGGTGATCATTAACGAACTTTATGTTTGAGAGCAGCCAGCAGCTCGGGAAGAATATTGTGCGAAGATCTGGTAAATGAACCTCCAAGAAAGCAGGGAAAAGTACTCTTGCAGCCGCCATATTATTAATATATATAGTGTTTCAAACGCCTTTAAACACCATTCAAACTACCAGACAAATCCAAGAGAAATAATAAAGTGTGTATGCGGTAAAGGGTGGAGCATCGAACGATGACAATCGAAGATGTTCAATTTTGTCATCGACCAGATATAACAATGTAATCAATCCTTGTACCCTATTGTTACTTGTAACAATAGATCTTTTCAAACCGAGATCCCATCCTCACAATACAGACAACTCAAATAGAAAGTTAATTCCGTCAATAAAAACTTGTAAAAAGATGTCCCCCTTCAACGAAAAAAAAACTGGTATAGATGTTTGAACGTTTAAAGGTGCTTGTCACCGACTTTCCTTTTAACGATGACTTTTGTTTTATAATGTTGCCAATACTCTTTTTAAGATTTATCTTTTATTTATTAATCGATATGACATATCTATGTTGAGTTCTTCATCAACAAAGTTGCACATAATTTTGGCCATCAGTTATCATACATGTGTCGGTTTACTTCGGAAACCTCGTAAAGTACGGCTTGTTTCAAGCTGTAGTTTCGAGGTTTTTGAAGTAAACCAACGATATGTGCAATTTTCCAAGCATAACCATCAACACTGGGAAACATGGTTTTGTAGCTCTACACTATGGAAGTCGGAATGGTACATTAAAACAATCCTTGTCGAAATTAACTGTAATTTACCACATGTCACCCACAGACGACTTCCTTTGTCTTGCAGACCTCTTGTGAAAACATATGAAATAAAGATAAATTACTCGTGACGAGCGATTTCTCTTTATACCAGATGTTTTGATATGTTACCATAAATTACCCCAAGTAATATTTTCTGTTTTCACATCTATAAAATCCGAAAGATTCATCCAGGTTTCCTTACGTACCGTTGTTCTGGAAACACAATTTTTTGTGACCAACCAATAAGCCAAAAACATTTTCTTGGCAGTTTGGAACTATATAATTATAGTAAAAGATCGAAGTAAAAATCGAAGTGTCAATCCTTCCTTAAAATGTATTTAAAGCAAATCCTTAAAATACAACAGATCTATTGAGATAAGATATTGTTTTGGGTGATGGTGGTGCGTAACATGGCTCAGGTGCTTGTCTGAGAGTTTAACCCTTTACTCCATAGATAATTATTTCTACTCATTGCTTGTAGGAGCCTTTTGAAAACATTGTGGCAAAAGGTGAAATTGCTCGTGACGAGCAATTTCACCTTTTGTCACAATATTTTCTATGCTATCAAAAGGTGTCATATACACATAAGTAAGGCTTCATCCTTGCTGTTACTTAGGGTCAATTTGAGATACCTTAGAAATGCCTTATGGGGTAAAGGGTTAAGATGATAAAAGATACTCGTACTACCAATATTAGAATGAAAATGTTCATAAAGATGTTTACTCACCATACGCGGAGAGTCAATATGTATATCCGATCTGAAAACTTAAATCCTTTCACTGAAAATTTGAATCACTTTTTTATCACTGTAACTGACACAACACATTTATTAGCACAATTACATTCTAATTCCAATAAACACTCAAAAACTTAGTATTGCACGATCAAGTTTAAAAAAAAGTAAGGTTATGCTCCCAATATCTGACTCTTGTAAACTCCTTAAGAATAGTTTCGTTTCTTTAATCAAATTGTAAAATTAAATAATGTTCAATATTATGCTCGGGCAATTTATCAGAATCAACAACTTTTATGTGTGGCTATAAGGATTGATTATCGTCCAAATTTGTCGCCAAACACCTGCACATGATGGTAAGAACACACCATATCAGTTACATGGCTTAAACATTGTAGCCCATAACGATGCAAGAAAAAAGAACATTGGTACCATCCAACATGCACAAAACATTGTCTGACAACTTAAAATGACTGTTAAAGATGTCTGAACGAGTTCAGACGCACCATCGCACATTAACTTGCATCAATGCGTGCCTCGATATAACTGTTGAGGATTCCAGTATAAACATATTGGTACCGTCACATGGAACTCGTGGGCTCTGAGTGATACTGGCCGTAAAGCCGTTGACAAAACTTTGCACCATTGCACCATGGTCTCTTCTACAATCAGGAATCTCGGTAGTACTTAAGGTCAAATGAAGGGTAGTAATGCCATGAAGATAATACTGTAGCGTGTGAGTTTGCAAATGTATGGTCCATTGATACAACGATACTTGAAGTCATTGCAAAAATGATTCGCTCCAAAACATATCATAACGTCAAAGTCGATAGTTTTGACAACTTTGCTCGTAATACTTGAGCATATAGGTATATGCCTATTATATCAAGATAACGAAGATGTGCCCTTGTAACGGCATGTAAAATTCAGTATCACTTCTTTACGAATAAAAAAAATGTTGCCAATTGGCATAATGAAGGAGACTCATAGATACACTTTTCACCTAGGACAACAATCTGGCATTCCGAACCTCCTTCCTTTCTTTGTAGGGCCTTGGCTGGCTCAATACGTGAGAATCACTCTAGCTTCCTAAATCTTCTTTTCCGTTTTTCCCATCGAGTTCCTTAACCTGCAAGGGATAGACAAGTAAAGATTATGAGCATCTTGAATAAATTTGTGAAGGCAATGGATTCAGTTTACCTCTTTCTACATCTCAAGATTGGGGAACATGATATAACGTTGTTTGTGTTTGTTAGCTCTTCGGAAAGCTGGATGAGATGCCTTTGCTCTTGCTACTTCTCTAGCACTTTCCATTGTTATTTACATCTGACTTACACGGTTACATGGTCCTTTATTAAAACGTGAACCATGGGTACAGTTAGACGCTGTATATGAACCGAAGAACTGTAGAGACCCATTATAAAGCAATATAATCAAAACACTTAAAGAACATCTCATCTTTTTCGGAAATACAGACTCGTGAATAAGACAGTATTAGATAACTGTTTGTTTGGTAAAAGACGCTGCGTTCAATAAGACATGCATATCAAATATTTCTGGTTTGGTGAGTGCACAAAACCATACATTTCTGACGTTTTAAATGTATCTGGACTATGATCTAGCAATAGGGGTTTAAAGCGTCTCCATGATGCATGATACCAAGCAAGTCATCACATCAATTTAGACCCTTAAACTTCATTTTGTCTAATATTTGACTGGATATTGGCGTACCCATTTCCTTTGACACGCCAAAAATTTACCAAAAGCAAAAAGTTCCGACCCAGGTCAGCCTGCAAAGACTGTGCAGGCTGACATTGATATTTCTTTACAGACATGCAAAAAGCTGTCTTTTTCACAAAGCAGGCTCATATTGTGTCTCCTATGTCCAATATTTTGTAGAACTACTGTCAGATCTACTTGTGGTCCCTCAGAAAACCGTTGGATGGTTTAAGATCTTTTACACATTTTTTAAAGAAATCTTAGATCTTTTAAACAACTTTTATTACACTGATTTTTTTTCTTTATTCTTCTTTATCTTCTTCTTATTATTATTATCATTATTATTAATACTACTGCTATTGTTTTACTCCAACGGATAAAGATTGACACAAAATGTGTTATTTCAAATGGTTTCTATCATCAATACGTTTACCGATAGAGTTCCGAATTAATCCTTTCCCAAACAAGCCCTGGATTTTACGTGTCTGCAGTACAAGTCTTTTGAAAACACTGTGGGAAAAGGAGAAATTGCTCGTAACGAGCAATTTCTCCTTTTCCCACAGTGTTTTCTACCCTTTAGGAGAACTTTCTACCATTTTCATCAAATTCAAAATTGTTGTCTGCAAACTCATTCAGTATGGAAGAGTTTAAAATTTGTTGTTTGGGAAAGGGTTAATGAAACGAAGTTTTACAGGTGATAAAACCAACCTAGACATTAAAATTGCGTGTTTGTTCCGGCTAAAACATGCCACAAGGTAACAGACAGTATAGATCCAACATCAAACTTCGCGTTATGCCCAGTTTGATGTTGATCCAGATTATTTGCAAAAAAACAATTGTAAGCCAGAACCGGCTCTTAGAATGGTTAACTCTTTACCACACGAGAACATTTTAGACTGGTCCAAATTGAAAGCATTTGCAGACGACAAAATAGAGGTGACTGAAAAATAGAAATTTGTTCTGGGAAGGGTACAAAACACTGTGGGAAAAGGAGAAAATGCTGGTCACCAGCATTTTCTCCTTTTCCCATAGTGTTTTCAAAAGGCTTCTTTCTTAAGGGCGTCAAAAGTAGGGATTGTGTGGTAACGGGTTAATTATCCCCGGATTACATGAGGAGATACGGGTAAATGAGACAAAAAGCTTGACAGTAACAATACCAAACTATTGACCCAGTCCCACGCTTTTCGGTCCAGACATTTTTGTAACAAAGAGTGCTTTGCAGCAACTAAAATAAATCGAAGGTGATTTAGATTTCTTTTCATGAATTCTGTAGATTGTATGTCGATACCTGTAGGGAATCTTTTTCGTAGAGAATACGGATACATTGCTAATGAGCTGGCAAATTTTCGTGTTGCCGGTGTTTTGAAAATGGTCAACTGTGGTTCCAGGTCATATAATCACAGGTATCTTAGTTGAAAACTAATGATGTTGCGGACGGCAAATTTAAGTCTGTTCTCGTCGTATATCACCCACAAAAGGCCCTTTTTCGCCAACTAACCTAACTCTGGCATACTTGACTGTAGAAACACTTCTCGGATAGTGCGGACCAAGAACAGTTGCACATGGGTGCAGTCTGTCATTGGTGCAGACTCTCTGCCTCTCAATCCCTGTTACTAAGGTGACGGCTAGCGGAAAGGAAAGTAATGACTCTAATTACTAAAGACAGGAATAAGTTAAAGAAGATAATGACAAACAACGAAGACAACGAGAGAAGTCAATAAGGCTGAGGGTGACGATTATAACCCAAACCAGCGGCCATGAGAAACGACAACGATCATATCGTCGACAATGAAGGCAATGGCGCAGGTAATGTAGAAGAAAAAGAAGAATGAGGAAGAGGAGGAGGAGGTGATGGCGATAACGAGGAAGACAGACGCTTTGACAAAAAATAAGACGAAATTTTGAAGTAAATAGATATCATCAGTAGCATTTGGCTGAGACTCCAAAATTATTACTACAAAACTCAGTTGGAAAACTCCATGGAGAATGTAGAGAATGATGCTTTTAATCGGAAACAAGTGCTGCACTTCACATGTGCAATGAACCATAACGAATACCCAATACGCTACTCGGACACCTTAAAAATACTTGAAATAACTCATGTATACATCACGATGGAAAATCTTGAGGAACCTCATTCTTTTCAACAAAAAATGCGTTTTCTATTTTGATCCGTGTGGTAAGTAGGTCTTCATATAGAGGTCACATGAGCTATCAGAACTGATGCAAGATTGTTTTCATTTCATATGTCTGCTTCATCCATTACTTTAAACTGGCTTGGTGACCACCTCTATCGAGCAAACAGATGCATCAAGCAAAGAAAATGATTCCTTCCACTAGGATGCAACTGTTAAGAAATATAGTTTCCTTACCCAAGAACCTATCCTAAACAAGAAATTTTTAGTGTTTCAGAGCTCTAGATAAGATGGAGTGATGGTATTCTATATCCATTATTTCCCTTCCAAACCCTATGTTGTGGGTACCCATTAGAATCGTCTCGATGAGACGATTCTAATGAGTACTCATAACATAGGGTTTAGTGGAGAATAATTAATATTTTCAGTTTTAAAATCAAAATCACTCCTCTATCTGGAGCTCTGGTGTTTCTCAGGTGCTTCATTATCATGCTGTGACTCTACTACTATATCAATTCTTATACCTTAGCCTTTACCACACGACCCCGAGTTTTAGTGACCCTGGTGTAAATGGTCTACATAAACATTGATGGAAAAGGGGAAAATGCTGGAAACATAGATTTATAATACCCTGTCACAGACAAATTCAATTATCCGATACACATTCAAACTACCGTCTACAAATGACTTTAAATCGGATATCTAAAATTTTGTCCCTGAGTAAAAGGTTAAGCTAATGTCTTTTAACTAATTACCACACAGTCCCTACTTTTGACGACCCTGAGAAAGAAGTCTTTGGAAAACATTGTGGTTAACCAGCATTTAGTCTTTTTCCCACAATGTTTTCTACCCTTCCCACAGCAAATTTCAATTTTTCAGTCACATTTATTTTGTCGTCTTCAAATGCTTTCAATTTAGACTGGTATAAAAAAAATTCATGAGGTAAAGAGCGAAGTTCTCGTTACAAAATCACTTTCACACAAAACGGAACACAAATAAAATCCAAGTCAAAAAATGTACAAAAAAATGCAAACTTCAATCCATATTCGCATGATAGAAAGGCATACCTTGAAATGAACAAGACTCGATTCACAAAGAAGAAAAATGTCAGGTCCCATCATTTGGATATGTATCACTTCCCTAAACAAATGCTAAATGTATAATGACACTGCCTTTAACTTTTTTACAGGGTCACTTTTCCAGTTTATGAAAAGAAAGTTGGGCTAGGGTAGGAGTCTAGGCGTATAGAATAGCAGAATGAACAATGATGAAATTATATATTCGGCCTTTTACAAAAGACCGGATAAGAAAAGAATCGCCCCATTTCATAATGTCCCCTCATTCAACTGGTACAACCCCAGGTCCGTCTAGACGAAAATGCATCAAAGCGGCAGTAAAAGAACTTGACCTTTAGGGTCAAGTGAATTAAAAAGACAATAATAATTATATCCAAAAAAGTTGTGGATTTGTATATGTAAATCCCGACATGCTATCTATTATCGCTGTGGGAAAATTACGATAAATTACGAGGTGGTCCAACTTTGGTGTCGCGGTCACGTCAGACCGGAGCATCTTGGAAACTGATACTTCGCTATTGTCACAATGCTTTTATTTGGCTTTATTGTGTATCTTCATAAATTTCAATCTGTTATTTGGTGAGAAAGATGTGATTTCGGCCTAGACATTCACTTGCGTCCAAAACTATATCAGCTGTAATGATTGAGTACAATCGATATAAGGCTTGTGTTGTATGAAGTTTTAAGTTTAACTCTTGCACCAACAACGGCAACTTGAAAACATTTGCAGACAATGTAGATCAAGATCAGACTACATAGAACATGCAATCTGATCTTTGATACACATCATCCACTGACTGTTTCTAAGCTCTGATAAGAAGGTTTTTAATCCCAAAAAAGGTAGAAGTTACATAGTTGGCACCCACTTGAGGACCCCCATCCAGTGCTAGCACCGGGATATGGTTTATCCAAAGGTTGAACCCAACCAAGATGAAAATCGAACTTTTATTATTGTGGATAAAACAGCAGCCGTCCCATCCTGTATTCACCCTCCACTTTTCCTCCTTTCAACTTAGTAAGACTGATTATCCAAAACCAGAGACCGTGACTTTACAAACTAAATGGGAAGGTATTTTTGCATCAGAGTAGTAGATAGTCAAAGTTAGAAATAATGTCTATCTGAAAGAGGTTCACATCGCTTTCAACCGACCGATCAACCGACCGGCCGACAGACCCTCCTCCCCCACTGACTGCTGTAAAACTGACTGATTGATTGAATTTGCATTTATTTATCGTTTATTTATCGTCGCTACCGGTTGCCCATCCGAGCGACGCCCCGAGAAGACAATTACTAGTAGTTGTTACGGGGTTTAGTGCAAGGATACAGGTCGAAACTACTGAGAGCTTCGCCTGGTCCTTTAACGTGCTCGGCGTATAGCACCGTCACACGGGATCTCGGTTTAATGTATCATCCGACAGACTATTAGTAATTTTAGTTGGCCAGCCGGGGATTCGAACCCACAACCTGTGGAGACCCGAAACATTGTGTTCATGAGTCCTACGCTCTACCTATATCGGCTGGTAAAACTGACTGGCTGATCAACTGTAAAGTCTCTTTATGCTCTTTGCATACTTTGTATCGATCCCAGTGAGCACCAGCTCAACCTAACAAAGGGTAAAATTTGATTGATCGAAATCGACTGAAAAAACTTGAAAAGTGCATCAATTTGTGATAGGGTTACACTTTTGTTTCGATACTTTATACAGGTTGAATTATCATATCATCAAAAAGGTTATTGATTTTAAGGTATTTGGTTCCTGTTACACTTAGTCTGCTCGGTGCGTCCTCAATATACTTTTGCGGACAGTGCAGATATCTATCAGACTGCATAGAACCTTCAGTCTGATCATGGTCTGCACTGTCCGATACGAGCGATGTGTTTTTTGGAAAAAAAAAGGACTTGAAAGTTATAATTTTCGAGTTTTAACTATTTGCTGAAAAAGTTCAATTAATTCGTTCAGACGTAGAAGGGTATACAACAACTGAAATTAAAGCATATTATTTGTTTCAATTTAATGACCAATCAAGCTCATTTCATGTTAGAACAAAACCAACGTGGGGGTGGATGTTTTTAGGTTGCAATGAAATAAGATTTATTATCAGATAGACAGAGAGAGAGAGAGAGAGAGAGAGAGAGAGAGAGAGATGAGCGGGGAAGGGCAGACAGATCGACAGACACAAACACACAGACACTCAGATAGATAGGGAGCGCGAGGTGGATCAGAGAGGAAAGACAGACATACAGACAGACCGACAAACAGACACCATAGACATACAGCGCGAGAGGGAGATCAGAGGAGATAGACAGTTAGAAAGATTGACAATCTGAGGGACAGAGATAAAGAAAGGTCAGTTGGACAGAAGAAGAGAGAGAGAGAGAGGGGGGGGGGGGGGGAGATTGGGGATTGGGATAGAGTCAGAGAGAGTGAGAAAGAGCAAAAGTAAGACATAGATCGGAGACAGAGACGGAGAGGGGCTACAGAAGTGGCACAGAAAGACGAAACAAAGCTCATCAGTAGGACGAACGGACAGGCAGTTATATCACGGCGGGGAATCACATGACACAACAACACCAACAATGACCATTATTTGAAAAAAATTCCCCAACTTCAGGTAAGAAAATCTTCAATAATTCCGTTAATACGTGACCTGATAAAAAACACCTGATAAAAAAAGTTATTGACGAGCAAACAAATTATTCAGGGTAAAAATTTTGTTTGCTCGTCAATAACTTTTTTTATCAGGTGTTGTTTAAAAAATCTAACACATCAAGCAAATCCCCGGAGTCCTTCCGCCTTCTCTGCTTCAAACCAAATTCCAATCGGTCATGTATTAACGGAATTATTGAAGATTTTCTTACCTGAAGTCGGGGATTTTTTTCAAATAACGGTCATTGTTGTTGTTGTTGTGTCACGTGATTCCCCGCCGTGTTATATACATAGATTTACTGGCAAGCAACACGCCGATATAGCTCAGTAGGTAGAGCGTAGGACTTGTGAACACAATGTCCTACAGGTTGTGGGTTCGAATCCCCGGCTGGCCAGCTAAAAATTACTAATAGTCTTTCGGATGAGACGTTAAACCGAGGTCCCGTGTGACGGTGCTATACACCGAGCACGTTAAAGAACCAGGCGGAATTCTCAGTAGTTTCGTCCTGTATCCTTGCACTATCCCCCGTAACAACTAACCGTCTTCTGGGGGCGTCGCTCAGATGGGCAACCGGTAGCGACGATAAATAAACGAAAAAAAATAATCAAGCAACACGCGAAACGGGGCATTCTGATATTCGCAGTCCGCGCAAACTTATCCAAAACAATACGTTCCTTTTAATATCATTTTCTGTTTTGCTCAAGCAAACTGTGGGACAAAATCTAATGAAGACGTTTTCAGTGTCGCCTTGGATTAGCGCTGGCTGATCCCAGACGATATCTTACGCAAATTTCCGAATGCCCTTTTTTGCTTGTTGCAGACCAGCTATGATAACATTATGGTACTTGTAAGCATTTTCTGACATTATTTTCAATGTGGAAACTATAACTGTAGCAACAGTTTCCGTCAACAGTCTTGCAGACCTCTTACCGGACTCCTCAATATTGCTGTATATATACTCAGTTTCTGGCATTTTCTATAGACTCTGAACTAAAGTATATATGATACCAAATTTGTTGGTCTTCAGTAAAAATTGCGACGAGAAATAAAAGAAAATTAAGTGAACACTTATTCATGGAACTGAGTATATAAATGCAAGTTGAAATTTAGGTTGACATGATACCAATCTACATCCTCTTTCATTCTTTTTCTCTAAACATCTGTCTGATAATTTCCGTTTGAAAATGATATTCTAGAACACATCCGACGCTGTTTTGGTTAGGATAACATTATTTGTTCCCCATGAAATTTCCTGCAACAATTTGATATGGCTTGAAACGGAAGTCATGTCTTATTGTGCTTCAGCCCTTAAGCGTGCATAGTGAAAACCAGTAGATATTTTTATTGATTTGCAAAACTTAATGGTAAAAATTAAAATTTACACGTCACAGAGATACAGCCTTAACTGCGTTATACAGAGTCCGTCGACCTTCTCTTTATCCGTGACTAATCGACACTTAGCGCTTAAGAGCGCTCGGTCAATAAAAATAACCTTAAAAAGAATGGACTGTCGAAATATTGCCACTCAAGGACAGTTTTGGCTAGAACACGTAACAAAGCAGTGAACAATGTTGATTAAGGTCAGACTGCAATTTCTGTGCAGTCGTATCTTAATAAATTATATCGGCAAAAGTACTAGAAGTTGTGCCTATCAGTCTCTAAGGGTTAAAGCTGATCTTTGATGCTCATAGCGACTGCAAGCTCGAACTGGCAATCAATCTAAGACTATGCAACGTATTTCTCATGGCAATAATACTATCTTGCCGATAGCAACATTAGATTTTCTTTTGCGAACTTAAAACTGCAACCCCACACAGTCTGATCTTCGTATCTACTGGTCGATGTACAGTTCCATATTTGAATTTTAAGTCACTTAACGCATACAAAATGGCGTAAAATACAGGTCTATTTTATTATATCGCACAAAACAAATAGATTTTGACAGTAAATCGCCAGGCTTCATACTTCCGGTTGAATATGGTAGAAAGGGCAGGCTGGAGTCTGGTTTAAATTTAAGAAAAGAAAAAGAAATTGTATCAGGACAAGATTCATTGAAACCTGATCTCTGTTATTGATAATGAAATTCTAAACTATTTTTTGTTAGGATACAATAGCTACCGTACAGAAAAAGTCAGCTCTTAATATCAAAATAAAATACCCATTCACTTAATGTACAATGTACTCTTAGGATGCCAAAGGGTCTTTTAGTAATTTTTTGCGGACAATGTAGATAAAGATCAGACTACACGGAACATGCAGTCTGATCTTGAATCTACAGTGTCCGATGTTTTGAAAGTTTTTTGGAAGTGACAGTCATGGAAATCGCGACAGGTGCATACTTTTTTACTATATTATAATGTCCATTTCTTTTCTTTGATAGCTAAGGGTTGATCAGTTTCTCATCTTCGCTTTTTAATTGTTTGCGCAATCATATCAAAAACCATTTCAAAGCTGAATTGTTACGGAGTTTGGTTTTGACTGGAGATTTACCCCCATCTTCCCAAATTTTTAGTACTAGTTTTCTGACTGACAGTCTGTGTCCCATTTCAAAAGTGTTCATAGTAGCCAGCATCGGTACAGTTAGTAGCTATGAATATTTCATTAAAAAAAAAGAATCTTCATCGACATATTTGTATTTCTAACTCAACTTCTTAAGTTATCGTGGATTAAACGCTTAAGCTTTACTTATATAAGACTTATACGAAAAATAAGTAGGAATAATTTTCCAAGGAAAAGTGGTTTTTTTGTAGCTCCAGTAACCTACATGTGGCTTTGTGCTAGTGTAGATTTCCTTACACAAACCTTTGTAGTAGTATAGTTGCCTTACATGTAGTTTTGTACTGGTGTAGATTTCCTTACATGTAGTTTTCTACTATTGTAGATTTTCTTTCTTGTAGTTTTGTACTAGGTTAGATTTCCTTACATGTAGTTTTGTACTAGTGCAGATTTCTTTACATGTAGTTTTGTATTAGTGTAAATTTCCTTACATGAAGTTTTGTATTAGTGTAGATTTCCTTACATGTAGTTTTGTACTAGTGTAGATTTCCTTACACTGTACTAGTGTTGATTTCTTTACGATTGTTATGATCAGTTGTAGCGTAATCCATTTTCATCGCTGAATAACGCAGGTTTGATTACTTCTTTGGTAACATGCATCACAGAGACGCATTAAGCCCCCATTTGCCAGACTATGGCCCACATATTATCCTCTACTGAACAATCCCGTGTTTTAAAGAATTTAAAACATTGTGCGAAAAGGTGAAAATGCTGATAACCAACATTTTCCTCTTTTCCCTCGATGTTTTATAGTATTTCATAGATAGAAATAATTATTCGGTCCACTTGTAATTTGTCGTCTGCAAATACATTCAATTTAGACAAGCATAAAATTTTGCGGTCAGGTGAAGACTTCAATGCAATAGTTAATGATACTGTAACCACATCTATTGAAATGCGGCCGTCCATGACATACATGTAGCTTAGAAATTTTCTGGCCGAAAAGTAATTTAAAAAGATATGTGAATTGGTTCGTCACGGTAACGTATCTGTATATTCTTTTTTCATCCTTCAAGGGTGTAGATGCCGGTATATAAAAAAGCAGTTGCGTGCACTTTAGGGACTGTGTGGTAATTGGTTAATACGAATTAAAACTCCATTAAAAAGATCACCTCCAAGAGGACATAGAGGGAAAAAAATGTTTGTTTTTTATGTGAATGGCCGAAATTTGTTTCATCTCGTGAACATCATCCGTAAAAATTTTCACGAGTGGTATTACAACCCGTGAAAATATTTTAGATGTTATTCACTCAAAGAAATAAATTTCTATCTTTAATAAGAGTTAGAATATGAAATCGTTATGTATATATTTCACCGGTTGCAACGATGAAATATCGAAACACATTTCGCCGTTATTTCTCGATAAACAACAGGAAAGCATGAAATATTGTGAAGTACATCACTCTAAGGGTTGAAAAGGGACCTTACTCTGAGGCTATGCCAGCGAGCGAATATACGATGACAAAAGGCTGAGGGGAGAGAGAACTGTGACCGACTCAATGCGATCACAAACGGGCATTGAAAGTTGCATTGTTTTAATTGTTCGAGTCTTTGAATGGGATACAATTATGCCGGGGAATTTGGCCTGAATGGGTCTTTGTTTCAATTTGTTGTGGTACAACAATGGACGTCAATACCTAGCATAGAGTGGCTAACAATGGCCTGTGCACCGTGTACAATGAACTGAAATAATACGAAATTGATTCATGGAAAACAAATCTGGTGGTGAAAAATGAAAGAAAAAAATCTTTGACCGGTTAGATGTATGGAAAAGATTGTTCTTATGGTGAAATAATTACAAAGGAAAACTTATTTTCCTGGCAAGGGTGGGGCAATGAGGGCGATTTGAGTAAATTACCTCTTTACTGAATATTAAAAATCGAAGATTTTTGCATCTGCATAAAGTATGGACCATGTCAGCTGGCGCTATCCATGCAGGCTGACCTGAATCGAAACTCTGTACCATTACAAATCCGCATAATCGAACCGATCTATCCCCAAAAGAAACACAACTGTAATTGCAATTCTTTCTATCCTATTCACAAAACTTGTCTTCCAGACTTAGGAAAGTTGAAGACGATAACGCTCTCTCTACTTATTCTATTATACAGTTTAATCCCCCCCCTCCCTCTCTCTCTCTCTCTCTCTCTCTCTCTCTCTCTCTCACCGCTACACACTTCAACAGAAAAACAAAGTTTCTCTATTTAAAAATTAAGACTTGCCATATGTTTGGCTGAGACGTTCTGTCCAAGTCAATAAAATGTTGTTTTTTTTTCTGGAAATTTCTGATCAGATTTGAATTTAGATTCATTTTTTTAAGGCATGCATGCTGAACTTCATTTACTTTCATATCTTAGAAAGTCATTAACTAGTATCATTAAGATTCGAATCAGGTAACACTTACATTGTCACACAAATTCTCAGTGATATTATGTTCTCATCGAATAGTTTGCATCCCGTTCAAAAGTCTTCGAATTTCATTTTTCATTTATTATTATCTTCGACTTTCTACCGTTTGTCCGAAAAAGTAGAAAACCTAACAATCGTGTGCCGTCCCAGGAGACTTGTTTATTTTCGTGCCAAATGTCATTGAGCCAGGCTCTGGCACTAAGGGGACCTAATGCATCTGACGCAATGACTACCGCCCATTTTTAGAAGGAGATATAGAGGATATTTGGTTTTTTCGGTGAAAGATCGAAATTTATTTCATCGAGTGGACACCATTGGTAATATTTTCACTCATGGCACAGCCACGAGTGAAAATATTACCGATGGTGTTCACGAGATGAAATAAATTTCGATCTTTCACCGAAAAAAAAAATATTCTATTTATTTCATGCTTTTAACCCTCTCTGGGAAGTGTTTTATCAAAATTCAGTACAGTTCTTTTCCCGTTATTCCCCGTGGCGTACCCCTCCCGCATAGCAACGTTACGTCAAGCGCGAGAAATGTAAGGTAAATGACGTCATATTTCCCATCTGGTTGTTAGGCACACGCAATTTACCTAGGCAACAAGAACGTGAAAATCGGTATTTTCACTGGTGGTACCAGTGTAAGATCGAAAAATATTTTCACTGCTATTTCTCGATATCCTACCGGAAAGCATGAAATAAATTGTGGAGTCTGAGATATCATCTCTCTACGTTTGACGTACCAGAGTTACCGAGCCCGCTGTAATGCAGAGAAATGACCCTCCCCTACAAAACGACCCATGGGACATTCCTCTACGCAGAGAAATGACTCCAGAGGATCATTTCTCTACGTAGAGTAATGACCCGGGTCATTCCAGTACGTTGTGAAATGACTTCCAGGGTCATTTCTCTATGTAGAATAATGACCCTGGTCATTTTGTAGGGGAGGGTCATTTCTCTGCATTACACCAGCATATTAGCTAGTAGTCTTGATTATATATGTCCGAACGTTTCTCAATCGGTTCGAAAGACCAGTTCATTCGAATTTCCGAACAAGTACTCTTAGAGTCTGCGGCCCCTAACTCATCGGATAACATCGACGTTATCGTAAAGGTAATTCGGCCAATCTCGGTAGGTTCCGCATTCTAATATGAGAGTTAGTGGCCGTGGACTCACTAACTCATCGGTAAATGTCTTGTGTTACGGGAGACCAATCTTTCATGCATGGCTGCACCCCGGTTTAAATACAATACCTAACAACTGCGATAGGGAGAATGCTGCGCAGCTCAGTGGTTATTGTGTTGGCCTTTCGTCCGGGCTGTCTAGGTTCGAATCCTGCCCGGACCCTGTATTACTGCTATACATTTGTTCATTTGTTTCTTTGTTGCGAACTTTGTTCGTGAGACGTGTAACATCGACGTGTTTGCAAATGCTTTTCTACTAATTTCGGCAGCTTCCGTCTTATAATGTGAGAGCTAAGGGCTGAAGATAGGGGCTGAAGACCTTAATTTCATTCAGCATCTTGGAAGATATAAACACGTAAAATGTTTGATAATAGCAACGCAGAGATTTTATTGGCTGTCAATAAAAAATTTTACCGGCTCGAGAGGTTTTAACCCAGATAAAGCTATGCGGACTGAGCATGATTACCACTGTTCACTGTCCAGAGAGGGCTGAACGAATCTGCGAAAGGTGTCCTTCCAGGTCAGCTTGCGCAGTTTGCGCAGGCTGACCTGGAAGGATACCTTTCGCTATTGGTAAATGGGTTCAGTATGTACAAGGACCACTCTATCCCATGCTTTTATCGGTTGTTATACAAATTGAATCTTATGGGTCCATACGTATGTGATGGCTTACTTAGTTAAATTAATCACGGAGATTCATTAACCCCTCATTACACAATCCCTACCTTTGACGACCTTGAGAAAGAAGCCTTTTGAAAACATTGTAACCAGCATTTTTCTCTTTTTCCCACAATTGTTTCTTCTCTTTCAGACCCAGATACCAACTACTGAGTTGCATTCAATATGTCATCAGCATGTTCTTTCGAGTTGAACTTTTTCTAAAATATTGTCATTTGGTAAAGAGTTAATAGAGCAAATAGATTGCACAGAGCGTTCAGTCTGATCTTGATTCTGCACCGTACCGGTCCTGACCAGAACCCAATTTCAAGGAGGACATATTAATTCTTTTGCAGTGCATCTTAATCTTTAGACTTCGAAAATATTGGGGATTTTTAAGCTAGCAATGAAACTTATTATCAGTTTGTACGAATAACTGCATTTTCGTATTATCAATATTTTACTGTATTTCCTAAATTTGTAGATTAGGTGTTCAAATAATAGTTTAGAATAAAAGATATTAAGTCATTGGATTTTTTCTAGCTCTATAGAACTGAACACAAATACAGTATAGAAACGCGTACAAAGGCAGTTTAATGGTGAACAATACGAGCCGATAAGGCACAAAGTAGCGATCAAACTTTATAAATAAGCAATTTAATTGCATTCAATGAAATAACAAATAACAGGTCTAGATATTAAAAAGAATCATCATTCTGTTTTATAAAGAGGCTTTTGAATCTTGTCCCAGTGTTTATTATGTTTAAATTCTTATTGTATTTAAAACAATTTAATTCGCACCATTTTGTAAATGACGAATCTAAAACAAATTTCGAAACAATAATGTTTTGTTCTGAAAGCCATATTTGTGTGTGTTTTCCCTAAAATATCTGCAGTTAAGGGACAGAAAATATCAATATTCTTAAAAGCACATAATACAATGAAAATGTCATTGATTATGATAATGATGATGATGATGATGATGATTGGCTGATTTTAACATAAGAAAAAATCAGCCAATCATCTTTAGGTAATAATGGTTGACTGATTAATTGTACGGTGTTTAACGCCGTTTTTCAACATTATTTCAGTTGTATCGCGGCAGCCAGTGCCCCTTTCCATATTTTCCTAGAGTTTTTTCAACCAATATTCTGCAATATTCTCAAGTCCTGCATACTATCGGCTGAGCTACTGGGGCTTTTAGCTTATTGATGGACAACTGGTATGATAAAAAGAGAAGCAAAATAGACGGACGGATGGATGGCTAGCTTACTGGATGGAATGGATGGATGGATGGATGGGTGGATGGATGGAAAATGGATGGATGGAAAAATGTATGGAAAATGGATGGGTGGATGGAAAAATGGATGGAAAAATGGATGGATGAGAGCGAGAGTGAATGGACAGATACACAGACGGATAGACAGTTGAACAGTAGACAGGGGTTGAGTGCAGGATCCATAATAGGAAGCTTGATTAATCATAACATAGCACCATAAGCTTTACCGTTGACTTATGAAATATTGAAGTTTCATCATATCACATCAAATATGTTGACAACAAAATTACAGGTAACAAAATTGTAAGCATTTTCGCCATCATTGTAAAAGTCGCGGAAGTAGTGAAAACAATACGAAATAGAAAGTATTGATTTACAACCCTTAACTTTAATACACACGACAAAATTGTCGGCCTGTCCAAATTGATAGCAATTGCGGACGACAAATATAGTGTGACTTTGACGATGGCATATCGTCGGTGTACTTCCAAAACCTCGTAACTACAGCTTGTTACAAGCCGTAGTTACAAGGTTTTGAAAGAACACCGACGCTATGCGGTTAAAGGTGTAGAAAATATTGTGGAAAGACGAAAAAATGCTGGTTGAAAGCTTTTTCTCTTTTACTAACGATGCTAAAAAAGCATCCGAGTCGTTAACTGGGGATTTTGTGATGAAGGGTCAAACATTACAAAACGACTGTGCTTTTCGTACAGTCTGATCTTTACCTACACCTCAAAACAAACCGAGTCTCGCTCAGCAACTGAGGTTTAACACACTGGTACTTAGTAGGCGACTTACAAGTTGTCGTTTTTAAGCAGATTTTTTTTTTGACGTTTTTGTAACGTGCAAAATTTCACATTTGTCACATGTTCCCCCCAACATGGATCAATTTACTTACCTAAAACAGTGTTTAGTATCGTTAGTATAAAAATATAAGTCATCTTCTGTGAAAATGGGGCTGAATGCATCTACGAAAAGTATCGACCCAGGTCTGCCTGTGCAGTCCGCGCAGGCTGACCTGGGCCGAAACTTTTCGCTATTGCTTAATTTTCCGATTGTCAAGTCTATCACATGATTATGTTAGTTGTTTAAAGAAAATGGATATTACAGATTCATAAATATGTGATGACTTAATTGGTGTAATGTATCACAGCGATGCGTGAAGCCCCCTTTTGTCAGAACTTGGCTAAATAGTTATTTCTAAAGTCATCGACAATAAATTTACGAATACTTATCCTGCTAAATAACTAGAATCTCGTTGGTTTACATCAAAAACCTTGTAACTGCTGCTTGAAACAAGTTGTAGTTACGAGGTTTTAAAGAAAATCGACGATATCATTATTATTATTATTTTTATTTTTATAGTGAAAACCCAAATATTAATAGTTCAGTATTGTTTTGGAGTATAATATCCCCTTCTCGGACATTGTAGATCAAGATCAGACTGCACAGAACGTGCAGTCTGATCTTGATCTGCATTGTCCGAAAAAGGTCATTGAGTCGCGCTTAGCAGCCTAAAAGATAAGCCTTTGCCAGACGACAAAATTCTGGACATCCCCAGATCTAAAGTGTTTGCAGACGACTTATTGAATGAGACTCGAAAATATAGAAGCTGTCTTTGAAAGTGTAGAAAAACATTGTGTGAAAAAGGGGAAATGTATGTAACCAGACTGTTCTCCTTTTCCAACAATGTTTTCAACGGCGTTTCTTTTTCAGTTTCTGAATAGAAAGGGCCCTTATATACCAAACACATTTGCTACAGCCATCAACAATAAATTTGTTCAATTCTGTACCAAATGACTTGTCCAAATTGAAAGCATGTGCAGACGACAGTTTCAGAGTGGCTAAAATGACGACATTTGTCTTTGAATGAGGTAGAAAACATTGTAAGAAAAGAAAAAAATTCAGTACTCAACGTTTTCCCCTTTTCCACAATGTTTTAAAAAGTTTTCTTTTTCAGGGTCGTTAAATTTCGGAATTGTATGGTAAAGGCTTAGCTCATTACCAAACGACAAAATTTTAGACTTGTCCAAATCGAAAGCATTTGCAGACGACAAGGTAAAAGTGACTTTAAACTTGAAATTTGTTTTGTTAAGGGTAGAAAACACTGTGGGAAACGGAGAAAAGGCTGGTTACCATCATTTTCTCCTTTTCCCACAATGATTTCTAATGGCTTCTTTCTCAGGGTCGTCAAAAGTAGGGATTGTGTAGTAATTGCTTAACAAGTGGTTAGATTCGATAAATCTGTGCAGAAAGAAATGAAGAAAGTACAAAACTCACGTTTGAAATGCAGCCAACTTTCCCATCCTCCTTCGATAGCTGATTTGCCACTGTACACGATATAAAAAAACTCCCGTTCCCATCTGAACCAGCAATACTTATGAAAATATTCAGCTTTTATTTCCCCATTTTTTGTATAAAATTGTATAGATTTCAAGTACAGCCTTTGAATGACTATAGAAAACGTTTTTATGTATTCACGAGAAGACGGCCGATAAAAAGTGGATTTTGAATACCGCAAAGCCGGCTCGGCTCAGCAATAAACTGATATCATGCTTAAAGCTATAGAAATTGTTACAATATTGCAACAATAGAGCAGAACAATGAACCACAATTTATCCCTTATATGTCATTTAGCATGAAAGCCCAATCGCCGGCATATTGTGCGCATATAAAAGATAGTTCGACTCGGTATAGAAAAGGCGCTTTCAAAAACCTCGTACTCTTGGCCCAGACGAATAGGAAATGGTACAAAAACTCTTTTCAAATATTTGATAATATACAAGTCACGTGAACACGATTAAATGATTCTAGATTACCATAATTGTTGATTACAAAGTCAGAAAAATACTATTCATAGTCGATGAAGGTTTTTTTCGGATCCATTCGGGAGTTTCCGGCGCTGGACGGTGGTTCTAGGATTTATAGTGATCAGACTGAAGTGTTAGGACACTGAACCCTTCGATTATTACGCATGAATCGATGCACTGCTGCAGATTGTGGAGATTCAGATCAGACTACAGAGAACGTACAGTCTGATCTCGGCTGTGTATTTCCGATACGATGTTTAACACTGTAGATTTAGATCAGATTATATAGAATATTCTATCTGATCTTAATCTGTCTGATTCAATTCAATCCCCACTGCGAAAAAAGTAGCAAAGAATAATTTTCATTTGCTGACAACGTTTTTCGCCGGATGAAAAAATGAAGTTACGTTTTTAATAACCGAATTTTGTTGTCACCTATTTGGACATGATTGTTTTTAACCCTTTCGATCACCATCTAGAGTTTTAATGACCCTGGGTATGATAGTCTTGAAAAACATTTTGAGAAAATACTGGATACAAGCACTTTTTTCCTTTTTCCAAAATGTTTTTTTACCCTCATCCTTTAAGCTACATTTAAAGTGTCGTCCGCATACGCTTGTCAAAATTCTCGTGTCCTAAAGAGCTATAGGCGTCAGTTTCTAATTTGTATTAAAAGGTAGATGAGTAGGATCGTTCTTTTTCCACGATGTTTTTGAACTACGCAAAGTTTTCTTGTTTAAAAAAAAGAAAAAACTTTTCAGCGCCATAGAATAATACAGAGACTCCTGTAGACGGTAAAGAGCCAAGATCAGACTGCCGATTGACCAGTCAAGCCGGTAAATGTTTACCATCATCCATCTGGTTACAATTACTATATACTGTTAGCTTTCCTGCAGCTTGTCTGCAGGAATATGTGGGTGCCGCGGGGCCCAGTAGTAAGGTGTGGGACTCGTAACCTGGAATCCACTGGTTCGAGCTGCACTGGATCCACTGGGCTTTTCGTGGGAGGTGGGAGTTCCCTTGGGCGAGACAACTCAGAGGCCTTGCTCAGTACTTGTAAAACACAGGAAATTCATGAGTATGTGACATGTCGCCATGATCTGACTGAAAACATCTTGAAGCCGCGTAAAACACCATTTAATAGATCAAACCTGAAGTAATATGCGTACTAGTATCTAAAGTTTTTTTTCCAACATAAAGTCACGACATGTGTAGTTTCTTTTCCTTCGAAATATATTCACACAATACTCTGTTTATTTCTAAAGTTAATTAAAATTTCATTTCCATAAAGACATGTTGCGAATTCATGTACAAATACATTCTATAGGCATTTTCAAACATGTGGGTGAGTTGTCTATACCTCAAAAAAATGCAGGAAAAATCCAAGGTCCATATTTACCAATCATTCTTAAGAACAGTTTCGAAGTTAGTCAAAACTTTAAAGTAACACATCTTCTGATTGGCTAAACCAAATGGTTTAGCCAATCAGAAGTTCTTTTAATTTTAAAGTTCGAAAATGTTTGAAAATAAGACTAAGAATGTTCTTAAGAACGGTTGGCGAATACGGACCCTAGTTGCGAGCAATTACAGCAGCTGCCCCAGCTTTCGGGGAAAAAAAGACTGTAATTCACCTTCAATGACCTTATTAACAAACAATAACTTTTCGTTATAACCAAAGAATTGTGAAATCTTACCTGCAGTTGCATTCAACAATCCTAAAGTTTATCAACCCTTTCGAAGGTAAATCTTTGGGAGGAAAAAAAATCGATGATTTCAGCCTTTTAAAAAACATTGTAGAAAGGAGTCAGTGCTGGTAACTAGCATTTTCCCACTATATGTATGTTGCTTTTTTAACTTTTTAATCTTCCAGAAATAAATTCTATCCTTTGGGACATCGTTTAGTGTCGTCTGCTAATTCTTTCAATTTGGATAAGTCGAACATTTTGTCCTAAGATATGGAAAGTCAAGATGTAAAAAAAAGTAGTCCGTTATGTGAAATAGCGTTAGCATGGCACGAACAAAAGTCACCATTCATTGAAACAGGAGAACAATTCGAAAATACATCATTAAATGAAGTGTAATATTTTAAATAACAATTCACCGCGAATTAATACGCTTTGCTGGGAGATTTATATAAATATAAACCTGGTATTATTCACATTTCTATTCATATTAAAAGAAAAAATATATACGGAGTGAATGGCCTTTTATTCCGCTTTCAAATCTATACATAATAATAAAAAGAAAGGAAACAAAAAGTAGTATTGTTTCAAACACAAAACACGTATCAGCTTAAAACAGTCTTTGAGCGACTTAGATTAAGTTTTCAAAAGAAAGAAAAGCAGAGTTAATTTTTTTGGCACAGACGAACGAACTTAAATTTGTTGTAAACATTTAGACTGCAAAGTGCAATTCAATGCTCTCTTTCGTATTGTGTAGATCAAGATCAGAATCCACGTTCTGTGCAGTCTAACCTTTGGCGTACACTGTCCTGTAAGTTCAGATTTCTCTTGCAGAAAAGCAGTTTGAAATCGCAAGCCTAATATTTTTTTCTTTTATCATGTCATAAAATTTTCAATCAGTTAATCTTTTCAGTTTTACCCTTTACCTCATAATACCAAGTTTGAAAAAAAAAAAGAAAAAAAAAACTAGGACAAACGCTTTTGAAAACAAAGTGGGAAAATGAGAATATGCTGGCAACCAGCAATTTCTTCATTTCCTACTTTGTTTTCCAACATTTTTAACCCTTTCCCAAACAAGCCCTTGTTTTTACGTGTCTGCAGTACAAGTCTTTTGAAAACACTGTGGGAAAAGGAGAAATTGCTCGTAACGAGCAATTTCTCCTTTTCCCACTGTGTTTTTTACCCGTTTGGAGAACTTTCTGCTATTTTTATCAAATTTGAAATTGTCATATGCAAACTCTTTGAGTTTGGAAGAGTCGAAAATTTGTCATTTGGGAAAGGCTCAAAGACGAATCACATCCTTTGATTTATATCTATTATGTCGTCTGCAAGTGACTTCAGTTTCAAACAGCCAAGAATTTTGTCGTTCGGTAGAGTGAAGTGTAATCTCAGTAATGTTTGCAAATAACTTTAAGTATCGAGCAAAAGACTGGTATGGAAAACACCTCCACAAAACGAAAAATTGCTTTCAACTCGTTGTCTGCACATGTCATATTCTTCGAAGATTCCGCCTGTCTGCTATGACGCATCACTGTCCCCTGTACAGGATAAATCATTACACTGCTAATAAAGTAGCAATAGAGCTATAGCGATACGATACATCTGAGGAAAAGGTTGCCTATTTTTAGCTTCAAGTACCTTGACAATTCATTTATTTCAAAAAAGGAAAAATATTTTTACAGAAATATTTTTGATTTGGTGCACATCTTTGAGTACAGTTTCTAAATACAGACTTTGGGGAAAGAAGGATTCGTGCACGGTTTTTCTGCAGGGATATCAACAAGAACTAGAAAAAGTGCCTTGGCTTGTGCCAAAGCCGTTGCCAAGCCGGTTGTTTTAAAAACTCTTTACCACACTTTCCCGAATGTTAACGACCCTGAGAAAGAAGTCTTTTGAAAACATTATTGGAAAGGAGAAAATTCAATTTTTGAGTTATGTTTTATTTTGTTGTCTGCAAGTGCTGTCAGTTTGGACCAGTCTAACATTTTGTCGATTGGTAAAGAGTTAACAAATGGTTGGTGCATAGGTTACACGCTGGATGATGATAGCTGAACGAACCGTTCCAGGTAGAGTTTCACTGAATAAACGTCTATTCTATTTTGAAATTCACAGTAACGGCATTCGTTTTGAAAAGTAGTCCGGTTCTGTACCCAGAATGCACAAAGCAGATGGATGTGTAATTGAAAAAATGCCACCTAGCGAAGAAATAATGGCTTTCAACGAGTCACAATGGAATCATATATACAGTAACACGATAGTGAAAAAGCACATAAGTAAGGCATTTAACCCTTCACCCCATAAGGCATTTCTATGTTATCTCTAATTGACCCTAAATAACAGCAAGGATAAAGCCATTTCTTATGTGTATCTGACACCTTTTGATAGCATAGAAAACATTGTGACAAAAGGTGATATTGCTCGTCACGAGCAATTTCACCTTTTGTCACAATGTTCTCCAAAGGCTCCTATAAGCACTGCGTAGAAATGAGTATCTATAGAGTAAAGGGTTAAACAAATTCAAAGTAATGTAAATGAGAGAATTTCTCACAAAACTTTTGTAAATAGCCTCCTTTTGTTGAAGAAAAATAGAAGCCCTGCTCTGCAAAAAGGGGTCTATATACATGTACATATATTTGCAAAATGTATCGACCTAGGTCAGACTGCGCATTCTGCGCAGTCTGACCTAGGTCGAAACGTTTTGCTTGCGACAAAATATATGCGTTTTTAAGGATATTCTACCTCATGATTCAGTTGTTTGTGTGGCAAAATAGATTTATCATAATTGATCCATGATTATGTGATAATGAATTACAATACAATACAATACAAGATTTTATTTGTAAATGTAGGCCATAATACAACATTTCATTTACAATAAAAACAACAGAGTTACAAATTACATTTGAGCCATAATCTGTGTAGGCTTCATGCATCTGCGAAAATTATTGAACCAGACCAGCCTGCGCTGTACACACAGGCTGACCTTGACTTAAACTTTCAGTGTTTGTGTTACGAAAATGCTTTAACCCCCCTTTTGCAAGAGCATGGATCTTATCTGTCTCATGTGGTTTGTACTCGAAAGTTTGTAATTACAATACTTATGGTTGAGTCTATTTCGAAGAAATATCTTTACGGCTTTATTTTGTTACCCTTAAACCCTTTACCACTCAAAAACGTTTAAGATTTGTCTAAATTTAACTCTAAATTTAACTCTTTACCTAACGACAAAATTGAAAGCATTTGCTGACGACAAAATAAATGTGAATCAGAAATTAAAATTTGATTTGGAAAGGGTAGAAAACATTGTGGGAAAAGGAGAAAATGCTGGTTACCAGCATTTTCTCCTTTTTTCACAATGTTTTCAAAGGCTTTCTATTTCAGGGTCGTTAAAAATTGGGATTGTGTGGAGGAGTTAAAGCATGTGTAGACAAAAAAATTAACTTGGCTGAAATGACCAGAATCGTCTTTTAAAGGGTAAAATCATGAGGAGAAAATGCTGGTTTTTCCGTTCCCAAAAGATGTTTTAAAAGCTTTTAATTCCAAGGTTATTGAAAAGAATTTGGAAAACAGTTAATTCCGTCTAAAATGTAATGTGATAGAATTATGACAAAAATCGTCACATTCACACAAAAATTGAAAGGATACAGCGCATTCTGTTAAATCTTGGTCTACACTGTCCCAAAATATACAACGTTTGGTACCCCAACCGCAGGGCTTTATATGTCTTGCATAAAGATACTGTCGATAGGTTAAACAAAAAGGGGAAAATAGATAGGAGGAAGGAATATGAAAGGGTTGGGTGCAGAATCACAACTCCATCCACAAGTATCTAAGTTACAGATAATTTCCTTTTTTGTTACTTTGCAAATGAACGCATGCATCAAACATTATTTATTAATTCACTTTTACTTCTTTACATAGGTATATATAAAATTGGTCTTTACTGCGAAGAACCCCACCAGCGCAATAGACGAAAACAGGGGCTTTGCGGTCGGCATTGATCAAAATCAGACTGCAGAAAATGCAATCTGATCTTGAATCCATACCCCTGTTAGGTGAAACCCATTATATGAATAGGGGCCAAGTAACATATCGTCGGATTACTTCAAAAACCTCGTAACTACAGCTTTGAAAAAGCTGTAGTTACGAGGTCTTTTTAAGTAAACCGACGATAAATTTGGCACCAAACTGGCGCTTAAAGAGTTGATCATAAAGTTTGAAGAAATCGAAGTAGGAACCTGCACGTATCAACTGCCTCTATCTATCTATGCATTATCAAGATAATAATGTCAACCGCATCTCAAACCTGAACAAAGGTTTTTCATTTTTACTCCAAATAAGATTACGTCCAGACCTCATTTGCCCTCTTAAAGTTTGTATAGGAAAGACGGAACTGTAGTCGCATTTCTATAGCGTGTTTATCCAGCCTTCTATTCAAGTGGTCGGGGCGCCGTCAATTAAAGCCGGGTTTCAGAAAGCCCCGTATTAAGAGTTGGACGTAAAGAAGTCGGGAAACAGAAAGGAGCCTATTGTTCCTTTCATGAAAGCGCTCATCTTCTCGCGGAAATGAAATTCCTACGTACAAAATAGAGAAATGAAAGCGCCTGAAAGTCTTTGAAAATCGCCATTGTTCGGGTTGAATGGAGCAGTACTAGACGCAGCTGTGTACGCACGTCTCTTCTAATTCTTTGCATTCTTCTCAGACTATCTATCCATCTATCTCTCTCTGTGTCTTGTCTGTCTCTCTGCCTCGTTCCGTCTTTGTCTCTCTCTGTCCAGTCTGTCCTCTGCCTCACTCTTTCTATCTCGCTGTCTTTCTGGCAGTGTGTTCCTCTCCCTCTCTATCACTCTGCCTCTATCTACGTCTCTCTGTCTCTAAATCGGTCCCTTTTTCTCTGTCTCCCCTTAGCTGTATTCTGACTGATTCTAACTCAACATATACCAGAGTAAATTAAGATCAGCTTAAACAGGACACCAAGTCTTATCTTTTATCACTTATGTCCGATAATTTCTTCGAGGCCAAATAGTTTTGGATTTTCGAAGAATGAGTCTTGTATACCAGCAGCAGGCGTTCATTTTATTTACGAGGCAGCGAATGTATCAAACAATAGGTGAGTTTTTTTAGTAGTACGGGCTATACATCACATTCAGCATTTATTTAGGTTTCATATACATTCGTAAAATCAGTAGTTTAAATATTAAATTCAAGCACGATTTTCATCGTGAACAATGAACATAAATAGCCTTCGGTTACATTTTATATACGGTTCATTATCTCCCGCTAGATGTCATTCTTTAAATAATCATCTATCTAATTTGGGCATCCTGGGTATAGAACCGAACCACTTTCCTACGCGACAACTGTTACTTTGAATTTCAAACTAAAATAAACGTTTACTCAATAAAATGCTACCTCGTGCGTTTTACTCGACTATGATCAGCAGTTTAGAGAAATCTGGGGCTAAAACAGGCCTGATTTTTCCTGAAACGTATTGATAAAAACATTTTCTCTATTGCTACTTTATAGAGCGTATTACTACAGTCTGCCCGATATCGGGGATAGTGATGTGTCATATAAGAATATTCGAAGAATATGACATGCGCAATCATCGATATATTACAAGACGTAAAAGCTGTGCAGACTCTTTCAAATTTAAAGCATTTACAGACGACGAATTAAAAATGGTTGAGATGACGCTTTTCAGAGGACGGACATCGTTGTGGGAAAAAAAGAAAATGCTGGTTACCAGGATTTTATCATTTTCCATAAGTGTTTTCGGATGGTTGATCTTGGGATTGTTTGGTCAAGGATTCAGACAGTCCATATGAAAACTCTGTCACAAAATTAATTGGTGTATACGACAGGCAGACTAGCTCAAGTATAGTTGGGCTCGAGACTAGTAAGAGACAAATCTCGGCACACTTGAGGTTATTAGTTAGATCCTTGCGACCTTTCAACCAACAGATATACTTATAGCCTTTCCGATAAGACATTGAAATGAAATCTTTACAGTCAAAGAGTAGACAAAAGTTGTTAGACTTTACAGTATGCAGAATCTAGTTAGGTGTGTTAACATCAGGGGCAGCCGTTTTGCACGAAGATACAAAAATGATCACACTTTCATGCAATAAAGATAAAATTGTTTAAGAAATCAAACTTGACAAAAACGAGTAAAGATGTATCTTTAAATCTTAAGCCTGTGTCAAGGTGCTATACAGTACAACAAGCAGGTTAAGTATATCAGGCGTACCAATACAATACTTTTATTCAGTATTTTGGCCTCCGGTCCATATACATGGCCTAGGATTGGTTACGTCTCGTGTCCTTTTTTACCTCCGTAACATAACTTTAGGTTTTCTTGTTTGCTGCCTTGATGGGTACGATTAACAAACGAACATTAATCTATCAGTCCTGGGTGAATCGTCATGTGCTTAAACGACACTCAAAAAGAAAAGGCCGCAGCAATTCCAACTTATGTTGCTTGTACTCCTGGATACTTAAACATATCTCCTTGTAGCCCAGGATGCGGTCGTAAAACAAGCGCAGCACATACATGACAGAACTGATACGTCAGCTGTACGCCAGAGACCACTGCAGCAAATACGTGACTGATACGCCAGTCATACGTCACCAACAGTTGCAACATAACGTGACTGATATGTCAGACAAACGTCACAAGCAACTGTAGCACATACATGACTGATGCGTCAGTTATAGGCCACAGACAAACAGCTGCAGCACATCAGTGACTGAACTGAAACCTCAGTCATACGCCGAATGCACGACGTCTTTAACTCTTTATGACACGACAGAATTTTAAACTGGTCTAAATTGAAAGCACTTGCAGACGACAAAAATAAATTTAACTAAAAAATTGAAATTTGTTTCCAGCAAGGTAGAAAGTATTGTGGGAAAAAGAGAAGGTCTTGAAAGTGTTGGCTACCAGTATTTTCTCCTATTCTCACAATGTTTTCAAAGGGCTTTCATCTCAGGGCCGTTACAAGAAGGGATTGCTTTGTAAAGGATTAAAGCGAAACCCACATAGATCTTGCATTCACAGTCACTGCAAAAATGCAGCTTGAACATTTATTACGTCATACAAATATGGAAGTCTTAAAAATATACCTGATGAAGTCTTTTGATATTCTTTTCTATGATCTGCTTGTATTAGTTGCATGAAATAAAACTATGAGCTGGATGCCACCAGCTTTTCTCTGCTTTGGTACTTTTTCCGCATAAGCGCTCCCTAGTCGAAGAGTTTATGTGACGCAAAAAAGCGTGTGTTGATGCTTATGGGAAGACATTACTGGAAGATACTATCCTTAGTACTTCTTTCTATCCCGTCTTGAGTCTGGTATGTCTATTGTGACGTACAAAATCTGCCTATATAACCTTTCATTGCAAATTACGCGTTTTGCTCAGAATACTTCAATCAGCTGTATTATTTTTCAGATCAAATGATCTACGAGGTTGCAAGGTTCAAGGTTCAAGTTATATACCGTTTGATTTTGATCTACTCCTACATTACATCCAAAGAAATGATATCTGAACGGTTTTCGTATGAAAGAAGTGTGAGCCAACGTTTCCTTTCTATCGTTAAGAAAGACAACACAAGTGGGAGAGCTTCCGGTTCAACCTCTGCGCATGCGCAAATTATCGATAAGCTCTCTATCGGTTTCTAAGGAGAGAGTGAAATTATTCTTCCCCGTTTGCTCCTAATAGATACGTTGCACTTCAAAATTTCATTCCATCGGCAGGAAATATTGTATTCCCATTCTAGGAAGTCGATGATAGAAAAAGAACAATACCTCTTTTGAATTCCCTCCCCATAAAACTATCTCTCTTTGGTTCAAAGGATGTGACGACACTTACCCACAATGCTTTTATTGTTCACAGTGCATTAATGATATTATTGTCAGGGGATATGCCATTGAAAAGGGGGATTTCCTGTTTGAGAAAAACATCTGCTACAATAGAAGAACAATTCCCATCACTATTAAAAAAGATTTAAAGGGTGATATTGATATTTTGGGAAAATCGTTCAACTGCGACATTCTGCCTAGTTTGTATGCTTTATGTATGTATTAAGTCCACATTACACAAATGCTATTTACTGACTTCAAATAGTTGCATGCCTTTAGAATTGTGGACAGTGTTATACTAGTACAAAGGCTTATAAGGGACACATAGCCATTTAATTTTGGGGCGGCGAATAGACTATTGAACCAAAAGATATTTCGTCGGTTTACTTCGAAAACTTCGTAACTACAGCTTGTTACAAGCTGTAGTTACGAGGTTTTCGAAGTAAACCTACAACTTTCAGTCTAAAACTAAGATTCAAATTATCGTAATGACAACCTACAACACGCAAAAAAGAGCTTATGAACATTTTCGTAAAGTATCGTTCCGGCACGGCTTGTGTTGTCCGGGCGGACATATCCGAGATGACACTTTCCGTTCGAATAAAATGTTCCGTTTTGCGCAAGTCTGGTCTTGGACAAAATCTAATGTAGTTGTAAAGTGTCATCTCGGATTAGCCTGAGCGGACTGCGCGGGCTGATCCGAGACGACACTTTACGCAACATGTCCGAATGCCACTTTTTGTGTGTTGCAGATCAATTATCAAAGTTGTTATTGTCCAGAATGTCTTAGCGATACAGACAGTGTGAATGAAAAATCCTGTTTGATCGGAACTTCTGTGGCTGCAAAGGCATCAATAATGAAAGAGTGAAAAACGCTTTTATGATATAGATATGAGAAAATGAATAGAAATTTCTCTTACTGCATACCGGTGTTAAATACTGTTTAGTATTTTTTTTCTGGGTATCAAAAGGATAGCCATCTGCTAAAACAGGGAGAAACAGCGAGTTTTTACATTAGCCAAAAACTTCCATATTTGCTTTCCTTTGATACCTGACTATCTAACGCTGGTCGATCATAGAACGCCGTTCTGAAAATAGCATATAGTTTTTGTAACGGTTTCATGTACGGTACATTGCGCGACAAAAATAAAATGCCAGCGACCAGTGGGGATTTACGGTCTTAAATTGGCATAAAAATGCGTTTTGAAGCATTTTTTTGTGGGAGAAACTTGATATTTTGCGAGGAAAAAGCGCAAGGACAGCCAATTCAAAATTTCTTGAGGGAAATACATATGAAATAAATCTTTGGTGACTGGAAGCCAAGACACTTCCAATTTATAGTGGACGAGTCTACTCGCAGGACTTTAGAGCAGCCCGATGAATGGTCGTATTAAAAACTACCCATGCTGTGACAAAAGGGAAGCTTAACTCATTTCAAAACGAAAAACTTTAAAGTTTGTCCAAATCGAAAGCATTTGCAGACGACAAAATAAAAGTGACTGAAAATTTGAAACATGTTTTGAGAATTGTAGAAACATTGTGGAAAAAGGTTAGCAGCATTTTCTCCTTTTCTCTCAATGTTTTCTAACGGAGTCTTTTTCATGGTCGTCAAAAGTAGGGATTGTGTGGTAAATGAGTAATGAATCTCCGTTATGCATTATATCAAGCCAGACATCTCATTATAAAGGGTGCATATGACTCATTCATTCTGAAAATTAAAGGATAAGGAGAAAGAATGGCCCTTGGTCATACAGAAAATCTAATTATAGCAAAAAGTTTCGACATGGGTCGATACTTTTTGCAGATGCATTTAGCCGCCTTTTAAATCGCAGACGGCTCAAATGTTTTCATCATTTTCTTTGCAATAGCGACTAAAGTTACATCCCTAAGAACGAAATAGGAAAGTTAACATTAAGGTAGGACCTGTGTAAATGGAAAACAGCTATTTCCACTAAAATAAGTTATAATTAAAAATGAGTATTACTGAGCTACTTTCACCGATTCATTTTTTTCCCCATTTTTTCCTTCTTTGAATTATCATTTATAAATCTAAAACCACTATATTCTCAATTCAAAAAGAGATAATAATTGCATCCGTTTTCAGAAAACTAACGAAAGGATCAAAAAATAATTTCATGATAGACATAAACGGAATTTCTTATCTGTTAGAAATATGCAAAATATTATTTCTGCATAAATCCTTATTTATCCTTATTTATCAACCTATTATAGAATTTTTGCCCCATGTTCACCGGAAGTGCATTACACAGGTCTTACCTTAAAAATACAGAAAACTCAGTCATTTTTTCTATTTTTCTTCTGTCTAGCTTTCAATTCTAGAGACATCTTTACATCTACATTAAAACTGGCAGCCTTATAAAGAAAAAAAAAAACTTGCAAAACAACATCTGGTTTAGAGTCCCTTTAGCAGTTATGTCGTCATGACTCTAGTTGGATGCTCGGTTGTTTCAAACATGGAAAAGGGTAGACACACGAACGACCGGGGTCAGTATTCACCCACCATTCTTAAGAACATTCTTAGTCTTATTCTTCAAAATTTCGTAAGTGTGAAAGTGTGAAAGTAACAGAACTTCTAATTGGCTAAACCATATAGTTTAGCCAATCAGAAGTTCTGTTACTTTCACTGTCAGACAATCTTGAAGAATAAGACAAAGAACGTTCTTAAGAATGGTTGGTGAATACGGACCCAGGACTGGTATTCACCAACTATTCTTAGGAATAGTCAAAATCATTTATTCTCGAGAATATTCTACATTTGAAAGTAATACATAGAGGATATATGCGCCACGAGTGAAAATGTTGCCGATGGTTCCACTCGATGAAATAAATTTCGATCTTTCACCGAAAAAAACAAATATTCTATTTATTTCATGTTTTTAATCCTTTCTGGGAGAAGCTTTATCAAATTCCAGTACAGCTCTTTTCCGTTATTCCCCGTGGCGTACCCCTCCCGCATAGCAACGTTACGTCAAGCGCGAGAAATGTACGGTATATGACATCATATTTCCCATCTGGTTGTTAGGCACGCGCAATTTACCTAGACAACAAGAACGTGAAAATCGGTATTTTCACTGGTGGTACCAATGTAAGATCGAAAAATATTTTCACTGCTGATTCTCGATATCCTACCGGAAAGCATGAAATAAAAATTCTGATTGGCTGAACTATTTCGTTTAGCCAATCAGACGCTGTGTTATTTTCACATGTAGAAATTAAGTAGAATAAGACAAAGGATATTCTTCAGAATGATTGGTGAATACGGACCCTGATTCTTATTATATGTGCGACAACTTCGTTTCGAAAGTATTCTCTTTTCGTTCAAGCGCCAATGTTTTCATCAAAATGTTAAAAATCACCAGACATGAAAAGGTGCACTCAGTTAACGATATTAGAGCCTTACATAACAATTCCAAGTTTTAATGGCTGCGATGAAGAAAGCGTTTAAAGTCATTATGGAGAGGGAGAAAATGCTGGTTACTGGCATTCCCTCCTTTATCCACACTGGTTTTTTTTTTTTTATCCTCTAAAGACCATATCACCTAAGTTTTTATTTCTGTATTTTATTTTTCGTCTTCTACAAACCTTTTGTGCTACACTTGGTTTGTTGTCTGGAAACCCTTTCAATTCAGAGTAGTATACATTTTTATTTTCGTTTGGTAAAGCGTTAAGCACAAGATTAGGAGATCCATTCAGTGCGGCATGCCACGGTTTTCTAATAGGGAAATATCGGGATTAAACTGAAAATCTGCATGGAACTTATTGTTCTCGCGGAAGTACCTACACATACATTCTCGTATTACTCCGCCGATCAAAGGCAGTCGGAATAAAAGGCTTTGGATTTTATTGCGCGCTTCTTTTATTTTCTAAGAATCGGCAACAATAGTCCGCTAAGCATAATAACGGTAATTTTGTCCCTTTTATTTGAATGAATATAAGCCTATAACAGGCTGCTAGACCAGTTTTGTAAGCTTTAATTAGGCGAACAGTCGAGCATCATTAAGACCCTATGAATGCGTGTAATTTTGTCACCATTTAATCACTCTCATTCAATTTCTGGTATTGACGTTTTCTTTTTTTTCTGTGTATCTGATTCGAAGCAATATTTCACGTGGAATATTTTATGATATGTCGTGCAATGGTCTGTATTAGCGTTAAATGAAGTCACGTACATGTATGAGTGCTGTGGCGAAGGAGTGAATGCAAGGGAGATAACTGTAAGGATTATCTATTTCACGCGTTTCGGTAGATTAGCGTGAAATATTTGTCTTTCGCGTAACGAGTTGTAAAGAGTTTTTACATTAGACGCGTACAGGTTTCTTTATGGTGGGTTTTTGGTCAGGGTTTGCACGGGTAATTCAGGTTAAGGCCGTGTCACACAGCACTTACGCATAAATTACGCATAAACTACGTATAAAATTTTAGGCATACGCGGAGATACGCAATACATGCGCGATATACGTAATTCATACGTTTTACATGCGCATTTCATTCGTCTCTGTGCGCAGCGAGTGGAGTCCAGGGTGAGCATACGTTGACATACGCGAAAACGGTTTTGAGCTGCACAAAATTTTTCGACTGTTTGGATTTACGCGATCTATGCGTAATTTACGTAGTTTTTACGTAGTTCTTACGTAATTCGTGCGTAATTCATACGCGTATGTGCGCGATACATACGCAAAGTTGGCAATTTTCACGACCATTCCACGTATGTCCGCGTATGTTTAACGAACTTTTCACGGATATAACACTCATTTATCGCAGATGTATCACTTGTATTTCGCGTATACCGCTAAGAAACTACACACATTACGCACGGATCACTTATAAAAATAGATGAAATACGCTAAATTTACGCTGGAATCACGCATGCTTCACTCAAGAAACGCGTATGGGGACAGGGTATATAAACCGGTCGATTTAGGACCGCTGCATCAGTCTCCATCATGCCGTCCATGAGCTCACATCTCTGTCGTATGCCATCCAAGAGAGGAGACCATGAATCCCCAACGCAGACAAGTTCTTGCCTTCATCAGCACAGCAACCTACTGGTCCAGCTCCAGCAGATCCTGAACCACAGGAGGAGAAGAAGGCGTGGGAGAAGATTAGAGCTTTGGATCTACGACAGATTGATGGTGCAGATGAGAAATGACGATCAATGGTTTGTGAAGAAGTGCAGCGGAGGTGGCAAATTTATACACAAGTTGCAGACCCGAAGCATGCGCTGAACATGCGCGATTCATGCGTAAAACATACGCGATCTGTAAGCGGAGCATGCGTAAATCATACGAATTTCTTTCGTGATTATGCGTGCTTCATTATCTAGAAAATTGTCTTTTCCGTGGATATGCGTGTTCTTTGCGCGGTTTATTCGTGTTTCATGCGTAAGTTACACGTAGTTTCTGCGTCGTTCTTGCGTAATTCATCTGTCAAAATTTCACGTATAACCACCAAGTTTTCTATTATCGCCGCGTATAAATCCAGATTTTTTCATTTTTAAGCGTAAATCGTGCGAAATTTATACGTCAACGGCTGTGTGACACGGCCATTATATGTATCATGTATAGTGGTTACGTGTCGTTTTGTAGTCATTCTACCAGACGACACAGCCGGAGCAGCATCTTTTAATTCCTTTTTGTCGTTATCTCTGTGAAATATTGCTTATGTTTGCATATATACGTAGGTGAATGTGAAGATCACCATAACGCATATGTTGCGAGAACCGTTTTCTCTTTTTACTTTTAAGCTTTGCTGATTCTGCTTGGTGTGGTCGTGTGGTACTATTGTCTTGTAAGACTGTTCCAGATCGATTACGCGATGCAGATTCAGTTCACTTGGATGTTTATTCCTAGGAAGAACTTTAGATTCGCATACAGAGAATGAACCTGTCATTGTGACATGCATATCTGATACAGGTACAGGTTTCCATAGTTTTTTCCCGGTATAAGTTAATTCTTCATAAAAAAAAAAAGAAACAAAGAGAAAATAAAAGGGTTTTATCTATGGTTTTTCCTGGGCGAGCTTGTCACGTTCTGTATGTGAATATTTGTATTGTATATTTCTGATTGAATACTTCTCTTTCTGTGTTACTATTTGCTTCACGGTAAAATTCAGTGTAGAGCCAGAGACAGGCTATACTTATTACCAGGAACTAGTTCTATACTTAAGTAGGATTTACCATGTGTGTAATTCCAGATTACGGTGGATTCCAGAATATTTCTTTTATGCCTTGTCTCTTGTTCCAACTACAAATTCATGTATTTCTGTATAATTGCCTAATCCCTATTGCCCTATGTTCTTGTCAATGAAATTCATCATTTATCATTTCTTGTTGTCGCTGCTCTCTCGTCCATTAAAGCGACCGTCTGGTATTGCAAAATGGAGTTTGTGTTTTCGTTTGATTTTAAATGTAGAAAAGACGACACGTTAACGGGCTACAAAATCTTGGACTTGCCAATAATGAAATAATATGCTGATGACCAATAAATTACTGTTCAAACGATGCGACTTGCCATTCAACTCAATACCAAAAAATAATATTTCAAGCTTGTCCAAAGGACTGAAAATTTGAAATTTGTTTTGTGGACGGTAGAAAACATTGTGGAAAAAGGAGAAAATGCCTGTTACCAGCATTTCCTCCTTTTCCCACAATGTTTTCTAAACGCTTCTTTCTCCGCGTCGAGTTAAGACTTGCCAATAATGAAATAATTTGCAGATGACAAATAAATTACAACTCAAACGATGCGACTTGCCATTCAACTCATTACCAAATGACAATATTTTAGGCTTGTCCGAATTGAAAGCATATGCAGATGACAAGATAAAAGTGACTGAAAATTTGAAATTTGTTTTGTGGATGGTAGAAAACATTGTGAGAAAAGGAGAAAATGCTGGTTAACAGCATTTTCTCCTTTTCCCACAATGTTTTCTAAAGGCTTCTTTCTCAGTGTCGTCAAAAATAGGGATTGTTTGTTGATTGGTTAAAGGAATGATAATACTCAGGTGTGAAAAGGAGAAAATGCTGATTACCAGTATTCTCTTTTTCTCGTAAGAAAATTAGAAATGGATGGTTTCCAAGGCTTGAAAAGATTGAGATCTTTGGAAAGACATAAAAGATAAATTGACTCCTTTCTCTGTATTAGGTCAAGTTTTGCAATCATTTATTTGGAACCCCTTGGCGACAAAATTTTAGTGCCCACCTCTGTTTTTTTTTTTCAAATCAAAATTTATCGGGTGTGTCTGCACTTTTGTTTTGTATAGTATTACTACTATACCTGTCTCTCATATTGGAATTATTTAAAATTTGACACCTTCTTCAGAGAAACTTAATCAAAGTACCGAGGTAGGTAATATATCAAGAAACAAAAGTGCGGACACACCCGATAAATTTTGATTTGAAAAACAGAGGTGGGCACTAAAATTTTGTCGCCAAGGGGTTCCAATTATTTTGACGCATGGAAAAAATCCAAACAGTATAAAACCAATATTATTAAAACAGCGATTACGTAATCGCTGTTTTAATAAAATTAATATGACTAAAATTTCAAACTACTAGATAAATCGAATCCTTCGCCACAGCACTCATACATGTACGTGACTTCATTTAACGCTAATACAGACTGTCAAAATCGATAGTGTAGGCTGAAGATCAGACCATAAAATCGATGGTCTAATTTTAATCTACACTGTCCGCAAAAAGCTTTTTGAGTAGTTTTAAATATCCCAAGGTCGATGTTTCATCTTAAAGGTCGAATTATGTAGGTAAAAAGACTTTTACATCTGTTGTTTGATCATTTATTGCAAATACATGTATCAAAGTACATATAGAACATAACAGATTTATCACAACTGGAATGAAATCACCATCACCTTTAAAAAAAAAAGAATAGAACAACGTCGACTCTCGTTTAAACTCTACGTTATGTGATGCAGAAGTTGGCGTAAATGTTACGCTTTTGGCGTTAAAGCATATGACCTGCAACACGGGAAAAGGGGCTTTTAGACATTTGCGTATAGTGCTGTTTCGGATCAGCCTGCACAGTCCGCGCAGGCTGATCCGAGACGGCATTTTACGACCACGTTAGATTTTGTCTAACAGTACCAGACGACAAAATTTTAGCCTTGTCCAAATTGAAAGCATTTGCTGACGGCAATTTCAATTTGGCTAAAATCGTGCAAAGTTTCTTTGATAGAGTAGAAAACATTGTGAGAAAAGAAGAAAATGCTGGTTATCAGCATTTTCTTCTTTTCCCACAATATTTTCAAAAGGCTTGTTTTCAAGGTGCGTCAAAGGTTAGAACTGTGCGGTAAAGTTATAAGTTGGACAAACGAAATCCATTTCTTTTGAGAATCGATGGAATCACTAGGTGATATAGTTCTTAGACGTGCTGAAAATTTAAAACATTCGACAGGGATCTGAATGCAGTCTGATATAGGACGTAGACGACGCCATTGAAAACTTGCGCTCGTAACAAAACTTCAACATTATCGTCGGAAAAAAATCAAAGCTAACAAAATTAAAACTAGAGTTGTCACTGAATGTGACTTTATACCCCGCTAGCGCTTTGGCAGTATTTTGTACACAGATGGACACACAGACGAACGGGCGGACGGACGGACGGATGCACGGACACAAGGACGGTCTTACGAGACGGACCTTGTCAGGTCGAATTGTTCTTCATTTCAATGCAACCCAAACAACCCCACAAGAGCACCTTTTTTAACCCCACTAGCCCTAACCCTAACCCCATACCTACCAGACGGACGGAATGAACCCCATAGAGACTAAATGTACAATTACACCTAACCCCACAATGTCGGACTCGTAAGGACGGGCACACGGACGGACAGGCTGATTCCAGTACACCCCCAAAAAACATTCGTTTAGTGGGGTGTAAAGATAAATTTCCTTAAATGATAAGCAATTTTTCGTCATCTGATTCTTTGTCTATGTCCGATATTACTCCATCATCCCGTATATGTCCATCATTTTTGACACTGGAGCTTATAAGTGTCGCTAAGTGTATCAAAATACACCCCATTATAAATGCTAGCACTGCGCATGCACCGGTTAAAATTTGAAGCGATAATGAGGTTGATAGTACGACGTATTCTAAACAGAACTCCCTTGCAACAGAAGTGACGTAAGACTGACTAGCGTCGAAGGAAACCAACATCCAGGTGGACGCCGCTGAAAAGAAAAGTAGATAACGGCTTGTAACACGCGAATATGGGAATTCGGACACTTGCGTAAAGCGTCGTCTCGGATCAGCATGCACACTCCGTGCAGGCTAATCCGAAACGAAACTTTCTGTTTTGATGTAATATTATTTTGCACAATTCTACTGTAGCACAAAATCTAAAGTAGACGTAAAGTGCCATCTCGGATTAGCCTGCGCGGACTGCGCAGGCTGATCCGAGACGACACTTTACGCAAATATCCGAATGTCCCTTTGCGTGTTGCAGGCCAATTATTATAATGACTGATCCATGATCTCTAAAAATTGGGGCCAAAGCATCTCTCTGATCCACGGTACCAAGCATGCCATGGTATATACTTATAGATCCATAATAGCAATCTTTTGTAACAACATATTTAATCCTGAGATAGACTTGTCCTTGGCCATGCAAAAAAATTGCCAGTAGCGAAACATTCGGCCAAAGTCAGCCTGCGCAGTCCGCACAGGTCGACCGGAGTCGATTTTTTCGCGGATGTATGACGCCCACTTTTCACAAAGCATGACTTACATAATAAATTATGAACCATGCTCTGTTGGACCGAATTATGGGGTTGACCGAACTATGGTTAGTTGGTTGTATTGGGGTTTAACGCCACTTTAACAGCTAAGGTCATATAATGGCGGTCGGTGACGCACATGTGTTTCCTGGCTTTCTTACACCAGTACTAACACAACTTTCTTTCCAAAGCCACCGACTGCTTTTCTCCCTTGCTTCAGCAGAGGTGAGAGACGAAAATACATTATATAGGTAGGTAGTTCGTCAAATACGAACGTCTGTGTTTCAGCGTCATATACAAAATACGGGTTTTTGCACGCGGCATAATTCAAGACATCCTCGGTGACGCAGTTTCCATTCATTCTGTAATGCATGGAAAGTAACGTTATGTCTCAAACCTCTGCAGCGAGGATGAGATCAAGGCCGAAGTCGAGTGTATATATGTCGTAGTCCAAACTGGAATCTAGACAGATCCGGAATCTGCCTCGACTAAACTGGAATTCTGTCTACATTAAATTAGGATTCCATTTGGGCTAGGCAGCTCCACAATCTGCCTTGACCAAACTGGAATATTTTCTCGTTGAATAAAGTGCGACTACATATAAATCGTCTTATCTAACTTAACTTCAAAAATAAAAGAAGTTTTAATCAGAAATTCAAAGTGAAAATAAATTTTGAATGTTTAGGTCTAGGCAGATTCCGGATCTGCCTAAATTCCAATCTGGCCTACGACATACATTCGGCATACCTCGGGTGACGAGAGCCATCATCACAGATGTAGGTACGGAACAAGCGAGGTGATCTTGATCTGTGCCGACCACAAAAGTCAAAGTTTAGAACCGTGCTTACCTGTAACTATGGTAACTTGAGACAGCCCATAATAGATCATCTTTGAAGGTTTGGTGGAGGCACTCATGGTGAATACGATACCCAGGGACAGCAGTGTAAATACGATCAAACCTAGTATACCGCTACATAGTACGTGAGAACTTTCACCTGGAATGGAAAGGTTCCGTATCGTTAACTGATGCATAATAATATATTGGCTTCCAACATGCGAAAACATGCATTCGGACATTGGCGTAAAGCGTCATCTCGGATCAGCCTGCGCAATCCGCCCAGGCTAATCCGAGGCGGCAGTTTACGACTACATCAGATTTTGTGCTATAGTAGACTTGCACATATAGAAAATTACATAAAAATGAAATGTGTCGTTTCGGACTACCCTGTGCGGACTAAGCACGCTGATCCGAGACGACGCTTTACGCAAAAGTCCGAACGCCCCTTTTCGCGTGTCACAAGCCATGCGTGATAGGAAAGGGTTCTGAGACTTACAACAGTAGACTAGCTACAATAGACTTGTGCAAAACAGAAAATTACATTAACCCTTAAGCTGCCAGTCACGACTTGCTGACCGTTTGCGGACAGCGTAGATCAAGATCAGACTGCACAGAACGTGCAGTCTGATCTTGGATCTACACTGTCCGATAAAGAGATATTTTTCTTTAAAAGATATACTTGAAATAGCATCGTTTGGGTTTTTACTACTGGCCTGAAAAGTTTAATTTGATTTATTCAGCAGGAGAAGGGTTAAAATGGAAATTGTCGTTTCCGATTAACCTGCGCGGATTGCGCTGGCTGATCTGAGATGACACTTTTCGCAAATACCCAAAATGCCCCATTTCGCGTGCTGTATGCCAATTATAAACTCGATTACACGTTACGAATCATTCGGTCGATTTAATCGCCAGTATTAGTTAATGTTGAATCCATCGTGGGGGGCCCCGGAGGATTCGGGGCCTAGGGATCAAACTCGGATTTCGGCGGGGTGGAAGGATAGGGAGGGTGTAGAGGCAAAACTGTTGGGGATAAAGGAAGTCTCTGTGACTCAATGGTTAAAGTTTCCTTACCAAATGACAAAACCACATTGAAAGCATTTGCTGACAACAAAACTAAATGTAGCTCCAATGATGATTTCTGTCTTTAATAAGGTACAAAACATTGTGGAAAGAGGAGAAAAATCTGGTAACCAACATTCAAAAGCCTTCATATGGTTGTCAAAACTCGGATTGTACGGCAGAGAGTTAAGCCGATCTCTTTCGAGAGTTCTTTAACGCTTTACTACACAATAACGCCTGGAAAAGAGGACTTTTGAAAGCATTGTGGGAAAAGAAGAAAATGCTGGTCACCAGCGTTTTCTCCTTTTTCCACAACGTTTTCTACCCTATCGAGGAAAATGTGCACCATTTGAGCGTGAAATTTTTGTCTGCAAATGCTTTCAATTTGGACAAAGCTAAATTGTTTTCGTCTGGTAAAGGGTTAAAACTCGAGGTTGTGTGGTAAAAGGTTAATCTTTCAGCATGAAATGTAAAATTGACCTTGTTCGCAGGATGAATATACAAGCAAGTGTTTTACTCGGGAGGGTATTATCTACTATAAACAAGCACGTAATATATATAGACTGAAGATCAGATTCCCCGTTCTGTGCGGTCTGAATTTGCTCTCCACCGTCAGCAAAAGCCCTGTTTTCGCCAAGGAAACTGATTTTTATTTTTATTTTTTGACCGATATAAGTGAGATTTCCTTGTGTGCGGCTGGTAACATCAGTTGTCTGCGTTTGCCAGACACCTCAAAGCACTTAGCCTCCGTAATTTTATTGAAATTGTTGTTGAGAACCGAGTGCATCATCCCAGTGTGTAACTTGACAAGGGAAGTAACTCGCGCGAAATAAGTAGGCCTGTCAGTGGTATTACTCCCCTGGATCCCTTCAGCCGCCCCAACCCCACCACACACACACAATAAATCCGTTGGCCGCAAAGCGCGCCTCACTGACCTTTTACGGACAGTGTAGATCAAAATCAGACAGCAGCCTGATCTTGGATCTACACTGTCCGATAAAGAGATATTTTTCTCAAAATCATAACTTTGAAATGCCATTGGTTCGGGTTTTACTATCGGAATGAAAATTTCATTTTAGTTATTTAGCAGAATAAGGGTTAAAGTTTTTCGCTGCAAATAGCAGTTACAATAAACCCTTTGCGGGTAGCACAGATTAAGATCAGACAGTACAAAATTTACTTGAAGTTTGATCTGTAATCGACCGAAAGCACTTGTTGATTGAACCATATCGCCGGCTTACTTCAAAAACCTTATAACTACAGCTTGTTTCAAGCTGTGGTTACAAGGTTTTTTAAGTAAACCGACGATATGACCAAATCCATCTTCAGCTGTTATGAAATTCTATTTTAAGATCCCGAACAACTCGATATACGTAACTGGCTGATCTTGATTTTGTTGATTGATTGTATGATGTTTAACGCCGTTTTCAACATTGTTTAACATTGTTTAAGTTATATCACGGCTGCCATTACACCGATCCATGATTTCCTGGAGTTTCTTCAACCAGTTTTCCACACAATATTCTCTCCAAATCACTGTATGCTATTCGACATAAATATCGCCGAAACAATAGTCAGTGGTAAAAAGAGGAATCCTGTCGCAATGACTATCATCAATCCTCGGAAAGACATTGGCCGAGCCGGGAATCGAACCAGCGATCTCCTATTCTTGAGCCCTGTACGCTTCAGACTGAGCTACCATAGGAGTGTCCTTGGGCAAGACACTTACGAGCTCCTGGTTTAGTCCGGGTGAAAGCCGGAATATACCTTGATACATGCATTTGAGCGATCGCTGTGATATGACGACTGCTATATAATGTAGAAAGCGGCGAAAGGTAGTGATCTATCTATCTATCAATCTATCATCAGTCAGTCAATCAAACAAACAATCGTTACTATGTAAAATATTTAATTTGTTCCTGACAAACACCACGAGCAGTGATTTTATGTTCAGTTGACGTACAGATACGACATTCTATATATGTATATTTACCAACGAGTGCAATAAATCATGTATCAATTTTGACAGTCGAATATTTAACTCCTTACAAGACGACAAGTTACAAGGTTATCCCTTGTTGAAAGTTTTTGCAGGTGAAAAATTAAATGTCAATCAAATAAAGTAATTTGTCTGTGAAATAGAAAAAAAATGCGAGGTTAAATGATAAAATGCTAGATACTAGCATTGTCTACATTCCTACAATGTTTTCAAAAGCCTTCTCGGTGGAGGAAGTTAAGGTAAGACCTGTGTAATGCACTTCCGGTGAACATGGGTCAGAAATTCTAATTGGTTGATAAATAAGGATAAATAAGGATTTATCCAGAAATACTATTTTTGCATATTTCTAACGGATCAGAAATTCCGTCATGTCTATTTTGAAATTATATTTTGATACTTTCGCTAGTTTTCTGAAAAGGGAGGTAACTATTTTCTCTTTCTGAATTGAGAATATAGTGGTTATAGATTTATAAATGATAATTCAAAGAAGGAAAAAATGGAAAAAAAAAAAATGAATCGGTGAAAGTAGTTTAATAATACTCATTTTTAATAATAGCTAATTTTGCAGGATGATATTTTAGTGGAAAAAGCTGTTTTCCATTACACAGGTCTTACCCTCATGCGAAAGGTTGTGTAGTAAACGGTAAAACGGACTGCGCAAGCTGATCCGAGACGACACTTTATGCAAATGTCCGAAAGCCCCTTTTTGAATGTTGTAAGCCATATTTTATTTGTCTTATGTAAATAACTTCAATTTGAATACTAGTAATACTACATTTTTGTTATGTCGTGAAAAGCTTAAATGACCTGATTTCATTTGTCACCTCACGTGATGCTGTCACGTTGTTCGTGCCTTGAAAATAGCATTTAATTAAGAGATAAATTATTCTGTTTTATTATAGCACGTGGTATGTTCTACATGTACTTGTATTGTCGTATAAAGAAAATGGACAGGTATATTTCCTGAAACAAGGGGAAATTCGCATAGAGAGATAGAAAGGAGACTGTTGACGTAAAGACAGACTTTGACACAATCAGGCGCCACAAGAAATCAAAACGATTATCCACATCAAGTTGTTGGCTCATCAAAATGTGACCTATCACGCAAAAAGTGACCTTCTGGAACTGCTATAAGTGTGAACCCTGGTCAGACTGTGCAAATTGCGCAGGCTGACCAGGGTTCACACTCTTCGCTTTAATGACATTTTCTGTATGAAAAGTAGTCATTCTACCATATCATACAATCATTTATGAATTATAAACTTAAACTTAAACTGACTTGCACTATAGCTGATATGTTTTCATCCAATTGATCTACAGAATTCCCAGATGATCCCTTTCTGCGTGTTGGGTCACAAATGCAATTCCGATTGGAAACAATAGACAGAAATTAACCAAATGGTGGATACGCCCCCCCCCCCCCCGTCATTTCACCTGAACCAGAAGAAGCTTTGGATGTACAAGAACAAAGAGTGTTGCCCGTAACTAAGACATACAGATACATACAAACTCACAAGGATAGACCGACGGCAAGAGCCCAAGTTTAACTCATACACCGCCAAATACTAGTATAACCCGTTACCACACAATCCCTACTTTTGACGCCCCTGAGAAAGAAGCCTTTTGAAAACACTGTGGGAAAAGGAGAAAATGCTGGTAACCAGCATTTTCTCCTTTTCCCACAGTGTTTTCTACCCTTTCCAAAACAAATTTCTATTTTTTAGTCACCTTAATGTTGTCGTCTGCAAATGCTTTCAATTTGGACCAGTCTAAAATTTTCTCGTGTGGTAAAGAGATAATAGATTAAACTTTTGTTTGGAAATACAATGCTATGAGCCTCAGAAAGATTTCTTTATCTCATAGGCTTGACTAAATAAGCGGAGGGCATAGATCCAAGATCAGACTGCACGTTATGTGCAATCTGATCTTGATCTATGCCGTCCACACAAGATTCGGATTTCTTCTATGGCACCGAAAGTGTTGACTCTTTACCAAACGACAAGATCATGTAGACCAGTCCAAATGGAAAGTATTTGCAGACGACAATATGAGTAGGGCTCAAATGTTGGAATTTGTCTTGGGAAGGGTAGAAAACATTGTAGGGAAAGGAGAAAATGCTGGTTACCAGCATTTTCTCCTTTTCCTACAATGTTTTCAACAGACTTCTTTCTCAAGGTCTGTATAAGACGGCATTGTGTGGTAAGGAGTTAAGTGAGTTACTTAGCGTTTCAGGTTGTATCGTGTACCTATGACTAAATAAAGAAAACAGCATGAGTTTGTGCTATGAGGATCCTTATTCACGAACCATTCTTGAATTAATTCTTAGTCTAATTCTACAACTAATACAACTTCTGAGTGGCTTAAACAATACGGTATAGCTAATCATATGTATGTTGTGTTACTTTCAATTTTAGAAAATTCATATGAATAAGATTAGGAAGATTTTTAACCCTTAGGCTTCTGAGTGAGACTCACTGACCTTTGGCGGACAGTAAAGATCAAGATCAGACTGCACAAAAGGTGCAGTCTAATCTTTGATCTACACTGTCCGATAGGGAGATATCATTCCCCGAAAGATAGCTTTCAAATAGCAATATTTGGGTTTTTACTATAAAAATGAAAATTTCATTTGGTTAGTTAGCAGGATAAGGGAAAAGAATGGTTGGTAAATACGGTCCCTGGCCTTGATCTGTGGAAGTCTGCAAAAATCCATGTTTTAACCCTTTACCAGACGACAAAATTTAAGCCTTGTCCAAATTGAAAGCATTTGCAGACGACAATTACAGTGTGGTTCAAATGGTGTTATTTTTCTTTGAACGAGTAGAAAACATTGTGGGAAAGGGAGAAAATGCTGGTTACCAGCATTTTCTTCTTTTCCCACAATGTTTTCAAAAGGCTTCTTTTCCAGGAGCGTTAAACGTCGGCGTTGTGTGGTAGAGGGTTAAACCGAAATTAAAGATGGCTCACTAGACACAAGAGGAGAATTCTGTCCTTTTTCGTCAATGAATTTTTGTTTGAATCCTAAGTCTTCCCTATCTTGATTATTAAGTAAGTTCATTTGGTAAAGAACTACAAGCATATAATGATGGTAAAGTGTCGATACTACTTCAGACAAAATACTGCCCACACTTCTTTCGGTCTCGCTCTCTCCGTCTGTCTCCTAAGCATCCAGAAAAAAAACGCGATCGCCAATTTCGTCTGTCAGCAGGCGCCAAAAAGGATCAAGGGTCACACATTTCAAAGCATAGACTATGAAACATTCATGTTAAACATTCAGGTTAAACATTCATGACACTGCCTGACATTGACAAACTTCGTTGTAAACGTCGAAGATATTGTCAACTACATAATTTATGAAGAAGGAAGCAATTTTCATCGACTATTTTTTTTTTAATTTCAGATTTTGTGGCAGAGCTTGAACGTTTTCTTCCCTGTTTGAAAAGTGAGTATGCAAATCTTTAATTCACTAAATACATGAAAATTTCTCGACTTGTCTCTTTTTTTTTTCTTGTTTCTACAACATTAGATTTAACAGCCAGTGTAGATCAAAATCACTGTGCTCATCTTCGATCTTCATCTTCCGCTAGGCTGAGACATGTTTGTTAACCCTTTTCCACACAATGACGACTTTTAACGAGGTAGAAGCCTTTTCCCACAATGTTTTCTACCCTTCCCAATTCGATTTTTCAGTCACATTTATTTTGTCATCTGCAAATGCTTCCAATTTGGACCATCCTGTAAATTTGTCATTTGGTAATGAGTTAATCCTATCTGAAAACAACCCCCTACTTTCACGCCCCTAGAGAGAAAGCTTTTCAAACTCTTGTGGGGTAAGGTTCGGCATTGCAACCTTTTCTAAAAATGTTTTAAATACAGTTTCAACTACAAATACCATTTCGTGCTCCATATTGTATTTGAGCCATGCACTGACACAGACAGGCTTAGTTAATCTCCGTAATAAATGGCACCAACCAAGTCATCACATAACTCTGGATCCATAATAATCACTTTTAACCCTTTACTCCATTGATACTCATTTTGACGTATCAACAACAGACAGCTTTTGAAAACATTGTGGGAAAAGGAGAAATTGCTCGTAACGAGCAATTTCTCCTTTTCCTCCAATGTTTTCCTATCAGTCAGATATTTGTGTCCTCATTTATCCATATTTTTGATATCATATCTTTATTTTCTGCTGAAACGGAAGAGCCTCATTTTGGCATATCAGGTAAAGGGTTAAACAACCCATTGAATTATGGGAAAGACTGGTCCTAGAATATACATGTACAGAAAATCGACCTCTAGCAAAAACTTTCAATTCAGGTCAGACTGCTCAGGCTGACCTGAGTCGATACTTATCGCAGATGCATTAGCTCCCCTTTTCACAGAGCATGGCTGATCTGTTTACAATAGTATTTGATAATTTACTTCATCAAAGGAAACTATCCACCTTGTCGATATCTTGTTCCCTATAATTTCTATATAATTTCTATATACACACACAACAAAAAGAATGATTTGAATGTATAATAATGTTCACTAAATGCTGAAACATGAGTGGAAACTTGTTCATTGAAGTCTAGGTGTCGATTTCATCTAACGCCCACCTCAAAGAACCCTTATCTCGGATATAATGGGACTTTTGTGCATAGCGAGGACCATGATCAGACTGCATAGGACATGAAATCTACCCTGTCTGGTAAATTAAGAGCTATTCTGGACCCATATTCACCAACCATTCTTAAGAACGTTCTTCGTCTAATTCTCCAGATTTTTCTACATTTGTAAGTAACACAACTTCTGATTGGCTAAACCATTCGGTTTAGCCCATCAGAAGTTGTGTTACTTACAAATTTTGAAAACCTTGGAGAATAAGACTGAGAATATTCTTAAGGATGGTTGGTGAATACGGGCCCTGGCCCACATTGTCTTGAAATTTCAATATTCAATTCGGGGCTTTTCTTTTGCCAGAGAAAATACCTCATTTCCTCTATATCTGTTTAGTTGCCCCAAACAGATAGCATAACTTGTAAACCGCCACTCTATTAAATATGATTTCTCGACACTTTAATAACGTAGTAGACCCCTTATAGAAAACAGCTATTTCCACAATAATATTATCCTACAAAAGTTGCTATGATTAAAAAAGTGTGTTATTGTACTGCTTTAACCAAGCCACTTTTCCCTTTTTGTCTTTTCTAGAATTATCATTTATAAATCTTAAACCACTATATTTTCATTACAAAGAGAGATAGCAATTACCGCCCTTTCCTGGAAACTTACAAAAGTCTACAAATAATTATAAGATAGGCATAAAGAAATTTCTGGTCGGTTAAAAATGTGCAAAAGTATCATACCTGTATAAATCCGTATTCATCAATTATCAAGAAAATTTTATGCAATGCAGCACTAGAGGTAAAGGGGGTCCACTACCTTAAAGAGGAAAGAGAAGTCATACCACAGCTTTATTAACTCTTTACCACACAATCCCGACTTTTAACGACCCTGAGAAAGAAGGCTTTTCCCACAGTGTTTTCACAATTTTGTCGTTTTCAAGTGCTTTCAATTTGGATCCATCTAAATTTTGTCGTTTGGTAAAGAGTTTATTACATATTTCTAAAACAGTGAAATTTTATTCAGAAATGAAATTGAACAACCATACTCATAACAATACGTTCAGTTTGCTTATCGGTTCTAATGTAAATGTGACCCATCAGGCAAAATAGGGACCATCTGGGAATTCTGTACATCAATTAGATGAAAACAGTTAACAATAACGCAGGTCAGTTTAAGTTGATAATTCAAAAATGATTGTATAACAGGGTACAATGGCCCCTTTTCATACAGAAAATGTCATGAAAGCGAAAAAGTGTCAACTCTGGTCAGGCTGCGCAATTCGCGCAGTCTGACCAGGGCTGACACTTTTCGCAGTTTCCAGAAGGCCTCTTTCTGCGTGATGGGGTCACAGTCCTTCAAAAAGGCGATAGTTGTCAACTCTTATCTTGCTAAATGGATAACATGAAACTTTCAAGCCAATAGTAAGGAAAAAAAATAACCAAACCAAACCAATAACCAAAATAACAATAGTCTGTGACCAATTTATTTTTGTAGAAAAAATATCTCCCTATAGTACAGTGTAGATTCAAGATCAGACTGCAAGCTCTGTGCTGTCTGACCTTGATCTACCAGGTCTGCAAAAAGTCAGTGAGTTGTGTATATCAGCTTGAAAGTTAAATAAGTGTCCGCCTAGCTTAGAATAATGCCCCCGCTAGCAAGTATTGGCGTGATACAACAAGCAAATTCATCATAACTGTTGTTTTGTTCTATTACTTCTTGTTTTAATGTGATACTTTTGCGGCGAATTGCCCGTCTAACGTATTAACCCTTTACCAAATGACAAAATTTTAAACTCCAATTTGAGATGTCCAAATTGAAAGTACATGTACTTGCAGATGACAAATTAAACATAACTCAAAAATTGAAATTTGTTTCCAGAAGGCTAGAAAACGTTGTGGGAAAAGGGAGAAAATGCTTGTTACCAGCATTTTCTCCTTTTCCCATAATGTTTTCAGAATGCTTCTATCTTACGGTCGTAAAAATCTGGAATTGTTTGGTAAAGGGTTAATTTTTGCGTACATATGTACATGTTTTTAACGACACTGATGGTTGTGGCGTTTGCAGACATTGTGGGAAAAGGATTAACTGCAAGAAACCAACGTTTTCTGTCCTAAAACAGACAAACCTCATCATTTAAGCTAAATTTACTTTGTTGACTGCAAATGATTTCAAACTTGAAAAGTCTAGAACTTTGTCGCCTGGTAAAGTAATTCAGTCCCCAAACATTTTTTTTTTTAAATCCAAACTTCACCCTGTATACAGTCTACTAAACAATACAGTACTGGACTACAATCTGAGCCGTCATATACCCACGCCAATTTCTGAGTTAGACAGTTTGGTAAAAGAAGCACCTGATGGCAAAATTGGGGTCTTTGTCTTATTGATTGATTGCATGATGTTATTTCAGTTATATCGCTGTGGACAGTGCACCAATCCATGCGTTCCTGGAGTTTCTTTGACAAGTACTTCGCACAATTTTCATTCCAAGCCACTGGCTTCTTTCCCATATGATCATCGTCGAAACAATAGTCTTTGTCTTATCCATGTACTATGGTAGGGTCCTGTGTGGCTCAGTGGTAAAGTGCAGGACTCGTGATCTGGAGGTCCCAGGTTCGAGCCTCACTAGCTCCACTGGGTTTTTTCACAGGAGCGTCCTTGGGCAAGACACTTCAGAGCCTAGCTTAGTACTGGTGAAACCCAGGAAACATGAACATGAATATGTGAACTGTCGCCGTGATATGACTGAAATAACGTTGAAAGCGGCGTAAAACATCATTCAAACAAAACAAACAAACCATGTACATGTACTATGGTAGAACAAAAAAAAAATAACTACAGAACTGCAATCCTTATGCTGCTGATAACGATATAGGGACCCTTGGTAGACAGTGTAGATCAAGATCATAGTGCACAGAACCTGCAGTCTGATCTTGGATCAACACTGTCCGATAAGGAGATATATTTCCCTAAAAATAAACTATGAAATGGCAAAGTTCTTGATTTTACTATCGGCTTTAACATTATGGGTGAAACGAAGGGCACCCTTTTGTAGTATTTTTCTACCGGACTGAATCAATTACCATAATTCTTTCGTGGACAGCACATTTATTCTTAACCCTTTACCACACAATCCCGATTTTTAATCCTTGAAAAGAGGCTTTTGAAAACATTGTGGGAAAAGGTGAAAATGCTGGTAACCAGCATTTTCTACTTTTCTCAAAATGTTTTGTACTCTTCTAAACTCATGTTTCAATTTTTGAGTCACATTAATTTAGTCGTCTGCAAATGATTTCAATTTGGACAAGTCTAAAATTTTGTCGTTTGGAAAAGTGTTAACCAAGATGTTGCCACCATTCTGTCGATAGGCTCAATAAATGTTAATGTGTCAGACATAGTGGTGCAGCCGGAAACGTTCAGGACTTGAGACAGGCATTCGGCATACTTCGGGTAATGGGAGCCATTATATTAGATGTAGGTACGGAATCGGCCGAGTTGTGACGAGTGTTGAGACAGGGTATCGCTAGTTCCAATCCCCAGGTCGACTAGTTTATCCTTCCGAAGATCTATGAGAGTCAATCCGACAGGATCAATTTCTTTCTCACCACTGATCGTTGTTTTGCAGATGGTCAAGTGGGAAAGTAGACAATGGCTTGGAAAAAATATTGTACAAAATGCTGGTGAGAGTAAACTCCAGGGTCTGTATTCACCAACCATTCTTAAAAACATTCTTAGTCTTATTCATCAGAATTTTTTCAGTGTGAAAGTAACAGAACTTCCGATTGGCTAAACCAAATGGTTTAGCCAATCAAAAGTTCTGTTACTTTCACTGTTAGAAAATCTTGAAAAATAAGACAAAGAATGTCCTTCAGAATGGTTGGTGAATACGGACCCAGGACAGTATTGGTACATATACCGGCACTGTACTAGTAAAACAATGTTAAAAGGTATTAACCACCATCATTAACAAAAAATACAAATTTTCACAAAAAGACACATTTCAAACGTCTTTTAGCGCCATAAATATCTATTAATTGGCCGTTATTGTAAAAGGCTTAAACTTTTTGTAGTTGTAAGTTCTTGAATACACATTAGATTAAGATAAGACTGTGCATAAAATTACGCTAAAAGGGACCGTCTGGGAATTCCGTACCTCAATTAGATGAAAACAGATCAACGATAGTGCGGTCAGTTTTAGTTGATATTTCAAAAACGATTATATAACAAGGTACAATGACCAATTTTCATACAGAAAGATGTCATTAAATGTCATGAAAGCGAACAGTGTCAACCCTGGTCAGCAATTGGCGCAGTCTGACAATGGTTGACACTTTTCGCAGTTCCCAGAAGGTCCCTGTTAGCGTGATGGGTCACATTTTCATTTCTTGTAGGGCGTTCAGTCTAGAAGATACAAAATAATTATTGCCTATTTTGAGGTTTCTTCAAGCAACACCATACCAGTAAGCTTACAAGCCCATCTGTTCCCCCTTTTTATATATCATCAATACAGTTTTCCCAGCTTTTTTTATTTGGTAAATGGCACCATTTACACGAAGGAAGCTTACCCTCTACTCGGAAATTGGAGAAGAACATCATGCGCTGAGCTGTCGTTCTAATCCATTTCTTCAGCTAATAGCTTTGTTAATTATTTGTTTGTAATCTTTTTTTTTTTTTTTTTCTTTTGTATATAGTATTTGTGATGAATAATATATGTTTTGAAAAGCTAAACCCGCAGAAAGGTATCTTAAACTCCTAACTGACAACAAGAATCTTGGATCCAGTACCACAAACCGGAATCCTTTATAAGTTATCTTAAACCTGTAAAAGCTACCCTTAACCTTTAGAAGTGTTTTAATATTCCCAAGAAACCTAATTTGATCCCTGATAAAGTGATTTGGCATCCTTCTAGAGCGAGCATACACCCCGTAAAATCTACTTTAGTACCCTAATTCAACCAACTGTGACTTAAAAAGGTCATTTGAACTGCTTATAAGCTACCTAAAACCTTTATTAACTCATTACCATACGACAGTATTTGAGGTTTGTCCAAATCGAAAGCATTTGTGGATGGCAAAGTAAAAGTGACTGAAAATTTGAATTTTGTTTTGTGAAGGGTGGTAAACATTGTGGGAAAAGGAGAAAATGCTGGTCACCAGCATTTTCTCCTTTTCCCCCAATGTTTTCTAAAGTCTTAATTTCTCAGGGTCGTCAAAAGTAGGGATTGTGTGGTAATGGGTTAAGCCAACGTGACCCTATACGTGAAGCTTCAAGATCCAAAAGAACGCTAAATTTAATCGAAAGAAAGCTTTTTTCAGACCCTAGAAAGCTTACTAGAACCGCTAGCAAGCAATATTGAATCCATTGAAGGCTAGCTTGGACCTATAGAAAGCCAACTCAAGCCAAAAGCCGACAGACAGCGAACTTCTTCCTATTGAAAACTTCTTTAGAACATGTAGAAAGCTGACTCGAACCCACAGAAAACTAATCTAAACTTAAAAAAGCCACTTTTATCTTACAGAAATCTAACTTAATCCCACGTAAAGCTATCCAGTACCTACAGAAAGCTGACTTAGAACCTTCAACAAGATTACTCAAACCCATAGAAAGCTAAAAGAAATCTGACAAAGGACCGATAGAAACTTAGCTTGGACCAACAGAAACCTAACTTTTACCTACAGAAAGCTTACTTGAACCGACAGAAACAAACTTAAACCCGTGAAACTTATGTTGTACCTACAACAAGCTGGCATTGAATCTATAGATAACTTGAAGAGCTCTAAAGAACACCAACTGGAACCTAAAGAAACCTAACTTAAAGCACATGAGCCAACTTGCCCTACAGAGAGCTTAATGGAACCTTTTAACCATGCATAGAAAGCCAATTCAAGCCCACATAGGCTACGTTGAACCAATTGAGAGCTAATCTTAACCTTTAGAATGTTAACTGAAACTTATCCAAAGCTTACTTGGAGGTGTAAAACCTAGTTTGAACCATTAGAAAGCTTACTTGAGTCGACATTAAGTTAATATAAACGCCTAGAACTCATGTTAAGCAAACTCATATATCTTGGAAAGCTAACATGAAAACTTAGAAAACTAAACTGAATCCATCATATAGAAAGCTAAAATAACCGCCTGGAGCAGTAACTTGAACTCATTAAAAGCTTACCTGGACATGCAGGAAGCTATATAACTTGTAACTTGAAATTCGCGAAAGCTAACTGGAACCCTTAGAAAGCTAACTTAAACTCTTTCAATGCTAGCTTGAAATCCGTGAAAGCTAACTGGAATCCGTGAAAGCTAACTGTAATGGACTACACGACAGCTTGAAGCCATATAGCTAATTTGAACTGTTTCAAAACTACATGTAACATGAAAAGTGTGAAAGCTAACTTTAGCCCTGTGAAAGTTAACTTGAACCCTTTCAAAACTAACTTGAACCCAAGGAAAACCAGTTTGATTGCTTACAAAACCAACCTGGACCCTATGAAAACCAGTAGGTTGCTTACAAAACCAACTTGTACCCCATGAAGACCAGTTTGATTGCTTAAAAAACCAACTTGGACCCTGTGAAAGCTAATTTGAACCATTGGGAAGCTAACTGGAACGCTTAGAAAGCTAACTTGGACAGATTTGATGATAAGCGCAACCCTGAGAGAGCCGACTTTACTGTCTAGAAGTTCAAATTGCACTGAACCCTTAAAAAGCTAACTCTAATTTATACAGCTTACTTATGCTTATAAAACCAATTGTAAGCTAGGTAACTTTAGGCTCTATCAAGATCGTTGGCACATAAGTTTCCATTTTACCTTTGAGCCATGCCCACATGTATGTAGACCTTTTCTGGACAAAAATAGCATAACATAACACAGAGCAGAGAAATTGTATTTTTTCCCATTTTCATATGGCTTGCAACACCCGAAAAAGGGCATTCGGACATATGCGTAAAGTGTCGTCTCGGATCAGCCTGCGCTGTCCGCGCAGGCTTATCCGAGACGACACTTTCCCTTTTAATGAAAGTTTCTGTTTTGCACAAGTCTACTGTAGCACAAAATCGAATGTAGTCGTAAAGTGCCGTCTCGGATTAGCCTGCGCAGTCCGAGACGACATTTTACGCAAATGCCCGATTGCCCCTTTTCGCGTATCGCAGGCCAATTATGCAGAAGTCTATGAGAAAGTGAAACAAGCGCAACCTCTTTAAATGCATGATATAATTTTGATAGTTATCTATATGTGTGAAATAGCGAAGTTACGATAAAGTCTGAAAATGATACATACAGGTGAGAAAATATGTGCATCAAGTGAAAAAATCATTGGAAAAAATTTGCCCCATGTGACACATTGGCTTCCATATTTGTCAATAATTATGTTTGACTGAACACAAAACAAGTTATGCACAAAGAACAAGTTTTCGGGGTCAGTTACTGTGAGCTTGGTGACAGCTTGAGCAAACGATCTATCACGTATAAATATAACTTACCTTTGTTCTCTTGTTTTCAGGGAGCTGTTGCTGACTTCCTACACACTCTACGAAAATTACTTAACTCTTTACCAAATGACAAAATTTTAGGTTTGTCCAATTTAAAAGCATTTGCAGATGACAAAATAAAAGTGACTGAAAATTTGAAATTTGTTTTATGGTGAGTAGAAAACATTGTTTGAGAAGGAGAAAATGCTGGTAACCAGCATTTTCTCCTTTTCCCACAGAAAGGCTTCTTTCTCAGGGTCGTCAAAAGTAGGGATTGTGTGGTAATGGGTTAATCCTTTTCGAGCTTAATAAGAATAATCGAAGGAATTAACCATCCTTTAGAATCCGTTTATTTTGGTCAATAAGATGGGTAGCAAAGAGCGTATAGGAAGATCAGACTCCACAGAAGCGCAATATGATCTTGCTATACACTCTTCGTAAGGGATAACTTAGTTGGAATTAGCAGAATACGGATCGGAACATGTTATGTAAACGCTTTACATAACAAAATATCATATTTGTATAAACTGAAAGCAGCTGCAGACAATGCATTCATTGTGGCTCATATATAGGTATGATACATTTTGGGAATAGGAGAAAATATTTTCTATAAGTTTTTCTCCCTTGTTTTCAAAGAGCTTTTATCCTCAGCGTTGGTTGAACACCGGAAAATGTGGAAAATGGTTATCTTACACAATGGGAATGTTTTGAATAAGCACATGTCTTGTGCTTGTTCAAAACCCAATTAGCGTATCTTAGTGTACTTGCTTCAGATGTAATATACGACTACGAGTACCCCAAAAATACTCAAACGTAAGTTTGCATAAAGATACACCACTTCCCTATGCATAGCTTCGAATTATGCAAATAATACATGGCGTTTTAAAGTGTTGTAGTACTTGAACGAGTATTGATACCGACGAATAATATGTTGATATATCTTAGTAGGTAGAGCGTAGGACTCGTGAACTCAATGTTGCAGGGTCACTACAGATTGTGGGTTCGTATCCCCGGCTGGCCAACTAAAATTACTGAGATAGTCTTTCGGATGAGACCATAAACCTAGGTCCCATGTGACGGTGCTATACGCCGAGGACGTTAAAAGAACCAGGCGAAGCTCTCAGTAGTTTCGACCTGTTTCCTTGCACTATCCCCCGTAACAACTAACCGTCTTCTGGGGGCGTCGCTCAGATGGGCAACCGGTAGCACCGATAAATAAACGGAAATAACCAAATAATATGTCTTTGATATGCCCCGGTACACAAATATATATACAAACACTGTACTCCGGAGATTGCATGTTCGATGTCCAGCATAGGCAAACATATTTCAGAACACATGCGTTTAATTTGTGAAATGCAAGTTCGTTAAACCAGGCCAAAATTTCGTCGGCTGGTAAACAATTAATCATTCTTCTGATATGTAAATTTTCGAGAAACAGCTTGTTACATACAAATAAAGATTAAGAAATGATGCTGAGCCTTATTATGTGGATTAGTATTCAGCTGCATACAATTCTTACACGTAATACCTAAACAGGCGTTATTCGTAGGTTGTAAACCGCTTTTCCATTCTAAATACTAAATAGTTCAAGGGCAATAATTTGTCATCTATATATTATACACTACAGTTTTATGCAAAAATGCAGACCAGGGCCCGTATTCACCAAACATTCTTGAGAATGTACTCTTTGTCTTATTCTCCAAGGTTTTCTAAATTTGTAAGTAACACAACTTCTGGCTGGCTAAACCGAATGGTTTAGCCAATCAGAAGTTGTGTTGCTTACAAATATAGAAAATTCCGGGGAATAAGACAAAGAACGTTCTTCAGCATGGTTGGTGAGTACGGGCCCAGGGCCATCGATCGCCATCTATTCTTAATACTGTGCTTCGACTTATTCTCTAAAACTTTATAAACTTTGAAGGAACACAGCTTCTGACTGGCTATCCTTTCGGTTACGTTAGGTTAAACCAGACAGAAATTTCATTAATCATAACTTAAAAGATTCTAAATAGACGCAATCATTATGAATCTTTTTGAATGTGATTTGCTGTCCATGATATTTTTTCAAGTGTTGTCCTATAGCCGTATTGTCTAAGTCCACATGGTCAAACTTTTGCTAGGTCTAGGTGTCACAATATCATCATTATACTAAACTCTATTTTACTGTTGTTCAACAGATCTATTCTTTTTTTCTTTCGCTGAAGCTAACGCTATCAGCTTTATCAAAATATTTCTCAATTGAGTTTTACTTTAACTACAGTGTTTATCCTTTCAGCGTCTCTGGCTAGAACAGAAGCTTTGCGGATGGCGTTGTCTGCGCTTGTCATATTTTTCGAAGATTCGACCGGTCTGCTATGACGTATCGCGGATCCCATATGCTAGGGAAAAGTAGAGCTTACACCGAAGCTATTTCCCAAGCCTTTAGGGACTGTTTAAATAAATGGCCGGTGCAAATATTACATGCTAGCTGACCATAGCTGAATAAATCGCACCTGGTAGCGTTTTATTAAGTAGACGTTTGTTTTAGTTTGAAATTCAAAGTAACGGTTGTTATAGATTAAGTTCAGGCTACACAAAAGGCGTGTCTGTTCTTGGAACTGTACCGTCTGCTTGTACAGCCATGCCTATAACAATGACTGTTACCAAACAAATGAAATTATCAAACAACTTTCATCGTTCTGTGCAGCATGACCAATGTTCCATGTCATCCACAGTCCTAACCCATTACCACACAATCCCTACTTTTGACGCCCCTGAGAAAGAAGCCTTTAGAAAACTTTGTGGGAAAAGGAGAAAATGCTGGAAACCAGCATTTTCTCCTTTTCCCACAATGTTTTCTACCCTTTACAAAACAAATTTCAAAATTTCAGTCACTTTTATTTTGCCGTCTGCAAATGCTTTCAATTTGGATCAGTCTAAAATATTGTTGTTTGGTAATGGGTTAAGTCCATGTTTTGGCCACTTGGTATACTGCCAGGATTTAATTTCAAAACGAATCACTTGATTGGTTTCAGTTAAAGGTTGGAACTTTTGGATACGGTGTCCAACCGGCAACGAACAGCAGAAGGGGTTTTCTAATACATCTGGTGGTCATGTTAGGCCTGCAACACGCGAAAAGGGGCATTCAGACATTTGCGTCAAATGTCGTCCCGGATTAGCCTGCACAGTCCGCGCAGGCTATCTTGAGACGGCACTTTACGATTACACTATCTAGAGTTTGTCCTACAGTAGACTGTCACTTAAGTGAAACAGAAGATTACATAAAAACGGAAAGTGTCGTTTCACATTAGCTTGCCCGAACTATGCAAATGTCCGGATGCATTTTTTTGCCGGTTGCAAGCTATGAACCAAGCAGGGCATCACACGATTATGGTCTCTTAAAATCCAGTAGTTTAAAAATAGACTGTATCTGGACGTAAAATGGTCATTCGAAATCTAGAGATTTTACAAACAGCAAAACGTGTTGACCCATGTCAGCTTTGCGCAGTCTGCACAAAGCTGACATTAGTCAAAACTTAATGTTGATGTCCTTTTCAAAGAGCCTGTCTCATATTTCCTGTTTCGGTCAGAGAAATCGACGCCACAGAGCATAGAGAGATCACAGGGACACACGGAAAAGAAAGGAGGTAGCATTCCCAGGCGACTAATCTGACAAGGGTCAAATTAAGCTGATGTCCTATGCTGGGATAGATTAAAACATTGTTGGAAAAGGGTGTACCAAAACATAGAGAAAAAGGAGGCACTACCAAGATCTGCTATTTTGAGACCAGAAAAACGGAAAGAGAAAAAAATATAGGATACATACCATCAGTTCTAGATAGAATGACAAACGGCAAAAATTTCGTTGTTGACGTAATCCCGCTTGTGAGACGGACTTGAAGGTACCACAGACTTGAAGAGACAAATAGTCCGGAGTATTCGCTATGATTTGATCCATGCACGTGATCAGAAACAAAGATTTGCGCCGAAGCGCACGCAGAAGTGTTAACAAATTCTTCTATAACAAACCAGCCAGGAAGTGATGTTCCAAATAAATACAACGTCAAAAATAATAATCCTAACATTATTAATAAATTAAACACGTGTCTGTCAGCACTCATCACAAGATAGTTCGTTGTTTTACTCTTTTTCAGATCGTCTTTTCTGGCTCCCATCGCTTATAAATAGTCTTATTTAGTAGTGTAATCTCCTACTGTTCTCACCTAATGAGTAAAGAAAATAGCATTTGACCAATAGGTTCAGCTGAGGAGGATGAAGGTATGAATGTAGCAGAGGTAGAGTTTAGTCAGTACATGAAAACAACATACATAGTACAAGAATGAATAAGGACAGTAAAAATATTATCATGCTAAACATCTCATTAAAGGTAAATTGAGATAAACGTTTGCGTCGGCACCGTGAAATATATATATAACTCTTGTACTATGACATGTTTTCATTCAACAAGGATGACACAAAAAAGGAATTAAGAAGATCCTTGTTTCCATCATCGAATTAGATAAGAAAAAAAAAAAAAAAAACAAGCTGTGATGATGATGATTATGGTAATGATGTTGCGAATAGTAATAATAATAATAATAATAATAATTATTATTATTATTATTATTATTATAACAATATAGTGATACTAATAATAATGATGATGATTATGAAGAAGTAGATGATAATGATGATGATGATGATGATGATGATTTTGTAATAATAAAAAGTGTTTTGTTGCCTACCCTGATTTAAGCAAAAAACAAGGAAAGGAAAAATAAAATAATACTGAGTGGAAAGAAATTCAATTTCATGAGGAAAGCTGTTAAATACACAAATATCTACTACGCAATTACGCAAACAAAAAAAATAACCAAACATTTCATTTTCTAACCTCGTTTAACGTGTAAACTAGGTTTATAATTCACCCAGCCTTTTAAGAAACTTTGCACCGTATAATTATTAACACCTTAACGGTTTCTATTACAACAGATGTATTGTTCGTGGTGATTTTATTTTTGCACAATTAACACAAGTGAACTTTATCTAACATCCGTTTCGTCCATAAAAGTAGTTATGTCCATATATAGAAGAAAACATATTTTGCTTTTTCACAACTCCACACTGCTTCTCGTCGTTTACATATACCTCGATTTCAACCTTGCCCTGTCATTCATCTTCAGCTTGGCTCACCCATCCGTGAAACGTTATGTATGGGATCAATTTGCACAAAGAAACTTTGAAGGCCGACATGAAATGGGAAATTTTACTTGCGTTTGCGGACAATGTAGATCAAGATCAGACTGCACGAAACATGTAGGCTGATCTTAGTCTACACCGTCCGAAATGCGTTGTGAATATTCTGTTGTAAAAGGAATATCTTGCAATGTATTTTTGTTACACGTGGTGGTGGTGTTTAACCATTTCAGCTTGGCACGATGCACTTCAGCGCCATGTAGACGAAACTGGACATTTTACAGACAACATAGAACAAGATCAGACTGCACAGTCACAGTCTGATCTTAGATCTATGTCACTAGCTTGTTTAGTCAAGCCAATGAAATAAGAATATTTTTCGATTTAGTGGATTGTAACTTTAGCCGTCGAAATGTGCGGCTTCGTATTATATTTGCCACTGAAAGAGTTATACGGTTAACTTCGCACATAACCAAAATTGCTAAGGAAAAGTATAGGCACAAAGACCTGTATTGATAAAGATTCGCAAGGAGTAGTATCTAATGTTTACTTTTCTCCTGTTATAACGAATTGTTTGTGCCTTTTCGGTTCGGTCTAGTGACTGTTGGGAGAGAAGGGTTACCTGCGCCTGAGGGCTAATTATATGGTGCAAAGCTATCAACAAATGACAGCGAATGGATACGCTAGCTTAAACTCATTGCGATCGTAAATACATGTACAGTATATGAAAATAGTATGTCACCGGACTGTCCTTTTTCTTACCATTTACCCATTGTCACACCATCCCTACTTTTGACGACCCTGAGAAAGAAGCCGTTAGAAAACATTGTGGGTAAAGGAGAAAATGCTGGTAACCAGCATTTTCTCCTTTTCCCACAATGTTTTCTACTCTTCACAAAACAAATTTCAAATTTTCAGTCACTTCTACTTTTTCGTCTGCAAATGCTATCGATTTGGACAAACCTAAAAATTTGTCGGTTGGTAATGAGTTAATCTTTTTTGCAACGTACATGGTTTAACTCATTACCAAAAGGCAATTTTTAGGCTTGCCCAAATCGAAAAGCATATGCAGACAACAAAATAAAAGTGACCGAAAATTTGAAATTAGATTTGTGAAGGGTAGAAAACATTGTGGAAAAAGGAGAAAATGTTGGTTGCTAGCATTTTCCCCCTTTCCCACAATGTTTTCTGAAGGCTTCTTTTCTCAGGGTTGCCAAAAGTAGGGATTGTGTGGTAATGGTTTAAACAGGCGGTAGAGGAGTGTCACTGGTTTAATTCCCCGACACATGCTGGGCCAATGCTTACCGAGAATCGATGATAGGCTATGCAACAGGCTGTAATTCCTCTCTCAACACGATGATAGTCATTGAAGTCAATGAGGTTTATTTCTCTCTTAACTGATCATTGTTTAGCGATGGTCATGTGGGAAAGCAGCCTTTACAGTAGGTGTAATAGGTCCCTGTGCGCACGTACAAAATTTTACGAAATTCCGTCAAATAGTATTGGAGTTATTGTCCCGGCAGTACAGACGGACGGACGGACGGACGGAAGGACAGACGGACAACGCTAGTGCTAACTCTCCGTCTTCGGCGGGGGATAATAATGTTGAGAAGGGGCTTAACTCTTTACCAAACGCAATAATTTTAGACTGGTTCAAATTGAAAGCATAATGCAGGTGACAAAATAAAAAGTACATGTAACTAAAAATTTGAAATTTGTTTTCAGAAGGGTCGAAAACATTGTGGAAAAAGGAGGAAATGCTGGTCACCATCATGATCTCTCTACACGACGATCGTATTTAGCCTTTGGAAGGAGCCATATACGATTTGTGTCTGCAAATGTTTATTTCTTTCCATACCGTAGACGAAACCGGAGCCTTTTGTGGACAGTGTAGATCAAGATCAGACTGCACAGAACGTGCAGTCTGATCTCTGATCTTCACTATCCACGGCTATATTCTAGATTGTGACTGAACTATGTATTGATCTTGCAGAGGAAAGGCATTTTCAGACTTTCAGAAAAACCAAATGATTAATTCAATAGTAAAGGAATTAAAAGGCGGACAAGTCTTAGCATATCCCAGGTAACGGGTAAACTATAAACCATAAGACAGAAGCCTTTTGAAAACATTGTGGGAAATGGAGAAAAAATGCTGGTAATCAGCATTTTCTCCCTCTGAACACAATGTTTTCTACCCTGCTGGAAACAACTTTTCCTTTTTGAGTAACGTTTATTTTGTCGTCTGAAAGTGCTTTGAATTTGGACCAGTATACAATTTTGTCGTTTGGCAAAGAGTTTTTAAATCTTGTCTAATGGTGAAGGGTTATGTTTAGCCGACAAATATATACTATCAACATTTGCTAGAGATCACCATATTAGATTCAGTCTAGTTCTACATGTGCCATGTATCATGTATGGTTTTACAATATGTTACATTGCCACACTGATTAATAAAATCACCAATGGAAATGGATCTTTTACCCTTTAGCTCATGATGCCGACTGTTACAGGCACAGAGAAAGAAGCCTTTGGAAAACATTGTTGGAAAAGGAGAAAATGCTGGATACCAGCATTTTCTCCTTTTCCAACAATGTTTTCTACCCTATGACAGAAAGTATGTTACATTTGGTTTTTAGTCAGCAAATGCTTTCAACTTAGACAATTGTAGAATTTTATATTGTGGTAAACAGTTTCTGCAAAACTGCTGCATCATATACATCCATACTGAAATACGCAAGTGATCCCTATCAAACTGTGAGTAGTATAATACACTGTCCAACAGGAGAAATGGGAAACAAATGCAAAACGACAGGTTTGTCAATATATCACCTGCAGGGCCTTCTTAGATGGACACCGGTCAAGATTTTATAGATTGGCCGATAGATAACGATCGATATGATAAATTTAATATAATATATAATGTACCAACTTCCTTCTTCGCAAGCACATTGACGCATTGAGTAGTCTGTACTTGATGCATGTAAAAAAGATAGAAAAAAAAGTTTTTCATTCCCATTTGTTATTTCTCGTTTGATGTTTCTTTTTCTTTTTTGCGTAGCTCAATGGGCTGGCTTTTGACTTTTGTTTCGGTATAACATTCGAATAAATAGTAATTTTCGATTGGTCAAAATAATAACATGTTTATTATACGGACCCCTGTAGACATATTGGCGGGCAAATTTACGCAGTGCATCTTTTTTCTTTTTTACAGATCTTTCTTGTTCTTTGGTACCTTCAACGAGAGGGCCATAATCGTTCCACTTCCTAAATGATAAAAAAAATATCTATAGTTTTTTGCTCACCGCTGCGACACTGCACAATCTATCCCAAGTTTCAACGATCTAGGGGAAGAATACCTTTAAAAATGTGGGAAAAGGAGAAAATGCCGGTAACCAGCGATTGATCCTTTTCTCACAATGTTGCCTTTCTTTCCAAAGACAACTGCCACCATTGTAGCCACACTTACAGGTAATTTATTGTCTGCGAATTGCTTTTTTTAAAATTTTGGTCAAGTTTTACATGTGGTCTGTGAACCCTTTACCACACATTCTCGAGCTTTAACGACCGTGAGGAGATACCGCTTTGAAGACCTTATGTGGAAAAAAAATGCTGGTAACAAGCATTTTCTGTATTAAGAAGTTGGGGATTAAATTCAGTGGTAAGGTCATATGAACCCCATGTCAACAAATAGAATAACAGAATCAGCTTATGACATAAAGACTTAGATAAATATTTCTAACTAGGCTTACTTTTTAAAGTCATTCACCGTATAGTACCGAAATTGCCTTTCGAGCTGTACCCAGTAACATTTTAAAAGCCTCAGTAGAGGAAAAAAAAAAAACCAGATCAATGCAGGAGTTAAAATGCACTTAAATCTAGATTATATAACTTAAAAGTATGGAAGATATTGTGAAGATGACGATCTTTTAGGGTGTGGTCGGTCCAAGTGTTCGTCGACCACAGAAAAAAAACAAACTTTACAATCAAGCCAAGAGTAAACAAAAAATGAAGTGACAAAGCAATTTTTAACCTACATTTGAAATAAATTTCTGTGCCAACAACAAACACTTGGACTACTGTAACAATAAGCATATAACCAAAGGCCTTTGAAGCCTCATGTTTTTAAAGGGTATGATTAAACGATGTCATCTCCATAAAAATTTCCATACTTTTAAATGGTATGAATTTTAAAGTGGAAATGCATTTTAAATTTTTAACCCTTTCCCTAACAATCCCTGGTCTTTACGGGTGTGGAATAGTAGCCTTTTGAAAACATCGTGGTAAAAGGAGAAAATGCTGGTAACCAGCATTTTCTCCTTTTCCCACAATGTTTTCTACCCTATCATAGACAAAAGGCGTCTTTCCTGCAAGAGTTGAATTGTCGTCTGCAAATGATTTCAATTTGGTCTAGTCCAAAAGTTTGTCGTTTGGGAAAGGGTTAATATCCTTTTTGTTTACTTTTGGGTGCTCTTGGTACTTTACATGACCTTGGGGACAAAACCTTTTGAAAGCATTACTGGGAAATGCTAGTACATAACAACTTTCCCCCACTGTTTTCTATTCCGAGAATGACAAATCACATCATTCGTGTATGATGAAATTTGTTCTCTGCGAAAACTTTGAATTCAGACAATTTAACCCATTACCACACAATCCCTACTTTTGACGCCCCTGAGAAAGAAGCCTTTAGAAAACATTGTGGGAAAAGGAGAAAATGCTGGTAACCAGCTTTTTCTCTTTTTCCCACAATGTTTTCTACCCTCCACATAACAAATGTCAAATTTTCAGTGACTTCTATTTCGTCTTCTGCAAATGCTTTCGATTCGGACAAGCCCAAAATATTGTCGTTTGGTAATGAGTTAAAATATGTGGTCTGGTAAAGAGTTAATGAAGTTCTTCCTTGACCCAGCGGCGAAATTTTAGACTTGACTAAATTGCAAACATTTGCAGACGACAAAATAAATCTGGCTCAAGCGAAGACATTTTGTGTAACGATAAAAAAAGAATGAGGGAAAAAAAGAGAAATCCTGATCGCAAGCTTAGCCTATCTCCTCCCCAAAGGTTTTGAAACGCCTTTTATTTTTCGTTTTAATTCTGGATTAATTCTTATCCAAAGGACAAAATTTAAGTCTTCTCCAAATATTTAAAACAGTGGACAAAATGAATGTAACTCAATAATTGAAATTTGATCATAAAATCATTGTGGGAAAAGGAGAAAATGCTGGTTACCAGCATTTTCTTCTTTTCCAACAATGTTTTTAAAAGCTATCTTATTCAGGGTAGTTAAAAGTAGGGATTGTGCAGTATAGGATTAAATTAGAGAAGCTGGCAGTCTAACGGGTTACCATAACGCACGCCTACATTTTTGTTTAAAAATCCTTACAGGGGTGAAGATTTTTTATGTCTTTTAAGGACTACAGAAACAGGAAGCTAAGAAGAATGGTGTGGACATTTACAGCGACAGACAAACGGAGACAGTTGGGGGTAACACCTGCGATTCGGAACATTTTGACATAAGGGTAAGTGATAATCATGGGGTCTAATTATCATGGGGTCTTCACATCATGTACTAGGCCGAAAATTCAATATATTAAAATCTGAAAACCATTGAAAGAGTTGAAGGGGATATGGAGCTGACACTATAAAATGTCCTTGACCTTAAGTGTGCACTATTGATTCATACAAGCTGCATACAGTCTCACTTAGGTTGATAGTCATTAAACTTAAATGAGGATCTGGTTACGAAATATCTTCCCTCTTGCTAAGATCGCCCAGTAGGTACCGTAGGCAAAATTTGACCCCAGGGCTATAGTTTGGGAACCCTTGGCAGAGGCTCACTAGATAAAGCTACATGCCCAATTTTATAGCCCTAGGCCTTTTGGCAAGGTACGAGTATATTTTTAAAGTTTACGTTATACAAACTTTCTGGCTAGTCCAAGATATGATCATGATCAACAATCTGTCCAGTTTTCATGATTACTGTACAGAAAAAGCAGCCTCTGGGTGTACACAATGTTTTTCAAAAATTTGACACGATGGCCACGGTCTTGATGTGGCATGACACCTTCTCACACTTAGGTGAAATATTGTAACAAGAGGGCCATGATGGCCCTGTATTATCATGGCCTGTATCGTTCCACTAGATAACTAAAACCACTACAAGCAAAAAACATTGCAAAACTAGAAGACATGCATTTTTTTCTATAAAATCGTCAAGAAAGTTATGACCCCAGTGAATACCAATTTTTGACCACAAAGCTATAAGTAATTGAATCGTGGTGGATGTCCACGAGATAAAGCCCAATACCAAATCATACAGGTCTAGAATGTGTGAGTTTAATCAAGAAGATTTTCCAAGTTTCCTCAATAAAATGCACTGTAAAATATTTTAGTTCTGTTGCCAAGGCGACCAGAGTTTTTGAAAGAATCAAATTCTTTTGAGAAATTCTGAAGAGCACCATGGCAGTAACATTTCTGTGAAGTTTCATCAAAACTGTATGGGTGGTTTCAAAGGAGATGTTTGAAATAAAAGGTACGCACGCACAGGCGGCCGGACGCGTTAGTCCACTGACCTCTGGCCAGTGAGGCCAAAAATAAGCATTTTAACAACTTTGAGTACTGGACCATAATGGGACCTCCTCAGTGTACACATGATCTTTAATGGTTTCGAATCGTCTACATCAAAAGCATTTACAGACGACAAATCGTGTTCCTCTCAAATGATTAAGTTTCGCTTTGAAAGAGAAGAAAATATGTGATGAAAAGACAAGATCTGATCGTCCTTTAACTTCCGATTTCAAAATGCCTTGGTAGGTTGTTTTACTCCATAGTTACTCATTTTGATGCATCAACAACAAACAGCTTTTGAAAACATTGTGGGAAAAGGAGAAATTGCTCGTAACGAGCAATTTCTCCTTTTCCCACAATGATTTCCACTCAATCAGATATTTGTATCCTCATTTGTCCATATTTTTTAAATCATATCTTTATTTGCTGCTGAAATGGAAGAGCCTCAAACTGGCATATCAGGTAAAGGCTTAATATGGGATTGTTTGGTCTGGCTTTAACCTATCCTTGTTACAGGGTAGCATGCAAGAGGAAGTGGCACACACACAAAAAAAGAAAGTAAAAGAAAAGTTAGGAAACTTTATTTCAGAGTGATTTTGAAAACACTAGGGGAAAATAAGTGAAAAAAATATTCAAGAACGATAATGAAACGCAGCTCCTATTGATAATTAATTGTTCTTTTTTTCCTCATTTCGTCATTGAAAATCTGAGAGAAAGATACTGCAAAAGTAAGTGTTGATGAAACCCTAAACAACATTTGCTGAACGGTCAGGTGGCACGGGATTTGGAATCTGGTTTATGGGCTGTGGCGATTTATGGCAACATGATTCACCACAGCCTTGAACAAGTTTCCGTGCCCCCTGCCATCTGATTGTACAATAAATAATGTGAACTGTCATCTTGATATAATTGTAACCATAATATTAATTACCAAACAACAATATCTTAGGTTTGTCTAAATCGAAAGCAATTGCAGACGACAAAATAAAAGTGACTGAAAATGTGAAATTTGTTTTGTGAAGGGTAGAAAACATTGTGGGAAAAGGAGAAAACGTTTGTTGCCAGCATTTTCTCCTTTTCCCACAATGTTTCCAGAAGGCTTCTTCCTCCGGGTCATAAAACCAGAGATTGCTTTGTAAAGGGTTAAAGATGTGCTTTCTCATTCAGGAACATTATATATTAAGCCCACAGATAAGGTCTAGTGCGACTTTTATGAATTTTGATTTGTGAATAACCTTTCCAACCTTTAATATGAGGGCCATACTAGCCCATTAGTTACTCACCGAGTCTTTTGTTAAAGCATGACCCATTTCTAATCTCTTCCGGGATATCACAACGAACAATTTAACAAATTTTATGGGTATTGGACAGAAAATACAGCCTTTAGAGAGTATACACGGTATTTCTAGAATTTTGCTCAGTGGCCTAATGTTTAGTCCAACATAACCCATTTTCAAAATTGTTGTAAATGTTATCAAACACGAAAGGCCTTTCCTGAGTATTGGACAAAAACTGTGGCCCCAAGAGTGTTTGTGATGTTTGTCAAAAATTATCTTATTGAAAATGTGCTCTCGACAGCCAACACAAGTTTTTTCAAAGATATGACCCAGAGACCTAGTTTTTGACCCCATCTGACTCAGTTTCAAACGAATTATGGACATTACGTACCATAACCATTTCGTACCAGTCATTTCGTACCATAGAATTGGTCATTTCGTACCATGAAATTACCATTTCGTACCATAGGATTGGTCATTTCGTACCATGATAATTATTACCATTTCGTACCATATGTGTGGTCATTTTTTTATCATGATTTCACCGTGAAAATCTATTTGAATATAGAAAATAATAGTCGAATTTAGAGGTAAAAAAAAGTTTATTTGATTAATAATCCTGGAAATATAAGATAAAATTATAATAGATATAAACGAAACATTATGGATGAATGTATGGATGATAAATGCAATGATGATGTTTTTTGCATTCGACATTTCTATTTCAATTTTGTAACAAATATAATTAAAGGCAAACACCAAACAAATTATTTTCAAATTGTAATTACCAATCTTGTAACAAACATTAACCAAACAATGTAATTATCTATCAACTGTGTCAAACATCGATTGCTTCCTTTAATTGATTAGCGAATATTTAGTTAATAAGTATGCAACAAATGCAACTATAAAACTTTTGGCAATTATAAAAACAACATTTTTTTTTTTTCTAAATTCATCGAAGTATACATTTTAATAATCGTTAGGTTAATAAACTAACAACTTGGTACGAATTCTAAGTTATGGTACGAAATTGTAATATTATGGTACGAAATGGTCAATGCATGTTACGAAATGGTAATTCTTTGGTACGAAATGGTAATATGATATATGGTACGAAATGGTTATGGTACAAAATGACTGTATACCTTTCAAACTCATCCGTGTTATCATTAAGACACACATTCTGACCAAATTTCATAAGTTTTGGACTAAAAATGTGGCCTCTATAGCAAGGTAAAAGTTGTTGACACACAAGACATCTAGAAAGATTTCAATCTGAACTAGCCTAAGAATTTGTCATTTGGCAAAGTGTTAATTATTTTTCATCCTATATTCCTGGGAAAACTTCGCCTTGTAAAATGACTGTAAACAAGTCTTTTGACACTGAACCAGTCGCTTTTATTTCACTCTCAGCTGTTATACAGTATCGCCTTATTGCCTGCATCAACTGTGACACATCCCAGCCTCGCTTTTGTACTGTTTCTATCACGTCCTGAAACTGGAAAAGTTAGTTTCTAATTTAACTCGTGTATAATGCAGCCTTTCTTTTTGTATTTCGCTGCAAATTCATTTCAGCGTGTAAAAATTTCAGAGGTCTTTTAACCCTTTACCACACTGACGACTTTTAATGCCCCTGTGGAAGAGGCCTTTGAAAACTTTTCTCCTTTTCTCACAAAATTTTCAATTCTATCAAAGAAAAATTGTATCATTTCAGCCACTATGAAATTATTGCCCACAACTACTTTCAATTTGGATAGGTCTAAAATTCTGCTGAGTGGTAAAGGGTTAAAAAAGCAAAATAACATATTCCCACCCATACAAGAAATTTCATATTCAGTTGGTATCACCAAGATAATATTCACCAACCATTCTTAAAAACATTCTTTATCTAATTCTCCAAGATTTTCAACATTTGAAAGAAATGTATCATCTGATTGGCTAAACCAAATGGTTGAGGAAATCAGAATTTGTGTTAACTTTCATATTTAGAAAATTCTGGTAGATAAGACTGAGAATGTTTTTAAGAGTGGGTTCATGAATACAGACCCGGTTCTCCCGCTCATACTTGTTTACTCAATTTTTTTTTGTCTTAAAACTAAGTATGTTTCATCATTCCAACCATGTATATCTTTAGCATTTGCAACTACTTTCAATATGGAAAATTCCAAAATTTTGTTGTGTGGAAAACAGTTAGTAAATTTCATTAACTTTTTCCCAAACAAGCCCTTGTTTTTACATGTCTGCAGTACAAGTCTTTTGAAAACACTGTGGGAAAAAGAGAAATTGCTCATAACGAGCAATTTCTCCTTTTCCCACAGTGTTTTCTGCCCGTTCGGATAATTTTCTGTCATTGTTATGAAACTTAAAATTGTTGTCTGCAAACTCTTTCTGTTTGGAAGAATCTAAAATTTGTTGTTTGGGAAAGGGTTAAGAGCTGAAAATCCTACCTTCTCCATTTTTGGATGATTAAATGTGTAATAAACCATGGTTGGGGTTCCCGCATAGCTGGCTGCCAACCATTGTATCAAAGACTTCAAGTGCGGATCTCCGCAAAAAGCACCACAACCCCAATTGCCCGTTGAAATGGGTCTCCCATACTGCCTCTGTTAATTGTAGTAAACAACAAACTACAATCTGCTAGATATATGTGTATAGACTTGCCATATTTCAAAAAATTCTTTCATTCTAATATATATAGCTGCTACTTATTGCTAAATTACAAATCAGCAGAAAGATTTTTGTATAATTTACTAATTCTTCCTACACATCAACCTTGCAATTTTTTTAAACATGATACCTTTACCTACTAATTCTTATCACTCCAATTTGCCCGCTTTTCTATACCAAACTTTGACTACACAGGATGGTTACTGTTCCCCATTTTCTGCCTTTTAATACCAAACTTTGTCAATAGAAAGATGAGTACTGCCCCATGGTTTTCTGATTTTACACGACAATTTAACTCTTTACAAAACGAAAAAATTGTAGACTGGTCCAAATTCAAAGTATTTGCAGACAACAAAATGAAAGTGACTGAAGAAATGAAATTTGTTTTGGGAAGTGTAGAAAATATTTTGTGAAATGGAGAAAATGCTGGTTACCAGCATTTTCTCTTTTTCCCAGTATGTTTTTAAAATGTCACCTTCAATGGGTTATTAAAGGTTGGGATTGTGTGGTAAAGGGTTAAACAATAGCAAGTATCTGGCCTAAGTTTCCAGCTTTTGCACAACAACTTTTCATGGCAGATAATTCTTATCCTATGGTCTAGTTTTCAACATAAGAAGTTCTAGAATAACCAAATTTTTGACAATGGCCATTGTCTATTGTCCTCTCACAATATTTGGATTGTAAACATTTTTTGTATACAATACAAAAATTTAACTTTTGAAAATGGCCACTACCCAAAGGTTCCCACTATTGCCAACAGATTTTTAATTTTTCAAACAAAAATTTTAACAAAGGCAGATGACTACTACCTAGTAATTTTATACTTTTAAACCCAATTTTTGACAATGGCAGATGACTGCTGTCCCCATACCTCATAGGTTTAAATCCAACTTTTGACAATGGTAATTGATGGCTGCTTTAAGGCTTCCCAATACTGAAACTAAAATTTTGACAATGGCAGGTGAATACTGTTCTATGCCTTCTAGTCATGGAACAAAATTCTTGACAAAGTATGATGACTACTGTCAAAAGAACAGTTTATTTACCAAATTTTTCACGAAGGCAGATAACTATTGCATTTGGCTTTCCAGTCTTAACCCATTACCAAACAATCCCTACTTTTGACATCCTTGAGAAAGAGGCCTTTTGAAAACACTGTGGGAAAAGGAGAAAATGCTGGCAACCAGCATATTCTCCTTTTCCCAAAGTGTTTTCTACCCTTCCCAGAACAAATTTCAAATTTTCAGTCACCGCTATATTGTTGTCTGCAAATGCTTTCTATTTGGACCAGTCTAAAATTTTCTCGTGTGGTAATGAGTTAACTCATTACCAAACAATAATATTTTAGGCTTGTCCAAATCGAAACCATTTGCTGACAATAAAATAAGTGACTGAAAATTTGAAATTTGTTTTGTGAAGGGTAAAAAAAAACATTGTGGAAAAAGGAGAAAATGCTGGTTACCAGCATTTTCTCCTTTTCCTACAATGTGGAAAACGGAGAAAATGCTGGTTACCAGCATTTTCTCCTTTTCCCACAATGTTTTCTAAAGGCTTCTTTTTTTCAGGGTCGTCGAAAGTAGGGATTGTGTGGTAATGGGTTAATTAATGCGAATGTTTGATTACCCCTTTTTGCCTGTTGAAGGCCATATACAGCATCATATAACAATAGTTACCCTTAGGGCTGCTGTTTGCTCCCTTTTAGTGATGGAAACAGAATTTCTCAGCACCTTCAAGGCAAGATTTTCCGCAAACTCTTCCAGTCTTGTAAAAGGAAAATCAAATGCATCTTCGTACTCAACACAACTAGAACCAGTCTCCAGAGATGTAGATGATGACCTGTAAACATACCAACCCTCAGGCTGCTAAAAACAACACACTGACATTCCAGAGACAGTATAGATCAAGTTCAGACTGCACAGAACATGCAGTCTGATCCAAGATCTACACTGTCCAATAAGGAGATATTTTTCTAAAATAATAGTTTTGAATAGTATAATGCAAGGTTTTTACCACTGAAAGTTTCATGAACTCTTTACCACACAATCCTGACTTTTAATAACCCTTAGAGAGAAGCCTTCCAAAAACATAGTGGGAAAAGGAGAAAATGCTGGTAACCAGCATTTTCTCCTTTCCCTGCGATGTTTTCTTCCTTTCCAAAGACAAATTTTCAGTCACTTTTTTTTTTTTGTCATCTGCAAATGCTTTCAATCTGGACTAGTGTAAAATTTGTGCATTTTCACAATCTTATCCTTTTTATATTGTAATAAATGAAAAATGCCGCATAAAAATCATTCTTCAAGCACTATCTAAGGCCTTTCAATCCATTCATCAATTGTAAAAGGGAAGGACATAGTGATGGGTGGAGTAAAAGACCACAAAATATTGCAACAGATGGAAAAATTGTTTAACTCATTCCCAAACAACAAAATTTTTAGCTTGTCCAGATCGAAAGCATTTACAGACGACAAAATATAAGTTATTGAAAACTTGAATTTTTTTTGTGACGGGGAGAAAAGATTGTGAGAAAAGGAAAAATTGCTGATTACCAGCATTTTCTCACAATGTTTTTTGAAGGATTCTTTCTCAGGGACATCAAAAGTAGGAATTGTGTGGTAATAGGTTAAACTGTCTACATGTACCTTAGAATTACAGCTGTTCTTTTTGTGTAGTCTCTGTTTTACTTTGTGACTTTTACACAATTTTATTTCATACAAAATACAACAAAACCTCTATCATTATAAAAGATTATACCCTCCATTTTCTGTGATTTGTGCATCTGGTGGAGTCACAAGCTCTGGAATTTCTTTGCCATATTCTCGACAGTGGGTTTCATCAGACCAAGTGACCATTTTGTTCTGTTCCAGTAAATCTGTGCACCTCTCCTCAGCTTCAAGTACAGCTGCACTTACAATATCTGCAGCTAACATATCACTGAACATTTCCAGACTAAAGTTGGTTCCTGAAGACCCAGATGTATGGCAAACAGTTGCTTTTAGTGCCTCACAAACAATTCTGCGGGCCAACAAATCTGCAAATCCCAACACTTGCTCAGAGTAGACTGGAGATGAACTCAATTTGACAGACTTTGAAGAAATTCCACTGAGCTCACTGTCAACAGACACACTGTTTATCCTTTGCTTCCCATTCCCATTTTTATTTCTTGATTCATTCTGTCTAGGAGAACACATACTACCCTTCATTTTAGACCAGGAAATCTGTGTTCTGAAAGAGCCAAATCCTCTGTTGATGCTTGTATTCAACAATTCATCTTCAAAGCTAGCCAACAAAGGATCTCTAAAAGAACTGATGGTACTGCAGACAGATCTACTAGATCCACTTGTACTGACACAGTCACTCAATAAATCTAATGTAGGAACAGATACGTTGGCCTTCATCAGCTCCTCTGCAAACCTGTAAATCAAATTGAAATAAAATAAAAGGGCCATGATGGTGAAGAACTGCTCTACTGAGACATTTGACCGAATATGACCTATTTCTAAAATTTTCTGAGATTTTATGAGAAACATTCTAAAGCACACAAAAGGTATTACAAAGATTTGCGCCAGTGACCTAGTTTTTTACCCATTTTCAACTGGATTGAGACATCATAAAGACAAACATTCTGTCGACTATCATCAGCACTTGACAGAAAATGTGGCCTCTAGAGTGCAAACAAGGATTTTCGATGATTTAACACACTGATCTAGTATAAAACCTGATGTAACCAAGTGCATTTTAATGACCACATTTTGTTCATCTCAACTTGATCTTAACCCATTACCACACAATCCCTTCTTTTGATGCCCCTGAGAAAGAAGCCTTTGAAAAACATTGTGGGAAAAGGAGAAAATGCTGGTAACCAGCATTTTCTCCTTTTCCCACAATGTTTTCTATCCTTCGCAAAACAAATTTCAAATTTTCAGTCACTTTTGTCGTCTGCAAATGCTTTCAATTTGGACCAGTCTAAAATATTGTCGTTTGGTAATGGGTTAAAAGGCTCAGCAACAGCAGAGAGTAAACCATTCTAGGGTCAAGTTGCGAACAAATTTATAATAATACTAATTAAAAGATATAAATTGAATTTGCCTGTATTTTGAGTAAGGAAACATTTACTTTCTGGACATAGCAAACCTTTAATAGCTTACAAAAGTACATTGAAATTCCTGTAGATACCCATAACTTCTAAACAATTTTCCTAGGGTTCCTGAATAATTTAGATGGGTAAATTCCTTGTAGTACTATGAATATGAGCTGTATAATGCCATATTTGTGAGCTAAAATTCTCTAACATATTACCTTGCAAGCAACCATCACCTTTACTGAATTTATTTCTTACTTTACGACAAAATCTTAGTCCTATATGAACTGAATGTAATTGCAAATGATAAACCAAATATTCCTCAAATTTGCTGTCTGGGAAGGCTTTAACAATTGCCAAGTCTCAAAACTTGAAATCTAATGACAATTCTCAGGAATCACTACAGCTCTTTGCCACACGATTCTGACTTTTAAGGACCCTGGGAATAAAGCCTTTTGAAAAGATTGTGGCAAAAGGAGAAAATGCTGGTAGCCAGCATTTTCTCTCTTTCCCAGAATGTTTTCTACCTTGTACAAAACAAATTTAAAATTTTCAGTCACTTTTATTTTGTTGTCTGCAAATACTGTCAATTTGGACCACTAAAATTTTGTCGTGTGGTAAAGAGTTAAAACAAAACAATTACACACCTAGACAGAACAGGATCTCTAAACCCAGTTGCTGTCCTTTGATAGCATTCCAGTTCATTAGACCAAGCTTCCTCGAATGGCCCTATGTCCTCAACAGTCCTACTCTTTTGGCTTCTTTTCCCATTTAAAGATTGAACAGAGTTCTCAAGCCTTTGAAGGGCAGCACCATCAGAAATTTGTAAAGGTTCACTGCTACGTCTTGGGTGCACAACTGGCTCATGATGTTCTTGTACCTGCAGAAATGCATTGGTCAACAAATCTCGAGACAGACAATTGGCAAACTGATCATAATTCTTCTTTCCTCCTACAACATGATGACTGTGTTTGTTAAATCCACGCTGGAGACTATCACCTTGATTTACTTTTGTCCTACTGTGATTTCTTCCTTTGGAATTGTCATTGCTTTTACTAAACCTTTGAACTGGTTCATCCCTTTCTTCCATGCCAGAGTTAGAAGTTGAACTTTGCCTATCATTATCTGTAGTATGAGGGTTTGAACTTTCTGATGAACTCACTATTGCACTTTTACCATCCGATTGTTTAGAAGAACAATTTCCTCTGTCGCTAGAATACTTAGATTTCCTAGAACTGCTCTTGGACTTTACACTAGCACTGCCTTTATCAACAGTTTTATATCTGTTTGTACGTGACTTATAACTACTGGTGTCATACTGACTAGGAATTGAATCACAGGTTAGAGCTGAATGCATGTAGGACGGGTGATTACCCAGCATATCACAGAATTGATAATGATCTGTCAAACAGCTTACAGGTGCTCTGTCTGAAGTCTGGGAGCTGGAACTACTTCCTACTGACTTTTTACTATGATTGTTTTGACTGTTTGTAGAGAAAAACCCTCGACTAATGAGTCTATCAGCTATTTTGTCATATATATTAGAAGTTTTACTAGAGTGATTACTATCTGAGGAATGTAATGGTTGGGATGCTTGAGTTGTATCACAGGATTGTTTTTCACTATCTACAGTGCTAATACCTTGATTGACTTGAGTATCAAATAGTTTTGACATAACACGCTCAGCAACAGTGACAGCAGGATTTGGAAAAGTAGGTAAATCCAATTGGCTGTGAGTTTGAATGGGTTGAGCTTGTTTAATGGAAAATGATTGGTCCTTGTTTCCAGTGGAATGATCTGATTGGGAACTCTCTACTGATAGTTGAGCTTCAAAAGATTGAAATGCAGGATTAAGATATCTGTATCTGTACTCTGTGAGTGCTTCATCTATGGCTTGGGAAACTATGGAATCGGCTACACTGTATAAATATTCTTCACTTATATTGTCAACATCTTTATAAATAATTGCATTGCTATTACTATCAACTTCAACATCTCTAATACTTTTTGACAAAATCTCATTGAGTACACTATTTTTTGACTTTGATTTATTTTCATGTCTATTTCCAAAAGGCCAGATACTTTCAAACAACTTGTCTACAAAGCATCTGATACCAGTTTCAGCTGGGCTCTCTGATGGCACACATACGATCACTGACTGCAGGGTATTGAAACGACATGGTTGGGGATTTTCCACATCTACAGGTCTGGTGTCATCAAATTCTTGAATTCCATTCCCTGCATCCACATGTGATGCTTCAGTTGTGCACTCTTTTAACAAATTTGCAGCTAAAGCAGAAGCAAAATCATGGATCCAGGATGTTCCAACTTCTTCCTTGATGGTGTGGTATTTATATTTCTGATCCTGGCTTTGGAAGTTGTCATAGTATTCTTCAAACTCAGAACTGAACTCTGAGCTATAACCTCGCATACTGCATCCACTACTTCTTCTTGAAGCTACATCCCAACTACTTCTTCTGGAACTTAAGTCACTTTGATTAGAACTGCGCCGACGGTAGTGAATATACCAATCACGGAAATTGACATCAAGGTGGTTCATATGGACTTCATCATTTGTTTGTGGGATTGGCTGACCACTTGAATCATTTTCTTGTTTATCTCCACTACTCCCATCTCCTTGTTGATTATTCAGGGCTTCTGGCAGGGCCAGGGTTATAGCTTGTCTTAAGAGGTTATCAACAAATTGGTCTATAGCTACCATCTGATCTGAAAGATTGAAGACAGATATTTTTGCAGAGCAAGCATCATACCTCTTTGACTGTTGTAAGTATTTCAAGTGTATCATAGTAGTCCTTTCTAGGCCTCACAAAAATAAGTTTCATGACTTTTTCACTTTATCTACTCTCAACATGCTACAAGAAACAAAAGGTGCTTTCGCCAAGGTTTATCTAACAGTTAGACAGTAGAATGTATGTAGTTTTGATCTTTGATCTACACCATACAATATTTTGAAAGCTGCTATCACAATATAGACTTCAAATTCAATATCTAATGCTTAGGCACATATATTGAGCTATCACCAAATTGAAGACTTGTCTATACTGAAAGCTTTTGCAGACCACAAATTCAACACAGCTAAAACACTGAGCAGCAAAGATTTGGAAGGGTAACAACACTTTTAAGAGATTTATAAAATGCTTGTATCCAGCATTCTCTACTTTTTCCACAATGCTTTAAAAGCCTCCTTCTTCTGGAACATAAAGTAAGGGATCGTTAGACTTCATTAAACTTCATTAAACAGACTTCATTAAACTTCATTAAACAGAACTATCATGTTTTAATGACCCTGAAGATATTGACCTGAAATGTTCAAAGGAAAGGATGTTCTTTTTTAACCTTGTATGTGTTGCAATAGTTTTCCAACATTCTTTCGGTTAACCCTTTCCCAAACAATCCCTGGTTTTTACGACTGTGAGATAGAAGCCTCCTAGAAGGAGGTAGTCAAATAAGTGAACAAGTTTACCATGCTTTTTTATGTCCTCTTCATCTGCCGTATAGTAATCTTCTTCTGCAATCTGTTTATCAACCTTTCCTTCAGGAATTATAAATGGTGTTGAAAAACCTATGGAGACAAAACATAACATACCTATGTCATACCTGTTGCAGGTATCTATTTAAATAAAAAAAATACCTACCATAGCGAAAAAGAAGGTGTGACAAAAAAAAATGCCTTCAGCAGTTGGTTTGCTATTCAAAAAACTAACCAAAACGAGTCCTTTTTACAACCAACCTTATTTCTGAGTACAAAGGCAAATAATACTTTTAGAATCCTATTCAAATCCTAGGAGCCGAAGCAGATATTTATCTATACAGAAGATCTTCAAAAACATTACAATTTCAGTTGTATCTTTCCTAAAATATGTGATAAAGTAGCATACAGTGTAGTTAAAAAATCATACAGCTCATAACGAGCGTTTTCTGTCCAGTCACGCTGTCATGAACAAAACAACAAAATTTTACGTTACCAGCATTTTCTCCTTTTCCAATAATGTTTTCTACAGGCTTTTTCACAGGGACATCAAATGTAGGGATTGCATGGTAATGGGCTAAAAAGTGCTTGCTGCTGGAAAATAACTAATCGTGTCTGACAGTGTGGATCCAAGATCAGACAGAATGTTCTGTGTAGTCTTACCTTGGCCTACACTGTCAGCGAAGAAGTAATGCAATGAGTCATGCTAACAAGCCTAGGGGTCAATGTAGTTTTGTTGTGACAGGAATTTTCTCTGCTCATTCCATACATTGTCTATCCATCATTATTATCAACAGATACTAACCTACAAAAGCTTTATTTAGGTCTCTTAGCACATACTGGTCCTGATACTGTCTGCCTGGTGACGTACCCTCTTTACTATTATAAGATATTGCATCGATAGCACACAGTGTGTTCTTAAGAAATCCATCTACATCTCTCTTAAAAGAATTTATAAAAAGGAAAAAATAAATTTACAAATAGCTTTGAACAATATACTACATGTATAAATACCAAGTACACAGCACACGAATGTTTCAAGAATATGAAATAAGGTTTTCTTTTTGGAATCAAAACTTTCCAAAGCAATCTGATAACCCAAGGTTTAAAACCTTAAGAACAAAAGCTTATGAATATATAATGGAATAAGGATAAAAAAAGATGTACCTCTCTAGCAAATAACCCCAACTTTTAACAACCCTGAGAAAGAAGCCTATAGAAAACAATGTGAGAAAAGGACAACACGCTGGACCAGCATTTTCTTCTTTTCCCACAATATTTTCTACCCTATCAAAAGAAGAAAATACCGGTAACCAGCATTTCTCCTTTTCCCAACATCTTTTCTATCCTATCAAAGTGAAAAATCATCACATTAACAAGGTTCAATTTGTTGTCTACAGATGCTGCAATTTCGTTCAATCCAGAAATTTGTTGTTTGGTAAAGCTTTAAAGCACTTTATTTTTTGTTCCCACAACATTTTCTAGCCCTTTAAAGACAAGTAGAATATTTAGTTTGTTGCCTGCAAATGCCTTAGTTTGAACAAGTCTAAAATCTTGTCATCTTGTCAAGAGCTAAAAGAAATCATTTGGACACAATCAATAGATGGTTCCACACTGCATACTGAATAATGAGATGAATCAATGAGACATCAGCTATTCATTTCCTCTAATCCTGTGGTTTCAATTTGGCAATAAAGCTGTGTTTTCAAAAACAATGATATGAAAAAATAAAATTAATTAAAATGATTAAAGCTTATCCAAAGCAAATAAATGATACCTGGAATGTGTGACTAATAAATACACAATATACACTTCAATAAAAAGATATTAACTTAAAATACTGTATATGAACCATGTATATGACACAAGCACCACCTGTGCTTAACTATAAATTTCTGCTTTGAAGTAGTGTTCTGTACAATGTCATTGACTATATGGTGGCCATTTAGAGTTTAGGTACAGCTTATAAAGCACACTGAAGGTTACTTAGATATTATATTATTCATGTCAAACAAACTTACAAGATCTCTCCACAGAACGATTATTAAAATACCTGGCAATGGTCTCTGTAATCGCTGACAAACATAAGTCCACTTGCATATCCACCTGTTTTAGAGAACTGTTCGTATCCCTTTATAACTATTGCCTCATTTTCTTCCATTGACTCCATGAACAACATAGACACAATCAGCTCTGGACAAACCATAAACCTAATCTCTTCCTGCACTCGCCCCTTTCCTATGGTCCCACCTCCAATGTATTTGTTGGCAAAGTCAACCTGAACAACAGTGTTACAAATATTATCACAAATTGTATCGCCCATCACTTGTTTTATCTACTTCAAAAGAAAAACAGTCTCTTACTTTTTTCATCCTTATATGAAATGTATCTGGGAGAAAAGACCAGAAACCTGCATTTTCTCATTCTCCCACAAAGTTTCCTACCCTATCAAAAACACCTCAGTATTTGAATCAAATTCAATTAGTAGTCAAGAAATGATTTCATTAATGGTCAAATCTAAAATCTTACCATCTGGTAAAGAATTAACTCTTTACCAAATGACAAAATTTAAGATTGGTCCAAATTGAAAGCAGTTGCAAATGACAAAATAAACACAACTCAAAAATTGAAATTGTGTTCCAGAAGGGTAGAAAACATTGCGGGAAAAGGAGAAAATGCTGGTTACCAGCATTTTCTCCTTTTCCCCCTTTAAGTTTTCAAAAGGCTTCTGTCTCAGGATCGTAAAAACCAGGGATTGTTTGGGTAAGGGTTAATAATCATATGGTCTGACGAAAGGGGCCTTCAGACATTTGCCTCAAGTGTTGCCTCAGAAGACAGCACTTTATGTGAACATTGGATTTTGTCCTACAGAAGGCTGAAGTGAAAATGGGACGCCTGGAATTAATCTGTGCGGTCTGTGATGGTGGACAAAACTTTCCACAAGTCTGAATGCCCCTTTCCTCCTGATGCAGCCATATGATCCTGGGGGAGAACATTTCAGAACATGTGTGATCAACTTTTTTCCGAGATAAAGTCACCAAATTACATATTAAAACATACAGCAATGTAAACCTTGTTATTTTTGTAAAAAAGCTTAGCTCCAGTCTAAGGACACTTTTCTCATACTCAAGATAAGTAATTTTTGAGGCAATACCTCTTAACGATGGTAGTTTTGAATTTCTTCAGCTTATAGCTTTAGGGGGATGAAATTCTTCTGCAGGAAGAAAGAAAACGTCCCTGTGAACCTTATAAGACAACCCTACCTCTATAGCTTCGGGACAGGAATCTTCAATCACACCTTCATGTAAAACAGTTAGATCACAGAGACTGGATGTGGAGTTTAACCAAGTATCAAGTGTGGGTAACTCTTCTTTCTTAACAACCTATAGAAGTTACCAAAAACAAATATTCATTTAACTCTTTACCACACGAGAAAAATTTAGACTGGTCCAAATTGAAAGCTTTTGCAGATGACAAAATAAAGCCGACTAAAATATTGAAATTTGTTCTGGGAAGGGTAGAAAACACTGTGGGAAAAGGAGAAAATGCTGGTTACCAGCATTTTCTCCTTTTCCTACAGTGTTTTCAAAAGGCTTCTTTCTCAGGGGCGTCAAAAGTAGGGATTGTGTGGTAATGGGTTAATCCTATTGCATGTTTTCTGTGTCTAAACAAAAATTCTATAGTGACAAAAAATCATGCATACACAACACATATAGACATTTAAAAGAAGGGAAATAAAGTTCCACCAGTATGGAAAACAATACAGAGAAGAGTGTATTGTCTATTTCACTAATATTTGCTCATTCACTACAACTTTTCGGAAGATTTAACCCTTTACCCCATAAGGCATTTCTATGGTATCTCTAATGGACACTAAATAAGAGCAAGGATGAAGCTGTTTCTTATGTGTATATTACACCTTTTGATAGCATAGAAAACATTGAGACAAAAGCTGAAATTGCTTGTCACGAAAAATCCGGTTGAAGACCGGTTACATAAGAACATACCAGACGTGCGAAGGAAATATTGCCCTCTAGTTCATTGTATTCTGCAGACATTCTATCAAAGAAGTTCAGGATACATCGCAGTTTTGCCATTTGTGATGAACTGGAAATGTGAAGAAACAGAAACACTCAGCCACTATTGTATAACTGAAACTTATGAAACCTGACAAGAGACAGTGAAAAGGTACAATCATATATAAAATAAAAGCCATAGCTCTATTTCACTTACCATCTTTATAACAAATAGTATTTTTTATCATTTCTGTCATTTGTGCAATTTGTGATAACATTTGGTGGGTAAAAATTGCATAAAAAAAATTAAAAAGTGAAATTTATAAATTGTCATATAATGCTCTCATTTTTTAATACAGAAACATTGTTACATTTCACCTTCATTTTGTAGCTAACTTCTGTGTATTTTTTACCAAAACTCACTCTATAGTTATTTTGCTTGATTAGAGAAATATTTATGGTCAGACAGACAGAAATTCACTCAATCAACATATAACAACGAGACCGAAAGACAGACTGATTTCTGTATTTTCAGCACCTTTCCAGAGGTCAAATAGTGATAACCTATAGCAAAAACACATATTTTCTTTTAGATCACTTACATTTTGAGAAATGAGAAAAATTTAGCAAAGTTGATAGTTCTGCCAAGTTTAGGTCTGTGTGTGTCTGGGATGAGACAGAGAAAAGCACAGGCAAGAATAGAGCAGCACAGTTGTCTCTCCAGTAGGCGTGTCTCAGCTGCAATGTACAGCAACAATCGCAAACACTCATTATCAAAGAGAAATCAAAGAGAAACATGTGTAAAACAAACTAAATATGACTCCAACGATGGGGTTAATGCGTTTTGTCACAAAAATGGTAGAAAACATTACAGGTATATGTGCAAATGCTACAACTTTATGAGCATATTATATTTGCAGCAACATTTTCCATGCCTCTTGCTTTTGGTTGAACAAGATGCAAAAGTTTGGTAAACACATAACCAGCATTAGCAACTTGTTTACATATATTGACGTCATTACCACTCGAGGGAATTTTAGGCCAGCCCAAATTCAAAGCATTTGCAGAGGACAAATTTAACCTACCTCAAATGGTTTGTCTCTGAAAGGACAGAAAACATTGTGGGAAAAGGAGAAAATGCTGGATACCAGCATTTTCTCCGTTTCCAACAATGTTTTCAAAAGACTTCTTCCTTGGGGTCATTTAAACTTGGGATTGTGTGGTAAAGAGTTAACTTCACTTCAAAAGTAAAATTGGTAAGTCGTCACTTTATTCAGTAAAACAGATAAAGACACAATTAGAGTTCAAATGTTACTTTCATACTAATGCAGAAAATCATACTGAGCGTTTTCAACTTTTGTCACAATGTCTTCATAATCAGTCAATAGCTAAAGCCTCCCACATTAAAAGGGACTAAAGCTGTTTTATAAACTCTTTCTGTACCAAGACAAAATTGTTGTAATCAACACTGTCTCCCTTCCCATGATGCTTTCAAACAAGAACATCGTCTTTTATGGACAGTAAAACAGGATCAAATATTAACAATTACTACACAATCCCTACTTTTGATGCCCCTGAGACAGGAGCCTTTAGAAAACATTGTGGGAAAAGGAGAAAATGCTGATAACCAGCATTTTCTCCTTTTCCCACAATGTTTTCTACCTTTCAAAAAACAAATTTCAAATTTTGGGTCACTTTTATTTTGTCAACTGCAAATGCTTTCTATTTGGACAAACCTAAAACTTTGTCGTTTGGTAAAGAGTTAAAAGAGGAACATGTTTGGCACTCATCTTTGCGAGCCAAGGTTACGATCACTACCTGTATCTAACCTTGGCGGATCAAGCCCGATTTTGATATTCCCGCAATGCAACCACTATTGGATGCTGGTTATTATCCCCCTTTACATCATATTTCTTATAGCCAATGGAATATCATTTTACAAACTGCTTACAAATACAATGATTCAACATGAAGCAATAACCACAAACGTACTTCGACATTCCATGGACAGGTGCTGGGATATAACCTAAAACTTCTGAAAATTTATTGGTCACACTGAAATTTTCTGTGAAAACTGTTTGTCTATGTTTTTTTTCACATCCAGGGAGGTATCCGTGCCTACCTCCTATTTTTATCCGAAAGGTCGCAACCTTGTTCTATTTTTATCAAAAATGAAATGCAACGAGCGATTTGATACGGTGCAGTTAGAGCTAGCTGCAACCAATGAAAATGCTTTATCGAATAAATGTCGAAATCAAGCTCGATCCGCCAAGGGTAGAGTAGCCGAGTCACCCTTGGCTTACAAAGATGGCACATAGTAAAAGCCCAAAAATGGCTACAGTCCATTTCTTTATAATTATTGTCTTACCATTTTGTTGCTCTGAAACTGCTATACCCTCTGTTGGAAGGAGACTTTCAACTTTAAGAGCTAGATCTATGATAGCAGGCAATGTCTCTTGTAGGAAATGTCCTCTCTCTGTTTGGGTAGCCTTACTTGTGAAGAACTGAGTCAGTGGGTAAAACACAGTCTGTTTGTACTCTAAAGAACCATAATCACCGATACCAGAGGAAATATTGATGATAGCTTGATGTTCAACAGCCACTGTCCTCAAGTCTGTATCTCCCTTTAAAGAAAATTTTGTGAATATTCAACCATTCACTGTTTGTCAAACAATCTCACATTTCAACTACCCTAATGAAACTGGCAAAATTATAATACTAGTGTTGTGGAAACAGAGAAAATTCAGTAATTAACAGTTAACCCTTATCCTACTAAATGAAAAAATTCAACAATGTTTTTTCAAGCAATGTTTTCAAAAGCTTTTTCCCTTAACCCATTACCAAACGACAAAAGTTTAGGTTTGTCCAAATCGAAAGCATTTGTAGATGATGAAATAAAAGTGATTGAAAATTTGAAATTTGTTTCCTGAAGGGTAGAAAACATTGTGGGAAAAGGAGAAAATGCTGGTTACCAGCATTTTCTCCCTTTCCCACAATGTTTTCAAAGGGCTTATATCTCAGGGTCATCAAAAGTAGGGATTGGGTAGTAATGGGTTAATAAGTTGTCATCTAAAATTACTTTTATAATGCCAAAGTCCAAAGTTTGTCGCATAAATAGATAAAGACATACTTTTTTATCACCCTGTTTGCTTGAAGATATTGCTGGAATAAGAGGAGTTGCCTGCGAGAAGTTTTGGTCATTGCTTGTTTCCTGCAATGTTTTCCTTAGGTGGCATACTATTCAAATCCTTTTTTTTTCTCATTTTGAAAACACTGTGGGAAAAGGAGTAATTACTCGTAATGAGCAATTTCTCCTTTTCCCACAGTGTTTTTCACTATTTTTGAGAACAGTATGTCATTTTCTCCAAATCTAAAATTGTCGTCCGAAATTTGTTGTTTGGGAAACGTTTAAGTTGTATTTCTTTCTTAACCTTTTACCACACAATCCCGATTTTTAAGGACTCTGAGAAAGAAACCTATAGAAAACATTGTGGGAAAAGGAAAAAATACTGATAACCAGCCTTGCCCACAATATTTTTCCACCCTATCAAAGTCAGAAATAGTCATATTCAGATCCTTTGAATTTTGTCCAGTCCAAAGGTTTGTCAGTTAAATCACGGGTACTTTTCATTTCTTAACCCTTTACTATACAATGCAAAGTTTAATGCAAGCTGAATTCAGAAATTGTTCCTCCTTTTATCCATTTGGAAGGGGTCCATGATCCAAAGCTAAGAAATGCCAAGCAAAAATCTATCTTAAACATCACAAAAACTAATTGTAGGAGAAGGAAAAAATGCTGCTTGCAAGCATTTTCTACACTTCCAGCAATGTCCACCTTTTTCGGGATTATTAAAACCCGGGATTGTTTGGTAACTGGGCTAATAAATAAATCAAAGACAATGTAAGTTATGATCAGAATGCTCAGCAGATATAGTCGACATGATGTCCTTTTAAGTTACCTGTTCACATAACTGCTTCAGCGTGTGAAGTCCTCCTTTCACTTGCCACCATGTTTCTTGGTCACATGGAAAGACAACCTTTGTCATATTGCCTCTAGCAAAATACACCACCCTAACATGTCTTGTGCATATCTAGAATAAAACAAGAGCAACCCATGCCAGTGCTGACACTTTGTTGCAGTTGCCTTAACTTTCCCAAACAAGCCCTTGTTTTTACGTATCTGCAGTACAAATCTTTTGAAAACACTGTGGGGAAAGGAGAAATTGCTCATAACGAGCAATTTCTCCTTTTCCCACAGTGTTTTCTGCCTGTTCAGATAATTGTCTGCCATTGTTATGAAAGTCAAAATTGTCGTCTGCAAACTCTTTCAATTTGGAAGAGTCTAAAATCTGTCGTTTGGGAAAGGTTAAGGAATACAAATACCACATGTGTAATAGAAAAAAGGGGATTTTTCAGTGAAATTGCTAAATAACAAAAGGGGACATAACTCTGTCAAAAATATTTTGATGGTTTCCTACCCAACTTGTATTGATTCCCCTTTGATAACTTTCAATGCCAAGTTTGAGGTAAATATCTTCAGCAGTAATGAAGAAATTTGTACCTGGACTAGTTAAGTAGGTAATGGCAGAGATATTGCATTGTAAGCTATCATTGTAGTTTGGTAATGTGATAATCAATGCAAAACAATACTTTACTTTGGAATCCTTTGTTAGAATTTTTTGTCGTCCGCGGCGAAAAGTTGTCGTCTCAGACGACAGTATTGGCGTTTCCGAGAACTCTGATGTTGGGCGACAGCTTTACATGTACAGATAATCTTGACCTCATAATAAAACTCAGACTGTAAACCCTTAGGCTGGTAAGTGTGACTCTATGATCTCATGCGGACAGTCTAGATCAAGATCAGACTGCACAGAAGGATCATATAGTTAATAATATAAAAATTTACTCACCTAAGAGGAAACCTTGAATGTCAACAATCCTTAAACCATATCCCACATATCCAAATACTCTGTATCAAAATGCAAACACTTTTAGAAAATGACCATCACCTGAAAATATGCGTTAACATCATTCTTTTTAATTGTTTATTTGTAGGTTAAATGGAATATTAAAACCTTGACATAATAGAAATATATTGACAAAACAAGTGGGCCATTGGGCTTAAAGCACTAGCCTGAGTAACGTCATCTATGAGAGATATAGAAGCAGAGATCCTGATGAGTATACAGTGTCCTTTCTTTCTGTGTGAATAGGAAAAAATGCTGTGTTTCTCTTAAAACAAAATAAACAGTGTGACAGTAATTGTTCAAGTTCAGGGTTCAAGTTCTGGGTAATCCCAGACTGTGGGTGCAGTGATACACAATTTAGTTTTTCTATTATTTCTGTATTCATATTAGATGGACTGACATGATAGATGAAGACTTTTCATTACCACAGGGTTTTCCCTCGGCCACAAAAATAGGGGGTCATTGTGACCCCCTACTCAAAAATATTGGGGGTCATTTTGGATTTTTGGGGGGTCACAACAAAATGTAATTCACTAAAAGACTTAAACAAAAGTTACTATATGTGTAGCCTCTCGCTATGGTTAAGGGTTATTTTGTTTTTATCACAGGAATCGACCATTTCGTTGGCGAAGAAAGCTTGTTGTCGACCAGTGTGGGAAGACTGTTATTTTTCTGGATAAAAATTATCCGTTTCCGCCGGAAATGAACTATTTTCACCAATTAGATAAAAGACCGATTTTTGTGTTTTGTTGACACGTGTGTCGCGTTCATGCCGCTGTTTTCAAAGAATAACAAAGTGTATCTCTAGCTAATTTACAGTGAACCCTGGAGACCTTGAAATGATGTTCTGGGTGCTCTTACCAGCCGCAGTATCCTCTGATCTTTGTTTAAGGACTCTTCTTCCTTGCAGACAGCAAGAATGACGTCGATTTTGACAGGAAACATAATGTTTTCATTCGAGATCGACTGGTTTAGTTTAGACCCGATTAAAGACCGACGGTCTTTTAGTAAAATCGATACACAGTCCAGTGTTTCGTCCCATTTTCCCTTCGTACTCTAGATTTTTTTATCTGCTCACGATGTAACAGTGTCAGAAGTATATACGATCATTATTACCTCTTATTGTTTTTGTGCGTCCACCATGACGCATTACTGAAAAAAATGCGAGTCATTTTCCTTAAAAGTGCGTCAAAACGCACAAAATCGTGCGTCAAGGAAAACCCTGTTACCAGTTTCCAAATGCATTATAAACTTTCAGATAAACAAAGTTTGTCAATTAACTCTCTACCCTACAATCCCGACTTTTAACGACCCTGAGAAAAAAGCCTTTTGAAAACATGGTAGGAAAAGGAGAAAATGCTGGTAACTAGCAGGGTTCGCTCTGGGTCTAAAAAAGTTGTCGCCAGCTCTTTCGCCAAATGAAAAAAGTTGGGGCCAATCTGGGGACAGTTGGGGCCAAATTTTCAGGAGTTGGGGCCAGATGAGTATCATAATGCAGCATGCTGGACAAAATTTTAGACTGGTCGGAATTGTAAGGAGTTGTAGTCCATTCATAATGTATAAAAATGTATGTTAAGGGGTAGATAACTTTGTTAGAAAATGAGAATTATCTATGAAAAAGAAAAAGTAACACTTTCTCAGGGTCATATGAACAAGGTTTTTCATTTTTTTTTTTTTGCCTGTTTGATAATTGATTCTTTCTTCATGACAGAGCAGCCAGTGATGAAACCCTAAACCCTAACTTACCGACATTGTAGACACATTTTACATAGCATAACTTTTTTGCAAGCATCGTATTTGAGAAAGCTAGAAAAATCAGGGTCAGAAAGCCAATAGTTCTTAAATAATCGTTTTGCAACTTTCGAAGGCATGCCGAGTTGACTAGATTCACTTTTATAATGGGAGGCATCGGCTTTACTTTTTCTCACAGACATTAACGCAGCGATCCATTTTTACATAGAAAGAAAGAGCTAAAAAGTTACCTATTTATAACCTATCAAATTGACAGCATTTGCAGCAGGCAAATACCGGTAGATAACCGCTCAAAGTCTGTAACTAATGTTTAAAGATACATGTATATAAAAAAATATATAGTCTGTTAAATGTAGAAAAGCTTACTTCCAGCATTTTCTCATATTGCCACGATGTTTTCAACTTTCTATTGATAAGTTAGACCCAGTTTCAGAGGGCAAGAGACATCGAAAATACAGCTGTCTGATTAGCGTTTGTCTTTGATTAATATCGGATAAATCGTAATTAAAACCATCATTCAACAAGTAAATCTAACACCTGATTTACTTTCAAAGCCTTGTAGATTTGCGGTTCGCAGCCCAATCAAGGGAATACTATAAAATCAACAGAATACTTAGATCTATCTAGAATAAAATACATTAACTTTTTTTTACATTTTATGTTATAGAACTTTAGTGTCATAGAATATATTCGATTTCATCCAAACGTTGTTGCAGTGACGAGCTACCATTTTGAAGTTGAATCATGTGACTTCGCTAAATTCGCCGAAAGCCTTGTAACGTGATACTACATTGGCGCCAAATTAGTCACATGATTTGAAAATATTGCCACATGATCTAAATGATCTAAGTACGTCATCATATTTGTTCGTTTGGAAAACTGCGAGTAGAGTCTAATAACTAATAAGGAGTAAATGGTTATAAGCAAGTAGGTACCGATTCCATGGTTTTTAAAACTGGGATATTTCAATCCATTTAAAACTTTGGAAATAAAAGTTGACGAAGATTGACCGATATCCGGGGTGGTACTTTACTTTCATATAGGTAGTTACTAAATTTAGCAAACTGTGTTTCAAAAATAGAGGTCCGACAAACACCGATAGGCGGCGCTGATATTTGTCAATAATAGGGGATTATCCCATGGTGTCGTAAAGTTAATTAACAATGACTTGTCAATCAGACTCTCGGTATGTTGTAAACTAATTAAACTCGCTGATTGGGCCCTAACTGTCAATCGAGTACGGCACACACTGATATGGTAGATTACACACAGGACGCTTTGACGATATACGCGCTCGAGGCGATTTCCCGATTTTTTTCAGTCGACTTGGACTTCGCTTTTCTTGGCGAAATGCGCGAAGTTTTTTGAAATCCGGCGACTTCTTCGCCCCATCGCAAGCTTAGCTCGCAAACGCTTACGACAATGAATTTCAAAAGAATTTCTTTTTGGGGCCAGCTTGTAAAAACTTGTCGCCACGCATTTTCGCCGAATGAAAAAATCTTGCGCCAAATTTTAATTTTTGTCACAAATGGCGACAATGGCGATCGGCAGCGCGAACCCTGAACTAGCATTTTCTCAGTTTCCCACAATGTTTTCTATCCTTTCCAAAACACTTTTCCATTTTTGAGCCATTCTTTTTTTTGTCGTCTGCAAATGCTTTCAATTTGCACAAGTCTACAATTTTGTCGTTTGGTAAAGAGTTAACTTGGGAAAGCTATGAGGAAATGAAAGTGTAACAGGCCAGAATCCCATAAACATCACAAAAGTTACTCAGTGTCCAAAAAATATTTCTGTTTCATGATTCATTATCAGCTAATCTCTGGGTCATCCATTTTGTGAACAGAATGTTAGGCAACATCAAATTACAGAATGAAAAAATTGTTTATTATGCCTGGACTTGAAGTTTTATTTGATAGAGGAGCTATCAATCAGTTACAAGTATGTCTGTTTCAATTGATTGTATGCATGGTTCAAAAGACTAGCACGTTATTTGGAGCAATTTCAATGGAAATCGTTGGAGATTTGTGCAGATGTATGTCAGTAAGACCTCTGCAACATATCTGTTTAAAGATTAAATTAACACATTTCAGCTTGATTGCGGTCGGGGCAGTTGTAAACTGCAGTTGTAGACCTTTCCATTTATAGATGGGAAAGATATATATATTTCAATTTCTTTCAATCACACAACTATTACCTGGTATCAAGACAGTTCCCCGACACAAGTTTTCGAGACAGTTCCCCGGCATATTTGGAGACAGTTCCACTACACTTTTGTTTCATGGCAAATGACCTTTTATATGATAGAATCTTCGCAGTTATTATTGATTATTATGAGAAATTAGAAATATTCTTGGATAATTGATGTTGTGAACTTGTGATTGAATTATCTGTACCGTGTGAAGAAGACTTGTGTATAGAATGACGGGTAGTTATTCTCATGGGTGAATTCATAACCAATCACGACTGTCATAAACATAAGAAAATTTTAAGAAGACACTTCGTCAGCTTCAAATATGGTTAAAGGATAGAGAGTTTGGTGTTGATTCTACAAAGTCTTTGAACAATTTGTATTTTAGTTATGTGCATTCCCGTTTTATCAAAACACAGTACACAGAGCGAGGGAGGAGCATTACTGAGTGAAGTATCTTTTCTGTTTATGTTGTACACTCGGCCAATTTTACATACACGTATATTGTAGATCTCTCTATAAACATAAATGAGAATGTAGTGTGTTTTGACCTTGTTTGATCTTTTGTGACGATAGGCCGTCAAATTGTTCAATCGAACTGAGCTTATAGACATTACCATCATGACCAAATGAACATGCCAATCACATGTACAAACACTCCGATCAGTTACAAAAGATCATTCACAGATGAAATCCTTTATCAAACATTTTTTTAAACCCATGATACGATTTATTTTGTTGTACGGCATCCGACAAAAGTGTCAGGGAACTGTCTCAAAATGTGTTGGGTGCTTTCAGCGGTACCCACTCTAACTGTCTCAAAAACTTGTGTAGGGGAACTGTGTTGTTCCCCGTAGGGCCTAGGGGTAATGGAAAATGTCTGTCCTTTTCCAAAGTGTTTACTGCCCTCTCAGAAATAAGCACGATTTCTAAAGCCACATTTCGTCTATAAGTAGTTCCAATATGAATATGTCTTAAATGCTATCTTTGGTACGAAGTCCACAGACTCGTTAGACGTTTGACAGCTACTCACCCCACCCGCAATTAACGATAGACCATTTACCCCACCCACAAACTTTAACCCGTACGCATATAATCTAGACTGTTCAACTTGCACATCCTTTGTGTTTGTTGAACGCATATTCTTTAATTGGAATGCTGAAAGCAATAAATAAACCATCAAAATATTCCATTAACCTATTTTGAAGTTGCTGGTTTTGTGAAATGTTTACAGTTGCTTACCGATGTTTAGGTAGGATGCGCACGCATTTTCCCAGGCGTGCTCTTTTTTTCAACCAACAAGGGCAGTCATCGGCCAACCGTTAGGAGTCAGGTAAAGTGCGTTGTCTGCGCATGTCATATTCTTCGAAGATGAGTATTTATAGAATGCCATCTAGCGGGAGATAATGGGTAAAGTGTCATTATCTCCCGCTATATGGCATTCTATAAATACTCGAAGAATATGACATGGGCAGACAACGGGTAAAGTGTATCCCCGGCCCTACCTGTTAAAATGGGTCATAATTCCCGGCCCTTACGGCCCCCATGCTAAATCTTATATTTTTCGTTGTATTATGCTCAGAATAGTATTAAATTGAAGCCTAGATTTCAGACTTTCATATGATATGAAATACATTGTGGTCATTGCAACCTTTTTTGAAATTTTGTCAATCAAAAGTGGGTAAAATTTTCGTATTTTCTTCCAGGTATTTGATGAGTTACACAAATCCGGTCCCTGTGCTAAATCTTTTATTTTTAGTCGGATTATGCCCAAAATGGTATTAAATTAAAGCATAGATATCAGGCTTTCATATAGCATGAAATCTTGATCTTTGCAGGTGTATGGAAACTGCAAAATTCTGATTGTTTTTAAAGAGAAAATAGGTCGTTTGAATATTCGACCCAATATGTAAATTTAATGAATTTCGTCTTAAATCAGGCCCCTACGCTAAATCCTTTATGTCAAAGTCTTTGAAATGATCTTTAAACCAAACTTATATACATTTGCTCTCTATCATTGTTACCTCAACTTAGATTTAGGGGCAGACAGCAACTTATTTATTTTCATGTATTTTGACATAATAGCTAAAAGTATGATGCTATTCTGATGTATGTACATAGGATCTAGAGTAGAGTTTTCTGCTTGATCTCAGTCCATGTTTTGCCCAATCAACATCAGAGATAATAGGTGTGACACTCACGTTTAAAAATGTTATTATACATTTACATATTTTCCTCGAGAAATCTGAATATACTTATCGGATCCTCATATTCTGCATCCAAACTGACTATAGTTTACCCAGGTTATTGTTACAATATCCCATCTGACCAAGGTAAAACCATATTTCATGCTGGTGTTCACAGAAAGGGACAAAGATTGTGCCGATGTATAATTTGTTTTTGAGAATTATATCGCCTACTCCATTTCACCTGATCCTGGCATTTATGACGAATATATTAAGAAGGCATGCATATGTAACTAAAACTCCAGCTGGCTTGGAGGTATTAATTTAGATTTGTTTGAAATTTCGGTAATGAGGGACCACTAAGATGTGTTTTATTCATGCACTGACAGGACTACTTAATATCAGCACTTGAAGGAACAAAGCCTTGGGATCATGGCGGTGAATAGGTGTTCCTGAGGGGACTAAGTCTAGTGTGTCAGTGTTGGTTAGAAATAAGCGAAAAGCGCAATCGGCTGACTCTCTCTCTCTCTCTCTCTCTCTCTCTCTGTCTGTCTGTTTGTGTCTCTGTTTCGGCCAGACGTAGGCTTCACCAAAAGTGCTCCTATAAACTTAACAGAGTTACTCTGCCTGTTCGCTTTTATTTCTTGCTTACTTCTTTACTTGTTTTAACCTTGCCTAAGATTACAGGCTAACTTAATGCTCTTAACAAGAGCGGCAAATTGTCGCAAGATACGCCCGTCTTACCCCAAGTTGTAAAGCTGGGGCGTGCACTGGACAAAATTCAAGTATGAAAAACAAAAATAAAGCGAGCAAGAGTTATGATTCCTGTGCACTGCACTCCCCCTTGATGAGATCTATCCACCTATGAAATTTCATAACCCTAGCTAGTATAGTTTTGGAGATATGCTGCGGACAAAATTCAAGTATGAAAAACAACAAAGGGCAATAACTCAAAAATTAAGCAAGCAAGGATTATGATTCCTGTGCACTGCACTGCCCCTATGTGAGATCTATCCACCCATGAAATTTCATAACCCTAGGTAGTATAGTTTTGGAGATATGCTCCGGACAAAAATCAAGTATGAAAATCAACAAAGGGCAATAACTAAAAAATTAAGCAAGCTAGAGTTATGATTCCTGCACATTGCACTCCCCCTTGATAAGATCTATCCACCCATGAAATTTCATAACCCTAGCTAGTATAGTTTTGGAGATATGCTGCGGACAAAATTCAAGTATGAAAAACGACAAAGGGCAATAACTCAAAAATTAAGCAAGCAAGGATTATGATTCCTGTGCACTGCACTGCCCCTATGTGAGATCTATCCACCCATGAAATTTCATAACCCTAGCTGGTATAATTTTGGAGATATGCTCCGGACAAAATTCAAGTATGGAAAACGACAAAGGGCAATAACTCAAAAATTAAGCGAGCAAGAGTTATGATTCCTGCGCACTGCACTCCCCCTTGATGATATCTATCCACCCATGAAATTTCATAACCATTGCTGTTACAGTTTTGGAGATATGCTCCGGACAAAATTCAAGTATGAAAAACAACAAAGGGCAATAACTCAAAAATTAAGCAAGCTAGAGTTACGATTCCTGCGCACTGCACTCACCCTCGATGAGATCTATCCACCTATGAAATTTCATAACCCTAGCTAGTATACTTTATGAGATATGCTCCGGACAAAAATCAAGTATGAAAAATAACAAAGGGCAATAACTCAAAAATTAAGCAAGCTAGAGTTATGATTCCTGCGCACTGCACTCCCCCTTGATGAGATCTATCCACCCATGAAATTTCATAACCCTAGCTAGTATAGTTATGGAGATATGCTCCGGACAAAATTCAAGTATGAAAAAAACAAAGGGCAATAACTCAAAAATTAAGCGAGCTAGAGTTATGATTCCTGCGCACTGCACTCCCCCTTGATGATATCTATCCACCCATAAAATTTCATAACCCTAGGTAGTATACTTTTTGAGATATGCTCCGGACAAAATTCAAGTATGAAAAACAACAAAGGGCAATAACTCAAAAATTAAGCAAGCTAGAGTTATGATTCCTGCGCACTGCACTCCCCCTCGATGAGATCTATCAACCCATGAAATTTCATAACCCTAGCTAGAATAGTATTGGAGATATGCTCCGGACAAAGAACTGGACGCCTCCCGCCCGCCCGGACGCCCGCCTGCCCGCCCGTCCGCCACGGGTGATCCCATAATACGTCCCGTCTTCGACGGGCGTATAAAAATTAAATTACTTCTTACTGACTTCTTTTCTTGTCTTAACTCTGAATTAAACCTAGAATTTAAATTGGGGAAATTTCAACATTTTCATGGTGCTCTGCTGAGAATTTTGTCCCAGAATCCTTCAGACCGGAAGAAATCTTTGGATACTTTATATAAGTTTTCAAGTGTCGAATGTTTGAATATATCTCTTAAGATTAGCGATTTAATTTTCGTTTTACTTGAGCCATCTGCATATTTTCAGAATCCTCAGATTCCCCATCAAACCGACTAGTTTACTCAAATTATTGTTACAATATCTCATCTGACCATGATATAGAGGATATTTGTTTTTGTCGGTGAAAGATCAAAATTTATTTCATCGAGTGAACACCATCGGTAATATTTTCACGAGTGGTGCAGCCACTCGTGAAAATATTACCGATGGTGTTCACGAGGTGAAATAAATTTCGATTTTTCACCGAAAAAAAAAAAATCTATTTATTTCATGCTTTTAACCCTTTCTGGGAGGAGCTTTATAAAATTCCAGTACAGTTCTTTTCCGTTATTCCCCTTGGCGTACCCCTACCGCATAGCAACGCATTATTACGCGAGAAATGTAAGGTATATATGACGTCATATTTCCCATCCGGTTGTGAGGCACGCTAGGTAACACGAACGTGAAAATTGGTATTTTCACTGGTGGTACCAGTGTAAGATCGAAAAATGTTCTAACTGCTATTTCTCGATACCCACCTGAAAGCATGAAATAATAAAAACATATTTCATACGAGTCTTCCCTAGAACGGACCAAGATAGTACATATACTTTGTATTATTTGCTTTTCTTTTTTGTGAAATGCCTTCTTCATTCCCCCTGATCCTGGCCAAATATCATGAATATACAAGTAGGCATATAAATTTGGATAATGGGGGATCACTTAGATCCATGCGTTTTTATTGCGCACTGAAAGGACTACTTTTTATCAGTGGAGTCATGGCGGTAAACCTGAGTGGAGAAAATTTAAGGTATCTGTGTTTAGTTGGAAATTCGCGAAAAGAAAAATGCAAACGGTTGACTTGTTGGGTTTTTTGCATTTTTATTCCTCTTTTCAAAGGGGAGAGGTCTGATCGTTCAGGCAATAACAAAAATGCTATACTTTGAAAGTTAGGAATTCTGGAGAATAAGACTAAGAATGTCATAAGAATGATTGGTGAGTATAGACCCAAGGTCTCTTTATATCAGGTATCTGTAGCTTTATAGGCATTACGCAGTTTTGACATACAGGCCTACCTATGTTTCCGTGATTCAGATTTTTGACATTATTTTATCCCTTATTACTATTTTTTTTTCAGAATAATAGTGTGCTTTGGAATGTCGATGTTATGCATTTGTATTACGCAGTTTTGACTTCTAGGCCTACCTACATGTATGCTTCTGTGAGTCAAGTTTTTGACATTATTTTGTCCCTTATTAATGTGTATCTTTTTTTTTTCAGAATAGAAGTGTGCATTGGAATTTCCGGATATTATGCATTTGCATTACGCATTTTTGACATACAGGCCTACCTATGTTTCCGTGATTCAAGTTTTTGACATTATTTTGTCCCTTATTATTATTATTATTTTTTTTTTATTATTTTTCAGAATAATAGTGTGCTTTGGAATGTCGATGTTATGCATTTGCATTACGCAGTTTTTACATACAGGCCTACCTATGTTTCCGTGATTCAAGTTTTCAGAATAATAGCGTGCATTGGAATTTCTGGATGTTATGCAGTTGCTTATGTATGCGCGCTTGGCTGCGCAACGGGCTACTATTATCGTTACGGAACTGGTTTGTCCTATGCTGATTCTTGTTCGTTTTTTTTAACACCGATTTAAATTTTATTTCATGTACATGTATATTCAGGCGGTAAGTACACCTACCCGTGCATTCATCGATCTTCTTTTTACCAGTGCCTTTCACAACATTCTGTCGAAGCTAATGCCAGCTTATAAACATTTTCTATGCGCTGAAGGAACCCAGAAAAAGCTTAATTTATTCAAATTTCTTCTCTCATTTTCCTTTCTGTTTTTTAGTCATTTTTTTCCTGTAGTGAAACGTATACATGCATATTCTAATGCATTTTGAGAGTTAATGAGCTCGGAGTGAAAATGTTGAGTTAAAAAATCTCTAATTCTCAGAGTTAAAAAAGGTAATTATAAATTCGACATCATTACATCTTTGGATCAGGGTCAGTCACGATGGCATTAGGTCAGTGATCTTACATTTGTAAGTCTAATGATACTAAATCCCCCCTTCTATAGCCAACAACTAGCAAAACATTTGTGTAAATGCCCTCAGATATGAAGAAAATAATTGCAAATGTCTAAGTATTTGCGGGATGACGAGATAATTAAAGAACTCAAAATGGTCATAATGTTATCAATGTGATCCACTAATAATCGTCCCATTTAATTCATAAAATACAAGCATTTTTGAAAACAAAAGGATCTAAAACTGATCAAAACTATCCACCTAGGGTATTTTCATGAAGTTTAACGAGGTAGTAGGAGGCTGAAAAAAAAAAAATTATTCGTTCAATGCTGTGTACACGAGGGTTGGGCGGAACAAATAAGTGCGAACAAGTCCACGGACGAAAACGTCTGTTCCAAAGCAGGGCACCAGCTGAAACGGTCACCAGGTTAGCGGAAACAAGCTAAGCTGCACGTGCACAATCCCACCGAAAACATTTCTTAATGTGTATTTAATCAAATAGTTTCGAACGACCAAATAGAGGCAGCCAATAAGGTATGCAAATTGCGTAAATTCAACTGATAGGAGGTTAAAGATAACACCAAAGGGAATCTGAAACAAGGAATACGCATCCTTCTCTCGCCCGCTTCTTTCGATTCGGTTCCGGGCTTGTTTGTCCCTTCATCCGTTCGCCCGAGTTTGTGCAACATTTTTGCGCCTTACGTTATTGACTACTATGATTTATTAGTATAACATGCATTAGGACGGTAAAATCACATAACTTACAACGACTTATTTGATTTATCAATCAGTATAATTATGTTGCTACATGTTTGTAGCACCGATTTTTGCTAAATTTTGCTATTAGTGACAAACCTCGCAATTTAGGGTTCTTTGACATCATTTTTTATTTCTTGATAATTTGATTACACGTTATAAATTTTGAATTGGGAAAAAATGAATGGACTTTACGTAGAAAAAATGGACTTACCTATGCCAAATGTCTGATGGTGCCATGTCTTGCCACAATTATGTACAGCAGAATTAGGTAAGATTAGTGTTTTTAGCAAAGATTTGTTGCAGCAAAAATAATGAAAAGATGGAATTCATCTGCAACTCAGCCAGTATTCAAGAGATTAGTCCGTTTTTGACATTAAATCCGAGGATGTTCTTCCTTTCCTGCAAAGTCGAAGTTCAACCCCAATATATGGACAAATGCATTAATATAAACTCAGTTTGGGTCAATATATTGATGAATCGAAAGAATACCATATACTTCTTTGGTACAATATATGGACAAATGGATTAATATAAACACAGTTTGGTTCAATATATTGTTATATGATGAATCCAAACAATACCATGCTTCTTTATTTCAATATATGGACAAAATATAATGCATTAATATAAACACAGCTTGGTTCAACAATTTGATGAATCCAAACAATAACCTGGTTCTATGGTTCAATATCTGAAAAATGCATTAATACAAACACAGTTTCTGTAAAACACCATTCAAACAAACAAACAAACAAATGTAGCATCTCCTAGTGGACCTCTACCAAGATTGTTCATATGATGCCCCTCGGGTCAAAACTGGCCCCACCCTGGGGGTCACAAGTTTGAAACATAGGAACAAAGAAGGAAAACTTTAAAATTCTTCTTCTCTGAAACTAGAAGGTGCAGAGCTTTGATATTTGTTATGTAGCATCTTCCAGTAGACATCTACCAAGATTGTTCATATGATGCCCCTGGTTCAAGACTGGCCCCTCCCCGGGGGTCACAAGTTTGAAACATAGGAACAAAGAAGGACAACTTTAAAAATCTTCTTCTCTGAAAGTAGAGGGAGCAGAGCTTTGATATTACGTATGTAGCATCTCCTAGTGGACCTCTACCAAGATTGTTCATATGATGCCTCTGGGGCCAAAACTGGCCCCTCCCTGGGGGTCACAAGTTTGTATTATAGGAACAAAGAAGGAAAACTTTAAAATTCTTCTTCTCTGAAACTAGTAGGTGCAGAGCTTTGATATTTGGTATGTAGCATATCCTAGTAGACTTCTACCAAGATTGTTCATATGATATCCCTGGGGTCAAAACTGGCCCCTCCCTGGGGGTCACAAGTTTGAAACATCAAAACAAAGAAGAAAAACTTTAAAAATCTTCTTCTCTGAAACTAGAAGGGGCAGAGCTTTGATATTTGGTATGTAGCATCTTCCAGTAGGCATATACCAAGATTGTTCATATGATGCCCCTGGGGTCAAGACTGGCGCCAACCCCGGGGTCACAAGTTTGAGACATGGGAACAAAGAAGGACAATTTTAAAAATCTTCTCTAAAACTAGAAGGTGCAGAGCTTTGATATTTGGTATGTAGCATCTCCTAGTGGACTTCTACCAAGATTGTTCATATGATGCCCCTGGGGTAAAAACTGGCCCCTCATCGGGGGTCACAAGTTTGAAACATAGGGACAAAGAAGGAAATCAGAATTATTTGGCCTTGAACTTTGATATTTGGTATTTATCTTCATTGTAAACCTTTCCTGCTTAGTACACAGGTGAGTGATATAGGACCATCATGGTCCTCTTATTTGTAGCTCACCTTAGCACAAAGTGCTAAAGGTGAGCTATTGAGATCGCCCTATGTCCGGCATCCGGCAACAATTTCTTTATACATCTCCTCCTCCAAAAGCACTAGGCCAATCTTCATGAAACTTGGCAGGAATGTTCCTTGGGTGAAGCTCTACCAAAATTGTTCAAAAAACTTAATTCCACCCATAACTCTGGTTGCCATGGCAACAAAAAGAAAAACGAAATCTTTGGAAATCTTCTTCTCTGAAACTAGAAGGCATAGAGCTTTGATATTTGGTATGTAGCATTTCCTAATAGACCTCTAACAAGTTTATTCAAATTATGCCTCTAGGAGCAAAACTGGCCCCGCCCCGGGGGATAACGAATTTAAGCATAGGAATAAAGAAGGAAAATTCTAAAAATATTCTGCTCTGAAACTTGAAGGCGCAGAGCTTTGATATTTGGTATGTAGCATCTCCTAGTGGACCTCTACCAAGTTTGTTCAAATTATGCCCCTGGAGTCAAAACTGGCCCCAACCCGGGGGTCACAAGCTTGAGAATAGGAACAAAGAAGGAAAATTTTAAGAATCTTCTCTGATGAAATTTGAAGGTGTAGAGCTTTGATATTTGTTATGTGGCATCTCCTAGTGGACCTCAACCAAGTTTATTCAAATTATGTCCCTGGGGTCAAAACTGGCCCCAACCCGGGGGTCACAAATTTGAGCATAGGAACAAAGAAGGAAAATTTTAAGAATCTTCTCCGATGAAATTTGAAGACGTAGAGCTTTGATATTTGTTATGTGGCATCTCCTAGTGGACCTCTACCAAGTTTGTTCAAATTATGTCCCTGGGGTCAAAACTGGCCCCAACCCGGGGATCACAAATTTGAGCATAGGAACAAAGAAGGAAAGTTTTAAGAATCTTCTCTGATGAAATTTGAAGGCGTAGAGCTCTGATATGTGGTCTGTTGCATCTCCTAGTGAACCTCTACCAAGTTTGTACAAATGATGTCCCTGGAGTCAAAACTGGCCCCACCCCGGGGGTCACTAGCTTGAGCATAGGAGTAAAGAAGGAAAACTTTAAAATTCTTCTCCACTGAAACTAGATTGCGTAGAGCTTTGATATTTGGTATGTGGCATCTTCTAGTGGACCTCTACCAAGTTTATTTAAATCACGCCCATGGGGTCAAAACTGGCCCCACCCCGGGGGTCACAAGTTCGAACATAGGAACAAAGAAAGAAAGTTTTAAAATTCTTCTTCTCTTAAACTAGAAGGCATAGAGCTTTGATATTTGGCATGTAACAATTCCTAGCGGACATCTACCAAGTTGTTCATATGATGCCCTTGGGGTCAAAACTGGCCCTGTTCCAGGGGGTCACAGGTTCGAACATAGCAAAGAGAAGGAAAACTTTAGAAATCTTCTCTGAAACTTCTCTGAAGCTTTGATATTTGGGATGCAGAATCTTCTAGTGGGTCACAGGTTCGAACATAGCAACAAAGAAAGAAAACTTTAGAAATTTTCTCTGAAACTTCTCTGAAGCTTTGATATTTGGTATGCAGAATCTTCTAGTGGACCTCTACGAAGTTTGGTCAGATGATGTCCCTGGCATCAAAACTGGCCATGCCCCGGAGGTCACATGTTGGAACATAGGAACAAAGAAGGAAAATTTTAAATTTCTTTTTCTCTTAAACGGAAAGGTGTAGAGCTTTGATATTTGGTATGTAGCATCTTTGAGTGGACCTCTACCAAATTTGTTCCAAGGATACTGCTTTGGTTTAAACAGACCCAGCCCCGGGAACCACAAGTTCGAACAAAGGACAAAGAAGGAAAATTTAAAATTCTTTTTTGAAACTGGAAGGTGTAGAGCTTTGAAATTTGATTGCCCTATGTCCGGCGTCTGTCGCACGTCAACAATTTCTTTAAACATCTTCTTCTCCTAACCCACTGGGCCAATCTTGATGAAACTTGGCAGGGATGTTCCTTGGGTGAAGCTTTACCGAAGTTGCTCAAAGAATTGAATTTCACTCATAAGCTATAGTCTACGGTGAGCGTTCCAGGCCCTCTTGTTTCTAATAACTTTATTAGCCACGTATATTTGGTGGAGGTGGTCGTTTGTTCATATGATACCCCTGGGGTCAAAACTGGCCCTAGCCTGGGGAGTCACAAGTGTGAACATAAGAACAAAATCGGGAAACTTTGAATTTTTCTTCTCTGAAACTAGAAGCCGTAGAGCCTTAATAATTTGTTTGTACCATCTCCTAGTGGACCTCTGCCAAGTTTGTTCATATGATGCCCCTGGGGTCAACACTGGCCCAGGGGTCAACACTGGCCCAGGGGTCACAAGTTCGAACATTGGAACAAAGAAGGAAAACTTTAAAATTCTTCTTCTCTGAAACTAGACGGTTTAGAGCTTTGATATTTGGTATGTAGCATCTCCTAGCGGACCTCTACCAAGTTCGTGTATATGGTGCTCCTAGGGTCAAAACTGGCTCCGCCCCGGGGTTCACTAGTTGGAGACATAGGAACAAAGAAGGGAAACTGTAAACTGTAGCATCTACTAAGTTTGTTCATAAGATGTCCCAGGAGTCAAAACTGACCCCGCCCAGGGGTTCACAAGTTCTAAACAAAAAAGGAAAACATTAGAATTCTTGAGAGAGCTTTGTTATTTGGTATGCAGAAAACCTGTTTTAAGCTTGTTAGCCCTCTTGAGCACAACATGTTCAGTGAGGTCAAAATTAGGTTACCTTGGCTCATAAACTAGGTCACTGTGTTAAATTAAAGAAATACCTTTTTGGCACTCTAGAGGCCACATTTTCTTGATCAGCTGACTTGAAAATGTGTCAGAATGTTTTTCTTGATAAAATTTCACATGAGACTGCATATAGTGCTTGTCGGAATACAACTTTGTCATCTCAAGTCATAAGGACTTCAGACTTAGTGTGCATGTTTGTTTCAATATTACTGAGTACTGTGTGCAAGTACAGTAACTCTACATAGCACAGATTTTGAGTAATTCCACTTTGATATTTATTTTTACAGTATTTTTTGCTTGTCAAGAATTCAACTTTGAAGTCTCAAGTCAAATTGACTGGAGACTTGGTGAACATGTTTGTTGTATTGCCTGCCCTTTGCAATTATTATACCTCCTTGACCACTGCCAGTGGGATGGGCATATCTTCCGACAATTGCCACTCTTGTTCCATTATCATTTGGCCTTCAACCTCAATATTTGGTATTTATCTTCATTGTAGACCATTACTGCTTAGTACTCAGGTGAGCGATATAGGACCATCATGGTCCTCTTGTAAAAAATTGTTCGCGAAATTTTGATCGGCAAAGAAACATGGCTGTGGTGAATGGGGGCTACTTGCACTATAGGGAAATGATTTTTTTTTTTTTTTTTTTTTTTGAAAATTATTCTTCTCTGAAACGGCTGAACAGATTTTGAAATTAGTTCACATAGATGTTCCTTAGGTTACCCTTTTCAAAAGCTGTTCGCGAAATTTTGATCCGTCAAGAAACATGGCTCTGGTGAATGGGGGCTACTTGCACTATATGGAAATGAAGAGATACTTTAATATTCTTCTTCTCTGAAACGGCCGGTCAGATTTTGAAATAATTTTACAAGGATGTTCCTTGGGTGACCGTTTTCAAAACATTTGCGAAATTTTGATTTGTTGAGAAACATGACTCTGGTGAATGGGGGCTACTTACACTATACGGAAATGAAGAAATTCTTGAAAATTCTCTTTCTCTGAAACCCCTGGTCAGATTTTAAAAGAGTTTCTCCACAATGTTCCTTGGATGACCCTTTTCAAAACTTTTTCGTAAAATTTTGATCCGTCAAGAAACATGGCTCTCGTGAATTTGGCTACTTGCACTTATACGGAAATGAAGAATTCTTAAAAATTCTTCTTTCTGAAACTGATGGTCAGATTTTGAAATGACTTTTACAGGTGACATTATGAAAATTGCTTAGCAAAATAATAATTTTGGTTCCAATGTTTCAATACCTCAAAAAAAAAAAAAAAAAAAAAAAAAAAAGGCTATGGTCATCTCAAAAATTCAGGTGGGCGATCCTGGGCCATTTTGGCCCTCCTTGTTTCTATTTTAAAACCTTAGAAACATGTTAAATATCATATTGTGGAAAAACGAGACCCTGAAAACTATCTTAAGTTTGAGATACATTGAAAAATTAAATTTGAATGAATCTCCCTTTTTCCATGATAGTGATAAATTGCAAAACCTTGACAACAAGATTTGTGAAAATCTCATCCAAATCTTTTGAGATATGTACAGTAATTAAAGAGATACTGGTGAAAAATGAAATATAACATGATACCATCTTATTCCATGATGCAACTACAAATCCCAAAACCTTGACATGTGTTAGCTCACATGATTCTGCGAAAATTCCATCCAAATATGTAAAAAAATGTGGGAAGCATTGCATTCACAAGAAATAGAATAAAATATAGGATGAAGCCACCTTTTTAGCTCACCTGAGCACAACGTGCTCAAGGAGAGCTTTTAGGATCACCCGGTGTCCGTCGTCCGTCGTCCGTCGTTCGTCGTCAACAATTCTTTAAACATCAACTCCTCCTAAACCGCTGGGCCAATTTGGACCAAACTTGGCAGGAATGTTCCTTGGGAGGTCCTCTTTGAAAACTGTACACAGAATTTGATTCCATCAAAAACTCTGGTTGCCATGGCAACCAAATGGATTTTTTTAGCAAATTCTTTAAAAATCTTCTCCTCTGAAACCGCTGGTCAGATTTTAAAATAATTTCACAGATATGTTCCTTGGGTGACCCTTTTCAAAAATTGTTCGTGAAATTTTGATCCGTCAAAAAATGTGGCTCTGGTGAATGGGGGCTACTTGCACTATACAAAAATGAAGGAATCCTTTAAAAATCTTCTTCTCTGAAACTGCTGGTCCGATTTTGAAGTAATTTCACAGACATGTTCTTTGGGTGACCCTTTTCAAAAATTGTTCGTGACATTTTGATCCGTCCAAAAATGTGGCTCTGGTGAATGGGGGCTACTTGCACTATACAGAAAAGAAGGAATTCTTAAAAGATCTTCTTCTCTGAAACCGCTGGTCAAATTTTGAAATAATTTCACAGAGTTGTTCCTTGGGTGACCTTTTTCAAAAATTGTTCGTGAAATTTTGATCCGTCAAAAATGTGGCTCTGGTGAATGGGGGCTACATGCTATATACAGAAATAAAAGAATTCTTAAAAAATCTTCTTCTCTGAAACAGCTGGTCAGATTTTGCAATAATTTCTCAGGGATGTTCTTTGGGTGACCCTTTTCAAAATTTTGTTCACGAAATTTTGATTGCTCAAGAAACATGTCTCTTGTGAATGGGGGCTACCTGCACTATATGGAAATGAAGAAATTCTTGAAAATTTTTCTTCTCTAAAACGGCTGGACAGATTTTGAAATGATTTCACAGAGATGATACTTTTGTGACCCTTTTCAAAACTTGTTCACGAAATTTTGATCCATCAAGAAACATGGCTCTGGTGAATGGGGGCTACTTGCATTATATGGAAATGAAGCAATTCTTGAAAATTCTTCTTCTCTGAAACCCCTAGTCAGATTTTAAAATAATTTGACAGAGATGTTCCTTGGGTGACCCTTTTCAAAAACTGTTCATATAATTTTGATCCGTCATGAAACATGGCTCTTGTGAATGGGGGCTACTTGCACTATACGGACATGATGAAATTCTTGAAAATTCTCTTTCTCTGAAACCCCTGGTCAGATTTTAAAAGAAATTTTCTGAAATGTTCCTTGGGTGACCCTTTTCAAAACTTGTTCGTAAATTTTGATCCACCAAGAAACATGGCTCTTGTGGATTGGGGATACTTGCTCTTTTACAGAAATGAAGAATTCTTAAAAATTCTTCTTTTTGAAACTGATGGTCAAATTTCGAAATTACTTTTACAGATGACCTTTTGAAAATTGCTTGGCAAAATTATAAATTTGGTTCCAATGTTTAAATACCTCAAGAAAAAAATAGGCTATGGTCATCTCAAAAATTCAGGTGAGCGATCCAGGGCCATCTTGGCCCTCTTGTTTAGCTCACCTGAGCACAACGTGCTCAAGGGGAGCTTTAAGGGTCACTGGATGTCCGTCGTCCGTCAAGCGTCGTCAACAATTCTTAAAACATCAACTCCTCCTAAACCACTGGGCCAGTTTGGACTAAACTTGGCTGGAATGTTCCTTGGGAGGTCCTCTTCTGGTTGCCATGGCAACCAAATGGAATTTTCTAGGAAATTCTTTAAAAATCTTCTCCTCTGAAACCGTTGGTCAGATTTTAAAATAATTTCACAGAGATGTTCCCTGGGTGACCCTTTTCAAAAACTGTTCGTGAAATTTTGATACGTCAAGAAACATGGCTCTGGTGAATGGGGGCTTCTTGCACTACACAGAAATAAAGGAATTCTTAAAAATTCTTCTTCTCTGAAACGGCTGGTCAGATTTTGAAATAATTTCACAGAGATGTTTCTTGGATGACCCTTTTCAAAAATTGTTCGCGAAATTTTGATCCATCAAGAATAATGGGTCTGGTGAAAATGGGGGCTACTTGCACTATACAGAAATTCTTTAAAATTCTTCTTCTCTGAAACCGCTTGTCAGAATTTAAAAAAATTCACAGAGATGTTCCTTGGATGACCCTTTCCAAAAATTGTTTGCGAAATTTTGATTCATCAAAAAATGTGGCCCTGTTGAATGGGGGCTACTTGCACTATAGGGAAATGAAGAAATTCTTAAAAACTCTTCTTCTCTGAAACCGCTGGTCAGATTTTGAAATAATTTCACAGAGATGTTCCTTGGGTAATCCTTGCTTTTGTGAATGGGGGCTACTTGCACTATATGGACATAATGAATTTCTTGAAAATTCTCTTTCTCTGAAAACCCTGGTCAGATTTTAAAAGAAATTTTCTGAAATGTTCCTTGGGTGACCCTTTTCAAAACTTGTTCGTAAATTTTGATCCTTTTCAATAGGTGTTCATGAAAGTTTGATTCGTCAAAAAACATGGCTCTGGTGAATGGGGGCTACTTGCACTATATGGCTATGAAGGAATTTTTAGCTCACCTGAGCACATCGTGCTCAAGGGGAGCTTTTAGGGTCACTGGGTGTCCGCGTCCGTCGTGCGTCGTGCGTCGTCAACAATTCTTTAAACATCAACTCTTCCTGAACCGCTGGGCCAATTTGGACCAAACTTGGCAGGAATGTTCCTTGGGAGGTCCTCTTTCACCGAATTTGATTCCGTCAAAAACTCTAGTTGCCATGGCAACCAAATGGAATTTTTTAGCAAATTCTTTAATAATCTTCTCCTCTGAAGTTTCTTTTTGAAACGGATGGTCAGATTTCGAAATTAATTTCACAGGTGACCTTTTGAAAATTGCTTAGCAAAATTATAAATTTGGTTCCAATGTTTCAATACCTCAAAAAAAAAGGCTATGGTCATCGTAAAAATTCAGGTGAGTGATCCAGGGCCATCTTGGCCCTCTTGTTTAAAATTCTTCCCTGAAACAGCTAATCAGGTTCTGAAATAATTAATTAACAGAAATGTATCTTAGTTGACCCTTTTCAAAAATTGCTCGAAACATTTTGATCCATCAGGAAACATGGCTCTGATGGCTGTGGGTTATTTACACTATACAGACATGAAAAAATTCTTAAAAATTCTTCTTCTCTGAAATGGTTGTTTAGGTTGTGAAAAAATTGGTTATGGTCCTCTCAAAAATTCAGGTGAGCGAACCAGGGCCATCTTGGCCCTCTTGTTCCATTATGCAGTTACAAATCGCAAAACCTTGACAATATGCGAAAGGTCACATTTTATGAAAATATTCTATCCATATCTGTGAAGATATGTGGGAGGAGTTGCATTCACAAGAAAAGGAATGAAAAATATGAAGCCCCCTATTTCCATGACATGGCATTACAAAAACCAGGGTATGAAACTTAGCCAGAAGCTTTGCCTAAATAAAATCTTGGACGAGTTTGAAAATGGGTCATGTTGGGTCAAAAACTAGGTTACTAGGTCAAATCTTAGAAAACCGTCTGTATGCTATAGAGGCCATATTATCGATCCAGTACTCATGAAACTTGGTGAGAAGGTTTGGTTAAATAAAATCTTGGACGAGGTTGAAAGTGGGTCGTGTCAGGTAAAGAACTAGGTCACTAGATTGAATCTTAGAAAATCCTAGTGTATGCTCTAGAGCCCACATTTTCCGTCCAGTTCTCTTGAAAGCTGGTCTTAATTTCTGTGTTCATGACATCTCGGATCAGTTTTGAGATGTATCATATTGGGTCAAATTTAGAAAAAAAACTGTGTGTACACTCTAGAGGTGACATTTTCAGGCCAATAGTGTTTGCTTGAACCCCTTTTGTCGTACTGTGAAAATTGCTGTGTGCTCATTAAAAATGCCAAATTTTCAATTCTATCTTGTTGTATTAAACTATAGTTATAAACCCACTAGTGCCAATAGTAAATAATATGAATGTCTAATTCTAAAGAATAGGCAATCATACCTTTTAATAGTTATTTATTCTAGTTATGGTATATCATAAACTCCCGCAAATGACAACATTGTAATTTTCTGAAAGGGAGAAAACCTTATGGGAAAAGACAAAATGCTGGTTACTATCATTTTCTCCCTTTCCCATCACTATGTGAAAAATCTTTCTTTCATGGTCAATTGTTTACCTACATGTATGTTGTAAGGCCATTAAACCATTTTGCCATACAAAATAATTAAAGTTCTTTTTGAGATTATGTGTCTGTGTTGTTGTTGGTAGTAGTGCTGGTAACAATGTATAGAATAGTACATCAGGAAAGCCTCATTCATGCATACAGAATGGAGACAATTTGTTCATATCAACACTGAAAATATCAAAGAACCCCCTCCCCCCCCCCCCCCCCCGAGCAGATGATACCCATGAAACTTTGATAGCATGTTTGCCATATATTAATTAGTCATCCTTGGTTGAGAGGCTTAGGTGAGCGACTCACGGCCATCATGGTCCTCTTGTTGTAATAAAATGCTCTGCAATGGAAAAAGGGAGCTTTATGTATAATGTTATCATTTACCAACAACATAAAGGCAACATGTACTGCTAAACATAATATCTCAAAATATGTATGTATCAAAAAAGGTCTTTTTCGGTAGGGGATGTCATTTCAACAAAATTGCATGTTTTCCCTATTTTCTTTCAGTTGGATCAGTTGGTGTCTTATGGAGTGTTTATTTACTGATATCTTACTTACTTGCAGGTGATGTGGTGAACATATTTCTAGACTTGTTATGTAGAGGTTCTTGGTTTTTTGCTCACATTGTATTGGCGATAATCATGGTGGATACATGGGAATGAGACTTCAAAGTCCTAGTCTAAGCATGAAGAAACCCACAGAACAGATTGAAAAATGAACTTTCACCATGATGCTACTGATATACTGCTGAAAATGGTGTACAACACCCGATAGAGATGAACCTGTGACTTGTTGGAGATGAACATTGGACAGAGGTACATGTACACATGCTTTGTTCCAAATAATCAGTTTATTTGATGCTCCTGCCAGTTTAAGTTTTGTCTGATGCTTTCTGTTTCTCGTCATTGAATAGAATTTTTCTGGGATCGATGTTTTGAATACAGGTAAAGTAGCTACAGAATATAGGTCGAAAAGCTTGAGTGCTATTGATGATAAAATTTACCAATTTATAATGAGTTATGACCCTTTCTCTACTCGGTTGTTAGTAAAGTATAAAATACTGATGTAATGGATTTGATATTATATGCCCTTGAAATGGTATATTAGCATAGATCTGTCAGATTTGATATAGGTTAGGATCTTCAATCGAATGGTGCTGAACAAGATACTACAGAGTCCTAACCTAGTATTATTAAAATCCAGGATATACTTGAGCTGTTGCTGCAATATGCTTGAAACGTTGATGAAAGTTCTGTTAAATTGCATTTAATCAATAAAGTATAATAAGTCAAATTTTAGAAATTTCTACAGCAGAATGTTTACAGTAATTTCTTCTTTTTGACGGGTTTTCGGAATCCAAAAGCAGAATGCCTGCTTTCCATTGCTGTATATAACTACTGATGGTGATGCAGCATACGGCAGGTACCAGGACCATATCTCAATTCATTTCCCTTGAAGTTGCATCATACTTAACTATTTACCACAGAGTCCCACCTTTTAATGACCCGCGGAAAGAAGCCTTCTGAAATCATATTGGGAAAAGGAGAAAATGCTGGTAACCAGCATTTTCTCCTTTCTCCACAAGTTTTCTTACCTTCCCAAAACATATCTTAAATTTTCAGTCATTTATTATTTGTCATCTGCAAATGCTTTCAATTTGGACCAAACTAAAATTTTGTCGTTAGGTAAAGTCAAGAAACTTCAGACTTTCTAGCATTGTTAGATAAGGATAAAGTTGTTATTCCAAGCACATTTTTCTTTTCCCCAGTGTACACTACAGTTCAAAATGTTTTAGCTCACCTTAGCACAAAATGCTAAAGGTGGGCTATTGTGATCGCCCTATGTCCGGCGTCAGTCGTCCGTCAACAGTTTCTTTAAACATCTTTCTCTCCTCCACCACTGGGCCAATCTTGATGAAACTTGGCAGGGATGTTTCTTGGGTAAAACTCTACCAAAAGTGTTCAAAGAACTAAATTCCACCCATAACTCTAGTTGCCATAGCAACAAAATGGAAAACAATACAAAATCTTTAAAAACTTTTTCTCTGAAACTAGAAGGCGTAGAGCTTTAATATTTGGTATGTGTCATCTCTTCATAGACCTCTACCAAGTTGGTTCAAATGATGCCCTTGGGGTGAAAACTGGCCCCATCCCGAGGGTCACAAGTTTGAGCATAGAAACAAAGAAGGAAAACTTTAAAAATCATCTTCTCTGAAACTAGAACGCATGGAGCTTTGATATTTGGTATGTAGCATCTCCTAGTGGACTTTACTAAGTTTTTTTTAAATGATGCCCCTGGAGTCAAAACTAGCCCCTCCCCGGGAGTCACAGCTTTGAGCATAGGAACAAAGAAGGAACACTTTAAAAATCTTCTCTGAAACTAGTTAGCGTGGAGCTTTGATATTTGGTCTGTGGCATCTCCTAGTAGACCTCTACCCAGTTTATTCAAATGATGCCCCTGGGGTCAAAACTGGCCCCGTCTCTGGGGTCACAAGTTTGAGCATAGGAACAAAGAAGGAAAACTTCAAAAATCTTCTCCTCTGAAACTAGGTGGTGTAGAGCTTTGATATTTAGTCTGTGGCATCTCCTAGTAGACCTCTACCACGTTCATTAAATGATGCCCCTGGGGTCAAAACTAACCCCACCCGGGGGAACACAAGTTTGAACATAGGAACAAAGAAGGAAAACTTTAAAAAATCTTCTCCTCTGAAACTTGAAGGCGCAGAGCTTTGATATCTGGTCTGTAGCATCTCCTAGTAGACCTCTATCAAGTTTAGTAACATGATGCCCCTGGGGTCAAAACGTGCCCCACCCAAGGGGTTAAAAGTTCAAATAACAAAGCCACAAAGAATGAAAACTTTAATATCTTCTCAAAAACTAAAAGGCATAGAGCTTTGATATTTGGTATGTGACATCTCCTAATGTACCTCTACCAGTTTTATTCATATGATGCCCCTTGGACCAAAACTGGCCCTGCCCCAGGGGTCACAAGTTCAAACATAGGAACAAAGAAAGAAAATTTTTAAATTCTTATTCTCTAAAACTAGAAGGCATAGAGCTTTGATATTTGGTATGTAGCAGTTCCTTGTGGAACTCAACCAACTTTGTCCATATGGCTTGCAACACGCGAAAAGGGACATTCAGACATTTGCGTAAAGAGTCGTTTCGGATTAGCCTGCGCAGTCCGTGCAGGCTAATTCAAAACGACACTTACCAATTTGATGCAATTTCCTGTTTTGCACAAGTGTACTGTGGCACAAAATCCAATGCAATCGTAAAGTGCCGTCTTGGATCCGAGACGACACTTTACGCAAATATCCGAATGTCCCTTTTCCCATGCTGCAAGCCATTTTATGTCATTGAGGTCAAAACTGGCCCTGGTTTGAACATAGCAACAAAGAAGGAAAACTTTAAAAATCTTCTTCTTTGAAACTTGCCGGTGCAGAGCTTTGATATTTGGTATGCAGAATCTTCTAGAAGACCTCTACCAAGTTTGGTCATATAATGTCCCTGTAGTCAAAAGTGGCCCTTCCCAGGAGGTCACATGTTGGAACATAGGAACAAAGAAGGAAAATTTAAAATGTTTTTTTTTCCCTTAAATGGGAAGGTGTAGAGCTTTGATATTTGGTATGTAGCATCTTTGAGTGGACCTCTACCAAGTATGTTCTAAGGACGTTGCTTTGGTCAAATTGGCCCAGCCCGGGGATCATAAGTTCAATCATAGAACAAAGAAGGAAAATTTAAAATTCTTCTTTGGAACTGGAAGGCATAGAGCTTTGATATTTGATAGCTCACCTTAGCACAAAGTGCTTAAGGTGAGCTATTGTGAGCTATTATGTCCGGCGTCCGTCGTCCGTCAACAATTTCTTTAAACATTTTCTCCTAAGCCACCGGGCCAATCTTGATGAAACTTGGCAGAAATGTTTCTTGATTAAAGTTCAACCAAAATTGTTCAAGAAATTGAATTCCACCCATAACACTGGTTGCTATGGCAACAAAAAGGAAAATAAAAACTTTGAAAATCTTCTTCTTTGAAACCAGAAGGCGTAGAGCTTTGATATTTGGTATGTTGCATCTCTATATGGACCTCTACCAAGTTTCTTCGAATTATGCCCCTGGGGTCATAACTGGCCCCATCCCGGGGGATAACAAGTTTGAGCATAGGAACAAAGGAGGAAAGTTTAAAAAAAAAAATCTGCTTTTAAACTTGATGGCGTAGAGCTTTGATATTTGGTATGTTGCATCTCCTAGTCGATCTCTACCAAGTTTATTCAAATTATGCCCATGGGGGTCAAAACTGGCCCCACCCTGGGGGTCACAATTTTGGACATAGGAACAAAGAAGGAAAACTATAAAAAATCATTTCCTCTGAAATTTAAAGGGGAAGAGCTTTGATATTTGGTATGTGGCATCTCCTAGTGGACCTCTACCAAGTTTGTTCAAATTATGCCACTGGGGTCAAAACTGGCCCCACCCCGGGGGTCACAAGTTTAAGCATAGGAACAAAGAATGAAAACTTTAAAATTCTTTTCATCAGAAACTAGAAAGCGTAGAGCTTTAATATTTGGCCTGTTGCATCTCCTAGTAGAGCTCTACCAAGTTCGTTCAAATGATGCCCCTTGGGTCAAAACTGGCCCCCACCCCGGTCACAAGTTTGAGCATAGGAACAAAGAAGGTAAACTTTGAAATTCTTCTCCTCTGAAACTAGATGGCGTAGAGTTTTGATATTTGGTCACAAGTTCGAACATAGGAACAATGAAAGAAAATTTTGAAATTCCTCTTCTCGAAAACTAGAAGGCACAGAGCTATGATATTTGGCATGTGGCAATTCCTTGTGGACCTCTACCAACTTTGTCCATATTATGCCCTTGGGGTCAAAACAGGCCCTTCCACGGGGGTCACACGTTCGAATATAGCAACAAAGAAGGATACCTTTTGAAATCTTCTCTGAAACTTGAAGGTGTAGAGCTTTGGTATTTCGTGTGCTGAATCTTCTAGTGGGCCTCTACTAAGTTTGGTTAAATGATGTTCCTGGCGTCAAAACTGGCCCTGCCCCGGAGGTCACAGGTTAGAACATGTGAACAAAGAAGGAACATTTTAAATTTCTTTTTCTCTGAAACAGGAAGGTGTAGAGCTTTTATATTTGGTATGTAGCATCTTTCAGTGAACCTCCACCAGGTTTGTTCCAAGAATGCTGCTTTAGTCAAAACTGGCCCAGCCCCGTGGACCACAATTTCGAACATAGGACAAAGAAGGAAAATTTACAATTCTTCTTTGAAACTGGAAGTTGTAGAGCTTTGATATTTGATTGCCTTATGTCTGGAGTCTGTCGTCCGTCAACAATTTCTTCAAACCTCTTTTTCTTCTAACCCATCGGGCCAATCCTGATGAAACTTGGCAGGGATGTTCCTTGGGTAACGCTTTACCAAAGTTGTTCAAAGAATTGAATTTCACTCATAAGCTATAGTCTAAGGTGTGCGTTCCAGGGCCAATAGCCCTCTTGTTCAGATTTGAACCGCAGTATTTGTTTGTGTACTCCCAACTTCTGTTACCATTTTTTGCAAAAACCTCCAGCTGTAAAAAGCACGGCACATACTGCAAAGTAAATAAAATCGTAATTTTCAGTCAGGAAAAATAAGCCAACTAAATTCCATTTCAAAACTGTGTGAGTAGAATGTATCTGCATACGAGTCAGCACAGATTCCAGGTAAGTCTGCAGTACATGCACTCTGATCTTTGATCTTACCTGGCTGTAGGTAACTGTAGCTATAAGAGGCATTTGATTGGTTTTGAAGAACAGTTAAAATCAGTGAGTTTTTTACTTTCTATTTTCAGGATGACAAGGTGATGTAGAGAAGATTGGTATCAAACTGAATCTTTCAAGCTAGGAGTATTTGACTTTGGAGTGGTGATTAAATCTGTTACTGCCCGAACAAAAAATAACTGTATTTTCGAGGCTGTTTGACCCGTGGAGAAATTCAGCAGATCTTCAAGAATTATTTTGTCTTAAACAATAATGCTTAGGTCAACAAAATTTGGTTTACGAATATTTTTTAGTGTACCTTTAATAAAAAGATATCCCATCCTCCCAACCCAGTCACAGAAAACAATTTTTACACAGATAATACCATGTAATACTTAAAAAAATCTTCTTTTTCCAAACTCAAAGGTAGCATCTGGTAGAAATATCTAATTATGCCCCATTTTGTTAAAATTGCTCCTCAATGCCGTAGGATTAGAGAAGGGCTAGTGCAAACGTATTTTTCCAAGTGTGTTTTGAAGCATCAAATAAAAAAAAGAGTTGATTTCTCAGATACAATGACTAAATTTTGAAATAAGTACCAAGAAATAGCGGCATTTTTTGGCAGGTGAGAATCAAGAACATATTGCACAGAACAGATAGTCCATCAAGGAGCTACATTGCTTTCTCTTTCTTGACTGAAAATGTTCCTGTAATGTTGTCTATATCACAAGCAAATTTTGAACTCCCTTGAGACAAGTACCAAGAAATAGTGACATTTTTTGGCAGGTGAGAATCAATACCAGATTGTACAGAAGAGATAGTCTGATCAATTAACTACATTGCTTTGTCTTTCTTTACTGAAAATGTTCTTGTAATGTTATCTATGTTACAAGCAAATTTTAAACTCCCTTGAGACAAGTACCAAGAAATAGTGACATTTTTTGGCAGGCGAGGAAGTAATCATGAAAGTTATCATGTATCTTGTGGCAGATTAATGCCACTTTACTATAGTTACATAAAATTTGCACAAGTTTTGTTTGTAGACTACCTTAGTAGAATGTTTTCAAAAGGCCTGACTCTGAAACTAGGTTGTTATAAGTCGGGATTGTGTTCTAAAGAGTGAAAAACATTAAGGGGAAAAAGAGAAAAAGCCTCTCCTTTTTATACGCCCATCAAAGACGGGACGTATTATGGGATCACCCGTGGCAGGCAGGCGGGTGGGCATCCGGGCGGGCAGGCGGCATCCAGTTCTTTGTCCAGAGAAAATCTCCAAAACTATTCTAGCTAGGGTTATGAAATTTCATGGGTGGATGGATCTCATCGAGTTGGAGTGCAGTGCACAGGAACCATAACTCTTGCTTACTTAATTTTTGAGTTATTGCCCTTTGTTGTTTTTCATACTGGAATTTTGTCCGGAGCATATCTCCAAAACTATACTAGCTAGGGTTATGAAATTTCATGGGTGAATAGATCTCATCAAGGGGAGGTGCAGTGCACAAAAACCATAACTCTTGCTTGCTTAATTTTTGAGTTATTGCCCTTTGTTGTTTTTCATACTTGAATTTTGTCCGGTAAATATCTCCAAAAGCATACTAGCTAGGGTTATGAAATTTCATGGGTGGATAGATCTCATCAAGGGGGAGAGCAGTGCACAGGTACCATAACTATTGCTTGCTTAATTTTTGAGTTATTGCCCTTTGTTGTTTTTCATACTTGAATTTTGTCCGGAGCATATCTCCAAAACTATACTAGCTAAATTTATGAAATTTCATGGGTGGATAGATCTCATCAAGGGGGAGTGCAGTGCACAGGAACCATAACTCTTGCTTGCTTAATTTTTGAGTTATTGCCCTTTGTCGTTTTTCATACTTGAATTTTGTCCGGTGAATTTCTCCAAAATTATACTAGCTAGGGTTATGAAATTTCATGGATGGATAGATCTCATCGAGGGGGAGTGCAGTGCTCAGGAATCATAACTCTTGCTTGCTTAATTTTTGAGTTATTGCCCTTTGTCGTTTTTCATACTTGAATTTTGTCCGGAGCATATCTCCAAAAGTATACTAGCTAGGGTTATGAAATTTCATGGGTGGATAGATCTCATCAAGGGGGGGTACAGTGGCTAGGAATCACAACTCTTGCTTGCTTAATTTTTGAGTTATTGCCCTTTGTCATTTTTCATACTTGAATTTTGTCCGGTGCATGTCCCAGCTTTACAACTTGGGGTAAGACGGTCGTATCTTGCGACAATTTGCCGCTCTTGTTCTACAATTTAGTCTACCATTTCTTTTACATTATTCTTTGGAACTGAGCTGAAGTTGTTTTCTGCAAATGCTTAGAATTCGGATGCATAGAGACTTTAGGAATTAGGTTAAGAATTAACGTCCCCCTTCATGCTATTTATGGATCACTTACATGTAGGTGTGAGACAGGGGAATGATACAAGACCGTCATGACCCTCCTGTTACAGGATGTATTCAAAATGATCTGCTGTAAATTTATTAAACCTAAAAGCCCTTTTATCCTTGACCAAAAAGTGCATGGTTTTACTATCCAGAGGAAAATGCCATCAGAAACATTGTTGGAATGGTAGAAAATGCTGGTAACCAATATGTTCTCCTTTCCCACGATGTATTCTACCCTCCTAAAGTCAAGTTTCATCCGTGAGTTATGATTTTGGCCTCTGCAGATGCTTTCAAGTTTGATCTGTGAGTCACAATTTTGGCCTCTGCAAATGCTTTCAATTTGAATAAGTCTAAAATTTTGTTGTAAGGTAAAGATGTAACTAACAGAAATTTCTTTTGATGACAGTGAAAATCAAGATCAGATGGCACTTCCTGTGTAGTCGGATCTTTGACCTCCACCGTCGACAATTGCAGGTGACATTATCAAATTTACATGGACTTACTTGGGGTTTAGAATCATTACACACTTGGAATGAAGACTGCTATTTCTCCATTTGGCTGGAATATGCCTTGCAGTGCACAGACTGCAAAAAATGTGCCATATAATCTCGATCAACACTGTCCTTTAGCTAGAATTCCCATAAAAAAGATGAAGAGTCCACTTGCAATAGTTGGTTTTTTGCTTACATTGGATATTTTTTAAAAAATATATTTTGGTGTAATGTTGAAGAGGGTGTTATGTTTAAGTCTTTACCACACAATTAGTATTTTTAATGATCCTGAAGAAGAAGTCTTTTGAAAATATTGTGGGAAAATAGGAAATTTCTGGTAATGAGCTCTTTCTTCTTTTTCCCCATAATGTTTTCTACCCTTTCATCACTTGAACCCCATTTTAATTGTCGCTGCAAATGCCTCCAATTTGGGCAAGACTAAAAAGAGTTGTGTGGCAAAGAGTTTAAAGATGTCAAAGAATGTTTTGTCTGTCCTCATTTTTCATACATTCTGTGTTTACTTTTTGTGTGTGATAATATAAAAAATAGCATGCACTGTTATGCCTTTGAAATAAGGCTACCTCGTTCTGAATTATTATGGAGTTTGCTACAGATTTACGATTGTTACTGTCAAAATGCGATACTGTTTTTCAGCTCACCTTGGCACAAAGTGCAAGAGGTGAGCTAATTGTGATCGCCCTATGTCCGTCATTCGTCATGCGTCAACATTTTCTTAAAACATCTTATCCTCCCAAACCACTGGGCCAATCTTGATGAAACTTGTCAGGGATGTTCCTTGGTTGAAGCTCTTCTAAAATTGTTCAAAGAGTTGAATTCCACCCATAACTATGGTTCCCATGGCAACAAAAAGGAAAAAAAACAGAATCTTTGAAAAACTTCTATGATACTAAAAGGCGTAGAGCTTTGATATTTGGCCTGTTGCATCTTCTAGTGAACCTCTACCTAGTTTGTTCAAATGATGCCCCTAGGGTCAGAACTGGCCCCGCCCCGGGGTCACAAGTTTGAACATAGGAACAAAGAAGGAAAACTTTAAAAATCTTCTCTTCTAAAACTAGATGGCATAGAGCTTTGATGTTTGGTGTGTAGCATTTCCTAATGGACCTCTACCAAGTTTGTTCAAATGATGCCCCTGGGGTCAAAACTGGCCCTGCCCCGAGGGACACAAGTTTGAGCATAAGAACAAAGACGGTTAACTTTAAAAATCTTCTCCTCTGAAACTTGAAGGTGTAAAGCTTTGATATTTGGTATGTAGTATCTCCTAGTAGACATCTACCAAGTTGTTCACAGGATGCCCCTGGGGTCAAAAATGGCTCCACCCCAGGTGTTACAAGTTCAAACATAGGAACAAAGAATGGAAACTTTAATATTCTTCTTCTCAAAAAACTAAAAGGTGTAGAGCTTTGTCAGTTGGTTAGTAGCATCTCCTAGTGGACTCCAACCAAATTTATACATATGCTGTCCTTGGGGTCAAAACTGGCCCAGCCCCGTGGGTCATAAGTTCGAACACAGGAACTTGCCCTGCCCTGGGGGTCACAAGTTCGAACATAGGAACTAAGAAAGAAAAAAATAAAATTCTTCTTCTCTAAAACAAGAAGGCAAAAAGCTATGATATTTGGCATGTAGTAATTCCTAGTGGACCTCTACCAACTTCGTTCATATTATGCCCTTTGGGTCAAAACTGGCCCTGACAGGTTCGAACATAGCAACAAAGAAAGAAAATTTTAGAAATCTTCTTCTCTGAAACTTGATGGTGCAGAGCTTATATATTTGGTATGCAGAATATTCTAGTGGACCCCTATTTTGGTCATATGATGTCCCTGGCGTCAAAACTGGCTCTTCCCCGGAGGTCACAGTTTGGAACATAGGAATAAAGAAGGAGAACTTTACATTTCTTTTTCTCTTATACGGGAAGGTGTGGAGCTTTGATATTTGGTATGTAGCATCTACCAACTTTATTCTAAGTATGCTTCTTTGGTCAAAACTGGCCCAGCCCCGGGGACCACAAGTTTGAACATAGGACAAAGAAGGAAAATTCAAAATTCTTCCTTGAAACTGGAAGTTGTAGAGCTTTGATATTTGATTGCCCTATGTCCTGCGTCTGTCGTTCGTCGTCCAGCGCCCGTCGTCCGTCAACAATTTCTTTAAACATCTTCTACTCCTAAAACACTGGGCCAATCTTGATGAAACTTGGCAGGGATGTTCCTTGGATGAAGCTTTACTAAAGTTGTTCAAAGAATTGAATTTCACTCATAAGCTATAGTCTAAGGTGTGCGTTCCAGGGCCAATGGCCCTCTTGTATTTGTATTGTATAGAAGGTTTTTGACTTTTATTATTTACAATGTTTAACATTTTTGTGTGTCAGTTCTTTCACTGAAGTCTACAGGTTTTTGAGTTACGTATAGTTTTTGTTCAAAATATTGTGCTATGGAAACAAGGTATTGTTTGGGAATGGGTTAACATTTTACCGAACTTACAATATATTCGACTTGTTAAATGCTGAAATTGTGTCAGGAGTAAAAAGAAGTGTGAGAAAAAAAAAGAGTCGGGTTAGGAGCACTTTCTCCTTTCTCCACGATATTTTCAAAAGCCTCTCTTTAGATGTGTCTAAATTTGGAATTGTCTTGTAAAGGATAAAGAATATATTGTAAGAATGTAAATAGTTTTAATTTTACAAAAGCCGATCTTTGAGGCTTCGAAAAAAATGTATTACTTGAACAAATTGACATGAAGTAAATGACCTATATTACCAGAAATTCCATATTTGAATTACTGTCCAAACTTAGCTTTGACTGATGTTGTCTGCATGCGGAACTATGTGCATGATTATTTATTCTTATGTGTCTAATAGATTTCTCGTGTCTTGGAAAATACTTAAAACACCCGATGATGTAATTATTCACTTTTTAGCTCACCTGAGCACAACGTGCTCAAGGGGAGCTTTTAGGATCACTTGTGGTCCGTCGTGCGTCTTCAACAATTTTAAACATCAACTCCTCCCAAACTGTTGGGCCAATTTGGACCAAACTTGGCTTGAATGTTCTTTGGGAGGTCCTCTTTAACATTTGTTCACAGAATTTGATTCCGTAAAAAACTCTGGTTGCAATGGCTACCAAATGGAATTTTCTGGGAAATTCTTAAAAAGTCTTCTCCTCTGAAACCCCTGCCTAGATTTTGAAATAATTTCACAGAGATGTTCCTTGGGTGACCTTTTTAAAAACTGTTCGCGAAATTTTGATCCTTTGAAACTATAGGGAAATAGTGCAAATGGCTATTTCCTCGGGGTATTTAGAACATGGGATTGTGTGGTAAAGCCAGTGCTTCCTATACGCAATTACATGCACCTGTATGCCTTTTCCCCAACATTGTTTTCCATGATGTTTGAAAAAAGATATTTACCTTTAAAATATTTCAACTTTTGGACATTTGTACATGTTGTTGACATGTCTAAACCATTTACCAAAAAAGCCAATTTGTACATCCTTGCAGGGAGACTTGAAAACATTCATGAAAGGAAAAAAGATGGTATTATGCAATTCTGCTTTCCATCATGAACTCAAAGACACCCTCTCCAACACCCCCACCCCCCCACCACCCAAAAAAAGAAAAGAATGGTTCAGCATTTTCTGTTACCCCAAAATACTTTCTAATGCGACAAAAACTCCCAACATCCTATCTGCCTATCATTACAGCTACACCTCACATGTTAGCTGCAGTTGCATTTTAACTCTTTACGCAACAAGAAAATGTAAGACCAGTCCATTTTATAGGCATTTGCTGACGTTATAATAAATTTGATTCAAGAATCCAAATTTGTTTTGGGAATAGTAGAAAATATTGTGGGAAAAGAAGAAAATGCTTCTTACCAGCATTTTCTTCTTTTCCCACAATGTTTTCAAAAGCTTTCTTCTTCAAAGTCGTTAAGCTTTGATATTTGATATTTGGTCTGTTGCATCTCCTAGTAGACCTCTACCTATTTTGTTCATATGATGCCGCTGGGGTTAAAACTGGCCCCACCCCAGGGGTCACAAGTTTGAGTCTAGGAACAAAGAAGGAAAACTTTAAAATTCTTCTTCTGTAAAACTAGAAGGCATAGAGGTATGATATTTGGCATGTACCAATTCTTAGTTGACCCCTACAAAGTTTGTTCATATTATGCTCGTGGGGTCAAAACTGGCCCTGATCCAGGGGTCACATGTTCGAACATAGCAATAAAGAAAGAAAACTTTAGAAATCTTCTTCTCTGAAACTTGAAGGTGCAGAACTTTGATATTTGGTATGTAGAATCTTCTCCTGGACCCTTACCAAGTTTGGTCATATGATGTCCCTGGCTCAAAATTGGCCCTGGCCCGGAGGTCACAGGTTCGAACGTAGGAAGAAAGAAGGAAATTTTTAACTTTCTTGTTCTCTTAAACGGGATGGTGTAGAGCTTTAATATTTGGTTTGCAGAATCTTCTAGTAGACCCCTAACAACTCTGGTCACATGATGTCCCTGGCGTCAAAACTGGCCCTGGCCTGGAGGTCACAGGTTCGAACATAGGAACAAAGATGGAAAATTTTAAAGTTCTTGTTCTCTTAAACGGAAAGGTGTAGAGTTTTGATATTTGGTATGTAACATCTGTACCAAGTTTGTTCCAAGGGTGCTGCTTTGGTCAAAACTGGCCCAGCCCCGGGGACCACAAGTTCGAACATAGGACAAAAAAGAAAAATTTAAAATTCTTCATTAAAACTGGAAGATGTAGAGCTTTGATATTTGATAGCCCTATGTCCGGTGTCTGTCGTCCGTCGTCCATTAACAATTTCTTTAAACAACTTCTTCTCCTAACCCGTTGGGCCAATCTTGATGAAACTTGGCAGGGATGTTCCTTGGGTGAAGCTTTACCAGGTAAAGTTGTTCAAAGAATTGAATTTCATTCACAGGCTATAGTCTAAGGTGAGCGTTCCAGGGCCAATGGCCCTCTTGTTTTAACTGTTTACCTAACGACAAAATTTTAGAATGGTCTTAACTGAAAGCATTTGCAGATGACAAAATAAATGTCATTGAAAAATTGAAATTTAGTTTGAGGAAGCCAGAAAACATTGTGGGAAATAAGAAAACGATGCCGAACACCGTTTCCTCCTTTTCCCACAAAGTTTTTAAAAGGTTTCTTTCTCAAGGTCGTAAAGTTTGGATTGTGTTGCAAAGGGTTACAACCTTTTCTCAGATCAGCTATTGTTTTTAAACAAAAGTGATGTGTAATGTATTTTAAAACATGATTTATTTTCTAATTTGTTTGTTCCAAGAATTTCTCTCTTTTCCACTTTGTTTTCTTTCACTTGTAAGACATATTCTGTTATCTGTACTCTATTTGTTTTCTTCCAGTTTGCAACCAAATGGAATTTTCAAAGAAATTCTTTAACAATCTTCTCTGAAACCACTGAAGCAATGTTCCTTGGATGACCTTTTTCAAAAAACGTTCGCGAAATTTTGATCCGTAGAGAAACATGGCTCTGGTGAATGGGGGCTGCTTGCACAATATGAAAATGAAGAAATTCTTGAAAATTCTTCTTCTCTGAAACCGCTGATCAGATTTTAAAATAATTTCACAGCAATGTTCCTTGGGTGACCCTTTTCAAATACTGTTCGCAAAGTTTTGATCCGTCAAGAAACGTTGCTCTGGTGCACTATGCGGGCATGAAGAAATTCTTGAAAATTCTTCTTCTCTGAAAAGGCTGATCAATTTTTAGCTCACCTGAGCACAACGTGCTCAAGGGGAGCTTTTAGGATCACCCAGCGTCCGTCGTCCGTCGTCAACAATTCTTTAAACATCATCCCCTCCTTAACCGCTGGGCCAGTTTGGGCCAAATTTGGCTGGAATGTACCTTGGGAGGTTCTCTTTAAAATTGGTTCATAGAATTTGATATCGTCAAAAACTCTGGTTGCCATGGCAACCAAACGGAATTTTCTAAGAAATTCTTTAAAAATCTTCTTTGAAACCGCTGGCCAGATTTTAAGATAATTTCACAGCAATGTTCCTTGGATGACCTTTTTCAAAAAACGTTCGCGAAATTTTGATCCGTAGAGAATCATGGCTCTGGTGAATGGGAGCTACTTACACAGTATGGAAATGAAGAAATTCTTGAAAATTCTTCTTCTGTGAAACAGCTGATCAGATTTTAAAATAATTTCACAGCAATGTTCCTTGGGTGACCCTTTTCAAATATTGTTCGCAAAGTTTTGTTCCGTCAAGAAACATTGCTCTGGTGCACTATGTGGGCATGAAGAAATTCTTGAAAATTCTTCTTCTCTGAAAAGGATGATCACTTTTTAGCTCACCTGAGCACAACGTGCTCAAGGGGAGCTTTTAGGATCACCCGGTGTCCGTTGGCCGTCGTATATCGTTCGTCGTGCGTCGTGAGTAGTAAACAATTTTTTAAACATCAAGTCGTAAACTGCCGGGTCAATTTGGACCAAACTTGGCTGGATTGTTCCTTGGGAGGCCCTTTTTAAAAATTGTTCACAGAATTTGATTTCGTCAAAAACACTGGTTGCCATGGCAACCAAATGGAATTTTCTAAGAAATTCTTTAACAATCTTCTTTGAAACCGCTGGCCAGATTTTAAAATTATTTCACATGGATGTTCCTTGGGTGACTCTTTTCAAAAATTGTTCACGAAATTTTGATCTGTCAAGAGGCATGGCTCTGGTGAATGGGGGCTATCCGCACTATACAGAAATGAAGTTCTTCAAAATTCTTCTTCTCTGAAACCGCTGGTAAGATTTTGAAATAATTTATCAGGGATGTTCTTTGGGTGACCCTTTTCAAAAGCTGTTCGCGAAATTTTGATCTGTCAAGAAACATGGCTTTGGCGAATGGGGGCTACTTGCACTATACAGAAATAAAGAAATCCTTGAAAATTATTCTCTGAAACGGTTGGTCAGATTTTAAAATAATTTCACAGGGATTTTACTTGAATGACCCTTTTCAAAAATTCTTCGATAAATTGTGATCCATCAAGAAACATGGCTATGGTGAATGAGGGCTACTTGCACTATACAGAAATGAAGAAATTTTTAAAGATTCTTCTTTTCTGAAACTGATGGTCAGTTTTTGAAATGACTTTTACAGGTGACATCTCTGAAAATTGCTTGGCAAAATAATGATTTTGTTTCAAATGTTTCAATGCCTAAAAAAATATGGTCTATGGTCCTCTCAAGAATTGAGGTGAGCGATCCAGGGCCATCTTGGCCCTCTTGTTAAAATATTTTCTCAGAAATGTTCCTTGAATGATCCTTTTTAAAAGCTGTTCGCAGATTTTTGATCCATCAAGAAACATGGCTCTAGTGAATGGGGGCTATTTCCACTATATGGAAATTAAGAAATTCTTAAATTTTTTTCTTTTCTGAAACTGCTGGTCAGATTTTGAAATGACTTTTACAGCTGACCTTTTGAAAATTAAATGGCAAAATAATGATTTTGTTTCCAATGTTTAAATACAAGAAAAATACGCTATGGTCCTCTCAAGGATTCAGCTGAGCGATCCAGGGCCATCTTGGCCCTCTTTTTAGCTCACCTGAGCACAACGTGCTCAATGGGATCTTTTAGGATCACCCGGTGTCGGTCGTGCGTCGTGCGTTGTGCGTCAGTGCGTCGTGCATTGTCAACAATTCTTTAAACATCAACTCCTCCTAAACCGCTGGGTGGATTTGGACCAAACTTGGCTGGAATGTTCCGTGGGAGGTTCTCTTTAAAATTGGTTCACAGAATTTGATTCCATCAAAAACTCTGGTTGCCATGGCAACCAAACGGAATTTTCAAAGGAATTCTTTAAAAATCTGTGAAACCGCTGGTCAGATTTTGAAATACTTTCACAGATATGTTCCTTTTCAAAAATTGTTCGTAAAATTTTGATCCGTCAAAAAATGTTTCTCTGTTGAATGGGGGCTTCTTGCACTATATGGAAATTAAGAAATTCTTACAAATTCTTCTTCTCTGAAACGGCTGGTCAGAATTTGAAATAATATCACAGAGATGTTCCTTGAAGGATCCTTTCCAAAGACTGTTCGTGAAATTTTGATCCATCAAGAAACACAGCTCTGGTGGATGGGGGCTTCTTGCACTATAGGGAAATAAAGAAATTCTTAAAAATTCTTCTTCTCTGAAACCAATGGTCAGATTTTGAAATAATTTCACAGAAATGTTCCTTGGATGACCCTTTTTAAAAATTGTTTGTGAAATTTTGATCCATCAAGAAACATGGCTCTGGTGAATGGGGGTTTCTTGAACTATATGGCCATGAAGAAATTCCTCAAAATACTTCTTCTTTGAAACGGCTGATCAGATTTTGAAATAATCTCACAGAAATGTTCCTTTGGTAACCCTTTTCAAAAATTCTTCTCAAAATGCTGATTTGTCTAGAAACATGGCACTGGTGAATGGGGGCTACTTGCACTAGTTGGCCATGAAGAAATTCTTTTTCCTCTGAAACAGCTGATCAGTTTTTGAAATAATTTCTCAGAAATGTTTCTTAGCTAACCCTTTTCAAAAATTGCTCTGGAAATTTTGATCCATCGAGAAACATGGCTCTGTTGACTGTGGGCTATTTACACTACACAGACATGAAGAAATTCTTAAAAATTCTTCTTCTCTGAAAGGGCTGATTACATTTTGAAAGAAATGGCTATGGTTCTCTCGGAAATTCAGGTGAGCGATCCAGGGCCATCTTGGCCCTCTTGTTTCTTAAAATGCTTTCAAATTGGACAAGTCTTAGATTTTATTTCATGGGTAACATAATCCAGACTTAACCCTTTACCACACAATGACGACTCGGAAAGAAGCATTATGAAAACATTGTGGGAAAAGAAGAAAATGCTCTTTTTCCCACAAAGCTTTCTTCCCAATCAAACCACAGTGGCACCATTTGAGCCACTCTGAAATTGTCCTCTGCAAATGCTTTCAATTTGGATAGGTCTTAAATTTTGCTGTGTGGTAACAGGTTAATGACCATAAGAAAGAAGCCTTTTGAAAACATTGTAGAAAAAAAGGGAAAATGCTGGTGACCAGAATTTTTCTACTCTTACTAAAACTATTCTTGATTTTTAGTCACATTCATGTTATTGTCTGCATGTGCTTCCAATTTTGACAAGTCTATTGTTGTTTGGGTTAAAAAGTTACCCATACGCGACTGAATCCAGACTTTAAATGACCCCTTGGAACGAAGCCCTTTCGAAAACATGATGGGAAAAAGAAGAAAATGTTGGAAACTAGCATTTTCCCTCTTTTCCTACAATGTTTTTCTCCTCAACCAGAACAAATTTTCAATTTTTGAGTTAAATCTATGTTGTCATCTGCAAATGACTTGAATTTGGATAAGTCTAAAAGTTGTTCGTTAACGAGTGAAACACCCAAAAAATTATAATGAAACCAACCAGCTCCGAGCAGAAAAAGCACGTGCAGTGTTAAAAAAAACAATAAAGTAAAGTAAATGGAACAGTCCAATTTTACCAATATATCACCATGTGCAATGTTATGTATTTCAAACATACATGTATCAAATACAAATATAAAAATAAAAAAGTTTAAATTTGTCTTTGATCTATGAAGAAAGTCACCTTGTACACTTGTATTAAGAGTTTTTTTTTTTACCAATCTCAAGTTCCTTTTGAAAACATTGAGGTATTTTCTCCTTTTCTCATAGTGTTTTCTACGCTGTCAAACGAATCTAGAGTTTTGTTGTCTGGACTTACCCAATTAGAATTACATTTTGACGTTCTCATCCAAGGAAACTGCAAGATAAAGGTCTGATCCAAACATAATGGACTTTTTTGTATCAAAAATGAAAATGGACTGGTCCTAGTTCAAGATCTGAATTAGGACTCTTCTATTTCACAACTACTTAAATGTACAAATGGGCAAATCCTTATTAAAGTAATACAAATACACTATTTCATAAAAGGACAAATTTGTGCCGGAGAAACAAAAATTGGAATGATCCAAATTTAGAAAACTTGAATCGACTTACCCAAGAAACACAGGAAGACTTTAAGTGAAAAACAACTACAGAAGAGAATAAAATGGACAGATCCAATCTCTAGAATACAAATGAACCATTCCATCGAAAAGGTAAGTGTATCGAATTTCAGAAAAACAAATATTAGTCAAAAAAGAAAACAAATGGAATAATCCAAATTCAAAGATCTTGATAAGGTTCATCCCATGAATGCAGTTTGAAAAACTTCGTATGAAAGATTTGGGGAGAAAAATAATGAAATGGGCAAGTCCAAATTCAAGTAATACAAATAAACTATCCCAGAAATGGTGAAGTCAGTATCGAATTCGACAGATACATACGTAATTTAGAAAAAAGGAAAAGTGGAAAGATTCAAATTCAAGAAACTTGTTTGAACTCGTCCAAGAATGCAGACAGACTTTTGTATGAAAAACGACTGCAGAAAAGAATCAAATGAGCAGGTCCGAATTGAAGTAATACAAATCAACTATTCCATAAATAAACGACACGGCATCCAATATATGAGAACCAGGCATGATTTTTACAAAAAGAAAATGGAATGATCCAAATTCGAAAAATTGATTGAACTTGTCTTTATGAATGCAGATGAAAACGACGACATAAGATTATAAAATGGAACAATCCAAATTCAACTAATACAAATAAACTATTCTGGAAATAGTAAAATCAGCATCGAATTCAAGAGAAACGCACACAATTTAAACAAAAAGAAAAATGGGATGATCCAAATTCAACAGATTAGATTGAACTCGTCCATGAATGGCAGGCAGACTTTCTTATGAAACAATGACTGCAGAAAAGAATAAAATGGACAAATCCAAATTCAACTCATACACATAAACTATTCCAGAAATGGTAAAGTCAGCATCGAAATGAAGAGAGACCAACATAATTTAAACAAAACAGAAAAATGGAATGATCCAAATTCAAGAGATTTGACTGAACTCGTCCATAAATGGCAGGCAGACTTTCGTTTAAAGAACGACTGCAGAAAAGAATAAAATGGACAAATCCGAATTCAACTAACACAAATAAACTATTCCAGAAATGATAAAGTCACCGTCGAATTTAAGAGAAACAAATATATTAAAAAGAAAAGAAAAATGGAACGATCCAAATTTAAGAAACCTTAATTAAACTCGTCTATGAAATGTAGGTGGACTTTCATGAGGAAAACAACAACAGCCAAGAATAAGATAGACAAATCCATATTCAAGTAATATAAATAAACTATTCCAGAAATAGACAAATCAGCATCGAATTTAAGAGAAACAGACTTAATAAAAGCAGAAGGAGAAATGGAGTGGTCCAAATTCGAGAAACTTGATTAGATTCATCCACCTAATTAGAAATGTCAGGAAAGGAATAAAGGGAGAAAATGGAGTGAAACCAAATTCAAGAAAGTGGAATCGACTTCCCAGATTACAGGGGTTTAAAAGAAAAAAACGTTAAAATGAGATTACCCAAATTCAAGCATTTTAGTGTGACAGAGATAGCATGAATATAACTAATAAAATTGCCAATGAACTAATCCAAAGTGAAGAATTCTTATTAAAGTTTTCCATGTCAGAAAAGGTTTAGAAAAACTAAGAAAATATTTGAAAATTGACCAATCAAAACTGAATTGTTACGATGGACTCTTCCCTATGAACAAACTATATAAAACGATTTTGAAGAAATGGGACATTCCAATCTGAAGAAAATGAAACAAATTTTTACAAAATGGATATGGCAGTGACAGAAAAATAATTTAGTGGACTTTTCCAAACTTAGTGAATTCAAATGGACTCTTCCTCTGACAAAACAAAGATGGACTGTTCCATATCAAAAAGTTTCTCTCAGAAAATTTCATATGAGAAGTTATAAAATGGGCTAAACTAAGATTAGAAATTCAAATGGGCCTTTCTAATTATACATAAATACAAGAATGGACTTGTCCAAAATCAAACGTTCAAAGAACTTGTTTATTGCAGGTGAAATCTTACTGTTCTAAAAAATGAAAATCACTGAAGTCTACAAACAAAAAAATGGACCAACCCAAATCTAAGAAACCTTAAACCACTTGTCCAAAGAGAATTTCTTTTTTGAATTAATACTAAAAGATGGATTCTTCCAATTTGAAGAAATTAAACCGGCCTCTTACATGAAATTGAAAAAAAAGGCTTTGAAAATTAATTAACAGACCCAAACTGAAGAAATTTGAATAAACAGATCAATCTGAAAATCAATAAACCTCTTAACCTCTGCCTCTTGCTTGCTTTCTCCCTTCCTCTCTCCTTCTCTCTTTCACTCTGTCACTCTGGGCAATTGTATTTTTGTTCATTGAAATATATATCATACACGCTTTGGTAAAGGAAAACATAATACAAAACTATTCATATTTACTCTCCTGACGATATCAGTGTCTTTTGACGGTCGACTGACTTCATAATAATTGACGAAGCAGGCATTCCGTTCTGCTTAAATATCTGTAATACTGTCTGTGTAATGAAGCGATGGAATTTACCTGTTTTACCTTTTATGTGTTTGTTTTGTTATTGTGTGTATGTCAACAAAGGCTAAAATTATTATGTGAGAGTAATACATTTGATTTTTTTTATGACAACACGAAACGCGTGCATATGAAGTTTCGGAGAGTTATCTCTCTGTTACAATTCATGTGCATGTAAGTAAAACAAAACTATAGATTCAGTCAATACCAAACAGCAGGAACAAAGAATCTTTCTACATTGTAAAATGGAATCTGCTGCCGATGATTATTTGTACATTGGAAGCAATTGCTGATGCTATTAATAATTTACTAAACAGCAAAATTTCGGACCAGCCCAAACTCAAAGCATTTGCAGACGACAATTAGATATAGCCAAATGGAATTTGTTTTTGATAGGATAGAAACATCGTAGGAAAAGCAGGAAATGCTGATTTTCAAAGATGACTTTTTTTTGTCTATTCTTTCCAAGACTTTTCCCAAGATCTTAGCCACATTAACTCATTACCAAAGGACATTTTTTTGGGGTTTTGTCCAAATCAAAAGCTTTTGCAGACGACAAAATAAAAGTGACTGAAAATTTGTAATTTGTTTTGTGAAGGGTAGAAAACATTACATCCATAAACGAACTCATCCAAGATCTTATAGTCATATATATTTTGACCAAGTTTGGTGCCAACTGGTCGATATTTGTAGATGCTAGAGTGTAAACAAGTGCCTGGCTACTTCACCATAATTTGTTGTTTTTTGCTTAGCATTGTTGAATTAAGAAATAAACTACAGTTGTAAGGAGGCACAATAGATAATCCACGAAGGCGATAGCCTTCTTCTCAGGTCCTTAAAATTTTTGCATCGTTTGGTATAAATGTTTAACTCTTTACCACATTATACCGACTTAACGACATTGAGACCGAAGCCTTTTGAAAATATTGTAGGAAAAGGAGAAAATGCTGGTTAAATTTTCTCCTGTTCCCGCCGTGTTTTCTACCCTTCCCAAGACAAATTTCAATTTTTGAGTCATACTTATGTTGATGTCTGCTAATGCTTTCAATACGGACTGTTCTACAATTGTGTCGTCTGGTAAAGAGTTAATTCGTTACGAAACGATCCTGTGTTATATGAACGCGGATGGAGAAGCCTTTTGAAAATGTAGTGGGAAAAAGAAGAAAACTGATATCCAGCAGTTTATCATTTTTTACCCTATTTTGTATCCAACCAATGGCCAATCCCTGTCATTTAAGACCAATTTAACCCATTACTGAACAATCCCTCCTTTTGACGACCCTGAGAAAGAAGCTTTTAGAAAACATGGTGGGAAAAGGAGAACATTAATGCTGGTAACCAGCATTTTCTCCCTTTCCCACAATGTTTTTAACTCTTCACAAAACAAATTTCAAATTTTCAGTCAATTATTTTGTCGTCAGCAAATGCTTTCGATTTGGACAAGCATAAAATATTGTCGTTTGGTAATGAGTTAGGTAGTGGTCTGCAAAATGTTTTTTTTTTAAATTATGATTTTGGCTAAGTCTGAAATTTTGTTGTTTGGTAAAGAGGTGAAATGGTTCAGGTTTTTGTCGCATCTGTGTTTTACATGTTGAATTTTGTGATAGAAGAATAAGGTTGGAATCTCGCCAGCGATTTAAAAATGTTATTTTAAAAATAAGAAAGTTGTGTAAGTTTACGACATTACTTGTGCTTAAAGCTTTACATAATGATCCCGAATTTTTCAACTATTGGGGGGGGGGAGACTCTCAAAAATATTGTGGGAAAAGGAGAATAAGGTTATTATCAACACTTTGCTCTTTCCCCACAACATAATGTACGCTTCCAAGTACAAGTTTCATGACCAAGTGAGCTGTATTCAGTCTTTCGTCAGCACAAGCTTTACTTGGACAGGTATTTGAAAGTGTTTGTCTTGTAGAGTTACCTCTCTACCGTACAACTCTAAAAGGTTGAAAATCATTGTGGAGAAGGAGAAAATGCTGTTAACCGGCATTATCTCCTTTTCCCACAATATTTTCAAACCCCGTTTGCTTCAGGGTTGGTAAAATTTGGGATCATTAGATAAAGAGTCACTTATTTTCAGCAGTATTCGAAATGTTAGTACATGTATTTCCTTGTAAATTTGAACATTTGTGTGAGGGTAATTCTGACAAGCATTGTAACAAGAGGAATACATTGCTTGATGTTTGCTTAGCAATTCTGCTCTTTGTTACAATGTTTGAAACAAGAGGGCCATTGGCCCTGGAGCGCTCACCTTACACTATAGCTTTATATCAAAGCTCTACGCCATCAAGTTTCAGAGAGGAAAAGTTTTCCTTCTTTGTTCCCGTGTTCGAACTTATGACCCCCAAGGCTGGGCCAATTTTGACCCCAATGGCATCATATGAAAAAATTGGGTAGAGGTCTGCCATGAGATGCTATATACCAAATATCAAAGCTGTATGCCTTTAGTTTTTGAGAAGAAGAATATTAAAGTTTTCATTCTTTGTTCCTATGTTGGAAATTGTAACCCCCAGGCGGGGCCAGTTTTGACCCCGGGGGGATCATGTGAACAGACCTGGTAGAGGTCCACAAGGAGATGCTACATACCAAATATCAAAGCTCTAAGCCATCTAGTAACAGAGGAGAAGATTTTCAAAGCTTTCCTACTTTGTTCCTATGCTCAAACTTCTGACCTCCGGGGCGGGGCCAGTTTTGACCACAGTGGCATTATTTGAACAAACTAGGTCGAGGTCCACTAGGAAATACCACATACTAAATATCAAAGCTCTACGCTTTCTAGTTTCAGACAAGAAGATTTTTAAAGTTTTCCTTCTTTGTTCTTATGCACAAACTTGTGAGCCCCGGGGCGGGGCCAGTTTTGATCCCAGGGGCATCATTTGAACAAACTACGTCGAGGTCTACTAGGAGATGCCTTATACCAAATATCAAAGCTGTACGCTTTCTAGTTTCAGAGGAGATTTTTAAAGTTTTCGTTCTTTGTTCCTATGCTTAAATCTGTAACCCCCGGGGCGGAGCAAGTTTTGAGCCCAGGGGCATCATTTGAACAAAATACGTAGAGGCCTACTAGGAGATGCCACAAATCAAATATTAAAGCTATACGCCTTCTAGTTTCAGAGGAGAAGATTTTTAAAGTTTTCCTTCTTTGTTCCTATGCTCAAACTTGTGACCCCCTGGGCGGGGCCAGCTTCGACCCCATAGTTATCATTTTAACAAACTTGGTAGAAGTCCACTAGGAGATGCCACATGCCAAATATCAAAGCTCTACGCCTTCTAGTTTCAGAGACGATTTTCAAAGATTTTGATATTTTTACATTTTTGCTGTCATGGCAATCAGAGTTATGGGTGGATTTCAATTCTTTATGGTAGAACTTCACACAAAGAACATCCCTGCCAAGTTTCATCAAGGTTGACCCAGTGATTTAGGAGAAAAAGATATTTAAAGAAATTGTTGACGGACGACGGAAGCCGGACATAGGGCGATCACAATGGCTCACCTTTAGCCCTTTGTGCTAAGGTGTGCTAAAAAACGTCGTCTGCCTAGGTACATTTTGTTGAGCTGTTTACATTATTTATGATGAGTTTTGAATCAAATTTGACACAATTGACCTTGAAATTGTCCTTGAAATGTATTGATGACAATCATTAATTCTTTACCACACAAAAAAATATTTTAGACTTGCCCAAATTGAAAGCATTTGCAGATAACAACAGTGTTGTTCAAGGAAAAAAAATAGCAAACATTATGGGAAAAGGAGTTACCAGCATTTTCTCCTTTTCCCACAACGTTTTCAGAAGCTCTCTTTCTTAGTGTTGTTAAAACTATTGTGTGTTAAAAGGTAAATCTTTTTTTTCTGAATCCTTTTCCAAACAATCTGTAGTTTTAACACATTGGGAAAAAGGCTTATGAAAACCTTTTCATAGACGTTAAAATTGCAAGCATTTTGTCCTTTTCCCACCCTATGTCTACAACAACTTTTTTAAATACCTTTTTATGACAAACTGGTTCTGTCACAACTGATCTGTTGTTTCGATATACTTTTAGTCAGAACGAGTTTTGTTACAGAACACAACTCCTTCATTCGTGGCGTCGTCTCGATTTAAATACGATACGTGAAAACTGCGTTAGAGAGATATCTCTTTAGCTCAGAGGTTATGGTATTGGTCTTTAAAACCTTGAAAAACCAGGATATTTGTCGACATGGCTTTGAATCACCCCCCCAGATGTGGTTTGTATTTCAGCTTTGCATTTGTTGTGAACTTTCATGTTTGTATGAGTCTTATTTTTTGTCGTTTGGTAAAGAGTTAATTAACATTATGTACATGGATGATAACCTGGGACAAAAGCCCACCAGGACAGAAGGCCACTGGTACAAAAGCCCACTTTTAATTATAATTATATATTTAATTAAAAGATATTTGCAGGAAAGACATGCATCTCGGACAGTGTATACCCAAGATCAGATTTAATGTTCTGTGCTGTCTGATCTTGACCTACACTGTCTGCAACAAATCATTGAGTCACGCTTAATTAACAGCCTAAGATACTTGTGTTGATTATATATTAGATAAAAGGCTGTACATAAGAACTGACCTTCCAGGCATGGCTAACCATGAGCAGTGGGCTTTTGTTCTCCCTGCCAAAATTAGAAGTCGGCTTTTGCCCAGTTGACTTTTGTCCTAGTGGGTTTTTGTCCCAGTGGACTTTTGTCCGTTCCCCGGGTTTGATACAGGGTTAAGAGTAGTGATGTCAGAGCAGCAGCTCCCTTTCTTGAGGTTGATGTTTAGGTGGAATGACCTTCAAGACCGTCATTTTTGAAGTCCTGCAGGTTATCAGGTGACATCATGATTAAAAATAGAGCTAGATCTAAAAAAACAGGTCAAAGCGTGTTTTCGTCGTGTCATTACTAAAAATAGATCTAGATGGAAATAGGTCGATGCATGTTTTTGATTGATTCTTGAAATAGGTAACCTATTACCTTGTGACGTGAGAATGGGGTCATATGTGATAGGTTGACACTTGTCAGCGCCAAACGTCTTTTCATTTCAAATTTAGCGCTCATTTTGTAGTTTGTGTATAAGGCCATTTCGTGTGTACCATACCGCGACACCTATCTACCGCCCCTTTACGCGGTGTTAACCATTCTAAAAATGCAGGTGACGATACTAACGAAGAGTAAAACGATTTTTGTTTTTATTGTGGCAAAAGAAGAAAATGCCGGTGACACGATAAAAGATTATCAAAATAAGGAACGGTAGATTGGAGTGTCCTCGGGAGGTCACTTCTAAGCCCTACGCAATTACAGACTAGTTGTATTTATAAAATTTGGACCAGCTCAAACTGTCTTTTGTGTCAACACAACAAATGGGATCTGTTGTTGATACATTACTCTGTGTGTCTGTTTGTATGTCTGTCTGTTTGTCCCTCTCTCTCTCCTGAGTTACGGTTGGAGGTTGGTGGAGGAGGTACAGGGAGAATTGAGAAGAGTCACACAGTAGGTGATGATCAGCTTGAGCATTATTAGTCAGTACAAAAGGTTGTGTTTATCATAGTATGTACATATGTCAGTGTTAAAACAACTGTTCTTGAATCGAACCAATGGAATGAAGACCTATTTACCCGATCCTTTGAAATGGGAGAGGTATTTCGAAAAGGTTATGAACGGACAGATTCCACCTCGATTGTCGTATAAAGCAAGCATTATACCCATCGAAGAAAATCATCAGAGATCTGAATAATAGCGAGCTATTAAGGCCGTGACCCCTGTGGAGAGAACTGTTGAATTTGATATTTAATTAATATGCTTATCTTGTGAATATTTCGAGTAATAAAACATTTTCTTCTTTTAAAATGGTGTTCTTCTTGCTTAAAGTAGATTTCAGCACAGACAAGTCTCTTGAACTTATAAAAAAAATCGTATTATCTATCTTTTACTGAACGACTCTTGATTATACTTGGCAATTTCAAATACACAGAGTAGTAAAAGGTAATTTCCCTGGGTCCCCCCATCGCCTATTTATGTGTCTTTCTCACCCATTCTCAATCTGGCTTATGGTTTCTCAATCCAGCTGTCTTTCTCTTTTTAGCTCACCTGAGCACAACGAGCTCAAGGGGAGCTTTTAGGATCACCCGGTGTCCGTCGTGCGTAGTGCGTCGTCAACAATTCTTTAAACATCAAATCCTTCTAAACTGCTGGGCCAATTTGGACCAAACTTGCCTGTAATGTTCCTAGGGAGCTCCTCTTTACAACTGTCTACAGAATTTGATTCCGTCAGAAACTCTGGTTACCATGGTAATCAAATGGAATTTTCTAAGAAATCCTTTAAAAATCTTAATTTCACAGAGATGTTCCTTGTGTGACCCTTTAAAAAATTGTTCGTGAAATTTTGATCTGTCAAGAAACATGGCTCTGGTGAATGGGGACTACTTGCACTATACAGAAATGAAAAAAAATCCTAAAAATTCTTCTTCTCTGAAACCGCTGGTCAGATTTCGAAATAATTTCACAGGGATGCTCTTTGGGTGACCGTTTTCAAAGATTGTTCGCAAAATTTTAATCTGTCAAGAAACATGACTCTGGTGGATGGGGGATACTGGCACTATACGGAAATGAAGAAATTCTTAAAAATTCTTCTTTTCTCGAACGGCTGGTCAGATTTTAAAATAATTCCAAAGGAATTTTCCATGAATGATCCTTTCCAGACACTGTTCGCAAAATTTTGATCCGCCAAGAACATGACTCTGGTGAATGGGGGCTATTTGCACTATACGGACATGAAGAAATTCTTGAGAATTCTTCTCTGAAACGGCTGGTCAGATTTTAAAATAATTTCCCAGAAATGTCCCTTGAATGACCCTTTTCAAAACTTGTTTGCGAAATTTTGATCTGTCTTGAAACATGGCTCTGATAAATGGGGGCTACTTCCACTATACGGAAATTAAGAAATTCTTTACAAGAGGGCCATTGTCCCTGGAACGCTCACCTTAGACTATAGCTTATGAGTGAAATTCAATTCTTTGAGCAACTTTGGTAAAGCTTCACCTACCCAAGGAACATCCCTGCCAAGTTTCATCAAGATTGGCCCAGTGGGTTAGGAGATGTTTAAAGAAATTGTTGACGGGCGACAGTCTCCGGACATAGGATAATCAAATATTAAAGCTCTACACCTTCCAGTTTCAAAGATTTACATTTTCCTTCTTTGTCCTATGTTCGAACTTGTGGTTCCCGGGGCTGGGTCAGTTTTAACTCAAGCAGCATCCTTGGAACAAACTTGGTAGAGGTCCACTCAAGCATGCCAAATACCATGTATCAAAGTTCTACACCTTCCCGTTTAAGAGAAAAAGAAATTTAACAGTTTCCTTCTTTGTTCCTATGTTCCAAACTGTGACCTCCAGGGCATGGCCAGTTTTGACGCCAGGAACATCATATGACCAAACTTGGTAGAGGTCCACTAGAAGATTCTGCATACTAAATATCAAAGCTCTGCACCTTCAAGTTTCAGAGAAGATTTCTAAAGTTTTCCTTCTTTGTTGCTATATTCGAACCTGTGACCCCCCCGAGGCAGGGCCAGTTTTGACCCCAAGGGCACAATATGAACAAACTTGGTAGAGATCCACTAGGAATTGATACATGCCAAATATCATAGCTCTATGCCTTCTAGTTTTAGAGAAGAATTTTAAAATTTTCTTTCTTTGTTCCTATGTTAGAACTTATGGCCCCCGGGGCGGGGCCAGTTTTGACCCCATGGGCATGATTTAAAAAAAATTGGTAGAGGTCCACAAGGAGATACCACATACCAAATATCAAAGCTCTACGCCATTTCGTTTCAGAGAAGAAGAGTTTTAAAGTTTTCCTACTTTGTTCCTATGCTTTTGACCCCAGGGACATCATTTGAATAAACTTGGTAGAGGTCCACTAGGAGATGCAACAGACCAAATATCAAAGCTCTATTCTTTCTAGTTTCTGAGGAAAAGAATTTTAAAGTTTTCCTTCTTTGTTCCTATATTCAAATTTGTGACCCCGGGGTGGGTCCAGTTTTGACCTCAGGGACATAATGTGAACAAACTTGATAGAGGTCCATTGGGAGATGTCACATACTAAATACCAAAGCTGTACACCTTCAAGTTTCAGAGGAAAAGATTTTTAAAGTTTTTCTTCTTTGTTCCTATGCTCAAACTTGTGACCCCTGTGGTGGGGCCAGTTTTGACTCCAGGGATATAATTTGAACAAACTTCGTAGAGGTCTACTAGGAGATGCTACATACCAATAATCAAACCTGTACGCCTTCAAGTTTCAGAGGAGAAGATTTTTAAAGTTTTCCTTCTTTGATCCTTTGCTCAAACGCGTTATCCCACGTGGGCGGGGCCAGTTTTGACCATGGGGGAATAATTTGAACAAACTTGGTAGAAGTCCATTAGGAGATGCTACAAACCAAATATCACAGCTCTAGTTTCAGAGGAGAAGATTTTCAAAGATTTCGTTTTTTGTTTCTTTTTGTTGCCATGGCAACCAGAGTTATAGGTGGAATCAAATCTTTGAACAATTTCAGTAGAGCGTCACCCAAGGAACATTCCTGCCAAGTTCTATGTAGATTGGCCCAGTGGTTTTGGAGGAGAAGATGTTTAAAGAAATTGTTGACGGACGACGGACGCCGGACATTGGGCGATCACAATAGCTCACATTTAGCACTTTGTGCTAAGGTGAGCTAAAAACTCTTCTTTTCTTAAACTGCTGGTCAGATTTTGAACTGACCTTTACAGCTGACCTTCTGATTTTTTTTTTTTTTTTGAAAAATAATGATTTTGTTTCCAATGTTTCAATACCTAACAAGAGGGCCAAGATGGCCCTGGATTGCACTTCTGAATTTTTGAGAGAACCATAGCTCATATTTTCAAAATGTAATCAGCCATTTCAGAGAAGAAGAATTTGTAAGAATTTCTCCATGTCTGTAGCGTGTAAATAGCCCACAGCCATCAGAGCTATGTTTCTTGCTGGATCAAAATTTCTCGAGCAAATTTTGCAAAGAGTCAGCCAAGAAACATTTTTGTGAAATTATTTCAAAATCTGATCAGCCGTTTCAAAGAAAAAGAATTTCTTCATGGCCAAATAGTGCAAGTAGCACCCATTCACCAGACCCATGTTTCTGGACAAATTTTGCAAACACTTTTTGGAAAGGGTTACCAAAGGAACATTTCTGTGAGATTATTTAAAAATCTCATTAGCCCTTTCAGAGAAGGAGAATTTTAAAGAATTTCTTCATTTCCATAAAGTGCAAGAAGCCCCCATTCACTAGAGCCATGTTTATTGATGGATAAAAAATTCGCAAATAATTTTTGAAATGGGTTATCCAAGGAATATGTCTGTAAAATTATTTCAAAATCTGACCAGCAGTTTCAGAGAAGACGACTTTTTAATAATTTCTTCATTTCCCTATAATGCAAATAGCCCCCATTCACCAGAGCCGTGTTTCTTGACAGACCAAAATTTCGCGAACACGTTTTGGAAAGGGTCATCAACGGAACATCTCTGTGAAATTATTTCAAATTCTGACCAGCGGTTTCGGAGAAGAAGAATTTTAAAGAATTTCTTAGTTTCCAGATAGTGCAAGTAGACCCCATTCACCAGAGACATTTTTCTAGACAGATAAAAAATTCACGAACAGTTTTTGAAAAGGGCCACCCAAACAACATCTCTGAGAAATTATTTCAAAATCTGACAAGCGGTTTCAGAGAAGAATTTTTAAGAATTCCTTCATTTGTGTATGGTGCAAGTAACCCCCATTCACCAGAGCCAAACTTTTTGACAGATCAAGTCTTTGGAACGGTCACCCAAGGAACATATCTGTGAAATTATTTAAAAATCTCACCAGTAATTTCAGAGGAGAAGATTTTTAAACAATTTCCTAGAAAATTCCATTTGGTTGCCATGGCAACCAGAATTTTTGATGGCATCAAATTCTCTAAACAATTTTTAAAGAGGACCTCCCAAGGAACATTGTAGCCAAGTTTGGTCCAAATTGGCTAAGCGGTTTAAGAGGGGTTGATGTTTAAAGAATTGTTGACGACGCACGACGCGCGACGGACAACGGACACCAAGAGAATGTTTTTCAAAACATTGCAGAAAAAGGAAAAATGCTGGTAACTATCATTTTCTCTATTCCTACAACTTTGTTCTCACTTTCAAAGAAAATCCCATCATACAAGCTACAATTTTATTTTTCGTCTGCATATACGATTATGATGGTGGATGACTCTTAACTTTTGACGTCTTCGACTAAAACTACCAAAATCTTGCTGATTTTGGTAACCCGCTACAACCCGGCTTTTAAAGAACCTGATACAGAAATCTTTTGAAAACTTTGTTGGGAATTTTCGCACGAACTTTTCTACCTTTCCCAAAACAAATTTCAGGTCATTTCTCTACGTAGATCAATGACCCTGGTCATTTTGTAGGGGAGAGAGTCATTTCTCTACATTACACCAGCCTGAAAAAATAAAATACGACTAAGAAGTTACATGTAGCAAGTAACATAGCGTATCCAAACTTACAGCACCAACTAAAACCGGAAGATTGGGACATGACATTTTTTTAGACTAAAATCGGACAATCTTTCGTTGGCAGTCCAATCTTGATCCACACCGTCTGCAATATTTTTCCTGAACATCACCAGCATTATGTTGGTACACAACCTTGCCAAAGGACACTCCCACGAAAAACTAGTGTAGCCAGTCAGGATCGACCCTTGAACCTCTGGTTGTATATCTATCACTAACCAGACGACGCAGTTGTAGAATTAACCAAATTGGAAGTAATTTGCAGACGACATTTCAAATAGAGCTGAAATTACAGTGTTTGTCTGTGGTATACATGAAAATACTGCGAAAAAAAAAAACTTTTCTGCTTCCACCACTATTATATTTCTCTTTTTTTTTTCTCCTGGTCGGTCAAACACTATATTGTTTAGTAGGGTCACTGTTCTTGATTTGTAATAATCAAATTATTGAAGCTTCCCACTTGCAGGTCTGAATATGTTGGAATGTCCCCGGGCATAGCAATGTAAAGCCTAATCTAGTATAGGTGTTGGTCACCACCATTTTCTCCTTTTTCTGCAATATTTACGACTCTTTCTAAACAAATTAATTTATCGTGTGAAAAAAAAGCTTTCAATTTGGATTAGTCTAAAATTTTGTCGTCTGTTAAAGATTTTGAAATGATGTCTATGGTGATAAAGTTATTGGTTGCTTTCCCGTGTCTGAATGCATTTAGGAAAGCGTTATTTTTTAAAAATACTTTTTTCGATCATATGACGGCAACAGTCCACATATCCACATATTTCCTGGGTTTCACCAGTTTTTGGCTGGGGCTCTGGGGTGACTTGCCCAGGAACATCGCAACGAAAAACTTCTTGCTTCCAGTAAAGCTCAATCTCAAAGAATACAAGTTATGAGCTTTGCGACGCATTGTTTATCGAATTGTTAGTTCATGAAACACATTTAAACATAACTTAAGCCACTGCGATTTACTGCTAAGTTATTCTTGTATTTCATGTTTTCAATCGTGAGTGTTTTGATGTGTTTTGCCCAAGTCTAAAATTCCAATCCCTTTCATGAAGATCCAACCAACGACTGGCACATTAAAAATCCTACACCTATACTACTTTTTGTCTGAATTTTCTAGCCATGCACTTAACCGACTGATCCAATCACGACGAACATCATTTAAACACGTTGGAGATGGTGTGGAAACTATGTAGTCATAGCATACATGTGGCATTGTTTTTTGAGTTAAAAGAAGAAATTAATTAAACTTTCAGCTTCATCCCCTTGACAAATATTGCATTTGATATACATGTATACGAAATGAATCCGTAAAACAATTACATTTTTCTTTTACACATGATTTTGATTTTCATAAGTTTTCACGATTTATGGTGCTAATAAAAGATGTAGGCTATGATTACAAATATTAATGATGATCATTATGCAAAAATATTTCAGAGGAAGAAGAAAAAGATCACAGCAACAATTTCACTGACCTCGATGTTTATTACGTTCCAGAGTTTACCTATTAATTAAATAATCCATCAAATAATAAAAAAAGCATACACATTTTACCATAAACATTTTACGCATACTATACAATGAATACAAAACATTTCCGAATGAAGCACGTGGAAAGTTGGCAAATTTGGAGGAGCACGTGCGGTGGTTGACAAGGGATTATTATTTGACGTTACAGGTTTCCATGCGGTGAATTTTGTGACTGTTTTCCTTTTCCACAATATCTTCAAAAGCCCCTTTCTCTCGAGGTCGATAAACCCTATATTATATAACCCTATATATATGAGGTACAGGTATCATGATGCTTCAAAGTACAACGACAATAGACGGCTGGACAATGTAGGTGGTGTTTTGGGAAATATGTCCATTTATGGAAAGTCTGTTGTGTGCGGTTTTTTAAGTTTTTAAGTTAATTTCATAACTTATACGTGTAAACACAAGATTGTAAAACGTTCTTTGGGTCTAGTGTTGCAATTTTATCAGCCTCCGCGTTGATAAGCACTTAATTTGGTTTTTAACAATCTAACCTGAAACAAGACTTTTTAAATCTTTAGCACATAAGGTTTTATCCTTTCTTAAAGTGGAAGCATTTGCAAGCGACAAAATAAATGATACCATTATCAAACATTTTTGTCCCTTATGGAGTAGAAAACATTTTAGGGAAATGACAAAATGCAGTATGTTCTCCTTTTTCTACAATGTTTTTAAATGCCTTCCCGTTCAGTGTCCTTATAAGATGTGACTGATAAAAGGTTAAGGGTTAAATTTTTACAATAAAATGGCAACTTTTTACGACCCTGAGAAAGAAGCATTTGAAAAAATAGTGCGCACAGGTGAAGATGCTGGAAACCTGCATTTTCTCCTTTTCCCACAATATTTTCCACCCTATTACAGAAGAAGAAGGCCAAGATGGCCCTGGATCGCTCACCTGATTTCTTGAGAAGACCATAGCCAATTGTTTTTCAAAATCTAATCAGCCATTTCAGAGAAGAAGAATTTTTAAGATTTTCTTCATGTCTGTCTAGTGCAAAAAGCTCACAGCCACGAGAGCCATGGTTCTTGACGGATCAAAATTTCGCGAACAGTATTTGAAAAGGGTCAGCTAAGAAACATTTCTGTGAAATTATTTCAAATTCCAACGAGCGATTTTAAAGAAGAAGAATTTTTAAGAAGTTCTTCAATTCTGTATGATGCAAGTAGCCCCCATTCACCAGTGCCATGATTCTTGACGGATCAAAATTTCGCAAACACTTTTTGAAAAGGGTCAACCAAGGAACATATCTGTATAATTATTTCAAAATTTGACCAGCGGTTTCAGAGGAGAAGAATTTTTAAGAATTCCTTCATTTCTGTATAGTGCAAGTAGCCTCAATTCCCCAGAGCCACGTTTCTTGACGGATAAAAATTTCAGAACAATTTTTGAAAAGGGTCACCCAAGGAACATCTCTGTGAAATAATAAAAAAATCTGACTAGCGGTTTCAGAGAAGAAGAGTTTTAAGAATTTCCTAGAAAATTCCACTTGGTTACCATGGCAACCAAAGTTTTTGACGGAATCAAATTCTGTGAACAAATTTTAAAGAAGACCTCCCAAGGAACATTCCAGCCAAGTTTTGTCCAAATTGGCCAACCGGTTCAGGAGGAGTTGATGTTTAAAGAATTGTTGACGACGCATGACGGACGACGCAAGACGGACACCGGGTAATCCTAAAAGCTCCCCTTGAACACGTTGTGCTCAGGTAAGCTAAAAATTGCATTGTAAAGGCCACATTGAAACTGTTGTCTGTTTATGTTTTCAATTCGGACAAGGCTAAAATTTTGTCGTCTGGTAAAACCTTAAGATGGAATGTTCTGCACACGAAGGTTGATTTGTACATTTGATGATGTAGCACCCTTAACCCATTACCACACAATCCCTAGTTTTTACGACCCTGAGGAATAAGTCTTTGGAAAACATTGTGGGAAAAGGGGAAAATGCTGGTAGCCAGCATTTTCTCCTTTTCCCACAATGTTTTCTACCCTACGCAAAACAATTTCAAATTTTCAGACACTTTTATTTTGTTGTCTACAAATGCTTTTGATTTGGACAAGCATAAAATATTGTTGTTTGGTAATGAGTTAACCCTTCACCAAACAGTCTATATGTTCTTTGATGAAAAATACTTTCGAAAACATAATGGGAAAAGGAGAATAGTTGGTAACCAGCATTTTCTCCTTTTTCCACTATGTTTTCTATCCTTTCACATGAAAACTTCACCAGTCAAGATACTTTCTTTTTGTCGCCTGTATAGTGCTTGTTATTTGGGCAAGTCTTTGAAACTGTCACTTGAAAAATAGTTAATTCTTTACCAAACAACCGATTTTTTCACGACTCTGAGAAAGAAGCCTTTGGAAAGCATTGTGCGGAAAAGGGGAAAATGCTGATAACCAGCATAGGAATCATTTAAACTCCAAGGAAAATGTTTGTGCTAAATTTGACGAACCTAGCTCAATTCTGTGTCTAGTTATCATCCGGATAAGGTTTGGGCTATATATCAACATGTTGACGATCACTGGGACCTTAGCCTTTGGCCATTTGACCTTGGCCTTTGACCTTTTGACCTCAAAATCGATAGGGATCATCTAAAAATTTGAATAACCTAGGTCATTTTTGTGTCTAGTTATCATCCGAACAGGTAAGGTCTACCGACCGACCGATCGATGGTCGGACGGACCGACCGACGGATTGACCAACATTAATAAAGCAATATACCTCCACTTCGTTGAAAGGGGGGGGGAGCATAAAAATAGTAACTGTTCTCCGTTAATTCCTATGTTATGGGTATTTATTAGAATCGTCTCATCGAGATGATTCTAACGAGTACCCACAACATAGGGTTTTGGAAGAGATATAAAGAGTACCATCACTCCCTGTTATCTGGGCCGCTGTATAATAACAATAATAATAATAATGATAATGAATAAATGACCTAAGTATACTATAGCATTAGTAGCGTCTTTTTACCATCAGTTTGAAAATTTCGTTTCCCTTATACATGTACATGTACATACGTCTTTAGCAGGATAAAACTTACCTCTTTACCATAAGACAAAATTTTAGACTGATTCAAATTGAAAATACTTGCAGACGACAAAATAAACGTAACTCAAAAATTGAAATTGCTTCCAGCAGGGTAGAAAATATTATGGGAAAAGGTGAAAATGCTGGTTACCAGCATTTTCTCCTTATCCCACAATGTTTTCAAAAGGCGTCTATCTTTTGGTCGTGAAAATCAGGGATTGTTTGGTAAAGGGTATAAAGGCATCGTGCCACTTAACTCTTTACGAAACGACAAAATTTTATTCTGGTCCAGATTGAAAGCAGACAACAAAATAAACGTAACTCAAAAACTGAAATTTGTTTCCAGCAGTGTAGAGAACATACCCAATCAATATCATTTTGATTTTGTCTTGATCATCAGTGCACATTTCTTTGCCTCCCCCCAGATTCGATTACAAGTGTATCATTCTTTCAAAGCCGCTGACTGCTTCCCCGTATGAACATTGTTATACCATCTATCAGCAATAAAAGAGGCAGGAATAATGTCGAAACGGCTATCATAGGTCCAGGGAAAAGTTGCCAGACTAGGGATCAAACACGCGACCTATGGTAACAAACCCTAGGGCCATATGTTGCCGACAGATCCACTGGTCTCGATGGACACATTTATAAGAGCAAGCCTGCAGAAAATATATGGCGTAGTTAGATCGTTCATTTTCGAAAATGGTTATTCCGTAAACTTTAAGCCCTATTAGGTATCATCATCTTCATCATCATCATCTGGCTCATTATAATTATAACCAAATTTCACAATTAGTTTGCGTTAAAGGTGGCCCTTCAGACTTTCGACAAAAATTTTACAAAAATACAGAAAAATCATCCTTATACTCCCAAAGCCTTATAATTTTCATTCATAAAACCCTAGTAGTCGAAAACCATCCGACAACAAGAGAAATTACAGATTTACTACAGGCTAGGTCGACATCGAGGGGAAACATGTTCTATTTTTACATGAGCAATTTGTTCATTTACATACTGAAAATATACAGATTAAGCTTCAAACATTGCGTCCGAAGAAAATATTATATGAAAAATAATTAAATGTTTGTTATCTTATGGAATGTAAGGGTCATTAGTCACTTTCCAGTCACTTTACATTCCCAAAATGCTTTTGATTTTTTCTTGATCATCAGTGCACATTTCTTTGCCTCCCTGGAGATTCGATTACAAGTGTATCATTCTTTCAAAGCCGATGACTGCTTCCCCGTATGAACATTGTTATACCATCTATCAGCAATAAAAGAGGCATGAATAATGTTGAAACGGCATTTGGCGGGAAATCTAAATATAGCTTAAGAGGCTACGTAGCCTTTTAAGGGAATACCATCAAAAATTTTATTTGGTAATTTCATGATTCTTAGTTATTGATGATTGTATTATTTTTTCAAATAAATTTCAGTGACATATATATTTTTTGATTTGGTGTAATGTAAAAATTCTAAATACCCACCTTTAAAGGCTGTTTCACAGATGTAACAATTTTTATAAATGGTAACTCATTGACGACACTGACGTCTATAAACAAGCTATTTCATAAACAAAACAATCATTGCCTAGGTCACGTTATTATCTCCTAATTAACGAGGGGTTAACCATTCTTACGTAAAGAAATGCGCGTAACCTTTAACCGAAATATAGACGATTTACGGTGAATAATGAATTCGTGTCTCAAAAATCAATGTTGCTCTTTGAGAACTGGAGATATTTATCATAGCCAGGCTTTCCTTACGCAGTGATAGCCAAATTTTGTGCCTTAATGAATACGATTTCAGGGGAAAAAATGGTATTGCCTACATGAAAAATGGTATTTAATGCAGCGAGTGTGTCATTGAATATTGCAATGTTTAAAGTTATCAGTGGTATACTGAAATCTGCACATACTTCTTTCGTATGAGAGCGCTGGGTAAGAAAAATGTAAGCGTTTCCAAAAACTTGACCATTTATTTCGTGCACTATTAACCTTTTGGCAACTCATCAATGGATGTGCAATTTTCAAACACCACGACGGAATTCAATCGGAATTCAAACAATCGATAAGGAGTTTGTAGAAACATAAAGGGAGTCTTCTGTCCCGATTTTATGATTTGTACAGACGTCTACATTAACTCCAAAAGTACCTTTACCTGCTGTAGTAGGGGTACCTTTTAGAGCGTCTGCTTTACATGCAAGAAGTTTCGAGCCCTGATCGCAACAAAAATAGGACCGCCTTTGAAACTGTCCATATCCTAGGTCCATATTCACCAACTATTCTCAAGAACATTCTTAGTCTTATTCTTTCAGATTTTCTAACTATGAAAGTAACAGAACGTTTGAAAGAAAGTCTGTTACTTTCACACTGATGAATTTCTGAAGAATAAGACTAAAAGTGTTCTTAGGAATGTTTGGTAAATACGGTCCCCGGTGCGAGTTTTGGTTAAGATTTCCAGGAACTAATCATGGAAAGTAAATAATTCAGATAGAAGAACTTGTTTCTCAGTAGACTTGAAATCAACTACGGCCCTTCGAAACCAAGCCACCCTGATACAATCCCCAGAACCTTCTGAACTTGAAAGTAATCCACGTTTTTATCGGCGTAACAAAATTATTCAGTAAATGAGAAATAACCTTCATTCCAAACCTAGAATTAGACAAAAAATATACAATCTAGACTGTTTAGTACGTACGTTTACGTTTATTTTATCTCATTACCTACTGCCGAATATTGTCCATCGTTTTGCAGACCAGAGGTCTGTATATATGTATCAGGGGGAAAGTGTAGGATTCGTCAGCTGGGAGCTCCAGATTCGATATTCCATCTAAATTCTAGGATATAATGTCATTTAGAATCGAAGCCTAGCGCTGGTGAAACCCTAGATATACATGACAGGATAAACTATCGTCTTAATAAGACTTAAATAATGCCCAAAGCGGCGTACAACACCATTCATTCAGGCAAATAATCAAAGCAATCAATCTTGCTGTAGCACACATTTTAGCGCGTTGTGGTAAATTAATCTTTCATTTCATACAACAATTCCTCCGTTCAAGTGTACATGTATATACATTTGACCGAACTCTATGCTGCTTTCATAATTTCACAGGGTTTTCTTTTTCAAAGGCATCTGGTACAAATTTGCTCTTAAAGAGAATGATGTAAAAAAGATAACAAGAGGGTCAATCTCTTGAACAACTTTGGTAAAGCTTCACCCACGGAACATACATCCCTGCCAAGTTTCATCAAGATTGGCCCAGTGGGTAGGAGAAGATGCTTAAAGAAGCTGTTGACGGGCGACAGACGCCGGACATAGGGCAATCAAATATCAAAGCTCTACACCTTCCAGTTTCAAAGAAGAATTTTACATTTTCCTTCTTTGTAATATGTTCGAACTTGTGGTCCCCAGGGCTGGGTCAGTTTTGACCAAAGCAGCATCCTTGGGACAAACTTGGCAGAGGTCCATTCAAAGATGCTACGTACAAAGTATCAAAGCTCTACACCTTCCCGTTTAAGAGAAAAGGAAATTTAAAATTTTCCTTCTTTGTTACTATGTCCCAACCTGTGACCTCCGGGGCATAGCCAGTTTTGACGCCAGGGACATTATATGACCAAACTTGGTAGAGGTTCACTAGAAGATTCTGCTTACCAAATATCAAAGCTCTGCACCTTCAAGTTTCAGAGAAAATTTCTAAAGTTTTCCTTCTTTGTTGCCATGTTCCAGTTTTGACCCCAAGGGCTCAATATGAACAAATTTGGTAGAGATCCACTAGGAGTTGCTACATGCCAAATATCATAGCTCTATGCCTTCTAGTTTTAGAGAAGAAGAATTTTAAAATGTTCTTTTATTGTTCCTATGTTCGAACTTGTGACCCCAGGGGCGGGGCCAGTTTTGACCCCATGGGAATGATTTAAACAAACTTGATAGAGGTCCACTAGGTGATGACACACACCAAATATCAAAGTCCTTCGCCATCTTGTTTCAGAGAAGAAGAATTTTAAAGTTTTCCTTCTTTGTTCCTATGCTCAAACTAGTGACCCCTGGGGTAGAGCCATTTTTGACCCCAGGGACATCATTTGAACACACTTGGGAGAAGTCCACTAGGAGATACAACAGACCAAATATCAAGGCTTTATGCTTTCTAGTTTCTGAGGAAAAGAATTTTAAAGTTTTCCTTCTTTGTTCCTATGCTCAAATTTGTGATCCCCGGGGTTGGGCCAGTTTTGACCCCAGGGACATACTTTGAACAAACTTGATAGAGGTCCACTAGGAGATGCAACATACCAAATATCAAAGCTCTACGCTGCAAGTTTCAGAGGAGAAGATTTTTAAAGTTTTCCTTCTTTGTTCCTATGCTCAAACTAGTGACCCCCGGGGTGGGGCCAGTTTTGACCCCAGGGATATAACTTGAACAAACTTGGTAGAGGCCTACTAGGAGATGCTACATACCAAATATCAAAGCTCTACGCCTTCGCGTTTCAGAGAAGAAGATTTTTAAAGTTTTCCTTCTTTGTTCTATGCTCAAACGCGATCAAACGCGTTATCCCCCGGGGTGGGGCCAGTTTTAGGGGCATAATTTGAACAAATTTGGTAGAGGTCCATTAGTAGATGCTACATACCAAATATCAAAGCTCTACCTCTTCTAGTTTCAGAGGAGAAGATTTTCAAAGATTTAGATTTTTTGTTGCCATGGCAACCAGAGTTATGAGTGGAATTAAATTCTTTGAACAATTTTGGTAGAGCTTCACCCAAGGATCATTCCTGCCATGTTTCATGAAGATTGGCCCAGTAATTTAGGAGGAGAGGATGTTTAAAGAAACTGTTGACGGACGACGGACATTGGGCGATCACAACAGCTCACCTTTAGCACTTTGTGCGAAGGTGAGCTAAAAAGCATGGAGAAAACAGACACGTCAGTCACAAAGTAACGACCGGTGATATTCTTATCAATTATAGGTTGATCCTTGGCCTGGTGAGCGCAACTTAGTGATCATTTGTCAACATCAGAATGCACAGTAGGTGCAGTCTGATATTGAATCTACAAAGTCCGGTATGGTAAAGGATTTTCGACAAGAAGTAATTTAAAGTCAAAACTTTAGGGTGTTTATTTAGACTGAAAAATTCTATTCAATTTGCTTTGCTGATAGAGGGCTAATTACAAGAAATTACGAAATCAATCATTTGCACATAAAAACAGCCGTTAATCAGGATGTAGACCTAGCACGAGTAATTCTGTTATTTCGTGAACAAGGTAAATAACATGACAATTAGCCCTCAGAGAATTATTCCAGAGGTTAAAAAAAAAGATCGAGAAAAAGAGGCATATTGAAAACATTATTGGTACAAGAGGGCCATTGGTCCTGGAACGCTCACCTTAGACCATAGCTTATGAGTGAAATTCAATTCTTTGAACAACTTTGGTTGAGCTTCACCCAAAGAACATCCCTGCTAAGTTTCATTAAGATTGGTCCAGTGACTTAGGAGAAGATGTTTAAAGAAATTGTTGATGGACGACGGACGCTGGACGACGGACGACGGACGACAGACGCCGGATATAGAGCAATCACAATAGCTCACCTTAAGCACTTTGTACTTAGGTGAGCTAACAAAGATCAAAGCTCTACGCCTTCCAGTTTCAAATAAGAATTTTACATTTTCATTCTTTGTACCTTTGTTCGCACTTGTAATCCTCGGGGCTGGGCCAGTTTTGACCAAAGCAGCATCCTTGGAATAAACTTGGTAGAGGTCCACTCAAAGTTGCTACATACAAAATATCGAAGCTCTTCACCTTCCCGTTTAAGAGAAAAATAAATTTCAAGTTTTCCTTCTTTGTTCCTATGTTCCAACCTGTGACCTCCGGGGCGTGGCCAGTTTTGACCCCAGGAACATCAGATGACCAAACTTAGTAGAGGTTCCTAGAAGATTCTGCATACAAAACATTGAAACTCTGCATCTTCAAGTTTCAGAGAAGAAGATTTTTAAAGCTTTCTTTCTTTGTTGCTATGTGCAAACCTGTGACACCCGGGCAGGACCAGTTTTGACCCCAAGGGCATAATATAAACAAACTTGGTAGAGGTCCACAAGGACTTCCTTCATGCCAAATATCAATGCTCTAGTTTTAGGGAAGAAGACTTTTAAAATTTTCTTTCTTTGTTCCTTTGTTGAATTTGTGACCCCCGGGGCGGGGCCAGTTTTGACCAAAGGGACATCATATGAATAAAATTGGTAGAGGTCCACTAGAAGAAGCTACATACGAATTATCAAAGCTCTACGCTTTCAAGTTTCAGAGAAGAAATTTTTTAAAACTTTCCTTCTTTGTTCCTGTGTTCGAACAACTTATGAGCCCCGGGGCCGGGCCAGTTTTGACCCCAAGGGCATCATATGAAGAAACTTGGTAGAGGTTCACTAGGAGATGCTACATACCAAATATCAAAGCTCTATGCTTTTTAGTTTTTGAGAAGAAGAATATTAAATTTTTCATTATTTGTACCTATATTTGAACTTGTAACCCTTGGGGCAGGACCAGTTTTGACCCCATGGGCATCATATGAAGAAACTTGGTAGAGGTCTACTAGGAGATGCTACATACCAAATATCAAAGTTCTTTGCCGTCAAGTTTCAGAGAAGAAGATATTAAAAATTTCCTTCTTTATTCCTATGCTCAAAATTGTGTCCCCCCGGGTTGGGGCCATTTTTGACCCCAGGGGCATCATTTGAAAATAACTTTGTAGAAGTCCACTAGGAGATGCTATATATCAAATATCAAAGCTCTACGTCATCTATTTTCAGAGGAGAAGATTTTTAAAGTTTTCCTTCTTCGTTCCTATGCTCAAGCTTGTGACCCGCGGGGCGGAGCCAGGTTGGACCCCAGGGGCATCATTTGCTCAAAATTGTGATCCCCCCCGGGGTAGGGCCGGTTTTGACCCCAGGGGCATCATTTGAACAAACTTTGTAGAGGTCTACTAGGACATGCTACATACCAAATATCAAAGCTCTACTCCTTCAAGTTTTAGAGGAGAAGATTTTTAAAAATTTCCTTTTTTATTCTTACGCTTAAAATTGTGTCCCCCGGATTGGGGCAAGTTTTGACCCCAGGGGTGTCATTTGAACAAACTTAATGGAGGTCTACTAGGACATGCTACATACCAAATATCAAAGCTCTACTCCTCTAAGTTTTAGAGGAAAGATTTTTAAATTTTTCCTTCTTTGTACTTTGTTCCTATGCTCAAACTTGTGACTCCCGTGGTGGGGCCAGTTTTGACCCCAGGGGCATCATTTGTACAAACTTGGTAGAGGTGCATTAGGAGATGCTACATACTAAATATCATAGCTCTACGTTTTCTACATTCAGAGAAGCAGATTTTTAAAAAAAAATGTATTTTTTACCTTTTTGTTGCCATGGCAACCAGAGTTATAGGTGAAATTCAATCATTTGAACAATTTTGGTAGAGTTTTACCCAAGGAATACCCCTGCTAAGTTTCATCTAGATTAGCCCAGTGGTTTAGGAGAAGAAGACGTTTAAAAAGATTGTTGACGGACGACGGACGCCTGACATAGGGCGATCACAAATTTTTAATTCACCTTCAGCACTTTGTGCGAAGGTGAGCTAAAAAGAGAAAACGCTGGTAACAATTCCAGTCCCTAGAGCCTGATCTAACTCTTTACCAAACAATTCCATGTTTCACCGATCCTGAGAAGAAAGGAATTCAATAACTTGTGGAAGTAGTATTTTCTCGTTTTCCCACAATGTTTTCTACCATATTACAAACAACTCCTATCATTTAAGACACGTTTGATATGACACATGCAATCACTTTAAGATTGGTATTCCTACACTGTTGTCGTCTCGTAAATGATTAATGAAAATATTCTTTATCCAAAGTTTCGTTCATGTGATAAATATATAGTCATGAACAGAAGCTGTCAATATGTGAGCTAATATTTAAGATAAACTGTCAATATAAATATTGAAGAGAAACTATAAATAGTGTTCGAGAAAAGCTAGTAGTATAAAACGTTCAGGAGAAGTTGCAAGAAAACTTTATTTAAGAGAAGCTGAGAAGTTTCTATACTTTGACTTCTACAGAGTAATACAATTTTACCCACTATCATGCACATTGAGCTGAAAAATGGAGGTTCTATATTGTCTAAAAGTTTAAAGTCTTAAACAGCTTACCGCTCAGTAAATAGAAAAAAAGATTTAGCCATCCAAAAGTCAAGGTCAAGGCAATGTGGGAAGTGTTTCTACGTGTTGGGTTTATATATAGTTAATGATCATTTGCACAGCTCACAGGAAAACGTTACCATTTTCGCGGGTTACTTCTTAGTGAGACGTCTAGGTTCTTCTAGGTAAATCAATTCATAGAATTGTCAACAAACCAGTTGAATGTTATTGCTTTGGTCTACATAGATCAGAAGCTGAAAAGAATAATTATAATATTCTCTCTTGATCCGTCTACCTGTTTGTCAATATATATTTTGACTGTTAAACTATATTCGTGACTATGGTCAGTAAATCAGAGTTAGGCCTAATGCAAAATTATGGGAGGAGGCAAAAAGCACGATAAGACATTGTTTTCTTTTTCTTTTACGAAGAGGTGAAGATTTGTTTAACTATATCAGTTTCATAACTGAAAACATGCCTCGTAAATTGTTAAAGAAATTATTCTTTATAGTGCTTTTCTTGAACACTTCTCAGCTTTTCTTGAATAATTTTTTGCAGCTTCCCCTGAATGTTTTATTGACAGCTCTTCTCTTGATTACTATATATTTATAAAATGATGGAAACTTTGGTTTAAGAATATTTTCGTTTACGAGACGACAACAATGGAGGAACATCTATCTTAAAGTAATTGCTTGGGTCAAATCAAATGTGTCATCATCGATTTCCAAATGGCAGCAATTTCTAATTGGTTATCTATTTCCAAAGTCACTGTCCGCAAATTTCGTTAAATTTTCCTGTAACCGCCCTTCCCCCTCGAAATTCCAATATTTGGTTTGATTCCTCCTGTTAAAAGGAAATCTAGTTCGTATCGCTTTGCTTTACAATAAGTTAGCCGAACAGATACAGATATGGATTGAAAACAGTCATAGTGGACTAAATAGATGTTAGTCAAACAATAAAGCTTATCTGTGAGGGGGCAGAAAATTACCACTCTTTTATCCTTATGCCACTAACTTTTTCAAACGCATTCTTCATAAGGCTCGTGACACGGGCTTGTTTGGTGAAGGGTTAGGAATTCATTAAGAAACTATCTATCTCTATAAGATGGAAGACAGACATGCTATCATTATTTACAATTAGTTATCGTCACATAAGGAAATATATCCTTTTACAAAAATAAAATTCATATCGGGAAAAGAAAGGAGAAAAGAATCCTTGACCTCTAAATATGTGAAATGCAAGTTTCAAGTATAAAGTAAATTTTACCGTTCCAAAGGTATTTTTGTGGCATAAATATCTCCTTAGCAGACATTGTTTATGTATTATTAGACTGCACGGTCTGTGCAGTCTGATCATGATCCATACTGTGCCCTAAATGTTTTTCAATCGCGCTAAGAATCCTTAAGTTGAATAAACATCCAGAAAATAATATAATTGAAAAATTAAACAAGAGAGTCATTGGCCCTGGAACGCTCACCTTAGACTATAGCTTATGAGTGAAATTCAATTCTTGGAACAACTTTGGTAGAGTTTTAGCAAAGGAACATCCCTTCAAAGTTTCATCAAGATTGGCCCAGTGGGTTAGGAGATGAAGTTTAAAGAAATTGTTGACGGACGACAGACTTGCGACATAGGGCAATCAAATATCAAAGCTCTACGCCTTCCAGTTTCGAAGAAGAATTTTAAATTTTCCTTTTTTGTCCTATATTCGAACTTGTGGTCCCAAGGGCTGGGTCAGTTTTGACCAAAGCAGCATCCTTGGGACAAACGTGGTAGAGGTCCACTCAAGGATGCTACATACCAAATATCAAAGCTCTACACCTTCCCGTTTAAGAGAAAAAGAAATTTAAAATTGTCCATCTTTGTTCCTGTGTCCCAACCTGTGACCTCCGGGGCAATGACGCCTGGGATAGCATATGATCAAACTTGGTAGAGGCCCACTAGAAGGTGCTGCATACCAAATATCAAAGCTCTGCACCTTTAAGTTTCAGGGAAGAAGATTTCTAAAGTTGTCCTTTTTGTTGCTATGTTCGAACCTGTGACTTTCCGTGGCAGGGCCAGTGTTGACCCTAAGGGCATAATATGAAGAAACTTGGTAGAAGTCCACTAGGAATATCATAGCTCTATGTTTTCTAGTTTTAGAGAAAAAGAATTTTAAAATTTTCTTTCTTTGTTCGCATGTTCCAACTTGTGACCCCCGGAGCGGGGCCAATTTTGACCCCACGGGCATGATTTAAACATACGTCGTAGAGGTCCACTAGGACATGCCACATACCAAATATTGATGAAGCTCTATGCCATCTAGTTGCAGAGGAGAAGAATTTTAAAGTTTTCCTTCTTTGTTCCTATGCTCAAACTAGTGACCTCCGGGATGGGGCCAGTTTTGACTCCAGGGGCATCAGTTGAACAAATTAGGTAGAGGTCAACTAGGAGATGCAACAGACCGAATATCAAAGCTCTACGCTTTCAAGTTTCTGAGGAAAAGGATTTTAAAGTTTTCCGTCTTTGTTCCTATGCTCAAACTTGTGACCCTCGGGGTGGGGCCAGTTTTGACCCTAGGGGCATAATTTGAACAAACTTGGTAGAGGTTTACTAGGAGGTGCCACATAACCAAAGATCAAAGCTCTATGCCTTCAAATTTCATCAAAGGAAATTTTGAATGTTTTCTTTCTTTGTTCCTCTGCTCAAACTTGTGACCCCCCCGGGGTGGGGCCAGTATTGACCCCAGGGGTATAATTTGAACAAACGTGGTAAAGGTCCAGTAGGAGATGGCACATACCAAATATCAAAGCTCTGCACCTTAAAGTTTCAGGAAAGAAGATTTCTAAAGTTTTCCTTCTTTGTTGCTATGTTCGAACCTGTGACCCCAACCCGGGGCAGGGCCAGTGTTAACCCCAAAGCCATAACATGAAGAAACTTGGTAGAGATCCACTAGGAATATCAAGGCTCTATGCCTTCTAGTTTTAGAGCAGAAGAATTTCAAAATTTTCTTTCTTTGTTCCTATGTTCCAACTTGTGACCCTCGGGGCGGGGCCATTTTGACCCCACGGGCAAGATTTAAAAGAACTCCGTTGAGGTCTACTAGGAGATGCCACATACCAAATATCAAAGCTCTTTGCCATGTAGTTTCAGAGGAGAAGAATTTTAAAGTTTGTTCCTATGCTCAAACTAGTGACTCCCGGGTTGGGGGCAGTTTTGACCCCAGGGGCATCAGTTGTACAAACTAGGTAGAGGTCCACTAGGAGATGCCATATACCAAATATCAAAGCTCTACGCCTTCAAGTTTCAGAGGAGAAGATTTTTAAAGTTTTCCGTCTTTGTTCCTATGCTGAAACTTGTTATCCCCCAGGAGATGCAACAGATCAAATATCAAAGCTTTATGCTTTCTAGTTTCAGAGGAAAAGATTTCAAATGTTTTCTTTCTTTGTTCCAATGCTAAAATTAGTGACCCCCGGGGCGGGGCCAGTTTTGAATCCAGGGGCATAATTCGAACAAACTTCGTAGAGGTCCACTAGGAGATGCCATATACCAAATATCAAAGCTCTACGCCTTCAAGTTTCAGAGGAAAAGATTTTTAAAGTTTTCTTTCTTTGCTCCTATGCTGAAACTTGTTATCCCCCGGGATGGGGCCAGTTTGACCCAAGAGACATAATTTGAAGAGACCTGGTAGAGGTCCATAAGGAGATGCTACATACCAAATATCAAAGCTCTACGCCAGCTAGTTTCAGAGAAGAAGATTTTCTAAGATTTCGTTTTTTTGTTGCCATGGCAACGAGAGTTATGGGTGGCATTAAATGTTTTTTTAACAATTTTGTTAGAGCTCTAACCAAGGAACATTCCTGCCAAGTTTCATGAAAATTGGCCCAATGGTTTAGGAAATGTTTAAAGAAACTGTTGATGGACGACGGACGACGGACATTAGGCGACCACAATAGCTCACCTTTAGAACTTTGTGCTAAGGTGAGCTAAAACAAGAGGACCATGATGGTCCTATATAGCTCAACTGAGTACTAAACGGTAAAGGTCTACAATGAAGAGTAATTCCAAATATCAAACTTCAAGGGCAAATAATTCTGATTTCCTTCTTTGTTCCTATGTTTAAAACTTGTGACGCTCGGGGAGGAGCCAGTTTTGACCCCAGGGGCATTAATATGAACAATCTTGGCAGATGTCTATTGGAAGATGCTACATACCAAGTATCAAAGCCCTGCACCTTCTAGTTTCAGAGAAGATTTTTAAAGTTTTCCTTCTTTGTTCCTATGTTTCAAACTTGTGATCCCCAAGGAAGGGCCCGTTTAGACCCCAGGGACATCATATGAACAATTTTGGTAGAGGTCCACTAGGAGATGCTCGGACCAAATATCAAAGCTCTGCACCTTCTTGTTTCAGAGAAGAAGAATTTCATAGTTTTCCTTCTTTATTCCTATGTTTCAAAATGATGACCCCCGGGGCAGGGCCAGTTTTGATCCCAGGGTCATCATATGAACAATCTTTGAAGGGGTCTACTAGGGCATGCTACATCTCAAATATCAAAGCTCAGTACCTTCTAATTTAAGAGAAGAATAATTTTAAAGTTTTCCTTCTTTGTTCCTATGTTTCAAACTTGTGATCCCCGGGGCAAGGCCAGTTTTGACCCCAGGGGCATTATATGAACAATCTTGGTAGAGGTCCATTAGGAAATGTAATATACCAAATATCAAAGCTATGCGCCTTCTAGTTTTAGAAAAAAAAATTTAAAGTTTTCCTTCCTTGTTCCTATGTTCCAAACTTGTGACTCCCGAGGCAGGGCCAGTTTTGACCCCAGGGGCATCATATGAACAATCGTGGTAGATGTCTACTGGAAGATGCTACAAACCAAATATCAAAGCTCTGCACCTTCTATTTTAAGAGAAGAAGATTTTTAAAGTTTCCTTCTTTGTTTCGATGTTTCATATTTGTGACCCCCGGGACGGGACCAGTTTTGACCCCAGGGGCATCATATGAACATTCTTGGTAGAGATCCACTAGGAGATGCTACATACCAAATATCAAAGTTCTGCACCTTCAAGTTTCAGAGATGAAGAATTTTATAGTTTTCCTTCTTTGTTCCTACGTTTCAAAATTGTCACCCCCGGAGCAGGGCCAGTTTTGACCCCAGGGGCATCATATGAACAATCTTTATAGAAGTCTAGTAGGAGATGCTACATACCAAATATCAAAGCTCTGTACCTTCTAGTTTAAGAGAAGACGATTTTTAAAGTTTTCCTTCTTTGTTCCTATGTTTCAAACTTGTGACCCCCGGGGCGGGGCCAGTTTTGACAGTTATGAACAATCTTGGTTGAAGTCCACTGGCAGATGCTACATACCAAATATCAAAGCTCTGCACCTTTTACTTTCAGAGAAGAAGAATTTTAAAGTTTTCCTTCTTTGTTCCTATGTTTCAAACTTGTGACCCCGGGATGGGGCCAGTTTGACCCCAGGGGCATTATATGAACAATCTTGGTAGAGGTCCACTAGGAGATGCTACATACCAAATATCAAAGCTCTACGCCTTCTAGTTTTAGAGAAAAAGATTTTCAAACATTTTGCTATTTTTTTCCTTTCGGTTGCCATGGTAACCAGAGTTATTCCTGGAATTTAATCGCTTGCACAACTTTGGTAGAGCTTTACCCAAGGAACATCCCTGCCAAGTTTCATCAAGATTGGCTAAGTGGTTTAGGAGGAGATGTTCAAAGAAATTGTGGACGACGGACGACGCACGACGGACGACGGACATTGGGCGATCACAAAAGCTCACCATGAGCACTTTGTGGTCAGGTGAGCTTAAAAAGATACGTACAGACGGGTGAGACTCTTGCTTCCCTTTTTCCGTTTTGTTTGACCTATTTTCATCGACTCTCTGAAATAATACAAAGTTAATTTTAATCACTCTCAATGATTGTTTTCTGCAAACGTCGAATAGATGACACTTTGCTAAATGTGGTCTTAAAAATCTGACACCGCTCATCACTGGAATCGAACCAACAAACTTTGATATGAGAGCACTGCCTTCTTCCCGTACTTTTCTGTCGTCTGCATTTGTTCTACTTGATAGGCCCGTCAGTGCTTTACATGAAATAATAACAAAACATTTGTTTATTGTTTATAGGATATGTAAGATTATCAGCTCCTTTCAATTCTCACAGGGAGATCTTTACAAGCAGGATAACAAGCGTTAATTATGATGTTAAATCATACATTGGTACATTTGCCTGTTTCCTTGAAAACCCGTTCTATAATATCATGTTTCAAGCAAGGTCTGATAGGGTATTGTAATAATGAATTTTAGTAACGTAGAAGAATTGAAAGGCAGGCAATAGTCAGGTGTTTCAGATAAAGCTTCGTCCCATTTTCATTACCATCCTCCGACTTCCCTAAAGTGAATAAAATCAATATGACCATCTTAAGACTTTCCTGTAATATGCAAATTACCCTCACGTTGTTACAGTATTTCGGGTCTTGCCTAGAAATATGCATAAAGGGGTTTTCTGTAATTATCCTAATGATTTAGGAACGGCGGCCTCGAATCGCATATCAAGCCGGAGTAGGCTACCTTTGATAACATAATTTAAAGTGTACCCAAAGTATACCCGATGTTTTTATTTATATGACCTGAAGAAGTACTTGTTTAATAAATCGATCCATTTCCCAATTGCCTACGATGAAAAAAATGTAAACAAGTTTGAGGAGCATCAGATTTATGTGAGTGAACTTCTTTTTTACCGATGCAACAAAATTTAACACGTGCTAGGAGATATCCACAAGACACACATTCTGACAAACTTTCATAATATCAACAAGACACACATTCTGACAAACTTTCATGAGGTCTGGACTGAAATTTGGCCTCTACATAGTAACCTAATTTTTTTAAGATTGAAATTTGTGGCCTACCTTTTGACTGAACATGACACATTTTCAATTCGTCTTGAATATCATCAAGGCAAGCAATTAGGCCAACTTTCATGTACATTGGGCTGAAGATTGTAGCCTCGATATGAATCAAAAGGTTGAAACCCTTAAACTGCTCACTTCTCAGTTAAAAGTATAATGATTCCAAAAGTCCAGCTTAACCCTTTCCCAAATGAAAAAAATTAGACTGTCCCAGACTCAAAGTGTTTGCAGATGACAGTTTTGAATTTGATGAGAATGACAGAAAGTTTTCCTATAGGCTAGAAAACACTGTCGGAAAAGGAGAAAATGCTCGTCAAGAGCAATTTCTCCTTTTCCCACAGTGTTTTCTAAAGACTTGTACTGCAGACACGTAAAAACCAGGGCTCGTTTGGAAAAGAGTGAAGGCAAGGTGAGAATTGTTTGCAAGTGATTGGTGTATATATATATAGTTAATGATTAGGTGCACAGCTCAGAGGAAAAGGTTACCATTTCCGTGGGTTATCGGTCACTTGTTAGTAGCACGTCCTGTTTCAACTAGGTACTCGTAAATCAATGAACAGAATTGTTATCAATAAGGCTAAGTATTTTTGCTTTTGCCTAAGAAGATCCGAAGGTAAAAAACACTAAACATTCCTACCTGGATCTGTCTCCCTGTTTATCAAGATATCCTTTGACTTATAAAGTGTCTGCTTGACTAATATCAGAAAATTATAGTTAGGCATAATTAAATCATGGGAGGGGGCGGAAAGCTAGCAAAGAAACCGATTTCTTTTTCTATTTCAAACAGAGGAAGTTTTGTGTAACTATATCAGCTCCATAGATGGCAAAGACTAAGACCATACAGAACAGACCGTGCAGTCTGATGTCAGATCATTACAGCTCACTTAATTAATTATTCGGGTCTATGAGATAAAAATCTAAGTTTTAGTGAATTGCATTTATGGCTTTCGAAAGTGGTCGAATTCATACTCTGGCGACGGGTTGGTCAATACATGTCCGTAAAGCACTAAAACAATTTAGTCATCACAGTGTTACAGATCCATTAGTTCCAGTGTATCTAACAAAGCTAATGAATCATGAAGTGCCTAAGTCAGTTGATATGCCTAAATTTGCGGACTGCGCAGGCTGATCTGAATGGACACTTTATGCAGATGAATTAAGACTACTTTTCACAGAGCATGACTGAGACTTATGGTGCTGAGAGGGTTAAGGTAAGCTTTTTTTATTCGGAGCTTTACGAAAAGTGCTATAAGAGAGACTATTATACTCGAGGCGACAGAAAACTAGTGTTATTTTTGAAAATTGTGATATTTAAGCGTAATTTAGACTCTAACTACAGGAAGTGATTAAATGTAAAATTTCAGTCCAAAGTTGGTGCAGGTCTTTTTAAAATGGCAACGCGATACTTTTAAAAATGGTCGCACAATTTAACTGAGACAAAGTAATATGTTCATGTTAAACCCTTATCAAACAGTTTCATTTTTTTGGCCAACCCTGACTTAAAAGGCTTATAAAAAAAAGAGGAGTTTGACACTAAAGGAAATGCTGGTAACCATATTTTTTCTCCTTTTTCCACGAGAACTTCTACTTAAAACAGACCTCACACCTTTTGTTTTAACATCTATAATTTGCAGTCTCAAAATGCTTTCAATATCATCAGGTCTAAATTTTGCTGTAAGGTTTTAGAGTTGATATTATTATGGAAACAGAACTCAGAGTTGTTGAGTGGTTCGGTTTCTATGTGTCAGAATGTATTTCTGAATGCATATCAACCTGCATTATATGTCATGCTATTACGTCTGTTGGCTGGAAAAGAATAACAGCTTTTCAGTCTTTCAATAAAATAGAAGACAAGTCATTACAGAAAGAGAACTGAGGATTTTTTTTTTATCAATGTCGGACTGCTCAGAATATGTAGTCTCATAATTTGGCCTGCAACATGCGAAAAGGGGCATTCGGACGTTTGCGTAAAGTCTCGTCTCGGATCAGTCTGCACAGTTCGCGCAGGCTAATCCGAAACGACACTTTCCGTTTTTACATAATTTTCTGTTTTGCGCAAGTCTGCTGAAGGACAGAACTTAATGTAGTTGTAAAGTGCCGTCTCGGATTAGCCTGCTTGGATTGCACAGGCTGATCCGAGACGACGATTTACGGAAACGTCCGAATGTCCCTTTTCGCGTGTTGCAAGCCAATTATAGGATTTATACCAACCGCTTGTTTTTCAAGCGTGTAAGTCAATTATTTACGTAACGGTAAAATCTAAGGTTTATGCAAGTTTGAAGCATTTGTGGACGACACGATAAAATTGCTATCATGATGGATTATTCCTTCCAAAGATAGAAAATCCCTTTGGAAGAAAATGCAAAACAATTGAGGGGGCCAATGGCTCTGGAGCGCTCACCTGAGTCTAAAGCTTTATTTCCCTTATGTTTATGTGATGAACTTTACACTGTCTACTTAACCCTTCCGTACTACAATGGCTTGACTTTGACAGGGGGCTGGGGGATCACCTATTCTTTTGCTACTGATAAATGTTACTTTTGAAATGTAAATTGGTGTTCCTTCTAGCCTTTCTTTAGTCATTTATTTATGGGAAAATATAACAGAATACAATATCAAAATAGGGAGATTTTTTCTATTTAGGAAATATTGAAACGGTATAAAGTTTTGACTAATATTGTGCATTTCTATAATGGTCTGCTTTGTTCAATATTTATGTATGGAAGTAAACAATTTTATGATCTGCCCAGTATGTTTCTATGGTACCTGTCGAGCCTTGGGCATTAACAGAACCAAGATATAAAGCTTATTGGTTGTCAGTTGTTGGTTCATCCAGATGCGACTTACAGCCAAATTTGTTGCTCAAAGTTTTCTTTTCCTTTATCAGATACATCCATGTTGAAGTCTCCAAGTATAACTAAGCTGCTATTTTTATTCAAGGGAGGAATGAGCTCTTTTTGACCTATCATTCATTGCTGGAGCTTTATAAATCATTACCATTTGCGTTTTCCATTTGAAATGCTTAATTATGTCCAGTTTGATTAATTCTAAATGTTTTGAGGTGTATGAGTAATGCGATGTCAAACATAGGCATACGTCCTCTCTAACATAGGTAACCGCGAGGCGGTCTTCTTCCTTCAATTTGTGTTCTTTGGTCATTACAAATCTGTTTGAAATTATCTATGTGGTAACTGGATTCAAAGACTCTTTGACACAACCTACTTTCAGCTATTCCAAATATATGGGTTGACGTAAAATCCTGATTATGGAGAATTTCTTGCAATTGTCGATGCAATGACCTAGAGTTGTAAAGGACAGCCTTAAAATAACTTTTTGGGTCAGTTTTTACCAAAGCAGCACTCTTGGAACAAATTTGGTAGAGGTTCACACGGAGATGCTACAAACCGAATATCAAAGCTCTACACCTTCCCGTTTAATAGAAAAAGAAATTTAAATTTTTCTTTCTTTGTTGCTATGTTCGAAACTGAGACCCCAGGGGCAGGACCAGCTTTGATCCCAAGGGCATAATATGAACAAACTTAGTAGAGACCTACTAGGAATTGCTACATGCCAAATATCAAAGCTCTATGCCTTCTGGTTTAAAAGAAGAAGAGTTTTTAAAATTTTCTTTCTTTGTTCTTATGTTTGAACTTGTGACCCTCGGGGCAGGGGCTGTTTTGACCCCAGGGACATCAACTAAAAACTTGATAGAGGTCCACTAGATGATGCTACATACCAAATATCAAAGCTCTACGCCATCATGTTTCAGAGAAGAAAATTTTTAAAGTTTTGCTTCTTTGTTCTTGTGTTCGAATTTATGACCCCCCTGGGCTGGGCCAGTTCTGACCCCAAGGTCATCATACGAACAAATATGGTAGAAGTCTACTCGGGCATGCAATATACTAAATATCAAAGCTCTATACCTCTTAGCTTTTGAGAAGAAATATGTTAAATTATCCATGCCTTGTTCCAATGTTTGAACTTGTAATCCCCGGGGCGGGGCCAGTTTTGACCCTAGGGGAATCATGTGAAGAAACCTAGTTGTGGTGCACTAGGACATGTTATATTCCAAATATCAAAGCTCTACGCCTTCAAGTTTCAGAGGAGAAGATTTTTTAAGTTTCCCTTCTTTGTACCTATGCTCAAACTTGTGTCCCTTGGGGCGGGGCCAGTTTTGACCTAAGGGACATCATTTTGAACAACAATGGTAGAGGTCTACTAGGAGATGCCACATACCAAATACCAAAGCTCTATGCTTTCCAGTTTCAGAGAAGAATATTTTCAAAGATTTTGTATTTCTTTTCCCTGTTGTTGTCATTGCAACCAGTTATACGTGGGGTTCAATTCTTTGCATAATTTTGGTAGAGCTTTACCCCAGAAACATTCCTGCCAAGTTCCATAAAGATTGGCCCAGTGGTTTAGGAGAAGATGTTTAAGGAAATTGTTTATGGACGCCGGACGCCGGACATCAGGCTATCACAATAGCTCACCTTTGGCACTTTGTGCTAAGGTGAGCTAAAAATGTAGGAAGCACCTTTTACCCTAGTGTTACAAGAAAGTCTCACTTTAATGGCTTGCTGAATCTTGAGATTTTTGGAGAAAACTTTCGTTCAATTAGTCTAATCCTTTTCTAACATTGTCTTGAGGGTATACAGTGTGATATCTATATTTGTTTAAAAAAAGGTCATTCTCCTGGTTTGGTTCTAATTGGACATAAACCCTCAAGTATTCTTAACAAGCTTCATTTTATCAGTCATTAGCTCGCTCAAAACGCCAAAATCACTGGCTTTCCAAATTCGGAAACATCTGAAGATGACAATTTCGAATTTGGAATTCGCGAACTGTGATTTTCTACAATGGTCCAAAACATTGTAGTAAAAGGAAAAAATGCTGATTACCAGCATTTTCTCCTTTTCCCACAATATTTTCCAAAAGCATCTTTCTCGGGATTGTTAAAAATTAAATTTTGTGATAAAGGGTAAAGACTGACATCTGTAAGATCAGTATTGGAGTTTTCAGCGTTCTCTATTACATCGTCTAACAGTAACACGCTCAGAAGTGGAGAAAATATCATTAGGCAATCTTTTTAAGAAGAGGCTTTGTAGTGTGTGGAACCATATTGTGTTTCAGGTAAATATATGATTCTTATTAATTTCATAATCTGTAACATGATTTCTTGACAAGTAGAATTCAACTGATATTTAAAACATGCCATTTTTTTTCTTACTCATTACCGTTTTCCAGAGGTTTGCCTAGCCTGATTGTTTAACTATTTTGCACATGTGCCTTCAACTTTCATACGTTTTTTGCAGAAAAACAGAAGTAAAAGGAAACAGCAATTTCCAGCATTTTCTTTGATTATTTTTTTTTTTTAAATAATTTTCACTCGATTAAACACACAAAAGTCGGCTGTTATTTTTTCTAATTATCTTCACCCTATTGGATTATACAAAAAAAAAAAAAAAAAAAATCAGCCTTTGATAAAAACGGATGGGTTTAATAAATCTGACTTTTGGGACACTAAAAAAATGTTTTTATATCTGTATGTTTAAAATGTTACATTTTCTCCTCTAACAATATTAGGTAAAAACGATACTCAACAAACATAAGTCGCAAAAAAGATAAAAAGTAATTTTCTTTCTGACCCGCACCCCCACCTGCTCAAAATCAAGGGCCATTTTATCCAAGCGTCTTCCTGATGGAAATAAAGGAAAAAACAACACTTAATCATTTGGACCACGTGTAATTTGTTGCTTGCAAATGCAGCCACCCAAATTTTGTCGAGTGCTAAACTTAAATAGTGGAATTTCATAAAAGAAATCATATTGAAGTAATGTATACATGGCAATAAGTTAAGGTCTACGGCTCCAACCTCATTGGTTAACATCGACATCTTCGTAAGGTCTGTTTGGCCAATCTCGGCAGCTTCCGCCCCTACATATGAGGGTTAACCCCTTTCCCAAACGACTAAGTTTTGGACTAGACCAAATTGAAAGCATTTGCAGACGACAATTCAACTATTGCTGAAAAGATGATTTCTGTCTATGATAGGGTAGAAAACATTGTGGGAAAAAGGAGAAAATGCTGGTTACCAGCATTTTCTCCTTTTCCCACATGTTTTCAAAAGGCAACTATTCCAGACCCGTAAAAACCACGAATTGTTTTGGAAGGGGTTACGGGCCGTACACTGTAAACACAAAATTTAATCAATTGCTTTCTTGTTTAAATGAAGACCCTTTTCATTATTTCATAATAAGATGAGGACTAATGGTTTATTGGAAATGAACAGTAAGTCATAAGCAGACTCGAAAACATCATGAAATACTGAGAAATGCACCAGCGTATTGACCTGTAAATAGCTGCAATTCAACGTATGTGAGAGGGAAATCAGTTTCAAAATAACATTAAATGGCTTGAAATTTAGAGTTATTTAAATAAATATTTTTTTCATTGCAGCAAGTAAACAACAAACATGTATGGTCACTTGCTTACACACAAAGGGGAAATCAGTTTCAAAATAACATTAAATGGCTTGAAATGTAGAGTGATTTGAAATATATATTTATGTGTGTGTGTATTTCATTGCAGCAAATAAACAACAAACATTAGTAGAAGGTCGATGGTTTCACTGCTTTGACATGAGTTTCAACATATCCAACGATGTCGACAATGGAGATTTTACACCGGAAAGATCACAACAAAACCTGTCATTCCCCACTGACAGTGACACTCAAATTAGTGCCGTAATAGAACAGTTTTCTACACCTGTCATTTGTATAATAGGACTAGTCGGAAATTCCCTTTCCTTTTTCGTATTTGTGCAGAAGTCATACAGGAAATCGTCATGCAGCGTGTTCTTAGCAATACGATGTATTTCAGACAATGGATTTCTCATTGCTCTAATGCTAGTCTGGAGTTCTATGACCTTCAGTCTTCATCTAAGCAAGGTCTTCATTATGTGTCAGAGTATAATATTCCTGACTTATGTATGTGGATGCATGTCGGTTTGGCTAGTGGTTCTTGTGACGGTAGAAAACTATATTCGCATCGCTAAACCAAACCTTGTGGGTAAACTGTGTAAAACAGATACAGCTAAATTTGTTGTTTGTGTATTATTCATTATTGTTGTTTGCTGCTATACTTTCCCCTTCTGGACAATGGACGCAAACTGCAGCTATAAAAACACATATAATAGTGTCATGATAGTTCGTTTTATGGTATACCTTGACACTCTTCTAACACTGGTCGTACCAACAGCGTCAATGGCCTCTCTGATGGTAATAATCGTGTCTCAAATGTTCAGATCACGTGTTAGAAGGAAGAGACTATCATCAAGTTCATTCAAGTTTCTACATGAAAGGCATAATCCTATTACAAAAGTAACCAAAATGTTACTAGCAGTGACGCTAACTTACTTTGTATTGAATCTACCTTCGCATGTGATTCGAATACGTTTGTTGCTAAAAACAATGATTACAGACTCCATCGCCATTGGACAACTTGACATTACTCTACAAACTATATCACTGCAGATCTATTACCTATCTCTGGCTGTGAACATCTTTGTTTATTATAAATTCGGAGGTAAATTCCGTTCTATTTTCATTCGAACATTTCTAAAACGATGCCAACAAAGGCAACTGAGCAAAAACAGAAGTGACGAATCTGTGACAAGAGGAAGCTAAAACTACGCACGCAGTTCAGTCTTGGCCCTGACACTAGGTCGGAGTGACGTGTTCGATCAATAAAGAAAAAACGTCAAATTTCATGTTTTATTTACTGCTTTGCATCCCATTTTCCCTACTTTTGCGATTATGGGAATGCGTTTAAAGTGTTTTGTCTACGAGTGACGGGAACAACAAAAGACATAAATCCATCTGTGAATTCATGCAGTGAGAACAAACTGCAATCTTTTCCGTCGATACCAGCTTTTAAGTCAACAAACCATGAAAATAGCCCGTTGGAACTACGTCAGTCAATGCCGTTGTTCCCGTGTCCTTGACGAATCCGTCTTATATCTTCACCAGATCATATCTTCCCAGCAAATCCCAATAGAATGAACCAAAACGGTATTTTAGACGTCTCTGGGTTAAATAAATATGGCTATAGGGTCAGAGGTTTTGAGTTTGTAAATATGGAATGGCCATATCACAGAAAGCTTTGCAACATACTTAATGTTCATGAAATATAATATGGGATGCATTTAAAACAGTATTTACGTAATGTCTCCCTCCATGCAATGTTACTCTTTTAAAAGTTCATGTGTAGAGATATTACATATATATATATTCCTATTATTCATTACTTTTTATGCTCCCCGAAGGGCGAGCATATAGTCGCCGCTTCGTCTGTCCGTCCGTCTGTCCGTCCGTCTGTCCGTCCGTCTGTCCGTCCGTCCGTCCGTCCGTCCGTCCGTCCTTCCATCCGTCTGTCTGTCCGTCCGTCCGTCCGAAGCGATTTCTCCACAACCCTTGGACCAAATTGGATGAATCTTCATATATGAACTCCTTAGGGTAAGGTGCCGATATCTTCTACGCGGATTTTCAATTTGACCCCGTGTCATGGAAAAAAGGGGCTTAATGCAAAATTGCAATTTTTACCAATATCTCATTCACTTTGTGTCAGAATATCATGAAACTTCATGGTTATATTGTTTATGGAAAGTTTTAGCATGTGCCCTTGCTATTTTTAATCTGGGCATTTTTTAAGTTGACGTTCTGTCATGGAAAAAGGGGGCTTCTTGCAAAATTCCAATTTTTACTAATATTTCATTCAGTTTTGGTCAAAATTTCAATAAACTTCATGGTTATATTGTTTTTTCAAAGTTTCACCATGTGCTCTTGTTTTTTTATCTATGTGTTTTTCAATTTGACCCTCTGTCATGGAAAAAGGGGTTTCTTGTAAAATGAAAACTGGGCCCTAATGCAAAATTGCAATTTTCATTAATATCTTGTTCAGTTTTTGTCAACATTTCATGGTTATATCTTGTTTTACAAGTTTCAACATGTCCCCTTTGTTTTTGCAATCTATGAATTATTAATGGGCAAATACGTCTTTCCTGGTTTCTCAAATTAAGGCTGCATCACGGAAAAAGGGGACATGGAAAAAGGGTGTTTCGTGTAAAATGAAAACGGGGCCCTAATGCAAAATTGCAATTTTTACTAATATCTTGTTCAGTTTTTGTCAACATTTCATGGTTATATCTTGTTTTACAAGTTTCAGCATGTGCCCTTTGTTTCTGCAATCTATGAATTATTAATGGGCAAATACGTCTTTCCTGGTTTCTCAAATTAAGGCTGCATCACGGAAAAAGGGGACTTCATGGAAAAAATTGTTTTTCACTAGGTTCTCCTTTATCAGTGCTCAAAACTTTGTGAAATTTCAAATCTGAACTTGTTGGAACGTTGCCCAGGTACCTCTCTTCCTTTTTCTCAATTTCAGGCTGCGTCTCGGAAAAAGGTGGCTTCATGTAAAAAATTTTTTCATGTAATAATTAATACATGACTGCTCAAAATTTTATGAAATTTCAAATTTTGAATTATTATTAAAAAATGCCACAAACCACACACCCGTTGTATTTATTGCAATGATCCAATATTGTCTTATGGGAAAAGGGGGATTAAAGGGTGCTTATTGGGCTTATTGTCCTCTACAAGTTTGTGTTGGCTATCTCTAAGATAGTAATTGCCTTTTCACTTCAAATTTTGGGGGGCATGAACAGGTTCTTCTAGGATAAAAGAAGTGAATTTATATCAATTTCTTATATTTTATGACAAGCACTTGTTCGGGGAGCATAACCCGTCCCTGACGGCTCTTGTTTTCATTATTTAATATATGTATATACTTTTGCAGACCAATATGTCAGAGGAAATGCGATACTGTGTTAAAATTCATAGTTTGTGAAATGATCAAACACCCTGAATCTAGCACAATGGTATTTAGATTTTGCCTTAATTGGACTAGGAATATCCTATTTTCATAAAACAACCAATAGACATACCAGCTTTGATTAAATTTGCCCTTGGAGGGTATCAAAGTAAAAGTGAGAGAAAATTTCAATTTTACAAGATATTTACGTGACTACTTCTGCACTTTTACGTGAGATGTTGATAATGCAAAAGTTGTTGTCATGATATGGCTTTTAGCAAGTGTATTTAATTAGAAGATATGAGTCCTTTTTTATGCTCTTTGACATGACCTCCCCGCGTCAAACAAAATAACCTAAGAGTTTACGTTATAGGTATTTACTTGGCTATAAAATTATATCTAAATAAAAGCATTATAAACGAATCACATTTGGTTAATACATTTACAAAAGTGAACCAATTCGGCCAAAGTGAGGATGATGGTCTGCACAATTTAACAGAGCGAGGTTGAATTTTTGTAAAAAATTACGTTACAATTAGCTGATACACACTTACATGATATTTTGTTACCTTGAGTAATTTCTGGCATTCGCATTTTGTGTTATGCAGCTTAATGTTTATTTGGTACAGTATAACCTAAAGAGTTGTTGTTTTACTTTTTAGCCTTTTTTACGCTGATATTTACGTTACGTAAGAAAAAACTTTCAATTCTGCAAAATTAATGTCCCGATCAGGCCATCTTTTTTGTCCAATAGAATTAGATCAAGTTGGTCAGAATTTTGCCTTGATGGTATCTAGGATCGGAAATGAATTATGTCAGATACAAAACTAGGTCACCAGGTGAAATCTTAGAAAAAGATTATGTACTCTCCATGCAGCATTCCTAAACATTTGATTAGCAAATTGTTGTTGTTGTGTTAATATTTATATGGTCAGGAAGTACCCCATACACCGATCCAAAGATAGATAACATAATAATACGCTCTTATAGAAAGAATAATTTCATTCTTCCATAGCAAAAAATAACCATGGAAAAAACCCGAGATTGTTAACAACTAGAGCTATCACTAAACGTGATCATACCCCTCCACAGCTCATTGTCAAAAAACTGCTCTTTGTAACAGAATGGTTTATTGCTCTGCATGCACTTCACGTTAATGTGGTCTATCTGTATATGAAGTTTGTTGTCAATAGCTTTTATTCTTAGGAAGTTATGCCCCAGCCAAAAACAAAAAAAAAATCTAATATACAAAGGGAAATAACTGTAAAATAATGGGAATAGAGTTATGGTTCTTCTAAAGTGCAGTTTGCTTTATGTGATCCAATTGTACATGAAGTTTGAGGTTACTAGCTTTTGTACTTTGCAAGTTACACCCCAGATAAATTCCATATATATATATATATATATATATATATATATATATATATATATAAAGGGGTATAACTCTTAATATAGTGGAAATAGATTAACGGCCATTGTACCATGCATGTCTTACTAATGTGACCTATAAGTATATAAAGTTTGAAGTTTACTAGCTTTTTTACTTTGGAAATTTTGCCACGGACAAAAATAAAACGTTAAAATTTACAACGGGCAATAATAAAAAAAAATAAAATTGAGTTACGGTTCTTTTACTCTGCACTTTGCATTTTTGTAATCTGTGTGTGAAGTTAGAAGTTACTAGCTTCAATACATTGGAAGTTATGACCTGGACAAAAATCCGAAGTTAAAATTTACAAAGTGCAATAACTAAAAAAATGGTTGGTATAGAGTAATGGTTCTTGTACACCGCACTTTTCCTTAATGTGATCTAGATGTGTGTGAAGTTTGAAAAGTAACTAGCTTCACTACATTGGAAGTTATGGCCTGGACAATAATCTTAAGTTAAAATTTACAAAGGGTAATAACTCAAAAAATAGTTGTTTAGAGTAATGGTTCTTGTACACTGCACTTCTGCTCAATGTGATCTAGTTGTGTGTGAAATTTGAATTACCTAGCTTCAATATATTAGAAGTTATGCTTTGGACAAAAATCCAAAGTTAAAATTTGCAAAGGGCAAAAAGGTCAAGGGGAGAAAATTGCGCACCCAATGGCAGAAAGGTCGTGAAATTTAAACATGCAGAATTTCATATGTACCCTAACATTATGACTAAATTTCAGTGCAGTAGTAGATAAGGTCCGGACAAAATTGTGTCTACATACAGACGGCGGGACGGACGAACGGGCAGACGGACGGACAGCCATGGCGATTCCAGTATACCCCCCTCCACTTCGTTGTGGGGGGGGTTAAAATATGGTGGGCGTTGGCGTGCTTGTCTCCTGTGACATACTCCATTCTGCAATACTAGGTCAACAATATTGATCTTTGTGTACGATTTTAACAGACAAGCCTTCGGTATTACGCTTAAAATTCCTTTTACACGCCTTCTTGATTGTGGTACTGATGGGCGCGGTCTTATTTAAAGTATCGCTAAGCTTGATTTGTAATAAATGATGTGATCGGATATCGACAAGCAAAAATAAAAAAGAAACGACGGCGTATTCGTGATAAATATAGTTTCAATTTTCTGAAACAAAAACTTAGATCTTCGATCAAAATGCTTCATGAATAATTCATGAGAACGAGGTTCCAACTCCAGCAACATAACCCGGAGGCGATTACAGAATTAATCGATGCTAGATCACCCAGGATGGGCAGTAATCCGCTTGAACCACTTGTTTCAGACTAATGCTCATAAATGCAGCAGCGCTGGTGCAACATTTCTTCTTTTCACTTCTTATAAACGTTCTACAATTACATTATACTTAGCTTTATCTTACAAATACATTGTATTTAGAAACATATACGCTTAAGGTATTACCTACCTAACGCTGCTAGTGCAACATGGAATATACATTTCTGATATGTATTGACATTTCTGGTACTTTCTTGAAACCTACGGTAATTATTATCTCCCTTTGTAATGAAAATAATGTCGTTTACAGATGATTAAATGACAATTCTAAGAAGGCAAAAAAAAAAGGGAAAAAGTTGCTCAGTTAAAGTACTAAAGTAATAATCTTTTTTTTTTTCATGCAAATTTTGTAGGATATTGTTATAGTGGAAATAACTGTTTTCCATTATATAAAATCAATACGAATTCCAATCTGTTATCAATTAGAAACGGGGTTAGGTCGGCATTTTTTTTTGTGATCGACGACGATTCAGAGGTTAATAATATGTCCAATACCATTGAAAGCTGCAATCAACAAATTCAGTGTATCGGGTTGCAAGATATTTCAATTTTCATTCCAGTGTTTGAATATTTGTCATGGTATATGTATGTCTGGTACCAACCCTAAAGGCAAAATTGAATCATGTCTATAGGGATTTTGATACAGATAGAGCCTACAGAATACAGGCATTACGTGACACTGACAGATGTCAGCTTTTAATCCTCGGTGTAAAAGAAAATAGCTTCAGGCAAGCCAACACAACGTAAGTTGAGTGGGAACTCCAAAACGTGTTTGGAAATAAGCAGGCATGCATGTATTTATCAAATGTAACCCAAAAATGATTCCTGGGTAAAATCAACAGAAAGGGCCAACCTTTTACCGATCAACGACTGTTGTTGTCACGATTGTTTACTCTAAATATTCATCTGGGACACTAATATGACATAATCAAATAAACATCAACAGAAAATTTTCAGTAATTAAAATCAGGCCTGCTATAAAGTATATCATCAACATAACAATGTCTGCAGACGGACTAGCACAAATTGCATCCATTAATGTTTAAGATAAACTCTACAAAAAAAAATAAATATTAATAGTCAAGTACCTTTTATGACACCTACCTTTTCTAATTAGATATGTGTTGTTTTATTTTTTTTAACTGTTGTCATTATAATTTTTTCCATCAACCACTTTAATAATTCAATTTTTGTTACGCTGAATCTCTGTACAAATAAGAAATGAACATCCCTATTTCAAATAGTTCATTTCTGATTTGTACAGAGATTCCAAAATATGAGGCTTCCTCTCTAATCTAACACATTACTCTCGTCAAAAGAATAAAGACCCAAAACTGACATTTCTGTGTTAATTAGACAATGAACACAGTCTGTCCGCAGTTCCAAGTAATTGCCTTTAAATTACGCGAGCAGCTGCGATCCCTTGGGGAATAGGACATGTTACAGATCGTGACGATAAGAAGACAAACAGAAGAAGGTAAATAAATGTCTTACTAGGTTTCTATGTCTTATTAGGTTTCTAATTGCTCTACTGTCAACAGAATTGCATTCTCGTTAATTGCAAAATATTAAAGAGACAAATAATTTGAAAGGGCCCATAATTTTGGAATAAAATTGTATTTTCTACATGCATTCAGTCAAAGGTTTGACAGGGTTATCTAGCAGGAGTGACATACTATCAGCCTTATATGCCACACTAAAACGACTAATATTCATACTAAACTGACGAGTAGTTCGTAGAAACTTCTTTCACATTTTTTTTAATCTTTGTTCAATAATGTATACTGCGGGAAGGTAGTCAGTGGCTTTGAAAGGGTATTTTGCGAAGTATTGGTGTGAAAAGATTCAGGAAAGCATAGACAGATGCACTACCTATCCGGATATAACTGAAACCAACAAACACTGTCAGCATTATCTATTTATGAAATACTTTGAAAAGAAACATTACGTGAAAACCAGTTTTTTCCTAAGATTTTATTTCATGCTAAAGCTATAGGCCAAAGAGTACCCACTTTTCAGACTGATGTAAAAAGTACTACCGAAAACAAAATATATAAATAAGCCTCATTAAAACCTAGACAAAACTGCTGCCTTAACGGTAAAAATATTACTTTTACAATTGTTTGGCTTGTTGACCAAGTTTACAAACACTAGATGAGTCTATTCAAAATTAGGAATACATCAGTTCAAGCTTCTGAACAATGAGATCAGTATCACGTAAACATAAAATTTATTACTTGAATCTCAATTGGCCCTTTCCTTTTGCATCGACGCCCTACCTACAATTGAGTTAAGGTTCTTAATCATATAAACAAAGGTAACACAAATGGTGCAAGTAACACAAGAATTTTATCCTTTACATATGAGTTCTGTTTTGCATAAAAAACACGTAGAGAGCGACGATAGCCTTGTACACTTACATTCCTTTCAAAAAATGTATTGTACACTTAATTGGTATTGACAGAGACAAGAGACCAAAAGAAGTCTATTAAATGATCATAAGCGTACAAGGACAAAAAAGCCTATCCCCGCCACCCGAAAAGAGTCACATCTGTTTCGAATGCAGTGATAATGTCAGTGAATATAGACAGTTCTACTAAAATATCATTATACCAAAATGATATTTTTTAGAGATGTTTGAAAAAAAAAGGTAGCGCATGCAAGCAAGCACACACACACACAGGGTCATAACATGAGCTCGGCAGCCTTTGGCAAGTTAAGCTAAACTGAAAATTATTTCGGTAGAAAGGGCTCTAGAAAAGCTAGTGAGAATAAAAGACGAAAGACCAAATGAAGGTGCCCGCTGATCTCAGTCCATATTTTATTTAAGGACAATTTTTAGGTTGTGACTAATATGATAAAGGTTAATTAGGTGTCCCAATGATTCATTTCTGAAATAGAAAAGGCTCTAAATCAAGATATTCAATAATTGTTTACCAAACAGGACCATGATTTTACTTCTATGAGAAAGAAGGCCTTTGCAATCATCAAAGGGGGGGGATGCTGGTTATCACGATGTTTTCTACTCTTTTAAAAACAGTTTCCGCCATGAAGCTAACGCTTAATTACCGTCTGCAAATGGTTTTAGTTTGAATATATCTAAAAAACTTGCCGTCTGCAGATGACTTCAAGAGCCACACAAGTGGGTCATTAGCATCACGAGTCTCCAGAAACGTGAGCAACCTGATTTAAAGGTCGTTATGTCATTTCTGTGAACGTCCAAAGGGGATAACTCTTCAACGCTTCAAAAAAGACACCCAAATTAGTTTTGGTGTTCAACGCCATTTTACGATTAATTCAACATTAATTCCATTATGTCACTCCTGCCACTGCAGCTATCCATTTTCCGTGCGGTAACTTTAACAGTAAGTCGCATATTATACTTGATGCATTCCGACGTAACTATCTTCTAAATAATGATCTGCAGTGAGAGGAATCGATTCTGTGACCATAACCATTTACAGTCCTCAGAGAGAACTGGCCGATCTTATTAGTTGTACGGTCAGGTGGCAGGGGACTTTGAAACTTGTTCACGGCTGTGTTGAATCATGCCGCCCCGAGCTGGTGGCGACATGATTCAACACAGCCGTGAACAAGTTTCAAAGTCCCCTGCTACCTGACCGTACAATGAATTTATTATACTGCAAACTTTTCCTCTTTAAATGCGCGTCAAGCGAATTTTTCTTGTTGTTTAATCCCACGAATCGAGTATGCTGACGAAATAGAAATTCCCCTCTAAGTGCCCCAGTTCAATGAAAACTTATGTCACTGAAAAGTGACGTCACTAAAACGTGCAGTATGGTGTATAAAGGTGCAGTCTGGTGATCGATCGACGCCGCCATTTTGGATGTTGTGTTGCACTTGTAGTGATGTTTACGGCGCACTCAAAAGGGAAACTGGCTTTACGCTGTTTTTGCCAGGGTATATGATATATATGTTCCCGGCATGTTAACCTATCAGATCACGAGAAATTTCTTTGCAGTTTAATAAATGGATTCGAACTAGCGAACCCCTCCACCGCCACCACCTGTTTCGAGTCATGTACGTTTTTAACAGGTAACGCCTATGTCAAGCCCGTCCGTTATTCTATAGGACATTAAAATTTTGTATCAGGAAGTTGTAGTATTTCTATGGGTTTCACAGTTGCAGGTTGCACACATTGATCAGCATAGACGTTGGAAAGCTTGCAATGCAAGACCCGGTTCTGGAATTAAGAAAACAATTATGTGTTCTGCCTACAGAAAAATGCAACTTCCCCCTTTTCCACAAGGTTTTCTAGCTTACCAGTACAAAACTGATTAAAATCTTCTTTTCTTTCTAGAGAAACATTCATTTGGAACAGTCGAAAAATATTAAGTCGGGAATATAGCCTTCACTAATACCATGTACTAAAACAAGAAACCTTTTTTTGCAGAATAATAATTTTTCGTCTGCAGATGCTTTCCATGTGGAATAGTAAACAATCTATTGTTTGGTAAAGGGCTAATTTCTAAGAGTATTAAGAGTATTTAGGTCTTTTAGGTAAAAGGTTCAAAAGATAATCGAACACTGAAAAACGGATTCACAGTTACAGCCCGTTTGATTACGATGTGGCATAAATACAGCAGACAGCATCAAGCTTCATTAATCTTCCAATGTCTGCTGGATTTCCGCAAAATTTATGAGGAAGTAAACATGACAAGACTGCAAGTCAAATTAGTTAAGTCGTGCCTGGTGAAAAGAGGGCTTGATGCATCTCCGTGATACATGATACCAACAAGCCGTCATAGTAGTAACCCATTACCACTCAATCCCTACTTTTAACACACCTAAGAAAGAAGACTTTTGAAAACACTATGGTAACCAGCATTTTCTCCTTTTCTCACAGTGTTTTCTACACTTCCCAGAACAACTTTCTATTTTTTAGTCACCTTTATTTTGTTGTCTGCAAATGCTATCAATTTGGACCAGTCTAAAACTTTCTCGTGTGGTAAAGAGTTAAAGACCCAGAAAATTTACCGAGAGCAAAAAGTTTCGGCCCACGTTAGCTTGCTCGGACTGACAGGCTGACCTTGATCGATACTATTTCCAAATGTGTTCAGTTCCCATTTTAAAGAGCATGCCTCAGTTATAGCAAGATCACATGTGAACGGCGGTGGACAGTGTTTAAAATCATATATTTCACACTAATTCGCTGACAGGTAAACAACTTCAAATGTATTTACAAAATACTTGTCACGGTTTTCAGGTGTTTAAAGTAATTTTCCTACCATTATTAACAACGGCAGTACCAACTGATAGCGCAAAACATTATTCTACAAGAAAGTCATGTCACGGTTTCAGACATTTCACCTTGCTAAGACATATCTACATGTAGCTTGAAACTGTCAGACAACCCAACTAGTATTTAACATGGTTTTTAGTCTAGAAGTTTTCGTGAATCAATGCAATAAGATCTCTTCCGAGTTTGTCTGTAGGACAGTTTTAAGCTACATAGTTTTAAGCAATTTGAAATGTTCGAAAGAGTGACATGATTTTTTTGTAGAAGAGAATTTATACTATCCGCTGGTACTATGGGTGTTAATGGTAGTAAAATGATTTGTAAACAGTGTGAGATCCATGAGTGTGTAATATATGGTTTAAGACACTTTTCATCTGTTATTCATATGTGTGTGACCTCGAAGCAGTTTTACTCTATGATACTTACATAGGCTATGGGAAAAAGCATTCCAAGCATGTGGTACATACGACTCTATTATGCATACTGCATACATTATTATTTGGAAACGATAGTCCAAGCGTAAGTGTTACACACGACCCTATTCTGCGTACATGTTTGGAAACAACATTCAAAGCACAAGTGTTACACACGACACTATAATACATATATCTACATATTGGAAATAACATTCGAAGCGTAAGTGTTACATAAGACCCTATAATGCAAAAATGGGCTATGGGAAACGACATTCGAAGCATACATGTTATGTACGACTCTATGATGCAAACATATTGGAAACGGCATTCCAAACATAAATGTTACACACGACCCTGTGATACATACATATTTGGATACGACATTTCAAGCAAAAGTGTTACATACGACCCTATGATGTATACATGTTTGGAAACGACATTCCAATTTCTATCATTCTGAGGCGATTTCATCGAGATCGGTTCATAATTATTATAATGTTCATCGAAAAAGGCACGGAAAAGGGTCATAAACAAACGGTTATTGCAGCGATATATACATGTATATATTGACTTGCAAAAGAAATGCACCTTGTAATGTTATTAAAATGTTCTTTTGAAAAGTAAATTACACAATTTATTAAAATCATAACGGTAACAGCATTCCTATTCCCCAAATGTAGAACTGCGTATTCTTCCCTTCATTTTTCCTTTTGATTTTACACTAGCACTTTTGTACATGTTTCAGGTGCCCGGCCACTAATGACACTTACTCGAAAAATTGTACCATTATGCACAAAAGGATAGATGTACTACTTTTCATTAGTAAGTTTTTCTTGATCAGCCCGGACGTGCTATTGCACTTATATCTCGGGCAAAACACAACAATGACAATGCCAGACAGCTCGGTGTGTCATAATTGACAGTTTTCCAACTTTGAGAGAGATATCTGACCTACGTTACAAACATTACAAATGAGAGACCTTGAGCAAGACGTCCCTCTGAAACACTGAAACTTTAAGACTGACACATATGCTTAGCGAACCCATGTAATCGTTTTCTTTTTCTTTTAATTTTAACGCCAACCGAAAAGCTCTTTAAACTCCTGGCCGCTCTAACGATTGTCTTCACCTTTATAATGAGGCCTACGTGAAAATGGTTTAAAGCCTCGTATACCATACGTTCTGTGCGTCTAAACTGGTTGCAACGTCATGGACGTGGAATGTTCCCTGCAAGACGTTGGAGAGGAATTCTGTTTTTAGATGAATCAATATTCTCTTTTGTCGCTCTGGTGAGTCCACATCAGCGTATGTTTCGGCGTAGAGGACATTGATTAATTGAAATCAGTTAAAATTTCTATTAGTTACAGAAAAAGGGGTGACATTTTATGTCCACTGAATAAATTGTCATTTTATTTGTTTTCTGTATCTTTCTGCCTGTTTTATTTTTCAAACACATGTATGCATTTCTTTTTGAAGTTAGTATATATCTTTTGCTAAGTTTCTAAAAACAGTTTTGTCTGCAAACAACCTTTTAGTTCAAAGTGTCGCTTTAGAACAACCTTGGTGTTCATGATCGGAAAAAGTCACTCATGGTCAAGAGTCATGTGAGGCAAGTGAAAAAGGGGCTTGATTCATCTGCAACAAGCAGTGACCCGTGGTAGCATGTGCTGGTTTAGTTTCAGTGTTGTATGTAATTATTGAATCGACCTCTTTCGTCGGCCTTAAATACAACCCCACTGTTACTCAGAAAAGTTTTGACCAACCAAGTGGACGGCATACATGTACATCAAAGATGCATGTTCTGCGAAATCTAGTCGTGGAGTATGCCCTTCGAAAAAATAATTTTTGACTGTGGCAAGGAGGTCAATGACAATGACATACATGTACTTTAATGATAATCCAACTACAGACGGCCAAATTCCTGCAGAAGGAAACCCAGCGATGGAAATTTAATAAACTGTATAACTCATGCGGGCTTAGATAGAAATAGTCTTAGAAATGAAAGTCCACAACACTTGAATGTTCAATTGTACCATTTGCTACACCAGCCACTAACGGCAAGTTTCACTCATCAGCGCTATTACTTAGGCAGTGCCGCACGCGTTATTCTTCGCATTCTCTGTTCAATTAGGACATTTTATTATTTTGGGTATTTGATTATTGAAGTCAGCTTTTGAGAGGGAAAAGTTATACAACATGTGTACTGGAGTGAGACATTATTTCTCCAACTTCTGATTTTGATGAAAGAAAAGAGTCCTAGAATAAGGCACTATTCAATTACGTAAGTATATGGAAATATAATTTCTTTTTGCCCCGGCAAGTTACCAGATAATCCAAAATGACAGCCTGTCGTCTGTATGGCGCAAATTTTACGGTAAAACCCCTGCTAAATGACAGGATTGTTAATTCATAAGCACCCTTACGTCGTGCCTCTATCGACAAACTTATTGTGACTGCTAACACTGATACCTTTAAATGGTTCATTACTCGGACATATCTCTAACTGGGTCAAGGAATTTAGTATGAGAATAACGATTTAATTATGATGATAATACAATATCTATTTTCTGCGTATAAATTAAAATTGTCAGTGACCAAATGCAACTCTGAATTCTTAGACTTTACACAAAAAAATCACTAAGTACTTTTAGGCAACTCTCATGATTTAAGTTTTAATCAAGCCTATCGAATGTGATATCAAATTTAATTTAACTGTGAGTTTTTTTTTTTTTCGAAACAGGAAATGAGAGAAATTTAATTTTTTCCGTGAGTATAAAGGTGTGCGAACATTGATTTTGATCATAACCACAAACATTTTTGTACGAGAGAACAGTTTGCTTTCGGATATTGTAAGAAAAAATGTGTTAAGAATTTTTAACCACTTAGATATTTGAAAGCTTTGGGATTCAGGTTAATCATAATTGCATGTGCGAAGATATTAAGACTAGTCCTCGTTATTTTTCTCTTTACAGCATATGCATAACGATTTAACACGTCTTAATTTTTTTTACCAAGAGTCCTTGATACTGTAAATAACATTTCAATATTGATGAATAGCGCTATGGGGAAAGGGAATTTAATGCATATTTGTAATGCAATATATGAAGAAAACTATGGATCCAAAATAAACAAGCGCAAAAAATTACACCAAGGTAAGTATGTGCGGACTGATGACCTGGATCAATGCTTTTGTTTTTTTGCAGATGCATTTGACATCATTTTCCTAGAGCGATATTCAGATAAAGCTTACCGTTATGACGATTGAATAACAACAACAAGCTAAGTTTTGCTACGCCCAGGAAAAAGTGATAGATGCAAGTGACTTTGAAGAACAAAGATGATTCTCTTACGTCTGAGCCTTTTCTTTTTAATATACTTATATCAAGTGAACCTGCAGAATCAAAAAGCTGAATGGACTGAGCAAACTTGCCCATACAACAGTCTTTGTACACAGAAAGCGCCTATACCTGAGACTGTGTCTGTACCAGACGGTTTTGTTTCTTGTTGTCCAGTATGTAAATGTGACGACAAATGTTACCAATTTTCCGATTGCTGCCCAGATGCACCGGCGATAAGTGATTCAAAAAGGATTCCAAAAGTTACGTGTAAAAAAGCTATCTACAAGAGTCGATCTGTAGATCAAGACTTAAGAGCCAACAAATATTTAATGGTACAAAATTGTTCATACAATGATAACAGTTCTAACGTTCAAAAATGTGCAGAGGAATTCGCAGAGACACCAACACCAGATGATATCGCAGTTGTTGCAGACAAAAACAATCCATCAAGAATTTTCGCCAACAAGTATTGTGCTTTATGTAATGGTGTCAAAGAAACTAAAAGGTATGTTTTTGCCGTATTTAGAAATCGTGCCTCACCCTGGCGAAAGCTTTAATACATCTATTTCATGCATATCAAACAAGTCATTATAAATAAGGATTCATAAAATCTATTTTGTCTAGCAACAAAAGAAATCATGAGGTAAAAAGGTCCTTGGACATGTAGAAAATTGCCCGATAGCAAAAGTTTCAGTTCAGCTCAGGTTGCACAGATTGGGCAGGATGACCTCAGTCGATACTTTTTGTGCTGATGAATTTAGACCCCTTTCACAGAGCATTGCTCATTTGTATTGATTAAAGTAAAGCAGACACAACTCCAGTATTTGAAGAGGCATAAGCTTAGGACTAACGATCAAAGTGGGGCAAAGCTGAAGAAAGCGACAATGTCTACTCTATATGTAGGTAGAGACGTTATATCGGCTCAATATATACAGTGCAACGAAAGCGTGGAAGAATTAAGAAATTATCTACTTTCTATCGTGGTTTATCGTTCAATTAATCTAAGTTGTGAATTATGAGGCACAAAAAATCTTCGACAAGGGCGATAGCCCAAATGGTTCATTCATTGCACCTCATAACCCACTACGTGGTTTTATGAACGATAAACCTCGATAGAATAAAGATTGTTTTGATTCTCACAGGACCAACTCTTCATAAATGGAAGACAAATTCATACTTAGAGTAAAAATGTAGATGCAGATTATATTCCATTGAATAACTTACTAACTCTACAAAGAATGACGTCACTCTACATGTATATAGAATGACATATATGTAGATTTTACCACGATTTCGTTGCATTTTGCTTATAAAGCTGAATTCACATGTAATGTTAAAATCTACGTAATTCTACATTGAGTGACGTCATTCTTTTTAAAAAGGTAGAGGTAGATCTAGTTGATTTAGACCAGCATATAAAGCTTAAGCATTCCCATCTCTGTATTTATGTTCACGTACGAAACAACATCCCGATTCCACTTAAAATATATGCATTTACAAAGGACCAGAATTTGTGCATTGTCTTATCGCTTTTAGTAGTTTCTGTCATAATTTATTATCATTGTTATTATAATTATAATAGATAATTGTATTATTATTATTATTTTCACCTATATTTTACAGTGTTATGAATGATAAAAATATTTTTCTTTGACAAAATGGGACTATGTAGTAAATCTAACTCTTCATGAGAGATCAGCAAGTGGGCAATATGTCTGTATACCTTATATCCCATCTAATCAGCCTATTCATTACAGTCAGAGCTGAATGAAGGCATTTGATATCTACTAGTACCATTTTTTTCTCTAGATTGAGCATATCCAAATAGCGACATTGTTCAATATATATGGAACTTGGTTTTTTTTACACATGACGTTCACAATTGGAATATGACTACTTCTGAAATTTTGCTAGCACAATAAACTAAGAAAGCACCTCTTATAATTGGTTGCAGAGAGAAATTTATGAAAAGGGACAGATTTGTTCAACAGACGCCTATGAAGCGATTGGTGCAGTGCAAAGAACAAGTGCCCGAACAAGCGGTTAAACGTTTAAATGGCAGTGGTGCTATTATTGCGACTTCCACCATAAATCTTAGTGCGACGGGAAGTATCGGTTTTCGATTTAAATTAACAACATGCGATTGACCGAGTGTTTGGACGATACAACTGGCACAATAACAGCACCGGTTTTCGGAATCTTCGTACAGAGAACTTGATGTACATCCATATACATTCGGATCACGTCAGAGCAATACTGAGTTTCGAAGAAAGACTGAAATTATCACAAAGGGGAAAAAACTTAAAGCCAAAGCAGAGGCAAAGATCAAGTAACCATTAATCTTCCCTGAAAGTTGTAGAGCTTTTTAAAAGATGATGACAGAATTTTTCCGAGACCCAAGGTTACATTCGCGGACTAGTTGTTTTAACGTTGTAAGATGCGATACGAATAGTGGCAAGAGCGCGAAAAACGCTCAGAGAAAAGATCGATTGGCTCACCCAAAACGGTTAAGCTCCTTTTTTATTCCGATAACGTTTGTTAACTGTATTTGGAAATACCTATACCTCGGACAGATACAGAAAAGCCTGAGCTGCGCCGCTCTTTAATAAGATATTTGTTGTTAGACAAGAGCGCTGTACCAAAACATATGATCAAATAGGACGGATAAAAAACGCTCCTTATACCATAATTGACTTTTCTTTATTTCGGGTCCACCAGTCTCGTTGGCTCTGGTATCAGGACATTTGCCCCCTGGATATCTACGCGCCCCCCCCCCCCGGATTTTTGCCCCCGGACTTTTGCCCCCGTAGGACACCTACCCCTGGACATCTGCCCCCGGACATTTGCCCCGTAGGACATCTGCCACCCGGACATTCGCGTCCGTAGGACATCTGCCCCCGTAGGACACTTGCCCCCTGGACATCTGCCCCCGGACATTCGCCCCCTTAGGACATTTCCTCCCGGTCATTTGCTCTGGTAGGACATCTGCCCCTGGATATCTGCCCCCGTAGGACAACTGCCTCCTGGGAAACGATAAGCCTCTTCTAAATGATGTTGAAGAACTAATAACATCCTGAATTTTGCTTTATCTTTCTTAAAATGCAAAAAAAATATTTTTTTATCGGGGTTTACAGCAGGCGTGCCAGATGAGTAACTGACTCTATAGTTATCATACTGGAAGTTCGATATTAAAACTGAAATCAATTAATCAGCCGAAATTTTCAACAAAATAGCACTTAACGATACAACAGCTGAGAGATTTTTTTCATAGTGCCGGTCAAAATTACCATGCACAATATACATGTATATCTCAAAGTTGCTTTTTTGAGATTGTCCCGTAAAGGAGCTAGACGTCCAAGTTGTAAACAAACTGAGGGGGCAGATGTCCAGGAGGCAGATGTCTGGGGGCAGATGTCCTAGTTTGGCAGGTGTCCGGGGGGGGGGGCAAACGTCTAGGTGGCAGATGTCAAAAGTCCGGGGGCACAAGTCCGGGGGGCAGAAGTCCGGAGGGCAAATGTCCTAGACCCGTTGGCTCTACAGGTATGTATAGATTTTCCACCATCTCTACCATAGAGCTTTAGCTTACTGGAGGTGTCACTCCCTGACGCCTCTTGTGCGCTGCACACTATGAAGCTCGCCAGTGGCTCGCTTGATAGCAATCTAGACACCTTTAAGAAAAGAATCTTATATCAAGTTCGAATCTCTGTCATATTCCATATATCATGATCTGAAAACACTTCTATTTGCTGAAAAGTCGTGGGGGACTTTTTAAGCCAAAGTCAATACTTTCTTTTTTTACAAAACATTTATTTTTTTGTTCTCTTTATTCTGTTTCTTGAACTACGGCATAGATGGCAACTGAGGGCGAGGATATGTGGTACCCCTACATTTTCGATGGATTTATCAATGTCGAAGACCAGAAACATTTTGATGGAGAACTGCATAATTGAATCCTTTCCTCATCCAGCAGAAGCTCACCTCATTCCTTTTTGCCCTGTAAGCAGTGATTGTGTTCAGACAAAGACTGATTCGGAGCTGAGTATTGCTGCAGCATGTGAAAAATCGTTTGGTATGTTCTATTTTGTGCATGTATGCTGAAAGCACAATGTCTTCTCTATAAACTGAAAATAAGGGGGAGTTTCGCTTTTTAACCCCCGTCTCCACCGCCACCAAATCAAATGAAATAGATGGGACAATTTTTGAACAGATAAAAACATAGCTGAAATATAGCAGACACCTGTCATTCCTGTCATGTGTTGAAAGACAGTTTCTGAGATTACCATTCTGTAAAAAATGATATTTATTTTAAGAATAAATGTACAAGAGTAAGACAGTTTAAAAAGTTCATGCTGATAAAATTTATTACAAAACCGATGTTTCTAGACCAGGTAAAGTGGACCGTTTCTGAACCGGATCGTTAAGGAAGTGGGCCGCTTGGACAATTTTCCGTCAAGGAGGCTACTATAATGGACATAATATGTTGGAAAGATGCTTCAGATGTCCATATGAATAAGAATATAATTTTCATTCTTCTATCTTTTATTTTGCGTATAGTAATAATGTCTCAGAGATCAATTCATTTCTGTAACATGTAATCATGCTGGGTATCTTAAGGTTACATACAAATCTTTATTATTGCTTGAATCAAATGATTCCAATGATGTTTATTAAGGTATTGCCATCCTACCGCTTCTAGTGCCAAATGGAATGAAAATTCTTATCAGTTGATAAATAGGGATTTATACTGATATAATATTTTTGCACATTTCTAACCGACCAGAAATTCGTTTGGTGTCCATTCTGAAATTATTTGTTGATATTTTTGTTAGTTTTCAGAAAACGGATGTAATTATTGTCGCCTTTTGGAATGAAAATAGAGTGGCCCTAGATTTATGAATGGTAATTCTAAGAAGGAAACAAGAGGGACATTGGCCCTGGAACGCTCACCTTAGACTATAGCTTATGAGTGAAATTCAATTCTTTGAACAACTCTGGTAAAGCTTCACCCAAGGAACATCCCTGCCAAGTTTCATCAAGATTGGCCCAGTGGGTTAGGAGAAGAAGATGTTGAAAGAAATTGTTAACGGACGACAGGCGACAGACGCCGGACATAGAACCATCAAATATCAAAGCTCTACACCTTCCAGTTTCAAAGGAGAATTTTTAATTTTCCTTCTTTGCCTTATGTTCGTACTTGTGGGCTGGATCAGTTTTAACCAAAGCAGCATCCTTGGAATAAACTTGGTAGAGGTCCACTCAAAGATGCTACATACCAAATATCAAAGCTCTACACCTTCCCGTTTAAGAGAAAAAGAAATTTAAAATTTTCCTTCGTTGTTCTTATGTTCCAACCTGTGACCTCCGGGGCATGGCCAGTTTTGACGCCAGCGACATCATATGAGCAAACTTGGTAGAGGTCCACCAGAAGATTCTGCACACCAAATATCAAAGCTCTGCACCTTCAAGTTTAAGAGAAGATTTCTAAAGCTTTCTTTCTTTGTTGCTATGTTCGAACCTGTGATCCCCCCAGCCAGGGCCAGTTTTGACCCCAAGGGCATAATATTAACAAACTTGGTAGAGGTCCAGTAGGAATTGCTACATGCCAAATATAGCTCTATGCCTTCTAGTTTTAGAGAAGAAGAATTTTAAAATTTTCTTTCTTTGTTCCTATGTTCGAACTTGTGACCCCCCGGGGCGGGGCCAGTTTTGACCCCACGGACACGATTTAAATAAAGTTGGTAGAAATCCACTACGAGATGTCACATACCAAATATCAAAGCTCTACGCCATCTAGTTTGAGAGGAGAAGAAAATCTAAAGTTTCCCTTCTTTGTTCCTATGCTCAAACTTGTGACCCCCGTGGCTGGGCTAGTTTTGACCCTGCGGGCATAATTTGAACAAACTTGGTAGAGATCTACTACGAGATGCCACATACCAAATATCAAAGTTCTACGCCTTCAAGTTTCAGATGAGAAGATTTTTAAAGTTTTCCTTCTTTGCTCCTATGTTCAAACTTGTGACCCCCTGGATGGGGCCAGTTAGGAGATGCCACATACTAAATATCAAAGCTCTACGCCTTCAAGTTTCAGAAGAGAACATTTTTAAAGCTTTCCTTCTTTGTTCTTATGCTCAAACTTGTGACCCCCGAGGTGGGGCCAGTTTTGACCCCAATGGCCTAATTTGAACAAACTTGATAGAGGTCCACTAGGAGATGCTAAATACCAAATATCAAAGCTCTACGCCTTCAAGTTTCAGAGGAAAAGATTTTCAAAGTTTTCCTTCTTTGTTCCTATGCTCGAACTTATTATCCCCCGGGGTGGGGCAAGTTTTGACCCTAGGGGCATAATTTGAACAAACTTGGTAGAGGTCTATTAGGAGATGCTACATACCAAAATATCAAAGCTCTACGCCTTCTAGTTTCAGAGAAGAAGATTTTCAAAGATTTCATTTTTTTTTCTTTTTGTCGCAATGGCCACCAGAGTTATGGGTGGAATTAAATTCTTTGAACAACTTTGGTAGAGCTTTACCCAAGGAACATTCCTGCCAAGTTTCATGAAGATTGGCCCAGTGCTTTAGGAGAAGATGTTTAAAGAAATTGTTGACCGACGACGGACGCCGGACACAGGGCGATCACAATAGCTCACCTTTAGCACTTTGTGCTAAGGTGACCTAAAAATACAGTTCAGTCAAAGTAGAAAACAATACTCATTTTTAATCATAGCAACTTTTTTTAGGGTAATATTAGAGTGGAAATAGCTGTTTTACATTAGAATGATACTACCTAAAATTATGTTCTTTTCTTAATATAGAAAAGATATGCCTTTTAATTATAGCACCTACATTCATACAGACAAGCATGGGCATCAGTAGATTGACTGTCTACAAGAACATCTTCTGCTTTTTATGCAGCAAACCAGAGGCGACTCCCGGATCACAGATTTGTAGCAAAAAAATTATAGAGGATTCGTTTCGTTTGTCTTCGCTCGTCATGTTCTTGCACCTCAAAGACAATGTCATAACCAAAAGATTTGATGAGGATTTTTTGGATGTATATTCTGAGAACTGCGGTAAATACAGATTGTACGACTATGTTTTGGTAAGTGTTAACTGCGATTTATTTAGTTCTTGATTTTAAAAAGTCAAACTACATAGAAAGGTTTATCATATAAATCTTCACGGATTCCTATTCTTTTAAAAGTATTCAGTTTAGATCAATTGTATCAAGTTCTTACAACTTATCAATAACTCAAAACCGTTGGCCATGCTCGCGCTGAGGTGTGGGTATTTCCAAAGGTTAACCCTGCACTCCATGAAATTCAAACTCGGAACGCTTGATGTAAGACGCCGACACTGTTCCTTTACAATATTGTCTCCAAAAGGTTCCCATATAAAGTTATATTAGATAAATCACAATAACAATACAGCGTACTAACTATATCGTAAACCAAGTACCTTCCAAGGCTTGCAAACTTAATGAATAATTGAAATTAATGCTGGTCTAGAAGAATGAAGAATGACACTGATATTTGAAGTTAGGCACCTACATGTTTTAGTTCCTTTAGTCTTATAGATATATTGGATATTATTGCTAATGTAAAACTTAGTTAAGACACAATGCCATCATTTGTTATCACGATTTCAGAGAATGGCAAATTGCAGGAAATTAGCAAAATGTTTGATTCTGTTTTATAATATGTAATACAACCTCCTGTCACAATGTTTTCATAAGTTTCACTCTAAAGGAGCAGAAACATTCGCATTATTTACGAAAGCTTTCCTTTAAATGAGCATCAACATTTGGATGTTATATCACCTTTTACCCCAATGAAGACTGGCAATGAATTGAAAGGGCTTCCTTCAACAAAATATGAAAACTCGCAATGTTCTCAATAGTTTGCCTCTGCGGGAACATTAAAGTATCTACTTTATTATGTCACCATCCGCCAAAATGGCTTCAAAAGCCTCTTTGTAAAAGAGCATGAAAAACTCAAAATGTTTTCAAAATCTTTGCTCCTCTCGAGCACAAAGGATCGTTGTGACATTTCGTATGCCAACCGTTATATGTTTTTGTTCTTTCAGTTTTTATATGCCTATTTCAAATACATGTACCAGTTGCAATTTTGGGTATATATAGAGTTCTTATTATAGTTTTGTGTGTAGGTGTGGATGTGATAAAGTTTGTGGTGTCAATTCTTTTTTTCCAAAACTACAAAATGCAAAAGTACACACCCTCATATTTTAGCAGTAATTTTACACATATAGGGTTAAAAGTACTACATTTTTTTGCCAACCTTTTAAGCATCTATCTTCGTCATAATGTTTCTAAAAGGTTCCAGACGAACATAGTTTTGATATTCCCTTTGTCATATTAACCTTGAATAAATAACAAACTTCTGTCACAACTTTTTCAAAGCCGTTAACTATCTGAGAAACATTCATGGGTTCATCAAACTTGTCAGTAGATACTTTTTTTTTTTTTTAATGTTAACTTTAGGTTGTACCAGAAAAATATAACACATTTTTCAAAGGTTTCAACTATCTGAATATTGTAAATATACTTACATATTAAACGGTTTAAGAAGATAGTCAGTAGATACATGTATCATTTTTTCCCAATGATAGAATGGGGGTGTATTACAAACCTATGTCACAATTTTTAAGAAATTTCAACTGCAGGAGCTTGAAAATCGAAAAGTTGCTTATTGTTGTACAGCTACAGATTGTTATTTTTATTATGTTCAACTGTACCCTTATGTTGTAATAATATCTTCAGACAATATTTTTCAAAAGTTGTAACTTGCAGAAAGACAAACGTGGTTTTAAAGCTCATTTGTCACAGACTTTTCAAACGCGTTTGTTTGCGGAAGCATGAAAAGTAGTATCGTCCAGCAGAGGTTAAGAAATAGATATTAAATTATTTTTATAATATTTTCATGGTAAATTGTAATTATAAATATTTTCCTTCTTTTTTGTTATTATCAGAATGAATGCAGAAATCTTCATTGTGTTGGGTTCGCAGCTTTATCCCAGGGCAAGTGTGTTTCGTTTGCAAACATCGCATCCGGTGCAGCATTTGGGGTTTCTATTTCTTTTATTCCAATCTCACCAACGCATGTAAATCTAACAAATCTCCAAGTTAACCAGACAAACGTAGGAACTTTTGAAACGATGTTTGCAGAAAAACTCGAAATGTCGGATTGTTTATTCTACATCGAATTAATTGAATCTTACAGGAAACGATCTGCTCTGACGGATGTATATTTTAACGTTATTTTTGTAACGGTTATCACAGATAAGTGCACGTGCGAATATCTTCTTCAACAGTTAGGAAAGTCGATTGCATCAAAGTGGCAACAAGAATTACAGCTTGGTGATTACATCTTCCAGACAATCGGTAGTGTTAACTTTTATTTCCACAAGGACAGAATGCCGTCTAACAGTTACGACCCAGACGCTGTTTCAAGAATCATCTTTCAACAACAGCTATCTTCAAAATTATCCTCACTAACAATCCCTATTAGATTTTATGCAGAGATGTTCTTATGCCCGCACTTTATCTTAAACGTATCTGAGTACGAAGGTTATGTAGAGAGAGTATTTCCAGAACATGACATCATTCAAAATGAAACGCTGACAATTACAACAGATTTACAAGATGGATTTTACCTACTGCCAGAAAACAAGATCGCTGTCTGCGTTGATACATACTTTAGTTTTGCAAACAATGCAAACTCCTCCCTTGGAGCTTTTATATTCATAAAAATTGCTATGAGCCTATTTTGCTGTCTTGCTCCAAGATGACTTGAGACATAGATCTAATTAGATTGACGAGAACAAACTGTTGGGAATACGCTACTTTTTGTAAACTCTTACTTTTTCCAGGCGAAAAATAGTATATTACAATAAAAAACTAATTCATACGGAATTACGGTATGTTTTAGTTTAAACATATTTATTTTACATCGATTGAGAAACAAGTTCTTACAACTTATACTAATCTCTCTCGATTCTGCTTCCTGGGAACTACACCAGTACTCGCGCCGAATGTGTGGGCCAATGAAAAATCCCAAAGTTGACACCCGCTCCCGGGTATCGAACTCAGGACCTTTAGGTTATGAGGCCGACGCTCTACCTCACGACCACGGACACCACAAATGTTTTATGCATGAATCAATGTTACACATACATGTATATATAAGGATTACGAACCCTAACTCATAGGTAATATAATGTAACATTGGCGATTTTGTAACGGCTATTCGGCCGATTTCTGCAGGTTTTGTCTGTAAATATGAGAGTTACAGGCTTAAGACCTTAACGAAAAGAAGAAAAAAATCACATTTAGAAATTTAGACTTGTCAAGATTTATAGCATTAACGGACGAAAAATGGATATGTAAGCATATAATGAAGTTGTTTATAAAAGGCTGAAAAACGAAATTCGAAGTATGGGAGGTAAGTACTGGGCTTCGTTTCACTGAGGTAGTTACGAACAAAATTTGCGTAAGTTTTAGATAACTATAATACAGTGACAATAATCTGCTACGAGATCATCTTCGCGAGCCAAGGTTACAATCACTACGTGGATCTTACCTTGGCGGATCGAGCCCGATTTCGATATTCCCGGAATACGCCTCTATTGGGTGCTGGTTATTATCCTGCTTTATATCTCATTTCTGATAGACAATAAAATATCATGTTACAAACCGCTTACGAATACAATAATTGAACATGAAGCAATAACCACAAACGTACATGTACTTCGATATTCTATTACCAGATGCTGTAATATAGCCTAAAATCTCGGATAATTGATTGGTCACAATGAAACTTTCTGTGAATGTTGTTGGTCTATGTTTTTTTCGATAATAAATCATTACAGATCCTGCACACATCCACGGAGGTACCCATTTTTACCTTCTATTTTTGTTCGAAAGGTCGGGACCTTGTTCTATTCTTATCGAAATACGACGAGCGATTTGATTCGTGCAGTAATAGCTGGCTGCAGTCAATGAAAACGCGTATCACGAGACTGTCGAAATCAAACTCGATCCGCCAAAGGTAGAGTAGAGTAGTGGATCGTCACCCTTGACTTGCGAAGATGCTACGAGATACGAGATACCTATCATGATATATTGGAAAAAATATAGAGTTGATTTCATCAACTTGTGGTTAATATGGGGAAATATTTGCCAAAAAGGGAAAGGTACGCGAAAATAACTCGTGCCGTAATGCACGAGTTATTTTCGCGAACCTTTCCCTTTAGAGGCAAATATTTCCCCATATTAACCACAAGTTGATGAAATAAATTACATATTATATTTCATCTGATTATTTTGTCAACGAATGCTACTTTTAAAACTAGTTATCTCAATTCTATAAACCAGATTTTCGGTAGGAGGAAATTGTTCACTGTGATAGGGAAAAAATCCCCCCCATCATAAATGTCGTCACTTCTTAGTTTTTTTTAGTTTTTTAGTCGTCACTTCTTTACCCGTAACAGTTAGACACATGAATTATTATATATTACGATAAGTAACAGTTTCCTGGAAATTTATCTTTTCATTTTATCTAGTTAAAATTTCCAGGAAACTTTGACTTATCGCAATAGTTTTCTAAAAGAATCATGATCGTTATCATGTATCTCGTGGCAGATTAATGGCACTGTATTATAGTTAACACAAATTTTGTTCGTAACTACCCAAGTGAAACGGGGCCTGGTTACCAGTATTGTGTGATTTGCTAAAAGTTTTACGTTTTTCAAAAGATTGCCATTATGCAGTAATGCGGCGACTCTGTGAAAGGATATAATAAAGGAAAAAGGATTATTGCATGAAAAAAAAAAGAAAGAAAACGCTCGACGTTTGCAAAATTAAGTACACTGTGTTTGTAGCGACAGAATAATGGATGTTCTACATACATACACCTAACTCTTTGTGCATCAAAGGCACGAGTTAGATATTTACGGTCGACGTTCAAATATAGAGCCCCAAATATGTATTGCGCAGTTTATTTGTTCCAATAAGGATTCATAACAAAGTCGAAATAAGGCTGGATCCACTGGCCATGAACATAAAGCATGTTGAGATGCTGATCTCTAAAATCAACTGAAATCAGACGAAAAGCGAATACTTTATCGACTTTAATGACAGAGAAATACATACCAGAGCTATTACTGAAGGTGATGAATGCCGGCTCTATGTCAAGAAATGACTTTTTGGCACAGAAATGCACAATGACTTTGTCCAAAGTCCAGACGCACTGCGCTCTGCTCACCAAGATTTTTTTTTTTTTTTTTGTGAATTCTATGGATAACTGCTGAAATCTTTTAAAAAGAGGCCTTACCAGTATAAGAGTATAATTACTAAGCAACAGTGTCAACAATAAAATCAATCAATGAGCCGCAACTCATGCAAGACTTCATAGGACGTTTCTATCTTTGAATGATTTCCGACATGAGTTGCGGCTCATTGATTGATTTTATTGTTGACACTGTTGCTTAGTAATTATACTCTTATACTGGTAAGGTGATGTCTTTTTAAAAGATTTCAGCAGTTATCCATAGAATTCACAAAAAAAAAAAAATCTTGCTCACCAAGATTTCTTTTTGTGAATTCTATGGATAACTGCTGAAATCTCCTTGGAAAATCATTCAACCCTTGAAACACGTGTCAGAAATATTTTATCTTAAAGGTTTCACTAAACAAACGGACGATGAGGGAATAAGATCAGACTGTCTGTGCCGTTTCATTTCGATCTAAACCATTCGCAAAAGCCATGACTTTCGTCTATGACAATGAAAAAAAAACCGATCAAAAATATAGTTCAAGATTTAAAGCTCAACGCACTATAACATGTACATGTATGATGTGTAACATGTACTTCATATCACGAAAGGTCTGTGTTACAAACAACATCTGATGCAAAACTTGTCGTTGGAACTTCCTTCTTTTCAAAAGTCGTGAAATCCTTTGATACAATGATAACCCTTTTAGAGAAAAAAATATGTGTTTAACAATCCCAACGCACAGACCTACTAAAGTTAAAGCGGAAATAGGGGAAAATACTTGTAACAATTTTTTTCTCCTTTTACCGCAAAAATTTCAGCCCTTTTAGAAACCATTCAAGACATTGGAGCCTCACATAATTTGTCATCTGCAACTGCTTTCAATTTGGACTATTCTAATATTTTGGCCTTTTGTCAAGAGTTTTGGGAAAAGGGAGACATGGGATAAAAAATAAAAACGATCTAATCCCTTGGAATCATAGTCGTTATCATCATCATCATTATTATTATCATTATAATTGCGTGCAAACAGATGGCTTACAGGCATACATTAAACAAGAATACCGCATACGGGGTGTCAACACTCGGCTGTAGTCGCTTACTTTTTTTTATATATATATTTTAATGTCGTAAAAAAAAGAAGCAATAACTATGTCGAAATTACTTTCATAGTTCCCTTTTTTTGATTGGAACGACTTGTCGAAGTTTGAAGTAAATGTCTTCAGATATTATAAAATATCAAATGTCTGGCACGGGGACGCAGACGCTGACGATGCTAGAGCAACAATGCCTTGACTTTTTCTTCGAAAACAGTCGAGCTAAAAAAGGATATGCTTTTACAGTCTTCGATTTATTTTGAACTATTTCTCATTTTTGGAAGTCGATTACGTCAGTAATCGGTCTTCCTATGTGAACGCTCAGGCATTTGGGAAATCACCCAACAACACCAATATTCAACCAGCGAAAAAAAAGTTCTGTGAAATTCAAGCATTTAGACATATAAAACGATTGAATTTCAGATAAAAAATGAAATAAGTCAAACTATTGCACTAAACAGATATTTTCTTTGAACTGTTATGACATTTCAATGAATAATTATCAAATCTTGATATTTGTTAAGACACAGATCCTATATTTTTCTATATGAATGCGGATGAATCTTGCCATTCGGCATTACTCAGGTGTTGAGAGGGTGTCGCACTACTGCGAGACTGCTTCCGGTTCGTAGTAGTCCCAAGTGAAAATTTGCAGTAGCACTTTTGTTGCAGTGTTGTATGGAGCTAAGAGGGCTTGGTGGTACATGATTTAGATTTGCTTCAAATATAGGCATTGAGGGACCACTTAGATGTATTTTTATTGTATATTGAGTGGACTATTTTGTGTCACTAGAGGATAAAAAAATTGGGGTCATGGCGCTGAACAGGTGTTTTTGAGAGGGAAAATTATAGGGTGCCCGTTGTTTTTGAGATATAGCGAAAAACGCATCGCTTGACATGTTTTTAATGCATTTTTTCGAAGGACCGTCCCTACGTACTTTAGACAGCAAGAGACGGGAAAGCAAAATTTTTGCCATTAAGCGATCTGTGAGGCTTCAAAGATGGCCAATTTCACTCTATTTTCAATAAGGCCAAAAACCACAGGTGTGACACCAGAGCCATCAAATCGGCCGAGATGTTACGATTACCAATCGGGCACTATTTTATGAATGATATGTCACTCGGACCCATGTTCACATAAAAAATAGCTTTCGTTAAAAACGTATCATTAATACTCTTACCAAAGAAATTATTGGTTTGTTACACGTTTATTTTTCAAGGCATTTACATTTTCAACAAAAATTTGCTTGAATGTCTGAAGTGTTGAATAGCTAGTAACCTAATTTATTCATACGCGCAACGTGACTTTCATCCACACCACAGAGCTCTTTGAAACGGCGGCGAGTGAAACGCAAGGCAAGCAAGTCACAATTTGATCTGAACAAACCCAAGGCTGCAAAGGTAAAGTTCAATGTATTTTTTTTTAAATGTGTTTTTGTTTTAAACGTGAAGGACATGACGTCCTTCCTTAAGTATTGTTTAGAAACGAAGTAGGTCAGTGGTTGTTTATAAAGATTACAGTCGCCATTTTGATTGATTGTAAGCTCGTGAAAGCTTTACGCCTGCGTTTCAGAAGGCTACATTAGTATATAAATCTGAATGATTTGTATTCCATTTGCTGCCGTAACTAGTTGAATGTATTGCTCTTCGTCGAAGAAGAATATTTAACGAATCCCAAATGTCAACAGTCCTTACAGTGACTGGAAATTTCGACCGATAACAATTTCGTCCCATTACAATTTCGGCCCATTACAATTTCGGCCCATTCTCCTAACGTGAGTTTACATGGTTTGCATTTGTGTAATAAATCTTACACCTTTATAATCTTTTAAACTTACCTTTCAGCACAAGGATTTTGCAGCCCTAAGGTGAAAGTATATTGAAATGTTGGAAAAATATAAAATGGTGATCTATTCTTCCCCTTTCATATAGTTAATTTTGACTTTAATGCTGTCAACCTGGATCTAGCATATATATGCATTTAAATCTTTAAATTGGCTCAGTCAAAAGTATTGCAGCTTTTGTACTTTCACTTAAAGGTGGCCCTTCAGATTTTTGGACGAAATTAATACAAAAATATTAAAATTCATACTGATACTCCCAGGATCTTTTAACTTTCATTCATAAAACCCCAGTAATCGAAAACCATCCGACAACAAGAGAAATTAGAGATTTACTACGGCCCAGGTCAACACCGATGGGAACCATGGTCTATTTTTAGATGAGCAACTTGCTCACTCACTTACCGGAAATACACAAATGATGCTTCAAACATAGCGACTGAAGAAGAAGAAGTTTATGGAAAATAACATGTTTGTTACGTTATGGAATTTAAGAGTCATTAGTCACGTGCCAGTCACTTTACATTCCCACAATGCTTCTTTTGAATTTTGGCGCGAAATCTAAAAATACCTTAAGAGGCTACGTAGCCTTTTAAGGGAATACCATAAAAAAATGTATACCAGAAGTGTCATGGTATTGAAGTTTTTGAAGTTAATTGACATAATATTTAGTAGATTCATTCAATTTAGCTGGCAAGTATCTTGCAAAATTGATACCTGCTTCTGTAGAGAAAAGGGTTAAACATTGATATTGAAAAAAAAAACTAAATGAATGTGCATGCAAAACCGAACAAAAGAAAGCTTTTGAAAACATTGTGGGAAAAGGAGAAAATACTGGTAACCAATGTTTTCTTCTTTTCCCATAATGTGTTCTTATCCTTTACTGACAAATCTTATTACTTGTGCCACATTTACTATGTCTCTTGGAATTTCTTTCAATTTTGATCGGTCTGAATTTTGTTGTGTGGTAAAGAGTCAAATATGAATTCTGATATAAAAGGTTTTTTGAAAATTGTGTTTGCATAGGTAAAAAGGCTGTATGTGTGCTTAAACCATTACCACACAGTCCCTACTTTTGATGCCTCTGAGAAAGAAGCCTTTTGAAAACACTGTAGGAAAAGGAGAAAATGCTGGTAACCAGTGTTTTCTCCTTTTCCCACAGTGTTTTCTACCCTTCCAAGAACAAGTTTCAATTTTTCAGTCACCTTTATTTTGTCGTCTGCAAATGCTTTAGATTTGAACAAGTCTAAAATTTTGTCATTTGGAAATGAGTTGACTCTTTCCCAAACAACAAAATTTAAGAGTGGTCCAAATTGAAAGCAATGCTGATGACATAAAAAATGTGGCTCAAAAATTGAAATTTGTTTAGGGAAGAATAGAAAACATTGTGAGAAAAGGAGATAATGATGGTTACTCACACTTTCAACTTTTTCTACAATATTTTCAAAAGGCTTCTTTCTCAGGATCGTTGAAAGTCGGGATTGTTTGGTAGTCTTAAGAGTTAAAGGTAACCAGTGGCACTGTTGAGTTGATGCAGAATGCAAACCATTTTAGATATGTCTGTTCAGACTACTTTAGCTTTTAACAATTGCCACAGTCAGGGAGATTTGTCTCAAATGATTATGATCCTTGATTGAACATTAAAACCAATATTTTATCATCTACAAAAGATGTGAAGCATTCTTTAACCTTTTACCACTCAGTGATGAGTTTTGACACCCCAAGGAAAGAAGCCTCCTTTTCCTTCAATATTTTCTACTATGTCATAAGAACAATTGCAGCATTTGATTCAGATAATGAGATTGAAATTGTTGTCTGCAACTGCTTTCAATTTGGGCAAGGCTAGAATGTTGTCAATTGGTAAAGGGGTTAGACCTGGTTTGTATGTGTTAGCATGATGCTTTCAAGTGGGATAAAGCAGTTAAGCTAAAGAAATGCGGGCTGAGCTTAACGGGAAGCCTTAACCCCTATCTTGCCTATTGCAACATTGGTCATATTTGCTAATAGTGTAGACCAATGATCAACCTGCATAGCCATTCAGTCTGACGTTGGTCTGCACTGTTGGCAAATTTTACAATGACTGAAATTCGGAAGCAAATCTGGAATAGTCTATTCTGGGAAATCAGCAGCATAAGAGGTAAAATTGACCCTTGAAAAGATTTTTGAAAAACGTTTTTGTTAAAGAAAATATTGCTCAACAGTAAGGTGGGTAATTTTAGACAATCAAGGCCCTCTTCAATTCTTTGGACAATAACTTGATGTTGCATCAATCTACAATATGCATCTTTGATAAAAGAAGAATGTTAAGTTAAATACTGTTCAGATTTTTGTATGGTTATCATTTGGTTATATTTCTTTGTATCTGTTTCAGGAAGAGATTGTGAAGATTGTGCAGGTCAGAGGGACAGACGTCCAGGTCAAGACAGTTAAGATCTCAAGATGGCACAGATGACTTAAAGGTGTCACTCTGGAGGGAGTGGAGGGAGATGAGTTCAAAGAACCTAATGGGTCAATACATACAGCTAACAATATTTGTTGTCAATACATACAGAGACGAAATGTTAGTGTCAACCAAAACAAAGACTGAAATTAAGGTATTAAATCCACTCTAGTCTTCCCAGGTTATCCCTAGTGCTCATGGTGAACAGTTGTGATGGGTTGGTATTTTGACTATTGTGTGTCTGTTCACCATTAGCACAAGCACATTTACATGATGCTCCTGAAGTTCTATTTGACAAAGCCCAGAAAAGCAATGTCACAAACTGGCTTTCAGTATCTTTAACAGAATCACTAAGATGTAAAAGGATAATTAAACTTCCGACAGTATTGTCCTCAAGTTAACCCATTACCACTGACCCAATCCCTACTTTTGACGACCTTTGGAAACAAGCCTTTTGAAAACATTGTGGGAAAAGGAGAAAATGCTGGTAAGTCGCATTTTCTCCTTTTCCCACAATATTTTCTACCCCTCACAAAACAAAGTTCAAATTTTCATTCACTTTTATTTTTGGTCTGCAAATGCTTTCAATTTGGACAAGCCTAAAATATTGTTATTTGGGTAATGAGTTAATCTCTTTCAGACCTTGCATGGCCCAACGTAAGATCTGGAAAAAGATTGATCTTATGCCGTTTGTTTACTAACATGTTGGGACATTCTTATTGGTGTATCAGCATTGATGATAATTCAACATTCTTTTTCAGGAGACTGAAATAGGGCTATCTTGACTCACTTGTTTCCTCAGTCATTTGCTATTGAAAATAATAGAACCACTGTGATTCTCTAAAATTCTCAAAGTAACTGTGACTCAAATTATATACATGTACATGTATTTCCATTATCACCAGAAATTCTAATTTCTATGGGCATAGATCAAGAGAAGTGCAGAGATACTGCAGAAAATCCTTACATTGCTAATGCATATTGCAGCTGATTATTAGAAAACATAGTTAACCCATTACCACAGAATCCCTACTTTTGACGACCCTAAGAAAGAAGCTTTTAGAAAACAGTATGGGAAAAGGAGAAAATGCTGGTAACCAGCATTCTCACAATGTTGCAGACAACATAATAAATCTTCAAATTAGTAAACTTGTATCAAAAAGGGTAGAAATTATTGTGTAAAACTAAGAAAATGCAGGTTACTTTTATTTTCTTCTTTTCTCACGTTTCATAGCTTTTTTTCTTTTAAAGTGACCTAAAATGCAGGAATGAATGGTAATTGTTAAAAACTTCTCTTCACCGTTACAGAAAAATCAGGCCTGTGGAGCGATACAGGCGCTCAAGCGCCTCTAGTTTATAGACTTGAGGTAGAATGCTTTTGGAAACATTTTGGGTATACGAGAAAGTGCTTGTAATGCATATTTACTCCATTGGTCACCATGTTTTCTTTCTTCAAAAGGCTACTGCACACTTTGAGCAAAAGTTCATTTCTTGTTTGCAAATCTTTTCAAGACTAAATTTTTTTTATGTAGATAGAGTGATAGATTGATATTTTACATGCACATCGTCTGGCTAGTCAGGTTTTTGTGTATATATTTTCACTTGATTACTTTTTGGTACATGTTCATTATATTTTTGCCACTACCTTTATGTTTACATGCTGTATCTTACTATATTTGCCTGTTCTTTAACCAATTAACCCTTTACCAAATCATCCCTGGTTTTCACGACCCTGAGATAGAAGGCTTTTGAAAACATTGTTGGAAAAGGAGAAAATGCTGGTTACCAGTAATTTCTCCTTTTTCCACAGTGTTTTCCGCCTTGCCTAAAAGAAAACTTTAATTTTTGAGTTGCCTTTATTTTGTTGTCTGCAAGTGCTTTCAATTTAGACCAGTCTAAAATTTTGTTGTTTAATAAATAGTTACTAGCAGACAAAAATTCAATTGTCCCAGATTTCAGCAGACAATTTCAAAAAACGGCCAAAAAAGTGGAAAAGGTACAGAAAGGATAAATATAAACATTATTGGAAAGAGACACTATTTGGATTATATGAAGAAAGCATTGTGTTGCAATGTACCAGTGTTTATCTGTAGATTCCTTTGACATAGTGTGCAAGTTGTTGGCTAAATACATGTACTCATGTTTTCTTTTTAAAAATCATCATCAAGTATAAGATTTTGAGCTTTTTTTACTTTCATTTATTTGCAGCTCAAAGCATCAGCAGAGATGAAAATGCTTGTCGCAAGCATTTTTACCTTTGGACACAGTGTTTTCAAAAACATACCGAACAACTTTAAAAATCAGGCTAGTTGGCTATGGGTTAAGTTTTGATTCAAGGGCCATTTATTTCTCTTTATACAAGTTGTATGGTCCCTAAATTTGTCTTAGAAGTATTCTCTGCATTAAACAAATTTAACAGTATGAGAATATATTCTAGCTGAAGTATTAAAATATACTTTCAATGTTCATCATACTACAAGGGCATACAATTAAAAAAAATACCAGAAAGATCTTTACAAGCTATTATTACTTATTTTGATGTTTAGAAAATATAAGAAAAATATGAGATTTTTGTTTTGGTCCCTTGAAATATTATGCAATAAAAGCCACATTTTCTTTTTTATGCAGTTCAAAGTTAAACTTCCTAGTCTTTTTGCGAGCCTTTTTGACAGGTCTGAATTGAGACAAAGCACTGGGATAAGAATGTAACACTTAGTATTCAATTGTTTTCTACTTTTGCCACAATATTTTCAAGCTGCTTCTCTCCAAGAGTAGTCAAAAGTCGTCATTGTGTGCGAAAGGGTATTGAAATGTCCTGCTTGAGATTGAGGTGTTTATTCACAAATATACTGTTTACTTGTTTCAACTACCTTTACATAATATTCATTTTGTTGTGGTACTCGATTCATGTTACTAGAAGATGATACTTCTTTCAAATTAAATTGAAAAAAAAGAAGCTTTGTTTCTGTTCTTCTTTTTGTTTAACTGTTTCATCTTAAATAGTATTGAGTTTTGTTGACTATTTCACTCTGCACATGATGAGAAACTTTTGGTCACATCCAAATTGAACGCACCTTCAGACCAGGGGGAACGATTTCTTCATTTACTCAATCTAATTCTAAAATCGACTTCCATGAGTACTTTCAGTACTTTGATGTTATCATTATCAGAATTATTGCAATTATTATGGTGGCAATGGTGGCAGTTGTACTAAGAATGTGGTAGAATAAATAGAAACGATAATATCAGCACTATCTATCTATCTATTTATTTTTCTATCTAATTTCTAATTCCTTTATCTTTATTTCAAACATGCAGATACCAATTAAGGTTTTACTTACATGGAGTAAGAGTGAAGAAAATGAGTTAAAAAAATTAGAGTTGTTGAAATTTAACACCCCATAAAAAGTAATATTCACCGTTTAAATTTTTACAGCTTGTCTCTTTTTTTTAAAGTTTTCAGTTTTTAATTAGTATTTATTTGTAAAGGCAGAACGTCCCTTAGCTACTTTAACCCTTTTCCAAACAATCCGTGGATTTTACGGGTCTGGAATAGAAGCCTATAGAAAACATTGTGTGAAAAGGAGAAAATCCTGGTAACCAGCATTTTCTCCTTTTCCCACAATGTTTTCTATCCTATCATAAACAGAAATCATCTTTTCAGCAAGAGTTGAATTGTCTGCAAATGCTTTCAATTTGGTCTAGTCCAAAAGTTTATCTATCGTTTGGGAAAGGGTTAACCGACATAAAGTAAGAAAATAGAAAAATACGATTAATTAAGAAAATGAATTAAAGTAAAAGAAAAGAAAAATAATACCCATACTACCTTGAATCTCACACGTCCCAAGGAAGGAATATTCACTGAATACATTGTTGCAATATCTTCTTCCAGTTGATGTACATAATCAATATAGACATATATAAATAACGATTCGTAAGGTCTCTTTTTAGGTACAGTATATCAATTCTAACGCTTCTAGTGCAACCTGGAATAAAATTTCTTACTAGTTGATAAAGAGGGTTTATACAGATATGATATTTTTGCACATTTCAGACCGACCAGAAATTCCTTTGATGTCTATCAAAGGGCTCAAGATGGCCCTGGATGGCTCACCTGAATTTTTGACAGGACCATAGCCATTTTTTTGAGGTTCAAACTTAGGAAACAAAATCTTTATTTTGCCACGTAATTTTGAAAAGGTCACCTGTAAAAGTTATTTCAAAATCGGTCACCACGCCTGCAATCATCACCACAACAATGATTTTTATGAATCGGAATTCTGCAAATAAATTATAGGATTCGTCACCCAATGACAATTTTTTTAAGAAGATCACATGCTCGATAGTGACAAAAACATTAGTCGAATAAGAGCACTACACGCAGGTGCCAACAATTGGCTGTTATTTTCGATGGATTGAAATTTTCCCAACAATTTTTTAGAAGGAACATTTCTGTGAAATTATTTCAAAAGCTGACCAGCCGTTCTAGAAAAGAAGAATTAAGACATTTCTGTCCCTGTAGTGCAAATAGTCCCCACCACAAGAGCCATGTTGCTTGACAGATTACGATTTTGTGATCACTTTTTTAAAAGAGTCACCCAAGGAACATTCGTATTAAATTATTCAAAAATTTAATCAACGGTTTCAGAGAATATTTTTTTTTTAAGAATTTCTTCATGTCCGTATAGTGTAAATAGCCTACAACCATCAAAGCCATGTTTCTTGATGGATCAGAATGTCGCGAACAGTTTGCAAAAAGGGTCATCAAAGAAAATCTTATGTGAAATTATGTCAAAATCTGACCAACCGTTTCAGAGAAGAATGTTTAAGAATTTCTTCATGTCCGTATAGTGCAAGCCCCCCGCCCTCCAATCAAAGGCATGTTTCTCGACTAATCAGCATTTTGCGAACAATTTTAGAAGAGGATCACCAAAGGAAAATTTCTGTAAAATTATTTCAAAATCTGACCAGCCGTTTCAGAGAAGAAGATTTTTTTAAAGAATTTCTTCATGGCCATAAAATGCAAGTAGCCCCCATTCACCAGAGCCATGGTTTCTTGACGGATCAAAAGTTTGCGAACAGTTATTGAAAAGTGTCATCTAAGGAACATTTCTGTGCAATTATTATTATTTTTTTTTTAATCTGACCACGGTTTCAGAGAAGAAGAATTTTAAAGAATTTCTTCATTTCCGTATAGTGCAAGTAGCCCCTATGTACCAGAGCCGTGTTTTTTGACGTAACCAAATTTCATGAACAAGTTTTGAAACGGGTCACCCACAGAACATCAATTTAAAATTATTTCAAAATGTGACTGGCGGTTTCAGAGAAGAAAAAAACTGATGAATTTCTTCATTTCTGTATAGTGCAAGTACCCCCTTCACCACAGCCATGTTTCTTGACGGATCAAATTTTCGCAACATGTTTTGAAAAGGGTCACCAAGGAACATATCTGTGAAATTATTTCAAAATCTAACCAGTGGTTTCAGAGGCGAAGATTTTTAAGGAATTTGTTGAGAAATTCCATTTGGTTGTCATGGCAACCAGAGCATTTGATGGAATCGAATTCCGTGAACAATTTTTAAAGAGGATTTCCCACGAACATTCCAGCCTGGTTTGGTCCAAATTGGCCAAGGAGGAGAAGATGGTTAAAAGAATTATTGACGCCGCACGACGGACATCGCAAGACGGACACAGCATGGCCCTAAAAGCCCCGCTTGGTCACGTTGTGCTCAAGTTAGCTAAAAAGTGGCTCCGTGAAAGTAGTACAATAATATTCACTTTTTAAATTAAAGCTAATTTTGTAAGATGGTATTATAGTGGAAATAACTGTTTTCAATTAGGAGGGTGTAGTTAACGCAAATAAGGACCTTTATTGAAAGAGTAGCCTGCTATGGTTTAGATGGCTGTGCATTCATTTTCAGCACTTCAACAGAAGAAAAAGTGATTTGTATATCATAAAGTAGCACGCACTCTTCAGCATTTTCTGGCTATTACACACAATGGTAGTGAAATATTCGGTATAGCAATAGCGTCTTTGTCTAACCGAAACTGGATTCTGGGGATCTATGTAATAAAACATACAGAGCAAACTAAGGCAAGGCATTGATAATCTAACGATTCAGGTTTCAATCCTGCTTTTCTTGTATGACACTTTTTATCTTCAAGGCACCAGGTTGCGCAACTAAGTTATTACATCATTTTTTTGCGTCGGTCTTAGTTTCAAACCGCTCGAATGATAAATAAAAGACAAAAAAAGGCCCATGTGAGACTATAAGATTGTGCATCATTCAACCATAGGCACAAACATATCTGTGATCGGGGTCGTGCTGAGTTGGGATTGTTATGGAATAAATATCACAATAGTGAAATATGAACGACTTTCTGAGTTCGAACGCTTTGTTACTTACAGCTACACACGGGTTACGTTAAGCAATTTGGACAATTTGTAAAAATCGAAAAGAAGTACTCATAATTTCTACACATTGTCCCTCCCAGCTAAAACATAATAATATGAGCAGTCGATACCCGAAGAATAACTGTCTTGGGTAAAAAGTGCAAGTGATTCCAAGATGTTTCTTTTACGACTAGGCCTTTTGTACTTGGTCTACTTATATCATGTTAACTTACAGAATCAAAGACTGGAGCTAGTTAAACAGGTTTGCCCATACTACAAACTATGTAAGCAGAACTCGTCTACAACTGAAAATGATTCCCCACCAGCAGGTTACGTTTCGTGCTGTCTACCTTGTAAGTGCGATGAAAAATGTTACGAGTTTTCTGATTGCTGTCCAGATGCCCCAGTGGCAAATGAACCAAGAAAACGCCCGAGAACAACCTGTAGATCGGCTCTCTACGAGGATCAATATGTAAATCTTAATCTATCAACTAAAAAGTATTTAATGATACAAAATTGTCCAAACCCAGATAACAGTTCTACAGCTCGGAGGTGTAACGAGGACTTTGAAGAGACGCCGATACCAGATGATATCGCTGTAGTTTCAGACATAAACGATCCATCAAGAATCTACAGAAACAAGTATTGTGCATTATGTAATGGCGTCAAAGAATCTAAAAGGTATGTTTTCCCTTATAGCTTTACCACTGTACGGCGAAATCAAGTTACTTGTACGAAAATGCATAATCAAACTGAAACATGCTTTTCTAAAACTTTATAGAAATATATTGCTAAGTGATTATTTTTTATCCAGCTCTACATCTCATAACATATCGTGGTTAGTATGAAGGTTGTAGACCTCAGAGATCTGGGCTATGCCAAGTATCCTCTCCTCGGGTGGCATGTTTTTCTTGCTTACCGCCCACACCAAGATCAGGCGAAGACACGAAGACAGACACTGGATGTACACTAAACACAACTCCGTTCTAAACCATATTGAAAAGTCTTTTCATTTGTTACATGGTTAAATTGCATTTTCAAGGCCGATATTCACCTACCATTCTAAAATTTGTTTGATTCTCGAAAATTTTCGACATTTCAAAGTAACGCAACTTCTGACTCGTCTAGCCATTCAGAAGTTTCTTTCTTAACTAAAAACTTGTATAAAAGTAAGACAGATTAAAATTGTTGATTAACACTATCCTCACTTCTGAAAAAGGTACATTTATTTCAGGATTAGATACGGTGCCGTTGGAATTCAATTCATTCAAGTTTTAACCCATTATCACACAAATCCTACTTTTGACGCCCCTGAAAAAGAAGCCTTTAGAAAACATTGTGGGCAAAGGAGAAAATGCTGGTAACCAGCATTTTCTCCTTTTCCCACAATGTTTTCTACCCTTCCCAAACCAAATTTCAATTTTTCAGTCAAATTATTTTTGTCGTCTGCAAATGTTTTCAATTTGGACCAGTCTAAAATTTTGTCGTTTGGTAATGAGTTAAGCCATCTTAACATGACCTGTGTACGAAAAGTTTTGTTGTAATTCTGGCAAGAGAAGAAACGCCATCTGAATGAAAAATTGAGCGTTCATTCAAATGGTCTGTAAGAATGGAATCTTAGTGGAAGACGGATCTACATGTACGTGTACGTGCAAATGGAATTACAAGCAAATGGTGACTACCTTCCATTTGTTTGATTATTCAAAGACTGATAATCAGGTGATATTCAACTTATCATTTGCAAAATATAAGCATGAAAGACAATTATTTGTTTTAATTAAAACTTTACCAAACAGTCCCGAGTTGCAAGGAACCTGAGGATTGTGGCTTTTGAAAACTTTTTGAAAAGGTAACCAGCATTTATATCATTACCCACAACATTTTTGTCCTGCCAAAGACAAATCCTACCAGTTGAACCACGTCTTGTTTTTTGGCTGTATATGCTGTAATAACCGGAAAATCTGAAATGCTATCGCACGGTTAAGAGATAAGACATGTCTCACTTATTCTAAGGATACATCTTCCTGGATAAAAATTTATGGTAACCACAACATAGTGTTCAAAACAAGGGTTGATCATTCTGCGACGCAATCAAAAGAAATCTAAGCTTAAGACCACATTGACCGATGTGAAAAAAAATCCTGATTTTCTAATAAAAAAAATCCTAAAATTTAAACAGAGAATTATAAAAATTCCTGAAATGAGCTCTTATTGAGAGCACTGAATGTCTGTCAATAAAATGAGATCGACAAGGTCAGGTTTTCGAAATTTCGATTTGGAACTATTCATTGTAACACTGCATTTTCATTATATATATCTCTTTCTAAACTAATGACATAGATGGAACATGAGGGTGCTGAAATGTATCGTCCCAGCCCTTACGCTGCATTTCTCATTATCGAAGACCAGGAGCATTTTAATGGAAAACTGTGCTATTGAATCATATCCCGAGCCGTCCGAAGCTCATCTACTTCCAGGGTGCCCTGAGAGCCATGAATGTGGTGGAGTAAAGAATGACGCTGAACCAGATGTTGTGTCAGCTTGTGAACAATCCTTCGGTATGTATGCTATGTGTCTGGAGCACTTTACACCTTTACCGGTAGACAAAGCTTTAGAAAAAATAATCCTACGACTTAAATGGAAATAAACAAGTTTTCTTCAGTATAACAGCATATTGAGCTGAGATTGTCCAAAATTTCATGTATATCTCTCATATCTTCACTAAGATCTATAAATATATTTTTTTGTTGTTGTTGTAATTTTGTTTCTACTTCGTTTTAATGGATTTATTTCCATTTTAATGGAAAGATAGAATCAAAGAAAGGAAGGTAAATTTTTGATAATGGGAATGTTTGTAGGGGGGTAAAAAACAGTATGGAAAAGGAAAACACTTCTCGTTTACGTAATTTGTGTTAAAAACCTTTATAACCAGAATTTTTAGGATGATTTTCAATTCTTTTATCTCTTATTTTTTTTGGTCTGATTTTGTTCTACAACTGCAGCACCTACCCTAATACAGACGGTCTCAGGCATTAACAGGGTTATCGTTTACAAAAACGTTTATTGTTTTGTGTGTGTCGAGCCACAATCGGCCAACCGAGCTCAAATTTGTAGCAAATTAATTGTCGAAGAAGCATCACGTTTGCCGCCGCTCATCATGTTCATGGATCTTAGAGAAGATATCATTACAAAAAGACTTGACGGAGAGTCATTGATTGGTCACCCTAGTAACTGCAGTGAAGATAGTTTCTACGACTACGTTTTTGTAAGTACTTCACTTCGCGCTCTTGTGGTCTAGTTTGCTTTGCGCTCTTAGAATACAAAACAAATCAAACTTTTTTTTTTAATTGCGTGTTTAAATGACCCTCAACAAGAGGCCGTTTGAAAAACAACAATATTTTGCAGCCTGTAAGAGAAGATCAGTTCATTTTAAACAAGTTCGTTGTATCATATCTGGATCTAGATACATTGGGAAATTTGAAGACTCTAGAAAGTCGTTTTATGAAAAGTTTAAAAAAAAAAATACTTAAAGAAGAATAAGTATTGGCTGTAAGAGTCGACAGGCATGGCGTTGCTATTGCAGCTAACCTTTGACACCAGTTGACGAGTTTATTTCTCTTTCCAGTGGCCTTGGGCCAGTTCGGATTTATCCGCTGAAAATCTACCGCCATGCATCATATCGTTTGCATTATTTATTGAATGACAGGCTTATTACAGTTCACATACCAACATATTACACGATGGCGCTATAAAACATAAAGTACTTCACTTCCCGCTCTTGTGATCTAGTTTACTTTACGCTCTTAGAATACAAAACAAATCAAACTTTTTTTTATTAAATCCGTGTTTAAATGATAATCGAATTACCTATTTTACCTCAAACTAAAATGCAGTGATCTGAAACATTTTTTTTAACTGAAACATTGCTCCGCTCTGTCAGGTATTTTTTACAGCCTGTAACCTTCCAGCATTTGTTGGGAAAAATGTAAATAGCGGACAATGAAGATCAAGATCAGACTGTAGTCCAGTCTCTACAGTCTGACCTTGATTTAAAATGTCCACAAAAAGCAGTCTGATCATCCCGAATATTACAGTTCACATACTAACATATTACATGATGGCGCTATAAATCATGAAGAGACCGTATTAGAATTTTCGTCTGTAAGGCACTACAAAATGTAATTGATCTTAACTCCACCCAGCATCTAGAAAATGTTCAGTTGTCTTGAGGTAGTATAAAAACTTTTTTATAAAGGAGAACTGTTCTTTTTAAACCGAATTAAGTCTCAATCTTAAATAAATGCATACTTTCAAACGGACATATCTTTCTTAAACTTTCAACACATATACGTATTCATAAGTCTAAACAATAAGAAAAATGGTACCAATCTGTGCTAGTTTTGAAAAAAAAAAAAAGGTTGAAGGTCACCTTGAAATTTTTTTTTCTTCAAGAAAATAATAGGATAAAAGCTCAGCTGCCGTAGTAGCCAAAGAAGAAATTGCTAAAATATTACGCCAGTTATTTGATTCTTTTGTCGAGTCAATTTGAAATTACTAATCGCAAATTAAGGGTTTCAAGAAATCTAAGGTAATCGGAAGAAATCATTGGAAGTTTTGCAAACTTGTATTGAAAGTTCTTGCGAATTTTTGTAGATGTTTATGGCGAATTGCCAAGGTGCTTTATCTATATTTCACATTATTCTAGAATTATCAAATATTGGTGCAAGGTCATCAACACAGAAAATGTCATTTAAATTGATTATACAACTGAGCAGTTAATGATTTTCATGTTTGAAAAACAAATTATGTTTGACAGATTTTATATAACAATGTTTTTTCCGACGTGTTTTATAATTATGATCTCTCTAAATCGAAAAGTTATGATAGAGTTTTTTTAACAAAGTGTTACTGATTGTTTCATACAGGCGTGGCAAGAGCCTGTTAACAATAGTTCAATATTAGTAGCATATAAGCATTTCAAAAGTACTTGTACTTATTAATATTATCTGGACTTGGTCCACTTAAACTTAAGATTTTACATTACGAAGCTGAGATTATCAGCTCATTCATTAAGGATTTAGGCGGGTAGGTATGGGCCAAACTGCTTTCCAAGGAACGAGAAATACTGCACCTTTTGTAATTTGCATGATGGTTAAGATACTTATCACTTCGTTTAGATTTGCCGTCTGTATGCTCAAGGAGAGCTACCTTGATAGAAAATTTTATCCAAGACCATCAGTATTCCATTTGTATTTCAAGAAATGGGTAAGAATGTGCTAAGAGTTGTTCTAGGTAGATTAAACAAGCTTTTTTATGTAAGAAATGTTCAAATCAATAAAACAAATAGTACCTAGCTGTTACTTATCAACTTATTATATACGTTCCAATTATTTAGCATAAGGCTTAATTTTGTTCACTTTATTTTTTTAATCAAATTTTGCTCCTAAATCTGTATCAAAAACTATTTTCTGTAAATGTTTTCTTTTTCTGTGTTTATATGTGTATATGTACGTGTGTATCTGTGTAGGTAGGTGTGCTCACATGTATGTGTATATGTGCATATATATATGTGTGTGTAGGATGTGTGTATGGGTGTGTGTATAAATACATGTAATCGTATGTTTATGTATGTGTATATGTTTATTTGTGCACATATGCGTATGCATATGCGTATATGTACAGATAGTAGCATGATTAGACGACGTGAAATCACGTGACATTTGTTATTATTTTGCCTGGGGTCAAGAGGATGTATTTAATGAACAAGTCTAGATAAAATTATGTTCTGTTCTGTTAAATCAACTCGATGTACATCACAATGACGACATATAATGTGTTAGAAATCTGTTGAGAAAAAGATATGTACGACTGTAAATGTAGTAGACTTTTTTGTTTAATGTGTATAATGTAATATGTTTGATAAAACATGTTATGCCCTTGGGTACATGGATAAAATTATTTTCAGAAAAGGCTATTTCCTTGTATATGGCTCATACTCTGTGCAAAGGGGACTTACTGCATTTCAAGATGACCCTGCATTGTCTGCGTCGGTTGGTCTGGACCTAAATACCTTATGATTTTTTTTCTATATGTCGAAGGACTAGTTTACCTAATGATTCTATAGGTTGTTGTCCGAAACGGATTATACGGATCTCTATCTCTGATTAGCATCACGGAAATGGATTAAGCCCCCTTTCGCCAGCTTATGACTACTTAAATGTGTTTTAGAAAAGATAAGAAGAAGCTTATATTTTTTTTTTCTTTTTATATTCATCAGAGTGAATGCAGAAAACTACACTGTGCTGGATTGGCAGCTGTATTGCAAGCCAAGTGTGTTTCTTTTGCTAACTTCCCACCTAATTCAGAATTGGGGATTTTTGTCAATTTCATTCCGACTTCATCAACGCCTGTAAACTTAACAGATCTTCAAGTAAGCCAGAGAAACATACGGACGCTTGAAATGATGTTTCTAAACAAAAATAAACTAGAAGATTGCTTGTTCTTCGTCTATAGGATAGATTGTTATCTGGAAAGATCTGGTCATACCCTTGAGTTCATTAGAATTCATTTTCATAGAATCTTGACAGAAAAGTGCACATACGAATATCTCATTCAGCAATTACAGAAGACTATTGCACTTCAATGGCGACAGGAAATTAAAATTGGCAGCTACGTCTTCCAGACAATTGGTCGTGTCAACTTTTTCATGTTTGAAGCTGGAAAACCTTCTCACGGTAATGACCCAAAGGTTGTATCAAAAACTATTTTCATGCTCGAGAAAGCTTTGTCGACGACATTAATTACCCCTGTCAGAGTTTTTACAGAGATGTTTTTATGTCCATACTTCATTTTGAATGCATCAGATTACTACGGCTATCTGCAAAAGGTATATGACGAGTTTATAAACATTAGTAACGAAACTCTGACAGCTAAAACAGATTTACACAACGGGTTTTACTTAATGCCTGAAAACAAGGTTGCTGTGTGCTTTGATACATACTTTGATTTTTCAAACAAAGCAAATTTTATCAATGAAAGTTTCAGATTAATACTGGTAGTTGCTTCGGTCTGTGTACTTTCTTGGTCTTTAGTTATTGATATATGTATATAGTGCCTGATAAAAACTAAAATTAATGTAACTTTGGTTACAACAAAAAAACGTTCGAGAACTCCAGCATACAATTCATGTGGAAGACACCCAGTGAGAGTGCTTTGAATGCACTTTCGTAATGCATCATATCAAAACCCAACATTCAAGTCGAAAGTCGAAAGGTACCATACAAGAATTCACTGTAAAGAAATACTATTAAAAATTATTTTCTTCTCTTCGATTTATGTTTTATTGGTTGTTTGCAGACAAATGTCATACGGAATACAAAACTTTAAAGCACTTGTAAAGATCGTTACTATTATAAAACAAGAAAGCCATGATGGTCCTGTATCGCTCCACTTGCTACTCCGTAAAAACCCTACACCTCAAACATTGCGACCCTTCGCCAATCGGTTTCGAACTAGAAGACTTACATACTTTTAGTCCTCTACCGGCGAAGCCGGAGGGGACTTAGGTTTGCATTCCGTCCGTCTGTCATCGACATTTTTATTAATCTCACAATGATTATGAAGGATTCCGGTGCCCACGCCAAGCCAGTGTTTGAACCAGCGACCCAAATGTTGACAAGTCATACATTTTAACCCCTTACCACACGATTCCTGTTTTTGACTCCTTTGCAAAATATTATTCAGGAAAACATTGTTAGAAAAGGAGAGATAGCTTTTTACAAACTATTTCTTACACAATGTTGTCCTATACAACACACTCGGATTTCAATACTGCAGTTTCTTTAAATTTGGACAGTCTTTTATTTTTTGTCATCTCGTTATGGGTTAAACGTGGTTTGAAAATGTCAAATTGGGCGCCCGCTTAAAGGTGGGTATTTAGAATTTTTACATCACACCAAATTCAAAAATATATGTATCACCGAAAGTTATATGAAAAAACAATACAATTCATCAATAACTAAGAATCATGAAATTTCAAAAAAAAATTTTTTTGGTGGTATTCCCTTAAAAGGCTACGTAGCCTCTTAAGCTATTTTTAGATTTCCCGCCAAAAATAAAACAGTATTATGGGAAGGTTGAGTGAGTAGCACATGACTAATGACTTAAATTCTATAAAATAAAAAACATGTAATTATTTTCCAAATGTCTAGAACTATGAATGCGACATTTGAAGCTTCGTCTATATATTTCCGATATGTAAATTAGCGAGTAGCTGATGTAAAAATAGACGGTGTTTCCCTTTAGTGTCGACCTGGGCAGTAGTAAATCTCTAATTTCTCTTGTTGTCGGATGGTTTTCGAGTACTGGGGTTTTATTAATGAAAATTATAAGGCTTCGGTAGTATAAGGATAATTTTTTGTATTTTTGTAAACTTTTCTGAAGGGCCACCTTTAATGCACAGTTCCTGACTAGATTTGTGTAACTATAAACTCAGCCCATAGGCGGTATCGGATAAAGATAAACATCAGACTTAAACAGTGTACATACTTATTCGGTGGACGTTTAACCTTTACCGGGTCCAAATACAAAGGACCGGTGACACAGGAATTTTTGCCCCTACATCAGCTCCAACATTATGCGGTGCTGATAAATAAACATTCCGTAATCAGTCCTAACTAGAAAAGTGGAAGTTTTTTCACACGGCAATTAATGCATGTGTGGCTCTTGTTCGACCTACGTTTTTAGTCACTATCGAGCATGTACTCTTGTTCAAGAAATTGTCCTTGGGTGATTTATCCAAATTTTTTTTTTTTTTTGCAGAATTCAAATTGACCAAAATCATTGATGATGATTGTAAGGGTGGTGACAGATTTTGAAATTACTTTTACAGGTTACCTTTTAAAAATCTCTTGGCAAAATAATGATTTTATTTCCAAAGTTTCACTACCACAAAAAATAAATACTATGGTCCTCTAAAAAATTCAGGTGAGCGATCCAGGGCCATTTTTGCCCTCATGTTTTAAATTTAATTTCACCTACATCAAAAGGAAACTTTTTTTTCGTATCTGTCTGTAGGTGACAGGTGTGGCACTGACAATCGCATTGAAAGTGGAGAAAGAATTAGATTCCTTATATAACTATTATTTACTGTTACACACTTTGTAACAAAATATATTGAATTTACTAGGAAACTAGATAGACTAATAAGCCATGGTTTTCGTTGCATTTGTGACAGACTTATAATCCATGTTTTTTTTTTTTTTGTATCTGGTTTCGTTGCATTTGTGACAGACTAATAATCCATGGTTGGGTTTTTTTTGTATCTTTTTTCGTTGCATTTGTGACAGACTAATAATCCGTGACTGTTTTTTTTTTTCGATGCATTTGTGACCGGTACAGATTTGACACAAAACTGCGTACTGTGCTGCTTTATCTTGAATCTACGCAGTACGCCATACCATTCTGACCTTTTTCTCTGATTAATTGAATTTGTGTTTATCGATCGACGCCACCGGTATGGGTGACGACCCCTGAAGATTGTAAGTATTGTTACAGGGAGTCAGATACAGCACGAAATCCATCCTAAGTGACACCATGGTCTGTATTCACCAACCATTCTTAAGAACATCCTTAGTCTTATTCTCCAGAATTTTGTCATTATGAAAGTAACAGAACTTCTGATTGGCTAAACCATTTGGTTTAGCCAATCAGAAGTTCTGTTACTTTCACAGTCAGGAAATCTTGAAGAATAAGACCAAGAACATTCTTAAGAATGGTTGGTGAATACGGACCCCGGTTCTTTAACGTGCTTCAGACGTATCATATCGTCACACGGGACCTCGGTTTAAAGTCTCATACGAAATACTATTTGTAGTTTTAGATGGCCAGCTGTACGAATAGAACCCACACCCTCAGGTGACCCGAAACGTTCCCGAGTCTTACGCTTTACTAACTGAGCCATGCGATCTGGTCACCTTCGTTTTTGTTGCATGAATCGCAAATAAGGCAAATTCATTTTGTGGTGGTCGAGTGAATGGAATTTAAATAAAGAAACCTAAAGACCAGTCTGTGCTGATTGTGTCGAGTTCAAATTAAGATCGTTGTAGTCCAAACCATTGTCTTGAAATTTTTGTAAACTCTTGTCAAACAAGATACCTTACCACCACCCCCCTTCCACACACACACACACCCACACACACACCCACACACACACACACATATGCACAAAAAAGCGGTAGCGTTACTCAACGGATTGAATTTGTCTCAAAAGAGTAGATCGCATTGTTTCAAAGATGCCAAACGCTAGTAACAAGCGATTTCTTCTTTTTCCGTAAAGTGTAAGTTGTGTTCTTCACCAGGCTCATCGAAATTCGGGTTTGTCCCAAACGAGTAATAAACGATCGATTCTGAGTTCAAGAATAGTGTATCCTGATGGAATCGTGTAACATCGCTCTTCATCGCCAAAATCGTACGGATTCGGCCTAGTCTCGGGTGATGCGTTATCGATGCGGGGAACCAGCGTCTATCGGCCGGTGTAGTGCAGAGAAATGATCCTCCCCTACAAATGACCCGGGTCATGGCACAAGACGTCATTTTACTACTTAGCGGAATGACCTATATCATAAACCTGTGGCATCCACCCTCGTTTGACTTCTATATAGCTGTACTATCACCTAGTACAAATGAATCTTTTTTTCTTCCGGACGGGTTTAACCCTTTCCCAAACGGCAAATTTTTCGACCAAGCCATATTGAAAGCATTTTGCAGACGACAAATTAACAGTTGCTAAAGAGATGATTTTTCTATATGATACGGTAGAAAACATTGTGGGAAAAGGAGAAAATGCTGGTTACCAGCATTTTCTCCTTTTCCCACAATGTTTTCAAATGGCTTCTATGCCTGACCCGTATAAACCAGGGACTGTTTGGGAAAGGTTTAAGAAAGTGAATCCAGCTGGCCAGGCCTCAGACGAGTTGCTAGTTGTGGTCTAAACCATTTCCTTGAAATTCTTGTTAACTCTTAACAAAGGAGATACTTTACTCTTCCCCACATCCCGGAAAAAAGCGGAAGCGCAAGCCATTGCAGAAAACAAATTAAATGTGACTCAACGGATCGGATTCGTCTCAAAAGAGTAGATCGCATTGTTTCAAAGATGGTAAGTGCTAGTAACAAGCGGTTTCTTATTTTTCTGAAATATGTCAGTTGTCTTTTTAACCAGGTTCGTCAAAATTTGGGATTGTCTCAATTTGGGAAGTCCCCCCCCCCCCACCAAATACATTTTAAACCATTGGCGTTTTTACTTCTGGCTTTAACCCTTTACCCCATAAGGCATTTCTGTGGCATCTCTAATTGACCCTAAATAACAGCAAGGATGAACCTGTTTCTTATGTGTAAATGACATCTTTTGATAGCATAGAAAACATTGTGACAAAAGGTGAAATTGCTCGTGACGAGCAATTTCACCTTTTGCCACAATGTTTTCCAAAGGCTCCTACCGGCAATGTGTAGAAACGAGTATCTATGGAGTAGAGGGTTAAAGTTTCTTTTCACTTGTATGGCGTAAACAGGTCAAGAGTTAAGTCGCCATATATTGGTAGTTAGGGTGGCATTGCTTAGCAATTGATATGCTTTTCCTAATTTACGAAAATGGTTTAAATGTAGAACACCAAAAAACAACATTGGTTCCCATTTAACACCCCGATCAGCATATCTCCAAAAGCATCAGTTAATTAAGTTTAAATCCTAAAATGCGACTAAAAGAGAGTTATTTGGGTAATGAAATGTATTTGAATTTTAATCAACCTATTTAAAAACTATGGAAAGAATTGTGAACCTAACAGTCTGTTAAATGTATGATTGGTCCTAGTTTTAAAATTAGGTAAGAAGTGGCCAGGTGGCCCTATATTTTGCTTATTCTTTTTAACCTGGTATTGAGGGTCATTTTTCTGCCGGTGTACTGCAGAAAAATGACCCTCCCCTACGTAGAGAAACTCTGGGGTCATTTCTCTACGTAGAATAATGACCCTGGTCATTCCTCTACGCATTGAAATGACCCATGGGTCATTTTGTAGGAAGGGTCATTTCTCTGCATTGCACCGTTGACTTACTCTTAGTCAAATCGTACAATAAGCGATTGTTATTTTCAGAATAACGTACACAGTTTTAAAAGGTGTGATTTCAGTTGAAATGCATATTACGCCTGCATTTAATTAAAACTTGTCAAGTTACTCCCTATAATCATTCCTCATTATTACATTACTAAAAATTTATTCAGGGCTTGTGCATTATAGTTAGTTCCAAAAATTGAACCCGTTAATCGTAGGATTCGAAACACGAAAAGTTCCTGTTTTTAACTCTTTACCGAACGACAAAATTTTAGCCTTGTTAAAATTGAAAGCATGTGCAGGCGACAGCATAAACATAGTTCAAAAATTGGGATTTGTTTCTAACAGGGTAGAAAGCATCGTCGGAAAAGGAAAAAAAATGCTGGTTATCAAAAAGCTTCTATCACAGAGTAATAAAGACCAGGGTTTGTTTGGTAAAGGGTTTGTTTGGTAAAAGGTTAAGCCGACCCTGTACCTCTACACCAATACCGCCACAAATGAGCAGTATACAGTGTCTTTTCGAAAAGCCTAATATCAACCTGCTGATACCCGGAAGTGCAACATTGACATACGCTATCCAATCGACATGACAACCTTTAATACTAGCTGACGAAAAACTATTCATGAGTTAAATGATGTGGATTGTCTTTAAACGGGTAGAAAAGATCTTGGGATAAGGAGAAAACACTGATCATGAGCACTTCCTCCTTTTACCACAGCGTTTTAAAAAGATTACCTTCTTTGCATCGTTACAATTAACCCTTTACCCCATAAGGCATTTCAATGGTATGTCTTATTGATCCTAAATAACAGAAAGGATGAAGCCGTTTCTTTTGTGTATATGACACCTTTTGATAGCATAGAAAACATTGTGAGAAAAGGTGAAATTGCTCGTCACGAGCAATTTCACCTTTTGCCACAATGTTTTCCAAAGGCCACTACAAGAAATGCGTAGAAATGAGTATCTAATGCAGTAAAGGGTTAAAAAGGGTAAGGGTCTAAAACAGAATACAGGTAAGCTCTATCGATTCATACAGCATAATGCTAACATTTTACCTTTATCATGTGACGCAAAAAAAAAATAGTCAATAAGTGAGTATAACAGGTACGATATGAGATCTGTGGACATATTCTTGTGAGTATACGTTTTTTTTTATTTGATAATCCATGATTTCGAACTTACGAGCGTATCAAAAACAATGTAGATCTACCATCATTTCTATTAATTGCACTGTTTTTTTTTATTTTAATTCACTATGGCATCATAAAAACACTCAACCCTTTACAAAGCACGTCCGAGTCTTTACAACCCTTGAGAAGAGGCATTTTGAAAACAATGTAGGAAAAGCGTTTCAGATCACCAACATTTTTATCCTGTCCAAACAATTACAACAAACACCTATCTCATCAACTGAGCCACATTAACATGCAGTTTGCCAAAGTACTTCTAGTATGGGGATATATAAAATCCTGTCGTTTAATACAGTCAAATGTTATCTTGACTTCTTGAAGGGCAAGCCAATATTCTCATTTTTTATGTGCCTATAGATGCTACTCTCTCTCTCTCTCTCTATCTCTCTCTCTCTCTCTCATTAAAGATTTACAGGTCTGTCTCTCTTTCTGCGCAAAACTGAGGTGAAATCGAGTCATAATACTTCCTCAATCATTTATCAATGTAAAGGTCGCTATGGCACACTTTATCATATCAATAATTTGTCATCCTCGTTATAGGCAGTCTATTCTCGAGAGACACTAGTCTTTTTCCATAGTAATGCGGCCATTTTAACGCTTTACTAAAGACAAATTTCTAATAATTATGTTGATATGGATAGGATTTGCAAATGACAAACCAGGGTCCGTATTTACCAATCATTGGTAAGAATATTCTCTGTCTTTTTCTCCAAGATTTTCCTCATATAAAGTAATACAACTTCTGATTGGCTAAACCAATTGGGTTAGCCAATCAAAGTTGTGTTACTTTTACACTTACAGGATTAGTTGGTGAATACGAACCCAGATGTTGCATTAATAATAAATGATGTTTTTTCTTTGAATGGATAGAAAGCATCGCGAAAATTGGTTACCAGCATTTTCGTCTTTTCCCGGGATTTATTTTTTCGAGTTGCCTTTTAAAGACCGCGAAAGCACGGGGTTGTATGCTTAGGGAAAACAAGCGTGTAACTCAAAAAATTATTGATGTTTTTTTAATAGGCGGTTTAAAGCATCTGCAAGGAGTATCGGCCCAGGCGAACCTGGGTCAAACATTTTTGCTATTGGTAAATTTAAAGGACAAAATAATCTTCCGGTCTTCCACATGATTCATTTGGTTGTTATAGAGCTTGAAGTTGTTATACAGCCTGAAGCTATGTTTGTTTCATGCCTTGCTCTTAAACCCCCCCTTCTTATAGCGCTGAATGTCTTTACATACAACATTAAAAAGAGTTTATTTCATCAGTTTGTAGTTAATATTGGGAAATATTTGCCGAAAAAGGGAAAGGCATACGAAAATAACGAGTGCCGTTAGGCACATGTTATTTTCGCGGACCTTTCCCTTTTGAGGCAAATATTCCCCCATATTTACCACAAGCTGATGAAATAAATTATATATTATACTTCCTCTGATTATTTGGCAACGAATGCCACTTTTAAAACTAGTGATCTCAAGTCAATTGACCAGATTTTCGGCAGGAGGAAAATATTCACTTTGACGGGGAAATAATCCCCCCCTAGCTTAAATGACGTCATTTCTTTACCCATAACATTTCTAAAAATAGACGCATGATATATGATATATAAGTCTAACATAGGTGAGTGTGTGCATTAAAACATTGTGCGAAAAGAGCAGAGACTGGTTACCAGCATTTTCTGCTTTTCCAACAATATATTAAAAAACTTCTTCTACGAGGAAGTTGATATGAAAACTCTGAAATATTTAGTATTCAGGTTAACCGAGGACCTTATTTTCAGTGTTAGTTACAGGTCATCATCCTTGGAGTCAGTCACCATAGCTAAGACAACACATTCATGACCACCGAACAGATATGTCGAGAACCGTGATTGAAATAAGATACAGCAGTCTCAATTTTCGAAGAATTTTGCTTTTAAAAGGTTCAAACTTAAAGTAATAATAAAGCCCCAAATTAAATAAAGCAGGTTTTTAAAGTAGTCGGCCCCTAATAGAAAACTGTTATCTCCACCATAATATAGTCCTACAAAATTTGCTATGATTAGAAAAGTGTGTCATTGTACTGCTTTAACCCATTACAAGACAATCCCTACTTTTGATGACCCTGAGAAAGAAGTCTTTGGAAAAAATTGTGGGAAAAGGAGTCTTATAAGACCCTCTTGAAGAGTGGAAAACAGTGTTGAAAAAGGAGAAAATGCTGGTTCCAATAATGTTTTTCACTGGCCTCTTTCTCAGGGTCCTCAAAAGTAGGGATTGTGTAGTAATGGGTTGACAAAAAAGTAACTCTGATTTTGATCTATAGCGTCTACAAAAGAGACAAAAGTTATGCAGAACCCTTTAAGCTTTAGTGCGAGTATATTTCTATGTAGCCTTGATCACAGACATATCACAATGAACTTTAAAGTGGCATACTATGAGTTTACTTAACATGCTTGGGTACAATACTGAATTCTATTGGATGAGTACACAGCAGAAGCGATCTATATATTGGACAAGGCGATAGCCGAGTTCACATTACAGAGTAGTTCTGCAGCGCACGAATGCAACTGTTATTCAATATTGTACCGAAGCATGTTAAATGGCCTCTTTATTTCAACTTCCGTATTGACTTTAAAGTAACGATAAGTAAAAGTCCATTTCAAACAGTTAAGAAAGAACAAGAGGGCCATTGGCCCTGGAACGCTCACCTTAGACTATAGCTTATGAGTAAAATTCAATTCTTTGAGCAACTTTGGTAAAGCTTCACCCAAGGAACATCCCTGCCAAGTTGCATCAAGTATGGACCAGTGGGTTAGGAGAAGAAGATGTTTAAAGAAATTGTTGACAGGCGACAGACGCCGGACATAGGGCAATCAAATATCATAAAACTCTGCACCTTCCAGTTTCAAAGAATAATTTTACATTTTCCTTCTTTGTCCGATGTTCGAACTTGTGTTCCCTGGGGCTGGGTCAGGTTTAACCAAAGCAGCATCCTTGGAACAAACTTGGTAGAGGTCCACTCAAAGATGCTACATACCAAGTATCAAAGCTCTACACCTTCCCGTTTAAGAGAAAAAGAAATTTAAAATTTTCCTTCTTTGTTCCTATGTTCCAACCTATGACCTCCGGGGCATGGCCAGTTTTGACGCCAGGGACATCATATGACCAAACTTGGTAGAAGTCCACTAGAAGATTCTACATACCTATTATCAAAGCTCTGCACCTTCATGTTTCAGAGAAGATTTCTAAAGTTTTCCTTCTTTGTTGCTATGTTCGAACCTGTGACCCCCCCCCCGAGGCAGGGCCAGTTTTGACCCAAAGGGCACAATATGAACAAACTTGGTAGAGATCCACTAGGAATTGCTACAGGCCAAATATCATAGTTCTATGCCTTCTAGTTTTAGAGAAGAATAATTTTAAAATTTTCTTTCATTGTTCCTATGTTCGAACTTGTGAACCCCGGGGTGGGGCCAGTTTTGACCCCAGGGACATCATTTGAATAAACTTGATAGAGGTCTACTAGGAGATACAACAGACCAAATAGCAAAGCTCTATGCTCTTTATTTTCTGAGGAAGAGAATTTTAAAGTTTTCCTTCTTTGTTCCTATGCTCAAAATTGTGATCCCCGGGGTGGGACCAGTTTTGAACACAGGGACATAATTTGAACAAACTTGGTAGAGGTCCACTAGGAGATGCTACATACCAAATATCACAGCTCTACGCCTACAGGTTTTAGAGTAGAAGATTTTTAAAATTTTCCTTCTTTGTTCCTATGCTCAAACTTGTGACCCCCGGGGTGATGTCAGTTTTGACCCTAGGGGCATAATTTGAATACACTTTGTAGAGGTTGACTAGGAGATGCCACATACCAAATATCAAAGCTCTATGTCTTCAAGTTTCAGAGGAGAAGATTTTTAAAGTTTTCCTTCTTTGCTCCTATGCTCAAATTTGTGACCCCTGGGGAGGGGCCAGTTTTTACCTCAGGGATATAATTTGAACAAACTTGGTAGATTTCTACTAGGAGATACTACATACCAAATATCAAAGCTCTAAACCTTCAAGTTTCAGAGAAGAAGATTTTCAAAGTTTTCCTTCTTTGTTCCTATGCTCAAACGCGTTATCCCCCGGGGCGGGGCCAGTTTTGACCCTAGGGGCATAATTCGAAGAAACTTGGTAGAGGTTTATTAGGAGATGATACATACCAAATATCCAAGCTCTACCCCTTCTAGTTTCAGAGGAGAAGATTTTCAAAGATTTCGGTTTTTTTTTTTCGTTTTGTTGCCATGGCAATCAGAGTTATGGGTGGAATTAAATTCTTTGAACAATTTTGGTAGAACTTTACCAAAAGAACATTCCTGCCAAGTTTCATGAAGATTGGCGTGGTGGTTTAGGAGGAGATGTTTAAAGAAATTGTTGACGGACGACGGACGACGGACATTGGGCAATCACAATAGCGCACCTTTAGCACTTTGTGCTAAGGTGAGCTAAAACGAGGATTTTGTAGTTACTCTTTTATTACAACAATAGACAACTCTTTTGGTCAAATATCGATGAAAAATCTAGGACAGTTCTCACACTGTTGTTTTTAGCCATATTGAAAATAGGGTAAAGTCCGCCATTTTCAAAGCTTCACAAACTGCTTAATGGCAAACTTGCCGCTCTTCCTGTCTAAAGTAAGTCTTTATTCCTTCATGAATGCATTAAAAACGATTTGTCAACAGATTGCGCTTCTCGCTCAATCCCAACAAACATGGGCACCTTGGAATTTTTCCTTGTCAAAAACACGCAGTAACCCTAATTTTTGTTACTCAAAACACAACACAAACACTGCTTAATAATAAAGCAAATCTAATTTACATATCGCAAAGCCTTCTAAGCTCCATAAAACAGTGCAAGAAGTGTTATTGCAAATTTTCACAAGGGACTACTTTTGACTGACACGAACCGATAGTAGTCTAGCAGTGGCTCGACACGTATATAAAAAGAATTTGACTTTCGAATCGGTTTAATTTTTTGCCTTTTTGCTGATTCTGGTAATTGTAACAAAGATGGGATTAAATGCCATTTTCGAAGAGAAAAAACCTTTTCTGTTTAACCTGACTCCATTTGCGACCAAGACCCTAAAATTGCAAATTTGAAGCACAGTGACTGGTCCTACAAAATTTAGCATATCTCAGTCAAAAGCTAATGGAATGACATGAAACATGATGTTCACTATTTTAGACACGTTTGTTTGTCTTTTTAACCCATTTTCCATTTAATATATTGAAAATGTTGCATGTAAAGTAACCTTTCGACAAAATAGGGATGGCCGTTATAAACCATGACAGACATGCACTTTAATCTTCAAGAGATGCAAGTACTGCAAAATATCCATGAACAGAGTTTCTTTTGTTACAGTGTCTTCATCTAAGACAAATGGTGAGTAATATCTACGATCTATGATTTAACCAGCTATAAATTCTGATAAATTTAGCTGATGTAATGCAGAGAAATAACCCCCATTACAAAATGACCCAAGGTCATTTCTCGACGTAGAGGAATGACACATGGGTCATTTCTCTACGTCGAGAAATGACCCGTGGGTCATTTCACGACGTAGAATCATGACCCGGGTCATTTTTCTACATAGAGAAATGACCCATGGGTCATTCCTCTACGTCGAGAAATGACCCGTGGGTCATTTTGTAATGGGGTCATTTCTCTGCATTACACCGGCCATTTTCAAACATCCAGACCGCTGAAACTCGACAGAGCAAAGAAGAAGAAGCCCTTCATCTTAAACTTGTTCAGGAAAAGGAACTTATTTCACAAAGGAAAAAAAAACTTACCTGAATATTTACGACATGAAAACAGTGTAACATCTTCTTATGAAAGCCCTCCAAGATCTCCAGTCACAGATAGCTTGCAATACTTTGATGATTTCGCAACAACAGCGAAGCCGTTCAATTTTTGATCACTGAGTCTGAAAAAGACGTGAAATGATATTACAGGGAATTGCATCATCAACAGTGGGAAATGCTGGAAACTATCTACATTCTATCAAAGAGTATCCTTATTCAAATTGTTGGGGGGCTTTTTTACTCTTCAAGATTGAAAATAACAACGGTTCTGCTATAAGGTTGGAATTTCACTGCAAGACATGTAGGAATGAATCCAAGAGAATGAACAAGTATGATGAAATACCAATAAAAAAAGCAAGTGAATCTATCAATACATAACCCATTGTGAAACTGAACACAAAAACAGTTACTAAGCACCTCAAGAACAGTGTTAGATAGTAAAATGCCTAAAAAAATGAACTGCCAAGAGAAAAAGAGAAATGCTGTCCATGCAAGACTTAAAAAATTCGCACATCATGCTGCAGGAAAGAAGTTATCAAGAACCTAACAATGTGAAAGGGATCTTACACTTAAACATTCAAACGCATGCCTAGAGACCTAAATAAGTTAACTCATTACTTTAGACAGAAGAAAGATATATAAGGAAGAAAACAAGAAATAGGAGAGAACATGGGAGGGGGAGTGGGGTAACACTGTCTAGTGCAAAGCAGCACTACTGAGGCCTGATGCTTACTGAGATAGAGAGAGAGAGGGAGAAGAGAACATGGGGGTATGTTAGAAACGATTAAGAACTGCTGCTGCAATATTTCCATGGGGAGAAAAAACAGAACAAACGGACAGATAGCCAAAGTGAGAAAGATAGAGAGTAATGCCAGGCAAGAAAGACAGAGAAAGAAATTAATTTGGAAAGGATTCTTTACAAAATTCTAGCTCTTTCTGCTACAATGTTTTCATGGGGGGACACATACACAGGTTTGGGAATACTAGAAACAGCTGATTAAACAATAGAATTGGGAAAATTTGCAGAAAGGATTAAAGGTATTAATTGGTACTTACATCTCCTCAATTCCAACAGGCTTTCTGGCTCCTCTTGCCACAATAAGTTTTACACAGTAAGGATGCCCCTGTCAAACAACATTTCCCACCATTTATTAACAAAACTTTCTTTCAGGTTCAAATGGTCTGTAATACAAAGCTTGGAATAACCGAGGTGCTCAGCATGAAACTTTGGTCAACATTCAGAGATTTCCTATTCTCAATAACTGTCATTATGTGGGCTGTTTGGTTTGAAACCGAGCCTGAGTGCGGTAACGTGGATCTTTGAATCTGAAATACCCATGTCCGGTCATACTTACACTACAAATCTAAAACAAGTGTTTTCCATTTGCATGCAATTAACACGCATTTTAAAGTTTTTTCCAGTCATTTTGTAAAAAAAAAATAATCAAATGTAAATTTTTAAAGGAAATAATTTAAAAATTACATTAACATAATTGAAAATGAATATTGATTCATTTATCTGAAAAACTGTTCAGCTGTTTAGCATGAGAAAACTTGAAGACAAACCGGCCTTGATTTATTCCAGTGCAAAGGGTTTTTGACAACATGAAAACTTTAAAAATTTCCCTGTTTTAAAATCGAAATTAGATTGAAAATTAAAATTCAACATACCTCAGCCCAACTTATGATAGATTCCTGTTTTAAGGCCTCCCACTTAGTTGTATACCAAATTTCAACTGGTTATGTCTGAAAATAAATTCACCAGACTTTTTAATGTACTTTCGCTTCTCAATCATTTAGGTGTCGCACCACTGTTTTAAGCCATATCGAAAATAGAGTGAAATCGACCATTTTTGAAACTTCATAGATCGCATAATGGCAAACTTTTCGCTTTTCAGTCTTTTGCTGTGTTCAATACATTTTTAGTCCTTCAACAAAAATGTATTTAAAACAAATTGTCAACAGATCGCATATTTCGCTAAATCCCAACAAACACGGGTACCCTGGAATTGTTCCCTCTCAAAAACACTTGTTCACTGCACTGACCCCATTTTTTTGTTCCTCCAGTGACACAAAATAATCCACTCAATATACAATAAAACACATAAGTAGTCTCCTACTGTCTAGATATAAAGCAAATCTACATTACATAACACTAACCCCTATTAGCTCCATAAAACAGTGCAAGAAAAGTGTTACTGCAAATTTTCATATAACATCACTTTTGACTACTATGAAGCGGATGCAGTCTCGCATTGGTGCAACACATATATAAAAAAATCTGACCTTCAAGTCGGTTTTATTTTTGTTCTTTTTGCTGAATCCGATAATTGCTACAAAAAAAGAATCCAAGGCAATTTACAAAGAGAAAACACCTATTCTGACTCTATTTGCGACCAAGACCCTAAATTTGCAAATTTTGAGCACAGTGACTAGTTATACAAAATTTAGCATATCTCATTCGAAAGTCAATGGATTTACATGAAACATAAAGTTCACTATTTTAGATCCGTTTGTCTTTTTAACCCAATTTCACCATAATATACTCAAAACATTGCGTGAGTAACCTTTTTACCAGAAAGACTCATTCTGAGGGCTAAAATTCAGGCGAGTTTCAAATCTTTTCCTAATAATTTCCCATTTGACTAGCCAAATGCACATTTCTTAGCTTTTAATTCAAGAGTCAAGCATTCTCAGTCAAAAGGAGATTGGATATAAGAAAGACAGAATAGAGATGGCCGTTATAAAACATGACAGATATGGACCTTAATCTTCAAGAGATACCAGTGCTGCAAAATGTCTGTGCACAGAGTTTCTTTTGTTACAGTGTCTTCATATATGACAAATGGTGAGTAATTTCTACGATCTATGATTTAATATCTGTTATAAGTAAGCCGGCCCTTTTTAAACATCCAGACCGCTGGACTTTGACAGGGCAAAGAAGAAGAAAAACCCTTTATCTTAAACTTGTTTAAGAAAGGGAACTTATTTCACAAGAGAAAAAAGAACTTACCTGACAATTCACGACATGAAAACAGTGTAACATCTTATGAAAGCAGTCGGACATCTCCTTTGATGATTTCGTAGCCACAGCGAAGACATTCAATGTTTTGTTATACAGTCTGAAAAGGACGGGAAATGATTTTGAAAGGAATTGCATTATCAACATTTGGAAATGCTGGAAACCATCTACACTCTTATCAAAGAATATCCATTTACAAAGTGCTGGGTGGTTGATTTGCTCTCCAAGACTGAAAATAACAATTGTTCTGCTATGAAGTTGCAATTTCACTACAAGACATGTAGATATGAATCCCAGAGAATGAACAAGTATGATGAAATACCAATGAAAAAAGTAAGTGCTTCTACCTTTAAATACCTCATTGTGAAACTAGACACAAACACAGTTACAAAGCATCTCAAGAAGAGTGTTAGATAGTAAAGTGCTTAAAAAGATGAACTTCCAAAAGAGAAAGAGACATGCTGTCTAAGCAAGACTTAAACATTAGCACATTCCGCTGTAGGAAAGAAGTTATCCAGAGCCTTACTTTGTGAAAGGGGTCTTGGACTTATACATTCAAACACATGCCTTGAGACCTAAATAGGTTAACTCATTATTTTAGATAGAAGAAAGATATATAAGAGAGAAAACAAGAAATAGGAGAAAACATGGTTGGGGGAAAACATTGTCTACTGCAAAGCAGCACTGTCAGATGATGGCTGAGATAGATAGATAGATAGATAGGTAGAGAGAGAGAGAAGAAAGTGGGGGTATCTTAGAAGCGATTTAGAACTGCTGCTGCAGTATTTCCATGGGAAGGAAAAAAACAGGACAAACGGACGGATAGACAGAGTGAGAAAGATAGAGAATAATGTCAGGTAAGAAAGGCAGAGACAGAAATTAATTTTGGGAAGGATTCTTTACAAAATTCTGGCTCTTTCTGCTACAATGTTTTCATGGGGGGACACATACACAGGTTTGGGAATACTAGAAACAGCTGATTAAACAATAGAATTGGAAAAATTTGCAGAAAGGATTAAAGGTATTAATTGGTACTTACATCTCCTCAATTCCAACAGGCTTTCTGGCTCCTCTTGCCACAATAAGTTTTACACAGTAAGGATGCCCCTGTCAAAACAAAATTTCCCACCATTTATTTACAAAACTTTCTTTCAGGTTCAAATGGTCTGTAATACAAAGCTTGGAATAACCGAGGTGCTCAGCATGAAACTTTGGTCAACATTCAGAGATTTCCTATTCTCAATAACTGTCATTATGTGGGCTGTTTGGTTTGAAGCGGAGCCCGAGTGCAGTAACTTCGATCTTTGAATCTGAAATACCCATGTCCAGTCATACTTACACTACAAATCTAAAACAAGTATTTTCTATTTCCATGAAGTTAACGCGTATTTTAAAGTTTGTTTCCAGTCATTTAGTCAAAAATAACTGGATTTTAAATTTTAAAATAATTTAAATTAGATTAACATAATTGAAAATGAATAATTTAAAATGAATATTAAATCACTTATCTTAAAACGTGTTCAGCTGTAACATTCTCGGAGTAACGGACTGAAAACTTTAAATTTTCTCTGTTTCGAATTCGAAATTAAATCAAAAATTACAATTTTGCATACCTCAGCCAAACTTCCTGTTTCAAGGCCTCCCAGTTAGTTGTATACCAAATTTCAACTGGTTCAGTATGCCTGAAAATGAATTAAAGTAATTTCGCTTCTCACTCAATTAGTTGTCGCACCGATTTTTAAGCCATATTGAAATAGAGTGAAATCGACCATTGTTAAAGATTCATAGATCGCTTAATGGCAAACTTTTCGCTTTTTCGTCTCTTGCTGTCTAAGAACGTCTTTAGTTCTTCAAAAAATGCATAAAGAACAGTTTCCTTTTTTTGCTAAATCCCAACAAACACGGGTATCCTGGACTTTTCCCTCTCAAAAACGTTTGTTCACCGCTGTAACCCCATTTTTTTTTTTTTTTTTTTTTGTTCTTCCAGTAACACAAATAGTCCACTCAACATACAATAGAATCATATAGATAGTCACATACTGTCTTAATATAAAGCAAATCTACATTACATACTGCTAAGCCTTCTAAGCTCCATAAAACAGTGCGAGAATAGTGCTACTGCAAATTTTCACATGGTACTACTTTTGACTACTACACAATAGTCTCGCAGTGGTGCGACACCTTTACAAAACAAAAGGGCCATTGGCCCTTGAACGCTCATCGTAGATTCAATTCTTTGAACAACTTTGGTAAAGTTTAACCCAAGGAATATCCCTGCCAAGTTTCATCAAGATTGGCCCAGTGGGTTAGGAAAAGAAGATGTTTAAAGAAATTCTTGATGGACGATGGACGACAGACGCCGGACATTAGGCAATCAAATATTAAAGCTCTACATCTTCCAGTTTCAAAGAAGAATTTTAAACTTTTTCTTTCTTTGTCCTATGTCCGAACTTGTGGTCCCCGGGCCTCAGCCAAATTTGACCAAAGCAGCATCCTCGGAACAAACTTGGTAGAAGTCCACTCAAAGATGCTGCATATCAAATATCAAAACTCTACACCGTCCCGTTTAAGAGAAAAGAAATTTAAAATTTTCCTTCTTTTTTCCTATCTTCCAACCCCTGACCTCCGATTTTGACGCCAGTGACATCATATGAGGAAGATTCTAAAGTTTTCCTTCTTTGTTGCTATCTTCGAACCTGTGACCCCTGGGGCGGGTCCAGTTTTGACCCCAAATGCATAATATAAACAAACTTGATAGAGATCCACTAGGAATTGCTACATGACAAATATCATAGCTCTATGCCTTCTAGTTTTAGAAAAGAAGAATTTCAAAATTTTCTTTCTTTGTTCCTATCTTCGAACTGGTGACCCCTGGGGCGGGGCCAGTTTTGACCCCATGGGCATAATTTGAACAAACGTTGTAGAGGTCCACTAGGAGATGCCATAAACCAAATATCAAAGCTTTTCGCCATCTGGTTTTTGAGAAAATTTTTAAAGTTTTCCTTCTTTATGCTCAAACTTGTGACCCACGGGGAGAGGCCAGTTTTGATCCCAGGGGCATCAATTGAACAAACAAGGTAGAGGTTTACTAGGAGACGCAACAGACCAAATATCAAAGCTCTATGCTGTCTAGTTTCTGAGAAGAAGATGTTTTAAGTTTTCCTCCTTTGTTCCTATGCTTAAACTTGTGACCCCCTAGGTGGGGGCCAGTTTTGATCCCAGGGGCATAATTTGAACAAAGTTGGTACAGGTCTACTAGGAGATGCCACATAAAAAATATCAAAGCTCTACGCCTTCAAATTTCAGAGGAGAAGATTTTTAATGTTTTCCTTCTTAGTTCCTATGCTCAAACTTGTGACCCCCGGGCTGGGACCAGTTTTGACCCCATGGGCATAAGTTGAACAAACTTGGTAGAGGTCTACTAGGAGATGCCACATACCAAAATATCAAAGCTATACGCTTTCAAATTTCAGAGGAAAAGATTTTTAACGTTTTCCTTCTTTGTTCCTGCGACTTCATATGAGGAAGATTTTTAAAGTTTTCCTTCTTTTTGCTATCTTCGAACCCGTGACCTCCGCGACAGGGCCAGTTTTGACCCCAAGGAGATAATATAAACAAACTTGGTAGAGATCGACTAGGAATTGCTACATGACAAATATCATAGCTCTAAGCCTTCTTGTTTTAGAAAAGAAGAATTTTAAAATTTTCTTTCTTTGTTCCTTTGTTCGAACTGGTGACCCCTGGGGCGGGGACAGTTTTGACCCCACGGGCATAATTTGAACAAACTTGGTAGTGGTCCACTAGGAGATGCCACAGACCAAATATCAAAGCTCTACGCCTTCAGATTTCAGAGGAGAAATTTTATAAAGTTTTCCTTCTTTGTTCTTATGCTCAAACTTGTGACTCCCGGGGAGAGGCCAGTTTTGATCCCAGGGGCATAATTTGAATAAACTTGGTAGAGGTCTACTAGGAGATGCAACAGAACAAAATATCAAAGCTCTACGCTTTCTAGTTTCTGAGAGGATGTTTACGGTTTTCCTCCTTTGTTCCTATGCTCAAACTTGTGACCCCCGGGATGGGGCCAGTTTTGACCCCAGGGGCATAAGTTGAACAAACTTGGTAGAGGTCCACTAGGAGATGCCACATACCAAACTATCAAAGCTATACGCTTTCAAATTTCAGAGGAAAAGATTTTTAACGTTTTCCTTTTTTGTTCCTGGGACATCATATGAGGAAGATTTTTAAAGTTTTCCTTCTTTGTTGCTATCTTCGAACCTGTGACCCCCGAGGCAGGGCCAGTTTTGACCCCAAGGAGATAATATAAACAAACTTGGTAGAGATCGACTAGGAATTGCTACATGACAAATATCATAGCTCTAAGCCCTCTAGTTTTAGAAAAGAAAAATTACAAAAGTTTCTTTCTTTGTTCCTATGTTCGAACTGGTGACCCCTGGGGCGGGGCCAGTTTTGACCCCACGGGCATAATTTGAACAAACTTGGTAGTGGTCCACTAGGAGATGCCACATAGCAAATATCAAAGCTCTACGCCTTCAAATTTCAGATGAGAAATTTTATAAAGTTTTCCTTCTTTGTTCTTATGCTCAAACTTGTGACCCCCGGGGAGAGGCCAGTTTTGATCCCAGGGGCATAATTTGAATAAACTTGGTAGAGGTCCACTAGGAGATGCCACATTCCAAATATCAAAGCTATACGCTTTCAAATTTCAGAAGAAAAGATTTTTAAAGTTTTCCTTCTTTGTTCCTATGCTCAAACTTGTGACCCCTGGGGTGGGGGCCAGTTTTGATTCCTGGGGCATAATTTGAACAAACTTGGAGAGGTCTACTAGGAGATGCCACATACCAAATATCAAAGCTCTGCGCCTTCAAGTTTCAGAGGAGAAGATTTTTGATGTTTTCCTTCTTTGTTCCTATGCTCAGACTTGTGACCCCCGGGGTGGGGCCAGTTTTGACTCTATGGACATAATTTGAATATATTTGGTAGAGGTCTAATAGGAGATGCCACATACTTAATATCAAAGCTCTACGCCTTTTAGTTTCAGAGAAGAATGTTTTCAAAGATTTCGTTTTTTCCTCTCTTTGTTGCCATGGCAACAAGAGGTATGGGTGGAATTCAATTTCTTTAATAATCTTGGTAGAGCTTCACCTAAGGAATATTCCTGCCAAGTTTCATGAAGATTGGCTTAGTGTTTTAGGAGAAGATGTTTAAAGAAATTGTTGACGGACGACGGACGACGGACGCCGGACATAGGGCGATCACTATAGCTTACCTTTAGCACTTTGTGCTAAGGTAAGCTAAAAATAATTTCAACTTTCTAATCGATTATATTTTTCCATTTTGCCGAATCCGGTAATTGCGACAAAGACAGAAATCAATGCCATTTTCGAAGATAAACGCCTATTCTATTTAACGTGACTGTTTTTGCAGCTAAGACCCTAAAATAGGAAATATTTTGCCAGTGACTAGTTGTACAAAATCAAGCCGTCATAAGTCATAGGTTTTAAATGATACAAAGTTCACTATTTTAGACCCGTTTGTCAGTCTTTCTAACCAACTTTCACTTCTACATACTTAAAACATTGCATGAAAAGTAACCTTTTGACAAAAAAAACTCATTCTGAGGGCCAAAATTAAGGTTTTTTTTTATATATCCTTTCTATAGAATTTTCCATGTGACCTGCTAAATGCACATTTTTTTAGCTTTTTATTCAAAAGTAAAGCATTCTAAGCTGAAAGGAGATTGGATATATAAGAAGTCAAGCATTCTCAGTAGAAAAGAAATTGGATACAAGAATGACAGAATAGGGATGGTCATTATAAAACATGACAGATATGCACCTTAATCTTCAAGAGATACCAGTGTTGCAAAATGTCTTTGCACAGTTTCTTTTGTTTCAGTGTCTTCATCTATGATAAATAATAATAATTTCTACAGACCGAACTATCTGTGATGTAACCATCTAAAAATCCTGATAAAGTTAGCCGGCCCTTTTCAAATATCCAGATAGCTGGAATTGGACAGAATTAGGATGGCCGTTATAGAACCTGACAGACATGCAACTTAATCTTCAAGAAATACCACAGCTGCAAAATGTCTGTGCACAGAGTTTCTTTTGTTACAGTGTCTTCATCTCTGACAAAAGGTGAGTAATTTCTATAGACCAGACTATCTATGATGCAACCAGCTAGAAACTCTGATAAAGTTGGCCAGCCCTATTCAAACATCCAGACGGCTGGAATTTGACAGGACAACAAAAAAGAAGCCCTACACCTTAAACTTGTTCAAGAAAGGGAAGGAACTTATTTCACAAAGGAAAAAAAATGCCTGAATATTCACAGCAATTAAAATAGTGTAACATCTCTTTAACAAAGTAGTCTAACTTCTCCAGTCATAGACAGCTTGCTAAACTTTGATTATTTCGCAGCCACAGCGAAGCCGTTCAATCTTTGGTCACAGAGTCTGAAAAAGATGGGAAATAATTTTACAGGAATTGCATCACCAACATGGGGGAAATGCTGGAAACCATCAACACTCTTATCAAAGAATATCCCTGTACAAAGTGTTTGGTGGTTGATTTGCACTCCAAGACTGAAATTAACAATGGTTCTTCCATGAAGTTGCAATTTCACTGCAAGACATTTATATATAAATCCAAGAGAGTGAAAACGAATATGATGAATTACCAAGAAAATGCAAGCTTCTGTCAATACCTACCCCATTGTGTAAATAGACACAAAAACAGTTACAAGGCATCTCAATAAGAGTGTTACATAGTAAAGTGCTTAAAAAGATGAACTGCCAAGAAAAAAAGAGACATACGGTCCAAGTAAGACTTAAACAATAGCATATCATGCTGCAGGAAGGAGCTATCCAAAGCCTTACTATGTGAAAGGGCTCTTGGACTTAAACATTTAAACACATGCCTGGCGACCTAAAAAGGTTAACTCATTACCTTATACAGGAGTACGATATATAAGGAAAACAACAAGAAATAAAAGAGAAGATGGAAGCCGGGGGAGGGGGTAACTCTGTCTAGTGCAAAGAAGCACTATGATAAGGCCTGATACTGGCTGAGAGAGAGGTGAAGAGAGAGAAAGAGCAAGTGGGGGTATCTTATAAGTGATTAAGGCTTGCTGCTGCAATACTTCCATGGGAAGAAATAATAGGACAGACAGACAGAGTGAGAAAGATAGAGAGTAACATGTAAAAAAGGCAGAGAAAGAAACTGATTTTGGGAAGGGTCCTGTACCTAATTCTGGCTCCTTCTGCAACAATGTTTTCATAGGGGACACAAACAGTGGATTTGGAATTCTAGAGACAGCTGTTTAAACAACGGGATTGGAAACATGTGCAGAGAGGATTAAAGGTATTAAATGGTACGAACATCTCCTCAATTCCAACAGGTCGTCTGGCTCCTTTTGCCGCAATAAATTTACACAGTCAATACAAATGCTCCTCGAAATTAAACTGAAAATTAATATTCTACATACCTCAGCCCAGCTTTTGATAGATTCCTGTTTCAAGGCCTCCCACTTAGTTGTATACCAAATTTCGGCTGGTTATGCCTGAAAATAAATTCACCAGACTGTTTAACGTACTGTCGCTTTTCAATCATTTAGGTGTCGCACCACTGTTTTAAGCCATATAGAAAATGGACTGAAATCGACCATCACAGATCGCTTAATGGCAAACTTTTCGCTTTTCCGTCTCTTGCTGTCAAAAATATGTTCCAAGTCCTTCAAAAAATGCATAAGGAATAATATGTGAACAGATTGTGATTTTCGCGAAATCCCAACAAACACGGGCACCCTGGAATTTTTCCCTTTCAAAAAACACTTGATCACCGCAATGACCACATTTTTTTTATTCCTCCAGTGACACAAAATAGTCCACTCACTATACGAGAAAAGTGCTACTGCAAATTTTCACACAAGACCACTTATGCCTACTACGAACCGGAAGCAGTCTCGCAATTTAGCAACAACGTCCGGTTTCCAGTCTCGTTTTGAAAAAATCCGTATAAGACACTTGCCTCGTTTTGAAAATCCCATTTTGGACCCTTGCCTCGTTCTGAAAATCCATATTAGACTCTACAAAGTACAATATTGAGCAAGATATTCTGTTCTCAGGTGGTAGTATGAAGACTGATTGGCTTCCATGAATGTGTTAGAAAGATCTCTCGGACTACAGAGGCATGTGTGGTTAAGGTTTAAACTGAATTCGAATCGTTATCACCATTATCATCATTGTCTTTTAATCACTATAACAGATTCATCCGTATTAGTCCGATAACCGATCATTGTTTTAACATATTGGTGACATATTTCTGCCGCGAGATACGAGGTAGCTATTGCTATAATTTTACAGATCTATCGTGATAAAACGAAGTTTCCTGTAAATATCATCTATATACATGATATAAGTTTTCACTATTGGAAATATCACGATAACTGTAATTGTTATCATGATTTCATTTTGCTTTTGTGCCCACATATGACATTCATGGAACCTATAATTAGATAAGGTTTTGGAACATCTTTGTCTACAACCTTAGAAACTCTACTTTTCCCTGAAAGATTTTGAAGTTGTCAATATGAGGCATTTTGAGTCGTCCTTGTTTTAAACAGACTTCTGCTCAACCATTGTCTTGTCAAAATTAACCAATTTAGCTATATTTGTAAATTATTCAAATTTTTATTCACTCAAATCTTGTAAAGAAAAAAACTACCGAATTTATCCAAGTGGTGAATTTTCTATTTAAAGGTATCCAGAAACGTGTGTAACTATCACAACAATTTTTTTTATCTCGAATATCAGCTTCGTGCACGACTAAGAAATTTTGCGTGAACATATTAAGTTTATCGTGATATATTTTTTCAGGAAACTTTTTACTATCTCACTTTACGATTGCATTTGATTTTGTGCTACAGTACACTTGTGCAAAACAGAAAATTGCATAAAAAACGGAAAGTGTCGTTTCGGATTAGCCTGCGCGAACTGCGCAGGCTGATCCGAAACAACACTTTACGCAAATGTCCGAATGCCCTTTTTCGCGCATGATATGCCTTGTTTTTGTGGATAGTGCAACTCGATATCATATTGTACCGAACGCCAGTTGTAATCCTGGCTAAACCTAGGTTCTATCACACATTCAATATCACACAGTAGATATTTCAAACCTTTTTTAAATCGATTCTGATTGAAGTAAGTTCCGCAACGTATAATGCTCTCCATTAGTTGTTAATGTCAGGACACATAAAGATTACTCACGAAATCATATGGATGGTTCCTTCTCAACACATGATTTGAATTCTGAACCTCTTGAGAGGGCGATTCTCTACCCGAATACCGTGAATATGGCGCACCTGTCACTCCAGTTTCGATACTTTTAGTAGATATCTTGAAGAGTTTTGGTGATCTTAAATCGCATAGTTGCATCATTTACTTTAATCTGATAAAAGAGCTTGGCGGATTTTGTAATTTAACTCATTACCAAATGACAAAATTTTAGGTTTGCCCAAATCGGAAGCATTTGCAGACGACACAATAAAAGTGAATTTGAAATTTAATTTGTGAAGGGTAGAAAACTTTGTAGGAAAAGGAGAAAATGCTGGTTACCGGCGACTTTCTTAAGGGCGTCAAAAGTGGGGATTGTGTGGTAATGGGTTAATCAATTGTTTCATTTCTTCATCTTCTTTCAGGCGTTTTTCGACAAGGCGTGCAGGTCTGTGGATATTTCATGTCAAAGAAACCTTTGGATTAGCAAAAGATTAAAGCGGACCTAACATTCACCCTTTCCAATAGATGTCTTTTTTCAAAACGTCATTCTCCGATTAAAATAAGTGTAAACTCTTTCGGACGTCAGCACACGACCGTATATCTAAGCACAGATCGGTAAACCTGATTTATTTGATATACTGTCTCATGCTTGAACTGCAGGGTGCTGTTGCTTTTGCAATAGGAGTGTGGCTGGAGACCAAAGTCATAACCAAGTGCTTGTTTCTTCAAAGTTATTATGCACCCATTCATATCATGCTTATTGTAGGCATCGTTGTTATCGTAATTAATATAGCAAATGTTGTTGTTGTTTTTAAGTGTAGTATCAACAACAGTATTCGTCAGTTTACTATTATACTATGTGGAATTGTTGTACTTGAAATAGTTGCAATGATACTTTCAGCTGTTTATGCAAGCAAGATTAATGATTCAGATTTATTGATGGCAATGAAAAAGAATCAAGATGGATGGATGGTGCAGGATGAGAGGAATCTAGAATGTTGGACATCCATGCAGTCCAGTTGCAAGTGTTGTGGTATAAATGACCATAATGATTGGTTAGCTTACCAGAATAGGTCCAACTCTTCAAACGATAGTTGGCACGACGAGGTGCTTGGGAGTTGTTTATGTGAAAACAAAGATTGTAAAATATGGATGAATATAAGCATCTTTAACCGTGGATGCCACCGTACCATATCTGAAACTTTGAAAACAATGTACACGATTGTGCGTGCCTACTTTACAGTATGTGTTTTATTACAAATCGTGTGTTTTGCTCTGATGTATGTAATCTTTTACAAACTAAACAAGAAAACAATGGTGGATGTTTACAAACAGACTGACATCAAAGCTCAAAGATTTCAAGAGTCACATATGTAGTGTAAATGAATCTCTTTTAAATGCCAAAGATTCTGTATCACGCAAAGGTAGTGTGAATGTTTGTCCCATTTTTTTTTTTTTCCAAAGGGTCTAGATCAATTTTAAACAAGAGAAGTATATTTCAAAGGAAAGTTACATTTTTAAACAATTATCTGAGTCAACAGCAAAAGATACATCAGTCCACATGTATACGATTGAATGTGCATGTCTTCAATTGCTAGCTGACTATGAGCCACATATATACAAAAAAAGTGAATATTCAATATTTTATGATGCAACGAAGAAGATAAAATAGGCTTTTAAAGAAATAAAAGTATGGATATTAAAATAGGTTCATCAATTATTATAGTAGTCTCTACAGCTTTCGGCGTTAAAATTAGAATATAAGCTGGAATCTTTATTTTCTATATTTTTTCTTCCAGCGACTGGAATATTGACAGTCTGTCTTGGAACACATCGTCAGATTCATTAGAATTTTCATGTTAAAATGGTATAACTTAAATTTACCCGCCTCTCTACTCCGGCATTGTTTTGACCTTCAGGCGGTAGCTGTCGTTTGCCGTATCTGGCTTAGGCCTAACACATTTTTGTCTACAACACAATGCGTACATGAGCAAAGTATACTAGTGAAGGTTTGTCTTTAGGAGTCATCTATCCGTCAATCCATATAACTGTGTTTGTCAACCGTCCGCCAATCCACCCATCAATTCAAATATTTGTTCAAGTGTCGAGAATTATACCATTGATCAAAACCTATTACATGTACATACATTTACAGTATTTGAAAATATATTTAAAAGTGACATGTATGTTCTATTTGTCATTATTTTCCTGTCTTACTTGTCATTTTGAATTACAGCGTATGCTCGCAATATCATTAAAAAAAATATCCTCATATAATTCTAAAGTCATAGGCATTTCACGCATCGCAAAAAAACGATATAATTATTTATAAGGGAAATAACTTGTCAAGTCGTTCAAAAGCGAGGCAGTATATCGGCCTTGTATATGAGAATGGGCTTACCCTACTGCAAACGCCAAGTAAAATTAACAGTGAATACTGTCTTTTAAGATGTTACATTTTTTTAGCGACGTGACAATGAGTCTTTGGACTTAAAAAAGCAGTTTTAAATGCGATATTAAATGTGTGTGTAATATCATTATGTATAGGATAAGAAATATAAGGACCGTAAATTCTAACGCACATATAGACAATTTATGATTTTATGATTTATCCACAAATTCTCTGTTACACGAATAAAATTCGTGGCTAAACTTTGGCTCTAAGAAAAGACATTGGTGAAACCTTACATCGTCATGTCTATACCTAGCAAATCGGAAATGAGAGAGACAAAGCCAAACAATCTGGAAAGAGTCAAAATTTCCTGAACGGTAAAAAGATATTGAAAAGACCCTAATCAGTATGTCACGTTAGAATCACAATAGTTTTAAACTTTGAAGAGAACTCAGCAAACTTAAACACGTATAAAATTGCATGTGTAGAAACAATGTCTGAGAATTTGTCAGCCTTGCACCGATCAACTATGACCCCAGAAATCGCGAAGGAGGTAAGTGGTTGTAAAAGTACTGTGAATGAGAGTGGTGACTACAGTAATATTCAGTGAGTCACTGTCAACAGAAATAGACCTAAACCGGTCATGCAGACCAAAAAGAACAAACAACTTATACTTGCCAGACACAATTATGTCAATGGTACACAAATGACATGTTTATTTATTTTTAGGTTGTAAGTAATAATTGTATCATAAATGTTTTTTTGATTTACAATTGAGTAAACATCTGACCAAGTTGGACATAAATCTATCATCGGACATACCACTAAGGTTGTTGCCTTGGGAATATACATGTAGGAAATAGGTCAAAACTATTTTCCCTGTTTCATCACTAGACTTTCAATTATGTAATATTTCCGTTTGTAATCAAAGTGCGCAAAGTTTAGGAAAGAAACTAAAGTGTTTTTACTGTGTATTGACTTTAACTGTAGTTATTTGTGAGCGAAGTACACGCTTCATCTAGGGGTATTTTGACCACTGGAAACTACTATTATATACACTTAGGTAAAGGTCATTGCTACATTGACTGATTGATTGATTGATTGATTGATTGATTGTTTTTATGAGTGAGTGAGTGAATGAGTGAGTGAGTGAATGAATTTTACTTCGCTTTCAACATCATTTCAATAATATCACGGTGACGGATAATATATTTATGTATGTACTGAGTTTCGCCAGTGCTGGGCTATCTGAAATGTTTTAGCCATACACACCCATGAAAAACCCATAGCTTCCTGTGAGGGTCAAATCCGGGCCAGGTGGCGAGTGCTCCACCATACCACTGAGCCACGCAGGACACCTAGTAAAGGTCAAGGACCTTTTACCTAGAAATAGAGAAGGTCGTATCTGCGACAGCTTCAACCTCTCACTGCTAAGCCATACAGGACCTCCAGTGAAGCTCACAGAGTTTGTTACTAGATTTAGACAAAAAAAGGTCAAATCTGCGATAACTTCAAGCGTCTTTGAGATACTTTTTTACTATTTTACATTATGACAGATATTGAGAACCCGGGTCCGTATTCACCAACCATTCTTTAGAATACTCTTAGTCTTATTCTTCAGAATTTCGTCAATATGAAAGTAACAGAACTTCTGATTGGCTAAACCAAATGGTTTAGCCAATCAGAAGTTCTGTTACTTTCACATTTAGCCTAATCTTGAAGAATGAGACAAAGAATGTTTTTAAGTATGCTTGATGAATACAAACGCAGGTGTTGTACATGCCTTAATTAAACAGTTAAAACAAACCTAGAACAAAGATCAACGCTACTTATGCTAAATAGTGAAAATCATGAATGCGAATTATCTTCAACAATCTATATGTATGAAACTTCGCACATCGATAGATCTTTATTTACAGACGATTAACATTCCTTTATTGAATTATTTACCCCAAGACAGATTTTCAGACTTGTCCCAATTATAAACATAGGTGACCCATCACGCAAAAAGGGACCATCTGGGAATTCTGTAGGCTACATCAATTAGATGAAAAAGGATCAACGATAGTGCAGATCAGTCTAAGTTGATAATTCAAAGATGATTGTATAACAAGGTACAATGACCACTTTTCATACAGAAAATGTCATTAAAGCGAACAGTGCAATTCGCGCAGTCTGACCAGGATTGACAGTTTTCGCAGTTCTCAGAAGGTCCCTTTTTGCGTGATCGGTCACATAATTGGCTTGCAACACGGGAAAAGGTGCATTCGGACATTTGCGTAAAGTGTCGTCCCGCAGGCTAATCCGAGACGGCCCTTTACGACTACATTAGATTTTGTGCTATGGTAGACTTGTGTGAAACAGAAAATTACATAAAAACGGAAAGTGCCGTCTCGGATTAGCCTGCGCGGACTGCGCAGGCTAATCCGGGACGACACTTTACGCAAATGTCCGAATGCCCCTTTTCGGGTGTTGCAGTCCAATTATTATGAAGATAGCAAATTAGGTGTCTCAAATTAGAGAATTTATCTTTGAAACGATAGAAAAAACTGTGGGAAAGAAGACGGACTGGTTACCAGCATTTTCTCTCTTATCCACAGTATCTTCAAAAATCTCAACCTCCAGTGTGGTTAAAATTATGGACTGTTGGTAACGGCCGTGGCAACGGTAAAGTTCACTTACAAAGTAAAGCGAAGGTAAGACCCAAAATCTGTTGACATGCACATCCAGGCTTGTTTTGTTAGGGTCCAACTCTTGTTAACTCTGGTAATATAAGAACCAAAGTAGTCATCTTTCTTTTTAATTTTCAAAAAAAAAAACAAAAAACAAGGAAGGTAAAGGAACACATGATTGTTGCAAGTAGATCTGCCCTTTTAAAAACAACATTGGAAGAAGGTGAAGAATCGTCGTTCACCAATCCGTTGAAGGTAGGGTTCAAAGTAGTATCGGTCAGTGATTCCAACTAGGACTACTCATTAAACGTTAAAGAGTCGTAAAAAAATGATAGGAGAATCGTAGTACAACTATCGGATTCTCTAGCAAACTGCCATTTGAATACGCAAACGGATATAACGATGTTCTCATAAACAGTAAGCTATTTCACGTAAATGTTTCTTGCATTGATCCGCCATTGCTATATGATAAGTGCCTTTCTGATAAACTAATGTAGCGAACTTACTGATCAATATCTGCACATATGATCAGTCTAAAGTTCAAAGATGAAACTGCATGCACTTAGATATAAATCTTGATATAGATGAATAAGTATGACAGAGAGTATAATCGAGGCGTCTTCTTTTTCAAGTAAGTATCAGGTTTACATACATATACGCCAGTGGTTTAGATATGATAGATCTACATATTTATGTTAAGCTTTACAGAAATAGATCCAAAGAATCTATGATTATTTATCATTATTGTATATATATAGTTAACTTCATGTAAACTTGTTCGATCGATTTATTGATTTTAATGTTGTTTTACGCCGAACTCAAAATTATTTCAGTCATATCACAGCTGGCTTAATCATTATCTTGGGTTCAAAGCTGGGGCGCTGAAGTGTCTTGCCCAAGGAAATCCGTTGAAAAACCAAGTGCCTCGCCAGGGGCTTTTATTTGGGGCATGTAGGTTGCAGACCCTTTACTTTACCACAGCGCGACTCAGGATACTTACATTAGTGCGAAGATAACATTGAGGTGTCGTCTCACTTTGCCAACTTTGGATTAAAAAGTAAGAAAATTTGGGACAACTTGGGTTGGCAAAGTGAGACTAGGTCAAGAGGTGTTAATAATTAGCCTTTGGCAATATTGATTTTTGATTTTTTGGCTCAACTAGACCAGCTACGCCCCCCCCCCCCCCTTTCCCCCTCACATTATCCAAATAATGTGATTATTAATGTTAATCTGATTTTTAACCATTTAAATATTTTTTAATAAATAATTAGCCTGTGTGCAGATTATTATATGGTCATCAGTTTGCTGGTGATGAGATTTAATCAGGCATTAATTAATTGGGGATTTGTTGTTTCAGTTTGAATTCATGTAATTGGCATATAATTATAATTAGTTCATTTCTACAATTAGCATAGATGTATAAAAGCAGTTAGAACTTCAGTCCGCCATCAGTCCACAATGGCTAATGCTGAAGTAAACATCAAATTTATTGAGAATAGAAGAGGCGGCAGAACACTTATTCACAATGATTACATGTTTCGTCTAAAAACTGAAAAAGGAGAAAACAGTTACTGGTATTGCGTAAAGCCAACATGTCCCGCCAGAATTAATCTAAATCAAGATATACCCACAAAGGTGAGTTACCTTTTTGTTAAATCACTCTTTTGAAATATATGTAGTTACTTGTAGTATTTGTCATCATTTCATGTAAACCTTTTATAACGATATTTCCCATTAGATCTACCTGTTTTATTAGCATCGAAATTAGAATCATCATCTTTATATTATTATCATCATCGTAATTATAATTATCATTTTTAAACAAAAAAAGATATTAACATTTTCATATCTTGATAGGTAACAAATAACCACAACCATGAAAGAAATCCCACAGACGTTCCAGTTGCATCAATGCTGAGTAAAATCAGAAAAAGAGTCAGAGAAACTACAGAACCCGTACAGTCCGTTTATGAAGATCTACTGTCAAGTACAAGATCTACAGAGTGGGACGAAGCCACTGAAGAAATCATCAAAAATGTACCAACTTTTTATTCTTCGAGATCCTCATTGTACAGGTAAACCATTTTACATGATACATTTTTAAGCTTAATATTGCATTCCTATAAATCAATCATTTCCATTTGCATCTGATCTTTGATTAGTTTTCTGCCCTCATTTTCCTAATTTGGGATAAATTTTCAGTCTTGTTTGCTCTTTCAGAGCATCTGTAAATGCATTTTCATATATATTTTTTGTCCTTTTTCCAGAGCTAGAGGAAAACTCCACCCACCTCTTCCTAAAACACGACAAGATATAGTTCTAGAGGGCAGGTGGCTCCAGACTCAAGCCGGCGAAAATTTCTTTCTCGCCGATAATGGTCAAGAAGAAAGAATACTGATTTTCGCAACTACAGACAATCTGACAGAACTATCCAATGCTGATGTGTGGTATATGGATGGTACATTCTATTCCAGTCCAAACACATTTTACCAGCTCTATACCATACACGCCAAAGTGGGCGACCACATGTTCCCGTTAGTGTACAGCCTTCTACCAAACAAAACCAGAGAAACCTACAGACGATTCTTCAGTATTCTACAGACAGAAGCCGACAACCGAAATTTAAGACTCACACCAACTGTCATCATGATGGACTTTGAGAAAGCTTCACAGCTCAGTGTACAAGAAGTGTTTCAAACAGCTAGTGTCCGTGGGTGTTTCTTTCATTACACTCAGTGCTTATGGCGTAAGGTACAGGGTCTAGGCCTTGTTAGGAATTTTCGTGAAAGTGAAGACTTTAAAACACTTGTAAGACGTGCTGCAGTGCTCCCTCTAGTGCCTTCTCGTGACGTCGATGACGTTTGGTTTTACGCGCTAGAAAACAATGACAGTGATTCACCACAGGTAGAACAATTCAAAGACTATGTTACAGAACAGTGGGTCGAAACAGACTTAACGCTGTGGAATCATTATGATAACCATGGCCCACGCACTACAAACCATATAGAGGGCTGGCACCACAAAATTAACAACTTAGTGTCCAGGTCTCATCCAAACATATATTCCCTTATTGACATTATCAAGAAGAACAGTCAATGAATGAAATAAAAATGCTACAATTTAGTAACGGCGGCCGACGGAACCCCCAAAAGAGAAAGTACCGACTGATTGACCAACGCCTCGCCAGCCTGAAAGACAGACTTCAAGCAAGAGAAATAGACATCTATCATTATGAGTGCTCATTAAAACCGTCTTGTTTAGACAATTGAAATGAGTGGGACAACACATGGTTTAATTGTGAAATATCGATTATTTAATTAATGTGTTTACCCCTTTTTACCCAGGGCTCTGAACTGTAGTTTTTATTCTTTCTTTTTAAATAGTTTTTCATGTAAATGTATTAGCAATGTTAGCTGAAATTCAGTATCCATATTCGTTCCCTACAGCTCAAAAACTACAAGACAACAAGTTTCTCCAGTTCATACAATACTTTTGAGAAATGCTTAATTGATTGATTTTATATTTAGTGCCGTTTTCAATATTATTTTATTATTTCAGCGTCCAGTGCACCTATCCATGCTTTCCTGGAGTTTCTGTTACCAATACTCCGCACAATGTTTTTTCCAAGCCATTGGGTGCTTTCCCACATAATCAATGAAACAACGATCAACGGTAACATAGGAATGAATCCTGTCACGATGACTTTCATCAGTCCTCGGAAAGAAATCGACCGAGTTGGAGATCGAACTCACGACCCCCCTGTTCTCAAGTCCTGTACGCTACCGACTATGTCAAGAAATGCTTGTTATGTAGTCACAATATATGATATATGTATATAACATTTGGCCAATATATTATTATTATTATTTATGTTTGTACCCTTTCATACTTTTTTTCTAAATAAATTAAAAAAAAAAAAATACCTACTCTTTATTTCTTTGAAATGTCATTCTGTTTAATACATGCATTTAAATTTACAACAAATAACTTAAACCAGTAGTGCAAGAACGACCAGTTTGACCCCTTGTTTATCCAGGTAAATCAGAGGTGTGAAAACATAATTGGTTGGCAAAGTGGGACTCCAAAAAAAACCAATAGTTGGCAAAGTGAGACTGATCCAACATTGAATGTGCCAATACACGTGACGAGCATTATACATTGAACCTATAAATGTTTTTTTGATTTACAATTGAGTAAACATCTGACCAAGTTGGACATAAATCTATCATCGGACATACCACTAAGGTTGTTGCCTTGGGAATATACATGTAGGAAATAGGTCAAAACTATTTTCCCTGTTTCATCACTAGACTTTCAATTATGTAATATTTCCGTTTGTAATCAAAGTGCGCAAAGTTTAGGAAAGAAACTAAAGTGTTTTTACTGTGTATTGACTTTAACTGTAGTTATTTGTGAGCGAAGTACACGCTTCATCTAGGGGTATTTTGACCACTGGAAACTACTATTATATACACTTAGGTAAAGGTCATTGCTACATTGACTGATTGATTGATTGATTGATTGATTGATTGTTTTTATGAGTGAGTGAGTGAATGAGTGAGTGAGTGAATGAATTTTACTTCGCTTTCAACATCATTTCAATAATATCACGGTGACGGATAATATATTTATGTATGTACTGAGTTTCGCCAGTGCTGGGCTATCTGAAATGTTTCAGCCATACACACCCATGAAAAACCCATAGCTTCCTGTGAGGGTCAAATCCGGGCCAGGTGGCGAGTGCTCCACCATACCACTGAGCCACGCAGGACACCTAGTAAAGGTCAAGGACCTTTTACCTAGAAATAGAGAAGGTCGTATCTGCGACAGCTTCAACCTCTCACTGCTAAGCCATACAGGACCTCCAGTGAAGCTCACAGAGTTTGTTACTAGATTTAGACAAAAAAAGGTCAAATCTGCGATAACTTCAAGCGTCTTTGAGATACTTTTTTACTATTTTACATTATGACAGATATTGAGAACCCGGGTCCGTATTCACCAACCATTCTTTAGAATACTCTTAGTCTTATTCTTCAGAATTTCGTCAATATGAAAGTAACAGAACTTCTGATTGGCTAAACCAAATGGTTTAGCCAATCAGAAGTTCTGTTACTTTCACATTTAGCCTAATCTTGAAGAATGAGACAAAGAATGTTTTTAAGTATGCTTGATGAATACAAACGCAGGTGTTGTACATGCCTTAATTAAACAGTTAAAACAAACCTAGAACAAAGATCAACGCTACTTATGCTAAATAGTGAAAATCATGAATGCGAATTATCTTCAACAATCTATATGTATGAAACTTCGCACATCGATAGATCTTTATTTACAGACGATTAACATTCCTTTATTGAATTATTTACCCCAAGACAGATTTTCAGACTTGTCCCAATTATAAACATAGGTGACCCATCACGCAAAAAGGGACCATCTGGGAATTCTGTAGGCTACATCAATTAGATGAAAAAGGATCAACGATAGTGCAGATCAGTCTAAGTTGATAATTCAAAGATGATTGTATAACAAGGTACAATGACCACTTTTCATACAGAAAATGTCATTAAAGCGAACAGTGCAATTCGCGCAGTCTGACCAGGATTGACAGTTTTCGCAGTTCTCAGAAGGTCCCTTTTTGCGTGATCGGTCACATAATTGGCTTGCAACACGGGAAAAGGTGCATTCGGACATTTGCGTAAAGTGTCGTCCCGCAGGCTAATCCGAGACGGCCCTTTACGACTACATTAGATTTTGTGCTATGGTAGACTTGTGTGAAACAGAAAATTACATAAAAACGGAAAGTGCCGTCTCGGATTAGCCTGCGCGGACTGCGCAGGCTAATCCGGGACGACACTTTACGCAAATGTCCGAATGCCCCTTTTCGGGTGTTGCAGTCCAATTATTATGAAGATAGCAAATTAGGTGTCTCAAATTAGAGAATTTATCTTTGAAACGATAGAAAAAACTGTGGGAAAGAAGACGGACTGGTTACCAGCATTTTCTCTCTTATCCACAGTATCTTCAAAAATCTCAACCTCCAGTGTGGTTAAAATTATGGACTGTTGGTAACGGCCGTGGCAACGGTAAAGTTCACTTACAAAGTAAAGCGAAGGTAAGACCCAAAATCTGTTGACATGCACATCCAGGCTTGTTTTGTTAGGGTCCAACTCTTGTTAACTCTGGTAATATAAGAACCAAAGTAGTCATCTTTCTTTTTAATTTTCAAAAAAAAAAAAAAAAAACAAGGAAGGTAAAGGAACACATGATTGTTGCAAGTAGATCTGCCCTTTTAAAAACAACATTGGAAGAAGGTGAAGAATCGTCGTTCACCAATCCGTTGAAGGTAGGGTTCAAAGTAGTATCGGTCAGTGATTCCAACTAGGACTACTCATTAAACGTTAAAGAGTCGTAAAAAAATGATAGGAGAATCGTAGTACAACTATCGGATTCTCTAGCAAACTGCCATTTGAATACGCAAACGGATATAACGATGTTCTCATAAACGGTAAGCTATTTCACGTAAATGTTTCTTGCATTGATCCGCCATTGCTATATGATAAGTGCCTTTCTGATAAACTAATGTAGCGAACTTACTGATCAATATCTGCACATATGATCAGTCTAAAGTTCAAAGATGAAACTGCATGCACTTAGATATAAATCTTGATATAGATGAATAAGTATGACAGAGAGTATAATCGAGGCGTCTTCTTTTTCAAGTAAGTATCAGGTTTACATACATATACGCCAGTGGTTTAGATATGATAGATCTACATATTTATGTTAAGCTTTACAGAAATAGATCCAAAGAATCTATGATTATTTATCATTATTGTATATATATAGTTAACTTCATGTAAACTTGTTCGATCGATTTATTGATTTTAATGTTGTTTTACGCCGAACTCAAAATTATTTCAGTCATATCACAGCTGGCTTAATCATTATCTTGGGTTCAAAGCTGGGGCGCTGAAGTGTCTTGCCCAAGGAAATCCGTTGAAAAACCAAGTGCCTCGCCAGGGGCTTTTATTTGGGGCATGTAGGTTGCAGACCCTTTACTTTACCACAGCGCGACTCAGGATACTTACATTAGTGCGAAGATAACATTGAGGTGTCGTCTCACTTTGCCAACTTTGGATTAAAAAGTAAGAAAATTTGGGACAACTTGGGTTGGCAAAGTGAGACTAGGTCAAGAGGTGTTAATAATTAGCCTTTGGCAATATTGATTTTTGATTTTTTGGCTCAACTAGACCAGCTACGCCCCCCCCCCCCCCTTTCCCCCTCACATTATCCAAATAATGTGATTATTAATGTTAATCTGATTTTTAACCATTTAAATATTTTTTAATAAATAATTAGCCTGTGTGCAGATTATTATATGGTCATCAGTTTGCTGGTGATGAGATTTAATCAGGCATTAATTAATTGGGGATTTGTTGTTTCAGTTTGAATTCATGTAATTGGCATATAATTATAATTAGTTCATTTCTACAATTAGCATAGATGTATAAAAGCAGTTAGAACTTCAGTCCGCCATCAGTCCACAATGGCTAATGCTGAAGTAAACATCAAATTTATTGAGAATAGAAGAGGCGGCAGAACACTTATTCACAATGATTACATGTTTCGTCTAAAAACTGAAAAAGGAGAAAACAGTTACTGGTATTGCGTAAAGCCAACATGTCCCGCCAGAATTAATCTAAATCAAGATATACCCACAAAGGTGAGTTACCTTTTTGTTAAATCACTCTTTTGAAATATATGTAGTTACTTGTAGTATTTGTCATCATTTCATGTAAACCTTTTATAACGATATTTCCCATTAGATCTACCTGTTTTATTAGCATCGAAATTAGAATCATCATCTTTATATTATTATCATCATCGTAATTATAATTATCATTTTTAAACAAAAAAAGATATTAACATTTTCATATCTTGATAGGTAACAAATAACCACAACCATGAAAGAAATCCCACAGACGTTCCAGTTGCATCAATGCTGAGTAAAATCAGAAAAAGAGTCAGAGAAACTACAGAACCCGTACAGTCCGTTTATGAAGATCTACTGTCAAGTACAAGATCTACAGAGTGGGACGAAGCCACTGAAGAAATCATCAAAAATGTACCAACTTTTTATTCTTCGAGATCCTCATTGTACAGGTAAACCATTTTACATGATACATTTTTAAGCTTAATATTGCATTCCTATAAATCAATCATTTCCATTTGCATCTGATCTTTGATTAGTTTTCTGCCCTCATTTTCCTAATTTGGGATAAATTTTCAGTCTTGTTTGCTCTTTCAGAGCATCTGTAAATGCATTTTCATATATATTTTTTGTCCTTTTTCCAGAGCTAGAGGAAAACTCCACCCACCTCTTCCTAAAACACGACAAGATATAGTTCTAGAGGGCAGGTGGCTCCAGACTCAAGCCGGCGAAAATTTCTTTCTCGCCGATAATGGTCAAGAAGAAAGAATACTGATTTTCGCAACTACAGACAATCTGACAGAACTATCCAATGCTGATGTGTGGTATATGGATGGTACATTCTATTCCAGTCCAAACACATTTTACCAGCTCTATACCATACACGCCAAAGTGGGCGACCACATGTTCCCGTTAGTGTACAGCCTTCAAACAAAACCAGAGAAACCTACAGACGATTCTTCAGTATTCTACAGACAGAAGCCGACAACCGAAATTTAAGACTCACACCAACTGTCATCATGATGGACTTTGAGAAAGCTTCACAGCTCAGTGTACAAGAAGTGTTTCAAACAGCTAGTGTCCGTGGGTGTTTCTTTCATTACACTCAGTGCTTATGGCGTAAGGTACAGGGTCTAGGCCTTGTTAGGAATTTTCGTGAAAGTGAAGACTTTAAAACACTTGTAAGACGTGCTGCAGTGCTCCCTCTAGTGCCTTCTCGTGACGTCGATGACGTTTGGTTTTACGCGCTAGAAAACAATGACAGTGATTCACCACAGGTAGAACAATTCAAAGACTATGTTACAGAACAGTGGGTCGAAACAGACTTAACGCTGTGGAATCATTATGATAACCATGGCCCACGCACTACAAACCATATAGAGGGCTGGCACCACAAAATTAACAACTTAGTGTCCAGGTCTCATCCAAACATATATTCCCTTATTGACATTATCAAGAAGAACAGTCAATGAATGAAATAAAAATGCTACAATTTAGTAACGGCGGCCGACGGAACCCCCAAAAGAGAAAGTACCGACTGATTGACCAACGCCTCGCCAGCCTGAAAGACAGACTTCAAGCAAGAGAAATAGACATCTATCATTATGAGTGCTCATTAAAACCGTCTTGTTTAGACAATTGAAATGAGTGGGACAACACATGGTTTAATTGTGAAATATCGATTATTTAATTAATGTGTTTACCCCTTTTTACCCAGGGCTCTGAACTGTAGTTTTTATTCTTTCTTTTTAAATAGTTTTTCATGTAAATGTATTAGCAATGTTAGCTGAAATTCAGTATCCATATTCGTTCCCTACAGCTCAAAAACTACAAGACAACAAGTTTCTCCAGTTCATACAATACTTTTGAGAAATGCTTAATTGATTGATTTTATATTTAGTGCCGTTTTCAATATTATTTTATTATTTCAGCGTCCAGTGCACCTATCCATGCTTTCCTGGAGTTTCTGTTACCAATACTCCGCACAATGTTTTTTCCAAGCCATTGGGTGCTTTCCCACATAATCAATGAAACAACGATCAACGGTAACATAGGAATGAATCCTGTCACGATGACTTTCATCAGTCCTCGGAAAGAAATCGACCGAGTTGGAGATCGAACTCACGACCCCCCTGTTCTCAAGTCCTGTACGCTACCGACTATGTCAAGAAATGCTTGTTATGTAGTCACAATATATGATATATGTATATAACATTTGGCCAATATATTATTATTATTATTTATGTTTGTACCCTTTCATACTTTTTTTCTAAATAAATTTAAAAAAAAAAAAATACCTACTCTTTATTTCTTTGAAATGTCATTCTGTTTAATACATGCATTTAAATTTACAACAAATAACTTAAACCAGTAGTGCAAGAACGACCAGTTTGACCCCTTGTTTATCCAGGTAAATCAGAGGTGTGAAAACATAATTGGTTGGCAAAGTGGGACTCCAAAAAAAACCAATAGTTGGCAAAGTGAGACTGATCCAACATTGAATGTGCCAATACACGTGACGAGCATTATACATTGAACCTATAACTATCTCCTTATGGGAGAGTGTAGATTCAGGATCAAACTGCACATTTTGTGCGGTCCGATCTTGATCTACACTGTCCAAATAGGGTCCTTGAGTCTAGCTTAGCTTGCTTGATTGCTTGATTGATTGATTGATTGGTAAATTAGTGTTTATACCGCTTCATTATCATTACAGTCATATTACAGCTACAGCTCACATATATAGAGGATACATGTATTTGTTTTTTTTTCCGTGAAAGATCGAAATTAATTTCATCGAGTGAACACCATTGGTAATATTTTCATGAGTGGCGAAGCCACTCGTGAAAATATGACCGATGGTGTACACGAGATGAAATAAATTTTGATCTTTTACCGAAAAAAAAAATCTATTTATTTAATGCTTTTAACCCTTTCTCGGAGCAGCTTTATCAAAATCCAGTAGAGTTCTTTTCTGTTATTCCCCGTGGCGTACCCCTCCCGCATAGCAACGCATTACAATATTACGTCAAGCGCGAGAAATGAAAGGTACATGTATATGACGTCATATTTCCCATCTGGTTGTCAGGCACGCGCAATTTACCTAGGCAAGAGGAACATGAAAATCGGTATTTTCAGTGGTGGTACCAGTGTAAGATCGAAAAATATTTTCACTGCTATTTCTCGATATCCTACCGTAAAGCATGAAGTAATCAAAGCGTTGAAAACGCTGAAGTGGTATTTGTCAAGGAAATCCATGAGTGCAATTAATAGTTTGAAAGAAACAGGGACATATTGTTCAGATATTAGCTTAAAAGTCAACCCACCAAGCAAATGAATACCTTTTCGGTTGAAGGGAGAGTATTCATGACAAAGTCTGGTTTATTTTTGTATAATTGGTCTCCTTTTGATCATGAGGAAGAAGCAGGAGTAACGCCCCTTGACAGTAGGATGGATGACGAATAGAGAGAAAAATCCTGTTGATATATCGAACAAAATTAAGTTTGTTCCTGAAAACTTTAATTATGAAATATCTCTAGCCTTTTACATTCAATTTCCAAGATTACAATCAATAGACGGTAAGCGATATTTCCATTTTATCGTAAGTGGCGGACCAGCAGTATCACATGACACCGGACAATCAAAGCATTATTTCAGTAACAAATGCTGTATGTCCCAATCGCAAATCCTTTAAATTTGGACAAATTCATAACTGAAAAGAAAATGACATAACAAGAAATTTACGGAAATCAATTCTAACACAATTCAAACATATTTCATGATATTGCCTTTGAAAAAGAAAATCACAGACAAAATATGCGTTTTATAAAATCGTATTTAAATAAAGAGCATGTAGAGACTAAGAACGGACTTAGCCCCTGAAACCTGTATAAAATTCATAATCCTGACCATTAATGATCACAAAAGGGGTAAATTAATATGAAACAAAAGATAAGAAGAGTCAATTTTATGTTACACGTGTGTGCTAATCTGTAAGAAGCAAGTACATTACAGCTGTTCTAAAGGTCACCCACGCTGCAGTGCGATACCGAGATCAAAGGAACACCGATTTAACTCTTCACCCGGTTTTTTTTTGTAAGACTTCATTAGATACATATTTTTTTATTCTCAAAATGAAGCTTAAAAGAAGTTATGGAAGGTCTGAATTTTGATCTGAAGCCAGGTTTCTTTTGTTCATGATCGATAACATAAGTTATTCGTCAATAGGTACATGCCTGAAAGTGCAACAAGGATGTTTGATAATAGTACTTTAAAATCACTAAATGGACTGGCACTGTCTTTCTGAAGACACTAAACAGCTAATCAACCTTTTACCAAAGTATTTCGAGCGACCAGTGTAGAAAGGGGTCAGACGTGTTGATTTGTCCTACTATTTGTCTCACTTTCTCAACCTTAACACATTCCCCACCCCACACACACACACTTTCAAAAAACCGAAAACTTAAAGTAATCAATATGTAGTTCATAAACATGTGGAAAAAAAAACGAACTTTCAAAGTGTGAGCGAAAATATTGGAGGAAAAAAGGAAGGGCTTGCAACATGCATTTTCTCCTGTTTCAACAATAGTTTTTTTTACTTTTTAAAAGACAATTACAACCATTTGACCCACGTTTATTCAATCGTCTCCATATGCTAAGTATCTGGACGAGTCCAAAGTGTTGTCGTCGGGTGAAAACATTCGCAGTAACTATTTAAAACCCTATGCCACATTACCCAAGTTTTTTACGACCCTTAGAAATACAGTTTTTTAAAAATTTTGAAAAGGGTTAAAATTCTAGTAACCAACCTTTTCTCCTTTTCCCTTGCCATCCTTCCTAAAGAAAATTTCTTTTTTAAGCCACATTCAAATTGTTATCTGCAAGGACTTCCAATTTGGGCAAGTCTCAATTTTTTGTTTCGTAAAGAGTTGGTGAAAGATTCAGTGTTATAAAAACTGGGGTGCGGGGGGATAACATCAATATACCTGCAAATAGACCTTCCCTAATTTTGTGTCTGATTATTCAACCAATGTTTGCGTAATTCTGTAGCTAAGTTTGTAACGTACAGGTTCGAAGTCCAGGAATCTGTGGTTTGATTTATGTCACAATTTTTCCAAAAATTCGTTCCATTATTTGCTAAAAGACAGAGACAGTCTACTAACAAAAAACTGGGACTTCAAACATTTTGAATTTATAGCAAAAATCTTAACTTTGAAATAACATTTTTAAAAATCTGAATAGTTGCACGTTTGCTATGTTCCTGTTTGAACTACCTTATAAGTTGACTATCGTAATAACAAAGTTTAATTCAAATTTCAAACCTTCCATTCCCTCTAGAAGAAAAGATGTTACAGATTCATTTTCAGGAAGCGAATACGTGTTATACTTATTTTCATTGAAACACTAGTCAAGGGTTAGCTGGGTGTACGTTTGATCTCGGTGTTTCACCGTCAAGGTGGATGATCTATTTGAAAAGCTGCTGTGTTCTTTTTAGGCACCGACTAGTTAACACACACGTGTTATAATTAAGTGTTTATCCCGTTAAGTCTTACGTTGATCACTTGTAAAGGTTTGGAATTGTTAAAAGCTGTGACGGAGGGTAAGTCTGTTCTAATTACTGGTGCCAAAAGATGTATTTTTCTGCCTGAACATTTTTTTTTCAAATGCATTATGTAACCTGGGTTAACAGGTCCCACTTTAAATGGTATATTTGCACTAATTTCTTTAGGAATGGAAGGGGTATTTGTTTAATTTAAGTTAAACCTTATCTTACTAAATATATTAAATGCCACTTTTAAAGCCGACAGTAAAACCTCAAAAGTTATTTCAAAGGAATATCTCAAGGAAAAATATCTCCGTATCGGATTGTGTAGATATAGGATCAGACTGCACGTTCTTCCTGGTGTGATCTGAATCTATATTGTCTGCAAAAGGTCATTGAGTCCCACTTGGTAGCCAAAGGGTTAATGAAGTCTGCATACAAAAAGCTCTATCAACACGCCCGGCAGGAGACAGTACTTATGAATGATACCGCTTTACTCTTTGAAGTCTACCGAAAAATTGATAAAACAACGGTTCTTTTTTGTGTGTGTCTTCGAAAAAGATAACTGATGAAACTAACGGCACGGCCGTTTTAGGTTGTTTATTTATCGCGTTTACTGTGTAATCCATTTAAAAAAATATGACACTTTCACTATTCGGGTATATACAGGATTGGGACAAATTGTCGGGTGGAAAGGGAAGTAACTCGTGGTGACGCGTCAGTAACGGTATTTGGCAAATGGTCTATTACCTCGATCTATAAATATTCATGAGCAATCAAATGGAGTAGCGTGCAATCATAGGACCAACAAGCCATGGAACGAATTAGTTTTGGAACGAAAAAGCCCAAGGTCAGTTGGCAAATTTGTATCATTTCGCGAGAAGCTAGTTTCAATCAAAAATAAGTATCTCAACGATCGATAGCCTCGCCCAATGTATTTCAATATGCCATTTCAAATTACATATTTGAGTGACACCGTAAAAGTCATTTGTCTGAGAAAAAATGAGTTTAACTGGGTTTATTTCCTTACCTTTGGCACAAAATGGTTGAACTAAAACTCTACAAAGTTTGGGCACGCTGTCTCGGTATAGACTCGGTATAGACTATAAAGAGTTTGGGTACGCTGACAAAATGGACACGCTTGCATATGTAGAAATATGTAGCATATAGAAGATCTGCAAATCAATATTTAAATTGAAATGTCGTCCTAGATAGCTGCAAATTATGAAGAAAATGGCAATATTCATGTATTTAAATTGAACTACTTTATGCCAAGTTTTATATTCTTGCGCTAAAGCCCGGTCCCTTTCGGAGGTTGATTAATTTATCAGTGTCATTGACGACCGACTTGTTTTTAAAAGGGCTGATTTATTACACTTAAGATTACGTTTTTCAGTCCGTCTGGCTTTTTTTGAGATAAAAGAGCATATAATCATTGCTTTGTCTGTTTGTATGTGGTTAGGACAGAGAACGTAGTAATGATATTCCAAAGCGTTTGAAGCATTTTCAAGCTACAAACATCCGGGATATTCCGGCAAAATTTAAACGGGAACTACTTGAACTCAACCTCTTTCTACTGCTGTGTACCCAAACTCGATGGAGTATTAGATTCACGGTACAAAATAAGATACATGGTTATCAAAATTCAATCTTTAACTCATTGTGGTATTGTCTTCGACAAATACCACAAAAATGTATTTCCTGGGTGTTACGAGTCAGGTGTAACTAGAAAGAAGAAGCCAGCAACAAACGATAACAATTAACAGAATTTATTAACAAAAATATCAACTAAACAGTGACAATATTACAATAGTACAAAACAATACCTTAGACGTTAAATTCAGAAGACAAACTATTCCAGTCTTAATTCCAATGTGATCCTGATCCAAACTGAATGTAATCTAAGCACACAAAGTAATCATCACTTTAGTCTAGTCTGATCCAAATCCAAACTGAATGTAATCCAAGCACTAATTATGACACAAACACAAAATAATCCCCACTGTAGTCTGGCAATCATGTATTAACTAGTGAACACTGAGATGTAAAAAGCTTTTCCTTTTATAATAACAGGGAAACTTCCAGAAAATTCATGTTAAAATCAGTTGCATAATTTCTAGTAATCAGATTGTATAAAGGCCTGGAAACTTCCAGCACAATATTCCACAAGAGAGAATCCAGTTCTAAAAATAGTAACAGGGGAAAACCATTCAAAAAATAGATACACACATGAACAAAGCTAGGAATAACTGGGTATGTACATAACACTTCCCCCCTTGAAAAGAAAAAGAAAGGTTTATGAAATAAATCTTTCTTTTTTGCAATATTATTTATATACACGTATATGACACTTTAACTGAAGTATTACAAAGGAAATAACAAACACAAATATTAATTATTTAAGACTAATGAAAATAATCAAGGTAATGAAAGTACAATTTAAAAATTGAGTTTGAACATGATTTAGGGAAAATGACTATTTGAATTTCAAACTCTTGAAAGAGCATCTGGTATAATGTTATCTTTCCCTTTTATGTGTCTTATGTCAAGATTAAACTTTTGAAGCAATAAACTCCACCTCAGTAATCTTTGATTCTTATTCTTAAGTTTGTGTAGAAAACTTAAAGGGTTATGATCACTGAATACAACAATTGGTGAAGTTGAAGAGGTTAAATAAACTTCAAACTGCTGGATTGCCAGAATTAAGGCAAGACACTCTTTTTCTATGGTAGAGTAATTTTTCTGATGTTTGTTAAATTTCTTAGAAAAGTAACAAACTGGGTGATCAATACCATTATTATCTTCTTGTAAAAGAACAGCACCAATACCAACATCACTTGCATCAACAGCTAATTTGAAACATTTGTCAAAATCAGGTGCCAAGAGTACTGGTGCGCTCTTTAGTATGGCTTTCAGACAATCAAATGCATCTTGACATTTGTCATTCCATTTGAACTTTGCGCTTTTCTTAAGTAAATTTGTTAAAGGTTCAGCAATACCTGAGAAATTTTTACAGAATTTCCTATAGTAGCCAGCCATACCAAGAAATCGCATCAGCTGTCTTTTACATTTAGGCACAGGAAACTCAGAGATAGCACTGACTTTAGCTTCTAAAGGTTTAACTTGACCCTGTCCCACAAGATGTCCTAGAAATGTTACAGTAGCATGACAAAATTCAGTTTTTGCAAGATTCACAGTCAGTTTCGCTTTACTGAGTCTGTCGAAGAACTTCCTGATTCTTTGATGGTGGTCACTCCAACTGTCTGAGTAGATGATGACGTCGTCAATATATGCATCACAGCCATCTAATCCACATATAACATTGTTTATAAGCCGCTGAAACGTTGCAGGAGAATTTTTCATCCCAAACGGCATAACTTTGTATTGGTACAGACCATTTGGAGTAGCAAAAGCTGATACTTCTTTTGCTCTATCAGTCATAGGAACTTGCCAGAATCCTTTTAGCAGGTCAAATTTGGTGACATATTTAGAATTTCCAACTTTGTCAATACAGTCATCAATTCTTGGTATTGGAAAAGAGTCTGTTTTTGTCACAGAGTTCACCTTACGATAGTCAGTACACATTCTATAAGTTCCATTTGATTTGGGTACTAATATACATGGTGAACTGTAATTACTCTGGCTAGGTTCAATAAAGTCATTTTCCAGTAAGTATTTTACTTCATCTTGGAGGTATTTCTGTTTCAAAGGATTCATCCTATATGGATGTTGCTTTATTGGTTTAGAATCTTCCACAATGACATCATGATAGATTTTATCTGTTCTTGTGGGGATATCAGGAAATAAATGTTCATATTCATGTATCAACTGTTTCAGCTCTTCCTGCTGTGATGGTTCCAAGTGAGAAAGTTTGTTGTCGAGGTTTCTCAAAATATCAGAATTCTCAAGTTTAGATGGACCAGGATCAGATTTATCAATGAAGTCCGAATTTACTTCAAGATCAGATACATTTGATTCTTGTGGGACAGTGTTTACAACTGTAATTGGTTTTGAAATAGAGCTATCTCTGTCAAAGTATTCCTTTAACATATTTATATGACACATTTGTTTGTTTTTACGCCTTCCTGGAGTATTAATTATATAGTTTAAATCACTTGTTTTCTTGTCAATAGTGTAGGGTCCAAAATATCTTGCCTGTAAAGGTCTGCCAGGTATTGGCAAAAGAGCAAGGACTTTGTCACCTGGTTTAAATTTTCTATCTATAACATGGTTGTCATATTTTGCTTTCATTTTGCCCTGAGACATTTCAAGATTAGACCTAGCAACCTCACATGCCCTAGACAGTCTATTTCTGAAGTCAGAAACATACTGTAGTAAATTCAAAGGTGTTTTATCATTTGAGAGAAATTTCTCCTTCAAAAGTTTTAAAGGTCCACGAACAGAATGGCCAAAAACTAATTCAAAAGGACTGAAACCAAGAGATTCTTGTACAGATTCTCTGACTGCAAATAGTAACAAATGGATGCCCTCATCCCAATCTTTTTCAGTGTCAAAGCAATATGATCTTATCATATTTTTTAATGTCTGGTGAAATCTTTCTAAAGCACCTTGGCTTTCAGGGTGATAGGCGGATGACCTGTATTGCTTGATCCCTAATTCATGCATAACCTGTTGGAATATACCAGACATAAAATTTGACCCTTGATCAGACTGAACTGATTTTGGAAGACCAACAAATGTGAAAAATTTTATAAGAGCTTTGACTATTGACTTTGTTTTGATGTTTCTTAAAGGAATAGCTTCAGGAAAACGTGTAGAAGTACACATAATTGTTAAGAGATACTCATTTCCTGACTTGGTTCGAGGTAAAGGACCAACACAATCTATAAGTATCCTACTGAAAGGTTCATCAAAAGCAGGAATAGGTTGTAATTGAGCTTTGGGAATGGTTTGGTTGGGTTTACCTACCATTTGACATGTATGGCAAGTTTTACAATATTTAGAGACATCTGATTTGAGACCAGGCCAATAAAAATGATTAATAATTTTGTGATAGGTCTTGTTTATACCTAGATGACCTGACATAGGACTTTCATGGGCTATACTTAGTATTTCATGACGATATGACTTTGGAACCACAATTTGGTGGTAAACAGCCCATTCATCATCAGCTGGGACATCAAATGGTCGCCATTTTCTCATAAGAATCCCATTCTTTATATAGTAACACATTGGGACCTGTGAAATTTCATCTTCAGGTAAAGCCCTAAAAATTAATTTTGAAATCTCAGGATCAGTTTGCTGTTCCTGGATAAGCTGTGACTTTGACAGCGTGTCGTGACCTTGGTCAATAGACCTTGGTGGAGAATGGCAAGACATTGACGAGTCTGTCTGAGTATCAGACAAACTGGGATCAAGAGACTTTTTAATCTCATTATTAAAATATTGACCGATAAAAGTATCCGTCAAGTCAATATCAGAGTTTGAGTTTTCCAAAATGGCCTTTTTAGCCATAGCTCGGGTAACTGCACAAGAAGGATACAAGTCAGGAATTTCCTGCTCGATAGGGTCATCTGTTTGACCTATATTTGGTGTGTCAGTTACAAGTGGATTTACCACAACCTTATCTCCAGCTAAGTCATTGCCTAGCAATAAATGGACACCTTTAAATGGTAAGGAAGGTTTAATACCAATAACCACAGGCCCAGTAACCAAATCTGATGACAAATTAACGTGATGGAGAGGGATATTAACAGTTCCACACTCTACACCCTGAATAAGGACACTAGTACCGGAAGAAGTCTTCTCAGAAAAAGGCAGTATATCTGCTAAAATAAGAGATTGAGAAGCTCCTGTGTCTCTTAAAATTTTAATAGGGGTAGGTGGGCAATTATCACCTGAAAGTGATACAAAACCATTCAACATAAATGGTTCAAAAATCTCCATAGTAGAATCAGACTTGGGTTTTGTGACTATGTCAATTGTATTGGTTTTAATAGAAGACTGTGGCCTTGGTCTAAGAGTGGTGAGCCCTGTTGGTTTGGCTTCATCACTTTCTAACTTCCTTTTTAATTTCAAACATTCAGAAACAAGGTGACCAGGTTTCTTACAATAGTTACAAGTGGGTCGAGATAAGGGATATTGACTTTTGGTTTCACTAGTAGAATTGGGTTTGGGTGTATTGGATTGACTGGGCATGCCAGATGAATTACCAGACATAAATTTATTTTGGGGATGTGAGGAAGTAGGTTTGGGTTTATTAATAAAAGAAACTTTATGTGTAAGGTAGTAATCATCAGCCAGACGAGCTGCTTCTTCTAAAGTTTCAACTTGTTTTTCGTCTAAGAATGTCTTAACATCAAATTGAATACAACGTTTGAATTCTTCAACTAACATAAGTTGTCTGAGTTTATCAAAATTTTGGTCTATTTTCTTAGAACAGCACCATCTATCAAATAACTGTTCTTTGTTTCTAGCAAATTCAACATGAGTCTGGTTAGAATCTTTTTTACAATTTCTAAATTTTTGTCTATATGCTTCTGGGACCAGCTCATAACCTTTGAGAATAAGTTCTTTAACAGTCTCATAATGATGACATTGTTCAACACCTAGTTGTGTATAAATTTCACGAGCTTTGCCTATCAAAACACTTTGCAGAAGCAAAGTCCAGTGCTCTCTTGGCCAATTTAAGTTTTCTGCAACTTTTTCAAAGTGTAGGAAGTATTTATCAACTTCTTTTTCTTGAAATGGAGGAACAAGCCTAATATGTTTTGTAACATCAAAATTGTATTCAATCTTTTGCTTCAGCTGATTTGCTCTTTCTTGCATTTCTATTTCCCTCATTCTTAATTGAAATTCTCTCTCCTTCTCTCTCTCTTCCCTTTCTCTTTCCTTCTCTCTCTCTTCCCTTTCTCTTTCTTCTCTCTCCCTTTCTCTTTCCCTTTCTCTTTCTTCTCTCTCCCTTTCTCTTTCCCTTTCTCTTTCCTTCTCTCTCTCTTTCCATTCTCTTTCTTTCTCTCTTTCCTGAATTTCTAATTGTCTGATCTGAAGTTTTAATTCAAGTTCTTTCGAACTTGAAACTGACTGAACGTCAACTATCAGGGAAAGAGCATTTTCATTAAAAATTTCCTCATCAACAAAATATTGTACCAAAATGTTCTTAATTTCATGTTTACGCATTGAAGATTTTATTTCAGACAATTTATAGTGCTTAGCAAGATTAAGCAAATCAGTCTTTTTACCCAAATTCAATAACTCCACAGATGGTTCAGCCGTAAATTTATCTAAGTCAAAAGACATGTTTGTTTGTTGCTGGATTCAAGTACAAAATTATTATAATTACTGATTAGTAAACGAATGCGTTAGTCTTATTTTCCAATCGATGGTTAATCCCAAAAGGAAAACGAATGCGTTAGTCTAGTTTCCAATCGATGGATAGTCCAAAATGGAAAACAAATACGTTAGTCTATTTTCCAATCCCGGACGAGCCCCCAATTTCTGTTACGAGTCAGGTGTAACTAGAAAGAAGAAGCCAGCAACAAACGATAACAATTAACAGAATTTATTAACAAAAATATCAACTAAACAGTGACAATATTACAATAGTACAAAACAATACCTTAGACGTTAAATTCAGAAGACAAACTATTCCAGTCTTAATTCCAATGTGATCCTGATCCAAACTGAATGTAATCTAAGCACACAAAGTAATCCTCACTTTAGTCTAGTCTGATCCAAATCCAAACTGAATGTAATCCAAGCACTAATTATGACACAAACACAAAATAATCCCCACTGTAGTCTGGCAATCATGTATTAACTAGTGAACACTGAGATGTAAAAAGCTTTTCCTTTTGTAATAACAGGGAAACTTCCAGAAAATTCATGTTAAAATCAGTTGCATAATTTCTAGTAATCAGATTGTATAAAGGCCTGGAAACTTCCAGCACAATATTCCACAAGAGAGAATCCAGTTCTAAAAATAGTAACAGGGGAAAACCATTCAAAAAATAGATACACACATGAACAAAGCTAGGAATAACTGGGTATGTACATAACATGGGATTCAACAGTGCTATACTAGGGCTCTGTAGTGTCTTGCATAAGAGCACTCCCACAACGGTCCCTGTTGATCTAGCGAGGTTTGAGCCCGATGTCTCCAAGTCAGGAGTCCTACACTTTACCATTAAGTTACGCACTGTCGCACCCGTGTTAAGTAGTCTAAATGGTCTCATTATTATTTCATGACTGCATTGTCAGGTAATTGCTTCTGTCCTGTCGGCCACACTCCATATACATTGGATCAAAATTTGAAATCACTCGTGACAAGCACTTTTTTTTTTGGTTTTTTTTTTCAGTTTTGAAATCATACATTCTTATGAAGTATTTGTAATAAGTGCATGTTGTTACCCAATAATTCAGCCTAAACAGGTTTTACATGTTTTCCCTTTCACTTTTTACCAATCGACAAAATTATAGACTTGTCCACATTGAAAGGCATTTATAGACGACAAAATGGATTTGCACAGTAAATTTGTTCCTGGAAAGGTAGAAAACATTGTGAAAACAAGAGAGCCGTTGGCCCTGGAACGCTCACTTTAGACTATAGATTATGAGTGAAATTCAATTCTTTGAGCAACTTTGGTAAAGCTTCACCCAAGGAACATCCCTGCCAAGCTTCATCAAGATTGGCCCAGTGGGGTTAGGAAAAGAAGATGTTTAAAGAAATTGTTGACGGGCGACGGACGCCGGACATATGGCAATCAAATATCAAAGCTCTACACCTTTCAGTTTCAAAGAAGAATTTTAGATTTTTCCTGAATTTTCCTTCTTTGTCCTATGTTCGAACTTGTGGTCCCCGGGGCTGGGTCAGTTTTAACCAAAGCAGCATCCATGGAACAAACTTGGTAGAGGTCCACTCAAAGATTAGACATACCAAATATCAAAGCTCTACACCTTCCTCTTTTAAGAGAAAAAGAAATTTAAAACTTTCCTTCTTTGTTCCTATGTTCCAACTTGCGACCTCCGGGGCATGGCCAGTTTTGACGCCAGGGACATCATATGACCAAACTTGGTAGAGGTCCTCTAGAAGATTCTGCATACCAAATATCAAAGCTCTGCACCTTCAAGTTTCAGAGAAGATTTCTAAAGTTTTCCTTCTTTGTTGCTATGTTCCAACCTGTGACCCCCGGGACAAGGCCAGCTTTGACCCCAAGGGCATTATATGAACAAACTTGGCAGAGGTCCAATTGGAGATGCTACATGCCAAACATCATAGCTCTATACCTTCTAGTTTAAGAGAAGAAGAATTTTAAAATTTTCTTTCTTTGTTCCTATGTTCGAACTTGTGACCCACGGGGCGGGGCAATTTTCGACCCCACGGGCACGATTTAATAAACTTGGTAGAGGTCCACTAGGAGATGCAACATACCAAATATCAAAGCTCTACGCCATCTAGTTTCAGAGGAGAAGAATTTTAAAAGTTTTCCTTCTTTGTTCCTATGCTCAAACTAGTGACCCCCGGGGTGGGGCCAGTTTTGACCCCAGGGACATCATTTGAATTAACTTGGTAGAGGTCTACTAGCAGATGCAACATACCAAATATCAAAGTTCTGCGCTTTCTAGTTTCTGAGGAAAATAATTTTAAAGTTTTCCTTCTTTGTTCCTATGCTCAAATTTATGACCCCTGGGGTGGGGCCAGTTTTGACCCAAGGGACATAGTTTGGTAGAGGTCCACTAGGAGATGCCACATACCAAATATCAAAGCTCTATGCCTTAAAATTTCAGAAGAGAAGATTTTTAAAGTTGTCCTTCTTTGTTCTTATGCTCAAACTTGTGACCCCTGGGCAGGGGCCAGTTTTCACCCTAGGGGCACAATTTGAACACACTTGGTAGAGGTCTACTAGGAGATGCAACATACCAAATATCAAAGCTTTACGCCTTCAAGTTTCAGAGGAGAAGATTTTTAAAGTTTTCCTTCTTTGTTCCTATCCTCAAACTTGTGACCCCTGGGGTGGGACCAGTTTTGACCCCAGGGATATAATTTCAACAAACTTGGTAGAGGTCCATTAGGAGATGCTACATACCAAATATCAAAGCTCTAAGCCTTCAAGTTTCAGAGGAGAAGATTTTTAAAGTTTTCCTTCTTTGTTCCTATGCTCAAACTTGTGACCCCTGGGGTGGGACCAGTTTTGACCCCAGGAATATAATTTCAACAAACTTGGTAGAGGTCCATTAGGAGATGCTACATACCAAATATCAAAGCTCTACGCCTTCAAGTTTCAGAGGAGAAGATTTTTAAAGTTTTCCTTCTTTGTTCCTATGCTCAAACTTGTGACCCCTGGGGTGGAACCAGTTTTGACCCCAAGGATATAATTTCAACAAACGTGGTAGAGGTCCATTAGGAGATGCTACATACCAAATACCAAAGCTCTAAGCCTTCAAGTTTTCCTTTTTTGTTTCTATGCTCAAACACCTTATTCCCCGGGGCGGGGCCAGTTTTGACCCTAGGGGCATAATTTGCACAAACTTGGTAGAGGTCCATTAGGAGATGCTACATACCAAAAATCAAAGCTCTATGCCTTCTAGTTTCAGAGAAGAAGATTTTCAAAGATTTCCGTTTTTTTTTTTTTTTTTTTGCCATGGCAACCAAAGTTATGGGCAGAATTAAATTCTTTTAACAAATTTGGTAGAGCTTCACCCAAGGAACATTCCTGTCACGTTTCATGAAGATTGGCCCATAAGTTTAGGAAAAGAAGATGTTTAAAGAAGTTGTTGACAGACGACGGACGACGGACGCCGGACATAGGGAGATCACAATAGCTCACCTTTAGCACTTTGTATTAAGGTGAGCTAAAACGGCATTTTTTCTCAAAAGCTTCGTTTTGTAGGGCTGTTAAAAGTCGAGACTGGGTGGTAAAGGGTTAAATAAGAAATTGATAGTGGACGCTCGCTCACAATATTTGTATGCATAAACTTACACTGTGCATACCAGGGATTTTAGTATCAAACTTTCCTGACATTAGACTACACAAAAGGCTTTTATGTGGACAGTGTATAGGAGATCAAACAACACAGAATGTAAAGCCTGATCTCTGTTCTACACTGTCCAATACTCTGTTTTAGGTTTTGTTCCAATTGTCTCTTTTACTTTATTTCATGCTTTCTGGAAAACTATCAAGAAATAGCAGTGAAAATATTTTTCGACCTTACATTGGTACCACCAGTGAAAATACCGATTTGCACGTTCTTGTTGTCTAGGTAAATTGCGCGTGCCTGACAACCAGATGGGAAATATGACGTCATATACCTTACATTTTTCGCGCTTGACGTAATATTGTAATGCGTTGCTATGCAGGAGGGGTGCGCCGAGGGGAATAACGGAAAAGAACTGTACTGGAATTTAATAAAGCTCCTCCCAGAAAGGGTTAAAAGCATGAAATAAATAGAATATTTGTTTTTTTCGGTGAAAGATAGAAATTCATTTCATCTCGTGAGCACCATCGGTAATATTTTCACGAGTGGCACAGCGAAAAAAATAAATTTATTTCATGCTTTCCGGTGGGATATCGAGAAATAGCAGTGAAAATATTTTTCGATCTTACACCAGTGAAAATACCGATTTTCACGTTCTTGTTGCCTAGGTAAATTGCGCGTGCCTAACAACCAGATGGGAAATATGACGTCATATACCTTACATTTCTCGCGCTTGACGTCACGTTGCTATGCGTGAGGGGTACGCCAAGGGGAATGAGGGAAAAAATTGTACTGAATTTTGATAAAGCTTCTCCCAGAAAGGGTTAAAAGCATAAAATAAATAGAATATTTGTTTTTTTCGGTGTAAGATCGAAATTTATTTCATCTCGTGAATACCATCGGTAATATTTTCACTCGTGGCTGCGCCACTCGTGAAAATATTACCGATGGTGTCCACTCGATGAAATAAATTTCGATCTTACACCGAAAAAAACAAATATCCTCTATATCCTCTATGTCTTTATAACCGCGTACAAAACGCATAATTTATTTCATTGGTGGTGAAAAGCCTCAGTTTGCATGCATATGATTATGGCTTGCAACACGCGAAAAGGTACATTAGGACATTTGTGTAAAAGTGTCGTGTCGGATCAGCCTACACAGTACGCGCAGGCTAATCTGAGAGGGCTCTTTATGACTACGTGAGATTTTGTGGTACAGTAGACTTGCCCAGAACAGAAATTTACCTGAAAACGAAGAGTGTCGTTACGGATCAACCTGCGCGGACTGAGCAGGCTGATCTGAGACTACAATTAACGCAAATGTCCGAATGTTGCCTCTCGCGTGTTGCGTGTTGCATGCTCTATACTTAATAACGTAAACCTAACCACTGTGTATCGATATTAAGAGAGCTGCTCTCTGATACGAGTTCAGTCTATATGTCAAGTGTAAAAATACCGACGTACACCAGTTAACTCATTTTGTGACGGTCTGCTATGCGAGGAAAACTTTTTTTAAGTGTGTAGACGGCTTAACGAGATTTACAAATGACGGTAATTATACTCGAATATTTAATCAATTAAGCTTTTACTCAACAATCCTAAGTTTGAAAAACCCAGAAGGGTAGTACTTTGAAAGCATTGTGGAAAAAGGAGAGAATGCTGGTAAATAGCATTTTCTCTTTTTTCCGTAACCTTTACTATCTTTAACACAGTCAAATTCCATAAAACCACGTGTAAATTGTCATCTGCCAATGCTTTCAATTTGGACATGTCTACTTGTTCTTGTTGTTGTAAGGCACACTAGTTAAGTGTACTTCTATGTTTGTTAGCAAGAATGCTTATGAAACTCATACTACAAAAGTTAAATTGCAATAGATTATCATTTTCATCTATCGATGTAAATTTCATGTTTGTAAAGGTTTCGTCATGCATGTTATTTGTTTACTTTCAATCGAAGCTGATTTTAAACTAAAATGTAACCAAATTAAATGTTATTCTCTTTTCACAGCTCTCTCGCGTTTCGTTGAATCTATTCTCTAATGCGAATAAAAAACAAATCTCTGATTTTGGTCTGTTTTCCCCAGAATACATGTATTGGGTATTTTACAATATCGACTTTTAGCTTTGCAATATATGAGTGTGTACAGCTGGCCTTTGGACATCGAAAGTTATGTTTTTGGTAATTATGTCTCCTTAACGGGCAGTGTAGGTCAAAGATCAGACTGCATGTTCTGTGCAGTCTGATCAAGCTTGATCTACACTATCAGCAGAAGGTCAGTCGTGCTTAGGAGTCAAAGGGTTAAGGTGCTTCACTCTTAAACTAAAGGTTTCGAGTTTAATCTCACGGTAAGCTACATGTATATAATTTGGAGACCAGGGCCCGTATTCACCAACCATTCTTGAGAATATTCTTAGTCTTATTCTCTAAGGTTTTCTAAATTTGTATTTTTTTTTTCTAAATTTGTAAGTAACACAACTTCTGATTGGCTAAACCGAATGGTTTAACCAATCAGAAGTTGTGTTACTTACAAATGTTTAAAAATCTGCAGAATAAGAACAAAGAACGTTCTTAAGAATGGTTGGTGAATACAGGCCCTGGACTCATTTCAAGTCTATACCCAGTGAAATTAGAAAATACATGACTAGTTTTGGCTATGACTGAAACTTCTTCCAAACAGATCTGAATTAGATAGAACGGCATCCCTTTTAAAGGTCATCAAATATGACATGCGTTTCGTCACTACACAATAAGGCCATCGGCCCTAAAACGCTCACCATTTTTAAGTCAGCTAAGGTTGATAAAGTTTAACACATTCTGGTTGTGATGGTGTAGACATATTGATCAGTGTTGATCATTGTTAGTGACATAATTTTTGACCGGACGTGACAGTTTCAAAGATTTCCGAAATACCATACAGACAAACATGCTGATCAAATTTCATGAGTCTCAGACTGATAGTATTATCTCTAAAATGAACTCAAAATTATACTAAGTTTTAACTATTTGAAATAAAAGTGATCCAATTCTGACCTTGTCTCAGAAATTATCAGGACAAACAGTTTTACTAAGATTTAACCATGTGAAATAAAGGTGATCCAATTCTGAACATGTCCCAGGAATTATCATGAGAAACATTTTTACTTAGATTTAACCATGTAAAACATAGGTGATCCAATTGTGAACTTGTCCCAGAAATTATCAGGACAAACATTTCTACTAAGATTTAACCATGTGAAATGAAGGTGATCCAATTGTGATCTTGTCCCAGAAATTATCAGGACAAACATGTGAAAATGTGGGCTCGATAGTGCACACAAAATTTTTCCAAGATTTGTCCTCATTGACCTACATTTTGACTTGATGAACGGAATTAAAGGTTGTCCGAGGCATCATCGAATAAAAATTCTGACCGAGTCTCATAAGTATTAGACATAAATATGGCACAAAGTGCACACAAAGCTTTTTGTCCTGATGGAACAATTTTGAAATTGTACAAGAAATTAACAAGACTGTACAAGTTTCTTGATTAAATATAAAGCACACAAGGTTTTCCTAAGATTTAAGCAATGGCCCACTTTTCGACCCATTCTGGCCCAATTTCAAACTTGTCTGAAATGTTATCAAGACAAACATTTTTACAAAGACTCGTGAGTATTGCATTTAAAATATAGCCCCGAAAGTTCGCACAAGGTTTTTGTCAGATTCGTCCCCGTGACCTAATGACCGAATTGATGTGAGCCAATTACTAATATTACCGAGATATCAAGACCCAATTTCAAACTTGTCTGAAATGTTATCAAGACAAACATTTTTACAAAGACTCGTCAGTATTGCACTTAAAATATAGCCTATAAAGTTCAAAGTTTGCCTCGGATCAGTCCCCGCGACCTACTGACCGAACTGATGTGAGCCAATTACTAATATTACCGCGATATCATGAAAAGAAACATTCTGACCAAGTTTCGTGATTATCAAACTAAAACAGGGTCCTCCGGAGAGTACTCAAGATTTGTCTTAGTGACTTACTTTTTAATCCATCATAATCTGATTTTGTCATTAAGTCAAATATTCTGATTAATTTTCAAGGGTATTGCGCAGAAAATTTGGCTTCTATACTGCACACAATATTTTTCTAAAATTTGTCCCAATAACGTTTTTTTTTTTTACCTTACGTAACTGTGAGATTATCAAGACAAATATTGAGATAAATAGAGGATCTTACATGAGTGTTCATGTATTATCGTTTTTTGTCAAACGAGTTGACTAAAATTGTATGACGCGAGCTTTGGTGAGCGCCAAATACATTTTAGTCAACGAATTTGATAAAAACGATAATACATAAACACATAAATGTGAGATTCTAAATTTATCACATAAAACGAATGAAAGACAGCAAAATATCCCGCATCATCACCTTCAATCTCTATACCGTTCATGGGTCCATGTTTACATTTGTAGTTTGGTTTCAAATGTGTATATAGACAAGCAGATAGTTCTTTGACATTTGCTCCGAAAAAGAGTGAAATAGTTTATAGATAGGTTAAGTTCAGCTATTTCTGCAACAAGATTGATTTAAAGAGGCTTTCGCTGCATTTCTTGGTTTTTATAATACATGAAAATCAAAAACTTTCCTTGCATATACATATTAGCAACAGTGACGTCATTATTTCTCCGAAAGGGCGTAACAGTACAAATTCCCGCAAAAACTGCGGTTGGTTTCTCTTGCTTCACGCGCTCGTGACTGAAAATTGATAAGAACCGGGACACAAAAAACGATAATAAACTAGTGTATTATCAAAAATAAGTCATGGGTTTAATACACTGCCGGAGGAGGTTTTATGTGATGAAGTTTCATACGGATTACCTTGCCCGGACTGCACATGCTGATATGCGACGACACTTTGCGCAAATGTCCGAATACCCCTTTTCGCGTGCTGCATGCTATGTTATACAGAAAATACATGACTAGTTTGGCTATGACTGAAACTGCCTTGAAACAAATCTGAATTAGATAGAACGACATCCAATTTAAAGTTCATCAAATATGACAGTGCATTTCATCACTGAACAACAGGGCCATCGGCCCTAAAACGCTCACCTATTTTAAGTCATCCTGCTTCTTGTGATGGTGTAGACATGTTGATCAATGTTAGTGACCTAATCTTTGACCGGACATGACACAATTTCAAAGATTTCCGAAATACCATACAGACAAACATGCTGATCAAATTTCATGAGTCTCAGACTTAAAATATAATCTCTAGAATGCACACAAAATTTTACTAAGATTTAGCTATGTGAAATAAAAGTGATCCAATTATGTACTTGTCCCAGAACATAAATATGGCACAAAGTGCCCACATAGATTTTTGTCCTGATGGAACAATTTTGAAATTGTACAAGAAATTAACAAGACTATACAAGTTTCATGTTGAAATATAAAACACACAAGGTTTTGCAAAGATTTTAGCAATGGCCCACCTTTCGACCAATTGTGACCCAATTTCAAACCTGTCCAAAATGTTATCAAGACAAACATTTTTACAAAGACTCGTGAGTATTGCACTTAAAATATAGCCTTGAAAGTTCACACAAGGTTATCCTAAGATTCGTTCCCGTGACCTACTGACCGAACTGATGCGAGCCAATTATTAATATTCCCGCGCGCAATATCAAGACCCAATTTCAAACTTGTCTGCAATGTTATCAAGACAAACATTTTTACAAAGAATAGTGAGTATTACACTTAAAATATAGCCTTTAAAGTTCACACAAGGTTTTCCTCAGATTTGTCCACGTGATCTACTGACTGAACTGATGCGAGCCAATTGCTAATATTATCTCGATATCAAGAATCAGTTTCAAACTTGTCTGAAATGTTATCAAGACAAACATTTTTACAAAGACTCGTGAGTATTACACTTAAAATATAGCCCTTAAATTTCAGACAAGGTTTTCCTCAGATTCGTCTCCGTGACCTACTGACTGAACTGATGTGAGCCAATTACTCATATTCCCGAGATATCATGAAAAGAAACATTCTGACCAAGTTTTGTGAGTATCAAGCTAAAACAGGGTCCTCCAGAATGCACACATGATTTGTCTCAGTGACTTACTTTTTAATCCAACATAATCCAATTTTGTTTGTGATATCATTAGGACATTTTTTTATCAACTTTCAAAGGTATTGCGCAGAAAATTTGGCTTCTATATTGCACACAAGTTTTTTTCTAAAATTTGTCCCAGTGACCTTCTTTTTACCTTAAATAATTGCGAAATTATCAAGACAAACATTTATACATAGTTTCAAAGGTGTGGCCTCTGCAGTAGACACAAGATTTTTTCTTCCCTTAGGTTTGTCCACGTTACGTAGTTTTTGACCTGATGTGAACCAATTTCAAACTAGTTCATGATATAATCAAGAAAGATTTTCTGAATAAGTTTCATGAGTTTTTTGACTGAAAATGTGGCATCTAGAGTGCACCCAATACATTTATTGACGCCTTCACGACACACGTTGGACGACGATTACGGCACCATCAAAAAAGCTCGGCGTTAGAAAATCGTGCACAAGCGAGCTAAAAATGCTACTTTGTTTTCAAATAGATGGCTTGTGAAGCCTTTACTTCACAAATATATTCGAATCAATCATTGCATGTTTAGATATTATGGTCAGGTACCTCGGGGGTCAAACGATAAATTTCACGGTTTGTTGAATTAGGTTATTTAAGCCTACTTATAAATCATATAAGTATTACACCATAAACATTTATCGTGTCTCAATCCACTTCACTTCACTTTAGTTTTCTTCTTTTCGTTCTATTTTTTACAACAAAAACAGTGTCATATAATTACAAAATGTTGTTCGAGGCAAGAAGTAAATGTTATTTCCCTTCATAACTTGGAAATTAGTCAGGCTTTCGTGAAATGATCATTTCAAAATTAAAATAGAAAAGTCGCTCTAATTAGTTGCTTGTAACCCATAAGGCATATGTTGTTTTTGTGTATAATGTACATCAAGGTTAGATAGCACAGACGAAAGAGTCCGATCTCGATATACGTTGTCAAACCTTTTGTGAAATACTCTGTGCGAAACAACCAGAAATAGAAATACGCATCGTATCATCAGTTAACTTCAAAAACCTCTTAACTATATCTTGTAACAACCTGTAGTAACGAGGTTTTCGAAGTAAACGGACAGCATATGTTCAAACACAGAAGCTTCATTTTATCACTTAACTCTGCACCACACAATCCCGACTCTTAACGACCCTGAGAAAAAAGCCACTGGAAAACAATGTGCGAAAAGGGGAAAATGCTGGTAACCAGCATTTTCTCCTTTTCCCATAATGTGTTCGCTTTTCCCAAAACAATTTTCATTCTTTGAACCAGACTTATTTTGTCGTCTGCAAATGCTTTCGATTTGGACAAGTCTACAATTTTATCGTTTGGTAGAGTTAAGGTATGTTAAGGATTTAACCCTTTACCTCGCAGCAGAATTTTAGACATATCCAAATCGAAAGCATCTGTAAGCCATAGTTTCATAGTGGCTCAAATCATGCAATTTTTCTTTGATAGAGTGGAAAACTTTGTAAGAAAAGGAGAAAATGCTGGTTACCAGCTTTTCTTTCGTTCCCAAAAAGTATTTAAAGGCCTCTTCCCCAGGGGCGTTAAAAATCGTCATTGTGTGGTAAAGGGTTAAGGTAAGGCGATGAGAAGGATGAGATGGGGAAAGTACCTGTTATGAGCAGTTTTTCTATCACTTTTTCGCTCTGTTTACTCCGACATGTATTGAGGTACTTTTATTATGAACTACTTTATCTCTTTAGCAAACCACAAAATTCTTGGTCCGTATTCACCAACCACTCTCAAGAACATACTTTGTCTTACACTTCAAGATTGTCCAACTGTAAAAGAAACAAGACTTCTGATTCGCTAAAACGAATGGTTTAGCCAATCAGAAGTTCTGTTACTTTCATATCGACAAAAGTCTGAAAAATAAGACTAAGAATGTTCTTTAGAATGGTTGGTGAATGCAGACCCTGGACTTGACGCAAATCAAAACATTTGCATACGATAAATAATTAATGTAGCTAAAATTATCATTTCTGGTTTCGAAATTGTAACACAACTGTGGGAAAACGGGAAGATGCTGATTACCATTTCTCGTTTTCCCACAATGTTTTCAAAAGATATCTCTGTCAGCGCTGTTAAAAACGCGGCATTGTGTGGTAAAGGGATAAACCATTATGTGACTAACGGCCTTTGGCATCCCCCCCGCCCCTTTTTCGTGATAATGAGCAACTGCTCATGAAATTATATTGGTTTGTTTTTCCTTCAGTGATTTCAGCGCTAAAACAAAGCAAGTTATATTTCATTTCAATGTCCATTTTGTCATTTAGTACAAGTTTTCGGTATAGCCGAAATAGGTTGTAATGTAAGGGGATTAACAAACTGTGGGTAATTTAGCACTTCTTAACTCTCTGGAAGCTAAGCGCGATCCAAGGAGCTTTTGAGGACGGTGCAGATCAAGATCAAACTAGCCAGAAAGTCTTATCTTGCATCTACACCGTTAGATAAGGAGATGTAGCCCCCCCCCCCACACACACACACCTTTATAAAAAAAAATGCAATACCAATAATTGGGATTTTACCATCGATCGACTACAAAGTTCCGTTAGAAATTAGCTCTTTGCTAAACGATAGAATTTTAGACTAGTCCAAATTGAAAGTTTTTTGCAGACGAAAAGATAAACGCGACTTAGAAATTGAAGCTTGACTTTAGAAGAGAAGAAAACATTATTGGAAAAGGAGAAATGCTGGTCACCACTTTTCCATAATGTTTTCAGAAGGCTTCTTACTTCCTTTTGGTCGTAAAAAAAAGCAGGAATTGTCTGGTAAAGGGTTAGTAAGCGCATGAACGGTAAATTCATTGGCCTGAAACTCCTTAAACTAGAGAAATTTTTGCCTGAAAGGTCAGGAAAAAGAGTTTTGCCCATTTTTCTGATGAATTACGTTATAATTTTTGTATGGTTTATAATTTTACAGCCCAGAGTCACTTAAGCTAAATATGTTGAGAAGATTGATAAAGTTTGAAAACCAAATTCTTATTCATATAAACTGGATCCTTATATTTCACCAACAAAGGAATTATATTCTTTAAACTGGATTTTCGGTGACCTTCCATTGACTTTTGACGGGTCCTTGCTGAATCAGCAAAATTAGAGGACAGCGGCTTTGTAAATACCAACTGTAATCATTTAGCGTTGAAAACGATGAAGAGGTATTTGTCAAGGAAGGCATTTTGTGGCATTAATGATTTGAAGGAAAAAGAGAAAGGGTTATTTAGATATTGGCTTGAAAGTTAACATGCTAAGCAAATTAAAACATTTTTGGTTGAAGGAATAGTGTTCATGACAAAGTTAGGATTATTTGGGTATTGGTCTCCCTTTGATCATAAGCAGAAATCAGGAGTAACGTCCCTTGATAGTAGGATGCATGATGGGTAGAGAGAGAAACCATGCAAATATTTCGAATAGAATTAAGTTTGTACCTGAAAACCATTATTTTGAAATATGATTATTTTGGTCGTAAACATTAAATTCCCAAAATTACAATCAATTATTTCGATCTATAAATGTTCATGCCCTACCAAATGGAGTAGCGTGCCGTCATGTTATGGACAAACCATGGGGACGAACTTGTTTTTGGAGCGAAAAACCCACACGTTGGAATGGTAAAATTTTGCACTATAATAAATTCTTCCTCAGGTGACAGAAGACTTGGAAACTTGTTCACGGCTTTGAAGAAATCATGTCGCCACCTCGCCTTGGGCTGGGAGGCACAACAAGTCAACACGTTCACAAGTCACCTGCCACCTGGTTGTACTAGTAATAATGTATACGGAGCTACCGAAAGGGAGATTGCTTTTATGTTATTTTTTTTTTCAGTGTAGATGACTTTATGTACGTAGCACATTATCTAATCAGAACGCCAGATGTTTTTTGCAATATAATAATGGGATTTATAATGGAAGTAAATTTCCTCTATATTGTGATAGAGGAAGATGTGTTTTGAGCTCTAAAACAGCAGCAAAAGATCTAGAACAGCTATGCACTGTTCCTGTTTTGTCATAGGTGTTAAATATAGAGGCTTTGAACCTGGCATGTGATGATTACGATCTGTATGTTTCAACAGATGCGTCTCGGTCTTCATTGAATCCTAATTGATTTCTGTAATTGAGTTCTGTAAAATCATGTATAAATAACGTGCAAGTTACATTTTCAGCAGAGCAGTGGAACAAAAGATGTAAGCTGTTAGAATGTTTGTGAAGGTCGTGACACCCTGGAGTTCAAAGTCTCTATCCTACTCAATGCATGTTTTGACTATCTATTTCCAGATACTGCATCAGCTGTAGAAGCTACAATCACACCTCTAACCTGTGTTTAACTCCGCCCCGTCAACATGAACCGACGGAACATAGATCGGGGCTGGGCTTGGGTTGTTATGCTTACGTCGTACCTTGGCATGATGGTTTACTGTATCACACTGTACATGGGAGGCGTCATCTATGTTGCTCTTTTGGACAAATTTAAAGAGGGCGAGGCTAAAACTTCGCTAGTAGGTGCTGTGTCCTCCGGACTGCTGTGTTTTGCAGGTATTTCCTTTTATCAATCATAAGCGTTATAACATAGGTCAGCTTATAATGTATTTGCTCCCAAGCTTTTATAACATATTCTCCCCAGATTTTGTTGCTTACCGCACATACGTAAAAGACGCTGTAGGACGACGTTTAACTAGACTTTTTTACCCTCACAAAGATGCATTCCTGATCCATTAATCCATCATGAGCCTGATATGATAGACATGTCCTTTATGAATACTGCAACGTTTACGTTAAATCCCCAACCTTGTCTCTTCCGGTGCATATTAGAGTCCGTCGTATGATGTGTTAGTATTTTTGGTCTCTTACAATACATGTTCAGATCATTACATCACTCTTAAGGATAATTGAAAGGATTCACATAAAAATGTGCTTTTTGACTGTTCTATTTCAGCGGACAATCACAGTCTAAAGTTGACGCCTTTCTTAAGTAAAAACTGATCAGTATTCAAGGCTGCAATATTGCAGCACGGACAAGTTTATTTACTGTTTCAGAATTTTACAGTAATTCTTCTACTTTTTGAAAATGAATTTTGTAATTATATGTTTCCAGCCCCATTCGCTGGCATCATTATCAACAGATTTAGCTGCCGTGTGGCCATAATGACTGGAGGCATGCTGACAACGCTTGGTTTTGGCGTTAGTGCGGTTATGTCGAGTTTAAACTGGATTATCTTTACAGCCGGTGCTCTTGTTGGTGTGTAAATTTTTTAAATGAAATGTAAACTTGTCATTTAAATACTTTTTAGTTGGAACTGAGCTGGCGAGTTGAGTACAAAGATGATTTCAGTCTCTCTCTCTCTCTCTCTCTCTCTCTCTCTCTCTCTCTCGTAATAAAACATGTGTATTTTTCCTTGTCTCAACTCTTTCATAACGAACAGTAGAAAGAAAAGTTTTCTACCACTCTGTTCCTTAAGTATTACCTGTCATGTACCGCTTTCTGGATCCAAAGATTATATGGATTATTTTCATAGACACAAAAATGCAGATCTCACATTTTATCAGCCATAAACGCATTCTGTATCCGTCATAATACGCAGATAACATTGTACCATTGTTTTGGTTGCTAAATTTCAAAGCAAACAAATAAATACCGATTCTTTCGTCGTATGTTATTATGTTGTATGTTTTTATCCTCAGAAAAAAGGTCAGTGGTTCATTTCCTTTGCAGGTCTTGGATACTGTATTTCTTCAGCAGGGCTTATATGTGTACTAGGATTTTATTTCGAAAAACGACGTGACCTCATCATATCATGCGCATTTCTGGTGGTTGGTGTCGGTATGTTCATATCCACTCCATTAGCCTTGTTTACTTTGGAACACATTGGACTAAGCGGATCTTTTTTCACATTCGGTGCCATAAATGTTCAAATATGCCTTTTTGGAGTTCTCAGTCGACCATCGGTGTTAGAAAAGGAAGTTCATGCTCAGCGAAAGTTAATTCGAAAGAACCAATCAGGTGATCGGACAAAATCTTATCTAGATATGACTCTACTGAAAGATATACCATTTCTGTTGTATTTATTTAGCACAGCAGCGTGGAACTTTGCGCTCAACGTTTGTATCATACATCTTCCAAACTATGTGTCCGTGATTGGAGGCAATGACACAGATACTGGACAAGTTATGATGGTGTTCGCCGTCGCCAATATCGTGGGTAGACTCGGTGGTGCTCTTACTGTTAGCAAATTCAGTTTTAAAAGTTTGCATGTCCATATTACCGTGGTCGCTATAACAGGAATATTAACTTCAACATTTCCATTCTACGCCAGACTCTCTGCAGGGCTTTATATATTTACAATACAGCTCGGTATCTGTTGTGGATGGCCTAATTCCATGATGACTCCTATATCCATAAGTTTTGTAGGAGTATCCAAATTATCAGAGGCTTATGGCTTGTCCTATTTGTTCTGTGGTATAGGAATGTCTTCCGGACCGGTTATAATAGGTGAGGGCTGTTTTGTCACGTTTCTTTCGTTTTGTGGCATTTGGAATTATAATGTCTTGCAAGATTACTTGAACATCCTTCTTTAACCATTTTTTGTGCCAAATAAGTAAAATATTAAAATGTTTATATAAGTAAGATATGTGGAATATGATACTAGTCTATATTTCTGTTAGGCCGGATCAGGTCGATAAGCATGTGTGAAGAGGTGCGTATTGGGTGAGTTCGAAGGTCAAATCTAATGTGCACCGCATTCCACAAGCAAGGGAACCTCATCCAACCACACCAAAATGCTGACTGTGGTATTGCCCCTTTTATTGTATTCTTTTTATCAAAACAGACCATAGGTTTTAGTTCTTCTACAGTGATAGCTGCACATTTCTCTGATACCTGATCTTGATCCTAATAGTCTGCCAATGCAAATGAGTTTGCTTACGGCTTAATGATATTGTTATCCTCGTTAAATTTCATGAAAATGAAATGTATATATTATTCGGTTTGTATTAATCGCTGATCTTTTTTTTTTTTCATTTATCTTCTAAGACGCAAGCTCTGTATTACTTTTGTGTTTATATGAGGATTACAGCTCGCGTTGTGCAGTTCAGGGGTAACTTTCACTTAACTGCATACGCACGAAATTTGCGTGCACGGTATTTGTAAGCAAAGATCAAATCTGAATATAAGTTAATCTATGCAGTTCAGAAAAAGGTACCCAGAAATCGTCCATGGATGCATGACTTACACTATTTGAGTTAATGTATGAGCACAAATGATTGAAAATAATTATTGATATGCCATTTCGGTTGTTACAGGGTATTTATACAGCGTTACAAAGTCATACGAGTACAGTTTTGTTGTCTCAGGTAAGTTACACTGTTCTATTTGCACTCTTTCTATCATTCTTTATGGAAAGAAACCTGGTCTGTAGGGAAAAAAATAATTTAACCTTTTTGTTATCCATCAATTTTGACAGAGGTTCTTCAACCGGAGTCCGCGACGATTGCTTCCTTGGACCTTTATCATTCTAACCGGTAATATGGGTAGGTTGTTTCACAGAGCTCGAGTCCCTGAAAGCTGAATTAAGAGAACGAAAGCGCTAACCCTATACCTCTCACACCTACTTCTCAAAAACAGAGGTATTTAATCATATTAGTACTTTTCGATCTTTAGACGATAGTGCTTATCGATTTTTAGTCTGCTCTCAGTCTATTGTACTTTAATCATACTAAAACCTATCGATCTTGAGGCGAGATGTTTGGGCTCTTGCCTTGTTTGGAGTATGGTAAAGGTATGTTCATTGAAGAACAATATTGAATTGCGATATAGCAATAGCTCTAAAACAGCAGCAAAAGATCTAGAACAGCTATGCACTTGCTCCTGTTTTGTCATAGGTGTTAGATATAAAAGTTTTCAACCTGGCATGTGATGATTACGATTTGTATGTTTCAAAAGATGCGTCTCGGTCTTCATTGAATCCAAACTGATTTTCGTTTCTTGATAACCACAGGAACTGACTCTTTCCTTCAGTCTTATGGATCTGAATCATACCTTTACAAAGCTTCAGGCTATTTTTTTTTTTTTTCGAAGCATTAAGTCTTAGTCTCAGATTCATGCACTGGCTGACTTAGGCCAAAGTTTATGACCTGAATCTGTCTGCCTAATTTTCTCTTTTAATGCGACTATAATTCTGTCTACTTTTATCCACATCGAACTGTTCATGGTTAGTCTTCTTGATGCAAACAGTAGTAGTAGACTCTGTAAAATGCTTTTGTTTCTCTCCAAACTTGAGAGAAACCAGTCGTTTAGGTTTGATATAACCCTTTTATTGGTGCTTTGATTTTTAGACCCTTGAAAAAATGACTTTTTTGAAAAAAAAAGGTGCTAATTGGAGATACTGCTTTTGTTCAGCATTTCCTCCGTTTTAAAGTATCGAAAGTCATACAATAAGTGATATTAAAAAGATTATCAAATGGTTGTTTGAGGCAAATAATGGTCGTTTATTTTGGCTAACAAGTCATTAAAATGTATTTTTACTTACCTTGACGTTTTTGAAGTATGCTGACATGAAAATAAGTTGAATGTCGATCGCAGTGACATTATCAAGATCATGATCCAAACTGCAAAGGTTACGGTGACGTCAGTTCTCACTTTAATCAGTTTTCATTGAATATGGGCACACAGGGAAATTTCGCTGAACAAACAACGAAATGGTACTTTGCAGTATGATGAACACATTGTAAGGCCAGGTGGCAGGGGCCTTAAAAAACTTTTTCGCGGCTTTCGCGAATTACGTCACCCTGAGTCGATGGCGTGGGGTGATATGATTCCTAATAGCCGTGAACAAATTCTCGAGTCCCCTGTCACCTGACCATAAAGGTCATGTTGGTACCCTGCGTCTCACACTTGTGTGTTTCTTCTCTCAAAAACAGTGAAGCAAAAATTCGAGAACCTCAGTTATTGCAAGAGCAACAAGAAGTGTTTAGACTGCATCTCTTCGATGGGACAATGAAGCAATACATTTGTGACCCATCCCGCAAAAAGAGACCCTATGGGAAGTGCAAAAAGTGTCAACCTGGTCAGACTGCACGAACTGCGTAGGCTGACCAGGTTGACATTTTCTGTTTGAAAATGGTCATTGTACCTTGTTACATAATCATTTCTGAGTTATCAACTTAAACTGCCCTGCATTATTGTTGATCTGTTTTCAACTAATTGATGTTCAGAATTCCCAGATGGTCCCTTTTTTGTGATGGGTCACTTTTTTTTTAAAGTTATTGCTTGTTTCAATAGCCCAGGTTACATTTGATTTTTTTAACTGAAAATACCCTTTTCAACCATCAACGATTGTCTTCGCTTAGGTGGAGTGCTGCTACTTGGAAGCGCTTGTGGACTTGTGGCTCTGTGCCTCCGTGCAAAGGTTAACACAAGGATGGAACTGAACATACCAAACAAAGATAAGGAAACGCTTCTGATATCAAATCTAACCGAAAAACAAGTGTTCAGAAACAGTGCAAATGATCTTAGGAAGGGAGTAGAAATTGAACTGGAATACGTGGTTCCAAACGGAGATACATCTGACTGTATTGTTCAAAAGATGGAACTCGGAAACAAGTCGAATGGATGGGAAATTGAGTCATAGTGATCTCTCTCTCTCTCTCTCTCTCTCTCTCTCCAACTCTGGTTTATTGAACGATAAAGCTATATCGAAGATTATTTCTTAATTAACCCAATCATGCAGAGTAGCCTGCAGCATAGCAGTACTAGTGTCCCTTGATGGTTGTCATTAAATTGAAAAAAGTGGATGAAAATGAATGAATATTATTACATGTTTTATCATTTGATGTCAATTTGAAACAGATATACAGAGTTGAAACGAACCATCCCTCTTGTCAGGTATTCAAATTGTGATGTGTCGAAAGTCATACATTGTAATGTTAAATAGATGATCATTTATTATCTGGTATTTGATTCGAGGTCTTAAGTCCTGTCATATTGAATTTGGCAAAGTATGGCGTCATTTTCATGGCGTATTATACTGCTTTAGTGGTCAAGAATGTCTGACTGCGTTTTATTTGAGCCGTCAGTAACCATTAAGTTATACGTCAAGCTTGAAAAGTATAAATTTTATTGGAAATCAAAACAGATTTAGAAGCAGTTTAAGGAGACTCTGCACTCAAGAAATCTGACATACGTACATGGATCTGACTGGTTTAGACAACGGTGCGATTCTATTAAAGATGACACTAAATCTAGCCTCCATCAAATAAGTCACATACAAATCATAACTGATGTAGAGCAGCATGTAAGACATGATCGCCGAGATACTGTCAGGAAAGTAACTGACACATTTAGATTTAATATAAAAGTGCTACGAACAAAGATTTTGACTGAGAACCTTGGAATGTCGCTTGTTTGCAAAGGGTGGGTACCTCGGCAACTGACGCCCGAGAAAATGGAAGTTAGGGTCGAAATTTGGTAAGCAATTGCAGAACGCATAAAGGTAGACGGGTCAAACTTTTACTGAATTAGCTCACAAAGCCACACTTGTTCTGGAAACTTTGCAAAAACTAACATAGAAAAGCTCCTTATAATTTAGTTATGACTTCATATGACCTCTGATTATATCTTGTTTTGAGAGATTCTCTATGTGGCATACATTACCAAAGGAGAGAGGAGCTAACCTATGCAAAGTCATGGTTTTCTTATACCGTTCTTTTAAATTTTATTGCACTGTTATTTTCATTCCAACTACATATATCATGAAAGTATGTTTATATGAAACTAGACTGTTTATATTGATGCATTAGTCTATATATTGAGCCAAAGAGGCATGGTATTGATTAGGTTCAACAATATATTATAGCGAACTGTGCTTATATTATGCATTTGTCCATATATTGAACCAAAGAGGCATGGCATTGTTTGGGTTCATCAATATATTATAGCGAACGGTGTTTCTATTATGTATTTTCATATGTGTTTATGTGTGTGTTGTGTTTATGTTTATGTGTTTACGTTATCGATTTGTCCATATATTGAACCAAAGAGTCATGATATATGTGGTGTTCAACAATATATTGAACCAAACTGTGTTAATATTAATGGATTTGCTCATATATTCAAACTAAAAACAATGAACAAAACTGTATTTGTTTTAATGCATTTGTCCTTATATATATTGAACCAAAGAAGCAAGATATGCTTTCATTTAGACAGTATATTAAACGAAAATTCCTTTGTATCATCCCAATCTAACTTTGTAGTGAATTAACTGTTCTTATGTCATACTAATTTCACCGTATATGGTTTCAATTTGACAATATATCGTGCTTTTACTATTCAATGCATCGTTTTTATAATGTATGGTTTCATCACAGTTATATATTGAATGAAAACATGTTTATATAGAAAACATGTTTATATATCGAACCATTCAAATTATGTATTGAATCATTATATTAATGCAATTGTTTATATATTGAAACAAAGAAGCATTGTATTCTTTCATTTAGCCGTTATATTAAACGAAAACTCCTTTATCTTATTCCAATCGAACTATACACTGAACCAACTGTTTTTATACAAGTGGCTTCTTTAAAAAAGAAGCCAGGAGAGGTCGACATCATTATTTTCTAATAGTTTTTATGCTTTAAGGTTAAATATATCTAGGTACATGTAAAGAAACAAGCAAGGCAATAAACGGGTAGTTGAAATCTGTTCAGCTGTAAATACACATTCATCAAAGTGGATGGCAAAAACAGGATTCCGTATTCATCCGTCCTTGTAATTTATGTAAGTCACACGACCTTCTTCCCGCGTTTTAAGGTCACGTGGTTTTTCCGCTGTGTTCGTTTCTATTTTTAACGAAATTCTTTTTTCTTTTTCTTCTTTTTGTTAAGATTTAAGATTGTAATACAAAATTAAAATTGTTGGAAAGGGAATATGCAATTAAATCCTTACAATTTTGTTGAAATTCGTGATATAGAAACAAACCGCGTCTATTTCCTATTTCAGTTTTTAGACTTCGATTTCTTTATAAAATCATGACGAAACAGACTGTGTATCGGAACAATTCCCGTACAAAGATTGGATTTAGACAGCAATTTCTGAGGCAGTCTGCCTTTTAAACTCAACACTGTTGGAGAGGTCTGATGACCTCTCCAATCATACCAATTTAACCAAATATTGTCTTAACTTGACAGCATATTGCACGAACTTACTTTGTATTAAACCAATCGATGATGCATTACAAATGGAAAGCCATGGTCGTCTTACATCGTTATTATAGTTCTATGTTGCGTTGTTATATATATGGTTTCATTACAGCTATCTTTTAAATGGAAACTTGTTCATATGGAAGCAACTGTCACTCTATAATTAATCTATAATTTCAATATATTGAGCGGAATACACCATTTATTAATCTTAAACAGCATTATATTGTACATTTGAACAATGTATTAAACGGTAACTCCTGTGTATCGAACTATTCAAAGCATATATTGAATCAGTTGTCCTTATATGACACGGATTCATCAATATATGGTGAACCAAACTGTGTCTATATCAATGCAATTGTTCACATATTGCACCAAAGAACACGGTATTGTTTGGATTTATGAATATATTGAACCAATTTGTGTATATACAATAATGCATTGGTCTTTATTTTGAACCAAAGAAGCATGCTATTGTTTCGAATCATAAATATATTGAACCAAACCATGCTTACATTGACGCATTTGCTCTGAAATTGAGCCGAAGTAGCATGGTACTGTTTGGATTCATCAATATATTGAACCAACCTGTGTATAAATTGCTTTGTTCTCTCTTTATGTCGTTACTAGCACGTTTTTTCATACAAACACTGGAAAAAATTGATCCCAGGGCATTTTCTCCCCTAAACCTTAGAGCGCTAAATAAATAAACAATCCTTTTTTTCAGTTAGACAACAGAAACATTCAAAAATATATCTTTTTCAATACTGATTGTTGAAAACATTGGGAAAAAAGAAAAATTACAGATAAGCATTATTTCTCCTCTCCCAAAGACCATTTTTTCACCCTTCAACGATTCAGATTAACAATCGATATACATTTGATTCGTCATGTGCAAATTACTTCCACTTGGACAAGTCTGAAATTACACCAACTTTTACAGGGATGAGAGTCAGGTAGATTCTACATTCTTTGAAAGTAATGCAGGCAAAACTGGCCTGCAGATGTTTCGGACAGGAAGATTTGGCCAAGGACAATTTAGCCAGCCAAACTTTTCTGTGCAGCCTGGTCTTGGATTTTTAGTGTCCGCTACTTAATTACATGTTCGGTCAATAGCAATATTGAAAAGAAAATATTTTGGGTGTTTTTTCCCCAAAGGAAAAGGGGTTGTTCATTTATTTACCGCTCTAAGATTAAAGGGGAAGAATGCTTAGTCATCATTTTCCATGAAGCATTTTTTCTGGTATGAAAAACGCCTCGATATTGATGATTTAATGGCGAAACAAATCAATATCTACACCGATTGGTTCAATATATTGATGAATCAAAACAATACCATGCTTATTTGGTTAAATATAAGGACCAACGCATTAAAATAAGTACAGTTTGGTTCAATAATTTAAAAAATCCAAAACCATTCCATGCCCTATTTGGTTCAATATAAGGACAGTGCAATGCAATAATATAAACACAGTCTGGTTTAATATATTGATGAATCCAAACGAAACCATGTTTCTTCGGTTGACTATAAGGACAAATGCATTTACATATAAAAGGATTGGTTCAGTATATTGATAAATCCAAACAGAGTCAGCTTCTTTTGTTCAATATGAGGATGAATACATTAATATATACACAGTTTTGTTCATTAGTTCAATATAAAGATAAATGCATGAATATATACACAGTTTGGTTCAATATGTTGATAAATCCAAACAATACAACGCTTCTTAGGTTCAATATAAGGATAAAATTTATTAGTATAAACACAAATTGTTTCAACAGTTTGATGAGTCGAAACTATACCATGCTTCCTTGGTTCAATAGGTGGACAAATGCATTCATATAAACACAGATCGCTTCAACATGTTGTAAATCCGTATCATATAAGGACAGTTGGTTCAGTACATGATACGAATGGTTCCATACACAGGAGTTACCGTTTTTATACATTGTTCAAATGATATTTTATGATGCTACTACGAATTAATACATAAAAGTATTCTGTCCAATATAGTGAAATTATTGGATAATATTATGAAAGATGATTCCACATAAACGTGTTTCCATTATACATGTATATAGTTGTACTGAAACCATATATTACAATAACGGTACAGTGAGCTGTAAAAGAAAGATATAAGCCATGGCTTTCCATACTAACCCTCGCTGTGACCGGGTCCTTGATAATGACCTCACGTTGCATGCTCATTTCGCGTGTTGAAATGAAGACAGAATAAGTGCATAGAACTCAATGGAGATTACTTTCATGACTACCAACTTGTTTTTCAAACCAATATTCCGATAACGGCACTGGCCAACGTTCTTTCTGATCACCCCTCGTACATCTTTGTTTTATAATGAAAAGAAACTAGGGATCAACTATTAACATTCAATAAAAAAGAATAGATAATAATTATAACAATAACTTAATAGTAAGGGATTACTCACCAAACTTCTGTTACAAAGCCGATTTAAGAATGAGTATTCCTACAATACACAAGTAGTATAACTAGAATTTATCAAATGAAACTTTATCCATTCACTGAAATAATATCCACAACTGTAAATCAGCTAAGATTCAACTATAACAGGCGCACAATTTTGACGCGTGCCTAATAAAAATCAACATAATTCAAGAAGCATATTTTGCAAGTGTAACAACAAAATATACATTTTAATAAGTGTGTATAATTTCATGTCTTTCTTTCCATTCACCAGTGTTAGATTCTATAGTGTGATATGAACTCAGACTGTATTTAGATTTAATACATCCATATTTGTACTCGAAGTGAAATCGAAAAGTTATCCAATCAAGACTCGTCCATAATTACAACATTCGCTGAAAAAAATGTAAATATGTCTCCTATGACAGTATTAGTCCTTGAATGGGGGAAAACATTGTGAGAAAAAGAGAAAAGAAAATGCTGGTTATCACTCTTTTAATCTGTCATTTTAACACTGTCATTAACGGGATTCATGGGATACATGGAGTACTTTATGTTTTCCGAAGGAATAAGGGGAAAATAAATACAGATTACATTAAGAAGCAAACAAACATAAAAACATGTTAGAAAGAGGAAACTTCTAAAAGTCTCACCTGCTAAACGTACCTAAATGCGACAATGCCTACAGGGCGAATCAGGATCAGACCGCACACAGCAGATAGAATTGTCACCCCATTCTTTTGGGAAAAGGCAGCAGTTTCCAAAAATAATCTTTGTTAATTGGTTGTATACTATTGTATATTGTACTTGGGTAGGATAAAGAACACTTAAATCTAAAATCAAGAGGTTTGTGGTTACTTTAAGTGAAATACAGAAAACTAAGAAGAGCTGCGTAAATGAAGGCTATTCGCCAGTTATTTCCCTTAATTTTTCTCCAGTACTACATTGTCCTGATGATATAGGAATTACTTGGATTTTATCCTTGATTTTCTTGCACTGAACAGCTATTTTCCAAAGATAATATTTCAAGAAAATCTCGTTAGATTGTTTAACATATCTTTATATGGTAGTGTTCCTGGTGATTAAGAACAGAATTTGGGTTGAACTACATGTGGGCCGTAAACAGACATCATAAATCCTTGTTAAAATTATCGTAACATCCCCGAGGGAACCAACGACAAAAACAAAGGAATACAGGTTAGAGAACCACTGTGTTATTTCGTTACATTTAGTCTTTATCTGGCAAGGGAGATAATTCAATTGACAGGAATGGCCCCCCATTGCCATAGGAGCATGATTTATCTCTCTCACACAACTGATCTATGCTTTGATTGTGGTCATGTGGGAAAGTACCAAATGGCTTGTGAACAACTTTGTAGTGAGAACTGATTAAAGAGACTTCAGAAACGCATGGATTAGTGAACTGGCAGCCGGAATATAAGTAAAACGATGTTGAAAATAGCGTTAACTCTTTTCTAGAAATTTTGGGCTCGTCTGCGATGAAAGTACCTGGAGGCATATCAAATGTGGCTCATATTATGAGATTTGTCTGTGGAAGAGTATAAAACATTGTGAGAAAAGGAGGAATGCTGGTAACAAAAATTAATGTCTCTACATCAGGGTCGTTAAAACACGGAATTGTTGATAAATAGTTAAATCACATACAATGAATCGTCAAAGCATCAAATGCAGTTTTAATAGGGTAGAACAACGGAGGCAACTCGTATACTGGTAGTCATTTCCATACAGTAGTTACTGTTCTTATATGTGACCCGTCACGCAAAAAGAGACCAACTAGGAACTGCGAAAAGTGCCGACCCTGGTCAGTCTGGGCAACCCGCGCAGTCTGACCAGGGTTGACAGTTTTCGCTTTTACGATATTGTCTGAATGAAAATTAGTCATTCTACTTTACTATGCAATCGTTTTTTAACTATCAACTTGAACTGACTGGCACCATCTTTGATCTCTTTTCATCTAAACGATGTACGGAATTTTGGCGTGACGGGTCACATATTATGAATCCTTTAACCCTTTCCCAAACGGCAAATTTTGGACCAGACCAAATTGAAAGCATTTTGCAGATGACAACAGTTGCTAAAAAGATGATTTTTATCGTATGATAGGGTAGAAAACATTGTGGGAAAAGGAAAAAATGCTGGTTACCAGCATTTTCTCCTTTTTCTACAATGTTTTCAAAAGGTTTCTATTCCTGACCCATAAAAACCAGGGATTGTTTAGGAAAAGATTAAACCTCTGAATACTTTGCGCCAGACAAAGATCTTTTAGAGACAGCATATTATAGATAAGACTGCACAGAATTGAAGCAGTTTTTAACATTGCTTTAGTTATATACTTAATATTTTGCGATCATTGCAGCTATTCATATTTTCCAGGAGTTTCTATGACAGACAGACAGAGAGACAGACAGACAGACATAAAAAATATCCTTTTTTCAGTTTTATATTCTTTTATTTTTATTATTTGCAAGTTTTGTCAATCTTCTGTAAAAACAAAGAGAACATATAGAAATATATAGAAATATATATTTGTACAAAATGGAAGATAGTTTTCAGTTATCATTATGTACAGCAATATTAATTTGTGACATCATTCCTTTCAAAACAACCTCGAATTAAAGTGACGGCGACGAAGAAGGCTTTTTGAAACAATGTGGTAACCATCATTTTAGCAATGTTTTTCATTCATTCCAAAAGCAAATTTAAAATTGAGGTCACATTAAATTTGCCGTGTTTAAATGTTTCAACGTAGATAAGTATAACATTTTTCTATCAAAGAAAAGAGTCGACCTTTACCAAAAGACAACCACTCAGACATGTTTACAATGAAAGGATTTTTCAGCGAACAGATTAACCCTTATCCTGCTAAATAAAGAAAATTACACTCTCAAACTAACAGGAAAAAACAAAAACAAAAACAAACATGTTTTTTTCAAAGCCATTTTTGGAGAAGAAATATCTTCTCATCGGACAGTGTAGATCCAAGATCAGACTGCACGTTCTGTGCAGTCTGATCTCAATCTACACTGTCCGCTAAAGGTCAGAAAATCGCGCTTAGCACTTTAAGTGTGACTGAAACGATAGAAACCTACGTTGGAAGGGCAAAAGAAACACTGATATAAAAGGAGAAACTCATGACTACATGTATTTTCTCTCTTTTTTTCACAATGTTTACAAAGCAACCTTACCTGCAGCCATACAGGATTTGAAAAATCAACTTCGCAGTTTGCAAAAAAAAAAACATATTAACCGACAAATAAGCAAAAATGAAATACTTATGTCATATATTAATATTCAATAATGTATACTATTTACATCATAGGCGACTTCAAAAATCTAAGCATATAATACATAAACAATGATATAGTATGCAATTTACATTAAATATCACAGATTTAGTTCAACTCTGTAACAAGCAATACAAATGTGGATCTGTCCAAATTTAAATCAACTGCAAAAAGATGTGACTTAGCGTAGTGGACCCCTAATAGAAAACAGCTATTTCCAAAATATCATTATCCTACAAAATTTGCTATGGTTAAAGAAGATTGTTATTGTACTGCTTTAACAAAGCCACTTTCCCCCTTTTGTCTTTTCTAGAATTATCATTTATAAATCTAAAACCACTTTATTTTCATTACAAAGAGAGATAGTAATTACCCCCCTTCTCTGGAAACTTACAAAAGTATCTACAAATAATTTCAAGATAGGCATAAATAAATTTCTGGTCGGTTCAAAATGTGCAAAAGTATTATACCTGTATAGATCCGTATCTATCAACTGTCAAGAAAACTTTATGCAATGCAGCACTAGAGGTATTAGAGGTCTACTTCCTTAACCCATTACTAGACACAATCCCTACTTTTGACGCCCCTGACAAAGAAGGCTTTAGGAAACATTGTGGGAAAAGGAGAAAATGCTGGTAAATGCATTTTCTCCTTTTTCCACAATGTTTTCCACCCTTCACAAAACAAATTTCAAATTTTCAGTCACTTTCATTTTGTCGTCTGCAAATGCTTTCGATTTGGACAAGCTTGAAAAATTGTCGTTTGGTAATGAGTTAAATATGACTGATATGAAACATTGCCAGAAAAGGATAAACTTTATCAATATTATAACCCTTTACCTCACAATGACAAATTTTATCGCCCCTGAGGAAGAAGCCTTTTGAAAATTCCAGTGGAACATTGTGGGAAAAGGAGAAAATGCTGGTAACCCTCAGCAACTGTTAGTCTGTTGTCTGCAACTGCTTTAAATATTTGTTATCGTTTGGTAAAGAGTTGAACATATATGGCCTTATATGGCCATTATATGGCCTTCAACATGCGAAAAGGGAATCCGTACATTTGTGTAATAATACTTATGTCGTCTCGGATCAGCCTGCGTAGTTCGCGCAGGCTAAACACCGAAACAACCCTTTCGTTTTTTATGTAATCTTCTGTTTTGCGCAATTCTACTGTAGCACAAAATCTAATGTAGTCGAAAAGTGCCGTCTCGGATCAGCCTGCGCAGTCTGCGCAGGCTGATTCGAGACGACACTTTACGCAAATGTCCTAGTGCCTATTTTCGCGTGTCGGGAGCCAGTTATCTATATTGCATTTCTTGAAGCCATTGTATTAGATCTTTATTTGAACAGTATCGAATTCTATTCTAAGTCTTTTACAACATTACTCTCATTGTTTTCGATGCAACTTAGCCGTTACAAGTTTTCTTATCTTACTTTTCTTATCTTACACACGTTTGAGACGAGGTTTTTGTGACATCATTTGATGGAGTGTTATGTAACTTCATTTTTTATAACGTTATATAATTACCCTTTATTTCCAATAGTAACATCGGACATCAATTCTCGGCCAACTTGGCGTACTTAATGATTACGGTACAGTTATAGTTTTCTTCCCTGTCAGATGTAATATTAGGTAGCAATATTATATTTTGAACTACTTTCAGCTTTGGATGCATTCAAATTCTCTTTTATTTTGATTTTTCATTTCAGTTTAATCTTTAGTTAATCTGTGTTTATACGACCTTGCGAAATAAGCCTTTTGAGAAAAATTGTGGGAAAAAAACTGAGACTAAGTGTAGGTCACCTGAAAGTCTGAATTTGGACATGTGTTTTTTAACTCGAACCTGGGTAATCCAATTTACAAGTCTCATAATTTTACTTTACAACCGCGAAAACAATGTTTCAAAACACTGTAAGCATTGCGGGAAAATGCTGGAACCGTTTCTTCCCTTTTCCATATCATTGTTTCCCTATAAAGGTCAAATGACATCTTTGAGATAGGCTCACACTTGAGCTGCAAAGGACACCACAGGTTTTGTCAATAAAAATGGGTGTTTCATCATGCAATGCTTGGCTTTTTCACAACCACGGCATACAGCCAAACTGCATCCCGGCAGGTGTCGCAGGTGATGGTAGCGAGATCTGACGATGGATGAATTACGTCTGCACCAGTAACCCTAAACGTGCCAAATAATGTCGTTTTACTTCGAAAACCTCGTAACTACAGCTTGTTACAAGCTGTAGTTACGAGGTTTTCGAAGTAAACCGACGATATTGGAAATTGACATGCATGGCACCAAAAAGTATCCCATGTGCTGCATTTTATTTTGAAAATCCTTTCTAAAATTGAGGATCTAAAATCTTACTGTTCACTCTGTGCAATCCGATCTTAACACGTAGTTTGCACATTTTAATAGTCTTTGGCACAGGGGATTTAAGTCTCTGATCCGGTGTAATGCAGAGAAATGACCCCCATTACAAAATGACCCATGGGCCATTTCTCGACCCATTGGTCATTTCTCGACGTAGATTAATGACCCGGGTCATTTTTCTACGTCGAAAAATGATCCATGGGTCATTCCTCTACGTCGAGAAATGACCCGGGGTCATTTTGTAATGGGGGTCATTTTTCTGCATTACACCGGCTCTTCTAGCTTATACCGCCATTAAATGGTAAAAGATACTGTAATTGAGCATGATATACGAAACTCATGTGTCACATTTTTTACATAGATATGAAGATCAGACTGCATGCACTTAGATATAAATGTTGATTTAGATGTATAAGTATGACAGAGAGTATAATCGAGGCGTCTTCTTTTTCAAGAAAGTATCAGGTTTACATACATGTACATATATGCCAGTGGTTTAGATATGATAGATCTACATATTTATGTTAAGCTTTACAGAAATAGATCCAGAGAATCTATGATTATTTATCATTATTGTATATATATAGTTAACATCATGTAAACTTGTTCGATCGATTTATTGATTTTAATGTTGTTTTTTACGCCGAACTCGAAATTATTTCAGTCATATCACAGCTGGCTTAATCATGTATGTTGGTTCAAAGCTGGGGCGCTGAAGTGTCTTGCCCAAGGTCAATCCTTCGAAAAACCCAGTGCCTCGCCAGGGGCTTTTATTAATGGCATGTATAGGTTACAGATCCCTCACTTTACCACAGCGCGACTCAGGATCCTTACATTAGTCCGAAGATAACATTGAATGTGCCAATACACGTGACGAGCATTATACATTGAACCTTTTAACTATCTCCATATGGGAGAGTGTAGATTCAGGATCAAACTGCACATTTTGTGCGGTCCGATCTTGATCTACACTGTCCATAAAAGGTTCTTGAGTCTAGCTTAGCTTGCTTGATTGATTGGTTGATTGGTTAATTGATTGCTTAAATGGTGTTTATACCGCTTCATTATCATTACAGTCTTGATCTTGATCTACACTGTCCGCAAAAGGTCAGTGAGTCGCGATCAGCAGCCAAAGGGTTAAACGGTACAGTAGACTTGCCCAGAACAGAAATTTACTTGAAAACCAAGAGTGTCGTTACGGATCAGCCTGCGCGGATTGAGCAGGCTGATCCGAGACTAGAGTTAACGCAAATGTCCGAATGTTGCCTCTCGCGTGTTGCGTGTTGCATGCTCTATACTTAATAACGTACACTTAACCACTGTGTATCGATATTAAAAGAGCTGCTCTATGGTACGAGTTCCGTCTATATGTCAAGTGTAAAAATACCGACGTACACCAGTTAACTCATTTTGTGGCGATCTGCTATGCGAGGAATACTTTATTTAAGTGTGTAGACGGCTTAACGAGATTTACAAATGACGGTATTATACTCGAATATTTAATCAATTAAGCTTTTACTCAACAATCCTAAGTTTGAAAAACCCAGAAGGGTAGTACTTTGAAAGCATTGTGGAAAAAGGAGAGAATGCTGGTAAACAGCATTTTCTCTTTTTTCCGTAACCTTTACTATCTTTAACACAGTCAAATTCCATAAAACCACGTGTAAATTGTCATCTGCTAATGCTTTCAATTTGGACATGTCTACTTGTTGTTGTTGTTGTAAGGCACACTAGTTAAGTGTACTTCTATGTTTGTTAGCAAGAATGCTTATGAAACTCATACTACAAAGTTAAATTAGCCAATCATTTTCATCTATCGATGTAAATTTCATGTTTGTAAAGGTTTCGTCATGCATGTTTTTTGTTTACTTTCCATCGAAGCTAATTTTAAACTATAATGTAACCAAATTAAATGTTATTCTTTTTTCACAGCTGTCTCGCGTTTCGTTGAATCTATTCTCTAATGCGAATAAAAAACAAATCTCTGATTTTGGTCTGTTTCCCCCAGAATACATACATGTATTGGGTAATTTGCAATATCGACTTTTAGCTTTGCAACATATGAGTGTGTACAGCTGGCCTTTGGATATCGGAAAGATATGTTTTTAGTAATTATGTCTCCTTAACGGACAGTGTAGATCAAAGATCAGACTGCACGTTCTGTGCAGTCTGATCTTGATCTACATTGTCCGCAGAAGGTCAGTAAGTCACGTTAAGGAGCCAAAGGGTTAAGGAGTTTCACGCTTAAACAAATGGTTTCGAGTTCAATCTCACGGCAACCTGTATAATTTGAAGACCAGGTCTCATTTCAAGTCTACACCCAGTATAACCAGAAAATACATGACTAGGTTTAGCTATGACTGACACTGTCTTCAAACAAATCTTAATCAGATGGAACGTCATTCTCTTTAAAGGTCATCAAATATGACTTTGCGTTTCATCTCAAAACAGCATGACCATCGGCCCCAAAACGCTCACCCATTTCAAGTCTTCTAGGGTTGATAAAGTTGAACACACCCTGGTTGTGATGATGTAGACATATTGATCATTGTTAGTGACATAATTTTCGACTGGACGTGACACAATTTCAAAGATTCCCGAAATACCATACAGACAAACATGCTTATCAAATTTCATGAGTCTCAGACTGAAAATATGATTTCTAGAATGCACAAAAAATTTACGAAGATTTGACAATATGAAATATAGGTGATCCAATTCTGAACCTGTCCAAGAAATTATCAGGACAAACATTTTTACGTAGATTTAACCATGTAAAATAAAGGTTATCCAATTCTGAACCTGTCCAAGAAATTATCAGGACAAACATTTTTTACTGAGATTTAACCATGTGAAATAAAGGTGATCCAATTGTGAACTTGTCCCAGAAATTATCAGGACAAACAATTTTACTAAGATTTAACCATGTGAAATAAAGGTGATCCCATTCTGAACTTGTCCCAGAAATTATCAGGACAAACATTTTCAGTTAGATTTAACCATGTAAAATAAAGGTTATCCAATTCTGAACTTGTCCCAGAAATTACCATAATAAACATTTTTTACTGAGATTTAACCATGTGAAATAAAGGTGATCCAATTGTGATCTTGTCCCAGAAATTATCAGGACAAACATTTTTGGCCATTTTTGTCATTATCAGACTGAATATGTGGGCTCTATGATGCGCACAAGGTTTTTCCAAGATTTGTCCTCAATGACCTACATTTTGATCTGATGAACGAAATTATAAGTTGTCCAATGCATCATCGTATAAAAATTCTGACCTAGTCTCATAAGTATTAGACATAAATATGGCACAAAGTGCACACAAAGCTTTTTGTCCTGATGGAACAATTTTGAAATTTTACGAGAAATTAACAAGACTGTACAAGTTTCTTGATTAAATATAAAGCACGCAAGGTTTTGCTAAGATTTTAGCAATGGCCCACTTTTCGACCTATTGTGACCCAATTTCAAACCTGTCTGAAATGCTATCAAGACAAACATTTTTACAAAGACTTATGAGTATTGCACGTAAAATATAGCCTCTAAAGTTCACACAAGATTTTCCTCAGATTCGTCCCCGTGACCTACTCACTGAACTGATGTGAGCAAATTAGTCATATTCCCGCAATATCATGAAAAGAAACATTCTGACCAAGTTTCGTTAGTATCAAGCTAAAACTGGGTCCTCCGGAATGCACACAAGATTTGTCTCGGTGACTCGGTCACAAATTTTCTGACCAACTATCAATGGTATTGCGCAGAAAATTTGGCTTCTATGTTGCACACAAGACTTTCCTAAAAGTTGTCCCAGTGACCTTTTTTTTAACGTTACGTAACCACGAGGTAAAAAAGACAAATACTGAGACATTTATGAGTGGTTAAAAATTGTGGCCTCTGCAGTGAACACAGTGATTTTTTTTTTTTCCTTCACTTAGGTTTGTCCCCTTTACCTAGTTTTGACCTGACGTGACCCAATTTCAAACTAGTTCATGATATAATCAAGACAAATATTATGAATATTTTTCATGAGTTTTTGTCTGAAAATGTGGTATCTAGAGTGCACTCAATACATTTATTGACGCCTTCACGACACACGTTGGACGACGATTACGGCACCATCAAAAAAGCTCGGCGTTAGTAAATCGTGCACAGGCGAGCTAAAAGTGCATTTTTTTCTCAGTTAGATGGCTTGTGAAGCCTTTACTTTACAAATATATTCGAATCATTCATTGCATGTTTAAATATATTATGGTCAGGTACCTAGGGATTCGACGATAAATTTTACGGTTTGTTTAATTGGGTTAGTTAAGCCTACTTATAAGTCACATTTGCATTACACCATAAACATTTATCTTTTCTCAATCCACTTCACTGCACATAAGTTTTCGTCATTTCATTCTGTTCTTTTTTACAAGAAATACAGTTTCATATCATTACAAAATGTTGTTCGAGGCAAGAAGTAAATGTGTTTTCCTTCATAACATGCAAATTAGTCAGGCTTTCGTGAAATGATCATTTTTGTAATTAAAAAAGAAATAAACCCATAAATAATTGCCTATAACCCTTAAGGGGCTTAATCAGGCTTATGTTCCTTATGTGTACAATGTACATCAAGATTAGACAGCACTGACGAAAGAGTCCGATCTCTATATACATTGTCAAACTTTTTGTGACATACTCGAAGCGTAGAAAAAAAATTACGTATCGTATCGTCAGATTACTTCAAAAACCTCTTAACTACATCTTGTAACAACCTGTAGTAAAGGGGTTTTTGAAGTAAACGGACAGCATATTTTGAAACAGAGAAGGTTCACTTTATCACTTAACTCTGTACCACACAATTCCGACTCTTAGCGACCATGAGAAAAACCCCACTTGAAAACATGGTAGGCAAAGGAGAAAATGCTGGTAACCAGCATTTTCCCCTTTTCCCGCAATGTTTTCGCCTTTCAAAAAAAATTTTTTTACTCTTTGAATCACACCTATTTTGTCGTCTGCAAATGCTGTCGATTTGGACAAGTCTACAATTTTATCGTTTGGTACTTTAAGGATTTAACCCTTTACCACACAGTAGAATTTTAGACCTATCCAAATCGAAAGCATTTGTAGGCGATAATTTCATAGTGGCTCAAATGATGCAATTTTTCTTTAATGGAGTAGAAAACTTTATGGGAAAAAGAGAAAATGCTGGTTACCAGTATTTTCTCCTTTTCCCACAAAGTTTTCAAAGGCCTCTTCCTAAGAGGCGTTAAAAATCGTCATTGTGTGGTAAAAGGTTAAGGTAAGGCGATGAGAAGGATGAGCTGGGGAAAGTACCTATTATGAGCAGTTTTTCTATCTCTTTTTCGCTCTGTTTACTCCAACATGTATTGAGGTGGTTTTATTATGAACAACTTTAACTCTTAACCAAACCACAAAATTCTGGGTCCGTATTCACCTACCACTCTCAAGAACATACTTTGTCTTACACTTCAAGATTGTCTAACTGTAAAAGTAACATGACTTCTGATTGGCTAAACCGGATGGTTTAGCCAATCGGAAGTTCTGTTACTTTCACTTTGACAAAATTCAGAAAAAATAAGACTAAGAATGTTCTTTAGAATGGTTGGTGAATACAGACCCTGGACTTGACACAGATCAAAACATTTGCATGCGATAAATAATTAATGTGAAATTGTGACACAATTGTGGGAAAACGGGAAGATGCTGCTTACCATTTCTCGTTTTCCCATGATGTTGTCAAAAGATGTCTCTGGCAGCGCTGTTAAAACGCGGCATTGTGTGGTAAAGGGATGAACCATTGTGAGACTAACGGCTTTTGGCATCCCCCCCCCCCGTGATAATGAGCAACTGCTCATAAAATGATATTGCTTTGTTCTTCCTTCAGTGATTTCAGCGCTAAAAGAAAGCAAGTTATATTTCATTACGATGTCCATTTTGTCATTTTAGTACAAGTTTTCGGTATATCCGAAATAGGTTGAAATGTAAGGGGATTAACAAACTTTGGGTAATTTAGCACTTCTAAACCATATCGAAGTTAAGCGCGAATAAAGGAGCTTTTTAGGGCAGTGTTGATGAAGATCAGACTCCGCAGAACGTCTAATCTTGCTTCTACATGTACGCTGTTAGGCAAGGAGGTATATCCCATCCTTTAACTCTTTACCATTCAATCCCGACTTTTAACGACCCTGGGAAAAAAGCCTTTTGAAAACATTGTGAGAAAAGGAGAAAATACTGGTAACCAGCATTTTCTCCTTTTCCCAGAATGTTTTTTGCTCTATCAAAGAAAAGTTGCACCTTTTCGGCCACATTGAAATTGTTGTCTGCAAATGCTTTCATTTTCGACAAGACTAAAATTGTGTCGTCTGGTAAAGGGTTAAAAAAAGTTTGCAATACCAATAAATAGGATTTTACCATCGATGGACTGGAAAGTTCTTTACCAAATGATAAAATTTCAGACTTGTCCAAATTGAAGGGTTTTTGCAGACGAAAAAATTAATAAACGTGACTTAGAAATTGAAACTTGACTTTAGAAGAGTAGAAAACATTGTGGGAAAAGGAGAAAATGCTCGACACCGCTTTACCCATAATGTTTTTGTATGGTGTTTAATTTTACAGCCCAAAGTCACTTATGCTAAACATGTTGAGAAGATTAATAAATAAAACAAAGTATAAATTCTTTTGATCGTCACAAACTACCCATTTTTGTTTACTCGTATGTATTCATATAAACTGGATCCTTGTATCTCACCAACAAAGGAATTAGATTCTTTAAAAGGGATTTCCAGTGACCTTTCATTGACTTCTGACGGGTCCTTGCTGAATCAATTAAAGGACAGCGGCTTTGAAAATACCAACTGTAATCATCTAGCGGTGAGAACGTTGAAGTGGTATCTGTCAAGGAAGGCAATGTGTGGTATTAATAATAAGAAGGAAAAAGAGAAAGGGTTATTTAAATATTGGCTTGAAAGTTTACATGCTAAGCAAATGAAAACCTTTTTGGTTGATGGAATACATGTAGTATTCATGACAAAGTCAGGATTATTTAGGTATTGGTCTCCCTTTGATCATAAGGAGGAGTCTGGAGTAACGTCCCTTGATAGTAGGTTGCATGATGGGTAGAGAGAAAAACCATGCAAATATTTCGAATAGAATTAAGCTTATACCTGAAAACTATTATTTTGAAATATATTTTGGTCGTAAACATTAAATTCCCTACATTACAATTAGTTATTTCGATCTATTAATGTATACGGAGCTACCGAAAGGGAGATTGCTTTTACGTGTTTTTTTTTTTTTCAGTGTACAAGACTAAATATATACGAGGCATATTATCCAACCAGAACGCCATTTTTTTGCAGTATAATGATGGAATTAATAATGGGAGTAAATTTCCTAGATATTGTGAAAGAGGACGATGTGTGTTGAGTCAAGAGTTCAGTAAGACCATGTATAAATAACGTGCAAGTTACATTTTTGGCAGAACAAAAGACGTAAGACGTTAAAATGTTTATGAAGGTCGTGACACCCTGGAGTTCATGTAAAAGTCTCTATCCTACTAAATGCATGTTTTGACAATCTATCTATTTCCAGATACTGCATCAGCTGTAGAAGCTACAATCACACCTCTAACCTGTGTTTAACTCCGCCCCGTCAACATGAACCGACGGAACATAGATCGGGGCTGGGCTTGGGTTGTTATGCTTACGTCATACCTTGGCATGATGGTTTACTGCATCACACTGTACATGGGAGGAGTCATCTATGTTGCTCTTTTGGACAAATTTAAAGAGGGCGAGGCTAAAACTTCACTAGTAGGTGCTGTGTCCTCCGGACTGCTCTGTTTTGCAGGTATTTCCTTTTATCAATTATATGTCAACATCAGTTCTAATGTATTTGCGTCCAAGGTTTTATAAGAAATTCTTCCCAGATGTTGTCGCTCACGGCTCATATAAGACGCAGTGGGACGACGTGTAACCAGACTCTTTTTGACCCTCTCAAAGATGCATTCCTGATCATTCAGTATTAATCCACCATGAGCCTGATATGATGTTTCAGAAGAAGAAAAGAAGAACGAAACGAGAAGAGAGAGACAAAGGGGGAGAAATAGAGAGAGAGAGAGAGAATAAGGCGGGGGTGGGGGTGTGTCCTGTATATAATCAACTTCTGTATGAATACTTCAACTTTTACGTTAAATGCACCCCCCTGAGACACATATACACGTTCTTGTCTCTTCCGGTGCATGTTACAGTCCGTCGAATGATGTGTTAGTGTTTCTAGTCTCTTACAAAACATGTTTAGATCACTCTAAACGATAATTGAAAGGGTTCACATAAGTGGACGAACACATAGTTTAAAGTTGACGCCTTTCTTAAGCAGGCCCGTAGGAACATGGGGGGGGGGGGGGGGGGGGGGCTAGCGGGGCATGGGGGAGGGGGGCTAGCGGGGGCATACCCCCCCCAAACATTTGTTTAAAAAGCAAATTTAAAATGTTACTTTGAGTGTGTCAAAATCATGCATTTACATAGTGTGCAATTAAATGAAACTTTAATGTTTGTTGATAAAACGTCCTGTTTTAACCTGCATTTTTAGTTCACCTAAGCACAATTTGCTTTAGGGAAGCTTTTAAGATCACTCCGTGTCCGTTGTGCGTCGTCCGTCGTCAACAATTCTTTAAACATCTTCTCCTCCTGAACTGCTGGGCCAATTTGAACCAAACTTGGCTAGAATTTTCCTTGTGAAGTCCTTAACAGTTGTTCACAGAATTTGATTCCATCAAAAACTGAGGTTGCCATCACAACCGAATGCAATTTTCTAAGAAATTCCTTGAAGATCTTCTGCTCTGAAACCGCTGGTCAGATCTTGAAATAATTTCACAGAATTGTTCCTTGGGTGACCATTTTTAAGAAAATGTTTGTGAAATTTTGATCCGTAGAAAAACATGGCTATGGTGGTGTGGGGGAGTCTTTCCATTCTTTAAAAATCTTTTTCTCTAAACCCGCTGGTCAGATTTTGAAACCCTTTCGCAGAAATGTTCCATGGGTAACCCTTTTCAAAAATTGTTTGTCAAATTTTGGACCTTACAAAAACATGGCCTTTGTGGAGGCCCTCTGCACTGTATGGACTTACAGAAATTCTATGAAATTCTCTTTCTCTTAAACTATTCGTCAGATTTTGAAATAATTTCTCAGAAATGTCCTGTAGATGCCCCTTTTGAAAAGAGATATTAGCGAAATTCTGATCTGTCAAGAAACAAGGCTGTGGTGGTGGGGGTGGGCTATTTGTACTAGAGTTTACGGACATGAAGAAGTTATTATAAATTCTTCTTCCATGAAACTACTGGTTAGATTTTGAAATCATTTCACAGAAATGAATATTTGGTTCCAAATTATGTCCCTTGTTTGAATTTCAATTTTAACTTACTAGTGTGGTGTCCGTGGCTGTGAGGTTGAGCATCACTCACTGAGCCGTAAGGTCCTGAGTTCGATAGCCTGGAGCAGGTGTCAATTTAAGGATTTTTTATTGGCCCACACATTCGGCGTGAGTACTGGTGTAGTTCCCAGGAAGCAGAATTGAAATTCCTTATCGATGTTGAATAAGTATGTTTAAACTACTATAACTTACTATCAAGCGCTCAGGAGCCATTCGTTGGCACCGGCATGTAATGCTCTTGCTCTTTTTATTGAAGTCATTGAAGAAACAGTTTTGGAATGAAAAAAATGGCTATGATCAAATATTCGGGTGAGCGATCCAGGACCATCTTGGCCCTCTTCTTTTTGTTAAGGATCGCAAACAAGGTTTACTTTGTCTTGCATAAAATAAACCCCTGTTTATTGTGTCTGTTTTAGCTCACCTGAGCACATCATGCTGAAGTGGAGCTTTTAGGATCACACTGTGTCCGTCATGCGTCGTCCGTCAATCGTCTTCAACAATTTCTTTGGACCAGACTTGGCTGGAATGTTCTTTGGGAGGTCATCTTAAAAAATTGTCTACATAATTTGATTCTATCAATAACTGTTTTTTCATGGCAACCAAATGGATTTTTTTTAGATTAAAAAAAAAACCTTCTCCTCTGAAACTGCTGGTCAGATTTAGAAATAATTTCACAAAAATGTTCCTTGGGTAACCCTTTTAAAAGATCGTTGAGAAATTTTGATCCGTAGAAAAAACATGGCTATTTTAAGGGGTGCTCTTTGCATTCCTTAAGTAAATGTGTACAGTGTACTTTTTACCTCCCCCCATTTTTTTCATTTAAAAAAAGTTAACCCCCCCCTTCCGGAAAAAAAGTTACCCCCACTCCGGAAAAAAAAAGTTAGCCCCCGCTAATCTGAAAATGCTTCCTACGGGCCTGTTAAGTATTCTAGAAACTGATCAGTATTCAAGGCTGCAATACGTCAGCACGGACTTATTCTGCTATTTACTGTTTCAGAATTTTACAGTAATTATTCTATTTTTTGAAAATTAATTTTGTTATATGTTTCCAGCCCCATTCGCTGGCATCATTATCAACAGATTTAGCTGCCGTGTGGCCATAATGACTGGAGGCATTCTGACAACGCTTGGTTTTGGCGTTAGCGCGGTCATGTCGAGTTTAAACTGGATTATCTTTACAGCCGGTGCTCTTGTTGGTGTGTAAATTTAAATGCTGTGTAAACATGTCATTTTAAAATATTTTTAGTTGGAACTTTTGAACTGGGCTGGCGATTTGAGTACAAAGATTATTTCAGCCTCTCTCTCTCTCTCTCTCTCTCTCTCTCTCTCTCTTGTAATACTCTCTCTTGTAACAAAACATGTTATTTTTCCTTGTCTTAACTCTTTTATAAGAACAGTAGACAAAACAGTTTTCTAACACTCTGTTCCTTAAATATTTCCTGTTTGTCATGCTCCACTTTCTGGGTCAATAGATTATGTGGATTATTTTCACAAAAAATGCAGATCTCACATTTCATGTACAAAATTATTCAGCATTTTGTTCCCGTTATAATATGCAGATAACATTGTATAATTGTTTTGGTTGCTAAATATCAAAACAAGCAAATGAATACTGATTCCTTTTTGTTGTTGTTGTCGTTGTATGTTATCATTCTCAGAAAAATGGTCAGTGGTTCATTTCCTTTACAGGTCTTGGATACTGTATTTCTTCAGCAGGGCTTGTTTGTGTACTAGGATTTTACTTTGAAAAACGACGTGACCTCATCATATCATGCGCATTTCTGGTGGTAGGTGTCGGTATGTTCATATCCACTCCATTAGCCTTGTTTACGTTGGAAGACATTGGACTAAGCGGGTCTTTTTTTACATTCGGTGCCATAAATGTTCACATGTGCCTTTTTGGAGTTCTCAGTCGACCATCGGTGTTAGAAAAGGAAGTTCATGCTCAGCGGAAATTAATTCGAAAGGACCAATCAGGTGATCGAACTAAATCTTATCTAGATATGAGTCTACTGAAAGATATACCATTTCTGTTGTATTTATTTAGCACAGCAGCGTGGAACTTTGCACTCAACGTTTGCATCATACATCTTCCAAACTATGTGTCCGTGATTGGAGGCAATGACACAGATACCGGACAAGTAATGATGGCATTCGCCGTCGCCAACATCGTCGGTAGACTCAATGGTGCTCTGACTGTTTGCAAATTCAGTTTGAAAAGTTTGCATGTCCATATAACCGTGATTGCTATAGCAGGAATATTAACTTCAACATTTCCATTCTATGCCAGACTATCTGCAGGGCTTTATATATTTACAATACAGCTGGGTATCTGCTGTGGCTGGCCTAATTCCATGATGACTCCTATATCCATAAGTTTTGTAGGAGTATCCAAATTATCAGAGGCTTATGGCTTGTCATATCTGTTCTGTGGTATAGGAGTGTCTTCCGGACCGGTTATAATAGGTATGGCAGTATTGTCACCTTGTTTTTCGTTTTGATGCATTTGGTATTATAATGTACTGCAAGATTGCTTTAACGTCCTTCTTTAACAATTTTGTGCCAAATAAGTAAAGCACTTAAATGTATTTGTGATTCATCACGCAAAAAGGGAACATCTGGGAATTCTGTTCATCAATTAGATGAAAACAGATCAACGATAGTGCAGGTCAGTTTAAGCTGATAATTAGAAAATGACTGTATAACAACAAGGTACAATGATCACTTTTCATACATTAAGCGAAAATTGTCGACCCTGGTCAGCCTGCGCAATTCGCGCAGTCTGACTCTGACCAGGGTTGACTCTTTTTGAATTGCCCCGAAGGTCCCCTTTGGCGTGCTTGGTCACATATTAGTACGATATGTGGAATGTGATATTAGTCTGTATTTTTGTTAGGTCGGATCAGGTCGATAAGCATGTGTGAAGAGGTGCGTATTGGGTGAGTTCGAAGGTCAAATCCGACGTGCACCGCATTCCACAAGCAAGCGAACCTCATCCAACCCCACAAAAATGCTGACTGTGGTATTGTCCCTTTTATTGTATTCCTTTTATCAAAACAGCTCATAAAAAGCAGATGAAATATACCAGACCGTAGGTTTAGTCCTTCTACAGTCACAGCTGCACATTTCTCTGATACCTGATCTTGGTCTAAATAGTCTGCCAAATGAATTTGCTTACGGCTTAATGATATTATTATCCTCGTTAAAATTGGGTCCGTGAAGTTGGCTCAACGCGCAATTATCGACATTCAGCTCAACACCAGCTTTTTTGAGCCTTTTTGAGCCAGCTCGACATTCCAGCTCAACGGCCAGCTCAACAGCAAAAAAATACATAGATATATATCAGAATCAAAGTCCGTTGAGCCAGGTCGACATTCCAGCTCAACGGCTAGCTCAACAGCAAAATAGTAGACCCATGTCCGTTGAGCCAGTTCGATATTCCAGGTCAACCGCCAGCTCAACAGTAAAATTACTTATACATATGTTTCAATCAATATCCGTTGAGCCTGCTCTACATTCCAGCTCAACAGCAAAAATACATATATATGTCAAAATCAAAGTCCGTTGAGCCAGCTCGACATTCCATTTCAACCGCCAGCTCAACAGTACAAATACATATGCATACGTTTCGATCAATGTCCGTTAAGCCAGCTCGACATTCCAGCTCAACCACCAGTCCAACAACAAAAATACATATATCTGTCAAAATCAAAGTCCGTTGGGCTTTCCAGCTTAACCGCCAGTATAAACACTTATACATATGTTTCAATTAGTTTGCGTTTAATCAGCTTGACATTCCAGCTCAACAGCCATCTCAACAGCATATATATATATATATATATATATATATATATATATATATATATATATATATATATATATATATATATGTGTGTGTGTGTGTGTGTGTGTGTGTGTGTCAAATGTCAATATCAAAATTTGTTGAGCCAGCTCATCATCCCAGCTCAACCGGCAGCTCAACAGTAAGAAATACTTCTACAATTATTTCGATCAATGTCCGTTGGGCCAGCTGAACAGCAAAAATACATATTATGTCAAAATTAAAGTCTGTTGAGCCAGCTCGACATTCCAGCTCAACCGCCTGCTGAACAGTAAAAAAACTTATATATATGTTTTGATCAATGTCTGTTGAGCCGGCTCGACATTCTAGCTCAACTACCTGCTCAACACCAAAAATTCTTATACATATTTTTCGATAAATGTCTGTTGAGCCAGCTCGACATTCCAGCTCAACCGCTAGCTCAACAGTACAAATACTTATCCAGCTTAACCGCCAGCTGAACAGAACATATACTAGTACATATGTTTCGATCAATGTCCGTTGAGCCAGCTCGACATTCCAGCTCAACCACCAGCTTAACAGCAAAAGTACATATATATGTCAAAATCAAAGTCCGTTGAGCCAGCTCGACATTCCAGCTCTACAGCCGGCTAAACAGTAAAAATACAAAATTATACATATGTTTCGGTCAGTGTCCGTTGAGCCAGCTCGACGTTCCAGCTCAACAGCCAAATCAACAGCAAAAATACATATATATGTCAAAATTAAAGTTTGTTGAGCCAGCTCGACATTCCAGCCCAACCTCTGGCTCAACAGTAAAAATACTATGCATAGGTTTCGATCAAAGTCTGTTGATCCAGCGCGATATTCCATCTCTACTGCCAGCTCAACAGTAAAAATACCTATGCATATGTTTCGATCAACAGTAAATTATATTTACAGCTGAGCTGGCGGTTCAGCTGGAACGTCGAGCTGGCTCAACGGAATTTGATTTTGGCATATATGTTGTTGAAGTGGAATGTCGAGCTGGCTCAACAGACATTAATGGAAACATATCTATAAGTACTTTTAACGTTGAGCTGGCTGTTGAGGTGGAATTTCGGTCTGGGTCAACAAACTTTGATTTTGACATATATATGTGTATTTTTGCTGTTGAGCTGGCGATTGAGCTGGAATGTCGAGCTGGCTCCCCAGACTTTGATTTTGAAATATATGTGTATTTTTGCTGTTGAGCTGGCGGTTGAGCTGGTATGTCGAGCTGGCTCTACGGACATTGGTGGGTGAGCTTGATTGTCGTGCTGGCTCAACAGACTTTAATTTTGACATATATATGTATTTTTGCTGATGAGCTGGAATGTCCAGCTTGCTCAACGGACAATGATTGAAACATGTGTATGAGTATTTTTACTGTTGAGCTGGCGGTTGAGCTGGAATGTCGAGCTAGCTCAACAGACTTTGATTTTGACATATATATGTATTTTTGCTGTTGAGCTGGAATGTCGAGATGGCTCAAGGGACATTGATTGAAACATATGTATAAGTATTTTTACTGTCGAGCTGGCTCAACCGACAAGGATCTAGTATTTTTGCCGTTGAGCTGGCCGTTGAGCTGGAATGTCGAGCTGGCTCAACGGACTTTGATTCTGTCATATATATCTAATTTTGCTGTTGAGCTGGCGATTGAGCTGGAATGTCGAGCTGGCTCCACAGACTTTGATTTTGAAATATAAATGTATTTTTGCTGTTGAGCTTGTGGTTGAGCAGGAATGTCGAGCTGGCTCTACAGACATTGGCAGTTGAGCTAGAATGTCGAGCTGGCTCAACAGACTTTGATTTTGACATAAATATGTATTTTTGCTGTTGAGCTAGAATGTCGAGCTTGCTCAACGGACAATGATTGAAACATGTGTATAAGTATTTTTACTGTTGAGCTGGCGGTTGAGCTTGAATGTCGAGCTAGCTCAACAGACTTTGATTTTGTCATATATATGTATTTTTGCTGTTGAGCTGGAATGTCGAGATGGCTCAAGGGACATTGATTGAAGCATATGTATAAGTTTTTTTTTTTTTTTCTGTCGAGCTGGCTCAACGGACATGGATCTAGTATTTTTGCCGTTGAGCTAGCCGTTGAGCTGGAATATCGACCTGGCTCAACGGACTTTGATTCTGGCATATATATATCTATTTTTGCTGTTGAGCTGGCCATTGAGCTTGAATGTCGAGCTGGATCAACAAGGCTGGTGTTGAACTGAACGTTGATTACTGCGCGTTGAGCCAACTTCACGGACCCGTTGAATTTCATGAAAATGAAATGTACATATTATCCGCTTTGTATTGGTCCCTGATCTTTTTTTTTTTCCTCTTAGACGCAAGCTCTATATTACTTTTGTGTTTGTATCAGGATTACAACTCTCGTTGTGCAGTTTAGGGGTAAATTTCACTTAAATACATACGCACAAAATTTGCGTATACGGTAGTAAGCAAAGATCAAATCTGAATACGAGTTTCACTGAACTGCATAACTTTTAATCGAATCGGAATTACATGGTTATACGCAAACTCAAAGTTTACGGTAAAACAGGGATCTTATACGAGTATAATTAATCCCAAATAATTTACATAAATCTACGCAGTTTAATAAAAGGTGCCCAGAAATCGTCCATGGATGCATGACTCACACTATTTGAGTCAATGTATGAGAACAAATGATTAAAAATAATTATTGATATGCCATTTTGGTTGTTACAGGATATTTATACAGCGTTACAAAGTCATACGAGTACAGTTTTGTTGTCTCAGGTAAGTAACACTATTCTATTTGCACTCTTTATTTCATTCTTTATGGTAAGAAACCTGGTCTATCGGTAAAGGAATTGGTTTAACCTTTTTGTTATCCATCAATTCTGGAGGTTCTTCAACGGGAGTCCGCGACGAATGCTTCCTTGAACCCTTATCATTCTAACCATTAATATGAGTAGATTGTTTCACAGAGCTTCAGCCCGTAAAAGCTGCATTAAGAAAACGAAAGCGCTAGCCCTTTACGTGTCTCACCTACTTCTCAAGAACAAAGGTATTTAATCATATTAGTACTTATCAATTTTAGTCTACTCTCAGTCTATTGTACTTTAATCATGTATGGCAAAGGTATGTTCCTTGAAGAACAATCTCGAATTGCGATATAGCAATAGCTCTAGAACAGCAGCAGTAGCTCTAGCACAGCTTTGCACTTGTTCCTGTTTTGTCATAGGTGTTAGATATAAAGGTTTTTAACCTGGCATGTGATGATAACGATTTGTATGTTTCAACGGCTGCGTCTCGGTCTTCATTGAATCGTATTTGATTTTCGTTTCTAGATAACCAAAGGAACTGACTCTTTCCTTCGGTCCTATTTAGGCTATGACTATGAATAGTCTTAAGTTTAAATGCACAGGATGATATTCTGGCGATGTAATAGTTTTAGCTCTAGAGTGAAGTAGGGATCTGAATCATACCTTTACAATCTTTCATTTTTTAAGAAAAAAAATACAACATTAAGTCTTAACACAGATTCATGCACTGGCTGACTGAGGCCAAGGTTTATGATCTGAATCTGTCTTCGCCTGATTTTCTCTTACAATGCCACCGTAATTCTGCCTACTCTTATTCACCTCGAACTGTTCTTGTTTAGTATCATGCTACTTGATGCAAATAGTAGTTGTGAAAAAATTCTATAAAGTGCTTTTGTTTCTCTCCAAACATGTCAGTCTTGTAGGTTTCATTTAACCCTTTAATAAGTCCTTTGTTTTTAGACCCTTGAAAAAATGACTTTTTTTCTGTATGAAAAGTGGTCGTTGTACATTGTTATATAATCATTTTTGAGTTATCAACTAAAACCGAAATGCGCTATCGTTGATCTGTTTTCATTTAATTGATGCTCAGAATTCCTAGATGGTCCCTTTTTGCGTGATGAGTCACAGTTTTTAAAAGTTATAGCCTGTTTCAATAGCTCAGGTTACTTTGATTTTTTTTTAAACTAAGAATACCCTTTTGAACCATCAACGATTCTTTTCTTCTAGGTGGAGTGCTGCTACTTGGAAGCGCTTGTGGACTTGTGGCCCTGTGCCTCCGTGCAAAGGTTAACACAAGGATGGAACTGAACATACCAAACAAAGATAAGGAAACGCTTGTGATATCAAATCTAACCGAAAAACAGGTGTTCAGAAATAGTGCAAATGATCTTAAAAAGGGAATAGAAATTGAACTGGAATACGTGGTTCCAAACGGAGATACATCTGACTGTATTGTTCAAAAGATGGACTCGGAACTCGGAAACAAGTCGAGTGGATAGGAAATTGTGTCATCGTGATTTCCCTCTCTCTCTCTCTCTCTCTCTAAGCCAGAGTATACATCTAGATCCATGAATTAATACCCTTGTGGATTATTTATTGTGCCTCATAACTCACAACTGTGGTTTATTGAACGATAAACCTTGATAGAATATTATTTCTTAATCAACCCAATCATACAGAGTAGCCTGCAGCATAGCAATACTAGTGTCCCTTGATGGTTGTCATTGAATTAAAAAAAAGTGGATTATTTTTAGAATGAATGAATATTATTACATGTTTTATCATTTTGTGTCATTTTGAAACAAATATACAGGGTTGAAACGAACAATCCCTCTCGTCAGGTAATCAAATTGTGATGTGTCGAAAGTCGTATATTGTAATGTTAAATGGATGATCATACATTATCTGGTAATTGATTCGAGCTCTTAAATGCTATCACATTGAATCAGGCAAAGTAAGGCGTCATTTTCATGACGTATTATAGTGCTTTAATGGTCAAGAATGTCTGACTGCGTTTTATTTGAGCCGTCAGTAACCATTTAAGTTATACGTCAAGCTTGAAAAGTATAGATTTTATTGGAAATCAAAACGGATTTAGATGCGGTTTAAGAGGACTCTGCACTCAAGAAATCTGACATACATGCATGGATCGGACTGGTTTAGACAAGGGTGCGATTCTATCAAAGATTATCCTAAATCCAGCCTCTATCAACATAAGTCACAGACAAAATCATAACTGATGTAGAGCAGCATGTAAGACATGATCTCCGAGATACTGTCAGAAAAGTAGCTGACACATTTAGCATTTCATATAAAAGTGCTAAAAGATTTTGATGATAACCTTGGAATGTCGCTTGTTTGCAAAAGGTGGGTACCTCGGCAACTGACGCCCGATAAAATGGAAGTTAGGGTCGAAATCTGTTAAGCAATTTCAGAACGTATTACGTAAGACGGGTCAAACTTTTACTGAAGTAGCTCACAAAGCTACTTTTGTTCCGGAAACTTTGCAAAAACTAACATAAAAACACCGGCCAAAGCTCCTTATAATTTAGTTATGACTTCGTATGACCTCTGACTATATATTATTTTGAAAGATTCTCTATTTGGCATACACTACGAAAGCAGAGAGGAGCTAACCTATGGAAAGCCATGGCTTTCTTATATCGTTCATTTACATTTCATTGCACTGTTATTGTAATATATACATGTTTGTATCAAACTAGACTGTGCTAATATTAATGCATTAGTCCATATATGCTGAAACAAAGAAGCATGGCATTGTTTGGGTTTAACAATATATTATAGCGAATTGTGGTTATATTATGCATTTGTCCATATATTGAACCAAAGAGGCATGGCACTGTTTGGGTTCGTCAATATATTAAAGCGAACTGTGTTTCTATTATGCATTGTCCATATGTTGACCAAAAGAGGCATGGCAATGCTGTGGTTCATCAATATGTAATAAGAAAAACTGTTCATATTACGCATGTGTCCATATATTGAACCAAAGAGGTATGGCATTGTCTTGATTCTTCAATATATTGAGCTAAACTGTGTTTGTGTTAATGCATTTGTCCATATATTGAACCAAAGAGTCATGATACCTTTGGTGTTCAACAATATACTGAACCAAACTGTGTTGATATTAATAATGGGTTTGCTCATATATTGAACCAAAGAAGCACGATATTTTTGAGTTCAGTAATAAAATGTAACAACCAAAGAGTGTTTGTTTTAATTCATTTGTCTTTATATTGAACCAAAGAAGCATAATATGCTTTCATTTAGACGGTAAATTAAACGAAAATTCCTTTATATCATTCCAATCTAACTCTATAGTGAATTAACTGTTCTTATATCACACCAATTGCACCGTATATGGTTTCAACTTAACAATATATATTCTATGCATCGTTGTATATATTGAATACAAACATGTTTATATAGAAGCAACCTTTATTATATTTATCTATAATTTCAGTATATGAAACGGAACACTCCATATATTAATCTGAAATACGACCATTATATACGTAATATCATTTGAACAATGTATTAAACTGTTACTCTTGTGTATCGAACCATTCGAATTATGTATTGAATCATATTATATTAATGCAATTGTTTATATATTGAACCAAAGAAGCATGGTATTCTTTCATTTAGGCTTTAGATCTATTAACCCTTTCCCAAACGACAAACTTTTGGACCAAATTGAAAGCATTTGCAGACGACAATTCAACTCTTGCTGAAAAGATTATTTCTGTCTGTGATAGGGTAGAAAACATTGTGGGAAAAGGAGAAAATGCTGGTTACCAGCATTTTCTCCTTTTCCCACGATGTTTTCAAAAGGCTATTATTCCAGACCCGTAAAAACCACGGATTGTTTGGGAAAGGGTTAAACGAAAACTCCTTTATTTTATTTCAGTCGAACTATACACTGAAACAACTGTTCTTATATCATACCAATATTTAACCAAATATGGTCTTAACTTGACAACATATTGCAAGAACTTGCCTGTATTAAACCAATCGATGATACATTACATATGGAAAGCGATGGTCGTCTTATATCGTTATTTCACAGTTCTCTGTTGCGTTGTTATAACATATGGTTTCATCAAAACCATCTTTTAAATGGAAATGTGTTCATATGGAAGCAACCTTCATTATATAATTAATCAATAATTTCAATATATTAAACAGAATACACCGTTTATTAATCTTAAACAGCATTATACCATTGGAACAATGTATTAAACGGTAACTCCTGTATATCAAACTATTCGAATCATATATTAAAGCAGCTGTCTTTATATGATACAGATTCATCAATATATGGTGAACAAAACTATGTTTATATCAATGCAATTGTTCACATACTGAACCAAAGAACACTGCATTGTTTGGATTTATGAATATATTGAACCAATTTATGCATATACAATAATGCATTGGTCTTTATTTTAAACCAAAGAAGCATGGTATTGTTTCGATTCATAAGTATATTGAACCAAACTATATTTAAGAACCAAACTATGTTTACATTGACGCATTTGCTCTGAAATTGCGCCAAAGTAGCATGGTACTGTTTGAATTCATCAATATATTGTACCAACCTATGTATAAATTGCTTTGTTCTCTCTTTATATCGTTACTAGCACGTTTTTTTCATACCAACACTGGAAAAAAATGATGCCAGGGCATTTTCTCCCGTAAACCTTAGAGCGCTAAATAAATAAACAATCCTTTTTCAGTTAGAAAACAGAAACATCATAAAATATCTTTATTGCAATATTGATTGTTGAAAACATTGTGCAAAAAGGAAAATTACAGATAAGCACTATTTCCCCTCTTCCAAAGACCTTTTTTTACCCTTCACCGATTCAGATTAACAATTCATATACATTTGATTCGTCATGTGCAAATTACTTCCACTTGGACAAGTTTAAAATTACACCAACTTTTACAGGGATGAGAGTTAGGTAGATTCCACATTCTTTGAAAGTAGTGCAGGAAAAACTGGCCTGCCGATGTTTCAGACAGGACGGTTACAATTTAGCCAGCCTAACTATTCTGTGCAGCCTGGTCTTGGATCATCAGTGTCCGCTACTTAATTACACGTTCGATCAATAGCAATATTGAAAAGAAAATATTTTGGGTGTTTTTTTCCCCCAAAGGAAAAAAGGTTGTTCATTTATATAGCGCTCTAAGATTAAAGGGGAACAATGCTTAGTCATCATTTTCCATGAAGCATTTTTTCTGGTGCTGGTATGAAAAACGCCCTCGATATTGACGATTTAATGGCGAAACAAATTAATATATGCACCGATTGGCTCGATATATTGATGAATCAAAACAAAACCGTGCTTATTTTGTTAAATATAAGGACAAACGCATTGAAATAAATACAGTTTGGTTCAATAATTTGAAAAATCAAAAACCATTCCATGCTTCTTTGGTTCAATATAAAGACAGTGCAATGCAATAATATAAACACAGTCTGGTTTAATATATTGATGAATCCAAACGAAACCATGTTTCTTCGGTTGACTATAAGGACAAACGCATTAATATATAAAAAGATTGGTTCAGTATATTGATAAATCCAAAAAATGTCATGCTTCTTTTGTTCAATATGAGGATGAATACATTAATATATACACAGTTTTGTTCATTAGTTCAATATAAGGATAAATGCATGAATAGATACACAGTTTGGTTCAATATATTGATAAATCCAAACAATACAACGCTTCTTAGGTTCAATATAAGGATAAAATGCATTAGTATAAACACAAGTTATTTCAACAGTTTGATGAGTCAAAACTATACTATGCTTCAACGGTTCAATATATGGACAAATGCATTAATATCATAACAGCTTGGTTCAACATATTGTAAATCCGTACCATATAAGGATAATTTGTTCAGTTCGTGATTTGAATGGTTCCATACGCTGGAGTTACCGTTTTATATATTGTTCAAATGATATTTTATGATGCTACTACAAATTAATACATAGAGTATTCCGTTCAATACATTGAAATTATTGGGTAATATGTGAAGGGTGATTCCATGTAAACATGTTTTCGTTATATATAGTTGTACTGAAACCATATATTACAATAACGGTACAGTGAGCTGTAAAAGAAAGATATAAGCCATGGCTTTCCATACTAACCCTCGCTGTGACCGGGTCCTTTGATAATGACCTCACGTTGCATGCTCGTTTCGCGTGTTGAAATGAAGACAGAATAAGTGCATAGAACCCAATGGAGATTACTTTCATGACTACCAACTTGTTTTTCAAACCAATATTCCGATAACGGCACCGGCCAACGTTCTTTCAGATCACCCTTCGTACATCTTGTTTTATAATGAAAAGAAACTAGGGATCAACTATTAACATTACATGAAAAAGAATGAATAATAATTATAACAATAACTCATAGTAAGAGATTACTCACCAAACTTCTGTTACAAAGCCGATTTAAGGTTCATGTAAAGTGTTTATTTTGCTTAATTTCATACGTCAATAATTCTGTAATTATTAAAATTTGTCCGGGAAAACCATATATCAAATTAAAGCTCTGGATGAGTACAAGCTGTTTTACATAATTATACCTACTGGCCTTACATAATAAAACTAAAACATTGCAGAAAAAGATGACATCGTTTAAAACCTACAAAATAATAATGACATAACAAAATTGCTTAAGTTTTGGAGAAAACATAGGCTATGGTACATACCAGGTACTGCTACTACCAAAAATCCTATAGTTTCTTTAAAAAGGCACATATTTAAGTCAGAAAGTTTGACATTTTTCCCTTATTGAATTGTCAACCATGTTTGACCTACTTTGTTTTAGTAACAGGTATGGTGTCTCCACAGGATCAAAATGTACAAGTGGTTGTGCATGATAAACTTTCATTAGTAATTTTAGATAATAAAACAAATAAAAATGACCTGTACAAGTGAAATGTCCATGTCTACGTCCAAACCCTTTCTCAAAAACAGCAGTTACAAAAGGTGTCACCAGTCTGGTAGATAGGATTAAGGTGTCACCAGTCTGGTAGATAGGATTTAGAATCAATTTTTGACATAAGCATTTTTTTCATTGTTCTTTTTGTGTGTGTGATGGGGTAGTGGGGTGCTGTTTTTGAGAAAGGGTTTGTAAGTGGACATGGAAATTTCACTTGTACAGGTCATTTTTATTCTAAAATTATTACTGGAATAAATTGACCTGAAATTGACCTTTATGCAAAGAGTAATTAAAACGTGAATATTTAAACCATCTGGTATAATCGGACTGTACGGAAACTGTTATCGGTAAATGTCGGGTTTGACCCTTACTGCGCCTTAGTCAAAATAAAACGGTTTTGCGGATGGCATAGATTAAGATCAGGCTGCATAGAAAGTGCATCATAGATCTAAGTCACCCACCATGTATTACCAATTTAAACCAACAATATAATGGTTATTTCAGGTATTTCAAGTATTCTTTGAAAACACTATAAATCTATTAGCAGCATAAAGAGTTTAGAAACATGCACATAGTTCCGCATGCAGACGACATTAGCCGGAGCCAAGTTAGAACAATAAATCAAGCGTGTAATATGTGGTAATTGAGGTTATTTATTTCATGTCAATTTGTTCAGGTAATACTAATGAAAGTTTATTACACACAACCACTTGTACATTTTGATCCTGTGGAGACACCATACCTGTTACTAAAACAAAGTAGGTCAAACATGGTTGACAATTCAATAAGGGAAAAATGTCAAACTTTCTGACTTAAATATGTGCCTTTTTAAAGAAACTATAGGATTTTTGGTAGTAGCAGTACCTGGTATGTACCATAGCCCATGTTTTCTCCAAAACTTAAGCAATTTTGTTATGTCATTATTATTTTGTAGGTTTTAAACGATGTCATCTTTTTCTGCAATGTTTTAGTTTTATTATGCAAGGCCAGTAGGTATAATTATGTAAAACAGCTTGTACTCATCCAGAGCTTTAATTTGATATATGGTTTTCCTGGACAAATTTTAATAATTACAGAATTATTGACGTATGAAATTAAGCAAAATAAATACTTTACATGAACCTTAAGAATGGGTATTCCTACAATACACAAGTAGTATAACTAGAATTTATCAAATGAAACTCTTTATCCATTTACTGAAATAATATCCACACCTGTAAATCAGCTAAGACTCAATCATAACAGGCGCACAATTTTGACGCGTGCCTAATAAAAATCAGCATAATTCAAGAATCACATTTTGCACGTGTAACAACAAAATATACATTTTAATACTTGTGTATAATTTTATTCCTTTCTTTCCATTAACCAGTGTTAGATTCTATAGTGTGATATGAACTCAGACTGTAATTAGATTTAATACATCCATATTTGTACTCGAAGTGAAATCGAGTAGTTATCCAAAACTCGTCCATATTTGAAAACATTCGCTGACAAAAATGTAAATATGTCTCCTGTGATAGAATTAGTCCTTGAATGGGGAAAAATATTGTGGGAAATAGGGCAAATAAAATGCTGGCTTTTACTCTTTCAATCTATCATTCTGACACTGTCATTAACGGGATTCATGGGATACATGGAGTACTTTATGTTTATGAATACAGATTACATTAAAAACAAACAAACATAAATACATGTTAGAAGTTAAAAACTTTTAAAACTCTCACCTGCTGAACGTGCCTAAATGCGACATTGCCTACAGGATGGATCAGGATCAGACCGCACACAGCAGATAAAATTGTCACTCCGTTCTTTGGGGAAAAGGGAGCAGTTACCAAAATCAATCTCTGTTAAATGGTTGTATACTATTATATATTGTGCTTGGGTAGGATAAAGAACACTTAAATCTAAAATCAACAGGGTTGTGGTTACTTTCGTTAAATACAGAAAACAAAGAAGAGCTGCGTCAATGAGAGCCATTCTTCACTTATTTCCCTTGATTCTTCTCCAGTACTACGTTGGTCCTGATAAGGGAATTACTTGGATTTTATCCTTGATTTTCTTGCACTGAACATCTATTTTCCAAAGATAATATTTCAACTAAATCTAGTTAGATTGTTTAACATATCTTTATATGTTGTTCCTGGTGATTAAGAGCAGAATTTGAGTTGAAATACATATGGACCTTAAACAGACATCATAAATCATTGTTAAAATGATCGCAACATCCGCAAAGGATCTAAGGATAAAAACAAAGGAATACAGGTGAAAGGATCACTTTTTATCTGGCAGGGGAGATGATTTAATTGATAGGAATGGCTCCCATTGTCATGTGGGCAGGATTTATCTCTCTCACACAACTGATCATTGTTTTGATTGATATGGGAAAGTAGCAAATGGCTTGTGAAGAACTTTGTGGTGAGAAGTGATAAAAGAAACTTCGGAAACGTATTTATTTGTGCACTGGCAGCCCGAATATAAGTAAAATGATGTTGAAAATGGTGTTAACTCTTTTCTTGAAATTATGGACTCGTCTGCAATGAAAAAATTCGCAGACATATCAAATGTGGCTCAGATTATGAGATTTGTCTGTGGTAGGATAGAAAACATTGTGGAAAAAGGAGGAATGCTGGTTACAAATGTCTCCACATCAGGGTCGTTAAAACATGGGATTGTTGATAAATAGTTAAATCACATACAATGAATCGTCAAAGCATCAAATGCAGACTTTCAAGTAAGGTAGAACAAGGGAGGCAACTCATATACTGGTCGTCAATTTCTATACAATATTTACTGTTCTTATATGTGACCCATTACTCGAAAAAGGGACCAACTAGGAACTGCGAAAAGTGCCGACCCTGGTCAGACTGAGCAATCCGCGCAGTCTGGCCAGGGTTGAGACTTTTCGCTTTTACGATATTGTCTGCATGAAAAGTGGTCTTTTTACCTTACTATACAATCATTTTTTAACTATCAACTTTAATTGACTGGCACCATCTTTGATCTCTTTTCATCTAATCGATGTACGGAATTCCCAGAATGTCCCTTTGGCGTGACGGGTCACATATGAATCCTTTAACCCTCTGAATACTTCGCGCCAGTCAAAGATCTTTTGGAAACAACGTATTATAGATAAGACTGCACAGAGTTGAAGCAGTTTTTAACATTGCTTTAGTTATAGACTTAGTATTTTTGCAATCATTGCAGCTATTCATATTTTCTAGGAGTTTCTATGACAGACAGACAGACATAAAAAATATCCCTTTTCAGTTTTATATTCTTTTATTTTTATTATTTGTCAATCTGCTGTAAAAACAACGAGAACATATAGAAATATATATTTGTACAAAATGGAAGACAGTTATCATTATGTACAGCAATAGTAATTTGTGACAACATTCCTTTCAAAACAACCTCGAATTATAATGACTGCGGAGAAGAATGCTTTTGAAAACAATGTGATAACCATCATTTTAGCTATATTCCACAATGTTTTTCATTCCTTCCAAAAGCAAATTTAGAATTGAAATCACATTAAATTTGCCGTGTTTAAATGTTTCAACGTAGATAAGTATAACATTTTTGTATCAAAACAAAGAGTTCAACTTTACCAAAAGACAACCACTCAGACATGTTTACTGTGAGAGGATTATTCAGCGAACATATTAACCCTTATGCTGTTGAATAAAGGAAATCAAACTTTCAAACTGACAGGAAAAAAAAACACAAATGCTATTTCAAAGCCATTTTTGGGGGAAAAAATATCTCCTAATCGGACAGTATAGCTCCAAGATCAGACTGCACGTTCTGTGCAGTCTGATCTTGATTTACACTGTCTGCTAGAGGTCAGAAAGTCGGGCTTAGCAGTTTAAGTGTTACATGTGACTGAAACGATAGAAACCTACGTTGGGAAGGCCAAAAAAAAAACACTGATATGAAAGAAGAAACTCATGACTACATGTATTTTCTCTCTTTTTTTCACAATGTTTACAAAGCAACCTTACCTTCAGCCATACAGGATTTGCAAAAAACAACTTAATAGTTTGCAAAAAAAAGATATTCAGCGACAAACAAACAAAAATGAAATACTTATGTCATATATTAATATTTAATAATGTATAATATTTACATCATAAGCGACTTCAAAAATCTAAGCATATATACATAAACAATGATTAGTATGCATTTTACATTAAATATCACAGATTTAGTTCAGCTCTGTAACAAACAATACAAATGTTGACCTGTCCAAATTTAAATCATCTCCAATAATACGTGACTTAGCGTAGTAGACCCATAATAGAAAACAGCTATTTCCACAATAATATTATCCTACAAAATTTGCTATGATTAAAGAAGAATGCTATTTTACTGCTTTAACCAAGCCACTTTCCCCTTTTTGTCTTTTCTAGAATTATCATTTATAAATCTAAAACCACTATATTTTCATAACAAAGAGAGATAGCAATTACCTCCCTTCTCTGGAAACTTACAAAAGTATCTACAAATAATTTCAAGATAGGCATAAAGAAATTTCTGGTTGGTTAAAATGTGCAAAAGTATTATACCTGACTAAATCCGTATTTATCAACTACCAAGAAAACTTTGTGCAATGCAGCATTAGGGGTATTAGGGGTCTACTACCTTAAATATGTTGGTTGGTTGAATGGTGTTTTACGCCGCTTTCAACGTTATTTCAGTCATATCACGGCGACAGTTCACATATTCATGTTTCCTGGGTTTCACCAATACTGGGCTAGGCTCTGAAGTGTCTTGCCCAAGGACACTCCTGTGAAAAAAACTTAAATATGACTGAAATGAAACATTGTCTGAAAAGGATAAACTTCTAGCAACATTATAAGCCTTTACCACACAATGACAAAATTTAACGCCCCTGAGGAAGAAGCCTTTTGAAAATTCCAGTGGAACATTGTGGGAAAAGAAGAAAATGCTGGTAACCTTCAGCCACTTTTAGTCTGTTGTCTGCAACTGCTTTAAATATTTGTTATTGTTTGGTATAGAGTTGAACACAGTATATTATATAGCCCTCAACACGTAAAAAGGGGAATCCGTACATTTGTGTAAAATGTCGTCTCGGATCAGCCTGCGTAGTCCGCGCTGGCTAAACACCGAAACAGCCCCTTTGGTTTTTACGTAATCTTCTGTTTTGCGCAAGTCTACTGTAGCACAAAATCTAATGCAGTCGTAAAGTGCCGTCTCGGATCAGCCTGCGCGGACTGCGCAGGCTGATTCGAGACGACACTTTACGCAAATGTCCGAGTGCCTATTTTCGCGTGTTGGGAGCTAGTTATTTATATTGCATTTCTTGAACCTTTTGTATGAGATCTTTATATGAACAGTATCGAATTCTATTCTAAGTCTTTTACAACATTACTCTCATTGTTTTCGATGCAACTTAGCCGTTACAAGTTTCCTTATCTTACACAAGTTTGAGACGAAGTTTTTGTGACGTCATTTCATGGAGTATTACGTGACTTCATTTTTTATAACGTTATATTCTTACCCTTTATTTCCAATGGCAACATTGGACATCAGTTCTCGGCCAACTTGGTGTAAGTAATGATTATGGTACAGTTATAGTTTTTTTTTTCCCCTGTCAGATGTAATATTAAGTAGTTATGTTATATTTTGAACTACTTTCAGCTTTGGATGCATTCAAATTCTCTCTCTTTTTTAACTTTCAAGCATTTCAGTATAACCTTTAGCATCATTAATCTGTGTTTATACGACCTTGCGAAATAAGCCTTTTGAGAAAATTGTGGGAAAAAACTGAGACCAAGTGTAGGTCACCTGAAAGTCCGAATCTGGACATTTGTTTTATAACTCGAACCTGGATCATCCAATTTACAAGTCTCATGATTTTACTTTACAACCGCGAAAACAATGTTTCAAAACACTGAAAGCATTGCGGAAAAATGCTGGTAACCGTTTCTTCCCTTTTCCAAATCATTGTCTGCCCTATAAAGGTCAAATGACATCATTGAGATAGGCTCACACTTCAGCTGCAAAGGACACTGCAGGTTTTGTCAATAAAAATGGGTGTTTCATCATGTAATGCTTGGCTTTTTCACAACCACGCACACAGCCAAACTGCATCCCCGCGGTGTCGCAGGTGATGCTAGCGAGATCTGACGATGGATGGATTACGTCTGCATCAGTAACCCTAAACGTGCCAAATAATGTCGTTTTACTTCGAAAACCTCGTAACTACAGCTTGTTACAAGCTGTAGTTACGAGGTTTTCGAAGTAAACCGACGATATATGAAATTGATATGCATGACACCAAAAAGTATCCCATGTGTTGCAATTCTTTTTTTTTTTAAATCCTTTCTAAAACTGTGGATCTAAAATCTTAATGCTAACTCTGTGCAATCCGATCTTATTTACGTTGTCTGCACATTTTAGTAGTCTTTGGCACAAGGGGCTTCAGTCTCTGGACCGGCTCTTCTAGCTTATACCGCCATTAAATGGTAAAAGATACTGTAATTGAGCATAATATACGAAATTCATGTGTCAAGTTTGAAAATACCGAAATACGTGAGATATTCCTCGCTACTCAAGGCACTATGCTTATAGGCAGATAACCGGGATACTTTCACGTAGAGTTGATCGCCCTTGTTCAACTTCAATGCAGCGCCAACATAACTCGTGTAACGTCCGAACGATTTATTTTGTTCCCAACACTGCGTCAGCTCGCTACGTAAAAGCTCTTGACTGCCGTCATTGGGATAAGTTGCTTTGTACCGAAATACTTTGTGAAATAGGGCCTGGTTTGCTAAGTCAATTGCCTGTTCGTTAGTTCCAACGTCATAAAAGATCAAGAAGCCGACTTGACTATACAGGAAGTAGGTACCAGTTTCCGGTATAAGCAGACGATCGTCTACCAATAAAATCCCGCTGAGGTGTGCGCCTTTTCCGGTGTGACTCCAGTGCCGAATTGGATTCTCCTTCGCCGAACCATCTAAAATAAGAAAAAAAGAAGTTACTTTCTTACAGGGTTTACCAGTTAAATTTACCAGACGACAAAATCGTCCAATTTGAAAGCATGTGCAGACGACAAAATCAAATATGACTTAAATCAACCAATTTGTTTTTGATAAAATCAATCTATTTCTTCATCGATTGTGAGACACGTTACTACTACACATCTTAACCTATTACCAAACAATCCCTCCTTTTGACGACCCTCAGAAAGATGCCTTTAAAAAACTTTGCGGTAAAAGGAGAAAATGCTGGTAACCAGCATTTTCTCCTTTTCCCACGATGTTTTCTACTCTTCCAATGTGGCTGACGGAAACACAATTGTTCAAATCATTGAAATAAAGATGTATTTACTCACTGGATGGCTGGTTCTTTGCTGGATCTATCTGTAAATGGGCCGACGGCCTTGAGTAATTTCTGGACGGGGCACCTATCGGCACTATTGCTTCACCTGCACATCCACTGCTTGGTGTGCTGTTGGGTGTATCTGAAGTACAAAAACGACGTGAAAGATTAATTTCTATTAGGTAAAATAAAAGAGACTAACAACTCTATAAACACATTATCATTAGGCTACTGGGGGGTAACTTAACCCTTTACTCCATGGATGCTCATTTCTACGCATTGCTTGTAGGAGCCTTTGGAAAACAATGTGGCAAAAGGTGAAATTGCTCGACGAGCAATTTCACATTTTGTCACAATATTTTCTATGCTATCAAAAGGTGTCATATACACATAACAAACTGCTTCATCCTTAATGTTATTTAGGTTCAATTAGAGATACCATAGAAATGTCTTATAGGGTAAAGGGTTAAGGCGGCATTTCACCGTATTTCGACCTACTTTTAGCTGGGGACAACCAACACGTAAATGATGAAAAAGTGCAATAACAGCAAATCCATTACAGGATAGTTTATAGTAAAAATGGAAGAATTAAATTTAATTGAATTATCTGTTTGTCTCACCTGGATTGCATTTTTCGAGCTGCTTCCGTTTTACAAACTGAAAAGTAAAGAGAGATTTAATCAGATTTTTAAAACAATTATTTAGTCACTGAAGTTATCTAAACTGATTCTCTACCAGACGACACAAATTTAGACATATCCACACTGAAATAATCTGCAGACGACAAATAAAATGTACCGAGCCCAGGTACCTCAGTCGATAGCGTGCAGGACTTGAGAACAGGCAGTTGCAGATTCGATCCCTTGCTCGGCCAACTTCTTTCGGAGGATTCATGACATTCATTACCAGAAGATATAGAGGTTATTTGTTTTTTTCGGTGAAAGATCGAAATTTATTTCATTGAGTGAACACCATCGGTAATATTTTCACGAGTGGCGCAGCCGAAAAAAAAAACAAATATCCTTTATTTATTTTATGCTTTTAACCCTTTCTGGGAGGAGCTTTATCAAAATTCAGTACAATTATTTTCCCTTATTCCCCGTGGCGTACCCCTCCCGCATAGCAACGTTACGTCAAGCGCGAGAAATGTAAGGTATATGACGTCATATTTTCCATCTGGTTGTTAGGCACGCGCAATTTACCTAGGCAACAAGAACGTGAAAAGCGGTATTTTCACTGGTGGTACCAGTGTAAGATCGAAAAATATTTTCACTGCTGTTTCTCGATATCCTACCGGAAAGCATGAAATAATCATTGATCTCCCACTCCTGACCATTGTCTGTTACGACGTTGAGAAATGGTGGGTGTAGTGAATTATTGGGAACTGTAATTCTGAATTTGCAACCAAAATACATAAAAAGGCCAGTCTCTATTCATTAATTTGCAAAGGTATTTAATCAAAGGTATAGATCAATTAGTGCGAGCAAATATGCCAGCAGAGGTCCGCACTATAAACATATTCTTAAGTTTAACCAATCGCTTATTACTATTTGTTTATTCTTTAAAAGTTCCTAGAAATACTGTAATTCAAAAGCATTCAGCTACATCCAAAAAGAGACGGTGTGGGATACTATAGCTTTATCTTGCTTTCCCACTGGAAACTTGGGATTGTGTGGTAAAGAGTGATAAAATAGAAAGAGTCAACGGGAACTATACAGGAGTCAGCCACCGAGGAACTCTGTAGTTTTAACTCATTACAAAACGACAAAACGACAAAAGTATAGGTTTGTCCAGATTGAAAGCATTTGTAGACGACAAAATAAAAGTGACTGAAAATTTGAAATTTGTTTTGTGAATGGTAGAAAACATAGTGGGAAAAGGAAAAAATGCTATTGACCAGCATTTTCTCCTTTTCCCACAATGTTTACAAAAGCCTTCTTGTTTAGGGCCGTGAACACCAGCGATTGTTTCAAAAAGGGTTAAAACCAATGCTAGGTATACCCCAGCACTGCTCCTTTAATAACTTACCAAATCCAACAAGACAGATATTTGTTCTGGGGATTTGGCACAGCACGTCATCGAACCGTTCTCCTCTTTCTGAATCAAATTCAAGTCCTTGAGCTTTTCCTTGTCCTCCGGGAAAGGTCCTTGCACGAGAACATCACAAGGTATACACATATGTGGATCTGATAAACCCGCGGTATACGCGCCTTCCGCTGAAGATATACGGGTCTCTAAATCATTGCACTTTTCCCAAAGTCTTGTCGTTATGGCAAGTGATACACATGCGAGCAATAACGAAAGAACTGTCATCAATTGCAGAATATAAATAGTACATTTTGAAACGCATTTGTGATCAGTTGTGGAGCCAGCCGTAAATTCACTTATGCTCCTGACCAATCCGCGATTAGGGTTGTGGTACCCGTTCGGGCGACCTGCGTCAACCACGTGACCATTTTGGCGGCAATCGTTGCTGGATGGACTTGTGATGGAAATGTAAGGATTACTGTGGTTGTTTTCTAAATGGTTTGGAATTGTTTCCTCCGACATTGCGGGCTCTTTGATCTGTGTCTCAACAGCGAGTCGGTCTGAAATAGCAGAAAATAGATCTGGGTTCATATAAGGGTATCATCATGGGGCGGCCATAATACCATCACGGGTGTTCATCATAACTAATGGATATCCAATGCAATTTCAAGCCAAGACAATTCTTGAGTACCTAGAATACTGGTTTTAGAAGAAATAATCATCAAGCACATCGTTGGTTAACTTCGAAAACCTCGTAACTACAGCTTGTTACAAGCTGTAGTTACGAGGTTTTTGAAGTAAACCGACGACTTCCTCCTTTTTTCCATGTGTTTATAGCTAGTCTTCCAAAGATAATTTACAATACTAGAGTCATATCTAATTTGTCCTCTGCAAATGCTTTGGACTTGGATAAATATTTGAAAGGGAAAAAAGATTCTATATACCTGCACACTGGTCGTTTGGAACACCACCAGACATCCTTATTTATATATGCTAAATTCTATTTAATTGTTCTATAAATAGCTTTTTCCTTGTTTCCGATAAATTGCCACAGCAGCAGTGTTCGTTGCCATATGGGTACCGGCCTTTGCACACTTTGTATATTGTTTACGTAGTAACTCGTCATCAAGTGTCTTTTTCACTAGCTATTCTTGACACTTATCCTTCTGAACAACTAAAATGAAATTTTCATTTCGATGGTAAAACCCTAAATATTACAATATCAAAGTTACCTTTTGGGGAATAATATCTCTTTATCGGAAAGTGTAGATCAAAGATCAGAATGCACGTTCCGTGCAGTCTGTGGAACGTGCAGTCTGATCTTGATTTACACTTTCCGCAAAGGGTCAGTGAGAAGTGCTTAGCACCCTTGGTCCTATAGATTTTTTTTATGTTATGTATTTTCTCATTAGCTAAACCATTTGGTTCCGCCAATCAGAAATCGCTTTACTTAGAAATTGAAAACAAAAAGAATATTGAGACTTCGACCAAGAATCCAATCAAGATATCCTCAGTACGGGCATAGATGATCATAATTATCTAGACTTGTGCGGATTGAAAGCTTCTGTAGACTACAATTATATTGCAATTCAAATGATGAAAATTGTCTTTCAAAGGTTAACATCATTGGAAAAAGTAATAATTCTGGCTACCGGTATTTTCTTCCTTTTCTGACAATATTCTCAATAGCCTTCTTCCTAAGGGTTAGAATAATAAGACATCTTTTTAGAATACATTTTTCATAGTCTTCTTCCTTGGGGTTAAAAAAAAGAGATTTTTTTTTAAATAGATTTTTCGTAGCCTTCTTCCTAAGGTTTAAAAAAAATAAGGAATTTTTGTTTTAAATAGATTTTTCGTAGCCATCTTCCTAAGGGTCGTAGCCTTCTTCCTAAGGGTTAAGAAAAATAAAAGATATTTGTTTTTAATAGATTTTTCGTAGCCTTCTTCCTAAAGGCTGAAAAAGAATAAGAGATTTTTTTTTAATAGATTTTTCGTAGCCTTCTTCCTAAGGGCTAAAAAAAGTAAGAGATTTTTGTTTTTTTTAGATTTTTCGTATCCTTCTTCCTAAAGCTTAAAAAGAATAAGAGATTTTTTTTAAAGATTTTTCCTTAACTAAATCAAGAATACGAGCCACAATATTCTCTCAATTGGCGAAAAACGTCTTTAGTCCCATTTTTCATATTCTCCGGCAAAGGGGGGCTTACTGCATTTCCGTGATCCATGATACAATGCAAACGATTACATACTTATAGATCCCTAACATGAAATTCTTGTAACAAACGATCTAATCACAAGGTAGAGCGATTCTTGGCTGTACAGATAATTGACTAATAGCGAAAAGTTTTGGCCCAGGTCAGCCTGCGCTGATTGCACAGGCTGAACTGGGCCAAAACTTTTCGCAAATGCAGTAAGCCCCCTTTTCACAGAGCATGGTTCATATATAAAAACGTTTGCATATAGTGCGTTATTGACGTTTTCACACCCTAAGAATACACTGCGTATTCCACATTATTTCTTCTTTAACTGTATCCTTAATGAAATTGCAAGTTTACTGTATTACAATCCTGAGACATGTGACATTGCGAATGAACGATATCTCAATATAAAACTTGTTATATATTTTTTTATATATATTACGAAAAGGAACGAAATCAGGTGTCCCTGTTTTCCACGAAAACTGACGTGCTCATAATCTTTCACGGAAAACGTTTATCAGGGCAGCGTTTAATTTCATATCCAACTAACGACTACATAGAGAAGTACCCGGAATTTAGATTTTGTTTAAAATGATACTTCCCGAATGACGTATTCTTTTTTTTTTTCACTATCTAAAAATAGATATTTACTTCAGATCTATACTAGGACGAAAAAGAAACGCATGGTAACCTTTCAAGGTGTATAACTTGATTGAAAATTCTAAATTATGATATTATGTTTACAACGATCAGTTTTGAATATTTTGACGAAATTTCATTTCAGTGTGGCCAAAAGGAAATGAGAAAATGGCTTCTTATTAACAGTACCCCTTCTCAGTGAAAAAAAGTTGTGACTGACTGCATATGGAGACTCGGACCTTGTTCAATATCTCGTATGGCACCCTGCGTTTCTTTTTCGTCCTAGTATATATAAATAAGACAAGGACAAAAAAATCCTTCTTCTTTCAAATGATAAGTCTTTTCGGTTAAAAAGTTATTAATTTTTACAATAACTGTCTCCTTTTTAATCAATATTTCTTACAGTTTATGTATCTTTCATGCGTATAAAGAGGGCAAAGGGGGAGGAATTTTATCAGCTGACGTGAGCAATTTTCCCTAAATCGGGTGCTCTAAAACTAGTTACTGTCATAACTTTGATATCTGTTTAGAGTGAGTAGATCAGGATCAGACAAGTTTCAAGATTTGAGTTAGTTTATTTTGTCGTCTGCAAGTGCTTCCAATTTTGACCAGCCAATATTTTTGTCGCTTGGTAAAAAGTTAATTATCATTACACTTCTATTACTAAATATTCGAACTTGAAAATACAACTTTTTCGTATTAGATATGATGCATTTTACTGTTTTTTTTTTTTCGGGGGGGGGGGGGGCTACTTTTTTACTTCAGCAATTATTATTAGATACATGTACATATATCTTTAAAAGAGGTGATATGATATCTAGGTGAATTGATATACTGTAACCATTAGGTGTTTACCCCGATTTCACAGGTATTGGTCATAAACCAAAAATAGTAACATTATGTAATTACCAAAAACATTACTTCCTTCTTGCACTATTACAACTGAAAAACACCTAAAAATTTGTACAAAATGTGATCTCGTTATTTCACGCATTTCATTTAGTACTCGAATAACATGTTTTGACTAATAGAAATCTTTCCTTTCCAACGTTTTGGCTGCAAATTTTAAAATAATTGGGGGGGGGGGGGGGGGGGATCTGCAGGTTGTACTGAGGATAGATCGATCACTATTGTTTCAATCTTTTACCGCCAAAGGAAAGACCATTGCAGACGACAAAGACCAAGATCTGGGAACTATCATCATTTCTAAATTTGAAAGTAAACAAACTTCTGATTGGCTAAAAAATATGGTTTAGCCAATCAGAAGTTGTGTTACGTTCAAATTTTGAAAATCTTGAAGAATAAGACTATAAGAAAGTTCGTTTTAATGGTTGGTGAATACCGGCGCAGACTATACAGAACTTGCAGTTTGAGCTTGGATCTACACTGTCTGTCTGTGTAATCAAGCCTATAGATCCAAAACCTCTCTGAGTTGAGTGGACTGTATCAGAGTTTTTGATAAGAGACAGGGATGGTATTCTAAAACCATTATTTCTGAATGAAACCCTATGTTGTGGGTACTCATTAGAATCGTCTATGAGACGATTCTAATGAGTACCCACAACATAGGGTTTCATGGAGAATGATTTATAATTTCGATTTTGAAATCGAAATCACTCCCTCTGTCTGGAGTTCTGCTGTATTCTCTGCCAAATAAAGAGGTCTCGATGAGACGATTCTAATGAGTACCCACAACATGGGGTTTAATGGAGAATTGTTTATAATTTCGATTTTGAAATCGAAATCACTCCCTCTGTCTGGAGTTCTGCTGTATTCTCTGCCAAACAAAGAGGTCAAATTGTTTATATTTTTGGCGCTGAATGAGTTAATCTTTCAACATAAACAGTTTTGACAAGTATACTATGTCATACCACTGCTAAACCTAAGAACAATTCGTAGTTTAAAATCCGCAACCTTTTAATCGAGCCATGCTCTAAAAAAAGGGGGCACAATGATGCATTTATACTCGGCAACTTCAAGTCATAACATAATTTGGGGTCCTTGAATTCATTTAGTATGAATATTAAATGAAAATGGTACTTGAACATGCAAAAGGTCTAAGCATAGAAAGGGATTTCGATTCATTTTTTTAATGGCTGACATGGGACGATGCTTTTTGCAAATACATTAAGCCTCCTTTTGGCAAAGCATGGATCAATCATTTTTGGAAACATGACTAAAATGCACTATCATTCGGAGCCCTGTATAGGTGTCAAACTCTACATGTTCTTTATGTCGAAAAAAACGAAATCCTATATCGTTAAAATCGATGAGTATGTTCCGAAAACTTGCTTGTTATCGTCCGCCATTGCCATGTAAGATGATTGACTACACAGTCTGTACTGCCATGTGAGATGAGCAACTACACAATCTATATTGCCATGTGAGATAAGTGACTACACAATCTGTATTGCCGTGTGATATAAGTGACTACACAATCTGTATTGCCATGTGAGGTAAGCAACTACACAATCTATATTGCCGTGTGAAATAAATGACTGCACAGTCTGTATTGCCAGGTGGGATGAGCGACTACACAGTCTGTACTGCCATATGAGATGAGCAACTACACAACCTATATTGCCGTGTGAGATAAGTGACTACACAATCATAGTCTGTATTGCCATGTGAGGTAAGTGACCACACAATCTATATTGCGGTGTGAGTAAAGTCACTACACTGTCTGTATTGCCATGTGAGATGAGCGACTACACAGCTTATTTTGCTATGTGAGGTGAGTGACTACATATTACGTACTGCAATATGAGACAAGCGACTACACAGTCATACTGCCATGTGAGGTAAGTGACTATACAATCCGTATTGTCATGTGAGGTAAGTGACTACACAGTCTGTATTGCCATGTGACATGAGCGACTACAAAGTCTATATTGCTATGTGAAAAGACTGACTACACAGTCTGTATTGCAATATGAGACAAGCGACCACACAGTCTGTATTGCCATGTGGGACAAATGACTAATCAGTCAGTATTGCCATGTGAGATAATTGACTCCACAGTCCGTATTGCCATGTGAGATGAGCGACTACACAGTCTGTACTGCCATGCAGCAACTACACAGTCTGTATTGCCATGTGAGATGAGCGACTACACGGTCTGTATTGCCATGTGAGATGAGCGACTACACGGTCTGTATTGCCATGTGAGATGAGCACCTACACGGTCTGTATTGACATGTGAGATGAGCGACTCACAGTCTGTATTGCCATGTGAGAAGAGCGTTTAAACAGTCTCTGTTGCCATGTGAGATGAGCGACTAAACGGTCTGTATTGCCATGTGAGATGAGCGACTAAACGGTCTGTATTGCTATGAGAGATGAGCGACTACACAGTCTGTATTGCCACGTGAGATGAGCGACTATACAGTCTGTATTGCCCTGTGAGATGAGCGACTACACAGTCTGTTTTGCAATGTGAGATGAGCGACTAAACAGTCTGTGTTGCCATGTGAGATGAGGGACTAAACAGTCTGTGTTGCCATGTGAGATGAGCGACTACACAGTCTGTGTTGCCATGTGAGATGAACGACTACACAGTCTGTATTGCAATGTGAGATGAGGGACTACATAGTCTGTATTGCCATGTGAGATGAGCGACTACAGTCATATTGCCATGTAAGATGAGCGACTACACAATTTGTTTTGCAATGTGAGATGAGCGACTACACAGTCTGTATTGTCATGCAGCGACTACACAGTCTGCATTGCCTTGTGGGACGCGTGACTACACAGTCTGTATTGCCATGTGGGACGAGTGACTACGCAGTCTGTATTGCCATGTGAGATGAGTGATTACAGTATGTATTGCCACGTGAGATAAGTGACTACACAGTCTGTATTGCCATGTTAGATGAGCCACTACACAGTCCGTATTGCTATGTTAGATGAGCCACTACACAGTCTGTATTGCACTTTGAGATGAGCGACTACAGAATCTGTATAGTCATGCAGCGACTACACAGTCTTATTGCTATGTGAAGTAAGTGACTACACAGTCCGTATTTCCATGTGAGGTAAGTGACTACACAGTCTGTATTGTCATGTGAGATGACCGACACAGTCTGTAAAGGATGACAACGAAGTGTTCTGTACATCACTATTCCGTTTTCTCGATAAAGCGTTTCGTTAAAAGGGTTTGATATTTCGTTATCTCGAAATAGTATTTCGCTTGAACGTTTTAGGATTTCGTTGCGTTATTTCAAAATAAAAGAAAAACGTGTAGAGCATTACATCTACCGAGTTCCGTACAATCAAGAGTTTAAATAAAGTAACTTCGACTTGAGTATTTCTGAACTCATTTCTCTCCGAATATATGGCTGAAATATGGCCAGACCGACTTGACCGCAGACCACTGGGTTGACCATTAGTATCTTTCGAATTGCAACTTGCAGTATCTTGTTTAGCACAACTTAAGCAAGATCTTTCTGTTCTACATAATCGTGATTGATTCCTTTTAGGGTCATAAACGGTTGGTTGGTTGTATTGGAGTTTAACGCCACTTTAAAAGCTAAGGTCATATTATGGCGGTCGGTGACGCACATGTGTTTCCTGACTTTCTCAAACCAGTACTAACACAACTTTCTTTCCAAAGCCACCGACTACCTTTCTCATATGCTTCAGCAGAGGTGAGAGGCGAAAATACGCCGGAAAGACAGTCGCCTCAACCAGGTTTCGAAATCACAACCACCAGATCATGAGTCCAACACGCTCACCAGTGAGCCATCTGGGCGGACCGTTCATAAACATGGGGCTTTTGCAAACAGATCAAGATCAGACTACAAAGAGCTTTAAGTCACATGGTGGCCAAGAGAAAATGATTTAAGAATTTTAGCCCGAAAGTCCCAGGTCTAAATCCCAACTGCATCCGACAAAGCATTTCCCCCATTATGGTAATCGTAGACGGCATAGATAACATTTGAAACATGCTTTGTTGAAAGGGGGCTTAATGCATCTGCGAAAAATTTCGACCCCGGTCAGCCTGCGCAATCCGCGCAGGCTGACCGGAGCCGAAACTTTTCGCTTTTCGATTTTCTGTATGTCCAAGGACCATTCTATATCATGATTAAGTTGTTCATTAGAAAAACTTGACATTATGGATCCAAAAGTATATGATAGTTTGCTCTGTACCGTGGATCACGGAGATGCATTAGGCCCCCTTTTGCCGGAGCACGGCTCATTTATAAATGTTAAATCTTCCTGATAATGACTGATGTCAAGTCGACACCATGAAGGAATGATGAAGGGGGTTTTCTAGGCCCCTCTCGTTACGTAGTGTGAAGTTTCCTAATATGTCAGCAGAGAGCTACTGGTTTGCCACTCTTTGTTTACATCGTAGCTGCCAAAGTACTTGCATGTTATGTGCAATTTACATCGTAGCTGCCAAAGCACTTGCATGTTATGTGCAAAAAGAAATAACAATAAAAGGGATTGAGCGACTTTTACACCTCCAATCAATTGCTAATAAAAATAACTTTGGTGCTAAATTAGTTATATCGCGCGGAAAGTGGGGGGGGGGGGGGGGGGGGGGGGGGGAAAGAGGGGGACTGCACACATATCCATGCTCTCCTCTCCTAGGTTTTCTTTTATGAATACTTCGCGGAACTTCCTTTCCAAGCTACTGGCAGCTTTCCCATATAAACATCGTCGAAATCGTGTTCAGAGACAAGATAGCTGTCACACCATCTTACAGTCTAATGTTCGAAAACAATAGAAAGTGAGAAAGTGGCCTTTAGAAAACATTGTGGGAAAAAGGAGAAAATGCTGGTAACCAGCATTTTCTCCTTTTTCCCACAATGTTTTCTACCCTTCACAAAACAAATTTTAAATTTTCAGTTACTTCTATGTTGTCGCCTGCAAATGCTTTCGATTTGGACAAACCTGAAATTTTGTCGTTTGGTAATGAGTTAATCAGAGTACCTTAGACCCCCCCCCCGGGATGCTCAGAATCCTTAAGGATCCTTACAATCCACTTTGTGGAATAACCCACTGAATCGTTAGGTAGAATTGTCCTTGGACGTGCAGAAAATTTACAGTTGGAAAAAAGTTTCGACCCAGGTCAGCCTGCGCGGACAGCGCATGCTGACCTGGGTTGATACCTTTTTTGCAGGTATATTAAACTCATTTTCAGACAGCATGACTCAATTATAAGAACGGCCTATTTTGACAGCTAGAAATATATATAATCCACTGAAACTCATTAAGATTTTAATTCTATGGGCTTTGACTGAAAAAAAAAAACGGACGGTATCGATCAAATGTCAGACCGCAAGTTCCATGCAAGGCTGCAGGTTCTATGCAGTCTGATCTTAATCTTTGCCGTCCGCTATAGTGCCTATTTCAGTCTACGACCCTTAACCCTTTCCCAAACGACAAATTTTGGACTTTTCCAGACTGAAAGAGTTTGCAGATGACAATTTTAGATTTTGAGAAAATGGCAGAAAGTTCTTAAAAAAAGGTAGAAAACGCTGTGGGAAAAGGAGAAATTGCTCGTTACGAGCAATTTCTCTTTTTCCCACAGTGTTTTCAAAAGACTTTTACTCCAGACACGTAAAAGCCAGGGCTTGTTTGGAAAAGGGTTAACCAATATCCTGCTACATAAATCCAAAATCAAATGAAACTTGCAAGCCGACAGTAAAAGCCTATGTTTGTCTATTTTAAAGGTATTTTCAAGGGAAAGATACTAGTATCTCCTTACCGGACAATGTAGATCCAAGATCAGACTGCACATTCTGTCCAGTCTGATCTTGATCTACGCTGTCCGCAAAGGGTCAGTGATTGGCTCCCAGCAGCCTAAGGTATAACTCATTACCACACAATCCCTACTTTTGACGCCCCCGAGAAAGAAGCCTTTAGAAAACATTGTGGGAAAAGGAGAAAATGCTGGTAACCAGCATTTTCTCCTTTTTCCCACAATGTTTTATACCCTGCTGGAAACAAATTTCAATTTTTGAGCTACGTTATTTTGTCGTCTGCAAGTGCTTTCAATTTGGACCAGTCTAAAATATTGTCGTTTGGTAATGAGTTAAAGGGATCAATTACGAAAAAGGAGCACTTTGCAGATATAAATAAAAGAACCCCTTACCTAGAGCAGAATATTCAATGTCTCTAGCATCTCCCATTGTATCGTGCAACTAAGTCCCACCGTTCAGAATGTAAACATTACGACATATAATCGAGTTACTGTCAAACAGGGGGGATTTTACCTCAGTCTACTCGATTTGTTTGTATGCGTCATAATAAAGCGGAAATCACTTCCGGTATTTAATCTGGTTTACGTATATCTATGCAAGATAGAGAGAATAAGTGTCTATTCAGCTCAGCTCTTTTGAGCTCTAAATAAGTTAATTTGGTAATTTAGTTTGCCAGTCTTTCAGCTTTGTGCATACATATGTCTTCAACAATAAATTATAACCCATTTAACTTTTTACTATATGATAACGTATTTGAAAGACTCTGACAGGAAAGCATTTTGAAACAATAGCGGAAGAAGAAAACGCTGGTAACCAGCGATCTCTCCATTTCACACAATACTTTCTACCCCTTTAGAAAAATTTCAGTTCATTTTTTACCAATTTTGAATTTGAATTTGTCGTCCGTAGATGTAAACTCGAAGAATCTAAACTAATTATTAGGTAATACAGCGCTTTATTTAACCGCTATATTTGTCGTAAGAGTCAAACAGTACAATGCTTTCAAGGTCAGCAAGGAAGATCGGATTTCAGTCTGCTACCGTCTATCAGAGATCAAATTGTATTTTGTGAAACCCGGCTACGTCTGTGAACCCATTACCACACAATCCCTCCTTTTGACGCCCCTGAGAAAGAAGCCTTTAGAAAACATTGTGGGAAAAGGATAATGCTGGTAACCAGCATTTTCTCCTTTTCACACAATGTTTTCTACCCTTCACAAAACAAATTTCAAATTTCCAGTCACTTATATTTTGTCGTCTGCAAATGCTTTCAATTTGGACCAGTCTAAAATATTGTCGTTTGGTAATGGGTTAAAAGGTAAGACCCCTCCAGCGCGCTATAGTGTTGGCCAGTCAAAGATGCAACTACAGTTCTATGCAGTAAGATGTAGGTCCATTAACTCGCTACCACACAACAACATTTTAGGCCTATCCAAATTCAAAGCATTTGCAGACGACAATTTCAATGTGGTTAAATGGTTCAATTGCTGGTTGACAGGGTGGAAAACATTGTGGGAAAATGAGAAAATGCTGGTTACCAGCATTTTCTGCTTTTCCCACTATGTTTTCAAAGGGTTTCTTTCCAAAGGTCGTCAAAAGTCGTCATTGTGTGGTAAAGGGCTAAATATCAGATGACTTTTATTCCGGCCTGAGTGTGTCTATCAAAGATTAGGCTGTGCCAAAGCAGTTATGGGAAATGACTTGCCCATGGCCATCTCCATACCAGTCTCACGAGTTCAAATCCTCAACAGCTCAGTACAACTTATACATTGCCAACTATTTGACCAACCAAAATTACAAACAAGAAAATATTGATGCGTAACACCGATGGCGCCGCAAATCAGTTGTTTCTGAAATAAGGCACATTACATTATTCCAAAGATGACAAATGCAAATTGAAATTTGTTTCGAGCAGTGTATAAAATATTGTGAAAATGGAGAAAATTCTGCTTACCAGCATTTTTTCCTTTTTCCCACAATGTTTTCAAAAGTTTTCATTCTCAGGGCCGTAAAAAGTAGGGATTGTTTGGTAAAGGGTTAGACTACGGGCTCTTAAATCAAAGAATCAACGCACAATGTATAATCTTGGCCATGAATCCACACAGCGGAAAATTTGAAGAAAAAAAAATGAGAACTTTTGATTGAGTAAAATGGGGGTCTTTTAACGATATGATTTATATTCATTTCCTATACTGTGGTTCTCCAATACTTTTGCCTTACTTTTATCGCGTGATTCATTTTTCTTCATATCTACATCCGACCTGACCAAGATACTCGATTCTTATTCTGCTGTTTCGGACATCGGATGTACTTTGTGGAAAGTGTAAACCAGAATTAGCCTGCAAATACGCGCAGTCTGACGGTGTAAGTGAAGATCAGACTTCACAGAACATCATTATCTCCCGCTAGATGGCAATCTACAAATATACATCAATCTTCGGGTACTCTTGGTACAGCTCCGGAGTATTTTATCAAAACAACAACCGTTACTTTGAATTTCAAAATGAAATAAACGTTTACTCAATAAGACGCTACTTGGTGCCATACTTTCAGCTATGATCGGCTAGCATGTAACCTATGCATCGGCCATTTATTAAAACAGCCCCTACATGCTTCGGTAATAGACTTATAGCTTCGGTGCAAGCCCTACTTTTCCCAGATGTTGGGGGTTGAGTGATACGTCATAGCAGACAGGTCGAATCTTCGAAGAATATGACATGCGCAGACAACGCACAGGAAGTGCATTTATTTGGCGCTGAAACAATTGATACATCAGCGTAGCCTGTTAACCCTTTTCCAAACAATCCCCGGTTTTTACGACCCTCAGATAGAAGATTTTTGAAAACATTGTGGGAAAAGGAGAAAATGCTGGTAACCAGCATTTTCTCCTTTTTCCACTATGTTTTCTACCCTTATGGAAACAAATTTCAATTTTTGAGTTGTGTTTATTTTCTCGTCTGCAAGTGCTTTCAATTTAGACCAGTCGACAATTATGTCGTTTGGTAAATAGTTAAACAGAGTCGGAAGTAATAAGTGTCTTACTTTCAAATTTATTTTCTAAATTTGAAAGTAAGACACTTTTTGATTGGCTAAACCAAACGGCTGTTTAGCAAATCAGAAGTTGTGTTGTTGTTGAATTTAGAAAGCTTGCAGAATAAGACTGAGAATGTTGTTGAGATTGGTTGTTTACTACGGACCCTCTTCTTGACGTCCATCTTTAACCCTTTCCCAAACGACAAATCTTAGACTCTTCCAAACTGAAAGAGTTTGCAGACGACAATTTTAACTTTTATAGCAATGGCAGAAAATTATCCGAACGGGCAGAAAACACTGTGGGAAAAGGAGAAATTGCTCGTTACGAGCAATTTCTCCTTTTCCCACAGTGTTTTCAAAAGACTTGTATTGCAGACAAACGTAAAAACGAGGGCTTGTTAGGGAAAGGGTTAAGCCACAGAATATCTTCTTTTTGTTTATTGGTTCGTTTCTTTGGTCTTAAACGATGTTGTTCTTTTTTTTTTCAATTGTGTCGTGACTTTAACCTACATGAACTTTCACTAAGTAATTATACACCTTAGTACCTACTGTATTGAAAATGAAAATGTATCATACAATTTCCACCCAAAAAGCTTTTTAATGACATAGATCATTGGCCCATCAAAGGTGTTTGTCAAGAGGTTGAAATAAAAAAGCCACAAAATTTCATCCCCGTCGTCTCAATAAGTTTCCTCAATGATATATCCATACAAAATGATTCATCCACTATCAGTGACTAACGTACTGCTCATCTTACCTCTTTCGTTACCATAGAAAACACAATAACCTTTTGTATACAGGTAGGTCAAGATCAGACTGCACATAACGTGCAGTCTGATCTCTTATCTACAAAATCCACTACATTATTGTAGATTATAACAATTTTTTTTTTCGTCATCTGACAATAGAATTGTATTGATTCCCGTTGATACCCTTTACCAAACAACAAAATTTTAGACTGGTCCAAATTAAAAGCATTTGCAGACAACAAAATTAATGGGATTCAAAAATTGAAATTCATTCTAGGAAGGGCGGAAAACATTGAGGGAAAAGGAGAAAATGCTGGTTACCAGCATTTTCTCCTTTTCCCACAATGTTTCCAAAATGCTTCTTCCTCAGGGTCGTGAAAACCAAGGACTGTTTGAGATATTTTTATATCTATTTTGTAGTGAAAAAGTTAAACTCAACGGGAGAGAATTTTTTTGTCATGAACCTAGCAGTTTAGAGGTGAAAACAAGAACGGAATCGTTTGGTGAAGAATTAATAGCAATTATTCCGTGACTTCCGTATGAGTAATCGGATCTAAAATAAAATAAAATAAAAAACAGGCTACAATAACGCTATCAGTTTAACCCCTTAACCCTTTCCCAAAAGACAATTTTTTGGACTAGACCAAATTGAAAGCATTTGCAGACGACAATTCAACTCTTGCTGAAAAGATAATGTCTGTCTACGATAGGATAGAAAACATTGTGGAAAAAGGAGAAACTGCTGGTTACCAGCATTTTCTCCTTTTCCCACAATGTTTACAAAAGGCTACTATTCCAGACCCGTAAAAACCAGGGATTGTTTGGAAAGGGTTAACCTATTTAATTTTGTCGTCTGTATCAGCTCTGGGTTTGGACAAGTGTAAACTTTTGTCGTTTGGTAAAGGATTAAAATTTGCCACTTGTCTAATCCCTCGAACAAGAAGCCACCATTTTGTGGTCACAGCCGGTTGATTCCATCATCACTCTCGATCATCCATGTAATTTTTAACCACAGCGAAAAATGAATCCAAAACCTATACATCAAAGTTTTCCTCAGTGCATCTAAATGTCACCTTTTCATCGCTGGAAACAAAGATATGGGGTTTTTCGGACGGAATAGGTCAAGATCAGACTGCACAGAACGTGCAGTCTGATCTTTGATCTATACTTCCGCTTGTTTAGTCAAGCATGTAATAAAAAAAAAACTAGATTTCTGTGGATTGTGATTTTAGCCATAGCAGAGATCGGGTTTATATACGAACTTGGCTCTGTATCAGCTGTGATAAAATTGTTGTTACTAAGAGGACCTGTGACTTTTACACCAATCTTGTCGGATTGATATGAATGACTGTTAGCAAATTCACTTAGTTTAATTTAGGACACAAAACGTTCTCGGAAAAGCAGAAATTTGTCCGTGTTGTTGTTTTTTTTCTGTCTCACCTAAGTGTTGTTAGCGCATTCGGTAGCGTGTAAAACCGAATAATACTGTTTAAAACTTTTTTTTTTTAGAAAAATATCTCTTAGGGATAGGACATCATAATGGGATTCGTGTAACATCGCTTTTCATCGTGCGAATTCGGCTAAACTTCGGGTAATCCCTAACCGATGCGAGGAAGCAGATCTATCGGCCGATCGATAACGGATTGCCCGAGTCGTGGCCGAATCCTTACGTTTTTTGACGAATAAAGCCGATGTTACAGGTATCCGCATTATCAAACAATCCCTGTGTCCTATTACCCAGTGAGGAAGAGGCCTTCTGAAAATATTGAGGAAAAAGGAGAAAATGCTGGTAACCAGCATTTTCTCCTTTCCCAACAATGTTTTCTACCCTTCCCAAAACAAATTTCAATTTTTGAATTACATTAAATTTTGTCATCTTCATAAAGCTTCAAATTTGAAACAGGCTAAAATTTTGTCGTTTAAGAAAGCGTAATCAGAGAGTGTAGATCCAAGATCAGTCTGCGCGTTCTGTCCACAAAAGATCAGTGAGTCACGCTCAGCAACGTTAGGGTGAAGTTTTATCGCCTGTTATAAGGATTTACTGCAAGCATATTGGTGTAAATCATTGTAACATACTATTAGGTATTTAATATCGTCGGTTTACTCCAAAAACCACGTAACTACAGGTTGTAACAAGCTGTAGTTACGAGGTTTTTGAAGTAAACCGACGGTATGTACTAAATGACCTGTTGTCTCACCGATATTGTATTCCAAAAAAGCTTGGTGCATTCTACGCCAGACATGTGCAAATTGTTCCCCGCAAGGAATGCACCGGTATTTCTCGATGCAATTATTTGAACCCTATTTTAGCCTTCTATAGTTCATGGCGTTTTGCTTCTTTTTCCGCAATGCTGATTGTAAGTTATAGTTTCATATTTATTTTAACACCTTTCGCCGTGATATAAGTAAAGCAATGTTGAAAGTGGAGAAAAATACCATTAAGTGACTAAGTGTATTTTCAACAGACCAGTAGATTGAGCTCTGCACTGCCCGTATTCACCAGCCAAACTTTAAAACGTTCTTTGTCTTTTCTGCTAGACTTTCTGAATGTAAAACTAAGACAACTTCTGATTGGCTAAACTAAATGGTTTAGCCAATCAGAAAGTATGTTACTTTCATATTTGGAAAACTCTAGAAAAATACGACTAAGAATGTTCTTTAAGGTGGTAAATGAATATGGACCAGCAGGTGGTCTTGGTATTCAAAGTTTACTTCTCTTTAAACCCCTGTCCCATTTAAATAGTCTCTTTGTAGGGAGCTTTATATTCGGAGCCAATGGCTCTGATGGCAAAATATTGTGTTGGTCTTCCGTTTATGAAAACGTGGGCTGAAAAACACCCCCGCAAAAAAAAAACGGAAACCTCGTCTTTATTTGTTATCATGTGTTCTTGTGTCTTTGAAATTCCGAAAAAAGAGAATGTCATTCAATGCTCTTGTCCTTCAACGAGTTTTCTGCTTGAATCATTTTTTGCGTGTGTTGATCGTACCCGAAATAATACGTCACGAGCCTAAATTTAGTCTATTATTGCCATTTAATTGGCAAATAAGACGAAGTCTTCCTGTCCCAAAAACGTGAATTAATGTCTGGAAATGTTACATTCACTGCTGATAAAGAATTACAAAGAAATAGATCAAAAATGAAAAGAATAAAGAAAGGTTCCGATTATGTAGACCGGCTCTGAATGTGTAAGACGGCACCAATCGATGGAAGAGCAACACAAAATTTTGTCATCAGAGCCATTGGCTTCGAATATGAAGGTTCCTTCCGGAGTTAAAGACAAACAATTTTGAAAATTCGAAAAAATATGTCCTCTCGTAAAGATATAAAGATACGAATACATGAACATGTGTTCAGTTTCCTCGGCAATAAAGGACAGCTTGTAATGAAGGAAACGGACCAAAAATATTTTTCAAACGTGAAATAAGAACCTAAATGTTCATAATTAGATTTGGAGTACATGAAACAATAATTAGAAATATCGATTGAAATCCCCACATCCTGGTAGCTATTTATTACGTAATGCATGATTGTAATGATATGCTGAAGGAATCCCCTATATCGTGTCGTGTCAGGTTGGAAAACTAAGAAAAAATAAAGGAAGTCTTAACGAAAAACCAAAAATAAAAACTGCGATTTTAAATTTTGTTAAATTTCTGCATTGTGCAAAAAAAATAATGAGTTTTTTACATCCTCTAAAAACGAACGGGTGTATACTAGAATCAGACTGTATGCCCGTGGGTCCGTCCGTGTGTCCGTCTATGTAGAAAAGACTGTCAAAGCGCTGGTGGGGATATAAGGTCACATTCAGAGACAGCTCTAGTTTTTTCTCCTTTTCTCAGAATGTTTTCTAACTTTTTAGAAACAAATCTAATTATTTAAGTAACATTTATAAGTGCTTCCGTTTGGACCGGTCTATAGCTTTGCGTTCTAGTAGAGAGCTAAGACATTTTTAGGCAGTTGAAAAAACAACACGTTTTTGCATGGTTATCTTTCAAAACATCTAAATAAAAGCTTGACAGTGTACATTTAACCCTTTGGCTGCTAAGTGCGACTCACTTACCATTTGCGGACAGTGTAGATCAAGATCAGACTGCACAGAACGTGCAGTCTGATCTTGTATCTACACTGTCCACAGCAAGTTATCATTCCCAAAAAGAAATACCTTTGAAATAGCAAAACCTAGATTTTTACTATCGGATTGAAAGTATCGTTTCAATTATTTGGTCGGATAAGGGTTAAATTCAATAAGGGTTTGTTAAGGGTTAAGTTTAATAAGGGTTTGATAAGAGCTAAGTTTAATAAGGCTTAGGTTTAAATTGCAAGTTGTGTTCAATAAGGGTTAACCCATTGAGCGCCATGTAACGCCAACAGGCATTTTAATTCTAGAAACGAGTTGCTTACAAGACACTGAAAGGTTTGCTCTTTCTTTATAGTCACTGCAAAGCGGACAGTATTGATAAAAAAATGACAACATCGTTTCCTCAGTCTGATCTTGCTGTAAACGCAACTTCAGTATTGAAATGCGCTTTACGATTTCAGAGCTTCAAACAGAATTTTTGTACGCTTGTATTGTATCTGTATTCAGCATTCTGGCATAAAGATACAATCTCAAGAAGCCGATTGGTTAACCTTAAAGCTGCTCAGGGACCAATAGCGGACAGTTTAGATCAAAATCAGACTGCACAGAACGTTATACTATGTTAACGTTAATATGTTACTAGGCCAATCAAGATGTGATATGATATTAAATGACGTGGGTATATAAACAAATGATATCAGATTTTAACACCGAAACAAAACAATGCTTAACCCCTTTCAGTTTTCCTGGATCGAAATAGAAACTAGAAGTTTCGTGTTTTTCACCGTGTATAACCTGAAACGTGGGCCTCTATCATAAATTATGTTATTTGGTCTATATACTACTCAAAGTTTGCCAAGCACCAAGATTTCCCAACACCATAGCAGAGTCTGTATTCAAAAATTTTGTGACATTAATATCATTCAGTTATGTATCGAGAATCGCTATTTTCTTCCTGCAAATTCCGGGTTTTTTTACTTGGCTCAGGAAAAATCGGTTTTAGTGACCATTCATTTGAAATGCAATAAAAAGAGAGCATTACAAGTGTAAAATCTATATATTTTGATAAAGCACACGGTACATGCTCAACAACAATAAATCAACATTTATCTTCAACATAAGACATATACAACAATATTCTTGGTGCTTTGCAAACTTTGAATAGTGTACCATGAAATAGTAAGAATCCAATTTCTTCAGTATGATTCATTCTACTTAACTATTTCCCGAACAAACCCTAGTTTTTACGTATCTGCAGTAAGAGTCTTTTGAAAAACACTGTGGGAAAAGGAGAAATTGCTCGTGACGAGCAATTTCTCCTTTTCCCACAGTGTTTTTTACCCTTTTTGAGAACTTTCTGGCATTTTCTCCAAATCTAAAATTGTTGTCTGCAAACTCATTTCGTTTGGAAGAGTCAAAAATTTGTCGTTTGGGAAAGGGTTAATATACTTCCTCCTAGATAGAAGATAAATCCTTTAGCCAATAATACCGTGCTTTAGCGACTTTGAGTAACAAGTCTTGTTTAAAAAATGCAGATGAGCAGCAGTTTCTCCTTCTCCCACTATGTTTTCTAACCTGTTCATTATTTGAGCTGCATTGGATTTGTAGTCTACAAATGCCCTCAATTTGTTACAGTGCAAAATTTTCTCGTTTGGTAAAGAATTAATAATGCTGTGACCTTCAGTTTATCTAATATTTATTTCTCACAACTCAGCAGTCGAACATGTCCCACATTTGATAAGAATTAATTGATAAACCGCAAAATAAAATAGATTACACTAGAGACTACCAGCCAATAGTGAAAATCCAGTGCATTCTTTATAATTTAAAAACTTTGTTCATCGGGAAAATCTAAGCCTATCAGACACAGTAGATCTGACTTCACGTTCTCTGCAGTCTGGTCTTGATCTACACCGTCCGAAAATTCCAGCAAAATCTCCCTCAGAAGCCTATGTGTTAAATGCAGTTTGATCAAACAGACAATTTTAGCCGTCTGAGAAAAGCAAACTATTGCAGTTGCATTTTGATACCGCCGGTGTAAAGCAGAGAAATGGCTCTCCCCTACAAAATGACCCATGGGTCATTTCACTGCGTAGCGAAATGACCAATGGGTCATTTCTCTTCGTAGAGAAATGACCCGGGTAATTATTCTAAGTAGAGAAATAAGCCCCTGGGGTCATTTCTCTACGTAGAATAATGAACTGTGTCATGCCTCTATACGTAGTGAAATGACCCATGGGTCATTTTATAGGGAGGGTCATTTCTCTGCATTACACGGGAATAATCCTAGTAGTACTGTACAGTGCAGATCAAAAATCAAACGATACAGGGTGTCGGAGAGTATAGTAACAATACAAAAGTTTAACCATACTTTACGGACACCCTGTATGTTCTGTGCGCTTTGATGTTGATTTACATTGTTCGTTATAGCACAGTGAGTCGCTCTCACCGGCATTACGATCCAACAAACATCGTGTTAGATGAAAGAACTGGCTTAACTCTTATCCTGCTATACAACTTAAAATAAATTTTCAATTAGATATTGATAACCCAAATATTGCCGATTCAACGTTATGTTTCGGGGAATATATCTCCTTTTCGGACAGTGTAGATCAAAGATCAGACTGCACGTTCTGTGCAGTCTGATCTTGATCTACACTGTCCGCAAAAGGTCAGCGAGTCGCACTTCGCAGCCAAAGGGTTAAGTTTCGTCAGAGAGGTCATCCGAGGTCAGGATAGAGGTCAAAGAGGGCTTGAAATGGAATCAAAATGTCGAGATGATGTTTAACTCAATAAAATAAAATTACTTGATAAGAAATGTAAAAATAAATGGGTTTTTCCCACAATGAATTTCTTCGAAGCGGTACTTTGTGTCTATGATATCAGGCGCATGTTTCAAAATGGGATCTTGCTATAAATAGTCCATTGGACAATGATTAGATACTACCCATTCTGCACGACTATTGGGCTCGTGACTTGATTTCAACCACTTCCCCCTCCGCTTTTTACCTGTATCAAAAGATAATCAGTTTGAATCCAGGTTAACTTTACATGTAAAGAGTTTATTAAATTAAATCACCACCATTAAAACTATATTCAACACCGGTTTGTGTGCTGACAAATATCAAGGATTGCGCCCATAAATCTTCAAACTACACTTCGTCTTTCTTTCCCCTCCATTCATTACCTACAAAATATCGTTCGACACCATAGTAAACCATTAGACGATGTCATTTAGGTGTTTTCCCCACTCGTTCCTCGTTCACTACTTTTTCATTTTCACTGTAAAATTATTCAAATTTACTATATAAACCCCTCATCGTGATAAAGACGAAACTTCCTAGTCGTGTTAAGCTGTCAACAAAATAATGTCTGCAATACTGTGTCTTTTGGTAGACATGTCCTAAATAAATAGTGCATCTTCGCAAGCCAAGGGTGACGATCCACTACGCAACTCTACCCTTGGCGGATAGAGCTTGATTTCGACATTCCCCGTGATATCCATTTTCATTGGATGCAGCTAGCTCTAACTACACGAATCAAATCTCTTGTAGCATTTCATCTTTGATAAAAATAGAACAAGGTCGCGACCTTTCGAATAAAAATAGAAGGAAAACATCGATACCTCCGTTGATGTGTGCAGGATCTGTAATGATTTATTACCGCAAAATCATAGACGAACAATATTTACAGAAAGTTTAAGCGTAACCAATCAATTATCGGAGGTTCTAGGCAATATTCCAGCACCTGACGATGGAATGTCGAACTACGTTTGTTGTTATTGCTTCATGTTGAATTATTGTATTCGTAAGCGGTTTGTAAAACGATATTTCATTGGCTATTAGAAATATGACGTAAAGGGGGATAATAACTAGCATCTGATAGGGGGCGTATGGTGGGAATCTCGAAATTCGCCTCGATCCGCCAAGGTAAGATCCACGTAGTGATCGTAACCTTGGCTCGCGAAGATGTAGGTAGTGTAACAAGAAAATATTGATGCATACCATGAATGGCGCCGCAAATCAGTTGTTTAAAAAAAAAAGGCACAGAACAGCATTTTAAATTGACCAAGGCAATTTTTTGCAGAACTCGGTGAGAAATGAACTTAGAGGTCCTAAACAATCCTTAGACTGCAACTTAAATAAAAAAAAAGAACCAATAATGGTAAGATACAATCATAGCCATTCTACGGGGGCGAAATTAAACATAATTTCAATTGGAGCTATGTACAAATTTAAAGCAGTTGTCATTCGAGAAACAACACAAGAAAACAGTATTAAACTAGGTTCCAAATTATCATATTAATATTAAAAGCTGGATATGAATTCACCAAAGTGGGTACGAAATGATCGAAGTGAATCGTAAGAAATGACCAAAATAAAAAGAATAGGCGGGTACGAAATGACCAAAAATGTACGAATAGGCCTAGGTGCGACATGATCTAGTTACGAAATGACTTTAAACTGAGTAAACATTATGGCTGCCTCCATAGGTACTTTTTAAACCGAAAAAATATAATTGGAGTGCAACACGCGAAAAGGTGCATTCGGACATTTGCGTAAAGTGTCGTCCCGGATTAGCCTGCGCAGTCCGCGCAGGCTAATCCGAGACGGCACTTTACGACTACATTAGATTTTGTGCTACAGTAGACTTGCGTAAAACAGAAAATCACAAAAAATCGGAAAGTGTCGTTTCGGATTAGCCTGTGCGGACTGCAGACGCTGATCCGAGACGACACTTGACGCAAATGTCCGAATGACCCTTTTCGCGTGTTGCACTCCATATATAGTGCCGTCGTTCATGCGGCGCCACAATAATACTAATGACAGTAAGCAAAGTCACATTTCCTCGATTGACCAAAAAGAACTCCTACCGCGCTGTTTACATGTATATGAAAAAAGGAATGAGATTTAAACTCTTGTTCGATAGTTGAATGGGTCGATAAATAACGCCCAGTCCGTTGACAAATCCTAGGGTGAAAAACTTTTTAAAAAAAAAACGTACAAAAAAAAAACGCTTGGAACCAGCATCTTTTCACATTTCAGATTTTTTTCAGCCCTTAACCCTTTACCAAACAATCCCTGGTTTTTTCGACCCTGAGAAAAACATTGTGAGAAAAGGAGAAAATGCTGGTAACCAGCATTTTCTCCTTTTCCCACAATGTTTTCTTCCCTTTCCAAAACACATTTCAGTTTTATAGTCACATTAATTTTGTTGTCTGCAAATGCTTCCAATTTGGACCAGTCTAAAATTTTGTCGTTTGATAAAGATTTAATACATGCACGCCTATCATCATTAAAGCCTCGCATCCTTCTGTATATGCTTTCGAATTTTCTCTGATATGCTCCACTAATCAATGAAGGACGGCAGAGGTCAAGATCAGACTGCACGTTTAGTGCAGTCTGATCTTGAGCTATGTTGTTCTAATAGCAATTGTTTCCCTCAGCTCGACTTGAAAGGGTAAAACACGCAACATGGATGAAAACAGTGACTTTTGAGGGCGGCATAAATCAAGATCAGACTGCACAGAACGTGCAGTCTGATCTTTAATCTATAGCGTCCGCCTGTAAAGTCAAGCCTATACAATGAAAATCTTTGTTTGTTTCAGTAGAGTATATTTAGAGCCGTCTAAAGAGTCGAGTTTACTTATTCGGCGCTGAGAGATTTAAAATGGATAATGTTGCATAAGACATTAACCCATTACTACACAATCCCTAATTTTGACGACCCTGAGGAAGAATCCTTCAGAAAATATTGTGGGAAAAGGAGAAAATGCTGGTAACCAGCATTTTCTCCTTTTCCCACAATATTTTCTACCGTTTACAAAACAATTTTCAAATTCTAGTCACATTTATTTTGTCGTCTGCAAATGATTTCGATTTGGACAAGCCTAAAATATTGCCGTTTGGTAATGAGTTAAACCGAACAAAATAAAACCCAAAAACTGAAATTACTCCCCATTCTATTGATTTCAATATTATCAACCTGATCACGCATCGGTTGCGATGTGTTTTTTTTTTTTCATGTACCAATCCTGAGATAAACGGTAAATAGGTACAAATAGGATTCATTCATTCTCATATCATCTTTAATTAATCCAGACATCACAAAGACCGACACTATACTACTCGTGAAAGAAAAAAGAAACTCACATGGAGTCAGTACAAGTATGACACAGCCACTCAGTCGATTACGCTTGTGGCTAAACATTGTGAGTAATCGTTTGCAACAAAAGACAAAATGCATTGTTAGATTCAATAAGAGTCAGAGTTTCTCTCTCTCTCTCTCTCTCTCTCTCTCTCTCTCTCTCTGTTCATGTCTGTATATCTTCCATTGTCTCTCTATCTCTTTTTCACTTTTTATCTCTTTATCTCTACACTGCTCTCTCTCTCTCTCTCTTTCTCTTTCTCTCTCTCTCTCTCTCTCTCTCTGATTCTCCTTTCCTCTCCCTATATACTTTCGTTTATAGAAATAACTTGGAACATTCTAGTTGAGAATAACTGATATACACGTAGTTATAGTTAACTTCTTCAAAATTTATGTAAAACCAATATCAGTCATTATCTGAAAAAAAAATGTGTATAATACCTTTCTTTGATGTGTTTTGTCAAACAAGTCAATACATAAATAGGAGTCAAAAAAATCTTTATTATTATTATTATTCCCGTCTGAAACACGAGGTAAAATGGTCACGAATTAAATTGCCAAATAGCAAAAGCTTTCGACTCATGTCAGCCTGCCTAAATGCTTAGGCTGATCCGGGTCGACACTTTTTGAAAATGCATGAAACCATCTCTTTGATAGAGCATAACTCATACATGACGTGCAACATGCAAAAAGGGGGTAAGTGTCGTCTCAGATCAGCTTGCGATGTCCGTGCAGGCAAACTCGAGACGGCACCGTACGTCAACGGTAGGTTTTTTTTTTTGCAACTGTAACCTTGCGTGAAACAGAAAAACACGCTAGATTCGAAAGTGTCGTCTCAGATCAGACTGCGCGGACTGCGCAGGCTGATCTGAGACGTCACTTTACGCCAATGTTCAAATGTCCCTTTTCGCGTGTTGCAGGCCAAATTTAACCTTTTACCCCATAAAGATTTTCTATGGTATCTCTAATTGACCCTAAATAACAGCAAGAATGAAGCTGTTTCTTACGTGTATATGAAACCTTTTGATAGCATAGAAAACATTGTGGCAAAAGGTGAAATTGCTCCTCACGAGCAATTTCACCATTTGCCACGATGTTTTCTAAAGGCTTCTACAAGCAATGCGTAGAAATGAGTATCTATGGAATAAAGGCTTAAACTCATAAAAAAGAACTTACCCATGAAGTAACAGAATCTACTCGTCACTTTATTGGGTGCTTTAGGACTTTTGCAGTCCTGGTGGTTGGCACAATATTTCATGACTGATACGATTAAAGCGTTTCGTTGAACAGTCTGCACTGTTTCCAACAAAGAGTTTGCTGTAATCTCTTGTCAGCTTTTTTTGCTTTACTGATCACAAAGTAGAACTTTCACAGCGATTTTTTCATTAATATCTGTTTATATTTAGTGAACGAAAGAGTTTGAATTCTGTAACGTTAGAAATAAAAGTTAGAGAAACCAGTTGCCTGAAAGTAAAAACACGTGTAAAATCTCGACCTTATAGATCCGCTAGAGGCATGAAATAAATCAGGGATAAAAATTCAAGTGGATTAAATTCCATACTATTACTTGTAAATTGTGCGGATATTGTCTCTAAAATTAATTGTGCTTATGAAAATATAATTAACTTTTTCTTAAAAGAAATTGAGTGGCAGTTCAGATTCACCGATGATGATGATGATGATGAGATGACGATGATGATGACGACGACGACGATGATGATGGTGATGATGATGATGATGATGATGATGATGACGACGACGACGACGACGACGACGACGACGACGATGATGATGATGATGATGATGATGAAGACGACGACGACGACGACGATTATTATTATTATTATTATTATTATTAAAGCATGCCATCAGATCTTCACTCCATCCATTATTTAATTCCAAAATACAAAAAAAAAATATTTTTTTTTATTCACAGTGTAAATGTACAATTCCTAGACTCCGAAAAACAAATATAGCGACGCTCTTCACCATCTGACTACTGAGGATGACTCAAAGTGACCTGGCAACAGTGTAGATCGAGATCAGTATGCCAAAAACGTGCAGTCTGACCTTGATTCTAATCCACTAATACAGAGAGAATTTTCAGACGAAAAGTTCATATAAAATAACGATGATAAGTATATTGTTACTTTCTACTAGAAAACTTCATTTAAAAAAAAAAATGAATTCAATTCTGATCAGAGCGTTTAATCTTTTACCACTAAAGTTCGAGTCTTAGAGACTCTGAGGAGAAAAGGTTTTGAAAACATTGGTGAAAAAGAAGAAAATGCTGGTAACCAGCATTTTCTTCTTTTCCACCAATGTTTTCCTTTTACCCTTTAAAGACATATGCCATTTTTGACTCGAATTCATTGTGTTGTCTTTGAGTGGTTTCAATTCGGAAAAGTCATAAACTTTGTCAATTTATAAAGAGAAAATTAGTAGCCCCTTTAACTCTTTACCAAAAATCCCTGATTTTTACGTCCCCGAGATAGAAGCCTTTTTAAAAAAATGGGGAAAAGGTAGTAAATGCTGGTAACCAGCATTTTCTCCTTTTCTCGAAATGTTTTCTATCCTGATGGAAACAAATTTCATTTTTTTTTAGTTTCGTTTAATTTGTCGTTTGCAGGTGCTTTAAATTTGGACTAGTCTAAAATTTTGTCGTTTGGTAGAGTTAACACACAAATCCAGTTTCAAAAACCCTGGAGAGGAAAGCTTTTAAAACTTTTGATGGAAAACAAAAGAAATGCTGGTAAATTGCAATTTCCTACTTTTCTACAATGTTTCTAACATTTTCATGACATTTTCATGACAAATACCATTACTTGAGCCACCCTAAGTTGGTCGTCTGCAAATTTTTCATTTCAGACAAGTCTTCAAGTTTGTCGTTTGGTAAAGATTTAATTGTCTAAGAAGCCAAAAAATTAGAAAAAAAGTACCTGAATTTAGTTGTAGATTAAGTCCTTTGCTCTCGTACTGTGTTCTTACAACAAACTTATTAGTGAAATACCAAACAATTTATTTATCGTAAATCAAATTACTTCTCTAAATCACAACATGCAATGGAATGACATCCATTCTAATGCATAATTTACATATATACATGCTTTTGGGCGGAAAAAGAGAAAGAGAGAAAAAGTTAGTACTCAAAATCATAGTAACAAATGATGCACAAAGGTTAAAGAGTGCGCGAGACGTTGCGGTTGCATCAGCTGTTAATTTACTTTCGTTAACCTCTGCTTTTTTCGTCAGATCTGTATCCGAAAGCGAGTTTATTACTAATACGCTTTGTGACCCCCAGGTCCTTGTGGCTTTTTAACTTTTCGACAGTGTGACTTTTTTTTTAACCAGGTGTGGAAATGATTCAACACAATATTACAGAGTAATGGGCGAATTTGAAACTACCCACCGACTCCAAAATTAATGCAAGTTTTAATTTAGTAACTTTTTGTCAGGGAATAAAATAATTTGCTCAGTAAGAATTAAATATTGTAAGAATGAGAGGATAAGTCTTCTTTAAAGGGTAAAAAACATTGTGGTAAAAGGAGAAAATGCTGGTTACAGCATTTTCTCCTTTTTACACAATGACTACACAGAACGTTAAACTGCCCGAGAGAGAGAGGAAGAGAGAGGATTGTGTTTTGAAAGTTGACTTACAATGCTCTGCAAATGCGAGGGTGATTTGTAAAACAGTGAAGATTTAAAGACAAGATTATCCCAGGACGTACGTATCTGATCTTAGATCTACACCTTCAAATATTTAATGAGGTGTTCTAGCCAAAAAATACTTTCTAATTTACCTTAGACCGCTTTTCTGTTTTTTTTACAATTGATAGTATTCATCTAATTAATTCCGCTGGTTCAGAATCATGAGTAAATACCACGAAAATTTATGAGACAATTAATGAAACGCCTTTTTTTACTTGTCCTACGACGTCACGTTTTTACATTTTCGCCAACAGATATCAAGAAAGAGACCTTTTCTAGGCAAAGAAAAATATACTCCATCGCAAGCACAGATTACGTTACTTTTGTTAATTTTAACCGTACGAGTTAAAAAACGAACTACACGGCCCGCAACACGCCAAAAGGCGCATTCGGACATTTGCGTAAAGTGTCGGCTCGGATAAGTGCAGTCCGTAACTGGTTAAGGGGCCAAAGTTTCCCGTTATTACGTAAGAACGGAAATTCAGTCATGAATTTAGAATTTTCGGCGATGGACACGTAACGTACGCCCGAACTGTCATTTATGTTTCCAAATGAACATATAAGTAATCATTTTCTCCCCTCTCACTCTGCATTTACCATTTATGACATAAGAAGATGATGATGATGATGATGATGATGATGATGGTGATGATGATGATTTTCGTTATACCATTTCAAAAGCATTCGGAATTAGCTCTAAATATGTAATCTTAATAACTTCATTTACACATCACATACGATTTTTAAATGAAGAGAATTGATGTTAATTTACTCATTGCATTTACCATAGAATCTGCATGTAGAGAAACTATCAAGAAAAGGCACGAAAAGAAACGCCTAAGCTGATGTTTGAATCATTTCATTACTGAGATCCACACAGTGCGTTATGAGTATATTTTACTAAACAGTGAAAATAATGATTAAAATATCCAGTGAAGAATATCCAGTGTGCAAAACGAAAAATGAAGACTAAAAGCGCAAATAAAGTGTCCAGATTTTTATATGGACAGTTATGTCGGCAAATTGCTTCATTAAACTAGATAAACAAAAATTTTGTTAACGCTAAATTGAATCTGAAAAACCCACAAGCCTCTCAAGAAATTTACGAGAGTGGATTATCAAAGGAGATTGACCTAGACTTAATCCTTCACCGAACAATATCGAGTTTCAACTACCCTAAAGAAAAAAAGCTTCTTGAAAAAAAATGTGGGAAAAGGAGAAAATGCTGGTCACCAGCATTTTCTCCTTTTCCCACATTTTTTTCCAACATTAAAAAGACAGAAATGTCTTTCTTTTTAGCTAGAACTGAATTTGTCGTAATCGAATGGTTATGATTTTGAGCATGTTTGAAATTTTGTTATGTAGTAAAGGGGTAACAGGTTTATATATCTTTATAGGATTATGACAATGAACCCGTATTTGGTCACAATGGTGTTAGATATGGCACATCAAAAAAGGTGCCTGGGTTGACCTATCTACAAAATTTTAGATGGCCTATTCTTGCGAAATTATCTTCAAGCCTACTTATCGGCTGAATCTTGTTGTTGTTGTTGTTGTTGTTGTTGTTGTATTTGTTGTTGTTGTTCAAATCCAATCACTGGACCGAAAACCTTTTTAAACAATTTACCAAAAGACAAAATTATACACTTTTCCAAATTGAACGCATTTGCAGACGACAAATTGAACCTGCCCCAAAAATTGAACTTGACTTTCAAAGAGAAAACAACATTGTGGGGAAAGGAGAAAATGCTGGTTACCAGCATTTTCTCCTTTTTCCACAATGTTTCAAGAAGGCTTCTTCCTGAGGGTCGTTAAAACTAGGGATTGTTTGGTAATGGGTTACGCCTACGACCGGACCAAAATTCTCTCTCAGCACTTGTCATTTATTTCGATGTGGGTCATGTGGGAAAGCAGCTAGTGGCTTAGAAAGAAATTTGTGAAAAATCTTGATAAGTGAAAGTCGGAAAAGCATTGATAGGCGCACTGGCTGCCTGGATACTGAAATAAAATGGTGTTCAACACATCACAATCAGACAAAGATTGTACCCCCTTTATCCATGTCTCCCTTGAAAAACTAGTTTAGCAAACATTGACATTGAGGACAACTCGACAATGTCCAATTTGTATTATTTCACACATCACACTGTTGTTAATTTATCTACCGCAATGAAATGATTTCAGAGGATGTTGAACCCCGTGTTGAATCAGCATTACTTGTAAAAACATCATACTGTGAAGGGGAAAAAAACATTTTATTTCGTTGTCTGCGCATGTCGTATTCTTCGAAGATTCGACCTGTCTTATATGACGCATCACTATCCCCGATATCGGGCAGACTGTAGTATTATACACTATAAAGTAGCAATGTAGAAAAAAGCTTTTATCAATACGTTTGAGGAGAAATGAATCTGTTTTAGCTCCAGATTTCTCTAAACTGTTGATCATAGCTGAGTGAATTGCACGTGGTAGCGTTTTATTTTAATTTGAAATTCAAAGTAATGGTTGTCGCGTAGGAAAGTGGTTCGGTTCTGTACCCAGGATTCCCACATTAGATAGATGAGTATTTATAGAATGCCATCTAGCGGGAGATAATGTGGGTTTTTTTTGTGCGTTTCTGGAGGAGGGATGGGATAAAAGCACTCGAAAGTGCATGCTGAAAAAATAATTACAATCACCAGTCCCGTTTTTTATTGGCTCACTAGACTGCGTAGATTGATATCAGACAGCATGAAACATCCAGTCTGATCTCAGACTTATCTTCTATCCAACTGAGCCATGCTCCGTGAAAATGGGGCTTAACCCATCACCACACAATCCGCATTTTTGACGACCCTGAGAAGGAAGCCTTTGGAAAACATTGTGGGAAAAGGAGAAAATGCTGGTTACCAGCATTTTCTCCTTTTCCCACACTGTTTTCTATCCTTCACAAAACAAATTTCAAATTTTCAGTCACTTTTAATTTGTCGTCTGCAAATGCTTTCAATTTGGACAAACCTAAAATTTTGTCGTTTGGCAATGAGTTAATGTATCTCTGTCATACATCATACCAGTATCACATAATTATGGATCCATAATAACCATCACATAATTATGGATCCATAAAACCCAATCCATCGAATCACGAACCGAATTATGAGATAAAATTGTCGTCTGACATGCAGAAAAATTGCCCAGTAACAAAAAGTTTCAACCCACGCCAGCCTGCGCGGACTGCGCAGGCTGACGTGAGTTGATACTTTTTGCAGATGCATTAAGCCCCCCTTTTCCACAGAGCATGGCCAACAGAGATTTATATCTGTATCCCTGACTAAGGAAGTTTTCCCCGATGGGCGTAGACATGTAGCTCGGTCGGTAACCAACTGGAGTGAAAACCACAGGATCAGGTATCGGCCAATCTCTTTCCGACAGGATTAATTCCGATACGTTTTGTTTCGATTATGGTTATATGGGAAAATAACCAGTGGCTTGGAAGAGTAATGAGCGAAGTACTGGCTTGTATTACTGTCCCGGATAGGTGAATTATCTATCGTAGTATAACTGAAACAGTATTGAAAGCGGTATTAAACAGCATGAAACCAACCAACAAACCTTCCAAGCGGATAAGTATAATCTTTTCGTGGTATTAGACAATACCACTATGAGTTCAAGATTGAATTTTGATAACCATGTATCTTATTTTATGCAAAGCCGAAGGAAATAAACCCTGTTAAACTCATTTTTTCTCAGGCAAATGAGTTTTTCGGTGGCACTCAGATATGTAATTTGAAATGGCATATTAAAATACATTTGGAGAAGCCATCGATCGTTGAGTTACTTATTTTTCATTGAAAATAGTTTCTCTCGCTCATAGCCTTTTATTGGTGCAATGAAACAAATTTGCCAACTGACCCTGGGCTTTTTCGTTCCAAAACCAATTCGTTCCATGGCTTGTTCGTCCTAAGATTGTGCGCTACTCCATTTGATTGCTCATGAATATTTATAGATTGAAGTAATTGATTGTAATATTGGAAATTAAATGTAAAAGGCTAAAGATATTTCAAAATTATAGTTTTAAGGTACATGAGTACTCTCCCTTCAACCGATAAGGTATTTATTTGCTTAGTGGGTTGACTTTTAAGCCAATATTTGAACAATATGTCTCTTTTTCTTTCAAATTATTAATTCCACACAATGGGTTTCCTTGACAAATACCACTTCAGCGTTCTCAACGCTTTGATTTTATGAAAGCCTCTATCATTTACTCGTATCTTTTTGTAATTACTATTAAATATGTTTATTTTAATGTAATAGAAATAAGTAATAGTAGTAGTAGTTGTTGTTGTTGTTGTATACGGTGGCGTGCAGAAATGCATCATCTACATGTAACAGGTAAAAGTGTCTATAAACCTTCGTTTAAAACTATATCGATTCGAAATAGGTTTCGTGGATGAGTATCATTTCTAGACCGTTTGCTTATCTAATTCAAACAAAAAAGTCAGTCTACAAACACGTTTACAATGTTCCATGAATAAAAATACAAGTATCCTGTGACCTGTGAATGATCGGTTTAACATTTCCAATTAAAATACGTTAGAAAAGAAACGAACTTTAAAGGAATGTACTAACATTACTAACGAGCCTTAGGATTTATTTCTCCTGCAGCGTGGAGACCACTTGTGGGACCGCACAGTGTGACAGGACCTGGCAGGGGTGAAATAAACATACTTTATAGGTTATCTAACAGGCGGCCTTTCCCCTCCCACGAAGATGAGAGAGTATTTAAAAAAGGGGTTGACAGTGCAAAAGAGTAGAATGAATTTTTCGAATTGTTAGTAAATATCCAATTATGGCTATTTCAAGGTTGTGTTTGGGGGAATAATATCTTCTTAACGGACAGTGTAGATCAAGATCAGACTGCACGTTTAGTGCAGTCTGATCTTGGATCTACACTGTCCGCAAAAGGTCAGTGAGTTGCGTTTATGAGTTAATACCAACCAGTGGGTCAAAAGCTAGAGTACTCAGTTAAACATAAATAATCAGACATAGTAGACAGAACTTGCAAACTGCAGCCCTTAAAGTAACAATAAAGTCCAACAGTAAACAAAACGTTCTGTGCAGTCTGATCTTGATCTACGTCGTCCGAAAAAGCCATTTAAGTTGTCAGTGGTAATAACAAAAAATCACAACTTTCATTCTGATTTTGTTTCTTTCTTAAAACTTTAAAATGAAAGTACCGTATCACATAACTAAATCATGATTAGTCATACGAAAAAAAATGAAATAATGATCCAAAATGCAAGTCGATTCGTAGAACTGAAAATTAGGTGCTGACACACCAACCATTTCTCGAAATTAGTGAAATACTGATCCATTGTCTCCCGCTAGATGGCATCCTACAAATATACATCTATCCGCTGTCTGCGCATGTCATATTCTTCGAAGATACGACCTGTCTTATATGACGCATCACTCATCTCCCCAATACCTGGGAAAAGTAGGGCTTATACCTAAGCTTTTAGCATATATAATCCAAGCATGTGGAGGCTATTTTAACGGATGGTCGATGCATATATTACATGGTAGCTGACCATAGCTGAATGAATCGCACAAAGTAGCGTTTTATTGAGTAAACGTTTATTTCATCTTGAAATTCAAATTAACGGTTATTGTTTTGAAAATTTACTCCGCTTCTGTACCCAGGATGTCCAAATTAGATAGATGTGTATTTGTAGAATGTCATCTTGCGGGAGATAATGCAAATCTATCTAATTCGGGCATCCTTGGTACAGAATCGGACTACTTTTCTACGCGACAACCGTTTACTCAATAAAACGCTACCTAGTGCGATTCATTCAGCTATGATCAGCAGTTTAGAGAATTCTGGAGCTAAAACGGGCCTCGATGAGACGATGAGACGATTCAAATGTTGTTGTTGTTGTTGTTGTTGAAGCAGAGATAGTTGTTTCCCTCACCCCTCGGCACTACGTCATACGACAAAAAGTAAAGTAGAGCAGTTTTTTACAATGAGTTCACGAAAACAGAAATTACATGTATTCCAAGAAAAAAAAAAGCTATTTTGCAAGTTAAATAGATACCAGTGTAGCCTACACACATTTTTAAGGTTTGAAACTTCAAGGTTTTTTTAAAACGACACCGTGCTTCCTCTAGCGTGCTATTGGCATAAAATATATCGAAAGTATAAAAGAAATCAAATGACGTATTTTGACCTCTCCAGTTGAATAGATATGAAAATTATCCAAGCAGCGAAGCACTGCCTAGCCCTTTAACCCATTACCACACAATCCCTACTTTTGACGCCACTGAGAAAGAAGCCTTTTGAAAACACTGTGGGAAAAGGAGAAAATGCTGGTAACCAGCATTTTCTCCTTTTCCCACAGTGTTTTCTACCCTTCCCAGAACAAATTTCAATTTTTGAGTCACCTTTATTTTGTCGTCTGCAAATGCTTTCAATTTGGACCGGTCTAAAATTTTCTCGTGTGGTAAAGAGTTAATAACTCTTTACCAAACGACAAAATTTTAGACTGGACCAAATTGAAAGCACTCGCAGACGACAAAATAGACGTAAACCAAAAATTGAAACTTGTTTCCAGCAGGGCAAAAGAAATTGTGGGAAAAGGAGAAAACGCTGGTAACCAGCGTTTTCTCCTTTTCCCACAATGTTGTCAAAAGGCCTCTATCTCAGAGCCGCAAAAAACCAGGGATTGTTTTGGTAAGGGGTTAAACAAGTCCGCGTTTAAACGATCCTAAAGAAGAAAGCTTAAGTAAATCTAGATGGAACTAGAGCTATCACTAAACGTGATTATACCCCTCCCCCACCAGCTCCTTGTCACAAAAGCAGGTCTTTATCACAGAATGCAGAATGGTTTAGAACAAAAAGTAAGAACTGAAACAAGTTCAAGGGGAGATAATTCCGTAACAAATTGCAGCAGGGTCATGATAATTGCACATACACAACTTCATATAATGTAGGAACCCTGTGTGTACATTTGGGTTCAATACCTGAAAAACTGTAGGAGTATTGCTCCGGACAAATTTGTGTCTACGGACAGACGGACGGACGTACAGACAGCGATCCCAGTTTACCCCACTCCACTACGTTGTGCGGGTACAAAAAGGCGAACACACCAAAATCTATTATTGTATAATTGTCTCCCTTTTTAACCTCTGTCCTACTAAAATTTCCGTTTTCATAGTTAAGACCCAAATATTGCTATTTCATAGTTAGGTCTTAAAACCCATTACTGCACAATCCCTACTTTTGACGACCCTGAGAAAGAAGCCCATAGAAAACATTGTAGAAAAAGGAGAAAATGCTGGTAACCAGCATTTTCTCCTTGTCTCACAATGTTTTCTACCCTTCACAAATCAAATTTCAAATTTTCAGTCGCTTTTATATTGTCGTCTGCAAATGCTTTCAATTTGGACCAGTCTAAAATTTTGTCGTTTGGTAATGAGTTACGAAATAATATATCCTTATCGGATTGTGTAGATCAAAGATCAGACTGCACGTTCTGTGCAGTCTGATCTTGATCTAAAGTTTCCGCATAAGGCCGGTAAGTCGCGCTTAGTAGTGTACGGGTTAAAAACATTTTCTTCTATTCATGAAGAGAAAATGTCTTTTACCAGTAAGCTTTTTCGAAATTGTCAGTGCTGTAAATTTGGTCAGGTATAACATTATGCGTTTTTTAAAACATTTCACTGCCTCTGTATAGTTTCTGTAATGCGAAAAAAAGAGTTGTTTTGGGTATAGACTGGAGTAGACCAAGATCAGAGTGCACAGGTCTGTAGTTTAATCATAGTCTTATCTCGTCAAATGTATATTAAGTTAGTGGTTCACGACAATGGGTTAACGTTATATAAATAGAGTGGTATGACACAATTCTATTGTTTTTCAGTTTTTTGAAAATTTACCAAAGTTCATTGACACGTACTCATATTTCTTAATACAGGTATTATGTAGATAATATTTCGGAAATTACATAATCAAAGTAATGCTAAATTAGTTTTTGGCAAGGGATTTGTTTTTAATGGAAAGAGAGACAGAGGGACAGAGGTGCAGAGAGACAGAGAGATACAAAGGGACAGAAACAGAGAGAAAAAGAGAGAGGGACAGAGAGAGAGGGGAGCGAGGGGCAATGAAGTTTTGTCAAGGTATATGTTTCTGGTAGAGAGACAGACGGTGAGAGAGGGAGAGAGAGAGAGAGAGAGACATAGAGAGAGGGGAGCGAGGGGTAATGAAGTTTTGGCAAGCGATATTTTGTTGGTAGAAAAACAGATAGAGGGAGAAAGAGAGACAAAGCCGAGAGAGAGAGAGAGAGAGAGAGAGAGAGAGAGAGAGAGAAAGAGAGAGATGGGGAAGAGGGGCAATGAAGTATTTCTAAACCTACAAATGTTCAACCTTCTATTGTATAAGTTGTATTTAACTCTTTACCAAACAGTCCCTGGTTTTTACGACCTTGAGATAGAAGTCTTTTGAAAACATAGTAGGAAGAGGAGAAAATGCTGGTAACCAGCATTTTCTCCTTTTCCCACAATGTTCTCTACCCTGCTGGAAACATTAAATTTCAATTTTTAAGTTCCGTTTATTTTGTCGCCTGCTTTCAATTTGGACCAGTCTAAATTTTTGTCTTTTTGTAGAATTTTTTTAGTCATGTCACTGCGGAAACTCGGTTTAACTTGTATTTGACAAAGGCTCTGAAGTGTCTTGCCTATGAAAACTCACACGAAAAGCCAAGGGCTTCCAGGGAAGCTCAAACCCGAAGCCTCCGGGTTGTAAGTCCTATTCTATCCACGAACACGGCTCAAATCTTTCGGGACTCAAACCTCAAAAGCATTATGCGATTGACTCACCTAGGGGGCTCCTTTTATAAATAAAATCTTCAAAGTACAGATATAATTTTATTTTAAATAATTCAAAAAATAGACCCATATTTACAAAAAAAAGAAACAAATGAACCATTTAAACAACGCTTTGAAATTTTCAAGGCACTAATATACATGTTTATAAATAGACACATTATATTTCTAGTATTGTTTTGGCTCTCGCGACTAACAAATAAGTACACACTGGTAGCTAATGATTCTCATCGCCTACATGGTACATGGGAAATTTCGATTTTCGAGTAAAATACAAGTTGGCTTCTTTAACCCTTTCCCAAATAATCCCTGGTTTTAACGGGTCTGAAATAGTAGCCTTTTGAAAACATTGTGGGAAAAGGAGAAAATGCTGGTAACCAGCATTTTCTCCTTTTCACACAATGTTTTCTATCCTATCATAGACAGAAATCACCTTTTCAGCAAGAGTTGAATTGTCGTCTGCAAATGCTTTCAATTTGGTCTAGTCCAAAAGTTTGTCGTTTGGAAAAGGGTTTTAAAAAAAGCCAGGAGGGGTCAGCACATTAAGACGGTCAATAGTCAATAATTGACAATAAATAATGGAAAAGAAACATAACAAGCAATGGTCTAATTTCAAAGGGAGCACTGATCAAATATCTCAAGAAAAAACGGACAATGTATATCAAAGATCAGACTGCATGTTCTGTACAGTTTAATCTTGGATACATATACCATCCACATAAATATTTTAGCCTTTACAGCACACTTTCGACATTTAAAGACCCCGAGAAAGAAGCCTATTGAAAACATTATGGGAATAAAAGAAAATGCTGATAACCGGCATTTTCTCCAAATCCAAAATGTTTTCTATTCCTTTCAAAACAAATTTCAATCTTGAAGGTTTTTTTTTTTTGTCGTCTGCGGATGTTTTGAATTTGCAGTCGTCAAAAAAATCGTCGATTGGATAAGATGTCACCCCTCTGACCACTGACCATTTGCGGACAGTGTAGATCAAGATCAGACTGCACAGAACGTGCAGTCTGATCTTGGATCTACACTGTCCGATAAGGAGACGTATAGTCTCCACAGCCGATGATAACTTAGAAATAGCAATATTTGGGTTTTTTTCAGTCGAATTGAAAACTCAATTTAGTTATTTTGCAGGATAGTGGTTCAAATACCCTTGATGTCAACACTAAATCTTCACTCGGTTATCTCCGCTTACTGATCTGACACAAGGGTGAATTAGGATCGTGAATACAGCTGTTAACACTTGGGCTCCAAACCAGCCCGTCACTACACGAGAGCACTTTTTCTGTCCGCGACTGGCATTGGATAAACTTCGTGCAGTCAAAAGGGTGGGGAAAGTAGCCAGTTTCTTTGTCTTTACATGGCTGAATGTCCGGGCAAACGAGGTCCGGGTTTGGAGGGAATATACAAGCCCTGTCTGTTGGATCGAATACGAGACCCTCTGAGCAGTTCATGACCATTTCTTTCCCGTTTACACACTGTATAAATTGTGCGCAATCGTCTGGGTGGCCGTACAGCCGCCCGTCTGTCCCACTTTGGCACGGGTATAGGGAATATGCTGGAAAAAAAAAAGAAATGTTCAGATGGTGTAACTCTACTCCTTTGATCAGTTCTTTTATCGAACATCGGTATACGTGTGCATTAGTTTACTGACAAACAAACCGATCGACTCACTACTTTTGATTCATAACCAATCGACAGTCAATGTAAAATATTAATGTAATTTTAGAAATGTATGTCTGTCTCTCTCTCTCTCTCACTCTCTCTTTCTCAGAATACAGACTTAACACATTACCACACAATCCCTGCTTTTGACGACCCTGAGAAAGAAGCCTTTAGAAAACGCTGTGAGAAAAGGAGAAAATGCTTGGTAAAATGCATTAAGAAGGTGCATGAAGCCCCCTTTTCATAGAGCACGATTCACATGTTTGTAGCTTAACTCATTTTCACACGAAAAAAATTTAGACTGGTCCAAATTGAAAGCATTTGCAGAGGACAAAATAAATGTGACTTAAAAATTGAAATTTGTTCTGGCAAGGGTAGAAAACACTGTGGGAAAAGGAGAAAATGCTGGTTACCAGCATTTTCTCCTTTTCCCACAGGGTTTTCAAAAGGCTTCTTTCTCAGAGGCGTCAAAAGTAGGGATTGTGTGGTAATGGGTTAAAAAGCTAAAGTATGTTACGTTCGTGCCAAAGCCGTCAGCCTTTCTTTGTCAGGAACAACAGTCAAATTGACTATTTCTACCCTCCACTAAACAAATTTCAAATTTTCAGTCACATTTATTTTGTCGTCTGCAAATGCTTTCGATTCGGACATGCCTAAAATATTGTTGTTTGGTAATGAGTTAACTCTTTAACAATCATCAAAAGTTTGGACCTGTCCAAATTGTCAGCATTTGTAGACAACATAATAAACGCGACTCAAAAATTGAAACTGAACTTTGAAATGTTACAAAAGTAGAAATAATTGTGGGAAAAGGAGAAAACGCTGGTTTCCAGCCTTTTTTCACAATGTTTTCAGAAGGCTTCTTCCTCTGGGTCGTAAAAAAAACAGGGATTGTTTGGTAAAGGGTTAAACAACAAAAGCTCTATGTAACGATTTACATCAAGCTGTTTAGTTTATTCTAGACAACAAAATAAGAAATGTTCGCTCAGAGTGAGAACGTCTGCATATGATAAATAAACCTCAAATGATTCGTCTATGAAAGGTTACAAAACATAATGGGGTGGAGAAAATGCTGGTTACCAACATTTTCCCTTTCTCCAAGAATGTTTTCAAAAGGCCTTTATCTTAAACGATGTAAAAGCAAGAGTTATCACTTAACGTGATCATACCCCCCTATCAGCTCCTTGTCACAAAAGCAGGTCTTTGTCACAGAATGCAGAATGGTTTAGTACAAAAGTAAGAGTTGGAAAAAGTCCAAGGGGGGATAATTCTGCAACAATGGCAGCAGGGGCAATAAAATTTTACATACACAACGTCATATATATAGGAACCCTGTGTGTACCTTAAAAGTGTTGGAGTATTGCTCCGGACAAATTTGTGTCTACGGACAGACGCACGGACGGAGAGACAGACGGACGGACGGACATGATGATACCGGTATACCTCCCTCCATTTCGTTATGGAAACTGGGATGTATAAAAAGAGGGGGGGGGGGTCTAAAGGTGAAAAGTCAACCTACATGGTCGTCCCGGGTATCTGCCTGCAAGGGCAGACTTGGACTGATTGTTGGGCGCAACGGACGGACGGGTAGTACCCTCGGATGTTGTGTCATCCGTATAAAAGTCGTCATAGAACGGATCTGTGGTTGTTTCCGTGGTAACCGGACTGGAAGTCTTCGAACTTACAACCTGTGGTTTGGGAGGCGCTTTACTTGGATCTGGACATTCTATGTTTGGTGTGAATCTAAAAAAAAGGGGGGGAGTATATTTATTAAGATTCTCTAATCTTTTTTTTTTTTGCATGAGTTTATCGTTTGCATCAATTTAAAGTTAAAAATCCTGAAGCCTTGTTAAAATTAGAAAATTTTACTAAAGTAATAAAAAAATAACTTAGCTAATAAGTAACGATCTGTTTAAAATTATATACCAGGCCCGAAATATACAAGGGAAATAACCGCTTCACAATAAAGGTAAAGTTTGCTCTACTGGAGTTATTTCCCTTCTTATATTTACTTATGTGCTTTTTTCACAAATTGGGATTCGTCTGACTGATTTACTCTTTTCTTGGTCGAGCCTAGGAATCAAAACATTTAAATCGACCCTGCAATGTAGCATGTCTGTGATATTTATAGGCAGTAACAATAAGGAGGATATTTGGTTTTTTTCGGTTAACTCTTTACCACACGAGAAAATTTTAGACTGGTCCAAATTGAAAGCATTTGCAGACGACAAAATAAAGGTGACTAAAAAATTGAAATTTGTTCTGGGAAGGGTAGAAAACACTGTGGGAAAAGGAGAAAATGCTGGTTACCAGCATTTTCTCCTTTTCCCACAGTGTTTTCAAAAGGCTTCTTTCTCAGGGGCGTCAAAAGTAGGGATTGTGTGGTAATGGGTTAAAGATCGAAACTTATTTCATCGAGTGGACACCATCGGTAATATTTTCCACTCGATGATGTAAATTTCTATCTTTCACCGAAAAGAAAAACAAATATTCTATTTATTTCATGCTTTTAACACTTTCTGGGAGGAGTTTTATCAAAATCCAGTACAGTTCTTTTTCGTTATTCCCCGTGGTGCACCTCTCCCGCATAGCAACGCATTACAATATTACGTCAAGCGCGAAAAATGTAAGGTAAATGACGTCATATTTCCATCTTGTTGTGAAGCCAGGCACAATTAACCTAGGCAAAAAGAACATGAAAATCGGTATTTTCACTGGTGTTACCAGTGTAAGATCTAAAAATATTTTCACCGCTATTTGTCGATATCCTACTGGAAAGCATGAAATAAACACGTATATTACACTTAGGATGTGCATAGGTCAAGAGACGGGTGGGGTCACCAGGTTCTAGCGTCTCCCCTGCCAATTTTCTTTCTAGGGGAGGCTTATTTCCATCCAAATATGATTAACATTCCCAATACCATAAAACATAGATTTTCTAGGATTAAAAATCAAGCACTGATCACTACCGATAAAATTACAGATTATACCGTACTTCACACAAACCTTACAAAAAAGACCAAAACTGACCTTGATATACAAGTAAATTCCTGCCAATAATACAGATTTCCCGTTGTGCAGTTCTTTAATATGCTTATTTTGTTTGAGCAGTGGAAAAACTTGTCACAATCTGTGGGATGGGGGAAATATGCTCCCTCGTAACCGTCTTCACAAGGCGTCCAAGAGTAAACTGTAATGATCAATAGAGGATAACCAACCGGTTGTGTGATATTTAAAATCTGTCACAAGAAAGAGGTGTGATGCGGTTGAAAAAAGAAGTCCGAAGGACGAGTACTTTTTAAACCGAATCTTACCCCATTCGAGTGACAGAACTTTAATATCACACGCAACCAGTTGATTATCCTATTTATTATAATCAAAATCTATCTCTTTTTTATCCCAATAATTACCAAAAATGGTACAAAATACGCAATGAAGGAAAAAAGTAGTTCAGGTCTAATGCAGAGAAATGACCCTCCCCTACAAAATGACCCACGGATCATTTCACTACGTTGAGAAATGACCCGGGTCATTAAGATACGTAGAGAAATGACCCGGGTCATTATCATACGTAGAGAAATGACCTAAACATTGCGAGGAAAGGATGAAATTCAAAGAACATTTTCTCATTTTCTTCAATATTTTCCATCCTACCAAAGACAAATCTCGTCATTTTAGCAACGATCAATTTGTCATCAACACTTTGTTTTCAAATTGGACAAGTCTAAAAGTTTGTCATATGGTAAGTGGCTTAACCAATTACCACACAATCCCTACTTTTGACACCCCTGCAAAAGAAGCCTTTTGAAAACACTGTAGGAAAAGGAGAAAATGCTGGTAACCAGCATTTTCTCCTTTTCCCACAGTGTTTTCTACCCTTCCCAGAGCAAATTTCGATTTTTCAGGCACCTTTATTTTGTCGTCTGCAAATGCTTTCAATTTGGACCAGTCTAGAATTTTCTCGTGTAGTAAAGAGTTAAATGTCATTATTTTTTTACACAATTTTGTCAAATATATAAAAGGAAAATGGCAAGAGTGAAATCTGTTGCTAGTAAACTAACAATGATAAACTGATCATATATAAACCAAAGTATGAACGTTATAATCCCAGTTTCAATCGATTAACAAACGCTTGTGGTTTCACAACAATGATAATCCATGTGTTAGTAAATTTAAAAAAAAAACAATGTGTTCACGGCTATGATAAACCAAGACTTCATCAATAAACAAACGTAAACATGTATAGGTTCATAGAAATGATAAAACAATTGTTCATAAAACAAACATCTGTGAGTTCATAACATTGATAAACCAAGTGTTCGTTTACAAACAAACGTCTGTGAGTACATAACATAATAAACTAAGTGTTCACCAATTAACAATGAAATATTGGTTCATAGCAATGATAAACCAAGTGTTCGTTTACAAACAAACGTCTGTGGGTTCATAACATGATAAACTAAGTGTTCACCAATTACCAATGAAATATGGGTTCATAGCAATGATAAACCAGGTGTTCGTTTACAAACAAACGTCTGTGAGTTCATAAAATGATAAACTAAGTGTTCACCAATCAACAATGAAATATTGGTTCATAGCAATGATAAACCAGGTGTTCATCAATAAACAAACTGCCACGGGCTAATACAAATGATAAACCAAGTTTGCATAATTATACAAACTGCCGTGGCCTAATACAAATGATAAACCAGTTTTCATAATTATACAAACTGCCGTGGGCTCATACAAATGATAAACCAAGTTTTCATAATTAGACAAATGTTCATGCTTACACAGAAATGATAAATCAGAGGTTCATCAATAAACAAACATTTATGGGTTTTCTACGGTGATAATTTACCGTGTATGAACGAGGTAGAAAACATTGTGGGAAAAGGAGAAAATGCTGGTAACCAGCATTTTCTTCTTTTCCAACAATGTTTTCTAAAAGCTTCATTTCAGGGGCGTCAAAAGTAGGGATTGTGTGGTAATGGGTTAAACCGTATGACAGTCTTACAGAAATAACAACAGAGATATAGAGGATATTTGGTTGGTTTTTTTTTCGGTGAACGATCGAAATTTACTTCATCAAGTGGACACCAACGGTAATATTTTCACGAGGGGCACAGCCGATGGTGGTCACGAGATCTTTCACTGAAAAAAAAAAACCCAACAAATATTCTATATATTTCATGCCGTTAACCCTTTCTGGGAGGAGCTTTATCAAAATCCAGCACAGTTCTTTCCCGTTATTCCTAGTGGCGCACCCTTCCCGCATAGCAACTCATTACTATACGAGTAGTACGTCAAACGTGGGAAATGAAAGGTAAATGACGCCATATTTCCATCTGGCTGTGAGGCACGCACAATTAACCTAGGCAACAAGAACATTAAAAAACCCGGTATTTTCACTGGTGGTACCAGTGTTATAAGATCGAAAAATATTATCACTACCATTTCTCGATATACTACCGGAAAACATGAAATAGAATATAGTATGTTGATACCTGGTCTGTCTGATGGCGTTGCCTTAGTTGAGGCCTTTGTAGTTGGGGTAGGGGTTGCCTTTGAGGTTTTCTTGTCAGGTTTCTTTGGAGGAACTAAAGAAAAGTACAAACACTGTAACGCTTCAAACTGGTACTATTTGTTGACAAAATATTAAGATGAAAAAAGGAATTATTTCAGAATGATTGATATTGGTTAAGAAATCAACCCATTACTACACAATCCCTATTTTTGAAGACCCTGAGATAAGAAGCCTTTGGAAAACATTGTGGGAAAAGGAGAAAATGCTGGTAACCAGCATTTTCTCCTTTTCCCTCAATGTTTTCTACTCTTCGCAAAAGAAATTTTAAAAAAATTTCAGTCACTTTTATTTTGTCGTTCGCAAATGCTTTCGATTTGGACTAGCCTAAAATATTGTCGTTTGGTGATGAGTTAATCTTTGAATATTTTGTTTATTAATTTTGTAAACTGACTTTCTATCCGCTGTCTATGTTTATAAAAGTGGCCTTTGACATTTACTTACTCTTGACATGCCAGTGGTATATGTAAATTTATGAGCATAAGCAGACAGTACATATCATATGCACATCTAGTTTTAACCCATTTATAAACAGGCCGTGAGAAGAAGGCTTTTGAAAACGCTCACTATGTTGTATATCTCTACAAAGACAACTCCCATCATACGAGTAACACTGAATTTGTCGTCTGCGGTTGTCTTAAGGTAGCAGACCCATAACACTTCTAGTGCAACATGGAATAAAATGTCTTGGTAGTTGTTAAACAGGAATTTATATAGATATATAATATTTTTGCACATTTTTTAACAGACCAGAAATTCCTGTGATTTCTATCTTGAAATAATTTGTTGATACTTTTGTTAGTTTCCAGAAAAGAGTGGTAATTATTATTTCCCTTTGTAATGAGAATATAGTGGTTTTAGATTTATAAATGATAAGCCAAAGAAGGAAAAATAGGAAAAGGTGGTTTGGTTAAACTAGTGCAATATAACTCATTATTAACCATAGTAAATTTTTAGAATAATATTATAGTGGAAATAGCTGTTTTCTATTACAGGTCCACTACCTTAAGCATACTATATAAATCATATCAGTGTCGTAGTCAACACATTTTTGCATTTGTATCTTATGTTTTTAAGTTTGACAACATAACCAGGAACTAAAACTTTAGACTCGTTCATATTGATTGCTTTCGTAGACAACATGATGATTGTGGTTTCAAATGATGTACAATGTCTTTGAAAAAGGTTGAAATTATAGTAAAACAAATAAATGCCACTTGGTCACACAAGCAAGTAGAACTTTTTTTTTAAAATTAAATCGAGTTTAAAAAAGCCAAATGATTTAGATAAGAACCAATGCCCTCTATTTTGACAAGTTTGATTTATCAATAATTTTCGTCTTTCTTAAATCATATACATATGAATTTTATAGGACGTAACATAACTAGCATTTGAGATAAAAATCTTGCAATTCCGGGTCAGAAACGAAAATTCATAAATGCGTACTTTTGTCATACAGTATTAGATGACGTCACATATGACATCACACTACGCTCATCTCTAATGTGTGTGAAACAAGAAACTTCGTTAAGGGTATATTACACTGAAAACAAGGAAGAGTATGTGATAAAATTCGATATATTTCCTAATTAGCAAAGTGTCCTGAAACTAACCTGTAGTGGTAACCGGAACAGGATCCGGAAGTACCTTTTTGTTAAACGTTTCAGGTTCCATTCTCCTCTCCATGGTAACCCGCACGTTGTCGAGCTCTAATTCAAATTTGTCAACAACTGCAAACGTCTGGCTGGCGTTTTGCACCTTCTTAGCCGACGATTCTATCACACCGATGATTTGAGAAGACGTGGCTTCTTTTTCAACGAAGAATAATGTGAAATTTAAATAATTGTTTCTGGAATGAGATAGGAATATACTAATGAACAAAAATAAACACTATGTGAGGCACCTTAATCAATGATATTTCATTTCATATTTTGAGTATTAGAACTAAGGATTTAATACATATTGAGATATGACTTTTCCATGTTGTCTGACAAATGGCGAGATATATTTTGTAAAGTGGCGTTGTACTAGATTCGTATGGATGCATGTAGCGAAATCTACTGACATGAAATGGCGTAAAGCTTTGACACTCCAAAAGCGCTTGTCACAACCCGGCCGATTCCTTGCCTACATCTAACGTCATCTATATAATGTTCATTTATGTGATCTTAAACGTGGCAGCGCCACTGTAAGTCGTTTAAACAACCTCGATTTAAGTTATTCACATCTATCTACCAATCGGTGAAAACTTCAGTCGGAATTGAGAAAACATTTTTAAAAAATGGATTTTTGTAAACTGAAATATGGTCAGAAGGCTTTCGATAGAAAATTGAGACTCATTTTTTTTTTCAAGATAAGCTTTATAGTTTTCAGAAAGATAAACCGGCTTATTTTTGGCAAAGAAAATTTTAATGTACCGTGTAGGAGCAAATTAGACTACCAGGTATAGCCAAGGGACTTAATCACCGGATCACCCGAGGTATGCCGGATGACACCCAAAAGCGTTTGTTTCAATATGGCGACCACGTAACTGTGGCGACAAAAAAAAGTTACTTACTGGAATGAAATTACTTCACAGCCTCTGTATGTCTCCTTAAACTGACTTTTTGTGTAGAATATGTCCATCTGTAATAATGACAATACAAGTTGGTGATTATACCCACCTCTTTACATTCGTTACCATGCTTGCGAAGAAACAGAACCCACTAGGCTGCTAAGCGTGACTCACTGACCTTTTGCAGACAATGTAGATCAAGATCAGACTGCACAGAACGTGCAGGTCTGATCTAAGATCTAGACTGTCCGACGAGTAAGTTTGAAAACAGCGTTATTCGGGTTTTTACAATCGATTTGAAAATTTCGTTTAATTCATTTAGCGAGATAACGGGCAAGATCAAAGCCAATACATACTAGTACCATAGACTCTCAAAATGGAAGTCATGATTTACGTCCTTAGATTTCGTAACAGTAATGCTGCGCCCCATTTTTGTACCCACACGACTCTGGAATACTCGCCTTTATGGATAATGGACTTGGTAACATCAGTACCTCACAGCACTTAACTCTTTACCAAACGACAGATTTTAGACCGGTCAAAATTCAAAGTATTTGCAGGCGACGAAATAAATGGGACTGAAGAATTGAAATTTGTTTGAGAAAGATAGGAAAGCATTGTGGGAAAAGGAGGAAATGCTGGTTACCAGCAGTTTCTTCATTTCCAACAATGTTTTGAAAAGGCCTCTTAGTATTAAAAGAAGAGATTGTGTGGTAAAGGGTTAACCTTATACAAATAATCTCGTGTTATAACGAGCCTGGGGAGAATCGTACTATTGAGCATCACATTTAAAATCAACAAATTCACAGGCATTATCTCCCGCTAGATGGCATTCTATAAATACTCATCTATCTAATCTGGGCATCCTCGGTACAGAACCGAACCACTTTCCTACGCGACAACCGTTACTTTGAATTTCAAATTAAAATAAACGTTTACTCAATAAAACGCTACCTCATGCAATTCACTCAGCTATGATCAGCAGTTAATAGAAATCTGGTGCTAAAACAGGTCTCATTTCTCCTCAAACTTATTGATAAAAGCTATTTTCTACATTGCTACTTTATAGAGCGTATTACTAGTTTCCCGATATCGGGGCTAGTAATGCGTCATACAAGAAAGGTCGAATCTTCGAAGAATATGATATGCGCAGACAACGCAGGCGATAGCCGTAGCGGTATTCCGTAGGAAACTGATCTTCTTCGAAACTTTGAATCATAGATCAAATTTAGCAATTCCTTGTTACAAAAGTAATAAATCTTTTATGTATGACATAATAAATCAATGAAGCAAATGTACCTGTTTGCAATATGTTCTGGATATGTTGATCATGTCTTGTGACGTCAGGGAATCTATATTTGGAATGACATCAGTATTCCGAATCCTCATGGCTAAATTCGCTCGCAATAAATCTGAAAAAAAAGTTTAATTGTTTTGCAAGATGCGAAAATTGGCATTCGGACATTTGCGTAAGATGTCCAAAGACTAAAATTCTTGCTAAATATGATTGGTTGACTTAGCTCCGTGAACTTGTTATCTAATAATTTGAAGACTTGTATCTGCCTTTGAATGGATTCCACGTACATTTTGGGACATCAAGAGTTCACTAAAACTGGAGTGACTGAACAAAAATTGCTTCAGACTTTTCCTCCCTGACTTATTTACACCAGCTTTGGGATAACATTAACATATAACTCATCTCTATACAACGGGTACGTATGTACCATAATTCAGAGCAATAACCAACGGCTAGATATCATTTTATTCAAATTATGATAACAATGAGGTTATGAAAGTCCTTGACATTGACATCTAGGTTATTGACAATGAACCACGAGGACAAAAAAGTCAAACTTTTGTACGATTCTTCTTGATTTCTACCATTTTCAGAAACTGCAGCCATTAAACCCGTGTCTTGGTACTGAAAACATGTATAAACCACTTTTACTGCCACAAAATTAGACGAAAACAGATGAACGATAGTGCAGGTCAGTTTAAGTTGATAGTTCAAGAATGATTGTATATCAAGTTACAATGGCCACTTTTCATTCAGAAAAAAAAAAAAAAACATTAAAGCGAAAAGTGTCAACCCTGGTCAGCCTGCGCACTTCGCGCAGTCTGATCAGGATTGGCACTTTTCGCAGCTCCCAGAAGATCCCTTTTTGCGTGATTGGTCACATATGCGTGTTTTCAAGAGGAAGAAGGCCTTTTCTGCTATTTCCGCAAAGACCCTAATTTTGAAGTCTTTTTTTTTTCCCACAATGGTGTCGTGGTTTTGAACCAAATCTTCGACTTGGTAACCATAAGGTCCAAAGTTCGAGACCCGGGAGCAGGTATCAACTTTGGAATTTTTCATTGGTTACCATATTAGGGAGAAGTACTAGCGTATTTCCAAGGAAGCAGAATCGAGAGAGATTTGTATAATATGTAAGAATTTGTTTCTCAAACGATTTAAAAATAGATTTCAGCCATGTTCTGTGAAAAGGCTGTTTAATACATCTGCGAAAAGTATCGCCCCAGGTCAGCCTGCGCATTCCGCGCAGGCTGACCTGGGGCGATACTTTTCGCTGTTGTTCAATTTTCTGTATGTCCACGGACCAGTCTACCTTATGATTCATTTGGTTTCTTGAAAAAAAGTGGTTATTATCAATATGGGTCCATAATAATGTAATGAGTCGGTTGGTATCATGCATCATAGGGAAGCATTAAGTCCCATTTTGACAGAGCATGGCTCATATGTTAAAATTTAACTAAGTTAAAAAAAAAGGCTGGAGCTATGTAACAAGTAAAATAACAAGACAACTCGAATGTCGATGGGCAAGTTCATAGCGCTGGATTATTCTCAGTAAAACCAAGGACACACGTGAATAGGTAACATGCAGCCGTCATAATTATACATGTAACTGAAATAATGTTGCACGTTGGATAATTCAAACAGTTATCATCAAATGAAAACAAAATTAAAACTCTGTATTGAAAGCATTTACATACGAAATATTAAATCTGCCTCGAAATATGGCGCCTGTCTGTGAAAGGACAGAAAGCATTGTGGGCAAAGGAGAAAATGCTGGTTACCAGCATATTCTCCTTTTCCCACAAGGCTTTTAAAAGCCCTGGGTTCGTTTTTATCTCTGGAACGGTTTGGTAAAAAGTGAACAAGTACGATTTTTACAGCAATAAAGATATACATACCGATTTGTTTTTCTTGCGTATCTGTTTGAAGAAAAAAAAAAAGATTCATTAGTTATATAATTTGTTTATATCATTTTTTGCACACTACAAAAATTTGCATAATTATTTAATAGTGTGTTTATTTTCCGAAAATTTTAACCTGCACGTTTTTACTTGACAATTATTGCATTTGCACTGTTCACATAACTCATACAAACAATTTTCAAGTTCTTTTTTCCAAACTCATTCGACGTATTCAGTTTGAAACAAGCTAGTTATGATCACAATAAAAAATATCACCATCTGAAAAGAGAAATCTGCCGCATATCAGATAGAAAGTTTTTAGTGAAAATGTGGTAACAAATATGAGCTCAGGTTACTGCAGACCAATGACTCCTGTTGCCACAATATTTTTATCAGAGTTTTATAGAGTTTCGAATGAACCCTAATCCTTAATCTGAATTAAGAAGTAGAATAGTGAAAGATAGTTAAATTCCTAATACTGCTATTTCAAAGTTGTTTGAACTCTTTCCCAAACAAGCCCTGGTTTTCATGTGTTTGCAGTACAAGTCTTTAGAAAACACTGTGGGAAAAGTAGAAATTGCTCGTAACGAGCAATTTCTCATTTTCCCACAGTGTTTTCTACACTTTTTAATAACTTTTTGCCGTTTTGTCCAAATCTAAAATTATCATCTGCAAATTCTTTCGGTTTGGAAGAGTCCAAAATTTGTTGTTTAGGAAAGGATTAAGGGGAAAACATCTCTGTATCAGACAGTGTAGATTCAAGATCAGACTACACGTTTTGTGCAGTCTGATCTTGATCTACGATGTCCGCAAAAGGTCCTTGGGTTTCACCTAACAGCCTAAGGGCTAACGTAATAGCAAATCTTTCAATGTTTTCCTTTAAAATATCTGTTCATTCAATACCAAGAGATGTCTGGCATTTTTTTTTAAATGTCAAAAGCACGTGCCGATGCTTTAAATATATACTGTAATGAATTTTTTTCTGTAGCTGATACAGATCAGAAGCCGGATAAAACCCTTAAAGACGAAAGAGAATCTTGGTATTACCCTTTAAAATAGAGTAAACTAGAGCTGTCACTTAATGTGACTTACTACCCCTGCCAGTGCTTTGACAGAAAAAGGTGTCAAGTTCAAGGGGAGACAATTCACAACCAGGAAGAGCTGACACTTCAAAATTGCGTCTTGTAAATCTTCAATATATAATAAGTGTATGTGCAAAGTTTCAAGACAATTGAAGGAGAACTGTAGGAGGAGTTCGCGACACAAAATTACTAGTATTTTGTAATTTGTACATAGAAGGACACACGGAGGGCGGACGGACGGATGGACACACGGACGGACACACGGAAAGACAGGCTGATTCCAATATACGCCCGAAAACATTCGTTATGCGGGGGTATAAATATTCATAACTTGTCAAGTAACGGAAATCGATCTGGTTCAGTCGTTATTTACACCTACGTAGCATAATCAAAGTGTCACCAGTAACACTGTTTCATTATAATTATTATCCTAAAAGAAAATAGGGCACTTCTTACGTTCATACAAAGACATGACCTGTTTTCTATAGAAAAGCAGACTGATTAATTCGTATCTCGAACAAATCGATCGATAGATTGATTTTCCGTTTACATTTAGGCTGCTAAACGCTACTCGCTGAACTTTTGCGGACAATGTAGATCAAGATCAGACTGCACAGAACGTGCAGTCTGATCTTGGATCTACGATGTCCGGTTAGGAGATATAATTCCCCAAAACATGGCTTTAAAATAGCAATATTTAATGGGGGGGGTTGTTGTTGTTTTTGTTGTTGTTGTTTTTGCTAATCACTTAAAAATGTCAATTTGATTAATAAGCAGGATAGGAGTTAAACTATCGTCGCCACTGGTGGTGGTCCATATAAGCGGCACACCAAGAAGACTAGTAGTTGCTATGCTACAAAGGTGAGTACAGGATACAGAACATCCCGAGTTATGCCTGGTTCTTTGACGTGCTCTGTGTGAAGCACCGTCACACGGGACCTCGGTTTATAATGTCTCGTTCGAAAGTTTAATTGGGTAAGCCTTCGTGCTCGAGCCAACAACTTCAAGTGTCTGGAGTTTATCGCGTATAAGTCTCTTTGCCTACCACTTGATCGAAGTAATATGTTTCGAAATGAAGTGAGATGAAGTGCCAAAAGTTAACAGTCTCGCGCAGAGAGTGGATGTCTATAGTTGAATCCCGCGTCCTGTCAGTTAACCCATTACCAGACAATCCCTACTTTTGACGCCCCTGAGAAAGAAGCCTTTTAAAAACACTGTTGGAAAAGGAGAAAGTGCTGGTAACCAGCATTTTCTCCTTTTTCCACAGTGTTTCTACAATTCCCAGAACAAATTTCAATTTTTCAGTCACCTTTATTTTGTCGCCTGCAAATGCTTTCAATTTGAACAAGTATAAACTTTTGTCGTGTGGTAAAGAGTTAAAACAAAACAAAACGCTAACGAGGCGTATTCTCTCTAGTGCTCCAAATTTGCCAATGCACATTGATACTTATGGCCAAACTTTGATTTTGAACAAAAAAGCTAGCCACGGATTAACGGCCGTACAAACGGTATCAAAGTATCCTTGTGCCATATTTTACAATGCAGAACTAAATACAGGTGCAGCCAATTAAACAAAAAAAATATCAGACGATGTATTTTGACTAAAGACTTGTTCGGAAAAGCGAAAAGCACCAGTCAAGTCCATTTTTAAAAGAAACTGTAATCGTGTTTTTAATGTCAATGACTGATGGTGCGAATTTTCGAAACTTTCTTCCGGAATAAAGATAATACTCTATAGGTCATTGAACGTTACAGCCAATCTGAATATTCAAAAAACGGTTGCTATGGGATTATGATTCGGCAAAAATCGCTTACGTCTCTATCATTTCAAAACTATTAAGATATGTTTGAATATTTGACTTAACATTCCCGTCTACTTACGACCCTGGCCTGGAGAAAACAATTTCTGAAAACATTGATAGAAACGGAGAAAATGCTCTTAACCCTTTCCCAAACAATCCCTGGTTTTTACGGGTCAGGAATAGAAGCCTTTTGAAAACATTGTGGGAAAAGGAGAAAATGCTGGTAACCAGCATTTTCTCCTTTTCACACAATGTTTTCTACCCTATCATATAGAAAAATCATCTTTTTAACAACTGTTAATTTGTCATCTGCAAAATGCTTTCAATTTGGTCTGGTCCAAAATTTGCCGTTTGGGAAAGGCTTAAAGAGAATATCCCTAACTTTAGCCCATTGTTTTTCTGGTCTGCCAATGCTATCAAGGTTGACGGGATCCACATTTGTCTGTGAAAGATCTGCATGGTGAAAACGATAACAAAAATGGAAAAATTACTCAAACAAATGCGTGTACATACAAGCGAACATACAGGCTAATCCGGAACAACACCATCCGTATTTATACAATTTTCTGTTTTGTGCAAGGTTTCTGAAGCACAAAATCTAATGTGGTCGAAAAGTGGCGTCTCGGATCAGCCTGCGCAGACAGCGCAGGCTGATCCGAGACGCCCCTTTACGCAAGTGTCCGAATAGTCCTTTTCGTGTGTAACTTGCCATATAGAATGGTTGAAGAATACGAGCTCTGGACTGTTGACTCCCCACCCCCTTCCCCTTCTCCCTTCTCCTCCCCGAAAAAGCCCGTGCCTGTCCCACTTATTTCTTCAACTTTGCCGATATATTTGGATAACTGTCGGCTTGAATAATTGAGATTGAATGATACATAGTGAGCCTCTGTTTCTCGATAAGTGTGTCATTAGATCGAAGGATCGATAATAGGTCATTGGCTATCCTTTTCATTCAGTGTATAATGGCATGGTGATTACATTCATTAACCCATTACCAAACAATCCCTACTTTTGACGCCCCTGAGAAAGAAGCCTTTAGAAAACATTGTGGAAAAAGGAGAAAATGCTGGTAACCAGCATTTTCTCCTTTTCCCACAATGTTTTCTACCCTTCACACAACAAATTTTAAATTTTCAGTCAGTTTCATTTTGTCATCTGCAAATGCTTTCGATTTGGACAAACCTAAATTTTTTTCGTGTGGTAATGAGTTAAAGAGCAAATGTCCGGAGGCCGGGAGTTTGGGTTCAATAAGGTTTTGTGGTTCTATATACATGTTCATTTCAATTTTTTTCACAGCCACGCTGAATTACATGTATCATTTATTATGACTTTTGTTCATCTCAAAATTTTTCACAGCCACGTTGAATTATCATTCATTCTGACTTTGCACTGATTTGAAAAGTACATTGTCCCAAAAATAATCATATATAAAATATAAAATGCATAAAAACAACAAACCTTTCAGCTCCGAAGCAAAGTAAATGGCCGCTCCTAACGCCGCAGCTAATATCAGTAAGAGCACAATGGCAACTATCGGACCCATACACTTTCGAACTTTCTTATAGAACGGTAATTCCACCGGCTGAATAAATGAAAACGGATCATTAGGGTCGTACTGTATATTGTTTGTCACCGTTACAGACACGTTACCTATTGCAGGCACCTTTTGAGTTTTGGTATCGGTTTGATGGTGTTTCGAATCCAGACTGTTTGATGATCCGCGTTTTTCCTTCTCGGTACTTTTACTCGACCTGTCCTTGCTGGACACGGATATGTCACTATCATTGGCGCTAAGTGATCTAGAGTAATGTCCATGGCGCGGGGACCGATCCTCAAGGGTGTTGGAAGATCTTCTTTGATGGTGGTCATTCTTGGCTTTTCTTGAGGACAAAGTGTCACTATCCCCGCCGCCATTTTGTTTTTTCGGTGCCGGAAGTGTTTTAAAATGTCTTGGGTCGTTTGATTTATGATAGTTTGTAAAATCCGACATTTCACTGTAAGTATTGTTTGAACAATAACCGGAAGTTCGAGTGCCATCAGGAGAATCACCAGGATGGCGTTTTCCTTTCCGGTGGGGTCTACTATCAAGCGTAGAAGACGTAAGTCTGTTCGGTGAGGCTCGGACATTTTTGATCCTAGGCACAAAAAGACTTCCGGAAGTTGAGCTGGTAGCTCCATCAAAATCTGTATAGGAAGTGTTGGTGTTGACAGACGGCTGAAAAAAAAAATGTTGAAATATGGAGTGCAACAGGCGAAAAGGGTCATTCGGACATTTGCGTAAAGTGTCGTCTCAGATCAGCGTGTGCAGTCCGCACAGGCTAATCTGAAAGGACACTTTCCGATTTTATGTAATTTTCTGTTTTACGCAAGTGTATTGTAACACAAAATCTAATGTAGTCGTAAAGTGCCGTTTCGGATTAGCCTGCGCGGACTGCGCAGGCTAATCCGGGACGACACTTTACGCAAATGTCCGAATGCACCTTTTCGCGTGTTGCACTCCAATTATGATAATCTTGTACAAAGTATGGCGTGCAACACGCGCAAAGGAGCATTGGGACATTTGCGTAAAGTATCGTCTCGGCTAAGCCTGTGCAGTCCACACAGGCTAATCAGGGCCAGTATCAGTTGAACGGTCAGGTGGTATGCACCGGCCATTTATTAAAACAGTCCATACAGGCTTGGGCATAGATAAGCCCTACTTTTTCCAAGTATCGGGGAATGGGTGATGCGTCATGTAAGACAGGAAATCGAATTCATTTTCATCGAGTGAAGCCCATTGGTAATATTTTCACAAGTATTTTTCTGGTTTTTGCTTTTTTACTTTTGTAAGATTTTTAAATTGGGTAATTAACCCATTTATCTTTTTTACGGGGCAATGGGCTATACATTGTACATGCACATCATCTCTGTATATTACTGTACTCTAAAAAAATAACAGACGCCAAATGTTTACATACGTCCTTAGCAAAGGCATTAGCATCTGAAAATTGGACAGGACTTAAATTCTGGAATATAGCTTTGAAATCCTTTTTTGAGAAATCGTGGAAAAAAAGGGAAAATGTCCGTAACCAGCATTTTTCTCCTTTTTAACCCTTTACCTTTATACGACCCCAAGATAGAAGCATTTAGAAGACATTGTGGGAAAAGGAGAAAATGCTGGCAACCACCTTTTTCTCCTTTTCCCACAATGTTTTCCACCCTGCTGGAAACAAAGTTCAAATTTTCAGTCACATTAATTGTCCTTTGGTAAAGAGTTAAAGATGTAGTCAAGGGCATTCTTTTCAGTCTCTCATGCAAGCACATGACTGTTTGGTCTATTTTTCAGCTTGACATCATGGAGATTCAAGTGAACGCCTTAACCCTTTTTCTAATAAATAACTAAAATTACTGTTTCAATTCGGCAGTAAAAACCCAAATATTTACTTGTTCAAAGTTATGCTTCAGGGAATGATAACTCCTTTTCCGGACAGTGTAGATCCAAGATCAGACTGCACGTTCTGTGCAGTCTGATCTTGATCTACACTGTCCGTTAAAGGTCGGTAAGTCGCGCTTAGCAACCGAAGGGTCAACATCTATTATCTAAATGATGCTTCATAGCCGCTGCACAAGACGGCACAAACGTGTTTTGGATTCTATAAAATGGTATTCGCGCACACACCAGGGCAAATTAGTTCTTTCGTTTATGATATCCTGGCAGTCTGAGAGGCAACTGCACAGACGGCCGGACTGCCGCTAAACACACAGACAGGCATAGTGGAGTTAATGACCATCATACTGAGTAGGTCCCTAATATTTATGAGATCATACATAACAAGTCTAGTTCTCCGTGTAATACATTAGGGAAATAATGTTTTATAGGGCGTATAACAATTCTAGTTATTGCTTCAAAGGTAACACAAACTAGTACGCTGTCAATAGGTCAATGAACAAAGTCATGGTCTTTTTGAGGCGTGCAATCCGACAGTGTGATCATGAGTCAGACATTGACAGACAAACTGATAGACGATTAGGCAGACCAACAAAAAAAGAAACAGAATCATGACAACATGTTACAAAGAAAGAAGAAAGAAACAAACAAACAAAATGAAACAAACGAAGAAACAAAGAAAGAAAGACGATAAAACAAAAACACTCTTTATCAAAAAGACAGTGTCAGAGACAGACAGAGTCAGACACTGACAATGCCAGACAAAGACAATGCCAGATGCAGACAAAGCAAGACACTGAAAGTATCAGAAGCACAGAGTGTAAGACAGACAGTGCAAGACATGGGCATTGCAAAACTCTGATCGTACAAGACACCGACTGTACAAGACAAAGACAGTGCAAGACAAAGACAAAGACAGTGCAAGACAAAAACATAATCAGATATAAACAGCACTAGACACAGACAGGGACAGACATATTGCAAGACGGGGAAAGTTATGAAAAAAAAAATCCATAACTTTTATGATTTATCAAGTAATTTACGAATATGATCAACGTCATATTCATGAAATTGTGTTTCTCAGATATGAGAAAAAGTGTGTCTCCTTAACCAACCAATCCCGTGTTTTACGCCTTCTGAAAACAGTGTGGGAAAAGTAGAAACTGCTAGTAACCAGCATTTTCTCCTTTTCCCACAATGTTTTCTACTTTTCTAAAGTCAAGTTTCAATTTTTGAGTCGTGCTTATTTCGTTGTCTACAAGTGCTTTCAAACTAGACCAATCTAGTCCAATGATTTTGTCGTTTGGACAAGAGTTAAAACTTTAACGTTAAGTGAAACTTGATGCAAAATTTAGTATTCAACATCATAAATTAGTGCAAGGAGTTACGACTTCCAACAACTTTAACTGTCAAGTTCATATGAATTTCCATTTTAGGATTGTGCGCGTGTTTTTACTCATAATTACACTTAACCTTTACTTCTTATTCAAATGACAAACTTAAGCTTCTTCCAAATTCAGAACATATACAGACGAAAACTTTTAATAGTACAGGATGTGCCTAAGTTCTATGGTATTGCAGAAAACGTTTCGGAAAAAGAAGAAAATGCTTGTTTCTCCCATTTTCTCCTTTCCCAATCTTTTCAAAAGCCCTTTTCCCTGGGATTGTTTAAACTCCGGATTGTTAAGTAATGGGTTAAACAAGCGAATCCGTGTTTTTCGATGTTAGTCCGGTCTGTTGGCTCAAAAATGTTTACCAACCTGACGAAAGTGTGAAAATTTTATGTGGTGTAAACAATACTTTTCTAAGACGAAAAAAAGGGATGTGCCCGATTTTTAGGCCCTAGATCAATTTTTATTGCGATTTGAAATTCGGATAACTATACCGTCCGAATACCCTTCCTTTGTAGAAAAGTAATTTTTCTTTCCCGTTTAGTCAAAGTGTATGATCGACAAAAATGGTGTTTCAGAAGTATTTTGCCATTTTAAAGTCACTGCTGGATTTAGGGATTGACTTTATGAATATTCTATGCGTCTTTCGTATCTGTCTGTTTGTCTGTCCGTCCATTTGCGTATCATTTGCTTGCACTTTACATTCTTAAAAAGAACTGACCGAATTTCGCGTACAGGATTGCTTTGCATTAGGTCGCTCGGCAGGACAAATCAAATTGCCTACAGATTTTCCGCATACAATGCATTTAACGATTTGCCTATTACATTTTATATAACGAATATTTCCTTTATATCCAAAACATTTTTCAATGACAAATGCTGTATGTCCCGTTCGCAAATCCTTTAAATTTTGAATACCGGGATCAAAGGAACACAGAGTTAACCCTTCACCCATTTCTAACTTCATTAGACACATATCTTTAAATATTCAAAATGAATCTTGAATGAATATTTTGTAAAGAAGGTATGGAAGGTTTAAAATTTGATCTGAGACCACGTTTCTTTTGTTCATGATCTATAACAAAGTTATTCGTCAATAGGAATGTGCAACAAAGACGGTTTGATAATAGTATTAACATATCAGTAAATGGACCGTCCCTGTCTTTTTGAAGACACTCAAACAGCTTTTTAACCTTTTACCAAAGTATTTCCAGTTTTGGCGACCCGGAAAAAAATGGGAGTCGACGCGCTGATTTGTCCCACTTTCTGTTTTTTGTCTCACTTCCTCAACTTAATCTTCCCCCCCCCCATAACAAAACGAAAACAAAAAGTAATCAATATATAGTTCAGAAACATCTGTGAAAAATAAATTTTTCAAAGTGTGTGAGAAAATATTGGGAAAAAAAGGAATGAGATTTCAACAGGCATTTTCTCTTGTTTACACATGTTTTACTTTTTCAAGGACAATTACCAACATCTGACCCACCTTCATTCTATCGCCTTCATATTATGCTGGGTGTAGGACAAAAGCCCACTAGGACAAAAGCTCACTGGACAAAAACCAATTAGGACAAAAGCCGACTTTTGGTTATAATCACGTATTCAATTAAAAAGTTTCATACGTGTGATGTTACTTGTCTTTTAGAAGAGTAGAAAACATTATGTGAAAAGCAGAAAATGCCGGAAAGCACCATTTTCTTATTCTCTCGCATTTTTTTCAAAAGTCCAGCATTTTCTCCTTTTCAAGTCTTCTTTCACATGGTTGTTATAAGTATGGGAAATGTTGCAAAGAAGTGAAAACTGAGAAGAAAAAAAAAAGCAATTCGATCATTCTGATCATTAAATCTGCAATGTGTTTTTTTCTACAAAAATGATTAGAAAAATGATTTTCTAACTCTTTTTATAAGCAGTAGGATTTTGTCCTCTTTGCCAAAATTAGCAGTGGCCTTTTGTCCAGTGGGCTTTTGTCCTATTGGGTTTTTGTCCCAATGGGCTTTTGTCCGTTTCCCCAATATGCTAGGTATATGGACGAGTCCAAGGTTGTCGTCGGGTGAAAACATTCGTGGTACCTATTCAAAATTCTATACCAAATACCCCAAGCTTTCTACGACCCCGAGAAATAAAGTTTTTAAAAATGTTGTTGAAAAGGTATAAAGTTCTGGTAACCACTATTTTCTTCTTTTTCCATTTGCTATCCTGCCTACAGAAAACTTCGTTTCACATTCAAATTGTTGTCTTCAAAGGCTTTTAATTTGGGCAAGTCTCAATTTTTTGTTTGGTAGAGTTAATGAAGATTCAGTGATGTAAAAATAGGGGGAAAAGGGGAAAAATAACATTAATATAACTGCAATAGACCTTTCCTATTTTTATGTCTGATTGGTAAACTAATGTTTGCCGAATTCCGTAGCTCTAAGTTTGTAATGTACGTACATGCTCGAAATCCAGGAATCGTAGGTTTGATTTATTTAAACTTTTAAAGTGAAATTTTTATTAAAAAAGAAAATCGTTCCGGTATCTGCAAAAAGACAGAGAGAGTCTATTTACCAATAAACTGGGACATTGTATACATTTTTAATTTACAGCGAAAATCCTGACTTTGAAATAACATTTAAATCTCTATAGTTGCATTTTTGTCATGCCCCTATTTATAAGTACCTTATCGTAATAACAAAGTTCAGTTCAAATTTCAAACTTCCCATTCCTTCTAGAAAAACAGAAGTTCGAGATTCATTTTCAGTAGGCAAACACGTGCTATACTTGTTTTCATTGAAAAGCTAGTAAAGACGAGCTGGGCGTTCTTTTGATCTCGGTATTTCACCGTCAAAGTGGGTGATCCATATGAAATCAGAGCCGTAGAAAGCAATTTTGGATTTGGGGGCGGGGGGGGGGGGCGCAAAATTGTAAGAATCGGCTTGTCTTCCCGATTTGATATATACTGCGTTTAGTTATGCAGTGAAAAATAATCCACCTGCTAATGCAAGGGATCGAAATAGATGTAAATTTGTTCAACAATGTGGTGAATTATGAGATTTGGAGAAAAAATAAAGCAAAAAATCACACTGAATTAAATGTGACCTCAGAAATTGTTTGGTGTCTATCACATAACAAAACTAGATGAAAAATTCCAGGGCTAGCCGCCATTTGTTTAGAACTATTTTAATTTGTTTGAAATTTTCTATCAGCGTATTGTCAGTAAGCTACTCTGAAATATTATTTCATCCTCTTTATATACCTCTTTTTTCTAGCAATATTCGGCCAAATGCTGACACAATCATTTTATTGGTGATCAAATTATTGTGGGGGGCGGCCCCTCTGGCCCTTCCTGTTCCAACGGCCCTGCTGAAAAGCTGTAATGTACTTTTTAGGCACTGACTACCACACGTGTGTCATGACTGTAAAGGTTTGGAATTGTTAAAATCTGTTACAGAGGATAAGTATGTTCTAATTACTAGCCCTAAAAGATGCATTTTTCTGCCCGAACATTTTTTTTTTGTTTTCATATGCATTATTATGTAACCTGGTTTAACCGGTCCCAGTTTAATTTTATATTTGTACTTATTTCTTACGTCGGAAGTGGGGGAATTTATTTTTCAAGTTATTAAACCGTATCCTACTAAATAGATTAAATGACGCTTTTAAAGCCGATAGTAAAAACCCAAATGTTATTTCAAAGGAATATCTCGAGGAAAAATATCTCCTTATCGGACAGTGTAGATCTAGGATCAGACTACACGTTCTTCGTAGTCTGATCTTGATCTATATTGTCTGCAAAAGAGCAATGAGTCGCGCTTGGCAGCCTAAGGGTTAATGCAGTCTGCATACAAAAAGTTCCATCAACACGCCCGATAGGAGACAGCGCTTATGAAACCGCTTTACTCTCTGAAGTCTACCGAAAGATTGATAAAACGACAGTTTGTTTTTTGTATGTGTCTTCTAAAAAGACATTTGATGATCAAACTACCAGCACGGCCGTTATAGGTTTTTTGGGCATTTCAAGAATTTCGAAACATAACATAAAAGTGAAAAAAAAAAATTACTAAAAATGCCCATTCTTGGTATTATTTAGGATTTTTTTCTAACTTTCATTTCTGTTATTAAAAATAAATCAAAATCCACCTACAAAGTAAATCAAAATAAAAATTTCGATAAAAAAAAAGGAAATGAAGCTCTATTAAATATGCCTTCAGTGATCAAATCAATGTGAGATACGAATACATGTACATGTGTTCTGATAAAACGAAAGTACAAAGGAAGAGTATTCGGACACTACATCGATCCGAATATATGATAGGCAGTAATTAATGAACTAGGCCACTGAAATCGGGCACACCAGGCGCAAATGACTCGAAATGATGTCCATTAACTGTTTGCAAAATTTGTTGCTTTCGTCCGGAGTGTAAACATTTTGCAAAAAAATCGAGTTAACAGACCGGACTAGTTAGGGGAGGGGTTTTGAAAAATAATGTAAGAAAAGAAAAAAATACTGGTTACGTTTTTGAACTCTTTCAATGAAAAATTATATTATCTATTTGGCAAAACATGATATCCTCTTGCGAAATGTAAATTTTAATTATAATTATCTGCACGACATTTCAGCGGTACAACCGCTTTCTTCAAGTGTGATCCTATGTGTCTTAAACGTTACCTTGACGTCGCGTAAACAACTTCAGACATTCTAACACTGGATCACATTTGAATAAAGCGGTTGTACTGCTGAAATGTCGTGCAGATTATTATAATTAAAATCTATTTAGCAAAATATAATTTTCACGTTTTCCAATTTCATTGAAAATTTAGAAAATATGCAGTTTTCAAGGAACTATCTCCTCTCAGTAACAAATTGTATTTCTTATTCATTTAAAATGTAACTTGTGAAAAAGTTGTTTTTGATACAAACTAAATTGCATTAGAAAATGATAAATGATATATACTATAGCACGAAAATGTCTTTTCATATTGAAATTTTTCCTCTTTCTCTGTAAAAATTTACAAAAAAAAAAACAGCTCGTTCAAAGTCACAAGAAAGGAGAAAGTCTAAATAAGTTTGCACTAATTTTAACCTAATGTCTCTTATACCTTGAAAGAATTACCTTAAAAAACGAGATCTTGAAAACTTTACTTTTTTTGCAGTTACGTGATTTTATTTTTAGTGTGCTTTATTGTGTTTTACTAGATGTATACTTTTCTTTCATAACTGTTTTCTTTAAACCATTACCACACAATCCCTAATTTTGACTCCCCTGAGAAAGAAGCCTTCATAAAACATTGTGGGAAAAGGAGAAAAAGCTGGTAACCAGCATTTTCTCCTTTTCCCACAATGTTTTCTACCCTTCACAAAACAAATTTCAAATTTTCAGTCACTTTTATTTTGTCGTCTGCAAATGCGTTCGATTTGGACAGGCCTAAAATATTGTCGTTTGGTAAAGGCACAGTAAAACCCAAAATATCACAGCAGGCGTCGTATTAAATCTAAATCAACCACTTAAAAGTATGATTGTCCGTCTATCAGTTTGTTATCGTGTGTTCGGGCGAAAAAAATTAATAAAATCAGGCAAAAAGTAAATAAAAACACGGCTACCTTGCAGGTTTTAACTTAGTTTTGAAATTAGTTTCTCTGCCTGCGACTGACACTTGAGCCAACTGTACAACTGTCAGATCGTCATCTTCACAATAATTTCCATACTTTTAAATTTTAGTTTTAGTTTAAACATATTTTATTGCCATCTATATACAAATCATACAACATACATAGTTAACACAAACAGAGATGCAAATCAGGCAAAAGGGTCTGACCACAAGTTCTCACAACTTAGATTCGGCCATTCCCTTTAAATAATTTACAAGCTATGAGAGTCTTCTACGAGTCTAAAATTGTTATAAGTATTTATTTCTGAACTTTTCTCTCGAAAAAGAAGACAATTATGTTCCAGCTATGCAATAAATCATTTCAAGTTATTTCATTTTACTTTTAAATAGTATGACAGAAATTTAAATGCATTTAAACACCAGCTTTGTTTACTTTTGTGTTTTATTGTTACTTTAATGATTTTGCTTTCATACTGTGTATTACTTTTATTCTTCTCCATTTATTATCCATGATTTTGTAAATAGCTAAAGAAATTGAATGCCGATATTACCAATAAATCAGGTGAATCTGAATTTGGGATTTGCAATTCTTAAGCCATTCCTGCATTTAGAACAAAATTAGACAAAACAAATATAATAATGATTATGAAAATACTTTAATGAAAAGTTCTACATTTGCTATGAAACTTTTATCCGTTTAAGGGAACAGTGGAAGTACTTTTTACACAACTGGGAATCACAAAAAAACATCACCACGTGTTATATACGTGTTATACTTTGGACAGATGAATATAAAGTAGAATTCGTGCTCTACATCGTCTTAACCCATTACTTCACAATGCCTACTTTTGACACCCCTGAGAAAAAAGCATTTAGAAAACATTGTGGGAAAAAGGAGAAAATGCTGGTAACCAGCATTTTCTCCTTTTCCCACAATGTTTTCTACCCTTTATAAAACAAATTTCAAATTTGCAGTTGCTTTTATTTTGTCAACTGCCAGTGCTTTCAATTTGGACAAGCCTGAAATATCGTCGTTTGGTAATGAGTTAATAAAATACATTCCTTTCATTCCATGTAAGCGTCGATATCCTTAGTCTACAGTCGTGGGACTAAGATGTACAATAATTCACACAACGGAACAAATAAATTTACCATTCCCTGGTGATTAATCCTGGATACAAGATTTGAATTAATTGTTGTCTTTCTTCTTTAAATAAAAAAAAATAGGCGTTATAATTTATATCTATTTTAAGTATTTTGGTTCTTTTTCTGTTTAACAAGAAAAAATAAGTGTGAAGTTCAATCGTGAAATTTTATAACGCAGACATGTAAAGTCATGCAAATTTATAAATGTATGAATAAGGAAATAATAGATTTATAAATATCAATCCAATAGATATCTCTCTCATTAAAAGTGCTATGATTCAATTACTCTTTCTCTCTCCCTCTCTCCCTACCTGTCTCTCTCTCTCTATACCTCCCTCCCTGTCTCTCTCTCTCTAAAACAAAACAAAGAGCCATGCACCAATAGGTTGTTATACCGCTGTTTTTCTTTTATTTTTCTAATTTGTCAAGTGAACCATAATTTTCTAACTTTGAAAGTAACAAAACTTCTGATTTGGCTAAACCGAATGGTTTAGCCAAATTGGAAATTGTGTTACTTTAAGACTGAAAAAACTTGGAGAATAAGACTGAGAATGGTTCTTAAGAATGGTTAGTGAATACGAACGAAGTTGATTCGATGGTCGACAACTTACGTTCCATAGCAGTGAAATACCGGACACTTACCTTCACTCGATGTTTTCTGTATCGCTCTCTGTACCTGTCAACCATTTCACAATAGTCTCATTCAATATTCACATTATTTTGTATCATTATTTCTTCGAAAGAAAGCCAATTTCATTTCAGAACATATATACTATTCATTGCAGTGTATGAGCCATGCTGTGTGAAACATCAGAACATATTTGTGCTGCATTGTACCATGTAAACCATCACACAATGTTCCATCAAATCTATTTTGTTTAACCTTTTCCCAAACGACAAATTCTGGACTCTTTCAAAACTGAAAGAGTTTGCAGACGACAATTTTAGATTTTGAGAAAATGGCAAAAAGTTCTCAAAAAGGGTAGAAAACACTGTGGGAAAAAGGAGAAATTGCTCGTTACGAGCAATTTCTCCTTTTCCCACAGTGTTTTCAAAAGACTTTTACTGCAGACACGTTTGGGAAAGGGTTAACAGAATGGACCATGTGGTTGAATACTACAAAGACAAGCAAACATTTCACAATTTTACAAATAACAAAAAGTTTTCGATGCATGTTAGACAGTGTGGACTGTGCGTGCTGACATGAGTCGGTACTTTTAGTAGATGCATTAAATTGCATTTTCACATTTTTTATGACTCAATTCTAAGACTTTTTTTCTAAGAAATTCGATCTCAATACTGCTGACGCACGCAAAAATTATATGTAAAATTAACAGAAATCTATCATTCACAGAAACCCATCATTGTTAACGTTTTGCCTTAAATTCAATTTGTAAAGAACGTTAGTGGATTTTTGTAGACCTTTCACATTTTTCACAATGAAATCTCAAAATGCGCAAAATGTGTCCATCTTTATTTTATTATTCACAATTGATATAATTCCAGCTTTTGAACTATTTTTCTTTCTATTTTAAATGTGCTTATAATATACCGTACCACAAACTATGTACAAACTATTTGATTAAAATAAACTGTTTACAAAATGAATGCATAACAATATATCGCACTGAAATCAAAACTCACACATAAATAATAATAATAATAAAAAACGTCAAACGTTTTTCAATCGAAATTTATATTCCTACATCATTTTCATCGTTTACACGATTTACCCTTGATCAAAACGACCTGTTTGGGTTTTTTCTTTTAATGACTGCAAAAATGAAGGCCTTAGAAAGCAAAAATGGGAAAATGAGAAAATGCTGGTAAACAGCATTTTCTCATTTTCCCATTTTGCTTTCTACCTTTTTAGAGACATATCACAATGTTTGAGTCAAATTTAGTTTTAGTGTCTGCAAACACTTTTAACATGAATAAGCATAGAATTTCATCATCGTCTTGTTAAGATTTTAAAAAATATATATAAGTCATATAAAAAAAATACCACGTTGTATTTTTTTATTCACATAATATATATTTATATGCCTCTAATCTATTGTCTTTTTGTTTCTGACACATGGTCTTTCTTTCATTTGTTTTATTCATTTTCTTTTCTCCTTTTTTCATGACATAATTATCCTCGTAAACATTACATAATCCATATGGTTACACTTATTAATTAACACAACGATTACATGACTTTATATAAAAATGCTATATACAGAATTCTCCTGTGTATTCTTCAGATGGTTCCAACGGTATCTTTGCAATGACTAACTGTCTTAACGAATAATACAATTTCATTCTCTTTATAAATCACACCTATCGGATATTAGGAGTTACTTTTAATCCTGTTGTAACCACCATTTATTATTTTTTTTAAAAAATAATGCTTGGTAATATCAATCAACCCACGCTGTCATTGTGAACAATCTTTACCTTTTGGCTTACTGAGGTCGATATTTCTTGCTTTTCTGGATACCAAACTACAACATATATCAAGATCAGACTACAGATTTAGTGTGCTGAACTTGGTGCCTGTATTTTCTTGTTAAGATACTCTGGCTAATACCTGATATCTTAGTCTTTCAGCTAAGTGAAACATCATGACTCCATACTAAAGGTGCACTTACTGCAATTTCAAAGTAGATTTTGACTGAAAATTTGATAAAGCAGTGGATATTGTATATCTAGATCAGACTACACGTTCTGATCTTCATTTACAATATCCAAATAAAGGACTTAACCCCGCATCGGTACCACGTGGGTTCCAAACTAACGAGACGATACACTTTTGTTTTATGTTAAGTTTTTCCAAGCCTTACAAGTCTATTTCATTCAGTCACCTTAGTAAAGGGTTATTATACACGCAGACATGTATGAGTTATTTCCGTACAGGTCTTAACCCAACCCTTTCTCTGCAAAGAATTCAGCTGGGTTTTTTTTTTCTGTCAAATATAAAACAATGCATTTTTCTTTTGCAATAAAGAAATACTCTGGGTCATAGTTAGGATTGAACTAACAGAAGCTGAAGATCTCAATCCAGACTGCCTGATCTAGGTTGCCTCATGCTGATCCACACCTTTACAAAGACTATCATATTTCAAAAAAAAAAACCTTCTTATATCGTAACTTTTGAGTGTAACAGTTTGCCACAAGCACAAAAAGAGTGAACTGAAGATTTTCAGCCTGAGTAAACGAAGACCGAGATAAATGACTTATGTTCAAGACACTAGTATCTCCCAAATAGATAAGTGTTTTCTGATCTTTATTAACCGTATCGCCCCCCCCCCCATCCCCCTAAAAAACGGATTTCGTATTCACCAACAATTCTACAATTAATTTAAGCCTAATTCTGGATTTAGAAAGATAGACAACTTCTGGTTGGCTGAGAATACTTAAGAATGTTTGGCGAATGTGAACCCTGAAATGTATCATTTTTTGGATTACTTTTATCTAGGGATATCTGGTCAGTACATAACCAGTCCGTCATTACCAACCATTCTTAAGATTATTCCTAGTCTTATTATTCAAGACTTTCTATAGTTGAAGGTAAAACAACTTTTGATTTGCTAAACCATTAGGTTTAGCCGATCAGACGGTGTGTTAATTTTACAATCTAGAAAATTCTTGAGAACAAGACCAAGAATACACGTACTTTTAAGAATGACTGGTGAGTACGGAAACATGTATCGTAAAGGATGAAAACAAATACACAACCATGACAATGCTGAGCCAAAAGAAGAAATGCTTCTCGTTTGGACTTAAAGATGTTTTGTACAACAATGTCACCAAAGTCATCCAGAGTAAAGGATGGGATGACGCTTTCCTAAAAAGTTACCATATTCGCATTAATACATTAACCCTTTACCCCATAAGGCATTTCTATGATGTCTCTAATTGACCCTAAATAACAGCAAGGATGAAGCCGTTTCTTATGTGTATGTGACACCTTTTGATAGTGTAGAAAACATTGTGGCAAAAGGTGAAATTGCTCGTCACGAGCAATTTCACCTTTTGCCACAATGTTTTCCAAAGGCTCCTACAAGCAATGCGTAGAAATGAGTATCTATGGAGTAAAGGGTTAAAATACTATCGCTCGTAAAACAACTAAAACATATGTATTTGACTTCATCAGATCTTTTTTTTTTTAATAAAAATTAAACAGTGACCACGAATAGAAGAAAACTGGGGGCAGATGTCACGACTGGAATTTGTAATGATTTTTTTCAATGATTAAACTCTAAATAATTTTGCACTTTGATACCTTCCATTTAAAAAGGCGGGGAGAAAAGGTATGAACTGTGGACGATTAATTATGATTACGAATGAAACGCGTATCGAGGAATGTTTTAAAAGTAGTTCTGGAACTTTGTTTGATCATTCAACCATTTAAATACAATAATAATCCATTGAGAAGCAATAAATATATAGACAAATGTTACTGTTTAGATCTATCTTGATTTCATCTTTTTGTCTCTTTCTTGTCTTATTTTGATAGTGCGACACATCCTTGTTCTTCTTCTATTTTTAGATTTTGGAGATCAATGGAATTCAGGATATTTTGGTGGTTAGACTTCCGTTTCCGTTAAACTTTCACGTCATTAGTTAAACGCATACTGAATCATTTAGATGACATTTACAAATTCTTGTCTAGGCTCGCCCAACATTTTTTCTAAGAACCCTCTGAAAATTGAAAATTTAAAAAAATAATTTGTCTGAAGGATAAAATAGTTGGAACTTATTGAAGTTTTTCCAGCGGATTTTAATCCTTTACCACACAATGATGACTTTTGACACCTTTTGACAGCCCTTTCCACAAATACTTACATCAATATTACTATCGATTGCGCAACAAGCTCAGATTTTGACGTACAAATCTGGTGCGTTACGTAACTATTGAGTTCCTTGAAGCTTTTAAATATATCTTGAAGGTATGAAGACCAGGGCACGTATTCACCAACCATTCTTAAGAACGTTCTTTGTCTTATTCTCCAGAATTTTCTACATTTGTAAGTAACACAACTTCTGTTTGGCTAAACCATTCGGTTTAGCCAATCAGAAGTTGTGTTACTTACGAATTTAGAAAACCTTGAAGAATAAGACTAAGAATATTCTCAAGAATGGTTGGTGAATACGGGCCCAGGTGATTCATTTTAACCCTTAACCTACAAAATAACTGTCATAAAACTTTTAGAGTTGATAGCAAAAACCTAATGCTCCTATTACAAATCTATTATTTGGATAAAAAATATCTCTTAGTCGGACAGTGTAGATTCAAGATCAGACTTCACGTTCCGTGCAGTCTGACCTTGAGCTACTCTATTTGAATCGCGCTTAGCAGCCCAGGGGTTAAGATGAAACTATACGCTTTTGTATACCAAAAACTATCAAAGTGCAATTTACTTTTGGTTTTATCTGCTCATCACATGTAATTTCAACATAACCTTTGACATTTGGAAAAACCAATAACATTTTGAGTGTAAATTCTAATAAACTGTGCGTTTTTTGGTGTGTTTCTTGACGTCAATGAAATCTATAACATCTAACAGATATTGGCGGACACAAAGGGTATAAGATACACGGTAACTCCTTTAACCCTTTACCCCATAGATACCCATTTCTACGCATTGCTTATAAAAGCCTTTGGAAAACATTGTGGCAAAAGGTGAAATTGCTCGTGACGAGAAATTTCACTTTTTGTCACAATGTTTTCTATGCTTTCAAAAGGTCTTATATACACATAAGAAGCGGCTTCATCCTTGCTGTTATTTAGGGTCAATTAGATTTACCATAGAAATTCTTTATGGGGTAAAGGGTTTAATAGTCATTTTTACAGTTTTACAAGTGAGAAAAGGACTTCAACCAATTTACCATTACGCCCCCCCCCCCTCTCTCTCTCTCTCTCTCTCTCTCTCTCTCAACTCAATCCGAAGTCATTGGTAAAAGCATTGTTTTTAAGAAATCATTTTTGTGGTATTTGTCGAAGACAATACCACTATGAGTTCAAGATTGAATTTTGATAACCATATATCTTATTTTGTGCAAAGCCGAAGGAAATAAAACCCAGTTAAACTCATTTTTTCTCAAGCAAATGAGTTTTTGGGTAGCACTCAGATATGTAATTTGAAATGGCATGTTAAAATACATTGGGCGAGGCCATCGAACGTTGAGATACTTATTTTTATTGAAATAGCTTCTATCGCTCATAGCCTTTTATTGACGTAACGATACAAATTTGTTCGCTTTTTTGTTCCAAACCAATTCGTTCCATGGCTTGTTCGTCCTATGATTGCGCGCTTCTCCATGTGATTGCTCATGAATATCTATAGAACGAAGTAATTGATTGTAACGTTGGAAATTAAATGTAAAAGGCTAAAGATATTTCAAAATTATAGCTTTAAGGTACATGAGCACTCTCCCCTCAACCGTAAAGGTATTCATTTGCTTAGTGGGTTGACTTTTAAGACAATATTTGAACAATATCTCTTTTTCTTTCAAACTTAATTCCACACAATGGGTTTCCTTGACAAGTACCACTTCAACGTTCTCAACGCTTTGATTAACGAACATGATACGTGTTGCCATAAATAATGGAGTGTGCTCAATGACCTTATATTACCACATACCCTCCTTGTTTTCAGCACATGTAATATACCCATTGGGATTTGTCTTTTATTTGGTAGTTTATTGAGAAATAACGGTGGATTTTTTTTTTATATTTCATGATAACGTCCAGTGAAAAATACCGTTTTATTTTCTAACTCTTCCATTGACGGCGAAAGTAGTTGTTCCCGCGCATTAGTTACCTAGGTAAATTGCGCGTGCCGCTCAACCAGATGGGAATATGAGGTAGATTACCCTATATTCTCGCTCTTCACTAATTCCGTAATATGTATGAGAAGAAGGAACGGCACCGGAAATTAACGTATACTGGATTCCGTATCTCGCAGAATAAACTTACAGAACTGAACTTTGAAAGCATCCTTGTGAAAAAGGGAGATTCAACTTGTGTCAGGTAGTATGAACTTATATACATGAAATCTAAGTGACTTTAGGTGATATTTCTTGTTACAAGTATTTTCTCCCTTAACAACAATGAATTTAATAATAATAATAATAATAATAACAAGAAATGTTTGTAAAACATGTATGCCCCCCTAATGGCATCCAATTCTAAATATAAAATGTGATTATAACCTGTTAAGTTCAAAGTGTGAAAAGGAACAAAGGTTAATTACTAGAAAATTATTAATGATAAATTAACAATTCCTGGGCACTGCACTTCCCATTTATGTCAACTATCAACTTTTAAAATTTCATGATTTTACTTCACAAACTTTTTGAGTTATGCTTCGGGAAAAAATTAAGTACGAAAATCAACAAAGGGCAATAACTGCAAAAATATAATGGGCAGAGTTATGGTTCTTGTGCACTGCACTTCTCCTGAATAAGATCTATCCACATATAAAGTTTCAAGATGATACCTGAAAAACCTTTTGAGTTATGCTCTGGACAAAAATTAAGTATGACAAGAGATGTTTGTAAAACATGTATGCCCCCCTATAATCTCTTACGTTCAAAATGTAAAAACGAACAAAGGGTAATTAGTCAAAAATTATTAATGATAAATTAACAATTCTTGGGCACTGTACTTCCCATTTAAGTGAACTATCAACTTTTAAAGTTTCATGATTTTACCTCACATACTTTTTGAGTTATGCTCCGGAAAAAAAAATAAGTACGAAAATCAACAAAGGGCAGTAATTGCAAAAATGTAATGGGCAGAGTTATGGTTCTTGTGCAATGCACTTCTCCTGAATAAGATCTATCCACATATATGGTTTCAAGATGATACCTGAAAAACCTTTTGAGTTATGCTCTGGACAAAAATTAAGTATGAAAATCAACAAAGGGCAAAAGCTCCAAAAATATAATGGGCAGAGTTATGGTTCTTGTGCACTGCACTTCTCCTTAATAAGGTTAATCCACCTATAAGGTTTCAAGGTGATACCTGAAATACTTTTTGAGTTATGCTCCAGACAAAAATTAACTATGAAAATCAACAAAGGGCAATAACTCCAAAAATATGATGGGCAGAGTTAAGGTACTTGTGCACTGCACTTTTCCTTAGTATAATCTATCCACCTATGAGGTTTTAGGATAATACCTGAAATACTTTTAGAGTTATGCTCCGGACAAAAATTAAGTATGAAAATCAACAAAGGGCAATAACTCCATAAATATGATAGGCAGAGTTGTTGTTCTTCTGCACTGCACTTCTCCTTAATGAGATCTATCCACCTATGTAGTTTCAAGATGATACCTAAAATACTTTTTGAGGTATGCTCTGGACAAAAATTAACTATGAAAATCAACAAAGAGCAATAACTCCAAAAATATGATAGGCAGAGTTATGGTACTTGTGCACTGCACTTCTCCTTAATGAGATCTATCCACCTATGAAGTTTCAAGGTGATACCTAGAATACTTTTTGAGTTATGCTCTGGACAAAAATTAAGTATGAAAATCAACAAAGGGCAATAACTCCAAAAATATTATGGGCAGAGTTATGGTTCTTGTGCACTGCACTTCTCCTTAATGAGATCTATCCACCTATGTAATTTCAAGATGATACCTGAAATAGTTTTTGAGTTATGCTCCGGACAAAAATTAAGTATGAAAATCAACAAAGGGCAATAACTCCAAAAATATGATGGGCAGAGTTGTTGTTATTGTGCACTGCACATCTCCTTAATGAGATCTATCCACCTATGTAGTTTCAAGATGATACCTGAAATAGTTTTTGAGTTATGCTCCGGACAAAAATTAAGTATGAAAATCAACAAAGGTCAATAACTCCAAAAATATGATGGGCAGAGTTATGGTTCTTGTGCACTGCACTTCTCCTTAATGAGATCTATCCACCTATGAAGTTTCAAGATGATACCTTAAATAGTTTTTGAGTTATGCTCCGGACAAACTTTGGTCTACGGACCGACGGACCGACGGACCGACCGACCGACGGACCGACGGACCGACCGACAATTGCAAAGCAATATACCCCCATTTCTTCGAAAGGGGGGCATAAAAATCAACAAAGAGCAATAACTCCAAAAATATGATGGGCAGAGTTATGGTTCTTGTGCACTGCACTTCTCCTTAATGAGATCTATCAACATATAAAGTTTCAAGATGATACCTGAAATACTTTTGGAGTTATGCTCCGGACAAAAATTAAGTATGAAAATCAACAATGGGCAATAACTCCAAAAATATGATAGGCAGAGTTATGGTTCTTATGCACTGCACTTCTCCTTAATGAGATCTATCCACCTATGAGATTTCAAGGTGATACCTGAAATACTTTTTGAGTTATGCTCCAGACAAAAATTAAGTATGAAAATCAACAAAGAGCAATAACTCCAAAAATATGATGGGCAGAGCTATGGTACTTGTGCACTGCACTTCTCCTAAATGAGATCTATCCACCTATGAAGTTTCAAGATACTACCTGAAATACTTTTAGAGTTATGCTCCGGACAAAAATTAAGTATGAAAATCAACAAAGGGAAATAGCTCCATAAATATGATGGGCATAGTTATGGTTCTTGTGCACTGCACTTCTCCTTAATGAGATCTATCCACCTATGTAGTTTCAAGATGATACCTGAAATACTTTTTGAGTTATGCTCCGGACAAAAATTAAGTATGAAATCAACAAAGGGGTATAACTCCAAAAATATGATGGGCAGAGTTGTGGTACTTGTGCACTGCACTTCTCCTTAATGAGATCTATCCACCTATGAGGTTCAAGAGGATACCTGAACTACTTTTAGAGTTATGCTCCGGTCAAAAATTAAGTATGAAAATCAACAAAGGGCAATAACTCCAAAAATATTATGGCAGAGTTATGGTTCTTGTGCACTGCACTTCTCCTAAATGAGATCTATACACCTATGTAGTTTCAAGATGATACCTGAAATACTTTTAGAGTTATGCTCCGGACAATAATTAAGTATGAAAATCAACAATGGGCAATAACTCCATAAATATGATGGGCAGAGTTATGATTCTTGCGCACTGCAATTCTCCTTAATGAGATCTTTCCACCTATGTAGTTTCAAGATGATACCTGAAATACTTTTAGAGTTATGCTCCGGACAAAAATTAAGTATAAAAATCAACAAAGGGCAGTAACTCCATAAATATGATTGGCAGAGTTATGATTCTTGTGCACTGCACTTCTCCTTAATGAGATCTATCCACCTATGTAGTTTCAAGGTTATACCTGAAATACTTTTTGAGTTATGCTCCAGACAAAAATGTGGTCTACGGACCGACCGACGGATCGACTGACCGACCGACGGACCGACAGACCGACGGACCAACCGACAAGTGCAAAGCAATATACCCCCACTTCTTCGAAGGGGGGGCATAATAATAATTTCTCCTTTTACCACTTTTGGTTTTTCGTTTTTTGTGATTTGTGGAAAGACTGTGAACTATTTCGACTACATAAGACGATGAGTCAATGACAAAGACTGTTCAACCCTATAAATACCACAATGATGTTTTACTGGCGTAAGTTTTAGACATTGTTACACGATGTTTACAACTGTTATACTAATCATCAGCCTGTCCCACGCAACCAGATTTTAACCCTCTGCTACGATATGTTTTTAACCGTTGTCTGCACATGTCATAACCTTCGAAGATTGACCTGCTACACATGACGCATCACCCATTGCCTGATACTTGGGAAAAGTAGGGCTTATACCGAGGCTAAATCCAAGCCTGTAGTGACTGTTTTAGTAGATGGCCGGTGCATAGGTTACCTGCTAGCTGATCATAACCAAATAAATCGCACAAGGTAGCTTTTTACAGAGTAAACGTTTATTTTATTTTGAAATTCGAGATAACGGTTGTCTTTTTGAAAATTTAGTCTGCTTGTGACGTACTTGATTCTAATAAATACTTTCTATATAAGGTTTCGTGGAAAGTAATTAATACATGTATTTTTATCTTTGAAATCAAAATCACTCCCTCTAGTTTGAGCTCTGACAATATCATTCAATTTTGGACTTGTATTTATTATGATCGAAGACAAGCTGTAAAATCTTTCTTTTTAGTGATAGGTGTGGACAGAGTATTAAAATGGTTAAAAAGAAAATAAAAAGAACATAGTGAAAAATAAATGTTCGTATGTATACGTTATAAATGACTGTCGTTTTTAACTTTTCTTTACTCTTTCAAGTTATTATTATCATAAATCTTTTCCAAGTAACAAAGAATTAGACTTTACAAATTGAAAGTGTTCCCAGGCGACAGATTAATTTTAACTAACTACCCCCTATGATAAATCCATTTCTGAAAGGGTAAAAATCATTGTGGGGAAAAAGGAGAAAATGCAAGTTACAAGTGTTTTCTCTACCAACAGTTTTGTGTCGTGGGTTTGATAAAAATTGGGACTGTTTGGGTGCAGTGTTAAAGGTTGTTTATGATGTAAACAGCTAACCGCAGTTCATAAACCAAAAGATCAATGGTTATGGTAGATAATTCATCGCATGTAAGAATTTATGGGGATACTTTTTAACCGTTTGTTTTTTTTTTTATAAACAATTTTGTAATATCTTGGGTGTGACACTGTCTAGTTTGCAATTTTTCAACAACCTGAGCGACAAAGATTTATGTCACAATATATATTAGGAGGCATATACTTGAAAAAAAGGCTTGATGAATCTCCTCGATGCATGATATAAAGCACGTCGTCTTATAAATTTGGCTCCATAAAAGCCATTTTGTCAAACAATCGATAGAATCTGGTGGTGGAATGGTCCTTGAACATGCACAAAATTTGCAAATAGCAAAAAAAGTCGATCATTTCAGCCTGCGCGGACCGCGCTGAAATGGTCGATATTTTTGCAGAAGCATTCAGCCCTTTTTCACAACTATACCAGTTTGGATAACATCGTACAAAGTGATACAGAATTTAAAATCGTACCATTTTAGGCCACTTTACGTTAATTGGAAAAGAAACTTCTTACCAGCTATTATTTTCAATTTCATAATATTCATATCGTAGTTTGCTGCAGATATAAGAGAAAAATGAATTAATTTGAAAAAAAAAAAAGTCAGGTGTCTGCAACATTAAACATAAACCTATCAGTTTAGACGTGATACGAAACATTTAATGCATGACACGTCGAAAGTACGAGGAAAAAGCTCTGTGAATACGATCGTAGACTGCAGAACAATTTTGCCACTTAAATTTGAGTTTTACAGGCGTGAAGAAGACGGCTATAGAAATTTGGTCAGGAAGGTAGAAAATGTTTTTCACCATTATTTTTTTATTTTCTCTCGATGTTTTTTACCATTTCAAAATAATCCTAACATTTGAGCAACACTTACTTTGTTATGTGCAAATGTTTAAGATTTGGCTGAGAGCAAAATTTTGTTGTGTGGTTAAGACTTAGCACAAACAAGACATTCTTACGTCACAACAGTTAGATAAATTTCGATCTTTTCCCCCCAAAAAACCCTCTATATATTCAAAATGAATGTTAAACATTCCATGCTGCAATTTATCATACATGCTTATAATTTACTTTTCGATTTGTCTTTTCTTTGATTCACATTACGGAGAGCGGTGTAATATATATTCAATATTGAAGGCTGATCAGTCAAACTGTAACAAATCATGCTAGAGTTCTACCTGCCATTCAAATGCTTTCAAATAATTAACCTTTTATCTGTCTTAGTAACATCGAGGTTTGGTTCTCATTAATTTACGATCGATCATTCTATGTTGATTCATTATATTATAATAAGCTTTTATCTTCTAAAAATTCAAATCTATCTGGTACATTAGAATAAATGACTGAAAAAGGTTCGCAGATAGTTATCTAGGCCAGCTGAAGTACTGTGCAGGATACTATCTACTATAACGTCGGTTTACTTCGAAAGCCTCGTAACTACAGCTTGTAACAAGCTGTAGTTACGAGGTTTTCGAAGTAAACCGACGAGATCAGGTATCAGTCCTCTGACTGTGAACATGTGTTCAGCAACAGCATTATAGATCTATTACAAAAGCTACATAAACTCTTCCCTTTAATTAATTTTAATAAAATGAGATTATAAGTTTTTGCATAAATTCCTTTGTGTAGAAATTACCTCTGAAGCCCAGGTCATGTTATTGAACTGTCGGACGTCTCGGTTTTTACTTTCTGTGGTATGTTTCCGAGAAGAGAGCTTTGGCTGTATTTTTCAGTTTTATCTTAAATGTACATGGTTGCAACTTACGACTTGTATGTCGTAATACGAAATACATAATGATACAGTGATGCAAGTTAAAATTGCATAATCGACAGTTGTTTGTAATGTTTTAGTTCATGGGGCGGCAATTATAGATTATAATTTGATATAGCAAACACAAACACACATTATACACATATGGGCTACATTCTTTCATGTTCAATTAACCTTTCTGTAAAAGCGAGTTTGGCACGTCCCCCTTAGTATATTGGTTGTCAAGCCTCTCAAGCTAACTAGAAATTGCGTCAGACTTTTTTGTTGACATGACTCCCAATGAGCATTGAATTAAATTGGAAGTTTTGGCCGACAATACAACCAAATATTGTTATTTCAAAGCCGTATGTCACTGGAAAATATCTCACTTTCTCAGACAAGGTAGACCCAAGATCAAAAGAGATCTATACGTTCAATGTTGTCTCATCTAAATCCATACGATCTGCAAAAGCCTACTGAGTCGCCCAAAACAGTTTTTTGGATGAAGATTGTGATTTTTTTCTCTGCAAACAATGCGACAGTTTTTACGGTTCCTTGCATACATCTTTCCGACCATGTTCTATAATAAACGGTTAAGAAATTAAATTTGTGACCAGAAAACCAAGTTTTGTCACAGACAGTAGTGCATGTCACGTGAGAGCGTTAGTAGGAAAGACTCATCGGATATCGTTGAAACCCAAGAAAACATCAGTAATCTGTCGCATATCCGTGACTAAAATATTGTTGAACGCGGTTAATAACGCCACTGAAACGTATGAGACTGCAAGATCACACAAAAAATGCACGGAGTTAAATACCTTTGTAAGAGAGATGACGGTATTACGGAATCCTGTTTCCGCCATCCACTTTTCGACCTTCGAGGAACTCGAAAAGTAGAAGTTAGGCATACTAACTTCCACTTTTCTAGCAAAAAAGTTACCTCGAAAAGTCGAAAAGTTGAAGTTTTTGACCTGACAATTGTCATAAAACTTTTCACTTTTCGACCTCACGTTTGTCTAGAAAAATTAAGAAGCACTAACTTCCACTTTTCGCCTTAAAATGCTAGGTCGAAAAGTAGAAAAGTGGAAGTTTTTCACATGACAATTGTCAATAAAACTTCCACTTTTCGACCTAGAAAAGACAAAGTCGAAAAGTCGAAAAGTTGAAAAGTCGAAAAGTCGAAAAGTTGAAAAGTAGAAGTTAGCGTTAAAACTTCCACTTTTCTAGTTAGGACTGATTATCACGGGATGTTTGTTTATCAGCACCGAATAAGGTTGGAGCCGGTGTAGGGGTAAATTCCTGTGTCACCGGTCCTTCGTATTTGGAACCGGTGAAAGTTAAACCTCCACCGAATAAGTATACATGTACACTGTTTAAGTCTGACGTCTATCTTTATCCGATACCGCCTATGGGCTGAGTTTACAGTTACACAAATCTAGTCAGGAACTGCGCATCAAGTGTGCGCCCAATTTGACATTTTCAAACCAAGTTTAACCCATTACGAGATGACAAAAAATAAAAGACTGTCCAAATTTAAAGAAACTGGAGACGACATTTCAAAGTGTGCATTGAAATCTAAGTGTAATATAGAGTAGACAACATTGTGAGAGAAATAGTTTGTAAAAAGTTATTTCTCCTTTTCTAACAATGTTTTCCTAAATAATATTTTGCAAAGGTGTCAAAAACAGGAATCGTGACCAGTAATGGGTTAAAATGTGTGACTTGTCAACATCTGGGTCGCTGGTTCGAACACTGGCTTGGCGTGGGCACCGGGATCCTTCATAATCTTTGCAAGGTTAATAAAAATGTCGATGTAGGCCTATCTATGATGCTGATCGGAGTCGATTATGGATTTATGTCCTCCGAACTCGATTACGGATTTCTGTCCTCGGAACTCGATATTTTCCCCATTGTTACATTAACATCAATATGACCTCCCCGAATCTGCCGCGTTGGTATTTCGGTAGAGTACTGTCTAGTAGTATCATTTCATGATATGCAACCCGTCACATGAAAAGGGACCATCTCGATCTGGTCAGACTGCAGAAATTGTGCCATGTTGAAACTTTTCGCCTATAGCAGGTTTTCTCAAAGTAAATCCGAGTTGGATAAGGTCCCTTAAAAAATGGTTTAACGGATGATCTTTCGGCAATCTATCTGCGATTTTCCAGATCGCACAGGTCGCAGCTTAGTTTCTTGACATGTCAAAAACCTAGTTTCGATCTTTTTTTTTTGGGGGGGGATACTTTCCCTCGACCTTGTGCGACTACAGAAGACCAAGGTGTGTTCAACCGCCGATTACTTGCGATCAGCGGCGATCAAGCCACATTTTGAGATCGCAACTCAATCTTCAGGGAATAATTTTCGGTGAAATGGGTCCTTTAAACTTTAAAGACTAATTAGTGTCCAAAGTATCAACTGTATATGGCTTGCAATATGCGAAAAAGGGCATTCGGACATTTCTATAATGTGTCGTCTCGGATCAGCCTGCGCAGATGGTACAGGCTGATCCTACACGGCACTTTAAGACCACATTAGATTTTGTGCCACAGTAGACTTGCGCTAAATTGAAAATTATATAAAACGGAAAGTGTGGAACTGCGAGGACTGATACGAAGCGACACTTTAAGCAAATGTCCGTATGCCCCTTTTCGCGTGTTGCAGGCCACATGATTTCAATACATCTAATAATGTGTACACCTTTAAAGCCTGAAGGACGTAGCAATGCGATAAGGGCGGGTTTGAAATGAAAACTGGGGAGTTGCCGTATTATGGCTGACATCAGACTTATTCGGTGTATATTTAACCTCTACCATTCGTTCCCGCAATCTTCCTTTGTCCGGTGTACATTTAAAATAATAACGCGACCAATTTATCCTGCGAAAAATTAGTCCTAACTAGAAAAATGGAAGTTTTAATCGGCTAACTTCCACTTTTCGACTTTTCGACTTTTCAACTTTTCGACTTTGTCTTTTCCAGGTCGAAAAGTGGAAGTTTTATTGACAATTGTCATGTGAAAAACTTCCACTTTTCTACTTTTCGACCTAGCATTTTAAGGCGAAAAGTGGAAGTTAGTGCTTTCTAATTTCTACTTTTCTAGGCAAACGTGAAGTCGAAAAGTGGAAAGTTTTATGACAATTGTCATGTCAAAAACTTCAACTTTTCGACTTTTCGAGGTAACTTTTTTGCTAGAAAAGTGGAAGTTAGTGTGCCTAATTTCTACTTTTCGAGTTCCTCGTAGGTCGAAAAGTGGATGGCGGAAACAGGATTCCGTACGGTATACTTGTATCGACGTATATCAATCATCGTGATACGTACAAAAAGAAACCGCGCCCAATTACAAACTGGTAAGATAAATGTACTGCATCTATACAATGAATGGTAAATATATAACTTTATCTATTGAGATACTATTGGTACACTTTGCTACGAGTTTAGATCATGATCAATATAACATATTTTGTTGAGGTTATATGTCGCCTATTGGACTTTAATAATTAACCTCAGAATAACATCATTAAAAGAAACAACCAATTTAGAAGTCGAGGGACCAATATCATGAAAAATCCAGGGTTCGTATTCACCAACTGATCTTACGACAATTTGTCGTCTGGTGAATGTGAAAGTAAAATCATTTCTAGTTGACAAAACCATTTGGTTTAGCCAATCAGATGTTGTGTTACTTGTAAATCTAGAATAAGACCAAGAACGTTTTATAAGAATGGTTGTTTTATCAGTTTAAACATGTTTTTACATCAATAGAGAAACAAGTCCTTACAATTTATACTTAATGCCTAATGTGTGGGCCAATGAAAAATCCTGAAGTGGACACCCGCTCCCGGTTATCGAAATTGGGACCTAATGGTCTACCTCACAGCTTCGGACACCAGAAGAATGGATGGAGAATACGGATTCAGGTCATCCGGGACTAGGTCAAATCGTCCGCTGTTTATATACTCGGTCTGCTCGCTTGCCAAAAGACAACAGCAGTCACGATACTCACTTTATCAATATCAAATTTAAATATATCGTCCAAGTTGAAGAATAATTAATCACCCATCAATGACTTAGCTTTTTTGTTCCCTCAGAAGTATGAACCCGTTTAGTTTTTACATATCTGTTAACTATCCTAGGGTTTATTCTTGTTAAATACAGGCTAAATACACGTTTCTTTCACGCCAGTGGAACTGGGGAACCTGTTCTTATACCTATTCTTTTTTCAAATCGCTAGAAAGCCCAGCTAGTCATAGATTGCTCAACTTTCTTTAACAGTGAATAGGAGCAGTCGGCTTACATACATTTATCGCTTTTCAACGAAAGATAGACACTTTTGAAGGGTTGCAAGAATATTGTTAACACTTTTAGGGTAAGATGTATTCTGTTTACAAAAACTAGGAATGTTTCATTTTATTAGATAAGAAAAAAGAAAGATGTTAAAGTTTACCCTATATATAGATTGTTATATATTAGTCGAAGCACAAGTTAATATGCACCAATCAACAGTAAGCATATACTCTGTGTAGTTTTGTGCTTGAGTTAAACAACCATGAAGAATACGTAACGTCAACATCAATTTTTACATGAAGCAAATACCGGGTAGAGCCACCTCGATTGTCACAACATGCAAAACAAGGAATACTCGTGTTCTCAATGAGATATTCAAATAGCGTGCTCTAGGATCGGTTACTATTCCTTTTTTACTTGTGCACCGGGCTCAGCCAACATTTGTGGAGGTATGTAACGTCTATTTACACGTCATAGTGGAAGATGAAACTCGGTCCGTGTTCAAGAGCAAACCGAACGACTTACAGAACCAAGATATCATCTCGATTATACTGTCCACCTTTGACATACATGCAAATCTGGTTTCACCACCTTCCTATAAAAGAAGGCGTAATACACCTGCACAGATATTTGAATATGGGTGGGCGAGGTACAGCATAACAAAAGGCAAAGGTCCCACAGAATGTCTCATTGTGAGCATGAGACGTAGTCATGTTGCATGCCTTTACAATCAGGGTGGTGCTTCACGATACTGAGGTTATGTGAATTTGATGTTAAAGTAATGTTTCCTTCATGGTGATTTAAATTAAAATAACCCCTAAAGGGCCAAGATCTACGGTCCTTTGAGGCACCTGTGTCATTTCTGCCAAAGATAAAAGATATCAGTTTACATCTTTCTGATTACTTTCGTTCGAAATTAAAAGTCCCCCAACTTTTATGAACATTACATAAACTCAAACAGTTTCAAAGGCTAAATATAGATTTGTAGTGTGAATTTTGAAACATTAATTTATGTGAAACCAACAGGGCAAAATAAGTAAGTTCTCCGCAAAAGCAATTTCTTCTTTGTTATAAGTGTAACAGGTATGAATTCTAAGGTAAAATTAATATGAACCAAACATAATTGATATTCCATAAATAGCGTTTTTTTCTTTCTATATTTACTATATGAATTAATCATAAAGAGTGGGCCTCGCCTTATCTTATGATGCAATGCAATTTATAAACCACTCGAAAGGTAAATATATTATATAGCAACCTTCAGTCTAACATCACCAAAGTACTCGGTATGAAAATTGTAATTTTTTTTTTAATATGACACGAAGTAGCAGACGCAAAATTGTACGTTCTCAGAAGTCCGATAGTGATCTATAATGTCTGCACAAGAAGCTACAATTGTGCTTTACATCTTAAGTGTTAATTAGCCTTTTTAATATCTGCATCAAGTCGTTGTGAAATCCTTTTCACCAGGAAGTTTGAACTCGTCAAAACTTACAGGTGTCTTTAGTGTTGTTTGTTTTTGTGTCTAGCAGTTCTATTACATGTATTTTGCTTTGTGGTCTTTGGGTTGTACGTACTATGCAGTTTGATCTTGATCCACGTATGCTATCCTCCCATAACGCCCTAAATTATATTCAGAAGTCAGACCTACAGATATAGGAGTAGTATCACCATTTTCTTGATTATCACCATTATGATTAAACCCACGTTCTTTTATCAAACTAATATAACATTTTATCAAACTTGATAGATTAAAATCGTGATCTCAATATATGTTTGAACTTTCATTATACACTGATGTGGTGTTCCTTTGTATGGCAAAGAATATCATCAATCGTTTGGGAAACATATGAAAAGAAAAAGCATCCTCCTTTTGACTTTTCAAAATGAATTTATAGTGTCATAATGTAATTTGAAATACCTGATCTTAGACAACCGATAATTTCAAATAATTGCATGTTTAACCCTTTCCAACACAATGACGACTTTTAACGCCCCTGAGCAAGAAGCCTTTTGAAAACATTGTGGGAAAAGGAGAAAATGCTGGTAACCAGCATTTTCTCCTTTTCCCACAAAGTTTTCTTCCCTATCAAAGTAAAATTGCACCAACTGAGTCACTTTGAAAATGTTGTCTGCAAATGCATTCAATTTGGATAGGTCTAAAATTTTGCTGTGTGGTAATGGGTTAAACTTCACCGAAGTGAACTAGACCTTGTGTAGACTAGCACATTTGGGGTATTCGGAAAATAAAGTCGATCACAATCTTCATACGTATGTCACTTTCTGTATAGTCGGAACTTTTTTCTGTCGGAAAAAAATATATAAAAAAACTGTTATTTAGTTTACATCTACTACAAACAAACAAGAGATTAAAGTGCAAACCTTAAGTTCTGTGTCCGATTCTTCAACTAGAATATAGGAGTCTGCACTGTGGCGTTTGCCAACACAACTATTTGAGTTTTTAAGTTCACCGATGCTAGATCTAGAATTTCTACGTTCTGCTATGCTACATCTAGAGTTTCTACGTTCAACATTGCTAGATCTTGAATTTTTCCTATCACCGTCACTTGATCTGGAATGTTTACGTTCTTCCATGCCTGTCCTGGAATTTTTAGGTTCCTCGATGCTAGATCTGGAATTTTTACGTTCTCCACCGCAAGATCTAGAAATTCTACAAACACTGGTGCTAGACCCTGACGGTTTGAGTTCCTTGTTGTAAAACGTCGAAGATTTACGTTCACCATCGCAACTTTCGGTATTCGCACGCTCAAGTTGTGAATGTCTTTGTTGGCTTGTTTTAGAAAGTCTACGGTCATTAGTGGCAGATCTGCAATCATTGTATTCACGTGTATCAACTTCAGAACTTCTTCTTTTAGTTAACTCAACACTAGAATGTCTACGGTCGTTTCTCTCTGGTCTCGTATTTATACCACAACTTATTTCATTTGTAGAATTTCTACGATCATGTCCAGTGGGTGTCGAGTTTCTGCGTCTACCTTCTATTTCTGTAGAATTACAGCTCTGTTTGCTTTTAGACTTCAGACGTATGCGGTCATTACTTACGGATCGTGTATTTATAGCTCCGTGAGTTTCAGACTCAGTTTTCCCACGATCAGCATTTCCAGATCTAGAATTTCTGCGTTCACCGTTTGGCGCCATTTTTTATTACTATCCATTTCATGACATCGTGTTATGCGGTAATTGATTTGAAATCACAGTTTTAATCAATTACTTGATATCTATAAACTATGCTTGGGGAGAAGGGAGTTTAACTTATCGTTGTACTGCATTAGTTTTATAATCTCCCAGGCACCGCCATCTCTGTAAAAAGAACTCTAAGTGTCGCTATTTAGCCCTTCCGAAAGCACTCACAAAGATACGTTGGGGTGTCCTTTTGCAAAACACATTAGAGCTCTAGCCTAGTAGTGATGAAACCCAGGATATACAGGAAGGAATAAGCGAGCTGTTACCGAGATATGACTGAAATACTGTTGTTAGCGGCGGAAACCAGTATCCAGTCAATCAAACAAGCGAAAAGCCTACGAAAAGCTTCTCGTTCCTGAATTTCAAAAGGCACAATGTATCAAAGCTGATTGAATTTTGAACAGTAACTAAAGTTTATATATATTTTTAGCCAGTCAAAATTTACATTGATATATTGTTAGATCAAAGTTTCGATTTTATTTGATAAAACCGAGAACAACCATTTTGAGGAAAAACAACCTCTAAATACATATATGTATAGTTACGTTTAACATGTAACTGTGAAAATTTTATCAATAATTTGGACAGAAAAAAAAATTCATCACTGTAAATCCTATTAATGTATCACAATAACAAAAAAAAACCACACACATGCGCACAATCCAAGATATAGAAAAATACATAAAACTAGCAGTGAAATTGTTGATGAAAAATAGTTTGCCCTAAAAATTGATAAGCTATTTTTTGCAGCTAAACGGACTTTTGTGGATAGCAGAGATCGAGATCACACTGAACAGAACATATAATCTGCTCTTGAATCTACAAGATTCGTACACTGCTCGATACACTAACAGTTTCTAGTCAAAATGATCTTTTAACTCGTTACCAAACGACAATATTATGGACTTGTCCAAATTGAAAGCATTTGCACACGACAAAAAAAAGTGACTGAAAATTTTAAATTTGTTTTGTAAAGGGTAGAAAACATTGTGGGAAAAGGAGAAAATGCTGGTTACCAGCATTTTCTCCTTTTCCCACAATGTTTTCTAAAGGCTTCTTTCTCAGGGGCGTCAAAATTAGGGATTGTGTGCTAATGGGTTAAATTAAAGTCCCTTTCTTTCTGATTTATTTTCCTACTAGCTTATTTTGAATTTATTTAGCATTTAAAAGCCTCACTAGCAGCCAAAAGCAAATAAGTCTGGAACCAAATCATAGCCAAATTTAATTTATGTCATTTAAAAGTATGGATACAATTGCGAGCCTGACAGTATCGTCGGTTTACTTAAAAAACCTCGTAACCACAGCGTGAAAAAAGCTGTAGTTACGAGGTTTCTTTAAGAAAACCGTCACTGTGCTACAGTACGGTATTTCTGAGAGCCAGTCGCAGACAGAAAAGATTAATCTAAAACCGAAATTAGTGTTGGCAACTGTCCGCGTTAAGCACAGTGAGTCGCGCGAAGTTGCCAGAAGATGAAAAGTTTACTACTGCACATACACAAACAAAAATAATTTCAAAAAATCACGGTAATTTAATCTAAATTCCATCTCCGAAAACAACATTCATATCCATTCTACAGTTTAACATTCAAAGAGGCCAAACCTCTCTGCCTCATTAAAATGTTTGAAGACAAAAACTGGTTCATGTTTTTAATGATCATATCATTGTATCACATAGCGCCCAAACTCCAGTTGTCAAAATAACCTTTGAGTGCGCCCTTTCCTCGTTTTTGACGTTTTTAATGTCTGAAATGAATTAACACGGAAGAAAAATGTGTCTGTTTTTTTACACAGCATTGTCGGAGGTAAAAAAGGGGAGTCCAGTAAATCGTGTCTTCATTGTTTAAAGACTATTTCACTTTTAGATTTTAAAAAAATTGTCATTAATGTTTGCTTTGAGAAAAATGTGTTTCATCAAAAACGTTTAAGATATTTTTAGCTACAATGAGGCAAGACGAACAGTTCATATTTACATATTTTTATAATAAATCGATCCCATTCATAATGTATGATACACAGAATGATTTAACGATCTATGGAACCTTCATATTAAAATGATTGAAAGTTTTATAAGGAAGTTTAAGTTGACCTTTTAGTAGTTAATTGACCTGGTCACATGTTCGTTAAGCTAGCCAATCAGAAGGCCTGTTTTTTTCTGTTTTTCGATTTTCTTTTTTGTTTGCTTCGTCTTAATTATACAACAGTTCTCTTTATGATTTGTTTAACCGTATTAATGGCATGTGTCTGGAAGTTTCAGGGCACCAATCAGTCTTCCGAACTGCGGTATTGAGAGATTGAAACCCTGAAAAATGAGATTCAAAATCACTGTTTCCAGAAATACAAGATTGATTACACTAATACTGTGTAACCACGGTAGGTAGTCAGAAATCCTTCAAATTTATGCTAACTCTCTTATGTCTTTCAGCGCTACAGAGGACAACAGCGTCTTTTTCGAACCGCGAAAATACGTTATCCCTTTTTTGAACAAAAGAAATTTGTAAACAGCAAATTAAATGCAACCGTCAAATAACGCAGGTCGTGCGTAAGAGCTTAGAAAATATTACAGCAGAAATTTAAATGCTGGTACATAGGATTTTCTATTCTGCCTTGCACCATTTTCACAAGCAATGAAATCAGGTTCGCTTATCATTAGCGATTTTTTGTGGAATGTGTAAAACCTTTGCAATACTGAATTGATAAAAATTAATACTAGTATGTGTTTCCATACAAGGTTCATTCAGCCATTTTTTTTCTTTTCAGAAGTCTGCATCACAAGAGACTATAGGTCAATGTTACGTTTCATATACATGTTATTTACAAAACTGTTGCTAATACTTTCAAACATGCAAGGATAAACAGCTGCCATTTGATACATTAGAGCAGTACCGCCATCGATCAGTGAAAGTATCTGGTTTATAAAGATGGTGATCTGTATAAATAAGGATTAATATTCGATAGACACAGGAGTAAAACAATGCCCATATCCATGTCATTAGGTATCAGAGGCCCCACGCACCAATCATTCTAAATTGTATTTCCAGCCAAACAGATTTTTAAGGTAAAGAAAGTAATGCAATCTTTATTGAGTAATGTAATTTTTGTTAATCAGACATTGCATCACTTTGAAACTAAGAGCAATGCCGAGGATTAGACTAAGAATATTTATTAATTAACCCTTTCCCAAACAATCCCTGGTTTTGACGACCCTGAAAAAGAAGCATTTTAAAAACATTGTGGGAAAAGGAGAAAATGCTGGTTACCAGCATTTTCTCCTTTTCCCACAATGTTTTCTTCCATTCCCAAAACGTATTTCATTTTTTTCATTAACGTTAATTTTGACGTCTGGAAATGCTTTCAATTTGGACTAATCTATAACTTTGTCGTCTAGTAAAGAGTTAGCAAAGGTTGGTGAATACCAGCCCGGCATTTTATCTCTGGTAACATGTCAATTCATCTAACTATATGGGGCACTTCCATAATTTTTCATCTTCATAATTCAGTGGTGGAGAGAAGTTGGTGTTGCCTATCATTTATGAAATATTCCGAAGGCAGTTAAAGGATAATGTCAAGCTTCACCGATTTGATTCTATAACTATGGTGTCAATCCAGTAGTACATCTCTCGGTTGATGTTGGTGGCGGTGGTGGCGTTGTCAATGAGCTCAAAAATTTATAGCTTATTTAAACTGGGCTTGTCAGAACGTGAAGATGAATCTGCTGTGTATTATTCTTTGACATGTTTGATGTTTCTATGTACACATGTTATTTATCTTATTAATATGTAATGACACTTCGTTAGCACGTCGTTAGTACGGTATGTTGTATAACATTCCATATTCTTGTCTTTTGCAAATATGTCTTACAATATTTACAAATCAACCCATAAATCGTGACTATTATTGTATGTCATTGTTGTATTGCCATGATGAGGTACTGTATGTACAAATCGAAAATAAATCTATGTCTATGTCTATGTGTCTTTTGTTTATTTGAAATAATCTAGCAAAACACCCTTCAGACTGCTATGATTTGATTAGTTTTGCTTTGCGCTTTGAGAACATACATTTTATCAAAATAATGATCAAACTACTAGCTGCTCTATTTGTGCAATTATATGAAAAGATGCAAAACGGAGAAAAAAGAGAAAATGAGTCACTTCTTTCTAAACTATATTCAGCTGTGAGCGGTCGCATCATGACATTTAATCAAGGATAATACTATATTTCTATCGTAATTTGATTTATATGTAATCGGCGATGGTTATTTTTGCACCACAATGTCTGTGCTGACAACGCCCTTTTCCTGCATCAGCAGTGAGCAGGAAAAATAACTAAACTACTAAAACTATCGATGAAGTTCCCAGCTGATAAACGACAGGGATTCTTGATGACGAGACTTTTTCAGGGGCCTTTTCTATCCATTTGTTACTTTTTGGTTGTCCTCACAAGAAAAAAAAAATGTCTACAAAGATCAGCTTTTATACAACTGTGTACTCTCGACAGTTATTTTAGTTATTATTTTTGTGAGTGATATCGTAGGAGAAATGTGCAATACAAAATTACAAGTGTTTTCTGGACAGATGGATGTAAAAAAACGGTAAGTTCAAGGGGAGAATTCCTCAACCCAGAGAAGATGACACTTTAAAATCGTGTCTTGCAAACCTTCAATATATGATCAGTGTATGTGCAAAGTTTCAATTAATTACATGTATAGGAAAACCGTGAGAGGAATTTGCGACACAAAATTACAAGTGTTTTATAGACAGATGGATATGAAAGGAAAAAAAGTGTCAAGTTCAAGGAGAGATAATTCTTCAACCCAGAGGACTTGACACTTGACAATTGCGTCTTGCAAATCTTCAATATATAATCAAGATATGCGCAAAGTTTCAATACAGTTGAATGAAAACTGTAGGAGGAGTTTGTGACAGAAAATTGGTGATATTTTGTACACAGACGCAGACACGGACGCACGGACACACGGACAGACATGGGTATAAATAGGGGGCTTAATGCATTTCCATGTCATCACAGAATTATGAATCCACAGGGACCATTTTGTCTAGGTCATGACCAGATAATGTGGTAGACTGGTCCTTATGAATGCAGAAAAACTGACCAATAGCAATAGTTGGAGTAATAAGAAAAAATAGGTCATTTGATTATATTATACATGTATTCGTAAAGACGGAAAATATCCATTGTATCAAATCGGCACTTAAAGTGTGGAGTAATCATAGGTCCATCTTGTGCGCTGTCAAAAGTTGTCATTCTCATTGATTGTCATAATGTCATTTTCGTAAAAAAAAGTCACACGTTTCAACGACCTAGCGATAATCAGGGACGTTTGAAAACATCGTAAGAAAATGAGAAATTCGGTTACAAGAATTTTTTCCTTGTTTTCAACACTTTTTCCAACACTCTTCTTCGAAGAGGAATCCTACAGTTATAGCCATAACTATATTAATGTCTCCTTCAATGTATAATTATTATTATCATTTTTTGTCGCATAGAGAGTTAAACCATTTACCTAACGATCCCTTGTTTTCACGACATCGGGAAAGAAGCCTTTTCAAAACAAGGCGGGAAAAGGAGAATATGCTGGTTAACCTGTTTTCAACTCCATCAAGGACATGTTTAACCCTTTGCCACACAATCCCTCCTTTTAACACCCCTGTGAGGGAATCCTGAAACCATTGTGGGAAAAGAAGAAAATGCTGGTAACCAGCATTTTCTCCTTTTTCCACAATGTTTTCCTACCTACCTAAAACATTTTAATTCTTTAGTCACAGTCATTTTGTCGTCTGCAAATGTTTTCAATTTGGGCCAGTCTACAATTGTATCGTTTGGTAAAGAGAATGTTGTCATACAGGAAAGAGTTTAAGTGAAGTGATCTATGGAAGGTGTAAACCTGATGTCCGAGACGGGTCAACAGGTTCGAGTTACGTTGTTTTATATCGGGGACAGTCAGTAAAGGTCATTATTGTAATGAATAATGCATAGTCTGTAGAGGGAGGATCGAAGTAGGGGGAGGATCGAACCATAATTTTTATGGACATATCGTCGGTTTTCTTCAAACACCTCGTAATTACAGCTTGAAACAAGCTGTAGTTACAATGTTTGTGAAGTAAACCGACGATATGATAAAACTCTTCGGGCTTACGATGGATGGATGGATGGATGAGTGGGAGAGTGGGTTGATGGATGGATGGATCTTTTTACTGATGAAAGGATGAATGGATCGATGGACCAATGGATTGATCAATGAATGGTTGGTTGGATTGAACAATTATGCAATCAAACGATTAATTGAATCATCGATCAATTGATAGATATCGATAAAACTGTAAATCTCTTTATTAATTCAACTATCAATTCAACAGTAAACAAATCTAATAAATCTTATTTACCAATCAATCGATCAGTCAGTGTAAATCACCACACTCGAACGGAAGGAGGGAACGGGTTCTTTCAGTTAGGATATCTATAGCAAATAGTCAAGAATAAGTAGGGGCATTCTATGCAGGGCTCGTATTCACCAACCATTCTTAAGAACGTTCTTTATCTTATTCTCCAGAATTTTCTACATTTGTAAGTAACACAACTTCTGATTGGTTAAACCATTCTGTTCAGCCAATCGGAAGATGTATTACTTACAAAATTAGAAAGCCTTGGAGAATAAGACTAAGAATATTCTCAAGAATGGTTGGTGAATACGGGCCCAGATCTTGGCAAAAACAGCCGTGACCATTACTTTAATTGGATCACAAAACTCCGCCATTTTTTCCTAGGATTGGTGACTATCAATGATCTCAAAATAGGCCCGTTGGAAAATAAAAACAAACCATATATACTGTACCTTAACTAAATGTGTAAAAACGTCCAATTCATGTTTTGCCGGGAAAATTACATATATTTGAAAAAAAAACCAATAACTCGCAGATTAACCCTTTCCCAAACGACAAACTTTTGGACTAGACCAAATTGAAAGCATTCACAGATGGCAATTCAACTCTTGCTGAAAAGATAATTTCTGTCTATGATAGGGTAGAAAACATTGTAGGAAAAGGAGAAAATGCTGGTCACCAGCATTTTCTCCTTTTCCCACAATGTTTTCAAAAAGCTACTATTGCAGACCCGTAAAAACCAGGAATTGTTTGGGAAAGGGTTAAAAAAAAATCTACAAAGACCCTTTTCAAATCAAAGAAAAAATTGCTTCGATTCTCGCTTGGGTATCTGACAGATGTAAAGAAATAGTTTCACAATCACCACGGTCGGGCCCATACCCCGTCTCCCTCCGAAAATACCTTGAACCCTCCCTCTAAAAATCAAAACACAAGCAACAGGGCAAATTATCAGAAGCGTTAGTGATATGAGATGACACTTGCAAAAAACTGTCGACAGATAATCGGTAAGTTTTCGTGATTTACCGTGACATTTATACCATAAACGTCTGACAGCAGGGGGAGAGTAACTTTTGTGATCCACAATGATCAAAATTCTATGCGCCCCCGTCAACTTCTTTCTTTTTTAACTCATTACCAAACGACAATATTTTAGGCTTGTCCAAATCGAAAGCATTTGCAGACGACAAAATAAAACTGACTGAAAATTTGAAATTTGTTTTGTGATGGGTAGAAAACATGGTGGGAAAAGGAGAAAATGCTGGTAACCAGCATTTTCTCCTTTTCCCACAATGTTTTCTAAAGGCTTCTCTCTCAGTGGCGTTTAAAGTAGGGATTGTGTGGTAATGGGTTAACAGAACAGAATATACCAGAATTTTATTCTGACTTGTACAAAGTACATCGTCAGTTTAACACGGAATATATTTCTATAACACCTATATTAGCTATTGCGGACAACGTAGATCAAGATCAGATTGCAGAGAGCGTGCAGTGTGATCTGTATTCTGCTAGGTCCGATTATTGAGAGAGATATCAGAGCTCCAGATAAGAAAGAGTGATGGTATTCTAAATCCATTATTTCTCTTCCAAACCCTATGTTGTGGGTACTCATTAGAATCGTCTCGAAGAGACGATTCTAATGAGTACCCACAACATAGGGTTTAGTTAAGAGTAATTCAAATTTTCAACTTTAAAATCAAAATCACTGCCTCTATCTGCAGCTCTGCAAATATCCCAGCGACAACTTAAATACATAATATTAGGTGTCTTTTATATTAATGCAAAGATCGGCAGTAGTGATATCACAGTTTAGAAAGGTGGAGTGAGAGAGGGGCTTCACTGCTCAAGAATAGCGACACGAATCGTTGTGATGCAGTTTCTTTGTTCTTCATGAAAACAAAAAAAAACAAAGAAATGCATAATTTTAAACGAAACATTACAAATTACCGCCATTATGTATGGTACAAGGTCAATACATCGGTGATGTAAGTGCATTAATTCTTGATAGACATAATGTATGTAATGGACATGCTCTATGTCAAAGTGACACGACATGCGGTATATGTAAATGCAAGCTTTAAGTCTTTACCACACAATCCCTACTTTTGACGCCCCCTGCGGAAGAAGCCTTTGGAAAACATTGTGGGAAAAGGAGAAAATGCTGGTAACCAGCATTTTCTCCTTTTCCCACAATGTTTTCTACCCTTCACCAAACAAATTTCAAATTTTCAGTCACTTTTATTTTGTTGTCTGCAAATGCTTTCAATTTGGATTAGTCTAAAATTTTCTTGTGTGGTAATGAGTTAAGTCTTTACCACACGGGAAAATTTTAGACTGATCCAAACTGAAAGCATTTGCAGACGACAAAATAAAGGTGACTGAAAAATTGAAATTTGCTCTGGGAAGGGTAAAAAAACACTGTGGGAAAAGGAGAAAATGCTGGTTACCAGCATTTTCTCCTTTTCCCACAGTGTTTTCAAAAGGCCTCTTTCTCAGGGGCGTCAAAAGTAAGGATTGTGTGGAAATGGGTTAACTATGTTCTCTGAATTCTGTCTACATATCAAAAAATAACAACGTGGCTAACAGAGAATTTGATTGTGCACATTTTCGCATTGTTTTCAAATGTTGACCTCAATATATGCGTCCAAAAACGTATAACAAATGTGACCCGTCACGCAAAAAAGGACAATCTGGGAATTTCTTACATCAAATAGATGAAAGCAGACAAAAGAGATGGCGCAGTGTCAGTTTAAGTTGATAGATGAAAAACGATTGTATAACAAGGTAGCATGACCACTTTTCATACAGAAAATATAAAAGCGAAAAGTGTCAACCCTGGTCAGCCTGCGCAATTCGCGCAATCTGACCAGGTTTGACACTTTCCGCAGTTTCCAAGAAGGTCCCTTTTTTTGCGTGACAGGTCACAATTTAACAAGCTATTCTCTATGAAGGAGGGGTTTAATGCAGTCTGCAAAAAGCATCGACCCGGGGCAGCTTGCGTTGTTCTCATGCTGACCTAAGTCGATACTTAATTGCTACCTGTGATATTTCCTAAAGTCCAAGTCTACCTCTTGGATCTGGAGCATTATCTCCCGCTAGATGGCATTCTATAAATACTCATCTGTCTAATTTGGGCACCCTGGGTACAGAACCGAACCACTTTCCTACGCGAGAACCGTTACTTTGAATTTCAAACTAAAATAAACGTTTACTCAATATAACACTACCTCGTGCAATTCACTCGGCTATGATCAGCAGTTTAGTGAAATCTGGAGCTAAAACAGGTCTCATTTCTCCTCATACGTATTGATAAAAGCTATCTTCTACATTGCTACTTTATAGAGCGTAATACTACAGTCTGCCCGATATCGGGGATGGTGATGCGTCACATAAGACATGTCGAATCTTCGAAGAATATGACATGCGCAGAAAACGGGTTCTGGAGGTTTCATTACGGCAAAATGCAGTTATTGGGTCAATGATTATCAAATATGTAAAGTAGAGCTGTCACTGAATGTACTTAATACCCCCGACAGTGCTTTGACAGAAACGGGCAATATGACAAAAAAATTCTAAGTTCAAGGGGAGACTACCCAGGAATCATAGGAAGTAGATGATTGAAAACTGCGTCTTGAACAACTTCAGTTTACGACCAATGTATCAATACAATAGCAGCAAAACTGTAGGAGAAGTTTGCGGCACGAAATTACTAGTATTGTGTACACAGACGGACAGACAGGCTGATTCCAGTATATCCCCGAAAACATTTGTTTTGCGGGGGGTACAAAAAGTAGTAAAACATATGCTGGGAGAATAAGAGATGGAGTAAAGAAACTTCTTGACGAGTATTATGTATTTGATATGATAAATATGATATATGATCTAGTAAAAGGGGGTATGATACGTCTCTGTGATAAACTATACGAATTAAGTCATCACATAGTTACTAATGCATAAAATCCATTTACTCTCCATTTGCCCGAAATATGCTTATCTTAGAAAAAAATATCTCACAAATTATTACTGCCGGTGGCCTACCGTCGAAAAATCTAAAAACTTAATGTCTTCAAAGTCACATAATACTTTAATTAATTTATCGAAATATATATATATATATTGCATTTGAGTTAAGATCGGAACCTGAAGATATCTGATTTTTTTCATCAATTTTCCATCAAATATTGTTCATTATTTCTATGTTTCTATGTTTCTATGTTTCTACTTTTAATTTTTTTATGTCAGAATTTATACTTTTTACCACTTCTCAGACAAAACAGTAGAAATTTCAACCTATTTTGATCAGGCACAAATTACGGGCTCGTTATTTGCCGGATTGTGAATTTCACAGTTTGAAATATTATTACTATTATCATTTGTTTATATATTTTTCATACACATGTGCAAATGGTGTTTGTATCAACACATCAGCTAAAAATTTATGTAATTTCATGCTGAATAAACTGAAACTGAAACTACTCTAACAACTGACAAAATGACCAGGTTGGATCGTCCTTTTACATGCAGAAAATTGATCCAATGCAGAAAGTTTCGACTCAGATCAGCCTGCGCAGTCCGCGAAGGCTGACCTGAGTCGAAACTTTTTGAAATTATCAATCCCCCCTTTTCATATACCATGGTTCGCATCTTTTAAACCTACTTCTTGCATTGTTTATGGCTAGATGTTCCTCCTGTTTTTTTTTTTTAACAATCCATTTAGTTTAACAACCGACAAAGTGACCAGGTGGTATCGTCCTTTTACATGCAGAAAATTGATCCAATGCAAAAAGTTTCGACTCTGGTCAGCCTGCGCGACCTGAGTCGATACTTTTTATATTTGTATCAATCCCCCCTTTTCATATACCATGGTTCGCATCTTTTAAACCTACTTCTTGCATTGCTTACGGCTAGATGTTCCTCCTGTTTTTCAACAATCCTTCCAGTTGCTTTCAGTGATACGTTAAGCAGTATTAATTCATGTAAACACCCTTGTCTTTTCAATGTTGTCTTCAATTTTGCTTGCTGCAGATTGTTTTATGTTAAATGATAGAAAGAAAAGAGAGATGGTACAGCGCCAGAGAGGCGGGAGTTAGTTCGATAAACAAGCACTTGAAAGACAGAGATCAACATAGACGCAAAGAAACTGTGGTGCAAACCTTAACACGTAGTGAACCATAGACATTCTCAATTCTGTTATTTTGGAGAGTTATTTCTGACGAGCTATTGAGTTTTTCGCAGGATTTCTTCATCATCTCTATTTCCTTATCAAGCGCCTTTCTATGCTGGCTACCATAAGGATCGGAATCATCTCGGTCACGTGACGACAAGGGACTTGCACGAAGTAGATTCGGCAAAGAATTTTTGTTTCCCATTTTCAGTCTATATTGTCACACCTCACTATTTAACTAAGTTTTCAGATCTCAAATCTGATCTCCTATATCTAAATTTGATCGTTTAAACTTTTTTCAGAGATGTGGAGCTTTCTTAGGACCTATATACGGATGTCGGCCAGGCGATCCATTCAGCTTCCAGATATTCGTATATTCCAGGTATTTGCACTATGTCAGTTACAACGTCTTCTCTTCTTTAAGTGTCATCTAGAGTTTCAATACAACAAAAATCAAAGTGCTAACGCTTCTTCACGTTTATATCGTTATTTAGTTGTCTCTATCTATATTGATTAATGGAATATTCGAAACTTTTTCACACAATACGAAATCAATTTTGTTTCACGGTGAAAACCAAAACCTTTCAAGATGACACCTAACAACAGAATAAATTCTGTTTGTTTGTTTGTCACTAATATAATTATTATGCTAAATAAATGTAGGTTTTAGGGTTCTAGCCAGTAAATTTATTTTTACGTGATCTTAGAGAGGGCTTTGCACTCCCCCTAGGCAAGATGTAGATCCATATCAAATTAAGAGAAACTTGAACGAATTTTCCCTCATGTTTTGCAACTACTCCAATGTAGAGGTCACGTGTTTCAATAAGCGCTCTTACTCAACTGTTTTGAGAACATTCAAGAGCAACCTGCACAAAACGTTTAGTCTGGTCTTCGCCACAGGAATTTTAACTGGTAATCAAAGTACTCTTGAAATGTAAGATTATCTTGATGTTATAATTTCTATTTGGCAAGCAATGGGTTTCAGAGTCAAGTATATATGGCCTGAAATGAACGAAAAGGGGGACATTCGGACCTTTGCGTAAAGTATCGTTCCGGATCAACCTACGCATTCCACGAAGGCTAATCCGAAACGACACTTTCCGATCTTTTGAAATCTTCTGTATTGCGCAAGTCTACTATAGTACAAAATCTAATGTAGCCGTAAAGTGCCTTCTCGGATTAGCCTGCGCGGACTGCTGATCCGAGAAGACTCTTTACAACAATGTCCGAATGCCCCTTTTTGGCGTGTTGCACGTCATATATTACACTTGACTCCATTCGACCGCTGAAATTATAAGGCAGAAAGATTTTTCGAGATATATGACTTTTGGCCTACTTCTTGCTATTTGGATACCCGAATGAAGAAACAGTAATTTTTCATTGGTTAAAAAATCGGGCATGTTTGTTCAGCGGACCCTTTTAGTCTATTTGCGGTCCAATTTCTCACTCTTTTTTTTTAAGCAAGATTTTCTTGTTATTATACATGTATACAAAGTCAGAATGCATGTCCAGTGCAATGTGCTCTTGATCGGTGCTGTTTTCAAGTCTATGTTTTCGCCTGTGGTTCCAAATGGTTTGAATAATCGCATCTTCACAAGGCAAGTTTACGATCACTACGCTGATTTTACCTTGGTGGATTAAGCCTGACTTCGAGATTCCTGTGACGCACCTTCTATTGGATGCTGGTTATTAGCCCCTTTACATCATATTTCTAAAAGCCAAAGAAATATCGTTTTACAAACCGCTTACGAATACACATGAAGCGATAAGCAGACATCCACGTGGGTTTCCATGTTTACCTTCTGTTCGAAAGGTAGCGAGCTTATTCTATTTTTATCATAGATGAAATGCTACGAGCGATTTCATTCGATGCAGTTGGAGCTGGCTGCATCCAATCGGGGGAATGTAAAAATCAAGCTCGATCCGCCAAGGGTAGATTAGTGTAGTGAATCGTCAGCCTTGGCTTGCGAAGATGGCGTCGGGGTAAAAAAAAATAGCAAGGACAAAATCCAGCATTCTACGTCAGCGACTCAGGGTACATTCCGTATGTGATCATCGCCGCCGACTTATTTCGGTATACTCCGTATATCATTCTTGTAAGCATTGATTGTCATGTACGAAAAATTACGAGTGAAGGCGGCAGGATAAGTTGATAGGCCTACGATAGATTGCATATTGCACCTGAGGTTCAACAAGGTGTGCGACGTTTTGGGGGGGAAAAAAACGCTGCATTTCATTGTCTTCTTATCGCTTTTCGGTTCAAATACAGAGGTCAGATTTCAGTATAATTGATTCATTATCGGATAAGATTAGTAAATAAATTTAAAGTATTTCTATAGCTGAAAGCTGGTTGTTTTTGTTTATTTAAATAAATCCGGAAATAGCTTTGTCAAAAATCATGTCTTCTTTTCCGTGAATGGTCAGAAAGACAAGAGTTCGTGTACTTTAAAGACGTCTCACAGCTAAGGTCATATCATGGCGGTCGGTGACGCACATGTGTTTCCTGGCTTTCTCACACCGGTACTAGCACAACTTTCTTTCCAAAGCCACCAACTACTTTTCTCACATGCATCAGCAGAGGTGAGGCGAAAATACGCCGGAAAGAAAGTTCGCCTCAACCGGGTATCGAACTCACAACCACCAGGTCATGAGTCCGACACGCTCACCACTGAGACACCCGGACGGGCGTTAATTCTATACCAGGCGACAAAATTTAGACACATGTATTTACAGAAGACGGTAAATGCGATTCAAATTAGGGGATTTTTCCTAGAAAGATAGGCTGATTGATTGCATGGTGTGTAATGCCGTTTTCAACATTATTTCAATTATATCACGGCGCCCGATGCACCTATCCATGCTTTCCTGGAGGTTTTGTTACCAGTACTCAACACACTATTCTTTCCAAGCCACCGGCTGCTTTCCCACATAATCATCATCGAAACAACGATCAGCGGTGGGAGAGGAATGAATCCTGTCGCAATGACTATCATCAATCCTCGGAAAGAAATAGGCCGAGCCAGGGTTCGAACTCACCCTTGTTCTCAAGTCCTGTACGCTACTGAATGAGATCCTTGAAAGAATATCAATAAATGTGGCAAAAAGAGTAACTGCCAGTTACCAATTTGACCGAGCTTGAATCGAACCAGCGACCCCGAGTTTGAAATCCCGGTCAAGTATCGTCTGGTAAAGTGTTAACGAAACCAGACAAAGGTTAAAAATGTATATTTACAGTAAAAATATCTGAGAGACCGGAAGTAAGGATGACAGACCGGAAATACAAGTGACACGACGGAAGTGCGCATATGTCGATTAGGAATATCCCTCCGACCAACCTATAGTCATAAAGTCCAGCGTCACATACGTGATGAGGGCGGTAACAAGAATATGTCTCTAATATGGGATCTATTACGGCTCTTAAATGTTACCTGTCATATAGTAATTAATGGTAACACGATTATACACTATATACGGTCACTGTGTTCGACTGGTTGTCTTAACTATATACCATACAATCCCGTGTTTCAACAAGTGGAGGCATTCTAAAACATTAAAGAAAAAAGAAGAAAATGCAAGTAACAAGCTTTTTCTCCCATTTCCATCATGTTGTCAATCTTCTCCGTGACGTGACCCATCACAGGTGCCACATTTAAAGTCTCCAAAGCCTTTCAACCTGCACCAGTCTGTATTATTGTCGTCTGGTAAAGAGTTAACTCTTCTCCAGGAAGAAGATCTTTTAGACCTGCACATATACTACTCAACTTTTGCTAGGGATCAAAACAAAAGAAATGAATATTTTTTTTCCAAGATTAAATTTATTCAAACAAAAACAAGTTCATTTCATCTATGATCATAGTGAAGGAAATCAATATCAAATAAACAGAATAAGGGGAAAAAACGGATTTGCCCATTCGAAAAAATAAACAATATTTTGGTTTTGATTCCAAGCAAAAGTTGTGCACTGTACTAAAGCATTTGCAGACTATATGCAGAATGTAGCTCAAATCTATTGGCTTCTTCTATAAGGGGTATTGAAAACATTGTGGGGAAGATATAAACGTGCTGGTTATCAGCCAGTTTTCTCGGTTTTTTCCCAAAACTATTCAAAGCCTTCTTCACCAGGGATCACAAAGACCAACTGTTACACTTTTCAGTCACGCTTCAGCCTATTTCTGTGATCAATCGGAAGTGCTGTGTGAGTTACCCACAACAAAAAGTGCTGCCGCTATAAAAAGTTTCTTACAACATGCGTAAAATGAACTACCGTTATATTGTCAGGTTCTTCAAGGCTGTGAACAGTATCAAAGGCGCCTTTGATAGCACTACTTATTGCAAGCTTAAACATCCGCAGCCATCAAAGTAGCCCCGTGACTCGTGACCTAGCGGTCGCGAGTTCAGTACCAGTTTGAGGCCAACTTTCTCATCTGCAATTTTCGACTGTCATCTCTAAGGTATGTTAGAAAAGTTGCCAATGACTTGGAAGGAAAACTGTGTCACTACTGTGGTAAAAAGATCAGGGAACACATGCTGATGTGCACTGACAGCCTTGACCGAACCCTTATTCTGCTAAATAACTGACATGAAACTGTGCAGTCTGAACTTGATCTACACCGTCCGCAGAAAGTTCTCCAAATGGGTAGAAAACACTGTTGGAAAAGGAGAAATTGCTCGTTAAGAGCAATTTCTCCTTTTCCCACAGTGTTTTCAAAAGACTTGTACTGCAGACACGTAAAAACAACGGCTTGTTTGTGAAAGGGTTAACTCGATCAATAAAGCAATCCTCGTATTAAGGTTAAGTATCTGGAAAATTCGATTCATTTACGAGTGCAATATATAACGCCGAATCAGGATACGGGAACGAACGAAAACTGCCGAACTTTAAAAGCTGTAACCGAAGTCGAATTGATCGTTGCCGGACAGACTTAATGAGTTATGACGACACAAGAATGATATGTATGTACTGTATATAATTATGGAACATACTGCACTTGTATATCTTATTCTGATTTCTTTCCATCGTTTATGGAATTAAAACCAAGGCGAATCGTGTCCACGAGCAGACTTTAAACATGTGTAACACACTAAAGGTAATGCCTGACTCTAAAATCTGATTGTCTTTACACGAATAATGCAAAATTCAGTCGATGGACCTTCATGTCTCTGTGCTTCACTATGTAAAGAGTAAACATTTTTCGCGTGGGATGTTATTTGAATACGATTTTCTACGTGACAAAGATAACAAAAGCTTCTTTTGTACTCGTATAGAGAACCAAATTGAGACACTCTACAACTTTCACTGAAGTTTGGTCAGTACATGGGTATAACACCGATCTTAAAATTTGTTGCTTTAGTTGCTTCTACCCACGGTTTAACGACCCATGCAGAAGTCTTTTAAAATTGTTGTGACAAAAAGGAGAAAAATACCAGTAACTAGCAGTTTCTCACACTGTTTTCTGTATACTATCATTTCAAAAACAGAAATCGTCTTTTGAATCAGGTTTGGTTGGTTGGTTGTATCATCGGAGGTTAACGCCACTTTAACAGCTAAGGCCATATCGTGGCGGTTGGTGATGCACATGTGTTTCCTGGCTTTCTCAAACTAAAACAACTTTCTTTCCAAAGCCACTGACTACTTTTCTCACATGCTTTAACTGAATCGGGTGTGACGTGTCTTCTGCGAATGCTTTCAATTTGTTAGAGTCCAGAATTTGTCTTTAGGTAAAGAGATACATAATGGACCCGTCAACAAATGCCGCCTCATCTACACATTAACCCTGAGGTCGGTAAGTACGACTATGGGACCTATGGCGGACAGTGTACATTACGATCAGACTGTACAGAATGTGCAGTCTGATCTTGGTCCAACACTGTCTGTTTACAAGCTATTTTTTTTTCAAAAAGAAACACCACAAACTTTGAAATAGCCACAACTGGACTTTTACCTCGGCTTGGAAGTTTTATTTCACTTACGTATTTAGACTGTCAAGGGTTTAGATTATAGCGGTAGGTCATTGTCTATCAAAATTAGATCTTTTTTATGAGCTCTTGTGGTCTGGCTGTTAATGACAATATATGTCGTAGATTTGCCAATCTAGAAAAAATGTGATTGGCTCATTTTTTTGACAAGTCGAATTATAAATCTTGTTGAACAGAATGACATCTAGGGTACATTGTCAGAGGGATCTAAATTGACAATAATGGAGGTTCTGCAGCCAACTTGAGCAAGATACAAGCGTGTAATTATGATTATCATCATCATCATCATGAGTAGTAGTAGTGGAAGTAGTAGTAGTACTAGTGGTGGTAGTAGTTGGAAGACTAGTAGTAGTTGTTGTTGTTCTTTCTGTTGTTGTCGATTTGACCGTTGAAGTACCAACTAGAGCTGTCACTGAATGTGACTTAATACCGCACCAGCGCTTTGACAGAAATAGGCCATTATTTGTACACAGACGGACACACGGACTGACACACGGACGGACACACGGACTTAAACACAGACGGACAAACGAACAGATAGGCTGATTCCAGTATACCCCCGAAAACATTCGTTTTGCGGGGATAAATTTCCCCCCCCCCCCCCACCCCCACCCCAGCTTAAATTACGACACTTCCTTACCCATAACATTTCTAAAAATAGTCACATTCAATGTAACATTTTCTATTTACACTATGTACAAAATAAACTCTTGTTCAAACATCCCAGGAAAAGGATGTATCTAAAAACATTCAAGGGTATGGAAAAGTGCCCACAACCAGCATTTTCTCCTTTTACAAAACAACCGTTTTCCAAACTTTCTAGGATAAATTCCATCATTTAACCATTTCCCAAACAATGCCATGTTTTCACGTCCCTGAAAAAGAAGCCTTTGGAAAACATCGTTGGAAAAGGAGAAAATGCTGGTGACCAGCATTTTCTCCTTTTCCCACAATGTTTTCTATTTTTCCCAAAAGAAATTTCAATTTTTGAGCCACATTAATTTTGTCGTCTGCAAATGCTTCTAATTTGGACGAGTCTAAAACTATGTTGTTTTTGTAAAGAGTTAAAAACAAGTTTATTATCTGCAAAAGTTTTCAATCTGGACTTGCTAAAAATCTTGTCATGTAGTAAAGAGTGAAATTTCGCTGAAGGGGTGTGTCATTATTTCGCAATACTTCTGATCGAAATCTATACTGTACCCGTTGTCTGCGCATGTCATATTCTTCGAAGATTCGACTGTCTTATGTGACGCATCACTAGCACCGAAAGCGGGCTGACTGTAATATTACGCTCTATAAAGTAGCAATGTTGAAAATAGCTTTTATCAATACGTTTGAGGAGAAATGAGACTTGCTTTAGCTCCAGATTTCTCTGAACTGCTGATCATAGCTGAGTAAACTGAACGAGGTAGCGTTTTATTGAATAAACCTTTATTTTAGTTTTTAAATTCAAAGTAACGGTTGTCGCGTAGGAAAGTGATTCTGTTCTGTACCCAGGATGTCTGTATCAGATAGATGAGTATTTATAGAATGCCATCTAGCGGGAGATGATGATACTGTACCTTACAACTGACAGCGAGGAAAAAATTCCGGATCAAAACAATTTATCTCTGAATATATAGCCTTTTATTGGTGCAATGATACAAATTTGCCAACTGACCCTGGGCTTTTTCGTTCCAAAGCCAATTCGTTCCATGACTTGTTAGTCCTATAATTGCGCGCTACTCCATTTGATTGCTCATGAATATTTATAGATTGAAGTAACTGATTGTAATATTAGAAATTAAATGTAAAAGGCTAAAGATATTTCAAAATTATAGTCTTAAGGTACATGAGTACTCTCCCTTCAACCGATAAAGTATTCATTTGCTTAGAGGGTTAACTTTTAGGCCAATATTTGAACAATATGTCTCTTTTTCTTTCAAACTATCAATTCCACATAAATGGTTTCATTGACAAATACCACTTCAGCGTTCTCAACGCTTTAATTTTCCACTCGACTTACGAAAAGCTTTTAGTGATTCTCTATTCTTAACCTTAAGTCTGCTGAGGGTGACGATTAAAATTTTCATGCAGGGTCCCCGAATTTTAGGAGAAAATGCTGGTAACCAGCACTTTCTCCTTTTCCCAAAATGTTTTCTACCATTTCCAATTCAAATTTCAATTTTTTATTCACACTTATTTTCAATTTGGACTAGTCCAAAATTTTGTCGTTTGGCAAAGAGTTAACCCATTACCACACAATATATACTTTTGATGACCCTGAGAAAGAAGCATGTAGAAAACATTGTAAGAAATGGAAAAAATGCTAGTAACCAATGTTTTCTACCAAATTTATCGTTTGGGAAAAAGTATCTCCTCATCGGACAGTGTAGATCCAAGATCAGACTGCACGTTCTGTGCAGTCTGATCTTGGATCTATACTGTCCGAAAAAGGATCAGTGAGTCGCGCATAGCAACCCTAGGCATTAAAGGTGGACATAAATGTTGGATTTGAAATCAGTTGTAGACAGTAAATTAGAAATGTTGCAAAAGCTGAATTTTGTCTCAGAAGGGGTAGAAAACAGAGTGTGAAAAGGAGAAAAAGTTGGTAACCAGCATTTCCTCCTTTTCTCACAATGTTTTCAAAAGCCTTTTTCCTCAATGTCGTTTAACCCTTTCCCAAACAATCCCTGGTTTTTACGGGTCTGGAATATTAGCCTTTTGAAAACATTGTGGGAAAAGGAGAAAATGCTGGTAACCAGTATTTTCTCCTTTTCCCACAATGTTTTCTACCCTATCATAGACAGAAATCATCTTTTCAGCAAGAGTTAAAGTGTCGTGTGCAAATGCTTTCAATTTGGTCAAGTCCAAAAATTTGTCGTTTAGGAAAGGGTTAACTCAGTACCACACAATCCCTACTTCTAATAACCCCTAGAAAGAAGCCTACTGAAAACATTGTGGGAAAAAGAGAAAATGCTGATAATCAGGATTTTCTCCATTTCCCACAATGTTTTCTACTCTGTTGAAGACAAAATCCATCTATTGAGTTTATGTTTCAATTGTCGTCTGCAAATGCTTCCAATTTGGACAAGTCTATTAGTTGCTCATGTGATAAAGGGTTAAGAACGACATTGTTTGGTAAAGATTTAGAGTAGACCTTATAGAAGTTAAACATTTTTATAACAGCATAAAATGAAAGCACGGGGGGGGTGTTTCAAAATAAATTAGACCTCATAAAATCTAGGGTGATAATTAACGTTCAGCACGATTGTCAAAATATAGCAGTTTCTCAACACGCGCGGCATTAAAATTTGTCAATTAACCAACCTGTGACCGGTTTCGAGTTTTTTTGGGGAAACTCAATAGAACATCTCTCTCTCTCTCTCTCTCTCTCTCTACTTCTTCTTGCCTCTACCTCCCTCTCTCTCTCTCCCTCCCTCTCTCTCTCTCTACCTGCCTCTCCCCCCTCTCTCTCTCTCATTCGTTGCTCTTGTCTTACCTCTCTCTCCCTCTCTCTCACACACACTCTCCCTCCCTCCCTCTCTCTCTCTCTCTCTCTTTCTCTCTCTCTCCATCTCTCTCTCTCTCTCTCTCTCTCTCTCTCTCTCTCTCTCTCTCTCTGTTAATCCTCCTACCCTCACTGCTTTCTCATTCTCTATTTATCTCCCAACTGCCTTTTCTCTTTATCTCTAAAATTCTAAAACTGCCATTTTCTTTCCATAACCGAAGTAATTAAGTATTTTATCTACAAGCATACCAACTTTATAAAAGAAAATATATATACATGCAGACTTTATACAACCGAGTAAAGGCATGCGAGTAATAGTCCACAGAAAAAGAAATGTCATCGGGTTCAGCTTGTAATGTATTGTTTTGTTTTGGTTTTCGGTGAAATGGAAATCAAACCACAGAAAGACAAACAATTAACCCATTACCAAACGACAAAATTTTAGACTGGTCCAAATTTAAAGCATTTGCAGACGACAAAATAAAAGTGACTGAAAATTTGAAATTTGTTTTGTGAAGGGTAGAAAACATTGTAGGAAAAGGGGAAAATGCTGGTCACCAGCATTTTCTCCTTTTCCCACAATGTTTTCTAAAGGCTTCTTCCTCAGGGGCGTCAAAAGTAGGGATTGTGTCGTAATGGGTTAAAAAACAAACATGGTTACCAATAGATTGCCCAATAAAGCCATCTCACATTTTTTTGTCGTCTACTAAGTCCCCAATAATTGTCATTTTAAGGTTACTATTTTCAAGAATTTCTATGCAAAGCGGACTATGCAGATCAAAGATCAGACTGCACATTCTGTGCAGTCTGATCTTGATCTACACTGACCGCGAAGCCAATTAATGTCGTAAAAGATCCTTCAGGGATTAAGAGTGGGTAATGGGTCTGACGATATATGCATTTTGCATGTGAAGCATAAAGGTATAATACATATTTATCTGCGCCTCTGTTTTACATCATTCATCAATTATTATTAATCTAGGTAAGGGCGTTTTAAAATTTATTGAAACTAATGCATATGTTACTTTTCTCGTCTTAAACTAGCTGGAAAAAGTGGTAAATACAGAAAGCTATTGTAGTATCGAGACAAACACAGGTATTGACTGCTGACAGACGGGCGGACGGATACACGGACAGATGGACGGACGGAAAAGAGGACGGACGGACGGACGGGCGGGCGGGCTGGCGGACGGACAGATACTCGATTTGGTAAATCTGTCATGAGACCTTATATCTTTGAGTATAGAACTCCAATGGTTACTGGTGGTGAAAACAATCCGAGGTTCTTTTCGCGTAACCAAACCTGCAGAGCTGCGCGGAGATCGTAATGGCGCTGTTCGAGGTAAAGCAACAAGTGAGCTTTTGCTGCGATGTAGCTAAAATGATGTTGAAATGAACGTAAAGTGACATATTGCAAGTCCATTAGGAGTCAATCGCCATTTTTAACTGCCATTTATTCGAACAAGTAACAAATAATTGATATCATTTAATTTGTACTAGCTAAATCAATTTTATGGTTGGGAGTTTTCTAAGTAATACGAACGTAATTAAAAATGAATTAACCCTCTACCAGACGACCAAATTTTACAATTTCATATTGGAAGCATCTGTAGACAACGAATAAAAAACCGGCTTAACCCTTTACCACACAGTCCCGACATTTAACACCCCTGTGAAAGAAGCCTTTTAAAAACATTGTGGAAAAAAGGAGAAAATGCTGCTGACAAGCATTTTCTTCTTTTTCCCACAAAGTTTTCTACCCTTCCCAAATCAAAATTCGATTCTTCAGTCACATTTATTTTGTCGTCTGCAAATGCTTTCAATTTGGACCAGTCTAAAATTTTGTCGTTTGTTAACTCATTACCAAACTTTTAACAACAATATTTTAGGCTTGTCCAAATCGAAAGCATTTGCAGACGACAAAATAAAAGTGACTGAAAATTTGAAATTTGTTTTGTGAAGGGTAGAAAACAGTGTGGGAAAAGGAGAAAATGCTGGTTACCAGCATTTTCTCCTTTTCCCTCAATGTTTTCTAAAGGCTTCTTTCTCAGGGTCGTCAAAAGTAGGGATTGTGTGGTAATGGGTTAAAGAGTTAAAGGTTAGTTGTGAAAATTTGTTGATAAAAGAGAAAATGCTGGTGTTGTTGCTGTTTACAAGCAAACACTCTTTTACTTTACCCATCTTTTTTCATAAGGCATTCTTCGTATGGGAAGTAAAACAGGAGATTGTTGTTGGTGGAGGTTCAAAAACCCAATTCCCTTTCAGTTCAAAATTTTACATATATCGTATAGCAACCTCTTCGCGAGCCAAGGTTACGATCACTACGTGGAGCTTACCTTGGCTGATTGATCCCGATTTCGAGATTCCTGCGATGCGCCCTCTATTGGATACTGGTTATTACCCCCCTTTACATCATATTTATAAAAGCCAATGAAATATCGTTTTACAAACCGCTTACGAATACACATGAAGCGATAAGATGACATCCACGTGGGTTTCCATGTTTACCTTTTATTCGAAAGGTAGCGACCTTGTTCTATTTTTATCAAAGATGAAATGCTACGAGCAATTTCATTCGTTGCAGCTAAAGCTGGCTGTATCCAATGAAAAAGCGAATCGGGGGAATGTAAAAATCAAGCTCGATCCGCCAAGGGTAGAGTAGCGTAGTAAATCGTCGGCCTTGGCTTGCGAAGATGTACAAGAAGTGAACATAAAATTCTCAGAAAGTACTTACCGCAATTCCTGAATATTCGTCAGAATCCATAAACCCCCAAGAATCATCATGGCGGGTCTGACCTTTAACGTTGCGACCATTCCTAATCTTCGGTGAGCTATGATTGTCACTTAAATTAGAATCATATTTCGATCTCCATCCGTCAGTTATCTTACTTCCAGAGTTCGAATTTTCATCACTTATATTTTCCTCTCTCCCATGATATCTTGAAATGCTGAGGTCAGGGCTTTCGTTATTTAAAGCGCGTAGTCTATTAGGTAAACGAATCTCCTCACTGACGTCACGTGACCGGTTCACATGGAAAATAGAACTTCTTCCATCAGGTTTGTTTCCACCTCTTGACCTATGTTTACGAGGTTCGTGTAAGTTTAGGTTCGAATGGTACCCAGGTCGGGTTTTGCGATCATCAAAATGAGGTCGTTTAATGTGTAATGCCGGATATTTATCTAGCCCTTCGTCGACACTAAAATGGCGGCGCCATGACGCTGCCGCCATAATCACGTGACTCGCTTTGCTGTCTTACTGTCTTTCCTATGAGCCCAAACGTAGTACTTTAGATATCTTATTGTGGTTGTTTAACTGGTGCTTTAGCTCACTTTTGGTTGTCATAAAGTTTCATAAATATATTCCGGTAATGTAGACCCTCTGTCTTCCTCGTTCGCTTGACGAAAGTCTTCGGTGTCCATTTTGGAAAGTAGTACTTTTAATTCCTTATTGTCTTGTTCGACCAGGTATAACTAAAAAATAAAATGACTTTGGTTAAAAATATTTTACATGTTTAGCTGTACTGGTTAACTGTAAGAAACCTGAAAGAATCCTTCCACCTCAGAGTCATTCAAATATGGAATTGTTGGGTAAAGAATTAACTCTTTATCAAACGACAAAATCTTAGACTGGTCCAAATTGAAAGCATTTGCAGATGACAAATTAAATGTTGTTAAAAAGCCGATTTTTTTTTCTTCAATGGGTAGAAAACATTGTGGGAAAAGGAGAAAATGCTGGTTACCAGCATTTTCTCCTTTTCCCACAATGTTTTCAAAAGGCCTCTTTTCAAGGGTCCTTAAAAGTCGGAATTGTTTGGTAAAGAGTTAAAACTCCAAAGTCGTAACCTATCTGAACAGTTTTAAAACAGAATAGTTCTTACATTTCAAAATTTTGTTGTAAAGAACCGTCTCCCGGCACACTAACTGCCCGACATGATTTTCAAACGGTGCATGCTATTATTATTCGTACATACGTAACTTATTTTTTTGTATTATTTTTCACAAACATGTGTACCTATATGTTAAAATCGACTAAATAGGATATTTCTTTTTTTTCCTTCACATTATATGGCTGAAGATAGTTCTTTGAAACATTGTACAAAAGAAAGACGACCTTCTTTTTCACTTTTATTCATGATTGCACTACAGTTTTGGCGGTGATGCGACTTGCACTTCCTGTTAAACACGTTTACAATGGCAGGCGTAAAGGCGTGGCTTTAAAAAAAACAATTAAAAACACATACACAACACACAAAGCAAAGTAAAGCACACCACTTTTCGTGAGAAATGATTAAACGGCTGTTAACAGTTAATTTTATCTGTGACTGAGCTTTCACATTATATTTTCTCATTATTCAAACATAATTTCAAAAATAGAAAAATAAACGGGACAAAAATGTGTTTGCGTAAACATTATTAAGATTGATATTCAGAGAGTGCATTTTTTATCATGAAGTAAAATAACTCTTGTTTCAAAATAATTTCTGTGCACACTAAAAACACTTAAAAGTTGACTGAGTGTCTTCGAAACTGTGATTTTTTACGGAGCAAAAGAAATCGGGTAGTAGTTCTTAGTCTCCTAGCAGAAATCTGGAACTTCTCTCCCATATTTATTCTTTATGAAGATGAACCCTTTACCACACAATCCTGACTTTTAACGACCCTGAGAAAGAAGCCTTTTGAAACTAGAGCCATCGATAAATGTGATTATACCCCTCCCCCACGAGGTCCTTGTCACAAAAACAGGTCTTTGTCACAGAATGCAGAATGGTTCAGTACAAAAGTAAGAGTTGAAAAAAGTTCAAGGGGAGATAAGTGCGCAATAAATTGCAGAAGTCATGAAAATTGCACATGCACAACTATATATATAGGAACACTGTGTGTAAATTCGAGTTCAGTACGTGAAAAACTGTAGGAGTATTGCTCCGGACAAAATTGCTCCGGACAAAATTGTGTCTACGGACAGAGGGACAGCCATGGCGATTCCAGTATACTCCCCTCCACTTCGTTGTGGTGATTGTGTGTGATTGTGTGTGTGTGTGTGTGTGGGGGGGGGGGGGGGTAAATAATGATGAGAACGAGAAATGCCTATGGCCAGCATCTTCTTTTTTCCACTCTGTTTTTTCTACCCGATCAAAGATAAACTCCCTTATACTCCCTTATTTGGGCCACATTTACATTACGTCTACGTTAGAGTTCGTGTTGCAGTAGACTGCGCAGACTGACCCGAAACGAGGTTTTACGCAAAAGTTCAAATGTTGCCGTGTCTATTATCAAGTCGATCAGTCGGTTACGTTCAAGACCTGAAACCAATGTTTTCCTGGTTCTATCTTTCCGTGGACTGATGATGTTCAATGATAGTTATTGCGATAGGATTCATTCCTCTCCCAAATGTAATCCTTATTTCGACGACGATTATGTTTAATGGCTTGCAACACGCAAAAAAGGGCGTTCGGATATCTGCGTAAAGTGTCGTTTCGGATCAGCCTGCGCAATCTGCGCAGGCTGATCCAAAACGACACTTTCCGTTTTTATGTAATTTTCTGTTTCACGCAAGTCTACTTTAGGATAAAATCTAATGTAGTGGTAAGGTGCCACCTTGGATAAGACTGCGCAGACTACCCAGGACAATCCGAGGCGTCACTTTATGCAAATGTCCGAATACCTCTTATTTTGCGGGTTGTAGCCAATTATGGGAAAGGTGCCAGTGGCTTGGGCAGAATATTGTGCGGAGCACTGAGACAGCCTGAAGCTCCACGACAGCTGGTATATGCGCACTGGTCTCCGCGGTATTACTGAAATAGTTTTGAATATGGCGTATTATTTCATGCTTTCCGGTAGGATATCGAGAAATAGCAGTGAAAATATTTTTCGATCTTACACTGGTACGACCAGTGAAAATACCGATTTTCACGTTCTTGTTGCCTAGGTAAATTGCGCGTGCCTGACAACCACATGGGAAATATGACGTCATATACCTTGGATTTCTCGCGCTTTACGTAACATTGTAATGCGTTGCTATGCGGGAGGGGTACGCCACGGGGAATAACAGAAAATAACTGTACTGGATTTTGATAAAGCTCCTCCCAGAAAGTGTTAAACGCATGAAATAAATAGAATATTTGTTTTTTTCGGTGAAAGATCGAAATTTATTTCATCTTGTGAACACCATCGGTAATATTTTCACTCGTGGCTGCGCCACTCATGAAAATATTACCAATGGTGTCCACTCGATGAAATAAATTTCCATCTTTCACAGAAAAAGACAAATATCCTCTATATCACCATAAAATCAATCAATGTTGGCCAGGATTCACCAATTATCTCCCGCTAGATGGCGTTCTAGAAATACACATCAATCTAATTTGGGTATTCTGGGTACAGAACAGGACTACTTTTCTACGTGATAACCATTACTTGGAACTTCAAATTAAAATAAACGTTTACTCAATAAAAAGCTACCTGGTGCGATTCATTCAGCTATGATCAGCTAGTTTGCCACCTATGCACCAATCATTTGTTAAAACTGCCCCAACAGGCTTGGATATTAGCTTAGGTGTAAGCTCTACTTTTCCCTTGCATATTGGATCGGTGATGCGTCCTAGCAGACAGGTCGAATCTTCGAAGAATATGACATGCGCAGACAACGAGGATTTAGCTGCACTACACTAGATATATGCCCGAGTACTGAGACAAGCTTTCAATTTGCCGGGGTGGGGTAGCATTTTGGGTATCAATGGCGATTGTCTCTTGGAACAACAAGAAAATATACAAGCCATGCTCTATGAAACGGGTGCTTAATGCATTCACAAACGTAGACGCAGGTACAGTCCTCGCACTTGCTCGTTTGAATAGCATGGACCGTGACTTCTGTTCGCTGCAGATAAAATCAAAAATACTGGTTCGTACAAAAGAACGTAAAGGGTAAAATAGTACCTGGTAACATATTAAACCTTTCCCAAACGCCAAATTTTGGACTCTTCCAAACCAAAGGAGTTTACAGACGACAATTTTAGATTTGGAGAAAATGGGAGAACGTTCTCAAAAAGGGTAGAAAACACTGTGGGAAAAGGAGAAATTGCTCGTTGCGAGCAATTTCTCCTTTTCACACAGTGTTTTCAAAAGACTTATACTGCAGACACGTAAAAAACAGGGCTTGTTTGGGAAAGGTTTAATGCAAGGGGACAAGTAATCAATAGATTGTTTGAGTTTGCTTTAAGTTATCGTCGCCATCGGTTGCCCTTACAGAGAGCACCTCCCCCCCCCCGCCCCCCGCCCCCGCCCCCCACGAGGGCTGTTAGTATTGTTATGTGGGATACTACAAGATATAGTACGAAACCCATCCAAAGTTGCCTGGTTCTTTAACCCTGTACCCCATAAGGCATTCCTATGGCCTTTCTAACTGACCCTGAAAAATAGCAAGGATGAAGCTGTTTCTTATGTGTATATGACACCTTTTTATAGCATAGAAAACATTGTGACAAAAGGTGCAATTGCTCGTCACGAGCAATTTCACCTTTTGCCACAATGTTTTCTAAAGGTTCCTACAAGCAATGTGTAGAAATGAGTATCTATGGTGTAAAGGGTAAACGTGCTCGGTTTATAGCACTGTCCCGTGGATCCTTGGGTTTAATTTCTCTAGATTATAGAAGGCCAGTCGTGGGGCTCCTACTTAAATTAACCAGGGTCAAGGTCTCGTTATATACCCAGTAAAATGTTGAAATTAACCATTAAAGTCCCGATCAACGAGTAAGATTAGCGAGGCGTGTCGAAACGTATATATGTCACTTTCCAATTCATTACATATCCATGAAATTAACACAATGTAAATTCCACCACTGTCATTCATCAACTGAAAAACGTAATTAGACAACTCCAAACGCTTTGCCAAACGATAAAATCTTATACTTATCCAAACTGAAAGCCGATTTGCAGACGACAAACCACTGGTGGCGACACTGCTGAATTTTGTCTGTGATCGGTTAGAAAGCATAATGGAAAAGGGGAAATGCTGGTTTCTAGCATTTTCTCCTTTTATCCACTATGTTTTCAAAGGCGTTCTGTCTAAGGGTCATTGGGGGTCAATGAAACTTGGGATTGTAAAATAAAGGGTTAACATACTGCGGTGAACCTAGTCGCTTTGGCGAACAGTTTTGATGAAGATCAGGCTGTATATTTCTTGCAATCTGATCATGAATCTATACTAACCAATAGATTATTAGATACTGTGACCAGAATAGTCTTGATACCGCAATATTTCGGTCTTAAACAATAACTGAAAATACCCAGTACGACAGACTAAAGTTTAGTAACTGTCCTCTGAAACTGCTGGTTAAAACTACGTGGAGAAATTTCTTGAGTGAAACAGAACAAATTTTTTTCTCTAACCCTTTAACCCTTTCCCAAACAATCCCTGGTTTTTACGGGTCAGGAATAGAAGCCTTTTGAAAACATTGTGGGAATAGGAGAAAATGCTGGTAACCAGCATTTTCTCCTTTTCCCACAATGTTTTCTACCTTACCATATAGAAAAATCATCTTTTTAGCAACTGTTAATGTGTCATTTGCAAAATGCTCTCAATTTGGTCTGGTCCAAAATTTGCTGTTTGGGAAAGGGTTAAGCACAAAAACGGAGGAAAAGATCAGGATGTGGCTGCACATAATATGCAGACTGATCTTGGATCTATACCGTTGCCTGGTCACTCAGGTAATTTAATCCTGTACCAAACTATCTCTAATTTTTTTACGACCCTGATATAGAAGCCTTTTGAAAACATTATGAGAAAAAGAGAAAATGCTGGTAACCAGCATTTTCTCCTTTGCCCACAATGTTTTTTCTATCCTGCTGGAAACAAATTTCAATTTCTCGGTTACGTTTATTTTGTCGTCTGCAAGTGCTTTCAATATGGACCAGTCTAAAATTTTGGCTATTTGTAGGGAGTTAAAGACTGTTGTCTTTCTGGGGTTCTGTTGATTACATTTTCGGTCGTCAAAAATGTTATGTATATATAGTTGGAGCAGAAGAGAAACCGAAAACACACCACAGTTAAAGGATCCAAGATCAGACAGTATTCTGTGTAGGCTGATCAAGACCAACAGAATCTATGAAAGCATTGTATCTTGAGCACAGAATTCATATACAGTAGATTTTTTTTTTTTGTTTTACACAAAACAATTAGATTTTTTTTTTCTTCACTCTTACAGCGCTCTTAACCCTTTACCAGACGACAGAATTTTAGCCTAGTCCAAATTGAAAGCTTTGCAGACGACAATTTCAGTGTGGCTAAAATGGTGTAATTTTTCCTTAATATAGTAGAAAACATTGTGGGAAAAGAAGAACATACTGGTTACCAGTATGTTCTTCTTTTCCCACATTGTTTTCAAAAGGCTTCTTTTCCAGGAGCGTCAGAAGTCGGCACTGTGTGGTATGGGGTGAATTAGAGGACGGATTTAAGATATATAAATAATATCATTACGTAATGATAATGCCGTAGACCGAAAATCGTGTGGAATACATGATACCTGTTACGAAAAGTCTAGTGACGAAAGAATACCTACAGAACTAACTGCCAAACGGAGTAGCGGATTAACCCTCTACCAGACGACAAAATAAACGTAACTCAAAAATTGAAATTGGTATCTAGCAGGGTAGAAAATATTGTGGGCAAAGGAGAAAATGCTTGTTACCAGCATTTTCTCCTTTTCCCACTATATTTTCAAAAGTCTTCGGTCTCAGGGTCGTAAAAACCTGGAATAGTTTGGGAAAGGGTTGAAAGCATGTGTGTTCTGCATGAGCCTATTTGACGAAAGATTCTTCGACTTCTTCAGGCCAAACCTGATAGCTCAGGACCTTTCTACCTCATGATTGAGATTTTTGTCACAAAAAGTGAGTATTATGGATCCATAAGTATATGGTGGTTTGCTTTTTCACCATTAGGCCCCCTTTTGCCAGAGAATAGCCCGGTTGTTGGAATGGTTTTTACACCACTTTCAATACATTATCAGATCGTGGCGCTGCGACAGCTCAATTATTTCTTGTATGCCCTGGATTTCACCAGTACGAGGCTAAGGCTCTGCAGTGACTTGCCAAATGAAATTCCTGTGACTTTTGTAAAGGACATAAGGTGCATTCACTCTATAAAAGGCTTTCTTAATCCTGTAGTTCGTACAGTCATAACCCAGGTAGTGAAAAAATTCTATACATATTAACACCATTTATACAATCATGCTGATCAGCATTTTCTTCTTTTTCTACAATGTTTTCTTTTCTTCAAAGGATGCCTTTCAGCTTTCAGGGCATTTTTCCTTTTCTGCAAATGCCTTTTTTGAACAAAGCCGTAGAGTAGACTTATCGGCTAGTGAGGAGTAAAACACTTATTCTGCTAAATAACTAAAACTTAATTTTCAATTTAAGAGTAAAGGACCAAATATCGCTGTCTTTAAATTATATTTTTTGGACATAATATCTCCTTATCAGACAGTGTAGATCCAAGATCAGACTGCACGTTCTGTGCAGTCTGGTCTTGATCTACACTGTCCGAAAAAGGTCCATTAGCCGCGTTTACTAGCCAAAGGGTTAATCTTATATCTAACTACAAAATTTTAGACTTGTCCAAGTTGAACGCTTTGTCAACACTGACTAGAATTTTACCTTCGGAAGAGTAGAAAACAGTTTGGGAAACCGGAGAAAACACTTGTTGGAAGGGTGGGAAACATTCAAGGAGAAGGGGAAAGTGCTGGTATCCTACATTTTCTCCTTTTCCCACAATGTTTTTCAAAAGCATCATTTCTTAACTCGTTACCAAACGACAATATTTAAGGCTTGTCCAAATTGAAAGCATTTGCAGACGACGAAATAAAAGTGACTGAAATTCTGAAATTTGTTTCGTGAAGGGTAGAAAACATTGTGGGAAAAGGAGAAAATGCTGGTTACCAGCATTTTCTTCTTTTCCCACAATGTTTTTTACAGCCTTTTTCCCAGGGCCGTCAAAAGAAGGAAAAGTAGGAAAGTAATGGGTTAAGATTGTTAAAACGCGGAATTGTTTGGTAAAAGGTTCAGCAAACAAATTCTCTTGGAATTAAAAAAAAATAGTGAAGCAAATCAAAGCTTACCTGCAGGCACTGGTGTCATAAAACCTCCTTCTTGATTTGAAATTCCAGGTTAAACACAGAATGTACAGATAAAATCCAGTGGTGTAATTTGCATGTACAAAAGAGAAGAAAAAAAATTACATGGTGTACAAGATTTAGTATTATTTTAACCGAATAAATCAGAAGCGTTCCCATTAAACAAGATGTCACTCAAGTTACCACTGCACTCAGCTGTACAGCCACTATTTCGGACAGGGCTGTCATAGAAAATGTGCCTAGGGGAGACATATGCTTGTAAAGAAACGTGCTTTTATTATCATTTTCTATCATAATATGTAAATGTTTCGTGTGTATTCAACCGTGACTGTATGTGTGCGATTTTTGAGAGGATTTCTCTCGTTTTTGGAGGAATTGCTGCAAGATGTCCTTCATGATAAAAATACTAAGTGTTACTCTCAACCTACGTTGATGTATAATAGGAAAATGAAATTTAAAAAATGAAATAATAAAGAATAAATATTAAACGATATCTTTTACCGCTTGCTAAATTTCTAATGTAATTATATAGAACCATTGTTTGATACTCACTAATTGAATAGATCCCAATCTGGTTGGTTAACGACATAGGTTCCTCATTGATAAAATGTAGGACTCACGACCTCGATGTCCCGGGTTCGAGCCGCACCGGAGGCACTTTTTCGCGGGAGTGTCCTCGTACGAATCACTTCAAAGCGATATAATACCGGCCGGCAATCTCTCCACCCCCCCTCCCACCCTGCATAGATGTGGTATTATTTTACGAATTAAAAGATAAATTAATGAAATTCTGGTGCTTCATTCCGTAGACCAATATTGTATTTGATGTATACGGATAAAATCCATAAGAAATCCGAATTCTTTTGACAAATAATTTGGAATTTCATGGGTTTTCGCGTTTTATGGAGGGCGTTTCCGGTTTTATGCAAATTCAATCAACTTACTTCCTGAAAATAATGGTTCCAGCTCAAACAAAGAGAATTCTTCGAGAAATTAGTCACCCTTCTTGTTTTTGCTTCAATCAAAGAGCAGTATTTGGCGAAATTTTCTTCATCTAAAATCCCATAAAACATAGTTTGGCTGAAATGATAACACCGGTTCCTTCGAAACTCCTTCCAAAATTGTCATAAAGATATCGTGCCCGGCGGAATGCACATTAATATTTGTTTCTATCTCGTGCATCATTATCTCCCACTAGATGGCATTATATACATGTAAATACTCATCTACAAAAGTTTACTCAATTAAATGCTACCTCGTGCGATTCACTCAGCTATGATCAGCAGTTTAGAGAAATCTGAAACTAAAACAGGCCCCATTTCTTCTCAAACTTATTGATAAAAGCTATTTTCTCCATTGCTCCTTTATAGCGCGTAATACTACAGTTTCCCAAATATCAGGAAGAGTGATGCGTCATATAAGACAGCACTCTTTTGCACTCCGGATCATTCACATTTACCTCTGTAGTGGGCTCAGAAAGTAGTCCGTCATTACGTGATATTTTCGTCACATGACCATAACTCAAAATGGCAACACAAATGCCGGTGAAAGAAAGACCAATATCGATCGTTTTGTCTGTTGTTCAAATAGCATACGGCCAATCAGACTTAGTGGTAGAAAATGTGAAAAAGAGGGATTTTCTGAAAAGCTTAAATGGCTTTTTAACTCATGACCACTCAATCCCTACTTTTGACGCCCCTGAGAAAGAAGCCTTAAGAAAACATTGTGGGAAAAGGAGAAAATGCTGGTAACCAGCATTTTCTTCTTTTCCCACAATGTTTTCTACCCTTCACAAAACAATTTTCAAATTTTCAGTCACTTTTATTTTGTCGTCTGCAAATGCTTTCGATTCAGACAAACCTAAATTTTGTCGTTTGGTAAGAAGTTAAAGGACGATGACTTGTTTTTTAATCTTGCAAACTTAGATCCATCGATGTGTCAAAACTGTTGTCATCATTCATGGGCGCAGCCATATTTGTTAAAATTGGCGTAAGATTCTGATCATTAAAGAAGCTCGAAAAAATAGTTCCATTGTATATAGGTAAATTCATCAGTTTGAAAGAACCTATAATGTATCCAGAATCATATTTCCTTTGTCTACTTTATAACGTTACACATGAAACAGTTAAACGGTAACAAAACATGTTAACCTAGGTTTGACAAGATTCTTGTCATTTAGCCCATTGCAGAGATGTATGGTGAGAGTAACGAACGACAACTCTGCTCGGAGATTGATAAGACCGCTCGAATCTTCAAAGAATATGACATGCCCAAACAACGTCTCTTGCATGAAATTTAACACGCAAAAAAATACGGAATTCCACTTGGGCCACTATTATTCTGCGCAGATGTATTTTAGCCTACGCGGAGTGCGCAGGCTGATCCCGAGACGACACCTTACGCAAATGTCCGAATGCCCCTTTTTCATTCGCGTTTTGCAGGCGATATAATGCATAAAAAGACAAGGATATCCATAGAAGTAGATTCGAAAACATTTAGACAGAGAAGTTACATAATTATATATCCGTAAAAGTAGATTCGAAAACAATGAGACAGAAAAGTAACATATATTTAAACAAGAAAAAAAAATTGAACACTGAGCAGAGTTTCCACGTTCTATAAATATAAATATACATGCAACAGTTATTGTCCTTGGTTTACTATCGATTGTTTATGTTTATCATGAATATATATTGTGTATGACGAGATACATGTATTTGTACACGTCAATAACATCTATCATCATAACGAAAATGCATTAAACTCCTTTTTGCAAGAGCTCGGTGTATACAGATCTGAATAGATCTACTCTCAGTCATGGGTAAGGCCTAATACTTTGATGTCAGTCGACGAATCGACCACTAACAGCGTTCAAATATATTGTATTGCATTGTATTAGAGTTTTACGCAATTTTAACCCTTTACCAAACGATGAAATTTTAGACTAGTCCATATTGAAAGGATTTGCAGACGACAAAATAAACGTTAAAATTTGTTTTCAGCAGGGTAGAAAATATATTGGAAAAGGGGAAATGCAGGTAACCAGCATTTTCTCCTTTTCCCGCAATGTTGTCAAAAGGCTTCCGTCTCAGAGCCGTAAATCATGGATTGCTTGGTAAAGGGTTGACAGCTTAGGTCATATCATGGCGATCAGTGACACACCCATGTGTTTCCTGGCTCTCTCACACCAGTACTGACACAACTTTCTTTCCAAAGTCACTGATTACTTTTCTCATATGCATCAGAGGTGAGAGGCGAAAAACCGCCGGAAAGAAAGTTCGTCATACTGGGTAATGAACCCACGACATCCAGGTCACAAGCCAGGTACGCTATCCACTGAGCTACCCGGCCGGGTCATTCCAATCGGTAACAGGACGTTTCGCCCCCAAGACGTTTCCCCCCTGGTCGTTTCGCCTCTATTTTTCACCCCTAGTCGTTTCGCCCCCGGACCCTAGTCGTTTCGCCCCCAAACCATTTCCTCCCCTAGTCGTTTCGCCCCCAAAATAATTTAAAGAGAGAAGCAGAGAGACAATGAGTTGAAATTTTCAACTCGATAGTGAGAATAATGGTTCAAAGATTCTTGAATGATAGTGTATATTAAGAATTATTACATTAGATCTAATTAAAATCATAAAGTAATCGAGGCCACATGTACATAGTACATAAGCTAACTAGCTTCTACAGAATCATAATTTAATGAAAAGAAGAAGAAAGTAAATATATATACGTGTACATACATGTTTACCGATGTAAGTGTCCTTGATAGTCTTTTGATACAATCAACTGAAGTATTAAGGTTTTTCATCGATACCGTTAATCACCTTGTTTATTTGGTTGAGTTATTAATCACGCAATGTTTTTCGCGCAATGAATGTGACTAATGCTGAGGTGTGAAAACGCATGTTTTATGCAAAATTAAACTTCTTTAATTATATCTGCTAGATTTTTTTTTTACCCAAAAAGTAAAATGAAAAATCATGACAAGAAAAAACTATTTGAATATATATACTGATATAACTGCCGTTGTATAGTTATGTAATAGAATCATCATTTCCAAAGGAAACGTAAATGTCGGTCAATAGTTTATACAGGTATATATAAAAAAGCCAATCCTAGATTAAGGTTAAAATTCAGAACAAAAAAAAAAAAGGGAAAAGAATCATTTAGAACTGTATCTCCTTTTGTCACGATGCTGATCGTATAGCAGACAAAGATGATGCACCATATGACGCCGACCTGATCTCGGTCTTTACCTCGATCTCTTTCACCTTCTAGGTTATCTTTTAAAAGAATAATGACACCCAAAATTGTTTTCTGCTTGAAAGAGTCCAGCGTGTTGTTGGTCAAAAGGCTACCACGTGCCGTCATAATCCTATTAGGCCACTGATTATCAACTCGTTAATTACGTATTACGCAATCTTTGTCAGTTTGACTTTGCTACTGTGAAGTCGCTTAATTGATTACGTAATCCTTTGTCACATTGTGCATTACTTTCAATATTGTCTGCACCAATTTTTATCAAAAGGTATAGATGCGTTTATATATCTTTATGTAGAGATACAAATGTGTAAAGAGATTTCACTGTCTTGATTTATCATTTATATTTCTTAGGTTCATCGTAAAAAGGGTTGATATTATACAGAAAAGTTGTGAACTTCAATCCAGATTGCGTCCTTCTGTCCGTCTCTCCGTTCGTCCAAAGCCATTTCTCCACAACCCCTGGACTAGATTGGATGAAACTTCATATATGAAGGATCTTGCACCGATGTATTTTTCTCGGTTTTCCAATTTGACGCTGTGTCATGGAAAAATGGGCTTTCTTATAAAAAAAGAAAAAAAAAATATCCAATTTCTGCTAACATTTCCGTCAGTTTTCGTCAAAATTCCATGAATCTTCGCATCCGTATTGTTTATGAAAAGTTTCAACATGTGCCCCCCCCCCCCCTTTTTTTCTTAATCTATGTCAAACCATGTTACGGGAAAAGGGTGCTTAATGTCTGATAAGTTGTGTCCTTTATTGCCCTTAGTAAATTGAACATTGGCAAATGCTGTTTGGCAGACGGAACCAAACACAGGTAGCCTGTTTCACCCCCACCCTCCACTCCTGTGACCAACTATTTACCGAAAGCCTTCACTTTCCTGTTCGGGGAGCACAATCCGTCTACGATGGCTTTGTTTTACTCTTTATTATTTCCATGTACAAATAACACAAAAAGGGGAGGTGTTTTGGTAAAATTCAATAACCGTTGATAGCCTGGTACTTGAAAGAAAGCAATTTAAAACAATGTGGAAAAAAGGTAAATGCTGGTTACCAGTTTTTACTCCTCTTTTCATTTAATTAGACTATTCAGAGACTAACATCACAATTTGAGCAACTCTTGATACTTCCTTTTTTTTCTGTCAGTAACCGAAAAATTGGCCGATGTAAAGCTAGGAAGATGATTCTTTCATTAATAGAAGCCTTTTGCTTTCTTTTTAATGTAACAATTTTCACCCTTTTACCACACGAATAAGAATTAAATTTTTGATAAGGGTCTCGTTGTCCAAATTATGCAAATGCCAAACAAAAAAAATCATATTGTGTTTCTTAACATTGTCCTGCCATTAAAATTCATTAAAGTTTTAAGGTGCAATTCAGCTTTTCTTGAACAGGGGGCGAAACGACTAGGGGGGAAACAACCAGGGGGGCGAAACGACCAGGGGGGCGAAACGACCAGGGGGGAAACGACCTGGGGGGGAAACGTCTTGGGGGCGAAACGACTAGGGGAGGAAATGGTTTTGGGGCGAAACGTCCCGGAACCATTCCAATCTAGAAGCTCCAGTAACCTCGCTTTCTCATGTGACTCGTAGATAAGTTTCCTAATGATCAAATTATCAAAAGCGGAGCAATTGATCAAGATTTATTTTAAGTCACCTGAATTCGGATTTTGATTAAGGAAAAAAACTTCCTGTGTATGCCTCCGCAGTACCGTCTTTTCGACTGGGCAATCTGGCTGTACACCAGACCCAAACAATATAGGCCTATATGCTTGTCCAAGCTGAGAGTGTTTGCAGACGACAGTTTAAATTTGGCTCTTTTTATAAATTATTTCCAGTGATATGGAAGAAAATGTCATGGGAAAAAGAGAAAATCTTGGTTAGATCTATCAGCATTTTCTCTTCAGTTTTCACACATTGTTTTCAAAAGCCGTCTGTCTCAGCTTCGTTTAAAATTGGGATTGTTTGGTTAAGCTTTAATCTTGGATTTTTTGCCTATCCTGCTTATGACAGTTTTTTTTTTTTAACGAAAATCGTGAATAAGACACTGTATAGATCTAGTTCTATATAAATATCATTCTCGCCTCAATTAACCTTTGAAATGGTAGGAAAAGAAAAATGGAAAAAAGGACATTGCCAGATCTAAGTAAAATAGATCTATGCCTCTTTGGCTTTTGTCATAATTTTTGTGATATAGTTGTAGCACTAAAGAGAGAGAAAAAAAAGTTATAAAAAAGCACAATTGAGCAGTCTCGTTTATATATGACATCCTCCACCCTGCCCGCCAGCGCCCCATCCCCCATCCCCACCCAGACAAAAAGTGGGACACACACCGGGAGAGGATTCTAGACTTTTGTAACGTGTTATTATTCCTGACCACCGGAAACGACCGAAAAAGTGCGAATTCGAGACTTTATGTGTAACGAAATGTGATTGGTTGTTGACTAGAGCATTTCGCACTGATTAACATTTGTTTTTTGATAAAATGTTGGCACTGTAGTCTCGTCTGGAAACAAGAATAAACTGGTGGTTTCAACGTACTTGCTGTCTGATAAATTTGCTACATTTTGAGCCGCTTACAAAGATGATCCATTCATTCTCTCATGTATTGGCGGTCATGACCATCAACCAATGAGATAAACGCTTTCAAGTACTCGTAGAGGCACATTGACCAGCCATTCAGACATTTTGAAACAAAAGTCAGATACTGAAATAAAGAACAAAATTTCGCTCAAAATGTCTGAAACGGTGCAAGATCTTGCTGCTCAAAATAGAAATCATCAATTTAAGAACAAAGGCAAAGATGCTGACGTAAGATCCCTTGTAAAAGCTTAAGTTCCATGTGATGAGTTTAATAGTGTATGAGAATTCGGATGTCTAGTAATTCGGACAATTCGGCATAATTCTTGTTAAATAGTTGAATCCCTGTTAACTTGTCATCAACTAACATTACTTCAATTATTTTTCTAATATTTATGTTGACATTAACTCAGATGAGTTATTTAATTCAGTATGACTTGTTCAAGAATAAATCTTGCCATTCATGGCTTTCTGTGCATCACATGGGGGTAATCTCGATTTACGGATGTTTCGGTAACAGACGAGTTCGGTAACATAGACTTATAGATTAAATCGATTGGATGTTTCGGTAACAAAGCAATTATAGTGTGTACGTACCTTGTCGTTCTTTATATCCCTTGCCTGCCTTTGTTTTGTCAAAAAAATCATTATGTATCACCTTTTTTGTAATTCCCGCTATGTTTACTAAATAATATGTTTGTTACGTTGTTTATTCCATGTTTTACGTGAAAAAAATATGAAATGAATGTTTCACACATAATATGTTTGTTACGTCCTCTATTCTTTGTTTTATGTATGAAATATCTGAAATGAATAAAATTTTCGGTTTACAACGATACTTGATGTTTTCAGCATTTCACAACGCACAAAGATCATATTAAGTCCCTTTTCTTACATCACGTGACCGAATGATTTACTGTCCTATTGTATAGGTGTGTGTCTTTAACAGCCTGTTTTCACACCTCCCATTACCCATAAGATAAAGAATTTCTCACATATCTACATAAAAACAATAGTATATGTGATCGATCACAATTAAAATTTTAGCACTTTTTGTTAACAGTTATTCATGGATGTTACACGACATTTTCCTTTTATACCCAAACCCAAATAAAGTATTCACTTCGTTACACCATAATTACTGTCGAGCGACATAAAATAAGAGTTTCAGAAACAAAAAAGTAGATAGAACATGCAGATCAGACTGCAAAACATTGAGGGGGATACGGCATGTTCAGATCGGGCTATCCATCACGTTTCGACTATTTAGGATTAACCCTTTACCAACAAATCGCCGGGTTTCACGACCCTGACATAGAAGCATTGAAAAAAAGACCAGCATATTCACACAAAGTTTTCTAACAAATTTCAATTTTTGAGCTACATTTAGTTAGACTATTCAAGATTAACCTTTTAATACTTGGTTCTTAGGACCCTTAAGTAAAATCCTTTCGAAAACAAGAGGGGAAAAAGGAGCCTTGCTCTTTCTCCCTTTCTCTTTTTCCGACAATGTTCTCTAAGCTGCTGAAAACAAATTTCAATGTTTGAGTTACGTTCATTTTAGCGTCTGCAAGCGCTTTCAATCTGGATCAGCATAATTGTTAACGTTAAAGGCTGGTCTAAATTGAAAGCATTTGCAGACAACAAAATAATTGTGACTGAAAAATTGAAATCTGCTTTAGGAAGAAAACACTGTGGTAAAATGAGAAAATCCTGGTTACCAGCATTTTCTCATTTTTCCATGATATTTTCAAACGGCTTCTTTCTTACACTCCTCAAAGTGAGCGAGTCTGGATTTTGTGGTAAAGAGTTATGAGACAATATGAGGTTATAAGTTTATAAAAGGTTAAATAAATCCTTAAAGTATAAGGAATCAAAATAACTGAAACATTGAAATATGATATAGGAAGGGTAGAAAACATTGCGGTAAAAGGAGAAAAGGAAGGGTAGAAAACATTGTGGTAAAAGGAGAAAATGCTCCGGACCGCCTTAAAAGTCTGGACTGGTAAAGGGTTAAGAGCTGATATAAGGTTGTATAAGTTTAAATACGGTTATATAAATCCTTAACTTTTACCACACGAGAAAATTTTAGACTGGTCCAAATTGAAAGCATCTGCAGACGACAAAATAAGGGTGACTAAAAAATAGAAATTTGTTCTGGGAAGGGTAGAAATCTCTGTGGGAAAAGGAGGACATGCTGGTCAGGAGCATTTTCTTCTTTTACCACAGTGTTACTAGCATTTTCTCATTTTCACATAGCAAAAGGCTCTTTCTCAGGGGATTGTGTGGTAATGGGTTAAACTGTAAAAGAGGACAAAAATTGCAAAAAAGAGTGCACACAAACGCACATTCAATTCAATACACGGCTCGCTAATTAATGCAGTTGAAGAAATCTTTGTTGCGGTCTCGGTGTCTACCTCATTATTTGCCACATTCAGTAATTTATTATGACCAAGGGAAAAAAGGGTGGAAGGGTGAACAAAAGATGCCATATAATGGGTGTAAAGAACGTTTCGTACATAAACACTATATATTTGCTTTGTTACCGAAACATCCAATTGATTTACTCTATAAGTCTATGTTACCGAACTCGTCTGTTACCGAAACATCTGTCACCCGTAATCTCACATGGCTCTTAATTTCGACTGGCCATTCATGGCTATTGGTGTACCACACATAGCTGTGAATTTCTGAGTGGTAAATTGCCAAGATATGAAATTTTATGTAAAGTAGACATACGATTTTGATTTAATTTTGGCCTTGTGTTTCCTTTATAAAATTCAGGTATTTACTAAATCCATCAACAGATTTATTCCTTTACATTTCTCAATTGTAGGAAATGCGAAGAAGAAGAAACAAAGTTACAGTTGAACTCAGAAAGGTTTGTCCAGCTTTTGAAATATCCAATTTGGACATTAGCTAGATCTGTAATACTATTGATAAGGTTTTTATTCTATTGCAGTTATCCACTGTCAGGGTTTTCCATGATGCACAAATCCTTCGTCACAGATGCAATTTTAATTCAAATGACCCAAAAATAAATGACAGTGCATCATCAGTGACGCAACTTTTCAGATAATGAATCATCTACAAACTTAAAGCATCATAAATCCAAGTCTGTTCTTCCTTCAATATCAGACAAACACTGTTCTTTTTTTAACTACAGGGTTTATTTCAGATAAAAGTGGTTATTCAGGAATCTATTTTATAGAATCAGACTGGTTTATGCATTATAAACGTAAAGTGTCATAACTATGGGCCCAGTCGAAGTTGGGTTCTCTGTATATCACAGCTTATTTTACACTACTTCCGGTGTATAAAATTACACATTGCCAGTCAGTGCTGTTTGCAGTAATATATGTCACAACGAAGAAAACAGTAACATTCTTTTCTCGTCTGCTTCCTACAGCTGCCGATCAAACCATATCAAGAAGTAATTCAGATGAAAAATGTTTCGACTTTCAAAGAGTGAAATCGACCTTTCCATTAGAAATGGCTTACAGACTTTTCTTACTTGGAGTTTAATCCATTACCACACAATCCATAATTTTGACGCCCCTGAGAAAGAAGCCTTTAGAAAACATTTTGGGAAAAGGAGAAAATGCTGGTAACCTTTTCCCACAATGTTTTCTACCCTTCACAAAACATATTTCAAATTTTCAGTCACTTTTATTTCGTTGTCTGCAAATGCTTTCAATTTGGGCAAGCCTAATATATTGTCGTTTGGTAATGAGTTAAAGGTGAAATGCATTGTAAATCATGCATTACGAAGATTCATTTATTTTCATCCCCTAAATTGAAGAAATGACCCTCAACTAATGAGGAAGGGGCTCACAATGACCCCCAATTTTCAAAGCTGAGGGAAAACCCTGCACTGTACAGGTGTACATTTTGCGTTAAAAATGGCCAAAAGTACAAATATAGATAATTAGCTATGCTATTTTATCATTTATATTCTTTATTGAACTGTACATGCCGAGCTGTTCACTAAAGGACAAGGTTATAAACAGGTCTGTATTGGAAGTTTTGCCATACTACTGACTTAATGTGGCAGAGATCATGAAATTTTTGTGGGGAAGGGTAGAAATCATTGTTGGAAAAGGGAGCAAATGCAGGTCACCAGCATTTTCTACTCTTCCCACGATGGGTTCAAAGGCCTTTCACATGAAGACAGGTCAGTCACATTCATGAAGATAGGATTGACTGGTGAAGAGTAAAATCTCCACCCCAATGCTCCAACAAAGTTAAAGAGAAAGAAAGGGATAAATTGAAGATAGATAATACAGATACAGTTCAAGTCTGTAAATTTTGTTGAAGCCTCTAAATGATACCTTTCTATATGTTAAAACCATTGAAAACATTTATGTAATTAGTGATTTGTTGATCCTGTTAACTTTTTTTCATACCGAAAAGAATAGTATTAGATTGTAGGTGTGCTTCATAGCTTATAGCATTTGCTTCTGTCTACTGAAAAGAATAGTCCAGCCATTTTGTAAATATCAAAGGACCATTGTTCCATATGATTCAGTTGATTTTCTTAGAAAGATAGATCCATATTGTTCAATGAGTTGCTGTGTATGGTGAGTTGCAAGGTGCATTGATACCTTTTCCCAGAGCTATGCTCACTTCATAAATACTTGTTTTTTTTTCCCATGTTAAATCATAATATGAATATGAATATTATTATTTTTATGTAGAATAAGAGAGATGAGCATGTGTTAAAGAGAAGAAACGTGCCAAATGTTACTGACAGCACAGACAGTGATGATAGTGAAAAGCCAACAACCCAGTCATTAGAAACTATTGTTCAGAATGCATACAGCGACGAACCAGCCGTCCAGCTCAGTGCAGTGCAAGCTGCAAGGTACGCTTTGAAGTCATGCACATGAGAAATGAGCTAGATCTGATTCTTTTCATTCTGGATAACATTTTTTATGTTGCACCAGTAGAGAATACCCTTCGATGACTGTTGATGATTTTACATATCGTCATTGAATTCTAGTTGTGGTTCGTTATCCGAGTTTCTTGAGCCAAGTTAGTTTGTCGGCACTCATGGCCGATACTGAGGTTTTGTGTTTTTTATATAGAAAATTGGCATGTGAATTCAATCACCAAGTATAAAACAAAAACATTTTTTCAATCTTTCATGAAAAGATAATTATTATGCACAAAAGGTTACAAGAAGCAAGTCAGAAGTGGTGGACTCGCTAAACCAGTTACTAGACACGCAGGTATTCGGATACGTCTGCAATTCATTTACAAAATCATTCACCACTGTAAATTTTATGGAAATTTAACTTGGTTTGAGAACAGAAATTCAACTGGAATTGAACTGGTGGTTTAGTGACGGTTTTAATATTGATTGTTTCATTTTGTTTGGGTGTCTCTACTTGAGACTCAACAGTTTACGTAATTGAATAGAATTGAACAGTTTGTACTGGCCATTCATTCTTTACCATTGGTAGGCAAGCTGAGCCTTAAAATAAAAAGTGAGTCTGACTTTTTTTTTGCAAGTGGAAGTAAATGCTACTTGCTAAAATTTGCAAGTGGATAAAAAAATGAAATTCCAACCCTGTACTTTTAATAATAAAACTGCCCATGTCCAGAGTGGATTCAGTACATGCATTCTTTTCAGGTTCACTTTCTACCTCTATTTTTTTTCAATCAAAAGATTCTTTTGTGTGCTAGCATATATAATGACCTCATTTGAAGATACAAAGTATAGATAGTCCTATGAGCGTAGCAGATGAATCTAGAGTTGTCATATGTCTGTCAAATAAAAGAAGCTATTTAGTTGTCATTTTCTTTTATTGCAGAAAACTATTATCAAGTGATAGAAATCCACCAATTGATGATCTTATAGCATCAGGAATACTCCCAGTCTTGGTAGAATGTTTAAAGAAAGAAGATGAGTGAGTATTATCTAAAGAACCTATTGCTGGTGTAGCTTTCCAGTTATAGTCTAGAGAAGAGTCCTGATAATGCAAAACAGGACTAGCAACTCGGATTCATATGATATGATTGTGATTAGGTTGAAATTATCTATAATTCATTCTGAAAGGCTCAGGTGAACCATTAGATTATCTAGATCTAAAATCAAACCTATCTATTACTGTCTGATCTTGATCTTTGTAAAAAAGCCTGCTTTTGCCAAGGGTTATGTAATAGCAGAGATAAGTATCTTTATTAACTCTTTACCAAACGACAAATTTTTGGACTAGTCCAAACTGAAAGCATTTGCAGACAACAAAAAAATGTGAATCAACTGTTTAAATGTGATATAGGAAGGGTAGAAAATGTTGTAGGAAAAGGAGAAAATGCTGGTTACTAGCATTTTCTCCTTTTCCCACAATATTTTCAAAAGCTTTCTTTTTCAGGGTTGTTAAAAGTCAGGATTGTGTGGTAAAGAGTTAAGTGATCCCACAGGAAGTTGGTTGTGTTCCTTGTTCTATGAAACAAGCTTTGCAAAATAACTAGTTACTTTACAGGACAACTGGAATGTGAAATGAATTGTCAATATATAAGGCTAAAACATGCATGTAGGATTTAGTAAAAAAAAAAAAGGAAGATAGATGTTATCAACACTATTCCAAAATTTTGCAGGAAATATTAAGAGTCACTGTACATAATAACTTAAGGTATTAGACTCCTAATAGTAAACAGCTATTTCCACTATAATATTATCCTAGAAAACTTGCTCAGACTAAAAATGAGTATTATTGTACTACTTTACTGAGCATCTTTTTCCTTTTTGTCCTTCCTAGAATTATCATTTATAAATCTAAAACCACTATATTTTGATTACAAATGGATATAGTAATTATCTCTCTTTTTTGGAAACTAACAAAAGTATCAACAAATAATTTCGAGATGGGCATCGAAGGAATTTCTGGTCAGTTAAAAATGTGCAAAAGTATCATATCTGTACAAATATGTCTGTATCGAATGTCAAGAAATTTTATGGCATGCTGCACTAGGCCTATTATGGGTCCACTACCTTAAAATGGGAAAATATGTAATTGTAATTGTACATAGTATGTGTAATAATAGCAATATTATTCACACATTGACTATCCATATATGGAGTGCAACACGCGAAAAGGGCCATTCGGACATTTGCGTAAAGTGTCGTCTCTGATCAGCGTGTGCAGTCCGCACAGGCTCATCCGAAACGATACTTTCTGATTTTATGTGATTTTCTGTTTTACGCAAGTCTACTGTAGCACAAAATCTAATGTGGTCGTAAAGTGCCGCCTCGGATTAGCCTGCGCGGACTGCGCAGGCTAATCCGGGACGACACTTTACGCAAATGTCCGAATGCACCTTTTCCCGTGGTGCACTCCATATCATAAGGGTAAAGAGGAGCTTCTACAACTATTGCACCCGTTCTTTTATTTCAGTGACCCTAAACGACCCTCACTGCAGTTTGAGGCTGCATGGGCTCTTACAAATATTGCATCTGGAACATCAACCCAAACAAGAGCTGTGGTAGATGCAGGTATGTATATATATGTATATATGTTCTGTACTCTTGCCAAGGTCTTTAGTAGCCTCTCATTCCTGCTATACCTTCAAAACCTAAGCCAAAAGTCAGCAAGCTAATCTTATGACCTTGTGTGCAAGGTGTGTTCCTATGTCTGTCTGTGTATTAATTTCAAACATTTTTTTCTCTAAAACTACCTATTCAAATGTCATATAATTTATCTTGCCACACTGTTTTCAAAAATCATACAAAAGATTTCATTCCATTGAAAACTGGTTGCTATGCCAACAGAACTGAAGAATATTGAAAAGCTTTTTAAACTTTCTAACTTTTTACCAAACAATCCCGACTTTTTACGACCCTGAGGAAGAGGACTTTTGAAAACATTTTGGTCAAAGGAGAAAATACTGGTAACCAGCATTTTCTCCTTTACCCATAATGTTTTTTACCCTTCATAACCCTTTCCCAAACAAGCCCTTGTTTTTATGTGTCTGCAGTAAAAGTCTTTTGAAAACACTGTGGGAAAAGGAGAAATTGCTCGTAACGAGCAATTTCTCCTTTTCCCACAGTGTTTTCTACACTTTTTAAGAACTTTTTGCCATTTTGTCCAACTTTAGAATTGTAGTCTGCAAACTCTTTCAGTTTGGAAGAGTCCAAAATTTGTCGTTTGGGAAAGAGTAAAGACAAATTTCAATTTTTAAGTCATATTCATTTTGTTGTCTGCAAATGTTTTCAATTTGGCATGTGTAAAATTTTATTACTACCAACACCTGATTTTTATACATGAACTGTTCTGATGGCTAAAATCTCTCATTTTTTGAAAAGTTTAATATTTTTGGAAATGTCTGTCTGTCCCAAAGATATTGACTTCAAATTTGGGCTTATTGTTAAACATCAAAATGGGAATCCATACCAAAACAGCATTGACACACAAAATATTTTTGATACATTTATCACCCTTCTAATATAGAGATTTCAGTATTAACCCATTACCACACAATCCCTACTTTTGACGCCCCCTAGAAAGAAGCCTTTTGAAAACACTGTGGGAAAAGGAGAAAATGCTGGTAACCAGCATTTTCTCCTTTTACCACAGTGTTTTCTAACCTTCCCAGAACAGATTTCAATTTTTCAGTCACCTTTATTCTGTGGTCTGCAAATGCTTTCAATTTGAACCAGTCTAAAATTTTCTCGTGTGGTCAAGAGTTAAAGGAACTACAAGCAAGATCTGGAATCTCTAGGTTGTGGTGATGATTCATCATGTTACAAAAAAAGTTTGTACCAGACATCTAGTTGACCACCACTTCCTCCTTTTCCAACAATGTTTTTTATCCTATCAGGGAATTTCAGCTAATCTGTGCCACTTTTGAATTAACCATCTGCAGATGTTTTGTCTAAAAGTTGTTCTTTGGGAAAAGGGGCAAAAGATTATATATAGAGAGCAAGTAAGATTGGTCTCAAGTGATTGGATTTTGTTATGGAAAGGTAGAAAACAGTGTAGAAAAAGAAGAAAATGCTGGCTTCCAGCATTTTCATCTTTTCCTACAATGTTTTAGAAAACCTTCCTGTTCAGAGTCATTACTACTGGGGATTATATACTAAAGGGTTAGCTCTTTGCAAGATAAGAGTTGGCCAAATTGGAAGCATTTGCAGATAATGAATTTGGCCCAAATGAAAGCATTTATTTTGATAGGTTTAGAATGTGCCTGAGAAAAGGAGAAAAAGTTAGTTGACAAAATTTTCCATCTCTTCCCATGATTCAGCCTAAATTCATTACCCATGGGATTGTAAAAAACTTGGGGATTTTGATGGTAAAAAGTTAAAAAAAAACAAGAAAGTTCTGTGTATGTACTTTGCCAGTTTGTATTTTGCAGGTGCTGTGCCATTGTTTTTAAAGTTACTGAATTCCCCACAACAAACTGTTCAGGAACAAGCTGTATGGGCTCTTGGTAATATAATCGGTAAGTTAAATGCCCTTTTTCTTGATGGACCACGCAAGCCTTCTTGGTCTAATTTTCATTTTTTTTCTAAATTTGAAAGTAGTGTAACCTGTGAAGGAGCCTTTTTTTTTTTAACCAAGAATGGGAAGAATTGGCAGATAGGGTCTTAGACACCTTCATTGTAAAGACTGAGTGGTCATGTTGCTAGTTTGTCAGATTTGGTCAATATGATTATTTCTATTCTGTCTATTTCTTTGGCAGATCCTCATTCTCTTATACCACATAGGTTATATCTTCATTGCTTCTGTTAGGTTGGTTACTCTTTTAACCTTATATCAAAGTGAACAATTATCCGTTTAAAGTACCTAAAGGAAGAAGGCCTTTAAAAACATTGTGTTGTGTAAAAAGGAGAAAAAGTTGGTAACCAGCATTTTGTCTTTTTCCATCAGTGTTTTCTTGTCTTTTAACAAAGTATCCCATAAGTTGAGCAGTGCTTGATGTGTTGTATGCAAAAACTTTGGGGTATGGTAAGGAGTTACTGTGTGCTTTTGTAACAAATTGACTTCCCATCTGCCTGTTTATTAGTTTTTTCTAATATTCATAGCAAAAATAATCAGAATTGGAGAATAGTAACATACATGATAAATTTTCATTTCAGGTGATGGCCCAGAATGCAGAGACTTTGTGATAAGCCTTGGAGCTGTCAAACCTCTTTTAGAATTCATAAATCCCAGTATACCCTTACCCTTTCTTAGAAATGTGGCTTGGGTAGTTGTAAATTTGTGCCGTAACAAAGAGCCACCACCGCCAGTAGAAACTATCCAAGAAATTCTTCCAGCTTTGAATGTACTTATTCATCATTCAGATACTGGTGTAAGTACATTTAGCCTCAGACTATAGATTCTGTTACATAAGAAATACACAATTGGTTGATCAATTGAACAATGTTTTATGCCATTTTTTACATTATTATACTCCCACGAAATGAATGTCTTCTGGGGTATACTTGAATCAACCTGTCTGTCTGTGTGTCCGTCTCTGTACAAAATACTAGCAATTATTGCCTGTTTCTGTCAAAGTGCTGGCAGGGTTATTAAGTCACATTCAGCGACAGCTCTAGTTTCAGTCTGAAGAAGACAATAGCTCACAATTGTTTGTTTTGACTTATGATTAGATTCTTTAACACCATGAAAAGCCAAGGCCATATTTTCACATGTGGCATAGCCACTTGTGAAAATATGGCCTTGCTTTTCACTAAATGAAAGAAGTATCGATTATATACCAAAACTGACAGTTACCCTCTATAATTATGATTATGCTTCATCCCTGGTATTATTTTTTGCTTTTGTTTACCTAAACAATAGATACTGGTTGACACTGTGTGGGCCCTGTCCTACTTAACAGATGGTGGTAATGAGCAAATACAAATGGTGATAGATAGTGGTGTAGTACCTGTATTAGTCCATCTTCTTAGTCATTTAGATGTTAAAGTACAGGTGAGTTAGCTGGTTACTTTCTTCTTTTGTTTTCTTTTGCATAAACCTTTACTATACAATTCTGACTTTTAATGACCTTGAGAAGGAAAGCTTTTGAAAACATTGTGGGAAAAGAGAGAATGCTGGTTACAGAGAGTGATGGTAACCAGCATTTTCTCCTTTACCCACAATGTTTTCTACTCTCCTGGAAACACCTTTCAATTTTTGAGTTGCGTTTATTTTGTCATCTACAAGTGCTTTGGATTTGTCTAAATTGTTTTGTTTGGTAAACACCTTTAGCATACAGTCCCAAATTTAAAGGATCCAAATGGAAAAGCATTCTGAAAACATTGCGGGAATATGAGAAAACCAGGATTTTGTCCTTTTCTCTTTAAGTTATTCTTCCCTTTCCAAGTACAAGGACAAACCTACGACTAATGCTTTTGGATTCTTAACCCTTTACCCCACAATCCCGACTTTTAACACCCCTGTGAAAAAAGCCTTTTGAAAACATTGTGGAAAAAGGAGAAAATGCTGGTAAACAGCATTTTCTTCTTTTCCCGCAATGTTTTCTTCCCTTCCTAAAACAAATTCCAATTGTTTAGTCTCATTAATTTTGTTGTCTGTAAATGCTTCAACTTGGACCAGTCTAAAAATTTGTCGTTTGGTAAAGAGTTCAGTTTATTTATATGATGTACTATCTCTATTTTTGTTACAGACTGCAGCACTGCGGGCTGTTGGTAATATAGTCACAGGTACAGATGAACAAACTCAAGTGGTCCTTAGCTGTGAAGCTCTCAATCATTTCCCCGCACTCCTAACCCATACCAAAGAAAAAATCAACAAAGTAAGTAAAAAAAAAAAAGGTTTTGTCACATTCATCAGACATTTTGGTGCCATCACCATGGTTTTGTAAGGTTTTGTGGAACATGTGTAAGAATTTTTTCCTCTTTTTAGAGAATGGAAAACATTTTAGCCGAAGAAGAAAACCTTGCCTGTAGTAAGCAGCTGCTCATATTCCTACTATACACATGGATTTGCCAACAGAAAAAAAAGAGGAAACATTGTGTTGGCTGTAGGGCTATGGAAAGGTCTAGTTGTTCAATATTGAGTTTGAGTTGTGAAATTTAGCAATGGCCCCTTTTCTTCTAATGTTGGTTGGAAAGTGGAAAATCATGTGTGGTGAAGTTCTCCTTTGGATAAGCAGGGTTGACTTCATTCTTTATTTATGATGAAAGTGGTACTAGATGCTTGTATTTGTTTTATGTGTGGATGACAGGCTGAGAAAAAGGGTTGCCTGTATGTAGTTTGATTGTGACAGGATGTGTGTTGTTTTTGTCTTGTTTATGTTTCATTTGCTTTGAACTGTGGACCAGAGAACGCCTTTTTGTATTGGTCATGTGATTGATCACGAAGTGCAGTTGAGGCCAGGTTTGGTCAATGATGAAAAATGGAAGTTCCACTGTTCAAAGTTAGCATCTAGATACCATTGTAGGCTCTTGTTAATGAGACAATTGAGCCTCATTCTGAAATAAATTTAATGGGAAAGTTGTTCTACAGTTTTGTTTTACTGTTAACCTTGTTTATATAGTAGATGATTTATTTTTGATCAGTACTGTGCAAAAAATCCAAAATTTACTAGAGTGGTATATCACACGGACATGCTAACACTGTCTACTGGAGACATAAGGAAGAATAATTATTTGTGTACCAATGCTTATTGCATCGTATTTCAGTATTATGTCAATGTATCTATCATAAGACAAGCTGGATGATTGAAAGGCTTCATATTAATGATTCATACTTTCTAAACAATGTTCTGTAAAATTTTGATGTTTCAATAGGTAGAGAAATTATTGGATTTCATTGATTCATTCTGTCTGGACAAAATTCTTTTTTTCTTCTTGGCTAAGCTCATAAAAAATGTTATATTTGTACGGTTAGGTGGGGAAAACATTTGGGGCAACATGATTCGCCACAGCTATGAACAAGTTTCCCAAGTCTCCTGCTCAGCTCGGGGTGACATGATACACCTCAGCCTCGAACAGGTTTCGAAGTCCCCTGCCACCTGACCATTCAAAGAATTTATTATACTGAAAAGTTTTATCATTCTAATGATTGTTAATGGAATTTACTTGTTTTTCGGTGTAAAAAACCTTTTATGCTGACAAAGTAGAATTTCCATTCTGAGTGCCCCAATTCAATGAAAACTGAGGTCTCTGGTTAAATTATGTCACTGAAATCTTGATAATACATTCCAAAACATGCAGCTTGGTGCATAATTATGATGTTAATCTTGATTGACGCAGCCATTTCGGATGTTGCATTCACAGTGTAATTATGTATACGGGGCTAGGGAAAGGGAAACAGCTTTTCCGTTGGTTTTGCCAGTGTATATGATATATATGTTTGGGGCATATTATTCAATCAGATCACGAGAAATTTCTTTGCAGTATAATAAGAAAATAGGTATTGACAATAGAATGTGTATTTTGTAGGAAGCTGTCTGGTTCCTGTCTAATATCACAGCTGGAAACATGAGCCAGGTACAGGCTGTCATTGACAGTGGCTTGATTCCCTTAATTATACATCACCTGGCACAGGTAAGCAATGATTATGAGAAACTTTTTACCAAACGACAAAATTTACCACTGGTCCAAATTGAAAGCATTTGCAGACAACAAAATAAGCATTACTCAAAAATTGAAACATGACTATAAAAGAGTAGACAACATCGTCGGGAAAGAAGAAAATGCTGGATACCCCACAATGTTTTCAGGAGGCTTCTTCCTCTGCGTCACAAAAACCAAGGGTTATTTGATAAAGGATTAACAGATGTGATGTTTTAAACTTTGATCTCATTCTTTTTTTTTTAATGTATATAATTATGTTGTAGCAAAGGCCATTGTTTTTTGACCCATTTTTTTGTTATTTTGTATTCTCTGTTAACCCATTACCACACAATCCCTGCTTTTGACGCCCCAGAGAAAGAAGCCTTTTGAAAACATGGTAGGAAAAGGAGAAAATGTTGGTAACCAGCATTTCCTCCTTTTCCCACAGTGTTTTCTTCCCTTCCCAGAACAAATTTAAATTTTTCAGTCACCTTTATTTTGTCATCTGCAAATGCTTTCAATTTGAACCAGTCTAAAATTTTGTTGTTTGGTAAAGAGTTCAGAATTTTAGAACTTGGGAAATTTTCATTGGTTTTAGCAATGCTCTATGAAAAGAGGATTTAATGCATCCACAAGAAGAATCAGCCTGTGCGAGCTTGCTCAGGCTTACATGGGTTGAAACATTTTGCTTTTGTTAAGTTTCTGCGTGTTCAAGGACCATTCTAGTCCACAATTCAGTTGATTGTTAGACAATATGAATGTTATCTGTCCATAATTATGTGATGAAGTGTTTGGTATAATGTATCACAGACATGTTTTTCATTCCCCTTTTCCAGAGCATGGGTTGTTTACATGCTAAATTGTGTAATTGTGACCCTTCACATAAAAAGGGAGCATCTGGGAATTGCGAAAAGTGTCAACCTTGGTTAAACTGCGTGGATGCACAGGCTGATCAGAGTTGACTCTTTTCGCATTTATAATATTTTCCTTATGAAAAGTAGTAATTCCATCTCACTGTACAATCATATTTGTAGTATCAACTTAAATCGTCTGAAATTGACCTGCACTATCTTTGATCTGTTTACGTCTAATTATTGTACGAAATTCCCAGATTTTTTTGTGTGATGGGTCACAATTTTATTATCTAGTTCTTAAATCTTTACTTGTTCATCTCTGTAATGATAGACACGTGTCTCATTTCATTGATGAGAACGGGAAAGAAACTAATGAAATTTGGTAATAATTGAATTAATGGTAAAGATTTGCTCGTGGTTGTGAGTCCAATAGATCTATGATAGTTGCATTAAGTACATATTTCTACATGATGAAGTTAAATCTTTGTTACAGGGATGAATAGATAAGGATGTTTTGTTTGATGAGGTCTAAAGCAGTACTCACACATCTTTTCTCTCTGTCTTTTAGGGAGATTTCCAAACCCAGAAAGAAGCAGCATGGGCTATTAGCAATTTGACAATAAGCGGTAAAAGAGAACAGGTTTGTTAAAAAAATATTTGGTTGATTTCTTAACCCTTTATCCCCATAAGGCATTTCTATGGTATCTCTAATTGACCCTAAATAACAGTAAGGATGAAGCCATTTCTTATGTGTATGTGACACCTTTTGGTAGTGTAGAAAACATTGTGGCAAAAGGTGAAATTGCTCATCACGAGCAATTTCACCTTTTGCCACGTTTTCCAAAGACTCTTACAAGCAATGCGTAGAAATGAGTATCTATGGAGTAAAGGGTTAATTCTGTGATTGTCACATGATGATCAGTTTCCTTCTGAATCACAATGAAGGACAAGGGTATGCTGTGATAAATTAATGTGGCAGGTATTCACACCTTATTTCATGGTTTCTGGTAGGTAATACAGAAATATCTGTGAAATGTTTTACGATATTTTATGTTTATAACCAGTGAAAATACCTCTATGTTTTCTGCTCTTTGACAGATAAATGGCATAATTTCAGCCTTTGGCATGGGGCGACATGATTTGCCTCAGCCATGAACAAATTTACAAGTCCCCCTTCCACCTGACCATATTACTAATATTGTCTTCTTTATTCTTTTTGGTTGTTACTTATTTGCAGCTCTTTTTTTTTCTTTTTTTTTTCTGTCCATGATATACCCTCTTCTTGAGAAATGTAACTTTTAATTATAAAATGAACACATGCTTTCGGCGGTAGAGCTTTCGGCGGTACAGCTTTCGGCGGTACAACCGCCTTCTTCAAGTGTGATCCTGTGATAGAATCATAGGATTCTATCACAGAATCACATTGAAGAAGGCGGTTGTACCGCTGAAAGCTTGTGTTCATTTTATAATTAAAAGTTTCTTTTCTGTTATATACTATTTGGTTGTTACTTTGTTGCAGCTCTGGCAAGCATTAAACAGCTGCAACAATGACAAGGTGATGATCAATATTTTAACCCTTAGAATACTTATAAACAAATGAAGTTGCTTCTATTGACAGTGTAGGTCAAGATCAGTCTACATGTCGGTAAAGGGCAGTGTCATTCAACTATTCTTAATTTCAGTTCTAGGTCTTAACCAAAGGACTAGCTATATGGTTGACTAAGATAAAATGCTGTTGTTATTTGTAGGACAAAAAAAACCATGCCGTTGTTCACAGGAAGTTATACATGAACATAGGCAGTTCTCTGGTTGTTACTTTTCTACTACAGCACTAGATTTTCTGGCCAACTTGGGCCTCATAAGTTTTATATAAAACTATTGTATAAATATATCTTCAACCAAACATATTCAAAATAATGTTCGATGATTGGTCTTAATTTTTATATGGGTAGCCTAATGTAATTTAAATTACAATGCTAGTAACTCAATTGGCCTAAATTTATGTTCACCAATCAGACAGCTAGCATCTAAATTAGAATTTGGATAGGGTCATGGATTTGCTGTCTGACCTTGACACTACATTTGTCAATATTGTGTGAAATACTTTGATGCGACTGACTTAAGCATCACAGAATTTGGATCTATAGAAAATTTGTTGTCTGGAAGTTGGCTTCATATTTTTCACCACTCTAAGGGTTTATGCATCCTTTGACGCTCTATCTTTTTGGAAACATGTGGAGAAATGAAAGCAAATATATGAAAACACCCCCTAAGGCACTCAAAAAAATTTACATAGAGCTGTTTGGATTCCAGAGCTTGGCACTTGCTTGATTAGTTTGTGTAACAATCCAGAGTAATACTGCCTGGGAGGAAGAACTTCTGAAAGCATTGTGGGAAAATGAGAAAATGCAGATATCCAGTTATTTCTTTCTTTCTCACAATGTTTTCTTTTTGACAATTTATTAGAAAAATTTCATACCTAAAATCAGATATGATTTGTTGCCTTTGGTTTCTTTCAATTTGAACAAGTTTAAAATTTTTCTGATGAAAAGTTAAAACATTACCACACAATCCCTACTTTTGATGCCCCTGAGAAAGAAGCCTTTTGAATACACTGTAGAAAAAGGAGAAAATGCTAGTAACCAGCATTTTCTCCTTTTCCAACATTGTTTTCTATCCTTCCCAGGTCAAATTTCAATTTTTCAGTCACCTTTATTTTTCCGTCTGCAAATGCTTTCAATTTGAACCAGTCTAAAATTTTGTCGTTTGGTAATGAGTTAACATCCTCTTTATTAACCTTAAAAGTTTGAGATAGTGATTTTCCCTTCCTGTAAACTGCCTCTACTGTAGTTAACCTTTATTCTTAACCATCATCAAACAATCCCAAGTTTTTATGTTCCAAGATATAATAAATAAAATTCCCATGTTCAAGATAAAAGGCTCTTGAGGCCATTTTGGGAAAAGAGAAAAAGAAATAAAAATGCTTTTAGCCCTCAATGCTTTCAACCTATTCATGTTACATCAGCTTAGTGGTAAAAGCTAAATATTTTCAGGTCTGTTCTTATTTGTTTGTCAATTATATATTAACTCTATCCCTTTACCTCATAAGGCATTCCTATAGCATCTATAATTGACCCTAGGGTTAGGGTTAGCAAGGGTGTCGCCGTTTCTTATGTGTAAATGACACCTTTTGATAGCATAGAAAACATTGTGACAAAAGGTGAAATTGCTTGTCACCTTTTGCCACCATGTTTTCCAAAAGGCTCGTACATGCAATGTGTAGAAATGAGTATCTCTGGAGTAAAGGGCTATAGCAGGTGACAAAACTTTTTAGACTTGTCCAAATTGTAAGCATTTGAAGACAACTGAATAATGTTGGTTGCTTAAAAGATGTAATTGATCTCTGACAAGAATGAAAGCATGATATAAAAGGAAGAAAATGCTGGTTACTAGTATTTTCTCCTCTTACACCAATGTTTTCAAAAGCTTTCTTATCCCATGATCTTAAAACAATGGATTGTTTGGTAATGGGTCTACAACTTAACACAAAATTTCTGCATACTTGATAGCATTTTGATTCTTTGGTATCCAGAAAACACACACATTTTGTTATAATCTGAAAACTGCATGAAAAAAAAAAAGCATGCAATGGTTGGTGCCTCCAGTATTTTATTGAGTCACCCCAGGATAAAGTGACATGCTGAACATTTTTTAACATGCTGTGTCTGTCATCCATTGCTATGTTTTACCTTGTGTACATTCTAGAGGCCAGATTTTCAGATTTCATACTCACGAAACTCTGCCAGATTAATTTTCTTAACCCTTTACTCTATAGATACTCATTTCTTCGCATTGCTTGTAGGAGCCTTAGGAAAACATTGTGGCAAAAGGTGAAATTGCTCGTCACGAGCAATTTCACCTTTTGCCACAATGTTTACTATACTATCAAAAGGTGTCATAATACACATAAGAAACCGCTTCCTCCTTGCTGTTATTTAGGGTCAGTTGGAGAGGCCATAGAAATGCCTTATGATGGGGTAAAGGGTTAAAGATGTCTGATGATTTTGAAAATAGTTTGTTCAATTCTGACAAATTTTCTACACATTTTTACAGGTGGATTATGTGGTGCAGTGCGGAGTCATCCCCCCATTCTGTAACTTGCTAAGTGTAAAAGACGCACAGGTTGTGAGCGTTGTGCTTGACGGAATTAACAACATACTGAAAATGGCTGGAGAAGATGTTGATCATATAGCGCAGCTGATTGAAGAGTGTGGAGGTATGTTTGTGTACAGTTGTGGCGATTTTATATAGTAACTTGTCAACAGATTTAGAACCCTATAGAGTGGGTACTCAATAGAGTTGTTTCAATGAGCTAGTGCTAATGAAGATGAACTAATCTTGAACAGTAAAATCCATGTTCCTTAACCCATTACCACGCAATCTCTACTTCTGACGACCCTGAAAAAGAAGCCTTTAGAAAACATTGTGGGAAAAGGAGAAAATGCTGGTAACCAGCATTTTCTCCTTTTCTCACAATGTTTCCTACCTGTCACAAAACAAATTTCAAATTTTCAGTCAGTTTTTCGTCTGCAAATGCTTTCGATTTGTACAAGCCTAAAATATTGTCGTTTGGTAATGAGTTAAAGGCTGACTGAATCATGAGATAGATTGCTCCTCTGACATGTAGAAAATGGACCAATAGCAAAAAGTTCCCGTGAACTGGGCAGGTTGACACAGGTCAATACTCTTTGCAGATAGATTAATCCCCCTTTTCATGGACCATTGTGCCCATGAATTAAACTTTATTCACCGAATGAATTAACGCTTTACCACACAATCACAACTTTTAATGACCCTGAGAAAGAGGCTTGTGAAAACACTGTGGGAAAAGGAAAAATGCTGGTAACCAGCATTTTCTTCTTTTCCCACAATGTTTCCTACCTGGCTGGAAACAAATTCAATTTCTAAGTAACATTTATTTCGTTGTCTGCAAGTGCTTTCAATTTGGACCAGTCTAAAATTTTATTGCTTGGTAAAGGGTAAAAGGCTTTCATTCTACTACCTAAAGATTGTTCAGGTAGAAATTTGTCACAAAATATTTGATTGAAATTCCAAGATAGTACTGATAAAGTGTGCAGTCTGATCTTGATCTGTACTGTCTGTAAAAGTGAATTATATTTGGTATTCATGTATTTAACTCTGTATCAAATGACAATATTTCAGGCTCGTCCAAATCAAAAGCATTTGCAGACGACGAAAGTGACTGAAAATTTGAAATTTCTTTTATGAAGGGTAGAAAACAGTGTGCGGAAAGGAGAAAATGCTGGTTACCAGCATTTCCCCTTTGCCTTCAATGTTTTCAAAAGGATGTTTTTTTCAGAGTCATTAAAAGTCGGGATTGTGCGGCAAAGGGTTTAACGTTGACTCTTTGATTTTAGGTTTGGACAAAATTGAGAGTCTACAGAACCATGAGAATGAGGACATCTACAAGCTAGCTTATGAAATAATAGATAACTTCTTCTCGGGAGATGTGAGTAGTTTTATTGTGTGTTTGTGTATCTGTGATTTTGCGATCCAACAAAAAAATCAAATAATTTTTGTTGTAGTTATCTGAATGTTAGAAACTTTTTTTGTATAAAGTAATACCAGTGATTTTTTTACAATTTGCTATAAGTGAGTCCTGGGACTCCCTGGAATGAAAAACTATGAGTCTGAAACCAACTTAACAAGTCCCACCTTTTTACTCATTACCAAACGGCAAAATTTTAGGTTTGTCCAAATCGAAAGCATTAACAGACGACAAAATAAAAATTATTGAAGATTTGAAATTTGTTTTGTGAAGGATAGAAAACATTGTGGGAAAAGGAGAAAATGCTGGTTACCAGCATTTTCTCCTTTTCCCACAATGTTTTCTAAAGGCTTCTTTCTCAGAGGCGTCAAAATTAGGGATTGTGTGGTAATGAAATAAACCCCATTTAAAAAAGATATTGTTCAAATTGTTAAAAAATCTGTATGGTCTGATTTATGAATTGTCTGTCATGGATTCTCTTCACTTTCGTAAGTTAGCCAACTGAAAAGTTTAAGCCAGTGTGACTTGAATTCTCTGTTTCGAATTGGCCGGGGCTGAATCCACGCCGATTGAACTAGCCTTCTCATTATTCTTAACATTTTTATCGATATGTAAGTCACTATGAGTCGGCAGGTCAGACTCTTGTGATTTCGTAAACAAACTAGTTAAAGTTTGTTGTTTGTGATTGGATTTTGCCTTCTTTTTTGGCATTGCTTACGCTTTACAAGATATACGCACTGGATTTTTTTCGACGAAACAGAAATCATTTGAGGATATCGAAATCGCCCGGGTATAAAAAAGATTCAAAAAGTAATTATTTGCCGATGAGGAAATGAAATGATAGTTGTTCAATCATACTGACTACAATTTTCTGCAATTAAGAAAGAAAGAGTAGGCTATGCCTTGAAGAGGATCTATAACGTATGTGCTGGATGTCGATATTCTGTCTACCTGAATAAAAAGAAAAACCGGAAATCATTCCATAGACTAGATTACTTAGGCTAAAAATAGACCGGAAAATGAAGGTACCAGTCTAGAGTAGAAAAATTACTGGTGTTTTGATAGAAAATGTAAACACTTTAATTGATCGGGATCAAACAAAATTTTGCAAAAGGCATTGATATCAAAATCAGTGCGTCTCGAAAATGCGCATATCTCAAAGTTTTGCGTCCTCAGTAATTTCTTTGCGTCCCTGATGGGGGACGCACAGGTAAATGAAACACTGTAATACATGGGCTGATGGGTTTCTTGTTTCTTTCATTATACCCCTGCAAAACAAATGTTTTTGGGGGTATACTGGAATCAGCCTGTCTGTCAGTTTGTCCATCTGTGGGTCCGTTGGTGTGTCCATTTGTGTGTCCCTCCGTGTACAGAATACTAGCAACTGCCTTTTTCTGCCAAAGCACAAAGCACTGGGGTGTATGAAGTCACATTCAGTGATAGTTGTATTTTTTGTGTGTGTGTGTGTGGGGGGGGGTTTGATTATATTAGTAGAGTATATGGTAAACATACTGGGCATTGGACATTCACACAACAGATAAAAAAAAAATCAAACATCAAAGTTTTACTGCCTGATCCTGATCTACACTGTTAGATCTTGAACTACATTGTTTGCAAAAGTTACTTTAGTTTTCAACAAAGGAAAGTATTTTCTCTGTGGAAGAAATAGAAGCTTTTTTACTTGCCCCTTTTTCTGTTTCCTTCTAAATGATTTTATTGTAAGGCTTTATCAAATGAAGAAGACTTTGAAAAAAAGTTTGCAGGAAATCATATGATAGACTTCTCCTTGGACATACAGAAAATTGACCGATAGCGAAAAAATTTTGACCCTGGTCAGCCTGCACGGACTGCGCAGGCTGATCTTGGTTGAAATTTTTCACAGATGTAATAAGCCCCTTTTCACAGAGCATAGATTATAATTGTCGAGCTCTGGTTAAAAAAGAAAATTTTCTAACAACTGACAGAAGCACGAGTTAGACTGGTCCTTGCATCAACAGAAAATTCACCAATAGTAAAAGGTATTGCCTCAGGTCAGCATGCACGGCCTTCATAGGCTGACCTGAGGCAACACTTTATAAGGGAATGACCGAATCTAAGTTGAGAGAACTTGTGGTCAGACCCTTTTGCCTTGTCCTTTGATTGTGTATATTGTTCTGTGTTGTAAATTATATTCTTGTAAAGTACTTGGCAATAAAATATGTTTAAACTAAACACTTTATGCAGATATATTAAGTTCCCTTTTTACTGAGTATGGCTTAACCCATTACCACACAATCCTTACTTTTGATGCCCCTGAGAAAGAAGCCTTTAGAAAACAGTGTGGGAAAAGGAGAAAATGCTGGTAACCAGCATTTTCTCCTTTTCCCACAATGTCTTCTACCCTTCACAAAACAAATTTCAAATTTTCAGTCACTTTTATTTTGTCGTCTGCAAATGCTTTCGATTTGGACAAGCCTAAAATATTGTCGTTTGGTAATGAAATAAGTAAGAATCGTCTCACTTTTATCTTTATAGATTGAAGAAGATCCCTCCCTAATGCCTGATATTGGGAATGAGGGCTACCATTTTGATCCCGCAACCACAATTCCACAGGAAGGTTTCAAGTTCTGACTAGATGAGGATGTTGGAAACATGGTAGAGATCAAGGAGCCCAGTAGTTCCCCTTGTTTGTCAGCCTGTAGGAGTAACACAGCAGCCACCCATACCCATTCTGTAGGCTTGACTACATTCTGTGAAAATCAGTTACTTCATAGTGCAACAAGATTATGTGATTCACCATCAACTTCTGAACTGTCCATGGCTAATCAGTGTAACAGTGATAGCTCCAATAATTCAGTGGACACTTTACCAAGCAACGCAGATTCCAATTATGTTGTTGATGAGAATAGTAACGAGACGGAGAGGGCACGTGACAATAACAATATTAGCGGGCATTTGGCGAATTTTCTGCAGCAAGAGAATCGTGGAGGTCAGGGCGAAGAAATGCAAGGAACGGCAGAGGCAGTAAACACAACTGATCACCTATATAGTAAAGGCTATTCAGGAGACCCTGACATGCTTTCCTGGTATTGCTTAGGCTCTTGTTGATCCCAGCTATTTTAACTCATTACCAAACAACAACATTTTAGGCTTGTCCAGATTGAAAGCGTTTACAGATGACAATGTAAAAGTGACTGAAAATTTGAAATTTGTTTTGTGAAGGGGTAGAAAACACAGTGGAAAAAGGAGAAAACGCTGGTTACCACCATTTTCTCCTTTTCCCACATTGTTTTCTAAAGGCTTCTTTCTCAAGGTCGTCAAAAGTAGGGATTTTGTGGTAATGGGTCAACCCTATACCAAACAATCCCAATTCTTAATGACAAGGAGGCATTTAAGGAATTAGGTGATTGTGGATAAAGGAGATGATGATGGCAGCTAGCAATTTGTTTTGTCACAATGTTTTCCATTCTTTCAATGATAAATCTCAACAGTCGAAACATAAAATTTGTTGTCTGCTAAAGTTTTGATTTTGAGTGATTCCTGTACCAAAAGTCAAATTTGCAGACTTGTCCAAATTAAAATGATGTGAAATCATCATATTATATATGCTCAAGCATATGAGATTTGTCTCTCAAATGATGGAAAATATTGATGGAAAAAGAAAGAAGAAGCTGGTTAACAACAATTTGTCCGCTTCCATTCATGTTTTTAAAGCCGTCCTCGTGTGTGTCAGGATGGGGGATCATTTTGACAACTCGGGGGGTCATTCAGCTCTCCTTGAAATACTTTTGCACTGTGTCATAATTTTATGTACTTCTTTGTCTTAGAATAACTCCTGGCATTGACTTAAATCAAAATAACAAAAACTTGTATCCTAGTATTAGGTTTGAGGATAAGAAGTTTTAACCGGTTACCACACAGCAAACTTTTAGACCTATCTAAATTGAAAACTTTCACAGACGACTATTCCAAAGTGGCTCAAATGCTGCAATTTTGCTTTGATAGGGTTGGAAACTTTGTGGGTGTGGTAAAGGGTTAACAGAGATCCAGATGGGGGAGATAAATTAAAAGGAAAATCACATTACTGATCCCCTAAACTTATGTAGTTGGTACTTACTGGAATTGTCTCTTAGAGACAATTGTAATAGTAAAACATATTACTGACCATAAATTATGATAGGTTTTAGTGAACAATTTTGATGATGTAATTGTTCAAGTATCCAGAGCTCCAGATAGAGGGAGTGATTCTGATTTCAAAATTGAAAACATTAACTATTCTCTGCTAAACTCTATGTTGTGGGTACTCATTAGAATCGTCTCTATGAGACAATTCTAATGAGTACCCACAGCATAGGGTTTTGAAGAGGAATGATAGATTTAGAATTCCATCACTCCCTTTTATCTGAAGCTCTGAGCATCTAAATACTTATCATGTCTGGATCTGTGTTCTATGAAGAGAAAGAGTTGTTCAGGATATAGATTGTTGGATGAATTTATGAACAAACAATTTGCCAAAGAAGTTTATCAACCATTAGCTTCATCCTTTTCCTGACATTTTAGTCGTCCTGAGGTCAAAACAAACTTAAATTGTCTGATTGTTATGAATGTAGTGGACCCATAATACTTCTAGTGCAGCATGGCATAAAATATCTTGACAGTTGATAAAGACAGATTTATACAGACATAATATATTTGCGCATTTTTAACCGACTAGGAATTCCTTTGATGTCTATCTTGAAAATATTTGTTAATACTTCTGTTAGTTTCCAGAAAAGGGAGTTAATTATCATATCATTTTGTAAGGAGAGTATAGTTGTTTTTAGATTTATAAATGATAAATCTAGGAAGGACGAAAGGAAAAAATGGCTTGGTAAAAGTAGTACAATAATACTTATTTGAGCAAATTTTGTGGGATAATATTACCGTGGAAATACCTGTTTTCTATTATGGGTCCACTACGTTAAGTTAAATGCTGGCCATTATTTCAAATGATATGTATAGTTTTGCTGGTTGGTTACCAGACAGATAATTTTAAACTTTTCCATATTGAAATAATTTACAAACGAAAGGTTTGAGTATGCTTTGTTTTTTAGAAAATAATTAAGAGATTGTGGGAAAAGGAGAAAGTGCTCATCACATACATTTTCTCCTTTTCCCATTTTGTTTTCAAAAGCCTTTCATGATTGCTGAAAAACTGGATTGTTTGTAGTGTTATACAGCTCTCTACTTTAATTCATCCTTTACCACATTGTAAAATTTTGGGTTTGTCCGTATTGAATGTTTTTACTGACAATAATTGAAACATTTTTAGAATGATGATTTTTACCCTTATATAGGTGGAAAACATTATGGGAAAAGGAGAAATACTGGTTACCAGCATTTTCTCCTTTTCCCACAATATTTTCTACCCTTCATGAAACAAATATCAAATTTTCAGTCATTTTTATTTTGTTGTCTTCAAATGCTTTCTATTTGGACAAACCTGAAGAGATTAGAAAATTTAGACTAGTCCAAACTGAAAGCACTTGCAGAAGATAAATTTAATGTAGCACAAATGATAGGATTTTGCTGTGAAAGCTTGTAAGATGTTGTGGAAAAAAGAGGAAATGCAAGTAACCAGCATTTTCTCCATTTTTCTAGTCTTTCAAAATTTTTCTTTGTCAGGGTTGTTTGGTAATTGATTGAAGTAAGTGTTTTTTTTTTGTTTTTTTTTATTCCCAGCCAAAGGCGGAGGGATATACTTTTAGTGTTGTCCATCCTTCTGTCCATCTTTCCTTCTGTTCGTCTGTCAGGGACAATATCATTAAACTAAATTTGTGTACAGTAACCTATTCTGCGGATACAGCTTTGTTGTTTGGTTTGATGCGAAATGGCCAACTGGGAGCAATTTGGAATCACATGGTCGTGTAAATTTTTGAAAAGGTCTTTTTCAGTGGGGGATATCATGCCAATGAAATTGCTTGTTGGAATTCCAATAGACAAACCATTTTTAACCTGTTACCATACAATGACGACTTTTAACACCCCTGAAAAAGAAGGCTTTTGAAAACATTGGGAAAAGGAGAAAATGCTGGTTACCAGCATTTTCTCCTTTCCCACAATGTTTTCTTACCTTTCAAAGAAAACTTATTTCATATGAGCCACATTGAAACTCGTCAGCAAATGCTTTCAATTCAGACAGGTCAAAAATCTTGTCGTGTGGTAAAGGGTTAAATACCACCATGTAGAATCATTTTGACTTTTTAACAGTCTTAGGTATCATTGCTGAGGTTTGTAGTCATGGTAGATCATTATCAGATGATATAGGACTAGTAAATCAGGCTTCATGAGTTCAAATTCTTTGAGTGATCCAGCATGGCTCAGTGTAGGACTTGTAACCAAGAGGTTCCAGGTTCAAAATGCAGTGGAAGCTTTCTGTTTTTTGCAGTCCTGAGTGTCCTTGGATAAGGCACTTCAAAGTTGTAGCTTATGCAGGTGGAACCTAAGACAAACATGAGTATGTCACATATTGCCATGATTTGACTGAAATAATGTTAAGGTAGTAGACCCCTTTACCTCTAGTGCTGCACTGCATAGAGTTTTCTTGATAGTTGATGAATACGGATTTATACAGTTATAATACTTTTGCACATTTTTAACGGACCAGAAATTTCTTTATGCCTTTCCTGAAATTATTTGTAGATACTTTTGTTATTTTCCAGAAAAGGGAGGTAATTACTATCTCTATTTGTAATGAAAATACAGTGGTTTTAGATTTATAAATGATAATTCTAGAAAAGACAAAAAGGGAAAAGTGGCTTGGTTAAAGCAGTACAATAACACTCTTTTTAGTCATAGCAAATTTTGTAGGATAATATTATTGTGGAAATAGCTGTTTTCTAGTAGGGGTCTACTACGTTAAAAGGGGGTTAGAACATGATCAATTAGTCAATCTCATACAAGATGGCAAGGCTCTAGAATGTTTGGAAGGGATGAAGGCTTGGTGGTTTTCTTCTTTGTGCAAGTTAACATGTATATATATGTATAGGTGCTTGTTAACTGTACTATTGATTTTTCTGTACTTGTTAACATACATACATGTACGTAGTACTGCTTAATTATTTTATGTGTAATATAAAGTACTTATGTGTTGGGGTTTTTTTGCTTGTTCCTGTTATTTTTATCATACACAATTGTTGTTACTATTTGCTTTTTAAATCTAGTAACCCTGATAAATCCCGATTTTGCAGTTTTATTTGCCAAGTTGTTTTCAGTGTTTTTTTTTTTTAATTATAAATAAAACAAACTGTTTAATTTTAGGTCGTAGTAGCTTTAATTAGAAAAAAGGGGAGGAAAAAAAAAGACACATGGGAATAAGATAGTCATTTCTTTTTCAGTTACTATCTTTTCAGAGTTGAAATACCAATTAATCATTGTCAGTGTGTGAAACTAACTGAGGGTATTAACATACTGAAAATGACTTCATGGCTGTTTGAGCCTTTGAACACAACTAAATTTTGGACTTGTCCAAACTAGAGGCAATTGAAGACAACAATTTATTGTGACTCAAGGTTTACGATTTGTTTTTGAAAGGATAGAAAACATTGAGGGAAAAGGAGAAAATGCTGGTAATGTTACCAGCATTTTCCCCTTTTCCCACAATGTTTTCAAATGTCCTGTTTTTCAGGGTTGTTTAAAGTCAGGATTGTGTGGTAAAGGGTTTATCATACTGAGTGAAAAAAATACTTAACAATGTATGTCTGTGATCAGCAAAGTAGCCATCATTGTTCAATGGACTTGTTTCCAAACAGTTTTGGGTTTAACCTTTTACAACATGCTCCAGTGGTTTATCGATCCTGAGTCAGAAACCTGTAGAAAACATAATTTTCTACCCTAGCTATGATAAATTCCATTCCTTGAATAACTTTTTAGCTCACCTGAGCACAACGTGCTCAAGGGGAGCTTTTAGGATCACCCGGTGTCCGTCGTGCGTCAGTGCGTCGTGCGTCCTCAACAATTCTTTAAACATCAACTCCTCCTAAACCGCTGGGCGGATTTGGACCAAACTTGGCTGGAATGTTCCTTGGGAGGTCCTCTTTAAAAGTTGTTCACAGAATTTGATTCCGTCAAAAACTCTGGTTGCCATGGCAACGAAATGGAATTTTTTAGCAAATTCTTTAAAAATCTTCTTCTCTGAAACCGCTGGCCAGATTTTAAAATAATTTCACACAGATGTTCCTTGGGTGACCCTTTTCAAAAATTGTTCGTGAAATTTTGATCCGTCAAGAAACATGGCTCTGGTGAATGGGGGCTTCTTGCACTATACAGAAATGAAGAAATTCTTAAAAATTCTTCTTCTCTGAAACCGCTGGCCAGATTTTAAAATAATTTCACACAGATGTTCCTTAGGTGACCCTTTTCAAAAACTGTTCGTGAAATTTTGATCCGTCAAGAAACATGGCTCTGGTGAATGGGGGCTTCTTGCACTGTACAGAAATGAAGAAATTCTTAAGAATTATTCTTCTCTGTAACCGCTGGTCAGAGTTTAAAATAATTTCACAGAGATGTTCCTTGGATGACCCTTTTCAAAAATTGTTCGCGAAATTTTGATCTGTCGAGAAACATGGCTCTGGTGAATGGGGGCTTCTTGCACTATACAGAAATGATGAAATTCTTAAAAATTCTTCTTCTCTGAAACCGCTGGCCAGATTTTAAAATAATTTCACACAGATGTTCCTTAGGTGACCCTTTTCAAAAACTGTTCGTGAAATTTTGATTGGTCAAGAAACATGGCTCTGGTGAATGGGGGCTACTTGCACTCTATGGAAATGAAGAAATTCTTGAAAATTCTTCTTCTCTGAAATGGCTGGACAGATTTTGAAATAATTTCACAGAGACGTTCCTTGGGTGACCCTTTTCTAAAATTGTTCGCAAAATTTTGATTGGCCAAGAAACATGGCTCTAGTGAATGGGGGCTACTTGCACTATATGGAAATGAAGAAATTCTTGAAAATTCTTTTTCTCTGAAACCTGTGGTCAGATTTTAAAATAATCTGACAGAGATGTTCCTTGGGGGACCCTTTCCAAAAGCTGTACATATAATTTTGGTCCATCAAGAAACATGGCTCTTGTGAATGGGGGCTACTTGCACTATATGGACATGATGAAATTCTTTAAAATTCTCTTTCTCTGAAACCCCTGGTCAGATTTTGAAATTATTTCAGAGAGATGTTCCTTGGGTGACCCTTTTCAAAACTTGTTCGTAAATTTTGATCCATCAAGAAACATGGCTCTCATGGATGGGGGCTACTTGCTCTTATACAGAAATGAAGAATTCTTAAAAATTCTTCTTTTTGAAACTGATGGTCAGATTTCGAAATGACTTTTACAGGTGACCTTTTGAAAATTGCTTGGCAAAATTATAAATTTGGTTCCAATGTTTCAGTACCTCAAAAAAAAAAAAAAGACTATGGTCATCTCAAAAATTCAGGTGAGCGATCCAGCGCCATCTTGGCCCTCTTGTTAATTGTCATCTGCAAGCAAATGCTGCAAATTTTGGAAGTGTACATATTTTGTACATGGTACAGAAGTTGAAGAGCTTGGAGAGGGTTTTTTGTGTTTGAAATTGGAGGAAAGGAGAACTTGAAACATCCCCCCCCCCCACCCCCTTTTCATCTTGTAAAGAATGAATGAGGGAATAGTTCCTTATCCCTTTCCCAAAGAAGACCAGGTTTTTACGACCCTGAGATTGAAGCCTTTTGAAAACATTGTGGGAAAAGGAGAAAAAGCTGGTAACCAGCATTTTCTCCTTTTCCCACAATGTTTTCTACCCTGCCCGAAACCAACTTCAATTTTTGAGTTACATTTATTTTGCCATCTGCAATTGCTTTCAATTTGGACCAGTCTAAAATTTTGTTGTTTGGTAAAGGGTTAAATAAGACAAGTTTTGAAAACGATTCGGAAAAAAGGAGGAAATGTGGGTAACCGTTAACTTGGCCTATTCCAACAATATTTTTCAACAATTTTTTTAGCCGCTTTGCCACATCTAATTTGTCATCTGCAAATGCCTTCATTTTTGTCCAGTCAAAAAAAATTTCATCAGGTTAACGCTTTACCACACAATCCCGACTTTTGATGACCTTTGGAAAGCAGTCTTTTGAAAACATTGTGGGAAAAAGAAAATTCTGGTTACCAGCATTTGCTCCTTTTCCCACAATGTTTTCTCTCCTTTTTGATACAAATTTCAAATTTTCAGTCAGTTATATTTTGATGTATGCAAATGCTTTCAATTTGGACCAGTCTAAAATTTTGTCGTTTGGTAAAGAGTTAATTTCTTAGTAATTACAATTAGCTGAAATTTTTTCGTTGATTTACTGCCATTTATTTTGAATTACTCAATTGTTAGCAAACTGTTATTTACCGCTTTGAATCTTTTCATCTGTGTGAACATCCATTTTCAAATTTCTTTTTATAAATATCATCTTTTTAATGATAATGTGTGTGTATTTATAAATTCAGTAGTTCTTGAATTTTACTCAATGAAAAATCATCTCAGTGGTAAATTGGATTATGTTTAACTCTTTACCAAACAACAAAGTTTTAGACTGTTCCAAATTGAAAGGACTTGTAGTCGACATAAACGTCACTCAAAAATTGAAATTTGTTTCTGGCAGGATAGAAAACATTGTTGGAAAAGGAGAAAATGCTGGTTACCAGCATTTTCTCCTTTTCCAACAATGTTTTCAAAAGGCTTCTATCTCCAGTTCGTAAAAACAAGGGATTGTTTGGGAAAGGGTTAAAGATGAGTATTTTATTCAGTAGAAATTCTCCTCTCCCCATGATGTTATGAAAAGTCTTCTTTGATGTCTTTGAAACACAGGTTGTTTGGAATTCCCACAATGTTTTTTACCCTACCAAAATGAGAAATCATTATTTGATCTACATTTCATTTTTTGTCAGCAAATGCTTTAGATTTGGTGGAGTCCAGAAATTTGGCACTGGAAAGGACTAATGCAAGCAATTACTGAGGTACCAAGGAAGGCAGTTCTATTGAAAAAAACTCCAACAAGCCCCTGTTTACAAGTACATTTTGAGTACCTTGCTGGCTTAACGTACCTCATTACCATACAACAAAGTTTTACACGATTTCAAATTGAGAGAATTCATAGACAACAAACAAATTGTGGATCAAATGCTTATATTTGCCTTTGAAAGGCTAGAAAACATAGTGGGAAAAAAGAAAATGCTTGTTATCAGCTTTTTCTCTTTTCCTACAATATTTTCAAAAGACTTATCTCTTTGGGTTGTCCAAACTTAAGAATTTTGAAAAAAAAAAAGAAAGTTCATACAGGCTGGATTGTACATTCAGATGTCAAATATTCATGTATTAATCAGAGCTCCAGATAAGGAGTGATGGTATTCTAAATCCATTATTTCTCTTCCAAACCCTGTGTTGTGGATACCAATTAGAATTGTCTCGATGAGACAATTCTAATGAGTATCCACAACATGGGGTTTAGTGGAGAATTTTCAATTTTTTCAAATTTGAAGTCAAACTCTCTCCCGCTATCTGGAGCTCTTTATCAATTAAGCATTATCTTCAAAACTAATTCCTCATTGCTTTTGTAGAAAATGTCCAGCTATATGAACATTTGAGTAATTTTTGCAGGCAGTAGAGATGCCGAGATCAGACTGCACAGAAAATGCAATCTGATCCTAGAATTTAGTGGAGATGTGTGGCTCCATCAAGATGAATTTCACTTTCTCTTGTTAAGTCATTACCAAACGACAATATTTTAGATTGGTTCAAATTGAAAGCATTTGCAGACGACAAAATAAAAGTGAAAATTTGAAATTTGTTTTATGAAGGGTACAAAACATTGTGGAAAAAGGACAAAATACTGGTTACCAGCATTTTCTCCTTTTCCCACAATGTTTTCTGAAGGCTTTTTTCTCAGGGGCGTCAAAAGTAGGGATTGTGTGGTAATGGGTTAATTGATTAGGAGTGCATATGTTACTTGCCACAGTGACTCTATGGGTTCCTCAGGCAATGAATGAAACACCACAGAAAATACACCCCAATGTTCAGTATTTTGACTTGTCTCCCGCAAGAGTTTTCGGACTGTTTCAAAACTATGGAAAAACTTGTTAACTGAAATACTGAACAGTAGAGTGTAATTTTTCATAGTGATTCATTTGTTCTGTCTAGCACATATTCTGAATCATACTCACACTAAATTTACTGAATTGTGTGCTTATGTCTTTTGTTGCAATGTATTATTTTGTCCATGATAACTGTTAGTAAGAAAATATGCCGAGCCGGGCAGCCCAGTTGATAACACACAGGGTTTTAAACCAGGGTTCAGGGGTTGACCCAATTTTTCCGGAGGATTGAAGAGGATCCATTTGTGACCTTCTGGGAACTGCAAAAAGTGTCAGCCCTGGTCAGACTGCGTGAATTGCGCAGGCTGGCCTGGGTTGACATTTTTCGCTTTAATGACATTTTCTGTATAAGTGGTCATTGTACATTATTCTAGAATGATTTATGAATTATCAACTTAAACTTACTTGCGCTATCATTGATCTGTTTTCATCTAATTGATGTTCACAATTCTATTACCAGATGGTCCCTTTTTGCGTGACATTTGTATCTCACTGCCGATCACTGTTTTTTACAAAGGATATATTGGAAAGGAGCTGGTTGCTGGAGAAGAATATTGTGCAAAGAAACTGGTAATATAAAATCTGGGAAAGCATGGGAAGGTTCACTGCCTGCCATGCCAAAACTGAAATGATAGTGAAATCTGTGTTTAACTCTTTACTACACAACGTAATTTCAGACTAGTCCAAGTTGGACGCATTTGCAGACAACAAAATCAATGTGACTTAAAGATTGAAGTTTGTTTTGGGACAGGAAGAAAACACTGTGGGAAAATAAGAAAATACTGGTTACCAGCATTTTTTCCATTTCCCAAAATGTTTTCAGAGGGTTTCTTTCTATGGGTCATTTTAACATAATAAACGAATGAATTAACCTTTTTGCAAGGGTTTAACCTTTATCAGCTTGTTTGATTATGAGTTTAGTATTTACTACATGATAACTAGATTTAATGACCCTGTGAAAGAAATGAGAAATATTTTGGTAAAATGAGAAAATGCTAGTCAACAGTGATTTCTCATTTGCCCACAATGTTTTTACCTGTTAGAGGACAAATACCAGGGCCTGTATTCATCAACCATTCTTAAGAATGTTCTTTGTCTTATTCACTAGAATTTTCTACATTTGTAAGTAACACACCTTCTGATTGGCTAAACAAATCAGAAGTTTTGTAACTTACAAATTTAGAAAACCTTAAGAAAAATATTCCCAAGAATTGTCGGTGAATACGGGCCCTGAATTTAAAAAAAACACTTGAATTCTCACTTGTATGAATGAATATTTTTCCATGAACTGAGTATTTAATGTTAATTTTAATTGACAAGGTGTTGATCAACTGATAGTTTCTCCTAAGATAATATCCATCTAAATTCTATTAAGATTTCAATGCATTATGCTGACTTTCCTATTTTGATGTTGAATACCTCTACCTACATTTATCATGGGTGAAGTATACTAATGTACTGTTTATACTATTGTATACTATTGTCATATTTATGTATTATAAAAAGTTAGCAGGCATTCCACTGAGTAACTGCTGGCTATTACAGGGAATTATTTTACTTGAAATTTTTTGTTTAAATTATGCACTGCCATACCTTATAAAATATAAACAATCTTTTTTTAAATGTGGTAGCCTCTTAGATATTTAATGAGGGCATGGTTGTTGGAAGTTTTGTGTGTCTATGTGAAATGTTGCAGTATCTTTTCCAAGTAACAGACTTTTTTCATTAACTCTTTATCAAGTGACAGAATTTTTGACTTGTCCGAATTGAAGCATTTGCAGGCAACAAATTAGATGTTGTTCTGTTGATTGGATTAGGCAATGGTAGAGAAAACTTTGATGGAAAAGAAGAAATTGCTGCTTGCGACCATTTTCTTCCTTTTCCTGTTTTAAAAGCTTTCTCTGTAAGGGTCATTTAACTCTTTACCACACGAGAAAATTTTAGACTGGTCCAAATTGAAAGCATTTAAATTTTGCAGACAACAAAATAAAGGTTACTGGAAAATTGAAATTTGTTCTGGGAAGGGTAGAAAACACTGTGGGAAAAGGAGAAAATGCTGGTTACCAGCATTTTCTCCTTTTCCCACAGTTTTTTCAAAAGGCTTCCTTCTCAGGGGTGTCAAAAGTAGGGATTGTGTGGTAATGGTTTAAATAGGGGCTTTATGGAAGAGGGATTGCCTCTCACCACACAAAGTCAAATAATTTCCCATTTGCAGTATGCAGCAATTGGAATTATTCAAAGAAAATAGCAGTACGTATGTTTCAGGGAGCTGCCTTTGTTCCTACAATGTGTTTCACATCACTGTTGATCTGTATTTTCTCCTTTTCCAACAATGTTTCAAACCCATTAACCCTTTACCACAAAATTTTGACTTTTGACGACCCTAAGAAAGAAAACTTTTGAAAACATAGTGGGAAAAGGAGAAGATGCTGGTAACCAGCATTTTCTCCTTTTCCCACAATGTTTTCTACCCTTCCAAATCAAATTTCATTTTCTGATAAACTTTTATTTTGTTGTCTGCAAATGCTTTCAATTTGGACTGGTCCAAAATTTTGTCCTTTAAAGAGTTAAAAGCACTAGTAACAATTTTTGAGTCTCACTGATTTTGCCAACAGCAAATTCTTTAAATTGAAAATATGGGAAAGAGTCAAAACATTGGGGAAACAGCAGGAAATGCTGGTATCTTGCATTTACCGCTGAACAGAATAGATCTTTAAATGCTTAAGAGTTTTAGAACCGTAGTTATACTTAGTCTTAATATAGATATTTTACTAAGCACAAGAAAGTTGCAACATAATAAGGTATGGTAGATGTAAAATGTTTGAAACATAACCATTTACCTCAGTATTCTCTTACTGTCATCATTTTTAATTGAAATTATACCTCCTGAATTAAATCTTAGTTTGAAAAAGAGAGAAACCCACTAACTTGGTAAAATTAAATAACATTAGTAGTCAAAAGAATATTTTGCTTATGAGGAATTTCTGTTGCTGCTGCACTGTTTTCAAAAGTGGTCCACTGAAATTAGAAAAGTCATCTACAAGCAGAAAGTGTTTAAGTCTGCACTGTACCAAAGGATAAAATGTTGACTTTTTAGTTATGGAGGCTTTTTGCAGATGACTACTAAAGAGTGGCTTGACTAACAAGATTTTTGGTTGGATAGAAATCATTGTGAGAAAGTAAATAATGCTTGTATAAAGCAATTTAAGTTTGGCTTTTTTTTTTATTACATAATTTTAATTTTTTTTTATGCGGGTAGAGACATAAAAATAACCACATAAAGTAGTTTTTTTTTTTCTCAGCAGGAGAATTAATAGTAATGTGTAGAGAATACTTGGGTAATATATATAGAATGAGCTATGCTTTGTGAAAAGGGAGCTTAATGCATTTGCAAAAAGTATCAACCCAGGTCTGCCTGCACAATCTGTGCAGGCTGACCTGGGCTGGAACTTTCCCCTATTGGTCAATTTTCTGTTTGTCAAAGGGCCAATCTACCCCATGATTAGGTCAGTTAACCCTTTACCCCATAAGGCATTTCTAAGGTATCTCAAATTGACCCTAAATAACAGCAAGGATGAAGCCGTTTCTTGTGTGTATATGACGCCTTTTGATAGCATAGAAAACATTGTGACAGAAGGTGAAATTGCTCGTCACAAGCAATTTCACCTTTTGTCACAATGTTTTCCAAAGGCTTCTTCAAGCAATGCGTAGAAATGAGTATCTATGGAGTAAAGGGTTAAAAAAGTGGTCCCTTTGGATCCATAATTGTATTATGACTTGGGCTAGTATTGTGTATAACAGAGATGCAATAAGCCCCCTTTTGCCAGAGCATTGCTCATAATTGTATATTTGTATTTTATGGTATTAAGCTCAAAGCATTTTAAAAGCCACACAGCAGTGGAATGACTGTTAGACTGGTCAATGTTATTTTGCTATGTTCATTTTAAACAAAAACATGCAATCAAGGAGGACTTGCCGTACCAGAGTCGAGCACATGTGGGATGTTGTACATAGCATTACTAGTTCTTAAATTTGTTTTTTTCCCTTTAAACCCGCATGAATGTTTCGACTTCTGGTAAGGGCATGTTTTCTCCTTGAATTATTATTTTGTGAAAATATTTTAAAATTGTTGGAATACCATGAAATAAGTGAGAGGCATAGTTGGTTAAAAAGTATAAAAAAGGAAATCTGAATAAATTGGATTTAGCAGGTTTGTCCGAAGACATGTTGAATGGAAGACAAGTTGTATAAGAATTACAAAACGGCAGACTTTCATGATGGCAAATAACATGAGATGATCTTTAACTCTTCTAGCACCCTATAAACTCAATAGAAAAAATGCAATTCCAGAACTGGCAGCAAAAACACTGTAAAAGGTGCCAAACAACTTTAAAAAAAATGCAGTGTCAGCTTTTTCAGTGTTCTTCCTTCCCTTTAACCCATTACCACACAATCTTAACTCGTAACGACCCTAAAAGAGAGGCCTTTCAAAAACATTGTCAGAAATGCAGAAAATGCTGGGAGCCAGCATTTTCTCCTTTTCCCACAATGTTTTCGACCCTTTCAGAAATAAATTTTCACTTTCAAATCACTGTAATTTTGTCGTCTGCAAATGTTTTCAATTTGGACTGGTCTAAAATTTTGTTTGGTAAGAGTTGAAGGGTTTACAAAAAATAACCTGTGAGCTTAGGCATTGTATCCTATTGAAACACTGGCAAGCCTAGTTCTTTTCAAGCGTTGGCTCAGTCTAAGTTTTAGTATCCTATGATAGAGTATTCTTTGTTTGCCTTAGTTGTATTCACAAGAGCATTTATCTTTAATGTAAAGCTATGATGCCTTTCAGTTATTCAATGGTTTTCAGCAAGTGTTAAGTCTTTCATAATGTTTCTGAAAGTTTCAATTTCAGAACCAATTTAAAATGCGATGAAAAAATGTCAAAAAAGTGCATGGAATTTTTGTATACATGCAATACAAAAATGAATAAAGCAATGAAATTTATATCAATGAATGAATAAATGTTGGGAGTGCTGATTAATATCAGCGTTCTCAACTCATTCAAAATGTCTGACTTCCTGTTGTTTATGTATCCACTCTCCTGTTAGACTGTTCACATTTAACCCATTACCACACAATCCCTACTTTTGATGACCCTGAGAAAGAAGCCTTTAGAAAACATTGTAGGAAAAGGAGAAAATGCTGGTAATCAGCATTTTCTCCTTTTCCCACAATGTTTTCAACCCTTCCCAAACCAAATTTCAATTTTTCAGTCACAATAATTTTGTCGTCTGCAAATGCTTTCAATTTGGACCAGCCTAAAATTTTGTCGTTTGGTAATGAGTTAAACTTTATTTGGCCTTGAAAAGGTAGAAAACAACATGGGAAAGTTATAAAAATGTTTTTAACCAGCCTTTTTTTTTTTTGCACCTATTTTCAAACTATTTCTTTCTAGGGGCAATTTGGTAAGGATAACTTTGATAAAGGTTACTGTAAAGAATGTGTTGATGCTTGGCATCATAACTAACATCTGAAGTGCGTAACTCTTTACCAAACTACAAAATTTTAATCTTGTCCAAATAGAAAGCAGTTCTAGATAACAAAATTAACTCAAAAAAAGAAATTTGTTTTGGGAAGGGTAGAAAACATTGTTGAGAAAAGGAGAAAATGCTGGTTACCAGCATTTTCTCCTTTTCCCACGATGCTTTCCAAAGGCTTCTTTCTCAAGGTCATGGAAACTCAGGATTGTTTGGGATAGAGTTAACCCATAACCAAAGGACAATATTTTAGACTGATCCAAATTGAAAGCATTTGCAGACGACGAAATAAAAGTGACTAAAAAATTGAAATTTGTTTTGTGAAAGGTGGGAAAAGGAGAAAATGCCAGTCACCAGCATTTTCTCCTTTTCCCACAATGTTTTCTAAAGGCATCTTTCTCAGGGGCACCAAAAGTAGGGATTGTATGGTAATGGGTTATGGTGGGTTTTTGTGATTGTGCTGGATCCCTTTTCTGTAGTGTGTTATGCAGGCATCGAGAATGATCTTGTGTGCAATCTAGAGGCCACATTTTCAGTCAAAATCATGACAAGTGCAGAGTCTTTGTTGGGAGTTTCTTTGGCCAAGACACTTCAGAGCCTTAGCCTAATACTAGTCTGAATTCAAGAAAATATCTGAATATGTGAGCTGTTGCCTCGATATGACTGAAATAATGTTAAAAGTGGCATGGAAACCAAGCAATCATGAAAAGTGGTCTGAATGCTTGTCTAGCGGATGTCTTGGACAAGTTGAACAAGAGGGGCTGTATCGCTCCAGTGGCTTTTTAACCCTTTACCACAAGATTTGAAGTGTTTATGACCTCAAAGAAGAGGGCTTTCAAAAGCAATGAACACTGTCAGGCAATACAAGCATGTTTATTCATTGGCATGAAAGGTAAAGTGCTTGGGAAAAAAAACCAAGAAGGCCATGATGGCCTTGTATCGCTCCACTGGCTACCAAGTCAAAACACTACAAGCCAAACATTACGGCACTTGGCCGATTGGTTTTTAACTGGAAGGCATACAGAATTTTCTTCTAGAAAATCCTATGAGAAACTTATGACCCAAGGGAAATGCCTTTTTTGGCAACAAAACTACAATTACTTGAATCCTGGTGGAGGTCCACAAGATACAGCCCCATACCAAATAAAACAGGTCTAGAATGTGTGGTTATAAACAAGAACATTTTCAAAGTTTGCTCAATAAAAGATCCTGCAAAACATGAGACCCATGAGACAGGTTAGCCCTAGATCTTCTGGTTAGTCAAAAGAAAATTTATCAAGTTTTCACTATAAAAGCCCATGTGACCCCTGGAGTGGGGCCAAACTTGACCCTCAAGGTTATAATTGTGTCTTCTCAGTAGAGGCACACTACATAAATCTAAAACATGCAAACTTTGGTAGCCCTAGGCCTTGTGGCTACATAATTATGAGTAGATTTTCAGAGTTTCCCTACATAAGTCCAATGTAAAAATTGTGACCTCGGGGCGGGGACAAATTTGACCCCAGGGCTATAATTTGGACACCCTTGGTACACAATCACCACATAAAGCTACAGGCCAAATTTGGGAACTCTAGGCCCGATGGCTACATACAAAAGGAATTTTAAATTTCTCCCTATAAGCCCATGTAAAATTGTAACCCCTGGGGCTGGGCCAACTTTGACCCCAGGGCTATAGTTAGGACAACCTTGGTAAAGGTCCACCAGCTAAAACTACATGCCAAATTTGAAAGCCCTAGGTCATATGGCTAGGTAGAAGAAGAATTTTATAGTTCTCCCTATATAAGTCCATGTAAAACTTGTGACCCGGTGGGGCAGGTCAACTTGACCCCAGTGACTTTGTAGAAGTCCACTAGATAAAGCTACATGCCAAATTTGGTAGCCCTAGGCTCTATAGCAAAGTAGAAGAAGAATTTTAAAGTTCTCCCTAAATAAGCCCATATAAAACTTGTGACCCCCACGGGTGCAGGGCCAATTTTGACCCCAGGGCTATAATTTGGAGAAACTTGGTAGTGGTCCACTAGATAAAGCTACATGCCAAATTTGGTAGCCCTAGGCCTTACGGTTTCAGACAAGAAGATTTTCAAAATTTTTCAGTTTTGTTGCCATAGCAACCAGAGTTTTTGAAGGAATCAAATTCTTTCAAGAAATTCTGAAGGGGTCCATGGCAGGATCATTTCTATGAAGTTTCATCAAAATTGGATGAGTAGTTTCAGAGAAGAAGATGTTTGAAAACCTGAATGATAGAAACCTTATTTTTAATTTAATATTCCATTCATGTGAGCATAACTATTAGCATCAAAATGAATCACTGTCCCTGAAAACAAAGTATTTTCTATCAAAAAACTTAAATCTCTAGCACCAATCATGTATCACTACAGTTTGATTCTGAAAAGGTCCATGGCAGGATAATTTCTTTGAAGGCTCATCAAATTTTGATGGGTAGTTACAGAGATATTTGAGATAATTCAATGCATGGACGCACGACTGACACAGGGCCATGACATAGGCCCCCTTGCCTTCGTCCAGTGGAGCTAAAAATTGGATATGCTAGATCAAAAAGAAGGTCACTTTGACAAATCTTTGGAAAACCTTATGTGCACTCTGGAAACTTTCATTTAAATTGTGATGGAATTTGGTCGATTGATTTAAATGATGATACCTTGACCATTTTTAGTTTCAAAGAAATCATTTAGGTATTGTAGCTCTTGTGTCATCTGCATTGTCTATGACATCCTCATGCAAAATCCTCAAATTGAGAAACAGGGAAAGTGGTTTTTGCGTATTGTTCCAAGCAGTTTAGATATGAAGTTTCATAAAATTTGGTCCAGGGGTTGTGGAGAAACGGCATCAACTCCTAAACCACTGAGCCAATTTGGACCAAACTTGGCTGGAATGTTCCTTGGGAGATCCTCTTTAGAAATCCTCTTTAGAAACTGTTCACAGAATTTGATTCTGTCAAAAACTCTGGTTGCCATGGCAACCAAATGGAATTTTCTATGAAATTCTTTAAAAATCTTCTCAGAAACTGCTGGCCAGATTTTGAAATAGTTTCACAGAGATGTTCCTTGGGTGACCCTTTTCAAAAAGTGTTCACGAAATTTTTATCCGTCAAGAAACATGGCTCTGGTGAATGGGGGCTACTAACACTATAGGGAAGTGAAGAAATCCTTAAAAATTCTTCTTCTCTGAAACCGCTAGTCAGATTTTGAAATAATTTCACAGGGATGTTTTTGGGTTGACCCTTTTCAAAAATTGTTCTTGAAATTTTGATCCGTCAAGAAACATGGCTCTGGTGAATGGTGGCTACTTGCACTATAGGGAAATGAAGAAATTCTTAAAAATTCTGGTTACCAGCATTTTCTCATTTTCCCGCAATGTTTTCAATAGGCTTCTTTCTCAAGGTCATAAAAAGTCCGGATTGTGTGGTAAAGAGTCAAGCTTTGAATCAAGAGACCAGTCACTTGTTACAAGATTCCACCTGTTTCCTGTAATTTTCACAACACTGTGTCCGCTGGAGGGGTACAATTCTGTATCTGAATTTATATTGAAATGAGTCAACAACTTTTGATGTCTAGATCTTTTACTTTTGATATAAAAAGAGCCCCCCTTCCACCCGCCTTCTAGCAAGTAATCTTTGAACCCCTGCCATTACCTCTGACATAGGAGGCTAAACTAGAGCTGTTACTGAATGTGACTTAACACCCCCGCCAGCACTTTGACAGAAAAAAGTGTCAAGATCAAGGGGAGATAATTCCTCACCCCGGAGGAGTTGACACTTGAAAATTGCGTCTTGCAAACTTTCAATATATGATCAGTATATGTGCAGTTTCAATACAATTGAAGTAAATCTGTAGGAGGAGTTCGCTACACAAAATTACTAGTATTTTGTACACAGACAGACAGACAGACATATGGACAGACAGGCTGATTCCAGTATATCCCCGAAAACATTCACTTTGCAGGGAAATAAATATATGAAACCTCCACTTAGCACATTGTGCCATGAAGGGTACATCAGTTACTGTTAGTATAGTTTTTAATGGAACATTTTCCAGGAGATATGGGCTGTCATAGAAAGATCACAAGTCGATAAACAGATAGAAAGATAGACAGTCTACTTAAAACAATACATCTACATGTACTCCAGATCAGTAAGACCAGAAACATAATACTACTCCCTGCCAAGAAGTAAAACATTAAAATATCTATGAATATATAGTAAAAGAAATTTAATAGTGGGCTCATAAATGAATTCTTGACTGATAAAGAAAATACATGTATATGTTAATGTTAACCCGTTCAGAAACAATATCAATAGGTTTAACTCTACAAAGTGATAATATGTACCACCAGCCAAAATTGAAAACATTTGCAGATAGCATATGAAATGCCTTAACCCTTTACAAAACGACGAATTTAATATTAGACTGGTCCAAATTGAAACCACTTTTAAGCAACAGAAATAATGGTAACTCAAAAATTGAAACCTGTTTCCAGCAGGGTAGAAATCATTGTGGGAAAAAGGAGAAAATGCTGGTTACCAGCATTTTCTCCTTTTCCCACAATGTTTTCAAAAAGGATTCTATCTCTGGGTCGTAAAAACCAGGGATTGTTTGGTAAAGGGTTAACTCTTTACCAAATGACAAAATTAATTTTGGACATTTCCAAATTGAAAACATTTGCAGAAGACAAATTAAATTTCACACAACTGACAAAAATTTGATTTGATAGGGTAGAAAACATTGTGTGAAAAGGAGAAAATGCTGTTTAGCATTTTCTCTTTTTCCAAAGATGTTTTCAGAGGCCTTTACCCACAGATCATCAAAACTACTGAGAAAAGATTAGCCCTTTCCCAAACAACAAAATTTTAGACTGTTCCAAAGTCAAAGCAAATGCAGATGACAAAATAAACGCAGGTCAAAAATTAAAGTTTGTTTCCAGTAGGGTAGGAAACATTGTGGGAAAAGGAGAAAATGCTGGTTACCAGCATTTTCTCCTTTTCTCACAATGTTTTCAAAAGGCTTCTTTTTCAGGTCAGTAAAAACCAGGGGTTGTTTGGTGAAGGGTTAACGGACAAATTTCATTAGTTGATCAAAAGTTGATTCCTACATAAGTAAGCCAATATGGATAAATTCTTAACTCTGTAGCCAGGTACAGGGTAAAGTTATTCAGCGGGTTAATTTCTTTCCCATTTTTTTCAACCCATATTTCTGCTTCATTGTTATACTTAACATAGAAACCTTGTGGAAAAAGCAGAGAATGCTAGTAACCAGCCTTTTTTTTCCCCTTTTCCACAAGAATTTCTATCTTTTCAGACAAATTTCACAATATGTGACATACCGGTATTGTACTTTTTGTATGCAAATGTTTCTAACTTGGACTGGCCTAATGTTTTGTCACTTGGTAATGAGTTACAGAGTATAGATGGAAATAATATTCATGACAGAAAATACTAAAATGATTGAAAAAGAAGGAAAATCTGTTTAAATGATCTGATGCCATATTTAACAGTATATCTGTTATGTCACAGCTGCCAGTGCAGATGTATCAAATACATTGATATCATGTCCAGAGATGAACCCATCAAAACTTTAAAAATGACCAAACTTGGTACTTATCTGGCCTTTCACAGAATTTTTCTACCAGATTAAATTAAGAATAGAATCTATTAGCAAAAAGGTCTGTATCAAGTTCTGTAATTTACTATCAATCACTTTCCAGTGCCGATAAAAACATGTCCTACATAACATGCCACAGAGCTGTAAAAGATAAAACATGTTGCAATCCCTCCTTCTGCCTCACTGTTTTCCAGAAGCCAAGTAAAATGCACTGTCTCCAAAATGCACTGATATCATGTGTGCCTTTGAAGCAATCACAAGTTTGAAAGTCACATAGGTTATTAAATCTGAGAAGTTCATTTTCTACACTAAGGTTACAATTCTTCTAGATAATGTTTAGAGCAGAAACCGTCATCAAAAAGGTCTGTAAGCAGTTGGATATTTCACCAATAACCAGTTTCCAAAGTGCTGGGCACAGTGAGTCCAACCTAGTTTGTCATAAAGCTGCAAAAGAAAACAAATATAAACAAATTATTCATTTACCATACAGTCCCACCTCTGAACCATCAGCCAAACAACAGATTTGAAAAAAATGTGGATCTTATTCATATCTCATTCATTATGATAATTTCTTACTTTGATAGGGTGGAAAATTTTGTGGGAAAAGGAGAAAATGCTAGTTTCCAGCACTTTCTCCTATCCCCACAAAGTTGGTATATGGTTCTTTCTCAGGGTCGTTAAAAGTTGGGATTGTGTGATAAAGAATGAATATTTTGAATCATTACACTGAAAAGTAAACAAAGTTCATTTTAACCCTTTACCCCACACAATCCCAATTTTTAATGATCATGACACTATCAGATAGAAGTCATTACTGAGCTACATCTAATATGTTGCCTGTGAAAGAAGCCTTTAGAAAACATTGTGAGAAAAGGAGAAAATGCTGGTAACCAGCATTTTCTCCTTTTCCCACAATGTTTTCCACCCTTCACAAAACAAATGTCAAATTTTCAGTCACTTTTATTTTGTCATCAGCAAATGCTTTCAATTTGGATAAGCCTGAAATATAATCATTTGGTACTGGGTTAATAGAGCATAAAATTAGATTGTGACACAATTTTCTTCTTGTTTTTTTTTTTTTTTGGGGGGGGGGGGGGGGGGGAATTGGTTTATTGTAAGTCGCAAGGATATGGCTATTTACTATAAGATGGAAGAAAAAAACAATGCATTAACCCATTACCAGACAACAATATTTTAGACTGATCCAAATTGAAAGCATTTGCAGACGACAAAATAAAAGTGACTGAAAATTTGAAATTTATTTTGTGAAGGGTTGAAAACATTGTGGGAAAAGGAGAAAATGCTGGTTACCAGAATTTTCTCCTTTCCCACAATGTTTTCTAAAGGCTTCTTTCTCAGAGGCATCAAATGTAGGGATTGTGTGGTAATGCGTTAATAATTTGTCTTTGAACCCACAACCTTAAAAAAACCCTCATCCATGACTCTGCCTAATGAGATATCTGGGCAAGGGCAATGGTACCGTTTTCAAACATAATTTAAAATATATCTATTCCTCGATATACAGGGCATATGTGGTGGGTTCTATAGATGACAGTTATGAAGGTTGATGAAGATGTTTAATGGTGATGATGGGTGGATGTCGCAGACAATATACATGAACATTGACATACATGGACATATACAAGAATATTGTAATCTGAACGAAATACAACAATAATAAGCATTCTCTCCAATACAAGTTTGCATTAGTTTATGTTATCTTAGATCGCATTACCATGTAAATAGTTTAAATAACCAATTCTTTGCAAACAAATTTCAAAAAACAATATAAGCATACACAATCATTTAGCAAAAAAGGGGAGGGTATTACCTGAATATAATATAATATACGAGAGGAGGTCGATAAGTTCATAGAACTCGGTATTTTTCTTTACAATTCAAATGTTTTTCTTTTATTTTTGTGCAGTTGAATGATAAAAGCCATTCAGTCAACACTTTACAGTTTTTGCTCTTACTTTTTGTTGGAAAACCTATACCCATAGACAAAAATGAAAAGTCAGAATATTGGGTTCAGAGCACATGTCCAGAGTTGCAAAAGAGGCTATTCGTAAGTGCAAGCTCGAGCAGTTAAATCACCACCATAGTCCAGACCTAGCCCCAAGTGATTATTGTCTGTTCTGAAATTTGATATCCTACTTGCTTGGAGTGAGATTTCCGGACGATAATGAGCTCAAGTCTGCTACAGAATGGCTTCTGACTTTCCATTTTTGCCAATGGGTATAGGTTTCCCAACAAAAAGTAAGAGCGAAAAATAGTAAGAGCTGACTAAATGGCTGTTATAATTCAACTGACAAAGGTTTATACTGCCAAAAAATGAAAGAAGAAATTTTGAATTGCATAGAAAAATATCAACTTCTACAAACTTATTGACCTCCCCTCATATATATCAAGAAATAGAAAGTCTTCTTTAAATCAAAACATGTCAGAGATAAAGAGAATGAAGTTGCAGTGTGTATAGGAAGAGTATCTAGACCAGGTTGTTTAAACAAAGATTAGTTACATGTTGGAATTATCTGCCTTTGACCATAAGTAACTAATTAACTAACTATGGTGTGCATTACAGACCATAATAATAGGCAAAGAAATAAAACAAATTCTTTATCATTTTCACAAACATTTTTATTATAACTGATTTCCACCATATGACACTATCATGTTATTAATAGAATATGAATTTTCACTAGAAGAACTCCAAAAACCGGATAAATTCTAATCCCGTTTACATGTATTTCTAGCAACTCTCATCTTGTCTGAATGTACTTCTATCTACATGTTAGCTTTATATCTACCTTTACAAGCTATTGAAAAAAAAAGGTCTTTGTTAAGAAAAAAAAAAAAATTTGCAAAGCAAAATCTAGTTTAGATGCTTCTTAAGAAGAGATGAGAAATATTTAGTATTAAACAAAGCATACAGAATGCCAATTTATCAACATTATCAACAAAACATACCTCCACAATTCTCTGGTCTTGTTCCTTGGCTGGTTTATCTTCTTGCTGTTTTAAAGCCAGTTTTAAAGCTCGCCCATATTGCTTGTGAACCATTGCATGTTTGATATGAAGAGATATTGCCTATAATAGATAAATAAATCAAGAGACCATCAGAACTTCCCTTTCATTATAAGGTACTCAAAGAATGTAAAAGGACATGCTGTGTTCCTTTTATATGCCTCATCCCTGATAAGTTTACAAATTTTACACTTAATATTCTATATACACATATAGTATCTCTTCATTAAATGAGCCTAAATACAACAATCTCTATATATAAATGAATCATAATATACATATTTAAGTAGTGCACTCCATCCTACTACGACACGACACATTCCAGTTGTCTGATCTAGCTGAAATTTTGCATGTGCAATGATTTATATATCAATGGGTTATGTGGCAAATTACAGCTCTAAACTAATTGTGGTTTCTGATTTACAGGTGTTTGAACTGAGCCAGGTGTGTGACTGACATCTGATAGAAAAATCAGTAAAATTTACTTCTCGTAACCCAATGGTCATTTAAATTCTAGGACAGACTTCTGGTCATGTTTCAATTCACAATGCCAGCGTTTTACAAGGTCATATGATGGGGCATTATCACCATAAGTAACTTTAATTTCATCAAAAGTTTCCTGTGGTCAAAGACACTCAACAGGCCCCCATTTCACACCTAACTCAGTTCAAACAATGCATTAAGCTTTCTTTCCACAGAGTGCGCCCCATATATATACCTTGGAATCAGTTGATTCAGTCCATTTGTTGAGCGCTTGCATTGTAGCATCAAGGTCTTCTACTGAAGCTAGAGTTTGATCTCCTTCCTCCCCTTCTTCCTCCTCTGAGCCAAGAAGATAATCTGCCTGTGCTAATCCTTTATAAACCAGGGCCTGGATAATCTGGGATTTCTTCTCTTCCTTTTCACTACAACATTACAATACTAGAATTGTTGAAAAATATTTTGGAAATGTAGAAATTGCTCAGGATGAGCTAATTCTGCATATGTCACCATGATTTTTGTAACTCTTTTTTTCCCCTTATTATTTGTGTTTAATCACAATGCCTTTTTCAACAATATACCGTGGCCACTCCACTCAACCATGCTTCCATACAACTTCTTACCTGTTTTCCAAGCAATATCACTCAAAAGCCACTATCTGCTTTCCAACATAACCATTGTCTGAACAATGATCAGTAGGGAGAGAAGAATGAATCTCGTCACAATACCAATCATCAATCATCAAAAAGAAATGGATGACCGTGGGGTTCAAAGCATTGACCACTGGTTTCAAGCCCTGCATGTTGGTCACCATGCTTTGCTCTCATGTTTTCAAAGGTTGACGAAAATGAAATATGTCAAAACAATAACAAGGTCGAAATATTACTGCATAAAAGTTAAGCATTTACCCTTTACCACAAAGCCTACTTTTGATGCTCCTGGAAAAGAAGCCTTTTGAAAACATTGTGGGAACAGAAGAAAATGCTGGTAACCACATTTTCTCCTTTAACCACAATGTTTTCAATAGTCTTCTTTCTCAGGGTCTTTAAAAGTCGAAATTATGTGGTTAAACCCATTACCGAACAGAAAACTTCTGCACTTGTCCAATCCAAGGCAATTACTGAAGATACATGTAAATGTGCCTCAATTTCAATTCAGTAGTTTTTTTCTTTGAAAGGATTGGAAACATTGTGGTGAAAGAAGAAAATGCAGGTTACCAACATTTTTCTCCTTTTTACACAATATTTTCAAAAGCCATCTTCCTCAAGGCCATTAAAACATGTGATTGTTTGTTTAACCCTTTCCCAAACAAACTCTGGTTTTTACATGTCTGCAGTAAAAGTCTTTTGAAAACACTGTGGGAAAAGGAGAAATTGCTCGTAACGAGCAATTTCTCCTTTTCCCACAGTGCTTTCTACCCTTTTTGAGAACTTTCTGCCATTTTCTCCAAATCTAAAATTGTCGTCTGCAAACTCTTTTGGTTTGGAAGAGTCCAAAATTTGTAGTTTGGGAAAGGGTTAACTCTTTACCACACGAGAAAATTTTAGACTGGTCCAAATTTAAAGCATTTGCAGACGACAAATCAAAGCTGACTGAAAAATTGAAAATTGTTCTGGGAAGAGTAGAAAACACTGTGGGAAAAGGAGAAAATGCTGGTTACCAGCATTTTCTCCTTTTCCCACAGTGTTTTCAAAAGGCCTCTTTCTCAGGGGCGTCAAAAGTAGGGACTGAGTGGTAATGGGTTAACTAGCATAAACATCCCTACCTTTTAACAGTGCTGGCTTCCTCACTTGTGTCTGACTTTATTGCAAAGTATGCTAATACACTTTCCTGGTCTATCTTGGATAATATCATTTGGGACAACTCAATGATCTCTGGAAAGTATTTCTTTCTTTCCTGCTGGGATAAACATGTAACAAAGAATCATGTATACCCTGTCTGGGCTTGTATTCACTAATCATTTTTTTTTATAACATTTTCACCTAATTTTCAAGAAATTACTGCATTTCATAGTAACACATTTGTGATTGGCTAAACGATATGGCTTTTTAGAATCAGAATATTGCATTCCTTTCAAAAAAGAGAATTAAGACTCAAAATGTAATTAAGAATGGTTAGTGAACACGCATACTGAATACTTTTAATTATCTATTTTACATCAATTGCAAAATCAATTATCAACCCCTTACCATACAGTCCCTGGTTTTTACGACCCTGAGAGTGAAGCCTTTGGAAAACATTGTGGGAAAAGGAGAAAAATGCTAGTAACCAGCATTTTCTCCTTTACCCACAATGTTTTCTACTCAGCTGGAAACAAATTTCAATTTTTGAGTTACATTTAATTTGTCGTCTGCAAGTGCTTTCAGTTTGGACAAGTCTAAAATTTTGTCGTTTGGGAAAGGGTTAAAACCTTATAGGACACTCTTTGATGACTTCTTCCTGAAAACCTTCACCAGTACTTGTGCCATATTATGGGTAGTTCTAAAGGAATAAAAATGAAAATAAAGTAAAAGTATCGCTAAACATGATTATACCATGCATCAGCTCCTTGTAACAAAAACAGGTCTTTGTCATAGAATGCACTATGGTTTAGTATAAAAGTAAGAGATGAAAAAAATTCAAGGGAAGATTGTTCCACAACAAATCGCAGCAGGGTCATGAAAATTGCACATGCACAACTTCATATATATAGGAACACTGTGCTTTGTATGAAGTTTCAGCAATTTTTGTCAAGGATTTTAGAAGATGTCTGCCTGGACAGATAAACAACAGACAGATGCTTATTGGTCAAGAATGAAATATTACATTTAGCCCTCTTTTTCAACAACATAGCATTCCATTAAAGGTAGAAGACCTCTAATACCCCTAGTGCTGCACTGCATAAAGTTTTCTTGATAGTTGATAAATACGGATCTATACAGGTATAATACTTTTACACACTTTTAACCAACCAGAAATTTCTTTATGCCTATCTTGAAATTATTAGAGGATACTTTTGTTAGTTTCCAGAAAAAGGAAGGTAATTACTATCTCTCTTTGTAATGAAAATATAGTGGTTTTAGATTTATAATGATAATTCTAGAAACGACAAAAAGAGAAATGTGGCTTGGTTAAAGCAGTACAATAACACTCTTTTTTTAATCATAGCAAATTTTGTAGGATAATATCATTGTGGACATAGCTGTTTTCTATTAGGAGTCTACTGCGTTAACTCATTACCAAACAACAAATTTATAGACAGGTCAAAATCGAAAGCATTTGCAGACGACAAAATAAAAATGACTGAAAATTTGAAATTTGTTTTGTGAAGGGTAGAAAATATTGTGGAAAAAGGAGAAAATGCTGGTTACCAGCATTTTCTCCTTTTTCCACAATGTTTTAAAAAGGCCTCTTTCCCAGGGTCGCTAAAAGTCGGGATTGTGTGGTAAAGAGTTAATTAGAACAAATAATGACAATATGAAAAATCCAATGTCTGAAAATTCTTTAATACATGTAGATGAAAAAGCAAACCTTAGTAGCATCCAAGGACTGTATCCTAGCTAAATACAGAGGTAGATGATCTGGAAAGTTTGTTTTAAGATCCTCGTATAAACCATCTGTCACATCCAACCTGAAAAAACAAAGCTCAAACTTAAGTTCCATTTTTTTCAACATCATTTTCAATGGCTGTCTTCTTTCGGGAAGCTCTGCAGTAACTAGTAATGAGTTTAAAAGAATTCACTAATGTATCATGGCTTAACCCATTACCACAAAATAAGATTTTAGACCAGTCAAACTCGGAAGCATTTGGAGACTAGAGTTTCAGTGTGGCTCAAATGATGCAATTTTTCTTTAATGGGTAGAAAACATTGTGGGAAAAGGAGAAAATGCTGGTTTCCAGCATTTTCTCCTTTTCCAACAATGTTTTCAAAATCCTACTTCTTCAGGGTCGTTAAAAAGTAGGGATTGTGTGATAAAGAGTTAATCATTCAAAGGCCATACTATACATTCAAGGAAAATGTGGCTAGTTAAGTGGGCAGCCTGCTATCAATCTTCATATCAAAAAAACATTCATACCCAAATACTTTAAGACACAATTCTGCATGGTAAAATACTTTATGAGAAATAGCAAGAGGTTGCAAGATGTTGAAATTCACATCATCATGTTATTTATGTACAAGAATTGACCTTATCACATGTTAACCCTTTCCCGAACAAACCCTGGTTTTTACGTGTCTGCAGTAAAAGTCTTTTGAAAACACTGTGGGAAAAGGAGAAATTGCTCGTAATGAGCAATTTCTCCTTTTCCCACAGTGTTTTCTACCCTTTTTGAGGACTTTCTGCCAATTTCTCCAAATCAAAAATTGTTGTCTGCAAACTCTTTCCATTTGGAAGGGTCCAAAATTTGTCGTTTGGGAAAGGGTTAAACTCTTTTCAACATTTGAATTTTATCGTGTACATCATTATCTTTGTAATGATAAAAAGGTAAAAATTTTGTAAAATTCCTTCATTATTTCAAAACAGATTTTTATGGCATTTTGATATGAGCTTTTTGATTGGTACATATTACAACCAATAACTACCATTAATAATTTGGTTGCTGCCTATTGTCTATTAAATAGCTAAGGGAGATATAACAGGTGCCATCTAAGTGGCTAGTATGATTTTAGAATTAAAAGCCCACTAACTTCTGCAGCCAGTTTATTTTGAGGTCTCTTTGAGCTTCCATAAACTCCTCCTGTTTTGTTTTGCTCTTCTCTTTATTTGCAGACTTTTCTGCCTTGTCTGCCTTTTCTTTACCATTATTTTTACTGTTTTTCTTAGCAATTTCAGTGATCACATATTTGAATGGTATTCCACTCTGTAAATAAAAAAAGCAAATTACAGCATAACAAAACAATTTTATCCAAACTAAAAGGCGTAAACCATTGCTTAATCTTTACTTGATGGTAATTTTTTGACCTTGAGGAAAAAGGCTGTTAAAAATATTGTTGGATAAGACGAAAATGCTGGTTGCCAGTATTTTCTCCTTTTCCAACAATGTTTGCTACCCCTTCCAGGACTCTTCCAATTATTTGAGGTCAAACTGAATTTGTCTGCTCTTTTAATCTGGACACATTTAAAATTTTGTCACTTGACAAATGCAATAGATCCTGTTTTCACCCTAGTTGTATCAGAAGTTGTGTTTTGCATAAAAATCAATTTAATGAAGTAATAAAAATAACCAGTAAGATTAAAAGCCATCTTAGAAAAGGAAGAAGAAATATGTCTTCTCGATAGGGAGAAAATCATTGTGGAAAAAAAAAAAGAAAATGCTGGTTACCAGCATTTTCTTCTTTTCCTACATTGTTTGATAGGAAGAAAAACATTGTGGGAAAAGGAGAAAATGCTGGTTACCAGCATTTTCTACTTTTCTCACATCGTTTTAAAGGGTAATTTTTTAAAGGGGTATCAAAACTTGGAACTGTGTGTTAAAGTGCTAACATAAAGTAAAGTGCAAGAGTTTGACAGATACAGTTTTACATGGTGTACTTACAGCTTTTTTACTTGGTTCATCCTTCAAGATTGTCATTGTACCTGACAGATAACAACCTGGCAAAGCCCCTTTTGGTAACCTGCGGAAATATGAATGTTCAATTAACAATGGTCCTTAGGATTGCTGAATATACTCTCTTTAACTCATTACCAAACGACAAAATTCTATGTTTGCCCAAATTGAAAGCATTGGCAGACGACAAAATAAGTGTGACCGAAAATTTGAAATTTGTTTTGTGAAGGGTAGAAAACATTGTGGGAAAAGGAGAAAATGCTGGTTACCAGCATTTTCTCCTTTTCCCACAATGTTTTCAAAAGGCTTCTTTCTCAGGGGCGTCAAAAGTAGGGATTGTGTGGTAATGGGTTAAAGCGAATAAGACCCTACAACACACAACAAACCAGTGTTTTCAAAAGCTTCTTTTTCACTGTTATAAGAACTTTTCAATGTCAAATATTCAAAGAAGATATCTTGTGCAAAACAGTCATGTCATCAAAATATAATATTATGTATAAGGTTAATTCTTTTTACAGTATTTCAGTCTTGTCCAAATTCAAAGTACTTGTACATGAGAATTTAAATATAAATCAAATAGGACCCAAATGGAATTACTATCTCTTTAAACCTTTACAACACTATCCTGACGTTTACAGACCCCTGTGAAAGAAGCCTTTTGAATACATTTTGGGAAAAGGAGAAAATGCTGGTAACCAGCATTTTCTCCTTTTCTCACAATGTTTTCTTCCCTTCCAAAAACAAATTTTAATTCTTTAGTCTCATTCTTTTTGTCCTCTGCAAACTCTTTCAATTTGGACCAGTCTAAAATTTTGTTGTTTGGTAAAGGGTTAAGGGTAAAAAAACATTGTGGGAAATGGAGAAAATGCTGGGTACTAGCATTTTCCCTCAGTGTTTTCAAAAGCCATCTTTGTCGGTTTCAGTAAAGCAAAGAGTTGATAGAGGGTTAAGTAATTTTCACACAGTGATAGCAATGAGGACAAATCATGTTGCATACTGCATTTTTCTTTTTTTTAACCCATTACCAAACAATCACTACTTTTGATGACCCTGAGAAAGAAGCCTTTAGAAAACATTATGGGAAAAGGAGAAAATGCTGGTAACCAGCATTTTCTTCTTTTCCTACAATGCTTTCTACTCTTCACAAAACAAATTTCAAATTTTCAGTCATTTTTATTTTGTCATCTGCAAATGCTGTGGATTTGGACAAGCCTTAAATATTGTTGTTTGGTAATGAGTTTAGATGAAAAGGTAGGGATTAAGTTGTATCTTACTATGTAGTATACTTACTTTATTGTCTAGTTCTTAATAGCTATAAAGTTAAATGTAAACATATGAGTTTTCAGCAGCTTAGATTCAGTTACATGTATATCTTACATGTATTACAATGCTTTTTAGCTCTGCTTGTAAATGTATGCTTGAAATCTTTGTAATAAATTTATGTACAAAAAAAAAAGTTGTTAACTTACTTGTCATCTGGTAATGGTGCAGTAAATAAAGGTATCTTCTGAGATTTGAGCAATATGAAAGAATTCTGTTTTTTTCCTCCCACTACTGCTGACTGCCAAGATCCATACAGATCATACGGAATTGGAGTGTTCAGTTTTTGATGGACCAATATTATCACAGATTTCAGTTTTTCCAACAAGTCCTTTCTCTCATGACGAACTTGGAGCAAAATAGAGTAATCTCCCTTTTCTAACTTCACATTATACTGAAAGTAAAATATTTTGCATTTTAAGAACAAAATCTCTCTTCATTGTTTTCATTAGAAATACAGAAAGAAAAGAAAAAAACTTAAGAATATCAAATTAGAGATATGCTAAAAATATAAAAGTTAAGTTTTTCTATCCATATTTTAACATTATCAGTAAAAAACATTGATTTCAAGAGCTGAGTGTAATGATAAAAGACTTAAGAAAATCATGGAACACAAATATCAAGATCATTTTCTCAGGGTTCAAAATAATGCTGATATATCTGTAACATTTTGAAAACATTGGGGGAAAATGAGAAAATGCTGGTAATCAGTATCTTCTCCTTTTTCCACAATTATTTCTGCTTTTTCTATAAATCATATCATCTGAAAACATTTTAGTTATCATCAGATTACTTTATAACAAATATGTCTAAAATTCTGCCACAAGGTATAAAATTAATACATAATACTTTTACTTGAAAGTTAAGGTGAAATCTGATACAAGATCACATACAGATATATATATGATCCCAAAATCTGTATCAAAATTTTAGACCAACATGTCCATGCTGATAGCACTTACTGAATACTAATAAGGCACAGAAGAGGAAATGTTCTTCACAGTGTTGAATACATTGCAAGAGAAGGAGAAAACAGTGATTGACAATTTTTCTCCTCTATTTCCCCAACAGTGTTTTCAAAAGTCTTCAAGTTTTTTTCACAATAATTTTATATATTATATATTTCAAACTTTGATTCCAACTTTACACACTGATTTTACACACTGCATAGTTATGAAGTAGAACATGCAGTCTGTTCTTCAAGTCACACTGTCTATAATTTATGCTCTAGTCAATTTTTTTTTCCAATCATATTTTGTCTGTTACAACAACATTTGTCCTATCTGGATTTGGAGCGAATCAAACTAATTCTTTACAGGCCCTCATAATCAATATTACTTTTGGATATAAAGATAAATGAGCCTTGCTCTATAAAAGTAGGTTCAATGTACTGCAGAAAGTATCTACCCTGCCCTGCACAGTCCACACAGGCTGACCCGAGCCAACATTTTTCTACTGGTCATTTTCTGCATGTTCAGTCTACCTCATGATATAGTCACTTGTTACACAAAATTCATTCAACAGATCCATAATAATCTCATTATTTGATCATGAAGATGCATTAATCCCCCTTTTGGCAGAGCAAGGCTCATATTATACCAATACATGTATTCAGAGCAAGTTACACTAAGAAGAATGATGTGGAAAAAGGGAAAATGCTGGCTTAAAAATAAGGAAAACATGCAGAAAATGGATCATCAGCTTCTAACACATAGTAAGTACTCTGCCCATAATACTTTCAAAAACTGCCTAATGCTGTTGCAGTGATCTTTTACCAATTGTTTTATTATTAATTCAATTTGGACACAAGATAAACATGGCATAGGTCATTGGTTAGTTGGTTGTGTTGGAGATTAACCCAACTTTAACATCTAAGGTCATATCACCAGTCCTGTGTTTCCTGGCTTTCTTATACCAGTACTAACACAACTTTCTTTCCAAAGCCACCGACTACTCTTCTCACATGCTTCAACAAAGGTGAGAGGCGAAAATACCCTGGAATGAAAGTTTCACCTCAACCCACCAGGTCATGAGTCCAAAAAGCTCACCACTGAGCCACCTGGGCGAGCAAAGGTCATTGGATTTTCCCACAGTGTTTTCTACCTTTCCCAGAACAATTTAATTTTTCAGTCACCTTTATTTTGTCATCAGCAAATGCTTTCAATTTGGACCAGTCTAAAATTTTCTCGTGTGGTAAAGAGTTAAACTTCTTTTCATTCTTTTTGGCCATAGATATTTCTAATTTATTGATTTAAACAAATTTCTACATTTGGCTACAATAAGTGCATGGGTATAAAAAGGTAAAAAGGATAAAAAGGTGAGAAAATAAACAAACACAAGGATGAACAATTACATGTTTTTTAACCTGATGAGGAAATGCATCTCCTGAACAGAGTAGCTGTTTGTTACTATCAAACAGCATCCATAACTGACTCTCATACTCTGATTCATAAAGCATGTCACTTAACAGCGAACAGTCTGGGGTAACCTCCACTGACTTTGCCTGAAAGATCAAATAATTACTTAATCTTTGACAAACAAATCCCGGGTTTTTATGATCCTAAGATAGAGGCATTTTGAAAACATTGTGGGAAAAGGAGAAAATGCTGGTAACCAGCATTTTCTCCTAACCAGCATTTTCTCCTTTTCCTGCAATGTTTCCTACCCTACCCTACTAGAAATAAGTTTCAATTTTTGAGTTATGTTTATTTTGTTGTCTGCAAGTGCTTTTAAATTGGACCAAGCTAAAATTTTGTTGTTTGGTGAAGAGTTAACTCATTACCACACGAGACAATTTTGGACTGGTCCAAACTGAAAGCATTTGCAGACGACAAAATAAAGGTGACTGAAAAATAGAAATTTGTTCTGGAAAGGGTAGAAAACACTGTGGGAAAAGGAGAAAATGCTGTTTACCAGCATTTTCTCCTTTTCCCACAGTGTTTTCAAAAGGCTTCTTTCTCAGGGGCGTCAAAAGTAGGGATTGAGTGGTAATGGGTTAAGTATCACAGTCTGCATTGGCTTACATGGGGCAAAACTTTTCGCTGCATATCCAGGGATGACTCTATTTCATGATTCAATCTATTCCAAAATAAATTCTATGAATCCATAATTATGCAATAATTTTATCCCTTTACTCCATAGATACTCATTTCTACACATTGCTTGTAGGAGCCTTTGGAAAACATTGTGGCAAAAGGTGAAATTGCTCGTGGCGAGCAATATTTCATCTTTTGTCACAATGTTTTCTATGCTATCAAAAGGTCTCATTTACACATAAGAACCGGCTTCATCCTTGCTGTTATTTAGGGTCAATTGGAGATGCCATAGGAATACCTTATGGGGTAAAGGGTTAACTTGCATGGTAAAATGTGTCAAGAAAATGTATTAAACCAACTTTTCCAGAGGGTGGCTCATTGATAATTATCACTTTCAGACAGACAAATTAACCTTTAAAATATTGTCGCAAACTTCATGTGGTTTGTGAACATTATAGATCAGACTACAGGGATTGTGAATTCTAAACTTGAATCTGTATTGTCAGATACCTGTAAGAACAGAGCCACAAACAGAATTTAAATTGATGTATTTTGTTACTTTCTACCAATCAAAATTACAGTTTTTATATGTTAATCAATCTTATTATTAAGTTAATGTTGTGATGAAGATAAATAACAGAAAGTCCTTTTTTTTTCAATTATGATGGAAAAACAAAAATTTGAATTAAATACACCTAATTCATTCCTTAGGTACAAAAACTGTATATCTGTTACAGCCAATCTGTGAAATCAGCCAATTCACGAAATGGCTGAAACATTTTAGCCATTTCAAGAAATGCCTAAACCAGTCGGCCATTTCATGAAATGGCTGAAATTTTTAGCCACTTCAAGAAATGGCTGGAATTCTGACGTCAATATTACACAGATTGTCTGATGGATTTTCAGCCAATCTGTGTAAAAAATCTAGAGTTTATTTAAATTGGTATATCAATGAATTGATTCATTATTTGATTAGAAAACTGATGATGTTGTGGTTTTTGTAATTAATTCCTTTTAGTTTTATTTATTTATTTATTTAGAAAAATATCATTACATTTTCGATTGAATGATTGAATATTTTATTCAATGGTTTGTTGAGGAAAGATACATTGATAAGTTGTTTGCTTGTTTATTTTTTAAATGTTAGTTTGTTTGATTGATTGATTTTCTTATCAAGAATTCTCTAATTAAAGGATAACTTTAATGTGACAGATCAAAAGATTATCTGTAGTATGAACTATACATGTGTGAAAACATCCTAATGTAATTACATGTAGTTACTTATCCAATTATTGGTTACTTTGATCACGGGTGATGTTATGGAAACTATCTTTGTGTTATTAATAACCTATATAAATGCTGGATAAAAAACATTAAAAAAAAAAGCTGACTTGCCGGAATTCAACTATTTTATTCCTTAAACACAACCCCGCATTTAACCTTTCGCAAAAAAAAAAGGAAAATGTAAAGGAAAAGGAGAAATTGCTGTTAATAAGTGATTTCTCCTTTCCTCACAATGTTTTCTGTTTTTATAGCACTTGTTTTTCATTTTAAATACACTATCAATTGTTGTCTGTAATCTCCTTGAATTTGGACCAGTCTAAAATTTTGTTGTCTGGTAATGGGTTAATGCCCAGCCAATTTGTCATTGACTTGTTTCTTCACTTTTGGCAAATATACAATTTTGTCTTCTGGTAAAGGCTTGAATATTTTAGCCACTTTCAAATTTGTCTTGTCTGAAGCCAAGCAATACCAACAAAAGATCTATAGTGAAGACTATGTGCTTTTTTTGTAAAAATCATCCACAAAAATTAGACAATCAACAAAATCAATGTACACACGTAATATGTTCAAAATAAGTAATATGTGTATAATTTTGAGTTTCAGCCATTTCATGAAATGGCTAGAGCAAATTTCCAGCCATTTCATGAAATGGCTGAAATATTTTAGTCATTTCATGAAATGGCTGAATGAATTAGGCATTTCACGAAATGGCTAAAATTTTCAGCCATTTCATGAAATGGCTGATTTCACAAATTGGCTGTAACATATCAACTACATCAGGGAGAATTATCTGCTCATTACATCATATAAATTGGTAAGCAAAACCTGTGCAATCAGACTATTTGTTATTCTTGTAATAATATTATCAAATGATCCACAATTTTATGGTACATGTACTTGGGGCTATTTTTCTATTTGGAACAGCCAGCCTTGTGTAAATGTATTCTACCTTTCCTAACTATTGATAACAAACAAGTATAAAGACTTAGTGGTGTCCGTGGTCGTGAGGTAGAGCGTCGCCCTCATAATCTAAAGGTCTTGAGTTCGATACACGGGAGCACGTGACAACTTTGGGATTTTTCATTGGCCCACACATTTGGCGCGAGTACTGGTGTATTCCCAGGAAGCAGAATCGAGAGAAATTAGTATAAGTTGTAAGAACTTGTTTCTCAATTGATGTAAAATAAATATGTTTAAACTAAAGACTTACAATGTGAAGATTGTATGTGAGTTCTAATGCATATATCTGTCTCCCCTCTGGTAATCTGTCCCTCTCGCCCATCAAACATCGTATCTTAGATTCTGATGGTCTCAATGGCTGAGTCAACATTTTCAAACTGACATTTGGAGATAGCTCCTCGTGTTTGAGATTAGATTTCACCTGTATGCGAGTGACTCCTTCTCCACCATGCTGTTTGAATATCAACAAGAATACAATATACAGAGGATAGTTGTTTTATCTGTGAAAGATCGAAATTTAATTCATCGACTGAACACCGTTGGTACTATTTTCAAGAGTGGCTGCGCCAATCTTGAAAATAGTACCGATGGTGTTCACTTGATGAAATAAATTTCGATCTTTCACCGAAAAAAAACAAACAAAACAAATATTCTATTTATTTCATGCTTTTAACCCTTTGTGGGAGGAACTTTATCATAATCCAGTACAGTTCTTTTCCGTTATTCCTCGTGGCGTACCCCTACCGCATAGCAATGCATTACAATATTACGTCAAGCTCGAGAAATTTAAGATAAATGACATCATGTTTCCATCTGGTTGTGAGGCACTCACAATTAACCTGGGCAACGAGAACATGAAAATCGGTATTTTCATTGGTGATACCAGTGTAAGATCGAAAAATATTTTCACTGCTATTTCTAAATATCCTACCGGAAAGCATGAAATAATAGTATGGTCTTGGCTTTCTATACATACAGCAATACTAAAGACATGAACTTGTAGTAAATATTTTCAGCTGGTAAAAAAATCATAATTTTGAGACTGTTAAGCTGTACAATGTAAGCAAGCAACAACCAGTAAAGAATGAACATAAGATTAAAAATAAGACTGCACATGCTGATACGTCTGAACTTGAATCTGAAGTGTTTGCTATATGAAGAAGAAGCAAAAGTAAGCCTATTGTTTCAGTATTTCCATATTTCATACAATCTGAGCCCGTATTCAACAACCATTCTTGAGAATATTCTTAATCTTATTCTCCAAGGTTTTCTAAATTTGTAAGTAACACTACTTCTGATTGGCTAAACCGAATGGTTTAGCCTATCAGAAGTTGCATTACTTACAAATGTAGAAAATTCTGGAGAATAAGACAAAGAATGTTCTTACAAAAGGTTGGTGAATACGGACCCTGGTCTTTCATATACTCACTCCATAGAAGTTACTAAAGCTATACCTTTGGTTTAATAAAACAAGAAATACAAGTTTTAGATATGTATGTCTCAAAATTTACACAACACTGACAAAAAAGTTCTAGTTATTGTTCCCATTCCTTGTTTTAAATTTTCTATTGAAATCTTCTCCAGTTTTTCGAAACATGCAACAATATAAACTGTAGAAGCAACAAAAGTGATATTAATTGGTGAATACTTTAACCGTATGCTTCTAACATATGTTAAAATTTAAACTTACAACTGAAATAGAGTCAGATGTGGCATCAGCACCATGGAATGACACAGAGTAATCCAAAGTTACTTCCCCTATATTAGCCCACCACTTGGCCACACAAAGTTCTAATGTTGAATCCCCCTACAATGTAGAAACAATACAATCAGAATAAATCAGCTATAACCACACATGTACAAATGTTCATACACGTTTCATTGAAAGCTTTTTGCAATCATGTTGGTAAAAGATACACATTCTTCTATTGGGCAATAAATACTCTTTCAACAACCCTTTCCATACAATAAATTGCTTATACAACACAATCCTGTGATTTAATAACCCTGAGGCAAAAGAATACTTGAACAAAAGCTGGAAAAAAAAGTACTAAAGATCATCATTTCTCATTTATCTGCAATGTTTTCCTCCAATCACAATGACAGTCCAAATATCAACACATTCCAAATACAGTGCATTTTCTGAGAACAAATAAAGTGTAGCTTAAAAATGATTGAATTTGTCTCTAACCTGTTACCACACAATTCCATACATTTGACGAAGCCTTTTTTTTTTAGAAAGAAGCCTTTTAGAAAATAATGTGGAAAAATGAAAAATGCTGATAACCAACATTTTCTCCTTCTCCCACAATATTTTTTACTCTTCACCCCCCCCCCCCAAAAAAAAGTAAAATTTTCAGTCACTTTTATTTTGTCATCTGCAAATGTTTTTGATTTCGGCAAGCCTAAAATGGTAAAGAATTAAACAAGTAGAACACACTGTGGGAAAAGAAGAAGAAGCTAGTCGGCAACATTTTTCCTTTTCTCTTCATTTGTTCAAAAGCTTGAAACTCAGGATAATTTAACAGGAGTGTTTAAAGGTTGTTGTTTTTTTTTTCACAGGGATGTTAAAACAAGTTCTCTCAACTTATATTAGATGGTTGCTTTTTGAAACCTTAACCAGAACTCAACGTGAGTTGCTCTAAAGCCTACACCTCTTTCTCCATTTTTTTTCTCACTTGCATCAATTAGCAATACGTCTTCAGCTTTTCACAGCATGACAAAATCTTAAACTATCCCACATTAAGTGCATTTACTCAGGACATATAAAATCTTGCATAAATCAGTATATTTGTTTTTGAAGATTAGAAAAAATTGTGAAAAAAGAAGCTAACAGCATTTTCTTCTTTTCCCACTATGATATTACTGTTCATTATGACTAGCAGTTAGAATATCCAATATTTCAGACATAATTGATACTGGTAATTTAACATTACAAACCACTTTAGAAATAAACAACCTAGATAATTCAAGAAAGACAAATTCAAAAAACAAAACAGCAAAAACCAAACAACTGGGAAACAAAATGACAAGCAATACATACAATCACTGGAAATGCTTGAACAACCTCCCCAAGGTCTGTTACAGTTGTAAATTTTTCAAATTCCACCTTTTTGAAATGGAACTGTGATAGGATCTGCAATCCATGGATCCAAATTCTGCAACTCTTGTCACAGTCCTGTGACTTAAGCCGAATAACTGTGAACAGGGGAAAGAATAACTTTCTCTACTATCTCTACTACATATTTTGATTTTTTCTAGTTACTTTTATATAATTTATCCATGGAGCCCAAAATGAGTAAGATCAATGTGATTAACCCTTTACTAAGCAATCCCTGGTTTTTACGACCCTGATATAGAAGCCTTTTGGTTGGTTGGTTGTATTGGGGTTTAACGCCACTTTAACAGCTAAGGTCATATCATGGCGGTCGGTGACGCACATGTGTTTCCTGGCTTTCTCACACAGGTACTTACACTACTTTCTTTCCAAAGCCACCGACTACTTTTCTCACATGCTTCAGGCGAAAATAAGCCGAAAAGAAAGTTCGTCTCAACCGGGTATCGAATACACAACCACCAAGAAGCCTTTTGAAAACATTGTGGGAAAAGGAGAAAATACTGGTAACCAGCATTTTCTCCTTTTCCCACAATGTTTTCTACCCTTCACAAAACAATTTTCAAATTTTCAGTCACTTTCATTTTGTCATCTGCAACTGCTTTGAATTTGGACAAGCCTGAAATTTTGTCATTTGGTAAAAAGTTAATAAAAATGTAACAAGGTCAACAGTACCTTTTTTTGTCATAATACCTCACTAGGATTGGCTAGCAAAGACCTAAGATCAAACTGCACATTATTTGCAGTCTGCTCTAGATCTACATTGTGTATTAATACATATAAAACCACATCACGCACTAAAAGGGTTAAAAATAGATTTAAAAATAGATACCATCTATAGCCAAGAGATTAACCCTTATCCTGCTAAACAATTAAAACAAAGTTCTCATTTGATAGTTTAAACGCAATTATTGCTGTTTCAAAGTTATGTTTTAAAGAATAACAATGTCTTATCTGACAGTGTAGATTCAAGATCAGACTGCACGTTCTGTGCAGTCTGATCTTGATCTACAATGTACGCAAGATGTCAGCGAGACATGCTCAGCAGCCAAAGGGTTAAACCATGGGCCGTGTAATCTCCCTAGTTTTTAACCTTGAAGCCAGACAAGCAAGTTTTAGAGGGCTATGATGGCCCTGAAATGGCTCACCCGAGTCTACTGACCAAACATGAATCATTTTCAATCTAGTTTCCCAGTGACCTCGTTTTTTATCAGACATAACCAATTATCAAACACTTTTGAGATATCAATAAGGCAAACATTCTGACCAAGTTTCATGAGTATTGGACTGAAAATGTGGCCTCTACAGCGTACAAAAGGTTTTTCTAAGATTTGACCAAATGACCTAGTTTTGGACCCAATAATTAACCATTATGAAATTCTTTTGAGACATTACCAAAATAAACATTCTGACCAAGTTTGAAGAGTATCAGGCAGAAAAAGTGGCCTCTAGAGTGTACACAAGGTTTTTCTAATATTTGACCCAGTGACCTAGTTTTTGACTCCACATGACCCAATTTCAAACTCATTCAAGGTATCACCAAGACATTACGAACAAGTTTCAGGAGTATCAGACTGAAAATGTGTCTTCCAGAGCATACACAAAGTTTTTATAACATTTGAACTATTGACCTAGTTTTTGACCCAACATGACCCATTTTCAAACTCATCCAAGATATTATCAAGGCAAACATTCTGACAAATTTTCAAGAGTGTTGGACTGAAAATGTGACATCCAGAGCGTATACAAGGTTTTTCTTAGATTTTACCTGGTAACCTAGTTTTTGACCCAACATGACCAATTTTTAAACACATCCAAGATATCATCAAGACAAACATTCTGACCAACTTTCAAGAGTTTTGGATTGAAAATGTGGCCTCTAGAGCGTACAAAAGGTTTTTCTAAAATTTGACCTAGTGACCTAGTTCTTGACCCCACATGACCCATTTTCAAACTCATCCAAAATATCATCAAGACAAACATTCTGACCAAGTTTCATGAGTATCCGACTGAAAATGTGGCTTCTAGAGCGTACACAAGGTTTCTCTAAGATTTGACCTAGTGATCTAGTTTTTTACCCGACCTGACCCATTTTCAAAAGTCGTCTGAGATTTTATCAAGGCAAACATTCTGACCAACTTTTATGAGTATTGGACTGAAAATGTGGCCTCTAGAGCGTACACAAGGTTTTCTACGATTTGGCCTAGTAACCTAGTTTTTGACCTGACATGACCCAATTTCGAACTCGTCAGAGATTTTATCGAGGCAAACTTTCTGACCAAGTTTCATGAGTATGGGACGAAAAATGCAGCCTCTAGAGCATACGCAAGGTAAAAAGTTGACGACGGACACAGCACTATCACAGTAGCTCACTCAGAGGACTTTGTGCTCAGGTGAGCTAATAAGGAGCAAATAATCATGCCATCTTACCTGCGACATTAGCACCATTTGGAACATGTATGAAATGTCGTCTTATTTGACCTGGCTTGAAGGTCAAATCTTTGAAGTTCATTTGATAATTAACTGTGTCTTGTACTCTACAACAAATCAAGATAAAATGTCCTGAAAGCTTCATATTTTAGCACTCCTTTATTCAACTCAAAAGTTCTTGTGTTTTCATAACCCTTAACTCTTTACCACACGAGAAAAATTTAGACTGGTCAAAATTGAAAGCATTTGCAGACGACAAAATAAAGGTGACTACAAAATTGAAATTTGTTCTTGGAAGGGTATAAAACACTGTGGGAAAAGGAGAAAATGCTGGTTAGCAGCATTTTCTCCTTTTCCCACAGTGTTTTCAAAACGCTTCTTTCTCATGGGCGTCAAAAGTAGGGATTGTGTGGTAATGGGTTAAAAAACAAATTTTGAAAATAATGGAAAACAAGAAAATAACAATAGTGTTTTCTCCTTTTCCCGCCAAGTGTTTTCTTTCCTTTTAAAAATGAATCCAATTTTTTGATGTGCATTTCATCTTTGTTTCTAATGCCTTCTTCAGCATAGGCATAACTCGAGGTACATTTATATTTCTGTCTGAAAACGCTTAACCCTTTACCCCATAAAGCATTTCCATGGCATCTCTAATTGACGCTAAATAATAGCAAAAATGAAGCCTTTTCCTATATGTAAATAATACCTTTTGATAGCATAGAAAACATTGTGACAAAAGGTGAAATTGCTCGTCAAGAGCAATTTCACCTTTTGCCACAATGTTTTCCAAAGGCTCCTACAAGCAATGTGTAGAAATGAGTATCTATGGAGTAAAGGGTTAAAACAATTTAGAATATCTAAGATTTTTTCAGGAGTTCAGAAAGCTGTGCACCAACAGTTCTGATTGCTCAATGAAAAATAAGAACTGTTGCTGCATTTATATTTTTGTAGCAGAGGAGTTTTATACGGTCATATCTGTAATTAAAATGAATTTGTTACTTATACCCACACCAACAATGCAATCTCAATAACCCTGAGCTAACAGGTCAAGAAAATATTATGGAAAAAGGAGAAAATCCAGGTAGTCTGGCATTTCCATCTTTGTTAACCATGCTTTTTTACAGTTTGAAAACCTTATCTCCCAAATATTTGAATATAAAACAGGCCAAAACGCTATCATCTCAACTCTTTACCACAAATACTGACTTTTAAAAGCCCTGGAAAAGAAGCTTATAGAAAACATTGTGGGAAAAGGAGAATATGCTGATAACCAGCATTTTCTTTTTTCTCCACAACATTTTCTACTGTATCAAGGTCTGAAATCATCATATCAAAAGGATTCAATTTATTGTGTGCAAATGCTTTGAGTTTGGTCCAGACCAAAAATTTGTCGTTTGTTAGAGAGTTAACCCTTTACCAAATGACGAGGTTTTAGACTAGTCCACATTCAAAGCACTTGCAGATGACAAAACAACTCAGAAATTGAAATTTGTTTCCAGCTGGGTAGAAAACAGTGGGAAAAGGAGAAAATGCTGGTTACCAGCATTTTCTCCTTTTCCTACAATGTTTTCAAAAGGCTTCTTTCTCAGGGTAGTAAAAACCAGGGATTGTTTGGTAAAGGGTGTAAAAGAGTCAAGAAATCACAAACAAAGTATACATACTGAGCTGGGATGATGATGGTGATAGGCACTCTGAACACTGGACCCTTCTCAACACACGTAACATCATATGCACATACCTTGATACAAAATAGATAAAGGATATTTGCTTTTTTCAGTGAAAGATCGAAATTTATTTCATCGAGTGAACACCATCTGTAATATTTTCACAAGTTGCACAGCCACTCGTGAAAATATTACTGATGGTGTTCACTCGATGAAATAAATTTTTCATCCAAAAAAAAAATCTATTTATTTCATGCTTTTATTCCTTTCTGGGAGGAGCTCTATCAAAATCCAGTACAGTTCTTTTCTGTTATTCCACATGGTGTAGCCCTCTCAGGCAGCAATGCATTAAAATATTACGTCAAGCGCGAGAAATGTAAGGTAAATGACGCCATATTTCCATCTGCTTGTGAGGCATGCACAATTTACTAAGGCAAGAAGAACATGAAAATCGGTATTTTCACTGGTCGTAACCATGTAAGATTGAAAAATATTTTCACTGCTATAACTCGAAAGCATGAAATAAAGCAAAAACTATAACTACCAGTCTAATACCACAAATTGACTCTTTCTGTTACTCTTATCTATACAAAATATCCAGTTATTAATGAAAATGCCATACTGCCGAGCAATTATTTATATTCACACAACTTTTCAGAATCAGTGAATCAATGAGAGAAGTCTGTCTTCAAACATATAACTTTCTCCTTTTGGCTGCTTTAAAAAAAATTTCCGCTGCAACTCAAAGTTTTAATAAAACGGTGGTTGAGTGTTGGCATTTCACCAAATTTAACTATGTTCAAAAGATATGTTGCTAAATAAGGAAAACAAAACATGTAGCTGAACATTTATACTTAACCCTTTCCCAAACAACAGATTTTGGACCCTTCCAAACTGAAAGAATTTTAGATTTGGAGAAAATTGTTCTCATAAAGGGTAGAAAACACTGTCATAAAGCAGAAATCGCTCGTTACTGGCAATTTCTCCTTTTCCCACAGTCTTTTCAAAGACTTTTACTGCAGACATGTAAAAACCAGGGCTTGTTTGGGAAAAGATTAAGAATGAATGGTGACAATGAAAATGGTTATGGTAACCAATATTGTTTCAAGTGTGTAAAATAAGTTTTGTAGATTGTATGCTAACCTCAGTGTAATGTACACCTTCTCCTAATCCCCTCGGGTCTACTTTGATTGAGAATGAGCGGGACGTGTTCATCAGTTCTAGGTGACTGGGGCATTGTACATAACTAGCATCACAGGTTAATGAGAGCTGCATACTGAACGCAATTAAAGAGTGTTTCTCTGGAAAAAATAACAATATTAACCTATTACCATACAATCCCTACTTTTGACGACCCTGAGAAAAAAGCCTTTAGAAAACATTGTGGGAAAAGGAGAAAATGCTGGTAACCAGCGTTTTCTCCTTTTCCCACAATGTTTTCTGCCCTTCACAAGACAAATTTCAAATTTTCAGTCACTTTTATTTTGTTGTCTACAAATGTTTTCAAGCCTAAAACATTGTCGATTGGGAAAAAGTTAACCAATTCAATACATTATTTACCATAAGAAAAAATATTTCATTTGTGGAAATCAAAAGCATTTGCAGATGGCAACTTAACTATGGCTAGAACTATGGTATTGCCTTTAGAAATGGTAGCATACATTTTGGTTAACAGCATTTTCTCCTTTTTCTTACAAAAGCTATCTTACTCAGGGTCCCTAAAATTTGGCATTATGTGGTAAAGGGTTCATTCCATAAACTTGTCAGAAGCAGATTTTTACTATATCTACTAAATTGTGAGATTATTTGTCAAACTTTAAGAGATCTTCTTGATTTTTGTTTGGAAGGCAAAACAAAGAAAAAAGATGAATATACTAAACTCAAGTTATGATCATCTCCAAACAACTTTTGATTTTTCGGTAACTTTTATATTGTCATTTGCAAACACCTTTAACCCATTACCACACAATGCCTACTTTTCACAACCCTGAGAAAGAAGCCTTTTGAAAACATTGTGGGAAGAGGAGAAAATGCTGTAACCAGCATTTTCTCCTTTTCCCAAAATGTTTTCTTACCTTCACAAAACAAATTTCAAATTTTCAGTTACTTTTATTTTGTTGTCTACAAATGGTTTCAATTTGGACAAGCCTAAAATATTGTTGTTTGGTAATGAGTTAATATGGACCAGACAAAAAATTTGTTGTTTAATAAAAACTAAGACTATAGCCAAACACTTTCAAGAAATCTCTGCAGTACCTATCTTGTTTTCAAAGTGCTTCAGGTCTACCGTGACAGCTACTTCAGCAGGTTTACATAAACTGCGTGGCTCACGCAGGTAAACTCCACGTTTTCCTCCATGACAGGTCACAACAAACTCTGTGAAGACTTCCTTTGCATTTCCATGTCCTAGTAAAAACTCATAAGTCTTCTCTACCTAAAATGTGATATAACTTTGTGAGAAAATAAGCTAGAAGTATTGCAGTTCTATACAAATACCACAATGTAATCAAATCTTAACCCTAACCACACATCAAGATTTTAGACCCCTATGAATTGAAAGCATTTGCTGATGACAGTTTCAATGTGGCTCATATGAAATGGTTTTTCTTTGAAAGGGAAGAAAACATTGTGGGAAAAGGAGAAAATGCTGGTAACCAGCATTTTCTCCTTTTCCACGATGTTTTCAATAGCCTTCTCTTTCGGGGTGTTAAAAGTCATCATTGTGTGGTAAAGGGTTAATGAATTAATCTAACTTTTACCCAAACAATAAATTTCAGATTCTCCTTTCCTCAGAACCCCTAAATTGCAGTATTGTTTGGTAAAGTTTTGATAATACTTAACTCATTACAACACAACAATATTTTAGGCTGGTCCAAATCGAAAGCATTTGCAGACAACAATATAAAAGTGACTGAAAATTTGGAATTTGTTTTGTGAAGGTTAGAAAACATTGTGGGAAAAGGAGAAAATGCTGGTAACCAGTATTTTCTCCTTTTCCCACAATGTTTTCTATAGGCTTCTTTCTCAGTTGTGTCAAAAGTAGGGTTTGAGTGGTAATGGGTTAACCCTTTACCAAACAACCAAGTTTAGGACTGGTCCAAATTGGTGGCACTTGCAGATGACAAAATAAATGTGACTGAAAAATTGAAATTTACTTTGGGAAGGGTAGAAAACATGGTTGGAAAAGGAGAAAATGCTAGTTACCCATTTTCCTACAGTGTCTTCAATAGGCCTCTTTCTTGAGCTTGTTAAAAGTTGGTTTTGTTTGGTAAAGAGTTAAGGACTACTGACATCCCAACCTTGATCTTATTTTATACAAAATAGGTTTAGGACGAAAACATTTTTGCTAAAAATTATCCTTATAAAGTTATGCACACGCTAATTTACAACTATGTAGAAACCAGCACAGGAGACAAAATGAAGGGACATTAAAAAAAAAAAAAAAAAAGACAATTTTTTTTGTTTTAAATCCAGAGTTGCTCCTATATTAAAGCTTCTCTTTAGGAAACGATATCAAAATAATTCCAGTAGTTGGTAAAAAAAATTCATAAATGATATTTCAAAGTTGGTAGTTTCAATGAAAAAACATGACACTATTTAACAAATAGAATACAACAAATGAATATTTCCGTGAATAAAAAAAATCATTAGCGAAAGTATGGACACTTTCTCATTTACCACAATGTTTTCAAATAAGCCCTAAAACATAGAGGAATAGGTTTTTCTTTTTTACTTGTACTAATCCGTAGCCCATTGTGAACACTTCCACTCCTTCTACAGGCTTAGCTGCATTTTGTAGAGCTCTCTTCACACTGAACGGGGAATATGGTGTGTTGTTGGCCTTGAGTGCTGACAAAACTAAAGCTGAAACAAAGACCACAAGCACAAACTTGACTCTAACAAGACTGAAAACTTTTGCTAAAAGAAATTGCAGAGGTTCAATTAAGTTTTGCTTTAAATTGTAGAGTTAGAGTATATCAAGGCTTAGAAAGCATTGTGGAAAAAGAAGAAAATAGTCTTAACCACAATTATTCTAAAAAGCCCAATCCACCAGGGTCATTTAAACCCCAATCTGTGAAGTTAACTGTTTATCAACCAACAAAACAGTATCAACAATTTTAAATGATAATTTTCTATGAACTTTCAATAAATAGCATGGAAAAGTCAGCCGTTTGAAAGTGTAATATTGTTTTCACTCAAATTTTCAGTCACTTTTATTCTGTCATCTACAAAATTAATGCTTTCCATTTGGACAAACCTTAAATTTTGTCATTTGGTAATTATAACGAGTTAAGGAAGTAAATACATGAGTAACTATGCAAACTTTAAGGTTGGTGTAAGAATTATCCTAACCTATGCAGCCACACGCATTCGGTGAGCTCATACTTGTTCCATTCATCAACTGGCTTCCTTTCAGAGTCCAATTTGGCACTGAGGCAATAGCCCCACCTGGTGCACTAATACATACTCCTAGGGCACCATCATTTCTGTACACAAATAAAAATAAAACTAATTTAACTCACACTACAGTCTGGACAGCTAAAGATCCAACAGGTAACAATGTAGACTATAATGCACTTAGTTAGATCTTGGCTGTATGGTGTTAAATAACAGTTTGACTCTTTACAACATGAGAAATTTAATAGCCAAATTGAAAACATTTGCAGACAACAAAATAAAAGTGACTGAACATTTGCAATTTGTTTTGTGAAGGGTAGAAAACATTGTGGGAAAAGGAGAAAATGCTGGTTACCAGCATTTTCTCCTTTTTCCACAATGTTTTCTAAAGGCTTCTTTCTCAGCGTCATCATGAGGGACTGTGTGGTAATGGGTTAAACATTTCAGTAATACTACAGAAGTCAATGCACCAATCCATGCTTTCCTTCCTCGCTTTTACCTCTACTCTGCTCAATATACTTCTCAAGCCATTAGCTGATTTCCCAGATAACCACTGTCAAAATAATTAACTGCAGTGAGAGAGGAGTGAATTCTGTTGTAAATGCAATCAATCATCTATTCTCCATATTTTGCTTTGAAAAAGTGAAAAAAGATGTGGGAAACAGAGAAAATACTTATTACTATACTAGCACTTTCTCCTTTACCCACAATGTTTTCAGACGAAATCTTCTAACATATGGTCATTCGAACCTAGGATTGTGTGGGACAGGGCTAAGAGTGAATATAATTTCAATTTCAGTTCTGACCAATTCTGACCAATTAGATGTCTTCATTCAAACCATAAAGAAAACACAACAATGACTCACGAAGGTCCTCTGGAAGACCAAGTATAATGCATGGCTGGTAGCTTTTCTCGTAGAGAATACTCTGCAGCCATCATTGCTGGAGTTACATGTGCACCAACACCTATTAATAAAAAAGTATGGATTCTGTAGATTTCTTTGTTCAATATGATACCAGTATTGAACAATTAACTCTTTACCAAACAATCCCGACTCCAACTAACTCTTTACCAAAACGACCCTGAAAGAGAAACCGTCTGAAAACATTGTGGGAAAAGGAGAAAATGCTGGTAACCAGCATCTTATCCTTTTCTCATAATCTCTTCTATTCCATATTTCATTTGCTACCATCTAATGCTGTAAAAATAGAACAGATCCAAAATCTGTCATTTTATTAACTCATTACCACACAATCCCTACTTTTGATGACCCACAGAAAGAAGCCTATAGAAAAAATTGTGAGAAAAGGAGAAAATGCTGCTTACCAACATTTTCTCCTTTTCCCACAATGTTTTCTACCCTAAATGAAACAAATTTCACATTTTCAGTCACTTTTATTTTGTCCTCTGCAAATGCTTTCGATTTGGATAAACCTAATGAGTTAAAGAGTTAATATTCAGTATCCATAGTAACAAACATCAAGAAAAATTCTAACCATTCAAAATTCAAAGTTTGGGTAACTCATAGGCCTAGATCAGAAGATGTTCTACCACAGCCATTCATATGGGTTCTTGGAGAATATAGAAAAAAAACCTGAATAAAAGGAAATTTGACCCTTGATCCCTGTATATAACCTCACATCTCACCATTAAAAATCAACAATCCTTGGAGTGCTGAACAAAGCCAACAGTCCGAAATAATTATGATTGCAAGGCTGCCCCTGACTAGAATGTCTAAACAAAGCACACAATGTTGAGCAATGATCAGGCTGTATGTTTTGTGCTGTCTGATCTTGATCTACACTAATGGTAAAGGCAAATAAAATCATAAAAGGCTGTGAAAGGTTAGTTTAACCCATTGCCATACAATCCCTACTTTTGATGCCCCTGAGAAAGAAGCCTTTAGAAAACATTGTGGGAAAAGGAGAAAATGCTGGTAACCAGCATTTTCTCCTTTTCCCACAATGTTTTCTACCCTTCACTAAACAATTTTCAAATTTTCAATCACTTTTATTTTGTAGTCTGCAAATGCTTTCAATTTGGACCAGTCTAAATTTGCTCGTGTGGTAATGAGTTAATTACCTATAAGGGCAGCAGTTGTTCCTCCAGGGGTACCCACAGTAGACAAGCCAGGTCCATTATTTCCAGCACTGGACACAAATATCACACCATGCTTGTTGACTGCTTCACTCAAAATATCACAGACTCTCCTGTATCAAATGTACATTCAGTGGCCATTAGTTCTTTGAATATGTGATTTTTTATATAAGACCAATAACCATGTGTACATGCAGTATGAAAATAACCAAATTATGAAATAGGTATATATTACTTTTTTGAATATAAGTATAAGTAACCACTGCAAAAATTAATGACAGATGAATTGGTCTGGTCTAAAATTTGTCTGATAGAAAAGAATTCAATGTCCGAAATCTCAGTCTGTATGCATTAGTTGCCCTAGCTAAGTCCCGTTACAGGTATTTGTCAAGTCACATTTGAGCTTTGTGAAAAATTGCAGGTGATAAAGCCATTTACAGTTTGCCCTACTTTCTAAACCAATGAAAACGCCGGATTTCGTTCAAAACTGCTTGATTTAATTCCATACAGACTCAATATGTTGCAATATGTGACCACTTAATCATTAAATGGTTGACCTATATACAGTTGTATCCCGGTTAACGAAAAGCTCCACCCACAGTATTTTAGCTGGTCTTTGTAGAGTAAATACCAATCTAATGCATACACTGTAGTAAAAGGGGCGGGGACTATTCTAACTAATTGCATCATCACCAAAAAAGTGACGTAATTTCCACGTGCATATCGGGACTAAACAACTCGTACTTGACCACGTGGTATTTAACCCTTTACCAAATAACCTCTGGTTTTAACGACCCTGGTAAGGAAATCTTTACCAGGCTGGGAATTTTGGCTTGGGTCCAATTTTAAAATCGTTTGCAGACAACAACTTGGTACTTGCTCAAATTAGAGGATTTGTCTGTGGAAAGAAAAAAAAGAAACATACCAGGAAAGGAGAAAATGCTCCTTACAAGCAATGTCTCCTCAACCCGCAATGTTTTCACGCGCCTTCTGCCTCAGGGCAGTAAAAAAGAGGGCTTATCTGGTATGGGTTAAAAATGAAACAGATCATGGGCAGTGAGCCACTTTAGAGGGACATGTACACAGTTGTGTTAGCGAGACGTCGCCTGTGTCGGGGAAAATATCTTTTTTTTTATAAAATTTAAAGCATGCATCCATTGCTGAATCTATCGCTTCAAAGAGCATGAAATTCGGCCGATTCCGTACCTACATCTAACCTCGTCCGTATAACGGTCGTTTACAATTGAACTGGGAGTCACGTGATTTAATACATGGCAGGCCAATGTGATTCGTTTAGCAACGACATAAACAACCTCGATGAAGTTATTCACATCTGTCTATCTGTCGGTTAAAACTTCAATCGGAATCGATAAAAAATTAATGTAGATATACGAATTGTTTGTCGCCTGAAATATGGTTCGAAAGATTTCGATAGAAAATTAAAACCCAAGTTTTCTTTTGGAAGAGGAGCCTGAAAATTTTCAGAACGGCATACCGGCGTATTTCTTGGTGTACAGATCTGCTGCATATCAATCCACTAGATACAGACGAGGGATATGATGGCTACCATCACCCGTGATATGCCGAATGAGCCTGAATGCAGACCGTCTATTATCCTGAAACTAGTTCAAGGACAACCTGAGTAACAGTTTTAATGCCGTACGACTGAAAACGCACGTACGTACAACCGTCAATCAAAAGAAGCGTGTCGAACTGAGCTTTCTGTCGTCCTTGTATGGCTCTTTCCATCCATCCTTAGCTGTCAGTCAATTAGAAAGTAGGGCAAACTGTAAGTTAGTTATTGATCATATATTTCATTTGTATGAAACTAAATCGTCGGTCGGCTTCGCCTCCCTCCAATTTAATTTCATACAAATGAAATATATGATCAATAACTTATACAAACAACTTACCCTGAGTTTGACCAATGAGAAGCTTCCCCGTAACTATAGTTGACCAGATCACATTTATATTCTATCACTTTGATCATCTAAAAAAACATTTCAAAGCAGATACATATTTAACGCATTACCAAACGACAATATTTTAGGCCTGTCAAAATTGAAAAGTAAAAGTGACTGAAAATTTGAAATCTGTTTTGTGAAGTATAGAAAACATTGTTGGAAAGGCAGAAAATGCTGGTACCAGCATTATCTCCTTTCCCACGATGTTTTCTAAAGGCTTCTCAGGGTCGTCAAAAGTAGTGATTGTGTGGTAAAGGCTTAACCCATTACCACACAATTCCTACTTTTGACGCCTCTGAGATAGAAGCCTTTAGAAAACATTGTGGGAAAAGGAGAAAATGCTGGTAACCAGCATTTTCTCCTTTTCCCACAATGTTTTCTACTTTGCTCTAAACAAATTTTAGTTTTTGAGTTAGGTTTATATCGTTGTCTGCAAGTGCTTTCAATTTGGACCAGTCTGAAATTCTTTTGTGTGGTAAAGAGTTAAACACAAAATTGTTAACAAAATGGGTTAATTTGTTTGTGAAGTTTCATAGCAAATTTCTAGATCCTTACTTTCAGACACAAAAATAACAAGTGCAACTGTACACATGAGAAATATTTAAAAATGTTTTCAAATTCTCATATATTTCTGTATATCAAAAAATTATGTAACTATTTGAAAGCATTCACCTAAGACAAATTCAATGTGGTTCAAGTAAATCGGTTAGTCTTTGAATGAGTACAACATATAGTGGGGAAGGGAGAAAATGCTGATTACCTGCATTTTCTCCCTTTCCCACAATATTTTCAAAAGCCTCTTACCTCGGGTTTTTTAAAACTCTTTGCCAAATGACAAAAATATGGACTGGTTCACATTGAGAGCATTTGCAGACGACAAAATAAATGTGACTGAAAAATTGAAATTTGGTTTGAGAAGGGTAGAGAACATTGTGGGAAAAGGAGAAAACGCTGGTTACCAGCATTTTGTCCATTTCCCACAATGTTTTCAAAAGGCTTCTTTCTCCGGGTCGTTAAAAGTGTGGTAAAGGCTTAAACACAAAATTGTATGCTGAGTGGTTAAATAGGTGAAAGTCTCCACAGGAACTGAAATAAAAGCTTGGTATGGAGAGATTATGGTAAAACAAGCAAAAGAAATGTTCTTTTCCATTGATATGGGCAACAATGTGAGGAAAAAGGCTACTTGTTCTTTTTACCATGATGATTCCATATCCAGTGTATTTGTATGAATTCACAAAACTATTATCATTAGCGTCACTTACTGCTCTGACTAGTGCAGTCCCTGTTTCCATTGAACCTAAACGTGAATCTCCAATTTTAATGCCAATAATCTGAGCACCAGGAGCTACCCCATTCCTCTCTGGCGTGTCTGGGAAATGCCCTGCTGCTATACATGCAACATGTGTACCATGAGAACCTAAAAAATACAAGGTAGATATATCATTATGTTGTATAAACATGATATTGATGCTGCCCAGCAAATAAACATGATACTGACACTGCCCAGCAAATAGACATGATACTGATGCTGCCCAGCAAACAGACATGATGTTGATGCTGCCCAGCAAATAAACATGATGTTGATGCTGCCCAGAAAATAAACATGATGTTGATGCTGCCCAGCAAATAAATATGATACTGATGCTGCCCAGCAGTAAACATGATACTGATGCTGCCCAGCAAATAAACATGATACTGATGCTGCCCAGCAAATAAACATGATACTGATGCTGCCCAGCAAATAAACATGATACTGATGCTGCCCAGCAGTAAACATGATACTGATGCTGCCCAGCAGTAAACATGATACTGATGCTGCCCAACAAATAAAGATGATACTGATGCTGCCCAGCAGTAAACATGAAATTGATGCTGCCCAGCAAATAAACATAATATTGATCCTGCCTAGCAGTAAACACGATAAATATGCTGCCCAGCAGTAAACACGATACTGATGCTGCCCAGCAGTAAACACGATACTGATGCTGCCCAGCAGTAAACACGATACTGATGCTGCCAAGCAAATAAATAGGATATTGATCCTGTCAAGCAAATAAACACGATATTGATGCTGCCCAGCAGTAAACACGATATTGATCCTGTCAAGCAAATAAACACGATATTGATGCTGCCCAGCAGTAAACACGATATTGATCCTGCCCAGCAAATAAACACGATAATGATGCTGCCCAGCAAATAAACACGATACTGATGCTGCCCAGCAGTGAACACGATACTGATGCTGCCCAGCAGTGAACACGATATTGATGCTGCCCAGCAAATAAATAGGATATTGATGCTGCCCAGCAGTAAACACAATATTGATGCTGTCCAGCAGTAAACACAATATTGAGGCTGCCCAGCAAATTAACATTATATTGATACTGCCCAGCAATAAACATGATATTGATACTGCTCAGCAAATAAACATGATATTGATCCTGCCCAGCAAATAAACATGATATGGATGCTGCCGAGCAATAAACATGATATTGATGCTGCCCAGCAAATTAACATTATATTGATACTGCCCAGCAATAAACATGATATTGATGCTGCTCAGCAAATAAACATGATATTGATGCTGCCCAGCAAATAAACATGATATTGATGCTGCCCAACAAATAAACATGATACTGATGCTGCCCAGAAATAAACATGGTATTGATGCAGCCCAGATGACTTTGCCACCAACAAAACTGAATGTCTCTTAACACTTTAAAAACAATCTCTAGTTTTCACGACCCTTAGATAGAAGCCTATTACAAACTGCAGGCCTATCCAAGATAGCAATTTACGACTACATTAGATTTTGTGCTGCAGAACACTTGCATGAAACAGAAAATTACATAAAAATGGAAAGTATCTTATCAGATTAGCCTGAATGGACTGTGCAGGCTGCTCTGATATGAAACTTTATACAAATGTCTGAGTGCCTCTTTTCACATTCTTGCAGGCCATATATAAATAGACTTGCTTGCATGTAATCAAGGGAGCTGAACAGCACAGATGTTTTTGCAATTTTCCTAAAATCAATAACCTGATCAAGCTATACTTCAGTTGGCTTAGCCTAAGTTAGGTGTTAGTTGCTGACAGGAAAATGCATTCTAAAGTCAAGTAAATTGTAAACAAAAGATAGAGCAACAAGGCAACTTTGACCAATTTCTAGATTTCATTTCCCTGGTAGAGACTAACACTTAGATTGACTGTACAATAACAGATTGTCCTCTTTACAATGCTTTCATGACTTTTAAATAGTATGGTTTAAATTTAAATGTATTTAAATAACACCTTTGTTTACTTTTGGCCACTGTTTGACCTTGAAAGGTGGACTTTACTCTTTATGACACAAGCAAAATACAGATTTGTCTAATCAAAGGAATCAGATATAAGTTTAAAAGTAGGTTAAATAGTTAAAGTTGTCTACGACATAGTAGAAAGCATTGTGGGAAAATGAGAAAATGCTGTCTACCAGCTTTTTCTCCACCAGCATTTTCTCCTTTTCCCATGATGCATGTATTTTCAAAAGGCTTCATCCTCTGGATTGTTATAAGTTGGGATTGACTTAATTCAACAAATGATTCATTAGCTTGATGTTCCACCAAGCTGTTTTATCTGTTAGCATTAACATGCTCATATAAAACAAAAACTATCACAACACTTACCAGCATTTGTGACTATCTCTAGTGTATTTCCATCATTGTAAATATTCACAGCATAGTTCATGAGATCTGAAAGTTTAACAAAATAACATAATTTATCTGAACTTATCTGAACTCTATACACCTGGTAACAAATTCCTTGTCCAAGTTCCAACTTGAAAGCAAAAAGCAAATTATATATTATTTAACCCTTTACCACACAATCCCGACTTTTAACACCTCTGTGAAAGAACCATTATAAAAACATTGTGGGGGAAAAAGAGAAAATGCTGGTAATCAGCATTTTCTCCCTTTCCCACAATGTTTCCTTCCCTTCCTAAAACAAACTTTAATTCTTTAGTCACATACATTTTGTTATCTGTAAATGCTTTCAATTTGGACCAATCTAAACCTTTGTCTTTTGGTATAGAGTTAAATGGTTTGCCTTCGGGAGGGCAGAAAGCATTGCATGCATAGGAGAAAACATTGGTTACCTGCATGCTCTCCTTTTCCAACAATGTTTTCAAAAGCCTTTTCTGTCAGGGCCGTTCAACTTGGTATAATTTGATGGGGTGGGGGGGGGGGGGCTTTAAATTTTAGCAAGGATCTTCAATCTCAATACATCAGATGGCTTGAGTTCAGGTTAAGAAGACTGAATTCAGCACAAATTCATAGATATTCACGAAATGCAACTTTCAACAAACTCAAGGTAAAATGTCAAGTTTTGACATTGCTAAGGTATGTTTTTGAGAAAAGATATTTCCTTGTTGAACAGTGTAGATCCAAGATCAGAATAGACATTCTGTGCAGACTGTTCCTGGTCTACAAAAGGTCCAGAGTTGCACTCAATAGCCTTAGAATTAATAGGCTGGTTTTTATCATTTGTGCCTCTTTTAAATTAGTCATATAGGATTTTTTTAAAATGGAAAGAAATGGACTAAAAATGTGTCATGTTGGAAAAGCTTAACTCTTTACCACACGACAGAATTTAGACTGGTCCAAATTGAAAGCATTTGCAGACGACAAAATAAATGTGAATCAAAAATTGAAATTTTATTTGGAAGGGTAGAAAACATTGTGGGAAAAGGAGAAAATGCTGGTTACCAGCATTTTCTTCTTTTCCCACAATGTTTCCAAAGGCTTTCTTTTTCAGGGTCGTTAAAAGTTGGGATTGTGTGGTAAAGACTTAAAGTAGCCTGTTGCCTATTGAATTGAATTAACACACACAATGCAGACTTTTAACGATCCTAAGAAAGCAGCTTTATGAACACATTGCGGAACAAAGAGAAAATGCTGGTTGCCAGCATTTTCTCCTTCACCCACTTTGTTTTCTACCCTTCCCAAAACATATTTCAATGTTTCTGTTGCATTTATGTTGTCGTCAGCAAATGCTTTCAATTTAGACCAGTCTAAAATTTTGTCCTTTGTTATAGAATGAAGGTCTAACACATGAAGTAACAAAACTTGTCAATACCATCCTGTGATAAAGTTCCATATTCTCTTTCTTCCCTGTAAGATGCCAAAGTGTGACAATCTTCAAGCTCTCCCTTTTCAGTTGTATCAACACAAGCTCTAAAAAAAGAATTTGGTGCTTTAAAAAAAATTCATAAATTAAGTTATAAGCCCCGGTTGGTTGGTTGTACTGGGGTTTAACGCCACTTTAACAGCTAAGGTTATATCATGGCGGTCGGTGACGCACATGTGTTTCCTGGCTTTCTCACACCCGTACTTACACAACTTTCTTTCCAAAGCCACCGACTACTTTTCTCACATGCTTCAGCAGAGGTGACAGGCGAAAACATGCTGGAAAGAAAGTTTGTCTAAACCGGGTATCAAATTCACAACCACCAGGTCATGAGTCCGACATGCTCACCAATGAGCCACCCGGATGGGCTATAAGTCCCTATATATAACAAACTACTATGTAATCTGCATTACACAATTGAGTGAGACGTGACTGCACTAAAACCAGCTTATCATAAATTTCATTTACTGATGTTCAATGTACATGTTTAACTCTTTACCAAACAACAAAATTTTAGACAGTTCCAAATTGAAAGCATTAGCAGACAACAAAATTAAAGTGACAGAAAAAATAAAATTTGTGTTTGGGAAGGGTAGAAAACATCGTGGGAAAAGGAGAAAATGCTGGTTATCAGAATTTTCTCCTTTTCCAATAATGTTTTCAAAAGCTTCTTTCTCAGGGTCTTTAACCCTTTCGCAAACAATCCCTGGTTCAAATTGAACGCATTTGCAGACGACAGAATAAGTGTAAATCAAAAATTGAATTTTGATTTGGAAATGCCAGAAAATATTGTGGAAAAAGGAGAAAATGCTGGTTACCAGCATTTTCTCCTTTTCCCACAATGTTTTCAAAGGCTTTTTTCTCAGGATTATTAAAGGACAGGATTATTAAAGGACAGGATTATTTGGTAATTGGTTCAACATGATAAATACCTCAACTTTTCTTCCAACACAGCTTGTCAAACCAACAAGTGACTTGATTCCATTTGCAGCAAACCCCCCCCCCCCCTCCAGCCCACACTTACTGTTCTTTTCTCTGTTTTTTTTATATTTTTGCTGAGAGGGGAGGTGGGGGCAGTAGAAATAAACTATGAAATCATACCTCCATGTATTTCCATCATAGTAAACCACACAATCATACACAGGACCACAGTCACTGTACTTCTTGTCCTGATCTGTAATGATATCTATCTGGGCCTGCAAATCTTCTTTTTTGACTTTCTCTTTCTACAAAATGGTACAGAAATGAATAAAGTTTGATACACCATTATGTATGGAAACTTATCTCTGTACAAATATGACTATTTAGATCCTATTCATGTATCCAAATGTATCACCTACAACATGACTTAACTCTTCACCTAACAACAAGAATTTAACCCTTTACCAAACAATCCCTGGTTTTTACAACCCAGTGGAAGAAGCCTTTTGAAAACATTTTGGAACAAGCAATTTCGTTGAAATGATATCCCCCGCCGAAAAAGACCTTTTTTGATACAAACGTATAAGAGGTATTGTGTTTTGCATGTACATGTGGCCTTTTTGTTATTGGTCCATGATGAAATAAATTCATCAAAGTGCATCAGTCCAAAAAAGCCTGTGAATCTAAATGAAAATGTGCGAACAAAAATCCAAAGTAAAAATTTACAAAGGGCAATAACTCCAAAAATACTGAAGATAGAGTTATGGTTCTTGTGCACTGCACTTTTCCTCAATTAGCTCTATATGTGTGTGAAATTTTAAGTTCCTAGCTTTTATACTTTTGGAGATATATGCCAGACAGAAATCCAAAATAAAAATTAACAAAGGGCTATAACTCAAAAATTACTGAAGACAGAGTTTTGGTTTTTGTAAAGTGCACTTCTCCTTAATGAATTCTATTAGTGTATAAAGATTGAAGTTCCTAGCCTTTGTACTTTTGGAGCTATGCTCCGGACAAATTCCAAAGTGAAAATTTACAAAGAGCAATAACTCAACAATTACTGAAGATATAGTTATGATTCTTTAGCACTGCACTTCTCCTTAATTAGTTCTATATGCATGTGATGTTTCAAGTTCCTTGCTTTTATACTTTTGGAGATATGCTCCGGACAAAAATCCAAAGTTAAAATTTACAAAGGGCAATAACTCCAAAAATACTGAAGACAGAGTTATAGTTATTGTGTACTGCCCTTCTTCTCAGTGAGTTTTGTATATGTGTGAAGTTTCAAGTTCCTAGTTTTTATACTTTTGGAGATATAATCCAGACAAGTAAAAATGTGCAAAGGGCAATAACTCAAAAAAAATACTGAAGACAGAGTTATGGGTCTTTCGCACTGCACACCTCCTCAATGAGTTCTATATGTGTGTGAAGTTTCAAGTTCCTACCTTTCATACTTTTGGAGATATGCTCCGGACAAAAATTCCAGAAGAAAATGTACAAAGGGCAATAACTCCAAAAATACTGAAGATAGAGTAATGGTTCTTGACAATGCATGCCTCCTTAATGAGATCTATCCACTTGTGAAGTTTGAAGTTGATATCTCAAATACTTTTGGAGATATGCTCCAGACAAAAATCCGAAGTTAAAATTTACAAAGAGCAATAACTCCAAAGTTAACGAAGATAGAGTAATGGATCTTTCGCACTGCACGCCTCCTTAATGAGTTCTATATATGTGTGAAGTTTCAAGTTCGTAGCATTTATACTTTTGGAGATATGCTCCGGACAAAAATTCAAAGTAAAAATGTACAAAGGGCAATAACTCCAAAATTACTGAAGACAGAGTAATGAATCTTTCGCACTGCACGCCTCCTCAATGAGTTCTATATGTGTGTGAAGTTTCAAGTTCCTACCTTTCATACTTTTGGAGATATGCTTCGGACAATAATTCAAAGTAAAAATGTACAAAGGGCAATAACTCCAAAAATACTGAAGATAGAGTAATGGTTCTTGTACACTGCACACCTCCTTAATGAGATCTATCCACTTGTGAAGTTTGAAGATGATATCTCAAATACTTTTGGAGATATGCTCCGGACAAAAATCCAAGGTTAAAATTTACAAAGGGCAATAACTCCAAAATTATCGAAGACAGAGTTATGGATCTTTGGCACTGCACGTCTCCTCAATGAGTTCTATATGTGTCTGAAGTTTCAAGTTCCTACCTTTCATACTTTTGGAGATATGCTCCGGACAAAAATTCAAAGTAAAAATGTACAAAGGGCAATAACTCCAAAAATACTGAAGATAGAGTAATGGTTCTTGTACACTGCATGCCTCCTTAATGAGATCTATCCACTTGTGAAGTTTCAAGTTCCTAGCTTTCATACTTCTGGAGATATGCTCCGGACAAAAATCCAAAGTTAAAATTTACAAAGGGCAATAACTCCAAAATTACTGAAGACAGAGTTATGGATCTTTCGCACTGCACGCCTCCTCAGTGAGTTCCATATGTGTGTGAAGTTTCCGGTTCCTACCTTTCATACTTTTGGAGATATGCTCCGGACAATAATTCAAAGTAAAAATTTACAAAGGGCAATAACTCCAAAAATACTGAAGATAGAGTAATGGTTCTTGTACACTGCACGCCTCCTTATTGAGATCTATCCACTTGTGAAGTTTGAAGTTGATATCTCAAATACTTTTGGAGATATGCTCCGGACAAAAAGCGGAAGGACGGAATGACAGAAGGACGGACGGAGACTATTACCATTTCATCTTGACCCATCCTATCCATTCGTTTATCTCTCTGTTTGACAAGTTTTTACAAGAGCAAGACTCAGGTTGTTCTGCACTGTATTGCTAAAGGACATGAATGAATAGCATGAATAGCATTTTAAGGCCCGTCGACAACTTAGGTCATATTGGGCGCACTTACTTAGTAAACAATAATGCGAGGTGAAAATAACATACATGTGCAACAACATAAGACAAACATGATAAATGAGGAATGGACAAAAGACAAAATGATGCCCCTTTTGTTGCCTTTTAAAACATGCATGCTGTCATGTTTGTTCTGCAAGATGAAATGGCAGATGTGACGATCGCGGGACTGCAGAGGTTTATTCTTATACCCCTGATTAAACCACACAGGGTCCCATAGGCCAGTTGATTCCCATTCCAAACCCTATTTACAATACATCGAGAAAAAAATATAGGATTTGGAACAAGAACTAATCAGCCTGCTGCAATCCTACAAATTACAAGGAGAGCAGCCGTTTGTCTCTAATTTTAGTCACCTTCTACAACATGCCATTGAGAAATGCCGAGGTCCTATTCTATACAGTAAAAAAAAAAAAAAAAACGGACCCCATGGGGATGCTAAAGGACAACCCTGACATAACATCACATACAAGCGTGTTTAAAACCCATAACTAATACAATCCCCTAACTATTCCCCAACACTAAGAAGAGCTGTAACTCTTTTCTTGAACAAACCTGAGATGGATTAGGATGAGCAGCATCAAAGTCTTCCAGAGCTTTCACAGCATCTGCAAGGGCCTTCCTGCTGTCTGGGTCCCACAATTTCTCCCTTCTCTCCTTTTGAATTCTTTCTTTTAGAGGTCTTGGAAAAAGTTCAAACGCATTCTTCACACCGATATGGTATTTCCCACTTTCATTATCCCAGCCGTCTGGTATCTAAATATTTTACGCAGAAAAAAAAAAAGAGTAAGTTATACGCTTGTGAATTTAAGCCTTTACCACACATTGATGACTCTTGATGACCCTTGGAAATATGCCTTTTGAAATCATTATGGGAAAAGGAGAAAATGCTGGTAACCAGCATTTTCTCCTTTTCCCACAATGTTTTCTATCCTATCAATAAACATCTGTATCATTTGAGCCACAATGAAATTGTTGTCTGAAAACGCTTTCATTTTGCAAAGGGCTAAAATTTTGTTGTCTGGTAAAAGGTTATGGGAGTTTTATGTATATGGAAAAACAAAACATGATATCCTCTTCTTGAGAAATGTAACTTTTAATCATAATAAAATGTGCACGAACTTTCGGCGTTACAACCGCCTTCTTCTCGCATGATCCTGTGATACAATGCCTGCAGTAATTATTACTGCATTACTGCAGGCATTGTATCACAGAATCACACTAGAAGAAGGCAATTGTACTGCCGAAAGCTTGTGTACATTATTATAATTGAAAGTTATATGGAAAAAGTAACAGACTGCTCAGTCTAGAATGGTCAAACAGGTTCAAAATTATTTACTTTGGTAAAATTTTCTGCCCATCTAAGGCCTATTAAACCTTAGAATTCAGCCTTTTGTCAGACAAGATCAAGCTCATGGATCTATTATTGCCATATATAATGATTTACATGGTATAAGGCATCAAGCAGATGGTTTACACACCAGAGTATGGTTTATTAATTTTTATGAATAAGAAGATATAGATAAGTAACTGAAACAATGTACAATCTCAGTATCTCCTTACAATATAGGATGGTTTTTATTTTGTGTAATGTTTATTTTTTGTTATATTATTTAAAAACCTTATCCTCGAGGTCCTAGGACTGTGTGAAGGGTTTTACGCTTTACCAAACAACAAAGTTCTACACTGGTCCAAACTGAAAGCACTTGAAGACAACAAAATAAATGCAAATCTAAAATAGAAATTTGTTTAGTGAAGAGTAGAAAATATTTGGGAAAAAGGGAAAATGATGGCCACCAGCATTTCCTCCTTTTCCCACCATATCCTTAAAAGGCTTGTTTCTCATGGTCGTGAAAACCGGTGATTGTTTGGGAAAGGGTTAAAAAAAACAAACTCATCTATCATATTTGAACTGACATGAATCATATCTGGACTAACAGCAAATGGTATTATTATTCTGTTTTCATCAAGGTTTACCTTCAATTTTCGTCCAGTAAGACCTAGAATGAAACCATCAGTGGCCTCCACAACAGTTGAAGTATCAACATCTCCTGACCCAGTTGCATCAATCAGATCAATTATCTTAGGCTCACCAGTTGTTGTTTCCTGAAATAGAAAATAGATTGTTTTTTTTATCTGCTTTAACCCTTTACCACTGGCCCATAAGGTATTTCTATGGTATCTCTAATTGACCCTAAACAACAGCAAGGATGAAGCCGTTTTTTATGTGTAAATGACACCTTTTGATAGCATAGAAAACATTGTGACAAAAGCTGAAATTGCTCGTGATGAGCAATTTCACCTTTTGCCACAATGTTTTCCAAAGGCTCCTGAAAGCAATGCTTAGTAATGAGTATCTATGGAGTAAAGGGTTAACTTGTTTAAAAAGCAAAAAAATCTAAGTCTTAACTCTGTGCCAAACAAAATTTGAGACTCTACAGAATTCATAGCCTCTGCAGACAATTTCAAAAAGGAACAAATTAATAAATTCATCACAAAACCAATTGAAAGTATCCCACAGATTTTGTGCTCAAGTTTGAACTCTCATAATTTTGCAAATAGAGCACAAATCTAGGATTTAAACACACCTGTTGCTTGTGCATTAAATAATCCTTCATTTGAAATATGTACACCTATTTTCAATTTAAATGCTGAACACAAGAGAAAACCGTGCATTTCATCTGTTGCTCAAGTTACTTACATTCCCCAAAACACTCGAAATGGCAGTAATGCACAATAAATTGTCCCAGTGTTTTTTCCGAGATATACACATGATAAACAAATTTACAAGCTTTTTAGGTAATGAAAGGTTTAATAATTTGTCTTTCTTCATGTTAGTTACTTCAGATGCATTTCGCTGCAATACAGATTAAACCGATGACACAGAAAGGCAGTATAGCACTTTAGCTCTACTACTGGAAAATTTTCGATGGACTTGAGATGGTACTGTGCACAATAAATGTTCAACTATGAAAAAATTCACTGTAGCGTCTCATTACTGAGACTACTTGCTGACAGAAAAAATGAGTTTCAAAGTAGGTAAAAAGTTGCTAGGTTGCTTAACTCTTTACCACACAGTCCAGACTTTTAACGACCCTGAGGAAAAGCCTAATGAAAACATTGTGGGAAAAGGAGAAAATGCTGGTAACCAGCATTTTCTCCTTTTCCCAAAATGTTTTCTACCCTTCACAAAACAATTTTAAAATTTTCAGTCAGTTTCATTTTGTCGTCTGCAAAATGCTTTCGATTTGGACGGATTTAAAATTTTGTCGTTTGGTAAAAAGTTAACTTTTTACTACATCACAATATCTTAGACTGGTCCAACTTGAGAGAACACACTGAAGGCGTACTGAATGCAGCTCAGATGTTGGTATCCGTGTCCGAAATGTCAACAAACATCCGAGTCATTCTGACATGGACATGCCAAAAAAAAAAATTCAACCTGAAGGCCCGGAGCACCAGGATCGACGCCTGTGTCCAAAATGGCAATCAATGTATTGCGTCCATCGAAATCTGGATATTTGAGCAAGAAAGCTTCGGCCTGAGTTTCTTTTTTGGGCAGAATTCCTTCAACTGGAAACTGTGTATCCACGAACGACGCCATACTTACTGAATAGTGACGGAATAAATCGAGTTGTACATGTCGTTGTCGTCTCAAATTTATTTTTCACAAAACTTGTAAGTTTAATATCGAATCAAATTGCATGAAAACAAACAAAAACATACACAGATTTGGGAGGTTATTTAGTATAAATTTAATGATAATGTGAATTTTTACCGAACCTTTTTTTTAATTTCTTTCACTCTGCCGGACGATGATAATTTTTTTGCGTTTTCTGTTTCGACTTTATTATACCTTCCCTAATCGTCTGCATGATTGTGATGATCTTTCAGAACCTCGTAAATTTTCTCATTTTTTGACAATCTAGCTCTCTTTTTCGGTATGGCGACAAACATGGAAGTTGACAGTGTGAAGTCGAGTGTGATGGCATCGGCAGGAACATCAGGAAGTGTGTCAGTGTCTCTCCATCCTCTTGTAATCATGAATGTTTCAGAGCATTGGACAAGGACCAGGGCACAAGAGGGCCAACCAAGACAGGGTGAGTTGATGTCAAAAACTTTGTACATTGTCAAAGATTATTTAAACAGAGTTCTTGGAAACGCCAATACTGTCATCTCAGATGACAACTTTTCGTGGTTGAAGACAAAAAATCCTAACAAAGGATTCCACTGGACAACAAGTTTTTCCAAGGCATGCATTTCTAATCAGCTGGTCAGCTTGATATCAGCTTGATATATTGCATGGGGACATTTTACACACAACATGTTCAACAAGGCATAAATTTCAATACACAAGTAATCACCAAAGTCGGATCGTCGAAGAGGTAGGCTTGGCTTTCTGTGAGACTAACCACCAATCAGAATACGCCATTCTTTATCATTCGCCAATTACCGATTACATAATGGTTAACAAAGAGTTATTACCATGTTGTTTGGCATTTGCAAATTATGCATCAATCAACAGATTAAGACTAATTTTTACTCGATTAAAGAACGTGGTGAACATCTTATGATGCGATTGATGGGAAGCAATGGTAATATATAATTAGGTACTGTCCCTGACCTTTAACATTCTGATTAATTTTTTAATCAAAATTGGAGTAAAAACAATCATTCAATTAAGAATCATGTTTCACGAAAATCATATTGCTTTTTACCATTGTTGGATTACCAGTCAAATATTGTGCATATGTATGACATTATCTGCGAACATATTTTTAAAATGGAAAAATTTCTGGGCGTGAAAAGAAAGGTCCCAGATCAGATTGATCAGACTAGTGCAAAAGTAAGAAAAACCGAACATAAAGCTAGGGACAAGTGGTTTTGCAACTTAAACATTACCCCATTAGAATAATGGCGAACTTTTACAACTTTAACTGTAAAGGTTTTAGCTGTAGGTATCCTTTTGATCCTCTTAGAATATTAGTCTTGATAAAGAGACACTATGTACAGTGATTTTTTTTTAGCATTTGGACATTTATTGTGCACCATACTGTCTCGACTCCATTTTACATTTTCTGGTAATAAAGATAGATTGATATATAGACTAGACTTTCTGTATCAGCCAAATTAATCTGTATAGCAGGGTAATTCAAGAAACTTTAGTAACAAACATGATTGAAGACAAATTGTTTAACATTTTATTACCTTTTAAGGGTGGGGATTTAGATATTTCACATCTCACCAAATTGAAAAATAAATATATCGCTGAAATTTATATGAAACAATAATACAAATCATCAACCATTTAGAATCATAAAATTACCCCAAAAAAATTTTGGATGGTATTCCCTTAAAAGGCTATGTAGCCTCTTAAGGTTATTTTTAGATTTCGCACCATAAATAAAAAAGGCATTTTGGGAATGTCAAATGACTGATGACGCATAAATTCCATAACATAACAACCATGTAATCATTTTCTATAATGTTTTCTTCGGACGCTATGTTTGAAGCTTCGTCTGTGTATTTCTGGAATTCAGATCAGCCAGTTTCTCATGTAAAAAAATAGACCATGTTTCCCTTCGGTGTAAACTGGGTCATAGTAAAGCTCTGATTTCTCTTTTTGTTGGATGTTTTCGACTACTGGGGTTTTAAGAATGAAAATTAAAAGGATTTGGGAGTATAAGAATAATTATTTTGTATTTTTGTATAATTTTTGTCCCAAAATCTGAAGGGCCCAGTGATTTTTTTACCTGTGAGTCCCGAGTCCTAGACTCATAAAAATTGCCAGGGACTCATAAAAATTTTGAAATTATTTAATTTTTACATACTGGGACTCATTGATTTTCTGAATTCAGTGGTAAAGGACTCATTCATCTTGAAATGTAAAAGAAACACTGAGGGCCACCTTTAAACTAGTAGAAATTGTTAATAATATGTACGTCTTTGAATGAGCACTGACAAAATTTATCATGCATGGTGGCCATTTTGTGTATTTTTCAGGTACTCAGTAACTAGGATACTCAATAACTAGGTACTCAATAACTAGGCTTTCTCACATGTGCAGCATTTGAGTGGAAAATATTTGTATTTTAAATAAAGGATTATTAAGACATTGCAGTGGCAGTGCACTAATCCATAGTTTATGGGATTTTGTTTTTACTAGAACTTGCACAATATTCTTCCTAAGTTAAAAACTTTGTGGCCTAGTAAGGGGTAATAGAGCTGGTTCATCTTAAAATTTCCAGGTAGTATAGATTCAACATCAGATTGCAAGTTTTGTTCTGTCTGATCTTGATCACACTTGGCAGCCTAATATTAAATTTATTTTGAAGTCATGTTTTCTTTTTTGCAGTGTTGGGAGCTTTAATTGGCAAGCAGAAAGGGCGTAACATTGAAGTGATGAATTCGTTTGAATTGTACTTTGATTTCATAGATGGACAGATTGTTATTGATATGGAGTATTACAATACAAAAGAAGAGCAGTGTAGGTTTCATCTGAATTTCACATTTTTGATTAAACATACTTCCTTAAAACCTTTTACCTTACAATCCATGTTTTAACAACATTGTGGGACATGAAGAAAGTACTACATTTTTCATGTACCAGTATTTTTTTTTTGCTGAAAGTTTTTACTGAATCCTTTCAGCCCAGCGCTATGAAGATCAAGGATAGTTTGGTAAGGGACTCGCTTGTTTGTATCTTGTTTAAAACCATTTATGTATAATTGTGGACTCGCTTGTTTGTATCTTGTTTAAAACCATTTATGTATAATTGTGGACTCGCTTGTTTGTATCTTGTTTAAAACCATTTATGTATAATTGCTTGTGTACTTATTTACCAGTACAAGCATGATATTTTTCCCAAGCCAGTGGCTGCCTTCCCATCTAACCATGGTGGAAACAATGATCAGCAGAGCAGTGACAAAGTGGCACTGAGTATCATTAATCCTTTGAAAGAAATTGACCAGGCTGGTGATTTGAACCAACAGTCCAGTATCATATCTGTTTTCTAAATCCCAAAATTAAGACTTTTTATCTCTCTACCACACAATCCAGACTTTTAATGACCCTGAGAAAGAGGTCTATAGAAAACATTATGGGAAAAGGAGAAAATGCTACTAAGCAGCATTTTCTCCTTTTCCAACAATATTTCTACCATATCAAAGTTGATTTTGGTCCAGTCCAAAAAATTGTCGTTTGGTAGAAAGTTCAATTGTCAGCTTTTGCAGACAAAAATCAAAATGACTCAAAACTTAATTTTGTTGTGGAAGGGTAGAAAAACATTTTGAGAAAAATGGAGAAAATGTTGGTTGCCAGCATTTTGTCTTTTTCTGACTGTTTTCAAAAGCTTTCTTTCTCAGGATTTTTTGGTTAAAGGATTAAGGTCCTACACCATTCAGCATACCTGGGGTGATGGAAGCCATCAAACCCCTTGGCTGTATCTGGTGGAATGATATGAACCAGATCGGTACATTTATTGCCAGTTTACCATTCTGAAAATTGTATGGCTCCTCTTAAAAAAAAAAACTTCAGTTTCAATTTTTTATCAAAGTCTTTCTTACCGTATTTCAGTGACAAACTGTTCATACATTCATCTTTTAAGGTGGTTTATAAGATCATATAATTGGCAGTTTAAATGGAAACAACCATTACATAGGCAAGGTTAGATGTAGGTATGGAATCAGATGAGTTGTAACAAGTGGGTCCGGCACCTGTCTGACTGAGCTACTTAACTGGGATGGAAAAGGGTCAAGAAAGTGCTCCAAACATAACATTTCTCGATTTATGTAATGTATACATGATTGATGCTGCAACAAAGTTATAGTTATTCAACTTTGGTCTTATTGACTTTGGGAATGATAATGTTCAACAACTGAAACTGTTTTAAGTTCACTTTCATTATGCAGGAAACATCAAAGGTATGATTGCATGTTATGTGCAGTGTAACCTTGATCGAAGTTCCATATTTGTGAAAGCGCTTAATAATTGCCATATGATGTAATTGAAAGTATATTCTGAAGACTTCATTGTGGCTCAGAACTTTATTCCTGTCTTTTAACCCTTTCTCAAACAAGCCAGGGTTTTACATGTCTGTCGTAAAAGTCTTTTGAAAACACTGTGGGAAAAGGAGAAATTGCTCGTAATGAGCAATTTCTCCTTTTCCCACAGTGTTTTCTACCCTTTTTGAGAACTTTCTGCTATTTTCTCCAAATCAAAAATTGTCTGCAAACTCTTTTGGTTTGGAAGAGTCCAAAATTTGTTGTTTGGGAAAGGTTAAATGATAGAAAATAAAGAAAAAAAAAAAAGAGAAAATGCTGATAAATATCAATTTCTTCTTTTTCTGCTTCTATGCTTTCTTCGTCAAGGTTATCAAAACATAGGATTGATTAATAAAGGGTTAACCCATTACCAAACAACAATATTTTAGACTAGTCCAAATTGAAAGCATTTGCAGACGATAAAATAAAAGTGACTGAAAATTTGAAATTTGTTTTGTAAAGGGTAGAAAACATTGTGGGAAAAGGAGAAAATGCTGGTTACCAGCATTTTCTCCTTTTCCCACAATGTTTCTAAAGGCTTTTTTCTCAGGGGCGTCAAAAGTAGGGATTGTGTGGTAATGGGTTAAGAGCAATGATAGTAGCTATCAACATTGTATTTTCTTCTCTATATTCAGTTAAACAGGTATTCAGTGACATGGATTTCTTGGGTTGGTATACAACTGGAGATGCACCCACAGATTCAGACATACATGTGCACAAACAAGTAAGATATGTCAGCTTGTAGAATCCTGAGTGTAATGCTTGGTATTTTAGGGATAGTGTATTTAAAATTGGGCTGTGTAGAAAAGTTTAGTCTGATCTTGGATCTACACTACCCATAATATATTTTTGAGGACAAAATTAGGATTTGAAAGAAAGCTTTTGATAATTAGTTGAATGGCATTTCTTAAGGAAAGCTTTCTATTTATTTAAAAAATTCTTCTTCTCAGTGGTTGCAATATCAGTTTTGACAGGACTCTCTCTCTCTCTCTCTCTCTCTCTCTCTCCCTCACCCCCCACCCCATCTCCACTACTCCCCATCCTCTTTCTCTGTCTGCCTCCCCTCCATCACTCTCAACCCACCTCTTTCCATCCTCTCTCTGAAGGTAAACAAAGAATGAATATCCATTAATTATCTTCTCTTACTTGTTTTGGTTACTTTTCTGTTTTTACTTTCAACACACTGCAATATTTTTTAAGCATTTTTTCTCTGGTCATGAATACCTGCAACTATAGCAGTATTTCATTAATATGAAGATTATCATTTCAGATTTGTACTATAAATGAAAGTCCAATTCTATTGAAGATGAATCCACAGGCCAGGCATCAAGATGTATGTATTTCACATGTCTACATCATCACTTGTAGACAACTTTTTTCTGTGTTTAACCCCTAACCACATGGCAAAATTGTACACCTATCCAAATTGAAAGCATTTGGAGGCAACAATTGCATAGTGGCTCAAATGGTGCAATTTTGCTTTGATAGGGTAGAAAACATTGTGAGAAAAGGAGAAAATGCTGGTTACCAGCATTTTCTACTTTTCCCACAATGTTTTCAAAGGGCTTCCTCGGTCATTAAGTCGTCATAGTGTGGTAAATGGTTAACCTCAATGTTTTCTACCCTATAAGAGATAAAGAGCTCTTTTGTATCAGTTTAAAATGTTGTTGGTATTTAATTTCTTTTGGTATGGAAAAGTGGATAACTCACCATCTGGTTAAAGGCCCAGTAAAAGCCAACATATCAAAGCAGGGGTCATTGTACATTTAAATCATACCATTTAAAAGTAATGAAAATACTGTGAGATGAAAATCTCTTGTTGTGTTGTCGGGCCATATGTTAGTCGCTGGCAGAAAAAAAGGAATTTAAAATCAGGCAAAAATAAACAAAAGACATAGCTACCGGACAGGTTTTAACCTAGGTTTGAAATTGATTTCTCTGTCAGGGACTAACACTTAGACCGACCGAACAATGACAGATTATCACATTCAGAATAGTTTCAGTACTTTTAAATGGTATGATATTAATGTAAATGCATTTAAAATCACCTTTTTTAGCTCCCCTGATACTCTTCAAACTTGGTCAGAATGTTTGTTTTGTTAATGTCTCAAAAGAGTTTGATAATCGGTAATGTTTGGTAAAAAACAAGGTCACTTGGTCAAATCTCAGAAAAACCTTTTGTATGCTCTACAGGCCACATTTTCAGTCCAATACTCATGAAACTTGGTCAGAATGTTACTCTTATTGATATTTCAAAAGTGTTTGATAATGGGCCATGTCTGATAAAAATAAGGTCACTAGATTGAAAATGGTTCATGTTTGGTCATTAGATTCAGGTGAGCGATTTCAGGGCCATCATGGCCCTCTTGTTTTACTTTTGGGCATTATTGTTACCTTAAGAGTTTAGACAGTCTTACCTTATCTTGTTCAAAACTGACTGCAAGTTGTTCTGGATATGCAGAACACAAAGCTGATCATTAATGCATTGTAAGTATACAGTGGCAGTACTCATTAACCATTTATGGCACAATCTGACCCTTAGAAATAGACCTTTGGAAAACATTGTGGGAAAAGGAGAAAATGCTTGTAACCAGCATTTTTTTCTTTTCCCACAATGTTTTCTAGACTGTCCGATTTAAAGCCTGTTATTTGTGCCATATCAATTTTATTATATGCAGGTGCTTTCAAATTGGACTCATGTGAAATATTTTTGTGTGTGAAAAAGTTTATAAGTGTGCATTCTCATAATTCTATCACTTATTACAAGACATGTTATCCAGTTGGTTAAGCTTTAATGACCTCAGCAAAAGCATTGAAAACATTTTTGTAAAAGGGAAAATACTTCTTACCAGTACATGTAATTTCTTCTTCGTTTTCGGTAATGTAAGAAAAGAATTATTATTTCTATTACAGTTACCTGTGTCTGTGTATGAATCTGTCATAGATCTTGTCAATGGAGAGGTGAGAACTTGCACTATATATATTATAATCATCTTTAGTCCATACAACACCAAATAGATAAGATAAACATTTTCAGTAATGAAAAACATTGGGCCTAGTAGCTTGGTCAGTAATATACATAGCGAAAAACAACAGGCTTAAAAATTGGAACCTCCAGCTTGCCCGAATTCTGATGATGTTAGTCACTGAGATGTTGTAACAGGATTCATTTCTCTCCCAACACTCATCATTTTTCCGACGTTGGTTATTTCGGAAAGCAACCAATGACTTGGAAAGACTATTGTGGGAGGTACGTGTAAAAGAATATCCAGGAAACCATGAAGATAGGAATGTGCATGTGCCACGAGGATTCAACTAAATGATGTTGAAAACAGCATCAAACACAAACTAACAAATAATGAGTTGTGAAAAATACTCTGGAATTGTCATCTCAAGCCTGTAACTCAGTTTCTGAACATACAGGAAAGAGCCTGCAAAAAGAATGTTTTTGGGAGTATACTGGAATCAGCCTGTCTGTCTGTGTGTCCGTCTGTGTGTTCTTCCGTCCTTAGTGTCCGTCTGTGTACAAAATAGTAGTAAATTTGTGTTGCAAACTCCTCCTACAGTTTTTCTTCAATTGTATTGAAACTTTGGAATACTGGTCATATATTGAAAATTTGCAAAACGCAATTTCCAAGTGTCAACTCTTCCTGGTTGAGGAATTATCTCCCCTTGAACTTGACACTTTCTTTCTGTCAAAGGGCTCGCAGAGGCATTAAGTCGCATTTAGTGAGAGCTCTAGTTTCTTGCTGTATTCATACTGTGTTGAGTGAGTAGGTTTCCTGGGAGAAGATGTGCCTTGAGAAAACACTGTATTATTACTTAAGATTGTCAGAGCTTCTGCTGCACTGCTTTCAATGTTATCCTGTTGTTCATATTTATGTTAACCATTTACCACACAAACTTAGAAATGACTTTTGAAAATATTGTGGGAAAAGGAGAAAATGCTTGTGTCCAGAATTTTCTACTTTTCCCACAATGGTAAATCTTTTAATATGAGCCATGCTTAACCCTTTAGCAAACAATCCCTGGTATTTGCAACCCAGATGCAGAAGTCTTTTGAAAACATTGTGGGAGAAGGAGAAAATGCTGGTAACCAGCATTTTCTCCTTTTCCCACAATGTTTTCCACTCTTCTAAAGTCAAGTTTCAATTTTTCAATCACAATTCCTTTGTCATCTGATTATGCTTACAATTTGGACAAGTCCAAAATTTTGTTGTTTGGTAAAGAGTCTCCAAGTGCTTTCAGTGCAGATGAAACTAAACTTTTGTGATTTGGTAAAGGGTAGATGACTTCTAAATCTGTAAGGAAGCTCAAAGTGGCCTCTCTATAATACATGGAGTATAATTGTACTAATAATTCAAAGAATTTGTCCATTGTATTCTCACTGAAGTTATCAAGATTATACTTTATTTTGAAAACTAGAGCTATTCTGTAATTATATCTGAACAGGCCACAATGCTATTTGTTGAACTACAATATACGCTGGCTACAGAAGAAGCAGAGAGAATAGGTGTTGACCATGTTGCTAGAATGTCTACAGCAGATACTGGAGAAAGCTCAAGTGGTAAGGGGCTTCCTTCTGCCCAGGACATGAAAAATATGAACCATGCATCTGTGTGATGCATGACACCATAACCTTGCAAGTGAGCACATGATAAAATCAGTTGTGTATGGCATCCAACTGAGTCATTGGGTAGACTGGTCCTTGTGACATGCTGAAAAACTACCCACAGCAAAAATGTTCGACCCATATAGGCCTGTGCAGATTGCAGAGGCTGACATTGGTCTGTGCTTTTTAGCAGATGTATTAAGCCCACCTTTTTAGAGAGTGTTGCTTAACTCATTACCAAACAACAAAATTTTAGACTTGTCCAAATCGAAAGCATTTGCAAACGACAAAATAAAAGTCACTGAAAAATTGAAATTTGTTTTGTGAAGGGTAGAAAACATTGTGGGAAAAGGAGAAAATGCTGGTTACCAGCATTTTCTCCTTTTCCCACAAAGTTTTCTAACAGCTTCGTTCTCAGGGGCATCAAAAGTGGGGATTGTGTGGTAATGGGTTAATTATATTACATTCAGTGTAGGTCAGTATCATGTCATGAAAACTGATGATAAATCAATGCTGTGAATATTTATAGATGTTTTTACAGGCGGTGCTTATAAGTATCAAATCAGCAGATTGATGATAGATTAACCCATTACCAAACGACAATATTTTAGATTTGTCCAAATCGAAAGCATTTGCAGACGACAAAATAAAAGTGACTGAAAACTTGAAATTTGTTTTGTGAAGGGTAGAAAACATTGTGGGAAAAGGAGAAAATGCTGGTTACTAGCATTTTCTCCTTTTCCCACAAAGTTTTCTAAAGGCTTCTTTCTCAGGGGCATCAAAAGTAGGGATTGTGTGGTAATGGGTTGATTATATTACAGTCAGTGTAGGTCAGTATCAAATCATGAAAACTAATGATGGATCAGTGCTGTGGATATTTGTAGATGGTTTTACAGGCAGTGCGTATAAGTATCAAATCAGCAGATTGATGATAGATTAAGTTTCTGATAACATGTGAGAAATTCTTATATTAGAGGTGACCCCCTTGTTTTAGCAGTGAAGGTATTTTATTATTTGATTTATAGTGAGAAATCTTTTTATGATTTCTACTGGTAGAGCTTGTCATGTTTGAGAGTCGTTTGACAAGGCACTGCATGTCTCGGCCGTGAGCCTAAAAGTTACACAGAAGACACAAAGAAGTAAAGTGGATTTTTTTTTTTTCACAGACAGATATCATTGTTTGAACTACATTTGAATTGTCATGTCCAAACTGCTTTCAACTAATCATAAGCATAATTATTTTTAATATAGATTGTGAAGCAAGTTCTAAAACTTTTATTATTAAATGACATGCTTCCACCTAGCACTGTGCTTAACCCATTACCACACAATTCCTACTTTTGACAACCCTGAGAAAGAAGCCTTTAGAAAACATTGTGGGAAAAGGAGAAAATGCTGGTAACCAACATTTTCTCCTTTTCCCACAGTGTTTTCTACCCTTCTACTCTTCACAAAACAAGTTTTAAATTTTCAGTCACTTTTATCATGTCATCTGCAAATGTTTTCGAATTGGACAAGCCCAAAATATTGTCGTGTGGTAATGAGTTAAACCATGATGTAATTGTTGTAATTAAATGATACAAAACCTGAAATGTTAAAGGTCAAAACTCAATGTCTAATACACATTCATTACACTTTCAGATTGATAGAGACTAAAATAATGTTGTTTGGTAAAACATTGGTGGCATATTTTCAGCAAAATATATTGTATCATTTTTCTTTGTTTTATATTTTAGTTGCAGAACAGTTAATTGCCCAACATAGTGCTATAAAAATGCTGTACAGTCGAGTTAAACTGATCCTCGAATATATTAAAGCAGTTGAAGCAGGTATTGTTAACCAGGAGAGTATTAACCCTTTACTCCATAGATACTCATTGCTTGTAGGAGCCTTTGGAAAACATCGTGGCAAAAGCTGAAATTGCTCATGGTGAGCAATTTCACCTTTTGCCACATGTTTTCTATGCTATCAAAACATGTCATATACACATAAGAAACAGCGTCATCCTTGCTATTGTTTAGGGTCAATTAGAGATACCATAGAAATGCCTTTATGGGGTAAAGGGTTAAACATTACTTTAGTTGCCATGCTGGGACAATGTCGATCAAAATATTTAAACTTTTTGTCAATACTGTAAAAGTTCATTTTATTTAGTGCTCTAAGGATTTAAGATTTATTGGTTTATGTTCAACTGTTTACCAAACAATCCCTGGTTTTTACGACCCTGAAGAAGACTGCTTTTGAAAACATTGAGGTACAATGACGACTTTTGATGACCCTGAAAAAGAAGCCTTTAGAAAACATTGTTGGAAAAGGAGAAAATGCTGGTAACCAGTATTTTCTCCTTTTCCCACAATGTTTTCTACCCTATCATAGACAAGAATCATTATTTAAGCTACATTAGATTTGTCATCTGCAAATGCTTTCAATTTCGTCTAGTCCTATATTTTGCTGTTTGGTTAAGAGTTAAAGCTGTTTTGGACTATTAATTGATCCATATTCAGTGTATGGTCATCTCTGATGGCTTTACAAAAAGTGTAGAACCAGATCAGCCTGTACAGAAATGCAGTCTGATTTAGATTATGAGCTCTTTGATTTTGAATGACTTGTTTAACTTTTGAAGTACTAAATATGATCTGCAACAGGGGAAAAGGGAAACTCAGACATTTGCATTAAGTGTCATTTCATATCAACCTGCGCAATGTGAAAGACACCTACACTTTTTATGCAATTTTCTGTTTTGCACAAGTTAACCATAGCACAAAATCTAATTTAGTTGTAAAGTGTGGACTGCACAGGCTGATTCGAGACAACACTTTACGCAATGTCTGAATGCCCCTCTTTGCGTGTTGCAAGCCGTAATATCAACTGAAAATCTCCATTCAATTTAAAACCAGAGTGTACTATGATTCTTTTTTGCTTGTGTAAAAGTCTAATTGTATTAACCTTTTACCAAACAATCCCTGGTTTTTACGACCCTGAGATAGAAGCCTTTTGAAAACATGGTGGAAAAAGGAGAAAATGCTGGTAACCAGCATTTTCTCCTTTTCCCATAGTGTTTTCTACTCTTCCAAAATCAAAAATTCAATTTTTTATTAACGTTTATTTTGTCATCTGCAAATGCTTTCAATTTGGATTAGTCCAACATTTTGTCCTTTGGTAAAGAGTTAAACAGCGTAGGTTAAAAATGGTCAGTATAATCTGAGCTTGATCTATATGTTCAGCTGAAACAGACTAGGGTCTACTACCTGAACTGCATTGAGAAAAAACGTTTGAACACTTTAGAGTAACAGATTTGATAATTTTGATATAAGTTAATTTACGAGCTAAAATCAATGAAAGTTCCATATCTTTTATTTTATAGTGTAAACTTGATAAAAACGTATTTAACTCATTACCAAACAACAAAATTTTAGGTCTGTCCAAATGGAAAGCATTTGCAGACGACAAAATAAAAGTGACTGAAAATTTGAAATTTGTTTTGTGAAGGGTAGAAAACATTGTGGGAAAAGGAGAAAATTTTCTCCTTTTCCCACAATGTTTTCTAAAGTCTTCTTTTTCAGTGGCGTCAAAAGTAGGGATTGTGTGGTAATGGGTTAAGCTGCCATCACACAATCACGTTTAAACAATGCTGAAGTAAAAAGTTTTGTAAAATATTGTGAGAAAAGAGGAAAATGTCATTGTTTTCTCCTTTTCCCTCAATATTTTCTACCCTTTAATCCTTTACCCCATAAGGCATTTCAGCAACGATGAAGCCGTTTCTGATGTGTGTATGACACCTTTTGATAGCATAGAAAACATTGTGATAAAAGGTGAAATTGATCGTCATGAGCAATTTCACCTTTTGTCACAATGTTTTCCAAAGGCTCCTACAAGCAATACGTAGAAATGAGTATCTATGGGGTAAAGGGTTAAAAAAACTCAGCCCATGATATGAGCCAAGTTTTAGTTGTTGTCTAACAATGTTTTCAGTATTAACTTCTCTGTCATTTTACTACCTATTTAGTGAAGATTAGAATCTAGTCACAAGATACAAAAGTTTGATAAAATGTCAGGGGAAAATTTGTTTTTAACGCATTACCACACAATCCCTACTTTTGACGCCCCTGAGAATGAAGCCTTTAGAAAACATTGTGGGAAAAGGAGAAAATGCTGGTAACCAGCATTTTCTCCTCTTCCCACAATGTTTTCTACCCTTCACAAAACAAATTTCAAATTTTCAGTCACTTTTATTTTGTCGTCTGCAAATGCTTTCAATTTGGACAAGTCTTAAATATTGTCGTTTGATAAAGGGTTAACTACTGATAGATATAGCACATTGTTATTCTCATATTCAGGTGAGTTACCAAAGAACCAAGACATACTGAGAGAGGCCTACAGTTTATGTTACAGACTACCAGTGTTAAATACAGAGACTTTCAAAGAGGACTTCTTTAATGTAAGTACACGTAATTGTATTGTACTTGCTTCAGTTTGTGTCATCACTTCGGTGTTTATGACATACTGGTACATGAAAAGTATTTGCAAATGTTCAGAATAACTGTGCTTCAGTCACTTATTAATTTTTATGTGAGAAAAACATGTGCTGTGTTAATGTCATAACACAATTTTTTACTTCTCAAACTTGATACTTTTGCTAGATTTCAAAGACAAATTAAGTCAAATTCTAATATTTGATTCTTACACCATCATCAATTATTCATCTCTTCATTTTATCAATAGACTAATAAAATTAGTCATTCTGTTTATATTTTAAGTCAGTTGATAAACCCATTACCAGATGACAAAGTTTTAGACTAATACAAATTGAAAGCATTTGCAGACGGCAAAAAAATTGTGACTAAAAAATGGAAATTTGTCTTGTGAAGGGTAGAAAACATTGTGGGAAAAGGAGAAAATGCTGGTTATCAGCATTTTCTCCTTTTCCTACAATATTTTCAAAAGGCTTCATAATGGTTGAAAAAACACAATCAAAATCATTCTTTCATGATATAGTTTGATTTGTTTTATATTTAACTCTTTACCACACAGTGACGACTTTTAACACCCCTGTATAAGAAGCCTTTGGAAAACAATGTTGGAAAAGGAGAAAATGCTGGTAACCAGCATTTTCTCCTTTTTCCACATATTTTCTTCCCAATCCAAAACAAAACCAATAGTTCAGTTACATTTGTCTGCAAATCCTTTCAATTTGGACCATTCTAATTTTTAGCTCACCTGAGCACAACGTGCTCAAGGGGAGCTTTTAGGGTCACTGGGTGTCCGTCGTGCGTCGTCCGTCGTGCGTCGTGCGTCGTCAACAATTCTTTAAACATCAACTCCTCCTAAACCGCTGGGCCAATTTGGACCAAACTTGGCAGGAATGTTCCTTGGGAGGCCCTCTTTAAAAATTGTTCACAGAATTTGATTCCGTCAAAAACTCTGGTTGCCATGGCAACGAAATGGAATTTTTTAGCAAATTCTTTAAAAATCTTCTCCTCTGAAACCGCTGGTCGGATTTTGAAATAATTTCACAGATATGTTCCTTGGGTGACCCTTTTCAAAAATTGTTCATGAAATTTTGATCCGTCAAAAATTGTGGCTCTGGTGAACGGGGGCTACTTGCACTATACAGAAATGAAGGAATTCTTAAAAAATCTTCTCCTCAGAAACTGCTGGTTGGATTTTGAAATAATTTCACAGATATGTTCCTTGGGTGACCCTTTTCAAAAATTGATCGTGAAATTTTGATCCGTCAAAAAATGTGGCTCTGGTGAACGGGGGCTACTTGCACTATATAGAAATGAAGGAATTCTTAAAAAATCTTCTTCTCCGAAACCGCTGGTCAGATTTTGAAATAATTTCACAGAGATGTTCCTTGGGTGACCCTTTTCAAAAATTGTTCGCGAAATTTTGATCCGTCAAGAAACATGGCTCTGGTGAATGGGGGCTTCTTGCACTATTGGGAAATGAGGAAATTCTTAAAATTTTTTCTTCTCTGAAACCACTGGTCAGATTTTGAAATAATTTCTCTGGGATATTCCTTGGGTGACCCTTTTCAAAAAGTGTTCACAAAATTTTAATCCGTCAAGAAACATGGCTCTGGTGAATGGGGGCTACTTGCACTATAGGGAAATAAAGAAATTTTTAAAAATTCTTCTTCTCTGAAACGGCTGGACAGATTTTAAAATGATTTCACAGTGATGATCCTTGGGTGACCCTTTTCAAAAACTGTTCACAAAATTTTGATCCATGAAGAAACATGGCTCTGGTGAATGGGGGCTACTTGCACTATATGGAAATGAAGACATTCTTGAAAATTCTTTTTCTCTGAAACCCCTAGTCAGATTTTAAAATAATTTGACAGAAATGTTCCTTGGGTGATCCTTGCTCTTGTGAATGGGAGCTACTTGCACTATATGGACATGATGATATTCTTGAAAATTCTCTTTCTCTGAAACCCCTGGTCAGATTTTAAAAGAAATATTCGGAAATGTTCCTTGGGTGACCCTTTTCAAAACTTGTTCGTAAATTTTGATCCATCAAGAAACATGGCTCTCGTGGATGGGGGAATACTTGCTCTTATACAGAAATGAAGAATTCTTAAAAATTCTTCTTTTTGAAACTGATGGTCAGATTTGGAAATGAATTTTACAGGTGACCTTTTGAAAATTGCTTAGCAAAATTATAAATTTGGTTCCAATGTTTCAATACCTCAAAAAAAAAAAATATAGGCTATGGTCATCTCAAAACTCAGGTGAGCGATCCAGGGCCATCTTGGCCCTCTTGTTTGTTGTTTGGTAAAGAATTAATCAGTATTCCATATGAACACTTGTGCATTTCTTTTTTTGCAGCAATGCAATGATGTATGTTTGATGGCTTACTTAGGAACTATAACAAAAGGCTGTAACACCATAAATCAGGTTTGTAAAAGAACTATTAATCGATCTACTTGGTTGGTACAATCTTGCCTACAAATTTGTCTCACCACATGGCAGAAATGTTTGCAATAAAAACAGAAAACCTAACAAGTAATTTATGCAGTAAGGGAAGCTCATGTGTGAAAGAAATCTCTTTGTCCTACAGTTGTAAAGTTCATATGTTAGGACTTTTTTTAGCTCACCTGAGCACAACGTGCTCAAGGGGAGCTTTTAGGATCACCCGGTGTCCGTCGTCCGTCGTGCGTCGTCCGTCGTGCGTCGTCCGTCGTGCGTCGTCAACAATTCTTTAAACATCAACTCCTCCTAAACCGCTGGGCGGATTTGGACCAAACTTGGCAGGAATGTTCCTTGGGAGGTCCTCTTTAAAAATTGTTCACAGAATTTGATTCCATCAAAAACTCTGGTTGCCATGGCAACCAAATGGAATTTTTTAGCAAATTCTTTAAAAATCTTCTCCTCTGAAACTGGATTTTAAAATAATTTCACAGATATGTTCCTTGGGTGACCCTTTTCAAAAATTGTTCGTGAAATTTTGATTCGTCAAAAAATGTGGCTCTGGTGAATGGGGGCTTCTTGCACTATACAGAAATGAAGGAATTCTTTAAAAATCTTCTCCTCTGAAACCGCTGGTCGGATTTTGAAATAATTTCACAGATATGTTCCTTGGGTTACCCTTTTCAAAAATTGTTCGTGAAATTTTGATTGGTCAAAAAATGTGGCTCTGGTGAATGGGGGCTTCTTGCACTGTACAGCAATGAAGGAATTCTTAAAAAATCTTCTTCTCTGAAACCGCTGGTCAGATTTTGAAATAATTTCACAGATATGTTCCTTGGGTTACCCTTTTCAAAAATTGTTCGTGAAATTTTGATTGGTCGAGAAACATGGCTCTGGTGAATGGGGGCTACTTGCACTATACAGAAATGAAGAAATTCTTAAAAATTCTTCTTCTCTGAAACCGCTGGCCAGATTTTAAAATAATTTCACACAGATGTTCCTTGGGTGACCCTTTTCAAAAATTGTTCGTGAAATTTTGATTCGTCAAAAAATGTGGCTCTGGTGAATGGGGGCTTCTTGCACTATACAGAAATGAAGGAATTCTTTAAAAATCTTCTCCTCTGAAACCGCTGGTCGGATTTTGAAATAATTTCACAGATATGTTCCTTGGGTTACCCTTTTCAAAAATTGTTCGTGAAATTTTGATTGGTCAAAAAATGTGGCTCTGGTGAATGGGGGCTTCTTGCACTGTACAGCAATGAAGGAATTCTTAAAAAATCTTCTTCTCTGAAACCGCTGGTCAGATTTTGAAATAATTTCACAGAGATGTTCATTGGGTGACCCTTTTCAAAAATTGTTCGCGAAATTTTGATTGGTCGAGAAACATGGCTCTGGTGAATGGGGGCTACTTGCACTATACAGAAATGAAGAAATTCTTAAAAATTCTTCTTCTCTGAAACCGCTGGCCAGATTTTAAAATAATTTCACACAGATGTTCCTTGGGTGACCCTTTTCAAAAATTGTTCGCGAAATTTTGATTCGTCAAGAAACATGGCTCTGGTGAATGGGGGCTTCTTGCACTATACAGAAATGAAGAAATTCTTAAAAATTCTTCTTCTCTGAAACCGCTGGCCAGATTTTGAAATAATTTCACAGAGATATTCCTTGGGTGACCCTTTTCTAAAATTGTTCGCGAAATTTTGATTGGCCAAGAAACATGGCTCTAGTGAATGGGGACTACTTGCACTAGATGGAAATGAAGAAATTCTTGAAAATTCTTCTTCTCTGAAACCCGGGGTCAGATTTTAAAATAATCTGACAGAGATGTTCCTTTGGTGACCCTTTCCAAAAGCTGTACATATAATTTTGATCCCTCAAGAAACATGGCTCTTGTGAATGGGGGCTACTTGCACTATACGGACATGATGAAATTCTTCAAAATTTTCTTTCTCTGAAACCCCTGGTCAGATTTTAAAATAATTTCAGAGAGATGTTCCTTGGGTAGACCCTTTTCAAAACTTGTTCGTAAATTTTGATCCATCAAGAAACATGGCTCTCGTGGATGGGGGTTACTTGCTCTTATACAGAAATGAAGAATTCTTAAAAATTCTTCTTTTTGAAACTGATGGTCAGATTTCGAAATGACTTTTACAGGTGACCTTTTGAAAATTGCTTGGCAAAATTATAAATTTGGTTCCAATGTTTCAACGCTAAAAAAGAAAAAAAAAAAATAGACTATGGTCATCTCAAAAATTCAGGTGAGCGATCCAGGGCCATCTTGGCCCTCTTGTTTTTATTTGCATTCACTCAGTAGTCAGGACAACAGCATTCCAAAGATGAGTCAATAAGAGCTGTTATAACTTGAAAACAAGTAGCATTAACCCATTACCATACAATCCCTACTTTTGATGCCCCAGAGAAAGCAGTCATTAGAAAACATTGTGGGAAAAGGATTAAATGCTGGTAACCAGCATTTTCTTCTTTTCCCACAATGTTTTCTACCTTTGATGCACAAAAAAAAAATCAAATTTTCAGTCACTTTTATTCTGTTGTCTGCAAATACTTTCCATTTGGACAAGTTTAAAATATTATCGTTTGGTAACGACTGCGCAGGCTGACCTGGGACAATACTTTTCATAGAGCATGGCTCATGTAGATATTCATGTGTATATATTTTCTATATTACCAGAAATGGCATAGCATTTCACTGCAAAATAAGCACATGCAGACATTAGTGATGGTAAACTGTTACTGTTTATTACTCTACTTTCAGTTTGTGAACAAATTCAATGTGATACATGATCGGCATAGCATGGGACGTAGAATGAGGGGACTCTTCTTCTGATATGTGTCAAACCACAGCCATATTGTGTAATAAAAACTGTCAACTTACTCTGTTCATGGTGATATGAAGACGATACATGTACTTCCTTTTGACAACTTTTTGTGTCCGGCAGTAGATCACTTTTGAAAGCATACTGGGAAAAGGAGAAATTGCTTGTACAATATGTTACAGGCAAAAAGTATTGGAAAAATATAAGACTTGGCAAGCTATATGTACATAAGGCCAGAAATTTATTATGTATAGAAATTGTCAACTTCTTTCTCTCATGATAATGTGTATATATTACTTTCTGCAAAAGATTGCTGTTGTCTAATGCAGATCACTTTTAAGAACATACAGGCAAAAGGAAAAATTGCTTGTGCAATATGCGACAGGCCACAACTGCTGGTACAATATGTTACAATCTGTTGTGTAAATAAACTGTCGGCTTCCTTCTATCATGATAATATCTATGTATTACTTTCTGCAGAAGACTGTTTTTGTCAAACAGTGAATTGAAAATATTTTGGCAAGGGAAAAATTGCTTAACCTTTGACCAAACAACCATGGGTAATGACGACCCTGGGAGAGAAGCCTATTGAAAACACTGTAGGAAAAGGGGAAAATGCTGGAGACCAGCTTTTTCTCCTTTTCCCACAAGGTTTTTTTTTTTGTGGTTGAAAGATAAGTTTTGTCTTTTGAAGATTTATCTATTGTCTTCTGCAAACACTGTCAATTTGGACTGGTGTATTAGATTTTGTTTCTTGGTAATATAGGCAATTTCTGCATTTTCCATGGTGTCATGGTGTCATGGCCCTTTACCAAACATTCCCTTGCTCAGTGGTGAGCATGTCGGGCTAATGACCTGGTGGTTGTGAGTTGGATACCCGGTTGAGGCAAACTTTCTTTGCGGCGTACTTTCGCCTCTCACCTCAGATGAAGTTTGTGAGAAAAGTAGTCGATGGCTTTGAAAAGACAGATGCATTAGTACTGCTATGAGAAAGCCAGGAAACACATGTGGGTCAGCGACCGCCATAATATGACCTTAGCTGTTCAAGTGACATTAAACCCCAATACAACCAACCAATTATGATGCAGAAGAAGAAGCCTTCTGAAAATATTGTTGGAAAAGGAGAAAATGCTGGTAACCAGCACTTTCTCCTTTTCCCATAGTGTTTTCTACTCTTCTAAAGTCAAGTTTCAATTCTCGAGTCACATTTAATTCGCCATCTGCAGATGCTTTCAATTTGGACAAGTGTAAAACTTTGTCGTTTTGTAAAGAGATAACTAATGTTGTTGAATGTGAATTGAATTCATGCTGACTTTCCTGATGTTTGCAAAGCATATGCTGCAAATCTATTTTATGGGGTATTGTGTGAAGTCATAAAATATATAACTGCTTGCATGTAAATTTGGTATGTGTAAAAATCCAAAGAACCAACACTTTCATAGTGTAAGGGGACTTAACTCATTACCAAATGCCAAAATTTTAGGTTTGTCCAAATCAAAAGCATTTGTAGATGACAAAAATGACTGAAGATTTGAAATTTTATTTGTAAAGGGTAGAAAACAATGTGGGAAAAGGAGAAAATGCTGGTTACCAGCATTTTCTCCTTTTCCCACAATGTTTTCTAAAGGCTTCTTTCTCAGGGTCGTCAAAAGTAAGGATTGTGTGGTAATGAGTTAATCTTTTACTCTTTCCATATGAAAATAGTGATCTGCATAATGTGTATTGCATTATTAATTGTTTATCAACCAATCTGGAGCTTTGAAAACCCCTGAGGCAGCAGGCATTTGAAAACTTTGTGGTGAAAGAAGAAAATTCCTTTAACCAGAAAATGTTCATGTTTTGAGCAAAAACATGTGTTTTCGTTTCATCTACAAATGCTTTAAATTTAGATAGGGCTTACATTTTGTCATTTGATAAAGAGGTAAGGCTGTTTTGAAAAGACTGTACTTCACACACTAACCAAAAAAGTGGGTCAGCATCAGAACCCATGATCTACCTGGCATAAGGCATTTTTGTGGTATCTCTAATTGGTCCTATATAACAGACAGGATAAAGTAATTTCTTATGTGTATATGACACCTTTTAATAGCATAGAAAACATTGTGGCAAAAGGTGAAATTGCTCGTGACGAGCAATTTCACCTTTTGCCACAATGTTTTCCAAAGGCTCCTACAAGCAATACTAGAAATGAGTATCTATGAAGTAAAGGGTTAAGAATCACTACATACTACAGAGCTCCTCACAGAGGGAGTGAATTTGATTCCAAAATTGAAAATATTAATTATTCTCCACTAAACCCTATGTTATAGGTACTCATTAGAATCGCCTCATCGAGACGATTCTAATGAGTGCACAACATATGGTTTTAAAGAAAAGTAATGACTTTAGAATACCATCACTCCCTCTTATCTGGAGCTTTGCATTATACATGTACATATATATACATGTCCTATGACATGATGGAGTATAACTTACAGAAACCTATATAACATGCTGAGAAAATAAGTAAGATCCACTTAAAGACGTTTATGACAAATTCTTCCAACGGACAGATTTTTTTTAAACTTTGCACATACAAAGCTCATCATGTCTCTTGTAGATTACAATGAAAAAAAATGGGGGTCCCCGTGCTCGTTTCCGAGAAATTCGCTTTTGAAAAAGGTATATACAGTTACAAAATTCAGCATATACTGGATTTAACACACCTTCCTTGAATAGTCAATTAAACAGGAAAATTACCAGAAGAATATACAAATATACATCACTTTAAAGAAAAATAATTCAGTTTTGCACAAAAAACATATAAAAGCCTGGTTCTGAGCATGGCAAATGTACCAATATGCATTTTATATATAGACCATTGAGTTAAAAGGGGAGATAATTTGACCGGGTTAAGGGATAATTATCAATAAAAACATACTTTCTAACGGACCGATTTTTTTTAAAATTTCCACAATCATAGTACTTATAAATCTTGACAATAAGAAAAAATAAAAATGACACCTACCTGTGCTTCTTTCCCCAGGAAAAAGGGATGAAGGTCACATTTGAAGTTAATTTTTTCCAAGGAAAGGGATAAAAGCTCGGCTGACATGATGGAAAAGGGAAAAATTATTCAGTGGAAGAAATTTACCCTTTTCCCACAGTATTTTTCAAAGAGGAATGGCTATACTTCAAGAAATAGGTATACTTCAACAGCTTCAATTTTCTGCCTGTTTCATTGTTTGCTGTGTAACTGGACTTTTTTCCAGTTAATTCTTTACCATTCCTTACACTGGCAGGCCAGTTTTAATGCTATCACCTTCTCCGGAAAGGATAGCATGACAACTGGCCTGCCAGTTTCAGGAAAACGTCAGAAGCTGTATCATTTTCATCGTTGGATGGCTTACATTACTTATTTTTCAACGACAAATAAGCATTCGTTTTGGTGAAAACTTCCCCTTTTTATTTCAACCATAGAATACCATGGCTAGTTTAACCGTACTATTACCATCCGTAGAATGTTCTTCTTGTAAAAGTGCACCGTCGGTCCGCTGTTACTATTGTCATTTGTGCGAAAAATACACAATAGCGCTGATAGTTTTACTATCTGTGAGAAATACACATGCGCAGTGTGGATGCGCGTAAACATTTATACCAAACGTCGTTAATGCCAATTTAACCCTTTACCAAACAACAATATTTTAGACTGGTCCAAATTGAAAGCATTTGCAGACGACAAAATAAAAGTGACTGAAAATTTGAAATTTGTTTTGTGATGGGTAGAAAACATTGTGGGAAAAGGAGAAAATGCTGGTTACCAGCATTTTCTCCCTTTCCCACAATGTTTTCTAAAGGCTTCTTTCTAAGGGGCGTCAAAAGTAGGGACTGTGTGGTAATGGGTTAAATGAATAAAGTGCAGAATAAAGAAATACTGAAATAAAATTTGTGTAATCTCCTTCTTGTTAACTCTGCACCAGACCACAATATTTTAGACTGGTTCATATATAGAGCATGTGCAGACCTCATATTGTTACATAACAACCATAACGAGAAAGAAAACCAGCCACAAGCCTTTACAATTAACAATTAACAATATTTATAAAAGAACAAAGACAAAGGGGGACAACAGGAGTTAAGTTTGAATGAAACCTTGTCAATTCTGATCTTAGAATGTTGAAATTAAATAAGTCCCTCAAATGAAGAATAATGTTTAGACTACAAAAGACTGAAATTTCTGGTTCCTGAAAAATTAACAGCAAACTCAAATTGCAAGTAAATATGAGCACCCTGATTGATAAAAAGATAATTCCAACTTACAGATGTATATCCCAAGTTAAATCCAACACTTTTCACTAATTCTGTATCCTCCAAGCCACAAGTCTAACTTCAAAATCCAAATTCCAAAATAACAAGTATGTCACTCCTATTTATATCAGCTTGGAAAATTCTAAACTAGTCTAAAATTCTGGATTAGTCTTTTCTAGAAAGATGACATCATTGCTTTGGAAACAGCCTGATTCTAAAAATAGCCACAATGAAAAACCAATACACGTTTTTCATGGTTATAGATTATTCTGAAAACAGGTCACTGAGTATCATATCTACATAATAATATTGAATGTAGCTGAAATGATACCAATTGTCAGTGAAAGAGTAGAAAACATTGTGGGAAAAGGAGAAAATGCTGGTTACCAGCATTTTCTCCTTTTCCCACAAGGTTTTCAAAAGGCTCCTTCTTCAGAGGCATTAAAACCAGAAATTGTTTTGGAAAGGGTTAATCCTGTCAAGAGTGACGATTCACTGCACTACTCTACCCTTGGTGCATTGAGCTTGATTTCGACATTTCCCCAATACGCATTTTTATTGGTTGCAGCCAGCTCTAACTACACAAATTGCTTGTAGCATTTCATCTTTGATAAAAATAGATGAAGGTTGCGACCTTTTGGATAAGAAAAGAAGGTAAACGTGGATAACACCATGGATGTGTGCAGGATCTGTAATGATTTATTACTGAAAAAACATAGACGAATAATATTTACAGAAAGTTTCAGGGTGACCGATCAATTATGAGAGGTTTTAGGCTCTATTCCAGCACCTGACAATGAAATGTTGAAGTACATTTGTGGTTATTGCTTCATGTTGAATTATTGTATTCGTAAGCGGTTTGTAAAACGATATTTCATAGGCTATCAGCAATGAGATGTAAAGGGGGATAAAAGCAGCATCCGATAGGGGGCGTACCGTGGGAATCTCGAACTCGGGCTCGATCCACCAAGGTAAGAACCATGTAATGATCGTAACCTTGGCTCGCGAAGATGAGAAGACTAGGGATATACCGTACCATAAAGAGCATCTAGTCTTGAATGAGACAGGTAAACACCGTCAGCTGGTACTGTAAATGGCACAATTAGACTGTATTTCAGCTTTATTGTGGGATAAAAGTTCTATGTTGTTCCATTCAAGTTGAGGGCAAAGAATTCTTAGCTTTTGGACCTGTTTTTTATTTTAATTTTACTTTTTATGTCCCTGCTGATGAAAGCCATTAACCCTATACCAAATAACGAAATTTTGGACCGGACCAAACTCAAAGCATTTATATTCAACAATTAAAATGCAACTCAATTGATTTTTTATTTATTTTTTTTTTTACTTTGATAGGTTAGAAAACATTGTGGGAAAAGGAGAAAATGCTGGTGTCTAGCATTTTCTCCTTTTTCCACAATGTTTTCAAAAGCTTTCCTACCCCGAGTCGTGAAAATCGGGGATTGTTTGGTGAAGGGTTGTCAGAGAATGTACATAACAGATCTGATCTTTTTTTGTCTATTCTTAATCTTTATCAATTTTATCCACCAGTTCTATTTAGCCAGGAAAACTGCAAAGGAAATAAATAAGATTCTTCCTAAACCTATGGCAGCCTATGGAAAAGAGAAAACATCCTATTCATTTATTTATTTATTTTATAATTTGTGCGACTTTAAAATATGTTCCCATAGTTCTTAAACACCTTAACATTCTTTCCACTCTGTTTCCACTGATTTACTTTAATAGGAAATTCTGCGTTACACAAACCGGAAAATTTGGAATAATTTTATGGTCAAAGGGAGAAAACTCGTACAAACTGACACCACTTTTTTATGACAGAGTTACGTCCCTTGCATTTAGGGAACGGCCTAAAATCCAAGATGGATAAACATTATTGCACTTTGTGAAGACGATATCGGTATCGGAAAAAAATAAATGTCGTAGAGCTGTCATTATTTCTCGTTGAGTTTAAGAAAGATTGCAGATGCTGCTTCTTCTGAAAATATCATGACAGTAGACGACAACAACAAAAAACAAATTGTTGACGTGGAAGTTCTATATTGTAAATAGGTGGTAGTCTCCCTTGTATTTCGTTATTTGTAAACAAGGCAACCGCCAAAATTTTAACTTTGAAGTAACGATTCAGTTATCAAAGACAGAGCTCACGCAGGTTGTAAATTTATTTCTATATAAAATTTATCAACTGGTCAATGTATACGAGAAATGAGCTTCTTTTTGTTACAATTTAAACTTTTAATCCATCGAAATATTTTCGTTCAACTAGGTTTTCGAGGTCATTAGCAAATATCTTAATATGGGTTGAATTATCAAATTCCAATCATTTCTTTGATCATTGACCATAAGCAGCAGCGAAAAGAAAGTAAAGGCATACTAAGCTGATAAATGGAGATGAAAGCTACATACATGTATGTTTTTTTTCCCCGATAGTGATTATGTTGATCAAGTTTCTGAAGATCCCCTCCTTTTTTTGAGTGGAAGGGGGTTGTAAGAGATTCGGTCACTTTCTATCAATTCTAACACTTAATCCCTCAGACAATAAGCCGAATTAAACCTTAGGCTGCTAAGCACGACTCACCGACTTTTTGCGGACAGTGCAGATCAAGATCAGAATGCACAGAACGTGCAGTCTGATCTTAGATCTACACTATCCGATAGGAGATATGATTCCCCGTGACACAACTTTGAACTAGCAAAATTTAGGTTTGTACAATCAAATTGAAATTTTATTTTAGTTATTCAGCAGGATAAGGGTTAAAATAACGAAACAATGTCCTACTTTTTGACCAGGGATCGTATGTAAATACATAAATAGGTTAGTGCAATACTATTCTAAGTGTTTGTACATTGTACAGGCACTTAGAATAGTGTTCCACTCAGCTATCGATATATGATCCCTGCTTTAAATAAAAAATACCAGCGGGCACACCATAACTTCAAGAATCAACACAGACTAAACACTTGTGTACTTATGAACGTAAAGTATGATCTTGAATCTGCATGCACGGTCCAATCAGAACATTTTTCCAAACGAAAATTCCTTTGAAAAAACAAAGATTCGGATTTTAAGGTCGGCTGGAAACTTTAATTTTTACTTATTTAGCAGGTTAAGGGTTAACAAGTGGTCTGGGTTTTTCGATAGACTGTATGGGTATGAATTAAACCTGCACCGGTTCTTAAAGTTCTTAGTGACATGGGTAATGTGTATTAACCCTTTACTCCACAGATACTCATTTTGACGCACCTCTTCTAGGAGCCTTTGAAAAACATTGTGACAAAAGGTGAAATTGCTCGTGACGAGCAATTTCACCTTTTGGCACAATGTTTGCTATGCTATCAAAAGGTGTCATATACACATAAGAAACTGCTTCATCCTTGCCGTTATTTAGGGTCAATTAGAGATACCATAGAAATGCCTTATGGGGTAAAGGGTTAACCCTGTGCCAGTTCTTAAAGTTCTTAGTGACATGGGTAATGTGTATTGCCATAAAAATAATTTATCACACAATCCGGAGCTTTTATGACCCTTGAGGCAGCAGGCATTTGAAAACATTGTGGTCAAAGAAGTAAAACCTGTTAACCAGAAAATGTTCATGTTTTGAGCAACAACATTTTTTTTTCATCTGCAAATGCTTTAAATTTGGATAGGGTTTACATTTTGTCATCCGGTAAAGATGTAAGACTGTCTTGAAAAGACTCTACTTCACACAATAGCCAAAAAAGTGGGTCAGCATCAGACCCCATGGTCTTCCTGGCTCAGCAGACTTAAGAATCACTAAATATATGTGACCCATCACGCAAAAAGGGACCTTCTTGGAACTGTGACAAGTGTCAGCCATGGTTAGACTGCACTAACTTTGTAGGCTGACCAGGATCGACAATTTTTGCTTAAATGGCATTTTCTGTAAGAAAAGTGGTCTGACATTGTAACTTGTTATACAATCATTTTTGAATTACCAACTTAAACTGACCTGCGCCATCGTTGATCTGTGTTCATATGAATGATGTACAGAATTTGCAGATGGTCCACATTATGTATATTTCCTATAACATGATGAAATATGATCTACAGAAACTTATATTTACATACTAGTTTAGCTGAGATTATAATTAAGATCTACCAACTTAATGCCAATTTAAATGAATAAAGTGCAGAATAAAGAAATACTGAAATAAAATTTGTGTAATCTTGTTAAATATTGTTAACTGACTGTACCATACCACAATATTTTAGACTGGTTCAAATTTAGAGCATGTGCAGATGTTATATTGAATGTAGCTGAAATGATACCAATTGTCAGTGAAAGAGTAGAAAACCTTATGGGAAAAGGATAAACTGCTGGTTTCCAGTATTTTCTCCTTCTCCCACAAGGTTTCTAAAAGGCTCCTTCTTCAGAGTCACTGAAATTTACATGAAAAAACAACACAAATCATCAATAATTAAGAATCATAAAATTACAAAAAGAAAAACTTTTGATGGTGTTCCCCTAAAAGGCTATGTAGCCTCTTAACCCTTTATCCCATGAGGCATTTCTATGGTATCTCTAATAGACCTTAAATAGCAGCAAGGATGAAGCCCTTTCTTATGTGTATATGACACCTTTTGATAGCATTGAAAACATTGTGGCAAAAGGTGAAATTGCTCATCACCAGCAATTTCACCTTTTGCCACAACGTTTTCCAAAGGCTTCTACAAGCAATGCATAGAAATGAGTATCTGTAGAGTCAAGGGTTAAGGTATTTTTAGATTTTGTGCCAAAATTTAAAAAAAAGCATTGTGGGAATGTCAAGTAACTGGCATGTGACTAATGATGCTTAGATTCCATTACATGACAAACATGTAATTATTTTCCATAATGTCTTCTTTGGACACTATGTTTGCAGCTTTGTCTGTGTAAATTCCGGAGTGTAAATGAGCAAGTTGCTCATCTAAAAATAGACAGTGTTTCCTGTCAGTGTCGACCTGAGCCGTAGTAAATCTCTAATTTCTCTTGTTGTCCTTTCCTTTTCGACTACTGGATTTTATGAATGAAGACTAAAAGTCTTTTGGAGTATAAGGATGATTTCTTGCTATTTTTGTAAAATTTTTGTCCTGAAATCTGAAGGGCCACCTTTAAAACCAGGAATTGTTTCGGAAAGGATTAATCCTGTTTTACACCATTGATGATATAAAGCTCTTGTGGACAGAGAAGACTAGGGATATACCATACTGTAAAGTGCATCTAGTTTTGAGTGAGACAGGTAACCACTGTCAGCTGCTATTGTAAATGGTACAGTTAGACTGTATTTTATCTGTATTGTTGGATAAAAGTTCCATGTTGTTCCATTGGAGTGAAGGGCAAAGAATTCTTATCTTTTTCACCTGTTGCAGCCTTAACTTTCTATGTCCCTGCTTATGAAAGCCATTAACCCTTTACCAAATGACAAAATTTTGGACCGGATCAAATTTATAGTATTTATAGTCAACAAATGCAGCTCAAATGATATTTTCTGACTTTGATAGGTTAGAAAACATTGTGGGAAAAGGAGAAAATGCTAGTGTCCAGCATTTTCTCCTTTTCCCCACAATGTTTTCAAAAGCTTTCCTACCCCAAGTTGTGAAAACCAGGGATTGTTTGGTGAAGGGTTGTCAGAGAATGTAATAGATCTGACTTTTTTTTTTTGGTCTATTCTAAATCAATTTGATCCACCAGTTCCATTTTGCCAGATTAAAGGCAAAGGAAATAAAACAAATAAGATTCTTCCAAAACCTATGGCAGCCTATGGAAAAAAGAAAACATCCCATTCATTTATTCATTTATTTAATAATTTGTTCGACTTTAAAAAGTTCCCATAGTTCTTAAACACCTTAACTTTCTTTCCACTCTGTTTCCACTGATTTACGTTAATAAGAAATTCTGCGTTACACGAACTGGAAAATTTGGAATAATTTTATGGTCAAAGGGAGAAAACTCGTACAAACTGACACTACTTTATTATGACAGAGTTACGTCCCTTGCATTTAGGAACGGCCTAAAATCCAAGATGGATAAACATTGTTGCACTTTGTGAAGACGATATCGGATATGTATCAGGGAAAAATAAATGTTCGTAGAGCTGTCAATTTTTCTCGTTAAGTTTAAGAAAGGATTGCAGATGCTGCTTCTTCTGAAAATATCATGACAGTAGACAACAATAACAACAACAAAAAAAAAACCAAATTGTAGACGTGGAACTATATGGTAAATAGGAGGTAGTCTCCCTTGTATTTCGTTACATTTGTAAACAAAGCGAGCGCCAAAATTTTAACTTTGAAGTAACGATTCGGTCATCAAAGACAGAGCTTACGCAAGTTGTAAATTCATTTCTATATAAAATTTATCAACTGGTGAATGTATACGAGAAATTAGCTTTTAAATCCATCGAAATCTTTTCGTTCAACTAGGTTTTCGTGGTCATTAGCAAATATCTTTAATATGGGCTGAATATTGTCGAATTCCAATCATTTCTTTGATCATTGACCGTAAGCATATTCAGCGGAATGAAAGGAAAAGCATACCTGAACCTTCCAAGCTATTAAATATAGATGAAAGCTATGTTTTTTTTTTCCGATAGTGATGATGTTGATTTCAGTTTTGATCGGACCCCCCCCCCCCCCCTTTTTTTTTATGAGTGGAGGGGGGTTGTAAGAAATTCGGTCACTTTCTGTTAATTCTAACACTTAATCTCTCAGACAAAAAGCCGAATTAAACCTTAGGCTGCTAAGCACGACTCACCGACCCTTTGCGGACAGTGCAGATCAAGATCAGACTGCACAGAACGTGCAGTCTGATCTTGGATCTACATTGTCCGATAAGGAGGTATGATTCCCCATAACACAACTTTGAACTAGCAAAATTTAGGTTTTTAAGTAGACTACTATCAAATTGAAATTTCATATTAGTTATTCAGCTAAACAAGAATTAAAATGACGAAACAGCATCCCACTTTTGACCAGGGATCGTATGTAAATATGATCCCTGCTTCAAATAAAAAATTCCAGCGGCACAACATACTAGTAACTGTAAGAATCGACACAGACTAAACGCTGGTTTACTTATGAACGTAAAGTCTGATCTTGAATCTGCACTCACGGTCCAATCAGAACATCTTTCCAAACGAAAACTCCTTTGAAAAAACAAAAATTGGGATTTTCAAGTCGGCTTGAAATTAAATTTTACTTATATTTAGCAGGTTAAGGGTTAACAAGGGGTCCGGGATTTTCGGTAGACCGTATCCGAGGGTATAAATTAACCCTGCACCGGTTCTTAAAGGTGTGACTGTAATGGTTGAAAAAAAAGAGTGTACCGAGTGGGGGGGGCGGTGAGATTGTAATAAGGGAGAGAACTCTTCAAGGTTAATGGATAAAAGACTGTACGAGTTTTTTCCCTTTGACCATAAAATCACAACGGAATCCGACTGACAGTTTCCAGACTCGAGACCGATCAACAATATGAATTTTAAAAATATGGACCACTTTTCAAGTTAGGTACTATTCCTACAGAGTAATCAACGATTTTTTTCCACTCTTCACAACTCGGCCAATTCCGTACCTACATGTACATGACCCGATGTATGCCGAACGGGAATTTCCAGGAGACGATTTCTCCAGGGGACGATTATACCTGACACCGTATTTAGGCCTACCGGTGAAATACTGTTCCGTCCAATAGAATTCGTAGGATTTGTTTGTTGCCAACGACGGAATATTTTGCTAAAATTTTATACCAATAGCTGATTTTTGTTGACAAAAAAGCCATTATAGAACAAAATGGTAAGTGACACATTATTTTTCAAAGGAAGAAGTTACTTTTCAAAGAATAATTTAAAAAATTTTGTCGGAAAGTGTCATTGCTGGAAAAAAGAAGTGTTTATTTTCATTATCATATGTGGGTGGGATAAAATTCGGTTGTTTTAGGATTGTTAATGACGTTCGGAAGAATCACGCTGCCAGGCTAGCTCAGTCGGTAGATCTACGCACAGGAATTTGACATTCTATAACCAAAATAAATGATCATATATGAAAAAAATCTCCCCTATATGGCCTGTAACATGCGAAAAGGGGCATTTGGACATTTGCACAGAGTTTCATCTCGGATCAGCCTTCACAGTCCACGCAGGCAGGCTAATACAAGATGGCACTCTACGACTTGAATGGATTTCGTCCAAAAAAGGAGACTTGTGCAAAACAGAAAATAATCGAAATACGAAGACTCCTTTCGGATATGCCTACGCAGACTGTGTAGCCTGATCAGGAACTATACTTTAATATATTTATATATATATTTAATATACTTTTATATGCAAATATTCAAATGCCCCTTTAGCATGTTGCAGCCCATATGATATACACACAAGGAATGCAACGTCTCGATTGCCAGCGCCAGCACAAGACAGCCTTTCCCACCCAAAATCACCCACGAAATAAACCTCGATCATAATTTTCTTTAGCCTAGCGATACACAAAAATCATATTCTTTTGATACATTTTGGCTAAAATTTAAGGGCCATAAAACATTCCATCATTTAAGATAAGATTTTATAAAACTCGTCAAGAAAAAATATCATCAGGTGAGCTGTTATTTTTCCTAGTCTCATCTGATAAAATTGTATCTCAAACCCCAACACATTTCAGATCCTATATAATTTATAATCCTATATAATTTATAATCTATCATTTTTATTTTCCAGTCTGAAGACAGATACTGCTTTATAGTAGAATGGTACGATCCATTTGCTGCCCTCATCAGGCGTTACCAGCTTATGTTTTATGCAAGGGATAGTACAGTAGAAATGGTAAGAATAATTCAAATAAAAAGATACCGGCTGTTGGAAACTGGTATCAACCACAGAGGACAAAGTTTTAGGCTTGTCCACAGTGAATGCATTTGCAGACAACACATTTATGCTTAACCAAATGACAAAATTTTAGACTAGCCCAAATTGAAAGTGCTTACAGATGACAATAAAAGTAACTAAAAAATTGATCTTCATTTCCAGCAGGATAGAAAACATTGTGCAAAAAAGGAGAAAATGTTGGTAACCAGCATTTTCTCCTTTTCCCACAATGTGTTCAAAAGGTTTCTGTCTCAGTCATAAAAACCAGAGATTGTTTGGTAAATGGTTAAATGTGTTTTAGATGATTGGATTTGTCTTTATTGGGGTAGAAAACATTAGAGAAAGAGAAAACAGTTTTTAGTCAGCATTTTATACCTTTTCCACAGTATTTTCAAAGGCCTCCTTACTTGTGATGTTATAAATCTACATGACATATGTAAAGGGTTAGTAATTAGCTGGTTTTTTAGTACAGCTATGGAATTAAAAAAGAATGGTTAACCCTTTACTCCACAGATACTCATTTCTATGCATTGCTTGTAGGAGCCTTTTGAAAACATTGTGGCAAAAGGTGAAATTGCTCGTGACGAGCAATTTCACCTTTTGTCACTATGTTTTCTATGCTATCAAAAGGAGCCATATACACGTAAGAAACCGCTTCATCCTCGCTGTTATTTAGGGTCAATTTGAGCTCCCTTAGAATTGCCTTATGGGGTAAAGGGTTAACTCATATCATTAGCTGCTCAAAATGAAAGAAACTATAAATAGATTTCATGCCTACCATAAAAGTATATCATTGATATTTATTACCCATTTCAGAGAAAGTTTTATTTGTTATACCAAATTAATTTTCTTTCTAAATCATGCATTTTTAGTCCATAGAATTCTTTGGCAAAGTACCATTATGTGCTGCAATAAAATATCAGATAGTGTAAATTGGAGATCATACTGCACATCCATTGCAGCCTGATACTGATCTTCATTTGAAGTTAACAATGTTTTTAACATTTTCAGCATTATTTTGGCAACCAATGCCAATAGTTAAAATTTAAGCTGCTGCATGGCTTTTTTCACTTATAAACCTGATCAAAACAAGGTTTAGTTACTACACAACAAAATTTAAGACCTTTCCAATTTGAAAGCATTTGCAGACAACAAAATTTATGTGACTCCAAAATTGATATTCATTTTAGAAAGGGTAGAAAACATTGTGGGAAAAGGAGAAAATGCTGGTTACCAGCATTTTCTCTTTTTCCCACAATGTTTTCTACCCTTTCTAAAATGAATTTCAATTTAGTCCATAGAATGGTTACCAGCATTTTCTCCTTTTCCACAATGTTTTTAAAAGGCTTTTTCCTCAGGGCCATTAAAAGTCGGGATGGTGTGGTAAAGGCTTAAATTAAGGACTTCTAAACTAAAGTATAGTGAGAATTGAGATGATTGATGTAATTGGAATGACAAAATATGGTGACAGAGAGTTTGTTTACATTTTAGAATGACATAAAGAATAACAGGTGCTTCTTAAGAAGAGCCAAAGTGGAAGGCATTAAACTAGAAGACCTGTATATTGGTGCTACTGTAGATCTCTTCTCAAGGCAGCTGAACTTCGTAGATTATGGAGACGAGTTCACTCGTAAAAGACTAGCCCCGCTGAAAGAAAAGTGAGTTCAAATACCTTGTTCTGTTCCATTTGTCAGTGATTGATAATTGTTGTGAAGTCTTTAAGGGCTCTACAAAACTCAAGGATTAATACATGTACTGTATATGGTTGCTTTAAATCATTACCAAATGGCAACATTTTAGGCTTGTCCAAATTGAAAGAATTTGCAGATGACAGAGTAAAAGTGACTGAAAATTTGAAATTTGTTTTGTGAAGGGTAGAAAACATTGTGGGAAAAGGAGAAAAAGCATTTTCTCCTTTTCCCACAATATTTTCTAAGGGCTTCTTTCTTGGGGTGTCAAAAGTAGGGACTGTGTGGTAATGTGTTAACATACTTTTTCACATAGCAGGACTTATGTACATTCATAATTATGTTCTTTTCTACTCTTACTTGCAGGACACTTGGTGTTATAAAACCTGATGCTATGTCTAAAGTTGGACCCATACTTGACTTAATATTCCAGGCCGGTTTCCGTATTACCAAACTGAAGATGTGCAGATTGTCCAGAAATGAGGCCTTTGAAATGTACCAAGAGCACAAAGGGAAATTTTTCTTTGAGTATGTTACACACAGAACATTTATTTCATTTTATTCCTGCCCGGATGGCTCAGTGGTGAGTGTGTTGGACTCATGACCTGGTGGTTGTGAGTTCAATACCCGGTTGAGGCGAACTTTCTTTCCGGCGTATTTTCGCCTCTCACTTCTGCTGAAGCATGGGAGAAAAGTGGCTTTGGAAAGAAAGTAGTGTAAGTACCGGTGTTAGAAAGCCAGGAAACACATGTGTGTCACCGACCGCCATGATATGACTTTAGCTGATAAAGTGGTGTTAAACCCCAATACAACCAACCATTTCATTTTATTACATTCAATCTAGAGTAATGTTGGTGTTTTTATGGAGTGTAAGTATCAGACTAGTATGTTGTAAATTCTACGTCCCCATGGGGTCCCGTTTTTTTTTTACCGTATAGAATAGGACCTTGGCCTTTCTCTATGGCATGTCGTAGAAGGAGACTAGAATTAGAGACGACCAGCTGCTTTCCTCGTAATTCGTAAGATTGCAGCAGGCTGGGTAGTTCTTGATCCAAATCCTATATTTTTTTCTCGATGTAAATAGGGTTTGGAATGGAATCAATTGGCCTGTGGTTTAATCGAGGGCATAAGAATAAACCACTGCAGTCCCGCAATTGTCACATCTGCCATTTCATCTGGTAAAAGAAACGTGACAGCATGCATGTCATAAAAGGAGACAAAAGGGGGCATCATTGTGTGTTTTGTCCATTCCTCATTTATCATGTTTGTCTAAGTATGTTGTTGCACATGTATGTTATTTTCACCTCGCATTATTGTTTACTAAGTAAGTGCACCCAGTATAACCTAAGTTGTCGACGGGCCTTAAAACACTATTCATTCATTCATTGTAAATTCTACAGATACAATGTTGCTTTATTGGCAATGTAGAAACCACTCTGCTGGTTGCTCACATTTTATAATGGTAAGAGATCAACAATTAAGAGGCTGTCATGCCATCATGTCTTTTTAAGTTTGGAATGGTTTGAATATTTAGTATTTTAGATTAAATTATTTTTTTTCCCACAATGTTTTCAAAGACTGATAGAAATGCTTGATCATTTCTTAATTCCTTAATACACAGTCATGGCTTTTATTACCCCTGTATAAGAAGCCTTTTGAAAACGTCGTTGGAAAAGGAGAAAATGCTGGTAACCAGCATTTTCTCCTTTTCCCACAATGTTTCCTGCCCTTCAAAAACCAAATTTCAAATTGTTATTCACATTTATTTTGTCGTCTGAAAATGCTTTCAATTTGGACAAAAATTTTGTCGTTTGGTACATGGTTAAAGAAGTGATATCAACTTCCTTTTTCAGCAAACTACTCAACTTCATCACAAGTGGACCTGTCATTGCATTTGAACTCATGGGTGAGGATTGTATTCAGAAATGGCGACAAGTTCTCGGACCTACAGACAGTGCTGAAGCAAGGAAAGCTGAGCCGTCCAGTTTACGGGCTAGGTTTGGTAAAGATGGCACAGAAAACGCCTGTCATGGCTCTGATAGCCCACATTCCGCGGCCAGAGAGCTTGAGTTCTTTTTCCCCTCATCTGGGCCTGGACGACAGAATACTGCCAAGTTGAATGATTGCACATGTTGTGTTATCAAGCCTCACGCTGTTATGTCAGGTATGGCCTTTTCTTTGCTGTATTTTAGACTCTTTAATCCTTTCCCAAACGACAAGTTTTTGACCAGACCAAATTGAAAGCATTTTGCAGATGACAAATGAACTGTTGCTAAAAAGATGATTTTTCTATATGATAGAGTAGAAAACCTTGTGGGAAAAGGAGAAAATGCTGGTAACCAGCTGGAAACAAATTTCAATTTTTACATTCATTTTGTGGTCTGCAAGTTCTTTCAATTTGGGCCAGTCTAAAATTTTGTTGTTTGGAAAAGGGTTAAAAGCCATGATTAGACTTCACTTCCTATGTACATGCATCTTAATCAACACTATTTACAAAAGTACGAGTCCTAATCAGCAGCGCAAGGGTTAACATTTCAATTGAGCCGTGTTCTGTAAAAAGAGTGCGTAATGCATCTGCGAAAAGTATCGACTCAGGTCAGCTTTTGCGCAGTCCACACAGGCTGACTTAGGATGAAACTTTTCGTTATTCGTCAATTTTTTGTTTGGCAAAGGGTAAGTCAGCCTCATGATTAAGTCGGTTATTCAAGAAAGTGGCTCTTCTGGATCCATAATTATGTGATGAATTGGACTGGAATCATGTATAGATGCATCAACCCTTTACTCCATAGATACTCATTTCTACACATTGCTTATGGGAACGTTTGGAAAACATTGTGGGAAAAGGTGAAATTGCTCGCTGCAAGCAATTTCACCTTTTGCCACGATGTTTTCTATGCTTTCAAAAGGTGTCATATACACATAATAAACAGCTTCATCCTTGCTAGTAATTAGGGTCAATTAGAGATACCATAGAAATGCCTTATGGGGTTAAGTGTTAAGCCCCTTTTTGCCAGGGCATGGCTCAAGTATTTATTCAGTAACCATTTTATGATATATATTCACCTTTAGTTGATTTGGATCTATCTCATTTAGGGCAAGCTGGCAAGATCATAAGCGCAATTATGGAGGCAGGGTTTGAAATCTCAGCTATAGAGATGTTTCACATGGAGAAGGCAAATGCTGAAGAGTTTTTTGAAGTATATAAGGGAGTTGTACAGGAATACAACGCCATGGTATTGGAACTGACCTCTGGGCCTTGCATTGCCCTCGAGATTCGTGCTCAGAATGCGCCAGTGGCCTTCCGTGAAATGACTGGACCAGCAGATCCAGTAAGTTGTTATTTAACCCTTTACCATACAATTTTGAGTTTTAACAAGCTTGAGAGACAATGGCCCTGTATTGCTACACTGGCTAATAAGTTAACCCATTACCACACAATCCCTACTTTTGATGCCCCTGAGAAAGAAGCCTTTAGAAAACATTATGGGAAAAGGAGAAAATGCTGGTTACCAGCATTTTCTTCTTTTCCCCACAAAGTTTTGAAAGGCTTTTTCTCCAGGATCATTAAAAGTCGGGATTTTCTTGTATAAGAGTTAAACAAACCTGTGTTTTTGGTACCCTTAGAGACAAGGCTTTTGAAAATATGGGACAGTGTGTATGCTGGTATCCGAAATTTTCTGCATTTCCCACAGTATCTTTGACCCTTTCAAACCTCATCATTTGAATAACCCACATCATCAGCATATGCTTTCAATACAATGTGTAAGACCTCGTCAACTAGTAAGTTAAGCATGGTATTATGACTTGCAACATGGGAAAAGGGTCATTCGTACATTTGCGCAAAGTGGCACTTTATGAATGAATGAATGAATGAATAGTGATTTAAGGCCCGTCGACAACTTAGGTCATATTGGGCGCGCTTACGTAGAAAACAATAATGCGAGGTGAAAATAACATACATGTGCAACAACATAAGACAAACATGATAAATGAGGAATCGATGAAACACGAGATGATGCCCCTTTTGTTGCCTTTTACGACATGCATGCTGTCACTTTTGTTCTGCCAGATGAAATGGCAGATGTGACGATCGCGGGACTGCAGTGGTTTATTCTTATACCCCCGATTAAACCACAAGGGGTCCCACAGGCCAATTGATTCCCATTCCAACCTCTATTTACATCGACAAAAAAATATAGGATTTGGAATAAGAACTACCCAGCCTGCTGCAATCCTACAAATTACGAGAAAAGCAGCCGTTCATCTCTAATTTTAGTCACCTTCTATGACATGCCATAGAGAAAGGCCGGGGTCCTATTCTATACAGTAAAAAAAAAAGGGACCCCACGGGGAAGCACTTTATGACTATATCAGATTTTGTTCTACAGGACTTGCGCAAAACAAGAAAATTACATAAACACAGAAAGATTCATTTCAGGTAAGTCTGCGCAGACTGGGTAGGTTGATCCGACACAACTCTTTACACAATGTACGAATGCCCCTTTTTGTGTGTTGCAAGCCATATGTGTACCAATGTAAACCTATGGCTTGTTTTTACTTTTCTTCAGGAAATAGCTCGACACCTGAGACCCAGAACTTTACGAGCCCTGTATGGTGTTGATAAGGTTAAAAATGCTGTACATTGTACTGATCTGCCCGAGGATGGACTGTTAGAGGTAAATATTTGTGGTGCCTGCATTTGCTTTGAGTTGTGTGAGAAAATTGTACATTGTGCAAGACCAAAAATTAACCCATTACCACACAATCCCTACTTTTAACGACCCTGAGAAAGATGCCTTCGGAAAACATTTTAGGAAAAAGGAGAAAAATGCTGGTAACCAGCATTTTCTCCTTCTCCCACAATGTTTTCTACCCTTCATAAAAAATAAATAAAAATATTTCAGTCACTTGTCATGTGACAGCTGAACAATACAATTTTATCGTAATGCAACTGCTTGGCAGGCAATAGCCAAAACACTCTATGTTGTGTTTTTGTTATTTCTCATTCAGTGATAAATTTAGAAAGAGGATTGGTGTTGTATTGATACCTTTTCCTTCTCTTAAGTCTGACAAGTCTTGCTTAAAAAACATAGCCATTATGAAATTTATATTTCATAAAAAATCTTAGTTGAATTCTTTTTGCCACCTGTTTCAACTCTTTACCGAATGACAAAATTTTAGTCCAAATTGGAAGCATTTGCAAACGAAAAAAAATAAGGTGACTCAAAAATTGAAACTTGTTTTGGGAAGAGTAGAAAATACAGTGGGAAAAGGAGAAAATGCTGGTTACCAGCATTTTCTCCTCTTCCCACAATGTTTTCAGAAGACTTCTTTCTCAGGGTCTTGAAAACCAGGGGATTGTTTTTTGGTAAAGGGTTAACTGTCTTTCTACCATTTGTATTTTTCAGGTTGAATATTTTTTCAAAGTGTTGGACCGATGAATCAAACACTGACAGTAGATGAACACATAATCTCAATATATTGAAATCCTCGCAGTAAGAAATGAGAGTAGGCTTGATGTTATAATTCTAACAGACTTTGGACCATTTTCTTTTTTCTCTGTCTGCAGCCAATACCATACAAGATATAACTCTTCATGCCCCGGCAGTGAGCAGCTCTTGAAATAATTGAGGAAAAAGAAGAAATTCCTTGTTTCAATAACTTCTTTTTCTCAAAGTTCGTTCCATAGCATCATCAGGAGATACTTTCTGTGTGTGTTTCAGGTTAAAGCCCAAAGTATTATCATAGAATTTTTTTTTAATTACATGTTGTTTCACCATAGTTCATATCAAAAATATCTTTTTTTTTTGTGAGGACAATAGAGTTGACAAATTGAATTTTTCTAATTAATTAATATAAAGACTACATGTATTTGATTTCTATTTTTTCAAACTTTGCAAACATTTACGAAAGAACAACTTAGGTAAAAAGTTCCTTGTTTGGCAGATATCTTCATATCAGTGAAAATTGTTAATTACTTAGATGTAATACCATATCACAGTAATTAGGTAACTTATGTACATATATATATACTTTTTCTGTGATAAAAATTTGTTTTGAATTGATGTGTGTTGGTGTTTCCTTTTTTTTAGAAAGTTGAGTTTCACTAATTAAATTTGCGACTAGAAAATCCAAAATTTAAACAAACCCGCAAGAGAAAGCTTGTGGAAACATTATTGGAAAGGAAGAAATGCTGATTACCAGCATATTCTCCATTTGTCAATGTTTTCCACTTTACCATTGTGTGTAAACATTTTTTTCACAACATTAAGTTATTAACAAGCACTTTCTCTTTCTGTGACTAATTTTGACATTTTACAACTCTTAAGAATGCTGACATCAACTCATTTCTTTTTTTCTGAAAAAAAAAAAAAAAAATGAGTAAGATTATTTACAATCTTATTTTTATACTAAACAATCCTCCTGAAATTATGGATGGAAAAGAGGAAAATGCTGGTGACTGGTATTTGCTCCATATTTTTTTCTCTTTACAAAGTCAAATCCCACATTATGTACCACACATAATTTTTGCCTGCAAAACCTTTCAATGCAGATAAGAAAAAGAACTTGTTTTTTTGGTAAATATACATGTTTTACAGGTCAACGAACGAGGAAATAGTTTCTTAATTTTACTTTGGCGACCATAAACATAACATTTACAAAACAGAAAACACTAGAATATATACAGAAAACAAAGATAATTATAGTATAAATGGATAAGAAAAGAGTTTTACCTAGCTGTATTCCTGACCAGTCAGGAACCAGAATTCATAAAGTTCTTCTTTCTGCAGTAGTTAGCTATCTAACTCTTACAGTACCAAATTTACAAGTTAAATTTGATCTCTGACAACAGTTGAAATCACAAATCATAGACAATAAGAAAAGTTTGCATTTAATACTAACTCTCTACCACACAATCCTGACTTTTAACAACTCCTACAAAAAGACCTTTTGAAAACATTGTGGGAAAAAGGAGAAAATGCTGGTTACCAGCATTTTCTCCTTTTTCCACAATGTTTTCTACCCTTCCCAAACCAAATTTCAATTTTTTAGTTGCACTAATTTTGTCGTCTGCAAATGCTTTCAATTTGGACAAGTCTAAAATTTTGTTGTTTGGTAAAGAGCTAAACAGTTTAGATTAAGATCAGAATTAACATTCTTTGCAGTCAGTAATAATCTACCAGGTATTTCACAATTTGGAATAGTTTTTCGTAAGAATTTAATAAAGCAGACATCAGCAGGGATTGATCTAAGGTTCCAACTGGCAATCCATAGTTTACAAGCATTTTACAGAGTTGCAAGGACACATGAAATTATTTGGCAACCATTCTACATGGCTTCCAAGTCTTACTCTAAATAAGAAAAGTAACATAATTTCTGGTTTGTTAAATCATTTGGTTCAGCAAATCAGAAATTGTGTCACAGTGCAAATTACAGTCTCTGACAATCAGATTAATAATATTGAGAATGGTTGGTGAATACTGGATAAGAGATCTGTTAAAACAGATATCACTTTTGTAATAAAATCTTACACTTCAAGGAAGAAAATGAAAGCTTGCAAACGACAAATTATATGTTATAAATGCTGAGTTCATAGAGTAGAAAATTTTGTTGGAAAATGTGAAAATGCTGCTGACCAGTGTTATCTCCTTTTTCTACATTCCTTTCAGATGTCTCTCTTACAATCATGATCACAGGTTCCAGAGACTATGTGGTTAAAGTTTGGTTCTAAGCTGTACACAGTTTTTTCCAGAAGAATAAAGCAAATAGGTCCAACAGGAGATTTTTGTAGCTTTACAAATACAAGTAAAGTTCCATGAATATTGTTTATACCAGTAATATAAATTTGTGAGACTAGTAGATGCAAGAATAAGAAAAAAATAATAAATTACACCAAAAGTTCATATTAATTTTTGTCAAGAAAAATCTTGAACATTTTGCCAAAACTCAAAATTTTAGACAAGTTAAAATTGAAAGCACTTGTTGATGGCTAAATAAAATGTGACTCAAAAACCAAAATTTGTCTTTGACAGCATAGAAAACAATATGAGAACAAGAGGACCATGATGGTCCTATATCGCTCACCTGAGTACTAAGCAGTAAAGGTCTGCAATGAAAATTCTTCTTTTAGGAAAAGATCATCTCTTTAAAGAAATTACGGATGGCGCACAACGGACACTGGGCAATCACAAAAGCTCACTATGAGCACTTTGTGCTCAGGTGAGCTAAAAAGAGAATTATTATGCTCTTATTCAGCATTTTCTACTTCACAAACAATATTATTAATTCTTTACCAAACAATCCTAGGTTTTTACGACCCAGAGAAAGAGGCCTTCTGAAAACATTAAGGCAAAAGGAGAAAATGCTAGTAATGAGCATTTTCTCCTTTTCAAACGTTTTCTACTCTTCTAAAGTCATGTTTGGTTAACCCTTTCCCAAACGATAAATTTTGGACCCTTCCAAAGCGAAAGAGTTTGCAGACGACAATTTCAGATTTGCAGAAAATGGCAGAAAGTTCTCAAAAAGGGTAGAAAACACTGTGGGAAAAGGAGAAATTGCTCGTTACGAGCAATTTCTCCTTTTCCCACAGTGTTTTCAAAAGACTTTTACTGCAGACACATAAAAACCAGGGCTTGTTTGGGAAAGGGTTAAGAGTTAAAAGATTTCTTTCTCGCGGTCCTTAAAAGTTGAGACTGTGTGGTAAAGGACCAATTTTGTCCATGACACCATTCTCGCTTTAAAATCAAGGTTAGATACCTCTTCAAAAATATAAATAACAGATCATTTCTTTTGGCGCCATAGGCAAAAATGTTGACTTTTGCAGACTGCAAAGATCAAGATCAGAATACACAGAATGTGCAGTCTGATCGTTGATCTATACCATTGACTTACTTAAGCAAGCCTATAAAGTCAAAATCTTTGTAACTTGCAATGGATTGTATTTAGATTCCCCAGAAGAGGTTTACTTTATTTATTTGGCACCAAAAGACTTAACCCTTTACCAGACAATAAAACTTTAGACTAGTCCAAATAGAATGCATTTGCAGATGACAAAATAAATCTGAATTAAAATTTGAAAAGGAAAGGTTAGAAAACATAGTGGGAAAAGGAGAAAATGCTGGTTACCAGCATTTTCTCCTTTTCCCACAATGTTTTCAAAGGCTTTCTTTTTCAAGGTCCTTAAAAGTCGGGATTGTGTGGTAAAGGGTTGGATGTGGCACTAAATTAAATACTTATTAGTTTAATCAGGCAACAGTTTTAGACTTGTCCAAATTGTAACCAATTGCCGCTGATAAAGTAAATTGTTGCTCAAAGGATGAAATATGTCTTTCAAAGGGAAGGAAAAATTGCAGGAAAAAGAAAAATGCTGGCCACCAGTATTTTCTCCTTTTTCCTACTATGTTTTCAACAGCCTAATTTTTTAAAATGTAAAATGAGATAGCAAAGTGATAGGTTAATTCCATAAAAATGTATGTTTAACATTTCCACATGTTCATAATAAATATTTGTAGGGTTAAGCATAACATTTCATTCAATTTTACCCATTACCACACAATCCCTACTTTTGAAGCCGCCTACGAAAAAAAAGCCTCTAGAAAACATAGTGGGAACAAAAAATGCTGGTAACCAGCATTTTCTCCTTTTCCCACAATGCTTTCTACCCTTCACAAAACAAATTTCAAATTTTCAGTCACTTTTATTTTGTCATCTGCAAAAGCTTCGATTTGGACAAACCCAAAATTTTGTCGTTTGGTAATGAGTTAAAGTAATCTACAGACTCTTCCGTCAATTTAACTCTTTACCACATGACAAAATCTCAAGATGTGAACAAAGATTTTAATTTTGCTTTGGGAATGGTAGAAAACATTGTGGGAGAAGGAGGATTGTGTAGTAAAGGGTTAAAAAAGAAAAAAGTTGTACAAAGATATACAAGTACATTTTGATCTAATGTGACACTTTATCAAAGATACACCTAAATTTGTTTTCAGCCAGTTTTTGACCCATTTCATACTTATTCTATCAAACTATAATCATTCGTGTCCTCATACCAAATGTTGCTCCCGATGGCGGCAAAAGAGGCCCAGATTACAACATATTACAGAAAATATATTTCATGCTTCGTAGGTTTTCCAATCTATTCCTGTTGTTGTTTCCAATTTTAACACTTTACCACACAATCCTGACATTTAACCCTTTCCCAAACAAGCCCTGGTTTTTACGGGTCAGGAATAGAAGCCTATTGAAAACATTGTGGGAAAAGGAGAAAATGCTGGTTACCAGTATTTTCTCCTTTTCCCACAATGTTTTCTACCCTATCATATAGAAAAATCATCTTATTAGCAACTGTTAATTTGTCATCTGCAAAATGCTTTCAATTTGGTCTGGTCCAAAATTTGCCGTTTGGGAAAGACTTAAGGACCCTGAGACAGAAATCTTTTTGAAAACATTGCATGAAAAGGAGAAAATGCATTTTCTCCTTTTCCCGCTATGTTTTCTACCCTTTTGAATACATATTCCTTCATTTGAGCCACATTATAATTATCGTCTGCAAATGCTTTCAATTTGGACTATTCTAAAATTGTGTCATTTAGTAAAGAATAAAAAAGCACATTAAGTACATAATAAATAAGGATAGTTGTGGACTCAGGTATGGTTCTCTTCTATCTCCTTGACTGTGCTAATACTGGGGCTGCCGTGTACAGAATGTGGTCCCTTCAACAACTTCTTTACTAAATTCTCTAAACTTTTCCTTGCTTTTGTCTCCTCCTCTAAATCAAGTTTGAGCTTTTTCTGATCCTAAAAGGATAAAAACAATATCTGATAATAATTGTTTTCAACTATCAGGTAGGTTGGCTAGATGGCTGGCTGAATGGATGATGGATACATGTGTTTTATTATTATAAATGTATGAAATAGTTATATGAAACTAAAATTCAGACCTCTGGGTCCGTATTCACAAACCATTCTTGAGAAAAAACATCAGTCTTGTTATGCAAAATTTTGTCAATGTGAAAGTAACAGAACTTCTGATTGGCTAAACCATTTGGTTTAGCCAATCAGATGTTCTGTTACTTTCAGAGTCAGAAAATCTTGAAGAGTAATACATGTACTAAGAACGTTCTAAAGAATGGTTGGTGAATATGGACCCTGGTTACCAGCATTTTTTAAAGATTCAGAGAAAGAGCCCCCAACTCTTTACCAAACGACAAAGTTTTAGACTGGTCCAAATTAAAAGCACTTGCAGAAGACAAAATAAACTTAACTCAAGAATTGAAATTTGTTTCCAGCAATGTAGAGAAAACATTGTGGAAAATGAAAATGCTGGTTACTAGCATTTTCTCCTTTTCCCACAATGTTTTCAAAAGACTCCTTTTCCAGGGTCATTAAAATGCAGCATGGTGCGTTAAAGGGTTAAACACTCTGCTGCTATGTGAATTACAGTTTATTAATTCATGTGTGTCTTTAATAAGAAAACCCCACACCATAGCCAAACAAGAGCGGCAAATTGTCGCAAGATACGCCCGTCTTGCCCCAAGTTGTAAAGCTGGGGCATGCACCGGACAAAATTCAAGTATGAAAAACAACAAAGGGCAATAACTCAAAAATTAAGCAAGCAAGAGTTGTGATTCCTGCACACTGCACTCCCCCTCAATGAGATCTATCCACCCATGAAATTTCATAACCCTAGCTAGTATAGTTTTGGAGATATGCTCCGGACAAAAATCAAGTATGAAAAATGACAAAGGGCAATAACTCAAAAATTAAGCAAGCAAGAGTTATGATTCCTGTGCACTGCACTCCCCCTCGGTGAGATCTATCCACCCATGAAATTTCATAACCCTAGCTAGTATAGTTCTGGAGATATTCAGCGGACAAAACTGAAGTATAAAAAACGGCAAAGGGCAATAACTAAAAAATTAAGCAAGCAAGAGTTATGATTCTTGTGCACTGCACTCTCCCTCGATGAGATCTATCCACCCATAAAATTTCATAACCCTAGCTATTATAGTTTTGGAGATATGCTCCAGGCAAAATTCAAGTATGAAAAAAACAACAAAGGGCAATAACTCAAAAATTAAGCGAGCAAGAGTTATGATTCCTGTGCACTGCACTCTCCCTCGATGAGATCTATCCACCCATGAAATTTCATAACCGTAGCTAGTATAGTTTTGGAGATAATGCTCCGGACAAAAATCAAGTATGAAAAACAACAAAGGGCAATAACTCAAAAGTTAAGCGAGCAAGAGTTATGATTCCTGTGCACTGCACTCCCCCTCGATGAGATCTATCCACCCATGAAATTTCATAACCCTAGGTAGTATAGTTTTGGAGATATGCTCCGGACAAAATTCAAGTATGAAAAACAACAAAGGGCAATAACTCAAAAATTAAGCGAGCAAGAGTTATGATTCCTGTGCACTGCACTCCCCCTCGATGAGATCTATCCACCCATGAAATTTCATAACCCTAGGTAGTATAATTTTGGAGATATGCTCCGGACAAAATTCAAGTATGAAAAACAACAAAGGGCAATAACTCAAAAGTTAAGCGAGCAAGAGTTATGATTCTTGTGCACTGCACTCCCCCTCGATGAGATCTATCCACCAATGAAATTTCATAACCCTAGGTAGTATAGTTTTGGAGATATGCTCCGGACAAAATTCAAGTTTGAAAAACAACAAAGGGTAATAACTCAAAAGTTAAGCGAGCAAGAGTTATGATTCCTGTGCACTGCACTCCCCCTCGATGAGATCTATCCACCCATGAAATTTCATAACCCTAGCTTGTATAGTTTTGGAGATATGCTCCGGACAAAGAACTGGACGCCGCCCGCCCGGCACGGGTGATCCCATAATATGTCCCGTCTTCGACGGGCGTATAAAAATGATTTAAAAATTATTTTCAACTCATCTGTTCATTTGTTCTGTACTATTACTTAAAAATTTAAAGCACAGCTCAGTTAAGCACAAATATTCATAAGCTTGGATAACTCGTATAATAATTCCCCTAGGAATTACATGTAATTGAAAGGGTAATTGACGTATGTAAAAAGATACCATACCATTTCAAGATCTTTTACTTGGTCCCTTAATGAATACACTGTATCAACCAGAGTCCTGCAGAGAGAGAAATAAGGGCTAAATCAACTCTTTATGAAATAACGAAATTTGAGCACTTTCCAAATTGAAACCAACTTGCATGTGACAAATTACATATTATTCTAAACCAAATCTTCATGTAGAGGGAGTCATTTTGATTTTAAAATTGAAAATATTACTTATTCTCCACTGAACCCTATGTTATGGGCACTCCTTAGAATAATCTCATTGAGTTGATTCTAATGAGTACCCAGAATATAGGGCTTCAAAGAGAAATAATGGATTTAGAAAGCCATCACTCACTCGTACCTGGAGCTCTGCTCAAAACATGAAATATGCTTTCAGGTGGTAGAAAGCATTGTGGGTAAAAGACAATAGCTAGTTACTAGCATTTTCTCCATTTCCAACAATGTTTTCAAAGCTATTCCCTGATATGAGCAACATCTAATTTTGTCACCTGCAAAAATGTTCTAAATTTGGATCAGTCCAGTATTTTGTCAATTGGTAAAGAGTAAGTAAGTTTTAAACTAGCTAAAAAATTGCAAAGTCACTCTCTTTTGTTTACTTTCAGCCTAGTTTTAAAAATGATTTTTCTGCCAGTATCTAGAGCTTACATCAACCCTACAATAAGAAATTTTCATATTCACAACAATTTAACCCTTTACAAAATTTTACACCAGTCCAAATTGAAAGCACTTGCAGATGACAAAATTTATGTTACTCAAAAATCAAAATTTGTTTCCAGCAGGGAAGAAAACATTGTGGGAAAAGGAAAAAATGCTGGTTACCAGCATTTCCTCCTTTTCCCACAATGTTTTCAAAAGGCTTCTCTCTTGGGGCCGTAAAAACCAGGGATTGTTTGGTAAATGGTTAAATACTTTCAGATGGTATGATTTAAATTCAAATGTATTTTAACACCTGTGTCTTTCACTTTTTTTTGCAACTTGGCCTATAATCATACAACTTCTTACTACCAGGCAGAAGACAGATTTTGAAAACATTACAAGAAGAAAAGTAATAAGTTGATAGAAGCAAATATTCGTTTTTCCATAATCACTTTCATAGCACTTAATTTGTTGGCATTAAACCAGATTCTGAAACACACACTCTCCTCCCTAATGAGGGTGGATGATATTTTGTAAGGAAAAATCATAAGGACATGTCTGTTTCCCTTGACTGTGGGATAAACAAAAACATGCTAGGAAGAAAAAGGCATTCAACTGGGACTTCAGCCAACAAACTTCAAAATCCTATTTGGCCACTACCAAGCTATGACCTATGATATTTTCTGTGCTAAAAAAGTATATACATGTATCACATAAAACCTCCTGCAGCTGTGTATGAAACCGTTTGCTTATTTTTGATGAAAATAAAATTAGTCTCCATTCTGCTGAATTTTTAGTCATGAGCACCAGACTAACCAGACTAAGCCAGAGTAACGAACTACAGCATGGTCAAAATTTGTACTACTACATCATTCATGGAAAAATGAAGTTATTGTCACTAGGAGATGTACACAAGAAAAGTTTGTTTGATTTTCATGTCTAAAGGTGATGTTGCAGGATACTTTTTTGTCATTTGAGTTGTGTGATAAACAGATTTACATTTTTGTTTATGTATTATCATTTTTATTAAATGCTTTGACTAAAATGTACTTGCCACTAGCTAAGGCTTGCATCATACTACAGTACATGTATTTCAGTCAATTCGTTAGATAAAAATGATAAGATATAAACACTCATGTAAGATCCTCTTTTATATGTTGTTATGTATTAAATGCTACACTGTTACCAAACAACAAGAGGACCAGGATAGCCCTGTGTTGCATTACTGGCTTTTTAAACCTTTACCACACAAATTTAAGTTTTCATGACTCAGAAAAAGAGGGCTTTCAAGAACAATGAACACTGTCAGGCAATACATCAGGTTTATAAATTGGTAAGAAAGGTAAAGTCCTTGGAAAAAAACCTTGAATGGCAGAAACCTTTTCTTTGACTTTAATATTCCACTCATGTGAGCAAAACTATTAGCATCAAAATGAATCACTCTCCCTGAAAACAGAATATTTTCTATCAAAAAACTTAAATATATCCGGAAACAATCACATAATTTATCACTGCAGTTTGATATTAAGGGAGGTAAATAGTAACAAGTTTAATCTTTATAACAAGAGTTACTTCCCCTGATTAATGTTTAAATTGAAGTGACTACATATGGAAGCCCATATTAAACTTGTGATCCCTGGAATGGAGCCAATTTTGACCCCCAGGCCTATAATATGAAGAAACTTGTTAAAGGTCCTTTAGATAAAGTTACATGCCAAATTCAGTACCACTGAGCCCTGTGGTTACAGAGAAGAAGATTTTTGAAAAATGGTTTTTTTTTTCAGTTTTGTTGCAATGGTAACCAGAGTTTTTTAATCAAATTCTTTCAAGAAATTCTGAAGAGGACCAAGTTAGGATAATCTGTGAAGTTTCAAGTTTGGATGGGTAGGTTCAGAGAAGATGTTTGAATACACGCACACACAGACAATGCACAATGGACACTGGGCCACGACATCAGCCCGCTGGATTTTGCCCAGTGGAGCTATGAATTTTACGATAAAAGTAACAAGAATTTAGTAATGACTAGTTTTCTGCATCTATTTCTATCTATGTTGTAATGCTGAAGCTGTATTTGCATGCAACTGAAAATTGTATTAAAAATCGTCAAGTTGAAACCTGGTTTAATGTTAAAGGCACTTTTTTTGATGTTTAATGTCCAGTTAGAGGTAACTTCAACTTTTTTTGCACTAACTATCATAATCTATATATATCCAGCTTTTTCTCCTTTTCCCACAATATTCCCTACCCTATCAAAGTCAGAAATCATCATATTACCAAGATTTAATTTGTCTGCTGATGCTATGAATTTGGTCTTTTCAGTACTTACTGCTAAATGTAAACCATTCTTAACACAATATGTACATGCAAACACGTAGTCAGTCATGCTCTGTGAAAAAGGAGGTTTAACCTATCTGCAAAAAGTATCCACTATAAGGTCCTGCACAGTCTGTTCAGGCTGACCAGGTTCATAACTTTCTATCTTTTCTGTAAATTTCTAATATCTAAGGATCAGTTTACCACAGAATTCAATCAGTTGTTGGACAACAATCAAGGGGTTGTATGTGCACTTACAACAGTCTCGCACTTACCCCTCAATTAATGATTTTATAGATACATAATTATATGACGATACAACGTATAATGCATAACCCAGATGCATATAACCCTCCATCTCTGACATCTCTGAAGCACCATTCATACTTTATGGATGGAGTTAGATTTGACGACTCAGATAAATTCGCAAGACCTTGAAGAAGGCTTGAAAATATAGTGAAAAAGAGGGAAATGTTTGTAACTAGCATTTTATTATTCCCACTGTTTTCTTTCCCTTTCAACCCATTACCAAACGACAATATTTTAGGCTTGTCCAAATCAAAAGCATTTGCAGACGACAAAGTGACTGAAAATTTGAAATTTGTTTAGTGCAGGTTTGAAAACATTGTGGGAAAAGGAGAAAATGCTGGTTACCAGCATTTTCTCCTTTTCCCACAATGTTTTCTAAAGGCTTCTTTCTCAGGGGTGTCAAAAGTAGGGATTGTGTGGTAATGGGTTAAGACCTTTCTTTCACTATTGTCTACTACAAACACTCCCAATATTGGCAGATCTAAGATTTTGTTATTGGATAAAGACTTGGAGTATTTGCATAATATTGTTCAAATGGAGGAAAAAGGCTACAAGCATTCAGTTCACATCATTTTTTTGAAAGTATAATAACTCATGCTCAATTTTTTTTTCTTCAAAACTGAATAACAACAGTCTCTAGACAACAACAACAACACAACAGAGCATTCTCTCATGGCATTCTCACTCACCCGGCCCATGGCCTTGTGGCCATGCCTTTATTAGGGCTGGGAACTGGAATTCTGATTTCATCCTCTATTCTTCTTTTGGGTGTTTTTCTGCCATATGTGTTTAATATATTATTTTGACCCACAGGTGACTTTTCTCATTAACAACATTTCTTGAATATTTTTCTCATCAAAAGCAGATCTTTTAAGAAATTAACCCTTTACCCCACGGCAAAATTTTAGACCTATCCTAATTGAATATATTTTCAGACATCACAGTGGCTAAAATGATGCAATATTCACTATGACAGGTTGGAAAACTTAGTGGGGAAAAGGAGGAAATGCTGGTTACCAGCATTTTCTCCTTTTCCACACAGTTTTTTTTCAGGATTCTTCCTCAGGGTCATTAAAAGTTGATAACCAATATTTTTTTTCTTCTTTCAGAATAGAATCAGTCATAAGAGGAAACAGTTGTTGTAAAACCATTGCTAAATAACATTATTTCGGCTTCAGTTTGTGGATACTTTAGAAGAACCTTTGACTGGATTTTAATCCTCTACCAAACAATCCATTCCTAGCGACACTGAGAAAGAGACTTTTGAAAACATTGCGGGTAAAGAAGAAAATGCTGGTAAACCAAGTTTTCTTTTTTCCCCATCAATCAACCCCTTCTAAAACAAATATCTCTGAATTTTCAATAATCGAAATCATTCTATGGATGGCAAAGTACATTTGATATAAATGATTACACTTAATTAGTCTTCTCTTTAACCCTTTGCCAAACAATCCCTGGTTTTTATGACCCTGAGATAGAAGCCCCTTGAAAACATTGTAGGAAAAGGAGAAAATGCTTGTTAAAACCCGTTACCACACAATCCCTACTTTTGACGTCCCTGAGAAAGACGCCTTTTGAGAACACAGTGGGAAAAGGAGAAAATGCTGGTTACCAGCATTTTCTCCTTTTCCCACAGTATTTTCTACTCTTCCCAGAACAAATTTCAATTTTTCAGTCACCTTTATTTTGTCGTCTGCAAATGCTTTCAATTTGAACCAGTCTAAAATTTTGTCATGTGGTAAAGAGTTAAACAGCATTTTCTCCATTTCTCACAATGTTTTCTACCCTGCTGGAAACAAATTTCAATTTTTGAGTTACGTCTATTTTGTCATGTGCTCGTGCTTTCAATTTGGACAAGTGTAAAATTTTGTCTTCTGGTAAAGAGTTAAATGGGTTCAAACATTGTGGGAAAAGGAGGAAAGTGCTAGTGAAAAATGAATGCCTGTTACTACCATTTTCTGCATCTCCCACGATGTGTTAAAAAAAAACTTCTTCCTCAACAGTGAATTTTCTTCCTCAACAGTGATTTCAAACATGATAATTTATGTGTAAAAGTAAAAGGAAAAGTATTGTTCGCAGGATCTAGTAATTCTAAATGATCTTCAAATACTAACGGAAAACTACATTTTTGTTGTAATAACCACAGCAACCATCACCATACTTAATCAAAGTTAAATCAAAACTTACTTTTCTTGCAATGTATCAGTTCCCGTACCATCATCAACTATGATCTTTTCATCTTGTGGTATCAACACATTAGGACTGGACAAAACCGCTAGTTTAGAGGAAAATAAAAAGTAAATATCAGTTGATATTAAAGTTGAATTAAAAGAACCATAAGTCACCTTATCAACATGCCATGTCACAATGCAAACAGCTGACAGGGCACACTTCTTTCATAGCTAATTTCCCTAATTTTAAAAGCAACCATAGAATACAATAAGTATCTCACTTAACCCTTTACCACATGACAGGATTTTAGACCTGTCCGAATTGAAAGCATATGCTGACGACAGTTTCAACGTGGCTCATATGAAATTATTTTTCATTGAAAAGGAAGAAAACATTGAGGGAAAACGAGAATATGCTGGTAACCAGCATTTTCTTCTTTTCCAACAATGTTTTCAAAAGCCTTCTTTTTCAGGGGTGTTAAAAGTCATCATTGTGTGGTAAAGGGTTAACTCTTTACCAAACGACAAAATTTTACACTGGTCCAAATTGAAAGCATGTGCAGATGACAAAATAAACTTAACTCAAAAATTGAAATTTGTTTCCAGTGGGGTAGAAAACATTGTGGGGGAAAAAGAGAAAATGCTGGTTACCAGCATTTCTCCTTTTCCCACAATGTTTTCAAAAGGAAGGGATTGTTTGGTAAAAGGTTAAAGAGTAGTACAAACTGTGATGCTAGTCCTACATATCTATTGATCAGATGTTTGTAATATCTTTACATGACATCATCTAATTTGACTCGATGTATCTCATTGGCATTTCTATGCAATAAAGTTATGTTACATTTGGAAGTTTCCCACAAAAGTCATCGCATAAGAGGTAAGTTTGCTGCGGGTTGGGGATGTCTGGACACCTCTGGAATAAGTAATAAAGTGGGTGGAGCTAATTGTGGAGAAAGTGTCAACTCTGTACCAGACGACAAAAGTTTGGACTTGTCCAAATTAAAAGCATTTGCAGACGACAAAATAAATGTGAATCAAAACTTGAAACTGATTCGGAAAGGTTAGAAAACATTTTGGGAAAAGGAGAAAATGCTGGTTACCAGCATTTTCTCCTTTTCCCAAAATGTTTTCAGGGGCTTTCTTGCTCCGGTGGTCAAAAGTCAGGATTATGTGGTAAAGAGTGATTCTGGTGAAATGTAGTACCAGTTAAGTAGTTGACCTGACAGAACTAGTAAGTTTAACTCTTTACCACACAATCCTGACTTTTAATGACCCTGAGAAAGAAGCCTTTTGAAAACTTTGTTGGAAAAAGAGAAAATGCTGGTAACCAGCATTTCTCCTTTTCCCACAAAGTTTTCTACCTATTCAAGACCAAATATCCTTTGAAAAACATTTGAAATTTTGTCTGTAAATTTTATTGATATGGACAGGTCTAAAATTTTGCTGTGTGGTAAAGGGTTAAATCAGCTCTTTCCACATGAAACCAAGGATTTTTTTGACGTCTGCAAATGCCTTCAATATGGACCAGTCTATAATTTTGTTGTTTGGTAAAAAGTTCTTAAAACTTGGGACTGGAATGTAAAAAGTTAATGTCAAAAGGCAGTTCAGTGCATCCAAGATTAGACTTGGAAGCACATACTTTCTGATATTATCTCTTTACCAGACGACAAAACTTAAGACTTCTCCAAATTGAAAGCATATGCAGACAACAGATTAAATGTGGACTAAACAATGTTTTCAATCTTTGAAATAGCAGAAAACATTGTGGGAAAAGATGAAAATGCTAGTATACAGCATTTTCTTCTTTACAAGAAATATTTTCAAAAGGATTTTACAGGAGTCATTAAAATGTGGGATTGCTTTGTACAGAATTACGCCATCCGCTAAATCTCTTCGAACTACGTATTGCAGCAACATCATAATGAACATTTTCAGTCTCGAAAAACATCCGAGACATTAATTTTGAATTCTAAGACTGTTATGCTTTCAAAATTTAAAATTTATAAAACTTACCTAAAAAAATAAAGCTGACTACCTCATATACATTGTAAATGCAACAAATTGCTTAACTAAGGTATATGTAAAGGTACTTTCATTCCTTTGAAGGAACTAACTAAAGAATTAAGGTTAGTACACATATTTATTTCAAGTTTATACTTTTACTTATCCAGATGATATCATCATGCTTAAATAAAACAGGCATCTACCTGTATCATTAGTTGTTTCCAACAGTGATATAATTGAAATTCACTTGAAAATGGCATAAATATCATTGACCCATTACCACACAATCCCTACTTTTGACGCCCCTGAGAAAGAAGCCTTTTGAAAACACTGTAGGAAAAGGAGAAAATGCTGGTAACCAGCATTTTCTCCTTTTCCCACAGTGTTTTCTACCCTTCCCAGAACAAATTTCAATTTTTCAGTCACCTTTATTTTGTCATATGCAAATGCTTTCAATTTGGACCAGTCTAAATTTTTCTCGTGTGGTAATGGGTTAAACTAAAAAGGGATTTCAGAGCTCCAGATCAGTGATAAGAGGGAGTGATGGAATTCTAAAGTCATTGTTTCTCTTCGAAACTTTATGTTGTGGGTACTCATTAGAATCGTCTTGATGAGACGATTCTAATGAGTACCCTAGATATAGGGTTTTGTAGAGATTAATTAATAAATATTTTCAATTTGGAAATGAAAATCACTCCCTCTATCTGGAGTTATGGATATTTTTTCTCTCCCGACACATCTCCTGACACATGCTTGATCAGTTTTTCATACATACAAAGTACCTTTGTACTAAAATTATTGTTTTTAAAGTGTAATCTAGAAAAGTAATTTGATTCTCATTCCGGACAATAATTTTCTCTCTCAAATCATTGTTATCATATTACAAATTTAGCACATCAATTTCAAAATGCATTGAAATGTTGCATACATGCATAATTATGTACAGACAAATTGGGGTTTGTATAGCTTTCTAGAAGCATTCTATTCACTTAGGCTTTGAACTCCAGCTACTAAATACGATGAGCAAAACTTGTTAAGCCACCATCGGCCATGTTGAAGAATTATGGCACCACTGATCAACAAAGTCAACAAATTGTAATGAGATAGATAATCGGAGTTGTAAGTACCAGTAAGTATTTGATAAACATGTGGTTTGGCTTTAAAATATTGCTTAACCCTTTACCAAACAATCCTGAATTATAACGACCCTGTGAAAGAAGCCTTTTGAAAACATTATGGGAAAAGGAGACAATGCTGGTAACCAGCATTTTCTCCTTTTCCCTGAATGTTTTCTACCTTTCCAAAGTCAAAATTCAATTTTGATTCATGTTTATTTTGTCGTATGCAAATGATTTCAATTTCAACAAGTCCAAAATTTGGTCGTTTGGTAAAGAGTTAAGCCATTGATGTAAAAATAAGTTTTGTTAAGTATGAAGTTCTACAAAGAAATAAAGTTTGACTTTAGGATGAGATTTCACAATTGTTACAGTCTAGTCAATGCATATTAAATAGCTGAATTATTTGCAAATGGTATGAACATGGTTAATGCCTTACCAAACATTTCTGTGTTCTAAAAAGACAGCTTTAGAAAAACATTGTTGGAAAAGAAGAAAATGCTGGTTATCAGCATTTTCTTCTTTTCCCACAATGTTTTCTAACCTATCTGAGACAAACTCTCAATTTGGATAATACTAAATTTCTATTGTCTTGTAAAGGGCTGATCATTTCTTGTGTGTTCAATCATGATGTGATGACGACTCTCTCCTTCTCTCTCTCACCTTCAAACAGCCCCTTTCTCTCTTCTTCATACAGCCCCTTTCTCTCATCCTAGCACAGCCCCTTTCTCTCAACTTTAAACAGCCCCTTTCTCTCTCTTTGATACAGCTTTTATCTCCCCTTCGTACAACATGCAGTAATACAATCACTTGTCACAAATAATGAAACATTTATACTTTACATTCATATTCATGTTCACACTCATATAATTGACCTTTCTGCCGATTTTGACAGGTAGGTGTTCCAACATCTAATCGGCCAATGAAAACACAGCATTTGGCGTCATGTAAACAAAAAAAAGTCTGACACAATTTGTTACAGACATGCTATAACTTGATAGTGTCTATTTAATTATCAAAACAGCCAACACTATTCGAATTGATAAAAAAGTTCCGGAAAAAGTTGTTGTAAATAACCTAAAGCGAAATATCAGCTAGAATAAACGCTCTTTCTCTTTGTATTTGATGCCATTTTCTCTTTAGCTTGTTAGGCTTGACAACCGATATACTGCGTTACTAGGAGGGACGTGCCAAACTCGCGTTTACAGAAAGGTCAATTGCACTAGTATTATGGATGCTTTACCAAATGTTCACAATTATGCTAAAGCCTTTAATTATGCAACCACCAGCAGTATGTGACATATTTTTTATCTTATCTTTATCAATAAAAAGTGTAACAATATTTCTACGAATAAAATGGTTCAGTGCAGCCTGATCTTATTCCATACTATCCCAAAATGCCATTTTAACTAACACTTTGACCCTCTACCAAATGTTTTTTTTATTTGGCCAAAGCAAACGCAAGTGCTGAAGTGCTGATTTCAAATCAAATTTAGCCAAAATGACGAAAATTGCCTTTGGAAAGGGAGAAAACATTGTCAGAAAAGGAAAAAAAATGCAGGTTAACATCATTTTGTCCTTTTCTTTAAATGTTTTCACATGCCTTCTCCTCCTCGGCCATTTAACCCTTTACCAAATGACAAAATTTTGGACTGTTCTAAATTGAAAGCATTTGCAGACGACAAAATAAATGAGACTGAAAAGTTAAAACTTGCTTTGGAAAGGGTAGAAAACACAGTGGAAAAAGGAGAAAATGCTGGTTACCAGCATTTTCTCCTTTTCCCACAATGTTTTCTAAAGCCTTCTCTTTCAGAGTCGTCAAAAGTCGTCATTGTGTGGTAAAAGGCTAAACCTGGGACTTTTTGATAATGGGTTGAGACAAATGCCCACATCCGTAACTTAAACACAAAGTTAAATTCTTTTCAGTGTTTTAGTCAAGCCTTTTGCTAATGGGAATGTTGCACAGCAGAATCCATGGATCATGCCCCCTTGAGACAAAGGGAACTCGTCCAACTCCGGTGAACTCAAGGGCTCTGCAGGCTGGGTTTCTGCCGTTTCCTCTGTTCCAATGCGTAGTTTCTTAAGGTCCACTGTATATATTGGTTGCAAGTTCAAATCCAAGAGCAGCAGTAAAAATCAAACATAAACAAAATGGTTGTGAGTCAAATATAATGTAATATGAAGGACCATGTTCTCTTAGGATTTGTACACGGTTTAGACAATCAGAAGTTGTGTTACTTACAAATTTAGAAAACCTTGGAGAATAAGACTAAGAATATTCTCAAGAATGGTGGCTCAACTTTGATCTGTACTGTCCACTTTGCAAAGATAATCTGGACAAAATCTCCTTTGAACTTCCAATTATTTTGTTTATTTTTGGCTGCTAGACTGCCTTTAACCCGAGAACAAGGTTGTGAAATATGAGATGACTGATGCCTTTAACCCTTTACCATACAACAAGATTGTAGACCTGTCTGAATTGTAAGCATTTGCGGATGACAGTTTCATTGTGGTGAATAAAAAATGATTTTTCTTCGATAGGGTAGAAAACATTGTGGGAAAAGGAGAAAATGCTGGTAACCAGCATTTTCTCCGTTTCCCACAATATTTTCAAAAGTCTTCTCTTTCAGGGGCGTCAAAAGTCATCATTGCGTGGTAAAGGCTTAAAAGCCTATACTATTTAACTGGTTACCAAATAACAAAATTCAGGTCCAGTCCAAATTGAAATCATTTGCAGACTACAAAATAGATGTGACTCAAAAATTGAAATCTGATTTGGGAAGGGTAGAAAACATTGTGGGAAAAGGAAAAAAATGCTGTACCAGCATTTTCTCTTTTTCCCACAATGTTCACAAAAGCTTTCTTTCTCAGGGTCGTTAAAAGTCGGGATTGTGTGGTAAAGAGTTAACCCTGTACCACGACATCCAGACCTTTAACAGTCCCAAGAAGGAAGCCTTTTGAAAACATTCTAGGAAAAGGGGAAAATGCTGGTTCCACAGTTTCCCACAATGTTTTCTACCCTTCCCAAATCAAATTTAAATTTTTGGTTCATATCTTATTTTGCTGTCTGCTCATGCTTTCAATTTTGACTAGTCTAAAATTTTGTCATTTGGTAAAGAGTTAACCCATTACCACACAATCCCTATTTTTAATGACCCAGAGAAAGTTAGAAAACATAATGGGAAAAGGAGAAAATGCTGGTAACCAGCATTTTCTCCTTTTCCCGCAATGTTTTCTATTCTTCACAAAGCAGATTTCAAATTTTCAGTCACTTTTACTTTATCATCTGCAAATGCTTTCGATTTGACCAAACCTAAAATTTTGTTGATTGGTAGAGTTAAAATGTCAAAGGATGTCACAGACAACAGCATAGCTATTACAACACCTCCCTGTCTTCCATGGAAATAACAGAGTTAACAAGACTTTGCAACAAATTAAAAATGATTTCAATCCTTCATTTTTCCATGGGTTCCAATACAAAAAGTTGGTGTAAAATAATTAAGTTCAGATCAATGATCCGAGTGAATGTGTTGCATAGTATGATCTTGATTGCAGGTGTCTGGTTTATTTAGTGGTCTAAGTATAAGATCAGAAACTTCTAATCAATTACTGGGAAAATACTACTGATAAAAATGAACAATAATTGCTCTTATTACTGAGAATGAGAGTGAAAGATTTTTTGTGACGATAAAACTAGCAGACAATACAAAATCTATCTGACAGGAACATGCAAAGCTTCTACCATGATGCAAAAAAATAACATTGATAATAAGCCTTAATCGATCACATAGTCAACATGTTATGGCTATATGTCATGCTCCGTATCAGGACAATTGCTCGTGACGAGCAATTTCACCTTTTGTCACAATGTTTTCTATGCTATCAAAAGGTGTAATATACACATAAGAAACAGCTTTATCCTTGCTGTTATTTAGTGTCCATTAGAGATACCACAGAAATGCCTTATGGGGTAAAGTGTTAATGTGCAGTTAGATTTTGGATCTTCAATGTTCAATAAATAGATATTTTTACCCACAGCAACATTTCTACATAAATTATACCGTCTGTCTGAAAGTGTCAATTTACTTATTTAGCAGGTTAAAAGTTAAAACAACATGGATCCATGATATGCAATGACATTGCTTGACATAATGCATCACAAACATGCATTAACTCTTTACCACACAATCCCGACTTCTAACGACCCTGAGAAAGAAGCCCATAGAAAACACTGTGGGAAAAGAAGAAAATACTGGTAACCAGCATTTTCTCCTTTTCCCACAATGTTTTCTTCCCTATCCAAAATAAAATTATTATTTTAGTTACATTTATTATGTCGTCTGCAAATCCTTTCAGTTTGGACCAGTCTAGTTTTTTGTCGTTTGGTAATGAGTTAACTCATTACCAAACGACAAAATTTAAGGTTGGTCAAAATTGAAAACATTTGCACACAACAACATAAAAGTGACTGAAAATTTTAAATTTGGTTTGTGAAGGTAGAAAACCTTGCAGGAAAAGGAGAAAATGCTGGTTACCAGCATTTTCTCCTTTTCCCACAATGTTTTCTAAAGGCTTCTTTTTCAGGGCAGTCAAAAGTAGGGATTGTGTGGTAATGGGTTAAACCGCCGTCAAAAGTAGGGATTGTGTGGTAATGGGTTAAACCCCTGTTTCCAAGAGCAACCCACATTTTCTCCTTTTCCAACAATGTTTTACAAAGTCCTCTTGCTTAGGGTTGTTACTCTTTAGGGCACAAAAAAAACCCCCGAAAATGTTCATCCTAGAAATATGATCTTGACCTTGATCAACTATAGTTGTTCTTTACGTGTTGAAACATAAACTGTTTCGACAATGATTAAAATATGCACACTGGGGAATAAACTCTTTTGGCAAGTAGGGTATCCCAAGCACAGATGTTTTTAACATTCATACAGACAAGATTTTCATTACAGAAAATCTTTCGACATACAAAAAACAAGAAAACACTCAACCTTTAGTACCTTAATCATTGCTACAGATCACATTAAGTTTTAACCCATTACCACTCAATCCCTACTTTTGACGCCCCTGAGAAAGAGGCCTTTTGAAAACACTGTGGGAAAAGGAGAAAATGCTGGTTACCAGCATTTTCTCCTTTTCCCACAGTGTTTTCTACCCTTTCCAGAACAAATTTCTATTTTTCAGTCACCTTTATTTTGTCGTCTGCAAATGCTTTCAATTTGGACCAGTCCAAAATTTTCTCGTGTGGTAATGAGTTAAGGTCTCATTTTTGTTACCAGCATTCCATTTACCACAATATAACATTGAGTCACTGTACCAACAAATATACAAAATTAATCCTCTACCAGATAACAGTTTCATTTTTCTTTGAAAACATTGTGGGAAGAGGAGAAAATATCAGTTATCTTATTCTTTTCCCACAATATAAACATAAGGTTGTTTGGTAAGGATTAATATCAAATACTCTTATCTCACAAAATTATGACTTGATGCTATCTCTCATTAAATGTATTTAAAACACTGAATATCTTACAAGTATGGTATTATTTATCTATGCAACTTATGCATGTCTTATCTCTCATACATTGGCACAAGAAATGTTACTACCATTGTCCATTGCCCTAATTTGGTGTACATGAATATATAAAACACAATGCACTGATACTTTCACTATGTCTACCTTGTTCGTTTTCAGGTTCTGCCTGCTCTGGTATCGTAATTTCAAGTTTTTTGGCCGCATTTGCATCTAGTACACAACAAAATTACAACAGAGATCATGAAAAAAAATGGCAAAAGTTGTGCTGATTATTCATTCTTTTTGTAAAGAGACTGAAGTTTGTCATGAGAAAAAACAATGAAACCTAAAACAACTTTGTTTTCCCATTGCAGTACACTCTTGAAATAAAATACTGTGGTGAAGAAACTCTCACAGAAAAAGATGGAAATAGATCAGAAAAACTTCATGTCCAAACGATATACAATAAGTGGCCATAAATAATCCATCAAATTCTGAATTCCCATTGACCTATATGTATTTTCCAGTAGGAAAGCAAACTTACAACGTTACCTCTGGTAATTTGATCATAAGAAAAACTATAAAAAAAAACTGGTAGGAAACCAGATTACTGCAGCTACCATTAAAATGTAATTTAAGTCTTTGCCCCGACATCTAAATTGTAACTCTCTAAAACACAATGCTTTTATTTTCCTGCTAATTCTTGGCCACATTGCCGGTGACACTGATGCAAAAAAAAGGTTTTCAAAATATCGATCGCTTTTTAAAAACTGTAGTTATATTATTCTGAATTGTTTTGGGTCTGAAAATATATTTTTCTCTGTAGAATTTATTTCAATTTATTTTTGTTTACCGGTAAGTTTAATGATTACAGCTGCAGTATTTAACCCACGATAAAATATGAAGTGAAGTTGATAATACATGTAACTCAATGGGGATTCAGACTATGATAAAATATTAATGCGACTAATTGTACACAAAGCTTCTGAATAAAAAATCCAGTGCTTTAGCTATTCTTTATCATGAGTAGGCCAGCATAGGAAACAAGATAGAATTGCTAAAAAGTTGAGAAAATGTACTTTTAAAAAACAACCTAAAAACAATACATAAAGCCTTCCACTGCTATACAATTTACAACAGCCTAGAAGCAGCAATAAGTGAACATCTTAAATACCAGTAATAACAGTGACAAAAATGAACCTTAAATACAAAAAGAGTCTCTATCATACAAAGGCAAGAATACAACACTAAATCTAAGAATGAAAAGGCAAAATAGGTACACTTAACCTTTGTGGCTTGAGCCCAGGTTCAATCATTTATCATCCACTCATGAGTCTTGATGACTTGGTTAGAAAAAGGCCTTGGAAAACATTTTGGGAAAAGGAGGAAATACAGGTGAGCAACATTTTTTCTTTTTCCAACAATGTTTTCAAAAAGTATCTTTCTCAGGGTTGCTAAAATTTTAAGTTCTGTCTTTTAAATGACACAAAAAAACATTCTGGAAAAAAGGGAAAATTCTCTTATCATAATTTTCTTCTTTTCCTGCAATGCTTTTAAAAGGTATCTATCCCAGGATTATTAAAACTCATGTGGCTTGTCCAAATCGAAAGCATTTGCAGACAAAATAAAAGTGATTGAAAATTTGAAATTTGTTCTGTGAAGAGAAGAGAATATTGTGGGAACAGGAGAAAATGCTGGGTATCAGCATTTTCTCCTTTTCCCACAGTGTTTTCTAAAAGCTTCTTTCCAAGGGTCATCAAAAGTAGCGATTGTGTGGTAATGGGCTAACAAGGCACAAGGCAACCTAACCCGTAGTCCTCTATTATAATAACTGAACCCCTGTAACTGTTGAAAATGAATGATGGTGATATCATATACATGTAATTAATATTTAAACTTTGTGCTTTTCAGAATAAATGATGAGAATTTTAACTTCCAAGATAATCCTTTATTTGTTATTGTTCATCTCCATTTCTGCTTTAACTTTTACACTTTACCAAGCAACAATTATTACCACTTTATATGTTTAAGCACATAAGTATTATGTTAAATTTGTCACAAATGATGGGATTTATTTTGGCTGGCTGGCACAGCCTTTGCTTCAAAATAAGAATCGTGTCTTGAAAGGTTGAAGACTTATATAAAATGCATTAAAAAAGGCATTTATAAAGACATAAGTTGCATTGAAAGAGGCATTTATGAAGAAATAAAATGCATTAAAAAGAGGCATTTATGAAGACATAAAATGCATAAAAAGAGGCATTTATGAAGACATAAAATGCATTAACCCATTACCAAACGACAATATTTTAGACTGGTCCAAATTGAAAGCATTTGCAGACGACAAAATAAAAGTGACTGAAAATTTGAAATTTGTTTTCTGAAGGGTAGAAAACATTGTGGGAAAGGGAGAAAATGCTGGTTACCAGCATTTTCTCCTTTTCCCACAATGTTTTCTAAAGGTTTATTTCTCAGGGGCGTCAAAAGTAGGGATTGAGTGGTAATGGGTTAAAAGAGGCATTTATGAGGACATAAAATGCATCAAAAGAGGCATTTATGAGGACATGAAATGCATTAAAAGAGGCATTTATGAAGATGAATCACAGTCACAACATTAAATGCAAAGAAAAAAAAATCTGCAAAAAAAAAAATAGCTATGAGCTAGCCAAGTTTACACAATAGAAGCATGAGCACCATAAACAGCTAGAACAGTGATACAAAAAGCAGTAAAAAGAAAACAGTAATATAATCCATCTATTACATATATTAGTTATTATTTGTGCCAATGCTCCGTTGGAAGGGAGGTTTAATGCATCTGCAAAAAGCATCGACCCAGGTCAGCCTGCGCAATCCGCGCAGGCTGACCTGGGCCGAAACTTTTCGCTCTTAGTCAATTTTCTGTATGTCAAAGGACCAGTGTACCTCGTGATTCAGTCGAGTGTTGGAATAAATGTACTTTACGGATCCATGGTCATGTGATGACTTGTATGGTATCATGAAACACAGAGATGTATTAATCCCACTTTTGTCTGAGGATGGCTCATTTATATATCTGAGCTGTGCTCTAGCAGAAGGGGAATAAAGGTTTATCACATAACCTCCTTTGTTTTCAGTGTAATATACCCATTACAAATTTTCTTATCTTATACACGTGTAATATCACTATCGTGTGATGTTATTTTGACGTTATTTTGACCGTTCTTCATAGAAGTTAACGGGTTTTATGGATATTACTGCAGATGTTTTTTGCATCTTCTGATCTATAATTTGTAAAATATCGTTATGTGATAAAAAGAATCTGACATTCAGTGGCATTTAAGATGAAATTTTATTAAACTTGTCAAGAAAAAATTTTATTAACTGTTTATCAAACGGCAAAATTTTGGCCTGATCCAAATTGAAAGCATTTGCAGAGAACAAAATAAATGTGAATTAAAAACTGAGATTTGATTTGGAAAGGGTAGAAAACATTGTGGGAAAAGGAGAAAATGCTGGTTACCAGCATTTTCTCCTTTTCCTACAATGTTTTCAAAGGCTATTTTTTCCAGGGTCGTTAAAAGTCGGGATTGTGCAGTAAAGAGTTAAGCTTGCCACAGGCTCGCTTAATAACATTTTCCCTCGACTTGTTTGATAAAATTTTATCTCAAAAGCCAACTCATCTCAGATCCTATATATCTGTATGATATAGAGCAATCATCACATAATTATGGATCCATAAAAACCATTTTGTTTAAAACAAGCTGTAGGAATCCTGACACAGAATGGTACTTTGAAAGGTAAGCAGCATTTTCTCCTTTTCCCACAATGTTTTTCTTCCCTGTCCAAGAAAAATTGCACCATCTGCGCCACAATGAAATTGTTGTCTGCAAATGCTTTCAATTTGGACCAGTGTTAAATTTTATCGTCTAGTAAACATTTAAATCCTCTTTTCACCGGGTAAAACTCACTTTTCATAGCACATAATTATTTTCTTTGAATGTCTTTGTAACTTTTACAAAAGGAAGCCTTTTAATGGCATTCTGTTTGTAAGCATTTCTACTTTTCCTACACTGTTTTCTACATGTCAGAGACAACTCTCAATATCAGACTCACATCTGATTTGTCATCTGCATCATAGATAAATATAATTATTTTTTCCTTAGGTTAATACCCGAGAGTTACACATCTTCAGACAAACAGTCACAAATAATTTGAAATATCATCAGTAAAAGTGCTTATGACAGGGGTATAAAAAAAAAATTCATTTAAGCAAAAAGCAGCTAAAATTGCAGAATGTTTTTCCCTAAAAAAGAAAGATTTCCAAGAAAGTTAACAAACTCCCTCTTTCCATTATATTTCCAAAAGCACTCTATGCTGGTGTAACAGAAACACGGTCTGTAATTATTGCAAAGACAGTAAAAATTACTAGACTAGACATCTGATTGGCTGAGGCATTCTGCCTCAGCCAATCAGGTGTCTAGTCAAGTAATTTTGAACTGACAATTAATTTTAAAAGTCAAAATATGTGTTAAAATATGTGAATACAGCTACATATAAATCCCAGCCTAACGTTCAATTTTAAGAATAAAACTGCAGTTCTAAAAGCAAATATAAAGGAAGGAAATAAGAGACTTACAGGAGTTGACAGTATGTCTGGTTTTTGCACTGGTGTTATAGGCCTCGATCACCTTCAGTATAAATGCATCTTCTGAATTTGTTCGAGGATCATCTGAAAAATATACAAAAGCCAATTACTAGTATACAGAATCAAATTTAAAGTCTTGACTTATTTAGATATACCTTTCATTATTTGCTACCACAAAATTAAGCTGTTGATACTGTGTTAAATGGAGAAAATGTTAGAAATGCAATCTTCAGTCTCAACCCTTTGCTAAATTGCTACAGTCCAGTTTTACCACCAATCTAGGAGAACTTAATGCCTTACAGTCCTTCCCAATCTATCCATCAAAATGATGAAACAGCCTTGCCCCTTCCCAACCCTCACTCTGTTCCTATATCTTTGTACTATTTATAACATGAAGCCAATGAGAACTATCTTTGATTTAATTGACTGTATTGCATTTAACCTCATTTTCAACATTATTTCATTTATATCACAATGGCCACTGTACTTATTGATCCTTTCTTTTACCCCTGCTTTGTACAATAGTCCTCTTCCCAAGCAGATATACCATTTCATTAACCCATTACCACACAATCTCTACTTTTGATGACCCTGAGAAAGAAGCCTACTGAAAACAGTGTGGGAAAAAGTGAAAATGCTGATAACCAGCATTTTCTCCTTTTCAAACAATGTTTTCTACCCTATACGAAACAAATTTGGAATTTTCAGTCATTTTTAAAAAGACAGATTATATGTGACTCAAGAATTGAAATTTATTTTGGGAAGGGGAAAACATTGTAGGAAAAAGCAGAAAATGCTGCTTACCAGCATTTTCTCCTTATCCCACAATGTTTTCAAAAGCTTTCTTTCTCAGGGTTGTTAAAAGTCTGAACTGTTTGGTAACTGGTGAACAATAGCATGGTATTGATAGTCACCAAACAGACATTTGCAGGCAGCACAGATATATATAGATAGCATAGATACAAGATCAAGCAGTTATCCCTGCTCAGTCTGATCTTGGATCTACACTTCCAATTTAATGATATTGAACATCTAACCCAAACCTTTAAGAAGAGCATCACAACATGGGAATCAACACTCCACTTCTTTTTCAAAGAAAAGTTTAACTCATTACCAAACAACAAAATTTTAGGTTTGTCCAAATTGAAAGCATTTGCAGACGACAAAATAAAAGTAACTGAAAATTTGGAATTTGTTTAGTGAAGGGTAGAAAACATTGTGAGAAAAGGAGAAAATGCTGGTTGCCAGCATTTTCTCCTTTTCAAACAATGTTTTCTACCCTATACGAAACAAATTTGGAATTTTCAGTCATTTTTAAAAAGACAGATTATATGTGACTCAAGAATTGAAATTTATTTTGGGAAGGGGAAAACATTGTAGGAAAAAGCAGAAAATGCTGCTTACCAGCATTTTCTCCTTATCCCACAATGTTTTCAAAAGCTTTCTTTCTCAGGGTTGTTAAAAGTCTGAACTGTTTGGTAACTGGTGAACAATAGCATGGTATTGATAGTCACCAAACAGACATTTGCAGGCAGCACAGATATATATAGATAGCATAGATACAAGATCAAGCAGTTATCCCTGCTCAGTCTGATCTTGGATCTACACTTCCAATTTAATGATATTGAACATCTAACCCAAACCTTTAAGAAGAGCATCACAACATGGGAATCAACACTCCACTTCTTTTTCAAAGAAAAGTTTAACTCATTACCAAACAACAAAATTTTAGGTTTGTCCAAATTGAAAGCATTTGCAGACGACAAAATAAAAGTAACTGAAAATTTGGAATTTGTTTAGTGAAGGGTAGAAAACATTGTGAGAAAAGGAGAAAATGCTGGTTGCCAGCATTTTCTCCTTTTCAAGCAATGATTTCTAAAGGCTTCTGTCACAGGGTCATCAAAAGTAGGGATTGTGTGGTAATGGGTTAAGTTGAGAAAGAGGATTAGGCGAGTCTAAAATACTTTGAGGGTTATCAGTGCTCCTGGCAAGGTTTCACCCAGCTCAAGTTTGAAGTAAATAATTTCAGTAAGCACAGATATACAAGAAAATGTCAAGGTTTTTGCATTAGGACAACAACACAGAACCGCTATAACTTCCATGAAGCCAGCAAAGCTAAACCTGCATAATTCAGCAATTTAAGTCAATCATATTTCAGCTATGCTCTGTGAAAAGGGGCGTTAACACATCTAACGACTCCTCTCAGCCACATAGGGTAATATGAATCGGAAGTTTTTGCTCTTTGTAATTTTTTTATATGGCACAATAGATTTTACAGACCCATAGCTATGACTTGAGGTGCATTAAACCCCCTTTTTCAAGAGCATGACATATTTACACGTATTTGGCAGTATATGTACACACATATTTGTGAGCCAAGGTTACGTAGTGTATTGTCATCCTTGGCTAGCAAAAATGATGTACTTTTAAAACAGTTATATCCATTTCAAAAGCTTGGTACAAGACAGAATTGGTTATACCGATGTCATGCATTGAAGAATTCAAGATAAAAACATTAAATATAGTACAATTTCTTTACACTTTACACACAAAATTGAATAATGATTTATCATGCATGAAGAGATTCTTACAATACAAGAATTCCAGAGAGCAGCAGATAATACTACAAAAGCAACAATTAACCAAATAAGGAGGTACCTTGGCCCCTCTTTTCAAACCGTTCATAAATAATGTTTTCAATCCTTTCAGAGACCTTCAGCTCATTCATACCAATTTTCAATTTGTCATCTGCATTATCTTTTGAATTTAGAAGTGTCTTAAACTTTTTATGTAGAAAAGGGTTAAGTGAGTGGTGGATCCCGACTAGATCCCGGATCAGATTCCCCATTACATGTACTGTGACATGCTCCCTTATCCAACAGTGCAAAATTAACTCTTTAACCCTTTACCAAACAATCCCTGGTACCCGAAATAGAAGCCTTTTGAAAACATTGTGGGAGAAGGAGAAAATGCTGGTAGACATCAATTTTTTAGTTACTTTTCGTTTGTCGTCTGCAAACGCTTTCAGTTTGGACTAGTCTAACATGTTGTTGTTTGTTAAAGGGTTAACAGATGACAACATTTCAGCCTTGTCCAAGTTGAAAACATTTGCAGATAACAGATCAAATGTGCCTCAAATGCCAATATTTGTCAGTAAATGGGTAATAAACATTTTGGGAAAAGGAGAAAATGCCTGATACTAGCATTTTCTTCTTTTCCCATATTATTTTCAAAAGGCTTTTTCTTCAGGGTCATCAAAACTCTGGATTGTTTGGTAAAAGGTTAATTGAGAAGGTTCCTCTGGTACAAATTGTCTCAGCAGAGCGGACAGCATCGAACAAAGATCAAACTGCATGTTTTGTGAAGTCTGATTTTGATCAATACATGCCACAATGATAACTTAAGTTGTGAAAGGCTCTTTAATTTTTTAACAGACAGCAAAATTTTAGACTTTCGAATTGATAGAATAAGCAGACGACAAAATTAAAGTGACTAAAAAAGTTGAAATTTGTTTTGAGGAGGGTAGAAAACTATGTTGGAAAAGGAGAAAATGCTGGTTATCAGCATTTTCTCCTTTTCCAACAATGTTTTCAAAGGGTTTCTTTCACAGATTTGTGAAAACTAGGGATTGTTTGGTAAAGACTTAAGGTTGTCTTTGTACAAATATCAAAAGAGTGGAAGATCAGACAGATCCCAGATCAGACAGCCCATTATGTGTAGTGTGACATGTTCCTTAATTAACTCTTTACCACACAACAAAATTTTGGACTTGTCTAAATTGAAAGCATTTGCAGACGACAAAATAAATGTGAATCAAAAATTGAAAATTGATTTGGAAAGGGTAGAAAACATTGTGGGAAAAGGGGAAAATCCTGTTTACCAGCATTTTCTCCTTTTCCCACAATGTTTTCAAAGGCTTTCTTTCTGAAGGTCGTCAAAAGTCGGGACTGTGTGGTAAAGAGTTAACCCAACCAAGAGCCCCAAATTAACCCAACACACATTTAACCAAGTAAGCCCTAAATAGGTGAAAATTGTAGGTTGTTCATGTCCAGAGTGTTTCAGCAAGGCAGAGAGTGTCGATCAAAAATATACTTTTTGTGCAATCTCATCTTGATCTTCACAGGCTAACATAGGTAATTCAACTTGTAAAAGGCCCTTAAACCCTTTACCCCATAAGGCATTTCTATGGCATCTCTAATTGACCCTAAATGACAGCAAGGATGAAGCTGTTTCGTATGTGTAGATGACACCTTTTGATAGCATAGAAAACATTGTGACAAAAAGTGAAATTGCTCCTCATGAGCAATTTCACCCTTTGCCACAATGTTTTCCAAAGGCTCCTACAAGCAATGTGTAGAAATGAGTATCTATGGAGTAAAGGGTTAAACTCTTTACCACATGACAAAGTTTTGGACTGGTCCAAATTGAAAGCATTTGTAGACAACAAAATCGATGCGAGTCAAAAACTAAAATTTCTGTTTTAGGAGTGTAGAAAACCTTGTGGGAAAAGGAGAAAATGCTGGTTACCAGCATTTTCTCCTATTCCCACAATGTTTTCAAAAGGCTTCTATCTCAGGGTCGTAAAAACCAGGGATTGTTTGGGAAAGGGTTAACTCTTTACTACTACACGACAGAATTTTAGGCTTGTCCAAATTCGAAGCATATGTTGATGACTCATCAAGGGTGGCTGGAATGATGAAATGTGCCTCTAACAGAATAGAAAACGTTGTGGAAAAAGAAGAGAATGCTGGTTACCACAATTATTCTCCTTTTCCCATAATGTTTTAAAAAGCCTTCTTTTTCAAAGTTGTTTGACCCTTTTCCAAACAAGCCCTGGTTTTAACGTGTCTGCAGTAAAAATCTCTTGAAAACACTATGGGAAAAGGAGAAATTGCTCGTAACGAGCAATTTCTCGTTTTCCCACAGTGTTTTCTACCCTTTTTGAGAACTTTCTGCCATTTTCTCAAAATCTAAAATTGTCGTCTGCAACCTCTTCCAATTTGGAGGAGTCCAAAATTTGACGTTTGGGCAAGGGTTAAACCCAGGATTGTGTGGTAAAGGTTTCGGGATCACTTTCTAGGAACAAAATGCCCAGATAGGAAGAGGATTACATGTGGTTATGGACAGTGTCTTGACTATGATCACATATATACAGACATACAGACATAAACATGCTGTGATATTTACCATTACCAACAATGGTCACTCTGTTGGCTAAGGTGAAGGTCATACAAAATACAAAGCAAAACAATAAATAATTCATGCAGGAAAAAACAAAATAAGAAGAAAGGTATTTATTATCACTAATAACAACATAGACAAACAATATTTTACAGACGTAACAGAGATTTTCCTATGCCATATTTTGGCCCTGTTAAAATCCCAGTTAGATGGCACTTCTCCATTTCATAGCATAAAGTTCCAAAAATCATAATGATTCAATGCTTAATTTCCTGTCTTTTCTTGCATACAGTTAAAAAAAAAAAAACTTAATGATTCATGTTTAAATTTCCATAAAGTTCCCAAAATCTTAATGATTCATACTTAATTTCTTGATTATTTTTTCATACAAATTCCCAAAATGATTCATACATAATATCCTGACTTTGATCGCACAAAGTTCCAAAACTCTGAATGATTCATGCTTAACTTCCTTACTTTTATTGCATAAAATTCCCAAAATCTTAATTTATTCATGCTTAATTTCCTGACTTTTATTGCAAAAAGTTCCCAAAATCTTATTTATTCATGCTTAATTTCCTTACTTTTATTGCAAAAAGTTCCCAAACACTTACTGATTCATGCTTAATTTCCTGACTTTTATTGCAAAAAGTTCCCAAAACACTTACTGATTCATGCTTAATTTCCTGACTTTTATTGCAAAAAGTTCCCAAAACTCTTAATGATTCATTCTTAATTTCCTGACTTTTATTTCCTGACTTTTATAGCAAAAAGTTCCCAAAATCCTAGATTCAAGCTTACTTTCCTGACTTTTATTGCATAAAGTTCCCTTAATTGTATCGATTCCTTCATTCCTAATTTCCTGTTTTTTATTGCATAAAGTTCCCAAAATCTTAGATTCAAGCTTAATTTCCTGACTTTTATTGCATAAAGTTCCCTAAATTGTATAGATTCATGCTTAATTTCCTCACTTTTATTGCACAATGTTCGAAAAATCTTAGTGATTCACATTTATTTATTCCAGATTGTCAAAAGCAAAACCAAGTCCTGTAGTGAGACTCATTTTTAGATAAAAAAGGAATTGATTTCCTCGACTTGATTGGATTGAATTTGTTTCTCTTGATTTAGAATTGTTCATTTAAAAATATTACAAAAGAACTTTTTTATCATATTACATATTGGTCAACGATGTTGTGGTCTATGATCAGATGATTATTTATCCTAGTTATTAAAAAACAAATTTATCATTATGATAGATAATGCATCCATTTTTCTCCAAATGAAGGGCCCTGGCTCCTTGTGAGATATGGTAGGAAAATCCCTGCTTTAAGTAAAACTCATTAGCATAGTAAAAATGACCTAGATAACAAAGAAAATACTACAGAAATCATTGCATTCAATCTAGTTTAACCCTTTTCCAAACAACCCTGTGTTTGAACAACTCTCAAAAAGAAGGCTTTGTATAAAGATTGGGGATAGGGATGACAGTTGGTAACCAGCATTTGTCCCCTTTTTCCATCATGCTTTTACCCTTTCACGGACAAATCCTGTCTTCACGGCTATCTTTAATATGTCATCTACAGTTACTTTCAAAGTCAAAATTTCTCTAATTTTGTCATTTGCCAGCGAGTAACACTGAATAATTTTACATAAATAGCGAATCAAATTCTATATATCTCAATGAATGTAACTTAGCTAAAAGCTAACCAGTACCAGTTGTGATTGGTTCCAAAGGTTGATCTTGCATCAAACAGAATTCAAACATATGTGACTCAAAAGAATATTCTCCTTTTTCCATCACCTTTTTTCGTTTTAAAGCCTTCTTTTTTGAGGGTCAATAAAAAATGTACATGTTTGGTGGTGGCTTATCTTTAACTTGTTACCAAACAACAAAATCATAGGTTTGTCCAAATCTAAAGCATTTGCAGATGACAAAATAAAAGTGACTTAAAATTTGAAATTTGTTTTGTGAAGGGTAGAAAACATTGTGGGGAAAACAGAAAATGCTGGTTATCAGCATTTTCTCCTTTTCCCACAATGTTTTCTACAAGCTTCTTTCTCAGGCTCGTCAAAAGTAGGGATTGTGTGGTAATGGCTTAAACCCCTTTTAAACCTTTACCAAACTATCTTGGGTTTTTCTGAATAATAGGAGTTTGCAGACCACAAAATCACACTAGTCCAAATAGATGAATTTTTCTTTGAAAAGGTAGAAAACTATTTGGAAAAAGGAGAAAATACTGGTAACCAGTATTTTCACCTTTTTCCATGATGTTTTCCGAAGTCTGTCTTCTTTAAGGTCCTTAAAACTTAAGACTGAGTGGTATAGAGTAAATGAAGTCGTCATATAAAAAAAAAAAAAAATAAAAAAAAGATACAGAACAGTGTTTCATCCAGGATTTGGGCAGCAGGAAGAATTTTCAAATAGAAAGGGAACCAAATGGTCAGTAAATCTTTCATAATCACAAAAAGTTAGAAAAAAATGTATCATCCATTTTTTTGTTATGTCACCAAATTTTCATTCAGTCATTTTGTTGAGGGCTTTGCCCCACATTTTTAACCCCTACAACACAACCATGAGTTTTTTTTTTTAAAACCCTGTAGAAAAAGAAGAAAATGCTAATTATAGCATTTTCACCTTTTTCACAAAATGTTTTTTTCAAATTTTGCTGTTTAGTAAAGCCCTACAAAAATATTGACAGATTTTCTTTTTTTTTGAAAAAATTGCTGCATTTGCCTTAGGCTACATAAAACACTGAAAAGTCAACAAAAAGTAAAGTCATTCAACCCTGGATCAAAGGAAATTTACCCATAAACAACTCAGTAAATAAAATAAAAACATTACAACATTTTCTAATAGGGACAAAGATCCATTATTACAGTATCACAAGGATCTCTTGGTCACATACCATACCCCTCTACCAAACAACAAAATGTAAGGACTTGTCCAAATTGAAAGCATTGGCAGACTATGGATCAAAATTAATGTGATTTAAAAGATGAAAGTTGTTCTTGAACTCTTTGAAAACAGGGGAAAAGGCAAACATGCTTGTTACCAGCATTTTTCCCTTTTCCCACAATGTTTTCAAAAGTCCTTTGAAAAAAAGAAACAGGCTTGTTAACTCTTTACCACACGAGAAAATTTTAGACTGGTCCAAATTGAAAGCATTTGCAGACGATAAAATAAAGGTGACTGAAAAATTGAAATTTGTTCTGGGAAGGGTAGAAAACACTGTGGGAAAAGGAGAAAATGCTGGTTACCAGCATTTTCTCCTTTTCCCACAGTGTTTTCAAAAGGCTTCTTTCTCCGGGGCGTCAAAAGTAGGGATTGTGTGGTAATGGGTTAAACTCATTTTCCTCAGGTTTGTTAAACTTTTAACTGTTTGGTAAAGGGTTACAGATGTTGGCCAGTGTAGATCTAAGATCAGACAGAACAATCTGTGCAGTCTAATCTTAATCCACAGAGGAATCCAGTATCTTGGCCAGCATTCCCTTTACTAAACAATAAAATTCTAGCCTGGCCCAAATTGAAATTGCAGATGACAAAATAAACATAGCTAAAAAATTGAAATTTGTTTCCAGGATGGTAAAAAAAACATTGTGGGAAAAGGGGAAAATGTTGGTTGCCAGCACTTTCTCCTTTTTGTACAAGGTTTTCAAAAGGCTTCTATCTCACGGTCATAAAAACCAGGGATTGTTTAGTAAAGGGCTAAAGGGATTAGAAGGGAACATGATGCAGCATTCCAAACAGACAATATCAAATATCCAGTCTTACATTTCTTAAATCTCTTATCATACTCATCCTGTGAGTGTGTCCGCTCTGACGTAAAATAAAACAAAACATATATTCATTAATGAAAGTCTATCATATAGTTCAGCTTAAACCGTTTAATTGTACAGTAATTGTAAAACAAGTTTTCACAATTTATATTTGAGCCATGCGCTATGAAAAGGGAGCTCAACCCATTACCAAACGACAATATTTTAGACTTGTCCAAATCGAAAGCATTTGCAGACAACAAAATATAAGTTACTGAAAATTTGAAATTTCTTTTATGAAGGGTAGAAAACCTTGTGGGAAAAGGAGAAAATGCTGGTTACCAGCATTTTCTCCTTTTCTCACAATGTTTTCCAAAAGCTTCTTTCTCAGGGGCGTCAAAAGTAGGGATTGTGTGGTAATGGGTTAACTCTTTACCACGCAAGAAAATTTTAGACCAGTTCAAATTGAAAGCATTTGCAGACGGCACAATAAATGTGAATTAAAAATTGAATTTTGAATTGGAAAGGGTAGAAAACACTGAGGGAAAAGGAGAAAATGCTGGTTGCCAGCATTTTCTTCTTTTCCCACAATGTTTTTAACAGCTTTCTTTCTCAAGGTCGTTAAAAGTCAAGATTATAAGGGAAAGAGTTAAACAGTTTCATTGTGCACTGACTGTGAAATAAGTTCTCACAATTTATATTTGAGCCATGCTCTATGAAAAGGGGGCTTAACTCTTTACAACACGAGAAAATTTTAGACCGGTCCAAATTGAAAGCATTTGCAGACGATAAAAAAATAAAGGTGACTGAAAAATTAAAATTTGGTTTGGAAAGAGTAGAAAACACTGTGGAAAAAGGAGAAAATGCTGGTTACCAGCATTTTCTCCTTTTCCCACAGTGTTTTCAAAAGGCTTCTTTCTCAGGGTTGTCAAAAGTAGGGATTGAGTGGTAATGGGTTAAACTGTTTAATTGTACAGTTAATGTAAAACAAGTTTTCACAATTTATATTTGAGCCATGCTCTATGAAAAGGGGGCTTAACTCTTTACCACACAAGAAAATTTTAGACCAGTCCAAATTGAAAGCATTTGCAGACGATAAAAAATAAAGCCGACTGAAAATTTAGAATTTGGTTTGGAAAGAGTAAAAAACACTGGAAAAGGGAGAAAATGCTGGTTACCAGCATTTTCTCCTTTTCCCACAGTCTTCAAAAGGCTTCTTTCTCAGGGTCATCAAAAGTAGGGACTGTGTGGTAATGGGTTAACACATCTGTGAAAACTACAGACCCAGGTCATCCTGTGCAATCTGGGCCGAATGACCTAGGCCAAAACTCTTCTCTATTGGTCAGTTTCCTGATTGTCCAAGGGCCAGGCTACCTCATGATTAAGTCGGTTGTTAAAAAAAGAAGCATTTCTTCCTTTTCCATAATGTCTTTTAACTTTTTTACCACAAATCTGTTCATTTGAGCAACATTTGATTTTTTTTACCAAGAACCCTATTAAAATAGACTAGTCTTTGTAGTCGAAGATTTTTCCATGTGGATAGTAAAAATTTGTGAAATTCAAGTGCTTTGGTAAAATTTGATTTTAACTCTTTCCCAAACAATCCCTGGTTTTTAAGACTCTACGATAGAAGTTTTTTGAAAACATTATGGGAAAAGGAGAAAATGCTGTAACCAGCAATTTCTACTTTTCCCACAATGTTTTCTACCCTACTGGAAACAAATTTCAATTTTTAAGTCACAATGTTTTTGTTGTGCTTCCAATTTGGACATGTCTAAAATTTAGTCATTTGGGAAAGAGTTAACTTGTATAGTAAAAAATTGAAATAAGCATAGCTTCTGGGATGATAGACAATTCTCAAAAAATGTAGTTTCTATACCGTATCAGTGCATCTTGGGTAACTTTTCTAATGTTAAAGAAACACATGAAACTAATATGTGATTTTACCAATCATCCCATATTTTTTAAAAAGACCTATATATTACCTGGTTTTCTACGCCCAAGTTTTCTGCCTGCCCTGGGGCTCCTCATCCCATCCTCCCGGTACAAAAGGGGTGGGCGTAAAGGTGGTGCTGGGCGAAGACAAGACAAGGTCCATGTTTTACTCATGGTAAAGTTGTTGAGGGCATGGGTGACACTGACTTTGGCAGTTTTGGCAGGAGTAAGGGTACTGATGCTGGGCTGTGATGTGGACACCTGTATCGTAAAAAAAATCATCAAACTAGTTTTACTTAACCGGACCTTTCTAAATTTTTAAAACCCTTAACCCATTACCACACAATCCCTACTTTTGACGATCCTCAGAAAGAAGCCTTTGGAAAACATTGTGGGAAAAGGTAAATATGCTGGCAACCAGCATTTTCTCCTTTTCCCACAATGTTTTCTACCTTTCACAAAACAAAGTTCAAATTTTCAGTCACTTTTATTTTATCGTCTGCAAACGCTTTCGATTTGGATAAACCTAAAATTTTGTCATTTGGAAATGAATTAAGAAGACTGCTTTTCAAAACATTGGGAAAAGCAGAAAATGATGAAAACCAGCAGTTTCTCTTTTTCCAAGCATGTTTTCTGTCCATTCACAATATCCACTTTATGTGCAAAATCTATCTCAATTTCTCTTTTTCCCAGCACGTTTTCTGTCCATTCACAATATCCCCTTTTTGAGCAAAATCTATCTGGTCTCTTTATTTGGGAAAATGTAACACTTTGGTTACCAGCATTTTCTTCCTTTCTAGCAATTTTTTCATAAGCTTCTTCCTAAGGATCATTAAAAGCTTGGTCAGGAATATATCGGTCACATGACATGCTTAGGCTATAAATAGATGCATCCAAAGTCTGTAAATTTGCATGTCTCTGTCCGTTTTGTCCCATGGAAATTTTGAACATGCTAAAAACTTCCAATCAGACGGAACTGACATCACCGGACATTGCCAGACAAGTAGTGATTTCACTGGATAAGAAACAGACATAAAACGGATACAAACAGACACGAACGGATAAAATGATTTTTTACCCGTTACTCATCCATTAGCTCGGTGTGACCAAGGCTTAAAACGTACAATTCTTTGACAAAGGATTAGTCAAGTTGGAAAAATCATACATACCTGCAAACTGACAGGCTTTGATGAACTAGATGGATTAGGGACAATATGGTTTTTGAGAGCTTCTAACCAGGCATTAACTTCAGCTTTTGTACCACAGGTAACAGTCATCTTCTCTATCATGTTTCCTGTAAATGGAAATGATGCAATAAAGGTTTAAAACTCCTTCCCAAACAACAATAATTGTTACACTCTTCCAGTTTCAATACATCTGCAGATGAAAAACTTAACAAGAGGGCCAAGATGGCCCTGGATTGCTCACCTGAATTTTTGAGAGGACCATAGCCTTTTATTTTTAAAGGTATTGAAACACTGGAAACAAAATCATTATTTTGCCACACAATTTTTAAAGGTCACCTGTAAAAGTCCTTTCATAATCTGGCCAGCAGTGTCAAAAAAGATGAATTTTTAGGAGTTTCTTAATTTCTGTACAGTGCAAGTAGCCCCCATTCACCAGAGCAATGTTTCTCAATGAATCAAACTTTCACGAACAATTTTTGAAAAAGGTCACCCAAGGAATATCTCTGTGAAAATTTTCCAAAATCTGACAAGCCGTTTCAGAGAAGAAGAATTTTTAAGAATTTCTCCATTGCCCTATAGTGCAAGTAGCCCCCATTCACCAGAGCCATGTTTCTTGATGAATCAAAATTTCACGAACAAATTTTGAAAAGGGTCACCCAATACACATCTATGTGAAATTATTTTAAAATCTGACCAGCGGTTTCTGAGAAGAAGAATTTTAAAGAATTTCTTCATTTCTGTATAGTGCAAGAAGCTCCCATTCACCAGAGCCATGTTTCTTGACGGATCAAAATTTTGCCAACACATTTTGAAAAGGGTCACCCAAGGAACATCTCTGTGAAATTATTTTAAAATCTGGCCAGCGGTTTCTGAGAAGAAGAATTGTCAAGAATTTCTTCATTTCTGTATAATCCCCATTCACCAGAGCCATGTTTCTTGACAGACCAAAATTTCGCGAACAATTTCTGAAAAGGGTCATCCAAGGAACATATGTGTGAAATTATTTTAAAATCTGGCCAGCGGTTTCAGAGAAGAAGAATTTTTAAGAATTTCTTCATTTCTGTATAGTGCAAGAAGCCCCCATTCACCAGAGCCATGTTTCTTGACGGATCAAAATTTCGCGAACAATTTTTGAAAAGGGTCACCCAAGGAACATATGTGTGAAATTATTTTAAAATCTGGCCAGCGGTTTCAGAGAAGAAGATTTTTAAAGAATTTCCTAAAAAATTCCATTTTGTTGCCATGGCAACCAGAGTTTTTGATGGAATCAAATTCTGTGAACAGTTTTTAAAGAGGACCTCCCAAGGAACATTCCAGCCAAGTTTGGTCCAAATTGGCCCAGCGGTTTAGGAGGAGTTGATGTTTAAAGAATTGTTGACGACGGACGACGGACGACGGACACCGGGTGATCCTAAAAGCTCCCTTGAGCACGTTGTGCTCAGGTGAGCTAAAAAGGAAAAGAGCTGATTGCCTACACTTTCTCCTTTTCCGACATTCTTGTCAATAACCATTTTTAGCCAAGGTCCCTAAAACATGGGTGTGTGTGGTAATGGACTAAATTCTTCACCAAACAACAAAATTCTAGGCTAATCCAAATCAAAAGCATCTGCTGAAAACAAGTAAGATGTCTCACAAAAAATTCAATTGGGTTTTGAAAAGTTGAGAAAAGCATTGAAAAACTGTAAAGTAAATGGGAGAAAGTTTTAGGCACTGTCTCCTTTTCCCGTAAGTTTTTCAAAAGCCTTTTTCCAACAGGTCATTTAACCCTTCACCAATTAATCCCTGGTTTTTATAACCCTAAGACAGAAGGCTTTTAAAAACATTTTGGGAAATGGAGAAAATGCTGATAACCAGCATTTTCTCCTTTTCCCAAAATGTTTTCTCTCCTCTTCCATACTAATTTCAAATTTTCAGTCTATTCTTTATTTTGACATATGCATATGCTTTCACTTTGGACCAGTCTAAAATTTTGTTGTTGTTTTGGCAAAGTTTTAAAGATGACATTTGCATTTAGACTGGTTCAATTCATATGCAGTTGAAGCCGACAACTCAAACTTAGCTAAAATGATGGTTATTATTTGTGAAAGTGTAGAAAATATTGTAGGAAAAAGAGAAAATACTGGTCACATGCATTTTTTCCTTTTCCCACTATATTTCCAAAAGCTTTCTCTGTCAGGGTTGTGAAAACTCCAGTAAAAGGTTAACAACATTTTCAACCTCATTTCAATTTTTCTGGCTTCTTTCCTTTACTCTTTGATTACTGGTTGTAACAACAGATGCATGTTTTAGACTGTCAAATCAAAAACTCACTTAGCCATACCTGATATTTCAAACTGGTACAAATCACTTTCTTCACTCTCACATAGACTCACTTTGATACCACTCAGAGGTATTTTACCCTGTTAGATAAAGAAAAACAAAAAACTCATTAATTATGTAAATTTTTTTCTTAGTTCATCAACACTTAAGGTAAATTCTTTTCAAAAACTATGTAAATCATGAACAGTGTAACCTCTAAATAAGACTTGCTCCGAAATAAAAAAGGAAAAAAAAAATCCAAACATTTTGAACATTTGTGAATATCCTTTGCTGTCATAAAACTAAATATCTGCATTCATAAACTTATTACCAAACAACAAAATTTTAGACTGGTTCAAATCGAAAGCATTTGCAGATCACAAAATATAAGTGACTGAAAAATTGAAATTTGTTTAGTGAAGGGTAGAAAACATTGTGGGAAAAGGGGAAAATGCTGGTTACCAGCACTTTCTTCTTTTCCCACAATGTTTTCTAACGGCTTCTTTCTCAGGGGCATCAAAAGTAGGAATTGTGTGGTAATGGGTTAAATACAGATGACTAAAATTCTGACAACTATCCAATCTAGAGTACACCATTCAGAGAAAAAACTACATAAAGGAAAGGAAATTATCACAATTTCCCTTTTTTGAATGACAGAGGAGATGGCATTTGAAAACATTTTTGACAAGAGCTTTGCAGAATGGCGCATAGACACCCAACAAGGCTCGTCAGTGAAACAGGTTAACCCATTACCACACAATCCTTTCTTTTGATGACCCTGGGAAAGAAGCCTTTAGAAGACATTGTGGGAAAAGGAGAAAATGCTGGTAACCAGCATTTTCTCCTTTTCCCACAATGTTTTCTATTGTTCACAAAACAAGTTTCCAATTTTCAGTCACTTTTATTTTGATGTCTGCAAATGCTTCCCATTTGGACGAACCTAAAACTTTGTCATTTGGTAATGAGTTAACGTCCAGAACAGCTACAGATATCCAAATTTTACGAGTCACATGCACAACTACATATAACACAGATTCATCGTGGTAAGTTTTAAGTTATTTATCTGGAAACTGTAGTAGGTGCGCACACTTGAAACTGCTAACAGAAGGGCGGACAGACAGACATTCAGACGGTTTGACGACAAGGGCCATAAGATAATACAACCCTTCTGGCATATAAAAGAGGAAAATATACAGGTACTCACCATTTTCCTCTTTTCCATGCTGTTCATCCTTTTAGTACCTATTTCAAACCAGATTTAATTTGTTGTCTGGAAATGCTCCCAAACAGACAAGTCTACTAAAACTTTATTGTCTTACAACGACTTCATGGATACAGAAAATTTCTATGTAAAGATATTCTGACCACACCACTTTCGAAATTGCTGTCTCTATCAATTGCACTGAATGAGAATCCTAAAATTAGTCTATTTAGCCATAAAAAGATTGATTTTTTAGCAATATTCTTACCTCATACTGGTAGCCACTAAGCCTGGGACTCATAGTTAACATAAGTAATACATTAGGGAATAAAATAAATATTCTGTCAAACTTCTCCCCATTCATTGTCTCTATCTTCACTTGAGATAAATGTTTTACTTCTCCTAGAGCAGACACATCCTGTAGAAATAAATTTGTTCACCATTACACTGCTTAACCCATTACCACACAATCCCTACTTTTGACGACCCTGAGAAAGAAGCCTTTAGAAAACATTGTGGGAAAAGGAGAAAATGCTGGTAATCAGCATTTTCTCCTTTTCCACAATGTTTTCTACTCTTCACAAAACAAATTTCAAATTCTTAGTCACTTTTATTTTGTTGTCTGCAAATACATTCGATTTGGAAAAGTCTAAAGTTTGACAGATGGTAATGAGTTAAAAGAACTGATGCGAGCAATTCTCAGACAGACAGGGAGTTTTAGACTTTTCCACACCATGATGACTTTCAACATCCCTGAAAAGAAATCTTTTGAAAACATTGGTAACCAGCATTTTCTCCTTTTCCCACAATGTTTTCAAGACTGTCAAAAAAAATTACACCATTTTAGCCACAATGAAATTGTCATCTGCAGATGTTCTCAATTTGGACAAGGCTAAAATTTTGTCGTCTGGTAACAGGTTAATGTATCTCTGTGATGCATGCTGCTAAACATGTCGTCACATATTTATGGGTATGTAAAATTCATTTCAAACAACGACCTATTGAATCATGTAGTACACTGGTCCTGTCAGATGCAGAAAACTGACCGACAGCAAAAGGTTTTGATCCAGATCAGCATGCTAGGACTCATCTGATATGCACCACTTTGCACATGCAATTCAACGTGATCCAACAATGCAAAAATGCAGACTTTTGTAATATTCCACACATACTGGCTGCAGAAATACAACTATTGTTGTGAAAGGTGCTTTCACTCTTTACCATACAATCCCGACTTTAAACAACCCTGAGAAAGAAGCCTTTTGAAAACAACTGTGGGAAAAGGAGAAAATGCTGGTTACCAGCATTTTCTCCTTTTCCCACAATGTTTTCTACCCTTCCCAAGACAGATAATGACTTTTAACTACCCTGAGAAAGAAGCCTTTTGAAAACATTGTAGGAAAAGGAGAAAATGCTGGTAACCAGCATTCTCTCCTTTTCCCACAATGTTTTCTACCCTTCCCAAGACAAATTTCAATTTTTGAGTCATACTGATGTCCTCTGCAATTCTTTCAATTTGGGCTGATCTACAATTTAGTCATTTGGTAAAGAGTAAAGGCTAAAGGGAAGTTTTGACAAAAGAAATCTTAATAAACTGACAAATAATGCCAACCATATGCCTAGTCACTGGCTCGGCACCAATTTAGGAAGAAAGAAGTCAAAGGAAAGTAACTCTTCTAACAGTCTAAAAATATTCATGTAAATTATAATACACCATCATGTTCCATGGTAGGAAAGCCTCCATAAATTAATATACTACCCTTTCTCAGGCACTTGAGTCCCAGAGAAGTTGTCATATGCAAATGCTTTCAATTTGGAAAAGTCTAAAATTTGTTTGGTAAAGAGATAAAAAAAAATTAGTGTACTTACATCTCCTTCCCAATTTTTTATACTACTACTTAAGATTTCATATTCCATTTCTTTCAACCTTCTAACCTCCATACAATGATTCTGGAAATACAATTGTACAAGATGCAAAAACCACTGGATAATAAGTACAAACCATACATAAAACTTGTTACTATTCCAGGTTAACCCATTACCACACAATCCCTACTTTTGACTCCCTTGAGAAAGTAGCCTTTAGAAAACATTGTGGGAAAAGGAGAAAATGCTGGTTACCAGCATTTTCTTCTTTTCCCACAATGTTTTCTACCCTTCACAAAACAAATTTCAAATTTTCAGTCACTTTTATTCTGTCGTCTGCATATGCTTTCAATTTGGACCAGTCTAAAATATTGTCATTTGGTATTGAGTTAAATGGTTTTGGATAAGAAGATTTATTTCTGATGTTTTCACTATGCAAGGTTATCTAAAACTTATGTGAGGCAGAGTCAAATTTCACTTCAGGGCTGTAATTTAAGCTTTCTTGGTAGAGACCCACTGAATAAAGCTACATGCAAAATTTAGTAGCTTAAGGCCTTACGGTTGGGAATATTTGAACTCTCTTAGTTAAACATTATTTATTTTACATAGATTGAGAAACACGTTTTTTACAACTTATGGTAATTTCTCTTGATTCTTCTTTTCTGGAACTACAACAGTACTTGCGCTGAATGTATGGGCCAATGAAAAATCCATCTGACATCCGCTCACGAGTATCAAACTCAGGACCTTTAGATTACGAAGCCGACGCTCACCTCAAAACCACAGACACCACTTTACCTTTCTTAGTAAAGGCCAACTAAATAAAGCTGCAAGCAAAATTTAGTAGCCTATGGCCTTACGGTCGGGAACAGAAGATTTTCCAAGTTTAACATAAATATTGAGTACAGAATAAATCTTTCAAAAACCTTGTTGGGAAAGATGTTTTGTATCCTGTAAGAGACAATTTCCCTCTATGGAACCTCATTGAGTTTGTTGTCTGCAAATGCTTTAAATTTTGAACAGTCTTAGCCCTTTACAATACAAACCTGACTTTAAACAACCTGCAGAAAAAGCCTTTTGAAAAGGAGGAAATGCTGGTAACTGACATTCTCTCCTTTTCCAACAATTTTCTGCCATCCATCTCATAAAAATTTCAATTTTCAGGTCTTCTGCTGCAAATGCTTTTGATTCTGTCAAGTCTAAACTTTTGTCTAATGAGACAGACATGTATTATGTCATTTTTGTAAAGTCAAGCTTACAAAATAGATCTATACATACAGCTATATCCCTATAGACTGCTATTGCCCTTTGTGTATCACCTCTATCAACATGGCTTTCCTGTAAAACACACAAACATCATTTCCATACACTTCCTGATAGAAAATTTGTCTGTTTATCTGATATAAACAAATTTTTTTATAACAATTTCAATTGACTCTTTACCAAACATTCCCATGTTTTAACAACTTACAGAGAAGCCTTTTGAAAACATTTTGGGAAAGGAGAAATGCTGGCAAGCAGCATTTTCTCCTTTCCCGTAAATGTTCACTATCCTTTCAAAGCCAAATCCGACTGTTTGTTCTATATTTGATCTGTCATTTACAAATGCTTTCAGAATCACCAAGGCTAAAATTTTGTTATGTGGTGAAGACTTGAATCATGGCTGCAAGAGTGCCTATCCATGAATCTGTATTTCTTCTATTACTTATACACAAAGTTTTCTATTCAAACCACTTGCAAGTTTGTTCATAGATGAGAGAAAGATTACTTCTAAAATACATAATTCCTCTGTCAAAAGGAGATCTGATACAGAAATTCTGGATATTTTATATATTAACCTGCTGTGCTTAAAATCAATATAACAGTTTCTTCAAAAAGAAAAAAAAAAGGGGGGGCGCACAAATATTAAAACAGTTTTCGGTTAAAATATCTCCAAGTGATGTAAAATGTGGATAAAAGATCAGATTGCCTGTTCTGTGTTCAGTAATCTTAATCTAAGCTCAATCTTAACAATTTGCCACACAATCCCGAGTTTTAACAACCTCGTAGGAAAAGATTTTTGAAAACATTGTGTGCAAAGGAGAAAATGCTGGTATCCAGCATTTTCTCCTTTTCCCACAATATTTTCTTCCCCAATCAAAAACAAAAATCATCCTTTCAGTTACATTTAATTTGTAGTCTGCAAATTCTTTGATATCTGACCCGTTTAAGGTTTTGTTGTTTTGTAACAATTTAAAAGAAACTTCAGCTATAAGGAACACTTCACCTGTTTACCACATAATCTCAAGCTTAAATGGCACTAAGGGGCAAAGCTTTCATAAATATTGTGAGAAAAGGAGCAAATGCTGATAACAAGCATTTTCTCTTTCTGGAAATATGTTATACCTTACCACAAAACTTAAGTTCCTTCTTTCTGACACCCAATGTGTTAATTGTAAATGCTTTCAGTTTGGAAGAATCCAAATTTTTGTTTGGGAAAGGATTAAGGGTCAAGATTATCTTCAGAAATATAAATCACTTGCAGATAAATTTTGGGAATTTTGTCAGTTCTTAGATATTCTGCAGGAAACACATATAAATCACAGATATAATATTAAGACAAAAATGCCACCATTTCAAGCTGGTAGAGTATAAGCTTTGGATTGCCAAGGATTATATGGTGTTTAACCCTTTACTCAACAAATACTCATTTTTACGCATTGCTTGTTGGAGCCTTTGGAAAACATTGTGGCAAAAGGTGAAATTGCTCATGACGAGCAATTTCACCTTTTGTCACAATGTTTTCTATGCTATCAAAAGGTGTCATATACACATAAGAAACTGCTTCATCCTTGCTGTTATTTAGGGTCAATTAGAGATACCATAGAAATGCCACATGGGGTAATGGATTAACTCTTTACCACACAACAAAAATTTAGACTTGTCCAGACTGAACGCATTTGCAGACAATAACTTAGATATTGGAACTTTACCTTGAGAGGGTAGAAACATTGTAGGAAAAGGAGAAAATGCTTGTTACCAGCTTCTTCTCCTTTTCTCACAATGTTTTCAACAGCCTTGTACAACAGGGTTGTGAAACCTCTGGATTATTTGGTAAAAGGTTATTAAAAGGACAACTAAGGTAAATATTTACTGTATAATAATTATGGATATGAAACTCAGTCTTACCTCAATATGTCTTTCTAATTCTTTAAGTAGACTAGGATATTTGTCCAGCCTTGTAAATGGCTTTGACAACATGGTGGTTAAGGTCATGGACCCCGGGGGCGTGGCCCCTAACTTCTCCATGAATTTACCAAGTTCATCTCTGTAAGACATGACAGAAAAAAAAATATAAGTCATTCCATCATACTGTACAAATTTCAATTTCACAATTATCTTTGTCCATAGTTTGTAAAAAATAGAAAAGCAGCTAGAAAAGAACAATATGGTTGTTACCAACATGTGCTCCCTTTTCTCATGTTTCGAAAACCTCTATCTTTGGGGTCGTTAAAAAACAGGATTGTTTTGTACAGGGTTTGTTTTGTAGAAGGTAACTATTTACCACACAAACCTGAGTTTTAACTACCCTAAGACACTATTAAAACATCGTGAGAATAGGAGAAAATGTTGGTAATCAAAATGTTCTTTTTTTCTTTCTTTACCTTTTGTAGAGATATCAAAAGAAAATCTGTGACTCGTCCAAGTAGAATCCATTTGCAGACAAAATTTGCGACCCATGTGACGATTCCAATCTGTGAAAGGGTAGAAAACATCGTAGAAAAAGGAGAAAATGCTGGTTACCAGCATTTTCTCCTTTTCCTACAATGTTTTCAAAGGGCTTTTTCCTTAGGGCCTTCAAAACATGGACTTAGTTAGTAAACTGTAAAGAGTTAAAAACATACATCCTTTCTCTCAAATATTTCTCTTGCATATCTCTTATTACAAATTCAGTGTGTTTTAACCCATTACCACACAATCCCTACTTTTGACACCCCTGAGAAAGAAACCTTTAGAAAACATTGTGGGAAAAGGAGAAAATGCTGGCAACCAGCATTTTCTCCTTTTCCCACAATGTTTTCTACCTTTCACAAAACAAATTTCAAATTTTCGGTCACTTTTATTTTGTTGTCTGCATATGCTTTCAATTTGGACAAGCCTAAAATATCGTCATTTGGTAATGAGTTAAATAAACCGGTACAATTATGGGCTAAACACATTGTACTCACCTATTTTTTTGTAATATTGCAACTGCCCTTGGATGATTTGCACAATACCGAGTATACAGCTCCTTCAATGAAGGGGCGTGTCGCATGAAAACCCCTCCCACTCGCCTCTGGTGAGCTGGATGCCTATGGAAGGAAAGGACAGAAAATAATGAAGTGTAAGAGAAAGATTAAAGGCCATAACTTATTACCACACAATCCCTGCTTTTGACTACCCTTCAAAAGAAGCCTTTGGAAAAAATTGTGGGAAAAGGAGAAAATGCTGGTAACCAGCATTTTCTCTATTTTCCACAATGTTTTCTACCCTTCACGAAACAAATTTCAAATTTCAGTCACTTTAGTCATCAGCAAATGCTTTTGATTTGGACAAGCCTAAAATATTGTCTTTTGGTAATGAGTTAAAGCTGCCAGTAAGTTTTATTAATATCAATAAAAAGTTCAGCTATTTCCATGAGCCTGACAATCTCCTATAGTGCACTTTGTCAGAGTTCCGGTCACTAGCAGAACAATAAATACAGAATGAATGGTTGGTGTCTTGCATTGGGAAAATATATCAGGCATGGTGAAGGAATTTCACCACGTGAGCACACAATTTCTTCAAGATCTTTCTCCCACTTGGTCTTTACCAGTTGACAAAAATTTTGACTTGTAGAAAATGAAAGCATTCATTTTGCAGACGAGAAAAAGTGTGGCTCAAGTGATGGAAGATATCTTTGAATAAGTGTAAAATAGTGTGGGCAGAGGAGATGCCAGTTACCAGCATTTGCTCTTTTTCCTACCATGTTTTCAAAAACATTCTTTCTAAGGTTGTTAGCAAAGAGTAATGCTTTCAGGGAACTTGTTTAGTAGGCCATTCAAAGTTAAAAGTTCATTTTTTTTTTTCATTTTCATTACTTACTTGGAGCATTCTTCAAGAGACACAAGAAAGTTTTGCTGGAATGTGATAATGTCTTCCAAGTTACCAGTGAGGTCGGAAAATTCTGTCGTAGATAATCTGAAAAGTAAAGTATGGAATATGGCAATTAATATTTTATTCCTTTTGGTCCAGGTTGATTGATTGAATAGTGTTTGACTCCACTTTCAACAGTACAAGGAGTAAAGGTGTAACAGTTCTTAACTTCATTTATTTTCTAGGTTTCAACAGTACTAGGCTAGGGCTCGGAAGTATCTTGCCAATGGACACTGCCACAAAAAGCCCAGGGGACCAGGTCACAAATCCCTCCCTTTACCACTGAACTTACAAAAATGTATTTTGCATTTCAGTTAACCCATTACCACACAATCCTTACTTTTGAGGACCCCGAGAAAGAAGCCTTCAGAAAATATTGTGAGAAAAGGAGAAAATGCTGGTAACCTTTTCTCACAATGTTTTCTACCCTTCACAAAACAAATTTAAAATTTTCAGTCACTCTCATTTTGTTGTCTGCAAATGCTTTCAATTCAGACAAACCTAAAATTTTGTCATTTGGTAATGAATTAAAATATTACTTATGGAGTAAGTTCTCACATTTCACTCGACATCATTTCAAATAATAATTCAACTCACATCTCACATTTGAGCTTATTCCTAACCATTCCTAGCCTATTTCAGCTAAGAGTTTATCTTAATTGAAAATTCTAAATAAAAGTCATCAAACAGATCTGAATTTTTTTCCAGTAAATATTTCACATTTTAGGTGACAGATTATTTCCAGTGAAAGTTCTACTCACATTTCTGCATTGTTGATGGGTCTAATGTATGTTTGAAGGATGGATGTCATTTCTGCTACATGAGCTCTCTCTGTTTCTATGACATTTTGTAAAACCTAATAAAATTAAAAAAAAAATTAACCTATAAAATGCTGACTTTAAAGTTATCGGATGCAGAAGCCTTTTGGAAACATTGTGGGAGATGGAGAAATGCTGGGAACCAGCATTTTCTCCTATCCCCAGGATGTCTTCTACCCTGCTGGAAACAAATTTTTAATTTTTGAGTAACGTTTATTTTGTCGTCCGCAAAATGCTTTTAATTTGGACCTGTCCAAAATGTTATCATTTGGTAAAGAGTTAAAATAAAACAAGTCCAAATTTTCATTGTCCAGAGAAAGTGAATTCAATCCCACATAGTGTTTCCGTGCCAGTAACTACAAAAAGAGTTTTATAACATGCCTAATTTGAATACATACCACATTATGATAATATTGCATGCTTTCTCTGAAATTCTTTGGAACATCTTGGGCCTTTACTGTCACCATTGCACCTGGGCCCCCTTTCAAGCTCCCGGTTAATTCTGCAAATACATTTACAGTCAACCCCTTACCACGCAACAAAATTTTAGATTTGTTTAAAAATAAGAGGATTTAAAGATGACACATTCAACATGGTTCACAAGATGATTGCTGTTCTGAAATAGGAGAAAGTTATGTAGGAAATAAGGTAATGGTGGCAACTAACATTTCCTCTCTTTCAAACAAAGTTTTGAAGTTTCTTTTCTGTCAAGGTTGTTTAAACTCAGGATTGAGTGCTAAAGGGTTAAAATAAATAAGACAAGTTTCTTAACCTTTTACCACACAATGACAACTTTTGACGACCCTGAGGTAGAAGCCTTCTGAAAAAATTGTGGGAAAAGGAGAAAAGGCTGGTAACCAGCATTTTCTCCTTTTCCCACAATGTTTTCTACCCTTTCCAAATCAAATTTCAATTCTTCAGTCACATTTATTTTGTTGTCTGCAAATGGTTTCAACTTGGAACAGTCTATAAATTTGTTGATACAGAACAGAGACGAAGATGGCTTTTTTGTGAGAAATTCTTGCATGAATAACCTTACCAGGATATTTATGCAAGAGTAAAGCCAGCATTATAAAAGGTATTTATGGAAAAATATCTCATGAAAAAGCTAGCATTATCTCCTTTCCCAATAATACTTTCTATCCATCCAAGGTAAATTCCGTAATTTGACATGATTTGTCATCTGCAAATGATTTAAAATTAAGTCTAAAAAGAGATGAGAAAAACATATAAAAATCCAAAAGAAATTCAAAATTAATGGACTCCACATTTTATGAATCACTTATATCTAAAGGCTAGTGATGGAAGAAAAGAAGGAAATTAATAAAGACCCATATTCAGTGGTTGAAGTTATCAGAATCGCAGATAAAAAACAAACCTTGCTTAAATTCTCTGACATAATTGCTTGGAAACCAGCCTGTTTTTCCATGAAGGGTTCCCTCCCACCACCCTCCATCTATAGCTTGAGTTACAGTAATAATATCACCTTTAGTGAAACACAGCTGAAATGATATAAAGAAAAAAGTCGTTAAGAAAGTCATTACATATCAATAATGTGATCAAATTTAACTCCTCAATACAAAATCCTGTATTTCAACAATCATAAGGTCAAAACATGTGAAAGCATTATGGCAAACTGGAGAAAATGCTGGTAACCAGTGATTTCTCCGTTTGTCACAATGTTTTCTATCCTTCAAAAAGCATATTTCTACTTTTTGGTCACAGTTATTTTGTTGTCTACAAACTTTCAATTTGGGCAATTTAGCAAAGTTTTTGTCATTTTGGAAAGTTACATTAAGAGTCTGCTTTTGGGTGCATGTGGTGGAGGGGGTACTGGGTTTTGGTAAAGCAAAGTTAACTCTTTACCACAAAATCCCAATCTTAACTCATTACCAAATGACAAAATTTTAGACTTGTCAAAATCGAAAGCATTTGTAGACTACAAAATAGAAGTGACTGAAAATTAAAAATTGGTTTCGTGAAGGGTAGAAAACATTGTGGAAAAGGAGAAAATGCTGGTTACCAGCATTTTCTCCTTTTCCCACAATGTTTTCTAAATGCATCTCTCTCAGGGGCATCAAAAGTAGGGATTGTGTGGTAATGGGTTAAATAGCCAGCATTTTCTCCTTTTCCCACAATGTTTTCAAAAGGCCTCCTTCTTAGGGTTGTTAAAAGACATCATTGTGTGGTAAAGGGTCAACAAAATTTTAGACTGGTCCAAATTCAAAGCACTAGAAGGTAACAAATTAGGCGTATAAAGCTTTTCTTCCCTTTGTAAGTAAAACAAGGGATTGTTTACAAAGGGTTTTACTCTGATTTTTCTTCAAAAGAGGAATTTAAATGAGGCATTATATTGAGGGAAAGTGTTTCCAATTGAGCCAATAAAGCTCCTTTCTTGACATTTTTATGCTGGAAAATTCTGTGTTTCATGGAAAATTAATCCTGGTTAATGGGAGATTGAGACTGTCTGCAGGGATTGTTTATGCTTCGTTGTGTACACATTTACTTGTTTTTTTTTCTTTATTTAGCTTCAACCCAATCATTTGCACTTCTATTTGACTCATGTCCTGTGATTTCATCTGTTAAAGGCATCACCCAATATGAGCTTTAGCAGTTTATCAGCGCAGGCTGATCTGGGCTAAAACTTTTTGAAATTAGTAAATTTTGTGCATGTCAAGGGAGCATTCTACAACATGATTTAGCCAGTTCTTAGATTAAGCATACTATGCAACAACTTGCGTGGTATGGTGCAGTACCTTTCCTAGGTTTCAGTGTGATATTTTTTTTCCCATTTGTAAAATCATTCCTTACTTTGTTTGTTTGTTTGTTTGTTTGAATGGTGTTTTACGTCGCTTTCAACAATATTCCTTACTTTGTCAAGAAAAATAATTACCAAAGTGATAAACTGTTTTGCCATGAATTAATTTCCCTGTTTGGTAAACAGTTAATCTGATAACATGCATTTAGGTTTCCCCAACCCAGTGCCCACTTTAGTTTTTAGCTCCACTATTTAGGGCTTGCCCAAATCGAAAGCATAATTTCAACAAAATAAAAGTGACTGAAAATTTGAAATTTGTAATGTGAAGAGTATAAAACATTGTGGGAAAAGGAGAAAATGCTGGTTACCAGCATTTTCTCCTTTTCCCACTATGTTTTCTAAAGGCTTCTTTCTCAGGGTCGTCAAAAGTAGAGATTGGTAACCAGCATTTTCTCCTTTTCCCACAATGTTTTCTAAAGGCTTCTTTCTCAGGGTCATCCAAAGTAGGGATTGTGTGATAATGGGTTTATCCATGTGCTACAAGAGGATTTTTACAGTTTTCATTACATAACCCTTTGCGAAGTGTGACTTACCACTGTGACTGACTTCAGGGCAATATATATTGATCTATTCCTGTAGATCCACTAGATGACATGACAGACACAAAGCTATGACATAAGCTTGCTGGCCATCAGCCAGCGGAGCTAAACACTAAACTGGGCACTGGGTTGAGGAAACCTAGATGCAGGTTATCAGATTAACTGTTTACATAACAGCAAAATTCTAGACCTATCGACATGAAAAACAATTGCATATGTCACATGAGGGAATTAATGATAAAAATTACCTTTAAAAACGTAGAAAACATTAACGGAAATGGAGAAACCCAGGTTACAAGCATTTCCACTTTTACCACAATTTTTTTCAAAATAACAGGACTGTTAATGCCAAAGGATTAACTTCTTACTGGACTACACAGAGCTCCAGATGAGAGGGAGTGATGGTATTCTAATGAGTACCCACAATATAGGGTTTAGAGGAGCATAACTTATATTTTCAATTTTGCAATCAAAATCACTCCCTCTATTGGGAGCTCTGACCACAGTCTTCACAAGTCTATATCGACAGCCTTTGCAGATGTAAAAGGCAACTCAAAATGTTTGGATTTGTGTATAAAGGATACAAAACATTGTGGGGGTGCGAGAAAATGTTGGACACCAGCATTTTCTTCCATTTTCGCTAGCGTTTCCAAAAGCCATCTTCATAACGGTTGTTAAAATACGACGGCTGTGTAGTAAAGGGATAAATCCTCAGAAACCACCTGTACAATCTCAGCTTCTGAATTTCTATGCTGGCCTGGAACCATTCACATAGCTGATTAAAAAGTGTTTACAAAACATGGGGGTACCAGCCTACAGGCTGGCTTATATCGTTTATCTATACCCTTCATCTACATAATCAACCCTTTCCAAAACCATCTCAGCTATTTTTCCCAGTGTAGGTATACAACTATGCTGGTTTTTGACCTACTTCTTACTGTTGCTTGCCCAATGAGTGAATAATATTTTGCATCTGGTAAAAAAAAAAACAGACATGTTTATGCTGGGAACCCCTACTGGCCTTTATGTGGGCACCTTTATCACACCACATGTTTACCAGCAACAGTTTCTGTGCCTTTTTGAGAGGTGGTTTGGATTAACCATTATCCTGCTTAACCCATTACCACACAAGAAAATTTTAGACTGGTCCAAATTGAAAGCATTTGCAGACGACAAATAAAGGTGACTGAAAAATTGAAATTTGTGCTGGGAAGGGTAGAAAACACTGTGGAAAAAGGAGAAAATGCTGGTTACCAGCATTTTCTCCTTTTCCCACAGTGTTTTCAAAAGGCTTCTTTCTCAGGGGCGTCAAAAGTAGGGATTGTGTGGTAATGGGTTAACAACTAAAATTGAATTTTCAATTCAACAGTAAAAAATCATGTTCTGTGCAGTCTGATCTTGATCTACATTGATCCGCAAAAAGGTAGTTGAGTCTAACTAGGCGGCCAGAGGATTAACATCTAGCTTTAAAAAAATTATAGTACAGTGCAAGAGGGAGTAATGTAAGAGGGAGTATTGTTATTCTAAATCCTTTATTTCTCTTCCAAACCCTATGTTGTGGGTACTCATTAGAATCGTCTCGATGAGACGATTCTACTGAGTACCCATAAGATAGGGTTTAGTGGAAAATCAGTAATATTTTCAATTTTGGAATCAAAATCACTCCCTGTATTTGGAGCTCTTGGTGTTCTGTTCATAATCAAGTCTTTTTGAGTAATACGCAAAACATGAGCAAAAGTAAGCAATCGATAGTTAACCCATTACCACACAATCCCGACTTTTAAAGATCCTGAGAGAGAAGCCTTCTGAAAACATTGTGGAGAAAAGGGGAAAATGCTGGTAACTAGCATTTTCTCCTTTTCCCACAATGTTTTCTTCCCGTCCCAACAGAAATTTCAAATTTCCAATCAATTTTGTTTTGTCGTCTGCATAATTATGCTTTCAATTTGGACCAGTCTAAAATTTTGTTCTTTTGTTAAGAGTTAAATTACTTTTTGTAATTTCTCCCCATTTTGAACCAAATCAGGCATTTCAATAATCATCTTCTGGTACCCCCTTCACTATAAATCTTGTCTCTATTTCCTACAAAGTTTTCTATTCTATCATTGAAAAATTACTGTACATCAATTGAGCCACTATGAGATTATCGTCTGCAAATGCTTTCAAGTTGGATAGGTCTAAAATTCTGCTGTGTAGTAAAGGGTTAAGAAATATTTCAGCTAAATAATCATAATGCAAAAGTCAAATCAACCTTAGTCTATCTAAACAGAGAAAAAGGGTTATTTGACTACATGGGACCCTATGCTGAGAAAATTCCACAAGAGATACAGAGTACCCTAAATAAATTCCCCACGAAATATTGAGATTACAATCTTCTGTTTGTGAGGAGAAAAAAACACCGACTCACTGATAAGTTTTGAGAGTTTTCATCTGCACACATGGGATGTAATCATGACTTGCTTGTTTTTGTCTTCAGTTTACTTTCTGTTAACTTTGAGATAAATCCTTTACCAAACAATCAAGTCCTATAAGGATCTTTTGGAAGAGGCTTTTGGAAACATTCTTGGAAAAGGACAAAATGTTCTCAATCCATTACCACACAATCACTACTTTTGACGCCCCTTAGAAAGAAGCCTTTAGAAAACATTGTGGTAAAAGGAGAAAATGCTGGTAACCAGCATTTTCTCCTTTAGACCAGGCGTCCACTAGGGCCAGGACAATACGCGGATAGCATGCGGACAATGAATTTAATACTCGGCAAAGCTTCCGCATGTTCCTGATGGCTTCTTTTTGTTGTCCTGAGAGCTTCCGCCTGATTCGGAGCCTTTCGGATTGGCAATTTTGTCCGCGTCGAAATTTTGATCGAGAGCAAAATTTGGTCGCGGAAATGAATTTCCTTACACCTTCGGCATCTTGTCCGCGTTGTCGTCAGGACTTCGTCAGGACATCCAAAGTCTTCAACGTATATTCCCGAAAGCTTCAGCGACACGGACAGCTTGCGGACACTAAGAGGAATCGATACAGAAGGTTCGCGGAACCTTTCCTAAGGTTCGCGGTATGCTCTCTGAACACGGGGAATATGTCTCATGACTTTCGTATCTAGGCAACCTACTCCATTAACATATCAAAATCAGTGCTCAGTCACTTGCAGTTTGACTTTACATAGGGCGGACGTGTTTTAAATCTCTCCTGCACACAATATGCCAAGACAAAAAAAAAAAAAAAACAAAGGTCGACGGTGAAAAAAAAAACAGGCGACTGGAGTTTGTGGTACTTTTAATTCTTGCTTGTCTAGAGCGATGTTATTTTCTCTGATACACTGCTAATTTTTCGATGTAAGTCTATGGAACGAGAGACCCAAGCGCTCTTATATCAATTATGAATGCAACCTCCGCACCGTCTCCGCCTAGTGTCGTGCACTAAAACTGGTTGTCCCAAACGTTTCCTGGTGTATTCCTAAACGTATCCGCGTTGTCCTGAAACGATCCGCTTTTACGCCTGAAGATTCGGTACCATTCTGGATTGTTTACGCGGACCATCCTTAGTATGCTAGCAAGAAGTCTGCGGACAGTCCGGGGATAAATACATTTCTGTACTGAATCTATATTTTCTCACAAGAAGGTATGCCGAAATGAATTTATTTTTACCACGAACGTCCTAGTGGACGCCAGGCATTACTCACTATGTTTTCTACCCTTCCCAGAACAAATTTCAATTTTTCAGTCACCTTTGACGTCTGCAAATGCTTTCAATTTGGACCAGTCTAAAATTTTCTCGTGTGTCAAAGAGTTAAGATCCACTCCAAGCAGACTAATCTGAAATGAAACTTTCTATTTTTATGTGATTTTCTGTTTTATACAAGCACTGTAGGACAAAGTCTAATGTAATCATTAAGTGCAGTCTTGGATTAGCCAGAGCAGACTGCACAGGCTGATCCAAGACAACACATTATGCAAATGTCTAAATGTCATTTTTTTGCATGTTGCAAGCCTGGTACAGATAACTGTCCCCAAAGGCGATGTTACTTTTAGATTGGTCGCCTCTGGTACGGTGCGCAATAAATGTCTAAATATGAAAAAAATCACCGTGTCGTCTCATTATTGAGACTAGTTGCAGGCCATACTGGTTGTATCATAGAAATGCTTTCAGTTTGGACAAGTCCACATTTTTCTTATATGGTGAAGAGCAAACCAAGCCAATAAATCTGAGACTTATCCATAATGACAGCATATAGAATATGACAATTAAAACTAACAAACAAGAGGGCCATCATGGCCCTGAAGTCAGTCACTTAAGCCCCTTGACCAAACATGATCCATCTTAAATCTCTTTGAAAGTGTACGCAAGGTTTTTCAAAGATCTGACCTAGTGACCTAGTTTTTCACCCAACATGACCGATTATCGAACCCGTCCAAGGTTTCATAAAGACAAACATTCTGACCAAGTTTCATGAGTAGCGGTCTAAAATGTGGCCCCTGCAACATATACAAGGTAAAAGTTGACGACACATGACGAATGACCGACACAGCATGATCACAAAAGCCCACCTTGAGCACTCTGTGCTCAGGTTAGCTAAAAATAAATACTGCAAAGCAGCCAAATGTAGCTGAATGTGATACTCCTTAATTAAAAAAAATTATTGAAATTATAAGTAAGAATGATATCAACAGAAAATTAATTGTTCAACAGGTACACTTAGAGTAACCATTGTAGTGGTAGTGGGTGTGGGACAATTTGTTGTTGATTTATGAAGAAACACTAATAAAATTTATGGAGGAAAGGAAGAAACATGTATGGTATTACTCAATCTCTCCTAAGAAAGCATAAACACTATATTACAACATGATGCAGTACAAGCTGGTTCATATCCTTTTGACAGCCCAGTCTCTTTGTAAGCAGTTAACCCTTTACCACACAATCCCTACTTTTGACGACCCTGATAAAGAAGCCTTTTGAAAACATTGTTGGAAAAGGAGAAAATGCTGGTAACAAGCATTTTCTCCTTTTCCCACCATGTTTTCTACCTTTTCAAAATAAATTTAAAATTTTCAGTCACTTTTACTTTGTCATCTGCAAATGCTTTCGATTTGGATAAGCCTAAAATATTGTCATTTGGTAATGTGTTAAAGCTGTTCCAACAAACCAAATTTTCCACTTGTTCAAACTGGAAACATTTGCAAATGACCATCTACATATGGATCATTTTAATCTGGAATCATATTCACAAAACATTTTATTTCTCATCCTTAAGCCTTTAACAAAACCTGTTTTAACGACCCTTGAAAAGAAGCCTCTTGAAAACAGTCTGGGAAAAAGAGAAAATGCTGGTAACCAGCATTTTTTTCTTTTTCCCACAATGTTTTTTAAGCTATCTGATACAAATCTCATTTGTGCCATGCAGATTTTGTAGTCTGCAAGTGCTTTCAAAATGAACCTGTCTAAAATATTGTCATTTGGGAAAGAGTTAAAAGATTTCAGTGCCCCGTTTTATCCATCTTCGCAAGCCAAGGCTGACAATTCACTACGTTACTCTACCCTTGCCAGATCGAGCTTGACTTTTACATTCACCCGATACGCTTTTTCATTGGATGCAGCCAGCTCTAGCTGCAACGAAAGAAATCGCTCGTAGCATTTCATCTTCGATAAAAATAGAACAAGGTTGCTACCTTTCAAATAGAAGGTAAACATGGAAACCCACATGGATGTCTGGTTATCACTTCATTTGTATTCGTAAGCTGTTTGTTAAACGATATTTCATTTGCTTTTAGAAATATGATGTAAAGGGGAGTAATAACCAGCATCCAATAGAGGGCACATCGCAGGAATCTTGAAATCAGGCTCAATCAGCTAAGGTAAGATCCATGTAGTGATCATAAACTTGCCTCGCGAAGATGCTTTTTATCTGAACTCAACTCAACAAACCTCGTCATTATTGGTTCCTCTAAATGTATGCAGTGCCTTCACTCTCCTAGGGGGCTGACCCGGTTCCCCCATCATCTGGAGCCCAGGTGGCTTGGGTGGCAGGTCTGGTTTTACAGCCTGGGGTGGGGGAGTCACCGAGACTGGTGGAGTACTTGATGCTTGTATCACGGAGGCAGTAGCGGTCGCTGTGGCAGTTACCCGTGTAGGAAATATGTTGATGATTGGCTCGTATTCATTTTCAACTACCTTTGGATGCTCTTCTAGGGCTTTACCTGGAAATATAAAGGTAGTATGACATAAAAGCAATGTATGAGTCAGCTGGAATAGCTCATGTGGTAGGGTATGAGACTGAACACAACAAATCTCAGTATATTTAAGGAGATGGGTTCCATTTCCATGGCTCAGGCCATCTATAAAATATTAATGTGAGTTTTTTGGGTTCGAGATTAAACCTAGGTCCATCCAGAGTGACTCAGCCTGGCATTCAGGCCCTGCATTTAAGTCATTCTTATAAACAAGGTACACAAGTACAGAAAAGTCACAGAAATATGTTTTGTTCCTGGCCCTTCTTCTGAAAAACAGGTTTAAATCAGACATTCAGAACATTGAGAGTTTTGGTTTTGCAGTTTTACTTGATGATTTTATTTTAATGAAATGACTCTACTTAATGAACCTGACACCAGTCTAATGAGTGAATGTCATAGATACACTGAGAAGTTTGAGAGTGAGGCATCGGTTAGGGTTGGTTCATGCACAATCCCAATAAACACAGCTAATAGCCCTCTGAGGGCCGCAGACTGAGGGCACTGCATTAGTGGGCAACTGGTGGCCTCAATAAGTAAATGAAATTCATTCAAAACTATATTTATGGGGTGCTTTTACACAGCTAACAGTAAACTTCAGCTTCCATACAACCCCTTGATTTAACCCTTTACCCCATAAGGCATTTCTATGGTATCTCTAATTGACACTAAATAACAGCAAGGAAGAAGCTATTTCTTATGTGTATACGACACCTTTTGATGGCATAGAAAACATTGTGGCAAAAGGTGAAATTGCTCGTCACGAGCAATTTCACCTTTTGCCACAATGTTTTCCAACGGCTCCTACAAGCAATGCGTAGAAATGAGTATCTATGGAGTAAAGGGTTAATTAACTTGATGACGGAGGTTTTTCAAAACACTTTTAAGGAGGAAAATGCTGTTTATTAGCATTTCCTTCCCTATTGAAAGTCTTTGGCTAAATTGTATCTATTTTGGATTTGTCCTCGGCAAATAATCTCAGTTTGGAAGACTTAAAAATAAATCGACTGGTGAAGGTAAATAACCAAGATCAGAATGGACAAAATGGGCAGTCTATCTTCTTTCTAATTCTTCCATTATAGTCTTGTCAAGAAATCCATAATGCTCTTATCATGATTGCTCGATGGCTTTATCATTCAAGCCAGTCACATTGGAATAAAAGATAATTTCTCGTGCACACAGTGTGTTTTCCTTACATGAAGCAGAATTGTTCAACTTTTTTTCATGCCCTTTGAAAATGCTGAGAAAAATTATGAAATTCTGGGTAAAAACCACACTTTCTCTTTCATCCAAAGTGTTAAAATTCTTGCCAAGACAAATCTGATCACTTCAGTCTCCTTTAAATTTTCAATTTATGACTACATGTAGTCTAAAATTGGTGAAAGGATAACAAAGTTTTAGACAAACAGAAAGTATTTGCATACATAGACCAAATGCAGATTTGTTGATTCACTGGTACATGTATTAGCATTTCTCCTTTTCAAAAAATATTTTCAAAAAGCCTCTTTCTTGGTTTCATTTAAATTTTGGATTGCGTGATAGTGAATTTTGAATTTACAACAAAATATAACATTAAAGCAGTGCAAATACAGTACCTACCTAAGCTTAGAGACCATCTTGTTACTATTCCTTTTATTGATTTTTTCATACTTTTAACCATAAAATCATTAAAAACAAATCAACGCAGAATTGATTAGAACTCTTCAATCTGCAAAAGTCGTATTATTATATCTTACTGGTAAATAAAAAGTGACTAATTGTAAGTAAACATGTATTGTCATTTTTCACTTTCAAGGAAAAAAATTTTTTTTTTATTTTTTACTTCAAAGAAAAGCACTTGGAAAGACTTGAATGTTTTTTTCATCCTTTGCATGAAACACAACCCAGATATTTGACATCCTCGAGAAGGTAAGTTTTTGATGATATCATTGTGAAAAAGTAGAAAATGCAGGTTTCCAAACATTTTCTCCTTTTTCCCCACAAGTTATTCTCCTTCTTTAGAAACATATCACATCATTTGAGCAATATTCATTTCGTCACTTTCCAATGATTTCAATGGACACCTGCCTAAAATTTCATCATTTTGAGAAAGAGTTAAATACAAACTGAATGTGCCAAATAAAATTTGAGTTCAGTTCTTCAACAATGCATTTGAAGATTATAATTTTTTTTACAGCAAACAATTTGATTTTAGAATTTACACTTTCCACTTTTCTGAAGCAAATTCAAAGAATACATGTACCAGCCATAAAACTGTAACGAAATTGGTCTTTTCTTAATACTAAGAGTACAAGTATTTATGTCATTTATTGCCCAGTGTAAGGCTAAGATACCATTCAAAGCAAATGTACAATATTTGTTGTATCAAATGAGCCATGCGACATTTATGATATGGAAAAAGAGGCTTCCTTTTACAATGCTATAATGGCCCTGGAACAGCCTCCAGTTGAACCCTTTTCCACACAATCAAAGAGTTTGAACAACTTTGGGGAAGAATCCTTTTAAAGACATTGTGGGAAGAGAAGGACATGCTACTATGCAGCAAACATGATAAATATAGCCAGGTCTAAAATGCTGTCATATTACTGAGAGTTACTAGTAGTCATTTAACCCATTACCACACAATCCCTACTTTTGACGCCCCTGAGAAAGATGCCTTTCGAAAACACTGTGGGAAAAGGAGAAAATGCTGGTAACCAGCATTTTCTCCTTTTCCCACAGTGTTTTCTACCCTTCCCAGAACAAATTTCAATTTTTCAGTCACTTTTATTTTGTCGTCTGCAAATGCTTTCAATTTGGACCAGTCTAAAATTTTCTTGTGTGGTAAAGAGTTAACTCATTGGCAAACGACAAAATTTCAGGTTTGTCCAAACCAAAAACATTTGCAGACAGCAAAATAAAAGTGACTGAAAATTTTAAACTTGTTTTGTGAAGGGTAGGAAACATCCTGGGAAAGGGAGAAAATGCTGGTTACCAGCATTTTCTCCTTTTCCCACAATGTTTTCTAAAGGCTTCTTTCTCTGGGTCAAAAGTAAGGATTGTGTGGGTAATGGGTTAAAGACTACTATGAAAGTGGAATCTAAGTATTGTTACAAAAGAATTTTTCAGATGGGAAAAAAAAGCATTTAATATGTTGGAAATACTGTGGCAAAAGGAGAAAATGCTGGTTTCCAGCTTTTTTTTCTTCCCTTTTCCAGCAATGTTTTCAAAAGTTATGTTTTCTAGAGGTGTTGCTCTTTTAATGCTCTTGACCATTTACCACACGAAGATGTTTGAGACTTAGCTGTCCAAATCAAAAGCTTTTATAGACAAAAATGTGGTTCAAATGGGACCAGCCGGGAAGTTCCAGCTTTTTTCCTTTTCCACAATGTTTTCAAAAGTCTTGTTTTCCAGATGTGTTTGAACTCTGAGGACCTTGTGATACTCTTGACCATTTACCACACAAAGATGTTTGAGACTTAGCTGTCCAAATCGAAAGCTTTTATAAACAAAAAAATTAAATGTGGTTCAGATGCCACCTGCTGGTGTCAAGCTTTTTTCCTTTTCCCACTAATTTTTCAAAAGTCTTACTTCGAAATGCCGAGATTCTTTTACGTGGTTGTTGCATTGCACTAAAACCTCATATTCTAGTTACAGTGATTTTCAAAATCATTGAGGGGGATGAGCCCCCTTAGCCCCCCCCATCCCCCTGTTCCTACGGGCCTGTGTTTACCACAAGGCAAAATTTTAGACCTAATCAAATTGAAAGCATTTATAGATGACAATTTCAAAGTTGCTGGAATGATGCAATTTTGCTTTGATAGGCTGGAAAACTTTGTGGATAAAGGAGAAAAAATGCTGGTAACCAGGAGGCAATACTGGTAACCAGCATTTTCTCCTTTTCCTACAATGTTTTCAAAAGGCTTCTTCCTCAGGGTCGTTAAAAGTCGTCATTGTGTGGTAAAGGGTTAAGATACATCACAAAACATTTTGGGAAAATGAGAAATTGCTGTTCATCAGCATTTGCTCCTTTTCTAACCACACATGCATTCTCCTCACGGTTCCTTTGAACTCTATACTGTTCAGTACAGGGTTTTATGAAACACACTGAAAAAGAAGGAAATATTTTGACAATCCATTGCTCTTCTCACAACAATCTGTTCAAATGTTGCCGACAGCAGGAGCTTAGAAATCTTGATATGTGAAATCAGAAATGGAAAGAAAATATTTAAACTTAACTCATTACCAAACGACAATATTTTAGACTGGTCCAATTGAAAGCATTTGCAGACGACAAAATAAAAGTCACTGAAAATTTGCAATTTGTTTTGGGAAGGATAGAAAACATTATGGGAAAAGGAGAAAATGCTGGTTACCAGCATTTTCTCCTTTTCCCACAATGTTTTCTAAAGGCTTCTTTCTCAGGGGCGTCAAAAGTAGGGATTATGTGGTAATGGGTTAAAAGGAAAAAAAGAAGAAAGAGCCAACATAAAACTGAGCATCTTTGATATAAAACATAAAAAAGCCACCTGTAACAATAAAATATTTTGGTGCATCATTATTCAGTTTTCAGCTGATCAATCATACCTCTAAACATGTTACTATGTAATACATACCCTTAACTCTGTACCATATGACACAGTTTTATATTTGTCCAAATTGAAAGATGAAATTTTAAATCCGACATAAAAAAAAAATGTAATTCAGAATGGTAGAAAAAAAAGGAAACCTGGGGACCATGATGGCCTTGGATCACTCCACTGCCATTTAAAACACTTTACCAAACAACAAAACTTTAGACTGGTCAAAACTGAAAACACTAACTTGCAGACGACATTAGATAAAAGTATTTCAAAAATTGAAGATTGTTTCCAGCAGGGTAGGTCAAATTGTTGGAAAGGTAGAAAATGCTGGTTACCAGCATTTGCTCCTTTTCTTACAATGTTTTCAAAGGTTTTCTTTCTCAGGGTCCTTAAAAGTCAGGTAAAGAAATAGATAGATATATCATGAGCTTAACCCATTACCACACAAATGTCAATCCCTTCTTTTGACGACCCTGAGAAAGAAGCCTTTAGAAAACACTGTGGGAAAAGGAGAAAATGTTGGTAACCAGCATTTTCTCCTTTTCCCATAATGTTTTCTACCCTTTACAAAACAAATTTCAAATTTTCAGTCACTTTTATTTTGTTTTCTGCAAATGCTTTCGAATTGGACAAACCTAAAATTTTGTTGGTAGTGGTTGTGTAAGAGGGTAGAAAATATTGTGGGAAAAGGAGAAAATTCTGGTTCTCATTTAGTGCCTGCTCCATTGGCGTTATTAAAATTCAGGTTGAAGATAGTGTTATAAAGGGTTAATAAACTGAACTTTTTAAGCTTGAAATAAAAAAATAATGAATACAATATAACTCTTTACCAAAGGACAAAATCAAAATTTTGGACTAGTCCAAATTGTAAGCATTTTGTAGGAAACAAAATAAAAGTGAATCAAAAATTAAAATTTGATTTGGGAAGGGTAGAAATCATTGTGAGAAAAGGAGAAAAAGCTGGTTACCAGCATTCTCTCCTTTTCTCACAATGTTTTCAATAGGTTTCTTTCTCAGGGTTGTCATAAGTTGGGATTGTGTGGTAAAGAGTTAAAGGTTGAGATTTAGCCTGAATATGTTACATAACAGCTGACAATATAGATTAAAAGCTGCATGTTCAGTACCTTATCTTGATCTACACTTACTCATCTTTGCAAGCCAAGGCTGCCGATTCACTACGCTACTCTACCCTTAGTGGATCGAGCTTGATTTTTACGTTCCCCCCATATGCTTTTTCATTGCAGCTCTAACTGCAACGAATGAAATCGCTTGTAGCATTTCATCTTTGATAAAAATAGAACAAGGTCGCTACATTTCGAATAGAAGGTAAACATGGAAACCCACTTGGATGTCTGCCTATCGCTTCATGTGTATCTGTAAGTGGTTTGTAAAACGATATTTCATTGGCTTTAAGAAATATGATGTCAAGGGGGGTAATAACCAGCATCCAATAGAGGGCGCATCGCAGGAATCTCGAAATCAGGCTCAATCAGCAAAGGTAAGATCCACATAGTGATCGTAACCTTGGCTCGCGAAGATGACACTCCAAAAGCAAAATCAAGGTTATGCTTAGATACAATTATTCTTCCTACATTTATATAGAATGCTTGCCTTTACAAGTGAACCATGTATCTAAATAATTAGTAGTATGGAGTTTTACCTGCAAATAGCATCAAATCTCATAATGACTATACATTAAGATTTTGCTCATTTGCTTTGTATTTTGTTCTGTTCTACATGTAGTTACCATTGTACATTTAACCCTTTCCCAAACAATCCCTGGATTTTTAACCCTGAGATCGAAAGCCTTTTGAAAACATTGTGGGAAAAGGAGAAAATGCTGGTAACCAGCATTTTCTCCTTTTACAACAATGTTTTCTATCCTGTTGTAAACAAATTTCAATTTTTGAGTAAGGTTTATTTTGTTGTCTCCTCAGTGCTTTCAATTTGGACCAGTCTGAAATTCTGCTGTTTGGTAAAGGGTTAAATGATGTGGCTTGGAAAGAGTTTTAACTCTTTCCCAAACAACAACATTTTGGACTAGACCAAATTGAAAGAATTTACAGACGATAAAATAAATGTGAATCAAAAATTGAAATTTGACTTGGAAAGGGTACAAAACATTGTAGGAGAAGGAGAAAATGCTGGATACCAGCATTTTCTCCTTTTCCCATTATGTTTTCAAAGGCTTTCTTTCTCAGGGTCGTTAAAGCAGTCGGGATTGTATGGTAAAGTGTTAAACATTCCCAGAGGAGCTGTGACTGTGAGTCATACCTCTTGAGATGCTTCTTTCAACTACTGCTAAAGTTTCATTGCACATGCAAAGACTGTTACCACCACAAAAGGTGCCATATAGACATTGTGGGGTATAGAGGAAACAGTGGATTCCAGCCTATTTCCCTTTTCCATGATGGTTGCAAAAGCCTTAACTCTTTTCCACACAAGACAATTTTAGACTGGTCCAAAATGAAAGCATTTAAAGATGACAAATTAAATGTGACTGAAAAATTGAAATCTGGTTTGGGAAGACAGTATTTTCTCCTTTTCCCACAATTTTTTCTACCCCTCCCAAAACAAATTTCAATTTTTGAGCCACATTAATATTTTGTTGTCTGCTAATGCTTTCAATTTGGACAAGTCCACAATTTTGTCTTTTGGTAAAGACAGGAAAAGGTAAACGGCTAACTCTTTACCAAACAACTTAACTTTTCCCTCACCCACATTCAAAGCATTACAGACAAGGAAATCAAATGATTGTGACTCAAACAATGGAAATGTCTTTAAAATGGTACTGTAGAAATCAGGAGAAAATGCTGGTTAACTCTTTACCACACAATCCCGACTTTTAAGGAACCTGAGATAAAAGCAGGTTTTGAAAACATTGTGGGAAAAGGAGAAAATGCTGGTAACCAGCATTTTCTCCTTTTCCCGCTATGTTTTCTACCCTCCCAAAATCAATATCAATTTTTGATTCACATTTATTTTGTCATCTGCAAATGCTTTCATTTTGGGGTAGTCCAATTTTTTTATCGTTTGGTAAAGATTTAATTAACAGTATTTTTTTCTTTGTCCACAATGTTTTAAAAGCTTGTTTCCATTTGAGAAGTTAAAGCCCAGAATTGTTTAGTGAAGGGTTTAGGGTTAAAAGGGAAAACATATAAACAGACATTCCAGGACAAATTTATCATCATTTTACTGAGCTTCCACAGCTGACCTAGAATAAACCATCCCTTCTACACAGAAACCTGATAAGCAAAATTCCCGAGATCTGTCCAGATAACACTTTCTGGCAATAAACTGAGCTGATAAGCCAAGGAAGTTCTGATGCTTTTCACAGAAACCTCTGATAAGGTCATTGACATAGTACTGTACTTGTACACAAAATGTACAAATGACCAGTGATAGAGATTTGGTCCTAGTATCTGAGCCATGGGCAGGGAGCAAAATCAGCATTTTTGTCTCACAAAAGATATTTTCATGGCCATTTGCATTTAATGCAAATGTTCATTGAAAAAATATCTTTTATGAGACATTATGGTGCTGTTGATGGCAGATAAGTTTTCTCTTACGTATGACATTACATGGGTCACAACTCTGGGACCTGAGTGAAAAGCAGTGCATTTCAAAAATAGTCTCAACATAAGTCCAAAAAGGCACAAATCTGAATCGCTGTTATCACCCCACTTTAAAGAACTTATAAGGTGCTACAAAACTACTATGAACATGAGCATCTCTGTTAAGTCCAGGATTTTCCCTGACCATGTTTCCAAGAATTCAAGCACATTGGAGAACATCTACTGAAACGGCCTTGCTTCAACCCTAGTATTTATATTTAATCTTGAAAATTTCACAGTTTCAAAAAAGGCCAAAAAGTTGGTTTCTGAAACAAGTTTACAGCAGACAAAATAATAGTTTAACTCTTTACCAATAAAATAGAATTTAAGTAAAAAAATTTAGAATTTAGTTCAAATTGAAAGCATTTGCAGACAACAAAATGAATATGACTCAAACTTTGAAAATTGTTTTGAGAAGGATAGAAAAACACTGTGGGAAAAGGTGAAAATGCTGGTTTCCAGCATTTTCTCCTTTTCCCACAGTGCTTTCTAATTTTAGGCTTCTTCTTCAGGGTCGTTTAAAGTCGGGCTTGGACTGGTAAGGGGTTAAGTAATTCACCCTCTGCACATAAACTCTTCAAGTTGACCTATATGGTACCTTTTGCAAGTACTGTTGCCTTTGCAGCAAATGTAAATGAGGATCAGTTTGCACACAAGGTGAAGTCTGATCCTGAAACCAATTTGCTAAGCAAACAATTCTGGCCTAACACAACCTTAACTTGGTGTTCAGCCAGGGTATTTTTTTTTCCTTGCTAAAATTTTGATTTTGAAGGGCTTACTCCTTCCATAAAATTGACGACACAAAAAATTCTTTGTTGACAATGTAGATCAAAATCAGAATGCACAGAATAGGTAGTCTGATCTCTGACCTACACAGTTTACTACTTTATTCAAGATTAGGATCGAACTGTCTCTTCCTCTGGCAGCATACCGGTATTTGTGGCCAATGACAAAGCTTGCTTGATTTATTTGGACGTGAAAGAGATATTCTGACAGGACACACGAATTTGGCTCTATAAACACAGTGCAACATAAACCTGGTAAAATCTATGTTATACCACAGAGAGTGACGTCATTCTATGTAGAGGGACGTCATTCTGTATAAAGTCAGTAAGCTATTCCATGGAATATAATCTGCATCCGTGTTTTTACTGTAAGTTTGATTTTGTTATCCTTTGATTAAGAATTGGTCATGTTAGAATCGAAATAATCTTCTTTCTATGGTGGTTTATTGTTTAATAAACCACATGAGTTATGAGGCGCAATAAATAATTCACTCAGGCTATCGCCTTCATGGATTATTTATTGTGCCTCATAACTCACAACTGTGGTTTATTTAATGATATTTATTGTGCCTCATAACTCACAACTGTGGTTTAATGAATGATAAACCACAATAGAAAGGTTATTTCTTCAGTATAACTTCACAGACAACATGCATGAGACATGCATTACTCACCTAAATCTGAGAGAGAACTTGTTCTAGAGCTACCTCTAGACTCACTTGCACTACGGCAATCAGACTTAGAATTAGTTCCTGAATCTCCACCTAAACTTGATTCCGTCCTCGAATCACTTAAAAATTCCGTACCAGAATCTGTCTTGTAACAATAAATGGCTGACAGACGTTCTAAACTATCCCTTCGAGAGCCCTGGGGCTCTGATTTGGGTGTATTAGACTGGCTCCCAGCAGCAAGTTCTTTCTGCCTTACTTCCAGAACAGATATAAAGTCATTAATTTCATTCACAATGTCAACAAATTCGTCTGAGAATTCTGTGCTTGGGTTCTTCACATTTTGTTTTTGATTGGATCCCTCCATGGCTATTGTTAGTCTTTTTGCAAGAACTAATTAGTCAATCCTTGTATTGCTTACTAATTGCAATGGACGTTCACTATCAGTAGTAAAGACGAAGATAGATCTAATGAATTTCCAATTTTTGTCAAAATATCTGGCAAAGAAGTGGACAGTATAGATTACTGCACATTCTGTCCAGTCTGATCTTGATCTTCACAGTCCTTATAAGCAATTAAATCCATAACAGGAATTAAATCAGGTTAACTCATTACCAAACAACAATATTTTAGGCTTCTTAGGGCCGTCAAAAGAAGGCATTGTGTGGTAATGGGTTAACCCATTACCACACAATACCTACTTTTGACGCCCCTGAGAAAGAAGCCTTTTGAAAACACTGTAGGAAAAGGAGAAAATGCTGGTAACCAGCATTTTCTCCTTTTCCCACAGTGTTTTCTGCCCTTCCCAGAACAAATTTCAATTTTTCAGTCACCTTTAATTTGTCGTCTGCCAATGCTTTCAATTTGAACCAGTCTACAATTTTGTCGTTTGGTAAAGAGTTAATGAATGAGCAATGTTGTCATTGTTAATTTGCATCATCAGACTTCTTGAAACTGAATGCATTTTGCAGATATCATATCTGATGTGACTGCGATGGTGAGATATATAGCAGCAATTTCCTTTTTTCTCATAAGGACAAGCCCGAAATATTGTCATTTGGTAATGAGTTAACCCTTTACCATACAGTCCCTGGTTTTTATGACCGGCTGAGCGAGAAGCCTTTTGAAACCATTGTGAGAAAAGGAGAAAATGCTGGTAACCAGAGCATTTTCTCCTTTTCCCACAATGTTTTCCACCCTGCTGGAAACAAATTTCAGGTTTTTGAATAACATTTGAATTGTTCTCTGCAAGTCCTTTCAATTTGGAACAGTCTAATATTTTGTGGTTTGGTAAAGAGTTAATCCAAAGCCATTGTTTCACCATGTTTAATTTGTAGTCTGAAAATACTTTCAATTCTGATTAGTCCCAAATTTTGTCACATGAGTGTACAGGGTTAACTTTCTTGTTACCATCATTAGAGAATGTATGGTTCTCGTTACTCTATTGTTCGCCTGGTATTTTATTGAACAGGCTCATAGGTGATTGGTTATTGTTGCTAAACAAGTTCTTGACTGTTTAACTTTTCACCAAACGACAAAATTACAGACTGGTCCAAATTGAAAGCATTTGCAGACAACAAAATTTTTGTGACTGAAAAACTGAATTTCAGTTTGGGAAGGGTAAAAAATATTGTGGGAAAAGGAGAAAATGCTGGGTACCAGCATTTTCTCCTTTTTCCACTATGTTTTCAAAAGGCTTCTTTCTAAGGGTCATTAAAAGTCCGTATTGTGTGGTAAAGAGTTAACTCTTCACTGCACAATCTGTAATTTCAACCAACCTGAGAAAGAAGCCAATTGAAAACACTGTCAGAAAAGGAGAAAAGGCTGGTCATCAGCATTTTCTCCTATTCCCCACAATGTTTTCTCCCCTATCAAAGACAAATTTTCATATTTGATTCACATTTAAATTGTTGTCTGCAAATGCCTGCAGTTTGGATGAGTCTACATCTTTGTTCAGTGGTAAAGAGTTTACTCTCATATTTAAGGTGGCCCTTCAGATTTTGGGACAAAAATTTTACAAAAATACAAAAAAATCATCCTTATACTCCCAATACCTTTTAATTTGCGTTCACAAAACCCCAGTAGTCGAAAACCATCCGACAACACGAGAAATTAGAGATTTACTACGGCCCAGGTTGACACCAACGGGAGACACGTTCTATTTTTAGATGATCAATTGGCTCATTTACATACAGGAATACACAGACAAAGTGTAAAACACAGCGTCCGAAGAAGACATTATGGAAAATAATCATTACATGTTTGTTTTGTAATGGAATTTAAGCGTTATTAGTCACGTGCCAGTCACTTGCCATTCCCACAATGCTTTATTGATTTTTGGCGTGAAATCTAAAAATACCTTCAGAGGCTACGTAGCCTTTTAAGGAAACACCATCAAGAAAACTTTTTTTGAAAGTTTATTAGTCTTAGTTATTGATGATTTATATTTCTTCATATAAATTTCAGTGATATATATAATATATATTTTAATTTGGTGAGATGTAAAAATTCTAAATACCCACCTTTAAGTGCCAAATACATACATGTACATGAAGAGATTTTCCTTTACAAATATCGTAAGCTAACAACAACATCCCTTCCCCTCCTCCGCAAACAGCGCTCCTAATATCTTATCAATGGTTCTGGGGAGGAAGATTAAAATGAACAAAGACAAGCCATCAAACAAAGTTTCATTTTGATATGGAAAAAAGTGTGGCCTCAAAAAGGATGGTACTTTTCCTTTTCTATAATCTGGGTCCATTTTCACCAACCATACTGACATAAAATTCTCTGTCTTACTCTCCTGGGTTTTCTTGATTTGAAAGTAACACAACTTCTGATTGGCTGAACCATTTGGTTTAGCCATCCAGAAGTTTTGTTGCTCTCAAATTTGGAAAATCTTGGAGAGTAAGACATGGAGCTTTCTCAACTCATTACCAAAGGCCAACTTTTTGGCTTATCCATATCGAAAGCATTTGCAGACGATAAAATGAATAAAAGTGAATGAAAATTTGAAATTTGTTTTGTGAAGGGTAGAAAACATTGTGGAAAAAGGGGAAAATCCTGGTTATCAGCATTTTCTCCTTTTCCCACAATGTTTTCTTAAAGACTTTTCCTTACTTTCGGTTGGTTGGTTGTATTGGAGTTTAATGCCATTTTAACAGCGAAGGTCACAATCATGGCGTTCGGTGATGCACATAATGTTTCCTGGCTTTCTCACACCAGTGCTAACACAACTTTTTTTCCAAAGCCACCGAGTACTTTTCTCACATGCTTCTGCAGAGGTAAGAGACGAAAATACGCCTGAAAGAAAGTTCGCCTCAACCGGGTATCGAACTCACAACCGCCAGGTCATGAGTCTGACTTACTCACCACTGATCAATCCGGGCGAGGACTGTCAGCATAGGTTAGGCCTAGCAAAACATATCAGTGTTTAGGATTTCGATGTGTGATGCTGTAAGTAGGGTAGGTAGGGATTTTTTTTTAGATTTTTTTTTTACACCTATTGTATTGTTTCATAATGCTTAGTTAGAGTCGAGTAGTGAACAAAAATAATTACATGTACTTTGATTGCCACACCATTCACACAGAAAATCTTTTTTTTCAATTAAAAAAATTGTGTAGATCAAGAACTTGTCCTAGCAGGAAGTATAATGCATTTAAATACAGTATAAGCAAAAATAAAGGAAATACCTGAGTGAATTAGCCATGCATTTGATTTGTTAGGATTCATTGTGGCAATTTATCAATGTATGTTTACTTCGTGAAGAATAAATGCATGCTACATGATGCATACCAGGAAACTCAAAACATTAACTCATTACCAAATGACAAAATTTCAGGCTTGTCCAAATTGAAAGCATTTGCAGACGGCAAGTTAAAAGTGACTGAAAATTTGAAATTTGTTTTGTGAAGGGTAGAAAACATTGTGGAAAAAAGAGAAAATGCTGGTAACCAGCATTTTCTTCTTTTCCCACAATGTTTTCCAAAGGTTTCTTCCTCAGGGGCGTCAAAAGTAGGGATTGTATGGTAATGGGTTAACTCTTTACCAAACGACAAAATTTTAGACTGATCCAAGTTGAAAGCATTTGCAGACAATGAATTAAACATCATTCAAAAATTGATATTTGTTTTCAGCAGGGTAGAAAACATTGCGGTAAAAGGAGAAAATGCTGGCTCTGGCTGGGCCTTAAACACAACATTCAACACTCAACTTCTGCACATCTTTAGTGCTTAAAATGTACAATCCACTTAATGTAATGAATACCCACAACATAGGTCTCAGCCTAAATATTATAAGAATTACTTTCCAACCATTTGGTAGAGTACACCTACATGCATTCCCATTAATCTGAATATCTCCAATATCATTTTCCTTAATGAAGTACTTCCGACTATCACAAGATGGGTTTCAGAACAATTAATGAGTCTATTGTGAAATTGTAATAAAACAATGAGATGGGTGAAAACAATTAGCCCTCAAGCATCAGTTACTAAAATTAGGGCTTATTTTGGAGTGGGATTTGACTAACAGTTTAACCCTTTACCCCATAAGGCATTTCTATGGTATCTCTAATTGACACTAAATAACAGCAAGGATGAAGCTGTTTGTTAAGTGTATATGACACCTTTTGATAGCATAGAGAACATTGTGACAAAAGGTGAAATTGCTCATCATGAGCAATTTCACCTTTTGCCACAATGTTTTCCAAAGGTTCCTACACGCAATGCGTAGAAAGGAGTATCTATGGAGTAAAGGGTTAATCTGTTACCAAACAAAACGCAGTTCTAACAACCCTTAGCTAGAGGACTTTCGAAAACATTGTAGGAAGAGGAAAGAATGCTGGTTTTTGCAGCATTTTTGTCTTTATTTATATATGGGGTCCTTCATGGTTCAACAGAATAGTTGAAGGATTCTTATTCTTCATCTCTATGTTCTTGTTTAACCCTTTACCACACAATGACGACTTTTAACTCGTTACCACACGAGAAAATTTTTGGCGGGTCCAAATTGAAAGCATTTGCAGACGACAAAACAAAGGTGACTGAAAAATAGAAATGTGTTCTTGGAAGGGTAGAAAACACTGGGGGAAAAGGAGAAAATGCTGGTTACCAGCATTTTCTCCTTTTCCCAGAGTGTTTTCAAAAGGTGTCTTTCTCAGGGGCGTCAAAAGTAGGGATTGTGTGGTAATGGGTTAATGTCCCTGAAAGAGAAGGCTTTTGAAAACATTGTGGGAAAAGGAGAAAATGCTGGTTACCAGCATTTTCTCCTTTTCCCAGAATGTTTTCTACCCAATCAAAGAAAAATAATTTGGTATGAGTCACAATGAAACTGTTATCTGCAAATGCCTTAAATTCAGACAAGCCTGAAATTTTCTCATGTGGTAGAGACTTATACCTCGATGGCAGCACTGGCGTTTTTACGGGAATGTTCTGGACTTGAGTAAGATACCATACTTCATAGCACCACTCTAGAAGTAGTGAGACCAAAGGCACATGAATGAGTGAAAGATGACTGAAGTTACGTTGAAAGTGGCATAAACACCATTCATTGGATCGATAATAATTCCAACAATGTTTTCAAAGGTCAAATACAGCAATTTACAGGCAGATTGGTCAGATTTGTTGGAATATTTGAGTCATATTAATTAATCCATTACCACACAATCCAAACTTTTGATGCCCCTAGAAAGAAGCCTTTAGAAAACATTGTGGAAAAAGGAGAAAATGCTGGTAACCAGCATTTTCTCCTTTTCCCACAATGCTTTCTACCCTTCACAAAACAAATTTCAAATTTTCAGTCACTCTTATTTTGTTGTCTGCAAATGCTTTCAATTTGGACCAGTCTAAAATATTGTCGTTTGGTAATGGATTAACCATGTTAACTCATTACCAAACAACAGAATTTTAGACTGGTTCAAATTGAAAGCATTTGCAGACGACAAAATAAAGGTGACTGAAAATTTGAAATTTGTTCTGGGAAGGGTAGAAAACACTGTTGGAAAAGGAGAAAATGCTGGTTACCAGCATTTTCTCCTTTTCCCACAGTATTTTCAAAAGGCTTCTTTCTCAGGGGCGTCAAAAGTAGGGATTGTGTTGTAATGGGTTAAATGATGTATATAACATCATTTCCAGAAATTCATGATTGTATTTTCCATGGAAATTACAACGGCACTGTACAAGAAAACTGCATATATGTATTCAAACTTGCACCAGTTCTGAATTATGACTAATCACAAAGAAAACACCACAGCATTGCTTCCACACTAATCCTATATGTACACATTACATTTACTTATTTCCATCCAATTTCACTAATCTTTTCATTACTTCTGGCAAGCTGAACCTTGGCTAGAACTCACAGCAGAGTTCAACAACTTGCCAAAATATTTGCCACTGAAAATGTGCTCTGAAAATGTGCTCTAAAAATAGCACATAAAAACATGACTGCTTCTCCATCTACATTTTACTTATCGCAGACTGGTTCCAGGTTTATTGAAGAAAAGAGGTAGAAAAAAAATGCAGGAAGTTTCTAGGTAACTTCAAGATAACAGAGATCATTACTGGCACTGTACCAGTCAACTCTTTCCTTATGGATCCAATGATTTAGCTTGTTACCAAACGACAATATTTTAGACTGGTCCAAATTGAAAGCATTTGCAGACAACAAATGTAGCCAATGTGATTAGATTTGTTTTTGCAAGGTTAGAAAGCATTATGGGAAAACGGAGAAAATTCTGGTTTCCAGCATTTTCTCCCATTTCCCACCATGTTTTTCTAAGTCTACTTTCTCAGGGTCTTTAACCCCTTACCAAACGACAAAATTTTAGACTGGTCCAAATTGAAGGCACTTGCAGACGACAAAATAAACTTAGCTCAAAAACTGAAATGTGTTTCTAGCAGGGTAGAAAACATTGTGGGAAAAGGAGAAAATGCTGGTTACCAGCATTTTCTCCTTTTCCCACAATGTTTTCAAAAGGCTTCTATCTCAGGGTCGTGAAAACCAGGGATTATTTGGGAAAGGGTTAAAACTCTGGATTGTGTGGTAAAGGGTTTATGCTTCATCAGAAGACAAAGTTATGGTGTAAAGATTCATCCAAATCCAATGCATTTGCAGAGGACACAAATATGTTCAGACTTACGTATTTGAAAGATTTACTGTGGCTAACATGTGGCGAAAAGGAGAAAATAATTGTTATCAGCTGTATTTTCTCTTTTTCCCTCAATGTTTTCCAAGACTGCTTTATTTGGGTAACAAATCCTTTAACAAACAATCCCTAGTTTTTATGACCCTAAGAAAGAAGCTTTCTGAAAATATTGTGGGAAAAGGAGAAAATGCTGGTAACCAGCATTTTCTCCTTTACCCACAATGTTTTCTAACCTTCTGGAAACAAATTTCAAATTTTGAGTTATGTTTATTTTGTTGGACAAGTCTGCAAGTGCTTTCAAATTGGACCCGTTTAAAATTTTGTCGTTTGGTAAAGAGTTAAAACACAAGATTGTTTACTGTAGGTTTAAAGGTGGGTATTTAGAATTTTTAGATCTCACCAAATTAAAAAATATATAATATCACTGAAATTTATATGCAAAAATAATACAAATCATCAATAATTGAGACTCATCAAATTACAAAAAAAAAAATTTTTGGTGGTGTTCCCTTAACCCATTACCACACAATCCCTACTTTTGACACCCCTGAGAAAGAAGCCTTTGGAAAACACTGTGGGAAAAGGAGAAAATGCTGGTAACCAGCATTTTCTCCTTTTCCCACAGTGTTTTCTACCCTTCCCAGAACAAATTTCAATTTTTTCAGTCACCTTTATTTTGTCATTTGCAAATGCTTTAAATTTGAACCAGTCTAAAATTTTGCCATGTGGTAAAGGGTTATAAGGCTACATAGCCTCTTAAGGTATTTTTAGATTTTGCACCAAAAATTAATAAAGCATTGTGGAAATGTCAAGTGACTGGCATGTGACTAATACAGCTTAAATTCCATTACATAACAAACATGTGATAATTATTTTCCATAGTGTCTTCTTCGGACGAGATGTTTGAAACTTCGTCTGTGTATTCCTGTATGTAAATGAGCAAACCGATCATCTAAAAATAGAACGTGTCTCCCGTTGGTGTCAACCTGGGCCGAAGTAAAGCTCTAATTTCTCGTATTGTCGGATGGTTTTCGACTACTGGGGTTTTATGAACACAAATCAAAAGGCTTTAGGAGTATAAGGATGATTTTTTTGCATTTTTGTAAATTTTTCGTCCCAAAATCTGAAGGGCCACCTTTAAACCTTGAAAGCAATGCCTGAAAACATAATTTTGGAAGAAAAAGTCTTCAGAAAAATGTTTAATAGTAGAACCTTCTCCCTTTTTCGGGAAATAGGTTTTTGCCTGACAAAAGCATATTCCCTTCATTTGAACCACACTCTGACATTTTGTTACTTGTCTGCATATTAATGCTTTCCGCATTTTTTTAAATAGATAATACAGGCTAAAAAATAAAATCCACACACACAATCTTTTCAGCAAACCAGTCCAAAGAATCATTTTATAGTGATAGAAAAAATCTTAATTACACTTCTATGCTTCACTATTTTTACATAAAGGTTTGCCACATACAGGGCTCCATGTCCCATTAACCACTGAAATTGTCGAATTCTGGGAAACACACTGCCAACAGTACTTTAATGGTTTAACTATACCCCACAATCCTAACTTTTAACGACCTTGAGGAAGAAGCCTATTGGAAACATTGTGGGAAAAGGAGAAAATGCTGGTAACCAATGTTTTCTAAGGCTTTCCTTCTCAAGGTCGTTTAAAGTTGGGATAGACTAGTGTGGTCAAGACTAAAGAGTCAACCAAGTTTTCAGAGAGCTCAACCTGCATCTAAATCCAAGTACATGCATACTAAGAGAAGAAACTCACGGGAGGGGAAATCATTTCTGAGGATAACAATCATAGTTTAATATGGGGGGAAAAAAAATAACCTACATGTACAGACTGAACATCTGACATTCAAAGATACATAATCTGTATTCATAACCAGATTTCTACTCCATACATAGATTCTGATAACATACTTCTATGATTTCCATGATAAACATATGGTCTATAATTAAGAGATTGCTAATTTACAAGATAACTATGCAGGACTGCTTCAGTATAGTTGAACACTGAAGCTGTACCCTTAATTCTTTACCAGATGACAAAATTTTAAACCCGTACAAAATTGAAAGCATTTCCAGACAACAAAATAAACATAAGTCAAAAATTGAAATGTGTTTCTTAGCAGGGTAGAAAACACTGTGGGAAACCAGGGAACAGCATTTTTTTCCTTTTTCCATGATGTTTTCAAAGAGCTTCTATCTCAGGGTTGCAAATACCAGGGATTGTTAGGTAAAGGGTAGAAGTCTTTACCACACAGTCCGGACTCTCAATAACCCTGTTGTAATCAGCATTTTCTCCTTTTCCAAGAAAGTTTTATGCACTTCCCAACCTATTACCCTCATAACTGTTACGTTTTATTTGTCAACTGCAAATGCTTTCAATTTGGACAAGTCTAAAATTTTGTTGTTTGGTAAAGAGTTGACCACATAATTCCTTGTTTTTAATCTTTTGCCATGTAATGTCAATTTTTAACAAATCTGGCATTAACTCTACCACACGAGACAATTTTGGACTGGTCCAAATTGAAAGCATTTGCAGACGACAAAACAAAGGCGACTGAAAAATAGAAATTTGTTCAGGAAAGGGTAGAAAACACTGTGGGAAAAGGAGAAAATGCTGGTTACCAGCATTTTCTCCTTTTCCCACAGTGTTTTCAAAAGGCTTCTTTCTCAGGGGCGTCAAAAGTAGGGATTGAGTGGTAATGGGTTAAGGCCTTTGAAAACATTGTGGGAAAAGGCGACCTCCTTTTCCCACAACCAGATCAAAGAGAAGTTGCACCATATCAGCCACACTGAAAAAAATAACTGTCGTCTGCAAATGCTTTCAATTAGGACAGAGCTATAATTTCCTCGTCTGGTATAGGGTAAACAACACTAAGAAAGATTACATTGATCACTCTAGCTTTACCTTTTACCAAATAATTCCTAGTTGTTAACTATATACTAAGAATAAAATACTTGTGAAAACATAGAGGAACAAGAGGACCATGATGGTCCTATATCGCTCACCTGAGTACTAAGCAGCAAAGGTCTACAACAAAGACTTTAATTACCAAATATTGAGGTTCAAGGGCTAATGATGATAAAACAAGAGCAGCAAAATGTCGCAGGATATGCAATCCCACTGCCAGTTGTACAGGAGGTATAATAGTTGCAAAGGGCAGGCAATGCAACAAACAATTTGACTTGAGACTTCAAAATTCCACTCTGGACAAGCAAACAATACTATTAAAATAAAGATCAAAGTGGACTTACTCAAAATGCATGCTAGGCAGAGTTATTGTTCTTGAACACAGTACTCTTTTTTTTATCACAACATACATGCATACCAATTTTGAAGTCGTTCTTACTTGAGATGACAAAGTTATATTCCGAAAAAGCATTCAAGGCAGACTCATGTGAGATTTTATTGAGACAGACATTTAACCAATTTTCAATTCAGCTAAGCAAGAAATGTGGTCTCAAGAGTGCTCACAAGAAGACTTTTAAAGATTTCCCTCTTTATCTCTATGTGAAATCTGAGACCAACAACATAGGGCTAACTTTCTCACCAGGACCATAATTTGAAGTATTTTGGTAGAGGGCCACTAGATGATGCTACATACCAAATATGAAAGCTCTAGCCCTTATGGTTTGGGAGAAGAAGATTTTCTAAGATTTCCTTCTTTATCGCTATGTGAAATCCGAGACCCACAACATAGGGCCAATCCTTTACATCAGGGACATAATTTGAAGTATTTTGGTAGAGAGCCACTAGATGATGCTACATGCCAAATATGAAAGCTCTGGCCATTACCATTCAGACAAGAAGGTTTTTAAAGATTTCCTTCCTTGTCTCTATGTGAAATCCAAGACCAACAACATAGGTTTAATTTTCACAGCAGGGCCATAATTTGAAGTATTTTGGTAGAGGGCCACTAGATGATGCTGCATGCCAAATATGAAAGCTCTAGCCCTTACGGTTTGGGACAAGAAAATTTTCTAAGATTTCCTTCTTTATCTCCTTGTGAAATCCGAGATCCCACAACAGAGGGCCAATTTCCGCACTAGGGTGATAATTTGAAGTTTTGGACGAGAAGATTTTTAAAGTTTTTTCACTCGGTTGCCATGGCAACCAGAGTTCTTATGGACTTCAAATCTTTGAAGTATTTTGAAAGTGCATCACCTAGGGATCATTTCTGTGAAGTTTGATTGAAATCTGTTAGTTTTAAGAGGAGAAGATTTTTTTGTAATTGTGTACGGACGGACAGACGGACGGACGACGGACATTGGTCGATCACAATAGCTCACCTTGAGCACTTTGTGCTCAGGTGAGCTAAAAAGGAAACAACAGCCATCAGAGACGGGTTATGCTCCCCAAAAAAGTGTTTGTCATAAAATGTATAAAATTAATATAAATTCACTTCTTTTATCCTAAAAGGACCTGTCCATGCCCCCAAAAATTGATGTGAAAAGACAATTACTATCTTAGAGCGTATCAGGACAATTCCCCCCCAGACAACTGCCCCCTGGACAACTCCCCCCTGCCAATTCCCCCTGGGACAATTGCCCCCCAAGACAATAACCCCCAGTGACAATTACCCCCTGGACAATTACCCCCCAAAGGCAAATTGCCCCCCCAGACAATAGCCCCCCAGGACTATTACCCCCTGGACAATTCCCCCCTAGACAACTCCCCTCCAGACAACTCCCCCCTGCCAATTCCCCCCCGGACAATTCCCCCCATCTAATTCGCAATTTCTTCTGCTTTTGCTTTGGGACGAGGTCATTGTCGGCTTTCAGCGTCAGACCCTGAGTTCACTTGTAAGGCCGAGGTCAACTGGAACTAGATTAGATTACTAGATTTTTCATGTGATCAAATTTGAAGTACGCACGTCGAGTAGGAGTTCCTCGAGTTGTTGAAAGATGGCGTCTGCTAAGCATGTAGTAGGCCTGCCAAATGATCAAAACCGCACATTATTTTGGTACAAAGGATGATAGACAAACTTAACAGACGTAAATAAGCTCTGGTGGCCGTAATAACTGATTTGTATCCCACCGCTTCAAAAGAAGCGGGGCATTATGTCGTCCCACGTCCGTCCGCCGTCGGTGTCATGCATGCCATAAACTTTCTATTTCCAATCATTTATAAAAAAGCAGCTGGTCCAATGAAATTGCTTTTTTGTGTGTATTTGGAGAGTGTCTAAAGGAAGGTTCCTATCGAAAATAGCCGCATCCCAATTTACAACATGGCCGCCAGATCAGCAGTCTTGAAATCAGATTCCACCAAGTTCAGTGAGAACCGTATGTCTGAATTAATTGATTTTTTGTGTGAGTGTTTGGGGTGACTAGAGGAAGTTTCCTTTCGAAAATATGGCCGCAGAGCCGCAAGCTTGAAATCAGATTCCGTCAATTTCATGGAGAACCATTTGTCTGATCTTATTGATTTTTTTTGTATTTTTTGGGAGATTTATAGAGGAAGTTTCCTTTCGGAAATGGCCGCGTTCTGATTAACAGTATCGCTGCCAGATCCGCCATCTTGAAATCATATTCTGTCAATTTCAGTGAAAACGTTTTTCGTAAGTTCCTGTCGAAATGGCCGTGCTGCGATTTACAATATGGCCACCAGAACCGCCTTCTTGAAATCAGATTCTGTCAATTTCAGGGATCCACGGTTAGAGTTGAATTTGATAAATTTAATATTGGTGGGTTCGCTGAGAGTCATATTCTGGACAATGAGATGCCATCATTATAGAAGCTCCGCAACGACTGTTCATTTCTATCATGTTGCATGCAGCATGATGGTTTTAGGATAAGGCTGGGATAAGGAAGGGAATCAAGATCAGGAGCGTTTAAATGTGTAATTCTCTGCTGATATTTTGATGACAAATACGTCGGTTGGCATAATCCTCTGATTCAGAATGTCAGGAGGAAGAACCGTTTGGGGGAAAAAAATGTAGATCCTCGGAAAAGTGCTCACAAATTTGACGAGTTTAACTATGAAATTTCCTTATATGCATATGATGGTATGAACATCCTGGTGTTTTTAAGGGGGTAATTGTCTTGGGGGCAGTTGTCTGGGGGGCAATTGTCCTGGGGGGCAATTGTCCTAGGAGGGCAATTTCCTGGGGGGTAATTGTCTGGGGGGCAATCATCCGGGGGGTAGTTGTCCAGGGGGTAATTGTCCGGGGGGCAGTTGTCCAGGGGGTAATGGTCCAGGGGGTAATTGTCTCGGGGGGCAGTTGTCCAGGGGGTCAATTGTCCAGGGCGGAGTTGTCCGGGGGGAGATGTCCGGGGGGCATTTGTCTGGGGGGGAATTGTCCTAGACTCATCTTAGAGATATTCCCAATATTAGAGAAAAACGATTTTTTACATGAAGCCTCCTTTTTCTATGACACAGCGAGAAATGGCTTTGGACAGACGAACGGACAAACTAATGTACGCACAGTGTGGCCATTATTATGCTCTCCCAAAAATGTTTCGGGGAGCATAAAAACAATGATATTACCTATCCATGCTTTCTTGGTATTCTACTAATCAGTACTTCCAACAATTTTCTTCCGAAAGTTGCTTTCAATTATAATTTTGGACTTACCAAAATCTACAGTATTAGCCTGGACAAGAAATGCAAAGTGGATAAATTAGAGGAAATAAATATTACCGTACTAGTTATCAGCATTTTCTCTTTTTTCCACAATGATTTCGAAACCTGACCTGTTCAGATCTAGATTATGTGTAAAGGGCCGATATCAGATTCTATGAAAAGAGATATGTATCTAAAATTATGCCCAGGTGTGGTTTCCAGGGAATATGAAATATTTGAAGTTCTTCTGAACTCTCTAAGAAACAGTTTCAATGAAGAATATTTTTGAAAAAAATCTGCAGAAAAAGGAAAAAAATCTGATAAGCAGCTTCTCATTTTTCAAAATGCTGTCTGCCATTTCAAAGATGATTCCCATCATTTGGGTCATTTTTATTGTTAATTTTATGTGTTTCCAATTTGGAAAAATGACAAAGTTTCGTTGCCGGGTGAAGAAAGAAAATCAGGTAGATCTATAGAGAGCATAGCTCTCCACAGGTATCTTTCCAAACCGCAGGGATGAGTCATTAAAATGCATAATTACACATTTTCAGCATACAATAGCAGAAAAGATCCAACAGGCTGAAGACAGAAATATCAGGTAAGATTTTACTAATCCTTTGATTTATTTTTTTTGATAAAGAAAAACTGCTCTATGTTGCACTAACCCTTTTTCCATAAACAATCATAGCTTTTAACCCTTTACCAGACGACAAAATTTTAGCGTTGTCCACATTGAAAGCAGACAACAACTTCGGTGTGGCTCATATAGTGCAATTGTTCATTGATGACTGGGTAGTAAACATTGTGGAAAAAGCAGAAAATTCTGGATACCAGCATTTTCTCCTTTTCCCACAACGTTTTCCAAAAGCTTCTTTCCAAGGGTCATCAAAAGTTGGCATTGTGTGGTAAAGGGTTAACGCTAAAGGCTTGGTCAGTTGTTTGGTTGTATTGGAGTTTAACGCCACTTTAACAGCTAAGGTCATATCATGGCGGTCAGTGACGCACATGTGTTTCCTGGCTTTCTCACAACGGTACCGTACTAACACAACTTTCTTTCTAAAGCCACCGACTACTTTTCTCACATGCTTCAGCAGAGGTGAGAGGCGAAAATATGCTGGAAAGAAAGTTTGCCTCAACCGGGTATTGAACTCACAACCACCAGGCCATTAGTCCGACACGCTCACCACTGAGCCATCCGGGTGGGCGACTTGGTCAGACCAGGTAATGGATATGTAATAGGGGAAAATGGACAAAAACATTTTCCCAGTGTTTGCACATGTTCTCAATACGCTTATAGCTCTTTTTGACATGAGTTAAAACTTCAGAAAAACTGCTTTCCGGCCAATGAAATCAATGAAATCGAGAAAATCATTATCTGTGTAAGTTACAGGGCTACTCCTGGATAATATGTCTGGAGATATAGCGTTTACCGGTACATCATGTGCCGTTATAACTAATAACTGTCTTGTCTTCAGACAATGGGAGATCGACGATGTAAAACAGAACCAGCACTTCAGACTGAGACTCAGTATTCGAAGATGATCTGCAGATCTATCAGCAAAGAATTTGAACGTTTCACGCCAAGTGTAACTGGAGCAGTCACTGAATGTCACTTAATACCCCAGCCAGCCCTCTGACAGAAACAAGCAATTACTAGCATTTTGTACACTGGCAGACACAGGGACGAACAGACAGGCGGATTCCAGTATACCCCCGAAAACATTCATTTTGCAGGTCTGCAGCCCTTTTAACAAACTTTTTTGTAATGTTTCCTGCTCCTTGACATCTTTCAATTGGAAACGGCGTGTTTGTTTGGTGTTTTTTTTTTTCAAAACATGTTTATTACAACCAAGTAAGAATAATATTTTATGTTCCACTGTGCTAAATTAAAAAAAACTTTTTTTTGTCAACTGTAAGTTTTCATTAAAAAAAGACAATTATTTAACATGTAAAATAACTTAATATTAAATGATAGGGAAATGACAAATGCGTGACTGGTGTACCGGTAATTATGCTAAAAAAATAACTGTTCAATTAAGGTTTCTCCATTACCTGTCATTAACTCTTTACTAAACAACAAAATTTTGGACTAGTCCAAATTTGAAGCATATGCAGATGACAGAATAAACGAGAATCAAAACTTGAATTTTGAAGTGGAAAGGGGAAAAAACATTGTAGGAAAAGGTAACCAGCATTTTCTCCTTTTACCACAATGTTTTCAAAGGCTTTCTTTCTCAGGTTCGTTAAAAGTCGGGATTGTGTGGTAAAGAGTTAACTCTTTACCAAATGGAAAAATTTTTAGACTTGTCCAAGTTGCAGACATTAAAAACAAGCATTATCTCCTTTTCCCACAATATTTTCAGAGGGTTCCTTCCTTTGAGTCTAAAAAGGCAGGGATTGTTGGGTAAAGAGTTAAACAAACCCAAATGGTGCCAAGAAATCTCAACAATTTGGCCATCCTTCAGCAGAATCATTTCGGTATATATCAATAAGAAGCCTACCTTCAATATTGCTAAATAACTAAAGTGATATGTCTGATAGTGGTGGGCCGATGATTGACTAGTTGAAAGTCATTTGGTTTTGACTTCCAAATACGATAATTATAGCAGATGGGGGGGGGGGGGTTGTCTGCAAATGATTGAAATATGTCTGATTCTTTTTAACTTGTTTGGAAATCAAAATATAAGGAATAAAATAAATTATATTGAATAAAGCAGAAAGTTTAACTGTAATGTATATCAATTAATTAAAGTGCAGAACACAGCATCATTATAAACTTAATATCATGTAGACAATATTGTCACAGTATCTAAAGCAAGAAGGCGGCCCGCAAAAAGGCATTCTCTGTTAAATGTACTACCAATAGCTACTTAGTTGGCAATTCTGATTATAATGCAATAATCCATTGAGATTTTAAACCGAATGCCCAACACTAATGTCTGATCATGTGAAATATGTTCCTAGATATTGGTATTTTAACTACTGGGGATTTCAGCATCATATTATGGGAAATTTTTTCAGCAAAATTTGGAGGAAAAGACGCTTTTTGCAAATGGGAAGCCATTGAATATCAGCTCTTAAAAGAAGGAATAAATGCCACAGTATTTAGTGACCTTATTAAAGAAAAACTCGATAATGGTGTTAATCAGGTACATCTAGAGTAAAATGACAGATTTTGAAGTTACCTGCTACCCTTAATGGTTTATGTATGTCAATTCATGTGGAAATACCTTAGTGGAAATACCTTTCCAGAAACTGACATGCAAAAAATAGGTTGTGGCAAATAAATATGAAAACCATTGATATAACAAAATGTTAGTATGATGTCCATTTAGAAACACTTCAGATAGTTTTTTTAGCTTTGATCATGACTCTAAGCAGTAAATTCGCACAAACACATGTATGAAACTTTGAGTGGGTGCTAAAATCTTTCACTAGTACTGAAGAAAAAACATGTGATTTATAATAAAAACGATGGATTGGACAAAAGACAGAAGAAAGATTTTTAGGCTACTCCCTCTGACAGTGAAACCTCTGGAAAGATTGCCAGAGAACAGAAAAATAGGAAACTTTGGGACTAGCTGTGTAAATTCACAGTTAATGAATTCAGTGCGTAGAGATCTGTCAGGTTTGTAGCGAGCCTGCTTTGAAACTTCCAAACCATTCGTTTGCAATGACTGTTGGAGTAGTATGCACACAAGTATACTTTCCATGCATGAAGTCAACTTTATTTTCAGTAGTCTTCACTACTCCAGTATTTTCCGTCCAAGAACAACACTGCAGAAGACAGGTACATGCACAAAATAAACTGAAGTGTCTAATGTACTATGAAGCTATCTATGTTGGCTACTACTGGCAAATATTTTTATGATCTAGCAAATTTGACGGTGCAAAAAAAAATTTTTGCTAGGGGAAGCTGTGCAAAGAGATCAGTTTACGAAGGCGAAGGCTACAGCTTATACCTTATTGTGAACCATAACTTATCTGTGCATAGAGTAAAGATATCTCATTTACAACCAATACATACAATGATGCATACAAAATGGAATAAATCGTTTTATCAGTACAATTTGTTTCAAATGTCAGGTTGAAAACGTTGGGTGGAGAAAGTAAACAAATGACAAAGTGGTCATTTTTGTCAATCATTTGTGAAAATACAAGGCTAGAACGCGCAATCATAAATGCACACAAATTCTTACCTTTACCTTATCGTCTCAATGAACGAGAAAATAACGGCATGGAATCAAAAAATGACAGTACTTTTGTTTTAATATTATGAAGATTCTTCGAATGGCGGAAGTATGACCTCATTCGGCGTTTCGTTCTACGTACATGTCCCATAAAATATACACTCACATGGTTCTGGGGATGCTGAGGACATCCGGTATGCTAATAGCTTCTTCTCTAAGGGCTAGAGTGCTCCAGCTGAGACAAAACTACAAAAATAACAAGAGAGCTATCATCTGTCCTTACAAGCCAACAACATGTAATAACCCTTTACCAAACAATCCCTGGTTTTTACGACACAGAGGAAGACTTCTGAAAACATTGTGGGTAAAGGAGAAAATGCTGGTGACCAGCATTTTCTCCTTTCCCCACAATGTTTTCTACCCTGCCGGAAACAAATTTCGATTTTTTTTAGTTACGCTTTTTTTGTTGTCTGCAAGTGCATCCAATTTGGACATGTCTAAAACTTTGTTGTCTAGTAAAGAGATAAGAAAATCAAATTCTATTCGATCTAGATCTACATCAGCAGAGAAATTCCGAATGGATAGTAGGCAATAGACCTAGGGGACGAAATAGACGTTATGATGAATCAAAATTGGATCAGAGAGTAGGCAACGAGAGAAATTAAAGCTCCGAAATATCATTGGCGGTTTCGGGTCTTGAAACAGTACACCGTCAGATTTCACTACGATTTTATGGTCAAAGGGAGAAAACTCGTACATTTTTCTTTTCATTAGTTATGAAGAGTACTCTCCCTTATTATCCCCCCCCCTTTTATGGGATAGTCTTTTTTTCAACCATTACAGTGCACACCGGAACTTTAAGAACCGGTGCAGGTGTTATTTTTTCTGATACGATCTAGATAGCGAAAAACCGGGATTCTTAAAGTTAAGCTTTACCCGCTGGTATTTTTCAGTCAAAGTTAGGACGTTGATGTATTATTTCAAAACAATTTACTGCTAGGAGAAAAAGCGTTCATATTAACAGAGATTTATCTCCCTTTTTATAACCCCCCCCATACTACCCAAAAAATGGGTCGAGATCTAAACTTAAATCGATATCAATAAAAAAAAAAACAGTTTTAATCTTTTTTTTTTTGCTTGCAAGATTCAGGTAGATTTTTGCTTTTACTTTAGAGAACTGTCCAATGTTCATTACGGTCAGTGATCAAAGAAATGTTTTTAATTTGAAAAATCAGCCCCTAGAAACGATAGAACATTTGATAATAACCTCGAAAACCTTGATCTAATTGATCGAAGACACCTCAACGGATTATAAGTTAAGATTGTAACAAAAGGAAGCTTAATTATTTTTTCGTGCTGTAGACCTGCATTCATCAGTTGAAAAAATTCATTTCGAGTTATTCTCATAATATATGCGTGAGCTCTTACTTTGATAACCGAATCGTTACTTCCTATTTTGAATTTTGGAGGTCGTTTTGTTTACAAATGTGACAAAATACAAGGGAGACTACCGCCTATGTAGAAAATAGCAACTATGTCTGCATCTTCTTCCTTTTGTCTCCTGTCATGATATTTTCAGAAGTAGAGCGTTAACAGTCCTGTCATAATCTAAACCAGAAATAATGATAGCTAGAGAGCTACGAACATTTTTACAATACATACCGTCTTTACAAACTACAAAGACGTTACCCTATTGGTCTTTAGTTTTATGCTGTCCCCAAATACAAGGGACGTAACTCTGTCATTAAGAAAGTGATTTTTTTTTGTACGAGTTTTCTCCCTTTGACCATAAAAATTATTCCAATTATAGGCCGGTTTCCGGTTCGTGTTAGACATAACTTCCAAATGACGGAAATCAGTGTAAACAGAGAGGAAAGAAAGTAGAAGTGTTCGTGAAATAGAGGAGGTTCTCGAAGTCACCCAAATGATAGGATAAATGAATTAAAGTGATGTTTTAAAACCACATAAGCTGCTGGCTGCCTTTTTTCGTTTTATTTCCTATGTCGTTTTCCTGGCAAAATCGAAACTATCACCCATTAAGTTTCGTACCAGTATAGCTTCGTTCTCCTTATTTCGTACATGCTATGGTTCATCGTAATTAATTTCATAAAGCTTCAGATTCGGGAATTATTATTTTTTTCCTTAGTCATGAGGTTAGCAAACTATTTCCTTATTGAAATATATAATCCATAGTTGGTACTGCTTTATAAATGAAGTAAATCAAGGGAGAAAATTGTGCCCAACTTGGGACTCAAAGCCAAGGCCCCCAGAACAATAGTACCGCAGCTCTACCAACTGAGCTTATCGGGCATTTGGTTGTAAATCGACCCAATGTCATATATCACAAAACTCCTCCCCCTCCTGATTTTTTGGGAGTAACCAATTCTCCCTTATATCCCCATGGACCCCCATCCTCGACGCCAATAAAGTCAATTAAGGGAGAAAAGTGTTCCTGACATGGGACTCAAACCCAGAGCCCCGAAAAACTAGTATTGCAGCTCTACCAACTGAGCTAGCTGGGCATCTGCATTAACTCTTTACCACACAATCCCGTCTTTCAATGACCCATAGAAAGAAGCCTTTTGAAAACATTGTAGGAAAAGGAGAAAATACTGGTAACCAGCATTTTCTCCTTTTCCCACAATGTCTTCAACTCTGCTGGAAACAAATTTCAATTTTTGAGTTATATTTGTTGTCTGCAAGTACTTGATACCGTAGTGCAGAAAGAAGTATTTTTCCGTTTTAAAAATATAATGCAGGCAATAGGCTATGGCAAAAAAAAAGGTAGTCAAGAAGAACCTTCCCGAGGTTTCACAACCACATGAAAGACTTTTGTGAACATTGTGGGAAAAGGAGAAAATACTGGACCACAGTTTTTTTTTTTCATTTTTATTTCTCTTACACTAATTTAATACTTTCATTTTTATACAAGTCGAAAGTTTTACTTGTTTGGTAAAGAGTCAATATGGTAAGTGTAGGACATGTTAAATAGATAAGGAATTTGAATTAACCCATTACTACACAGTCCCTACTTTTGACGCCAATGAGAAAAAAGCCTTTAGAAAACATTGTGGGAAAAGAAGAAAATTCTGGTAACCAGCATTTTCTCTGTTTTCCAGAATGTTTTCTACCCTTCCCAAAACAAAATTCAAATTTCCAGTCACTATTATTTTGCCGCCTGCAAATGCTTCTGATTTGGACAAACCTAAAATTTTGTCGTTTGGCAATGAGTCAAACTCATAACGTCTGGTTACTACAGAATTAACCCTTTACCACACAATCCCGACTTTTGACGCCCCTGAGAAAGAAGTGCCTTTGAAAACACTGTGGGAAAAGGAGAAAATGCTGGTAACCAGCATTTTCTCCTTTTCCCACAGTGTTTTCTACCCTTCTCAGGACAATTTTCAATTTTTCAGTCACCTTTATTTTGTCGTCTGCAAATGCTTTCAATTTGGACCAGGCTAAAATTTTCTCTTGTGGTAAAGAGTTCAATCAACATATTACATAATCTTCACATGGCTTGTAATTGTCTTAAAAGCTGTAAAAAAAGACAGATATGTCCAGTGAAAAGGTGTCTACTTAAGGATCGCTGAATGTCACAGATGACAGTAGCTGTTATCTGTCACTAGGATAAAGGAAATTGTGATCACTCTTCATTGTGTTGGAATATTTGGGTGGGTAGAGCATTTTTGTGTTATCGCTGGTAATTCAAGTGTTGCATTCCTTGTCTTTCTCTATATATAGGGGAGTATTTTTTTCATATTTTATCATATATTTTCATTATAGAATGTCAAATTCCTGTGGTCTTTCCAGCCGTCTGTGAAAGAAGCAATGGTTGACACTAAACAATGTATTTTCTGCAGAATTGTCACTGGATCAGATGAGAAAACAGATATATTGCTGACGGTATTGAGATATAACTCTTTGCATCTTAACTCATTACCACACGAGAAAATTTTGGACTGGTCCAAATTGAAAGCATTTGCAGACGACAAAATAAAGGTGACTGAAAAATAGAATTTTTTTCTGGGAAGGGTAGAAAACACTGTTGGAAAAGGAGAAAATGCTGGTTACCAGCATTTTCTTCTTTTCCAACAGTGTTTTCAAAAGACTTCTTTCTCAGGGGCGTCAAAAGTAGGGATTGAGTGGTAATGGGTTAATCATGCCAAGCTCATCTTTCAAGGTGTTATTATTAATATCTCTGGATCAGATAGGGTAGTTCTAAATGTAAAAAACAAATTGTGAGCCTGAATTCCGTAGATGTCAAACCAAATTGTAGATGCTTGAATGCCAGAATGAAACAAAATGAGGTCGCTTTAACTCTTTACCAAATGACATAAGTTTTGACATACATCCAAGTTGAAAGCATTGGCAGACGACAAAATTAAAGTGACTCAAAAATTCAAATTTGTTTTGGAAAGAGTAGATAACATTATGGGAAAAAGGAGAATATGCTGGTCTCAGCACAGCACACAGTACTGTAACAGATCAAAGACCAGACTTTGTAATTGCCCAGACTGTCTCGGCACAGCACACAGTACTGTTACAGATCAAAGACCAGACTGTGTAATTGCCTTGAATGTCTCGGCACAGCACACAGTACTGTTGCAGATCAAAGACCAGACTGTGTAATTGCCTTAAATGTCTCGGCACAGCACACAGTACTGTTGCAGATCAAAGACCAGACTGTGTAATTGCCGAGAGTGTCTCGGCACAGCACACAGTACTGTTACAGATCAAAGACCAGACTGTGTAATTGCCCTGAATATCTCAGCACAGCACACAGTACTGTTACAGATCAAAGATCAGACTGTAATTGCCCTGAATGTCTCAGCACAGCACACAGTACTGTTGCAGATCAAAGACTAGACATTGTAATTGCCCTGAATATCTCGGCACAGCACACAGTACTGTTGCAGATAAAAGATCGGACTATGTAATTGCCCTGAATGTCTCAGCACAGCACACAGTACTATTATAGATCAAAGATCAGACAGTGTAATTACCCTGAATGTCTCAGCACAGCACACAGTCCTGTTGCAGATCAAAGATCAAGCTTCACAATCACCCAAAATTATGAAGGGTTAACCCTACAACAAAGTGATCACCTTTTTGTTTGACCATACAAAAAACAGTAAGAGGAAAAATAAACTCACTGGTGATAGCGTTTTCCTTTTTTCCTTCAATGTTTTCAGCTCAAAGACTCATCTTTCGAGCAAAATTCAATAATCATAATCCTTGAACTGTTTACCATACAGCAAAATTTCAGGACTATCTAAATTGAAAGCATTTGCAAACAACAATTTTATAATGGTTCATATGACACACTTTTCTTTGAAAATGCAGAAAACGTTTTGGAAAAGGAGAAAATGCTGGTTGACAGCATTTTATTCTTTCCCACAATGTTTTCAAAAGTCCTTTTCATTAGACTTGTTGAAAGTCTTCACTGTGTGGTAAAGGGTTAATTCAACGACCCTTGTATTTTTTGTTATTCTTGGTTTGTTGTTGATACCTTTCATTTTCAAGGAAAAAAAACATCCTTCTTTTAAATTTCAGAATGACTTTTTTGTTGTGTTCAGAGATATACGACCTGCTACTCCACACCATTACCTGGTTGTTGCCAAACAACATATTAGTGATGCCAAGCAGTTAAACAGTAAAGATGTACAATTTGGTAAAATTATATCATTCTGTATCAAACAATCCCATGTTTTAACAACCCCAAGAAAAAAGGCTTTTGAAGATATTGTGGGAATAGAGAAAAATCACGGTAACCAGTATGTTCTCCTGTTCTCATAATGTTTTCCACTCTTTCATCAACAAATTTTATGACTGTAATCAACACTTAACCTGTCTTTTGCAAATGTCTTCAATTTGGAAGGGTCCAGAACTTTGTTGTCTGGTAAAGAGTAGAGAGGTGCCATATCATCAGTTTACTTCGAAAACCTCGTAACTACAGCTTGTTTCAAGCTGTAGTTACGAGGTTTTTTAAGTAAACCAACAATATGCTGCAGTTGACAGTTTATCGGGCCTTGCATTCTTCAGCTCTAATTTTTGAAGCATGCTCTGTGGATAGGGGATTTAATGCATCTGTGATTAAGAGTATTACTGGCCTGGGTGAAACCTTTTGCTATTGGTCAATTTTCTTCATGATGGAGGACTTGTCTACCTCATGATTACTTTGGTTGTTACAAAAAGTGGACATTTATTGATCCATAATTATGTGATGGTTTCCTGGGTACCATGGATCAGATGATATACATACATTAAGACCCCTTTTGCCAGGGCTTGGCTCATTTGCAATTTTCCTAGGTATAGGACTCTATTAGGTATTAGTATTAAGGCATTCTCATGAAACTAGTGCCACATTGACAATCTACTAATCTGTAGATTGTGATAAGCCCAACACTTCCACTGAGTACCAGTATTAACTCTTTACCAAACAATATTTTAGACTGGTCCAAACTGAAAGCACTCGCAGACAACAAAATAAACTTAGCCTAGAAAATGAAATTTATTTCAAGCAGGGTAGAAAACGTTGTGGGAAGAGGAGAAAATGCTGGTAACCAGCATTTTCTCCTCTTCCCACAATGTTTTCCAAAGGATGCTATCTCAAGGTCGTAAAAACCAGGGATTGTTTGGTAAAGGGTTAAGGCTTTACCACACAACAAAGTTTTAGACTTGTGGAACATAATTGAAGCAGATCAAAGTGTATAGAGGTACCAGAAAATTACTACATGTACAACATGCATGTAACATAACATGTACTTGTACAACATAATTTTCTGTATGTATAACTTTGATCAGGGTCTATATTCACCAGCCATTCTTAAGAACATTCTTAGGACTCAGAATTTAGTCAATGTGAAAGAAACAGAACTTCTGGCTAAACCATTCAGTTTAGCCAATCAGAAGTTCTGTTACTTTCACAGTCGAACAATCTTGAAAAGTAAGACAAAGAATTTTCTTAAGAATGCTTGGTGAATGCGGACCAAAATTTTGAACTGTTTGCAGTTGAACAAATGGTGGCTACAGGTGTGGAGGTGTTAATGGCACAAGGTGGAGATGAGAATGATGTCAGGTAAGGGTTTGTGTCTTGTTCAATTTTTTTTGCATTTATTTTTTTGTCACTTTTTTGTCCATATGGGTGGCAATTTAAGAAGACTGCTAGTCATGTGATGTCTTTCAGAACAGTTCACCATACAGGATGAAATCTATCCAAAGTTACACCTGCTTCTTTAATATACTCAATGTCTTGTACCAATGACTATACATAACATAGAGTTTATTTGTATAAAATTAACATCTTCAACATAGATGTAACTTCTATAATGCACACCACGCACATGCATAATGTAAAAAAAAAATCGAGAATAGGTCGTAGGTTGCCTCTGTTCGTGTTTTCAGATTGTGTAAAACAGCAAAGATTAAAATACCAAATTTCCTTCTCAGAAGAGGCTCGAAATTGTTCTGCAGCCATCTTGAATATCGAAATTTTCTAGCTAGGCCCCCTAACAACCACCCCCCCCCCAACAAGAGGGGCAGAAACAGAAACGCTCACATGCTCTTCCCCCTCCCATGTTAGCCTATGCGTGCATATAATTTACTTTTTCTTGGTTACGCCCCTGTTCAATTTTGAAATGAAAATCACTCCCTAGGCTATATCTAGAGCTCTGTAATTCTGTACTAGAAGGCAGAGTTATAGACCTGTCCATAATGAGAGAAGTCTCATTGACAAATAAAGTTCAACTCTGATGATGGGATTTGTTTCAGAAACGTTAGAACATTTTTGGTGAAAGGAGAAAATGCTGACAACTATCATCTTTTCTTTTTCCAGTGTTTTCAAAAACCTTCCTCTTGAGAGACACTGGATTCTTTTGGTACATAAAGGGTTAACCCATTACCTCACAATCCCTACTTTTGACAACCCTGAAAAAGAAGCCTTTACAAAACATTGTGGGAAAAGGAGAAAATGCTGATAATCTGCATTTTCTCCTTTTCCCACAATGTTTTCTACCCATCACAAAACATTTCAAATTTTCAGTCACTTTTATTTTGTCGTCTGCAAATGCTTTCGATTTGGACAAACCTAAAATTCTGTTATTTGGTAATGAGTTGAACAAATTTTCTTTCAAACAGCTTTTTACTATTTTAGGATGGGGTTTCATTGGCCGCCATTTCACACGATCAGTCATTTACATCTCCATGTTATCTCAGCTACAGACAAGATGGGATGGATAGCAAGGGGAGTTTTTAAAGAAAATTCCTTTTGGTTTGTCACTGTAAGTATGCCAAGCCCCATTAAGTCAGTTGTTAGTGCGCAGGACTTTAAAACAGGTGGTTGTGGATTCGATCCCTGCCTCGGCCAATTTCTTTTTGAGGATTGATGGCAGTACATGTAATTGCAACACGATTTATTTCTCTGCCACTGCTGATCACTGTTTCGATGATTCTTATGTGGGAAAGTAGCCATTGGCTTGGAAAGAAAATTTGTGCAGAGTACTAGTACAAGAGACTCCAGGAAAGCATGGATAGGTGCACTGACCGCGACAGCATAACTGAAATAATGTTGAAAATGGCTTTTAAAGACTATACAGTCAATCATTTAGTTCTGTAAGTACTTATAAAATTTGAGCTGTATTAGAAATTTTGTTGCCTTTTCGGCTAGTGTGAATCAAGATCTGACCTCACAGAATGTGCATTCTGATCTTTGATCCACACTTTCCACTATGCTGAGAAGTTTTAGACAAAAACAACTGTAAAATTGAACTTATATGGGTATTGTCTCTAGATTGAAGACACCGGCACTTTAACCCTTAACTATTTACAATTCTGAGTTATAATGATAATAAACATGGAGACTTCTAAAATCATTGCAGGGAAAAAAAAAGGAGAAAATGTGGGAAACCAGCATTTTTCCCTTTTTCTTACAATGTTTTCTACCCTTTCACAATCCAGTTTAAATTTTTGAGTCACGCCTATCTAAAATTTTGTAGGGTGATAAAGTTTTAAATAAGGGTTAACTCTGTATGACATGAAGTTAAATGTAGACTATTCCAAATTGTAAGCATTTGCAGCAATATTAATGTTGCTCAGAGAACAAATATTTACATGAATTTGTCTTTGATATGGTAGAAAAAGGCTTCTTCCTATGTTCATAAAGAAAAGGATTGTGAAGCAAAAGGTTAATGGCACTTAGTACCAGTATGTTTCATAATCTGTTTGTATCATGCATTACCAGATGACAGAATTTTAGACTTTTCCAAACTGAAAGCATATCAAGGCCAGAAACTGTAAATAGCTCAAATAATGGGTTTGCGCCTGAAATGGTAGAAACATGATCAAATCCTGCTAATTCAAGGTCATAAGAGAACAAGATTTGATTGGTTCACAGATTTACCCCTTTTCTCACATACTAGACCAGCTGTTTTGAAAAGAGTTGTTGGAATAGGTTAAAACCCTGGTAACCATATTTTTTTTCCTGTTCCTACAATGTTCTCTAACCTTTTAAAAAAAACTAATCAAATTCAATAAATGGTGAGAATCGAATCATTTAAGCCGCACTTTATTTGTTGACCTCAAATGCCTATGATTTTGACAAGTTTATATTTTTCTTTTGCCATATAGAAGTTTGGACTGTGCCGGCATTTCAGTTTAACCCTTTCCCAAACAATCCCTGGTTTTTACAGGTCAGGAATAGAAGCCGTTTGAAAACATTGTGGGAAAAGTAGAAAATGCTGGTAACCAGCATTTTCTCCTTTCCCCACAATGTTTTCTACCCAATCATATAGAAAAATCATCTTTTTGGCAACTGTTAATTTGTCATCTGCAAACTGCTTTCAATTTCGTTTGGTCCAAAATTTGCCGGTTGGGAACGGGTTAAGATATGGTATACATATTAGCCACACTCTGTGAAAAGGGGGCTTAATGCATATGGGAAAAGTATCGACTAAGGTCAGTCTGCACAGTTCGCTGATGGTCAGTTTTCTGTATGTCAAAAGATCAGTCTGTCTCATGATATTGTCCGTTGTTTAAAAATGTGACTTTATTTCATGCTTTTCGGTAAGATATCGAGAAATAGCAGTGAAAATAGTTTTCTATCTTACACGGGTATGACCAGTTAAAATAGTAAAATAATGATTTTCATGTTCTTGTTGCCTAGGTAAATTGCACAACCAGATGGAAATATGACATCCTTTACCTTACATTTCTTGCGCTTGACGTAATATTGTAATGTGTTGCTATGCGGAAAGTGTGCGCCACGGGGAACAACTGAAAAGAACTGTACTGGATTTTGATAAAGCTCCTCCCAGAAAGGGTTAAAAGCATGAAATGATTAGAATATTTGTTGTTGTTTTTTTCAGTGAAAGATTGAAATTTATCTCATCTCGTGAACACCATCGGTAATATTTTCACTCATGGCACAGGGATGCATTAAGCTTCCTTTTGTCAGAGTACGGCTATGTATGTAGCTCTGGGAAGGAGTGGTTTAACTTATCTCCGAGATGTATCATTCCAAGGCAGTCATCACAAAATTAATGGATCCATGTAAGTTTGCTCTACAGCTGACTGAATCATAAGATAGACTGGTTCTTTGACATGCAAAAAAAATAACTTATAGAAAAACGGTTTTGAGAAAGGTCAGCCTGCATAGATTGCGCAAACTGACCTGGGTCGATACTTTTTGCTGATGCATTAACCCATCACCACACAATCCCTACTTTTGATGCCCCTGAGAAAGAAGCCTTTAGAAAACATTGTGGGAAAAGGAGAAAATGCTGGTAACCAGCATTTTCTTCTTTTCCCAGAATGTTTTCTACCCTTCACAAAATAAATTTCAAATTTTCAGTCACTTTTATTTTGTCATCTGCAAAATGCTTTCAATTTTAACAAACCTAAAATTTTGTTCTTTGTTAATGAGTAATTTCGAATTAACCCTTAAAGCGCTGGGACCAAATTAACTTGTTTTTGTGGACAGTGTAGATCAAGATCAGACTGCACAGAATGTGCAGTCTGATCTTAGATCTACACTTTCCACTATTTTGTTACATATTCTGGCGAAAAAACTTTGGTACAGTAATATTTCAGATGTTTTTCCTACATCAAAATGTCCTTTGTTATAATTCAGCACTTTAAGGGTTAAAGCCCATTTTCACAGTGCTTGGCTCATTTACTTTTTTCTTCTTGCAGAGTGACTGGTTACTGAACAGACTTAAAACAATGAGAGAAAAGGAGGAAATGTCAGATACATAGTTCCATCTGGTTGTTTTACTGTTTGGTGCAGATTGTGTAATCCACTGTATCTAATATATTTTCTGTGGAGAGCGTCCTCATGCTGCCAAAGCACTCACGTTTCCACAAACTTTTGATTTGTTTTATATATTGTTGCCACAAGCTACCCTCCATATGAATGATGCCCTTAAAAGGTTGCAAGGTATCATATTGGGGTTAGTATATTGGGGTTAGTGCAAGATACAGTACGAAAAAACCTATATCGAGTTTCACCAGGTTTTTTAACCCTTTACCACACAATCTTGACTTTCGACGACCCTGAGAAAGAAAACCTTTGAAAACATTGCGGGAAAAAGAGGAAATGCTTTCTCCTTTTCCCACAATGTTTTCGAAACTTTTTAAGTGAAATTTCAATTTTTCATTCACATTTATTTTGTCATGTGCAAATGCTTTCAATTTGGTCTAGTCCAAAATTTTGTCATTGGGAAAGAGTTAATGTGCTTGGTGTACTGCACTGTCACACATGACATTGCTTTATTTGTTTCATCAGAAAAACTGTTCATAATTTATTGTGTTTTATTAATGGGCCAACCCTGGAAATTTAACCCATCTGCTGCGCTACCGGTCTTCGGGTTTCTTATGTGCAATTCTCAAGGTTGTTAAATATTGGGTCATGTGGTAAAAGATCAAAGATATTAGGGTTTCTCAAGGTTGTTAACCCTTCCCACACAATGACTACTTTTGACAACCCTTGGAAAGAAGCCTTTTGAAAACATTGTAGCTAAAGGAGAAAATGCTGGTAACCAGCATTTTCTCCTTTTTCCACAATGTTTTCTACCCTATCAATAAACAGTTGCACCATTTGAGCCACGATGAAATTATCGTCTGCAAATGCTTTCAATTTGGGCAGGGCTAAAATTTTGTGGTCTGGTAAAGGGTTAAATAGTGGGTCGTGTGGCAAAAGATTAAAGATTTCATGGGTTTCCTACAAGCCTCTATTTTTTTCATAAATCCCTAACTCTTTACCAAAAACATGATCTAAGACAGGTCAAAATTGAAAGCATTTTCAGACAACAAAACAAATGTGACTCAAAAATTGAAGTCTATTTAAGGTATGGCAGAAATCATTTTGGGGAAGAGCAGAAAATGGTGGTTACTAGCATTTTCTTCTTTTTCTCACGATGTTTTCAAAATGCTTCTTCCTCAGGGTCATGAAAACCAGGGATTGTTTGGTAAAGGGTTAACTTAAATGTATTATGAAGTTTGGTTAGTTGTATTTAAACTGTTGTAATAGAAAATGTTTCTGTATCGATTAAAGCTGATGTTTGGAAATTTCAATCCTATTATTATTTTAATTGATTTTAAACCTTAGGCTGCTCAAGCACTCTTTTTGTTGACTGCGTAGATCACAATCAGACAGCGCAGCATGCTTGGTCTGATCTTTGATTTACATCGTCAGAGGAGAAGCATCTTATAAAAACTGTCAAAATACCCCACTGCATATATTTAACCCATTACAACCCCTACTTTTGACAACCCTGAGAAAGAAACCTTTAGAAAACATTGTGGAAAAGGAGAAAATGCTGGTAAACAGCATTTTCTCCTTTTCCCACAATGTTTTTTTCTACCCTTCATAGAACAAATTTCAAATTTTCAGTCACTTTTATTTTGTCATCAAATACTTTCGATTTGGACAAACCTGTACTTTTGTCGTTTGGTAATAAGTTACATTAAGGTATGTCTTACATGGATATCGTGTCATGTGGGAGTGATTGAATGCAACTGGAACCATTGTCAAAAGTTTGGTGGTGTGCATTATTGCTAATGAAACCTGCTTCATTGAAGAAAAAATTGAGATTTATTAGATTGTTTAATAAGTTAACCCATTACCACATAATACCTACTTTTGACGTCCTGAGAAAGAAGCCTGTAGAAAACATTGTGGGGAAAAGGAGAAAATGCTGGTAACCAGCATTTTCTCCTTTTCCCACAATGTTTTCTACTCTTCACATAACAAATTTCAAATTTTCAGTCACTTTATTTTGTCGTCTGCAAATGCTTTCAATTTGGACCAGTCTAAAATATTGTCGTTTGGTAATGAGTTAGTAAGTTAATGTGATAGACGCATTGCAGCTGTATTCATTCCTCTCTCACACCAGATCACTTTTCTTTACAACGGTTATTTCTGAAAGCAGCCAGTGGATTGGGAAAGAATATTGTGCAAAGAAACCCCAGGAAAGCATGCACAAGTGCTCCGGCTTCCGTTTTATAACTGAAATACTTTTGTAAACGACTTTAAAACCTAACAGCCAATCAGTCAACCCTAAGATGTATTAGGAGAGACTTTAACAGTCTGTTGTAATCAATATAACTGACATACTGCTTGCAGTCAGTAGTGCACCCAGACATAATTATTATGTCTAGGTATGCAAGTTTGTATTGGGGTGCCTTACCTGTGAAATTGTCACTCTTTTTTCAAACATAGAGCAAGAGGGAAAAAAAATACACCCGAATGTACCTTCAAATAAATTTATCATCTGTATGGAAAAGAGACTGGCAGAGATGAAAGGGTTCAGAATGTTGTTTATGATCGGGGAAGGCATTTAACTCTTTACCACATGACAAAATTTTAAACTGGTTCGAATTGAAAGTATTTGCAGACGACAAAATAAAGATGACTGAGAAATTGAAATTTGTTCTGGGATGGGTAGAAAACACTGTGGGAAAAGGAGAAAATGCTGGTTACCAGCATTTTCTCCTTTTCCCACAGTGTTTTCAAAAGACTTCTTTCTCAGGGGCGTCAAAAGTAGGGATTGTGTGGTAATGGGTTGAGACATAAAACATAAGCATAAAGCCCCAACAAGGTCCCTATTTTTTTATGTTCCACGATGCTGTCAATGATCATTAGCATATCTAATAAAGTACATGTATCATTCACACCAAATATCAACGAAATCTGACAAACATTACTTTGAAATGAATGTTTTACAAAGACTGCAGCAATGAAGAAATTCTATGGCATGACAGAAAAAAAAACATGATACAAACTGCTTCGGAAAATTATTGAGCACATCAGAGTACAAATATTTACCGGTACATCAAAATAAACTGTCATGAGCAAAAACTAAACAGTATCCGTCAACTAATCTTGAATATTTCTGCATGTTAGGACCGAGAAAAAATATCTAGGGAGATAAATCGTAACGTAGCATAAGGATAGCAGGAGTTACCCCCCCTTAAAGAAATTTAAAAAAAAACTGACAGAACAATCCCGTCTTCTGACAACCATAGGGAAAACGGCTACCGAAACCATTGTAGGAAAAGAAGAAAATATTGGTACCCAGCATTTTCTCTTAAAATTCTTTTTTGGTGGATAACTGTAAGGCTGGCTATCACCAGTAATTAAGGCTTAAGAGAATGAGGGTATTTTTTTGAAGGTTTTCAAAATATCTTGGGTTGATTAAAGGAACGCATGAAACATTGAGAAACAAGCAGTATCTGTAAAACGACAAGACGGCGTGAATTTGCCGGGGGACCTAAAAATAAAAAGGTCAACATTTTTGACAAATCACAAATATTTGTACATGCATTTGTTACCATATGCCAAAAAGTAGATCAAAAAATCGTTCGGCTGTGCAAAAAAAGAAATCCACTGTTGCATACATACAGTACTTCGGCTGTTGTCTCTTTCAAGAGATAAAACACACTTTATGGTTTATATAGCAAACGATGAACAATTATGATACTGACTACTAAATCCTGTAAACAGTACATTTTCTACCTTTAAGCTGTTTGAAGCGTGACGTAAGGACCTGTTGCGGACTGTGTAGATCAAGATCAGCCTGCACAGAACGTGCAGTCTGATCTTGGATCTATACTGTCCGAGAAGGCGATACTTCAGAAACATTGTTGATGTAGCAGAAGTTGTTGTTTTTTTACCGTTGGCTTGAAAGTCTTACCTTACTTAATTTAGGAGGATAGGGATTAACTCATTACCCAACGAAAAAAAAAAAATGTTTTACTTGTTCAAATCGAAAGATTTTTAAAGAATTTCCTAGAAAATTTTATTTGGTTGCCATGACAACCAGAGTTTTTGACGGAATCAAATTCTGTGAAGACTTTTTAAAGAACCTCCCCAGGAACATTCCAGCCAAGTTTGGTCCAAATTGGCCTAGCGGTTTAGGAGGAGTTGATGTTTAGAGAATTGTTGACGGCGCACGACGGACGTCGTCGTCGGACACCGGGTGATCTGAAAGAGCTTCCTTTGAGCACGTTGTGCTCAAGTAAGCTTAAAAGGGGATTCTTTTTCACAGTAGAACATCTTTGTTAAATTATCCTCTTGCAAATCAATACCTAAATGTTTATAACCTTTAATACATTTAAACCCCAAATTGGAATGCATGTTCGGTGTAATCTGATCTCCTTTTACCCTCTACAAGAAGTGCAAGGAAGCGTATTTTCGTATTACTTATTGCTATTATTTTTTTCGATTTTAAGACATTTATGGACATCAAATGATACTAAAGATTCTAGAAAAATCTGTAGTATCATGTGATGTCCATAAGTATCTTAAAAACGAAAAAAATAATAGTAATAAGTAATACGAAAATACGCTACCTGCTACTTTCTGTGACGTCAGCGAATGGCCACCCGGATAAATCAAAATGTCCTGATAGAGCTGTAAAACATGACGGATATCTCCGGTTGAAAGGTGTCTACTGAGGTATCGCCGGATGTCGCAGGTACATTAATGTCTTGTCTATCGCTAGGCTGAAGGAGATTATGATCAATGTTTGTTTCGTGGGTGATTTTGGTTGGGAAAGGCTGTCGGGTGCTCGCGCCAGCAATCGAGACGTTGCACTCCTTGCGTTTATATTATATAGGGGGGATTTTTTTTCCATATTTTATCATTTATTTTGGTTATAGAATGTCAGATTCCTGTGCCCAGATTAACGGATTCTATTTAGAGGTAGAGAACGTGAGAAAATGTTGGTAACAAATTCTTCTCCCAAAATGTTTTCTAAAGCCGCCGGCTTCAGGGCCGTAAAATGGGTCGTTGGTAAAGGGTTGCAATGTATGGGGTATATTTCAATACATTGGACTATCCACTGTTCAAACAAAACATTATCGTGACTCATATCCATGCTATGACCGTAAACCAATGGAAACTGTACGTTTCGATTCGGATCTTACGGAAACACCCGAAATACCTCCTGCCACCAGTAGTGTGATACCGTATACTAGTACATTTCGATAAGGTTGATCTTCAATGTCTAAACAGTCCTATTGATCAATTGCAATATTGTTTCCGGGTCGGGGCAGGTAGGCCTATTTTGTATAGAGCTAACTCTGCTTTTGAATTTTTAAATCTATAATCTTCACAGAGTCAGCTTTTCCGCCTTAATTCTATGCGTTTGTTCTGTATTTTGAACTTAAAGAGCAATCAAGGTGTGACAGATCAAAGGATTTTGATTTTAATGGACCATGCGCAACAGATTATTCGAATTCGAAGATTGATACGAATACCAAATAAGTTTTTACTGTCTGTGTTTTGTTTTTTTTCCTTAGAATCATTTTGAAAAGAATCTATTTTACTCCATGTTTAAAGCGGCCTCTTCGACATAGCACTGGATTCTTTGGCCATTACCAAACTTGGAAGCTCGTAATTGAAATAAACGCCGTAGCTCGTAATTGACATAAACACTGTAATGAGTTGACCTTGTAGGCTTAATATAAAATGATGTACGATCTATACAAACTTATAATTAGTCTGCTTAAATTCCAACTTTCGTTTTCATTCTTTTGGAACTATCTAGATTTATGTGACCTTGTCGAATTCAACTTTCGTTTTCAGTACCGGTCTTAACATGTTTTTCTTTAAATGCAAGTTAAAATGGTTGTTAATTTTCTTCTTTTTTCACAGTGTTTTAATTATTTGTGACGACTTTTAAGTGTGCTGTCTATAGTAGTCACTAGGCGGAAAAGTTAAGACGTGTAATTCTAAATGTTCAATGTATCAAGTATTTCCAAAGGCCTACTATCTTGAGTGTAGCAAGGGTTGCAACATCAGGGTCCGTATTCACCAACCATTCTTAAGAACATTCTTACCACCATCTTCTGTTACTTTCACAGTCAGAAAATCTTGAAGAATTAGACTAAGAACGTTCTTAAGAATGGTTGATGAATACGGACCCTGGTGTTTCCCTTTTCACTCTTTACCAACCGACATCATTTTAGACTTTACTAGGTTGGAGGCATTTGCAGCCGACAAAATAATTGGTGAAATCAGTGTTTTCAAAATGCCTTTAACAGCAGCTTCAAAAAAACTTTGGGGACCCCGTCCCCCTTCTTCGTTTATGATTTGCCTTGGTTTCGGCAAACGACGACACTAAGCCAGTCGGTATTAACATAGAGTACTTGCAACACATGCTTGTAATCCAAGGCGAGACCGAAACCCAGCAAGGCAATACTCTCTTAGTGGATTTTATTTTCATACCCACAACTACTGTGACAAATTCTTTTCTCATTCACTCGTGATTTTTTAAAGACTACGCTCATGTAGGAAAGCCGCCAGTGGCTTGGAAAAAGTGTAATATGAAGCAATGGCAAAGAAAAGTCCATAACTGCGTGGATAGGTGCACTGGCCGCTGTGATGTGAATGAAATAATATTGAAAGCGATTCTTAGGACCAAACAACCGACAGAATCGAGAGAGATTAGTATAAGTTGTCAGAACTTGTTTCTCAATCGATGTAAAATAAATATGTTTAAACTAAACTAAACTAAACAACCGACAGGTTAGTAGATGAATGTCTTTGGAGCAAACACCTTGGCAACAGTTTAGTAGATCTATATAGATGAATGAAATTGAATCTTGATTTGTCTCTCTTTCAAAAATAGGTACAAGGATAATAGCCGTGAAGACACAAGTATTATATACTCCAGTACTGCCTTATCCTTCATAGATGTATTGATAACACAGCCGTGGCTCCAGTTGTTACTAGCCTTCCCCCTCCCCCACAAGACTGTCATGCTTATGTTTTATTGTTGCAAAAATTATTAACATTTTACAGACTTCGAGAGACTACAGAAAACTAACCTCTTGAGATGCAGTGGTAGTAAACGTGGCTACAGACCTTACAAGCCTTCTACAGACTGTGTGCTTGCTTATTGATGTTGCCAAGTTAATAATAACATTCTACAGCTTCGTGAAACTACATCTGCTGTTGCTACAGTTGTTATTAACATGTTGAGGCGTAGTAGTTAGATATTACACCTGACTACAGATCTTACAAGCCTTCCAAAACATTGTGCTAGCTCATTAATGTTGATAAATTGATAAGGAAAACTCTATGTACTTAGTGAAACTACATCTGCCATGGATACAGTTGTGAATTACATGTAGAGATGGCGGCTAGACATTAGACGTGACTACAATTGTCACAGAGTTTGTCATAGCGTATGTAATATTGCAAGAGTTGTAATATCAACAATGAATTTTATTTTGCTACGTTTCTCAAACGATTGACGTCATTAGAAACCCTCCCCAAAAGTAAATATAATTATATTGCATTTGCAAAGAAACATCTACAGACATGGTGATAACATATTTCACGTGTAGTTTATATTTGAATATTTCAGATTGAACTCGCTGCAGACTAATTATGTTTCAAAATGCCAGTTTCTCAACATTGCTATGTGTGACAGCAATATCTCTCAAAAGACTATGATTACCCTGATTACCTACGACTACCCTGGCTAGTACTGTTCACAGGTTGTACCATCCCTTTCATTCTTGGAATCATTCTCTCTTACAGATCGTTTACATAAAACCACATGAAACTCTAACCCATAAAACCAAGTGAGGTAAATTGTACATTTACACTGTGCGAAGTAGCTAAAACCTTTGTCAACGCTGCTACGGTGATTGAATTCTGTATTTGGTATCGCTTAGATATTTTAAATTTTATGTCATCTAAAACCTGCTGCTTTGCATGATTTTATCAAAAATGGCCGGCCATCCATTTTTTAAGCATACATATCAACATTTAACGTAATTATTCTGCATGGAAAAAATTTAACCACCACTCCTTATTTTTCTTTAGTCTTTTTATTCTCAAGCACTACATTGTATCATATTTTAACACAGACGTGAGCATAAATGACCAAAGCTCACGATGCTTCATACAACATTCATTCTTTCAGATTATGTACCAAAAGTTGAAATCTTCTAAAGGCCTCGTGATAACTAGATACTTTATTTAGATATAGTCGCCATCGGTTATTTTTTCAGAGACCACCTGATACTGTAATTACAGAAGCGCTGTGCACAGTTTGTTTACCTGAACCATTTGGTAAGAGAACTGTAAACTTTGTTTATGATTAAAAATATTACGTTAGTAAATCTTCCATACAGATCTACCTCAACGATCTAATCACTGTTACTGACACTAAGATTTGAATATGTGTGACTTTGGCATATAGAGATTGTTAGAATTGGAAGCAATCAGAAAAAAAAATGCTGCGAAACGTTATTCTCTATAATTTCGTTTGTTTCAAAGACGAGATTAACTTTAAATTTAAGGGAAATGGCGTGTACTTTTTCATGGGAGGAAACAGTACCGGAAAATCAAGCGTGTTTGAAGCAATTCGTAATTGTCTCAAAACTGCAGACCTCACACAAGCGTCGTCTCGTTGCAACCCAAAGCTTGACGCATTTGCTGTGTGCTATTTTAGGAAAGGTATTTATAAGATTGCATCCATATACTTAGATGATGTTAAAAAGGAAAAAATTCGAAAGATTTCAATGATGACTGATGAACGCAACCACACAGTGCAAGTTTATGGTGTTAGTAGAAAAAGGACGATTCACAACGATTGTAAAATGTTTGGAGTAGAGCTACATGTAGTTGGCAAATTAGAGGACGATCTAAATTGGGTACAAGAAGTTAATGACTTTTTCCTTTCCCTCGAAAGAGGAGGTAAAGTCGACGTTATCCGTTTGTATAAATTGATATTTCCAGAGTTAAAGAATCATAAAACTGAAGAACCCTTATTCGATAAATTCATTGCAGAATATATATCAATAAAAATGACTCTGCCACACAGAGGTATCAATCCGGCACAGTCTACCTTTGCTGATGCCAATCAATTTTGGGCATCCTCTAAGAGCGCAGATGATTTGAGGTTGTATTTGGAGAAAGGTGACGATGGCGATCGCAAAGAAATACTTAATGTATTTGATAAGCTTTCAAACGGTGATGAATATTTACCGGTAAAGAGAGACAATGGTGAAATCGAAGTAAAAATTAGCGTTACCGAGAAAACGGTGCCTCTTCTCCGTTTGCCGGAAGCAGTGCTTGAAGGACATCTAGCCTCCGTTTTGTTGTGTGGAGCCACAAATTCAACATTATGTTTAGAAGAACCAAGCAGAGACATGGATAGGCAGGCAACAAAATTATTGTGTGATATTCTCAAACAAATAGACAGTCAGAATAAACTCGTAATTATTGCTACGCATGACCCTTACTTTACAAGACCCTGGAACCTGTCAAAAAGTTACATTTTTTCTGGGAAGGGGAATGAATGCAGGGTTTTTAATGGCAATGATTTACTAAATATGAGAAGTGGAGAAATTACTGAGAGGGTAAAGAGGTTTATAACAAGTTATCCCATTAGTCTTATTTGGTTCTCCAAGAGAGTGTTTCTGGTTGAAGGGGTTTCTGACCTTATTTTTGTCGAAGCGATTCGAGATGTTATTGTGGGGGGGTCAGACAATATCGGGGTTGGTCTTCTACAATGGGCTGGGTTGACAGCAGATCCCTTTTTGCGTCAGCTCCGCGAGTTCTTATCGTCTTTGACAATAATAAGCCTAGGTGGCGAAGGGGATAAAAAGAAAGCAGAGATAGTCTGCAATTTTTTAGAAATGAATGGTAATCGTGGGCAACCAGTTTCGCGTTACTATCTGTTAGATCGTGATACCCATATAGGCATCAACAAAAGTCTTAATCTGACCTTAGACACGGATAATCCCTTGTTCACTGAATTAGCAGAAAGAGGAGTTTTTATTTGGAGTGATGACTTAGAAATAGAGGTTGCACTGTTTTGCCAGTCGGAAAATTTGAAGGATCTTCTCACTGAAAACTACGTACCTGTTACGAATGACGAACAATTTCAGATAAAACGGAGAAAGAAAAAAGGAAAACAAACTGGAAAGCTTTTTCTAGAGTCACCCCATATCACAGAAGTCAACATACACAGAATTGTTACAGGGATATTGTCTGCTTTACATTTGGACAGGAGGCAACGGAGAGAACATAAGGAAGGAGGTACAGTGCCGACGTTTCTAAAGTTTATCATCATAGCTATGCTTGAGAGCAATGGTCAAGGCGACAGATTAAAATGGGACGGGGAAGATTTTAGAGTTTCTATCAAGAGTGTAAAACCCACCACGTAAATACACAAGTCGGCTAAATGTTTAAGCAAAAAGGAGAAAAAACGTCACTAGATCAAACATGCCTTTATCAAGTACATGTCACGTGATTTCGCATTTGCAGAGTTACAGGTCCGATGTCTGCGGTATCAGCCCGAGACCCTTCAAGTAATTTTGCAAAGGCAGAGTTGAAGGTCCAGAGTTTACAGTTTAGCCTCGATTCTGTAACCCTGCATATACGTTGATTAATGACAGTCTTACTTAATAGCGGCCTTAATTTCGCGTCCATTTTGGACTTGATATTGAAGGTGTCATCCTTAATTTGTTTGATTTTAGCCGAATTGTTTTCTTTTGTATTGGCCGAGTTGTTGATATTGGCAAGGACTGTTATTTGGTACTGGACGGATGACTTTCGCCTTGTAATTGGAATAGCAGTTTGTTAAATGTCAATTTTCATTCTAATGGAGGGAGAGGGGGTCCCAACGAAAACGCACTTGTCTTATTATATGATACTTTGATTTCCGGATTTCGGGGATGTAAGCCGTTTACAAGAAAAGTCAACGTTTCCAGATCTAACCACGAGAAGGTCTCCACATTTGGAACCTTTAATTTATTTATCTATTTTTTAACTTATTTATGTATATTTTTTCACTATTTATGTTAACCTAACTTTAACCCTATCCTCTATTATATTTACATGTGCACAACCTCGCACTCTAATTTTCCATAATTGTAGCCTTAAGGACTATTAAGGATTAAACTAAGTGCCTATTTTAATTCCAAACGACAATATCCACACATTTAATCAGGATTGTGTTTTGCATAAATGCTGTGCAATATCAAACCGGTCCCATTCACGAATCCGATAACCACATTTTTACCAAAATTCCGGGGGGTGGGGGTCCGGGCCCCTGGTTCCCCCCCCCTCCTCCGGATCTGCGCATGTAGTGCTAAGCACACCTTCTGCTGTTTTCGTCGATAGTGTTGATCAAGATACGACTGCTGTTTGAGGATAGCTACAAAACGGACTTTCTAATCTTTCATCTACAAAAATCCGCCACTAAGTGGGACTGAAGGAGCGGACAGTATACAGCTAGATCAAACTGCAGAGTATGTGCCGTGTGATCTTTGATACACACTGTATAATGAAAAAATATCCCCCTCCCCCCTAAGAATCACTTTGAACTTTTTGGATTTACAATATCGGCTTGAAAGTTATGTTTTTAAACTTACCTAGTAAACTGGGTGTTCAATATAGTGTATAGAAAACTTGAAAGTGCTTTGTTTTGATTCTTCTGATTTAGAATTAAATCATTTGTTTTTAATTAGCAATTGGTGCTTTTGAAAGGTTGTCTAGTTATAATGCCATATCAAAACTCCTTGTAAAATACAGATAGATACAACTAGATACATTTTTCTTTGCAATCCGATAAACTTGACGTTTGTATTGAATAAAAAGGAGTAATTTGGGGCGTTGAAATGATAATATTGATTAATATAATATCTTGAATAACAAATCGAGATGTTACACAAACGTAACAAGTACTTGAACAATAAATGGAGTCTTAATTGGAAGCCGCTAGAAAGCGGCTTCCAGTAGGAATGCACCTAAACTATTTATCATGTAGATGATCGATAATTATTCGATTGGTCATTATTTTAGGAAAAGGGGGGGGGGGGTCTCACCCTATATGAAATTTACATAGGGACCTGCCCCCGCCCAGAATTTTATGAAAATTTATGTGAAGGTAGTGTATTACATGAGGATTATATTACTAAAAAGAAATTTCTTCCATCTACCACAGTTTTTGATTTTTTGAATTTTTTAGAATTTTTGATAAAAAATGGGTGTGCCTCAATTAAAGGAGCCCACAGTCCTTCTGATTTTTGATTTGCTGACCAAATTTGTTCCTAAAATAATGCTTATTAATCTCCAATCATGTATGAACCTTTAGTTTATATTGTTATATTGAACAAAATTGACCATATCAATTTTTGATTGAAGTGACCCCCAAATTTTACATTTGTAAAATATTTTGAACAAATTGAATTGTTATTTTCACCATGTTACAGTTCTTGTCAACCTATGAAATTGATATTGAATTTGACCACAAATATGCTTGTTCTTATCCTAAAATATCAAGAAAAAATAAAACCGGTAACATAGTCTTTTTTTAATTTTAGTCTTAATGGTCAAATTTTCTCTCTCAAAATGTAAAATTCACATTTTTTTTTAGTTTTGTTTTAGGGTTTTTATTATTGTTTATTTACGCATGTTTATGATTTGTGCGATGTTCTGGTATAAGAAACTTCGCATACAATCAAAAGATAATGCTTTATTTACCAAAAAGAGTTTTTGCAGAAATAATAGCACCTTGTTGAACACCATAAAGAAAATCAAAAATAGCAATATTAAAACTCAATTGAAAGTCTGATAATGAAAATAGATCAGATGTTATCTATTAAAACTGCTCCTATGCGGACTTCTGAGGAGTTTACTATTACTCGGTGCAAACAGATAATTTAACACTACTTATTAATGATTTTTATTTTGTTTCACTCTCATTAAGCCAATTCTATACATCTTTTCCATATGATACCACAGAGGCCTTGAATCTTTTTGCATGTGGTAGTGCCTCTAACGATGGTTCATAAGCCATGCAACCGAGGTAGTAAAGAATACTGGCAACATGTGCGCACATTCCTATTGTCCTCTTGCCAGAAGGACAGATACAATAATAGTCCTTAACTGGGTCAGTCGTATCAGTCTTCTCATACTGAATCCAGACATTGTACTTGGTTTGAGATTTATGTCTGGATTGTATCTGTCCCCGTATCAGATCATCTGAATGTTGATACACCTAGATCTGATAGTCCCCGTCATCAGTTGTGTGCTCTTCAATATAACCTGGGGCTTGTTTAAGTTGATATGTACCACATGCCACTGTTTCAAGATATTCCATTTCAAGCTGTGGAAATTGAATATCAGAGGCGTCAAGCTTCTTCCACTCTGCCTTACATCTTTTGCTTAGAGATGGCTCACCCTTAACTCTTTTAGCCAAGAGACTTTCATGAGTCAATCTGGACTGCATGCGGAATGCAAGTTTCTGGTCCCTTGCATCTCGCTGTGGATTGGGCATATAAATTGGCCCCCTCACGCCATTCAGACAAGCAGACACAGTCCTTACCAGGTCACCAATTATAGGAATGAAATGATTAGAGTTTAGTTGATCCTTAAACATGTGCCACTGTTTAAGGCGCCCATGGTAGCTCTCGACTACCCAACGGGTCTTTGTACACTGGCGATCAGTGTTGGCTTCAGGACTTTCATGTTGGGATTGACCTGCCTTTAGGTAAGATGGCATTCGTGGCTCATAGCCAGAGGATTTCAGCAGATCGAGAACATCTCTGAATCCCCGATCGACAATAAAATTGTCAGTTTCCTGAAGCCATGTTTTCAACTCTGTAATTGCCTCTGTAATTTTGGCATCATTTTCTTTGCCAAAGAAAGGACCAATGGTGTCCAGTACATAGCCATTAGGCAACACAATACTCATGAACTTAACCAAGTTCCGTTTCTTTTGTCCTGAATATGAGGACCTCTGCAGCTTATGGTCTGAGCTTTTAGGGATGTAAATATATGTCCCATCTAAGATGAGGGTAATCTTGTCCCCATAGAAACACTTGGTGAAAGTAGTGTTATGATTTATAGCTTCAGCACGAGTCATGTGCCCTGCACCAAGATACTTTGGGACAACAGTTTTGCTCAGAGCCTCAAGAAATGCATGAAATACTCGAGATACTGTTGGCTTTGGTACACCACATAGGGTACTAAGTTGTGGCCAAGATATGTTGGTTTTAACTTTTGCCCAGAACAAAACAATAGCATTATGTGTTGACATACATGACAATGCTGGCAAGTTAGTGACACAAATATCATGTATTTGTTTCAGTTCGGCAAGGTTCCACCCAGTCCAAGCTTTGCAGTCTTTATCTGTGAGACGTGCAAAGTCAAGTCTGGGAAGTGGACCATGTTCTGATGCAGAATGTGATATTAAAAGTAGATCATTGATGATCTGATCTGCTCTGTTTGAAAGACGTTCAGACAGTGGGGAACGATTGGACAATTCAACAATAACATCTGGATGCAGGTCATCTCCTATCAAATGTTCTGGGCAGATTCTTGTATCTTCAGGGCACCAAAGTTTGTGGAAAAACATAAGCTGTTGCTTTGCTAATTCAGGTAAAGATACCAAACCAGAATCTATGTATTGCAAGCAAATGGTGCATTTTCTGTGTGACGCAGAACCATAAAACAATTGATCAAGTTTCAAAAGAGGTAACTGATTTGAAGCCGGTACAGATAAAGGAGTCGTTTTCTGATCATTATCAATGACATCATTACATTCCTCTGCATCATCGTTATCAGAATCATCATCAACATTTTCCATATTTCCGTTACTAGCAACGTCCATTTCAACATCTTGCTCGTTTATAACGTTGTTAGATTCTTCATTGTCATGTGGATTAGTGGTATTATCTTCAGTCTTCCTTTCATATTTTTTAAAGCATTTGTAGCAGAGTTTTGCTTCATTTAGATTAGAAGCTACATCAACCCCATCTGATTGTAAGGAATTGAGTAACCACCCATACTGTGGCAAAAGGATATTCCTTGCAGACTTTGCAGCAGACTTAGTTTTATCCCTGAACCTTACTGAACAACCTGGTCCAATGCACCTATCTCCCATTATGGAAACTGATGTCAAAGCTTATGTTTTAAGCTACAATCTGCTGAGGACTTCTTGTCCAAATAATTGTATCAAAGTAAAATGTATGAAGATGTATAAACAATAAAGATATAAAAAATGGTGTATAATATGTACAATGGTTATAAAAAGTTCATTAATACTTCTCTAGAAAATGAATAACTACAATGAGATATCAAAGAACTGCCTGTCCTATGAACAACCTACTAAGGTGTAAATACATGTAATTAGACTTCTTGTCCTAAGTTTTACAAATAGTAAAATGTGTGAATACCACAATGGAATTACCCAATTGATGTATAAATAATACAAAGTGTAAATTGATATGAAAAAGAAACACTGATATAAACAAGAGGACAATAACCAAAGCTCAGAGAACCAAAGAGAGTGGAATACAGCTAAATAATGCTTAATCTTTTCTGTCACCCTTTTGTGAACTTCAGCCTTGACTGCAAATTGCTGAAGTCAAAAATGTATAAACAACTTTTAATAGAATTAAGTCTGTATTAATGTAGCTATGTTTTTTCAATTATTGGCAACTACAAAAGCTTGTATCAAATATGACAAAACATAGACTAAAATACATGTAATAAGTAAACTACTCTCTTAGCTGATGAAGTGCAACAAGGCAGAATGAAATGTTTCAATTAGAAAGTAGTTTAGGCATGAGTGTTACACTAGCGTTTAAAATGTGACTTTTGGAGTTACAGAAGAAAGCAGTTTCAATGAAATACCAGTATGAGTACATGTACTTTTTGAAAAGCTATACAGTCAGACTTTGTTCAAAGAAATGAATTGTGTATGACTGCAGAAAACGGTTAACAAATATAGGAGTATTGTATAATGATGTAGAAGTGTTTTCTTGTTCTTTTCTGTTTAGTGGAAAGTGAATGTAATTGATAATCACTTTTAGTCTTTGTAGCCAGTATCAACCTCAAGGAAAAACAATTTGTTGATATCACGATGACTCTTGTTAAAACCATTCATATGTATAAAGAAAATCATCATTAAGGATGTTCAAATATATAAAAAAATATAAAATATGTTTTCAGACACAAGTATGTTTTGCTGACAGTTTTTTAATTCAAACTTCAAAGTTGTTGATATAGGTAACCTTACTAATTGCCAGGTACTGCCAGACCATTAACGTATGCACGAGTTGCATCTAGATGGTGTTAACAATATTGCTATTAGTATAATAATTGATTTACTGGTTGTCATCTGCATGTCTTTGTTAAGACATGCATATATCTATGGTAAAAGTGGAGCACCCTGTCTAATACTCTTTTAATGATAAGCCACTTTCTTCAGATGATTGTCCTATTGAAAATTAGAAGTGTAGAATATATTTTGGGATGAAAGGAATATTTATTAAATAAAAATAATTTGTGAATTGGTGTTTTTTGGGGTTTATTTTCATACATGCTACTTTCTTCGGAAAATATCTGTATAATTACTGCTATACCTTTACAGAAGTCTGTTTCTGTATGTGAATCTTTCATTTATCATAGTTAGTTATGCAAAAATATCGATATTATTGCATTAGAAAGTGTTTTGGTAACCATAACACATTTTAGATGGACATTAGATTTTTGTCCAAAACACCACCTTTGCTCATATCATGCATAATATGAGATTGTTACCGGTTTTCAAATTTTATAAAATTTTGTGTGTATTATGTAGACATACAGGGCCTACTTTCCTAGCAATTTCATAGGTTGACAAAGACTAGAACTACCATAAATGTTTTGTTGAACTTTGTGTTTGGAAAATTTCAGTGTCAATTTAATCCATACTTTTTACATTCAAGTTTTTAAAAAACAGTCAAGTCAATACCTATAATAGCACAATTTGTATCTAATATCTCTATAAGGTGTACCTTTACTATTCATGTTAAAGTTTTAGGAAAATAATGAATTTCGATAACTTTGGACTTAGTTTTTTCAAGGCAGGTACCAGCCAAAACTAGGAGTACCCCAAGGTGCCCTCCTGAGACCTACATGTCTTATTTGAAGTAGATAAATACATTTTTGCAGTTCATAGGCCAAAGGCAATTCGCTTGCAAAGTATCAAGAAAATCCATGCGTGGGCGCAAATGAGACCCCCCCCCCCCTTTCTAATAATGTCGTGTTGTTGTGACAGAATTACTCTTTCTGAAATATTCAAACAGACCTACTTGAAAATCAAGCCTGGTTTTCTTGCAGTTTATTCCCAAATAACTATAAAAAATACAGAAGAATAAACATCCTTTAATTAGTTAGTTCCCCAAAGTTTTCACACTTACATGATTCTTTCTATTTTCCCAAAGATCGAAGTTCTTATGCTTGCCGTTTGTCACATAATCAGACGCAATTTCAAGTACAAGTTTTTCGTCTAATCTTAATCTGTAAGGAATAAAATGGCGATTAACCTTTGATCAAAATCGAAGAACAAAGAGGAGTCGATGTCAACTATTTATAGAATACTCGCGAAGAGATAACTCCTTTTTCTTCCCTTCGTCGACACTTTATGAGCATTAAATAGTGAATGTATTTACTATATTGTGTGTCGAACCTGTTACGATCAGACTGTTTGTGCAAGGCAGCGTTGTCCTGATCTACAAAACCAATGAAAAATGTATGGATCATGATGTAGCCTATATGACTACAGAAATTATCATGGTGGTGCCTGGTGCTCTAAGGGTGAAGCTACTCAAAAATGGCAGGAATAGATGAAGATCAGACAGCACATAACCTGTGTAATAGTTTTAAATATTCTATAAGATATCGTAAACATGAAAAAATCGTTTTTGTTTTCTTTACACAGTGTATTAATTTCGTTTCGTTGAGTCGAAGGGATAAAGTTATTAAAAAAACCTATTACTGTACAAATACAACTTTTTACGTAGCTGCTGGTGAAAGGCATGTAATAGCTCTTGAAATTTATTTTAGAAGTTTTATAGGGTTGTACAAGGGCTATGTACAAATAGGTTCAAACTACTGTTCATCAAACGAAGTATGAATAGTAATATAGTTATTATGTCGTGGCTAAATAGATCCAGATCTTTACAGACTTAACAGATGATTTTTTTGCGTGTGTGTGGCTGCCATTTCAGGAGTAAATGAAACCTAGTTTGTGCCAACTGTGCAGGCTATGATTAGAATAATTTTGGAGATGTCATGCAAAGTTTTTGTTTCTGGAGTAAAATTGTAAAGATTCATTGTGTTGCAAGCGTACTAAGATACTTTTTGACAAGCAGAAAGATCATGCTTTAGAAATAAGTTGTATTTTTTCTTTAAATGAAACCTAAGAAGAGATCACTGATAGAAATGTAAAAACATGTACAAGTAAACATCATTATGTAAATAACGATAAATACCATTTCTGATAATTCGTAACTTAAATAATTATTCCGTAGTATTGCCTTTGATGCCGCTACAGAAGTTTTCTTTCTAAGATCCACTCTCTTGCACTCCGGATCATTCGCATTCACCTCTGTAGTGGGCTCAGAAAGTAGTCCGTCATTACGTCATATTTTTGTCACATGACCATAACTCAAAATGGCGACACAAAAGTCGATGAAAAAATGACCAATATCGATTGTTTCGTGTGCTGTTCAAACAGCATGGGACCAATCAGACTAAGTGATAGGAAATGCACAAAAGAGGGATTTTCTGAAAAGCCTAAATATCTTTAAAGGACGATAAATTGATTTTTAATCTTACAAACTTAGATCCACCTGTGTGTCAAATCAGTTGTCATCATCCATGGGCGCAGCCATTTTTGTTTAAATTGGTGTAAGATTCTGATAAGTGAAGAAGCTCGAAAAAAATAGTTCCATTTTATACAGGTAAATTCATCAGTTTGAACGCACCTATAATGTATCCAGAATCATATTTCCTTTGTCTACCTTATAATTTTACACATGAAACAGTTAAACAGTAACAAAACATCTTTTCCTCGGTTTGACAAGATTCTTGTCATTTAGCCCATCGCAGAGATGTTTGTGAGAAAACGAACGACAACTCTGCTCGGAGATTGTCTAAGATCATTTTAATAAATGAAAAATGCGGCACTTAAATGCCACTTTCTCCATTTTCAAATTTTGAGTGGAAATTTGAAAATTCCAATGCTTTAACTTTTTTTTTTTACATAAACATTACCACTTTATAATGATACTAATATCAAGATTATTTAAGATTCCTCTCTAAACTTATGTCTATTTTTATTAGAATTTGAATACATGTACATATATTTTCTTTTTCTTTTTTCCTTATATTTTAGTACCATTTTGTCATGATTTTCAGTTGTTGTGTGTTTGTGTGTGGGGGTGGGGGGGGGGGGGAGCGAGGGTTATAGGTTAAAAACATAAAAAAACAATGTGATCACAGTTTCTCAAGAGAGTCACTATTTCTGAAATTGTCCACCAAAAGATTGCGGCTTCTATGATGCTATGCATCAAAAATTTGTCTTGTATTACATTGGCATGCTCTTGAACAATGAACGGAGATACATGTATCATGTTACATTTATTTGACCTATGATTAGAAATACTATATATATGTCACGTATATCTAAACAATGAATGAAACTATTATGTAACAGACTTTTACGACAAATGGGAATATTATGACACATCCTCTTGAACAGTAGATGGATCTATATGTGGATTACAAATACTATAACAGCGAATAGATTCTCAACTCTGAAACGTTTATATTATTTTGTAAACATGTGCATGTAAATGAGTGGAGGCATTATATACAAAGTTACGTGTACTTGAACAGGAAATGGTGGATATCAGGACATTTACCCCCTGGATATCTGCCCCCCCCGGACTTGTGCCCCTGGACTTTTGCCCCCCTTAGGACACCTGCCCCCTGGACATCTACCACTCGGACATTTGCCCATGTAGGACATCTGCCCCCTTAAGACATTTGCCCCCGGATCATTTGCCCCCTGGACATCTGCCCGGACATTCGCCCCCTTAGGACACCCCCCGGACATTTTCCCTGGTAGGACATTTACCCCGTAGGATAACTGCCTCCTGGGAAACGATAAGCCTCTTCTAAATGATGTTGAAGAACTAATAATATCCTGAATTTTGCTTTATTTTTCGTAAAATGCAAAAAAAGAATTTTCATCGGGGTTTACAGCAGGCGTGCCAGATGAGTAACTGACTCTATAGTTGTCATACTGGAAGTTTGATATTAAAGCTGAAATGAATTAATCAGCCGAAGATTTTCAGCAAAATAGCACTTAATGATACAACAGCTGAGAAGTCTTTTTCATAGTGCCGGCAAAAATTACCATGCACAATATACATGTATATCTCAAAGTTGCTTTTTTGAGATTGTCCGTTAAAGGAGCTCGACGTCCAAGTTGTAAACAAACTGAGGGGGCAGATGTCCAGGAGGCAGATGTCCAAAGGGGGCAGATGTGCAGATGTCCGGGGGCACATGTCTGGGGGCACATGTTTTAAGGGGCACATGTCCTAGGGGGGCAGATGTCCTAGGTTGGCAAATGTCCAGGGGGCAAACGTCCAGGTGGCAGGTGTCCTGGGGGGGGGCAAAGAAATGGAGATATTAAGCTACAAGTAATTATATATATGGTATATATACTTGAACAATGATAGATAGATAGATAGATAGATAGATAGATTGATTGATTGATTGATGTTTTACGCTGCTTTCAACATTATTTCAAGTATGCCACAGCGAACTTGACCAATGAATGAAGATATTACGTCATGTGGACTTAAAAAAAAAATGAACAGATTTATTTTATTCATGCACTTGAACACTGAATAGACATATTGTATCAGGTATTCTTGAGTGATTGTTTTTTACCCATTTCAACTTTATTTCAGTCACATCATGGGAACTGTTCACGTTTTCATGCATTTACTCACTTTCACTAGAACTTGGCTAGTGCTGTAAAGTCCCTTGCCCAAGCATACTTCCATCAAAAGCCCAGAGCTTTGAGTGAGAACATATACTAAATCAAAATATGTGGAAAAACTAAATTAAGTTTCACTTACTTGAATAATGGTTAAAGGTACTTAGTACAAGTTACATAACATAATACTCGAACTATGAATGTGGATATTAATGATTACATATACATGAACATGTTCTTGAACAATGAAAGCAGATATTTTTTAGTACATTAATGTACTTGATCAATGTTGTACTCATCAATTAGTATATACATGTAGACTTGAAAATTGAATGTTGATATTTTGGAGTACGTGTATATGTACTTGAACAATTTATGTAGTCATTAATTGAAATATAGAAATAAACAATGAATGTATGTAGATATTATTGAATACCTATATATGAACTTGAACTATGAATCTATATAATAATTAGTACATATGAAAAGTACATTTACTTATACAATGAGTGGAGATACATGTATTAATGAGCACATATGTGTACTTGAACTTTAAGAGTAGATATTATGTGGTATTTACAGAGAAAATCATGAAAAGAAGATTGCTGTTTTATGTCAGATGTACTTGATCAACAAAAAGTGATACATGTGCTTTAATTAATCTGCTTTAAAGAATGGACTAAAATGAATTCAGAAGAATGAATAACTTGATGAAGAGAATAGGACTATTTGTGACTGTTACCGTGAAAAAAAATGTTCTCAGAATATCCTGGACCCTCACGGTAATCACCAACCATTCTTGATAACGTTTCTGGTCTAATCTTAAGAGTTTTCTAGATTAAACTACATTTCTTTATAAATGTATGGACTTCTCTTATGTTTTATTAGCTTTTATCATTTTATTCAAACGACGGTTTAAAACACATTTGCTGCTATGATATTAATCATTTTCGTAAATGGATGACATTAAAGATACAAAATTATTGCCTGAGAACAGAGTGGACGAAATTCGATTTGATATTGGCGAAATTCGCCAACGCACCAACGAAAGAATCATATAATTTTATTTAAGCTGATAATGCAATTGAGAAATGAATCCACTGACTTGGTTATGATCAAACAAGGGTGTTTCTGAAATGAACCAATACTAAACTTGTAAAAACAACATTTGTCTACAAATAACGATGAAAATATTAACAAAAGTATTATTGTCTACAATCAAATCAGGAATATTAAAACATATTTCTGCTTCTTACACGGATATTTCTCAGTAGATTAGATACATTTAATGGCATTATCCAAATTTACATGCATTTTACAAATTTAAGTTATAGAAATGAGTAGATTCTAGCACTTAATGAAAGTATGAAATCTTTGTTACCGATACATTATGCAAAGGTAAGTTTCTTTTTATAGAGAAAGTTCAGCAACAAATTACCTTTTTATTATCTTAGGAACACAATCCGTAACAAAGAAACAAATGTACAAATACATAGCAGAAATACAAGGACCGGGCAGGCTTCGAACCTAGAATAGGCCCAGCCGGACGAAAGGCCAGCACCATAACTACTGAGCTAAAGAGAATTCTCCATAACGCAGTTGTTAGGTAATGTATTTAAACCAGGATAAATTCATGCATGAAGGAGTGGTCTCCCGTAACATACAAATGTACCCTCATAAAGTCATAAATTTATGGATGACTCAAACCCTTGTTAGGTAGAAAGTCCGATTCTCGACAGCAAATTTGATTAATGGCTCAATCGCCAATCCTGGACGAGTCCCCATCTTACGAACAAGTCCGTGACAAAGAAACAAATGAACAAATGCACAGCAGAAATCCATGGACCAGGCAGGAACACCATAACCACTGGGCTGAGGAAAATATTATCTCTAAAGCAGTTGTTGGGTATTGTATTTAAACCAGAATGAAGCCGTGCATAAAAGTATGGTCTCCCGCGACACAACCCCTCTTAAAGTCATCATTTATTGATGACTCAATGCTTTATTTAGAAAATCTATTTTTGGACAACAAATGGGATCAATGGCTCACTGGTCAATTCCGTACCCTCTCGCATCATACGAACAAAGTCCGTAACAACGAAGCAAATGCATAGCAAAAATACAGGAACCGGGCAGGTGTCGAACCTAGAACACCCTGACGAAAAGACCAATACTATAACCACTGAGCTTAAGAGAATTCTTCTTAACGCAGTCGTTAAGTATTGTATTTAAACCAGGATGAAGCCATGTGAAGGAGTAGTCTCCCGTAACAATTACACTGCGAAGAAATCTCCCGTGATTTGATTGGATAATATGCTCCGAACATATATATCATTTACAGTGGAAAATCCACTCTTTTTTTTTTTTGCACTACGGATCATTCCCATTCACCTCTGTAATGGCCTCAGAAAGTAGTCCGTCTACAAGTGATATTTTCGTCACATGACCATAATTCAAAAGGGCGACACAAACGCCGGTAAAAGAAAGACCAATATCGATTGTTTTGTGTGCTGTTCAAACAGCATACAGCTAATCAGACTTACTGGTAGAAAATATGAAAAAGAGGGACTTTTTGGAAAGCTTAAATGTCTTTTGAAGGATGATAACTTGTTTTTTAATCTTACAAACTTAGATCCATCGGTGTGTCAAAACTATTGTCATCATTCATGGGCGCAGCCATTTTTGTTACAATTGGCGTAAGATTCTGATCATTAAAAAAGCTCTAAAAAAATAGTTCCATTGTATACAAGTAAATTCATCAGTTTGAATGCACCTATAATGTATCCAGAATCATATAAAATTTCCTTTGTCTACTTTATAATGTTACACATGAAACAGGCAAACAGTAATAAAACGTATTTTCCTCGGTTTGACAAGATTCTTGTCATTTAGCCCATTGCAGAGTTGTATGGTGAGAGTAACGAACGACAACTCTGCTCGAAGATTGTGGCAAATCACCTGTAAAAGCAGTTTCCTTATAGGGAGCCAAGTATATATGAAGTAAGTACGTGTACTCTTTCAACACAACATTCAAATTGGCGGCATCATTCGGTCGATGATAAGAGCCACCCACAACACAGACATACTGAGTAGCCTGCACCATATTGTTACTGTTTACCCCTTGATGGTTGTCATTAAAACGAAAGGAATGAATATTTTTTTTTTTTAAATAAATGAATATAGAATTTATCGTAGATCTCATTAAGTTCTATCGTTTGATGTCATTCTAGAATAAATACACGGGGTGGGGGTGTTGTTAATTTTAGGAGTCATTAAGTTCGTCAGGTAAGCAAACACTCTCTTGCACTACGGATCGTTCCCATTGAATGGTGAGAGTAACGAACGAAAACTCTGCTCGGAGACTGGTAAGCAAATGCATTGTGAAGTGTCGAAACTCATACATTGTGTATAACTTCAAAAGGATAACCCAATGGTTGTTTCGGGCAAAAAGGGGTCGTTCATGTTTGCCAACAAATCATCAAAGTGCACAGTTACTTACCTTGAAGTTGTTTAAATCCATGTAAAAGTGCGACGAATGTATATCGAAGTGACTGTTCAAATCATTATTTAAATCGTATGCACCAAACTGCACGTTTTACCAAGATTGTAGTGAGGTCAGTTTCCCCTGACGTCAGTTTTCTTTGAATTGCTCAAGGCACTCAGACGGGAAATACTAAATTTCGCCAGCGTACTCAATTTTAAAGACCATAAAACTGGGATATTTCGCTTAACAATGGTATTAAAACCTTGCAGTATAATATATTCGCCGTACGTCAGGTGTGACACTACCACTTTATAAGAGTCACCAAAAACACGAAAGAGTCGAAAAGTTTTCATAGAATTTAATATCAGTCAGGTTAAACAAGCCAGCTTTCTGTGTTGCGCTCTCACTCTAGATCTTGTCCCGTTCTCTTGCTCTCTTGGTTTCGTTCTCCTCGCTCGCTCATCTCGCACGCATATTTATGTGGACGGACGTATCACGTGCCGATTATACCACACGCCATGGGATCATGTATTTCACTTGATACCCAGGGCATGTATAATATCAAAGTACATCTCCAAATATGTATTCATGGCTGCAAGTTCGTACCTACGCCGAAGGTCATAGTGTTACAACGGCTGTGGCGAATAATTACTCTCTTGCATGACCACGGACAATTCCCATCCTCGGATACCCCGGTGTCTCCCTATTTGCTACGCTACATCGATCCCTGGGACAATTGACTAATAAAACTTTGAATCAGCCGCCGAAAATCGATACGAAACGTCATAGCGTACAGTCCACTCGCCCATCACAAAATGATGATGGAACCAATGAAAAGCCAGCATTCGGCCAGCGGTAAAGTGAGGGAAATTCAATTAATTGTCCCAGGGGTCGATGTAGCGTAGCAAATAGGGAGACCCCGGGGTATCCGAGGATGGACAATTCCTATGTATGCCTATGGTGAGAGTAACGAACGACAACTCTGCTTGGAGATTGGCGAATAACGTCGCCACCGCGCCTACGACTCAAGGGGTGTGGGTGGGGGCGTGATTCACTACGACCGTGAACAAGTTTCCCTTTCCCCTGCCACCTGACCGAAGAACTAAAAATAAGCGTGAGTCCACCGCGATACCTTCGATCTAGATCTACATGACATTTTCTTTTTAAACTTTGCAGATACAAGACTCATCTTGTCTCTTGGGATTACAGTAAATAGAAACGTGAATCACTGTGGCTCTGTGCTCGTTTCTGAGAGATTTGCGGTTGAAAAGGGTATCTACGGTTGCCAAATTCAGGTTCAAAGCGCCTTTCTTTCATAGTAGGTTAAACAGGAAAATTACAGGAAAAATATACATAATTTTTTATGCAAATTCATATATTTTTGCACAGAAATTTTTTTATAAAAGCCTGGTTTTGAGCATGGTAAATGTACAAATATGCTTGTTATACAGACATTACATTAAAAAGGGAGATAATTTGATCGAATTGAGGGTTAGTAAAAAAAAATACATACTTTGTAAGGGACAGGTTTTTTCTTGAACTTTCCATACTTATAGTGGTTATAACTATAAACAATAAGACAAAATGAAAATAGTATCTTTAGCCGGGTATATAATACGGTGCTTATTTCGACAGAAAACAAGTTTGAAGGTCACTAAGGAGTTTTTCCCCCCACGGAAAAAAGATAAAAGCAGTGCAAGACATAATGGGAAAAGGAGATATTACTTAGATTTCTCCTTTTTTTCAGCAATATTTTCATCGTGAAAACTAATATACTTCCGCCGCGTTGAATTTTCTGCCTATGTTTCTTTGTATAATGTGGTATGCCGTGTCAGCAGTCAGCGGCATTTAATTATTTCACGGTGACAGTTCAAATATAGGCCTACTTGTGGGAAAAGGAGAAAATGCTGGTAACCAGCATTTTCTCCTTTTCCCACAATGTTTTCTACCCTATCATAGACAGAAATCATTTTTTCAGCGAGAGTTGACTTGTCGTCTGCAAATGCTTTCAATTTGGTCTAGTCCAAAAGTTTGTTGTTTTGGAACGGGTTAATTCGGTAAAAAGTATCCCATTTTAACTCAATGATCCACATATAACATGCATTGTACATTTACCATGCTTAAAACTAGGTTTTTATATAATTTTTGTGCAACAATATATGAATTTTCACTAAAATGATGTATAATAGTATAATTTCTCTAATTTTCCTGTTTTACTGATTATATTTATAAGGTGCTTTAAATAATTCAAACATACTCTACTTTGGAACTGAATATACCTTTATCAGTGGCAAATATCTCAGAAACGAGCGCAGTGACCGAATCTTTTTTTTTTATTGTAATCTCCAAGAAACACGAGAGCTTTTTATTTGCAACGTTTTTTTTTTCTAAAAAAAAATCTGTCCATTAGAAAAATTTGTAATATGTATAGACGCTGTTAACCGGTGAAGCCAAGGACTACACATACCCTCTATTAATGGTTTCCGCTATCAAACAACTACTGAATTTATTTTATTTCTTCTGGTTTGGCTATCAAACATTTCAATATTAAAAAGGAAAAAGGTATACCTAATGAAATACTTTGTAATGTGTTTTTCATCTTTGTACGGATGTGATTGTAAATATTTTTATGACGATAAATTCCATTCTCACTAGAGTCACTGTTTTTAACTAGCATAGCTTCCGGATATCACTAGTATTCGTCTAAAGTGTGTTGATTAATATGTAGGTCAGGTTTTGGTTTAAAGACAAATCATATGACTATTGTTTTCTACCACAGCCATGTAACCTACTTTTTATTATGTTTATTTCATAGTTTTTGTACGTATAAATCGTAAATTTTTGAAGTATGTCATGTCATGGACAGTTACAATTTCAGACAGGTCCTAAAAAGATGCAGGTTTAGGTCTACCTTTAGTCTGAAGGTGTCTGCTCCGATGCTATTTTTATTACTGTTCTTCGCATACCATGAATGCGAAGACCAGTCACAAAAATAGCATCGGATCAGACACCTTCAGACTGAAGGTAGCTTAGGTCCTGTGTTCGGTATTGAATGGTTGATGGTCAGATATGTTTAGCTCTAGAATTTTTATTTTCTGCAAATAATTTTTAGATCTTACAGGATGCCGAAGAAACAGGTTAGAAATGCATTTTACTTCTTCATGAAAGAGGAGGAACCTAAATTGAGAAGAGAGGGTAGAGTTTTCCCAAATGGAATGGCAGATATGGTACCAGTCTGCCACCCACGATGGAAGGTATTACCTGACACCCTTTACCTCTTTACCATGCAACAATATTTCAGGTTACTCCTAATTGTAAGCATTTGCAGACAAAGTCTATATCTGACTAAAAATTGAATATTGTTTGGGAGGTGTAGAAAACATGTGAAAAGGGCAAAATCTGGGTACAAGTTATTTCTCCTTTTCCCATTATGTTTTCAAAAAGCTTCCTCCTAGACATATTCAATACAGGGGATTGTTTGTTAAAGGGCTAATGAACAACATAATCTGAAAGTATTTTCAGGGTTTAGCGGTCGTATAAATAACTATCCAAATGCAATTCTGGTTTTGACTGAATACAGAGACAATCATGAGAAAAATGGGTGAAACCTGAGCACTGAGTTTGAACACCAATTTTAAGTGTTATATTTCCAGAAATTGACCACAAAACTAATTTGAACATTTCAGTTGCTTGCTTATTCTAAATTTGAAATTTCTTTCCAGCAGGGTAGAAAGAATTGTGGGAAAAAAAATGAAAATGTTGGTTACCAGCATTTTCTTCTTTTCACACAATTTTTTCTAAAGTTTGCTGTGTCAGGATCAGGGATTGCTTGGTAAAGGGTTAAGTAGTAACAAAATTACTGCCACAGATTTTTCCCCCAGATTTTCAAGCTACAAAAAACTTCTAGAAGCTGTTTAGACAATTAACCCTTTCCCAAACAATCCCTGGTTTTTACGGGTCTGGAATAGTAGCCTTTTGAAAACATCGTGGGAAAAGGAGAAAATGCTGGTAACCAGCATTTTCTCCTTTTCCCACAATGTTTTCTACCCTATCATAGACAGAAATCATCTTTTCAGCAAGAGTTGAATTGTTGTCTGCAAATGCTTTCAATTTGGTCTAGTCCAAAAGTTTGTCGTTTGGGAAAGGATTAAATATTTTCCAATTTTTCCTTGATCATGTGTGTCACTAAAAATTAATTAAGTTTAGCTGCAAAACAGATGAAACCAATGAAGCAGAAAGTTAGAAAATTCTGCAGTTTTTCACCTTGAAAACTCAGATGGACAGGAGATGGTACTGAGCACAATAAACTTCCAAATAATGGAAAGCATCATACATGTTTTATTGTAGGGTATATTGGTTCAACACTGATGTTTTGATCTGTAGAATCATTCAGACAAATAGTTTGTGAATTCACTTGTCTCTCTTGGATTTTCTTGTCTGACCTTAATCTTATTATGATTTTAGGTCTTCTATGGCCATACTGCAACCAGTGCTTTCATGCATGTAAGGCTAGATTTAGGAATTTGCAAACTGATTCTGATTTTCCGGAATTTTTCATGAGATTTCAGGAAGTTATAGATTTTCGGATGATTTTTGACAAATCCATGTTTTTCCTGAAAAGAAGATTTCTGGTAACAAACATTCAGTCCTTTTCAAACAATTTTTTCAAAGGCCATTTACTGCAGGGTTGTCAAAACATGGTTTTATTTGGTCAATAGATTTGATTTTATAATAATTGTTATCATTCTGTGACTAGGCATTACCAGAGAAAGACAAAGAGCGCTTTGAAAAAATGGCCAAGGAGTACAAAGCAAAGATGAGAGGAAAGGAAGGGGACAAATATAAACTGGACAACCAGGGAGCTGTTTTAGCAGTAAGTACAGTTTGTTTGGTCTTAAATGCCATTTTCAACATTATTTCTATTATAGAATGGTGGCCGTTTTCAAGATTATTTGTGTTATAGTGTGGTGGCGGTGCACATATCCAGAATTTCCTAGAGTGTCTCTTCTCAGAACTTCGCACAATATAAATGAATATTCTTTCCAAGTGACTGGCTGCTTTCCCACATAACTGTTGTCGAAACTGACCAGCGGTGAGTGGGGAATTAATCCTGTGACTGCCACTTCTAAAACCTGTCCTAGGAGAAAAGTTTGTATCTGCACCTATCAGCTGGAATAAGTATGGTAAACATATTTTTTTGTGACCCCTGTCACTTATCTTTACTCTTTACCACAAGACAGTATATAGCTCATTACCAAACCACAAAATTTTACACTGGTCCAAATTGAAAGCACTTGCAGACAACAAAATGTACATAACTCTAAAATTTAAATTTGTTTTCAGCAGGGTAGAAAACATTGTGGGAAAAGGAGAAAATGCTTTCTTTCTTTTCATACAATGTTTTCAAAAGGATGGTGGTGTTGGGTCAGGTAGAAAACTGGTATTTTTAGAGAAAAGACTCATAAGGTTCTGACATTACACATAGACTTAACCCTTTACTCCATAGATACTCATTTTTACGCATTGTTTGTAGGAGTCTTTGGAAAACGTTGTGGCAAAAGGTGAAATTGCTCGTGACGAGCAATTTCACCTTTTGCTACAATGTTTTCTATGCTATCAAAAGGTGTCATATACACATAAGAAATGGCTTCATCTGTGCTGTTATTTAGGGTCATTTAGAGATTCCATGGGAATGCCTTGTGGGGTAAAGGGTTAATACTGTAGTAGCAGTCATTTTGAAGATTTTCTAGAAAACTTGCAAAAAGAGCTCTGTTTCAACTTAGTATCTGTTAATATCTGAACAATATTTTTTATCAGATTTTGTTTTTGTTGTAGTACCGGTCAAATAAATACCAAGATCTGGAGAAGAGAAGAATGCAAGAAAGAAAGAAAATAAGGAAAGATTGGCCACCTGGAAAAGGTTTGATAATTTCCTTATTTTCATCTTATCCAATAGCCCTTGACCCTTTACCAAATAATCCCTGGTTTTTACAACCCAGAGGAAGACACCTTCTGAAAACATTGTGGGAAAAGGAGAAAATGCTGGTAACCAGCATTTTCTCCATTTGCCACAATGTTTTCTAATCTTCTAAAGTTAAGTTTTAATTTTTGAGTCACATTTATTTTTTCATCTGCAAATGCTCTCAATTTGGACAAGTCTTGGTTTTTGTCGTTTGGTAAAGAGTTAATTAAAAATTTCAACAACTGTCAGTCTGAGAAAAAAGACTTGAAAACATGGTAGGAAAATGAAAAAAAAAATGCTGGTGACCAGTATTTTCTCCTTTTTTGCAAAATGAAATAAAAATATTGTAGACTTGCCCAAACTAAAAGCATTTGTAGAAGACGAAATTTATGTGATACAGATGAATGTGGTACAAATGATGAAAACTGTCTTTGACAGAGAAGAAAACATTGTGAGAAGAGGAGAAAATAATGCTAAAAAAACAGGTTTCCCATATTTTCATCTTTCTCACTATGGTTTCAAAATAATTGCGACAAATGCACAATGTGCCAACTTTCAGATAAGTTTGAAGGGAAAATTGTGCCACTTGCTTGAATTATGATTGGTTCTTTTTCTAATTTGATGGAAGGGTACTAAAATCCCTGTCTTTGCAAAACATTGGTTTGAGAAAATAATGCTGAAAAAACAGGTTTCCCATATTTTCATATTTCGAACCATGGTTTCAAAATAATTCTGACATGCCAAATATGCCAACTTTCAGATAAGTTTGAAGGGAACATTGTGCCATCTGCTTGAATTATGATTGGTTCTTTTTCTAATTTGATGGGATGTTACTAGAATCCCTGTCGTTGCAAAACATTGCTTTTAAGTATGACCTGAGCTCTTGCCAAAGGGAGTTTATGCATTTCTGTACTGCGTTATACCAAGCAAGAGATGTGAAATGGGTCCAAAAAATCTGTTTTATCAAACAATGAACTCTACCATGAGGTAGAATGGTCCAGTGAAGTGTGCACAGAAATTTACATAAAATTTTGATTCATGTCAGCCTGCACAGATTGGGTTGACATGGTTTCAATACGTTTTAGATATTCTTTAATTCTTTACCAAACAATTCCAACTTTTAACAGCCCTGAGGGAAAAAAATCTTGAAAACATTGTGGGAAAAGGAGAAAATGCTGGTAACCAGCATTTTCTCCTTTTCCCACAATGTTTTCTACCCTTTCCAAAACAAACTTCAAATTTTAAGTCATATTTATTTTGTCATCTGCTAATGCTTTCCATTTGGTACAGTCTAAATTTTTTGTATTTTTTTAACGTTTGGTAAGGGATTTAAGCCTGTTTTTCACAGAGCATATGCAAGCCCTGATAGCTGAGTGGGTAGTGTACAGAACTTGAGAAAACTAAGTTTCTGGTTTAATCCCTAGCTTGGCCAATTTCTTTCTAAGGATTGCTGAGAATCATTGTGACAGAATTCATCCCTCCGTCACTGCTGACAATATTTGGGAAAGCAGCCAGTGGCTTGGGAAGAGTATTGATTGGAGGAAGGCATGGATAAGTGCATTGGACTGCCGCTATATAACTGAAACAGCATTAACCCTTTATCACTTGATCCTGACTTTTAACGACCCTAAAAAGAATGGCTTTTGAAAACATTGTGGTAACCAGCATTTTCTCCTTTTCCCACAATGTTTTCTACCCTGTCAGAGACGGAAATCATCAACTGGACTTCTTTTATTTTGTTGTCTGCAAATACATGTACTTTCAATTTGGTTGAGGCCAAAATTTTATCGTTTGGTAAAGAGTTAACCCTTTCTCAAACAACGAACTTTTGGACTAGACCAAATTGAAAGCATTTGCAGACGACAATTCAACTCTTGCTGAAAAGATGATTTCTGTCTATGAAAGGGTAGAAAACATAGTGGGAAAAGGAGAAAATGCTGGTTACCAGCATTTTCTCCTTTTTCCACAATGTTTTCAAAAGGCTACTATTCCAGACCCATAAAAAACTTGGATTGTTTGGGAAAGGGTTAAACAATATACAATTAATCAATCACAGGGCAAAGCTCATATTATTACTATTATTTTGTTTTTGTTATGTTGAAGATAGGATTCAAATGAATTCTGCTCTCACAAAAGGAGGCTTAATGCATCTCTGTGATGCATGATATCTAGCTAGTCATCACATTATATATCCCTAAAATCCCTTTTGTTTAACAAACTACTGACTCATGAGGTAAACTGGTCCTTGACATACAGAAAATTGTTCGATAGTGGAAAAATTTTGCCCAGGTCAGCCTGCGCTGATTACACAGGCTGACCTGAGTCCGTATTCACCAACCATTCTTAAGAACATTTTTAGTCTTATTCTTCAGAATTTTGTCAATGTGAAAGTAACAGAACTTCTGATTGGCTAAACCAAATGGTTTAGCCAATCTGAAGTTCTGTTACTTTCACAGCTAGAATATATCTTGAAGAACAAGACAAAGAATGCTCTTAAGAATGGTTGGTGAATACGGACCCAGGTTAGATACTGTTCACAAATGCGTTATGCCCCCTTCTCACAGAGCATGGCTCAAATAAGTTACGATGATTTCGTGTCAAAATTTCAGAAGTGGCAGAAGAGAAGTTCTACTTTGTGAGTTTCCAAGTTTTATGTCGAACCGAAGACGGACATTACCTCCCTTGTGAAATAGCCATCATAGAGTATTCTTTAGAGAAAGGTATAACAAAACATCTGCATAGGTTTATAGACCCAGGTAAGTGGTTATTGCTGTAAATTTCATTTTCATTTTCTTCATGCAGCTTAATTAAGAGTGCAGGCTTTGTCATCACACTTTACTTTTTACCACATGACAAAAGTAATAGCATTTTGCAGGCAACAAATAATATAGATGGTTTACTTCAAAAACATCCTAACTACAAATTCTAATTAGTTAGAACAGGATTTTCTCCTTTTCCCACAATGTTTTCTACCCTTTACAAAACAAATTTGAAATTTTCAGTCACTTTTATTTAGTCCTGATGCTTTTGATTTTGACAAGCCTAAAATATTGCCGTTTGGTAATGAGAAACAAAAGTTAATTAAGCTTTCCTTTCTTTTATCATTTCAGGAAGAATTCCCACGGGGTATAGGTTTACCTGCATAGAACATAGTAAGTTTAATGCAATTTTAATGATAGAAAGGGTGTGGTAAATAGGCCGATATTAACCAACCATTCTTATGAGTGTTGCTCCGGCAAATGTCATAGAGCTTGGCTAATACAAACTTATACTTACTTTAACATATCAATTGGGATATTCAAACAAATAGCAATGGAAGCTCTTTGGTGCATTTAATTTCAAACAACCCCGAGTTCGAACAAGGGTTAAAGAAGGAATTTTTGTAAACATAGAGGGAAAAGGAGAAAATGTTGGTTGCCAACATTTTCTCCTTTTCCTACAATGTTTTCAAATGCCTTTGTTTTCTCAGGCTTGTTAAAACATTGGGTTGCATTGTGAAGTTATTAAACACAATTTGCTGATTTATTTTACAGGTCAGGATACTCACCAAATACCTGTGGAGAATTTCGAGCTGGCGGACTCCAACTATTTGGGCTTGTGGAACCAGATTGAGAACTTTATTAACCCGAATGGAGAAAAACATGAATACCCACCTTTGTACTGTCTTGTGAGTTTTTTTTTGTAATCATTTACCCAAATACCCGAACATCCCGTCTTGTAGCAATCTCGTAGAAAGTAACTCTGGAAAACATTATTGGAAAAGAAGAAATGCTGGTATCCTTTTCCAAGAATGTTTTCTGCTGTTACAGATGTAAACACCATTTTTTGAGCTACTTTTCTTATCTAAACTTTGTTTAACTCTTTAACAAACGATAAAAATTTTGGACCAGTACAAATTCAAAGCTTTTGCAGACAACAACATAAATGTGAATCAAAAATTGAAATTTGATTAGGGAAGGATAGAAAACATCATGGAAAAAGGAGAAAATGCTGGTTACCAGCATTTTCTTCTTTCCCACAATGTTTTCAAAAACTTTCTGTCTCAGGGTCGTTAAAAGTCGGGGTTGTGTGGTAAGGAGTTAATTTGTCATCTGCTGATGTTGTCAACATTTTATTGACCTACAGTGTTTTCAAAATATTTTTTCTAATGTTTTTTTTGGAAAATGGAATTGTTTTGAAAATGCTTAGCACTTTAATGAACAATCTTGAGTTTCAACTACTTGTAAAAGAAGTCATTTAGCTCATTGTCAAATGATAAAATTTTAGGTTTATCCAAATCGAAAGCATTTGCATAAAAAAAAGATGTGTCTGAAAATTTGAAATTTGTTTTTTGAAGGGTAGAAAAAATGCTGGTTACCAGCATTTTCTCCTTTTCCCACAATGTTTTCAAAAGTGAAAGATTTAACTTTTCTCTTTAAGCATTGTTAAAGCTCAGGACTTTCGTGCCATAAAGGGTTTCATTTGCTTGTTTTTTACCACAGGGTGCCCAGGAAAACTACCAGCTAGTAGAGTATTGCCTAGAGTGGATACATAGCAATGCTCTCACAGGGATTCCAAACAGGATTAGAGATGTGTTTGAGATAGAAAGCCTTATGCATGAACTCTGTGTCCATATGGGAGGAAAAACAACAAAAACAAGGTGTATAGCAAAGCTTACATCATCGGAATGGGAATATGAACCAGACACAAAGTATGTTTTCTATTGTTAACTTTTACTTCGTGTTCTAGTGTCGTGACAGCAATTGTCGGCAAAATAAACTGATTTACAGTTTTTTAATCCTTTCTCAAACAATCCCTGGTTTTCACGACCTTGAGAAAAATACCTGAAAACATTGAGGAAAAAGGAGAAAATGCTGGTAACCAGCATTTCCTCCTTTTCCCACAATGTTTTCTTCCCTTCCCAAAACAGATTTCATTTTTTAGTCACAGTAATTTTGTCGTCTGCAAATGGTCTAGAATTTTGTCGTTTGGTAAAGATTTAAATTCACTTTTTGGTGAGTTAACCCTTTCCCACACAATAATGACTTTTAACGCCCCTTAGGAAGAAGCCTTTTGAAAACTTTGTGGGAAAAGGAGAAAATGCTGGTAACCAGCATTTTCTCCTTTTCCCACAAAGTTTTCTACCCTATCAAAGCAAAGTTGCACCATTTGAGCCACTTTGAAATTGTGGTCTGCAAATGCTTTCAATTTGGACAGGGCTAAAATTTTGCTGTGTGGTAATGGGTTAAACTTAGCTCCACTGGATGAAGGCCAAAGAGCTTATGTCAAGGCCACATCTTTTATGTATCAGCATTGTGCACCCGATTTTGACCAAACTTCATAGAAATTATCCTGTCATTGTCCTGTTCAGAAAGTTTTGAATGAATTTGATTCCTATATTAACTCTGATTGTCCGTCATTGTCCTGTTCAGAAAGTTTTGAACGAATTTGATTCCTATATTAACCCTTTACCCCATAAGGCATTCCTATGGTATCTCTAATTGACCCAAAATTACAGCAAGGATGAAGCAGTTTCTTATGTGTATATGACACCTTTTGATAGTGTAGAAAACATTGTGGCAAAACGTGAAATTGCTCGTAACGAGCAATTTCACCTTTTGCCACAATGTTTTCCAAAGGCTCCTACAAGCAATGCGTAGAAATGAGTGTCTATGGAGTGAAGGGTTAACTCTGATTGTCATTGCAACAAAACTGAAAAATATTGTCATCACAGAATACAGACACTTGTGGCTATCTGTCTGATTGACCTGAGACATTGCATTGTTAAGCTTCTTTTTGTTAGTAATTTTTGGATTTCAAAAATACATAGAGACTCCTGTAGATCTCAGGATTGGTAAGCCATGGTTTTGTCCATTTGACCATTCTGTGCATTCCATCATCTTTGAACCATACTGTTTAAAAAGGGGCTTAATGGATCTTCAAAATTAATTTGGGGCAGTTAATCCTTTCCCAAACAAGCCCTTGTTTTTATGTGTTTGCAGGTACAAGTCTTTTGAAAACACTGTGGGAAAAGGAGAAATTGCTCGTAACGAGCAATTTCTCCTTTTCCCACAGTGTTTTCTACCCATTTAGAGAACTTTTTGCCATTTTTGTCAAATTTGAAATTGTGGTCTGCAAACTCCATGAGTTTGGAAAGAATCTAAAATTTATGTTTGGGAAAGGGTTAAGCCTTTGCAGGCTGCGCAGACTGACCCGTGCCAAACATTTTGCTAGTGGTCATTTCTCTGCAGCTCAAATTACCAGTTTGTCTTATATTTCAGGTAGTTTGTTTACAAAATGGATTTTATGGGCCCATCATTATTTGATGACTTTCTTGGTATAATGCATTGCAGAGATGCATTAACCCTTTACCATACAATCCTGACTTTTATTGACCCTGAGAGAAAAGCCTATAGAAAACATGGTGGGAAAAGATGAAAATGTTGGTAACCAGCATTTTCTCCTCTTCCCACAATATTTTCTACCCTCTCTAAGTCAGAAATCATCATAGTAACAAGATTTGATAAGTTGTCTGCAGATGCTTTGAATTTTGTTTCGCTCAAAAATTAGTTTTTTTGGCAAAGAATTAAGCCCCCTTTTGCCAGGGCATGGCTGAATTATTCTGATTTTGTATGGATTAATTAGCATGAAGTCTGCACAGGCTTCGTGGTGTCTGTGCTCGTGAGGTAGAGCGTTTGCCTCATAACCTAAAGGTCCTGACTTCAATACCTGGGAGCGGGTGTCAACTTTTTGGATTTTTCATTGGCCCACACATTCAGCGCGAGTACTGGTGTAGTTCCCAGGAAGCAGAATCGAGAGAGATTAGTAGAAGTTGTAAGAACTTGTTTCTCAATTGATGTAAAATAAATATGTTTAAACTAAGTCTGCGCAGGCTGAGACAAGCCAACACTTTTTATTATAATGTTTGATTATTATCTGCCTGTAGAAGGACCATGTATTAATCTGTAAGAATGTGACGACTTGCTAGGTGAAATGTATCATGGAAATGTATTGAATGTCCTTTTCCAAGAGAGGCAATCAAATGTTTTTTTTTTTTTATATTGTACATTTAGATGTAAATATCATGAAGAGCTGGAAGTGAAGGATTGTGCCTTGGGTATTGTGAAACGATTTGCGTAAGTTATCTTTTGTTAACCCATTACCACTCAATCCCTACTTTTGACGCCCCTGAGAAAGAAGCCTTTTGAAAACACTGTGGGAAAAGGAGAAAATGCTGGTAACCAGCATTTTCTCCTTTTCCCACAGTGTTTTCTACCCTTTCCAGAACAAATTTCTATTTTTCAGTCACCTTTATTTTGTAGTCTGCAAATGCTTTCAATTTGGACCAGTCCAAAATTGTCTCGTGTGGTAATGAGTTAAGCATTATAGTGTTCCCTGTCAGCATGCATGTGTGCTTGTTAAGTGAATAGTGATGTTCACATAGATATTTTTGTCCAGTCTACTTTCTGGATTTCAAAATTGTTTGGTTGAAGAGATCACTATGCATAGATGATATGTTGCCTGCAAGAATGGTGTCACCAGGTTGAAACTTAACCCATTATCAAACAACAATATTTTAGGTTTGTCAAAATCGAAAGCTTTTGCAGATGACAAAATAAAAGTAACTGAAAATTTAAAATTCGTTTTGTGAAGGGTAGGAAACATTGTGGGAAAAGGAGAAATTACTGGTTACCAGCATTTTTCCTTTTCCCGCAATGTTTTCAAAAGGTTTCTTTCTCAGGGTCGTCAAAAGTAGGGATTGTGTGGTAAAGAGTTAATGCTGTTTTCAACATCATTGCAGTTATATCATAGCAGCAGGTGCATCTATCCATATTTTATTGGAAATTCTTTCCCACATAAGTATTGTCTAAAAGATGATCAGTAGTGAGAGAGGAATGAATCCCCCTGCACTGACTGTTACCTGTTATGGGGGAAAAGAAAGCCCAGCTTGGGATAAGATCCAGTGAATTCATGGCTTTTAGTTCTGGATGTCTCCTACTGTGCTGTACTGTAAACCAAGAAATGGTTGTGAGCAGTTTAATTAAGCATCTTTCACAGCAGGGTTTTACCCATGAAAGAAATATGCCGCGAATCACTCGCTTGTCATGAAAACGTAAGCTTTAGTCACTATAAGAAGTATGCGTTTAGGAAAGTTACATGAAGATGGGCCGGCCGCTTCCATTTACCTATTTTCTATGGTACAAGGGAACTTTTTTGAAATAGGGTGTCCGTGAACAGTTTATTTCTTCTATTTTACAAGTGCAAATCACAAAAAAATTTACAAAATGACAACTGTGCAATTATGTGAATTAAAAATGTTCAAAATATTGAGCCAGTATACATTTCTTTCAAGACATGTTTTGTTTTGCTGGATTTGCAGACTTGAGGCCGTGAAAGTAAAATATCACGTAAATGCTTGGATGTATGAAAACATGAACATTTTTTGACGTGAACTTTTTTTGGTTTACAGTATTGTCATCTGGTATAAATATTTTTTTTCCATCTGGAAAAAAAGTTAAGGCTTCATTGTGTATTGTAGCTTTGCAATGTCAGATGAACTATATGAGTTGTACGATTTTGAGCTAACAGAGAATCACATACCTATGAGAAAAACAATGCCATCACATATTGTCTTACCACCATCAACGATGCCAATGTACAGGGCTCAACCCACACAACCTCCTCCAAGATTATCCACCTACGCAAAACCAGCCAAAAAGGTGAGATATTTTTTTAACTCTAAAAACACCTTTCACTGCTATTGTTGCATATTCAGCCAGTGTAGAGCAGGATGAGACTGCACAAATAGTGCTGTCTGATCCTGAATTTATTCTACCCTCTCTGCTTAACTCTTTACCAAACGACAAAATTACACACTGATCCAAATTGAAAGCATTTGCAGACGACAAAAATTAATGTGACTGAAAAACTGAAATTTGGTTTGGGAAGGGTAGAAAACATCGTGAGAAAAGGAGAAAATGCTGGTATCCAGCATTTTCTCCTTTTCCCACAATGTTTTCCAAAAGCTTTTTCTCAGGGTTTTCAAAAGTAGGGATTGTGTGGTAACGGGTTAAACATGCTGTACAAGAGCAATCTTGAAATTTCTGTTATTATTGTCTATTTCTAAACTGGAAAAGCCCTTTGGTATTTTTTGGTGCACAAAGGGATGTTTTTTTTTTTCTGTGTTTCCTATTTGCTTTCTTAATGACAAAGTTTTGAAAATTATTGCAGATACAAATTAAATGTTGTAGATTATGTAGGACTTTGGTTATTGAAAGGTTTGAAAACATTCTGGAAAAAGTAGAAAACTCTGTTCCCTTTACCACACAGTCCTAGGTTGTAATGACCTCAAGACGTAGGCCCTTTGAAAATATTGTTGGAAAAGGAGAAAATGCTGTTAACCTGCATTTTCTCCTTTTCCAGTGATGTTTTCTAGACTATCTGATATACAAGTCAAATCATTTATGCCATTTGAATTTTGTCATCTGCAAGTTGTTTAAATTGGATCCGTCAAAAATGTTGTTTGGAAACAAATTAACCTTTTCCCAAATGGCAAAATTTTAGACTGGTCCAAATTGAAAGCACCTGCAGATGACAAAATAAAAGTAACTCTAAAATTGAAATTTGTTTCCAGCAGGGTAGAAAACATTGCGGGTAAAGGAGACAATGCTGGTTACCTGCATTGTCTCCTTTTCCCACATTGTTTTCAAAAGGTTTATGTCTCAGGGTCGTAAAAACCAGGGATTATTTGGTAAAAGGTTAAGCAGCATTTTCTTCTCCCATACTGCTTTGAAAAAACCTTCTATGATGTAGTCTTAAAAAAAAACAATGTTTGTTGAGAAAGGGGTTAATACAACGTAAAGAATGCATGAAGGCCTTTGTTGGATTTAGCCAAGTTTGCTATTGGCACATTTACCTTGGTATAATTATGTTTGTTGTAAAAACCACTCTTCAGATTAGTTGTTGTACTGAAATTATGTACCAACACTGGTGTACGCAGAATGACCTAAGCTGTTAGCTCTTTACCACATAATCACGACTTTTAGCACCCCAGGGAAAGTAGCCTTTTGAAAACATTGTGGGAAAAGGAGAAAATGCTGGTAACCAGCATTTTCTCCTTTTCCCACAATGTTTTCTACCCTTCTCAACACAAATTTCAATATATGAGCCTCACTTCTTGTATCATCTGCAAATGCTTTCAATTTGGACCAGTCTAAAATTTGGTTCGTTTGGTAAAGAATTAATGCATCATAAAACAACAGTTATTCATTGTATACTTTTATAATATATTTGTAGTTATACTGTGTACTTACTTGAAAGAAGATGTGGCTTGGAAGGAAATTTTTGCCATATTCTGGTGTAAGAAACTTCTGGTATACAGGGATATATGCTTTGACCTTCATATTAATACTGAAAAACTGTTGAAAGTGCCGTCAAACAATAAACAAAAAAGGAATTTAAAGGTGGAAAAACCAAGCTATTGACTTATAGCTGGTTATTATTTTACTATCTGAAAGCATAGCCTTTGTTTCTTATTGTATTTTATATGTGTAAAAGAAATCCTTACAATATAGGGTTGAGAAAATGTAGAAATTACTTTGTGTACTTCAGGAAAACATAGAAGATGAAGAATACTCAGATTTACGAATGCCAAAGAATCCTAGTATGTATTTGCTTAATTTTTTGTGAGGCAAGGGAGATAATTTCTGTAATCTTCAGTTTTTTTTGCGGTGTTTTTACTTAGCCTTTGTTTTATATTAACCAATGTAGAAATAGATAAGCAGTATTTAAATCAGTATGTTGTTTTGCACATTTGTCTCTACAAGTTTGTCTCCCTGTGTGTCCGTGTGTTGGTCCGTCCATGTGTCCATCTGTGTACAAAATACTAGGAATTTTGTTTGGCGAGTCCTCCTACAGTTTTCCTTCAATTGTATTGAAACTTTGCACATACACTGATCATATATTGAAGATTAGCAAGACTTAATTTTCAAGTCTCAACTCTTCCTGGTTGAGGAATTATCTTCCATTGAACTTAACACTTTCTTCTGTCAAAGCACTTCGGGGTATTAACTCTTTACCACACAATCCCGACTTTTAACGACCCTGAGAAAGAAAGCCTTTGAAAATATTGTGGGAAAAGGAGAAAATGCTGGTAACCAGCATTTTCTCCTTTTCCCACAATATTCTCTACCCTTTCCAAGTCAATTTTCAATTTTTGATTCACATTTATTTTGTCGTCTGCAAATGCTTTCAATTTTGACAACTCCAAAATTTTGTTGTGTGGTAAAGAGTTAAGTCACATTCAGTGACAGCTCTAGTTTTATTTGTAATTTGAAAGTTCTTCATTTTAGTTTATCATAGCACAGCCTGTATAGTAAAACTCTTATATTTGAATGTGGGGTATACTAAAAACTTAATGCTTAACCTCTGAAAAACATTCATGTATAAGTAAGAACATGAGGAAAGAGGCTTTTCAAAAATTTTTGTGAGAAAATGGAAAGAAGCAGGAAATGCTGGTAACCAGTGCTTTCTCATCTTTTTTCCCACAATATTTTCTGCTCCTTCAAATTGCATTTTCAATTTTTTGGTCACTATTATTTTGTCACCTGCAAATGCAGTCAATTTGGATCAGTGTAAAATTAGTGTTTTTTGAAAATAGCTGAAGACCATGAGGAGAGAGGTTGCTGTTAGATCAGCATTAAAACTCTGATTCAGTCGATCCCATTTGTCAAACATCTTGGTGCATTTAATATGATAATGGACTCAGAATCCTATCAAAAGTTGAGATAGTATGTGTATCAACTTGCATTGTAAGGAACTCATGTTCCTGAATGCATGCAAGTAGACACCTAATCAATTCCTTATGTCCTTTCTAGGTCATTATGCAGCTGGGGAACCCTCTAGTACCAATGCCTGGGGCAGTGCAATGGGAGGAGTTATTCAAAATGGTATACCTCTCACTGGGCGGGGCCGTGGAATGCAGGTAGATCCTGGTTTTATGGCTGCAAATGGAAATATGGGTGGAGTTTATAATGATCCTGCCCCAATGCCAATAGGTAGAGGACTACCTCAGGTTTTTCAAGGTAACATTTTATCCCATACCATGCTATTCTGCCATTTAACTCTTTACCACACCAGAAAATTCTGGACTGGTCCAGATTGAAAGCATTTGCCGACGACAAAATAAAGGTGACTGATAAATTGAAATTTGTACTAGGAAGGGTAGAAAACACTGTGGGAAAAGGAGAACATTCCAGTTACCAGCATTTTCTCCTTTTCCCACAGTGTTTTCAAAAGGCTTCTTTCTGAGGGGCATCAAAAGTAGGGATTGTGTGGTAATGGGTTAAAGACCCCGAAGAAGAGGGCAGTGTAAAAAAAGAGCAAATGCTTGTGACCAGTATTGTTTTTGTCCTTTTCCCACTTCTGTCCTACTGTGATTTTATTTCTGTGAAACGTGAATCGGAACATTTTAGGCACTTTAAATTGTTGTGTCATTCTAATGTTTTCTCTATCGACACATTTCAATTTTTCGTCATATGGTAGGGCATTCAGCACATAGAGAATAAATACATAGTGTTGTAATATATCAAAAACATCTCACAAGTTTGGGAGAATTGATAACCCTTTACCCCATAAGGTATTTCTTTGGTATCTCTAATTGATCCTAAATAACAGCAAGGATGAAGTTGTTTCTTATGAGTAAATGACACCTTTTGATAGCATAGAAAACATTGTGACAAAAGGTGAAATTGCTCGTCACAAGCAATTTCACCTTTTGCCACAATGTTTTCCAAAGGCTCCTACAAGCAATGCGTAGAAATGACTATCTATGGAGTAAAGGGATAATTGTTGAGCTTTGGCAAGACAGTTATTGTGATCAATTCTCACAACAGTTACTGAGATATTTTGATGTACAACATCACAAAGTGTATATCCGAGTATCTTTAACATCTGATTTGCTACTGTTTATTATTTCTTACAATGATAAATACAAAGTAAAGGATATTTGCAGGTGAACTGGATATGGATTAGCTGTAATAATAAAGTCACGAAATGAATGATTTTGACTAGGTCAAAAACTTAACTTTTACCCACAGAAAATTCATTAATATTATACAAGTATCTGTTGTATTTAAACATTGTTGTTCTGTCAAATGTCAAAAAAAAGTCACATTGGTGTTATGGGATGGATAATTGGTTAATTAAAATATAAAATATTTTGTATCATTTTCAACAGACATGAATTTGTCGGACAGACATGCTGGGAGGGCGGGACCTCCCCGGGCAAACCTTGCTCCAGAGCCTCCCATGGCATGGAAGGTAAATCCAGAATTTTTTACTCTTTTTACCTTAAGCTAGAAAGAATATATCCTACCTAGATTTCAGTTGCGTGACATGAAGTAGTTTCCATCTGCAGAGGAGCTCAAAAGAGTGTGACAGTATTGTAGCCAGTTTTGATTATTTACCCTTTACCAAACAATCCAGGGTGTTAAAGGCCCCTGAAAAGAAGCCTTTTGGAAACATTGTGGAAAAAAGTAGAAAATGCTGGTAATTAGCATTTTCTCCTTTTTCCACAATATTTTCAATCCTTCTGGAAAGAAATTTACAATTTCAAGTCACATAATATAGCTTAACTCATTACCACACAACAAAATTTTAGACTGGTTCAAATTGAAAGCATTTGCAGACGACCAAATAATGGTGACTGAAAAATTGAAATTTAGTCTGGGAAGGGTAGAAAACACTGTGGGAAAAGGAGAAAATGCTGGTTTCCTACAGTGTTTTCAAAAGGCTTCTTTCTCAGGGGCGTCAAAAGTAGGGATTTTTTGTGTGGTAATGGGTTAAAATGTGGTGTTGAACTCCAACAAGCAAAGGGACCTTGACTAACAATACTTTTATACAGTCCACAGGTATCAGACCTACAAAAATGTCTATACTTTCAATTGTTATGAATGAAATTTACTTTTATTGTATACATAAGTTGTTAACATGTGGCCATTATTGGCTTGTTTTTTGCTATTTAGAAAAACTTTCAGTTTGGAACCATTTTCATGATGGTAATAAAGTTTTTTTCACATAATTCTCTTTGCTTTCAGTGTAATACAGCCATTATGAATTTATTTGTCTCACACACGTGTGAGATAGGAAAATAGTGCTGTATTTGGTTAACACTCTGTAATTATATGCTTCATTTTCTAAAACACCGCTGACCTATAGCTAGGTTTCAGAAGGAAATTAACGGTCAAAATTCTTATCGTGATAAAGTTGTTAATTTAATTACTGTTAGACTTATACAAAAATCAATATTATGCAAGTTTCTTTGGAACTTTTTTCATTCATAATGTACCTGTCAAAGTAAGTGCACAGGCTTCATCTAAATTTCACTACACATGATACATGTATGCCTGTGGTTTAACAAATTTTAGACTATACATGTACTTCTTGTTTTATAGTCATGTGGTAAAAAGAATCTGACACTCATTGGTTTTTGAGGTAAACATTTATTAAACTCGTCCACATTTTTGTAGACTCGTTGAACTCATTACCGCACAATCCCTACTTTTGACGCCCCTGAAAAAGAAGCCTTTTGAAAACACTGTGGGAAAAGGAGAAATGCTGGTAACCAGCATCTTCTCCTTTTCCCACAGTGTTTTCTACCCTTCCCAGGACAAATTTCACTTTTTCAGTCACCTTTATTTTGTCGTCTGCAAATGCTTTCAATTTGGACCAGTCTAAAATTTTCTTGTGTGGTAAAGAGTTAATACATTATTATCTCAACAACCAACTCATATCAGATCCTATATATGTCACTTTCTACACATTATCACAGCTCCAGATAGAGGGAAACGTTTTGGTTTTAAGATTGAAAATACTGTAAACTTTTCACTAAATCCTATGTTCTCGGCACTCATTAGAATTGTCTCAATGAGAGGATTCTAATTAGTATCCACAATGTAAGGTTTAAAAGAGATATAATGGAGTTTGAATACCATCATCCCACTTACTTGGAGCTCTGATATTATGTTGAAAGTGGTTGAACGCAGGACATATTCATAAATGCCCTGGGATCACCTGTAAAAGGCCAGGAACCTGAGACTTTGAGATGTATTGCCTAAAGACACTCCGACAAAAATCCAAGTTGGAGTTGTTAGACCACTGGATCACTTGTTAACCCTTTACTCCATAGATACTCATTTCAATGCATTGCTTGTAGGAGTCTTTGGAAAACATTGTGGCAAAAGGTGAAATTGCTCGTGATAAGCAATTTCACCTTTTGTCACGATGTTTTCTATGCTATCAAAAGGTTTCACATACACATAGGAAACGGCTTCATCCTTGCTGTTATTTAAGGTCAATAAGAGATACCATAGAAATACCTTATGGGGTAAAGGGTTAATGGATTTGGTAAAAAATGATGGTTGTGTCTTTTCTTGGAACAGCAACAACCAATCAACATTGGATTTCAAGAGCCAATGGGTATTGGACGAGGGATGTTCTTGAAGAACCAATCAAACGTCAGTGTGCCACCTCCACCCCCTCAGTCAGTCCCATCAGGAGCATATGGTTATTCTGATAGAAATGGTGTAGACTTGGCTGATGATTACGCTCCTTTGCGATTACCAGGTCAAACAGTCCCACCAAGGTTTGATAATGTTGAAGAACAGTCCAGTAGTGGTAAGTAAAGGTAACTTAACCCTTTCCCACACAACAAATTTTGGACTCTTCCAAACCGAAAGAGTTTGCAGACGAAAATTTTAGATTTGGACAAAATGGCAAAAAGTTCTTAAAATGGGAAGAAAACACTGTGGGAATAGGAGAAACTCGTTATGAGCAATTTTTCCTTTTCCCACAGTGTTTTCTAAAGACTTGTACTGCAGACATAAAACCAGGGTTTGTTTGGGAAAGAGTTAAGAAATAATCCTTTTTTCTATTGTGGTTTATCATTCAATAAACCACAGTTGTGAGTTATGAGGCACAATAAATAATCCACAAGGGCGATAGCCCAAGTGATTTATTCATTGCGCCTCATAACTCACAACAATAAACCGCTATAGAAAGTAGATTATTTCGATTCTAACATGACCAATTCTTAATGAACGGAAAACAAGTTCAAACTTGGAGTAAAAAAAGTGGACGGAGATTATGTTCCATTGAATAACCCACTCGTTGAATAACTACACTCGATACAGAATGACATCACTCTGCATGGATTGTCGCAGATTTAACCACGCTTTCCTTGCACTGTGTTTAACCCTTTCCCAAACGACAAACTTTTGGACAAGACCAAATTGAAAGCATTTGCAGACGACAATTCAACTCTTGCTGAAAGATGATTTCTGTCCATGATAGGGTAGACAATATTGTGGGAAAAGGAGAAAATGCTGGTACCAGCATTTTCTCCTTTTCCCACAATGTTTTCAAAAAGCTACTATTCCAGACCCGTAAAAACCAGGGATTGTTTGGGAAAGGGTTAAAGAGCCAAATTCGCGTGTCATGTTAGAATTTAACTTTAGTCATGTTCTGTGAAAAGATGGTTTAGAGCATCTGCATAAATCATCAACCCAAGTCAGCCTGCATAGTTTTGGGTTGGCTGACCTGGGTCATAATGCACTGCTGTTGATTTCTTTGCTGTATGTATAAAGGGCCAGTCTGCCACATGATTCAGTCTATTTTGACGAAACAGACTTTCTGAAACCATAATAATGGGATGACTTGGTTGGCATAATACAAACAAGCCTCTTTTGAAGGGTGCCACTCTATTATAAATTGCGATGTTGTTTATAAACTCATGTTTAGTTTTAACTGTTTTGTTGGAGGATTAATGCTAAAATCATCTGGTAGGATGATTTTTTCATGATTTTAACTCTTTACCAAACAACAAAACTTTGGACTTGTCCAAATTGAAAGCACTTGCAGAGGACAAAATAAATGTGATTCAAAACTGAATTTCGATTTTGGAACATTGTGGGAAAGGGAGAAAATGCTGGTAACCAGCATTTTCTCCTTTTCTCGCAATGTTTTCAAAAGTTTTCCTTCTCAAGGTCGTTAAAAGTTGGGATTGTGTGGTATGGTAAAGAGTTAAGGGGAGGTGGCTTTTCAAATTTTTAAGGGCTGAATATTTTTGGGTTAAAATCTGGTGTATTGGACCTGGTTTCAGCTTTCATGAGTAAGTAGGCCTTTTTCTTGATGATATTTCAGATCATGGTAAAAGTGGATTATGTCTTGTTAAAGAGAAGGTGACTGGGAAAAATCTTAGATTGACTTTGTAAACATTACTAAAAGCCACATTTTAAATATGAGCTTCAAAATCAGCTGTAATGTGTCAGAAAGTAGGGTAGTGGGACAGACTTTAGAAAAGCGTATGGTACACTGAAGAGACCACAATTTCTGTCTAATTCTTATCAAAGTTGGTCAGAATGTTTATCAGATGAGTTTGAAAATGAGTGACATCTGGGATAAAAAGTAGGTCACAGAGACAGATCTTAGAATAAGCATATGTATACGCGTAAGCCTATTTTTGGTCCAGTATTGATAAAAATTTGTCAGAATGCTTGTCCAGGTCATCTCTTGGATGATTTTGAAATCAGGTTGGGTTGGCATGATAAGCAGGTCTTTTGATATACTGTAGAGGGGGTGTTTCAGTCCAATACCTTTGAAACTTGGTCACAATATTTGTCTCTGTAATATTTGCAAGGGGAAATGTACACTGGCCAAAGTTGTAAGCACCTGTAGACAATAATTGAAATTAACTCTTTACCCATTGAGAAAATATTAGACTGGTCCAAATTCAAAGCATTTGCAGACGACAAAATAAAGGTGACAGATAAATGGAAATTTGTTCTGGGAAGGGTAGAAAACACTGTGGGAAAAGGAGAAAATGCTGGTTACCAGCATTTTCTCCTTTTCCAACAGTGTTTTCAAAAGGCTTCTTTCTCAGGGGCGTCAAAAGTAGGGATTGTGTGGTAATGGGTTAAGCTGAAATGAAAGAGTTTGTTTTTGACAAGGTAGGAAACAATTTTGGAAAAAGATAAAATGCCGGTTCCTTTTCCTACAATGTTTTAAAAAGGCTTGTTTCTCATTGGTGTAAAAACTTGTGATTGTTTGATAATCTATTACAGCTCCAAAAATACAGATTGGTCGAGGGTCAGGTGGTGGCTATGGGGGTATTTTAGAAAAACTGCTGAAAGATGGAGTCAGATCTGGAGCGTCAATAGGTAGAGGCTATACACCAGCAGATTGGGGTAAGTTTTAAATCTACAAATCTGAGTTTTAATGACTGGTTATCAGTGTTTTCTTTTTGCACAACGTTTATACCCGATGAAAGACAGAAATCATCATTCCAGTGCTTACATGTGAATGAATTTTTGCCAATTAAATCTAATTCCCCAGCTAAGAAATTTTCCTTGTCTTAAACATTAATCAGACAATCCCTGGCTTTTACAACCCTGCGATAGAAGGCTTTTGAAAACCTAACCAGCATTTTCTCCTTTTCCCGCAATGTTTTCTAATCTGCTAGAAAAAAAATCCAATTTTTCAGTTACATTTATTTTGTCGCCTGCAAGTTCTTTCAATTTAGACTAGTAAAAATGTTATTGTTTTATAAAAGGTTAAGTTGCTTGAAACAGACAAAAGCAAAGATTTTCTTGTCTACTAAATCCATCTCTGTGTTACATTCTAAACATCAATGGTGTTTCTTCATTGATATTTCAAAAATGTCAAGATAGTTTGCTGTTTGAAAAGGAATACAACACTGGACTTACAGCACAGTTAAAATGGTGAATTTATCATCCGCTGTACTGTTATTTTATGAAGTAGTATGTAATATAATGGTATTAATCACGTGATTTCGTATTGGCCCAGTTACAGGTCCGAGGTCAGCCATATTAGCCTGAGGCCTGCCTCGGGCCAATACGGCTGACCTCGGACCTATAACTGGGCCAATGTGAAATCACTTGATCAGTGACTTTTTTTATTAATTAACTGTTGGCCCAGAATCAATATGACAACCTAAGAGAATTGAAAAAAGGGTTTACTAGTCATATTTCTTACTTTGTGTAGTATACAGGTTGTGCCCCTGGCTTAATACTTGACCTCGGATCAATACAGTTGACCTCGTAAGCGAAAATGTTTACACGACTGAACTTTGGACAAATCACGTTCAGGGATTTCTGTATTGGTCGCGGGTCATCAATATTGATACAAGGTCAACTGAATTGATCGGAGATCAAGTCGTATTAAGCTGGGGTCACAACCTGTATACTATACAAAGTAAGAAATGTGACTAGTATCACATGGACAGGTTTCCATGTATAACTTCGATATATTTAATAGTTAATTTATATGAAATGGTAATTTATAAATTCTAAGAAATGGTAAAAAGTTATGTTCAATGCTTTACTAATTAGTTGAAAAATTTAACAATTCTGAAGAAGGCGGCTTCTGAAATAGTGAGAAAATGTGGAAATATTCTCTTTTTCCCCCCATCTGTTTTTTTCTAAAGCGCTCTTTCCAAGGGTTATGAAAACCCCTAGATTGCTCCGTAAATTGTTTAATCGCTCATGTTTCCTTTTCCACAGTTGACGATGGCAGCTTGGGACCAATGAGGAGGTAGACTGAGAACTGACACGTGTTTGCAATGGTGTTAAGAGTTACAAATACACCTTGTAATTCTTCTGGAGATGACACCTTTAAAAATAATGTCAGTAAAGGCCTCAGTTCTGTGAAAGATATGCTGTTGAAAAGTCTGACTTATCTTGGTACTGAAAGTTTAAGTACAGAAGACATTCCAACACCTAACTTGATTACATGTTTGAAGGCTGCTGGTATGTGTGACAGGTTGGGACAAGTAATGTTCAAACTGTGCTAGGTTGAGATATACAAGGGAAACAGGCTGTGGTTCCTACAGAGCAATAACAAGTCCTTTTCTCTATTGTTTGTTTTTGTATGGGAGTTTGGAGTGCTGCAATCAGATACAGTTGTATAGTCTATTTTTCTTTAGCTGTAAATGGCATCTAGGAAAATGATGCTTGATTTTTATTCAATTCCAAAAAAACCTTTAGCCACACAATACTAAGTTCTGATCACCCATAGGAAGAAACAATTTTGAAAACATTGTGGGAGAAGGAGGAAATGCTGGTAACCAGTATGCCAGTTCAGACACAGTTATTAGACAGTGTTATAGTTTAGAAACTGTTATTCGACAATGTTGACCCAAGATAGTTATTTGCAGTCTGATCTTGATGTAATTGTTATTTGCAGTCTGATCCTGATCTATGCCTCAAAAGCAGATTATACTGCCGTGGTAGAGAAGTAATAACTATCAACTGTTATGTGGTTAAAATCATGTGTGATTCTTGATTTGTAATTAGCTATGTTACCTTTGTATTTTTGTACATGCATTTCAAACTCAATCTGGTAATCAGTGAGATGTTTAGGATCTTTCATGACTTGGTGTTGGGAGATAAAATTTTGTTAACCCATTACCACACAGTCCCTACTTTTGACGACCCTAATATTAAAGCCTTTTGAAAACATTGGGGAAAAATACATAACCTTATTGGACAGTGTAGATCTAAGATCAGACTGCATGTTCTGGGCGGTCTGATCTTGACTCTGCATTGTCCACAAAGTGTCAGTGAGTCGGGCTTAGCAGCCTAAGGGTTAAGCAAGCCTTTTGGGAATTTACAACATTTTTTCTTGACAAGTTTGATAAAATTTTATCTCGGACACCAATGAATATCAGATTTCTTCTTATCACATAATGATACTTCAGTAAGTTCACAAATTATAGATCAGTAGGTGCAAAATCATCTATAGATGCGCATTTTCTGTGTTTTTTTAATCATATGAGACAAATATACTGGTAGCTAAAATGTGTCACTTGTGCGTTTTCTGTGTATTTTATATCAGACAGATATACCGGCAGCTAAAATGTGTCAATTTCAAATTTGTGGCTTGAAATTCGAAAGATGAAAGAATGTGTTGCTTGAGAAAACGTTTGGAAGAAGAAAATGTTTGAATTTGTTTGTTGCTACACATATTTTGTTTTTGAGCGGCACTGATAGAATTATAAGTTTATATACATGTATATTTGCTTTTCTCCCCAAAATAATTTTGTGCCATTTCAGTTTAAATATACATGGAATAGTATAGTTCATTATATGATTGTAATATTACTGGGTAAACTACCAGCTTCTTCCATGGATAGAATAACCCTAACAAGCGAAAAAAAAATCTCTTTCTACAGAGTGTCAAAAATGGCTTCAAATATCACAGGTTGATGTATCTCCTTGTATAATAATGCATCTCCCACAAAATAAGCATGCATTGATTTGCATTTTGATCTTTCGAAATGCTATGCAATGATATGGCCTGCAAAACACGAAAAGGGGCATTTGGACATTTGCTTAAAGTGTTGTCTCAGATTGGCCTGTGCAATCCACGTAGGCTAATCTGATACAACACTAAACCTCTTTATATAGTCTTCTATTTTGTGCAAGTCTACTGAAGGACAAAATCTAATGTAGTCATAAAGTTCTGTCTCAGATTAGCCTGTGCGGACTGTGTAGGCTGATCCGAGACGACACTTTACGCAAAGGTCTTAATTTTCGTGTGTTTCAAGCGATATTCATTTGCCATTCATAAAACCAAAATTACAAGTGATTAATCCATTAGTAATTATTTGTTTACTTTTTCAGGTAAATGACAATAATTGCAAAATTTTGTCTTTGCAAATTGAATGTATACAATTAAAGGATTATTATGTTGTTGTAATTTTTCTGGAATGAAGGGAAGAGAAAACATCACCCATAGGAAAGCAATTACATTGTCCCATTTATGATAAACCAAACTCAAGTGACAAAGCATTGCAATTATGGAAAATGTAAAAAAAAAATGGAGGCAAATTAAAACCAATTAGTATTAAGAAGGTGAACACTGGTTTTTAGGAATGGCAGATGAATAGAATAATCGAACATTTTGACAAGTCAGATCAGGAACCTATCTTGAAGCAGTTCAATTGTGTATATGTTATCTTTTGAACTGTATTTTGTACCATAAAGGTCATGTCCAATTTTGTCCATACATGCATATTATTTGACCTATAAATAGGTACTGGTATGTAACACAGGAAATTATATCTATGCCATATGGAAGATTTTGTTTTTTGGTGTTTAAACCTTTACTCCATAGATATTCATTTCTACGCATTGCTTGTAGGAGCCTTTGGAAAACATTGTGGCAAAAGGTGAAATTGCTCATGACAAGCAAGAAATTGCTCATGACGAGCAATTTCACCTTTTGTCACAATGTTTTGTATGCTATCAAAAGGTGTCATATACACATAAGAAATGGCTTCATCCTTGCTGTTATTTAGGGCCAATTAGAGATACCATAGAAATGTCTTATGGGGTAAAGGGTTAATACCGTGTTCAACTTTATTTCAGTTATAGTGTAGCTGCCAGTGCAACTACATATGCTTTCCAAGAGTTAATTTTAATAATACTCTGCCCGATATTCTTTTCAAGCCACTGGTTGCTTTCCCACTTAACCATTGTTTGAGCAATGGTCAGCGGTGGGAGAGGAATAAATCCTGTTGCAATGACTGTGATCAGTCTTCAGGGATCAAATAAGCAGCTTGCTGATCCCAAGTCATGTACAATACTGACTGAGCTACTGGGGCTTGGAATATAATGATGTAGTTGCATTGCTTTGCTTAGTATTTTCACAACCAGATGAATAGAATCATTAGTATACTATACCAATATACTGGATTCTACAATTTTAACTGTTTGTCTGACAACTACATTGGAGACTTCTCAAAATTGAATGCATTTGCAGACTACATATTACAGCCGACTTAAAACTTAAATTTGTCTTTTGAAGAGCAGAAAATGTTGTGGGTGAAGCAGAAAATGCTGGTTACCATTTAGTTGACTAAATATGTACTAAGTTCTCAGCGGGCGTATGATGTTGGAGCAGTTGCTCTCAATTTTTGTTTCAAATTCTATTTCAGATAATTAAACTGTTAATGCAGCAAATGTCTTATTTTGTCTCTGACATTATATTTAACGATTGTATGCAAATTGTCTCTGACATTATATTTAACGATTGTATGCAAAACCTTTCTTATCCCTTTAGCAAACAATTTCATGTTTTGACCCAATGACCTATTTTTTGACTCAACATGACCCATTTCGAAACTTGTTCAAGGTATCAAGACAAACATCCTGACAAAGTTTCATGAGCATCCAACCGAAAATCGGATTGAAAATATGGCCTCTTAAGCATACACAGTGTAACAAGAGGGCCATGATGGCTCTGTATCTTTCCACTGGCTTTTTAACCCTTTACCCCACAAATTGACGTGTTCATGACCCTGAAAAAGAGGGCTTTCAAAAACAATGTTGGGCAATACAAGCAGGTTAATTCATTGGCATGAAAGATAAAGATCGTGGAAAAAAAAACTCAATGATAGAAACCTTACTTTGAATTTAATATTCAACTCGTGAGCATAACAAAATGAATCACTCTCCAGAATATTTTCTGTCAAAAACTTAAATATCTAGCACCAATCATGTATCACTGCAGTTTTGATAATCAAGGGAGGTAAATAGCAACAGACTTTATCCTTTATAACTAGAGTCATTTCCCTCGATTAATGCTCAAACTGAAGGGACACAATATGGAAGCCCATGCTAAACTTGTGGTCTCTGGAATGGAGTCAGTTTTGACCCCAGGCCTTGAATATAAGAAATTTGTTAAAGGTCCATTAGATGAAGCTACATGCCAAATTCAGTAGCCCTGGGCCTTGTAGTTTCAGAGAAAAAGATTTTAAACATTTCTTTTTGCAGTTTTGTTGCCATGGCAACCAGAGTTTTTAAAGGAATCAAATTCTTTCAAGAAATTCTGAGGAGGACCATGGCAGGATCATTTCTGTGAAGTTTCATCAAATTTGGATGGGTAGTTTCAGAGAAGATGTTTGAAATAAAAGTTAACGCACACACACGCACACACACACACACACACACATGGACGCATGACAGACAGTGGCCATGATATAAGCCCACTGGCCTTTGGCCAGTGGAGCTCAAAATTGATGCAGGAAGAAGAATGAGGTGCAACTGACACCGGACAATCACTCAACTCATTTTCAGCACTTCATGCTCAGGTGTGCTAAAAAGGTAAAGAATATTCCTTTTCAGTTTATCAGTAAATGAAAAACATGTATACCGACAGTTGACTCTGGGTTGTGTTCAGCAGGGAATATATCTTACGGACAAAGTCCGTAACAAAGAAACAAATAAATGCAGAGCTCAAATACAAACTGCATCTGGCATGATTCGAACCCTTGAAGGGACGAATGACCTTGTTTTTTGAGGATTAAAACGCCAAAAGCAAACCACTGAGCCGGAGATATCTGACACACTTGTCAGCTATTGTACATGTATTTAAAACGGGACGAAGCTATGCACATAGGAGTGGTCTCCCGTAACAGTATTTGGACATCATGACACATACAGGGCAAAGCTTGTCAAAATCAAGCACCTCTGGTACAGAGTACAAACAGGGAACAATAAACACTGGAACATGTAAAATATGACGATTTTTATTGCACAAAACAAACATTTCCATAATCATTCACTATCATTTGTAGTTTGATTTTTAACAATATCATTTTGCTGCTTGTAGTTTCAATACAAAAAAAGTAACCATGACTTGTATCCAAATCATTAACATGAAAATATCTTTTTGAACCTTTTTTTGTCCAAGATTCCGTCTCTAAATCTTTAACAGTCATTTGGTTTAATCGCAAGCTTAACAACTTGCCAAACAACAACATTTTTGACTTGTCCAGATTAAAAGCAACTGCAGATGATAAATGAGGTAAAAACGACAATTTTTCTTAGATAGAGCAGAAAACATTGAAGCAATATAATCCATTCTCAGGGCTAGAAGGGTTAACCATTTACCATGCAGCAAAATTTTGACTTGTCAAAACTGAAAGCATATGCAGACAACATACTAATTGTTGCTCAATAAATGGAATATTCCAGCAAAGGGAAAGGAAAAATTGTAGAAGAAAATTGCTTCTTCTTCTTACTAGCATTTTACAAGTCTTTTACTCATGGTCATTACATTTTGGAATTGTGTAATCCAGGGATAAATGACGCATGCATTAACCCATTACCGCACAATCCCTACTTTTGATGCCGACGAGAACGAAGCCTTTAGAAAACATTGTGGGAAAAGGAGAAAATGCTGGTAACCAGCATTTTCTCCTTTTCCCACAATGTTTTCTACCCTTCCCAAATCTAATTTCAATTTTTCATTCACATTTATTTTGTCGTCTGCAAATGCTTTTAGTTTAGACAAGTCCAAAATTTTGTCGTTTGGTAAAAAGTTAATACACTACACTATCTAGTGATAATAAATATCCTTGATAACAATCAATAATCCGGGAAATTACAAAATGAATAAACACTCTAGATATACTCATGTTCTACAATTGACACAAACTCATGTTCTACAAGTGACACAAAATACTCTATCAGAAAAAAAGCTTGAATGTCTGCAGTTTTCCAAATTTTAAGTCATACGAACAACTACACATTATAGAGGTTCATCGCAGTAAGTTTGAACTTGTTTCATTGAGTTTCGCACACAAGAAATTGCTAATGGACGAACAGATATAATACAACCCTTGGGTTGTATACAAATGCTGGTAAGCATTTTATGCTTTTACCACAATATCTGCTATATAAATGAAAAGAAGTTTCATAAAATGAATGTCATTAAGTTCGTCATCTGCAATTGCTTTTATGCGGACAAGTCTAAAATTTTGTTGTTTTGTAAAGGGTTGAACAAAATAAGAACTTATTTTCTAATAAGTTCGAACAGAAATGTAACTATGACTTATTCAACGTTTATACTGTCCAGTGCACATGTACATTCATTTAGCATTCTTTGACGGTCAATTTGAAGTCTGAAACTGATAGTGTACTCGCTACAGGCTTTATCGGAAAATCAAAAGTTTTTACTGTTTAGGATAAAAAAGCCTTGGTAAACACAGGAAGGAGACTGATACGATTATCCAGTATTTCCCACAAATGTTTAACCCTTTACTTCATAGATACTCATTTCTACACATTGCTTGTAGAAGCCTTTGGAAAACATTGTGGCAAAAGGTGAAATTGCTCGTGACGAGCAATTTCACCTTTTGTCACAATGTTTTCTATGCTATCAAAAGGTATCATATACACATAAGAAACAGCTTCATCCATGCTGTTATTTAGGGTCAATTAGAGATACCATAGAAATGCCTTATGGGGTAAAGGGTTAAGACTATTCAAGAGATACAGTTTAATTTCCAATGTGTCACAATTAATTTCTTTTTGTCTGCATATTTTTTTCAACCTGGGTAATTCCTACAAGATAATATATTAGAACTTGAGTTGATTATGTGGATAATATTTAGGGAAAAGGATGAAATGCTGTTACAGCATTTTCTAATTTTTTCACAATGATTTCAGACGTCGTCTTCCTCAGGCTAATAAAGACATATGAATATTTAGTATGCATTTTATGCAACTGACTCAAGTAGATTAGAGTTCTTTGTTAGAAAAAGGCTTAACTCTTTACCAAAGGACAATTTTATGGACTGGTCCACACTGAAAGCATTTGCAGACAACAAAATAAATGCGACTAAAAAAATTGAAATTTGATTTGGGAAAGGTAGAAAATGTTGGTTAACAGTATTTTCTCCTTTTCCAATGTTTTCAAAAGCTTTCTTTCTCAGGGTCGTAAAAAGTCATTGTGTGGTAAAGGGTTAATCGAGTCCTTTGTTAGAAAAGTCTTAAATATTTCATAGCACTAATAGCTTTGAAAAAAAAAAAAATTGATAGAAATATCAACACTGAGCACAAACACAAATTAATAGCATATCATCTTAATCACATGTTGTAAGTAAAAACATTAAGCAAATACATAAGTACATAAACATTACAAATTATTTAAATCTAACAAATGCTGTTTGCTTTGAACAATGACGGTACAAATATTATAAAACAATGCTTCCTTATTCTTTTTTCCAAATTGTAACTGAAGTCCATTGTATAACTGCAGATATCTTGTCCATTCTAATAATGGTTCTAGTCTAGGAAAAATGTCAATATAGATTCACTTTTCAAGACAAACTCTCTCATTTTCTGGCTGGTATTTTAATTAATTGTACATGTATGCCTTTTCTTATAGTCCAAGTTGCAGGAAAAAATAAATGCTATGAAGTCATTTGAGCACACTTTAATTCATACCATCTGAAAGTGAAGATGCTATTATTAGTCTAACAAGGTGCTCTGGTAAAGTCTGACACAAAAATAAATCTTTAAACTAGAATTAACCTTGCCAACTATAATTCTGGTTTTACAATTCTATTTATTGTACATCTGTAATGTTACTCTAAATTGTACACAACTCTACAAAGAACCTTATCTTTGTGTATATCAAGAATGGAATGAAGGCCCCTTTATGAACAAAAGCCAGGTATAGTTTAGGTTTAAAACTATTTTGGTATAAGAAAGAAAGTATAATATTCGATGGATTTCTTTGATTTTCAACTACCTGCGGAAGTTTATTTTTTTCCTATTGCAGCATACTACCATAGATTAAAAGTCAGGCAAAATAATGAGTGTGCAAACATAGCTAAATTTATAAGCAACATTAATATTTAAATTTTACCTCTTCACAATATATCTCAATTTACATGTATACAAACAGAAAAACTCTCTTCTTTTTTCTTAATAATCACATGTAAAACTTCATAAATTCTATAAATTTAGCTCTTTACCAAACAACAAAATTTTAGACTGGTCTAAACTGAAAGCACTTGCAGACGACAAAACAAACATAACTCAAAAACTGAAACTTGTTTCAGCGGAGTAGAAAACATTGTGGAAAAAGGAGAAAATGGTAGTTGCTGGCATTTTCTCCTTTTCCCACTATGTTTTCAAAAGGCTTCTATCTCAAAGTCGTAAAAACCAGGGATTGATTGGTAAAGAGTTAATGCTGTGTGTTGCCATCCTTTAGAAACAATAATCTTTTACACAATTTAGAAATTTGGATTATAAATAATTTTACTCTTCCAAAACTACCAAAATTAAAATTTAGAGAACACAGAACTGGAAACATTTGCAAACAACAACTTGAATATGGCTGAAATTATAAATTGGGCTGCAAAAAAATAGAAAACATTGTAGGTAAAGGAGAAAATGCTAGTAACCAGCATTTTCTCCTTCTCCCTCAATATTTTCAAAAGCTCTTCTTTCTCATGGTTATTTGTAAATCTTCAAAAAATAAAAAGACTCATTATTCATAAATGATGAACACTATTAACTTCTCACTTCCCAACAATTTTTGAATCCTTTTCATATGTTTTAACCCTTGACTCCATAGATGCTCATTTCTACACACTGCTTGTAGGAGCCTTCGGAAAACATTGTGGCAAAAGGTGAAATTGCTCGTGATGAGCAATTTCACCTTTTGCCACAATGTTTTCTATGCTATTAAAAGGTGTCATATACACATAAGGAACAGCTTCATCATTGCTGTTATTTAGGGTCAATTAGAGATACCATAGAAATGCCTTATGGGGTAAAGGGTTTAAATGCAAATTATAAGGTACAAGGGTCCCTCAATTCTTTTCATACTGGTAGGTAACAAGTCTAACAATGACCTATTTAGTTCAAGTACATAAATGTGGCTTGACACTTTACACCATGACAACTCTTTAGATTTGTTAATAATGCATGTGCATACAGATGAAAAAATTGAATGTTGCACAAATGATCGATCTGACTCCGAGAGGATAGAAAACATTGTTGGAAATGGACAAAATCCTGGTTTGGTTTGGTTACCAGCATGTCTGACTTTTCCCACAATCTTATCTAATCTTATCATTCTTCAGGTCATTCAAACTTGGAATTGTTTGTCAAAAAGTTGATTTTGATGAAGAAAGCTATGGAAATTACAATCTGGTAATCTCTATATTAGGGCATACATTGGTTTTTAGGTGGGGACAATTATACAAAACCTATTCACATCAAACTTTCAGGGAAAAACCAAAAATGGAATTTGCTGGTATGGGATATGGATTTTTGGTCTTGGTGAACAGATGAGGTAAACTAGGTAAAAAGTTACAAATACTCAAGAAAACTTGAATGCTTGTACTCACAACATCCAAACAGGTAGCACATTCATACTAAAATCATTGGAAAGCCATCTGAAAAGAATGGAGTATCTCTAGTAGTTCACCTTTCCTTTGATCCCTAATTTAACTCCACAAAAGTTAGCCCTTCATTCAAGATAAATCTTTTCTTTTTTGACCCTAAGCAAAGAATGATTCTGAGAAGACTGCTGGATAGGGAAACATGGGCACCTTATGTGGATGCAAAACACTGAGTTGATAACAGGACACAACTGTGTCAGAAGTACTTCAGCCATGCTCTGTGAAAAAGAGGTTTGATGTATCTACAAAGAGTATCAGTCCAGGTCAACCTTGGCAATGCGCACACACATATCTAGGTCAAAAGTTTTAGCTATAGGTCAATTTTCTGCTTGTTAAATCTTTGCTACATAATCCGACTTTTAATGATCATGAGAAAGAGGCCTTTTGAAAACATTCTGGTAACCAGCATTTTCTCCGTTTTCAACAATGTTTTCTAATCTATCAGGGACAAATTATGCTATGTCAGCCACACTGAAAAAGTTGTCTGCAAATTCTTTCAATTTTGCCTATAATTCTATTGGGTGCAAGTCTAGAGTACAACAAAATCAAATGTGGTCGTAAAGTGTAATCTTGGATCAGTCTGCGCTGAGTGTGCAGGCTGATTCGCATCGACATTTTACACAAATGTCCAACTGCCCCTTTTCGGGTGTTGAAGACCATTTAGGGGGGGTAAGTGTATCTTCTGGTATGAGCCCCCCCCCCCATGCCAGTAACATCCAGGTCAAGGTTATTGTAAAATATTTTATCTAATAGAGGTAACAAAAAAATCTGGGTTTTTATTGCACTGCAACAATGATATTAACCCATTACCACACTATCCCTACTTTTGATGACCCTGAGAAAGAAGCCTTTTGAAAACATTGCAGGAAAAAGAGAAAATGCTGGTAACCAGCATTTTCTCCTTTTCCCACAATGTTTTCTACTCTTCACAAAACAAAATTTCAAATTTTCAGTCACTTTTAATTTGTTGTCTGCAAATGCTTTCAATCTGGACAAGCCTAAAATATTGTCCTTTGGTTATGATTTAAACACAGACAAAAAATGAAGACAGGATTAATGACCATGTCTAAATGTTTTCTTTATTACTAAATGAGCTAAAATCACTGGTAACCAGCATTTTTTCTCACTTGCTAAAATCTACAAGTATTTTCAATATACAACAGTCTAAAAATCATCTTTTTAATTCTTTACAAGATGAGGTGATTTTGGTCCACTGAAATTAAAAAAATTGCAGATGAAAAATTTAGAGTGGCATAAAAAAAGGTATTTTTTCTGTAAGAGAAGATAACACTGTGGAAAATGGAGAAAATACTTGTTATGAGCATTTTTTTCTCCTTTTTCCACAGTGTTTTCAAACATCTTCAACCTCAGTGCCGTTAAAACCTGGGATTGATTGGTACAGAATTAAAATGTGTTTAGAAAAATAAAAGGTAATTTTAATCCTAAGAGAAAAGATCAGATTGAAAAAGTATATGATCTTATGAAATATCAATCTTATACAAATTGCAAAATTCCATACCAAGGTCAATTGTCCTAACACCCCAGGCATGGATGGATAATTCTCACAGAGAAACTAAACCCCATTTTCATAGAACATGACTCATTCTTTTAACCCTTTCCCAAACAACAAATTTAAGACTCTTCCAAACTGAAAGGGTTTGCAGACGACAATTTCAAACTATATGAAAATGGTAGAAAGTTCTCGAAATGGGAGGAAAACACTGTGGAAAAAGGAGAAATTGCTCGTTACGAGCAATTTCTCCTTTTCCCACAGTGTTTTCAAAGAATTTTACTGCAGATACGTAAAAACCCGGGTTTGTTTGGGAAAGGGTTAACCTGTTCGACTTTGTGACTATTTCAAAACAACACTAAATTTACTGAGTATCAATGAAAAAATTATACTTGATTTGAATGGCATATATAAAAAAAACCCCAATTAGACAAGGAAGAAGATTTCTCTATTTTCAAACTACCCCATTAAACTTTTTCTCATCTTTCTTGTTTGTATCACTAAACACCACATTTGTATCTTGAAACAAATATTCTTCTTCTGATTCCTCGTCTTCCCCATCAACAACAAACCCCTGGTTGTCCGAGCCCTGACTGGTCTCTATGACAACATGTTCTTGGTTTCCATTGGCACCCGTTTCTGCTGACTGACCAATAGTGGAGGAGCCTGGCAGGGTAAGTGTTTTCATTAAATTTTCATTGGATAGCTTTACCCTTGGAATCCCACCCACAGCACCCACCTCTGAATCTGATTGGTCAGAACTAGACTCTGCTCCTGTGTGACCTTGACTGGCACTGGTTCTGGACACCTCTTGTTCCCTGTACAATTCTGGCAAGCCTAAATCATTTCAAATCATTGTTAACTGTTTACCAAACGACAAATAACAGATTGGTCTAAATTGAAACCATCTGCAGACGACAAAATAAATGTGACTGAAAAATTGAAATTTGGTTTGGGAAGGGTAGAAAATATTGTGGGAAAAGGAGAAAATGCTGGTGACCAGCATTTTCTCCTTTTCCCACAATGTTTTCAAAAGGCTTTTTTCACAGGGGTGTTATAAGCTGGCATTGTGTGGTAAAGGGTTAAAGCAATGAAAATTTCAAACCACACAAAATTTAACAAGCCTCAATTCATTTCACAATCACTGTTACTTGTAAATAGTCGGGCTTTTTAAAAAAAAAAAAACTGAACAAATGGACAGAAAATAAACGAGTGGCGCTCTGATCAAAAGGGGCTTAAACTATCACAGTGATGCAAGATACTAAGCAAGCCATGCTTATTGACCTGAAAAATCCATTTTGTCTAGATATTAACAGAATCATGAGGTAGATGGGTCCTTTGACATAAAAAATCCAGATCAAAAGAAGAAAAATTTCTGCCCAGGTCAGCCTGCATCAACTGTGCAAGCTGACCCGAGTCAATACTTTTCATAGATGCACTAAGCCCCCTTTTCACAGATCATGGCTCAAATATACACTTCAAATGCGATTAACCCTTTACTCCATAGATACTCATTTCTATGCATTGCTTGTAGGAGCCTTTGGAGCTCAAATATACACTTCAAATGCGATTAACCCTTTACTCCATAGATACTCATTTCTATGCATTGCTTGTAGGAGCCTTTGGAGCTCAAATATACACTTCAAATGCGATTAACCCTTTACTCCATAGATACTCATTTCTATGCATTGCTTGTAGGAGCCTTTGGAGCTCAAATATACACTTCAAATGCGATTAACCCTTTACTCCATAGATACTCATTTCTATGCATTGCTTGTAGGAGCCTTTGGAAAAAATTGTGGCAAAAGGTGAAATTGCTCATGACGAGCAATTTCACCTTTTGTCACAATGTTTTCTATGCTATCAAAAGGAGTCATATACACATAAGAAACGCTTTCATCCTTGCTGTTATTAAGGGTCAATTAGAGATACCAAATAAATGCCTTATGGGGTAAGGGTTAACTTTTTACTGCATGAAAAAACTTTATACTAAACCACATTGATGGTAAAGAGAGGAAGCCTGCACAGCTACTGCATATCTGCATTTTACCTTTTAAACATGCTTGTAAAATAAGCATTTCAAAATTTTACCTACCTGAATTATCAAATGTTGACCTCCTTGTGTTATTGTTATTTCCCCTAGAGGAACCAGCTAACAAAGGTGTTCTTTCATTCTGACCCTCTCCCTCATCGGAGGAGCCGCTATCAGAACTGGGGTCATCACCGGGTATTATCTTCCTCTTACATATGGGGCAACAACGTTTGTTCTTGGTTAACCATGGATCAATACATTTAGTATGGTACACTGCAAAAAAGCACAGGTGACCGATAACTTCAAAAAAATAAATTTTAGGCTTGTCCAACTTCAGAGGATTTGCAGTCTGCTAATTAGCCCTTCACCACACAATCCCGATTTTAACAGACCCTGAGAGAGAAACTTTTTGAAAACATTGTAGGAAAAGGAGAAAATGTTTTTAAGAGCTTTATTTCTCAGGGTTGTTAAATTCGGGATCCTGCACAATGTTCATTCCACATCCATGGCTATTTTCCAGCACTAATAACCCTTTCCCAAATGACAAACTTTAGGACTAGACCAAATTGAAAGCAATTGCAGACGTCAATTCAACTCTTGCTGAAAAGATGATTTCTGTCTATAATAGGGTAGAAAACATTGTGGGAAAAGGAGAAAATGCTGTTTACCAGCATTTTCTCCTTTTCCCACAATGTTTTCAAAAGGCTACTATTCCAGACCTGTAAAAACCAGGGATTGTTTGGGAAAGGGATAAATGTAACAATGTTCAGCAATGAGAGAGTAATGAATCCTGACACATTATTTCCATAAGTCCCAAGAAAAAATTTGGTAAGCTACGGAATTAATCCAGTGACTCTGTTTGTTAGGAACTGAGTTTCTGGGCTCAGGTCAAGGTTAAACTTGATAGAGAAATCATGCATTATGTTATTTCTTTACAGATGACATAATTTTAGACTTGTCTAAACTGAACCATTTGCAGATGACTAATAAAATATGGCCATTTTGATGGAATCTGTCCTAGAGAGGGTACAAGACATTAAAGGACAAGGAGAAAATGCTGGTTAACAGTATTTCTTGTACATTTGCTACCTAAAACATCAAATCCAGATTGTGTGATAATGGGCTAAAACTAAGCAAAAAAACTTACCATGGCTACAAGGTAGCAATCTCAGTTTATCTCCTTCTTCATACTCATCTAAACAGATTGCACAAATATCATAATCATCCCCTGAAATAAGAGTATTACACAGTTTCAACAGAGGATCAAAGGGTTAACAAAATTAGTGTAGAGGATACCAGTAATGTATATATAGAATGTAGTCAACATTACAGAATTTACACTATGCAACACTGATAAGGATAAAATGTCTATTTCTGTTATAATTTTCTGTTTTGCACAAGTCTACTGTACAACAAAGTCTAATGTAGTTAAGTGCCTCTGGGATTAGTCTGCGCAGACTGTGCAGGCTGATCTGAGATGACAATTTTCACCAAGGTCAGAATGCCCCTTTTTGCGTGTTACAAGCTATATTGGATCACACTACAGTGCCATTTATCAGCGTTTGAATGCAATCTTTTTTCATTGATTTATTCATTATACAACCAGGCCATTTTAACTCTTTACCACACGACAAAAGTTTAGACTGGTTCAAATTTTAAGCATTTGCAGACGACAAAATAAAGGTGACTGAAAAATTGATATTTGTTCTAGGAAGGGTAGAAAACACTGTGGGAAAAGGAGAAAATGCTTGTTACCAGCATTTTCTCCTTTTCCTAGTGTTTTCAAAAGGCTTCTTTCTCAGGGGCGTCAAAAGTAGGGATTGTGTGGTAATGGGTTAAAGTAAGTACATGAGATTCCATAGTCCTAATTTAGCTCCTTAGTTTTCCATGTGAGGTTTAACCCTTTCCCAAACGACAAACTTTTGGACTAGACCAAATTGAAAGCATTTGCAGACAACAATTCAACTCTTGCTGAAAAGACAATTTCTGTCTATGATAGCATAGAAAACATTGTGGGAAAAGGAGAAAATGCTGGTTACCAGCATTTTCTCCTTTTCCCACAATGTTTTCTCAAGGCTACTATTCCAGACCCGTAAAAACCAGGGATTGTTTGGGAAAGGGTTAAAACATCGAGGTATTGTTCATGACTGTGTTTCATATTAAAATATACCTTTCTTGAATTTTTTTGTGGGAATCTTTTTCAGGTGTTTAGATGGAAGTCTGGATTTTCTACGTCTCCTGATGTCTCTGCACCATTTAACAAGCTGAAATTCACAAAAATCAAAAATACTGAAAAACTTCCTTCATGACAGCTTCTATGTCCAAATGAAATCTGCAGATGAAAACAACATTTTGATTTAAGTATGTCAACTTTTTCTCAAGATGTCAACTCAGGATGATGCTAGAAACTTCAATATGATATCACTTTTGTGTTCCAATAGCTGCTTAAAGTATACAAAGCAGCCATTAAAATGCATAGAAGTTTAAATTATACCTGTAACTCTTTATCAAACAATCCCTGGTTTTTATGACCCTGAGAAAGAAGCCTTTTGAAAACAATGTGGGAAAGGGAGAAACTTTGGTAACCAGCATTTTCTCCTTGTCCCACAATGTTTTCTACCCTGATTTAATGTGTGCTGTCCCCGCAGGCTGACCCAAGTCAAAAACTTATTGCTATTTAAAGTAAGACCTGTGTAATGCACTTATGGTGAACATGGGGCAAAAATTCTAATTGGTTGATAAATAAGGATAAATAAGGATTTATGCAGAAATAATATTTTTTACCATCTGGGAATTATGTACATCAATTAGATGAAAACAGATCAACCATACTGCAGGTCAGTTAAAGTTTTATGACCACTTTTCACACAGAAAATGTCATTTAAGCAAAAAGTGTCAACCCTGGTCAGCTTGCACAGTTCACGCAGCCTAACCAGGCTTGACACTTTTCGTAGTCACCAAAAGGGTCCCTTTTTGCTTGATGGGTCACATATGGAGTGCAACACGCGAAAAGGGTCATTCGGACATTTGCGTAAAATGTTGTCTCTGATCAGCGTATGCAATCCGCACAGGCTAGTCCAAAAGGACACTTTCCGATTTTATGTGATTTTCTGTTTTACGCAAGTCTACTATAGCACAAAATCTAATGTAGTCGTAAAGTGCCGTCTCGGATTAGCCTGCGCGGACTGCGCAGGCTAATCCGGGACGACACTTTACGCAAATGTCCGAATGCACCTTTTCGCGTGTTGCACTCCATATGTTAAAAATTTGGGTAGGCAATGAGTAAGGTATAAAACATTGAAGTTTACTTACTATAAATATCAGCATTAAAACAAAACATGTGCCAACAACCACAGCAAAAGGCCACAGAAGGTATGGATTGAAAATATACTCATCATCACTGTCTACTGTAACAATAAACCTGAAAGAAACAGAATAAAAAAAAATCTATTTAGTTTTCCCTCTATCATATAATACAGAGTTTTAGTGACTGACTTTTCCCGCAATGTTTTCAAATACTTTGAGACATGCTTTATAAAAAGATGGCTGAATGGATCTGCAAGAAGTATCAACCCACTTTAGCATGTCCTGTCAATGCAGGCTGACCTGAGTCAAAAACTTATTGCTATTGAACAATTTTCTGCATGGCAAAGAACCTTGTGATTCAACTGACTGCATTATAAAATGGATTTTATGGATCCATGATAATGACTCTGATTGTTTTCTGTGCATGTAATACCAGTATTCTTTGAAGATTCGACCTGTCTTACATGACACATCACTAGCCCCAATATCGGAAAACTGCAGAATTTCGCTCTATAAAGTAGCAATGTAGAAACTAGCTTTTATCAATACGTTTGGGGAGAAATGAGACCTGTTTTAGGTCCATATTTCCCTAAACTGCTGATCATAGCTGAGTGAATTGCATGAGGTAGCGTTTTATTGAGTAAACGTTTATTTTAGTTTTAAATTCAAATTAACGGTTGTCGCGTAGGAAAGTAGTTTGGTTCTGTACCCAGGATGCCCAAATTAGATAGATGAGTATTTATACAATGCCATCTAGCCGGAGATCATCTTAACCTAATTAAATTAGTGGTATGTAATTGCTTTTAACCCTTTACCATACAATACCGACTTTTAACAACCTTGAGATAGAAGCCTTTTGAAAACATTGTGGGAAAAGGAGAAGTTACCAGGATTTTCTCCTTTTCCCACAATGTTTTCAAAAGGCTTCTATTTCAGGGGTGTAAACACCAGGGATTGTTTGGTAAAGGGTTAAATTTGACACCTGCCAGTTCTTTCAAGTTGAAAAGAGTCTAAAAAGTGTTGTTTGGTACACAGTCAAACCAGGTGGTATGAAGGTGAACAAATGCTGATGTAGGACAAATATTATCATACACTAGTTTATCTTGTTTCTGTAAGACTGTTTGATTTATTTCATTTATCCTTTACGCCTAAAATTTTGTGTTGTTTTGAACCCCCAGCTCTTGAATAAAACAAAGTTGTAACCAACACTCTCTGCATTTCTTAAAATGTTTCCTACTCTTTCAAGGACAAATTTGATTACTTGAGCTAATTTTAAATAGTTGCCAGCTCTAGAATCCTTTTACATGTGGTGAAAAATAATATTGTTTTGTCATCTTGTGCACAGGGTTGAAAACACTGTGGGAAAAAAAATTGATAGAGATTAAATTTTATATAAGTTGTAAGAATTTGTTTCTCAATCGATATAAAACAAGTATGTTTAAACTTAGAAGAGAAAATGCTAGTTACCAGCATTTTCTCCTTTTCCCACAATGTTTTTAACCCTTTACCACACGGCAACGTTCTAGACCTATTCAAATTGAAAGCATTTGCAAACGACAATTTCATAGCAGCTAAAATTGTGTTATATTTCTTTGATAGTGTAGAAAACATTGTTGGAAAAGGAGAAAATGCTGGTTACCAGCATTTTCTCCTTTTCCCATAATGTTTTCAAAAAGCTTCTACCTAAGGGTAGTTAAAAGTCGTCATTGTGTGGTAAAGAGTTAAGCATATTTTCCTCATATCTTGGAACATGGGATTGTTTTAGTAACATGCAAACTCTTTACAATATCACACATCTTTAGACTGGTCCAAATTGGAAGCATTTGCGGACCACAAAATACACTTAACTCGAAAATTGAAATTTGTTTCGAGCAAGGTAGAAAACAATGTGGGTAAAGAAGAAAATGCTGGTGACCAGCATTTTCTCCTTTTCCCACAATGTTTTCAAAAGACTTCTTTCTCAGGGTCATAAAAACCAGGGATTGTTTGGGAAAGGGTCAATAATAACCTTAAAAGCCCTACACAACAAGGGGGTTTAAAGTTGTATTTGTATAAAATTAGATTACAAAGTAGTTCAATGACACTTTTTCATATCATATTTCACATTATCATTTTCACCCTTTTCCCTAGTGACAAATTTTTAACTCTTTAACGTATTAGACCCCTAATATAAAACTGATATTTCCACAATAATATTATCTACAAAACTTGCTATGATTAAAAAAGAGCGTTATTGTACTGCTTTAACCCTTTACTCCATAGATACTCATTTTAACACATTGCCTGCAGGAGCCTTTGGAAAACATTGTGGTAAAAGGTGAAATTGCTCGTAACGAGCAATTTCACCTTTTGCCACAATGTTTTCTACACTATCAAAAGGTGTCATATACACATAAGAAATGGCTTCATCCTTGCTGTTATTTAGGGTCAATTAGAGATACCCTAGAAATGCCTTATGGGGTAAAGGGTTAACCAAGTTACTGGTCTTTTCTGGAATTATCATTTATAAATCTAAATGAATGAATGAATAGTGTTTTATGGCCCGTCGACAACTTAGGTCATATTGGGCGCACTTACTTAGTAAACAATAATGCGAGGTGAAAATAACATACATGTGCAACAACATAAGACAAACATGATAAATGAGGAATGGATGAAACACAAAATGATGCCCCTTTTGTCGCCTTTTACGACATGCATGCTGTCACTTTTGAGGTCCTATTCTATAAAGTAAAAAACCCCCGGGACCCCACGGGGATATAAATCTAAAACCTAAATCTATATTTTCATTACAAAGAGAGATACTAGTGTATAGAAAGACAGAGAGATAATTTTTCTCAACTAAGAAAATATGACACTTGAAAATTGCTCTTGCAAATCTTCAACCCATTACCACACAATCCCTACTTTTGACGCCCCTGAGGAAGAAGCCTTTTGAAAACATTGTGAGAAAAGAAGAAAATGCTGGAACCAGCATTTTCTTCTTTTCCCACAATATTTTCTACCCTTCACAAAACCAATTTCAAATTTTCAGTCGCTTTCATTTTATCGTCTGCAAATGCTTTCGATTTGGACAAGCCTTAAATATTGTCGTTTGGTAATGAGTTAATAGATGATCAATATATGTGTAAAGTTTCAATACAATTGAAGGAAAACTGTGGGAGGAGTTTGCAACACAAAATTACTAGTGTTATGTACACAGACAGACAGACGGACAGATACACTGACATACAGGCTGATTCCGGTATACCCCCTAAAACATTCATTTTGCAGGGTATAAATAATCTTGCTAGGTAAAAAGTTAATGCCATTTTCATTTTTTTTTTTTTATACTGAAGCCACCAATGTGCCAGTCATTACTTACCTAGAGTTTCTTTTTACCCACAGTTGGCACAAAATTATTCCCAAGCTTCTAACTGATTGATTACAGAGCTCCAGATAAGACGGAGTGATTATATTTTAAATCCATTATTTCCCTTCCAAACCCTATGTTGTGGGTACTCATTAGAATTGTCTCAATGAGACAATTCTAATGAGTACCCATAATATATGGTTTAGTGGAGAATGATTAATATTTTCGATTTTGAAATAAAAATTACTCCCTCTATCTGGAGCTCTGAATTAGATAATGCTTTGTGCCACTTTCAATACTATTTCAATCATATCACAGCAATATCTCACATATTCATATATAGAGGATATTTGTTTTTTTCGGTGAAAGATCGAAGTTTATTTCATCGAGTGGACACCATCGGTAATATTTTCACGAGTGGTGCAGCCACGAGTGAAAATATTACCGATGGTGTTCACGAGATGAAATAAAGTTCGATCTTTCACCGAAAAATACAAATATTCTATTTATTTCATGCTTTTTACCCTTTCCGGTAGGAGCTTTATCAAATTTCAGTATAGTTCTTTTCCCTTGTTCCCCGTGGCGTACCCCTCCCGCATAGCAACGTTACGTCAAGCGCGAGAAATGTAAGGTATATGACGTCATATTTCCCATCTGGTTGTTAGACACGCGCCATTTACCTAGGCAACAAGAACGTGAAAATCGGTATTTTCACTGGTGGTACCAGTGTAAGATCGAAAAATATTTTCACTGCTTTTTCTCGATATCCTACCGGAAAGCATGAAATAAACATGTATTTTCCAGGTTTCACCATTTCTAGGTTATGGACTCTGAGGTGTTCCAAGTCTCTGGCTGCTTTCTCACATAAATATAGCTGAAACAATGATCAGGGATGAGACAGATGAATTCTGTTGAAATGGCTATCATCAATTGTTTAACCCATTACCACAAAATCCCTACTTTTGACGTCTTTCGAAAACATTGTGAGAAAAGGAGAAAATGCTGTTTAAAAAAAAGAAATGTGTTGACCAGTCAGCGTGTGCAAGCTGATCTGGGTTGAAACTTTTTGCTAGCACTCAAATTTCTGTGTGTCAATGGACCACTCTATCTCCTGATTCAGTTGTAGTTAACCCATTACCACACAATCCCTACTTTTGTTGACCTTGAGAAAGAAGCCATTAGTAAACATTATGGGAAATGAAAAAATGCTGGTAACCAGCATTTTCTCCTTTTCCCACAGTGTTTTCTACCCTTCACAAAACAAATTTCAGATTTTCAGTCGCTTTTATTTTGTCGCTTGTAAATGCTTTCAATTTGGACAAACCTAAATTTTTGTCATTTGGTAATGAGTTAACCCTTTACCCCATAAGGCATTTCTATAGTATCTCTAATTGACCCTAAATAACAGTAAGGTTGTTTGAGCAGTTTCTTATGTGTATAGGACACCTTTTGATAGCATAGAAAACATTGTGACGAGCAATTTCACCTTTTGCTACAATATTTTCCAAAGGCTCCTACAAGCAATGCGTATCTATGGAGTAAAGGGTTAAACAATTATATCTTACAGATCCATAATTGCATTATCACTTCCGTAGTATAATGCATTACACATTTCCCTTTTACCAGAGCGTCACTCAATCGTAAACGTCACTTACTTCCCTATCTCAGAATTACATCGATAACAATAGTTGTCCTTGAGTAACTCCCCATCCATCTGTCCAACAAATACTGACGGTATATGAACTGGGATCCCATCTACAACAAACAGCATGAAACTAATTTAAACTTAACCAAACATACCAAGTATTAACATTTTACCAAAAGACAAATTTTTGGACTGGTCAAAATTGAAAGCATTTGCAGACGACAAGATAAATATGACTTAAAAGTTGAAACTTGTTATTGGAAGGATAGAAACAATTGTGGAAAAAGGAGAAAATGCTGGTTACCAGCATTTTCTCCTTTTCCCACAATGTTTTCTAAAGCCTTCTCTTTCAGGGTCGTCAAAAGTCGTCATTGTGTGGTAAATAGTTAATGAACCCGAGTACATGTAAATGGCTGTTTTAAGAAAAACTTTACGAAACACAAGAAAAACTTGGTACTCCAATTTTCTAAGTTTCTCATATTATCTGCCATATTGTGATCCTTTACAATACAATCCTAAGTTGTAATATCTTTGAGAAAAAGTCTTATGAAAAACATGATGGAAAATGGAGAAAATGCTGGTAACAAAGACAAATTTCAAACTGTAGTGACATACATTCAATCATTCAATTGTAGTCTGGAAATGCTTTTAACTCAGACAAATAATTTGGTTGTAATACATAGAGGATAATCAACTGGTCGTTTTTGATATGAAAAATATCTCACGAGGATGCGTTGTTAGGCGTTGAAAAAACGAGTGCGCAGCACGAGCTTTTTTAACGCCTTACGACGCGTCCGAGTGAGATATTTTTCATATCAAAAATAACAAGTTGATTATTCTATTTATTATATACCTTATTAACATCATTATTTGTAATCTTGCGTTTGAAAGTCGAAAAAAATGTAGTCGAAAAAAAAAGTAGTTCCCAAATTATGGCAAGAAGTGAAAGAGAAAGTTGATAACGTCACTAGTGATGATATCAAAATTTATTACACTGGGAAATTCCAGGATTTCACTGCTAGGTATATAATAAATATGATTTGTCATTAAGCATTAAAATATGAAAACTTCTGTCATTAAAGTTTAAAAACATGGACATGTCATTAACTTTAAAGAATATGAATATAGCATTCGCCATAAAAAATATGAATACGTAACTAGGCACTATAAATATGAATATACATATATCAAAAGTATGTCATTTCCTATGAATTTCATCAGGAAAATGAAGCAGGAAGTTTCAATATCTAGAATCATGCACAGGTAAATATCTATTTGTTGTCTTTGTACTTAATTTTTGAGACTTTTACACTACACAGAATCCATGATTTTTAACCTTTTGCAAAACAAAATTGTGTTTCAAGGATATGGGAAGAACAGTATAAAAGTGGCCCTTTCTTGTAACATTTTTTCTACTCTATTAATGACAAAGTTTCTTCAATGATTCATATTTAATTTGCAACCTGAAAATGTTTTCAATACAGCCAAATCTACATCTTGATTGACTGACAGGTTAACCAGGGGTGGTATTCACCAACGATTCTTGAGAATATTCTTACTGTTATTCCCAGAGGTATTCTAAATTTGTAAGTAACACAACCTCTGATTGGCTAAACCGAATGGTTTAGCCCATCAGAAGTTGTGTTACTGACAAATGTAGAAAATTCTGGAGAATAAGACAAATAATGTTCTTAAGAATGGTTGGTGAATACGGGCCCTACACACAAGATGATAGAACTAACAAAATTAAAAGCATTTTACAGATGACAGATTTAAAATGGCTGAACTGATGAAATTTTACATCAAAACTGTATTGATCCTTTACCACTTAATATCGACTTTTAATGACCCCCCAGAAAGAAGCTTTATGAAAACATTGTAGGGAGAGGAGAAAATGCTGGTAATCAGCATTTTCTCCTCTCCCTACAATGTTTTGTACCCTTCACAAACACAAATTTTAATTTTTGAGTCACGTTTAATCTGTCGTCCACAAATGCTTTTAATGTAGACAAGTCCATCATTTGGTATACAGTTAAATCCAATCCAGTATACTAGTAATTGGTCTTATTCAAACAATACTATTATTCGACTTGTTCATAAGGGTCATAACATCACAAAGTGTGGCACAGTGTTTAGAGGCAATCTTCAAATACAAATACCTCTTACTAACAAGATTCCATAAATGCACATAATGATAAAGCTCTGGGATGCAGGGTGCTTCACTGCTTTATATTGTACAGGCAGAGCAATTGATGTATGATCAGGCACATGCTTTTTTTTCAAATTGCTGTAACCAAGAACTATTTCTCCTTTTCCCACAATGTTTACCACCCTATCAAAGTCAGAAATCATCATATTAATAAGATTTGAGTTTTTTGTCTGCAAATGCTTTGAATTTGGTCCAGGCCAAAAATTCATTGTTTGGTAAAGAGTTAAGAGAAAATAAAACACAGTCAGGTAGCTCGGTAAAATGTATCAGACTCTTAATCTGGAGGTTGTGGGTTCGATACCAGTTCCGACAAACTTTCTTCCCGGCAACAGTAAAGAAAACAAGAGGGCCAAGATGGCCCTGGATCGCTCACCTGAATTTTTGAGGGGACCATAGCCTTTTTTCTTAAGCATTGAAACATTGGAAACATGATCATTATTTTGCCAAGCAATTTTCAAAATGTCACATGTAAAAGTAATTTCAAAATCTGACCATCACTTTCAGAAAAGACGAATTTTTAAGAATTTCTTAATTTTCGTATGGTGCAAGTAGCCCCCATTCATCAGAGCCATGTTTCTTGACAGATCAAAATTTTGAGAAGTTTTTGAAAAGGGTCACCCAGGGATAATTGCTGTGAAATTATTTCAAAATCTGACAACAGGTTTCAGAGAAGAAGATTTTCCAAGAACTTTTTCATGTCTGTCTAGTGCAAGTAGCCCCATTCACCAGAGCCATGTTTCTTGACAGATCAAAATTTCATGAACAATTGGAAAAAGGTCACCCAAGGAGCATCTCTGTGAAATTATTTCAAAATCTGACCAGCCGTTCCAGAGAAGAAGAATTTTTAAGAATTTCTTCATTTCCGTAATCTGACCAGCGGTTTCAGAGTAGAAGAAATTTCAAGAATGTCTTCATGTCCTTACAGTACAAGTAGCCCCCATTCACCAGAGCCATGTTTCTTGACGGATCAAAAGATTTTTAAAGAATTTCTTAGATAATTCCATTTGGTTGCCATGGTAACCAGAGTTTCGGAATCGAATTCTGTGAACAACTTTTAAAGAGGGCCTCCCAAGGAACATTCCAGATAAGTTTGGTCCAGATTGGCCCAACGGTTTAGGAGGAGTTGATGTTTAAAGAATTATTGACAACGGACGACGGACACTGGGTTATCCTAAAAGCTCCCCTAGAGCATGTTATGCTCAGGGGACGTAATAAAAATAGAGAAAATAAGGTACATGATTTGCATACATTATTACTTAGAAGACTACACATATAGAATGGTCATAAATATGGAGATAGAGAAAATCCATTTTTAAAAAAAACTCACATACGGTAGAAATTAAATCAATATCTCTGAAATGAAACACATTATGTAAATTATCTCTTTCCCACAATATTTTTGTAAGTCATCTTCAGGACTATTTTTCCCATAATTTCCTCCCTTTTCCCCAAATGATTTCAAAAGCATTTTCCCTACACTTTTTTTTTTTAAACTCTTTCCAACATGATCCAAACTTTTAACAACCCTGGAAAGAAGTCTTTTGGAAACATTGTAGGAAAAATAGAATATGCTGGCAACCAGCATTTTCTATTTTTCCCACAATATTTTCTATCCTTCTTAAAACAATTATCAGTTTTTCAGCCATTTCCATTTTTTGTCTGCAAATGCTTTCAATTTGGACTGGTGTACAATTTTGTCGTTTGGAATAGAGTTAAAACACAGGACTGTCTGGTGACTCAGACTTGGCAGAATTCAGAGCAGGTGCAGATGACAAATCAAATTGCTCAAAAGTTCAAGGGTGACAACCTACGTCATATCAGAGGTGTCAGAATAGCCACCATTCTGTGCACAAAGTGCAGATTAATTACTTTAACCCTTTCCCAAACAATCCCTGGTTTTTACGACCCTGAGATAGAACCCTTTAGAAAACACTGTGGGAAAAGAAGAAAATGCTGGTAACCAGTATGTTTTCCTTTTCCCACAATGTTTTCTACCCTGCTGGAAACAAATTTTATTTTTTGAGGTATGTTTATTATGTCGTCTGCAAGTGCTTTCAATCTGGACCAGTCCAAAATTTTGTTGTTTGGTAAAAGGTTAAAAAGATTTATATATCTAAAATTTACTTAGAACACCTTCTTCATCTAGTGACAGTAAATATATTTGTCCTATTCATGAAATCAAAATGCCACAAAACAATGTTGTAGCTCTAAACACTTCAACACAATTAATCTTACAGCATTGTATACGAAATCTATTTTTAAATCGCACATGTGTCACCGGCTTTGAAAATTGTGCGGAGGTAATTGCAAAATCAACGAAACTAATGAACATAATATCAATGTATACTAACGAAAAAAGTTGTCAGGTACCATATGCACTGCTTTGTTTGGACAGATCTTCAATAACAATAATGTACAAACTGAAAAACTGACCTTTTAAAATGAAAATGGCGGATTTAAAATATCTCCGATGACGTATGCTATGACGTAGGTTGTTACCCCTGAAGTTGGGAGTTTTGTATCAAAATGTACAAAGCATGGTCAAAACAGAAGAAAATCCTACTAACCTGCAATTTCTTCTTTTCCCATATCGTATTGCTCATTACCAAACGACAGTATTTTAGGCTTGTCAAAATTGAAAGCACTTGCAGACAACAAAATAGAAGTGACTGAAAATTTGAATTTTTTCTTGTAAGGGGTAGAAAACATTGTGGGAAAAGGAGAAAATGCTCTCCTTTTCCCACAATGTTTTCGAAAGGCTTCCATCTCAGGGTCATCAAAAGTAGGGATTGTGTGGTAATGGTTTAAAAAAAGTCTTTTTTTCATCCAGGTCAACAAAACAAAGGATTGCTTCAATTTGCATGTTAACCCATTACCAAACAAGAAAATTTTGGATTAGTCCAATTTGAAAGCATTTGCAGACAACAAGATAAAATGTGAATCAAAAAGTGAAATGTGATTTGAAAAGGGAAGAAAACATTGTGGGAAAAAGAGAAAATGCTGGTTACCAGCATTTTCTCCTTTTCCCACAATGTTTTCTATCGGCTTCTTTCTCAGGTTCGTCAAAAGTAGGGATTGTGTGGTAATGGGTTAATAAGTAAATATGGAAGAAGAATAACAAAGAGTTTAGGGGAGGGAGAGGGGAGGCAGGTATCTTTGTGTGTGGGAAATAACATACATACCACCTGGCATACGCCTAATCCCAGTTGTTCTGGTGTTGTAAATTATGGCCGCTGCGTACCACTTCTCTACATTTCTGACCTACATGTATACAGTACAGTATATGCACAGGGAAGAAAGTCTAGATACATAGTGAAAGTCATGTATATAATGAGGAAATAGGAGCTACGTGCATGTGCGGGGAAGAAAAGGTTTTGTGGCTTATCTAAATCTTTTATCCCGCTATCCCAAGGTTTAACAATCTTCAGGAAGAAAGATTATCAAAACACTGAGAGATAAGGCGTATAATGCCAACAAAATCATTTTTCCTACAAATGGACATTCAGGACAAATGTAAAATTGTTCATGTCATAAAGCGTGGATACTTAAACGGAATTTTCATTTACTACCAGGTTTGACATTTGTTTGTCTTTGGTATCAACGGACGTAAAATGAAATAATTCTTTCAGCTGGAACTTTACAAGCTGTTGGAATGCAAACTTGCAAGGTCTATGGTCATGAAATTGACGTGAACAGTTTGGAACCAGATCATAGGAACTGCAGCGTGATGTTGACTCCACTCTTTTTCATAATTTGGAAGATAGTTTAACACAATCAGTCTTGAAATATTTGACTGTTCGTCCCTATTGAAAGTATTACCATATAACAAATCAGATGTGGCTCAAATAACTGAATCTATATCTGCACAAGTAGAAAATATTGCAGAAAAAGGGCTGAAAGTACTGGTTTCCAGGGTTTTCTTCATTCCCCATTGTGTTTGAAATAGCCTTCCTTCACAGGTCGTCAAAATAAAGGATTGATAGCAAAAAGGGTTAGCCAAAGACCACATTGTGGGCTACTTCTAGAATACCCTTAACCCTTCCCCAAACAATCCCTGGTTTCCACGACCCTGAGATAGAAGCCTTTTGAAAACATTGTGGGAAAAGGAGAAAATGCTGGTGACCAGCATTTTCTCCTTTTCCCACAATGTTTTCTACCCTGCTGGAAATAAATTTTAGTTTTTGAGTTACCTTTATTTTGTCATCTGCAAGTGCTTTCAATTTGGACCAGTCTAAAATTTTGTAATTTAGTAAAGGGTTAAGTTACACAAGTGGCTCAATTGTGAGGCACTTTATCTGACTCTTTATTATAGACTTGTATAATTTTGAGAGCATTCATTCTTCAGACAACAAAATGAAGGTGAATATACACTTGAATGTTTTTTTAAGGACTGAAAACATTTTGGGAAATATGTCAAGTGTTGGTTGCCAGTATTTTCCCCTTTTTCCACAGTGTTTTCAAGCCATCTTCTATAGGGCTAATGAAATTTGGGACTGTGTGGTAAAAGGTTTAAGAATGTGAAACATGCAAAAAATATGGGAAAAAGAAGCAAATGCTCATGACAAGCATTTGCTCATTTCTCACAGTGTTTTCAAAGGCTGTCTTAACCCATTCACACACAATCCCTACTTTTGACAACCCTGAGAAGAAAGCCTTTAGAAAATATTGTGTTTTATATCCTTCCCAAACCAAAATTCAACTTTGAATCACATCAATTTTGTCATCTGCAAATGCTTCCAATTTGAACCAGTCTAAAATTATGCTGTTTGATAAAGAGTTAAGCAAAAGTTGATATAGTTTTATTTCTATGGTAATTTATTAAAACAGATGATATGATAGCATGATAGTAATTATGATACTATCCTCAAGCTGTAAGATTCAAATAGTTAACTCTTTACCACGAAATCCTGACTTTTGACGACCCTTCAAGACGAGCCTTTTCAAAAACATTGAGGGAAAAGGAGAAAATGCTGGTAACCAGCATTTTCTCCTTTTCCCACAATGTTTTCTACCCTGCTGGAAACAAATTTTCAATTTTTGAGTTGCTTTTGTTGTCTGCAAGTGCTTTTAATTTGGACCAGTCTAAAATTTTGTCGTAAAGAGTTAAAAAGTACATCATCAGGAAGTTAAACAAACCGAAACATCTGGGATAGTGATCTGAAAATAAAATGTATATTTCTCAAGAGATTTCTCAGAACCTGAAATATGCAGAGAACAACTCAAGGGAAGGGAAAGGAAGTTTTCTGTGCACAATGATACCCATACATAACATGAGAGTATCTCTAGAACAACTGTATATATTGTCAAAGGAAGGGATAGCTGTTAAAGGGAGGTAATTCAGTAAATGTTATTACCACCAGCCATATTCACTAACTCATTCCCATTATCATTGAATACAATTACTGCATCATAACCGGCCTTCTCTGCATTCAAAATCTAGTTTCAAGTAACAAAAACTTTATTTACATGTACTTACTAAACCCTCAACAAATTTCCTGCAGACGGTTTTACCCTTCGTCAACAACCCTTTGTATGACTCTTCACCAAATGACAATTTTAGACTGGTCCAAATTGAAAGCACTTGCATAGGACAAAATAAATGTGACTCAAAGATTGAAATTTGACATTGGAAGGGTAGAAATCTTTGTAGGGAAAGGAGAAAATGCTGGTTACCAGCATTTTCTCCTTTTCCTACAATATTTTGAAAAGTTTTCTTTTTCAGGGTCGTTAAAAGTAGGGACTGCATGGTATAGGGACTCAAGTAAAAATCTTGTTAAAAATCTTTGTAGAGAAATGTTGGGATAGTTTGTCTCTTTTGCAGTAGAAAACATTGTGGGAAAGAAGAAAATACTAGCATCTGGTACAAACAGGCTTTTTTTCTCCTTCCCACAATAATTACAAATGATCTCTTTTTCAGCTTCATTAAAATTCATATGCATGGGGTTAAGAATACCAAACATCATTTTAATCGTTTTCTGCTGGGGTCTGGGCAGACCCCAGGCAATGTCACTACTACTACAGTGAGGGAAAAACGACAAGTTTGACTGACTTTCAATTACTGATTTTCAGTTACTGTTATACAGACAATATTCTGAACATTTGCACACAAGAAACTGAGAATGACTGGGGTCATGGACCCCTCTTGGTATGAATAAGTTGGGGAATGTTTCTGTAGCAAGATGGTTAAATGATGTCCTGTGCCACTTCCAGCTGCATCACAGTGACAGTTCACTTATTCCTACCTTTTCTTGGTTACAGCAGCACTAGGTTGGGGCTCTGCAATGCCTTGACCAAGGGCACTTCAACATATCCATTGCCTCTGACAGGAAGATTACAGTTATCTCTTCACCAGGTACAAACTTTTACACTTGTTAAAAGGTGGTAGTATTTACAAACAACACAGTAGATGTATCTTAAATAATCTGGCTTATGTCTGGAAGGACAGAAAAGAATGTGGGAAAAGGAGAAAATGCTGGTCATCAGCATTTTCTCCTTTCCTCATAATTTCTTCAAAAGTCTACCTCCTCAGGGTCATTTAACCCTTTCCCAAACAAGCCCTGGTTTTTATATGTCTGAAGTATAAGTCTTTTGAAAACATTGTGGGAAAAGGAGAAATTGCTTGTAATGAGCAATTTCTCCTTTTCCCACAGTGTTTTCTACCCTTTAGGAGAACTTTCTACCATTTTCATCGAATTTAAAATTGTTGTCTGAAAACTTTTCCAGTTTGGAAGAGTCTAAAGTTTGTCGTTTGGAAAAGGGTTAATTATAAATATTACATTAAGGTGTTATAGAAGATTTAGAGCTTGCAATATCTTACCTTTGCGGCAAAAGTACAATTATCCCGTGATATAAGAGCAATCCACACAGATGTGTTGTCAGGTGGTGGTTGAACAGGCTCACAGGCCTTCGTAGGTATCACATTGTACACAAATCCCTGTAGAACAAAATAAACCTGAACTTTTTACCGTAACACAAAGTTTTGCACAAGCCTAAACTGGAAGCATTTGCAGGAAATAATTACAACTTGGATGTAATGGTGGAATATATTTTTGGAAGATTAGAAAACAATGCTAGAAAAGGAGAAAACTGCCAGTTACCAGTATCTTTTCATTTTTATATATTGGTTCTTCAAAGAATTCAACCTTGAGATCATTTGATGTATTAACTCATCACCAAACGACAAGAATTAAGGTTTGTCCAAATCGAAAGCATTAGCAGACGACAAAATAAAAGTGACTGAAAAATTGAAATTTGTTATTGGAAGGGTGGAAAACATTGTGGGAAAAGGAGAAAATGCTGGTTACCAGCATTTTCTCCTTTTCCCACTATGTTTTCTAAAGGCTTCTTTCTCAGGGGCATCAAAAATAGGGATTGTGTGGTAATGGGTTAATTTATTGAATTGGAGTTTATAATGCTGTTTTAACAGCCTAGGTCATATCAAAGCAGTCAGTGCACCTATGCCTGGCTTCCTCACACCAGTAAAGACACAACTTTCTTCCCTGGTCTTTGACCAGTTTCACCTATGCCAAACAATATTGATAGGATAACCACTGAGATACCCATGTGGCGTTTGGGTCGTTCAAACTTGGTATTGGGTGGTAATATGCATACATGTCAGAATCTGCCTATAGAATGCATCAGTGCCAAAGTTTTTCAGTATTCATAGTTCTGCTATGACTGAAACTGACTAGCCTTACTTTAACCCTTTCCCAAACAGCAAATTTTGAACCACACCAAACTGAAAACATTCTGCAGATGACAACTTAACAGTTGCTAAACAGATGATTTTTCTATATGATAGGGTCGAAAACTGCCAGCATTTTCTCCTTTTCCCACAATGTTTTCAAAAGGCTTCTATTCCTGACCCGAAAATGAATCTGTATTTTACAGAGCCCCAGATAAGAGAGACTGATGGTATTCTAAAGTCATTATTTCTCTGAAACCCTACAATGTGGGTACTCATTAGAATCGTCTCGATGAGATGATTCTAATGAGTACCCACACCATAGGGTTTAGTCGAGAATAATGACTATTTTTAATTTTGAAATCAAAATCACTCCCTCTATCTAGGGCTCTGATTTTACAAACACAATTGCTTGCATTTGACTGCTATTGGGCCCTAAACATCTTACCTTAGAATCTCAAGTTTTATTGACCCTGTCCAAGAATGATTTAAACACACTGTGAGATAAGGAGAAAATGATGGTAACCAACATTTTCTCCTTCTCTCACAATGTTTTCAGAAGCTTTTGGAAGACAAATCCATTCATTTCAGCCACATTAGTGAGTAGGTCTACAAAAGCTTTCAATTTGGAACAGTACAAGATTCTCTCTTCTGATACAGAGACATGATCTTACTGTTATTCCATCCTCTGGGATTTCAGGACCGAAACCTGCTGCAGCATCTGTAAAAGTGTCTATAGCTGTGGAATCATTAAACTGTCTCTGAAACACACACATAAAAAAACAACATTAACTGTTTTCCACAAATTACTTTTATTCACAACCAAGAAAATAGAGGGTCTTTAGAAAACAAATTTCCATTTCGGACTCCCTTCACTTTGATATCTACATAATCATGTTTTCAATTTCTTTGTTTAGTAAAGAGTTATACTTTAACTCTTTACTAAATGACAAAATTATGGACTAGTCCAAATTGAAAGCATTTGCAGGCGATAAAATAAATGTAAACCGAAAACTTAAAATTTGACTTGGAAAGGGTAGAAAACATTGTGGGAAAAGGAGAAAATGCTGGTTACCAGTATTTTCTCCTTTTCCCACAATGTTTTCAACGGCTTTCTTTCTCAGAGTCGTTAAAAGTTGGGATTGTATGGTAAAGAGTTAACAACACGATCCTGTATTTTTTTCATTTTTTGGTAAAAATTGATAAGGGGTACAAATCTATAAATTAAGACGAGATTATCAAGTATTTAACAAAAAATTATTTCAATTAGAAAGATAGACAGATGGAGAGACAGACAGACAGAAAGAAAATAGGAGAACAAAGAGCGGTTAGAGACCTTATAATAACTTTTGAGTCTTACGATCTTGAATTTCATTGACTGATAGTCTGATAAATGGCTAAGTCTTACCACTATTACTTTCCCATACACCCTCTGACAAATATACAGCATAAATATGACCCACACTTCTTTTCTCTCCATAACTCTTTATCTCTGAAATAAATAAAGAAGTCACACATAAAATTCCGGTTTCACACAGTCCAATCTTGATCTATGCAAACCTTAATCGCAACTATAGAGGTGAAAGACATATTCAGACAGATTGAGAGTTAATTATTTACCGAACGACAAAATTTTAGACTCTTCCAAATTGAAAGTACTTGCAGACGACAAAAATAATGTGACGCAGGAAGCTGAAATTTGACTTTGGAAAAGAAGAAACCAGCATCTTTTACTTTTCAAACAGTATTTTCAAAAGGTTGTTGACTGTAAAGTGAATGGTTAAGACCCTTCCATCTTTGGGACCATTCCTGATACTACTAGTTATTCCTGTGGCTTTTTTTTTGTTGGGTGGAGAACATTGTGGAATAAGGAGAAAAGAATGGTTATCAGCGTTTTCTCCCTTTCCCACAATTTTTTCAAAAGGCTTCTTTCTCAGGATGGTCAACAGTCCGCATTGTGTGGTAAAGGGTTAAATAAGGTAAGTCTTCACAAGAATTAGGCATAAAGCATTGTCAGACCTCAAGTTCAAATGTAATCTGAATCTTTCATGACAACAGAAGGCTTTCATCATTTTCATGTGACTGTGCAGTCGACAAAATATATGCCTACTTCATCTATTGCCATTATCAGTTCGTGACAAGGAGCATCCTTTAACTATGTCACCGACATTTCATAACTAGGCCAACATGAATAGCATGCACCATTACCCATTCTCATCAACCTGTCTGGGTTAGTTTCACATGATACCGAAACTAACATGATAACAACAATAAAAAATATTTTTATTGTCTGGAAATGTAGACAAATGAATATTCCAATAATTAGGTCAACGGCACTTACTGCAGTTGCTGTCAAATTCTCATTATGTCCAAAGTGTTCTCCCTGTTGTTTGTCAACATAACCGTACTCTAATGGCCGTCTTGTGACATCCGGTTTCGATTCGGCTGTATTCGAACCACAAAACCTTCGGTACTTTCCGGACTGAAAGGCTAAAAGAAGATGCGTTTCTCAAACTAAAGAAGAAAGCAATGGTATGAATTAAAATGACCTCCCATACTGTGCACATACAACAGCCGCAAGAAACGTGATCATACTTTGCACCAGGGATTCTACAGAATCCCTGTTTGCACCTAGGCTGCCAAGCAGAATGTGTCCAATATAATCCAAGGGAAATAACTCATAAGAACAATTAATTTCATAATATCTGCGGTTATCTTTCTTGTTTTGAACCCAGAATCGTTCGAATGGAAAAGCGCAGACCAAGAAGATAAGGACAATACTGAATATACTGCGAACTTTCCCTTTCCAGTATTTTATGATGTCTTCAGCTCTAAGAGGGGACAATTTTAGTGTCGAAATGTAGTTCTGTGTTGTTGTTTTTTTTCTACTTATTGGAAAAAATCTAAGAATATTAACCCTTTCCCAAACGGCAAATTTTGGACCACACCAAACTGAAAGCATTCTGCAGATGACAACAGTTTCTAAAAAGAAGATTTTTCTATATGATAGGGTAGAAAACAATATGAGAAAAGGAGAAAATGCTGGTTTCCAGCATTTTCTCCTTTTCCCACAATGTTTTCAAAAGGCTTCTATTCCTGACCAGTAAAAACCAGGGATTGTTTGGGAAAGGGTTAATTAAACAAAATTTGCAGTTTGGGGGTTAGACATTCACCAATCCTTTATCACATACTTCCGAGTTTTTTCGACCTTTAGGAAATCGGCTTTTGAAAACATTAAAAAAAGGGAGATTTTCTCTTCACTCACATTTTTTCTAGTCGTTCTAGGAAAAATATTTTTGATTATAGTCTAGATAAAGCCTCTAGTGAAGTCCAGGAAAGCATGGATAGGTCTCGCGGTCGCCTCGATGTAACTGAAATATTATTGAAAACGGCCTTAACTCTTTACCACATGACAAAATTGTACGCCTGTCCAAATTGAATGCATATGCAGATGACACGTTGAATATGGATAAAAGGATGGATTTTTTTTCTTTTACAGTGTAGAAAACTTCATGGGTAAAGGAGAAAATGCTGGTTAAGAGCATTTTAATACTCCCTTCCCCGTAATGATTTCAAAAGGACTGTTGTTTAGGGTATTTAAAAGTTGGAATTGTATGTTTTATTCTATTTACTAATGATGAAATCATTGCAGCCGACATATAAACACGTAACTCTTAAAAAACGACAAAATTAAGGACTTATAGGTAACACCGATACTGAAAGCATAATTTATGCAAATGTGGTCTAAAAGATGTGATGTGTGTTCGATGGGAAGGAAAACAATTTTGGAAAAGGAGACAATGCAATTAACCAGCTCTGTCTCCTTTTCCAACGGTATTTTCCAAGGACCCCAGCCTCGGTATTGTTTTGGTAAAAAGGGTTTACAAAGACCTTCTTTTCGCCCAGTTCGTCAAAATAAGAAACTATTTGCCAAAGGTTTAACCCTTTCCCAAACAATCCCTTTTTTACGATGGTGGGATAGAAAGAATTTTGAAAACATTGTACGAAAAGGAGTGAATGCTGTTAAGTAGCATTTTCTCCTTTTCCCACAATGATTTCCACTCTTTCATAGACAAAAATTATCATTTGTATTACGTCTAATTTGTCGTCTTGCAAACGCTGTCAATTTGGTCTAGTCCAAAATTTGGTCGTTTGCAAAGGTTTAATTCATTACCATATAATTCCTATTTTGGACGACCCTGAGAAAGAAGCCTTTAGAAAACATTGTGGGAAAAGGAGAAAATGCTGGTTACCAGCATTTTCTCCTTTTCCCACATTTTTTTTTTCTACTCTTCACAAAACATATTTCAAATTTTCAGTCACTTTTATTTTGTTGTCTGCAAATGCTTTCGATTTGAACAAGCCTAAAATACTCTCGTTTGGTAAAGGTTTAAATTAGGTCGATTTTTTGAAGACAGTTTCGCAGCATATTTTAACCGTATTTTCAGATATCATGGCGACACCTCTCATCTAATGCGATCTATTGCGCATTTTCTTGGTGTTACCAGTACTGGAGCTACAGTGCTTTGCAGAAGGACTCCGTCTGTGTATCTGTACGTCTGTCTGCCTGTCCGCCCACTGGTCCGTCAGCTCGCTTGTCTGTCCGTTCGTCCGTCTGCCTCTTTGCCTTCCCGTGTGTCCGTCGGTTCATCCGTCCGCCCTTTTGCATTCCCGCACGTTCATGCGTCCGTCTGTCTCTGTCCCTTTCGCCCCCTCTGTCTATCTGTCCGTCGGTCCGTCCGTCTGTCCTTTCTTCTTCTTGTCTCTCTCTCTCTCTTTCTCTCCCTCCCCCCATCTCTCTCTCTCTCTCTGTCTCTCTCTCTCTCTCTCTCTCAATCCCAATGTTTTTCTTCAGCACTTCTCTGTCGACTGAACCCTGAACCTCTAGCTTACAGTTCCCACGACCTTTACCAACGAGATAACACAAAGAAAATGGGCTCGTAAGTATATCGTTTTACCACTTTCTATTTCCTGTAGACAAACATCATCCACTTGACGTCTAAATTGAATGATAAATGAGAGTTTATGCATTCTAACCCCCCAGGTCATATTGAATGATGTACGCTGAAGGAAAACTACACAGTTACCAGTTTATAATGACCCTACCTTATTTCATTCATTCTATTACTCGAAGTAAATAAAACTCGCCCTCGGTCAATATTTGATTCTTATAATACTAAAGACAGTTTATGTGGATTTTTTATGGACAATTTAATATTTCCGAAGATCCGGAGATACAAGACGAATCGCTAGACTGTCGACGAAACAGGAGTTTTTGGATTGCGAATCGGTTTTTGAGCAGGGATGTTTAATTAGATACCTAGGAGTCAGAGGTTAGTGATAAAAAATTTCATGTCTTCTTTTCTCGTAACTCGCTTCAAAGATGATCTCCTAGGATATATCGTTGCAGCAGAATAACTTTACAACATCCCGTGTTCATATTCATTTATCATTCTTACGAATAATCTGAGGACGAAGTCTAGATTTAGAAAGTGATTCAACTTCTGATTGGCTAAACCATTTGGTTTAGCCAATCAGAAGTTGTATCACTTTTTAAATCTAGACTTAGTCCTCAGATTTGGTTTTTATTGAAAAACAGGATTGCTAGAGTAGTGATTTTAAAGTTTCTTATATTGTAGGAGTAATGTTGTCTTTTGTCACAATATTCTTTTTTTGTTTCTCCTTCTTTTCCAAAAGTTTTCATATGGGATGAAAATTAAATATCGTGTTCTAAACGTAATGGTTAGACAATTAAACCTAATCATTCAATTTTCATTTGCGCTTTTATTAGTGCTATGTCCGTCAAAGTTATTTTGACGTTTTGTGTTTGTCAAAATGTCATTTTTTCGCTATTTTATCTTTTCTTACAATGTCTTCCAGAGTCACTCTGTAAATAATTTATATGATATGTTACGGTATATGGGCCAGTGGCCTAAATACTTAAATAAAATATTGTATTGTATTGTATATTGTCTAGCCAATCAGAATATGTGTTACTTTCAAATTTAGAAAATTCTGCAGAATATGCCTGGGAATATTCTTAAGAATGGTTGCTGTGTATGGACTTTACTTATATCATTTGGATAGTCAACACGAAATAACCCTTTACCGCATTGTAAAATTCTGGACTAGTCCATGATGAAGGAACTTTTCGATTACATTTTCTATATCTTTCAAATAATAGTAATTGTCATTAGATGGGAAAAATCATTGTTGAAAAAGGAGAAAATGCTGGTTACCAGCATTTTCTCCTTTTCCCACAATGTTTTTTCAAAAGCCTTGTTTCTCGAGTTCGTTAAAACACGAAAATGTGTGATTAATCGTATACAGAACAATAACACTTTGTAACGACTCTAAAAAATTAGGCTTTTCAAAACATCGTAGAAAAAGCAGTAGTTGCTAATAAGCAGCATTTTCTGCTTTTCTCACAATGTTTTCTGAGCTACATGTATGGAGTTGGCTCTAAATATTTTCAATTTCGACTGGTCTAAACTTTTGTCGTTTGTTAACGAGTTAAGATTGAATACATAAACACAAGAGAAAACATAGTAACTATATGAATAGAAGATATTGCTCGTCACGAGCAATTTCCCCTTTTGCCACAATGCTTTCAAATAGGCCCTAGTTTAGTAATGAAGAGTTTGACATCTTTGTCTTTTGTGATCAACTTATCATCTTTTATAAATAATATTGCAGCAAACGTTTTCAGAAAAAAATATTTTTGATAATACATGGAGGATTATCATAAAAAAGAATTAAGGTTAGATGCTGTTTGCAAACAAAACAAAACATTGTGACAAAGGGAAAATGGCTATATTCTCTTTTTACCACAAAAGTTTTGGAATAGTCATAAAATTCAAGCAACCCCTCCCCTCCCCCCCCCCCCCCCCCCAAAAAAAAATGTCCTGCATGACGTGATGTATATACATAAATACAGGGAGACTTTGAAACAAACCAATGTAGCGAAAAAAAATAACCCTTTACGATATAACATTGAGTTTTAGCGACGCTTAAGAAGAATGCTATTGTTTGAAAACGTTGTTGGAAAAAGGAGTAAATGCTTGAAGCCAGCATTTCCACCTTATCCCACAATGTTTTAAAATCTTTCACTGCTAAAGTTCATTATATCAGCTATACATTAGACTTGTCATCTGTAAATGCTTTTAGTATAAATCTTCACCACAAAATCTCGACTTTTAACGACCCCGAGAAGGTAAGCTTTTGAAAACATTGTGGGAAAAGGAGAAAATGCTGGTAACCAGCATTTTCTCCTTTTCCCACAATGTTTTCTATTCTTCCAAAATAAAATTTCAATTTTTTTGAATCGCATTTATTTCTTTATCTGGAAATGCTTTGAATTGTGTCGTTTAGTAAAGAATAAAAAAACAACAACAACAACTTTCCCTATACCGGGTTGAGGATCAGCATGATTCATTTTCATACAGCCATATCCGGATCTACGTTCTGTGCAGTCTGATCTTGATCTAAAAAGTCGGCAAAAGGTCAGCGAGTCTCGCTTGGAAGCCTAAAGGTTAAAAGTTTAAGAATATATCATCGATATAAAAAAAAGTCTAATTTTTTTATTGGACATTCGTTTTATTTATAATTTTCTTGAGTCATGAACATACAGGGTGTCCGGAAAGTAAGGTAACACTTTCGTACATTTATATTTTGGCTTAAAATACCAGATAACGAGATGAAAAATATATATACATGTAAATAAAACGTGTCAGTTTTTTTTGTGTGATAATTTAATGAAATTTTCTTTACACTTTGTTTTTTTATGCAGATTTCAATTCAAAAGTCCTTTTTCTGTCATTGGCGTCATTTTACAAGTAATGACGTTTTCAGTGAGACGGCAGATTATGCTCTTTCCATGCCGATCATGCCCAATGATATTGTGAATCACTTCAGCGCACATTTCAATATCAATCTTCTTTATTTCACTGTTAGTGATCTTTAACAATATGGCTGTGCTGTTTTGGTTGAGGCTGTCAACCTTTGACCTTTTAAACTAACAGAAAGAAGTCGCTCATGTTGAAATCATTAATTACTAAAATGACGCCAATGACCGAAAAGTGAAATCTGTATAAAAGCGCAAAGTGTTATGAAAATTCAATTAAATTATCACACAAAAAAACTTACATGTTTTATTTACATGTATATATATTTTTCATCTCGTTATCTTATATTTTAAGCCAAAATATAAAAGTACGAAAGTGTTACCTTACTTTCCGGACACCCTGTATTAGTGAGTAACAGCCATACGACTTACATGTACTTGCTGAAGGGTTAACAACACTTTCCCTGAATCGGATTAGCTTTCCGCAGAATTTCTCTGCAAGGCGAAGAATTAAGATCAAAGATCAGACCAAGACTTTATGCAGTCTGCTCTTGATCTAAATTAGTCGCAAAGACAACTGTTGTGGTGGAAGGCGTTTTAAATCTTTACCAAACGGCAAAATTTTCGACTTGTCCAAATTGAAAGCACTTGCAGACGACAAAATAAACGTAATTCAAAAATTGAAATTTTGTTTCCTGCAAGGTAGAAAGGATTGTGGGAAAAGGAGAAAATGCTGGTTAGGCCTACCAGCATTTTCTCCTTTTCCCACAATGTTTTCAGAAAGCTTCTATCTCAGGGTCGTAAAAACAAAGTATTGTTTGATAAAGGGTAAACATTATCAGAATAATTTTCAAAATTTTTGAATTTCAAACTGACACACTTTCTCATTGGTTACCCCTGATAAACCAATTAGAAATTGTGTTACATTCTATATCTGAAATTAGACTACGAATAGAATGAAGAATAATTAGTGAATACGTGCCTCAAAGCTTTATGATTTTGGACGCCAGCAATCGAAAAACTATCAAATTACACGTACGGGGTTAATTTGCCATCGGCCACAAAGTTTTAATTCGCTTGACAGTACAGAAGTAATGAAACAATAATTAGCATCCTTTTGATTTTCTTGGTGACCTCGATTTTCACAAAAAGCGCCTCTATTCGAGGTCTGCCAACGGCAAACTTAATATGAGGTTGACAACCTTTTTAGGCCTGCAGACAAGCGCTTTACCTGACGACAAACTCTTAAGACTTTTCCGTCTTGAAAGCATCTACAGGTGACAAATTAATGACGAAACTTGTCTTTGAAAGGATAGAACTCTAGTGAAGCTGGGAGGAAATCGTTGGTTTAGTTCCAAAACCTCGTAACTACAGCTGGTTTTCAATATGTAGTTACGAGGTTTTGGAAGTAAACCGACGAAAGGCTGTTTACTAGAATTTCATTCAATTGCTCTCCCATTTTTTTTTCTAATATCTATCCCCCGAGAATCTTGAACCTTAGGCTGGTAAGCACGTGTCACTGGCCTTTTTCGGCCAGCGTAGATCACAGAACGTGCAGTCTGATCTTGGATCTACACTGTCCGATAAGGAGATATTATTCCCAAAAACATGACTTTGAAATTTCAATATTTGGGTTTTGATATCAAATTGACAATTCTATTATAGTTATTTTGCGGATGAAACTGGGAGTTATTTGGAAAAGGTTTACAGGTAAGACAACAAGCCGCGTTCATTCAGGTATTTGATGATGACCTTAGTACGTTCACAGTAATTGGCTATTGTTATGGTTTACGTCATTGAGCTAGAATAATGACATATAAAGTATAAAACATAAAAAGTAGGTCAGTATTATAGGGTTAATTCACGTTTTTGAGGTCGTTAACATTCGCAGAGGCCCGAAAAATGCTTTAACGCCCGAGTGCGAAGCACGAGGGTGTTTAAGTATTTTGAGGGCCTCTGCGAATGTTAACGACCGAAAAAAACGTGAATTAACGCTATTATTGCATAAATTAAAGTTATTCTAACAATAATTTGCACAGATAGCAAAAATATTTCCATAGAAATGCAAATAAGCGAATTTCAAATGTACTGTACGCAAATGGGTCAAAACCGGAAGTCGGCGAAGAAGTTTTTGTTACGATTAGGAAAGGGCCGTTAGTCCTGTATGCCAGTTTTGATTCTCTCGCTGTAAATACACTTTTATTGATTTTTAATACACACTGGACTTATGTGGAGTAAACGTGCACACATTTGGACGATTACAACTAGGATGAATGCGTGGATATAAATTTCTGTAACTGAAGGCGACAGAGGGTTCGATATAGATCTACATCAAGTGAGGCGGACCGATCACGTTAAAAAGTGGGTGGGATGTAGGTGGTTTAGAGTACATTTCACGGGTGAATTTTTGTTCAGATCTCGATTAGACTGAGATTCTGTGCAAAGGTTTGTTTGTGGTGTACTAATATCATCAAAGACATGCCATGAAAAGGATCGAATATGGTACGAATTCCTACAGTTTGATGGTCGGAGTCTAGGGAAAATCTGACAAGGACAAACGTTGTTTACAAGGTAGGCCCGAATCGAGGATATTGATAGTACAAACCCGGGCGTTAACGGCGCGTGAATTTACTGATTAATACACGTTTTCTCCCGTTATCCGCCCGATTTTTACCCGTTAATACATGCTTATAACGGCCCGAAAAGGCACGTTTTATGCAATAATTCTTTTTAACTGTCAAAGTCAGTGGTGTGCTATTTCTGTGCTAGACAGGCTTCCATTTCTGTCTAACTTGAAAACGGTCCACCAATGTTGTGCAGGGAGATTCATCGCTCCCTCAGCCCTAATGGATTTGGGAGGTTCGGAGATCTTTACTGTTATCCTGCTAAATAACAAAAATAAAATTTTCAATTAGATTGTAAAAACACAGATTTTGGTTGTTCAAACTTATGCTCTGGGGAATAATATCTCCTATTCGGACAGTGTAGATCCAAGATCAGACTGCACGTTTTGTGCAGTCTGATCTTGATCCACACTGTCCGCAAAAGGCGGGTGAGTCGCACTTAGCAATCTAAAGATTAATTAAGATTTCGATGGAAACTATTTCTATATTGTCATGACATGCCCTTCCCTGCATCCTCTCTCTCAGAGAGCATGTAACTCTTGGTCTAGACTGCTCTTATCCGTGAGAAATCTCGGTCTGGAATGTGATCCATCTTTTTATCGCTGGAAGACATCGGTCTGGAGTGTGACACCACCTCTAATCCAAAGAAAATCTCAGTCTCGAATGTGACACCTCCTTAAATCCAGGATACCTCGGTCTGGAGTATGACACGTCTTTTAATCGCGGGGAGATCTCGTTCTGAATGCGACACCTCCTCTAATCCAAAGGAAATCTAGACCCAGAGTATGACACCACCTCTAATCCAAAGGAAATCTCGGTCTGGAGTCTGACGCTTCCTCTAATCCAAAGGAAATCTCGGTCCAGAGTGTGACACCTCCTCTAGTCCAAAAGAAATCTCGGTCCGGAGTGTGACACCTCGTCTAATCCAAAGGAAATCTCGGTCCAGAGTGTGCCACATCCTCTAGTCCAAAAGAAGTCTCGGCCTGGGGTGTGACACATCCTCTAATCCAAAGGAAATCTCGACCTAGAGTGTGACACCTCCTCTATTCCAAAAGAAATCTCGGTCCAGAGTGTGACGCCTCCTCTAATCCAAAGGAAATCTCGGCCTGGGGTGTGACACATCCTCTATTCCAAAGAGAGTCTTGGTCCAGGGAGTGATACCTCCTCTAATCCAAAGGAAATCTCGACCTGGAATGTGACATCTTCTCTAATCCAAAGGAAATCTCGGCCCGGAGTGTGACACCTCCTCTAATCCAAAGGAAATATCGGTCTAGAGAGTGACACCTCCTCTAATCCAAAGGAAATCTCGGTCTGGAGTGTGACACCTCCTCCAATCCAAAGGATATCCCGGTCTAGAGTGTGACACCTCCTCCAATCCGAAGGAAATCTCGACCTGGAGTGTGACACCTTCTCTAATCCAAAGGAAATATCGGTCCAGAGTGTGACACCTTCTCTAATCCAAAGGAAATCTCGGTCTAGAGTGTGACACCTCCTCTAATCCAAAGGAAATATCGGTCTAGAGTGTGACACCTCCTCTAATCCAAAGGAAATCTCGACCTGGAGTGTGATACCTCCTCTTATACAAAGGAAATCTCGGTTCAGAGTGTGACACCTCCTCCAATCTAAAGGCCAGAGTGTGACTGAGTTTTGTGCAAGAATACTGAAACACACAATCTAATGTTGTCGTAAAGTGCCGTCTTGGATAAGCCTGCGTGGACTGCGCAGGCTGATCCAAGACGACACTCTGCGCAAAAGTTCGCATGTCCCTTTTCGCGTATTGCAAATCAATTATAGGAGTAAAAAGAATGTGCGGATACTAAAAGCGAGTTTGTCAGGAACAAGCACGTGTTGTCAAGAACAAACAAATGTAAGTGATAGTCTTTTTTTCTTGGAAAATCAGCACTAGAGTGAGTCTTCGCGAATGCGTGTCTCGCTCCAGAGGTTCGCAAGAGGTCTTACTCTAAAGCTGTGGTATATTACACTTTACTGGTGTGATAAAAGAACTTGATGAAGCGTAAAATTTTCAGAATGTACCAGTGCTATACTGATAATCAGATTGTTTCAATGATTGTGTCCAACAATTATGTTGTGGTAAAACTGTTTTATAGTGAACAACGATATGTTACAGCTGCTGTGCCATTATGCATAGTTTATCGGATTAGATATAAAGCTGCTTTCAAAACAGAACACAACTCATAAATAGCCGCCATGTACAGCCGATATTACCGAGAAGGGGGGGGGAGGGGGTCAGTAAACAACACGACAGAATCCCTTCTCTCCCTGACTTTGAATCTTTAGGCTGCTCCGGTGAAAAATTTTCAAGCAGAAGTGGGACATACCACAGGTTTACACTCGTCACAACTCGGCCGATTCCGTAACTGCATATAACCTGGTTCCCTGTGCTATCAGTCTCATCACTCATGATCTTAATAGTCATGGCGGCGTCCATTTTAATGAACAATCTCAGTGAAATAAATTACATCTATCAATCTATGAAAACTGCCAACGGAATTGAAGTGACAACGTTAAAAAGGATCGTATACAAACTGTTTGTCACCGGAAATGCATATAGGCAGATTTCCGTAGGAATTGTGACTCGTGTTTAATTTTTGTAAGTGGAGCCTTACAATTTCAAGAAGGGTAAAGCGGTGTACGTCCGGTGCAATGCAGAGAAATGATCCTCCCCTACAAAATGATAGATCATTTCACAACGTAGAGAAATGACCCATGGGTCATTTGGTATGGGTCATTTCATTACGTAGAGAAAAGACAAGGGTCATTATTTTATGAAGAAAAATAACCTTCTTGGGTCATTTCTCTACGTAGAATAATGACCCGGGTCATTCCTCTACGTAGTGAAATGACCCATGGGTCATTTTGTATGGGTCATTTCACTACGTAGAGAAATGACCAGGGTCATTATTCTACCCAGAGAAATAAGCCTGTGGGGGTCATTTCTCTACGTAGGATAATGACCCGGGTCATTCCACTACGTAGTCACATGACCCATGGGTCATTTTGTAGGGAGGGTCATTTCTCTGCATTACACCTACGAAGAAATGTACCGTTTAGTGCAATTTTGCCCAACGTAATACATCCATGAGATTTGGTAAACGTATCATCCTAGCTTTGCCGAATGCAGAGATCCAGTGACATACTGATTGCCGCTTGGCTGCTCAGCGAAATTAACTCGTCGAATCACGTGATGCTGCAGTTGGCCAATAAAAACGTCGTATGAAACGAACCAAGGCTTCAGTGAATAGAAAGGCGGAAGAACATTTAATCCAATCGATTTTTCAATTACTGTACTTTGAAGTTTTAAGTTTCTCTTCTTTACAAACTTTGCGGGTTTATCATCATTTAAATTGCATTATCCTTTACCACACTACCCAGAGTTTTTACTACCCCAAGGGAACAAAGCTTTCGAAAACATTTTGGGAAAAAGGAGAAAATGCTGGTTACCAGCATTTTCTCCTTTTCCCCACAATGTTTTCTACATTATCTCAGAAATAAAGATCATTTAAGTATCAATTTTCTAGTATGTCATCTGTAGATACTCCTTGTTCTGGAGAATCTATAATATGTTTCTTGGAAAGGGTAAAGAGATCAAATGAAGCGATTTTCAAGCAAGTAGAGGTTGTGTTACTATCAAATTTAGAAAATCTTTGAGAATAAGACTATAAGAATGTTCTTAAGAGTGGTTGAAGAAAACGGACCTTGGTGGGGATTTCGAAAGCTATTTACGAAGACCAGCGTGCACGGCTGAGCTGTCTAATCCTTGTCTGGTTACTTCTGTATTCAATTGGTTGTGTCAGCTTCACTACATATATATAGACAGTTGCACTAGTCGCATTGACATACTGAAAAGCCGATGGACAAATGAACAAACAAACAAACGAAATTACGCAAGAACGCACAAATCGACAGACGGATATATAGACGGACACACGGACGTACGGACAGACAGTGCAAACGTAAAGGTTCTAAGTATTCCATAATTTCAGACTTGATAAACATGCCTTTTATCTCTTTCTCTGTCTATTTAGAGAAAATGTATGTGAACGCCCATTGTCATTTCTGTTCTTGTTTAAATTTGTTCATTTCTTATCTCAAGTTTAATTTTTCTTTCATACAAACCTATATTTAAACGACCCCGAAATGCAAAACTTTTTGAAAACAATGTGGTGAAGGAAGAAAATCCTTGTTAAAAGATTTGTTTCTTTTCCCGCGTTGTTTTCTACCCTACCAAACCACAAATATCTTATTTTTAAGTCAAATCTAAAATGTCGTCTGCAAATGCTTTGAATATGGACGAATCTACCTTTTATCGTTTGGTAACAGCTTACAGCCTGTTCCATGATACAATGATTTCACGACATTGTGGTGAAGGTATAATAGAATGAAAACATCGTCAGAAAAGGAGAAAAGGGGTTAAAACATCACAACACATTCTCATTTTCCCCCAGTTCCCGTACAATGTCCACCATTTGATCCACATAATTATATTATTATGATGTGTCGTCTGCAAGTCTTTCAATATGGGACAGTCTAAGGTTTTTTCAGCGATTCCTCTTTTTTGTCCCTTTTTCTGATGAACTCTTTACCAAACGACAAAATTTCAGACAGGTCCAAATTGAAAGCACTTGCAGACGACAAAATAAAGGTTACTCAAAAAATTGAAATTTGTTTCCTGCAAGAAAGAAAACATTGTGGGAAAAGGAGAAAATGCTGGTTACCAGCATTTTCACCTTTTCCCACAATGTTTTCAGAAGGTCTCCTTTTTCAGGGTCGTAAAAACAAAGAATTGTTTGGTAAGGGATCAATCAGTGAAAAGAAACTTTCAAGCTAACGGTAAAACCCAATCGTTTGCTATTTCAAAGATATTTTGGGAAACAGTATCTCCTGATCGGACAGTGTAGATCCAAGATCAGACCTTACGATCTGCGTAGTCTGATCTTAATCTACACTGTCCGTGGTATTGAGGTAGAACGTCGGCCTCATAATCTAAGGGTTCTGAGTTCGATACCTGGTAGCGGGTGTCAACTTTGGGATATTTCATTGGCCCACACATTCGGCGCGTGGTGTAGTTCCCAGGAAGCAGAATCGAGAGAGATTAGTACAAGTTGTAAGAACGTGTTTCTCAATCGATGTAAAATAAATATGTTTAAACTAAACTTAACTAAACTAAACTGAAAGGCCCTTGACTCAAGCACAGCAGAGGAAACTTTTTTGAAAATATTGTGGAAAAACGAGAAAATGCTGATTCCTACTTCCGTATGTTTTCGAAGACATCACGTTGGGCTATTTTTATTTTTATCATTTTCAACTGCTATAAGTGCAAACAAACCTGGAAATTTATCGTCTGGTTCAAAAGTGGTCCTTATCTATAAATAACGTATGTAAGTGCGTAAATACTAGTGTTTATTATATGTGATGTTTACTTTTGTAGAAAAAAGCTAATATTGATAATTTTTTCTTGCAACCTATAGGGAATACTGATTAGATAATACAGTGTATATATGAAACATGTTGTGTGAATAGGGCGCTTGATGTATCTGCGAAAAGTATCGACCCAGGTCAGCCTGCGCAGTCCGCGCAGGCTGACCTGGGTCGAAACTTTTCGCCACTGGTCAATTTTCTGCATGTATAAGGACCAATCTATCTCAATGATAAGTTGGTTGTTGAAAGAAGTGAATAATATGGATCCATGGGTATGTACTGGCTTGCTTGGTACCATGGATCCTGGGGGCGGGGTGCACTAAGCCCCTTTCTCACAAAGTATGGCTTATGTATCATAAACAGCCTTTGTTATTGTGATTACTTGCTTACGTCAGACATAGAGTCAATAGAAATTATGTCCAGCGGTTCAAATACTGCACGGAATGACAGTTTCAGTCTTTACCACACGACAAAATTTTAGACTGGTTCAAATTGAAAGCATTTGCAGACGACAAAATAAAGGTGACTGAAAAATTGAAATTTGTTCTGGGAAGGGTGGAAAATACTGTGTGAAAAGGAGAAAATGCTGGTTATCAGCATTTTCTCCTTTTCCTACAGTGTTTTCAAAAGGCTTCTTTCTCAGGGGCCTCAAAAGTAGGGATTGTGTGGTAATGCACTCTCAACAGGCTGATTGCCAATGTATTGTATAGTTTAACGATGTCAGTCTGTGGCTTAGTTTTAACCAATTTTTTCAGTAGAAATAAATTAAAAACATTAGCGAAGGCTTATAAGCAATTAATACGTTTATGAAAAGGAAAATATACAATGAGAATGAAAATATATGCTAGGTCTCTGAGTTTTCTTGCCCAAGGACACTCAAAAGAGAGAGAGAGAGAGAGAGAGAGAGAGAGAGAGAGAGAGAGAGAGACAGAGACAGACAGACAGACAGACAGACAGAGAGAGAAACAGAGAGAAAGAGAGAGAGAGAGAGAGAGAGACAGAGAGACAGAGAGAGAGACAGAGAGAGAGAGAGAGAGAGAGAGAGAGAGAGAGAAGAGAGAGAACGAGAGAGAGAGACAGACAGACAGACAGACAGAGACAGAGACAGAGACAGAGACAGAGAGAGAAAAGCGTCTTGAGTGAGGATCGAACTCGGACCTTTCATATTGCAAGATTTACAGCTGTGCCACATGAAACCCACTGAGGCACGCAAATGGAAAATCATTGACTAATAAACCAATCAAATGAATTTGCCTGGTTTTTGCTTAATGTCTCACAGTAGTGATAAAAATAAAATGCAGTATTGTATCATAATTGGCTTTCAGCACCCGAAAAAGGCCATTCGGACATTTTGCCTAAAGTGTCGTATCGGATCAGCCTGCACAGCCCGCGCAGGCTGATCCGAGACGGCACTTTACGCGTACATTAGATTTTGTCCTTCAGTAGACGTGCGCAAAACAGAAAATTACATAAAAACGGAAAGTGTCGGCTCGGATCAACCTGCGCGGACTGCGCAGGTTGATCCGAGACAACACTTTACGCAAATTTCCGAATGCCCCTTTAGGTGTGTGACAGGCCATATGGGGCAATCTAAGGAAGGCATAGACAGACCACGATTGTTGCTGTATGACTGGTCCACAGGTGATTATTATGTGACAGATTTCAGTATCTATCTAACGTAATACAAAGGACATCTTATATTAGAACGGCGCTCTGCTATAAGGGGTTCTGATATATACACCATGATGTAGCATACCAAGCAAGTCGTCCCATATTCATATCCCGCAAAACGAATGTTTTCGCGGGTGTACTGGAATCAGCCTGTCTGTCCGTCCGCCCTTACGAGGCCGACATTGTGAGGTTAGGGTCAGTGGACATTTAGTCTCTATGGGGTTCATTTCAATTGATTGAAGAGCAATTCGACCCCACATGGTCCTCTCCTAAGAACGTCCGTGTTTCTGTCCGCATGTCCATCCATGTGTCCGTGTGTCTAGTTATGGGTCTGTAAAAAAAAACCGCGTTGGCAAAAAACCGACTGAATCCCAAAGTTAGACTGGTCCTAGACATGCAGAGAGTTGATTGATAGCTAATAGTATCGACCCCTGTCGGCATGCACGGACAGTGCAGGGTGTCATGGTCGATCATTATTTGCAGATATTTTAAACCGCGTTTTTTACAGAGCGTGTATCATAAAGGTACTTTTTATGTATGGTTATAGTGCGTCACAAAACAACTGAACTTTTGCTCTGGCAAAAGGAGGCTTAACTCGTCTCCGTGGAGAATGATATCAAGTAAATGATCACATAGTGATAGATCCATAATAGACACGTTTTCTGACAAGCGACTTAATCTTGAGGTTGACTGGGTCCTTGGACATACAGAAAATTGACCGATAGCGAAAAGTTTCGGCCCAGGTCAGCCTGCGCAGTCCGCGCAGGCTGACCTGGGCCGAAACTTTTCGCATATGTATTAAGCCCCTTTTTCACAGACGGCATCGCTCAGTTGCATGCACTTTGGTCACATGACTACTATACTATTAGTATCACAATGGATATTGTGCAATGTGACACTTTGATGTATCGATATAAACCACGTGATTTATTGTTAGTGTTCAGTCATTCATTAAAATTTGTCTTCGAAACTGTATCAAACAATATGAATACACTCATACTAATTCCATTGCAAAGACGTGTACTTCTTTCAAAGTCGAGGTTTGTGATTGGCCGAGACCATAGCATTTCAACCAATCAAAATGGCTAATACATGTATCTGAATTCAGAAAAGATTTTGACTTGTTTATGAAATCAGTCCCATATCCGAGAACTTGTTCTTTGAAATTGTCGTTTAAGCTTTAAGCAGACGAAGATATTAGAGAGAGTAGTTCATATTGAAAGCATTTGCAGACGACAAATAACACGTGGTTCTAGCCTTGTACCATCTTCGCGAGCAAAGGTTACGATCACTACGTGGATCTTACCTTGGCTGATTGAGCCCAATGTCAAGATTCCTGCGATGGGCCCCCTATTGGATGCTGGTTATTAGCCCCCTTTACATCATATTTCTGAAAGCAAATGAAATATCGTTTTATAAACCGCTTACGAATACACACATGAATCGATATGCAGACATCCATGTGGGTATCCATGTTTACCTTCTATTCGAAAGGTCGCGACCTTATTCTATTTTTATCAAAGATGAAATGCTACGAGCGATTTCATTCGTTGCAGCTAGAGCTGGCTGCATCCAATGAAAAGGCGTAGCGGGGTAATGTAAAAATCAAGCTCGATCCGCCAGGGGTAGAGTGGCGTAGTGAATCGTCAGCCTTGCCTTGCGAAGATGGCCTTGTACCCTCTCGCTATCCTCCATTTCATAACTAACACGGTCCGTTTCACCATTCGTTCTTATGAAGAATTTGACCTAATTTTAGCTTTAGAAGTAACATAACTTCTGATAAGCCAATCCAATTAGTTTAGCCAATCAAATGTTGTATTTCTTTCACATCTAGAAAATTCACAAAAATAAAACTAAGTGTATCAAAGGACGTTTTTGTGGACAGTGTAGATCAAGATCATACTGCACAGAACGTGCAGTCTGATCCTGGACTTACGCTGTCCGATAAAGAGAGAACTTTCTCAAAAAGACAAGAAAAAATGAAATAACACTTTTTAGAATCAGGATTCATTCCTCTTCCACCGCTGTCCATCGTTTCGACGATGATTATGTGGGAAAGCAGCCAGTAGCTTGGAAAGAGTATTGTACGAAGCACAGGTAACAGGAACTCCAGGAAAGCATGGATAGGTGTACTGGCCGCCCTATACAACTTAAATTATGTTGAAAACGGCGTTAATCCATTACCACACAATCCCTACGTTTGACGACTCTGAGAAAGAAGTCTTTAGAAAACATTGAGGGAAAAGAAGAAAATCGGCTGGTAATCGCGGGGGCATTTTCTCCTTTCCCCACAATGTTTTCTACCCTTCACAAAACAAATTTCACATTTTCAGTCACTTTTACGTATTTCGCCGTCTGCAAATGCTTTCGATTTGGACAAGCCTACAATTTTGTCGTTTGATGATGAGTTAACCCATTACCACACAACCCCTACTTTCGACGACCCTGAGAAAGAAGCCTTTAGAAAACATTGTGGGAAGAGGAGAAAATGCTGGTAACCAGCATTTTCTCCTCTTCCCACAATGTTTTCTACCCTAATGGCAACAAATGTTGCTATGTTGCTATTTTGCCTGCATATGATTTTACAACAGACAAGTCTACATTGTTATTGTCATTTACAAAGCCTGCACACATACATTCTTAGGTATTGATTTTGTACTTACATGGCCACACGAAGCTATATATGAAAGGGATTTCCTAGATTTATATGGTTGGTAAGTTTATGTCTCTTCTTTTAACTCTTTTTGCCACACAATCTCCACTTTTAACCACCGTGAGAAAGAAGCCTTTTGAAAACATTGTGGGAAAAGGAGAAAATGCTGGTAACCAGCATTTTCTCCTTTTCCCGCTATGTTTTCTAATCTTCCCAAACAAAATTTCAATTTTTTAGTCATAATTCTTTTGTCGTCTGCAAATGCTTTCAATTTGGACTGATCTAAATTTTTTTCTAGTGTGGTACAGAGTTAACTCCCGTGTCTGTGGACAGCTATTGGAATTTTTCTTAAAGGTGGTCATTCAGATTTTACGAAAATTTTACAAAAGTATTTAAAAAAAATATCATCCCTATACTCCCAAAGCCTTTTAGGTTTCCTTTCATAAACCCCCCAGTAGTCGTAAACCATCCGACAACAAGAGAAATTAGAGATTCACTACAGCCCAGGTCGACACCGACGGAAAACACGATCTATTTTTACATGAGCAACTCGCTCATTTATATACCGGAAATACACATACGAAGCTTCAAACATAGAATCCGAAGAAGAACTTATGGAAAATAATTACATATTTGTTATGTAATGGAATTTAAGCATCATTAGTCACGTGCCAGTCAAGTAACATTCCCACAATGTCTTTTTTTTTTATTTGCGCGAAATCTAAAAATAGCTTAGGAGATTACGTAACATTTTAAGGGAATACCGTCAATTTTTTTTTGTAATTTTACGATTCTGAATTATTTATAATTTGTATTGTTTTTTTTTTTTCATATAAATTTCAGTGATATATATGTCTTTTCTTAATTTGGTGTGATGTGAAAAATCTGAATACCCACCTTTAAGTTTTAGTGAAAGACGTCCATAAGAGGTAATGACTTAACCCTTTCCCTAATAATCCCTGGTTTTTACGGGTCTGGAATAGTAGCCTTTGAAAAACATTTTGGGAAAAGGAGAAAATGCTGGTAACCAGCATTTTCTCTTTTTCCCACAATGTTTTCTACCCTGTCCTACAGCAAAATCATCTCTTTAGCAACTGTTTATTTGTTATCTGCAAAATGCTTTCAATTTGGTCTGGTCCAAAAGTTGCCGTTTGGGAAAGGGTTAAATCTGTCGTCGAACATTTTTCATATCAATTTTCTGTGTCGATCCATTCAGACGCATTTCATCAGCGTTGTTGTGACGTTTAACTATTCTGATTGGTTCGATTTTCAGTCAGCGAGGAGAGATGGGCGGTCATACAGCTATCACTTTCTATATATAAATAAAGAACATAAACATTTGTGACGAAATACTGAAATACTTATCTACGTCGTTCACTGACCTTACACATGCAAGAGATGGAGCAAGTGAAAACAGAAGTAAACGGTATGTCAGATGTCATTTATTTTTCATTCCCAGGCAACAACAAATCGTCGGTTTACTTCAAAAACCTCGTAACTACAGCTTGTTTCAAGCTGTAGTTACGAGGTTTTTAAAGTAAATCGACGAAATATATAAACTTGTCCAAATATGTAATCTTTTGCAAGACGACAAAATTAAACGTAACTCGAATGATCCGATTCTGGCTTTCAAGGAGAAAAAATCACTATGGTAAGAAGAAAATGTTTATTAATGACATTCCTCTTTTCCTATAATGTTTTCAAATGTCTCCTTCTTCAAGGCAGAGATACCAGAATGACTCTTTGGTAAATGTTGACTGTAGAGACATTTGCGGCGCGAGTTCGATATCTGGAGAATAGCCAATTGTATGTAATTTTATATACAGGCTTATTATCTGTTGTCTCCCAGACTCAACACTGTCTGTGTCTGTCAGTTTCTTTGTCTTTCTTTCTTTCTTTCTTTCTGTTGTGCGACCCTCTCCGTGGCTGTGCGTGTGTGTGTGTGTGTCTGTTTGTCTGTCCCACTCTGCCTCTCTGTCTCTCCCTCTCTGTCTCTCTCTGTCTCTCTGTCTCTCTCTGTCTCGCTGTCTCTGTCTCTCCCTCTCTGTCTCTCTCTTACATCATTCTTTGGAAATTACTCATAAACAAAAGGTCGATGAATTGGATTACGTACAACTATACTTGCACGTGAATAAAAGAAAATCGTAAGCATGACACGATAGATTTGATTATACAAAAAAAAAACAAACCCATAAGATATTATAGATGCCATACGCGGTATTTTCCCTTGAGTATTTCACACTTTAAAGTTCATTGCACAATCTTCTTCTTGAAAGCAACCTCAAGTTTTTTTTATTCAATTATTTTGACATTTAAGAAGTCTGTCATAAATGATATGTACTCTAACCCATTTGGCTGCTAATCGCGACTCGCTGACTTGTTGCGGACAGTGTAGATCAAGATCAGACTGCACAGAACGTGCAGTCTGATCTTTGATCTACACTGTCCGATAAGGAAATATTATTCCCCGAAACATAACTTTGAAACAGTAATATTCAGGTTTATCAATATCGAATTAGATATTTAATTTAAGTTATTTTGCAGTATCAGGGTTTATCCTATTAACACACAATCCCTACTTTTGACGCCCCTGAGAAAGAAGCCTTTAGAAAACATTGTGGGAAAAGGAGAAAATGCTGGTAACCAGCATTTTCTCCTTTTCCCACAATGTTTTCTACCCTTCACAAAACAAATTTCAAATTTTCAGTCACTTTTATTTTGTCGTCTGCAAATGTTTTCAATTTGGGCCAGTCTAAAAATATTGGTTTTTGGTAATGAGTTAAGCGCTTATCATCGCTTTACTTGCCGTTGCAGCTAATTTAGATCAAGATCTGACTGCACAAAACTTACAGTCTGATCTTTGATCTACACATTCCTACACATTAGCAATCCTAATTTTGAAATTTGTTTGATTCTTATTTCCAGACTCGAAGTGTCTGCTTCATTTGTTCAGTGAGTTCATCTTTACCACACAACCCCGAGGTTTAATGACCCTTATGAAGAAAGTTTTTGAAAATATCGCGGGTAAAGGAGAACATGCTGGTAACCAGATGGTCCTTTTGCGTGATGGGTCACAAACATTTTTCCCCTCTGTGTCGTGAGAATAAGGGTATATTTGGTAAAAAAAATAAGCTAATGTAGATCAAAACTATACTGTGATTTTTTTTTCAAAAGGTTTTATATACAAACATTTTTCCTTCGCGAAAAACAGAACAATAGTATAAAACTAATATTGACTCTATGTACTATTATAAAATATATGATTTCATATCGATTTCTTGTCTTATAGTCGATTATATGAGCCATGCTGTGTGAAAAAAGGGGGCTTGTTACATCTAAAAAAAAATAGCAAAAAATTTCGACCCATGTCAGCCTGCGCAGTCCGCGCAGGCTGACATGGATCGATATCTTTTGCTATTTTTATATATTTGCATGTCCAAGGACCACTTTATGTCATGATCTAGCAGGTTTCTTGACAAAACAGGTCTTTTTGGATCTATAATTATGTGATACCTTTTTGGATATAATCCATCACAAAGGTGCTCTACAATCCCTTTTTGGCTGAACACCGCCAATGAGAGGCCATTTCTGTCAATTAATTTATCTCCCTTGTCAGATAAAGCCTGAAGGTAACCAGATAACACAATGGTCCTTTCACCTGTATTCCTTTGTTTTTATCCTTGGTTCCATTGGGGATGTTGCGATAATCATAACAATGATTTATGATGTATGTTTAAGGTCCACATGTAATTCCAAATCTAATTCTGTTCTTAATCACCAAGAACTCCATATATATTTATTTGTAAAACAATCTAACCAGATTTAATTGAAATATTGTCTCGGGAAAATAACTGCTCAGTGCAAGAAAATCAATGAAAAAATCCAAGTAATTTCTTTATCAGGACCAATGTCGTTGTCTGCGCATGTCATGTTCTTCGAAGATTCGACTGTCTTATATGACGCATCACTAGCCCCGAAAGCGGGCAGACTGTAATATTACGCTCTATAAAGTAGCAGCGTTGAAAATAGTTTTTATCAATACGTTTGAGGAGAAATGAGACCTGCTTTAGCTCCAGATTTCCTTAAACTGCTGGTCATAGCTGAGTGAATTGCACGAGGTAGCGTTTTATTTAGTAAACCTGTATTTTAGTTTTAAATTCAAAGTAACGGTCGTCGCGTAGGAAAGTGGTTCGGTTCTGTTCCCAGGATGCACAAATTAGATAGATGAGTATCTATACAATGCCATCTAGCGGGAGATAATGGGACAACTGTAGTACTGGAATCAAGGGAAATAACTGAAAAATGGTCCTCATTTACATGATCTGGTTGGTCTATGTAAAAAGAAATTTATTGCAACGCCGTAATGCGTTTCACCAAGCAAATCGTTGCATGACACGTGTCATTTTAGTCTGAAATCCGACCGAAATATGTGGTAGAATGATGCTTTGTCATGCAGAAAATTTACACTCGATAGAAAGTTGACTGTGCAGGCTGACATAAGTGGATTTTTTGTGCAGATACATTACAAACGCAGCGTGCTTTCTCAGCTTAATTCAGTTTCTGCTCCTTTGCTCTGACTTAGCTGAAGAAATTGTTTGCAAGTAGACCTTCTAAACTTCCTGCACGAATAATGCACAGATTACTTGTTTTAGGACAAACATCTCCCTAGATAGAGGACAAGGGGTCATACTTTATTGAGTGATTGACTGACTGAGGTTTCTTGTTTTCGGACAAACATCTCCCTAGATAGAGGACAAGGGGTCATACTTATTGATTGAGTGATTGAGTGATTGACTGACTGAGGTTTCTTGTTTTCGGACAAACATCTCCCTCTATAGAGTACAAGGGGGTCATACTTATTAATTGATTGATTGAGTGATTGACTGACTGATTGACTAACTGATTGATTGATTGATAGAATGGTATTGCGCTTTGAACATTAATTAGTGATACCATGACGACAGCTCATTTATTAATGTATCACCTTGGTTTCACCTATACTAGGCTAGGGCTCTAAAGTGTCTTGCCCAAGGACATTTTCACGAAAATGCCAGTGGAGGATCATGGGTAGATGAGATATAAAAATGTGAAAGTCCTCAGTCAGAGGTCCTAGGTTTGAGTCTCAGTCTCAGTCGAAACACTGGGTTTTTCGAAGGAGAGTCCTACAAGATACCTTTAAGCCCCTCCCTAGTACAAATGGAACCTAGGACATATGGAGTGCAACACGCGAAAAGGTGCATTCGGACATTTGCGTAAAGTGTCGTCCCGGATTAGCCTGCGCAGTCCGCGCAGGCTAATCCGAGACGGCACTTTACGACTACATTAGATTTTGTGCTAGAGTAGACTTGCGTAAAACAGAAAATCACATAAAATCGGAAAGTGTCGTTTCGGATTAGCCTGTGCGGACTGAACACGCTGATCCGAGACGACACTTTACGCAAATGTCCGAATGACCCTTTTCGCGTGTTGCACTCCATATGTGAATAAGTATGTGAGCTGAAGTTGTGATATGCCGACTGAAATAGTTGTGACCTATCACGCAAAAAGGGACCCTCTGGGAACTTGCGAAAAGTGTCAAGCCTGGTCTGACTGCCCGAAATGCGCAGGTTGACCAGGGTTGAAACTTTTCGCTTTATGACGTTTTCTGTATGTAAAATTGGTCATTGTCCCTTATTATACAATCATTTTTGAATTACTAACTTAAACTGACCCACAGAATCGTTGATCTGTTTTCATCTAATTGATGTACATAATTTTCAGATGGTCCCTTTTTGCATGATGGGTCACAATTTTGAAAACCCATGAAAAACCAACCAATCAGTCAATAATCGATTGGAAGGATTCTTTTTTTAAATAAAGCAAGTGCCTGTATAGTGGTCCTAGTTCTTGAGCTGTTTCATCTTCGCAAGCCAAGGATACTAAGATAGTACCCTTGGCCGCTCGCCTCTGTAAAAGTCGAAGCGCCCGCTGCGCCATTTCACTTGACGCGATCAAAACCCATCGCATCCAATCAGACCATCCGTAACAAGAAATCTCTCGTAAAACAGAAAACAGTAATGGCGGCGCCCGTCAAAAACGAAAGTTGTCATGTTTGTGACGAAAGTTTGCCTAAAAAGAGTAGATGATCGGTATTTAATGAGTTTTTTATAGTTCACGATCAGTTATGTGAAGTATTAGGAAGGGTTCCACAGCCAAATGAATGCGAATCATCGTATGTCTCTGTTCGTCTCGTTTTTGATGTGATGAATCCGAAAGCGCAGCCATATTTGAAGCATAGCCTAACAAATTTTATTATGATAATTTTGATTGGTCAGAAATAACCTCAGCAAAGGTTACACAACTCGTGATATTCGATGGGTGGCGCAGCGGGAGTTTCGATTTTTAAAGAGGCGAGCGGCCAAGGGTACTAACGAACAAATTGGAGTTAGTATCCTCGGCTTGCGAAGATGGGACTGTTTTGGCACCTACTATTTCTGGATATGTGATCTGATCCTTACAAAACAAGTTTTTCCACTTTCTGAGAAAAAGATTAAAGACGGCCTGAATTAAACTTGAACTTAACACAGTTCGTGCGTAAATACATACCCGGACATTGTCATGTAAACAAAATGTTCGATCCTTAACGCAACAAAAATACACAATTAACATTTTTACCGTGTGGAAAAACTATCTAATAATTGTAACTCCGAAATAACTTTCAATCAAAATATCTCAATACAGCGGACAGTGTAGAGCCAAGATCAGACTGCACGTTTTGTGCAGTCTGATCTTGATCTACACTGTCCGCCAAGGCAGCTGGAATGATGAAAGGGAAATTCTTGATGTTTATTCGGTAAATACTTTAAGTTACAAATCGATGCAAGCCGGAAGCAAAATATGTATGAACTCAGACGTGAGAGTCTAATCAGCTGGAAGGATTGCGTGATAGCTTAGAGGATCGACTTTGTTGTCTGTACCTTAACCCTTTACACCATAGATACTCATTTCTACGCAATGCTCGTAGGAGCTTTTGGAAAATATTGTGGCAAAAGGTGAAATTGCTCATGACGAGCAATTTCACCTTTTGCCACAATGTTTTCTATGCTATCAAAAGGTGTCATATACACATAAAAAACAGCTTTATCTTTGCTGTTATTTAGGGTCAATTAGAGAAACCATAGAAATGCCTTATGGGGTAAAGGGTTAAAAATTAATCGTGGGGTGAATGCGAAACTATTCCATCTGCATTTTGGAAAATTTAACAGGTGTGAGAAAAACCTTCTCATTTCTCTGAAAAGCATTGGTAGATAATCATTCCTAGATATGTAAGGCTGAATTCATTTACAAAATTCTACACAAGATATCTAAAAAATGTGATCTAACAGTTCTTTTCAGAGAAATGAGAAGTTTTTTCTGTCGCCTGTAAAATTTTCCAAAATGCAGATGGAATAGTTTCGCCTTCACTCCTCGCTTTGTTCTCAAACTTTACAATATACCACTTTATTTTCTCTGTGTGGTTGTATGGTGTTTAATACCGCTTTCAATATCATTTCAGATATATTGCGGTAGCCAGCGCATTAATCTATCTACTAATTCATTTCCCACTCAGCTAATGTCGAAAACAAATGAATTCTGTTGTAATGGTGCAATGATTATCATAAATCCCAAGACAGAACTTGACCGAGCTAAAACTTCTGATCAGCAACAACCCCTCCCCCCGTTTTCATGTCCACTATGCTACAGCAGTATGCTACACCCCCATTTTTTCATGTCCACTATGCTACACCAGTATGCTACACGCCCCCTTTTTTCATGTCCACTATGCTACACCAGTATGCTACATGCCCCCTTTTTTCATGTCCACTATACTACAGCAGTATGCTACACCCCCCTGTTTTCATGTCCACTAAGCTACAGCAGTATGCTACAAGCCCCCTCTTCCCCCCCCCCCACTTGTTTTCATGTCCACTAGGCTACACTAAATCGACGATAAAGATCAAAGGCCATCAAAAGCCTTCCCCTTTAGGATTATTAAAACTAAGTCTTTGGTTTCTTAATTTTGCAGACAGTGCAGATCAAGATCAGACTGCACGGCGTGTGCAGTCTGCTCTCAGATCTACACAGTCCGATAAAGGCACAATTTCCTATAAAACAGAACTCTGAAGTAGTAATATTCGGCTTCTTTACCATTGGACTGAATATTTGATTTCATTTTTTTTAGCAGAATAAGGGTTAAATATCGAAGATCGCGCCTTTTTGCAGAAATTAATCAGAGACTTTTGATATATTTATATATATATCTCGACTCATAATCATTGCCTTTTTATTAAAATATATAAATAAGATTTACGGAAAACAATCAAAATAGATCCCAATAAAGATTTAAATCGGTTACAGGATTGGTTCATTATTTTTAAACAAAGTCTGGTTGGTGCGTGTCTCAACCAATAACTGCCATCGATACATTGCATGTTTTCTGTTATCTATTGAACGGCAGCCTGGGTACCAGTCTGATAATTTTTTGTTGTTCATTTACTTTATACTTTCTGACTTGTCTTTGTAAATGAAATAATTGCAGAATAGATTTGCACCAAAAGACGTATATAGATCTTCATAAGGAGACGATAATGATGTAACGATGTAATGTAGAGCTTATGTTTCTTGTTATACGCTCTCGACTTTGTAAATTAAAAAAAATCAAAGGACTGATAGTCCTGAGAGTCGCCTGTAGGGTAATGGGTTAAAAGTTTTCACCCTTTTTTGTTGAAATCCATTAAAAGCATTCAAGATACAAAATAACTTAACCACAAGACAGTATTATATGCAAGCATATTTCTGAGTTGTCATCCTAAAATTCAAAATATCCGTATTAAAATTTACATTTAAAAAAATGTGGTGGAAATTAAAATTTAGGCACCAGGACCAGCTTTAATGAGTTCAACGTTTTTTGTTCACAGACAACAACCCTTTACAAATAAAGACCAGATTATCTTCTGGTATAGGATCTAGTGACATACTTTTAGACAAAAAATGCCCTTTTGCAACTCGCTCATATCTAATCTTAGCAGTCTGACAAAGTTTCATAAGTATTACACTGAACATAAATGGATTCTACAGCTCTATTAGGGTTTCGTCTGATTTGACCTAATGACAACCTTAAGGCTTTTTCTTTTAACCCCAGGTGACCTATATTCAGTTTTGTCAAAGAAATTATTGAGACAAACAGCCGGGCAATTTCATGATCATTGGACTGAACTGTAGCCCTTGGAGCACAAACAAATATTTGACTCAGTGATCTACCTGTCCTTTGGAAATAATTTGTTTTTGTTGTTGTCCAGGTTGAGGTTTTGACCAGCTCTATGAATGTGGCTTCTACAACTAAATAAAATCTATAACCCAACAGCATGATCATCAGCCTTTAATATTTGTCTGCGTTTTATATCTCCCAGGGATTATAGTGCTTCCACATCAATCAATTGTCTACATGTATATTGCTTTGGTGTAAATAAAATGTTTGCGATTCGCTTTATCACCCTTTACAAAAACCCTTCACAAGATTACAAACACTCCAATAAAGAAGTTGTTGTTCGAGCGGGTAAACACTGATCTCTTCTATTATATTTGAACTATAGCGGATTAAAAAGTCAATTTCTCAGATTGCTGGTTGTTAGAACTGCGTAGTGTAAATTCAGATTTTGGCAGTTACAAAAGCACCTTTGCGTTCTAACACCCACATAAATAAATTGTTGTTTAATAAATACTAGATCTAAGTTAATCGCTCATTGAAAAAAAAAAACAGCAGACTTTAACAAATTTGGCCGTCTTTATGAACGAAAACCAATTAAATATAGTAAATTTCCAACCCTCTTTCTACATTGGTCGGTGCACGCTGAAAGTAAAGGCCGGTTCAGCGACTGATTCATAAATATGTAAATTCATAAAGATTTCCGTAGTGCAAATGACGTTTATACGTCACGTGATTACAAGATCTATATTTGTCGCAAAGCTACATTCCAGAAAACACCTGCAAAGCGATAACTTGGTACAGCCTAGAACCGTGTACATTGCATACGCTATGTACGATCTCTGGTGCACCTAGAATATGGGTGTGCAAAGTATCTAAAGTCTAGATTAAAAAGCTGGGAAGAAGCAACGTGTAAGAATGTCTAAGAAGGCAATGCAACCATTCCATGTCGTCAAAAATTCGTTAAAAAAAAAATTAGCCTACTGTTGACATGTTAACTCGGCATCGCCTTTCTCTCTCCAATCATAGGTTGAGCGCTGAATTGAAATAAGGCTTGCAGTTAGGATTGAAAGATTGTAAGAGTTAGAATGTACTTCTGATAGGTAATTATCAAACAATTTTCACTGAGAACTGTCCTCAAATACAAGCAGAAAAGATGCTTGTAGTTGAAGATTTCTCAGCGTGTCCGCAGACTTGTTTCGTTTACGGCAGCTATTTTTACATATATACGTAATACGCTATTTTTAGAGATGATGTCTTACAAAGACACAAGGCTAATTACGCTTGTGGACGAAATGATTGTTTCAAAGGTTTGAACCGTTAAACAGCTCAGTCTTTATAGACATATTCATTATCACAAAGGCACAATTGTAAATTCTTTACAACAGAAAAAAACTGAGTTGTTCACCGAATTATTAGAAAACTGTTTTATCTCGTAAACCGGAACTTGGGACAGGAAGCAGTACAAGGCCGGAGGTATGCTTACATCACCCCATAGATCAAGACGATAACAATGAGAGCCTGTTTGCTACGCAAACAGGCGACTCAAAAATGACTTGGCTTAACTTGATAAGAGGTGTTTAGCTTTCTATACCAAATTATCAGTGACTGCAATTTTACACTTGTCCAGATTCAAAATATTTGCAGACGACACTTTAGTTCTTTAAACATATTTATTTTACATCGATTGAGAAACAAGTTCTTACAACTTATGCTAACCTCTCTCGATTCTGCTTCCTGGGAACTACACCAGTACTCGCGCCGATTGTGTGGGCCAATGAAAAATCCCAAAGTTGACACCCGCTCCCGGGTATCGAACTCAGGACTTTTAGGTTATGAGGGCGACGCCCTACCTCACAACCACGGACACCACAGACACATTACAACCCGTTACCATACAAATCCTATTTTGACGACCTGAGAAAATATTGTGAGAAAATATTGTGGGAAAGGAGAAAATGCTGGTAACCAGCATTTTCTCCTTTTCCCACAATGTTTTGTACTATCAATAAGCAATTGCATCTTTTAAGCTACGTTGAAATTGTCGTCTGCATATGCTTTCAATTTGGACTGGGCTAAAATTTTGTCGTCTGGTAAAGGATTAGATCCAACACAATTCTTACTTTTGACGTCCCTGAGAAAGAGTCCTATAGAAAACATAGTGGGAAAAGGAGAAAATGCTGGTAACCAGCATTTTCTCCTTTTTCCACAATGTTTTCTACCCTTCACAGAACAAATTTTAAATTTTCAGTCACTTTTATTTCGTCGTCTGCAAATGCTTTCAATTCGGACATACCTAAAATATTGACGCCTGGTAAAGGAATAAATGCTGCTCTATACACAAACTTTTACTTGCCAAGGACTGAAAACATTAGGTAAAAGGATGGGGTAAAAAAAGGTGGTTTTGGAAAATTTTGATGAGAAAAGTAGCAAGCGCTCCTTTTCTCAACAAGATTTTTCCAAAAGCTCTTTTTTTTTGCCTCATGGTGTTCGGGTTTATTTGTGAAACGTTACCTAATCCGTTTTGTAGAACAACATACTGAATCAGTAGATGCACTGGTCCTTTGACATGCAATTAATTGATCCGCAGAAAGAAGTTTCGGCCTAGGTCAGCCTGCGCGGACTGCACAGGCAGACCTGGGCCCCGAATTCACCAACCATTCTTAAGAACGTTCTTTGTCTTATTCTCCAGAACTTTCTACATTTGTAAGTAACACAACTTCTGATTGGCTAAACCATTCGGTTTAGCCGATCAGAAGTTGTGTTACTTACAAATGTAGAAAATCTTGTAGAATAAGACTCAGAATATTCTCAAGAATGGCTGGTGAATAAGGGCCCTTGATCGATATTACGCCCCATTTCACAGAGCATGTCTCATTTAACTCTTTCCAAAACGACAAAAAGTTAGACTGGTCCAAATGGAAAGGACTTCCAGACGACAAATTAAATGTAACTAGATTGATGGTTTTCGTTTTGGATAATGTAGAAAACATTGTGGGAAAAGGAGAAAATGCTGGTTACCAGCATTTTCTCCTTTTCCCACAATGTTTTCAAAAGCCTTCTTTTACAAGGTCGTTAAAACACGAGATTGTGTGGTAACGGGTTAAAATTTGCAAGGCATGAAAATAGTACAGGTGGGGGGGGGGTGGAGAGTACTGAAACCGTGTTAACCATGAACCACTATCTTAGAGATCGAAGTTTTATTGACTTACCCCAAATCGAGAGCATTTGCAAACAAAAATATTTAAATATGACGAAAATTATGAAATTTTGCTTTTGGTTGGTTACAAAACATTGTGAGAAAAAGAGAAACTGATAGTAACCAGCATTTTTTCCAACACTCCCCCCCCCCCAACAAGGTTTTTCAAAATCCGTGTAAAACACTGGGTTATTTGGGGTTGTTGTTTTTTTTTTACATCAAAGGCAACCAATGATTGGTGTTTCTGATAAACTGCTCACGTGTGGGGTATTGTATAAGGTTTGACAATACCGCGGTCGATGCTCTTACATTGTCGCACGTAAGCACGAACAAAAAACGATTGCCCACAAAAGCCACAATATCTTTGTACTATGCATTACTTGACACGCCCATCCTAAACCCTGCACTGAATGTAAATTTACGACCCTTTGGTGGAATGCCTTGGTAACCAGCATTTCCTCCTTCTCTCTCGATGTTTTCTACCCTTTTAACTCTTTACCGAACGACTAAATTTTAGACTGGTCCAAATTGAATGCACTTGCAGACGATAAAATAAACGTAGCTCAAAAATTGAAATTTGTTTCAAGCAGGATAGAAAACTGCGAAAAAAGGAGAAAATGCTGATAAGCAGCATTTTCTCCTTTTTCCACAATGTTTTCAAACGGGTTCTATCTGAGGGTCATAAAAACCAGGGTTTGTTTGGTAAAGGGTTAAACATAAAATGCAGTGTCTCAGTTTCATGAAGGTTGTCGTCTGCAAAATGCTTTCAGTTTGGGAACATCTCGTACATGTTCATCGTCTAGTGAGAAGTTAAGCTTTAAAGGGGCCATATCAGATTTTTTTGCTGCATTTTTTTGTTGTCTAACACCGATAAAACTGCTAAATATACTCTGGCGTGCACGTGTAACGAAACTAGCGTGTTACGTGGGGTAAATATACAATAATAGAACTCAAATAACCCGGTAGGTCGCTATGGATTAGATCAGATACTTTATTAGACGTAAACTGTGGAGTCAGTCACCCCGTTTATTCTTAGGAGATTAAATATGGCTTAACCCATTACCACACAATCCCTGCTTTTGACGCCCCTGAGAAAGAAGCCTTTTATAAAATACTGTGGGAAAAGGAGAAAATGCTGGTAACCAGCATTTTCTCCTTTTCCCACAGTGTTTTCTACCCTTCCCAGAACAAATTTCAATTTTTCAGTCACCTTTATTTTGTCGTCTGCAAATGCTTTCAATTTGGACCAGTCTGAAATTTTCTCGTGTGGTAAAGAGTTAAGCGTATCCTCTTTTTTCTCCAAATACAATCACGTGACATTCCCAGCAACCTTTGCGATATTCTGGCTTAAATTCTGTAAATAACTCAAAACGGCTACGTAGCCCGTTTTACCCTGTAGCAAATTGCGAATATTAACGACCCTATAAAAACTTTAAAAAAACAAAGAAAAAGAAGAAATTGCTGGTGGACATCATTTTCTTCTTTTTTTTATACCATGTTTTCTGTCCTATCATACATGTAAACCTTTATTTAATACACATTAAAATTGTCGTTGCAATTGTTTTCAATTTGGGCACGTGTAGGTATTTTATCGTTTTGTTAAGATTTAAAAGTTCTAATTCATTTTCTGCTAAACGAATTGGTAGCTTACTTGTACGCACTAAAATACTTAACCCTTTGCTACACAATGACGACTGTTGACGCTCCTGGAAAAGAAGCCTATTGAAAAATATTGTGGGAAAAGAAGAAAATGCTTGTAACCACCATTTTCCCTTTTTCCCCACAATGTTTTCTGGTAACCAGCATTTTCTCCTTTTCCCACAATGTTTTCTACTCTATCAAAGAAAAAATACACCATTTGAGCCACACTGAAATTGTCGTCTGCAAATGCTTTCAATTTGGACAAAGCTAAAATTTTGTCGTCTGGTAAAGGGTTAAGTAGCCTAATGGAGTTTCACGGTGATATGGAGAATATCTCACAAGATATCGATGGTAGTAGATCTAAGATCAGACTGCAGGTTCTGTGTAGTTGGATCTTGATCTGTAGTTCCAAAAGGCACCCCAAGATCGCCTTCAGTATTAATGCCTTCACCTAGGACCCTGACCCCAAAACGGACTTTCTTACCCTTACTACTTTACCAAACAATCCCTGATTTTTACGACCCTGAGACAGTAGCCTTTTGAAATCCCTAAAATTAATATAAGTCACATTTTGAATTTCAGATCACTAAATTACTGTGCTATTATTGCTGGAGAGGTCAACAGACCTCTCCAACAATGGTGAGTGTAAAAGGCAGACTGCCACAGAATTTCCTGTCTAATTCTATTTCTTCTAGCGTAATTGTTCTGATACACAGTCTGTTTCGTCATGGTTGTGTAAATAAAGCAAAATAAAAAAACCGAAACAGGAAATAGACATGGTTTATTTTTATAAATGACGAATTTAAGAAAAGATTTAATTTAGTAATTTGCCATGGCTGTAAATAACCTTTCTAATAGTTGTAGTTTGTTTTATTAAGCAAATATTCCAAACAGAAGAAAAAAATAAAAAGAATTTCGTTAAAAAAGAGAAAGAAGACAGTTGGACAAGAACATGCTAAATGAAAACGCGACAAGAAGGTCAAATTACCGTCATGTAAAGCATATGAGGTTTCTACGCGGCCGCTTTTTTACTCATTTGTTTACATGTACCAAAATATAATGAAATTGAAAGCCAATAAACTATTTGAAAACATTGATGCTGACTTCTCCTGGCTTTTTTTTTTTTTAAAAAGAAGCCAACTTGTATTTAATAAATTGCCGTAATTCATTGTTATGTTGTGTTCCGTTCATAAACTTTTCTTGAACAATAATATGTTACACTGTTGACCATCATTCCGAAGTAAATCTGTCGTATCACTCCGGCAGCGTATTAAGACATGCCCATTTTTCCTTGATTTCACAAGTGCATGGGACTTGCAGGATTAGTTCAAACATGTTTATTTTATTATACATCGACTGAGAAACAAGTTCTTACAACTTATACTGTTTTCTCTCGATTTTGCAGGTAATCTTCAAAATATTGTTCACACAGTAATGCCCCTTTTCTGTTTTAAGTGGCTCTGTCACTTGTTATTGAAACGTCCTTCTAGAACCAAGTGCTTTATTCTTATTTTGGTGTTTGATCTCTTTTGATTTTTTTTCTGGCTTTTCATTGAAGTCAATTAAGTGTGCATTATGGTCTTATCAAACTATTTTCTGCTTTTCTTTAAACATCCTAACAAAATTATATGAACCATACCATGGCAAAAGGGGGCTTAAAGCATGATACTAGCCCAAGGCATTAAATACACTTTACGACCCTGAGACAGTAGCCTTTTGAAAACATTGTGGTAAAAGGAGAAAATGCTGGTAACCAGCATTTTCTCCCTTTTCCACAACGTTTTCTATCCAGCTGAGAACGAATTTCATTTTTTAGTAACGTTTATTTTGTTGCATAAACAAATTGCATGTGCCTTCAATTTAGACAATTCTAAAGTTTTATCGTTTGGTAAAGGGATGATTCTTTACCAGACAATTCTGAGGGAGATAGGTTTCAATTTTTTTTTCTTTAGAGAAAAAAATGTTGTTAACCAGCCTTTTCTTCTTTTCTCAAAATGTGTTTACCCCTCAAAAGAGCGCTTCACATCTATTCATTCACGACTGTTTTGTCGTATTTGCCGTAAATTGTTTTAAAAGGGGAATTCCTTGAACTTATCGACCACCAAAGGTAGGGTTTGTTCCTCCAACAGGGAAGTGCACCGACTACTTAGGTAATTGTCTTTGTCACCTTCCCATGGAAAAAAACCCCTAAAATTAATATAAGTCACATCTTGAATTTCAGATCACTAAATTACTGTGCTATTATTGCTGGAGAGGTCAACAGACCTCTCCAACAATGGTGAGTGTAAAAGGCAGACTGCCACAGAATTTCCTGTCTAATTCTATTTCTTCTAGCGTAATTGTTCTGATACACAGTCTGTTTCGTCATGGTTGTGTAAATAAAGCGAAATAAAAAAAAACCGAAACAGGAAATAGACATGGTTTATTTTTATAAATGACGAATTTCAGAAAAGATTTAATTTACTGATTTGCAATGGCTGTAAATAACCTTTCTAATAATTGTAGTTTGTTTTATTAAGCAAATATTCTAAGCAGAAGAAAAAAATAAGAAGAATTTCGTTAAAAAAGAGAAAGAAGACAGTTGGACAAGAACATGCTAATTGAAAACGCGACAAGAAGGTCAAATTACCGTCATGTAAAGCATATAAGGTTTCTACGCGGCCGCTTTTTTACTCATTTGTTTACATGTACCAAAATATAATGAAACTGAAAGCCAATAAACTATTTGAAAACATTGATGCTGACTTCTCCTGGCTTTTTTTTTTTAAAAAAAGAAGCCAACTTGTATTTAATAAATTGCCGTAATTCATTGTTATGTTGTGTTCCGTTCATAAACTTTTCTTGAACAATAATATTTTACACTGTTGACCATCATTCCGAAGTAAATCTGTCATATCACTCCGGCAGCATATTAAGACATGCCCATTTTTCCTTGATTTCACAAGTGCATGGGACTTGCAGGACTAGTTCAAACATGTTTATTTTATTATACATCGACTGAGAAACAAGTTCTTATAACTTATACTGTTTTCTCTCGATTTTGCAGGTAATCTTCAAAATATTGTTCACACAGTAATGCCCCTTTTCTGTTTTAAGTGGCTCTGTCACTTGTTATTGAAACGTCCTTCTAGAAGCAAGTGCTTTATTCTTATTTTGGTGTTTGATCTCTTTTGATTTTTTTTCTGGCTTTTCATCGAAGTCAATTAAGTGTGCATTATGGTCTTATCAAACTATTTTCTGCTTTTCTTTAAACATCCTAACGAAATTATATGAACCATACCATGGCAAAAGGGGGCTTAAAGCATGATACTAGCCCAAGGCATTAAATACATTTTACGACACTGAGAAAGTAGCCTTTTGAAAAGATTGTGATAAAAGGAGAAAATGCTGGTAACCAGCATTTTGTCCTTTTTCCACAATGTTTTCTATCCAGTTGAGAACAAATTTCAATTTTTTAGTAACTTTTATTTTGTTGCATAAACAAATTACATGTGCCTATAATTTGGACAATTCTAAAGTTTTGTCGTTTGGTAAAGGGATATTTTTAAATCTTTACGAAACAATTCTGAGGGAGACAGGTTTCAAAAACGTTTACTTTAGAGGAGAAAATGCTGTTAATCAGCCTTTTCTTCTTTTCCCAAAATGTGTTTACCCCTCAAAGAGCACTCCCCCATCTCTTCAGCCACAAATGTTTTGTCCTATTTGCCGTAAATTGTTTTAACCCTTTCCCAAACGACAAATTTTTAGACTCAGAGACTTTGCAGATGACGATTTGAAATTTGATAAAAACGGCAGAAAGTTCTCCAAATGGGTAGAAAACACAGTGGGAAAAGGAGAAATTGCTCGTTACGAGCAATTTCTCCCTTTCCCACAGTGTTTTCAAAAGACTTGTATTGCAAACACGTGAAAACAAGGGCCTGTTTGGGAAAGAGTTAATAGGGAAATTCCTTGCACTTACCGACCACCAAAGGTAGGGTTTGTTCCTCCAACAGAGAGGTGCACCGACTACTTAGATAATTGTCTTTGTCACCTTCCCATGAAAGAAACCCTAAAATTAATATGAGTAACATCTTGAATTTCAGATCACTAATTACTATTATTTCTGGAGAGGTCAATAGACCTCTCCAACAGCGGTGAGTTTAAAAGGCAGACTGCCTCAGAATTTGTTGTCGAATTCTATTTCTTCTAGCGTAATTGTTCTGATACACAGTCTGTTTCGTCATGCTTTCGTAAATAAAGCGAAATAAAAAAAAAAACCGAAACAGGAAATAGACGTGTTTATTTTTATAAATGACGAATTTCAGAAAAGATTTCATTTAGTAATTTGCAGTAGCTGCAAATAACCTCTCTAATAATTGTAGCTTGTTTTATTAAGCAAATATTCCAAGCAGAAGAAAAAAAATAAGAAGAATTTCGTTAAAAAAGAGAAAGAAGACCGTTGGACAAGAACATGCAACTTGAAAACGCGACAAGAGGGTCAAATTACCGTCATTTAAAACATTTATGTTGACTTCTCCTGGCTTTTTTTTTTCAAAAGAAGCCAACTTGTATTTGATAAATTGCCGTAATTCATTGTTATGTTGTGTTTTTTGTGATATTATGATTATTAATTTTTAATGACTTGTATTGTCTTTTCATTTAAATTTCAGTGATATATATAAATTTTAATTAGGTGTGATGTGGAAAACCTAAATACCCACCTTTAAAAGGGGAATTCCTTGAACTTACCGACACCAAAGGTATGGTTTGTCTCTCCCCAACAGGGAAGTGCACCGACTACTTAGATAATTGTCTTTGTCACCTTCCCATAAAAAAAAAACCCGAATCGATATGAGTCACATCTAGAATTTTAGATCACGAATTACTGTTATCATATTTAATAAATTGCCGTAATTCATTGTAATGTTGTGTTCCGTTCATAACCTTTTGCTTGAACAATGATATTTTACGCTGATGACCGTCATTCTGAAGTAAATCTGTCAGATCACTCCGACATCGCATTAACCCTTTTCCAAACAATCCCTGGTTTTTACGACCCTGAGATAGAAGCCTTTTGAAAACATTGTGGGAAAAGGAGAAAATGCTGGTAACCAGCATTTTCTCCTTTTCCCACAATGTTTTCTTTCCGGCTGGAAACAATTTAATTTTCAATTTTTGAGTTCTGTTTATTTTGTCGTCTGCAAGTGCTTTCAATTTGAACCGGTCTAAAATTTTGTCGTTTGGTAAAAAGTTAAGTCATGCCCATTTTTCTTCGATTTCACAAGTGCATGGGACTTGCACGTTTAGTTTAAACATTATTTACTTTATTATACATCGATTAAGAAACAAGTTCTGACAACTTTACTGTTTTCTCTCGATTTTGCAGGTAACCCTCAAAATATTATTCACACAGTAATGTCCCTTTTCTGTTTTTAACGTAGTAGACCCCTAATAGAAAACAGCTATTTCCACAATAATATTATCCTACAAAATTTGCTATGATTGAAAAAGAGTATTATTGTACTGCTTTAACCAAGCCACTTTTCCCTTTTTGTCTTTTCTAGAATTATCATTTATAAATCTGAAACCACTATATTTTCATTACAAAGAGAGACAGTAATTACGTCCCTTTTCTGGATACTAACAAAAGTATCTACAAATAATTTCAAGATAGGCATAAGGAAATTACTGGTCGGTTAAAAATGTGCAAAAGTATCAGACCTATATAAATCCGTATTTATCAACTGTCAAGAATACTTTATGCAATGCAGCATTAGAGGTATAAGGGGTCTACTACCTTAAGTGGCTCTGTCACTTGATATTTAAACATCCTTCTAGAAGCAAGTGCTTTATTCTTATTTTGGTGCTTGAGCTCTTTTTAATTTGTTTTCTAGCTTTTCATCGAAGACAAATGAGTGTGCATTATGGTCTTATCAAACTATTTTCTGTTTTTCCTTAAACAGCCACACAAAATTATATGAACCCTGCTATGGCAAAAAGGGGCTTAAAGCATCTTCATGTCTCATGGTCCCAAGTCATCAAATAATCATGGATTCACGAGTCACTTCTTTTCAACAACCGACTTAATCATGTAGTAGATTAGTCCTTTGACATACAAAAAATTGACCAAAAGCGAAAAGTTTCGAGCCAGGTCAGCCTGCGCGGACTGCGCAGGCTGACCTGGGTCGAAATTTTTCGCAGATGGATCAAACCCCCTTTTCACAAAGCATGGCCTATATTTATATGAACAGCGTGCAGTGAAAAAAGGCGGTTTCGTGTTTCTTTAAATTGCATCAAACGAAGGCAGGGGGTCGCATCGCATAATAGTAATGCTTTAATGCTTTTTGTCAAAAGCTACCTACTGAATCAAGATCCTGCGTGGCTCTGTGGTAAAATGCAGGATTTGAAACCTTGAGGTTGCGGATTCGAACCTCACTGGACCCACTGGGTTTCTTCCTGGGGTGGGGGGGGTGGGGAGGGTGTCTTTGAGTTAGACACTTCAGAACCCGAGCCTAGTACTGATGGTACCTTGGAAGAAATATGTTAATTGTCGCTGAACATACCATTATACTGACATAATGTTGAAAGAAGTGTAAAATACCATGCTATCAATCTATCAACTTAACTCATTACCAAATGACAATATTTTAGGCTTGTCCAGATCCAAAGCATTTGCAGACGACAAGACAAAAGTGACTGAAAATTTGAAATTTGTTTTGTGAAGGGTAGAAAACATTGCGGGAAATGGAGAAAATGCTGGCTACCAGCATTTTCTCTTTTTCCTACAATGTTTTCTAAAGGCTTCGCTCTGAGGGTCGTCAAAAGTAGGGATTGTGTGGTATGGGTTAATCATGCGGTGAAATGGTTCACAAAAAAAAAAAACCAAACAGGATCGAACAGGTTAGCCTGCAAGGATTCTCTGTTGCTCAGTGGTAAAGTGTAGGACTCGTGATCTGGAAGTCGCGGGTTCGAGCCTAACTGGCTCCACTGTTTTTTTTTTCTTCACAGGCGTGTCCTTGGGCAAGACACTTTAAAGCCTAGCCTAGTATTGGTGAAACCCGGAAAAGATCATGAGTATGTGAGCTGTCGCTGTGATTTGATTGAAATAACGTTGAAAGCGGCGTAAAAAACATTCAAACAAACAAACAAACTGGTTAACCTGCACGGAGTTCGCAGGTTGACCTAGGTTATTTCCTTTTTTTTTTGCAGAGACATTAATGCAGTATAGCCGTTACACCTCTAGTAAAACATGAAATAAAATTTAATGTTTGTTGATCAATAAGAATTTATAATGATACAAATCGTTTGCACATTTTCAACCGACCAGAAATTCCTTTGATGATTATCTTGAAATTATTTGTTGATCCTTGTGTTAATTTCCTGAAATGAGTAATGAGTATTATAGTTGGTTCAGATTTATAAATAATAATTCTAAGAAGCAGGAATAAAAAAGGGGGAAAAAAGGTGATTCGGTTAAAGCAGTACAATGATACTCATTTTTAATCATAACAAATTTTGTGGGGCACTATCGTAGGTGAAAAAGACATTATCTCCTATGAATGCACATCTATCTAATTTGGGCATGCTGGGTACAGAACCGAAACACTTTCCTACGCGACAACCGTTACTTTGAATTTCAAACTAAAAACGTTTTACTCAATTAAAACGCTACCTCATGCGATTCATTCAGCTATGATCAGCAGTTTAGAGAAATCTTGGGCTAAAAGAGGTCTGATTTTTCCTCAAACGTATTGATAAACACCATTTTCTCCATTGCTACTTTATAGCGCGTATTACTACAGTGTGCCCGATATCGGGGAAAGTGATGCGTCACATAAGACAGATCGAAACTTCGAAGAATATGACATGCGCAAACAACGGTGAAATAGCTGATTTTCATTAGAGGTCTGCTACCTTAACCTTTATTCTGCTAAATAACAAGATTCTTTTTTTAAATTTCTATCCTGAAAACCCAAATATTGATGTTTCGTTTTGAGAAATTGTAAACATCTCTTTCTCGGACAGTGTAGATAAAGATCAGACTGCACGTTCTGTGCAGTCTGATCTTGATCTACACTGCCCGCAAAAGGTCAGCGAGTCGTGCTTAGAAGCCTAAGTGTTAAATAACCTCTTCACGGAGCACAACGCATCTGTATTGCGTCATACTCTGTGTGGTTTGTTTACATCATTTTGACGAATTTAATGCCTACAGGAAAGAATATATAATTGAAACGAACTTTTGTTTACAAGCAATACGGCCTCATTACACCACATACGTTTGTATAATAAGGGTAAAAAACGGCCCTTTGGGTAGAAGCATACGAGAGAGAGAGAGAGAGAGAGAGACAGAGAGACAGAGAGAGACAGAGAGAGAGACAGAGAGAGAGGAATATATATATATACACATGTAAAAAAGAAAAATAACATCACATGGGAGTATATATCACTATTATTTATTGCCAACCGGTTTCGCTTTCGCTCATCAGGGCCCTGGTTGGCAATAAATGTTACTGATATATACTCCCATGTGATGTTATTTTTCTTTTTTATGTAATATCCTTGAGCCGGAACCAGTTGATTTTTCCATATACACATGTATATATATTTTAAAAAGGATTCCTTGGTTACTCAGCCACTAATGAGGCGTTAGCCGAAACATGTTTGGTTTTTTTTAGAGTATATTAAAACCAAGATATTCAAAGGCCTGTGACGTTTTAATTTCACAGTTTACCTACTAGACCTTGTGTCGGACCGGCATTCGCCTACTTTTCTGTTTATATATATATAGGCAGAGAGAGTTAAGATTTTGTAAAAGGGTGGTTCGGAGTTTCAGATCACTAACAAATATCGTCGGTTTACTTAAAAAACCTCGTAACTACAGCTTGAAACAAGCTGTAGTTACGAGATTTTTTAAGTAAACCGACGATATCCTATAGCACTGTAGTCTTAGTGCAAGTCCGAAAATCTTTTCCTTTCATACCTTCACATGTTACTTTGCCAAAGATACTAAGAAGCTGATCAACAGGTTTGCCAAAGATCTGCACAAACTGTGATCAGGATCGTATTTACTCACCATTCTTATGAACATTTTCAAGAGTTTTCTTAATTTCAGAGAAACACAACCTCTGATATAGGCTAAACCAAAAAGTTTCGCCAATTAGAAGTTGTGTTACTTTCAAAATCTACAATTTGATCAATAAATATTCTTAAGAATGGTTGGTCATTAGATAAATATATGTATATATGTACGTATAGCGAACGACATTTAGAGAGAATGAATTATACGCGCCTTTAAAATTTTCCCAACCTGCGCAAGGTCATGTGATGAGACCTTGTGAGAAGGCCAATTACAGGTTTGTTCCTGAAAGGCCAAGGCCTGTTGTTACAGTTACAATAAAGGAAAGATAATTTATTTTACTTCATCTGTTTGGCCTACATATGTATTGAAACCTAATGTTTAGGTTAATAATGTCTATTTAAATCTAATGCTTAATATTGCTTACTACTGAGTAAATATTTGAAATGCGAAGTGGAGTATTTGAGAACATGCTGTCTGCGAAAGCTTCCGGTTTCGCTTATGTTCCTGAAAAACGACTAGGTCAAAAAAAAACTTTCGAAAACCTAGAGAGAAGGAAGTAGGTTTACGATAACAGTTAAGCGTCTGATATTAAACATGTGATTGGACGGTTGCATGAATGCACGACAATGTCTCTAGTGTGTGAACTTTTATATCGAAAAAAATGCTTATACAAAGTATGCAAAGCTGGTATCATATTTCCAATCTTGTAATTAAAGGTTCTTCTTTCTAACAAGTTTTTAACAGCGGGTACCCGAAATAAAAGCCATGGTCCATTAGCATTGAAAAATGTATACATCCGTACGTAATGTACTTGTACACGAGATGTCTTTTCAAACATAAAGCTTGCGATTTGCTGGGCTTTTCAAAAAAAGCCAAGTCCTCTTTATCTTTACAGACAGCGTATTTGGCAACTTGGGTTCTAGTTTTACATTTGTTCCTTCTGCCGTCGACTGGTGCTTCGACAGGCAGTACATACTTTAACCCATTACCACACAATCCCTACTTTTGACGCCCCTGAGATAGAAGCCTTTTGAAAACACTGTAGGAAAAGAAGAAAATGCTGGTAACCAGCATTTTCTCCTTTTCCCACAGTGTTTTCTACCCTTTCCAGAACAAATTTCAATTTTTCAGTCATCTTTATTTTGTCGTCTGCAAATGCTTACAATTTGAAACAGTCTAAAATTTGGTCGTGTGGTAAAGTGTGAATGCGACGTAGAAAACGGCGTTAAACACCACACATACACAAACAGAAATACAAAATTAAAAACAAACAAGAAAACAAGAGAACAAGAATAAATAAATAAATAAATGAATAAATAAATAAATAAATAAATGATACAAAACATATAGAAATAAATAGAAAAAAAAAAAAACGTTTAAAAAAACAAAGAGCTCTAAAATAGTACAGTAAATAAGGTTTTCTTGAAACAAGAGAACAAGAATAAATAAATAAATAAATAAATAAATAAATGATACAAAACATAGAAATAAACAGAATAGAAATGTTAGAAAAACAAAGAGCTCTAAAATAGTACAGTAAATAAGGTTTTCTTGACAAGATGAAATACGTTTTTTTTTTTGTTTGAGGAGGGGGGGGGGGGATCCTTGTATATAAGCCGCGATTTTGCAACAGGGAGCTAATGCATCTTGCATCTTTATGATTCATTATCTCAACCATGTCATGATATAATGGATCCTAAACATAAATTTCGTCCAACAAACGATCGGAAGCATGTGAGAAAAGTAGTCGGTGGCTTTGGAAAGAAAGTTGTGTTAGTACTGGTATGAGAAAGACAGGAAACACATGTGCGTCACTGACCGCCATGATATGACTTAGCTGTTAAAGTGGCGTAAAACCCCATTACAACCAAACAACAACCAACAAACGATCGAACATAGAGGCATAATGATCTTTTGACATGAAGAAATTATTGACAAAAGGTTTCGATCCAGGTTAACCTGCGCAGATTGTGCAAGCTGACCCAAGTCTATGTTTTTTTGTAAATACATGACGCCCCATTTTTAGCTGCGGGATGACTTTTATGGTTATTTTTCTTTGCTATCTTTATCTCTTACCAAATATAGAGCTCGTACATAGTTATGTGTGCAAGTCATATATACGGTCGACGTCAACTGCATTGTCTTAGTAATCTATCATAGCTTGTCAAGTTATATATGGTAACAGTTTTCATGAATGAATATACAGAATGTGTGTGAGTGTGTCAGGGATCTGGGCCCGTATTCACCAACCATTCTTAAGAACATTCTTTGTCTTATTCTCCAGAATTTTCTACATTTGTAAGTAACACAACTGATTGGCTAAACCATTCGGAGAATAAGACTAAAAATATTCCCAAGAATGGTTGGTGAATACGGGCGCTGGTAAGGCGTATTCACGGAACATTTGTCAGTCTCTCTAGAGTATTATTCAGCGAGGGTATAACTGTTTAGTGAAGCCGCAGAAATAAGGGGAATTTTTAAAACATGCCAGACAAATGCATAGAAGACGATTTTAATAAATAAATTTCAGAAGGGCACAGTTCCACCAGGATCCATAATGGCGTGACACTTTTCTGATTGAAGGAGCCAATGTTTCAGAATCTTTCGTCCGTCAGAAAACTTGCGTGTAGAGAGAGAGAGAGAGAGAGAGAGAGAGAGAGAGAGTCGTTATAACTCGGAATTGTTTGATGAAGGCTTAACCCTTAACCCAGCGTCACAATTTTAGACTGACCCAAATTAAAAGCACTCGCCGACGACAAAATAAACTTAACTCAAAAATTGAAAATTGTTTCCAGCAGGATAGAAAACATTCTTGGAAAAGGAGAAAATGCTGGTTACCAGCATTTTCTCCTTTTCCCAGAATGTTTTCAAAAGGCTTCTGTCTAAGGTAAAGAGCTAATACTTACATGAAGCTTTTTTTTTTTCAAAGTTTTTCTGATGCAAAACTGTGTAGGATGGTTGAAAAAAAATAAGGCAATCGTCCTCATTATCTTTCGTAACAGAATTGGAAAACAGCCGGATCATTATCGGGAAATTATGGAGGATGCTGGCTGTACAACAGATAATTAAGTGATAATAATATAATATCCTACTGGCTATAATTAATCCTTCGCCAACGACATAGTTTGAACCCTTCTGTCTTACATACACTTTCAGACGACAAGTTAGGAAAAGGTACTGATTAGCTTATTTCAATGAGGAACAAAAAAACTTTCTTCGCTTTTTTTTAGGGATCAAACAGAATCAGACTGCACAGACGGCGTGGTTCGATCTTCGATAATTGTTTTTCAGTGTATATTTGTATGCTTTGGTTGGTATTTTGTTTAAATTTGCTTTGCAAATGCAATATTTATGATTTTTGTTTTTGTCCAGAAGAGAAGCATTTTTTTTTTTCAAATTTATTCAACAATGAAAAGATCACGTGCACAAACAGGTGTTTAGCAAACTAAAATTAATCAAATGTTTTCCTAAGGACAAAGTTTTATACTTGTTGAAATTGACAAAATTTTCAAACGAGATATTCAATGTTGCTTAAAAAAAGATAGAAATGACCTTTGAAAGGGTCAAAAACTTGCTTAAAAAAGAATAAAATACTGTTTTCAACAAAACATGTAATTATGACAGTCATGTTGTCCCCGAATCGTTTTCTTGTGAGTGCTAGTTGGCCTTAAAACTGGACATAGAATAGAAAAGGTCAGTGTGACGGGAAAAGTCTAATATTTTTCTTTATTGACATTCAACATATTTTACAGTAAACGGAAACCTTTACAGCTCCTGCAGGTGTCTTTCCTCTGACTAAATAGCTTCATAATCTTTGAGGGATCTGAGAGATGTACAAGGGAGGTAATTAATACCCCCTTTGTAATGAGAATAGAATGGCCCTAGATTTATAACTGATAATTCTAGGAAGGAAAAAATGGAAAAAGTGGCGCGGTCAAAGTACTACAATGATATTCATTTTCAATCATAGCAACTTTTTTAGGATGATGTCATAGTGGAAATAGACATTTTCAACCAATGTTAACAACCAAGAATATTTCAAAACCATAGTTTTCAGGTACAAACTTAATTTTACGTGATATATTCACATAGTTTCTCTCCATCCATCATGTATCCTACCGGCAAGGGACGTTACTCGTGACCCCTACTAATGATAAAAGGGAGACCGTCAATAGACAAATAATCCTTACTTTTTCATGAGTACTCTCCTTCCAACACAAAAGGTATCCATTAGCTTACTAGGTTGACGTTCAAGCCAATATTTGAATAATGATTCTACTTCTCTTTTAAATTATTAATTCCACACATTGGCTTTATTGACAAAAACCACTTCAGTGTTCTCCACGCTTTGATTTATTAAAAGTAAGCTGTACCTTTTTGTCACAACTTCAAGACGAAAAACGTCTGCTTCTAGTAATGCAGATCCTCAACTCTTACGTTGCTAGCATGACTCAATATGCTTATACGGGCAATGTAGATCAAGATCAGACTGCACAGAACGCACTTTGATCTTGGTCTACACTGTCCGATATTTATTCCCCCCTGCCCCCTTGAAATGACAATATTTGTGTTTTATTTTAGTTATTTAGCAGGAAAAGGGTTCAGAAAATTGGTTCAGTGTCAAAAACGAAGTACAAATTGTCAGACGGATCGTAAATTTTATAACGTACTTGACCGGGATTAACCCTTTACAGTGTCAAATAGAACTTAATGTGAAATATTGTAACCCCCCCCCCCCGAAAATTGCAGCTATTTTGAATTGTATATACCCCCCCCTCCCTTTTTGGGGCATGGGGAGTAGAAAAAAAAGAGGGAGGGGGTCATAAGACTAATATCTGACATTGGAAGTTTATAGATTCGACTGCACGTTCTATTAGCCTGATCTTGACCTACATTGTAATGTAAGTATTTATGGTTGGTGTTTTCTGTTAAGGATTAAAAGATAAGAGAAGAAAAGAAAACATACAAAAGAAACTTTTATAACAAAAGAACACTCATTAAAAAAACTTGTAGATTACCAAGGTACGGAAATGATAAGAAAAAAGTATACGAAAATGAGCCAGTTCAAAACAAAGACTGCAGTTTGGAAAAAAAATGGTTTACCCTTGAATAAAAAGTCGGGAGTTTAACCCTTTTACCATACAATCCCGGCTTTAAATGACCCTGGGAAAGAAACCTTTTAAAAACATTGTGGGAAAAGGAGAAAATACTGTTTACCAGCCTGTTCTTTTTTTCCCATAATGTTTCCTACCCTTTCAAAACCAAATATCAATTTTTCCGTCATCCCGACGTTGCAGTCTGCAAATGCTTTCAATTTGGACCAGTCCGAATGGTTAAGCCAATCAGAAGTGTTAATTACAAACTTAGAAAACCTTGGAAAATAAGACTAAAAATATTCTCAAGAATGGTTGGTGAATACTGGACTACGGGCCGTATTCACCAACCATTCTTAAGAACGTTCTTTGTCTTATTCTCCAGAATTTTCTATATTTGTAAGTAACACAACTTCTGATTGGCTAAACCATTCGGTTTAGCCAATCAGAAGTTGTGTTACTTACAAATGTAGAAAATCTTGGAGAATAAGACTAAGAATATTCTCAAGAATGGTTGGTGAATACTGGACCTGGAGTCTAATCATGTATTTAGACAATCCGCCCCGGGAAAAAGGATGGGCGGGGGAGGGGGGAGATGATCTCTGTCAAGGGCAATTTTATCTTCTTGTACTTTCCTAAATTTATACCGTTTAGATTAAAATATGGGACAGGTTGGGGCAATATTTAATGTCCGAACATCAACCCACCTTTTAGATGGCGAAATAGTTTAACCCATTATCTCCCGCTAGATGGCATTCTACAAATTTGGCATCCTTGGTACAGAACCGGACTACTTTTCTACGCGACAACCGTTACTTTGAATTTTAAACTAAAATAAACGTTTACTCAATAAAACCCTACCTGGTGCGATTCATTCAGCTATAATCAGCAGTTTAGAGAAATCTGGAGCTAAAACAGGCCTGATTTTTCCTCAAACGTATTGATAAAAGCCATTTTCTCCATTGCTACTTTATAGCGCGTATTACTTGAATCTCCCCAATATCGGGGTGAGTGATACGTCATATAAGACAGGTCGAATCTTCGAGGAATATGACATGCGCAGACAACGAGTTTAACCTATTGCCACACAATCTTGAGTTTTAACAACCCTGGTAAATTGCTAATGATAGCTTCAACGGTTTCGTGTAGCTTCGTTTATTTTGTACAGTTTACCTATAGATTATGGTGGCAGCTATCAGAAAAAAAAATCAATCAAAGATATCAAAAATTAAAGATAACTACGCCACTTGTCCCAAAAACTTTTCAAACATCGAAAAATGAAGTCTTGATATCAAGGGACATAACACCCTTCATTCAAGTACCTTAACTCTTTACCAAAAACAAAACTGTAGACCAGTCCAAATTAAAAGCATTTGCAGACGACAAAATATAAGTGACTCGGAAAATTTGAAATTTGTTTTGTGCAGGGTAGAAAACATTGTGGGAAAAGGAGAAAATGCTGGTTACCAGCATTTTCTCCTTTTTCCCGCAATGTTTTCAAAAGGCTTCTTTCTCAAGGTCGTTAGAATTCGGAAATCTGTGGCAAAGGGTTGAGTGGCTTTGAAGTTCTATTACATTTAGAGTCAGAAAATCTTGATCTTGAGGTCTACTTTGAACGCCAATTTGATCTAAGCTGTGACTAATATATTAAGTCGTCACGTTGGTGGGTTATGTAGTAAGTTTTCTTCGAAATAAAGGTCGATATTTAGGGTTTGGCGTCGCTTCAGTGTAAAAGCTGACCCAGAGACAGGTTATCTCATGCACCAAAAATGCACGCATGTACGGGTTACACGGTTCAATTTCTGTCGCAATGTAAAATCTGCGGACCTTCACATAGTCAAGAGTTTTGAGGGACGTTCTGAGAAAAGGGGGTTTGATGCAATTCCTTTATGTTTTTTACCAAGCAAGTCGCCACATAATTATTGATCTATAACTTCAATTTATTTAACTTTTTACCAGACGACACATTATGGACTGGACCAAATACAAAGCATATGCAGACGACAAAATTAATATGACTCAAAAAATATGAAATTTAATTAACCCTTTCCCAAACTACAAATTTTAGACTTTTCCAAACCAAAAGAGTTTGTAGACGACAATTTTAGATTTGGAGAAAATAGCAGAAAGTTCTCAAAAAGGGTGGAAAACAATGTGGGAAAAGGAGAAATTGCTCGTTACGAGCAATTTCTCCTTTTCCCACAGTGTTTTCAAAAGACTTTTACTGCAGACACTTAAAAACCAGGGCTTGTTTGGGAAAAGGTTAAGGAAGGGTAGAAAACATAGTGGGAAAAGGAGAAATTGCTCATTACGAGCAATTTCTCCTTTTTCCCACAGTGTTTTCAAAAGACTTTTACTGCAGACGCTTGTTTGGGAAAGGGTTAAGGAAGGGTAGAAAACATAGTGGGAAAAGGAGAAAATGCTGGTTACCAGCATTTTCTCCTTTTCCTGCGATGTTTTCATAAGTTTTCTTTATCAGGGTCGTTAAAAGTCGGGGCTGTGTGTTAACTGAATTATGAGGAAGACTGTGACAAGCAGATAATGGACCAATTCCAAAACGTTTCGTTTCAGGCCAACCTGCGTGGACTGTGCAGGCCAGGAATTAAAAAAAAAAGATAGTCGTGATAATAGTGAGAATTATCGTGATATTTTAATCGTGACAAGTTTTATTATCTAGATTATATTTCCAGGAAAGTTTCTTTTAATCGCGATAGTTTTCTGAAACTATCGCGATAGTTATGTATCGCGTTATTTCTCTTAAACTATCGCGATAGTTATGTCGTATCTAGTGGTAGAAATATGCTACCATTCAGTAAAGCCTGTCTAAGTTGGAAGCTTCAGTCCTAGCTCTGAAGGTATACGGCCCCTAATTCTCATATAAAAAAAGACGGAAGTTGCCGAGATGGGCCGAAAAGCCTTTACGAAAAAGCCGATCTTATACGATATTAACTCTTTACCAAACGGCGAAATTTTAGACTGGTCCAAATTGAAAGCACTTGTAGGTGACGAAATAAACGTAACTCAAAAATTGAAATTCGATTCTAGAAGGGTAGAAAACATTGCGGGAAAAGGAGAAAATGCTGGTTAACAGCATTTTCTCCCTTTTCCCACAATGTTTTCAAAAGGCTTTTATCTCAGGGTCATAAAAACCAGTGGTTGTTTGGTAAGGGGTTAATCAACAAATATACTGCTCTCGACTTCCATCGCAAGATAATGTTTTCAGTACAGGACAATGCAAATAATTCTTTGCTCATACGTTCATTCAGTCTTAACTCTGTAAAACAGCCAAAATAAATTTGGTTTGCACAAAAAAATGTATGGGCTATTCCTATCGAAGGCATTTTTTGATATGCCACATAGGCTTTCAAGATAATCAGAGGTGTCACTGTTTCGTCTCGTCCTCTACTTTCATTTACATTTTAATCAGAATATGAACAAAGGATTGGAAACAAAATATGAGCTGTTTAACAAAAGAACAACGAAAACATATTTCTTGACTTTCTTCTTAAACCCTTACCCCATAAGGCATTTCTATGGTATCTCTAATTGACCCTTAAAAACAGCAAGGACGAAGCTGTTTCTTATGTGTATATGACACTTTTTGATAGCATAGAAAACATTGTGGCAAAAGGTGAAATTGCTCGTCACGAGCAATTTCACCTTTTGCCACAATGTTTTCCAAAGGCTCCTACAAGCAATGCGTTAAAACGAGCACGGCTTATCAGCATTTAAAATGAAACAAACGGGAAAACTGTTGAGCCATTTTGTTTAGTAAGAATGTAAGCTGATGGTTTTCAGAGCACAAAGACTTGGTGTTTAGCAAAGTGAAAGATTTGAATTTCAGCATTTGAGTGATCTTTTATTTTTTTAGCAGTGTATTACATATACAAGTAGCTGTGCATTACAAAAACCAACCAGGCATGGGCGGATCCAGAGGGGGGACCGGGGGTCCGGACCCCCCACCCTGGAATTTGGCAAAAATATGAATATCAGATTCGTGAATGGGACTGGTTTGATATTACACAGCCTTTATGTAAAATACAGTCATAAATTAAAAAAAAAGGTTCTAAATGTGGACACCTCTTCATGTTTAGAACTGGAAACTTTGACTTTTCTTGTAAACGGCTTACATCCACTGAAATCTGGAAATCATATAATAAATAAGACGAGTGCATTTTAGGTGGGACACCCACCCCCACCCCCCGAGAGAAAGATATCTGGATCCGCGCATGCCAGGAATGTTGACTGACGATTTTTTACGTGAGATTTTTCCATGATTCAGACTACCGAGGAACGCGCAGTTCAACCAAATTCAGTTGGTTTCGAAACGAAGAATAAAATCACCAAACCAAACGTGATCAGACGATAACAAGTTCAACCAAGTTCAAATCGTTACGTAAGGTGTAGATTTTAACAACCCAGCTGTATTTAATTTGTTAAGTTCTGTGCTGACTGATCTGAGTTGATATTGCACAATAAATATCTAGAGTTGTCTTTAGAATCATCTGTCTGTCTGTGTGTCTGTCTGTGTGTCTGGGTGCGCGTGGGTGGGTCTCTCTCTCTCTCTCTCTCTCTTTCTCTCTCTCTCTCCCTCTCTCTCTCTCTTTTTCTCTCTCTTTCTGCGATTCCCATGCCGTTCTGTTGGTGACTGAACCACGCTAACCACGCATTTCTCAACTTCCTCTTTCGGAATTGTTTCAATTATATTTAAAAAAAAAAACGAGAAGCAATACAACAACCCTTCCTAAAAACAGACGATCCGTATCGTAACCTCTTTCCGTCTTTCTAGGAATGCCAAAAATGATTAAAGCATACGGGTATTTTTTGTGAATAATTTTCCTTTTTTGGAATGTACCTTCTGCAGTGAGATGTACGTTTTTCAGTCTTGCTATCAACCGTATACTGTACAATTCCGATTTTTTTTAACATTCCTGACAGAAACGGCTGTTGAAAACATTGCGAAAAAAGGAGAAAATGCTGGAAACCAGCATTTTCTCCTTTTCTCACAATGTTATTCCATCCTCTTATGGACAGTTTTGTCATTAGAGATTTCTTAAATTTGTCGTCTGCAAATACTCTCAATTTGGATCCGTCCAAAATTTGTCGTTTACATTAGAGCCACTTCCGGGTACCCTGGTGCGCAAGAACAAAATTTTATGAACGCTGATTGGTTCAAAGATAAACAATTTACGACATATAATCCAGAAATTTATTTCATTTTTAGAATGGGTGTGCCGATCGTACCTCCCATTATAACGCTTTCCCAGACGACGAAATTTTAGACTTGTCGAATTTGAAAGCGTTTGCAGACGACATATAACATGTAGCTTTGATACTGGAATTCGTCTTTTAAAGGTAGAAAACATTGAAAAAGAGAAAATATTGGACACTATAATTGTGTTCTTTTTCCACGATGTTTTTCAGTTTTCTTTCTCGCAGTTAAAATCCGGGATGGTGTGATAAAGAATTTTTCCCTTGTCCAAACAATCTCGACGTTTAAATCCCCTGTGAAAGAAGCCTTTTGAAAACATTGTGGGAAAAGGAGAAAAAGTTGGTAAACTGCGGAACATAGCTGAACGAATCGCACCAGGTGGCGTTTTATTGAGTAAACGTATATTTTCGTTTGAAATTCAAAGCAACGGTTGTCGCGTATAAAAGTAGTCCGGTTCTGTACCCAGAATGCCCAAATTAAATATACTAGGGCGAAAAAGAGAACGCAGGGTAACCCTTTCAAGGTAGTTTAGACTTTTTTTATAATTTGATTGAGAATTCTAAATTAGGATTTTATCTTTACCACTGATCAGTTTTGAATATTTGAACAAAATTTCATTTCTGTGTGGCCTAAAGATAATGAGAAAATGGTTTCTTACTGACAGTAAGTACCCCCTCCTCGGTTAAAAAAGTAGTGACTGACTGCATATGGAGACTCAAAGCTTGTTCAATATCTCGTATGGTACCCTGCGTTTCTTTTTCGTCCTAGTAGACCTTTTGCGGACAGTGTAGATCAAGATCAGACTGTACAGAACGTACAGTCTGATCTTGGATCTACACTGTCCGATAAGGAGATATCTGTGCCCCCCAAAAAAAAGGTAATTATTCTATTTCTCGTTTATCTCCGGTTTGATACTACTTCGCAATGATATATACACGGCATCGGACGGATATTTAGATCGATTCTCATCAGCCTGATTTTGATCTTTGCTGTCAGCAAGTGCAACTATGAATTATAATCAACTGGCTGAGAGTTGTGTTCAAAGTTCAGCAAAACAAAGCTTACTCGGTGTATACGACACATAGTCTGTCACCGAAAAAAAGAACCCAAATATTCTATTTGTTTCATGCTTTTAACCCTTTCTGGGAGGAGCTGTATCAAAATCCAGTGTAGTTCTTTTCCGTTATTCCCAGTTGCGTACCCCTCCTGCATAGCAAAGCATTACAATATTACGTCAAGCGCGAGAAATGTAAGGTAAATGACGTCATATTTTCTATCTGGTTGTGAGGCACGCGCAATTAACCTAGGCATCAAGAACATGAAAATCGGTATTTTCACTGGTGGTACCAGTGTAAGATCGAAAAATATTTTCACTGCTATTTCTCGATATCCAACCGGAAAGCATGAAATAATGTGTGGTAATGGTTTGACTGATACTGAACGCTTAGTAAAGATTTAGGTTCGGTTTACAATACGACAGACAAAGAAACCCAGGTTCAATACTCACTGAAGAATCTGGAAATCAATGGGGGTGGGGGGGTTAAAGTATCTGCAAAAAGTATATACCGGTGTAATGCAGAGAAATGACCCCCATTACAAAATGACCTACGGTCATTTCTCTACGTAGAATAATGACCCATGGGTCATTTCTCTACGTCGAGAAATGACCCCGAGTCATTTTTCTACGTAGAAAAATGACCGAATGTAGAGAAATGACCCCAGTTACAAAATGACCTACGGTCATTTCTCGACGCAGAATAATGACCCGGCTCATTTTTCTACGTCGAAAAATGACCCATAAGGGTCATTCCTCTACGTCGAGAAATGACCCGGGGGTCATTTTGTAATGGGGGTCATTTTTCTGCATTACACCGGCCGATTTCAGTTTACGCAGTCGATGCAGTTTGTCTGTCTGATTCTCATTTAAACATATATGACTGTTGTTGAATCTTAGAAACTTTATCTCCCAACATACAATATACAAACAGCAAACGGGATTGATACTTATAGCCTATTGTGCATATCGTCGGTTTGCTTCTAAAACCTCGTAACTACAGCTTGTTTCAAGCTGTAGTTACGAGGTTTTGGAAGCAAACCGACAATATGGTGACTATACATCCGTGAAGCCCACCCACAGCAATGCCTAATTGGGTTATTTAACACATTACCACACAATCCCTACTTTTGACGACCCTGGAAAAGAAGCCTTTAGAAAACATTGTGGGAAAAGGAGAAAATGCTGGTAACCAGCATTTTCTCCTTTTTCCCACAATGTTTTCTACACGTCACAAAACAAATTTCAAATTTTCAGTCACTTTTTTTTGTCGTCTGCAAATGCTTCCGATTTGGACAAGCCTAAAATATTGTCGTTTGGTAATAATGGTGGGGATGGTATTAAACTGGAATGAGCTTGTTCGTTTGTAGACCCTGTCGGTCCGTCGGTTCATCCGCTTGTCCCTTCGTCCCCATGTCTGTGTGTCCTAAGACCCCTGTTTGTGCTTTCTTCTCCCCCCTGTTGGCTAAAAATTTGATTGAAGTCCCTTTTAGCATGTGCTCATCATATGGGCATGACAAAGCTATACGAATGGTGTAAATCAAGATCAGACTGTACAAAACGTGCAGTCTGATCTTTGATCTATACCATCCGTTACATAGCCTATATCGCCGAAAAGGGTTTCAACAAATAGTAAAATCCAAATGAAATATTTTACGTAATTAGATGAAGTAATCAATCATCCCACATATCATGTAACATTTAGACAGTCGTTATAAATTTTGCTATATTATTTAGCTTATATATTTAGATTCTCTGTTCATCAATCATTTATTAATGGAGTCATTGGATTCTTTTTTTAGATGTCTTTATGACAAAGAGAGAGAGAGAGAGAGAGAGAGAGAGAGAGAGAGAGAGAGAGAGACTCACCCCCTCCCCCCTACACACGTAGCTACATCATACATTCTTTTATAGAATTAGTTTATAAATTACCGACTGAAGTTATTTGTATTGTATCGTTAAATTTCTTTTTTCAACTTACTCTCCAAAACGTTATTTCAAAAGAATGCCTTATGAATTATTTCAGGTGACTCATATATTTCATTGCTATTTGCCAGTTTTCATTGCTATTTGTGGCCCCGCATGAGCGGCGGCACTATATATTTCATTCGCTTTTGAAGGTAGCAGTACACGGTTGTCGGCTAAACTCGTCTCGGTCCGCCATACGCCGAACTGAACTTCTTCAAACAAAGGTCTATATAGTCAGCCTGAAATTATAAGGAGCACTTAAATGCAACAGCACAATCCTTATTCTTTAGATTTTATCAATAAATCATATTCAACTTGTGAAATAGTGATATCAATGATCAATATAAGCAAGTGACATGGTCGGAAAAAAACTGAAAAAAATGGCCTTTTTACCCTATATTCCAAAATTCACAAAATCCAAACCCAGGAAGCTAGCCTGAAAATGCCAAGCTGAATGAAACTCCAAATAACATATCATCTGGAGATAAAATCCAAAATAGCACATTACCATGCCGTTTTTTCGCAATCTTTCGTGCCCTGACCCTACCCTTGTTTTCTCCGCTAAAAACAGCCGCTTGCTCCTTGACCCCTCACTTTCGCATTAGGGTCAAAACTATAGAACAAAGAAGGAAAGGTCATGACCCCCTGTTTCACATACAAAACAAATGCTTCTTTTCCTTAATCTAACACAATTCATGGGTGTAATAATTACTCTTCTTATCAAAATTGCATTAAAAACCTACCTTACTCACTTATTTCTATTTTTGACCCTGGCCAATTCGAAGCAAACTGTTTACTTGTGCCGAAAAGTACCTATGAAGGCAGCCATATTGTTTACTCGGCTTCCAGTCATTTCGTAATAAGATCATTTCGTACCCAGGCCATTTCGTACACTTTTGGTCATTTCTCAGTTTGATCACTTCGCACACACTTAAATTGTCATTTCATACCATGTTTTAAATATCAGTTTGGTAATGTAGAATCTAGTTTAATACTATTTTCTTCTGTTGTTTGCCGAGTGACAACTGCTTTTGTGCATAGCTCCAATAGTGAACTAAAGTTAAATTTCGCCGAAGAATGTCTATCATTGTCTCTTACCATTATTGTCTCTTCCTTTCCAAGTTTTTATTTGGATTCTAAAGATAGTTTAGGGCTTCTTAAGTCTCAGTTCATTTTCCACCGATTTCTGTTTAAATTTACTTTGAACAATTTAAAATGCTGTAATGAGCCTTATTTAAGAAATAACTGACTTGCGGCGCCATTGATGTTATATATCAAAATTGTCTTGTTTAGTCTTTTGCTTGCTTCGACCTATGTGAAACTATATATTTGGTATATCAAATTTGTATAATTGACCAAATATCTTGTGCACAAGTCATAAAAAAACATATGTTCTGTCCTCTTTTTAAGCGTTACAACATGACACATTCCAACATGTCTACATACATTCATTTTAAAAACAAACACATCAAGCTCAACTGGAAACTGCTTCTTTTTTTTTTAAACCCTTTTTAGGTTTAGGATAGATCTGTAATATCCCTAAGGCTGCTAAATCCAACCCAATGACTTTCTTAAAACAGTGTAGATTAAGATCAGACTGCAAAGAAAGTGCAGTCTGATCTAGGATCTACACTGTCTGATAAAGGAGATATTTTCCCTCTGAAAGTACCCTTAGAATAGGAAAAAAATAGGATTTTACTTTCGGTTTGAAAGTATATTTCACGTTTTGTAGCAGGCTAAAAATTAATTAACTGATTAGCAAACGAGGAAATTTTCGGTTTGTCCAAATCGAAAGCATTTGCAGACGACAAAATGAAAGAGACTGAAAATTTGAAATTTGTTTTGTGAAGGGCAGAAAACATTGTGGGAAAAGGAGAAAATGCTGGTTACCAGCATTTTCTCCTTTTCCCACAATGTTTTCAAAAGGCTTCTCTCCCAGGGTCGTCAAAAGTAGGGATTGCGTGACAGTGGGTTAAACTTTTCATATGTCAGTATTATTATATTAACACATTGACAAAAAAGAAGCAAGTAATATCACGGTTACTTTTCATAATTGGAGAGGTCAACAGACCTCTCCAACAGTGGTGAGTTTAAAAGGCAGACTGCCACAGAATTTGCAGTCTAATTCTATTTCTTCCAGCGTAATTGTTCTGATACACAGTCTGTTTCGCCATGGTTTTGTAAATAAAGCGAACTAAAAAAACCGAAACAGGAAATAGACTTGGTTTATTTTTATAAATGACGAATTTCAAAAAAAGATTTAATTTAGTAATTTGCAATAGCTGCAAATAACCTCTCTAGTTTGTTTTATTAAGCAAATATTCCGAGCGAATGGAAAAATAAGAAGAATTTCGTTAAAAAAGAGAAAGAAGACCGCTGGACAAGAACACAAGAACATGCAACTTGAAAACGCGACAAGGTCAAATTACCGTCATGTAAAGTATATGAGGTTTCTACGCGTTGGCTTTTTTACTCGTTTGTTTACATGTACCAAAATATATTGAAAGCCAATAAACTTTTTGAAAACATTGATGCTGATCTCTCTTGGCTTCTTTTTTTAGAGAAGCCAACTTGTTTCCCTTTGTATTGAATCACGAAAGAGTTTCCAATACTTATATACCATTGCCTCTTTTACCCGGTCTGTCTTTTTTTGAAAGATATTTCAGAAACTATTACAGATAAGTCCTGGTAGGTGGGGGAGGCAATAATCGCTCTTCATTTTCATTTCAGAATTGGGAAACACTGCGGCAAACGAATAAATTTCAGTGTCAGGTGTAGGAAACGTCAATTTTATGCACTGTTGTATATTACATTATTACATATTTAATGAAAAAAAAAAAATGAAAATAACATACATTACCTGTAAGCTTTCCATCACGTGGGTGGTTTCAGAGCAGTTTGTTACAAATAGGGTAAAAAGCTCATAATAAGTCATCTGTCACATTGTCTCTCGTTTTTTTTTCCCTTGTCTCAATATGTCATTTATTTACATGTTAACCCTTTACCCAAAGGACAAAATTTTGTACTGGTCAAAATTGAAAGCACTTACAAACAACAAAATTAGTGTAACTCAAAAATTGAAATTTGTTTTGGGAAGGGTAGAAAACATTGTGGGAAAAGGAGAAAATGCTGGTTACCAGCATTTTCTCCTTTTCCTACAATGTTTTCAAAAGGCTTCTATCTCAGGCTCGTAAAAACCAGGCCGGATTGTTTGGTAAAGGGTTAACCCTTTTCTTTTAGCAGATACTTAGACGGTACGTTAACGTCCTACCCGATATAGCTCATTAGGTAGAACGTAGGACTCGTGAACACAATTCACTACACGTTGAGGGCTCGTATCCCCGGGTGGCCAACTAAAATTACTAACAGTCTTTCGGATGAGACTTTAAACCGAGGTCCCGTGTGACGGTGCTATACGCCGAGCACGTTAAAAGAACCAGGCGAATCTCTCAGTAGTTCCGACCTGTATCCTTGCACTATCCTCGCTCAGATGGGCAACCGGTAGCAACGGTAAATACATGTAAACGGAAATATTCAGCCATCGTTTACGTCCACGCAAAACCATAAAAACTTATTTCAAAAAAACAAAAAACAAAAAACAAAAAACAAAAAAAATGATTTTAAACGATATGGAAAATATATGGGAAAAGGAGCAATAGCGTGTATCCGATTTTAAGGTCTAAGGAGTCTGATCTTGGTCCTATGTCCTGCAAATTACAAATGTTTTCGCTTATGGCACTGAAAGGATAAGAAAAATGCTTTAATAAACGTGATAGATGATTTGTTACCTTCCAAAATATTTATATTAGGTTTTCCACATTCTGTTATATCCTTTTCGCTTTTTCACAATGGAGTTTTTGTTTATGCACGTGTGACACAATCATACCATTAACTCATTACCACTCGACAAAATTTTAGACATTAAAGATTATTATTAGTTTATTATTATGTCAAAAGCAAGTAAAAGCGTTTGCAGACGTCAAAATGAATTTGCTTAAAAGAATCTTGATTTGCTAGCGGAAGGTTACTCTGGGCATTAGCACTCTCTCTTTTCCAACACTGTTTTTAAGGGGCTTCTTCTTCGGTGTTGTTGGAACTTATAGTATTGAGTGGTAAAGAGTTCGTGCGATATTATTGTACAATGGGGATAGTGTGTTATTTGGTAAGCGTTAATGTCAATTGCTTTTTGATATAAACATATGAAATAAAGCTGTAATACATCTTTCAAATGATGGACAACGTTCTTGAATATACACATACAATAATACCGAAATTTGCCATACATACATCAGAAAATGAATTTAGAAAATAGATTAAAAGTTACCAGATTGCTCCATCTTTTGTTAACTGTTTTAACCCATTACCACACAATCCCTACTTTTGACAACCCTGCGAAAGAAGGCTCTGGAAAACATTGTGGGAAAAAGAGAAAATGCTGGTAATCAGCATTTTCTCCTTTTCCCACAATGTTTTCTACACTTCACAAAGCAAATTTCAAATTTTCAGTCACTTTTTTGTCGTCTAAAAATGCTTTCGATTTGGACAAACATAAAGTTTGGTCGATTGGTAAGGAGTTAATAAGTTGTAAAACTCACGGTTTTACCAGCGACTAACACTGACTGACCTTACAATAACAGACTGTCATCGTCACTGTAATCTCCCTACTTTTAACCAATTACCAAACGACAAAATTTTAGACTGGTTCAATTTGAAAGCATTTGCAGACGACAAAATAAAGGTGACTGAAAAATTGAAATTGTTCTGGGAAGGGTAGAAAACACTGTGGAAAAAGGAGAAAATGCTGGTTACCAGCATTTTCTCCTTTTGCCACAGTGTTTTCAAAAGGTTTCTTTCTCAGGGGCGTCAAAAGTAGGGATTGTGTGGTAATGGGTTAAATGGTATAATTCAAATTGAAATGCATTTAAGTCTCGCATCGTTTACCTTGGCCGCTATTGGGGCTTTAAATGAAGTCCTAGATGATGGACTGTCAAAATACGTATGTGTATTTGTCTAAATGGTTATTTTACGACACGTTTAACACTTCACCACACAATGCCAACTTTAACGAGGAATTTATTTAAATCGGGGCGAAGCAATGCATGAAGAAGTGGCCTCCCGTAACACACCCCTTCTTGAAGTCATCATTGATGACTCAAAGTTTTATTAGGTAGAAAGTCCGTTTTTGAACAACAAATGGGAATACTGGCTCAATGGCCAGTCCCGGACGAGTTCCCATCTTACGAATAAAGTCCGTAACAAAGAAACAAATGAACAAATGCAACTGGCGGGATTAGAACCCATGGCGGACAAGGTCCTCGTTTTTGGAATTGCATTATCTATTGGCTATAAATATGCTGTATTTTATCCCAGATAAAGATTATGTTATGTTATGTTTTTCGAGGTCTCATTTTTCGAGGTTTAAAAGATTAATACCATAACCACTGAACCAAAGAGATGTCTCGCCAAAGGAGTGGTTAGGTATTGTATTTAAATCGGGACAAAGCAATGCATGATGGAGTGGCCTCCCATAACAAGGGGAACATGAATAGTGAAACCTAGTGTTTTGGTGTAACAGAAACACTTCTTGATAATTGTTCTTTAACTTTGTTGAAAAGTGATATCTTTAATATATTTTATGTTTTTCAAAATCAGATATTAGCTGAAACCATCTTTGGAAAAGCAGCCATTGCTACTAAAATACATGTATCTGAAAGTATACAGGTGGACATACAGTAATGATCTATAAGGTACTGTTTGAAAAATATTAGCCGTATACCAACACATGTTTATAGCTGTTATGAATTTGTCGGAAAAGACGTTGTCTGCGCATGTCATATTCTTCGAAGGTTCGACCCGTCTGCTCTGACGTATTACCATCCAAAAATTGGGGCTTATACCGAAGCCACTGCCCAAGCCTTGTAGGCGCTGTTTAGATAAATAGCTGGTGCAATAGGTTACATACTAGCTGATCAGAGCTGGATGAACCGCACCAGGTATAGCGAATGGGCTAATAGATTCGGTATAGACCCTACTTTTCCCGGGTATCCGGGGATGGGTATTGCGTCATAGTAGACATGTCGAATCTTCGAAAGTTATGACATGCGCAGACAACGAATTTCTCTGCCTTCGAGTCTAACTAGTATTTGGATCACTTAGGAAATGTTTTCTATTAACTGATACTGAACGCTTAGTAAACATTTCGGCTCGGTTTACAATATGACAGATAAGGAATTCCAGGTTCGATACTCACTGAAGAATCTGGGAATCAATGGGAATAACCTTGGGCAAGACACTTTAGAGCACCTGCCTAATGTTGGTAAATTCTCTGAAAGACATGAATTTATATCATTCTTTCCGGTAGGATATCGAGAAATAGCAGTGAAAATATTTTTCGATCTTACACTGGTACCACCAGTGAACATCCGATTTTCATGTTCTTGTTGCCTAAGTTTATTGCGCGTGCCTCACAACCACATGGAAATATGACGACATTTACCTTACATTTTTCGTGCTTGGCGTAATATTGTAATGCGTTGTATGCGGGAGGGATACGCCACGGAGAATAACGGAAAAGAACTATACTGGATTTTGATAAAGCTCCTCCCAGAAAGGGTTAAAAGCATGAAATAGATAGAATATTTGGTTTTTTTTTGTGAAAGATCGAAATTGATTTCATCTCGTGAAGATCATCGGTAATATTTTCACTCGTGGCTGCGACACTCGTGAAAATATTACCGATGGTGCTCAATCGATGAAATAAATTTCGATCTTTCGCCGAAAAAGAAACAACAAATATCCTCTATATGTGATCTGTTATTATGATTTGATTGAAGTATTGCTGATACCAATATAAAAACGTTAAAACATAGACGCCACTCAAACGGACTAGGAAGAATTACTCAATACTGAATGACGTTTTTCCTGGTTCAAAAATCAAGAGGATTTGCCCTTATTTAGTATAATCTTGTCCTTGCACCATTTTCTCCTTTTACCACAATATTTTCTTTCCTTCCTAAAATAAATTTCAATTCTTTAGTAACATTCATTTTGTCGTCTGGAAATGCTTTCAATTTGGTCCAGTTTAAAGTTTTGTCGTTTGGTAAAGAGTTAACCCTCAGGCTGCTAAGCGTCACTCAAGGACCTATTGCGGACAGCGTAGATCAAGATCAGACTGCAGAGACCGTGCAGTCTTGTTTAGGATCTGCACTGTCCGTTTTTGAGATGTCTTTCCCCAAAAGAAATTCCATGATAAAACGACAGTTGGGTATTTACTATCTGTCTGAAGCCTTTATTTTACTTACACGACAGGATAAAGGCATTTCAGAGTATGCAAATGCACTCAAATTGGACAAGTTTAAAATTTTATTGTCTGGGAAAGAGTTAAGGTGATTTTTTTTTTGTTCATTCATTACATCGCAGCTCACGTACAGGTAGAACTAGGAAATAAAGTTGCACTTTAGGGCTGGGCTATAAATAAGCTAGAAATTTACGTAAGGCCGATTAATCAGTCTTTCAATGAACGTCGGAACGGAGCAGCGCGTCGCTCTTATCATAGTGAGAAATTAACCGTAAGATCTATGTGTTTTGTAACTTAGTTACTCATGATTATATAGACGGATGTTTTAAGAAGAGATTCAATTCTTGGTAGTAATTTATAAGGCGAAATTTTGTTGTTAAGACTTTTGAAGGACGTCCGAGCAGAGTAGAGTATCCGGAGCTCTTATCGTGAAATTAACCGTATGTGTTTTATTACTTAGTTACTGTAGATTATGTAAAAAGACGGATGTTTGAACCATTCGGCTACTGAGTGCGACTCAAGGATGTTTTGAGGACAGGGTAGATCCAAGATCAGACTGCACAGAACGTGCAGTCTGATCTTGGATCTACACTGTCCGATAAGGAAATATTTTTAAAGCAAAATACCATTGAAAAAAAAAAAAGTTTTTTAGCTGCTATAGAATGTTTAGTTAACTAATTTAACAGGCTGATTGGTTAGGAATAGATTCAAATAATTCTCTGTGAGCTATTTACCCTTTCCGTTCCATATATATTTGTGACCCATCTGGCCGAAAGGGACCTTCTGGGAGCTGCGAAAAGTATCAACCCTGGTCAGATCGCGCGAATTGCGCAGGCTGACCAGGGTTGACACTTTTCGCTTTAATGACATTTTCTGTATGAAAAGTGGTCATTGTACCTTGTTATATCATTTTTGAATTATCAACTTAAATTGACCTGCACTATCGTTGATCTGTTTTCATCTAATGTACACTGTACAGAATTCCCAGATGGTGCCGTTTAAGCGTGATAAGTCACATTATATTTGACATCTTTCGACCGTTCAAAATACGGTAATTGGAAACCCACACTGGAAGCTTTCAGTTTCCGACATTATAGAAATAAAATCAGACCGCAGGTTCTGTGCAGTCTGATCTTGATCTATATGGACTGAAAAAAAAAATTGTTCAAGCTTTTCGCGATGAAGGTTTTTTTTTTGTAAACAACGCGTATTTTGTTGTTTGGTAGTAAAAATAAATGTCTGATTTATGTTATCTGTCGACAATATCTGTTTAACCCTTTACTCCATAGATACTCATTTTGACGTATCAACAACAGACAGCTTTTGAAAACATTGTGGGAAAAGGAGAAATTGCTCGTTACGAGCAATTTCTCCTTTTCCCACAATGTTTTCCACTCAATCAGATATTTGTATCCTCATTTGTCCATATTTTTGACATCATATCTTTATTTGCTGCTGAAATGGAAGAGCCTCAAATTGGCATATCAGGTAAAGGGTTAAGTGTTTTGGGTTTATCTTTAACACATGGCATATTATGTTTGCGAATAGCACTTAATTCATAGCACAAATTAAACCGACGTTCAGTTTTGCTGTTTTATAGAAATACATAAATTCCGTTTTCTTTGGTGTGTGTTCTCACTCGACAGTAAGAAATGTAACTTTTTTGTAGCCGAGCGCGGTTGCCCTGTCTATAATCCATTACCAAACAATCCATAATTTTGAAGATCCTGATAAAGAAGCCTCTGGAAAACATTGTGGTAAATGGAGAAAATGCTGGTAACCAGCATTTTCTCCTTTCCCACAATGTTTTATACCCTTCATTTAGCTTATTTAGGAGGTAAAGGGTTGAATTATATAAGACGAGGTTTGTAAAAAAATCCAAGTGCCTTTCGAGCATAAATAAAACTGGCGCGCATTTACTGCTTTACAGGAACGATAAACTCCGATTTATGTGTTTTCACTGAATAGTAGTTGCCCATCTTATTTGTTTATGTTTAAGCCAGATAGACTGTTTAAGTACTGAGCGCGATTAATGGCGATTGTCGGACTGTATAGATCAAGACCAGACTGCAAAGAAACGTGCAGTGTGATCTTGGATCTATATTGCTCCGATACGGGAAGATTTGTGTAGCTAAAAGAACTTTAAAACTGCAAGTTCAGTTATTTTACAACCGGCTTTTCACTTTTATTGTCTTGTAGAGTATCCCTATTTAAGCTGCTATCCGCGACTCACAGACCTTTTGCGAACAGTGTCATAAAATCCATTTTGTCTCGCAACCAAACGAATCATGGATAGAATGGTCCTTACACACGCAGAAAGTTTCGACTAAGATCAGCCCTGGTCGATATTTTCTGCAGATGCATCACGCTCTTCCCTCTTTCACGGAGTACAATTCCTCTGCGATCAAAACGAATAAAGTTTGTTTTTCGTAGATCCAAACACCGATTTTCCACCGTAATTTGCAGATAGTTTGGCCCTTAGCTTAATATTAGATGGAGGGCGGAGCAGATAGCACGGTCTTTGCAGTCTTCTCCCTCCTACTTTTATGGTAGATTTATAAAAATATTTTTGCACAAACTTGGTCTCAGTGTAGCACAAGGCATCTTCGGATACCCCGGGGTCTCCCTATTTGCTACGTAGCAAATAGGGAGACCCCGGGGTATTCGAGGATGAGCACAAGGTAGCGGACCATGTAAATCCAAGATGAGATTGTCCGTTCTGTGCAGCTGATCTTAGTCTACAGCCAGTGCAAAAGCTATGTAAGTCTTCAATTCGCAGTTAAAGTTAGTTAGGGTAAAGGTATAAAGAATATTGGATTTGCCGCACTGGTACTTTAGGACCGAATTCTAAACCATTCTAAATTCTAAAATCATTTCTAATATTGAACTTCAAAAACGGATCTTTTGATTGACTGTTGCAGATTGTCTCAGCCAATCAAATCTCTAGTTTGTGAATAGAAATTGAAAAGAATTTTGAAGGGTTTGATGAAAACACTCCTTCCGTCTTACAAGAAAAAAAAAGTAATTTTACGGGCTTGAAAATTAACATTCTTATGAATATTAGCGAGTATATGACTGTGTCATACGGGATTTTAATAATGTATAAGATGAAACAGGAAATAATTTGTCTTTTTATATGAATATTAATTTTATGAGTCATGTCCTTTGAAAAAGGGGGCTGAATGCATCTGCAAAAAGTACCGACCCAGATCAGCCTGCGCAGTCCGCGCAGGCTGACCTGGGCCGAAACTTTTTGCTATAGGTAAAATTTTTGCAACTGAGAGGACCAGTCTGCCAGAGGATTGAGTCGGCTGTAAAACAAAAATAGAATTTATGAATCCATAATTATATGATGACTCGATTAGTACCGTTCATTTTAGAGTTACATTAAAGGTGGCCCTTCAGATTTTGGGACAAACATTTAACAAAAATACAAAAATAATATTTATAATCTCAAAGCCTTATAATTTTAATTCATAAAACCCCAGTAGCCGAAAACCATCCGACAGCAACAGAAATTAGAGATTTACTACAGACCAGGTCGACGCCGACGGGAAACAATGTCTATTTTAACATGAGCAACTTGCTGATTTAATTACTGGAAATACAAAGACGAAGCTTCAAACATAGCGTCCGAAGAAGACATTATAGAAAATAATTACATGTTTGTTATGTTATGGAATTTAAGCGTCATGAGTCACGTGCCAGTCACTTAACTATTTTTGGCGCTAAATCTAAAAATAGCTGAAGGGCCTACGTAGCCTTTTTAAGGGAATACCACCCCAATTTTTTTGTAATATTATGATTTCTAATTATTGATGATTCGTATTGTTTTTGTGGTATTTATCGAAGACAATACCACTATGAGTTCAATATTGAATTTTGAACACCATGTATCGTGCAAAGCCGAAGGAAATAAACCCAGTTAAACTCAAGTTTTCTTAGGCAACTGAGTTTTTCAGTATCACACAGTTGTGAAATCGGAAATGGCATATTAACATACACTGGGTGAGGCTATCGATCGTGGAAATACTAATTTTTAATTGAAAATAGCTTCACTCGCTTATAGTCTTCTATCGCCGCAATGATATAAAACTTTGCTACCGATCGATTGGTCCTGGATTTTTTCGTTCCAAAACCAATACGCCCCATGGCTTGTTCATACTATGATTGCCCGTAACTCCATTTGATTGAGCATGAATATTTATAGATCGAAATAAATGTTCGTAATGCTGGGATTTAAATGTTAATAGCTAAAGATATTTGAAAACCATTGTTTTCAGGTACAAACTTAATTTTATTTGATAATTTTTTTGTCTCTGTACATCATGCGTCTTACCGTCAAGGGACCTTATTCCTGATTTCTAATGATCAAAAGGAGACCAACAGTATTCAAATAATCCAAATTTTTGTCATGAATACTCTCCCTTAAACTGAAATGATATTTATTTGCTTAGTAGGTTGACTTTTAAGCCAATATGTGAACAGTCTTTCTCTTTTTCTTCAAAATCATCAATTCTATACAATGGGTTCCATGACAAATACCACTGCAGTGTTCTCAATGCTTTGATTTCATATAGATTTCAGTAGTATATATATTTTTTAATTTTTTGTGATGTGAAAACCTAAAAACCCACCTTTAAACCCCATTTTGCCAGAGTATTGCCCATATATCTATAAGTGCTGCAGAAGACAATGTCATTTTTTTCCTATCTGTGTCTACTCTTAGTTTTCACAAGTTTAACAGAGGGTAAAAAAAAAGTACATTGACGCAAATAATAACGGTAATGATGACAAATATGATTATCCCGGACCCTTTTTTGTTGCAAAAACCAATATTTTTGGGTATCTTGGAATAATTTCTAAGTCAAATGAATATTAAAGAAGTTTTTATGTCAGGGGTTGGGATGGGGGAAGGGGGGGGGAAGAAGTAGGGTTGTCACGTGTTCATAGCTTTATCTACAACGTCAGTAAAAACAACTGGCATCTCACATGGCGTTAAAAATGTCAATTCTGACGAACAATGACGAATCTGTGGAAAAAAAGTTGGTCTTTGCTCTGGCGAAAGGGGAGTTGATGGATCTCTGTACAGAATAATAACAAAAACGTTGTGCATAAGATCCATTTCATAAAATGTCAACCCTCCTGAGTCACTAAGTTACGATGTAGAATGAGGCAGCATGGTCCATTAACATGCAGAGAATTCACGAAAACAAGGACTGACCAGACTAACCCGGGTCGATAATTTATGCATCAGTTTCAAAACGCCTTTATCACAGAGCATAACGTACTCCGGTATTTGCCTGATATAAATAACAAGTAAACAGTATTTTTTTGTAAATAATGTAGAAACTTAAGACTCTTCCTTGTGTTGTCTTTGTCTTTCACTAATCCTTTGGCGGACAACAACATTCTGTAGTTTGCCAAATTTGAGTTATAAGCAGACGACAAATTAAATCTAGTAAAAAGATAATTTTTTTCTTAAAGGATAGTACACATTGTGGAAAAACGAGAAAATACTAATTGCTGGCAGAAAAAACTGAAATAAATGAATAAATATATGCGGAGGTTTTTGGAAATGTGTAAATTCGTATTGTCTTTATTCTTTTTTGCTTTTCGAATAATTTTTGTTGTTGTCTTTTTCAGGTTTCAAAATGAAAGAATCTGTGCGCTCCGTCGGTGTGTTAGGGACAGGTGATTTTGCAAGAGCACTGACGAAAAGGCTTTTCTTCTCCGGATATGATGTCACAATCGGAAGTAGAAAACCGGAAACAAAGTCTCTGTCCGCGATTGACGATTGTTTCTGTAACGTTTCCCTGGTATCTACTGAAGAATGCATCAAAGGTTCTTCAATTATATTTGTAGCTATTCATGTTGAAAACTTTAGAGATCTTTTGGAGCAGCACGTAGACTATCTTGCTGGCAAAATTCTGATCGATGTTTCAAACCGAGATAGACCTAGTTTGTCTCATTCAAATGCAGAATATTTACAAAAACTTGTTCCCCGTGCAAAAGTTGTAAAGGCCTTCAATGTCATGTCAGCCTACTCCATGGAAAATGACTACAATACCAGCAGTCGAAATATTTTCATAGCCGGAAATGACGAAGACGCTCGTGCCCTTGTTGCAAATATCGCACGTGACATGAACTTTAATGCAGTTGACTATGGCGGAATTCGAGCTGCCAGACGAATTGAAGCCCATCCTCTGCGTTTATTCATGGAATGGAGAGGTCCGGTCGGATTTTCAGTGGCCATCTTTAACATTTGGCTTCTGTTTTTGATTTACATTTACTACGTAGAGAAAACGGTGTATGAATGGGAGCAGCTATTTGTGAAAGTGTTGAACAAGGCTATATGTATGACTGGAATCACTACACTGGCTGTGACTTACCTAGCCAGTTCAGTTGCTGCGGTATACCAGATGTATTACGGAACCAAACACATCCGGTTTGCAAGATGGCTTGATAAGTGGTTGAAAAACAGAAAACAACTTGGACTCGTGTCCTTCACCTTGATATTTTGTCATGTGATCATGTCTGTGTTAATTATGTCGCCGACGTACTTAAGGTCCTGGTACCATAATACCGATATTGTCATTCCTTTCAAGGTCAATGAGACATTCGTGTATAATAACATCAACTGGATGACTTGGAAAGGCGAGGCAGCGTGTCTAACCGGGATAGTTTCTTTTATTATTCTTTGTTTTATTGCTGTAACCACTCTACCGTCGGTGACAGATTCCTTGAACTGGCGGGAATGGAGATTTGTGCAGTCAAAGATGGGACACTTGGCCTTGTTCATTGCAGTTATTCATGTTGCTGTGATGGGAATGCCAGGATGGATAAAAACGCCTTCAAAAATCTACAAATCCATAACCTTCCTCTCCTCTATTGTTCCATGGATAACGCTGATCTTAAAATTCTTTTTCTGTATTCCTTGCATAGACAGATACGTTATGCGTATAAGAAAGGGTTGGGAGCGTAAGCCTGAAAATTGCAGGGGAAAGTGTATAAAGCCAATAAGAAAAGAGGGCTACGTTGCCATGAAAATGGAAGATGACGCAACGCCTTCGACTTCTGCTTTGTGTCCATGTCCGGCAGATGCTGTACAGATGATTCATCTAGAAGAGGGAAATTGTGAGTGTGCTCCTGACCAACTTGGATGAATGCTTTGTAAAACGAAAAGCGAAGTTACTAGTACCTGTGCCTTGTAATTCCTACGGAATAAAAAGTACTCTTTTTCTTACAGAGCGAATTGAGTAAACCTGTGACTCAAGTCTTACACGATTTAAATGAATTGCTGCAAGTCATTCATGAAACCATGCAGTGCCCAGATTAAAAATGCAATAAAAGGAAAGGCTTGGAAATTGTATACTGTCCCCATGAAATACTAGTACCGTCCGAATGCGACAATAAGATAGGCCTACTACTTAACCCTTTTTCGCTGGATCCCGACTTTTTACAACCCTAGGTTAAGAAGCCTTTTGCGAACACTGTGGAGAAAAAGAGAAAGTGCCGATAACCTTTTCTCGTTATGTTTTCTGTTCAGTCTGATCTTGATCTCACTGTCCACAAAAGGTCTGTGAGTCACGCATTAGAAGCCCAAGTTGGAAACTCAATTTTCTTTCCTGCATCTTACATTAACCCTTTACCAGACAACAAAATTTTATCCCTTTTAAATTCAAAGCATTTGCATACAACAAGTTCAATATGGCTAAAATGGTGCCACTGTTTATTAATAGGAAAGAAAACATTGTGGGAAAAGGAGAAAATGCTGGTTGCCAGCATTTTCTCCTTTGCCTACATTGTTTTCAAAAGGCTTGTTTCCAATGGTCGTCAAAAGTCATCATTGTGTGGTGAAGGGTTAAAAAAACGTAATCTGGACAGCGCCATATCATTTCTGTTAAAAGTTCGCTTTGAGATTGGAGCAGTTATCTTGCAAATTCACTAAACCTTTATCCGATGATCACTCTATATAGCAGCATATTTATATCATACACATCATTTTTAGTAGAATTCAAATCATGACTTTGCCTTTGTTTATGGAGTTGTTACTCAAACTATGACCATGCTAATGTTGTTTGATCAAAGTTTAGCTCGTAACACTGCTAATGTTTCTTGAATTCATACCATGACCTTGTTTATGTTACCTAGATTCATATTATGACAATGTTTATGTTGCTTGAGTTCATTGTAATGACAATATTTATGTTGCTTGAATTTTTTATCATGTTGTTTATGTTGTTCGACTTTATTTCATGACCATGTATATTTTGTTACAATTTAAATCATGACTGTTTCTATGTTGTTTGAATTTTTCTCCATGCATGTCAATTTATTTATGGGCGTATTCCTTTCACCTGTTCTGGCACAATGTTCTGTGTTCTGGAATACTGTTCTGGAATGTGCGAAAGGAATATTTCAGAACACAATACACTGTTCCGGATGTTTGTTCTGAATGAAGCACGTTCAGAACATTATTCTAAACCATATCGAAATGAAAGTACATTGGCATGATGGCTGGTGCAAGAGCTACTGTCTTAGCTGTATTAGTTGAGGATATGATTAGCTGCAGAGAGAGAGAGAGAGAGAGAGAGAGAGAGAGAGAGGTCTACAATGCCCCAATTTATGGTATTCATATCATAAAAAAGGACAATTGCAAATTTTGCCGTAAAGAATTGTCCGTCTTTCAGCCATCTTGTATCACCTAGCAACCGTTCAGCAGGTGGGCTACACCTCGATTGGATTAAAACAGTCAGAATATGTTCTGAAGAACACGGCACAGTGTTCCGAAATACTCCATTGACCTAGAACATGTTCGGAGTGTTCGGAGTAGCGAAAGGAATACGCCATATGTCTACAGTACTAACCTTTTGCATTCTAAATACATCGTTTATCGACTGAGTCGATAGTTTTTGTAGACGCATTAAAACTTTTTACCAAATGACAAAATTTTAGACTGGTCCAACTTGAAAGCATTTGCATACGACAAATTAAATGTTGTTAAAATGCTGATTTTTTTTTCAATTGGTAGAAAACATTGTGGGAAAAGGAGAAAATGCTGGTTACCAGCATTTTCTCCTTTTCCCACAATGTTTTCAAGAGGCCTCTTTCCCAGGGTCGTTAAAAGTCGGGATTGTGTGGTAAAGAGAGGTAAGTCCCCCTTTCACAGTGAATGACTCACGTGTTTCAGACTTACCCAACCGAAGGCATTTGCAAGAGACGAACTAGATATGTCAGAATGGGTTGCTATAGTATGGTGTTGAAAGTTTGAAAAAAAAAAATGCAAATAATACTAGTATTTCAATTATACCACGGCGGCAAGTGCACCTATCCATATTTTCCTGCTAATATTAGATAACCATTGTTGAGAAATTAGACTCGTATTTAATATTGCTAGTATATGGAAATAGATGAACTATAGACCGGTTACATTATATAAATGCATTGGTTTGCTTTGATTTTTTTTACTGAAATCATGTGTTTATGAAAGTGCTGTTAAAACATAAAGAGATATATTCTTTCTGATGTTTTTGTGTTGCTCTTTTTTTGCCACAGGCTTTCAATGTCTACGAAATGAAATATTTGATTTAGACATCACTGAAACAATGTCAGCAGCGAGAAAGGAACGGATCCTGTCACAATGACCATCGTTAGCCCTCGAAAGGAGTTTTATAGAGCTGAAGAATCGAAACGGTTTTTCCTTGACTTCAAGCCATGCTGTAAGCAACTGACTCATAGAACCCTCAATTCTTTGAAATTAGGAGTACGATTTCGATTGAAACGTTTCCCAAACTAGGCTCTACTGTACTGAGAGCATCTGCAGCCGACAAATATGAAAGTATCTCTAATAAACTGAGGCTTTTTGACATGGTATAAAACATTGTAGGAAAAGGAGAAAATGCTGGTTACCAGCATTTTCTCCTTTTCCCACAATGTTTTCATAGGCCTGTCTCTCTCAGAACTGTAAAATAAAAGCTGTCTCGAATATCATGGGCACGTGCTCATGTATCTTTGATAAAAGGAAAGGGACAAGTAAAGAGTGCGCATACCATGCAGTTTTGAAAAGAAAAAGGAAGTTCAAAGAACCGGTGATAAAACACTCTTAAAATGTCAACTAGGCTTTGACTAAAAGATGAAACACACGAAAGGATACGAAAACGTCATATTTTTTCAGAAGTATTTCTTTTGAGAGCAACATCGCGTGAGACATCGCTCACAATAATTGTTTTCTGCTTATAGTTCGTACAAAAAGGTGCATTTTTATTTGTGTCATGGTTACCAGCATTTTTTTCTTTTCCACAAGATACTTCCTAAAATATTCACTCTCTTGGTTATGAAACAGAATATTACTAGTTGCACGGTGGCAGGGGACTTGGAAATTTGTTACAGCTATGGTGAGGTAGCGACATGATTCGACACAGCCGTGAACAAGTTTCCAAGTCCCCTGCCACCTGACCGTACAACGAATTTATTATACTGCAAAGTTTTACCCTTTCAAAGCGCATTAAGCAAAATTTCCTGTTTTATAATCTCACGAATCGAGTATGCTGACGAAATAGAAATTCCCGTCTGAGTGCCCTAATTCAATGAAAACTGATGTCACTGGAAAATGATGTCACTAAAACGTGCAGTTTGGTGCATAAATGTGCAGTCAGGTAATCGATCGATGCCACCATTTTGGATGTTTTGTTGCACGTGTAGTGATGTTTATGGTGCACTCAAAAGGAAAACTGGCTTTACGTGTTTTTTGCCAGGGAACATGATATATATGTTCCCGACATGTTAACCAATCAGACCACGAGAAATTTCTTTGCAGTTTTATAACATGATTTTGAAAAGAAAAGTGTAATGTAAGAATATAAAAAGAAAGATAAATATCAATGCTTTCCAACGATAACAAGTTTTCTTGACATAATTCGGTAAGTCCGAATCTTACCAATCCTTTGGCATAGATACAAGATCAAAGCGCACAGAAAGTGCGATGTGATCTTAGAACTATACAGTCCGTCTGTTTTATCAAGCCTGTAAATTAAAATTTCGATTGAGTTGTGACGGGTTTTATTTTCAGCCGCGGAGAGGTCGAGTATATATATAGATCTACTTGGCGCTCGAAGAATAAAGTATAATTGAAATAGCTATGCCATTTAAAAGTTATCTCCCTTGCGTATGAATACACGCTTTATCTCTAGTACTGCATAATACATAAAATGAAACTTTCAAATTGATGTTAAACACCATTTTATAGCGATTTCAAAGATATGTTTAGGGGAAAGATAAGATCGGATAGTATAGACCCGAGATCAGACTGCACGCAGTGTGTAGTCAAGATTTTCTGACTGTAAAAGTTACAGAAGCTCTGATTGGCTAAACCGTTTGGTTTAGCCAATCAGAGCTTCTGTTACTTTCACATTGACGGAAGAATGGATAGTGAACAAGGACGTATTCTTGGTCAGATGAAATTTCCAACCGAATATTTTGAAAAAACATTCTTCTAAAAATATGGTTAAACAACACGTTTTGTGATTTAACTCTTTACCACACAAGAAAATTTTAGACTGGTCCAATTTGAAAGCACTTGCAGACGACAAAATAAAGTTGACTAAAAAATAGAAATTTGTTCTGGGAAGTGTAGAAAACACCGTGGGAAAAGGAGAAAATGCTGGTTACCAGCATTTTCTTCTTTTCCCACAGTGTTTTCAAAAGGCTTCTTTCTCAGGGGCGTCAAAAGTAGGGATTGTGTGGTAATGGGTTAATTCATGAATTGGTAGGAAAATATGACGAAAGAAGGGGGGAAAATGCTAGTAATAAGCATTTTTTCTTCTGTCGTAAAAGAAACTGCAAACTGATTATACAGCAGTTTGTAAATTTATTTCACCTGTGTGAATCAAGGTTAGACTAACTAGAAAAAGCAGTCTGATTTTGAACCTTCATCCAACGACAATTTATACCTTTGCCAAATAATCCCGTTTTTTAATCGCCCCGATGAAATTTTAAGCAATATGAAAACATTGATGAAAAGGGAAAATAATTCTGGTCACCAGCATTTTCTCCTTTTCTCAATGTTTTTCTAGCACTTTAAAGACATATTTATATCATATATAGAGTCACTTTTTTATTGGCGTCTGCAAATGATTTCAGTTTCGACCTGTTTAAATCTGTAAAATTGCTGTCGTTTAGTGACAAGTCTGACAAGCGAAGCCACGAATCTTCAACATCCGGGTCACTTTCACCGACATAAATCTAATTTACCTATATTGCGCTTAATGTTTTAACGCTTTTCAAGGCGGCAAAATCTTACACTCATCCAAATTGATGAGTTTAGCAGCCGAATACTGAAATGTGACCAAATTTATTAGATCTGCTTTTGAAAAGGTAGAAAACATTGTAGGAAAAGGAGAGAATGCTGGTTAATAGCATTTTCTCCTTTTCCTACAATATTTTCAAAAGCAATCGGGCCATTTTCCGTGACATAAATCTATTTTACCTATATGGTGTTAAACGGATTTACTCTGTACTAGCTGTCAAAATTCTACATTTATCCAAACTGATAGCTTTAGCAGACGACTTTTGAAATGTTACCCAACTGATGAAGATTATATACTTTTCTTAAAAAAGGCAGAAAACATTGTGAGAAATGCAGGAAATGTTGCTTACCCGTAATTTCGCCTTTTCCTACAATTTCTTCAATAGCGTTTTACATGCAGTCGTTCCAAATCTTTCGAAGTCGTGGTTGTGTGGTAAAGTTTTTTTTTTTAAAAAAAATAACCAGTCCACTAGCTTTTAATTCTTAGCAGAAAGCAAAATTGTGTGCCAGTCCAAAATGAAGCAATTTCAGCCAACAAATTAATTCTAGGTCAAATTATTTGATATAACAAGAGAAGGATAGAATTTACTACACGTAGAAACAAAAGAATTTTAGCATGCCCTTTAAAAGCATCAACATTTTTCAACAATGTTTTCCAAAGCCGTCTTTTACAGCGTCGTTAAAACATTGGGTTGTTCAGGAAAGGGTCTAAAACCGTCCTTATTGATAGTATGAATTCGCAGACGACAGTTTAACCCTTTCCCAAACAATCCCTGGTTTTTACGGGTCAGGAATAGAAGCCTTTTGAAAACATTAAGGTAAAAGGAGAAAATGCTGGTAACCAGCATTTTCTCCTTTTCCCACAATGTTTTCTACTCTATCATATAGAAAAATCATCTTTTTAGCAACTGTTAATTTGTCATCTGCAAAATGCTTTCAATTTGGTCTGGTCCAAAATTTTATCCTTTGGTAAAGGGTTAATTGTTGCTCACCTAATGGGATTTGTCTCTTGAAAACCTTTGAAAAAACAATGAAAACATCGTGGGAAAACGGGAGAATCCTGGTTACCAACGCTTGCCCTTTCGTCTTATGTTATTTTGAACGCTTTTCTTCCCCGTAGCCATAATTAATTTGAGGAGAGGGTTTATTCTATACTGGAAGATTTATGAATTTTCACAAATATGCATTCTTTTCACTCTTTACAGGCTCACCAATATTGAAAACATTTGCAGACAACATGTCGACGGTTTATTTCGAAAACCTCGTAACAATACAGCTTATTATAAGCTGTAGTTATGAGGTTTTTGAAGTAAACCGACGATGATGCATTTTGCTCAAATCATGAGATTAATCTGTGAAAGGATTGAAAATATTGCGGTGAAAGGAGAAAATGCCGGTAACCATCATTTTCTCATTATCTCCCGCTAGATGGCATTCTATAAATACTCATCTATCTGATATGGGCATCCTGGGTACAGAACCGAACCACTTTCCTACGCGACAACCGTTACTTTGAATTTAAAACAAAACAAAGGTTTACCCAATAAAACGCTACCTCGTGCAATTCACTCAACTATGATCACCAGTTTAGAGAAATCTGTTGTTAAAGCAGATCTCATTTCTCCTCAAACGTAATGATACGCAAAAGCTATTTTCAACATTGCTACTTTATAGAGCGTAATTATGACAGTCAGCCCGCTTTCGGGGCTAGTAGTGATGCGTCATATAAGACAGTCGAATCTTCGAAGAATATGACATGCGCAGACAACGTCATTTTTCTGTTTTTTTCCCCCAAGGTTTCAAAAACTTTATCTGTCCCTGTTGTGAGAACGAGGAATTTGTCGGTAAAGGATTAACCCTTTACTCCATAGAGACTCATTTCTACGCATTGCTTGTAGGCATCTTTGGAAAACATTGCGGCAAAAGGTGAAATTGCTCGTGACGAGCAATTTCACCTTTTGTCACAATGTTTTCTATGCTATCAAAAGGTGTCATATACACATAAGAAACGGCTTCATCCTTGCTGTTATTTAGGGTCAATTAGAGATGCCATAGAAATGCCTTCCGGGGTAAAGGATTAAATTAAAGTGCTCTTATTAGCATATTATTGTGACATTTTAATTAAATGTGAAGATACATGTCAAGTCATTTATAGAAATATGTCTCAAGGCAATGAAATAACGATGAAGGGTTTCTTTGTTTTTTTTCATGTCGGGTGTTTAAACCGTTTTAAACAATAAATCTTATATCACACGATAAATCGTGAACTTAGATGAAGGGACAGTGCTCAAAAACTAATTTAACCCTTTCCCAAACGACAAACCTTTGGAAAAAACCAAATTGAAAGCATTTGCAGACGATACTTCAACTCTTGCTGAAAAGATGATTTCTGTCTCTGATAAGGTAGAAAACATTGTGGGAAAAGGAGAAAATGCTGGTTACCAGCATTTTCTCCTTTTCCAACAATGTTTTCAAAAGACTACTTTTCCAGACCCGTAAAAACCAGGGATTGTTTGGGAAAGGGTTAAAAAAAAATCATTAATTCTAAATTGTTCATTCGACTTGTTTAATTGTATGATGTTTCAAGTCGTTTAACCCAATACCACACAATCCCTACTTTTGACGCCCCAGAAAAAGAAGCCTTTAGAAAACATTGCGGGAAAAGGAGAAAATGCTGGTAACCAGCATTTTCTCCTTTTCCCACAATGTTTTCTACCCTTCACAAAACAAATTTTAAATTTTCAATCACTTTTATTTTGTGTTCTGCAAATGCTTTCGATTTGGACAAGTCTAAAACATTGTCATTTGGTGAGGAGTTAAAATGTTATTTGTTTTTACGAACAAATTCCGTAACAAAGAAATAAATTAACCAATGCACAGCAGAAATACAGAGATCGGCCAGGATTCGAACCTAGAACGCCCGAACGAAACACCATAACCAAGACCATAGATACAGGGCCAAAGAGAATTCTCCCCGACGTAACTGTTAGGTATTTTATTTAACTCTTACACCCGTTGACCTTTTCCGGACACAGTAGATTAAGATCAGACTGCACAGAACGGCTCGCGAAGATGCACAATCAGGCACAAATGAAAAAAAAAAACACACACACACACAAACAAACACACACACATACACAGAGTAACATTTCAGTAGATGAATGGGGCGATTTACATGTTTTTAGGGAATATGGTTTTGTTAATACAAGGTTTCTTATTTTTTTGTTTTCGTTTTCTATATCTTAATTCCGGGCTTGGCATCTGCACAATTTAATTGGAATAATTCGAACTGTGTGTTAGATACTAAATAGAAAAATGAGAAAAAGTTGTATATATATCTGGCGCAATTGAAATTATAAACATTTAATTGTGCAAGTTCGACACTGAATTAAATACCTGTGTCAAGTCATATCACATATGATAATATAGAACTGTACATGTTCTATAGCTAACAGAGAGAGAGAGAGAGAGAGAGAGAGAGAGAGAGAGAGACTTTTGGTACTTAGGAAAAAATAGAGGGTTAACCAGTGAACTCCTTCAATTGATCGACCAAAATATCACTTTCTTCGTTCAAAGTTTCTCTCAAAATCGACACCCTAAAAAGGAATGCCAACATGTAATGGAGTACTTGAGTGAAGAGATTCGCCTTTCCGCGGATCTTAAGTTGAACAGACATCTGGACAGTAAACTCGAGGATCGCACCTGATCTTGGCATTAGTACAGATTTGCTATAAATAGACACTGATTAGAGCATGGAGAAGAAGAGACAAAATCTCCATGAAAGTTGTACCTACCCAATCCTCCCATAAATAGAAACTCAAGGACGAAGAAGAAAAAATATGCAAATTGTATGGGAAAAAAAACCAACATCTCTTTTTAAAGTTTCCTTGAAATTTGATTAATATATGCATCAGACATTTATGCTAAGTCGATTAACATCATTTAATACGATATATACCCTAATTTGGATTGAAATCTTTAATACTTTGATCCTAAATAGAATTTAAATAGAATCACGTGCAGCTGATTAAACGACATTGATAATGATGATAACACAACCCACACGCAGCAACCATAATCGAGTTTTTTTTTTAAATCTATTTAAATCTATTTCGCCCCGTCGAATAAACATAATATTCACATGTTCGACCAATCGCAAATTTCCAACTATTCGTTCAATTTCATAAACACCAAAAAGTATGTAACAAGCCGGTGTAACGCAGAGAAATGACCCTCCCCTACAAAATGACCCGGGTCATTATTCTACGTTGAAAAATGACCCCAGAAGTCATTTCACTACTCAGAAAAGTGACCCGAGTCATTATTCCACGTAGAGAATGACCCATGGGGTAATTTCTCTGCCTAAAATAATGACCCGGGTCATTCCTCTACATAGAGAAATGACCCATGGGTCATTTTGTAATGGGGGTCATTTCTCTGCATTACACCGGCGCATTCAGCTGCTCCGAAAATGTTAGAGAATTCTGTCTGTCTGTCTGTCTTTCTGTTAACCCATTACCACGCAATCCCTACTTTTTACGCCCCTGAGAAAGAAGCCTTTGGAAAACATTGTGGGAAAAGGAGAACATGCTGGTAACCAGCATTTTCCCCTTTTCCCACAATGTTTTCTACCCTTCACAAAAACAAAATTCAAATTTTCAGTCACTTTTATTTTGTCGTCTGCAAATGTTTTCGATTTATACAAACCTAAACTTTTGTCGTTTGGTAATGAGTTAAACACGCACAGGGCTCGTCTCAATAAAATGCAGGGACAGCTTGCCGAGAAGAAAATATCGTGAACGTTTTTAGGACCGTTTGATCGCTTTAGGTTTACAAAACATTCGTGTAATAAATTTGCAGCACCTGTTCGTATCCAAGCATGTTTTTATTTTTCTAAATCGCATCTATAGACGGAGCGTAGCCATACAGAAGCCTGTATGCCAAGGGTTGCTGGAACAATTTACAAGAATTTATATGACTTCCGCACGGAGCGATAGAGGGATCCCGCAAGGTTGACCTAATCTCCTAGCTACGTTCCTGCATATCAGTCTTTCATTCTTCTGTTGAATTCCTGAAGGGTACTTTTCACCGTTTTATAACAAAGCAAACCTTCTAGGATTTTTCATCCATGAATTAAATAAGATAATAGCTAGCAAACCATCAATAATTAGGAATTGAAAGTAGGTGGAAAAATAAGATTTTTAATGGTAATCAGATGAGCTACGTAGCGTCTTAAGGCAACTTTTGATTTCGAGACATTATTTCGTTATTATTTCGAATCACATGCTACTTTCTGTATTCGATTTACCAGACGAAGACATTCCGAACTCATCCAAGAGCAGTCATTTAAACTTCAAACATGATATTGTCTGGTAAAAGTTTTAAGTGTCCGAAGAGAAGAGGAGCGCCGCTTGTGAGTCATTTTTTTAAATATTAATTGATAATGAATATTTTGCACATAATGCTAAAGAAAAAAAAACCGAAAACATAATAGGATATTTTCCCGGAAAAACCAGGAGTTCTGTGGCTGGTATTTAACACGCCCACATAAGGTTGGCTGGTATTTAACACGCCCACATAAGGTTGGCTGTTATTTAACACGCCCACATAAGGTTGGATGGTATTTAACACGCCCACATAAGGTTGGATGGTATTTAACACGCCCACATAAGGTTAGATGGTATTTAACACGCCCAGATAAGATTGGCTGGTATTTAACACGCCCACATAAGATTGGCTGGTATTTAACACGCCCACATAAGATTGGCTGGTATTTAACACGCCCATATAAGATTCTTTCATATGTTTCAGATTGTTATATCAGTCCAATGTTTATTTTCGGTCGGATGAGGGAAAAAAGACGATACAGCCTCTTGAGATTGGTTTTGAGTGCGAAATTATTTGTTTTCAATGAACGTTGATAAAAAACTTCGAAATATATATATATATACGTAGTCTTGCTAGCGTAAAACCGCTGTTCATTTACATGCAGTAAACTCATTACCAAACAACAATATTTTAGGCTTGTCCAAATCGAAAACATTTCCAGACGACAATATAAAAGCGACTGAAAATTTGAAATTTGTTTTGTGGGCAGTAGAAAACATTGTGGGAAAAGGAGAAAATGCAGGTTATCAGCATTTTCTCCTTTTCCCACCATGTTTTCTGGAGACTTCTTTTTCAGGGCCATCAAAAATAGGGACTGTGTAGTAATGGGTTGAGAGATGCAAATTCAGCGTTCAAGTGATGTGTTAACCAGTCGCTTTGAGATCATTTATTACCGTGGCTACTTTTAATGAGATCAAATATGATTTCAATTTACTTTTTTTGAATACAATCCCACTTAATCTAAGTGTGTTATTGATCACGTCGTATTTCCATAAACTTTTTGTAAATTTCTTGCACTAAATCAATATCTCTAGAGGCTACGTATCCCGCTCAGAAAATAAAATGGAAAATGTTCTTTGAAACGATTTTTCTTTCTTTTTTAATTCTTTCATGATTTTTCCAGTGACCCCTAAACTGAAATTGATAAATACTTTTTGATGTCTAGATTGTGAAAGATTCCGAATAGCGCCTTTTATATCTTTAGGCCTAATAGCGAACAAAATAACAGTGCAGGTGCTAAAATACAAAATGGAATTTAAATCATACCAGTTAACCCTTTACTCCATAAATACTCATTTCTACGCATTGCTTGTATGAGCCTTTGGAAAACATTGTGGCAAAAGGTGAAATTGCTTGTCACGAGCAATTTCACCTTTTGCCACAATGTTTTCTACACTATCAATAGGTGTCATATACACATAAGAAACGGCTTCATCCTTGCTCTTATATAGGGTCAATTAGAGATACCATAGAAATGCCTCATGGGGTAAAGAGTTAAAAGTATAGGCAATTTTTTGGAGATAACAATCTTTTATTCTATGTTCGGGTCAAGTGTTCGTAGGCAAAAAATGAACGAACGATAGAGTGACCTGGCACTTTCTGATGAGCGCCTAACACTTTGCCCAATTGTACCATAACAGACTGTCAACTTCACAACAATTAACAGATTTTTATATGGTAAGATTTCAAGTTTAATGTATTTAACACCTGTTTGGTCAACAATGAATAAAAACTCAGATATAATTTATGGGAAAAAAGGGAACAGAAATGGTAGATAACAAAAAGAAAATGTTCACTGTAGAATATCAGCAATATTTTACCATGAACATGTAATATACTATACAAGCGCATATTATCATTACAAGTGCAAAATATGACTGAAATCGCTTTACATATGAAAAGGATGCTGTGGTTTTTCGTGAGGTTGGAGATCCAAAATAGCTCAAATTTAGGCAGGTCGTATAACTCAGTAAAAACCAACCGCCCATAGGAATTTTGCAAAAAGTTTTACCATAAGCTATTAAATTTGGTATTTATTACGACAGTACAAAATTCTTAGCGTAAGGTCTGAGTGACAATAAAAAATCGCCTTTTTCTCGACAAACGTCTCTTCGGTCAGAGTTACCCCACCAACCTTGAACACGTACACAACATAAACACCTTTTCCAGCTTGAAGGTTTCATTCCATTTAATTAAATAGCAGGATAGACGTTATTCCCCCGTAACACCATACTCGTTCCCACTCAGCTCCAAAAAATTTTGTCAAACGCACTTAACCCATTACCACACAATCCCTACTTTTTACGCCCATGAGAAGGAAGCCTTTTGAAAACACTGTGGGAAAAGGAGAAAATGCTGGTAACCAGCATTTTCTCATTTTCCCACAGTGTTTTGTACCCTTCCAAGAACAGATTTCTATTTTTCAGTCACCTTTATTTTGTCGTCTGCAAATGCTTTCAATTTGGACACGTCTAAAACTTTCTCGTGTGGTAAAGAGTTAATACCGCCGTCACACCAAACTCGTTCCCACTCCGCTCCAAAGATTTTTGTCAAACGCACTTAATACCGCCGTCACACCAAACTCGTTCCCACTCCGCTCCAAAGATTTTTGTCAAACGCACTTAATACCGCCGTCACACCAAACTCGTTCTCCCTCAGCTCCAAAGATCTTTTTCAAACGGACTTAATACCCCAGTTACACCATACACGTTCCCCCTCAGCTCCAAAGATCTTTGTCAAACGGACTTAAATCCGCCGTCACACCAAACTCGTTCCCACTCCGCTCCAGAGAATTTTGTCGAACTGACTTAATACCGCCGTCACACCATACTCGTTTCCACTCCGTTCCAGAGATTTTTGTCAAACGGACTTAATATCGCAGTCACACCAAACTCGTTCCCACTCCGCTCCAGAGAATTTTGTCGAACTGACTCAATACTGCCATCACACCATACTCGTTTCCACTCCGTTCCAGAGATTTTTGTCAAACGGACTTAATACCTACGTCACACCAAACTCGTTCCCACTCCGCTCCAGAGAATTTTGTCGAACTGATTTAATACCGCCGTCACACCATACTCGTTCCCACTCCGTTCCAGACTGTAGAGATTTTTGTCAAACGGACTTAATACCTACGTCACACCAAACTCCTTTCCACTCCGTTTCAGAGATTTTTGTCAAACGGATATAGTAACACCGTCACACCATACTCGTTCCCACTCCGTTCCAAAGATTTTTGTCAATCGGACTTAATACCTACGTCACACCAAACTCTTTCCCACTCCGCTCCAAAGACTTTTGTCAAACGGACTTAATACTCCCGTCACACCATACTCGTTCCCACTCCGTTCCAGAGATTTTTGTCAAACGGACTTAACACCCCCGTCACACGATACTCGTTCCCACTCCGTTCCAGAGATTTTTGTCAAACGGACTTAAAACCCCCATCCTACCAAACTCGTTCCCACTCCGTACCAGAGATTTTTGTCAAACGAACTTAATTAACCCTTTCCCAAACAAGCCCTGGTTTTTACGTGTCTGCAGTAAAAGTCTTTTGAAAACACTGTTGGAAAAGGAGAAATTGCTCGTAACGAGGAATTTCTCCTTTTTCCACAGTGTTTTCTACCCTTTTTGAGAACTTTCTGCCATTTTCTCCAAATCTAAAATTGTCGTCTGCAAACTCTTTTGGCTTGGAAGGGTCCAAAATTTGTCGTTTGGGAAAGGGTTAATACCCCCGTCATACCAAACTCGTTCCCACTCCGTTTTATTCGGTTTGGCCAATAAGAAGTTGTGTACATACAAATTCAGAAAAAAAAAAAAACTTGGAGAAAAAGACTAAGAATATTCTCAAAAATGTTTAATGAATACGGGCCCATGTTTTATGTCTGTTCTTCTATCTTAACATCCTTTTAAAAATTGTATCGTGCTTTCACGACAGCCCAGGAAGAAGACGTTGAAAACATTGTAGAACAATTTATTTATGGTCTAAATATGCTCCATAATTTGAACAGATCGAAATGTGTCGTCGGTTGATTATTCGGTTATCTCTCTGTCTCAGTCTGTCTCTGTCTCTCTGTCTCTGTCTCTCTGTCTCTGTCTCTATATCTCTGTCTCTCTATCTCTGTCTCTGTCTCTCTCTGTCTCTGTCTCCCTTTCTCTGTCTCTGTCTCTCTGTCTCTCTGTCTCTGTCTCTTTCTCTCTGTCTCTGTCTCTGTTTCTGTTTCTGTCTCTGTTTCTGTTTCTGTCTCTCTGTCTCTGTTTCTGTCTCTCTCTGTCTCTGTCTCTCTGTCTCTGTCTCTTTCTCTGTCTCGGTCTCTATCTCTGTCTCTCTGTCTCTGTCTCTCTCTGTCTCTGTCTCTCTGTCTCTGTCTCTCTCTGAATTGCGATTTGATGATATATATCTCTTTCTCTCTCATTCGCATGAGTATGTAAGTTGTTGATTTTTTCCAGCGTCTTTTTTTTTTCTTGTAAATCTTCATTATGAAGGATATAAAGTACAGAATAAAAAATATCGAAAAATCAGCTAGCCAATTGGGCCAGCCGATCAGCCAAACAACCAGCAAGACAAGTTTTTTTTCCTCTCTCTCAGAGGCAAACGTACACATCCAAGGCTATAATCTGATTACCCTGATTGCCAAGGGTAACCGCCGGGTATTTTTACACGTGAAATGTAGATCAAGGTAAGACTTCACGCTTTTGGATCTTCACTCCCAAATAAATAAATATTCAAGCCAATGCATCCTTTTTAAAAATACAAGATGACTATATAAATCTTGCAAAATAGGAAAAGGGACATTTGGGACATTTGCGTAAAAGTTTCGTCTCGGATCAGCCCGCCCAATCCGCGCTGGCTAATCCGAGACGACACTTTACGACCACATTATATTTTGCGCTACAGTAGCTTTGCGCAAAACAGAAAAGTGCATGAAAACGGAAAGTGCCGTTTTGGATCAGCATGTACGCAGTGCATGCATAGGTCCGAATACCCGTTTTCGTATGTTGCAGTCCATAATTGGGCTGCAACACGCGAAAAAGGGCATTTGGACATTTGAGTAACGTTTCGTCTCGGATTAGCTTGCGCAGTCCGCGCGGGCTAATCCGAGACGGCACTTTACGACTATATTAGATTTTGTGCTACAGTAGACATGGGCAAAACAGAAAATGACATAAAAACGGAAAGTGTTGTTTCGGATCAGCCTGCGCGGACTGATCAGGCTGATCCTAGACGACACTTTACGCAGATGTCCGAATGCCCCTTTTCGCATGTTGCATGCCAATTTTAATGGTCTTATTCACAAACCGAAATTACTCTATTAAGCCGTACTCCAGCAAAAAGGGGTTTCGATGCATTTCCTTCCTTCAGTATGTCGAACATACCATCACATAACCATGCAGTCCAATTTTGTTCAACTTCGCAAGCCAAGGCCGACGATTCACTACACTACTCTACTCTTGGCGGATCGAGCTTGACTTTTATGTTCACCCGATACGCTTTTTCATTGGATGCAGCCAGCTCTAGCTGCAACGAATGAAATCGACAAAATAGATCTAACTAAAAATTGAAATTTGTCTCTAGCAGGGTAGAAAACATTGTGGGAAATGGAGAAAATGCTGGTTACCAGCATTTTCTCCTTTTCCCACAATGTTTTTAAAAGGCTTATATCTGGGGGTCGTAAAAACCAGGGATTGCTTGGGAAAGGTTAACGTGTATTATTCTTTAAAGGTGGGTACTTAGAAATTTTACATCTTACCAAATTGAAAAATATATATATCACTGAAATTCATATGAAAAAATAATACAAATCATCAATTATTAAGATTCATAAAATTACAAAAAAAAAATTTGGTGGTGTTCCCTTAAAAGGCTATGTAGCCTCTTAAGGTATTTTTAGATTTCGCACCAAAAATTAATAAAGCATTTTGGGATTGTCAAGTGATTGGCACATTACTCATAACGCTTAAATTACATTACATAACAAACATGTAATAATTATTTCCATAATGTCTTCTTCGGACGCTATGTTTGAAAATTCGTCTGTGTATTCCTGTATGTAAATGAGCAAATTGATCATCTAAAAATAGAACGTGACTCCCGTTTGTGTCAACCTGGGCTGTAGTAAATCTCTAATTTCTCGTGTTGTCGGACGGTTTTCGACTACTGGGGTTGTATGAATGAAAATTAAAAGGCCTTGGGAGTATAAGGATAATTTTTTTTTTGCATTTTCGTCCCAAAATCTGCAGAGCCACCCGTTGTCTGCGCATGTCATATTCTACGAAGATTCGACTGTCTTATATGACGCATCACTACTAGCCCCGAAAGCGGGCTGACTGTAATATTACGCTCTATAAAGTGGCAATGTTGAAAATAGCTTTTACGTATCAATGCGTTTGAGGAGAAATGAGACCTGCTTTAGCAATAGATTTCTCTAAACTGGTGATCATAGTTATGTGAATTGCACGAGGTAGCGTTTTATTGGGTAAACCTTTTTTTTGTTTTAAATTCAAAGTAATGGTTGTCGCGTAGGAAAGTGGTTCGGTTCTGTACCCAGGATGCCCATATCAGATAGATGAGTATTTATAGAATGCCATCTAGCGGGAGATAATGCAGGGCCACCTTTAAGATAGCAAAAAGTTTCGGCCAGTTGAGCAGGCTGACATGAGTAGATACTCTTTGAAGATGTATTAAACACCTTTATCATAGAGCAACATTCACTTAAGTTGAGAATCTATTTAGTGGTAAACTCTTACTTCTCCCAGTGACAATTATGAAACTTTATCATTGGCTGAACATACATTGCAAAGATACCCACAAAGATTTCTACCGTTGCCTCGAAAGTGAAAGGTGTGAATCTAAAATCAGGCTGCACGTTCTCCACGGTCTAATTTTGGTTTATGTCGTTTGAAAAGGAGTCCCTGTTTCCACTTACTGCGCCGAAAGGGCCAAACAAAGAAATAAGTAAATGAACAGTTCCAGTCAATACATATAGGATATTTGTTTTTTTCGGTGTAAGATCGAAATTTATTTCATCGAGTGGACACCATCGGTAATATTTTCACGAGTGGCTCAGCACTCGTGAAAATATTACCGATGGTGTCCACTCGATGAAATAAATTTCGATCTTACATAAAAAAAAAACAAATATTCTATTTATTTTATGCTTTTAACCCTATCTGGGAGGAGCTTTATCAAAATTCAGTACAGTTCTTTTCCCTTATTCCCCATGGCGTATCCCTCCCGCATAGCAACGTTACGTCAAGCGCGAGAAATGTAAGGTATATGACGTCATATTTCCCATCTGGTTGTTAGGCACGCGCAATTTACCTAGGCAACAAGAACATGAAAATCGGTATTTTCACTGGTAGTACCAGTGTAAGATCGAAAAATATTTTCACTGCTATTTCTCGATATCCTACCGGAAAGCATGAAATAATAAATTCTATAGATCTAGATCTTTTGTCAAGAAAAAAAAAAATCATATCGGGCTCTAATGATTCATGGTTAAACTGCATGTTCTGTGTAGACTTATTTTGATCTAAACTCTCCTCTTAAGTGCAAAAAGCCACACGTCAACCCTTTACTCCATAGATACTCATTTCTACCCATTGCTTGTCGAAGCCTTTGGAAAACATTGTGGCAAAAGGTGAAATTGGTCGACAAGCAATTTCACCTTTTGCCACAATGTTTTCTACACTATCAAAAGGTGTCATTTACACATAAGAAACAGCTACACCCTTGCTGTTATTTAGGGTCAATTAGAGATGCCATAGAAATGCCTTATGGGGTAAAGGGTTAATCAGCCTAAGAGTTAGTGAGCGCCAGTAAAAGTAGAAGGCAAAAATGAAAATTAAGTTTATGCTAATGAATTTCATTTGAATATGCAAGTTTTATGATTAATCAAGTGTATGATATTTCAAGCCGTGATATTTTTTAATCGATTTGATTTCTAGGATAAAACTTCCAAAAATAGAGCTTTACACCATGGGAAGGGATCGAAAACACCAGGAATAAGTACTTTTTTGTGCAAAGGAATGTCTTTCTATTTTATGGACGATAAACTTTCATCAGTAACTCCCCTTTCAAATAATTCTGAACTAGTCTACATATTAGCAATATCCTGTTTTGATTATGTACTATATCTCTGTTTAAGGAAGATATTTTTTCTCATTTCTTTTTAATGACATTTAGGATATTGGCTTTCGTATCATTGGCTGTATGTAAGACACGCCATGTTTATCATGTGGTGCCAGGATCTAGGGTTGTAATTCCCCCAGACTGATTTTGTTTGCGGCACGTGTCACCTGGGTTTAGCGCTGTTCAATGCAAAGTAAAATGCAAGCCTGATATTGACGCAACCAAGAAAAACTAGAGTAAGATAGCTGTTGCTGCAAAATGACAGAAACACTGTTATAAGCAGTTAAAAATTCGGTTAAAACAAAACTGTTGATGTAAGTGTCTCAATACTTTTCATATGATTTATTCCCAGGTCACCTCTTCCCAATTTGTCCCTTTCCATTTCGCCTCCAATTTATCCCCATTTCGCCTCTTCCTGTTTTGCCCCATCCCACTTTGTCCCATTCCTATTTCACACCGTATCCATTTCGCCCTTTCCTATTTTGCTACCTTCCTAATTCGATACTTTTCATTTTGCTCCTAATTTTAAAATGTCTCTTCATTTTTTTGGAATTAAAGAAAATTTCTATGCGATTTCTAATCGACTTGTATCGGTATTTTTGCCTTAATCCACTGAAATTGAAGAAGAAAACTTCCGTCCTGCCCTGAAAAATTAAAGTGGCCAGACGGTAAATAATATGTAATTTTTATGTAGAATAATGAAACAGGGACAAAATGGGAAATGGGCGAAACTGGAAAAGGGCAAAATGAAAAAGGGGCGAAACGGGAAAGGGGCAAAGTTAGGATATGACAAAATAGAAAGGGGCGAAATAGGAAGGGGTGAATCAGGAAGGGGCCAGATGGGAATAGCGCCACTTGAGAAAGGGGCGACACAGGAAAGGGGCGAAGTTGGAATGGGGCAAATTGGTAAGGGACGAAATGAGAAAGGGGTGGAATAGGCAAAAAGGCAAAATGGGAATAAATTGGGAGCGAAATGGGAAGGGATGACTAGAGAAGGGGCGAAGTGGTAAGACACCCTCACATGTCAACTTAGAAAATGCTATGGGACAACACCTTGAAGATAAACATGTAGCCGGATTGAATTTATTTTTTATTTTTCTTTTGTAGAATGGATAATTTTATTCCAACTTCTTGACATTTTTTTTGTTTCAGTGTAAATACATGCTTTGAAGTTACTTTGTCTTGTGTGTGTGTGTGTGTGTGTGTGTTTTTTTTTTTATGAAAATCACAGTCGACATTATTGTAAGTCCCCTGCCACCTGACCGTACAAATAATACTGAAATATTTGTCTAGACACGCTGTGGATTTGCTGTGGTCTGGTTTAACATTCATTATTATTTTCTATCATATTCATGTAATGATGCTTTGATTTTTGTAATATATTCCTCAAAAAAGTTCAGCAGGTTTTTTTTTTCTTGTACTCGTAAAAGCCATGCCTTAAATTTGTCTTGTATATGTATCATCCATCTTAAGTTTAGAAAGCTTTCGTTTATAATTGTGTAATTATACTTTCCTATTGCCTTGTCTTGTCAGTGAGTTAGTAATTACATTTGTTTTATCAAGCCTTCACTTTGCTTTTTCCTCGTATATTTATTTCACATGAAAATTGTAGATGACTTTGCTTACATAATTATGTCTCACCAAAATTTGAATTTGCATTTTCTAGTGCATTTACTTATTGTCGAAAGTTCTTTTTCATCTTCTGAATTTGCTTTGTCACTTACACCTATGTCTTTTAAAGAAATCAGATCCCTTTTCTTTTGTATCTTTGTCTAAACATGATTTTGAGTATCTTTATTTCGTATATGTACTTTTTGTTCAAATTTCAGAATGCTTTTTATTATATTCTTCTTTCTATGCTTGTAATTTGCTTTGTGTATTTGCTATTTTATTATTAAGAGTTTCGTAACTGTCTCATGAATGCATTTCTAACGAAAAGTTAGATACTGTACATTTTTTTATGAAAAGCTCAATAGTTCTATATTTGTCTGATCATTCTTCGAAATTGCTTTGCCAATTGTATCAATTTCTCGTCAAAGACAATTTTTTTTTATAGTACATGTATAAGCAACTCTGTGCTCTGAATCTGCTTTGTCTCGTATATTTATTGGTTTTTAAAGTGTTGAAATTTTTATTGATATAGTTGTCCTAGCATTGCATTTTACTCGGGTATTCAGCTGTTATCAAAGGTTCGTTAAGTGTTCTTTTACATTTTCCAACCATAAGTTGAATTTCATTTTCTTGTATAGGTTTTCTCATTTACTTTTTGTAAGCTTAAGAAAATAGCGATCAAACCATGTTTGGAATTTTCTGTGTTTCGCTTAGGTATTTCTCTTCAAAAGTTCAAAACGTTTATTTTTATTACTAGTGTATTTATTTTACAATGCTTTGAATTGATATTGAAGTCATTTTCGTATTCAAAAAAATCTGTATTTTTCCTTTTTCTTTAATCGTATTGGTCAAAATTATGAAATTGTATGGTGTTTACTTTTCTCACTTCAAGTTCAGCAAAATTTCGTTTATGTTTGTCTAGTCATGCTACAGTTTGCATGGTACTGTCTACTGAAAAACCAGGGCCCATATTCACCAACCATTCTTGAAAATATTCTTACTCTTATTCTCCAAGTTTTCAAAATTTGTAAGTAACACAACTTATGATTGGCTAAACCAAATGGTTTAGCCGATCAGAAGTTGTGTTACTTACAAATATAGAAAACTCTGGAGAATAAGACAAAGTACGTTCTTTAGAATGGTTGGTGAATACAGGCCCAGGAAATGGTTTCGCTCATTTTAAGTCCGCGCAGACTGACCTGGGCTGGAAACTGTCTCTATTTGTCAGTTTGCTGTATGTCCAAGGACCAGTCTACCTCATGATTAAGTTGGTTGTTAACAAGAGCGGATTTTATGGGTTTATTAGTATACTTGCTTGGAACCATTGATCACAGACACGCATGACAGCGGAGCATGGCTCAAATATGAGTATCTTCGAAACACACCATACAAAGCCAGTGATCTCAAAATATGGATCTATTTTTACTGACTGAATCGTGAGGTAAAATAGTAATTCGACACGCACAAAATTCACCAATAGCAAAATGTTTCGAATCGGGTTAATCTGTGTGAACTGTGCACACTGGCATTTTTTTTAAGGATTTTTGTACTTTCAAATTTTTCTAACGTTGTGAAATAAACAGATCATTATCACAGTGCAGAATTTATGAAGTTTGTTTATATAAAATAAATTTAAAATCACTTTTTGTGCAGGGCAATCAAGTAAATCGAAAGTAAAGTACAAAATCCTTTATAAAACCAAAACCAATATCGTAAATCTGCCATGAAAGTGAAACTGATCCTTACGAGATAGAAATGGGATCTGAGGTTTGGGGGAAAAAAAGGCACCACCAGGTGCTAGGAAACCTGTCTCGATCACATCAGATCAAGAAAGCCTTTAAATTCATTACCCTTCTTCAACAACCATTCTTAATGTCGTTCTTAAGTCCAATACTCAAGACTTTTCTAAAAAAGAAAATCCAAGTAACGCAGTCTCTGACTGATTACACCAGATGGTTTGTCAAACTTCAAATGTGCCTACCATAAAAATATATAGTAAGACAAAGAATACGATTTCTCACAGTTTGTAAACACCATCTTCTCGAGCCAAGGTTGCGATCACTACGTGGATGATCTTACCTTAGCAGATCGAGCCCGATTTCGAAATTCCCGCCCCCCCCCCATTGGATGCTAGTTATTATACCCCTTGACATCATATTTCTAATAGCCAATGAAACATCGTTTTACAAACCTCTTACGAAAATAATAATTCATAATGAAGCAATAAGCAAAAAAGCACTTCGACATTCCTTGTCAGGTGCTGGGATATAGCCTAAAACCTCCGATAACTGATTGATCACACTGAAACTTTCTGCAAATAGTGTTCGTCTATGTTTTTTCAGTAATAAATCATTTCAGATCCTGCACACATCCAAAGAGGAAGTCATGGTTACCTTCTATTTTTATTCGAAAGGTCGCGGCCTTGTTCTATTTTTATCAAAAATCAAATGCTTCGAGCGATTTGATTCGTGTAGTTAGAGCTAGCTGCAACCAACGAAAATGTGTATCACGGGAATATCGAAATCAAGCCCAATCTGCAAAAGGTAGAGTAGCGTAATGGATCGTCACCCTTGGCTTGCGAAGATGGTAAACACGGGCACATGGCTCGATTGTTTTGGGAATGAAATCTGCTCAGATACGGACTGCACTACAGGTCATCCCTCTCTCAAAGCTGGAGATGGTTTCGACAATGTTTAGATATAACAGAGCAGCCATCAGTTTTGGAAAAATGATTTGCCAAGTACAATGAGCTACAGGAAAGCATGGGTAGGTGCACTGGCTGCCGTTATATAACTGAAATGATGTTAAAAACGATATTAAAGATACCAAAATCAACTCAAATATCAGATCAAGTAGCTATCAACAGTTGGTGACTGTATCACCAACCATTCTTGAGAATATTCTTAGTCTTATTCTCCAAGGTTTTCTAAATTTGCTTGTAACACAACTTCTGATAGGCTAAACCGAATGGTTTAGCCATTCGGTTTAGCCAATCAGAAGTTGTGTTACTTACAAATGTAGAAAATTCTGGAGAATAAGACAAAGAATATTCTCAAGAATGGTTGGTGAATACAGACCACGATCTAAACAAGGGCTGGACCTGTGTCTGTGATACAGAAAAACTAGCAAGTTTCGTCAAAATCAGCGTAAAGTTTTGAAGTTTTCGACCACACGACTTGTATGGCTTTTCTATTCGATATGCCTTTCTTGTACAGCCCAATGTCCGTGCTTCCGGTGTAATACAGAGAAATGAACCCCATTACAAAATGATCCATGGGTCATTTCTCGACGTAGAATAATGACCCGGGTCATTTTTCTATGCAGAGAAATGACCCATGGGTCATTCCTCTACGTCGACAAGTGACGCGTGGGTCATTTTGTAATGGTGGTCATTTCTCTGCATTACACCGACCTCCTGTCACTTTTTCTATCAATATCTCCCCCGATGTCCTTGTTTTTTTTTTATTTATCGATTTGTAATGCGTGTCTGCTTGCTTGGCATTGAGCCTCGGCTTTTAAAGGTGGCCTTTCAGATTCTGGGACGAAAGTTTTACAAAAGTATAGAAAAAATCATCCTTATACTCCCAAAGCCTTATAATTTTCTTTCATAAAACCCCAGTAGTCGAAAACCATCCGACAACAAGGGAAATCAGAGATTCACCACAGCCCAGGTCGATACCGACGGGAAACATTATCTGTATTTACATGAGCAACTTGCTCATGTATATACCGAAAATACACATGTATACGAAGCTTCAAACATAGCGTCTGAAGAAGACATTATGGAAAATAATTACATGTTTGTTATGTTTTGGAATTTAAGCATCATTAGTCAAGTGCCAGTCACTTAACATTCCTACAATGCTTCTTGGATTTTTGGCGCTAAATCTAAAAATATCCTACGTAGCCTTTTAAGGGAATACCATCAATTTTATTTATTTTATAATTTCATGATTCTTGATTATTGATGATTTGTATTGTTTCTTCATATAAATTTCAGTGATATATATATATATATATTTTAATTTAGTGTGATGTGAAAAATCTAAATACCAACCTTTAGAGTGGACCTCGATTTACCTTTTCTTACATCATTTCCATCGATTTTTTTAGTAACATTTTTCTTACGTTCAATAAATTTTGAGTTAGGCTGCCGCCATAGCCAAGAGTGTTAGACTGCTGGTGGGAATGTAATTTTACTCTTGAAGCTCATTCCAACTTTAGCTATGGATTTTTCTTTTTTTTCACCCAAAGTTTCATCATTATTATAATTATTATAATCATCAAAATAATAATATATGTCGATGTCATGTTTTTTGTTCTTGACCAATTCCTAAATTTTATATAAATGTATGAAAAATAATAAAAATTTGAGCAACAATTTTGATCCTGATTATTGATGCACATTTGTTTTGTAACCATTGGTTATACCCATGTAAATACAACTTGCCAGACTCGACACGGGATATGATAATAATCTCCCTTTAATTAAAACAAGAAAGTTCTTGGTGCTTGCGTAGGTTTATCATCAAAGACTGAATCAGTTCTTTTAACCCTTTCCCAAACGACAAATTTTGGACTCTTCCAAACTGAAAGAGTTTGCAGACGACAATTTTAGATTTTAAGAAAATGGCAGAAAGTTCTCAAAAAAGGTAGAAAACACTGTTGGAAAAGGAGAAATTGCTCGTTACGAGCAATTTCTCCTTTTCCCACAGTATTTTCAAAAGACTTGTACTGCAGACACGTAAAAGGGTTAAAGTTATTTAACTGCATCGGCAATATGTTCAAAAGCAAGGTAAAATGTTATCAGAAAAAACATCAACTTTTTTCCCAACTTTATTCTCTAGGATTAAACAGGAACTTGTATCGTTATCAAGATATGTTTTAACCCATTGGTTGCCAAGCGGGACTTACTGACCTTTTGTGAACAGTATAGAGCAGGATCAGACTGCACGAAACGTGCAGTCTGATCTCGAATCTACACTATCCGGTAAGGAGGCATTATTCCTAGAAACAAGGCTTTGAAAAAGCAATAAGTGGGTTTTTATTATCGAATTAACTCTTTACCAAAAGACAAAATTTTAGACAGGTCCAAATTGTAAGCACTTGCAGATGACATATTAAACGTAAATAAAAAATTGAAATTTGTTTCCAAGAGGGTAGAAAACATTGTGGGTAAAGAAGAAAATGCTGGTTACCAGCATTTTCTCCTTTTCCCACAATGTTTTCAAAAGGCTTCTATCCCAGGGATTGTTTGGGAAAGGGTTAAACATTTCTTTTAAGTTATTTAGCAGAATAAGGCTTCAACCTTTTTAATTGGCTCAAAGACTGAAAATTACAACTATTTGACGTGGTACAACCTGATTGTTATTCAAGACAGTATTACTTGTACGGTCAGGTGGCAGGCATCTTCGCAAGCCAAGGGTGACGATCCACTACGCTATTCTACCCTTGGTAGATTGATTTCGACATTCCCCCGATACGCATTTTCATTGGTTGCAGCTAGCTCTAACTGCACGAATCAAGTCGCTCGTAGCATTTCATCATTGATAAAAATAGAACAAGGTCGCGACCTTTCGGATAAAAATAGAAGGTAAACATTAATACCTCATTGGATGTGTGCAGGATCTGTAATGATTTTTTACCGAAAAAAACAGACGAACAATATTTACAGAAAGTTTCAGTGTGACCAATCAATTATCAGAGGTTTTAGGTTATATCCCTTAACCCGACCATGGAATGTCGGAGAACTTTTGTGGTTTTTTCTTCATGTTGAATTATTGTATTCGCAAGCGGTTTGTAAAACGATATTTAACTCTTTACCACACAACAAAATTTTAGACTGGTTCAAATTGGAAGCATTTGCAGACGACAAAATAAAGATTACTGAAAAATTTGAATTTGTTCTAGGAAGGGTAGAAAACACTGTGGGAAAAGGAGAAAATGCTGGTTACCAGCATTTTCTCCTTTTTCCACAGTGTTTTCAAAAGGCTTCTTTCTCAGAGGTGTCAAAAGTAGGGATTGTGTGGTATTGGGTTAATTGGCTATAAGAAATAAATATGATGTAAAGGGAGATGATAAGCATCATCCAATAGGAGGCGTATCGCAGGAATCTCAAAATCGGTCTCGATCCGTCAAGGTAAGATCCACGTAGCGATCGTAACCTTGGCTCGGGAAGAAGGGTGGCAGGCAATATAATAAAAATGGATGACTACACTTGTTTATGACACGATAAAGTTTATTTCTGTATATCTGATGTGCAAAGTATTATGTATAATAATAATGAAAAAAACAAATCCTATACAGCCACAAGCTGTTATCCAATCTAAACAAGATAGTTTAGATATGTGACCAGAAAGTTGATCGAACGGGAATTACCTATGACATCGCTTACTAGACAAAAATAATGTGCATAAAAACTGATTCTTTTGCATATTTACCATCCCAAAGTTGATTTTTTTTTTCAAGTTTATTGTAAAATTAAAAGATAAAGAAATATTTCGGCTTAAAATATTCGTATTTCTCATTGGATATGAAAGGTACAAATTGACACGAGATTGATTACAATATATAGAGGATATTTGTTTATCGACATTTTTTTTTCATCGAGTAAACATCAACGGTAATATTGTCACAAGTGGAGCAGCGAAATGTACAGGTAGACCTGTGTCGAAACTTTCACAGAGCGTTGTTCATATACATAATTATAGCCTACCATTCATTGTTTATACAGAGGATATTTGTTTTTTTTCGGCGAAAGATCGAAATTTATTTCATCGAGTGGACACCATCGGTAATATTTTCACGATTGGCGCAGCCACGAGTGAAAATATTACCGATGGTGTTCACGAGATGAAATAAATTTCGATCTTTCAACGAAAAAAACAAATATTCTATTTATTTTATGCTTTTAACCCTTTCTGGGAGGAGCTTTATCAAAATTCAGTACAGTTCTTTTCCCTTATTCCCCGTGGCGTACCCCTCCCGCATAGCAACGTTATGTCAAGCGCGAGAAATGTAAGGTATATGACGTCATATTTCCCATCTGGTTGTTAGGCACGCGCAATTTACCTAGGCAACAAGAACGTGAAATCGGTATTTTCCCTGGTGATACCAGTGTAAGATCGAAAAATATTTTCACTGCTAATTCTCGATATCCTACCGGAAAGCATGAAATAATTACGACTATTTCTTTTTTAAATATTCCATAGAAATCCAATTGAGCCATATTTTGTGAATAGGGGTTTAAATTATTACCAAACGACATAATTTTAGGTTTGGCCAAATCGAAAGCATTTGCAGACGACAAAGTAAAAGTAACAGAAAAGTTGGAATTTGCTTTGTGAAGGGTAGAAAACATTGTGAGAAAAGGAGAAAATGCTGGTTACCAGCATTTTCTTCTTTTCACACAATGTTTTCAAATTGCTTCTTTCTCAGGGTCGTCAAAAGTAGGAATTGTGTGGTAATGGGTTAACTTATTACCAAACGACAATTTTTTTAGGCTTGTCCAAATCGAAAGCATTTGCAGACGACAAAATAAAAGTGACTGTAAATTTGACGACAAAATAAAAGTGACTGTAAATTTGGAATTGATTTTGTGAAGAGTAGAAAACATTGTGTGAAAAGGAGAAAATGCTGGTTACCAGCATTTTCTTCTTTTCACACAATGTTTTCAAATGGCTTCTTTCTCAGGGTCGTCAAAAGTAGGGGTTGTGTGGTAATGGGTTAATCCATCTGCAAAAAGTCCTAACCTAGGTCGGTCAGCGCTGTCTAACCTTGGTCAAAACTGTTCGCTAACAGTTACAACACTGCATGACCTAGGACCACTTTATATGATGACTTGCTGGGTATAACGCATATCAGAGATGCACTAAGCCTTATTTGCAAGACAACCTTTCAAATGTGACCCTTCACGCCAAAAGGGACCATCTGGGAATTCTGTACATCAATTAGATGAAAACAGATCAACAATAGTGCTGGTCAATATAAGTTGATAGTTCAAAGATAATTGTCTAACAAAGTAGAATGACCACTTTTCATACAGAAAATATCATAAAAGCGTAAAGTGTCAACTCTTGTCAGACTGCGCAAATTGCGCAGTCTGACCAGGTTGACACTTTTCGCAGTTCCCAAAACTCAAAGGTCCCATTTTGCGTGACGGGTCACAACTATTTGAAGGTTTTTCATCTCTTGGATAATCGGCGAATCCATGTCTGATTAGCTGTATATATCAGCAAATAACATTATCTCCCGCTAGATGGCATTCTATAAATACTCATCTATCTGATATGGGCATCCTGGGTACAGAACCGAACCACTTTCCTACGCGACAACCGTTACTTTAAATTTAAAACAAAAAAAAGGTTTACCCAATAAAACGCTACCTCGTGCAATTCACTATGATCACCAGTTTACAGAAATCTGATGCTAAAACAGGTCTCATTTCTCCTCAAACGTGTTGATACGTAAAGGCTATTTTCAACATTGCTACTTTATAGAGCGTACAGTCAGCCCGCTTTCGTGGCTAGTAGTGATGCGTCATATAAGACAGTCGAATTTTCGAAGAATATGACATACGCAGACAACGCAGCAAAGAACTAATAGAGACAACTTGTTCCAATCTGCCATCTTGGTCGATGTCTTTTCTAGTACTGATAACAGCCGTTGCGACAACATTCATTTTACCAGTCGATATAGCTCAGTAGGTAGAGCGTAGGACTTGTGAACACAATGTTTCGGGTCACTACAGGTTGTGGGTTCGAATTCCCGGCTGGCCAACTAGAATTTCTAATAGTCTTTTGGAGGAGACAGTAAACCGAGGTCCCGTGTGACGGTACTGTACGCCGAGCACGTTAAAGAACCAGGCGAAGCTCTCAGTAGTTTCGACCTGTATCCTTGCACTATCCCCGTAACAACTAACCGTCTTCTGGGGGCGTCGCTCAGATGGGCAAGCGGTAGCGACGATAAATAAACGGAAATAACCAACCAACCAACATTAATTTTTCTCCCAATTTTTACGGGAGACCACTCCTTCCTGCATGGCTTTGTCCCGATTTAAATACAATACCTGACTTCTGCATCAGGGAAATCTCTCTTTGGCTCAGTGGTTAAGGTATTGGCCTTTCGTCCGGGAGTTCCGAGGTTCGAATTCCGCACCCGGTCCCTTATTTCTGCCATGCATTTATTCATTGTTTCTTTGTTACGGACTTTGTTCGTAAGACAATGCTGATAATTGCTTCGAAAACGGTTCCTTGGGAACGGAAAGCAACCGGAACCATAATGTGCAAAGTAGAGGAAAACTAAACTGTTGGAGACCATAGATAGGTGCAGTGACCGCCAAGATATAACTTAAAAAAATCTTCATAAAAGAATAAATATAATACATTTGAAAATGATACAAGTTTCAACCCTAAAGCCGTTAACCCTTTTCCAAAACGACAATTTTTTTGGATTAGACCAAATTGAAAGCATTTGCAGACAACAATTAAACTCCTGCTGAAAAGATTATTTCTGTCTGTGATAGGGTAGAAAACATTGTGGGAAAAGGAGAAAATGCTGGTTACCAGCACTTTCTCCTTTTCCCCCAATGTTTTCAAAAGGCTACTATTCAAGACCCGTAAAAACCAGGGATTGTTTGGGAAAGGGTTAATAAGTAAAATGAAATGTTCAAGCTGATATTAAGAGGCTACATTATGAAATTTCAAAGTTATCGTTTTAGGGGAAAATATCGCGTTAACAGACAGTGTAGATCTAAGATCAGACTGCACATTCTTTGCGGACTTATCCAAATCATGCTGTTCGCGAAAGGTCTCTGTCTCGCCCTGAGCACTAGGAGGGTAAACCCTTTACCTGATATACCAATTTGAGGTTCTTCCATTTCAGCAGCAAATAAAGATATGATGTCAAAAATATGGACAAATGAGGATACAAATATCTGATTGAGTGGAAAACATTGTGGGAAAAGGAGAAATTGCTCGTTACGAGCAATTTCTCCTTTTCCCACAATGTTTTCAAAAGCTGTCTGTTGTTGATACGTCAAAATGATTATCTAAGGAGTAAAAGGTTAAAGGATTCATATAAGAACAGTAACTACTGTATAGAATTTGACGACCAGTATAAGAGTGGTCTCCCTTAAAACAGACCATGGAACAATATGGCTGCGTTTCTCTGCAATTGATGCTTTGACTGATTTATTATGATGTTTGACCATTTTCAAAACGAACGTGCGTTTTTACCCTTTCCCAAACAAGCCCTGGTTTTTACGTGTCTGCAGTAAAAGTCTTTTGAAAACACTATGGGAAAAAGGAGAATTTCTCCTTTTCCCACAGTTTTCTACCCTTTTTGAGAACTTTCTGCCATTTTCTCCAAATCTAAAATTGTCGTTTGCAAACTCTTGCAGTTTGGAAGGGTTCAAAATTTGTCGTTTGGGAAAGGTTTAACGACCATGATGTAGAGACTTTTGTTGCAAGCATTCCTCTTTTACCACAATATTTTTTGCCTACCGCAGGCAGATCTCATATACTAAGCCACATTTAATTTGTCGTTTGCAAGCAGACGAGTCAAGATTTTTTTTGTGTCTCTCTAGCTTATCTTGTGTAACTATATTAGCTATAAATATGTTTGTATGTAATACCAAATTAAAATTATGTTACGAGAAATCATGTTATGTTCAGTGCATTTCAGTTTAGAAGTGGGACCTAGTCCTTTCTTCAGAGCGTTGAGAAACCAATATCTCCCACTAGATGGCATTCTACAAATACTTATCTATCTAATTTGGGCCATTATCTCCCGCTAGATGGCATTCTATAAATACTCGTCTATCTAATTTGGGCATCCTGGGTACAGAACCGAACCACTTTCCTACGCTACCACCATAACTTTGAATTTCATACTACAATAAACGTTTAGTCAATAAAACGCTATCTCGTGCAATTCAACTCAGCTATGATCAGCAGTTTAGAGAAATCTGGAGCTAAAACAGGTCTCATTTCTCCTCTAACGTATTGATAAAATCAATTTTCTCCACTGCTACTTTATAGAGCGTAATACTACAGTTTCCCGATATCGGGGCTAGTGACGAGTCATATAAGACAGATCGAATCTTCGAAGAATATGACATGCACAGACAACAAATTTGGACACCCTGGGTACCGAACCGGACTACTTTTCTACGCGACAACCGTTACTTTGAATTTCAAACTAAAATAAACGTTTACTCAATAAAACGCTACCATTTTCTCCATTGCCACTTTATAACTCGTGTTACTACAATCTCCCCGATGTCAGGGAGAGTGATGCGTCATATAAGATAGGTCGAATCTCATTGTCTGCGCATTACATATTCTTCGAAGATTCGACCTGTCTTAGGAGCGTTTTATTGAGAACAGTAGTCAATGCATTGCTGTAAAGGCTGCATTGCTGTGTAAAGGCTGCATTGATATCAAGGCTGCATTGATGTAAAGGCTTCATTGCTGTAAAAGCAGCATTGCTGTAAACGGTCCTTTGCTGTGAAAGGTGCATTACTGTAAAAGATGCATTGCTGTAAAAGGTGCATTGCTGTAAAAAGTGCATTGCTGTTAAGAGTGCATTGATGTAATAAGTGCATTGCTGTTAGAGTGCATTGCTGTAAAGGCTGCATTGTTGTAAAGAGTGCATTGCTGTAAAATTATTTCAAAATCTGACCAGCGGTTTCAGAGGAGAACATTCTTAAAGAAATTCTTAGAATATTCCATTTGGTTGCCACAGCAACCAGAGTTTTTTGTTGTGTGCAAGGGCCCTCAATCTAGACCAGTCTAAAATTTTGTTGTTCTGTAAAGAGTTAAAATATGGGCTCATTTGATAAAGAGCTAACAGGATGCCTGCTCTTCTAAGTGCTGTAGGAAAATGACAGGCAAATCATATCTGATGGTACATCCTAATTAATTCAGTACCAAACGACAATATTTTAGGTTTTTCCAAATGGAAAGCATTTTCAGACGAGAAAATAAAAGTGACTGAAAATTTGTAATTTATTTTGTGAAGGGTAGAAAGCGTTGTGGGAAAAGGAGAAAATGCTGGTTACCAGCATTTTCTCCTTTTCTCACAATGTTTTCTAAAAGCTTCTATCTCAGGGTCATCAAAAGTAGGGATTGTGTGGTAATGGATTAACTCTTGTTGCATGTAGTGCTACTTGGTTGTCATGACTTATGAACCTTGCCTTTTACTTTATTGGCCTAGAATACCCACAGCTTCTAAAGTACATATACATATTATAACATTGCATATGACACTGAAAAATATGTTTTGGATTATCCTAAAATTGATAGAATTATTTTGAAGCTATTCAATCTTGCTTTGGAGTGAATAGTCATGGAATTATGTAATGCCTTAACCCCTTACCCCATAAGGTATTTCTTTGCTATCACTAATTGACCCTAAATGATAGCAAAGATGAATCTGTTTCTTATGTGTAAATGACAACTATTGATAGCATAGAAAACATTGTGATAAAAGGTGAAATTGCTCGTCACGAGCAATTTCACCTTTTGCCACAATGTTTTCCAAAGGCTCCTACAAGCAATGTGTAGAAATGAGTATCTATGGAGTAAAGGGTTAAAACATGTAAAAGTTTTCCTTACATACAAATGAAACTAACCAGCCTTTGCTGAGATTTTCGGGGAAAAAAAGAGAAACAAATTCTAGTTTATGGCCCCTTTAATACGTAGACACCAAATTAAGAATCAAAACCTAGACACGTGGACAATACTTTCACTCGGGTCCCTTTCTTTATCTTATCCCACCGTTGATCATTGTTTACACGATGTTTATGTTGGAAAGTAGCAGAGAAATGACCCTCCACTACAAAATGACCCATAGGTCATTTCTCTACGTAGGGGAATGACCCATGGGTCATTTCAATATGCAGAGGAATGACCCGGGTCATTATTCTACGTAGAGAAATGACCCCAAAGGGTAATTTCTCTACACAGAATAATGACCCGGGCCATTCCTCTACGTAGTGAAATGAGTTCAGGGGTAATTTCTCTACCTAGAATAATGACCCTGGTCATTTTGTAGGGGACGGTCATTTCTCTGCATTACACCGGCAGCTTTGGAAGAAAATTGTGCTAAGTATAAGACTTCAGGAAAGTATGCATTCGAGCACTAGGTGCACTGGCCCCAGCGATATAAATGAAAAAAAAAATATGTTGAAAACGGTGTGACATTCCAAACAATTTTGTTTGATCAACCATTTACCACATTTTCCCCAGTCTTAATGATGGGAGTGCCTTTGAAAATGTTGTGGAAAAAGGAGAAAATGCTGGTAATGAGCATTTGCTACTTTTCCCACATTTTTTTATAAGTGTAATCTAAACTGAAAGCATTTGAAAATGACGATTTAAATTTAGTTTACACGATATGACTTGTCTTCGAAGGGCAGAAAAATCGTGGAAAAAGCAGAAAATGCTGGTAACCAGCATTTCTCCTTTTCCCAGAATGTTTAAACAAGAGGGCTCTGGATCGCTCACCTGAGTTTTTGAAAAGACCATAGCCAATTTTTTTGAGGTATTGAAACTTCCAAGCGATTTTGAAGAGGTCACTTTTAAAAGTAATCTTAAAATCTGTCACTATCTCTACAATCATCAACACAGCAATGATTTTGATGAATCAGAATTTTGCATATAAATTCTTGGATAGATCACCCAATGACAATTTCTTGAAGAAGAGCAGAGGCTCGATAGTGACTAAAACATAAGTAAATCAAGAGCACCACATGCAGGTGCCAACAATTGGCTGTTGTTTTTCGACGTATCAAAATTTCAGAAACCACTTTTGAAAAGGGTCATCCAAGGAACATTTGGATGAAATTATTTTGAAATCTGACCAGTAGTTTCGAGAAAAAAGGAATTGTTGAGAAGTTCTCCATATCTCAGTGTATAGTGCAAGTAGCCCCAAGTCACCAGAGTCATGTTTCTTGACGGATCAAAATTTCGCGAAGACTCTTTGGAAAGGGTTATCCAAGGTTTATCTCTGTAAGGTTATTTCAAAATCTGACCAGCGGTTTCAAGGAAGAAGATTTTTAAAAAAAAATCTTCATTTCTGTACAGTGCAAGTAGCCCCCATTAACCAGAGCCATGTTTCGCGATGGATCAAAATTTCACGAACAGTTTTTGAAAAGGGTAACCAAAAGAACATTATTTCAAAATCTGATAAGCGGTTTCAGAGAAGAAGAATTTTTAAGAAACTCTTTATTTACCTGTAGTGCAGGTAGCCCCCATTCACCAGAGCCAAGTTTCTTGACGAATCAAAATTTCGCGAACAAATTTTAGAAAAGGTCACCCAAGGAACATCTGTGTAAAATTATTTAAAAATCTGACCAGCAGTTTCAGGGAAGAAGATTCTTATAGAATTTCTAAGAATGTTCCATTTGGTTGCCATGGCAACCAGAGTTTTTTTTTTTTTGAATCAAATTCCAGGAACAGTTTTTAAAGAGGAACTCTCAAGGAACATTTCAGCCTAGTTTGGTCTAAATTGGACCAGCGGTTTAGGAAGAGTTGATGTTTAAAAAAATGTTGACGGCGCACGACGCTCGACGGACAACGCACGACAGACGACGTACGACGCGCGACGGACGACCGACACCAGGTGATCCTAAAAGCTCCCCTTGAGCACTTTGAGCTCAGGTGGCTAAAAGAACCGTTTCCCTCCAGGAAAACTCGGAAAAATCTAAGTTTGATTGCTGCCCTTATTTTCCTTCAATTGTACTAAGATTAAATTCTTAACTCCTCATTAAACAACAAAAAGTTAACTCTTTACCAAACGACAAAATTTTAGACCTATCCAAATGGAAAACATTTGCAGACAACAATTTCAATGTGGATCAAATGGTGCAATTGTTTATTGATAGGGCAAAAAACATTGTAGGAAAAGGAGAAAATGGTTACCAGCATTTTCTCCGTTTCCCACAATGTTTTCAAAAAGCTTCTTTCTCAGGGTCGCCAAAAGTCGTTATTGTGTGGTGAAGAGTTTAACTGGTCCATATTTTAAAATTTTTGTAAAATATCATATCAAGTACGCCTGTAACGATGGAAATGATGTCTGAAAAAGTAGAAAACATTGTGAAAAAGAGACAAAGTGTCGGTTTCCACTGTAATATCAAAGGAAGCTATTTGCAGTGTCGTTAAAAGATAGAGTTGTTTGTTGAAGATTTAAAGTCCCTGATGAATTTAAAAAGAAATAAACATAAGAAACTTAAAGTCTTTCTAAAATAAAAGCCAATGCAAGCATCAAAAGGAGGGTCAAGGTCAACTGGACGCTTGAACAGCCGTTCTCTGGGGGTGGGGTATCGTCAACCATCATGTCTCCTCGGATTTTCCCGCCTGGGATTACTTTCATGTCACAGGCCTTGGGTAGGTCGTGGATGACTAGATGGGCCGTATCGATGATGACTTTGGCATTCTTGGAACCACATGTTCTTCCGATATGGTTATCTATGCAGGCTTTCCCTTCGTGGTAATACCTGAACCGAAGATCAAAGAACTGAAAAGGTCTTGCTAGCATAGTTCTGTTATTCAAAAATCTCAATAATAAGAGAACAATAGCCTTGTCCATGTTTAAAGCATTTTTAGATGACAAATTAAACACGAGTCAAATATGTGATATTGTTGAGAGTAAAGGAGTAAAAAACATTGTGTGAAAAGGAGAAAATGCTGGTAACAAGCATTTTCTCCTTTTCCCACAATGTTTTTTTTCTTTTTTTTTTTTGTCAAAAGGCTTCTTCCTCAAGCCCACTGAAATGTGGGATTGATCGGTAAAAGATTCATACGCCTTTCAAAAAAGTGCGACACTTTACCTCCACAAAGCCAAATTTGGAAACAGAGATTGCGGGAAAAAGAACATTCGCTTGGTAAAGGCTATGCACTTTTTAACCAAGTTTTTTTCCATATAAGAAGAGATTTTTCTCTTGTTCTACGGAAAATAGCCATTGGCTTAGAAAGAACAGACTGTGTATAGTTCTGGTACAAGATACTCGAGAAAAGCATCGAAAGGTGCACTGGACAATGCGATAAAAGTGACATAATGTTGTAAAAGTTGTCAAACAGCAAAACGGACAATCAAAGTTCCCCTACATAGATATTTTTCATAATATTTCCTTTTCTATCACTGTAAAGACATCTAGAATCTGACATGAGTTGGCTTTTGAGATAAAGTTTCATCTGAAATGCCACCGAATGTCAGATTCTTTTTATCACATAACGATATTTCACTAATGATAGATAGGAGATGCAAAAACATCTATAGATGCACCCGCAGTAAAACCCGTTCACTTCTACGAAAAGGGTTCGAAATGACGTCAAAAATGATGTCACACAATTGTGATATTTCACGTGTACAAGATAAGAAAGTTTGTAATGGGTAAATTACACTGAAAACAAGGGTGATTATGTGATAAAATATTTTCCAAAGAGTCATCAAACCGAAGAATTTTTTCCGCCTAAATCAAGACTACTATAAACCGTTCACAAGTCCATATTTAACCCTTTCCTAAATGACAAAATTTTTGACCATACCAAATTGAAAGCGTTTGCAGACGAAACGTCAAATGTAATGCAAATGATAATTTTTGTCTATGAAAGAGCAGAAAACATTGCGGGAAAAGGAGAAAATGCTGGTTCTCCTTTTTTATTACAGTGTTTTCAAAAGCTTTCTTTCCCAGCATCATAAAACCAGGGATTGTTTGGGAAAGGGTTAAAGATGTAGTTGAGTTTGAATTATTCATACTCAAGAAAATAGTTCTGAAACATTTACATCGCAAATAGAATGAAAAAGTTTATACTGCCCAAAAAATCAAAACATTTCCTCATTTGTTGACTATGCATGGCATAAATTTCTTGTTCTTATTGTACATGAAAATCATAGCATTTTTTACGTATACTCCCTAGCATCAAACACGTCATACCGTAAAGCGGTATTTTTTTTTCGCAGGAAGGAAATTTTCGCTATTTTCGCGAGAATTTTGAGATTTTGAAATATCCGAATATCAAGGCAAATCTTGTGATTCTAGCGTTTATCCCCATTTTGCATATGCACTAATACGTCTGTAATACTAGACATATAGACATTTTTTAAGGATTTGACGCGATCATGTACTCCCGATTCGTGAAAAATAGAAACATTTCTATGAATTTGTGAAAATAAGACACGCGACAAATTGATTTTGACCAAACTCGCGACCGATCATTTTGGGATGTGACAAAAAAAAAAAATACTGTATTTGCGAAAAATGATAAAGAAGTTCAAATTCTGGGACGTGCTGTGGTTGGTTTTGCCAACTTCATGCCCTCATAAAGACAAAGAATAACTAGGACCAGGACCAAAAATCCATATTACATTAGAACATCTAAACAAAAGTATAAGTTTTGGACTTAAATACGCTGCTGGAGAGGTTTAATGCGATAGAAAAAGAAGTTAAATGGGTCCAGACTAAAACTTATGAAGCAAGCCTTTGAGACTTTGAACTATATTAGTAAAAAGTAAAAAATCTTCAAAGGCCTAGAAATATACGATTCTTTGATTCTTTTTATCAGATAATTGTATATAGAGAATTATAGTTCATAATATGTTAAAACTATAGCCCACACATGTAAATGTGTATTCAAATTGACCTGAAGCTCATTCTCCTCTTTGACAAAAAAATTAAAGAAATTTGAATATGTAGTAATTTTGCTTTTAACTCATTACCAGACGACAAAATTTTAGACTTGTCCAATTTGAAAGCATTTGCAGACGACAAAATAAAAGTGATTGAAAATTTGAAATTTGTTTTGTGAAGGGTAGAAAACATTGTGGGAAAAGGAGAAAATGCTGGTTATCAGCATGTTCTCCTTTTCCCACAATGTTTTCTAAAAGCTTTTTTCTCAGAGGCGTCAAAAGTAGGGATTGTGTGGTAATGGGTTAATCAGGTGATAGTAATCGCAGTTTTTACAAGAATACCAATTCTTTCTTAGAAATGAGGCGTATGAATACAGAATTTTGAGAAAATATTGCTCTATTTGCTTGTCTCACGGATCAAACGTGTATATAGAAAATTCGTAATAGCTATGATGCACTGTAAGGGCATTATCTCCCGCTAGATGGCATTCTATAAATACTCATCTATCTGATATGGGCATCCTGGGTACAGAACCGAACCACTTTCCTACGCGACAACCGTTACTTTGAATTTCGAATAAAAAAAAGGTTTTTTATTCAATAAAACGCAACCTCGTGCAATTCACTCAACTATGATCGCCAGTTTAGAGAAATCTGTTGCTAAAGCAGGTCTCATTTCTCCTCAAACGTATTGATACGTAAAAGCTATTTTCAACATTGCTACTTTATAGAGCGTAATATTACAGTCAGCCCGCTTTCGGGGCTAGCAGTGATGCGTCATATAAGACAGTCGAATCTTCGAAGAATATGACATGCGCAGACAACGCTGTAAGCGAGGGTTATCATGTAGTTCACATAAAGTAGGGCCTACCTGCACTGTTCACTTCTTGGCGCCTTGGACGAGAGCTTCTTTACATTTAAAATGCACGACACAAATCCAGGGCTTTCTAAATTCTTTCGGACACACTTGTTGCCACTGAAATCTGAAATTGTTAGGGGAAATAAGGTTATTTTTCTATAAAATGTCCTGTAATTGGAATACATACATGTACCAATAAAGTTAAAATATGCCATTGAGACCACATCTTATAAGTCACCAATCTGAATTAACCTATTAGGAGACAATCCCTACTTTTGACGCCCCTGAGAAAGAAGCCTTTTGAAAACACTGTGGGAAAAGGAGAAAATGCTGGTAACCAGCATTTTCTCCTTTTCCCACAGTGTTTTCTACCCTTCCCAGAACAAATTTCAATTTTTCCGTCACCTTTATTTTGTCGTCTGCAAACGCTTTCAGTTTGGACCAGTCTAAATTTTTCTCGTGTGGTAATGGGTTAACATGCTAAATAAGATAAATGAAACTTTACAGCCGACAGTAAAATCCTGAATGTTGCCACGTGAAAATTATCATTTCTTCGGTGTGACGAATATATCCTTATCGGAAAATGTGGATCCAAGATTAGAGAACACGTTCTTTGCAGTCTAACCCTAATCTACACTGTGCTCATGAAGTATGTGAGCGGCGCCTAGTAGCCGAAGGGTTAAGAAAACATGTACTTGGTTTATATTAAGTAAAAGCAATCATGCCCGTTAAAATGAGTATGTATGAACTACATCTATTCACATAACATTTTTTTAGACAACGATGGCAGGGCTATGACAATATTGGGACACGAAGTCAGTGGGGCCATGACCCAATGTGGACTGCTACGAAGCTGGGCTATTACAATGCCGGGCTACGGCGATAATGAGCTACGACACCTGCGGGGCTATGATGATAGTAGCCACGATGATGGGCATTGACAGTGCGGAGCCACGGCCACGGCTAGACAATGCAGTGCGGACCAACGACGACTGCTAGGCAATGGCAGTGTGGAGCCACGACGACTGCTAGGAAATGGCAGTGCGAAGCCATAACGACGGCTAGGTAAAGGCAGTGCGGAGCCATGACGACTGCTAGGCAAAGGCAGTGCGGAGCTACGACGACTGCTAGGCAAAGGCAGTGCGGAGCCACGACGACTACTGGACAATAACTATGCGAGGCCACGGTGACTGCTCGGCAATTAAATGCGGGGCCAAGACGACAGCTACGCAAAGAGTGTGCGGAGCCACTGTGACGGCCAGGAAATGACAATGCAAGGCCACGGCGACAGCTAGGCAATGACTATACGGGGCTAAGTCTACAGTTAGGCAATGACAGTTCAGGGCCACTACGACGGTTATAGAATGACAATGTCGGGCCACGACGACGGATAGGCAGTGACAGTTCAGGGTCACGACGACGGATAGGCAGTGACAGTTCAGGGCCACTACGACGGTTAGGCAGTGACAGTTCAGGGCCACTCCGACGGTTAGGCAGTGACAGTTCAGGGCCACGACGACGGATAGGCGGTGACAGTGCAGGGCCACGACGACGGATAGGCGGTGACAGTTCAGGGCCACGACGAAGGTTAGACAGTGACAGTGCAGGGCCACTACGACGGTAAGGAAGTGACAGCGCAGGGCCACTACGACAGATAGGCAGTGACAGTGCACGGCCACTTCGACGGTAAGGAAGTGACAGTGCAGAGCCACTACGACGGTAAGGCAGTGACAGTGCAGGGCCACTACGACGGTAAGGCAGTGACATTGCAGGGCCACTACGACGGTTAGGCAGTGACAGTGCAGGGCCACTACGACAGATAGGCAGTAACAGTGCAGGGCCTCGACGCCGGTTAGGCAATGACAGTTTGGGGCTGAATGACAGCTAGGCAATGACAATGTCGGGCCACGACAACCCCGGGTTTATGTTGATTCGTAGTCACGACAACTATGGGGCTAGGAGGATTCAGTGTCAAGAGGCAGATCGGGCTTTGGAAATGTCTTGCCACGAAGAAGACATGGCTATGGCAATACCAGGTTACCAGGCTCCCGGAGCTTTGACAATGCCGGTACACGATAATACGATGGCAATGTGAGCAAAGTCGGCGGCAAGGCTGTTAAAATGCTGGGCTATGTCAATTGCAGGACTACAACAATCTGGGACCATGACGATAGCGGGTCTTTGATAAAATGCTGGCAACGACGACGGCGGGGATATAACAATGCGGGGCCAGAACGATAGCGGGTCTATGGTAAAATGCGGGCAACGACGACGGCGAGGAATAAAACAGTGTGGGGCCAGGACGATAGCGGGTGCATGATAAGATGCAGGCAACGATGACGGCGATGATATAACAATGTGCGGCTAAGTAGTTAGCGGGTCTATGACAAAATGCAAGCAACGACGACGGCTGAGATATAACAATGCGGGGCGAGGACGTCAGCAGGTCTATGGTAAAATGCAGGCAACGACGACGGCGTGGAATAAAACAATGTGGGGGCCAGGACGATAGCGCGTCTATGATAAAATGCAGGCAACGACGACGGCGGGGATATAACATTGCGGGGCCAGGACGATAGCGGGTCTATGATAAAATTCAGGCAACGACGACGGCGGTAATATAACAATGCAGGGCTAAAACGATAGCGGGTCTATGATAAAATGCAGGCAACGACGACGGCGAGGATATAACATTGCGGGGCCAGGACCATAGCGGGTCTATGAGAAAATGCGGGCAACGACGACGGCGGGTATGTAACAATGCGGGGCTAGGACGATATGGGGTGTATGATAAAATGCGGGCAACGACTACGGCGGGGATAAAACAATGCGGGGCCAGGACAATAGCGAGTGTACGATAAAATCCGGGCAACGACGACGGCGGGGATATAACAATGCGGGGCCAAGCCGATAGCGGGTCAATGATAAAATGCGGGGAACGACGACGGCGGGGATATAACAATGCAGGGCTAGGTCGATAGCGGGTCTATGATAAAATGCGGGCAACGACAACGGCGGGGATAAAACAATGCAGGGCAATGCAGGACAATAGTGAGTCTATGATAAAATGCGGGGAACGACGACGGCGGGGATATAAGAATGCAGGGCCAGGACGCTAGCGGGTCTATGATAAAATGCGGGCAACGACGACGGCGGGGATATAACAATGCGGGGCCAGGACGATAGCGGGTCTATGATAAAATGCGGGCAACGACGACGGCGGGGATATAACAATGCGGGGCCAGGACGATAGCGGGTCTATGATAAAATGCGGGCAACGACGACGGCGGGGATATAACAATGCGGGGCCAGGACGATAGCGGGTCTATGATAAAATGCAGGCAACGACGACGGCGGGGATATAACAATGCGGGGCCAGGACGATAGCGGGTCTATGATAAAATGCGGGCAACGACGACGGCGTGGAATAAAACAATGTGGGGCCAGGACGATAGAGGGCCTAGGATAAAATGCGATTAATGACGACAGCGGAGATAAAACAATGCGAGGCCAAGACAATAGTGGGTCTATGATAAAATTCGGGTAAATACGACGGCGGGGATAAAACAATGCGGGGCCAGGACGATAGCGGGTCTATGATAAAATGCCGGCAACGACGACGGCGTGGATAATATAACAATGTGGGGCTAGAACGACATCGGGACCATGGTAATGCTGGGTCATGACTGTGACAATGCGAAGGCAAGATGAAGGCGGGTTTTTGACAATCCAAAAAATGCTACGAAAGTGGCAGAGCTTTGGATTTCGGGCAACTACGATGCGCAGCTACGTCTAAATGTTTACAACGATAACAAATCATAATAGAACAACAACAATTAAAATACCTGCGGGTATCTTTGGACATTCTTCTTTCACAAGTTTCTTGACCTTGTCTAGGTCTAAATCTACAGAAGGTTCCTTAGCTAGGCTTTCTGACACGGCCGTCTCCGCAAAGTTGACGGCCCGCGGACATCCTGTTCTATACTCGTCATTGCAATTCAGTTGTATCTTGAAAACCCTATTAAAACAATGTCTTATTTTCTTTTTGATCTATCAAACAATAAAAAACGAGGAGAAGAGCATAGGAGAAATTGGAGATGATGATGACGATAATGGTGACTTTAATTCTGAAGATGTTGATAATTTTGATGATGGTGACGATGGTTACGATGGTGATGATGATAGGGATAATGACGATGACAACGTGAAGCAGTGCCAGTAGAAGTTGTTTGTAATAGTAATAGTAGTAGTAGTAGTAGTTGCAGTAATGCAATACAAATACATAGAGGTAATTTGTTTTTTTCGGTGAAAGATCGAAATTTATTTCATCGAGTGGACGCCATTGGTGCAGCCACTCGTGAAAATATTACCGATGATGTCCACGAGATGAAATAAATTTCGATCTTTCACCGAAAAAAGAATCAAATATTCTATCTATTTCATGCTTTTGACCCTTTCTGGGAGGGGCTTTATCAAAATTTTTTCCGTTATTCCCCGTGGCGTACCCCTCCCGCATAGCAACGCATTACAATATTACGTCAAGCGCGAGAAATGTAAGGTAAATGACGTCATATTTCCATCTCGTTGCGATGCACGCGCAATTAACCTAGGCAACAAGAACATGAAAAGCATGAAATAAATCGATTTATTCCTTTATGGGCCTCTTTTTACCAAACATTCTTAAAAAAACGTCCAAGTCTAATTCTAAGGTGTGAGACTTACGCAAGTTTTAGATCTACTTAACAACCGTTTGGTTTAGTCAATCAAAATATGCGTCATATTCTAAATTCCTAACATTCTTAAGAATTAGAAGACGTATGTAATTCAGACTTCTGGGTGCGGACACTTCATTTCAAAACTGCAGCACACGAATTTCAAACATCTTCTTTATATCTGGCATTCGGACATTAAGTGTCGTCTCGGATCAACCAAAGACGGCACTTTACGACTAAGTTAGAATTTGTGCTACAGTAGACTTGCGCAAAACAGGAAATTACATAAAACGGAAAGTATCGTTGCGTATCACCCTGAGCGGCCTGCACAGGCTAATCCGAGACTACACTTTAGGCAGATGTCCCAATGTTCCCCATCACGTGTTGCAGGTCGACCATTATGGATCATTAAGATATGGGTTACAGAGTAACTCTATACCAAACGACAAAATTTAGACAAGTCCAGTTTCAAAGTATTCGCAGATTACAATGTAATTGTGACTCAGATAATTGAATTTGGGAAGGAAATAAAACATTGTGAGAAAAATGAGAAAATGCTGGATACGAGCATTTTCTACTTTTTCCTAAAATATTTTTGAAAGGCGCTTACTTCAGGGTTGTTATTTTCGTGATTTTATGGTAGATCTATATCACAGCAATATTTTGAGGATGTTGAATTAATATCTTGCAAAACACAAAACATTGACGTAAAGCTAAAAAACTTACGTGCACAGGTTAAACACTGCAGCTGGCAGAATTGAAAACGGGGTTGAATTACCGCTGGGCTGGGCTTCGGGAACACGACTTAATTTTGTGACGTTCTGTGTACAGACGTTAAAGCCGGGACATGGGCTTGCACCTGATGTCAAACAAAAAGATATAAAATAAAACAAACTGAACCATGTTCTTTATATAGGTGTTTTAGGTTTTATTATCATACTGCAAAGAAATTTCTCGTGATTTGATTGCTTAACATGTCGGGAATATCTATTATGTACCCTGGCAAAAGCCACGTATAACTAGTTTCCCTTTTGAGTGACCCGTAAACATCACTACACGTGCAACACAACATCCAAAATGGCGGCGTCGATCGATCACCAGACTGCACTTTTATTCACCAAACTGCACGTTTCGTGACGTAATTTCCCAGTGACGTCAGTTTTCATTGAATTTGGGCATTCAGAAGGGGATTTCTAACTCGTTAGGATTCTCGATTCGTGAGACTACAAAACAGGAAAATCTCGCTTAATACGCTTTGAAAAGGTTTAACTTTGCAGTATAATAAATTCGTTGTACGGTCAGGTGACAGGGGACTTGGAAACTTGTTCACGGCTGTTGTGAATGGTGTCGCCACCTTGCCTTCGGCTCGGGGTGACATGACTAACCACAGCCGTGAACAAGTTTCCAGGTCCCCTGCCACCTGACCGTACAACTAATAATGTATCTGCTGGAAGTATCAATCCATGTCAGCCTGTGCAGTCCGAGCAGGTGTAATGCAGAGAAATAATCATCCCCTATACAAAATGACCCATGGGTCATTTCTCTACGTAGAATAATGACAAGGGTTATGTGAAATGACTTCTGGGGGTCATTTCTCTATGTAGAATAATGACCTAGGTCATTTTGTATTACGGTGCATTACACCGGCAACTCAGTAATTCACGAGCATAGTTGAAATTAACCCATTACCATCTAGTTTTGACGCCCCTGAGAAAGAAGCCTTTTGAAAACACTATGGGAAAAGGAGATAATGCTGGTAACCAGCATTTTCTCCTTTTCCCACAGTGTTTTCTACCCTTCCCAGAACAAATTTCTATTTTTTAGTCACCTTTATTTTGTCGTCTGCAAATGCTTTCATTTTGGACCGGTCTAAAATTTTCTCGTGTGGTAAAGAGTTAACTATTCGCTGGTGCACTTTCCGGCTCGGTCAAGTTCTCTCTGAAGAATAATGGCCATCGCTGTGAAATGATATAGAGGATATTCGTTTTTTTCGGTGAAAGATCGAAATTTATTTCATCGAGTGGACACCATCGTAATATTTTCACGAGTGGCGCAGCCACGAGTGAAAATATTACCGATGGTGTTCACGAGATGAAATAAATTTCGATCTTTCACCGAAAAAAAAAACAAATATTCTATTTATTTCATGCTTTTTATCCTTTCTGGGAGGAGCTTTATCAAAATTCAGTACAGTTCTTTTCCCTTATTCCCCGTGGCGTACCCCTCCCGCATAGCAACGTTACGTCATGCGCGAGAAATGTAAGGTATATGACGTCATATTTCCCATCTGGTTGTTAGGCACGCGCAATTTACCTAGGCAACAAGAACGTGAAAATCGGTATTTTCACTGGTGGTACCAGTGTAAAATCGAAAAATATTTCCACTGCTATTTCTCGATATCCTACCGGAAAGCATGAAATAAATATTTCTCTTTCACTACAATCAACCTACTATCAAAACTAGACGCCCTTTAGGGCCTGTATAATTGCTCTATTTGCAGTGGCTTTTTTTAAAAAAAATTTAGCATACATCATTATGCAGACATGGTGAATTGATAGAAAATAGTGAAAATATAGAAGTATCATTTCTCAAAACCAACTGCTCAGAATTTAACCAAATTTGATAAAGTTTCAGTACTCATTGTATTAACCCTTTCCTAAACAAGCCCTGGTTTTTATGTGTCTGCAGTAAAAGTATTTTGAAAACACTGTGGGAAAAGGAGAAATTGCTCGTAACGAGCAATTTCTCCTTTTCCCACAGTGTTTTCAATCCTTTTTGAGAACTTTCTGGCATTTTCTCCAAATCTAAAATTATCGTCTGCCAACTCTTTTGGTTTGGAAAAGTCCAAAATTTGTCGTTTGGAAAAGGGTTAACCCTTTCCCAAACGACAAACTTTTGGACTAGACCAAATTGAAAGCATTTGCAGACGACAATTCAGTTCTTGCTAAAAAGATGATTTCTGTCTATGATAGGGTAGAAAACATTGTGGGAAAAGGAGAAAATGTTGGTTACCAGCATTTTCTCCTTTTCCCACAATGTTTTCAAAAGGCTACTATTCCAGACCCGTAAAAACCAGGGATTGTTTAGGAAAGGGTTAAACAACCTCTGCAAATGTCGAATAAATGTGACCAATAATGTGGACTGTGTTGTGTCAACAGGACTAGATATCAAATGGCTACTTTTTCTAAACTGACTAATAGATTTTCTTCATTTTTCATGGGTTCAACCCCTTTATAATGAAAATAAACATTGCAAGTTTCAAAAGAATTGGATAAAAGATGTGTACTCTGACGAGTAAACAAGAATGTCAAATTTCAATTTTAAATGGCTACTTTTCCCTTATCGATTGTCAGATTTTTTTTTAAAATCGATTGGGTCCAAGCTATAAATGGAATAAGGAAATTGTCAAGTTTCACCAAACCCCTACCACAAAATGCAGACTTTATCACGTAAAGAAGTAAAAGACTAACGGACGGACGGATGGACGAAGGAAAAAACCCATGACGGAAGCTCTGATACCTTACAGCCAGTAGCGCTAAAAAGGAAAACCAATCAACTAACCAGCAAACCAAATGAACAAATCTACAAACCTGGTGACCCCTCACAATTTCTATGGTACTCGTCTAGGAGAGGTTTTAATGTTTCGAAGGGACCCCCTTTTGCTGAATATTCTGGACATCGCTGTAATAGGTCCTTAAAGCAAGTCATGTGCCTTTTGACATCGTCCCTGGGTGAACACCAAATCATTAATAACTCTTACAAACGGTCCCGCATCTTTAACGACCCAAATATGGAAATCTTTTGAAAACATTGGGGAAAAAGAAGAAAAAAATGCGCCAAGCCACGTTTCACCCTTTTTCGACAATTTTTCTAACATGTCAAAGACAAATATCCTCACTTGACGCACATTTAATTGTCGTCTGCAAATGCTGTGAAATTGCTTTTTAACTTGTGGTTTGGTTCAATCGTAATTTTTACCAAGCATATCCGTGTTTAAACGACTCTGAGAAAAATGGCTATTGAAAACATTGTGGAAAAATAGACAAATACTGGTGACCGGCATTTTCCCCTTTTTCTACAGCTTTTTATATTTTACTTAAGACAAAATCTTGACCTGCCGAACTCTTAATTTGTTGTCTGCAGATGCTTTCAATTTGTGAAAGTATAGACAAAAATCTTCTTGTGTTTAATGACCTATTAACAAATGTTCGCACGCATCTAACTGTGCATGTGTCTTTTTCGTGGATATTGAATAAAAAAGTCACCTATATATTTCTTTCACATAATGGTTATACTATTGGTGCACTGAAGCAAGTAACACTTTCTTCGGGTACAGTATTGGTGAATAGAAAAAAAAAAGATCTTTGAATTGTTACCGGGAAATATTTAAAATGTTGCTGACAGGCTGTTACACACCAGGACAAGGGCAAAAAGGCAGGAAATTTAAAGCTGTGTAAGTATAGCTGTTTCCACTTTGAAAATTATTGTTGAAAAAGGAGAAATCACTCCTCCAGAGCAATTTCTTCTTTTCCCACTATGGCTGCTGAGCTTTTATCCCTAATCTTTCCCTTGAACAAGCTACTTCAACAGTGATCTTCAACCCTGTTTTCTGACGTAATAAGCACGGATAGGTGTTTTTTTCATATTTTTTCTTATTGTTTAGAATCATAAATTCTACAAGTGTGGAAATCTTAAGAAAAATCTGTCCATTAGAAAGAATGCATTTATTTAACCCTTTCCCAAACGGCAAAATCTGGACCAGACCAAATTGAAAGCATTTTGCATATGACGAATTAACAGTTGCTAAAAAGATGATTTTTCTATATGATAGGGTAGAAAACATTGTGGGAAAAGGAGAAAATGCTGGTTACCAGCATTTTCTCCTTTTCCCACAATGTTTTCAAAAGGCTTCTATTCCTGACCCGTAAAAACCAGGGATTGTTTGGGAAAGGGTTAAAGTTAACTCTTCATTCGGCCCAATTATTTGCCTTTTTACCCCCGAGTGATCCATATATAAAACATGCATATTTGTACATTTACCGTGCTCAAAACCAGGCTTTTAACTATATTTTTTTGTGCAAAATTCTATGAATTTTTATTCATTAGGATTTTGTACATTTGTATATTTTCTCTGTAATGTTCCTGTTTAATTGACTATGAAAGAAAGGTGCAGGCATGGTGACCGATTTTTTAATGTGAATTCCCAGAGACATGATAAGCTTTGTATGTGCAAAGTTTTAAAAAGAAGAGGGCCATGATGGCCCTAAATCGCTCCAGTGGCTAATATGTAATAACGCTACAAGCCAAACATTACAATCCTTGGGCAATTTGTTTCGAACTTGAAGACTTACAAATCCTACGAGAAAAGTTATGACCCCGAGCAAAGCCATTTTTGACCACAAAGCTATAATTACTTGAATCTTGGTGGAGGTCAACAAGATGAAGCCCCCATGTCAAATAATACAGGTCTAGAATGTGTGGTTTATAAGAAGATTTTCAACATTTCCTAATAAAAGGCCCTGTGAAGCATGAGACTCATGAGCCAGAGATAAATTTAGTAGTCATAGGTTTTATTATGGTAAGTGCGTAACACAAGGATTTATAAAGTTTGCACTACAAAAGCCCATGTAAAACTTGTGACCCCTGGTGTGGGGACAAACTTACCCCAATACTATCATTTGTGCCCTCTTGGTAGGTGCCAATTAGATTAAGGTACATGCAAAATTTGGTAGTCCTAGGCCTTATTGTTAGGTTCAAAAGTAGATTTTGAAAGTTTTCCCAATGTAAGCCCTTGTAAAACTTGTGACCCCCCGGGACAGGGCCAAATTTGACCCCAAGGCTATAATTTGGGCGCCTTTGGTATACACCAACTAGATACAGCCACATGCCAAATTTGGTAGCCCTAGGTCTTATGGCTAGGTACTCTATAAGTCCGTATAAAACTTGTGACCCCCGGGGCTGGGCCAAATTTGCAACCAGGACTATAACTTGGGCACTCTTGGTAGACGACCAATTGATAAAGGCAGACGGCCAATTGATAAAGGTACATGCCAAATTTTGGTAGCCCTAGGCCCTATAGCTGGGTACCAAAAGATTTTAAAGTTTTAGCTATGTAAGCCGATATAAAACTTATGACTCCAGGTGCGGGGCCAATTTTGAACCCAGGGTTATTATTTGAAGGAACTTGGTAGAGGTCCACTAGATATAGCTACATGCTAAATTTGGTAACCCTAGGCCTTACGGTTTCAGACAAGAAGATTTTCAAAGATTTTCAATATTTTTCTGTTTTATTGCCATGGTAACCAGAGTTTTTTAAGGATCAAATTCTTTCAAGAAATTTTGAAGAGGACCGTGACAATATCATTTCTGTAAAGTTTCATCGAAATTTGATGGGTAGTATCAGAGAAGACGATGCTTGAAATAAAAGTTAACGCACGCACGCATGGACGCACGTACGCACGTACGCACGCAAGGAGGACCCCAGGCCATGAAGGACGCACCTACGCACGCAAGACGGACACCAGGTCATGACACAAACCTGCTGACCTTTGGCCAGTGGAGCTAAAAATCTGTCCCTTAGAAAAAATTGCCGTATACGTCGTTAATCACACTATCACGAATTCTAACGTCCATGAGGAAGGAAAGAAGACCTTTATAAACTTTGCAGGAAAAGGGGAAAATGCTGGTAACCCCAATATTTTCCACTATTTTAGTGGCAATTTCTAAAATTTCTTCATTTGTCGTCTGCAAAAATTAATGTTTTTTTTCTTTTAAATTTGAACAGAATCTACATTTTTGTCATTTGGCTAAGAGCTTACATATCATCCTAAGCAGACGACTCTTATTCGTCTTGTAGCTGATTACTGTTGAATATTGTGGCAGATGGATCATTGACGGAGAACAGAATCATGCAGTTGAGTTGTGGGAGGTTTAAATGTCCTTTTTGCCCTCTCATGTTTTATTGCCCTGGCTACCAGATTTTTTCTCTCTATAAGTTTTGTTTCTCTCAGAAATTTTGGCAAAACATAAAACAGGATCACGTTATGAGATTTTTTGTAAAAATGGCTGGATATTTTTTTTCTCCAGAAAACAAGATGTTTGAAAGATTAATGTACAGAGGAATGCTCGGCGGGCACGGAGGCATACATAAGCTCGATTGAGATCTTATAGTAGTATAACTGAAACCATTTTGGTCTACAACACGGGAAAACAGGCATTCGCATATTTGTGTAAAGTGTCGTCTAGAATCAGTCTGCGCAGTCCGCGCTGGCTCATTCGAAACGACACTTTCTGTGTTTATGTAATTGTCTGATTGGTGCAAGTCTACTGAAAAACAAAATTTGATGTTGGTTGATCGGTTGTATTGGGGTTTATAACAGCTAAGGTCATATCATGAATGACGTAATTAAGGTGTTAAAGATAAACGGTACTCGTCCTAATGTTCCGTGGAATGATTCAGGAAATGACGTCATTGAGGTGTGACAGGTATACGGTACTCATCCTATTGCTCGTAGTATGACTCAGAAAATGACGTCATTAAGGTGTGACCGGTAAACGTACTCGCCCTTTACTGCCGTAGTATTCCTCAGGAGAAGACGTCATCGGTTTTTTTCGATGACTTATCACCGCAGGTGGTATGGTGCTCCATGGCACCATAGCACCAATAGTTTTCTGAAAAACCTCGCACATTAATTTATTATATTTCATGTGTCTATTTTTATAAATGTTATGGGTAAATTTAAGCTGGGGAATTATTTCAGCGTCACAGTGAATATTTTCCTCCTGCCGAAAATCTGGAACTACTTTTTTGAAAATATCGGTTATCCGGTTGATTGACTTGAGATCACTAGTTTTAACAGTGGTATTCGTTTACAAAATAATCAGAGGAAATATAATGTATAATTTATTTCATCAGCTTGTGGTTAATATGGGGAAATATTTGCCTCAAAAGGGAAAGGTCCTCGAAAATAACTCGTGCCTTACGACACTCGTTATTTTCGCATACCTTTCCCTTTTTCGTCAAATATTTCCCAATATTAACCACAAGCTGATGAAATAAACTCTATTACTTACTTGCAAACTGATAAAGGATCTTCAGGGTCCATAGCCTGCATAGACACCATTAAGCCTTGCATACATTTTGTCACGACAGATCCAGTAAGCTCTGATTTACAATCGGCCCTTGTTTCCAAAACGAGGCCACACAGCCCTGAAAACCGAATACAGATTTAAATGTGAGAAAAGTCTCCCCACTAACAGTAAAGGGGCGGTTCAGATTTAAATGAGAAAACAACAAAATATTGAGGCATAACATCAATGGCACAGCAAATCAATTGTGTCTAAAAAAGAGGGCACTTCTCAGCATTTTAAATTGAGAAAGTAAGATTTTGCAGAATTCAGTGAGAAACAATCCTTAGAATGCAACTTAAAACTTAAAAAAAGAGAACCAATAATGCGGGTATAAGTCACAAACATAGCTATGCTTCCCCAGAATTTAACCCTTTCCCAAACGACAAACTTTTGGCCTAGACCAAATTGAAAGCATTTGCAGATGACAATTCAACTCTTGCTGAAAAGATGATTTCTGTCCATGATAGGGTAGAAAACATTGTGGGAAAAGGAGAAAATGCTGGTTACCAGCATTTTCTCCTTTTCCCACAATGTTTTTAAAAGACTACTATTCCAGGCTCGTAAAAACCAGGGAATTTGGGAAAGGGTTAACATACATGTAATTTCAAATGGAGCTATGTTCAAAAGCAGTTATTATTCGAGAAACAACAGAAGAAAATTCCGGATAATTTACCGAAAAGCTTGAAATGGATTGGCACATTCCATAAACAAATCATCAATATTATGACATACTTAACTTTGACAACTTTAGGCAAAATGGTTTCGAACAAAACGAATTTTAAAGATATAGTTTTCTCCATAACAGTCCGTGTGAAAGTTGTGACCCAAAAACAAAGCTTTTTCTTTTACCAGAGAGCTATAATTACTTGAATCCTGGTAGAGATCATCAGGTCAAGTTTGATGGCTCTAGGCCTAATATAGTTTTTGACAAGAAGACTTTCAATATTTTTTTTGTTGTTGTCATGGCAACAAGAGTTTTCGAATTCTTTTTAAATTTTCTAAAAAAAGGACTATGATAGAATCATGTCTCTGACGTTTGGTCAAAATTAGATGGGTCATTATTTTATCTAAACCTTTCTAAATACATTTCCGTTGATCAATAATTTGTAAATTCAATCTTTAACGTTGTACATCAATTTCGTCTGCAGTTTTCACCGGTAATTTGATATATGTGGTTGTTGTTGTCGTTAATAATCTATGCATGGGTGCCGCCATGTTTAACATCAGGGTCCGTATTTACCAACCTCTCTTAAGAACATTCCCAGTCTTATTCTTCAGTGTCATTTTGAAAGTAACAGAACTTCTGATTGGCTAAACCAGTTGGTTTAGCCAATCAGAAGTTCTGTTACTTTCAGAGTTAGAAAATCTTGAAGAACAAGACAAAGAATGCCCTTAAGAATGGTTGGCGAATAAGGACCCAGAACATCAGATTCTAAGCCTGCATGATACGGACGAGGTTAGATGTAGTCACGGAATCTGCCGAATTTTGGCGACTGTTAATGTGGCGCCGCATGAGCGGCGGCACTATATTTTTATTCTCTTTTGAAAACTACTTATGAGGGCAGCCATATTGTTTACTCGACTTCCATTCATTTCGTAACTAGGTCAATTTGTGCTCACACCATTTCCTACAATTTTGGTCATCATTTCGTACCCACCTATATTTGGCAAAATTGCATTTTTTGTCATCTCGTGCTTACTTAGAACATTTTGTATGACTTTGGTCATTTCATACCCAGTTTTTAATATCAATTTGGTAATAGTATTTTCTTGTGTTGTTTGCCGAATGACAACTACTTTTGCACCTAGCTTCAATTGAAATTCAGTTAAATTTAGCCGAAGAATGGCATTGATTTTGTAGTAACATTTTTCTTTTTCTTTTTTTTTTGTTCTAAGTTGCAATCTAAAGAATGTTAAGGACTTCTCACTTCATTTTCACCGAGTTCTGCATATATATACTTTGGTCAATTTGAAACGCTGTAACGTGCTTTATTTCAGAAACAACTGATTTGCGCGCCATTGATGTTTTGCAACAATATTTTCTTGTTGTCTTAATATTTTACCGTAAAACAAAACTTTAGACTTTAGAGAAAGTTTACTGACAACGATCGAAATGTTTTTTTTTTTCTTCAAATAGTATTTTTTGTCCCTGTATAGATAGATACACAGTATGGTGTGAAAAGGAGAAAAAGCTGGTTACACGCATTTTCTCCTTTTCCAACAATGCTCTCAAAAGACTTCTTTCTTAGCGTCGTTAGATCGCAGGATTGTGTGGTAAAGTGTTAAAGATGAAACACTTGCCCACAAGCTACTTTTTTTCTCGCAATCTCGACGTAGAATTTTAGATGATTAATCCTTTTCCAAACAAGCCCTGGTTTTTACGTGTCTGCAGTAAAACTCTTTTGAAAACACTGTTGGAAAAGGAGAAATTGCTCGTTACGAGCAATTTCTCCTTTTCCAACAGTGTTTTCTACCCTTTTTGAGAAGTTTCTGCCATTTTCTCAAAATCAAAAATTGTCGTCTGCAAACTCTATCGGTTTGGAAGAGTCCAAAATTTGTCGTTTGGGAAAGGGTTGAGACCACTTATCATTTTGATAAGTTTTTCGAGCCTGTTGTAGGCTGACATTTCAATGACCCAAGCCTTTGAGTTACAAAATATCCTGTTGAATTAGGCCAAGAACCCTTAAAGTTATCCCCTAACCCTTTACTCCATAGGGCATTTCTATGGTATCTCTAATTGAGGCTAAATAACAGCAAGGATGAAGCCGTTTTTATGGGTATATGATACCTTTTGATAGTATAGAAAACATTGTGACAAAAGGTGAAATTGCTCGTCACGAGCAATTTCACCTTTGGCCACAATGTTTTCCAAAGGCTCCTACAAGCAATACGTAGAAATGAGTATCTATGGAGTGAAGGGTTAACCGGGGTCTTTATAAGTCAAAGAAAAAAAAACTCTGCAAAAAAAGGGTGAGAAAAGAAGAAAATGCTATAGTCATCATGCTCGCCTGTTCACGTAATGTTTTAAACCTTTTTGAAGACAAATCAGGTCATTTTAGTTACGTCTGCGAATGTTTTTAAGTTGGATAAGTCGAAATTTGTATCGTTTGGTAAAAAAGTGAATTCTACCCCAGACGACAATATCATTGGCTTTTTAAATTTGAAAACACTAACAGACGACAAATTAATTTAAATTAGATCATTGACACAGTCTTTTAACTCATTACCAAACGACAATATTTTAGGCTTGCCCAAATCGAAAGCATTTGCATACGACAAAATAAAAATGACTGAAAATTTGAAGTTTGTTTTGTAAAGGATAGAAAACATTGTGGGAAAAGGAGAAAATGCTGGTTACCAGCGTTTTCTCCTTTTCCCACAGTGTTTTCTAAAGGCTTCTTTCTCAGGGTCGTCAAAAGTAGGGATTGTGTGGTAATGGGTTGAATGACAAATGTTGGAAAAAAAGGGAAAACCCAGTAGATCTAATCTCTCCTTTTCCCTCAATGTTACTAACAGTTACAATTGTTTGGTAAAGAGCAACTCCTTTCCCTAGAGATCCAGAGTTTACACAACTCTGAGAGTCAAACCTTTCGAAAACATTGTGGGAATGGGAAAAGATGGTAACCGGCATTATGTTCCTTTCCGACGGCGGATCTAACCCTGATATAATTCCTGTTATTCTGACTGCATTTAACCTTTTAACCGAACTACAAAATGTTGAACCTAAAATCTGCAAGCGTAAATTTAAACGCTTGCAGATCATAAATTCAATGCAGCCAGAATGGATTTAAGTAATTTTTAAATGGTAAAACCATGGCAGGAAACGAAGAAAATGCTGGTAGCAAGTATTTTCTTCTGTATCCACAAAATTTTCAAAGGCCTGTATGCGAAAAGATTAATTTTCCGTAGACGAATGCTGTTATTTCGGACTACTTTGCCAAACGACAAAATATTTCAACTACCTCAAATTTAAAGCATTTGCAGACAACAAATTAAATGTAGGCCTAACTCAAAGATTGAAATTTGAACTGGGAATGGTAGAAAATATTGTGGGAAAAGGAGAAAATGCTGGTTACCAGCATTTTCTCCTTTCCCTGCAATGTTTCCAAACGCTTTTTTTCTTAGAGTCGTTGAAAGCTGGGGTAGTGTGGTAAAGAGTTAACACTTAATTACCGCAATAACATCCGTAACTTTCGTTTCCGGTCTCGTTCTGGTAACTTGAAATACGATATTCTCGCCCTGATGAAACAAATAATTTCTATCATAATTTCTCACGCCCGACGTAATCATTCGTGAAAAGCTCAGCACAATTTTAAAAAAACACGAATACGAGAAAACGCGGGGATTAAAAAAAGTTTAACAAACACATTCATGCATACAATGCAGGTTTTAACTACCCCTAGAGACTTTTCAGTAGTAACAGAAAGCCGCTTTCGGATACAGATCACTTTCTCATATACAAGATATTTTCACTGTATATGCTTTTTACAAAAATGATAAAAACACAAAAAAAGGCTTATCTAACGCTGCTTTTATACTTGTTTTGCTTCCAGGCCTCTTTCTGTCTGTCTCTCCGTCTGTATCTGACCTTTCTCTCTCTCTCTCTCTCTCTCTCTCTCTCTCTCTCTCTCTCCGTGTCGGAGCTTTTTTTTTAAATCCCACACTGTAGGTATGTATAATTGTATTATTGAAAGAATGTAAGAGACAGACAAACCCGAACATAGGCGTAGGAACAGGGTGTGGCGGGGGGAGGCAGAAAGCGGGGGGGAGGGGGGGGGGGCAATAATTTGGAAGTTTTTTTCCCCCTTTTTCAATGCAGTAAAATGTAAAAGCAAGAACAATTATGGTTATACGATTGAAATCTTTATATGACGAGATAACTTCAGTCTCGTCTATAATGGACAAGTGCAGCTGATAAATGAAAGCTTTTTAAACAACGAAATGAATACACTATATTGTGACAAAAGGACACAATTGTTGTTCACTGTAATATCTCGTTTTCGGGTGTGGTTTTCAACAGTCGTCCTTAACAAAGTAGGAAAAGGACAGTTCTGCTTGATAAATGGAAAATAGTCTATGACAAGTGTCCAAAATTTAAATCGGAAAATAATAGTTTGCAGTATTTCCGCCCGCATATCCGAGTATAGGACGCAATAAGGTTAAAGGTGGCCCTTCAGAATTTGGGACGAAAATTTTACAAAAATATCACTCTTATACTCCCAAGCCTTATAATTGTCATTTATAAAACCCCAGTAATCGAAAACCATCAGACAACAAGAGAAATTAGAGATTTACTACGACACAGGTCGACATCGACGGAAAACACGTTCTATTTTTACATGAAAGCTCGCTCCTTTACCTACCGGAAATACACTGACGAAGGTTCATATGTAGCGTCCGAAGAAGATTTTATAAACAATAATTACATGTTTGTTATGTACTGGAAGTAAACAAGCAATTTCGTTGAAATGATATCCCCCGCCGAAAAAGACCTTTTTTGATACAAACGCCGGTATAAGAGGTATTGTGTTTTGCATGTACATGTGGCCTTTTTGATATTGGTCCATGAAGAAATTATACATTAAGCTCCCTTGTTCCATGGCACAGGATTTCATTACATAAAAAAATATAAAAGAGGTCCATAACAGGATTATATATTAAGTACCCTTTTTGCAGAAGTCGGCATTTCATAAAATGAAAACAAATAAAAGAAATATACATAAAACCCCCTTTTTAATTCCATGACATGTCATATCATATATGTGGGAAAAAAAACGTGTAAAGGACTATCCAATGGAAAACATGCATGGAGTTTCATCAATTTTTGTCAAGAACTTTAGAAGATACCCCTCGCACAATATAAGCCGCCACACAGTTGCCATTTCAAGCAGGTAGCTAGAGACTAAAGTGTTGAAATTTGTAGCACCTGCCTGGGTAGCTGAATGGATGGATATATGGTATTACTTGTGATCTAAAAGGTTTACGAACAGACTGATGCATGGAGAGACGAATGCACAGTTGACTCATTGGTCACTGGCTTTGATCAAGCAATAAAAATATGAAGTTCTATGAAAATATGTCCAAAAGTTGGAGATATACTGATAAAAAATTAAATTTGACATGAAGTCCCCTTTTCCATAATACAGTGATAAATTACAAAACCCTGACAACATGTGCTAGGTTGCATGATCTGTGAAAATCTCATCCAAATCTGTTGAGATATGTCCAGTAATTGAAGAGATTCTGGTGAAAAAAAATTAAATTATAACATGAAGTCCCCTTATTCCATGATGCAACTACAATTCCCGAAACCTTCACAATTTGCCATAGGTCACATTATAATGTGAAAATTCCATCCAAGTCTGCCAAGATATGTGGGAGGCGTTGTGTTAGGTCACATGATAGTGAAAAAATTCCATTCAAATCTGCCAAGAAATGTGGGAGGAGTTGTCTTCACAAGAAATAGAATGAAATAAAACAGCCCCCTTTTTTCATAACGCAGCTACAAATCGCGAAACCTTGAGAATATGCGATAGGTCAGATGATGAGAAACATTATGTGAATTGTTTTTTTCATTTCTGTCAAGAAATATGGGACGAGTTGCATTCACAAGAAATAAAATGAAATAAAACATGAAGCCCCCTTTTTTCATGACGCAGCTACAAATCGTAAAATGTTGACAAAATGCGATAGGTCACATGACAAGAAATATTCTGTCAAAATTCTATCCAATTCCGTCAATAAATGTGGAAGGAGTTGTCTTCACAAGAAATGGAATGAAACATAACATGAAACCCCCTTTTTCCATGACACGTTATTACAAAAACAAGGGCAAATAACTGTGGTGTTGCACAGTCAATGTAGGTGAAAGGACGGACGGACGGACGGACAACGCTAAAACTCTATCCCTCCGCCTACGGCGGGGATAATAATGGGTACAAGTCTGTCTGTCTGTCTGCTCTGCTTTGCACCTTTGCCCTTTACCAAAAGATGACGATTCTCAGCGTTAAAATCTATGAAAACATAGACGGAAAAGGAGAACATTTAAGCACGCAGCATTTTCTCCTTTTCCCAAAATGTTCATACCTTTTAAAAGAAAAATCGCATCGTTCAGCTTCACCTAAAGTTTTCACTCTACACCGGTCTAGAATTTAGTCGTCTAGTAAAAAGTAAACAGACAGAAATAATGGTAGGACATGCATGTCAAAGGACCAATTTACCTCAAGATTCCTTTGGTTGTTAGACATAATTATACTGCAAAGAAATTTCTCGAGATCTGATTGGTTAACATGCCGGGAACATATATATCATGTACCCTGGCAAAAAACACGTAAAACCAATTTCCCTTTTGAGTGCCCCATAAACATCACTACACGTGCAACACAACATCCAAAATGGCGGCGTCGATCGATCACCAAACTGCACATTTATGCACCAAACTGCACGTTTTTTTTTGTGACGTCAGTTTCCAGTGACGTCAGTTTTAATTGAATTGGGGCACTCAGAAGGGATTTTCCATTTTGTCAGCATTCTCGATTCGTGAGATTATAAAACAGGAAAATTTCACTTAACACGCTTTGAAAGGGTAAAACTTTGCTGCATAATAAATTTGTTGTACGGTCAGGTGGCAGGGGACTTGGAAACTTGTTCACAGCTGTGGTTAATCATGTCGGCTGTGGTTAATCATGTCGCCCCGAGCCTCTTCGTCTCGGGGCGATATGGTTCACCACAGCCGTGAACAAGTTTCCAAGTCCACTGCAGCCTGACCGTACAAGTAATGATGTAGATTTTGTGAATCCATAAATAGGTGATGACTAAGTAAATTGGATCACGAAGCTGCATAAACCCCTTTTTGTCAGAGCATAGATCAAATGTAAAACGTCAAATATGGTCGGTTTGTCCTTTCAGCAAGTGATGACAGTAATTTTCATCGACATTTTAGCCCTTTTCCTTCATCGCTAAACGCTGTACAGTATTGTTCACCAAAGTGTTGAGAAAAAAAGTCAATCTGCTTCAGTCTGATCTTTGTCGAATTTTCTGACAAAGATCAGCCTTCTTCAATCTGATCTTGTTCTACACTCTGTCCGATCTTTTTCTATACTTTTTTTCTCTTATTTCGGTATTTCAGGTTACTTAAATCCGGCGTTTTAACAGCCTTGTGGAAAATACGCCTTTGAAAACATTACAGAAAAAAGAAGAAAATGTCGGTCCCACCCCTCGAAAACTGTAGAAAGAAATAACCAACAGTATTTCGCATTTTTCACAATGTTTTCAACACTTTCAAAGATCTAAGCCACCATCATTTGAGAGAATGTCTAATTTGCCGACTACGTATGCTTTCAGTATGGTCGAGACAAACATTCAGTCACTTAGTAAACAGTAGACTATTATCAAACTAGATGTACAACAAGCTAAACTCGACCACATTCATAGCGTATTATACATGAAATTTAGATGATTTCTTTACTCGATATGACAGAAAACATCGTGGGTAAAGGAGAAAATGCTGAAGCAGCATTTTCTCCTTTTCCCACAATGTTTTCAAAAGCTTTCTTTTTTAGAGTCATTGAACAAGTGGTTTTATTGTAATGGGATAATGATTAATCTGAGGTTTAAAAAAGCAGTCTGAAGCTTTTTTTGTTGACAAACGTGTTGAAGTTTTATTGGACCGGTTCCCGTTTTCAATTGCCTAGTGTTTATAAAGTTGGTTATGTACACGTGAAAGAGGAACCCAGTCTGGTTTGGTCTTTTTGTATGCAACCTGATATGAGAACTCTCATTTTTCCCGAAATTGTGACCATGGCAACGCACGAAATGTATGTTATCTCGAATACAAGTCATGAAGAAGTAGAAGTCTGATAAGAACAGTTGCAGACATTTTCTTGAGTGAAATGATTCGATCTGCCCCTCGTTAATATAAATTACATGTAAAGCATTATGTAGGCTAATTATATAAACCATTTTTAGACAAACATTATATATTAGCCAACGATTGCAAACTCTGACTTTTTGGCGCGTATTCAGATTTCTATTATCAAATTAAACGGCAATAGCGTTTTCTCTTTTCTTTCTGTTTAGAGCGGCAAAAGGTGGTTAATCACCATTAATTAAAATAGAGAGAAAAATGTTGGCCAAGAATATTAGTGGGATACCTAGCCATTAACCCATTACCACACAATCCCTACTTTTGACGCCCCTGAGAAAGAAGCCATTAGAAAACATTGTGGGAAAAGGAGAAAATGCTGGTAACCAGCATTTTCTCCTTTTCCCACAATGTTTTCTACCCTTTACTAAACAAATTTCCAGTTTCTTTTATTTTGTCGTCTGCAAATGCTTTCGATTTAGACAAGCCTAAATTTAGCTTCAGAATTAACACATGATCATCAACGCAAACTGATTCTGATGGATGATTTTCAAATGAGTATGGTGACGTCATATTTGACATAAGTCAAAAATATATATATTATGGACTTGTTAGTTGCTAAACGACCACCCCGTGATTCAAACGTTAAAATTGCTCACTTTTACCGATTGATAGATTGATTGATTGATTGATGTTTAACACTACTTGCAACATTATTTCATTTGGAACTGACAGCTCATATATTTATAGCATTTCTTTGGTTTCACTAGTAGGCCTACTAGGCTAGGCTTTGAAGTATTCCTATAACTTGTGTAGCCTATTAGTCTCTGATAAGTGTAATATAAAAGCTTAAATTGAAAGTTTTTTTTTTAAAGGCACCTTTAACTTCTTGGCAGAGAGGGCTCGTACTAAGGATAAATCAAAGCGTTGAGAACGCTGAAGTGGTATTTGTCAAGGAAATCCATTGCGTGGAATAAATAGTTTGAAAGAAAAAGAGACATATTGTTCAAATATTGGCTTAAAAGCAAATGAATACCTTTTCGCTTGAAGGGAGGGTACTCATGTACCTTAAAACTATAATTTCGAAATATCTTTAGCCTTTTACATTTATTTTCCAAAATTACAATCAATTACTTCGATCTATAAATATTCATGAGCTATCAAATAGAGTAGCGCGCAATCATAGGACGAACAAGCAATGGAACAAATTGGTTTTGGAACGAAAAAGTGCATGGTCAGTGGCAAATTTGTATCATTGCGCCAATAAAAGGCTATGAGCGAGATAAGCTATTTTCAAACAAAAATAAGTATCTCAACGATCTATGGCTTCTCCCAATGTATTTTAACATGCCATTTCAAATTACATATCTGTGTGCCACCGAAAAACTCATTTGCCTGAGAAAGAATGAGTTTAACTGGGTTTGTTTCCTTCGGCTTTGCACAAAATAAGATACATGGTTATCAAAATTCAATCTTGAACTCATAGTGGCAGTGTCTTCGACAAATACCACAAAACTTGCGGCTCTAGTTTTACATGTAGCGTGCATACGAGTATGTTTACAGATAGCACTTGGATCAGCCAATAGGACAGTGTGTTACCGTAGTTTGAAATTTAGAATCTTTTGAGGGCTATGGCCAAGGACGCACTTGGTCCTTTGGTTGGTGAAAACAGGCAGTCTGATCTGGGGTCCGCGATTTCCAACAGTTGTTGAATATCCCGTGCACTATCGTTAACAAGTTGGGTTATCAAGGTTGTCTCTCGAGGAATATAGACGCCCATTTTGTTTATTTGCAGCAGTAGGAGTATCACAAATAGAACTACTTGCATGTTAATTCCTTACAAAACAATCCTTCGTTTTAACTACTCTGAGGAAGAAGCCTTTTGAAAACATGGTAAAAAAGAAGAAAATTCTGGTAACCAGCATTTTCCCCTTTTCCCACAATGTTTTTTCCTCCCTTTTAAGAAACATACTCGAAGTCCGAATCACATTTTGTACATCCTCAACAAATGCTCTCAGTTTGAATTATTTAGAAATTTTGTCATATGGTAATGGAGGAAATCTAACACTGCTATCTGAATAAGCCATACTCCGTCAAAAGGGGGATTCAAAAATCTTTATCAAACGTCAAACTTTTAGATTTTTTGAAAGCACTTGCAGACGACAAATTTAATGTAACTCAAAAGAATAAAAGTTGTTTTCAGCAGGGTAGAAAACAGTGTGGGAAAAGGAGAAAATGCTGGTTACCAGCATTTTCTCCTTTTCCCACAATGTTTTCACAAGGCTTCTTCCCCAGGGTCGTAAAAGCCAGGGATTGTTTGGTAAAGGGTTGATGCACCTGCGAGAAGTATCGACCAGGGCCTGTATTCACCAACCATTCTTGAGAATATTCTTAAGTCTTTTTCTCCAAGGTTTTCTATATTTGTAAGTAACCCAACTTCTGATTGGCTAGACCATTTGGTTTAGCCAATCAGAAGTTGTGTTACTTACAAATGTAGAAAATTCTGGAAAATAAGACAAAGAACATTCTTAAGAATGGTTGGTGAACACGGGCCAAGATCAGCCTGTGCAGTCAGCGCAGGCTGACCTGGGTCGATACTTTTCGCTATTGGTCCATTTTTTTGTCACAGCACCGGTCTACCTCATAATCGAGTCAGTTATTTCAAAATAAGGCCGTGATGAATCTGTAACTATTTGACAGTTTGTCTTGTACAATACATCATGACAATGCACTAAGCCCCCTTTTGCCGGAGCATAGCTCAAATAAAGTCGCCATCTTTTCCCATTTTTTAAAGAAATACATTTTGAAGATGAGTTTGTTCGCAGTGTAGTATCCTGTTACAGGAGTAGTGGATCAAGGATCAGACAGAGCATCCTTTGCAGTCTGATCTTTGTTCTACACTACCATAGTTGAAGATAATTAAGTCGGTATTCAGAATGAGAAGTTTTATACGGTCGCATTATAAAGTAATATACGTATGTAACATTCTCCAGCTGTTTTTTATGTTTTGTCACAATCATCGTTTGTTTTATTTGGTGTGCTTTGCAAAAACTGTGCATTTCTAGATCCATGTAGGTTTAAGTTACAGAGAGAGAGAGAGAGAGATATATATATAAACAGAGAGACAGACAAACAGATACGCAGTCAAGATGATTGACGAAGAGTATTAGAAAGAGACAGAAATACTAGGGGGAAAATACACAAGAATACACTGTACGTATTCTTTTTTCAAAATCAGATAAAAACAGCTACACAGAAAGCGAGAGAGACTGTTGCATTGGAGAGGGAAAGAACAAAAAATGAAAAAAATAATAATCATCAGGGATCCATAAAAACCCATTTAGTGTGAAATGCAGGAAATTGACCAATAAAAAAATGTCGACTCAGGTTAGCGTGCACGGACTGAGCAGGCAACCCTGGAACGATGCATTACGTAGATGCATGAACATCCCTTATCACAGCTCATGATTGAAATACAAGTATGTAATTATAAACAGAACTTGCCTAGAACCAGTGCAACTGCAAACTTCCCCATCTTTTGACGGAATCCTGTTATCTTACGTTTTCGTGTATATGTATGTTTTTTCCACCTTGTACCTCGCACTCTCACTAAATATAGAGCGCGTAGTATTTATACCACTAGCTCGTCGGCTTTTCCAAGACACTTAACTCGGTGTATGTGAACTTTGACGTTTCTTCTTTTAAGTTGGCCTCTTCGAAAAAGAAGCCTAAAAGTTGAAAATCTGTAAGTAAGGACAATCAAGAAAGCATCGCATAAAATGGAAAATCAGCTCATTTTGAAAATTTCTCCATGTGGAACAATGGTTTGTTACATATTCTTGTACTGCATGAAAGTTGTGTTGTAGAAAGGGCTAGGTAGTGTACTTGCTAATCAGGGCTGTATGTTGCAATCTCTAAGTCCAGTCGGGTTTACTCTTTACCAAACGACAAAATTTTAGATTGGTCCAAATTGAAAGCATTCGCAGACGACAAAATAAATGTGAAAAAAGAATTGAATTTTTTTAAGGATAGGAAGAAAACATTGTGGGAAAAGGAGAAAATGATGGGTTTTGTCACTGAATATAGATCTATATTGTCCGCAAAAAGGTCAGCAAGTCGCCCTTAGCAGCCAAAGGTTGAATCCGCAGCTTATGCATTGTTGGAAAAAGACGAAGTACTGGTTAACGGAATTTCCTCCTCTGCCCAGAATGTTTTCAAAGTCTATCTTCTTCAGGGTGTTTAAAACACCGTGCTGTATGGTAAATGTTTAAACACACAATCTCGAGTTTTAACGACACTGGAGGAGGGCATTGATTAAGACTACAGGAAAAGGAGAAAATACTGTTTATAGCAAGCAATTTTTTTTCTTTTCCCACAATATTTTCTGTGCAGTCCCCGCTAATTTGTAGACTTTGAATTTGTCGTCTGCTGATGTTTTCAGTCCGGAAGAGCTAATAGTTTGTTGTGTGGCCCAGAAATGGAATGGGCCTTTCAGTTAACTCTACCAAACGACAAAATTTTAGACTAGTCCAAATTGAAAGCACTTGCAGACAAAGTAAACTTTACTCAAAAATCAAAATTTGTTTCCTTCAGGGTAGAAAACATTGAGGGAAAAGGAGAAAATGCTGGTTACCAGCATTTTCTCCTTTTCCCGCTATGTTTCCCAAAGGCTACTATCTCAGGGTAGTAAAAACCAGGCCTTTTTGTTTGGTAAATGGTTAACTCTTTACCACATAATGCCACCTTTTAACGACCCTGTGAAGGAAGCCTTATGAAAATATTGTGGGAAAAGGAGAAAATGTTAGTAAACAGCATTTTCTCCTTTTCCCACAAAGTTTTGAGCCACTTTGAAATTGTCGTCTGCAAATGTGTTCAATTTGGTTAGGTCTAAAATTTTGCTGTGTGGTAAAGAGTTATTCGTCTGAAAACTCCAGAAGTGATCCTTGTATACAGGGATAAATGTACAAGTTATTAACCCTGTCATTAAGGTTATGTAAGTCAGCAGCCAGAAGCTTGGGGAATATATTAAACGTGGTACTGTTGAAAAAGATTCCAGGACAGCTTGAATAGGAGGACTGACCGCCGACATATAACTGAAATAATGTTCAAAACGATGTAAACCCTTTCCCAAACAATCCCTGATTTTTACGTGCAGGAATAGAAGCCTTTTCAAAACATTGTGGGAAAAGGAGAAAATGCTGGTAACCAGCATTTTCTCCTTTTCCCACAATGTTTTCTACCCTGTCATATAGAAAAATAATTTTTATAGCAAGTGTTAATTTGTCACCTGCAAAATGCTTTCAATTTGGTCTGGTCCAAAATTTGCCGTTTATACAAAAAAAAAAAAAATGGCACAAACCAATCGACAAACCTGTTTAAAAACATCACAACCTATACGGTGTGGGTAAAAGAAAATGAAAATAAACCCAGATATGTGAAAAATTGTCTTATCAAAAGTCTGGTTACATATGACATAATGTAGATAACATTTTGAGCCACAAAGCACCATTTTGAGAACGATAGCTAAACCCATTATACAACAACAATGTATTCTTAATTCTTTACCACACGAGAAAATTCTAGACTGGTCCAAATTGCAGACAAGCATTTGCAGACAACAAAATAAAGGTGATTGAAAAGTTGAAATTTGTTCTGGGAAGGGAAGAAAACACTGTGGGAAAAGGAGAAAATGCTGGTTACCAGCATTTTCTCCTTTTCCAACAGTGTTTTCAAAAGGCCCCTTTCTCAGGGGCGTCAAAAGTAGGGATTGTGTGGTAATGGGTTAACAAAAGAAGGAAGATGGATGTTTGAAACCATTGTGGGAAAAGGAGACATGCTGGTTACTAGCATTTTCTCATCTGTTCCACTATGTTGTATACCCTTTATGGAAAATTATGTATACCTTTCACCCGGGATATATTTAATATTTAACCCATTACCATACAATCCCTACTTTTGATGCCCCTGAGAAAAAAGCCTTAAGAAAACATTGTGGGAAAAAGAGAAAATGCTGGTAACCAGCATTTTCTCCTATTCCCACAAATTTTTCTACACTTTCAAAGCAAAACTGCTCCATTTGAGCCACTTTGAAATTGTCGTCTGCAAATGCTTTCATTTGAGATAGGTTAAAACTTTGCTTTATGGTAACAGGTTAATTTGTTGTCTGTGAATACATTTGAGCCCTGCTCTGGAAAAAGACGGCTTAACTCATTACCGCACGACAAAATTTTAGGTTTGTCCGAATCGAGAATATTCGCAGACGACAAAATAAAAGTGACTGAAAATATAAAATTTGTTTTGTGAAGGGTAGAAAATATTTTGGAAAAAGGAGAAAATGCTGGTTACCATCATTTTCTCCTTTTCCCACAATGTTTTCTAAAGGCTTCTTTCTCAGGGGCGTCAAAAGTAGGGATTGCGTGGTAATGGGTTAATCCCCAAGATTCATGGTACCAAGCAAGCCATCACATACTGAGGGATATCTGTTTTTTTACATTGACAAACCACTGAATTATGAGGTATAAATTTTAATGGACCTTGGGCATTACAAAAACTGACCAATAGCAAAACGTTTCGGTTCAGACCAGCCTGTGCAATATGTGCAGGCTGACTTGGGTGAATAATTTTTGCAGATGCATTAAGCCCCCTTTTCAGAGATTATGACTTGTTTGATTTTGTCATCTAGTTAAGATTTCAAGTATGAGGTAGCTTCCTGTATGAAGCTCGCCCGGGTGACTCAGTGGTGAGCGTGTCAGACTCATGACCTGGTGGTTAGTTCGATACCAGGTTGAGGCAAACTTTCTTTCCCCAGAATTTTCGCCTCTCCCCTCTGCTGAAGCATATGAGAGAAGTTGTCGGTAGCTTTGGAAAGAAAGCTGTGTTACTACTGGTGTGAGAAAGCCAGGAAAGACATGTGCTTCACCTACAGCTATGATATGACCTTAGCTGTTAAAGTTGCGTTAAACCCCAATACAACCAACCAACCAACCATCCTGTATTAAGAATTCGGTCTTTAGTCAGCACAGCCCTAGCAGGTTTACATGGATCAAATCTTTTTGCGTTTTGTAAATTTTCTGCATATCCAAGTACCATCCAACCTCATGACGTGGTCGTCTGTTGAACAAAATGGATGTCGAAAATCTATAAATATTTGATGTATGGCTAGGTATATTGCATCACAGAAATGCATTAAACTTTTGCTTTACCAAATTATGGTACATTCTTATTTAAAAGAGGGGCATGTGGACCCTAGATTGCCCATCTCGGTATTTCTCGGTAAAACAAGATGATATCATGGCTAACAGTCTAATTATGATAAACCGTGTCTGAAAAATAGATCTTCGGCATAGATTACTCATATTTAAAGCTCCAAGACATATACAGACTTTTAACCGAAATGCCCAAACTTCGATAAGCTTCTTTGATACCAGATATTGATCATACCTAAAGACCTTTCAGTTTGACAGCATGTTATTTGCAACTTAATTTACTCTTTACCAAACAACAAAATTTTAGACTGTTCCAAATTGACAGCTTGACTAATTAATTAAATGGTTTCAGTCACTCACAACACTATTTCAGTCACAACACAAGTTGCTTTCAGTAAGGCTGACTTTGAGAGCCTCAAGGTAATGAGTTCTGCTCTCTACCACTGAGCCACATCAGGCCCCTCCCATCCCCTTTCCCCCCGCCCCACCCCCCAATTGAAACCAGTAGCAGACGAAATGTGGTTAAAGTGATGAGATTTGAAAGGGTAGAAAACATCTTGTGAAATAGTAATAATTATCTTCTTTTCCAACTTCCCTTTGAAATAGTAATAATTATCTTCTTTTCCAACTTCCCTTTGAAATAGTAATAATTATCTTCTTTTCCAACTTCCCTATGAAATAGTAATAATTATCTTCTTTTCCAACTTTGTTTTCAAAAACTTTGTTCTGCAGGGTTGTTAAGAACTAGCTGAAGGGAGGTGATGAACCCAATATTGCCCATACTTGTGGTGGAGATATAATGATGGAGTGATGAAAAGGTAAAACCTCAGATAAAGTAGGGACAATAGGGACAATAACTTTCTTTTTTAATAAAAAGCTCACCAGGACAAGTTAACAATATGAATCTATAGAAATCTAACCAGTGTCCCAATTCAACAACCAATCTTGATTCCATTCTTAGCTTTATTCTAGATTTAGAGTGTAACACAACTTCTAACTGGCTAAATCATTTGGTTTAGCCACTTGGATGTTGTATTACTTTCAAATCTAGTAAATTCTATAGAATGAGAATGAGAATATTTTCAACAATGGGTGGATCCAGAAGACCATGACATTTTAGTCTGTTAAATATTCAAGATAGTGCATTATGCATCAGGTTTTGGTCTGGCTACCTAAATTATCATGAAAAAATGTGGATCTAAGATAAGGTATTATGTTCTATATTGTCTAGATCTATATCTATCAACCATTCCTAAAATATCTTTAATTTAATCTTTAAAATTTTCCAACTTTGAAAAAGTTAAACAACTTTTGATTGGATACACCAAATGGTACAGCCAATTGTACACCAAATGGTATAGCCAATCATACAACATATGGTATAGGCAATCATACACCAAATGGTATAGCCAATCATACACCAGCTGGTACAGCCAATCATACACCAAATGATATAGCAAATCGTAAGTTGTGTCACTTTCTAAATCTAGAAGACCATGAAGACCATGAAAGAAACTGTAAATACTTGGTAGATAGGTGCCAAATCTTAATTTATGCAGCATTCAGAGCTTAAATTCTGTTGTGGTTGCTATAAAAAGTGTCAACAATTACTCCAAATTCTAAACACGCATACACGCTAAGATGGCCAAAGCTAAGTATGTTAACACATCAGCTGTTTTTATCAAAGTGGCTTTAGAAACATCGTCACAGTCCTTTGAAAACTTCACTTGTGTTATATCAGTCTCTTTCCTCGATTTGATCCAATCATCTACAACTGTTTCTAGGATTCCAAGGGGCATTGGTCCGTTCTTTAAAATTGTATAGTGGAAGTCTCGGATGTCAAATTTGGCACCTAGAAATGACAAAAATGAACCTGTGAAAATATGGTTTAACTCTTTACCACACAATCCTGACTTTTAACCCTGAGAAAGAAGCCTTTGAAAACATTGTGGGAAAAGGAGAAAATGCTGGTGACCAGCATTTTCTCCTTTTCCCACAATGTTTTCTACCCTGCTGGAAACAAAGTTCACTTCTTGAGTTATGCTTATTTAATTGTCTGCAAGTTCTTTCAATTTGAACCAGTGTAAAATTTGCTGTTTGGTAAAGAGTTAACCCTTTACCCCATAAAGCATTTCTATGGTATCTCTAATTGCAAAAAAAAAAATCAAAGCTACAGGCATCTTAACTTTCATGTCCTCAACGTCATAACTAGTAGCATCTGAATATGTCCTGTCTTCTATTGCAAACACTACTATAATGAACTTTCAGGTCCTCTTATTGCAAAAACGGTCTCATATCTTGAGGATTTCAAACTTTAAAGGTCTACAAAATGCCATAGCTGAAGTTATCTTAACTTTTGTATTTACATTTTGCAAATAATTTATACATGTATCTAGGAACAAATGAACTTTCATGGCCTCATTTTGCAAAAGTTCATTGCTAGAAGTATCATAATGAACTTTCAATATCCAACCTTGTGAAATTCCACTCCATAGGGGACAACTGCGATAAAGCAGAACTTTTTAAAACTCAGTAGGAATTCTGATTTTCACAGCTTCATTTTACTAAATCTCATGGCTAGGGTTATCTGAACTTTTGTGTCCTTGATTTCAAAAACTCATAGCTACAGTCAGTTTAAATTTCTTGCCCTCGTCTTAGATTAAGCTGGCTTATCAGAGTCGATGAGTTTGCATATGCATTAACCCTTTACCAAACAATCCTTGGTTTTTACGACCCTGAGATAGAAGCCTTTTGAAAACATTGTGGGTAAAGGAGAAAATGCTGGTAACCAGCATTTTCTCCTTTTCCCGCAATGTTTTCTACCCTACTGGAAACAAATTTCAATTTTTGAGTTATGTTTATTCTATCGTCTGCTAGTGCTTTCAATTCGGACAAGTCTAAAAGTTTGTCGTTTGGTAAAGAGTTAAATTACTTTTTCAGAGAGCATGAGAGTATACAGAAAGACAATCTTACCAAGTTGATTTTCAGCTTTTGCTCGAAGCTCCTTTATTTTCATCTCGCCTATCTTATACCCACAGGCTTGGCCAGGCCAAGTTGTGTAACGGTCTATCTCAATAGCTGCAGCCTGTGGGGTCAGGTCTGTGTACTTTAACAAGTAAGCAATGGCTTTGTCTCTTGGCCAACTGAAATATCAATAAAACTTAGTTAGCAGCTTCTTTAACTCTTTACTACACGACAAAATTTTAGACTAGTTCAAATTGAAAGCACTTGCAGACGAAAAAATAAAGATGGCAGAAAAATTGAAATTTGTTCAGGGAAGGGTAGAAAACACTGTGGGAAAAGGAGAAAATGCTGGTTACCAGTATTTTCTCCTTTTCGTACAGTATTTTCAAAAGGCGTCTTTCTCAGGGGCATCAAAAGCAGGGATTGTGTGGTAATGGGTTAACTCTGTTACAAAAGACAAGAATGTAAAGTCATCTAAATTCAAAGCATTTGTAGACAACAATTTAAACTAGGCTGAAGTTATGCCTTTGAAACAGTAGACAGTATTGTGGGAAAAGGAGAAAATGCTGCCAAATAGCATTTTATCCTTTTCACATAATGTTTTAAAATGCTTTGATTCAAATGTGGCTTTAGTTATGTATTTTAGCTTTGAAAATATGGCAATTATTGAGAAAAAAGGAGAATAGAGCATTTTTTCCTCCCTCCCTCTCCCCCAATATTTTTTAAAAGTTCTGGTCACAGTTGTTAAAACTCAAATCGTGCAGTCAAGAGTTTATTAACCCATTACCACACAATCCCTACTTTCGATGTCCCTGAGAAAGAAGCCTTTTGAAAACACTGTGGGAAAAGGAGAAAATGCTGGTAACCAGCATTTTCTCCTTTTCCCACAGTGTTTTCTACCCTTCCCAGAACAAATTTCAACTTTTCAGTCACCTTTATTTTGTCGTCTGCAAATGCTTTCAATTTGGACCAGTCTAAAATTTTGTCGTGTGGTAAAGAGTTAACTGTGTGTTGGTATGATATAACATTTGCCAGTCAGTTCTGTTCAGTTTATTTTTCTGTGGTATAAAATTTCTCATTTACAGCTGGAAAGAGAAAAAAAAACTTCAATTCTCCTATATTCCACTGTACATGAATGTAAACTAGAGCAATACACCCTATACCACAGGTCACAATCCTGAGTCTTAATGGCACTGAAAAAGGAGCTTTTTTAAAAACATTGTGGGAAAAGGAGAAAATGCTGGTGACCAGCATTTTCTCCTTTTCCCACAATGTTTTCTACACTGTCAAAGACAAAGACAAACTCCGTCTTTGGACCCACCTTTAAATTGTCCTCTGCAAGTGCTTTCCACCCGGAAAATATAGATGAATTCATTATTGTTGTTTGGTCCAGAGCTAGCTCTTGACGCACCATATATAAACACTCAACCTTTTTCATAATGGCTGAGAATATAACCCAGTGAAGCTGCAAAATGTCTTTATTAATAATTATTAAACGAACACTATAGACCCAAGATAAAAGAGAACCTTCTGTATGGTTAGATTCTGATTTATGTCAACTGCAAAAACCCAATGGTACCGACAGGATTAACCTTTTACTACAGAAGACAAAATTCTAAAATTGACCAAATAGAAAGCATTTGCAGACAGCCAACAATAACGTGACTTAACCCTTTACCAAACGACAAAATTTTAGACTTGCCCAAATTGAAAGCACTTGCAGACCACAAAATAAAAGTAACTAAAAAATTGAAATTTGTTTCGAGTCGGGTAGAAAACACTGTGGGAAAAGGAGAAAATGCTGGTTACCAGCATTTTCTCCTTTTCCCACAATGTTTTCAAAAGGCTTCTATCTCTGGGTCATAAAATCCAGGGATTGTTTGAGAAAGGGTTAAATGATGTTATTTTGTCCTTGGCTTTTAAGGGCAGAAACATTCATGGGAAAAGGGGAAAATGCTAGTTACACTTCCTCCTTTTCCTATAATGCTTTTAAAAACCTTCATCTTTCAGGGTTATTAAAACTTGAGTTGTTTGGTAAATTATCAAATGATTGAAGCTTTGTTATAGCATGGTGGAGTAGATTATTTCCTTGCAACATCAGCTAAGTCGTTTCATGAGACCACTCCTCCATGCATACCTTCATCCCGATTTAAATATAATATACCTGACCACTGCGTTGGGGAGATAATGTCTTTGGCTTAGCGGTAATGGTACTGGTATTTTAAACCTCAGAAAATGAGACTATTTGCCCATAAATCCCACCAGAGGCAGCTTCTTTTTCAGCCATGCATTTGTTAATTTGTTTCCTTGTTAAGGACTTTATTTGTAAGAACATTATTCAACACATGTGTGAGAAAAGCACTTACTTTTTATAGTGGATGCCAGTGTCTACAACCAATCGGCATGCACGTAACATCTCCTCACCAAGTCTACCCAGCCTTCAAAATATATTTATAGAAATGAGAGACAGAGACAGTGAGGGGGGGTGGGTAAAGTTAAGATAAACAAGGCCCAAATAAAACTAATAAACTGTGTATCTAACAACAAAATTTTAGCCCTGTCCAAACTGAAAGCATTTGCAGACGACAATTTCAATGTGGTTCAAATGGTGCAATTGTTTATTGATTGGGTAGAAAACATTGTGGGAAAAGGAGAAAATGCTGGTTACCAGCATTTTCTCCTTTTGCCACAATGTTTTCAAAAGGCTTCTTTTCAAGGGTCGTCAAAAGTCGTCACTGTGTGGGAAAGGGTTAAAAAAGACCTGCACTACAAACACAAAATGGAAAGCACAAGACAACTCTGTACCAGATAAGAAAAAGTTTAGACTTCCAAACTGAAAGTATTTGTATCTCAAAAGATGGGATTTACTTTTGATAGGGCAGAAAATGTTACAGACTGAGGAAAAACTGATGGTTACCACTTCCTCCTTTTTCTACAATGCTTTAAAAACCCTTCTTCTTTGTTTAACCCATTACCACACAATCCCTACTTTTGACGCCCCTGAGAAAGAAGCCTTTTGAAAACACTGTGGGAAAAGGAGAAAATGCTGGTAACCAGCATTTTCTCCTTTTTCCACAGTGTTTTCTACCTTTCCCAGAACAAATTTCAATTTTTCAGTCACCTTTATTTTGTCGTCTGCAAATGCTTTCAATTTGGACCAGTCTAAAATTTCCTTGTGTAGTAAAGAGGTAAATATGTGTTTGCTTAGCAAAAGGGATAAGAATCAGAATGACCTTTCAGTGAAGTTTGATCTTGATTCATTCCACCAGGATATGATTAATAACACGTAGGAGGATAAAATTTTAGCCCTAATCAAACCATTTACTGATTTAACCCTTTACCAAACAATTCCTGGTTTTTACGACCCTGGGATAGAAGCCTTCTGGTCACCAGCATTTTCTCCTTTTCCCACAATGTTTTCTACCCTACCCGAAACATATTTCAATTTTTGAGTTACGTTTATTTTGTTGTCTGCAAGTGCTTTTGATTTGGACCAGTGTAAAATTTTGTCGTTTGGTAAAGGGTTAATGACCCTGAGTAAAAATGCTTTAAAAAACATCGTGTGCAAAGAAGAAAATGCTGGTAGCCATCATTTTCTACTTTTCACACAATATTTTCAACCCTGTCAAGGACAAACCCAAGCTTTTGTGCCACATTTGATCTGTTATCTGCTAATGTTTTTCAGTCTGTGTGGTAAAGAGTGAACAAATTATATTTTAACCCATTACCAAACGACAATATTTTGGACTGGTCCAAATTGAAAGCATTTGCTGACGACAAAATAAAAGTGACTGAAAATTGGAAATTTGTTTTGTGAAGGGTAGAAAACATTGTGGGAAAAGGAGAAAATGCTGGTTACCAGCATTTTCTCCTTTTCCCACAAAGTTTTCTAAAGGCTTCTTTCTCGGGGTCGTCAAAAGTAGGGATTGTGTGGTAATGGGTTAAGTGATATCCTGCCTTTCAGATAAAAAAAAAAAGTAATGATATCCTAGGTCAAAGTCAAATACCTCGTAGTGTCAAGCTTTTACCATACAGACCATTATGAGAAAAGCCACAATCCTACATGAATTACACTATAGACAATCAGTTAACCCATTACCACATAATCCCTACTTTTGATGACCCTGAGAAGGAAGCCTGTAGAAAACATTGTGAGAAAAGGAGAAAATGCTGGTAACCAGCATTTTTCTCCTTTTCTCACAATGTTTTCTACCCTTCACAAAACAAATTTCAAGTTTACAGTCACTTTTATTTTCTCGTCTGCAAATGCTTTTGATTTAAACAAGCCTAAAATATTGTCCTTTGGTAATGAGTTAAAGGAAAGTGCCACTTTTCTACAGAATGGAGAACATTGTAGGAAAAGTTAAAAGCTATTGGTCCTGTTCCCTTGTTGTTTTCCAAAGCTGTTATTTTTCTGGACTTCATAAGTCCTTTTTCTATGGTAAAGGGTTAAATTAGGTTGATAACAGTGCAAATGTCCTTTGATATAACAGTGCTATTTGAGTAATTTCAAGTATTCAACTTAATCCTTAGACTGTTAGGCACACACAAACATGCGTAACTCTTTGCCAAACTGCAAAATTTTAGTTTTGTCCAAATCGAGAGCTTTTGCAGATGACAAAATGAAAGTGACTGGAAATTTGAAATTAGTTTTGTGACGGGTACAAAACATTGTGGGAAAAGGAGAAAATGCTGGTTACCAGCATTTTTCTCCTTTTTCCACAATGTTTTCAAAAGACTTCTTTTCCAGGGGCGTCAAAATTAGGGATTGTGTGGTAATGGGTTAACTCTTTACCAAAACTGCAAAATTTCAGTTTTGTCCAAATTGAGAGCAGCTGCAGACGACAAAATAAAAATGACTGAAAATTTGAAATTTGTTTTGGGAAAGAGTAGAAGACATTGTGGAAAAAGGAGAAAATGCTGATTACCAGCATTTTCTCATTTTCCCACAATGTTTTCTAAAGGCTTCTTTCTCAGGGTTGTCAAAACTAGGGATTGTGTGGTAATAGGTTAACTGAATAGGGAAGATCATTATCAGACTGCTCGTTCTGTGAATCCTCATCTTGAACCTAAAAAGTCCCATATGAAAGAGTTTTCATCAGTGAAAACATTGAAAATTGCAAATTTGCACTCTTTCCATGACATTTTAGTTATATTCATTCAGTTGTTTAACTCTTTTCCAAACGACAAAAGTTTGGACTAGTTCAAACTGAAAGCATTTGCAGACAACAAAATAGACGTGACTCAAAAAATGAAATTAGATTTGGAAAGGGTAGAAAACATTGTGGAAAAAGGAGAAAATGCTGATAACCAGCATTTTCTCCTTTTTCTACAATGTTTTCAAAAGATTTCTCTCTCAGGATCCTTAAAAGTCCAGATTGTGTGATAAAGAGTTAACACAATTACCAAAAAAATAAGTTTTAAACTTGTCCAAATATGAGAGCAAAATGTAGACCAAAAAAAAAATCAAATGTCTTATCTAATGTGAATTGCCTTTGGAGGGCAGGAAAACTAATGGAAAAAGCAGAAACTGCTAGTTACCAGCAGTTTATGTTTTCCAACAATGTTTTCAAAAACCATTTAGAGGATGTTAGAACTCAAGATTGTGTGGTGAGGAACCAAGGATTCACTCTTTACCAAATGATAAAAGTTTAGACTGGTCCAAAGTGAAAGCACTTGCATCGTAAACGACAAATTAAACGTAACTAAAGAATTTAAATTTGTTTCCAGCATGGTAGAACACATTGTGGAACAAGGAGAAAATGCTGGCTACCAGCATTTTCTCCTATTCCCACAAAGCTTTCAAAAGGCTTCTATCTCAGGGTTGTCAGAACCTGGTATTGTTTGGTAAAGGGTTAAAAATGGGACCACTTTAACATTGTACTAAATTAAATGAGAACCTTCATATAAAACCTGACATGGTATTTGTAGACAAACCCTGACTGCACTAAAATAATGAAATGACCCTCTCAAACAAGGAAAAACATTGAAATTTACCTACTTCAAAGTCATATATGCAACAAAGTAGTTCAAAAGGTCACGGAGTAACAGAAAAGGTAGGTGCAAGATCAGACTGCAAGTTCGGTGCAGTCTGATCTTGATCTACTTTGCCTGCAAAAGCCACTTAACTCTTTACCAAATGACAAAATTGTAGACTTGCCCAAATTCAAACAACAAAATAAAGGTGATTGAAAATTTGAAACTTGACTTTAGAAGAGTAGAAAACATTGTGGGAAAAGGATAAAATGCTGGTTACCAGCATTTTCTCCTTTTCCCACAATGTTTTCAGAAAGCTTCTTCCTCTGGTTCGTAAAAAACCAGGGATTGTTTGGTAAAGGGTTAAGTTGTCTTCAACACTTTTAAAATTATTTACAACTTTAACTGTGAAAAGAATAAAATGTAAATTTTCAGCCTTGAGTTCAAACCCAAAACTGTAAATAATAATTAGATATGTCTTTTTATCTAGAATATCTCGCTGTAACAGACACTGCAGATCTAAGATAAGACTGCATTTTCTGCTGTGCAGTCTGATCTTGATGCACAATTCCCACATTATGTGGACAGACTTGAGTTAAGGAATATTTGAAAATAAGTGTTAGTTTCGATGTAATTGACCCATGTACTTACAGCTCATTATGATCTTCATAAATTCCCATTTCCTCTCCAAGAAATTCTGCATATAAGGCCCAACCCTGTAAAAAATTTTTGAAGCCATGAACATAAAAGTTGGCCATTCTCCGGCACAAGGGGGTATTAAGTCTTTACCAAACAATCACTGGAGATTGAAGCCTTTTGAAAACAATGTAGGAAAAGGAGATAATGCTGGTAACCAGCATTTACTCCTTTTTCTACAGTGTTTTTTACCCTTCCCAGAACAAATTTCAATTTTTCAGCCACCTTTATTTTGTCGTCTGCAAATGCTTTCAGTTTGAACTAGTCGTGTTCACTCTTTACCAAACAATCACTGGTTTTTACGACCCTCAGAAAGAAGCCTTTTGAAAACATTGTGGGAAAAGGAGAAAATGCTGGTAACCAGCATTTTTTTTTCCCACAAAGTTTTCTACCACATCAAAGGAAAATTGCATCATTTGAGCCACTATGAAATTGTCGTCTGTAAATGCTTTCAATTTGGATTGGTCTAAAATTTTGCCACGTGGTAAAGGGTTAATCCATCTCTTTGACACCCTATACCAAGCAAGTTGTCACATCATTACGGATCCATAAAGTCCATTCTACTTAACCCTTTACCCCATAAGGCATTTCGATGGTATCTCTAATTGACCCTAAATAACAGCAAGAATGAAGCCGTTTCTAATGTATATATGAGAAGCCATTTCTAATGTGTGTATGACACCTGTAGATAGTGTAGAAAAAACTGTGGCAAAAGGTGAAATTGCTTGTCACAAGCAATTTCACCTTTTGCCACAATGTTTTCCAAAGGCTCCTACAAGCAATGTGTAGAAATGTGTATCTATGGAGTAAAGGGTTAACAACCAACTGAATCAATGGTCCTCCGGTATGCAAAACCTTTATAAATTGCAAAAAGTATGCTAGCCTATGCAGACTGGGCAGGCTGATAGGGGTCAACACTCTTCACAGTCACATTGATCCCCTTTTCAAAGATTTCTATGAAGTATTCTATCAAGTATTTTTAGGAAAACAATTTAGTGCACAAGAGAACAACACTGTGCCTATATATGACTTACTGTTGTTTGCTATAATATGACTTGAATATAAAACATGAGAAGAATGTAGGTAAAAATGTCAGAGGTAAAAATGCCATAGGAAAAAATGTCATAGGTAAAAATGTCATAGGTAAAAATGTCAGAGTCAAAGTGGTAAATATGCCATAGGTAAAAATGTCATAGGTAAAAATGTCAGATGTATTTATCATAGTACATGTATAAATATATGGGGTTAGCTCAGGTGGTCAAGGCTTAGCAAGTTCGAAATCTTGTCAGGGTTCACTTATTTCTGGCCTCTGAATCATCTGAGATAGCAGTCAGTCAAAATCAAAATTGGTATATGGACTAACAGAAGAACTAAGATCACATACTATTGTCAAAGATACTTTTTTCACACATATTTTTACCAAGGTTTGCAATTAACTCAAAAACTGAGATTTGTTTCCAGGAGGGCAGAAACAGTGCGGGAAAAGGAGACAATGCTGGTTACCAGCATTTTCTCATTTTCCCACAATGTTTTATTTAGGCTCCTATATCAGGGTCGTTAAAACCAGGGGGTGTTTGGTAAAGGGTTAAATCAGCATTAACATGTAATGTTATCACTGCTGAATGAAACAGAAAATTATTTCACAGTATAGCATGGATACAATGAAGGTAAATAGATATACATGTATTATAAATAAATGTAAAGGACACCTGGTATATTATCAAATCTGCAAAGAATGGCTTTACTTCAATGGATCTGGTGAGAGGCCAGAGCCACACGTTTTTTCATAATATGTACTTAGTATCTCTGACATTTTTACCTATGACATTTTTACCTATGGCATATTTACCACTTTAACTCTGACATTTTTACCTATGACATTTTTACCTATGGCATTTTTACCTCTGACATTTTTACCGCACACCCATGAATAGCATGGATAGGTCATTTTTCGGCCCCCATAGATGCAGTTTAAATGACCCATCTTTGTTCCTACAGATACAATCTGAACAATCCATCTTTCTTATGGGTGAAATTTAACCCTTTACCACACAATCCCTGGTAACCAGCTTTTTCTCCTTTAGCCACAATGGTTTCAAACTATAAAAAGGACAAAATACTATCGTTTGAAAAAAACTTCTTCCATTCAGATAAGCCTAAAATTTTGCTGCATGGTATAGAGTAATACAACCCATCTTAGACCTTATGGGTACAATTTATACAACCAATCTTTGGCAAATAAAACAAATATTAGCTTAATTATTGTTGAATCATAATATGACTGTGTATCAAGAATATTGAAATTTAAAGATACATAAAGCGGCAAATAAAAGGAATAATTTCTACACCCAATTGAAAAGAAGGAAATAAAAGGTATTTTTCTATCAAAATGCCAAATTATTCATAACCATATTCAATCAAGGTAACCTCATTGTGGAGTGCTCAATGTCATACTAGTAATATTTTGAAAAATGTTATGTTTTGGTTAAACTGTCTATTTTAGTGCAGAAAAAATATATAGCATGTTTTTACGTGTCTGCAGAACAAGTCTTTAGAAAACACTGTAGGAAAAGGAGAAATTGCTCATAAGCAATTTCTCCTTTTCCCACAGTGTTTTCTAGCCTATCGGAAAACTTTTTGCCATTCTCATCAAATTTAAATTCAAAATTGTCATCTGCAATCACTTTGAGTTTGGGACAGTCTAAAATTTGTCATTTGGGAAAGGGTTAAACTATCTAATATAGTCTTACCTCTACATAGGCATTGAAGTATGGGAATGAGTATGGTACATTATAAGTAACCCAGCTCATGTATTTCCGGAAGTCTGGAATGTCAGATAACGATGCGTAACTCTCCTGTAAAATGAGGTGTAAAGTATCGTTTGTTTGTATGGCATTATCTCCCGCTAGATGGCATTCTATAAATACTCATCTATCTAATTTGGGCATCCTGGGTACAGAACCGAACCACTTTCCTACACGACAACTAAAATAAAGGTTTACTCAATAAAACAAACCTCGTGCAATGCATTCACTCAGCTTAAGCAGTTTAGAGACATCTGGAGCTAAAGCAGGCCTCATTTCTCCTCAAACATACTGATAAAAGCTATTTTCAACATTGCAACTTTATAGAGGTTAATATGACAGTCAGCCCGCTTTCGGGGCTAGTGATGCGTCACATAAGACAGTCGAATCTTCGAAGAATATGACATGCGCAGACAACGGTTTGTATGGCATATAGCATCCATTCGATATGAATTTGAAACATATTACCATGCTGCTTTCAGCTATTTGTTTCATCAGTAGTTTCCAAAATATTCTTCCAAAGCTAATTGGTGATTTTCCATAAAAACATTAAAGTATTATTCAGTGACGAGAGATAGAGAAACAAATCCTGTTTCAAGCACTGTCATCAATCAAAAATATGGCTGAGCTTGAGAGTCAAACTAGCAAACATCTAGTTTTGAAGCCCTGTACATAAACACTGAGCTCGTTACCAAATGACAATATTTTAGGCTTGCCCAAATTGAAAGCATTTGCAGATGACAAAATAAAAGTGACTAAAAATTTGAACGTACATGCAGTTTTCTGAAGGGTAGAAAACATTGTGGAAAAAGGAGAAACTGCTGGTTACCAGCATTTTCTCCTTTTCCCAAAATGTTTTCTAAAGGTTTCTTTTTCAGGGTCATCAAAAGTAGGGATTCTGTGGTAATGGGCTGAGCTACCAGCTGGCTTGGTAAGGTTAGGGAAAAGGTCAAATCTTTGTTAGCTAAAGCTTGTTTTTAGTGAATATCAGAAACAAGCAACCTCAATTAAATTCTTTTTTGATATAAAAGTATCTGTCATTTGCCTGCAGTAAATTTTCTTCATGTCCCTGTTCTGCATGGCTTGTATATTAACCCATTACCAAACGACAAAATTCTAGACTGGTCCAAATTGAAAGCATTTGCAGACGACAAGATAAAAGTGACTGAACATTTGTTTTGTGAAGGGTAGAAAACATTGTGGGAAAAGGAGAAAATGCTGGTTTGTCATCTCCTTTTCCCACAATGTTTTCTAAAGGCAGTAGGGATTGTGTGGTAATGGGTTAATTGAATAGGTCTCTCCTTTTTTTGTGCAAAAAATACTGAAGAAACTAGAGCTATCACTAAACATGATTATACCCCCCAACAGCTCCTTGTCACAAAAACAGGTCTTTGTCACAGAGTTGAAAAAAATTCAAGGGGAGATAATTCCACAACAAATCGCAGCAGGGTCATGAAAATTGCACATGCACAACTTTATATATACAGGAACCCTTTGTGCAAGTTTGAATTCAGTACATGAAAAACTGTAAGAGTACATGAAAAACTGTAGGAGTATTGCTCCAGAGAAATTTATGACAGATGGACAGACAGACAGACAGCCATGGCGATTCCAGTATATGCCCCTCCACTAGGTTGTGGGAGGTATGAAAAAGAAGAAAATGAAAGAAGAGCTGGTCATCATCATTCGCATACTTACCTGAGATCTTTTGAAAGATAATCTTCCTCCTTGCAGTAAAACTTACTATTTGAGGAAAGAGATTGGAAGGTAACCAGCTTTTTCTCCTTTTCCTCCAATGTTTTAAAACCTTTTCTGATATAAATCTTATCATACATCAAAATCATCTACAAATTTGATAAAAAAAAAAAACAATATGGCAAACATTCATACTTTCTTTCTTTCTGATACAACTCAAAAATACAATAAGAAAATTTGGAGATGAGAAATGAGAAGAATCTCACAGCTAAATGATGGCCAGGAATAGCTTCATGAAGACTAAGAGTTATCATCGAATATGTAGGACTGAAATAGAAACACAGAAACATTCGATATATTTTATCTCAATATCAGACAACAACATTTTTGACATAATAAACTGGAAAGCCTATTTATTGTAGACAACAAAGTGGGTAACTCTTTTTACCTCTTTACCAAACAACAAAATTTTAGACTTGTCCAAATTGAAAGCATTTGCAGACGACAATATAAACATGACTCAAAAATTGAAACTTGACTTTAGTAAGATTAGAAAACATTGTGTGAAAAGAATTTTCTCCTTTTCCCATAATGTTTTCTTCCCTTCCTAAAACAAGTTCAGATTTTTAGGCAAGTTTATTTAGTTGTCTGCAAAAGCTCTCAATTTGGACCAGTCGAAAGTCTTGTTGTTTGGTAAAGAGTTAATTCACTTGTTTTATTTTAGGCATACCACAGATATTTATAGTACATGAATGAATTTCTAGAGTGAAAGTAATGCTTTATGACTGACTGGTGGGTCCGCCACACATAAAAATACAGCTTTTGCTACAGCTTTTCAGTAGATGTAAGGTATTCCTTTAATTTTCAATTCAAATTTCATTCTCTACATATATTACCATTGGAATGCATTAATAAATAAATCAAACTTGTGATTTCTTCAATTTTGAAGGAGATATTTAACCCTTTTCTCCATACATACTCATTTTGATGCACTGCTTGTGGGAGCCTTTTGAAAACATTGTGACAAAAAGTGAAATTGCTCATGTCGAGCAATTTCACCTTTTGTCACAATGTTTTCTATGCTATCAAAAGATGTCATATACACATAAAAATGGCTTCATCCTTGCGTTTACTTAGGGTCAATTAGAGATACCATAGGAATGCCTTATGGGGTAAAGGGTTAAACCTGAACATTCCTAAACAGTGCAAAGGGTATCAAGGATAAAAACTAAATAAAATGTTTTTCAGTACTAAGTTTAGTAGAGTACCTAACAAAAAAAGGGAAGTAACTGTCTTTTTTCTCCCACTATCACTGATACATGTCATCATTGAATTAACAACTAGTGCAGGTACCTGTCTTCAAACAAAATGAGTATAAGCACAGAAACTCCCGAGGGCGAAGAATTACCAAGGATGTCTCCATATAAATCATTGTTTTTTTCCAAGAAACTAAGTTCTTTCAAACAAGCAAGAACAATCAACATACTTGTCTTCTTTTCTAAATACATTAGCATAGAATGTCCCAGGCCTTGAACCATCTGCTGAACCTGACATATACATTCCCCCAACACCATCTGATGCTGTTGGTTTAACCCTGAAAAAATAAAACATTGGTTAACCTATTACCACAAAATCCCTAATTTTGACGACCCAGAGAAAAAGGCTTTTAGAAAACATTGTGGGAAAGGGAGAAAATGCTGGTAACCAGCATCTTCTCCTTTTTCAACAATGTTTTCTATCCTTAACAAAAACAAATATCAATTTTTCGGTCACTTTTATTTTGCTGTCTGCAAATGCTTTCAATCTGGACAGGCCTAAAATATTGTTGTTTGGTAATGTGTTAACTTACAGATGGCAAAACAAAGTTTATAGCTGTATCAATTGATGGCGAAGCTTAGATTCAGAATGAAAAGAAGAAGTTGAACATTTGCATTATCTATCTGTTACTGTGCCTGAATGCAGGTTAAAAGAAAGAAACTATAATGGGAAAAAGGATAAAGTGGTAATTAGCACCTTTTCCTTTTCCTGCAATGGTTTTTTGGTCTTTCAAAACAAATCTGATTTGTTGAGCAATTTTTTATTTTTTTCTTCAACCAGATAACCAAAAATGTAAAATGGATCTGGCTATTTGGACATGTAATGGCAAAGCTATTTCTACTCCTTCGGAGGTTAAGGTTCTTTGAATTCACCAACCATTCTTAGGAAAGTTCTTTGGCTTATTCTCCAGAATTTTCTACATTTGTAAGTAACAAAACTTCTGATTGGACCAGTCAGTTTAGCCAATCAGAAGTTGTGTTACTTACAAATTTAGAAATCCTTGGAGAATAAGAATAAGAATATTTTCAAGAATGATTGATAAATAAGGGCCAAGGTCTGTTTTTTTTGAAAAAAGGAGAATGTGTGGATCTGTGATCAGACATATCTTCCTGATCTGATTAAGGCCTAACATGTCAATAACAGAATAAACCAACCTCGAAAATGTCCTATCAACAGAGATAAATCTGTGAAACAAAGAAATAAAATGGATATTTCCTGTAGGTAGGAAAGACTATAATGTTATTAATCAAGTGATTTTGTACTGGCCCAATTACAGGTCTGAGGTCAGCTGTATTCACCCCAGGCCAAACTCCTCAGGCCAATACAGCAGTCCAAGGACCCGTAACTGGGCCAATACAAAATCACTTGATCAATGACATTTTTATTAATTAACCTTTTACCAAACAATCCCTGGTTTTTTAAGACCCTGAGAAAGAAGCCTTCTGAAAACATTGTTGGAAAAGGAGAAAATGCTGGTAACCAGCATATTCTCCTTTTTCCCACCATGTTTTCTACCCTGCTGGAAATAAATATCAATTTTCGGGTTATGTTTACTTTGCCGCCTGCAAGTGCTTTCAATTTGGAACAGTCTAAAATTTTGTCCTTTGATAAAGGTTTAACCCATTACCACACAATCCCTACTTTTGACGCCTCTGAGAAAGAAGCCTTTTGAAAACACTGTAGGAAAAGGAGAAAATGCTGGTAACCAGCATTTTCTCCTTTTCCCACAGTGTTTTCTGTCCCTCCCAGAACAAATTTCATTTTTTCAGTCACCTTTATTTTGTTGTCTGCAAATGCTTTCAATTTGAACCAGTCTAAAATTTTGTCGTGTGGTAAAGAGTTAACTAAAATACAGAAATCCTTGAACAAGATTGGTTAAAAGTAAGTGCAGACGCTCATGCGACTGAACTTTTGGTCAATCACATTCAAGGATTTTTGTATTGGTCGCGGGTCATCAATATTGATACGAGGTCAACTGAATTGATCCGAGGTCAAGTCGTATTAAGCCGGGGTCACGACCTATATACTATACGAAGTCAAAAATGTGACTAGTATCGCGTGGACCAGTTTGCATGTATAACTTCTATAAATCTAATAGTTAATTAATAATAAATTGTTACAAATGCAAGGCTAGTTTTGATACAACATCTACTTTATCTGACATGGTACTTCTAATACATTTATCAGAATCTAAACCATGCTCTGTGAAAAGTGAGTTTAATGCATTGGCAAAAAGTAAGGACCCATGTCAACCTGCGCAGTCCACACAGGCTGACATGAACCAAAACTTTTTGCTGTCTTTGAATTTTCTGCATGTCAAAGGACCAGTTTACTTCATTATTCTGTTGTTTGTTAACCCATTACCACACGGCAAAACTTTAGAATGGTTCAAATTGAAAGCATTTGCAGACGACAAAATAAAGGTGACTGAAAAATTGAAATTTGTTCTGGGAAGGATAGAAAACACTGTGGGAAAAGGAGAAAATGCTGGTTACCAGCATTTTCTCCTTTTCCTACTGTGTTTTCAAAAGGCCTCTGTCTTAGGGACGTCAAAAGTAGGGATTGAGTGGTAATGGGTTAAATGGACTGGGTTTTATAGGGTCTATGATTAGGGTTCTTGATTATGTGATGCTCAGTAGCATGCATCATGGAGATGTATCAACCCTTTACCAAACGACAAAATTTTCGGACTGGTGCAAATGAAAGCATTTGCAGGTGACAAAATAAATGTGAATCAAAAGTTGTAATTCACTTTGAGGAGGGTAGAAAACATTGTGGGAAAAGGAGAAAATGCTGGTTACCAGCATTTTCTCTTTTTCCCACAATGTTTTCAAAAGGCTCCTTTCTCAGGGTTGTCAAAAGTATGGATTGGGTGGTAATGGGTTAAACTTACTTTTCCAGAGCATGGCTCAAATTATAATTTCGTACAGTTGAAAGTCTACCTGGTAATATACCAGTCCCTATGACAGTTACTTACACTATAGGTTTATTTGGTAAATGGATGAAGTACTTGGGAAGTTTAGGTTGTATTCTTTCAAAAATGATCTCTTTAAAATGGTTTATGGTAGCTTCCTGCAACAAACAAAAATAAAAGCATGGTGGGAAAACCTCACAAAAGAAAATCAGTAAATACAAGAAAATTTGGTATAGGGATAAGTGACCATCTATACCATAACCAATCAATAGTTGGTCTGTAACACTGACCCCTCACCAGGTGATCAAAATTTTGGACTTGTGTAAATTAGTGCACTACAGACATCAAACTAGAACTTGTTTTTCTACATAACAAACTAGATGTCTTCCAACTATTAAGTGTCAGAAGAATTAAACCACGATAATGTTTATAACATTTCTCCCTGACTTCTATTGCTGACATGAAATTGTATGTAATATGGTTTTATCAAAATATCTTAATAGTTTTTCAAGTTATAGAGCCAACATGATTTGTGATGGATGGACGCACTGTCAGACAGACAGGGAAAAACAATTTGCCTCCCAACAGTGATAGGAGGACACAGACAGGACTCAAAGAGGGGAGGGGGAGAGAGAGACACATGACTGATTCTTGAAATTGTACAGAGCGTTAAAAGTATTCCAGTTATAGAGTGGACAATACAGATGGACGGAAAATCAATGTCCTCCGCCGACCCTGACGAGAGAACACAGAAAGTGGGGGTGGGGGGTTGGGTGGGTCAGTGACATAATGAAATGACATGATTTATTGTTGTTGAAAATGTATGGAGCATTCGCTGCAGTGTGACCTTCATCTAAACTGTCCCCATACATACAGTTAGTTGCACATAACCTTTAACTTTCTAAACAAGGGAAAGGAGACTTTCAAGCCAATTGTAAAAACCATATTAAAACAATTCCAAATTTTATTTTTTGAAGAAAAATACATATCTGACAGTCTAGATCCACAATCAGACTGCACATTCTGTACAATCTGATCTAGATCTATATTGTCTGCAAAAGGTGAGTGACTTACAGTTACCAGCCCTAGTTAATGACCCATGGGTTTGAAAAAACGGAATAACAAAACTTACTGTCTACTTTAAAACAAAATTATTCAAAAGACTTACTGGTGTTGCGATAAGGAATCGTTCATCAGTTCTCATATGCTGGTATAGTTGAAAGATCGTCCAACTGCTGTTGTAGCTAAGGTTAGCCATACTCTGTAATGAAAAAAAAAACAATTGAACCTTGCTCTTTGACAAGGGGGCTTGATGCATCTGTCAAAATATCAACTCAGGTCAGCTTGCACAGTCCACACTAGCTGACATGGGCGGAAACTTCTCACTGTTGGTCAATTTCCTGTATTTTCAAGGGCTTGTCTACCTCATGATAAAGTTGTTTACACAAAAAAACCAGGGTCATTTATTTAAAAACAAAAACAAAATAAAAAAAAAAACCCAGGGTCATTTTTTAAAAAAAAAAACAAAAAAAAACAGTCATTTAAAAAAAAAAAAAAGGTCATTTAAAAAAAAAACACACGGTCATAAAAAAAAAACCCAGGGTCAATTTAACTCATTACCAAACTACAAAAATTATTTATTTAAGGTTTGTCCAAATCGAAAGCATTTGCAGAATACAAAATAAAAGTGACTGAAAATTTGAAATTTATTTTGTGAAGGGTAGAAAACATTGTGGGAAAAAGAGAAAACGCTGCATTTTCTCCTTTTCCCACATTGTTTTCTAAAGGCTTCTTTCTCTGGGGCGTCAAAAGTAAGGATTGTGTGGTAATGGGTTAAAAACAAAAAACAGGGTCATTTTAAAAACACAGTGTCATTAAAAATGGACTTTTTTTTTTAACCCTTTTTCTGTTAAATAACTAAATCAAAATTTTTAATTCGATAATAAAAACCTAAATAGTGCTTTCCAAAATTTATGTTTTGGGAAATAATATCACCTTATTGAAAAGTGAAGATCAATGATCAAACTGCACATTCTGTGAAATCTGATCTTGATCTACACTGCCTACAAAAGGTCAGCGAGTCATGCCTAGCACCCTTGGGGTTAAAGAATTTACATCTGTTTAACCCTTTACCAAACAATCCCTTGTTTTTATGGGCCTGAAAATGAAACCTTTTGAAAAAATTGTGGGAAAAGGAGAAAATGCTGGTAACCAGCATTTTCTCCTTTTCCCACAATGTTTTTAAAAGGCTTCTTCCTAAGGGTCGTAAAGAGTCGGGCTTGTGTGGTAATGGGTTAAAAGAGACCCAGGAAATTTAGCGTATCTAGATCCTTATTGTATGCTAACATTTAAGTTTTTTTCAAAATACATAAAATTAACTTGCTTCCCATCTAAAACCAACATTTTCTCCTTTCCCCCACAATGTTTTCTACCCTTTCCAAATAAAATCAAAATTTTTGATTCACATTTATAATTATTGTAGTCTGCAAATGCTTTCAATTTGGACTAGTCCAAAATTTTGTCGTTTGGTAAAGAGTTAATGCTTTTTCTCTGTAACAGGATGGCATGCAGATGCTAGTGCTATGCTGAATTTACTTGATTTTCAATTAAAATTTTCAGTCAAGAAAAGGAGATAACTATGTAAAATTACAGTCATGGTTGTCTGCCCTTGTTCTAGGTTTCCCGTTGTAATAATTAGCAATTTGTCAGAGTTTGAAGTTAATATCTTCAGCAATAAGAGAGATATTGTAAATTGTAAATGTTTTTGTAAACTCAGACATCAACGACAATGCTACCAAGTCTATGACAATGACTCAAAATATTTTTCAAAAACAGCTGAGCTGGGAAAACAACCAAAATTGTAGTTATGGTATTGGAGCTTAACTCTTTATTTGAGCCCTCTTGCTCGAGGCCCGCTAGATAAAGCTACATGTAAAATTTAGGAGTCTTAGACTATATGGCTTGGTACTGCAAGATTTCTAAAGTTTTCACTGTATGATTAGCAAATGTATAACTTGAAACCCCAGGGGTGGGGCCAAATTTGACCTCAGAGCTATAAATTGAATAAACTTGGTTGAGGTCTTTTAGATAAAGCTACATGCACTGAGCCTCATATGATTTCATACAAAAATTTTCAAAGATTCTAAATATTTTCAATTTCTGTTGCTATGGCAACCAGAGTTTTTGAAGGAATAAAATTTTTAGACTATTCCAAATTGAAAGCCATAGCACAATTAACAAAATTAAAGGCCTAAAACAATATGGCTGTGTGACACACCTGAAAAAATGTTCTAATGGATAAAGAGTTTTAAACTCTTGAAAAAATGAAAAAGCCGAAATATTGAACATTAGAGTGTCATTTTTCATAGTGTTTTGATTATTCTCTAAGGAATTCAAGGTGACAGTATTTTGTAGAAAAAGTAAAAAATAATATTTGTCGACATTTTTTCCTTTTCTGACAATGCTTTCATAGCTTTTCTTCCTTCTTTAACCCTTTCCCAAACAAGCCCTGGCTTTTACATGTCTGCAGTACAAGTCTTTTGAAAACATTGTGGAAAAAGGAGAAATCGCTCATAATGAGCAATTTCTTCTTTTCCCACAGTGTTTTCTACCCTTTTTGAGAACTTTCTACCACTTTCTCAAAACTTAAAATTGTTGTCTGCAAACTCTTTCAGTTTGGAAGAGTCCAAAATTTGTCGTTTGGGAATGGGTTAAAGCTGTCAAAGTACAACATTCTGCTGTAAGGGCTTATACCAGTAAACATTTATAGCCCCACATCCTCTGCTGGAGCCCTTGTCTGCATGTATCTACAACAATGCCCTATTTGTGAATAGTGTACCTTTTCCTGTTTGTGGTCTTATTAAATTGTACCAAATATACAACATTCTATAGAAACTGGTACACAGGAAAATCTAACTGTTACAAGGAAAGACAAACACTTCTACAACCTCTCGTATCCGTCTCTCTATTCGTGCCACTTCTTGTTTGCCTTTTTCATGGACTGTGTCTGGACTGTCATTCAATGATGTGTGCCACTTTAAACAGGCCTCGTAATTCTTCTTTCCATTGGGTAAAGTTCCAATACCAAGGCCTGGTCTAGATTTAGGCATGTATTCCTTTGGTAATAAACAAAAATATCTGAGAGGTAAACACTGTGAAAAAATGGTTTAATTCTTTACCATACAATCCCAACTTTAAACGACCCTCAGAAAGAGGCCTTTTGAAAACACTGCGGAAAAAGGAGAAAATGCTGGTAACCAGCATTTTCTCCTTTTTCCACAGTGTTTTCTACCCTTCCCATATCAAATTTTAAGTTTTCAGTCACCTTTATTTTGTCGTCTGCAAATGCTTTCAATTTAGACCAGTCTAAAATTTCCTTGTGTGGTAAAGAGTTAATGCGTCTGCAAACAAAGACTTCACCAATGTCAGCATGCGCCATCACCACAGACTGAAATGGGTCAGAACTTTGTGCTATTGATACATTAACCCATTACCAAACGATCATATTTTAGACTGGTCCAAATTGAAAGCATTTGCAGACTGAAAATTTGAAATTTGTTTTGTGAAGGGTAGAAAACATTGTGGGAAAAGGAGAAAATGCTGGTTACCGGCATTTTCTCCTTTTCCTACAATGTTTTCTAAAGGCTTCTTTCTCGGGGGCATCAAAAGTAGGGATTGTGTGGTAATGGGTTAACTATGTGGTCAAATGATTATAGTGTGCAAAGTTATCTATAAACCCCATTCTGCCAGAGTGCTACTCATTCGTATGGAGAAGAAAGAATATTATGGCGTGTAACTCTTCTTTCCATTTGGTGAAGTTCCTACTCTAAGACCCTGTCTAGACCTTCATGTGTTACTTTGGAAACAAACCAAATTATTTATAACAAATGATTCTGCATTAGGCACTTGCATCCTTTTTGACAACTTCTTCTTTAACTCCAAACCAGAGAACAAGATTTTAAACTTGTAAATGTAAAAGCATTAGCACACAACAAAATTTGCTCAACTGTTTTCTCCTTTTCAAACCATTTTTTTTTTCAACATTTTTCTTTGAAGTTTTGGTTAACACTTAAAGTTGTATCAAGTCAAACACATATAAAACATATTTCACATGAAATATCTAATTATATCATGGGTAGTTTGCTATGATTTACTTCCGTCAGTATAAACTAGAGCTGTCACTGAATGTGACTTAACCCTTTACCCTACAAGGTATTTCTATGGTATCTCTAAATGACCCTAAATAACAGCAAGGATGAAGCCATTTCTTATATATGAGCGCGGATCTGGGAAAAGGTGCCTTAAGGCGTCGAGTTGTGACGTCGAGATATTGCGGTTCAAAGTTACGTCATCAATTTTGTGATCGTCACATGTTTCTCTAAAAATAGTCGATAAGAGTGTACATGCGAAAAATCTTGAATTTTGATGTGAAAAAAACATCTGTTTCCACTGAAAATGTATAATTATAAGAAGTTGAATGACCAATGTTATTAAGTTTCTTTTTGATACAAGTTATTTGCATGTGAAGCCATAAATCTGGAGAGGAAATTTATGTAAATCCCCACCTTCCGAGAAAGACATTGTAATGAAGGTAAGTTTACTCTTATCGATATAACGCCTAAGTTGCATGTCTGATTTCAAATATGTTTTCAAAACACAATGTTGCAAACCTAGCTTTGTTTCCATATAAGTTTCTTTTTATTCTCAACCTTAAATGCAGCTTCGTAGGTCTATGGCTGCATCAACAAGTGATCACTACGAAATGCGAAAAAAAAGGTAGTTAGATCTATTAGAAAACAAATCCTGCAAGTGTTGATGTTAGGTAGTTTAAACCCTAATATATGGAAGATGTACCTGCTATTTATGTTTTTCTTGGGAGTCTAATATAACGAGCGCGATGTTAAGAACTGAATTATCAAAATAAACTACATATACCATAAATTTCACGTCCCCAGATGAAGCGTGGGTAGCGCAGTCGGTTATGCTGCCAACTCCCTCTCAATTTTGATCGTAATGAGATCGGACTGTAAGATCAAGGCGCATGTATTACCAGTTACATTTTCTTCTTCTGGTCTCCTTTTTTTTTCCATGCAAAAATGTTATTTACTTTTTTCCCTTGACAATATTTTGTTTGTGGTATTCTGATCCAACCCATTATTTCAACCCTGATGTTTATTTCTTCCTTCAGGGCATAGAGAGGTACTTTGGACGGACACCAATCAACACACCGTTTGGTTCCTAAGATGGCTCATTATCTTCTGCTATTGATATTTCCGATGGGGAAGATGGCGAAGATCCTTACATCAAGATCAATGGACGGGTTCTACACTTTATCCAAGAACTAGGTCAATGTAATTGTACTGAGGCTAATATTGAGGACCTGAGTGACCAGGAGCCTAGCAGCGGTAATCCAGGACTTGAGGACAGGGAGTCGTGAGTTTGACCAACGGCTTGGCCAATTTCTTTCCGTCTCAAATTATTTTAAAAACGGCGTTAAAAACACAATCAATCAATCAATGAGTGACCAGGAAGACCAGAGAAGTGGAGATTCAGAGAAAGGTGATCCGACTACCAGTAACAACAGTCAAGAGATGTTAGATGTGGGTCACGATGGATTCTTTTTAATGAAGATGAGGAGTTTGAAGAGAGATGGTGTAAAAGTAAGTTAAACTGTCCGTCGAAGTTCACAAAGACAGGCATGATCGACCACATATAAGATATGCGCGAAACGGAGAAAAATGATAAAGACGTGTATGTAATGCGAACTTTGATGGATTTTGATATAGAAAAACCAACAAAAGGAGAGAAAAGGAAGAGAAATAGGAAAAAGTTTATGTTTGGGGGGAAATGCTTGTGTAGGACATTTTTCATGGTTGTGTTTGCCATTGGACGAAGGCAACTCAAAAATTTAATGCAGCTGAGCACATGGACAAAAATGGACCAGGTGCGCGAACACATGGAAACACTGGAAAAAGAGTCCACATCCCCATAGTGTTTGAAGACATTAGAGCATCTGTTCAGTTCACTGTGAACTATGCGAACGTGCATGGTCTTCCTCAGCCAGCTGCACCTCGGGGTACTGATAATACTCCACTCATATAATTATCGTCACTGTTAGAAAACCAGAAAGTTAGTACATAAGGAGTATATAGATTCCCTCTCTGAAAATGCACGCTGTATTCAGTACTCCACATTTACAAAGATATGGCGGAGCTGCCTGCCACACATTCGTATAGCAACACCAAGAAACTTAAACATTTTTTTTCCTGTTCTCTTTGTAACTGATGTGTCCAGTTCCGTTTACATTGTGTACTCCAGAAACAAAGGGGCGCATTAGACTTGTTTAGATAATTTATATGGCAAACATAGTTAACAAAATATTTAACCCTACATCGTTTGTCGAGTTTTTCTATGCAAAATTTTGACGATCATGGGTTACACTGTTTAAAAGAATACAGGCAAAGGAGAAAATACTTATGACCAGTATTTTCTTCTTTTCCAACAACCTTGTATGTCTTTTTAATGACAAATCTCATCATTCGGGATATATTCAGTTTGTCGTCTGAAAACGCTTTCAATTTGGTACATTCTAAAATATTGTCACCTGATATATACATGCACTTTACAGATAAATATTTAGCAAGCTCTTTGGCCTGAATCTTCACTAAAGACTTTTTAAAAGGTTCGTATTACATGTATTTGTGTTTATTTTGATAGTTTTGACAACCAATCTTTAGATGTTCATGTTATGTAGCAGATGCTAGCTTTGAACGACGAAAAGATAGGACATCAATATTTTAGGGATGCTGATATGTTTTCTTTTTTGTGTATTTAATACATCCAGATTTTGATATACATGTATCAATCTTTATACATTTTTACGGAACACACAATAGAAGGGTTTGTTACAGAGACGTTTTAACATTCTTTGATGTGCTTGAAAAAAAGATGGATTTGCGCTTTGGTTTCCATTTGTAGACCAAGATCAGGGTGCAATTATATGCATGCTATTTTCTCTACATTCTCCGTGATATAATTTCATGCTAATGTGCGGCAGCAAAGGAATGACACGATTCCACTATCTCTTTGCACCTTCATTTAAAAAATGACCACGGCATTCCGACAATTTTTTTTACCGAAGGACAAACTTTCAGACTGGTTCAAAATGAAATCATTTGCAGAGGACAAATAAATAAAGACTGTCTTTGCAAGGGTAGAAAATATTGTGAGAAAAGGAAAACACGCCGGTTACTAGCATTTTCTCATTTTTTCCAGTTTCAGAAGTCCGTTTCTTTGGGGGTCGTTAAAACTAGGGGTTGTGTGGTAGAGTTTTAACAGCATTATAAATAGATTGATAAGTTTATACATGTATTTTACGTGATTCAGTTTACTATAACCCTAATAGTTTTTGCTAACATTAAAGATTAAGATAAGACTTCAAAGAAAGATATATACTGTGCTATACTTTGCAAGCTGTTTTAGAAAGTAATGAATAGTTTGATCCTGTTTTCTAGTATACCTACTATACGCTAAGAGTTCTTGCCGAAACTGATCTTCAGGAATTTGAAACTGCACCATGCTCTGGCAAAAGCGGGTCTGATGCATCTATGCCATGCTCAAGATCTATATCACGCGAATCAAAACAAAATTAGGGATCTATACAGCCCATATCGTCATAGAAGTGGCTCAGTAATCCTGAGGTAGAATAGTCATTAAACATGCTAAAAATTTACCAGAAAAACTGAAAGGTCGACGCAGTTAATTTTCCACAGGCTGGTCTTCGTCGATTCTCCTTGCAGATGCATCAAACAACCCAACCTTTTACCAGAGAGAAACTTCTGTCTTTAAGTAGATCTACGTTTATTATAAACCAGTAAATTTTGAATAACACACATGACAGAAAAAAAATCTACACGCAGTGAAATACGGTCCCAAATATGGTATGATGACGTGATATTAATCCGCCATTCACGAAGACAAGAGTTACTACCATCCGCGCTGATTGATTTTCCCATTTTATCTGCCGTTTTCAAATAAAATGTCAATAACTGCAAATCTTGTTGAAAGTTGTACGTATATAATAAAAGGAATATTGTGTTGTAGTAACTTTCACGGTGCTTGTATTTACTTCTCTCAGCGTAAGAAAAATTTTTACATCGCGCGACATCAAATTTTCTTATGCTGCACGAATCAATTACAAACACAACGAAAGTCACTACAACATTATATTCCGTATGTATTCCTTTATATCACGTAAACAGTAATTGCTATTTGGTAGTTTCTTTATTGAATATGATTTAAATCATTCCGAATGACGAATAAGTCATTGTTTTTAACATTACATTCAGTAACAACGAATAAGTTGTTTGTGTGTTACTTTTCTGTCCTGTTTTTTTTTTCCCCCTAATGCATAGCAAACTGCTAAGTAATCAGGTAGGTAAACAGCGTCTCGTTGTCTTTTAATCCTTTGATTAAACCAAGGAACAAACTCAAGAAAAACATGTAGAGATGTGATTTTACATTGACGTTTCACACCCACTGACAAAAATGTACGCAATTTACTGCGTTTTAGAATTGACGTCGCTGACGTGACGTTCGTAAACAAAACGAACTGTGGAGGGTGCCTGTATTTAAACGTACATATCTCCGAAACTATGCATCATATCGATGAAAAATGATAAATACATCAGACAGAAATGAATCCCCTTTAATAAAATGCAAAAAAACAAAAATCGAAAATTTTGGCCATAAGGCACCTTTTCCCAGATCCGCGCTCATATATATATGACACCGTTTGACAGCATAGAAAACATTGTGACAAAAGGTGAAATTGCTCGTCATGAGCAATTTCACCTTTTGCCACAATGTTTTCCAAAGGCTCCTACAAGCAATGCGTAGAAATGAGTATTTATGGAGTAAAGGATTAATCCCCCCCCTCCCCCCGCAAGGGCTTTGACAGAAACAGGCTATTGCTAGACTAGCTAGAAATTGAATAAACTTGGTTGAGGTCTTTTAGATAAAGCTACATGCACTGGGCCTACCCGGTAATATGGTTCCATACAAAAATTTTCAAAGATTCTAAATATTTTCAATTTTCGTTGCTATGGCAACCAGAGTTTTTGAAGGAATCAAATTCTTCCAAGATATTCTGTAGAGAACCATAGTAGGATCATTTCTGTGAAGTTTCATAAAAACAGATGGATTTCTTCCTGGAAGAAGATGTCTGAAATAAAAGTTGAAGGACCTGTGCACAGTCACTCAAGCAAAGGGGGATGTGAAATGGACAACTGATGGACATTGGGCCATGACACAAGCCTGCTGGCCTTTGGCCAGTGGAGCTAAAACAACTAAATGGTACTTACATTTGTAAGAAAGGACGAGACTTCATTTAACTTTCCCATTAACTTTTGTATCCCAATCAAAAGTCTATGTTGTATATGTGACCTGAAGAAATCATAGTTATGAGGTCAAAAATGAAAATACGATACGCTGACTAGATATTCCTAGAAACAAAAATCAAAACACAAGGACATCACACAAAAAACATTTTCTTGATCAATTTCAATCACTGGGAGATATAAAGCTGATTTTCTTCAAACTGGTAGAAGGTTTTTTACCTGATCATAACATTCTGTCATCGTGGCTATTAACAGTTCTAACGTAATTTACTGTTTTACAACACAATCCCAACACACAATCCCAACTTTTAATGACCCTGATAAAGAAGCCTTTTGAAAACATTGTGGGAAAAGGAGAAAATGCTGGTAACCAGCATTTCCTCCTTTTCCCACAATGTTTTCTGCCCTTTCCAAATCAAATTTCAGTTTCTGATTCAAATTTACTTAGTCGTCTGCAAATGCTTTCAATTTGGACTAGTCCAAATTTTGCCGTTCGGTAAAGAGTTAACTGATCGGCCTAGGTTCCTTGCATCATTGGTCATTCTATACAAGGGCATATCTCTAACCAGAAGTTTAGCCTTGTTCATAGTCACCACATTTTCAGATGAAAAATCAAACAGCTTAGGTACGGTACTATTTCATGGATCTTTCTTGCATAATTAATGATACATCTACAGACATTTTCAGCCAGTGTTTAACCCATTACCACACATAGCTGACTTTTAATGACCCTGGGAAAGAAGCCTTTTGAAAACATTGTGGGAAAAGGAGAAAATGCTGGTAACCAGCATTTTCTCCATTTTCCACAATATTTTCCACCTTATCATAGAGAAATTGCATCATTTGTGCCATACTGAAATTGTCATCTGCAAATGTTTTCAAATCTGTCAAGGCTAAAATTTTGTTGTCTGGTAAATGTTTAACCCATCTCGTCTCTGTTTCATAACCTATAATGATTCTTGTGCCTTCATGACAGATGTTACCCCTGACTGTTGAAAGTTCCATTGTATGGATAGAAAAGGTATTTCATTCCATCACAAAAATAACTATTGTTGTTTCCAGTTTTAAATCAAAAACAGTTTCCTTGAGTTCTTTTATTTCTTACACCGTGCCTATATTGATATGCATTATGTTGATATATATATTGTAAAGATACATCTGTCTTTACACAGCTCAATTCTGAATCATTCTACACACTATTGAGTTTTAACAGTGTTTCTTCTCTCTGGCAGTAAAGATAATCTTTGAAGTAAGAAAGGATGGCAGTTTAGAGCTTATTTATGGTGTTACATGCCATTTTCTATATTATTTAAGATATAAGACATAGCCATGCACTTATGCTTTTGTTGAACTTTCTTTTAAGCAGTAAATAGAAAAGTATTCTTCCCAAGCCACCGACTGCTTTTTCAGCATAGCCATTGTCGAAACACTAATTACCAGTGCGAGAGGAATGTTTGTATTTTTCTGTCACAGTACCTATCAATCCCCAGAAAAATCAAAGCGTTGAGAATGCTGAAGTGGTATTTGTCAAGGAAACCCACTGCGTGGAATCAATAGTTTGAGAGAAAAAGAGACATATATATTGTTCAAATATTGGCTTAAAAGCAAATTAATACCTTTTCGGTAGGAGGGAGAGTACTCATGTACCTTAAAACTATAATTTTGAATATCTTTAGCCTTTTACATTTAATTTCCAACATTACAATCAGTTACTTCGATCTATAAATATTCATGAGCGATCAAATGGAGTACCGCGCAATCATAGGATGAACAAGCCATGGAACAAATTTGTTTTGGAACGAAAAAGCCCAGTAGGCAAATTTGTATCATTGCGCCAATAAAAGGCTATGAGCGAGAGAAACTACATGTATTTTCAATCAAAAATAAGTATCTCAATGATCGATGGCCTCGCCCAATGTATTTTAAAATGCCATTTCAAATTACATATCTGCATGCCACTGAAAGACTCATTTGTCTGAGAAAGAATGAGTTTAACTGGGTTTACTTCCTTCGGCTTTGCACAAAATAAGATACATGGTTATCAAAATTCAATCTTGAACTCATAGTGGTATTTTCTTCGACAAATACCACAAAAATGGCAAAAATGGGGGTTTCAGTCCAGGATCCCACAGTCAACTCCTATATGTTAACAAGTAATCAACCAGTTAACTAATCAACTAATCAGCCAGTTAGCCAATTTCAAATTCACCCTTGAAAATTTACTTAATTCCTAAATTGAAGAAATTTAAAGACTCACAATTCAGGTCCATTTCCAAACAATTTTTCAGCATAATCATAGTAGGGCTTATAAAGTTCTGTTTCTGTCACATTTTTCTGCGTAAATTCTTCAAGTTCTTTATTAACTCTAGTCTACAAGTATAAAAAATATCTCATCTACAAGACAAATTGATTTCAGATTTACCCATATACACCTAACTTGCAGGTGACAATTAAATATGACTCAACGATTGAATTATTTCTCTGATAGGGTAGAAATTGTGTTGAAAAAAGGAGAATAAATATGGTGGAAACTTGGATTTTCTCCTTTTCCCTAAAGCGGTTAAACATAAAGTAATTATGAATGCTGATTCATACATTTTTTTTTGTTTATATAATGAATGGCCCAGATGTTCACACTAATTTTTGTCAGAATTTCAAAACAATGATGGGAGGGTAGAAAGCGTTCTTGGAGAAGGAGAAAATGTTTGGTTATGCTGCGTTCACACTAGAGCATGATCTGTTACGATCATCACGATTGGCCAATCACAGCGAATCATGTAACTTTGCTGGAATTTGAAGATAAGATACGAGTTGGTGCGATTTCATGCGTTCTGATATGATTTGTTACGCTTAGATGCGATTTGGTCACAATTGGTCAATTTCTGGTGATATGGTCTGTGTCCAGGATAGACACGATCACATACAATCGGATAGGAGCATCACAATTGAGTTCGCGATTCTGTTGCGATCTGACGCGATCATAACGATAAGTGTCAACAATCTGTTACGACACTATACGTGCCGATGCGTTCTCATACGAGCATCAAGGACTGATGCGATCTGTTGTGATGTGTTACGATTGTTGGATGGATGTTTTGAGCGATTTCGATCACGATTGAGCCACGATGAGACCGCGACAGGTATATCAACAATCTGATTGATCGGTGAGCCCATTGTTGATTGAACCTCTGAACATTCAGTACCATTGATGATGGCCGGACTTGTGGATGATGAGAATGTGACATTTGCATTGTTAATGTTTGCTTATATTACCGCCATCGAAGGAGAAGAAGAGCAGCTGCGGTGGCATACCTCAGAAAGTTTCTAAATTGCTAAAATATTTTACGTTAGATGTTACTCTTCTATTGTAGATGGAGCAATGAAACAAACTAATCTTGCCCAATGTATATGTGGTCGCGATAACGCAACAGATCTTGGGCGTCCGTCACAAGTGCGTAACTAGTCGTGCCTTGTCATATTTACTCGCATCAGCTCGTATCCTCTCGTGAGTCTTTCGCAACAAGTCGTTGGTAATCGGGCTCGACAGAATATCTTGAATCGTGACAGATCGTAACACATCGTTGGAGATCGCAACACATCGCAACAGATCACGCTATTTATCTCAACCCTGATCACCACGATTTGGTAACACGATGAGATACGGTCTGTTGCGACTTGTTGCGATGACTTACGATCTGATGCAGTGGTTACGATAGTTCCGGCAATCGTGTTAATCGTGGAAAATTTTTTAACTGCCAAAAATTTTTCCACAATTAACCCGATTGCCGCGATTGACATCAAGATGAGGTACTATCTGATAAGATCCGATATGATGATCCCGATACATCCACGATAAAGCCCACGATTTCAATAGTGGTCGAATCGTGATAAGTGTGAACGCCACATTATCAAATGTTTTGTTTTTTTCAGTCCCTTCATCTTTATGGATATTAACCCTGTACCCCATAAGGCATTTCTGTGGTACATTGTATCTCTAATTGACCCTAAATAATAGCAAGGATGACACCTCTTGACAGCATAGAAAACATTGTGACAAAAAGTGAAATTGCTCATCACGAGCAATTTCACCTTTTGCCACAATGTTTTTCAAAAGCTCCTACAAGCAATGCATAGAAATGAGTATCTATGGAGTAAAGGGTTAAAACCAGAAATTGATTAGCTTAGCTAATTAGACAAAAAGTTTTATAAGCATTACACTGAAAATGTAAGCGTCAAAGCACAAACAAGGTTCTTCTAAAGCTTGACTTAGAGACCTTGATACCACATTGTATGACCAAACCAGAGATATTTACAGGCGACAAAATAAATGTAGCTCAAATGATGACACCTGCCTTTGGTAGAGTAAAAACACTGTGGGAAAAGGAGAAAATGCTGGTTACCAGTATTTTCTCCTTTTCCCACATTGTTTTAAAAAGCTCTTTTCTTCAGGGTTGTTAAAAGTCAGAATTGCATGGTAAAGAGTTAACATACTTTGATCAGGACATGTTACCTCAAGTGGTCACATTTCTCATCAATGTACATTTAGCGTAACCCATTACCACACAATCCCTGCTTTTGACGACCCTGGGAAAGAAGCTTTTAGAAAACAATCTAAATACCAGCATTTTCTCCTTTTTTCAAAATGTTTTCTACTCTTGACAAAAACAAATCTCGAATTTTCAGTCACTTTTATTTTATTGTCTGTAAATGCTTTCATTTTGGACCCTAGATGGGTCCAAATTGAAAGCATTTGCAGACAATAAAATATTGTTTTATCATTTGGTAAAGAGGTAATTAATCAAAATAAAAGATGAACATGCAGGAAGCACAACACAGACAGCATGATAACAAAACTTCCTGGACATTTTGTGTTCAGGAGAGCTTTAAAGGCACAGTTTTAGATAATTTTCTAACAAAAATCATAGCTGTATCTCACCAGTGAGGCATTGTTATTTGTGTGTTTCTGTCCAATGGCTTGTCTTGTTAGATCTATCTTCTCTTGGTACTGGAATTAAAGAAAAAAATCTTATTCTTTAAATCTTTACCACACAAGAAAATTTTAGACTGGTCCAAATTCAAAGCATTTGCAGATGACAAGATAAAGGTGACTGAAAAACTGAAATTTGGTTTAGGAAGGATAGAAAACATTGTGGGAAAAGGAGAAAATGCTGGTTACCAGCAATTTCTCCTTTTCCTACAGTGTTTTCAAAAAGCTTCTTTCTCAGGGTCGTTAAGAGCAGGGATTGTGTGGTAAAGAGTTAACAGGCAAAAACATACTAGACTTTTCAATATTGAAAGCATTTTCATCCACATATTACAAATTAGTTGCATCAAATAGATGGAACTTGTCAATAAAATGGTTGAAAAAGTTGTGAGAAATACAAGAACTGCTGGTTACCAGCATTTTACCCCTTTTCTTATCATGCTTTCAAAAACTTTCAAAGGTACATATTTAGATTTTTTTAGCCTCTTAAGCTATTGTTAGATTTCCCGCCAAAATCAATAAAGCATTGTGGGAATGTTATGTGACTACTGACTTAAATTCCATAACATAACAAACATGTAATTATTTTCCATGTCTAGAACTTGGGACGTTATGTTTGAAGCTTTGAATGCATTTCCAGTATATAAATGAGCGAGTTGCTGATGTAAAAATAGACCGTGTTTCCCGTCAGTGTCGACCTGAACTGTAGTAAATCTCTAATTTCTCATGTTGTCGGATGGTTTTCAACTAATCGGGTTTCATGAATGGAAATTTTAAGGCTTTGGGAGTATTAGGATGATTTTTCTGTATTTTCATATAGTTTGGGTTCCAAATTCTGAAGGGCCACCTTTAATATGAACATCTGAAAATGTTGAAAGAGACACTGTAAAAGTGGACATTTTTGCAATGTGGAAATTTTTGCGATTTCACGAATTTGAAAAATTCCCAAACTTTTATGCTCACATATTTTACCACAGGTTTAACAAACAAAAATGAAAGTCTTGAATTTGCAAACATGTTTAGTTACAAATTGTCTGAAACGGGTAAATCACACATTTTTTGACAAGTGTATATATCCATTTATATATTATACATTAACATTAACAAAATGGCTAATCATAAGAGTGAAATCTCCAAAACCTTCAGGGTCATTAAAACTCAGGATTGTGTGGTTAAAATTTATTGCCTAGGTTCCTCTAGTTGTTGTCACTGGTAAAAGTATCTTTTAGCCGAGGAATTTTGTCATAAATACATTTAATAATGTCAAGAGATTGCAGAAAAACATTTACAAAGTTTGTTTGAATTCATGATTTATTGATTGAATGGTGTTTAGTGCCTATTTAAGCATTGCTGTGAGGCTTAACAAAAAATGGCGTGTCTGTTTCAGTATTAAAAAGCTTTATCTTAGATTTGACCTAGTGACTTAGTTTACCCTTTACCACATAATCCCGACTTTTAACGACCTTAAGGAAGAAGCCTTTTGAAAACATTGTTGGAAAAGGAGAAAATGCTGGTAACCAGCATTTTCTCCTTTTCCCACAAAGTTTTCTACCCTATCAAAAGAGAACTGCATCATTTTAGCCAGTATGAAATTGTCGTCTGCGAATGCTTTCAATTAGGACATGTCTTAAATTTTGTCGTCTGGTGAAGAGTGAAATTGAACCAGTATCACCTAAATTTAAATGCAGTCAAAATGATCATAATAAGGACTATATCCAGTTTTGTAATATTCTATTGACTAACCGTTTCCTTTTGTGGAGAGTGTAGATCATACATCAGACTGCACAGAATGTGCAGTCTTATCTCTGATCTACACTTTCCACTGTTTTAGATTATGACCAAATTGGGTTTTCATTTTACAGCAAAAGTGTATAAGTAGCCTTTTAAAAATTATGTAACTTTATTTATTTAGAACTTAAAGAGTGAAACTATGCCATAGGGTCTGATTAATTTATAAAATGAAAATTATTGTAATGTAATTAAATGACAAGTTAAAATCTGATATAAAGCTAAACAGACAAAATCTGTTTTCTACCTTTTCATAAGAAGTCAAATCTTCTGACCAGTCTAATTTGAAAGCAGTCTGAACGAAAATCTAGCGTCATTAACCCTTTCCCAAACGACAAATTTTTGGACTAGACCAAATTGAAAGCATTTGCAGATGACAATTCAACTCTTGCTGACAAGATGATTTCTGTCTATGATAGGGTAGAAAACATTGTGGGAAAAGGAGAAAATGCTGGTTACCAGCATTTTCTCCTTTTCCCACTATGTTTTCAAAAGGCTACTATTCCAGACCCCTAAAAACAAGGGATTGCTTGGGAAAGGGATAAAAGAACTGAATATTATCTTTCTCCAATCTCCATGATTGTTTACAAATGTCTTCTTCCTCACCATCGTGAAATCACGAGGTTGTTGACTAGAGAGTTAAAAAGTGTAATCCATACCTGGTCCGACAACAATTCTACCCGTCGTACATAATTCACAAAATCTCCTTGGGTATTAAAAGGTAAGTATGTAGCGAAGCTGCCAAAATCCACATGCCAACCATCGAGGAAATTGATGGGATTCACAGCTTCAAAACTGTTGAAAAATATATTTGAATAGTCAAACCAACAACATATTATTGTTGATAATTTGTTTTAGTTTCAGTGAGCAGTTATTAAAAAGTTACACTCTGAAAAAAGAGCGTTTAACCCACTACCACACAATCCCTCTCTTTGACGACCCTGACAAAGATGCCTTTTGAAAACATTGTGGGAAAAGGAGAAAATGCTGGTAGCCAGCATTTTCTCCTTTTCCCACAATGTTTTCTACCATTCCAAAACCAAATTTCAATTTTAAAGTAACATCAATTTTGTTGCCTGCAAATGCTTTCATTATGGACTTGTCTGTAATTTTGTCGTTTGGTAAAGAGTTAATGCATGTTTATTGCATGTTCATGATGCATTATACCGAGCAAGTCATCATAAACTTATGGCTCCATAAAATCCATTTTGTATTACAACTGACTGAATCTGCAGGTAGATTGTTTTTTTTTTGATATGCAGAAATTATACCGAGAGCAAAAATATTCCACCCAGATCAGCCTGGATTGCCAGGGCTGACTTGTGTCAATACTATATATATAAATTCATTACACCCTCTTTTCATGAAGCATGGCCCATTTAACTATGATAATCCACAAATGGCCTACAACACATGAAAAGTGACATTTGTACAACATGAACGTAAAGTGTCATCTCAGATCAGCCTCCAGTCTGAGCAGTCTGTTCCTAGATGAAACTTTCAGATCATGTGTGGTTTTCTGTGTCACGCAAGTCTACTTTTGCACTAATCTAATGTAGTCGTAAAGTGTCGTCTCGGATTAACCCATGTGGACTGAGCGGGCTGACCTGATACGACACTTTATGCAAATGTCCGAATGCCCTTTTTCGTCGTTGCAGGTCATATAAGTTTATTTATTTACATTGCTCCACATCTTCAGCTAAAATGCAACTCTTCTGAACATGTGGTCCTTTGCGCAAGATTCACAAATATATCAGACACTTCGGATCAAAGATCAGGCTGAGACCTTGTGCTGTCTTATCTGAATCTACACTGTCCAAAAAAGCACAAAAAATTGTCCTCATAGTGCCTAGATCTAGATTTCAATTACAGGTTTAATTCTACAACAGATGAAACAAATTTAGATTTGTCCAAACTTAAAGCAATTGCAAAATATTGCAAATGAGCTGTATCTCATTATCATAATGGAATTTGAACTGGAAAGACAGAAAATATTGCGGGAAAAGGAAAAAGTACAGGTAAACAGCATTTTCTCCTTTTCCCACAAAATATTCATAGGTGTTATATAGTTTCCAATCTTCTAAGGTTCATTAACCCATTACTGCACAATCCTGACTTTTAACGAGCCTGAAAAAAAAAAAACAACCTTTTTGCAAACGTTGTGGAAAAAGGAGAAAATGCTGGTGACCAGCATTTTCTCCTTTTCCCACAATGTTTTCTATACTTTCCCAAAGGAATTAAAATCTTTGTCATATTTATTTTGTAGGCTGCAAATGCTTTCAATTTAGACATGCCTAAAATTCTGTTGTTTGGTAATGAGTTAACACATTACCAAACAAAAAAATTTTTTGGCATGTTCAAATTGAAAGCATTTGCAGACAATTAAATAAAAGTGACTGAAAATTTGAAATTTGCTTAGTAAAGGGTAGAAAACCTTGTGGGAAAAGGAGAAAATGCTGGTTACCAGCATTTTCTCCTTTTCCCAAAATGTTTTCTAATTTAGGCTTCTTTCTCAGAGTCGTCAAAAGTAGAGAATGAGTTGTTTATTTTGTACAAGGGCTACTTTGTAGTATACATACTCTTTCCACTCATATCCTGCTAGAAAAGTTGAGAATATATCTGCTAGGACATCATATGATATTTTTGTTTCCTTAGACAAGGTGTCTTGGTTTATTGCCTGCAATCTTTTTTGAAATGCTGATACACTCTCCTACAAAAATAAGAAAGGATTGATTTTACAAAACAAGCAGTAGTAAAGGGAGAAAGAATTGGAGTGTATATTTTTGTTTTTGAACTGGAACAAGTATAATTATCATATCTAGCATGTGCTCCTTTTCCCACAATGTTTTCTACAATTCACAAAACAAATGTCAAATTTTTTGTTACTTTTATTTTGTTGTCTGCAAATGCTTTTGATTTGGACAAGCCTAAAATATTGTTGTTTGGTAATGAGTTTAAGTATTAGATACAGTCAACTCCTGTTTGAACGACATCCGATAAATCAACATTTTCACTTTATCGACACAAACTTGTATGGAAAGGGTTTTAACCCAACACAAATTTGTTGGGAATGGTTTTACACAGTTTATTTTTCATCCGTTACATTTTTACGGAATTCTTGTTTTCTGACACCAACACAATTTTTTCAGGAACAAAAGTACAGCATACTCAATTCATGAGATTATAAAACAGGAAAATTTTGCTAAACATGCTTTGAAAGGGTAAAACTTTGCAGTATAATAAACTCCTTCTGCTTGGGATGACATGATTCACAACAGCCATGAACAAGTTTCCAAGTCCCCTGCCACTGTCTCTATCCTGTCCAAATCAAATTTCAATTTTTGAGTTGAGTTGGACGAGCCTACAACTCCTTACCACACAATCCCAACTTTTGACTATCCTGAGAAAGACAGCTCTTGAAAAAATTGTGGGAAAAGGAGAAAATGCTAGTAACCAGCATTTTCTCCCTTTCCCACAAAGTTTTCTACCCTTCTCAAACCAAATTTTAATTTTTCATTCATATTTGTTTTGCTGTCTGCAAATGCTTTCAATCTGGTCCAGTCCAAAAATATGTCATTTGTAAAAGAGTTGTTAACATCTATGTTGATCTTTCACCAAATAAAACAAGTATAATTATCCTCTATATCGATCCCACCTTTTGCTGTTCCAGTCTCTCGTAAGTGTATGAGTCTAGTTTGTCATGATATTTATTGCTTGTGTCAGAACCAAACTCTGGTGAATCACTTCTCCTCCAATCAAAGAAATCCTGTGCAATCTTCTCAAATGTGTCTACAAACAAAAGATGGTCCATACAAAACAAAAGCATCTCAGCTCAGCACTATCCCATTCAGCTGTCAGCTAATGTTTCCATAATATTTAGGTACACAACTTTTACCAAGCAGGCTGTTTTCAAACAAACATAATATCAAAATGTTATTCTCATTGTAGTGTTCTCCACCTGTTTTAATGGTATTTCAGTCAAACCTGTTTATAACAGCTATGTAGCCAACATTGAACATGCATGCACGAAGGAAGCAATTCAAGATTGGGGGGGCTAACTCGTATTTTTTGGAAAAATTTTGCATCGATTGAAACTCTCCGCGACAAAGGTTAATTTCAATTACCATGATTGTCAAAATTATTAGGGGGGCTTAGCCCCCCTAGCCCCGCCCCCCCCTGTTCCTATAGGCCTGATATGTAACATGCCATGTATCTAACATATAACGTGCTATGTAGCCAACATAGAACGTGACATGTACCAACATACAAAATGACTTGCAGTAAACATAAAAATGCAATCTATCCAACATATTTATTCATTTTATTATTTAACCATATTTAACTTAATCCTGACTTTTGACAACACAGAAAGCTATTGTGGACAGTGTAGATCAAGATCAGACTGCACTGACTGTGCAGTCTGATCTCTGATCAACACTGTTTCATTCTTCTAACTTAGATTATAAGTAAGCTGTCTGTAATTGTAGCCATAAAAAAAGTAAAAGTTTTTTATTTGGTAGTGAAAGAGTAATTCATTACCAAAGGACAATATTTTAGGCTTGTCCGAATCGAAAGCTTTTGCAGACGACAAAATAAACATAATTGAAAATTTGAAATTTGTTCTGTGAAGGGTAGAAAACACTGTAGGAAAAGGAGAAAATGCTGGTTACCAGCATTCTCTACTTTTCCCACAATGTTTTCAAAAGGCTTCTTTCTCAGGGTCGTCAAAAGTCATTATTGTGTGGTAATGGGTTAATAAATGACATCATAAACAAAGTCAAATAAAGGTTTATACCTTACCTATTTTCTGTTTGGTATTTTTGATCCAATCATTTACAAGCTGTTCTAGAACATGCAGTGGGACAGCGCCATTATCTAGTAAAACAGAATGGAAGTCCCTGATGTCGAAAAGTTCCCCTGAAATATAGGTATATGAAGATCTAACACATGTCATACAGAGTGCACAAAAATATCTACATGTAATAGTTTAGTATACATTGTGAGAAAAGTAACACAAGAGCACTGCATACTGGTGTTTATTTCATTGAGTGAAAATCATGGGTAATATATATTTTTTCATGAGTGGTGCAGCCATGAGTAAAAATATCACAAATGATGTTCACAAGATGAAAGAATTTTCTTTTATCTTACTCTGAAAGAGCTGTCAATGAATGTTAGTTAATACCCTGCCAGCCCTTTGACAGAAAAAGGTGTCAACTTAGTTCAAGGGGAGATACTTCCTCAACCAGGAGAAGTTGACACTTGAAAATTGTGTCTTGCAAATCCTCAATATATGATCAATATACATGCAAAGTTCAATACAGTTGATGGAAAACTGCAGGAGGAGTTCGGGACACAAAATTACTTGTATTTTGTACACAGACGGACACATGGGTGGACAGACTGACACACAGACAGAAGCACAGACAGGCAGGCTGATTCCAGTATACCCTTGAAAACTACTTCTAACCTGCTTCTAACCCCTTGTTTTTGTTGTGACTCTATACCTCTCCTACATAAGCATGCATCACAAAATTACATAAAGCGCGAGAAATGTAGAATACTTATGCTTGTAAATTACATTATATTTCCACCAGGCATGTACTGTTTACGTAAGTAAGTAGTGGGCTGGAATTTCTGTGTTCTCCTTCAATTTAAGAGTTTTTAAAATATTTACATAGAAAAATTCATAAAGCTACAAATTAACAGTTTCATAGATCTATAGGAAGGTGTAAAGTTACAAAAATTCTCACGTAAAACTTACAAACTGTTAGTAAAATTGTACATAAGGAGACTGTTTTACTAAACTAAGTTCTGCACTGTAGATCTGTCCTGTTTGCTATGAAATTGGTTAATTTCACTGGTTGTAACAATGAATGATCAAACCATATAATCCACTGTTATTTCCCACTTAATTAAAAAAAAAAAAACCTTGAAATATGACATTATTACTCACCAAGTTCAAGTTTTGCTTTCTGCCTTAAAGCTCTGATTTTGAGTTCTCCGACCTTATACGCACAGGCTTGCCCAGGCCATGTGATGTATCTGTCAATTTCGACCTCCATAGCAGGTCTTGAGTAGGAGGTATAATTCAGCATGTAGTCTATAGCCTGTTCTCTTGTCCAACTGCAACAGAATTTTGTGATTAATCCTTTACCAAACAATCTTAAGTTTTGAAATCAACCAGAAAGACTGTTTCTGAAAGCATTGTGAAAAAAGGACAAAATGCTGGTAACTGGTATTTTTTTCCATTTCCCACAAAGTTTTCTACCCTTAAAAGATAAACATTCTTGTATTCATAAGCTTTCAAGATGAATAGGTGAAAAATTTGGATGTTTGCTAAGGGGCTATGGCATCAAAATTTTTGCTTTAACTCTTTACCACACAATGCCTAACTTTTAACAACCCTGGGAAAGAGGACCTTTTAAAACATTGAGGGAAAAGGAGAAAATGCTGGTAATCAGTATTTTCTCCTTTTCCTTCAATGTTTTCTACTCAATGATACAATAACTGAACCATTTGAGCCACACTAAAGTTTTAGTCGGCAAATGCATTCAGTTTGGGACAAAGCTAAAATTCTGTTGTATGGTAAAGGATTAAGCCATTACCACACAATCCCTACTTTTGACGCCCCTGAGAAAGAAGCCTTTTGAAAACACTGTGGGAAAAGGAGAAAATGCTGGTAACCAGCATTTTCTCCTTTTCCCACAGTGTTTTCTACCCTTCCCAGAACAAATTTCAATTTTTCAGTCACCTTTATTTTGTCGTCTGCAAATGCTTTCAATTTGGACCAGTCTAAAATTTTCTCTTGTGGTAAAGAGTTGATAGATAATGTAGATGAAGGTCAGACTATACACAAGGAACAGTCTGATCTTAGATACATTATAAGCTAATCTGTTGCACAATTTGATGAAAGCAAATTCAATAGTATTTTCAGACTTTTCCACAATTCTGGTCACCCCTTTTTATATAAGCCTTAATTCATACCAAACGACAAGATTTCAGCCTTGTCCAAATTCAAAGCATTTGCAGACAACATAATAAAAATGACTTAAAATTTGAATTTCGTTTTGTGAAGGGTAGAAATCATTGTGGGAAAAGGAGACAATGCTGGTTACCAACAGTGTTTACAGAAGGCTTCTTTCTCAGGACTGTTAAAATCAGAGATTGTTTAGTAAGCCCCCATTTCACAGAGCATTGCACACATATAATTGACAACTAGTGTAAGCATGAAGACGAACTTAATGCGAATAATAAGGATACCAAAAAGACACTCTCTTAGAAAACAGCCAAGCTGAAAGTCACTTGTCTCAACAAATAAACAAAGCACTACTCACCTAAAATAATGAAGTCCAGTGTCCACGACTAGACGACAAGCTCGAAATATTTCCATACTGTATCTTCCCATCCTGTAATGTGACGAGAAGAATAAGATCTGTAAACTAATCAGAGCAGCAGTAAATAAATCGGTACATAACAGTAATCTAAATACAATTTGCTAAATCAGTCAAAATGACATCTTCACCCCAACATAAAAACCCAAATGTTGCTATTCAGAGTCAAGGGGGGGGGGATATCTGCTTAACCCATTACCACACAATCCCTACTTTTGACGCCCCTGAGAAAGAATCCTTTAGAAAACATTGTGGGAAAAGGAGAAAATGCTGGTAACCAGCATTTTCTCCTTTTCCCACAATGTTTTCTACCCTTCACAAAACAAATTTCAAAATTGCAGTCGCTTTTATTTTGTCGTCTGTAAATGCTTTCAATTTGGACCAGTCTATAATATTGTCATTTGGTAATGTGTTAATGGATGAAAACTAAAAAAGGGATTCGTTGGTCAATCTAGGTTGATTTTTTACCAACAAATTTTGGAATGTGGTTAATTAGAGAAAACAAAGATAGAAAAGAGACAGATAGAATCAGACAGAGAGAGACAGAACGGGAGAGAAAGAAAGAGACAGAGAGAAAACAAGAACTCTTACAGTTCATATTCATCTTTATAGATATCCAAATATTCTTTTTCTCCCAAAGATTCAGCATATAAGGCCCAACCCTGAAAGGAAAACATAATTGAGCTATGCTCTGAGAAAAGGCACTTAACGTATCAGCAAAAAGTATTGACCAATGTAAGCTTGCCCAGTCCACACAGGCTGCCTTGGATCAGAAGTTTTTGCTATTAGTGAATATCTAAATATCTAAAGAAATTCCACCTCAAGATTCTTTGGATTGTTACAAAAAAATCTGTTTTATAGACCCATAAAAATTGGGTGACTTGCTATAGATATTATACTCACTGGTCTAATATAAGTTGGGACATCTTTTGTGGTTGTTAAGTGGTGCACATTAAGTCATGAAAATTTTCATGATTTTTGAAAGTGCCAAAAATTTTGCCCTTTACAAAACTGTTCTAAAGACCCTGCTGGTAACCAGCATTTCCTTCTTTTCCAACTATGTTTGCTACTCTTTTAAAGTCAAATCCTATAATTTAACCCTTTACTCCATAGATAGTCATTTCTACACATTAGTTGTAGGAGCCTTTAGAAAACATTGTGGCATAAGGTGAAATTGCTCGTAATGAGCAATTTCACCTTTTGCCACAATGTTTTCTACACTACCAAAAGGTGTCATATACACATAAGAAATGGCTTCATCCTTGCTGTTATTTAGGGTCAATTAGAGATACCTTAGAAATGCCTTATCGGGTAAAGGGTTAAGTCACAACTTATCTGTCATCTGCAGAAGTTTTCTTTTTTTTTAAAGAGTTAATCAGAATCAAATATCATCTGCAAGTCTTATGAGAAATGAATTGAAAATGTGGCCTCTTGGATGTACACATGGTTTTTCCAAAGGTTTGTTCTGCAGACCGAAGATGACACATTTTCCAATCAGTAAAAGATTTTTTATCAAGACTTATATCACACCCAAATTTCATGAGCATTAATTGGGCTAAAAATGTAGCCATGACCCTAAACTTTAGATTTAACCAAATGATCTCCTATTCAACCCTTCACAAACCAATCCCAGATTTTAGTGAACCTGAGGTATAGGACGATAAAAAAAACATTGTGGGAAAAGCAGAGACTGCAAATAACCAGCAATTTTTCTCCTTGTCCGACAATGTTTCCTACTCTATAGAAAATGAAACCTATTATTTAAGCTACATTCATTTTCTGCAAATGTTTTCAAACTGTTATATTGTTCAAAATTTTGTCATATGCTCAAGAGTGTATTACCTGATGTGAACTATTTCAAACATATCCAAGATCAAAACAAACATTTTACAAAATTTCATAAGGATTTACCAGAAAATGTAGCTTAAGGAATTTAGGCAAACTTTTTCTCAAATTTGACTATGCGACCCAACTTTTCACCCCTGCGACCCAACTTTTCACCCCAGGTGAAGACATTCTCAACAAAACTAATAAATCATGAAGACAAACAATCTGACCAGTTTCATCACAAAAGCTTACCTTGAGTATTTTGGGCTCGGCTAGACTAAAAATGGACACTTTCCTTCTTATGAATTCAATTTAAATAGTACAATTTTGTGGCAGTGGATACAGAAAAGCTGTATTACTTAAAAAACACCAAGTCTTTACTTATTGTGAGGGCAGATGTCTTCAAGCCAAAACTAAAGAAACTTTGTAACAACTTTCCATCTAAATTATTCAGTTCAAGTTTACCTTCTAAAATGTTTGCTGAATCAAGATCATGGCACACTGGCAGTGCTGACCCCTTAACCCTCAGGCTGCTAAACTCAACTCACAAACCTTTTGTGGACAGTGTAGATTAAGATCAGAATGCATAGTATGTGCAGTCTGATCTTGGATCTACAATGTCCAATAAGGAGATATCTGTCCTGCAAGAATACCTTTGAAATAGGAAAATTTGGGTTTGTACTATCAGTTTGAAAATTTCATGACTTTCATTTAGCAGGATAATGATTTATTAAAGGCTATTCCAAAAACGGTTTAGGAAATTCAGTAAGCTATTTTTTAAACTAAAATCAAATGAAGTTTAAGAAAAAAAATGGAAGTACAGTAGATTCCGCTTATTTGCAAGTCCTATTTGTCAGAGAAAATATCCCGAAAAAGCGGTCGGCCCGATAATCCGATGGCTCTTTTCAGACCGGAAGTCTAACCAGAGATGCAGACGATCGTTTCGTTCTAATGACAGACGTTCAGATCTTGCATCCCGATCATTTGATTAATGTTCATATTTTTTTAAATATATGTATTTCAAACTAAACAAGTTTAAAAAAAATATATTTGTTTGCTTACTTTATTTACCTATCAAGTGCACAAAGTACCAGAAACGATCCAGGTTGTTGGCCATGGTGATGCTTCGTTTGACATAAAATTCAACACAAACTTTTTGTAAACACAGGTTTCGATGCATATCTCCAGTTTCCGGTTATCTAACAATTACTCCTTGTGTACATGCACATTCTTACACAACATGATCGTGTACTGTGCACCTGTATAAACCCCGACTCGCCACCTGTTCGGTTGAATGGGTGGGTAAAAGTTTGTGTGACGTCATAGACTGATTGCCGCACAGACGATTCTATTTTAACGCCTTAATTTAGGCCATACCATTCAAAGCAGACATAAGTAAGAAACGGTAAGTTTACATTTGGTACACCTTACTCTCACGCCTGTAGTCAAATTGTTTGTCACAAATTTGATTATCAACGAGACACTTACAAACAGTTAAGTTTTTTCTACCCAGTGTGTAATTATCTGATCGGTGATAGGTTAGTTCGATCGGTCTTTCTTGTAACAGGTAAAGTGCCGAATTCGTCTTCAGTTGCTTTGGGGGAGCGTAGACCGAGATCAGACTGCACAGAGTGTGAAGTCTGATCATAGAAAGTCCATGTAAGTTTTCATTTTTTGCCGGGTTATACCAAGACAAGATTTAAGTTCAAGCAGTAATCTTTTCGCCAATTTTCCTGCACTAAAATTACCATTTTATTTATCAGTGCTCTTGGTGGTGGGGGTACAGTCTGGTACCCGAAATCTCACGCAACAGTCCAATAGTTGAACTTGATAATCGGCAACCAGTGAAGTAAACTAATGCACCAATGCCGCAAAACAGCCACTGAGTTAACGAGGTCCATATTCAGAATGTCAGCCATTTGCAGATGTTTTGCAAACGTTATTGCACTTTCTTAAATGAAAAGAATAACATGAAATACGCCAAGAATTTTTATCTTTAATGACTAAATTATGAAAACGGATCATGTCGGACTCGTCGTTTGTATGCAGTTGCATCAGTTTTTATCTGTGATTCTCCGTATGCACTGAAATTCGACTTTCATCGTTTTGAGTAACCTTTTTTTTCCCGGACAGATTGGAATTTTTTGCTGTCTTATCCAAAGGAATTGCTAATAAACACTAGAATTTCAAATAACTTGATAATTTTTCGTTGCAAAAAACCGAAATGTTCTATTTATAGGATCCCGATTAAGCGTTGAAAATTACGTTGTCTAAATAGGAAATGGATCGGTGCTGGACCAAATCTTGCAAATAACCGAAAATCCCGATAAACAGGGTTGCGATTAAGTGGAATCCACTGTACCAACAGCTCTGTTTCTTCTCATTAAACAATAATTAAGAGCATCAGCAAAAAATGATGTTACCGACCTTAGTATACCTATGTTACTCACCTCGGTATATCCTGTATAAAATGGAAAGTGTGTCGGGTCGGCAAAATACTTAGTATAGTCCAAAACCCTACGAAATACTGGCATCGACTCTGATGATTGAGCATAGATATCCTACAAGGCAAGAAAAGGTTTTTCTCATATTACAAGCATGTTTTTACTTTTTTCTTACAGTCATCAGATCAAATATTTGTTTGCTAAGTGGTTTAATTTAACCCATTACCACACAATCCCTACTTTTGACGCCCCTGAGAAAGAAGCCTTTAGAAAACATTGTGAGAAAAGGAGAAAATGCTGGTAACCAGCATTTTCTCCTTTTCCCACAATGTTTTCTATCCTAGTGGAAAGAATTTTAATTTTTTCGGTTACTTTTATGTTGTCATCTGCAAGTGCTTTCAATTTGGTCAAGTCTAAAATTTTGTCGTTTGGTAATGGGTTAAATATACATAAAGAGACATTTTCAGTTGTACAGATTTACAGGGAGATAGTAAATACACTACTGTTTTAGTTTACATTTTTTATAAATCAGCAGTGTGGATCAGTGTGGAATTTTGCAGCAATTTTCATTTCAATATCAAAATATGTAAATTTTTCAGAAATGTTTGTAAGATTATAATTTTTGCTTAAAATCAGCTCTTCAATTTACAAAATTCTACAGAAAATATGGATATGAATGAATGATTACATGTATGACTAGAACTGTTGCAAAGCAGACCAATACCCCCTAACAGCAGCTTGTCACTGAAACAGCACAATCAGAGCACAGAAACAATTTTCAAAACAAAGCTCACCAGTGACCTTGACACACTACGGTACCTGCTTAGGTCAAGAGCAACACTTGAATAGAGTTTCAGGATCCTAGGTCAAAAGCCTTTTGAGTCAGAACAACAAAACAAAAATGTCTACAGACTGACAAATTGACAGACAGATGGATGGACATACAGACAGACATGGTGGAACCAGTATATCTCCCTCTTCTTCTTTGGTGGGGGGTATGATAAAACATTGATATGATGTGAATTTGAAAATGTTTGTGGGTATAAGCAAACCAATATATTATGTAACACAAAAACAACCTTTCAAAACTGTCAAAGTCAGCTTTAAGATAACTGAAAAAATTTACAAACTTGTAGGTGATGTCCTGGATCAGACTCATGCAGAGTTAGTGCCACCATACCATAGGTTGGGCTAAAATTCAGAAATAAGAGAACCAATGAAAACAAACAACTCATCTGTCATAATTGGCCTGCTTATTGTAAGCTATCTCTTCTTTCCATTTTTTATTTCTCAGACAAGATCCATTTTGTCTTGCTATGGCATATTCCGATCGATCTGTGATTCTCATGTAAATATCAACAGTTATCATATGTGTGTATGTCAATCTATTTGTATTTGGAATTGTACATAATATAAAAAAATTAACTCTTTACCACACAATCCCAAGTTTAACGACCCTGAAGAAAAAGCCTTTAGAAAACATAGTTGGAAAAGGAGAAAATGCTGGTGACCAGCATTTTCTCCTTTTCTTACAATGTTTTCTATCCTTCCCAAAACAAATTTCAATGTTTCAACCCAATTAATTTTGTTGTCTGCAAATGCTTTCATTTTGGACAAGGCTAAAATTTTGTCTTCTGGTAAAAGGTTAAGGGTAATAAGCCTAAACACTTTAATAAACCTTTAAATTGAATACACAGTCTGAGGTAAATACATGTATTCTAAATAATAAGAGATAAAAGAAAATGTCAAAGTTTTTTCTCTCTCATCATAAAAAAATTATATACTTCTAAAGAATCAAACTTTTACCAAACAATCATTTTAGCTACATTAAAGTTGCTGACTGCAGATAACACAATTTTAACTCTAAAATTTTGTTGTATGGTAACCAGGGACTGTATTCACCAACCATTCTTAAAAACATTAAGAATTTTGTCATTGTGAAAGTAACAGAACATTTGATTGGCTAAACCAAATGGTTTAGCCAATCAGAAGTTCTGTTACTTTCACAGTCAGGAAATCTTGAAGAACAAGACCAAGAACGTTCTTAAGAATCGTTGGTGATTACAGGCCCTCAGTTAAAATTAAAGATACATGCTATGTGTAAAATGCCGAGACAGGTTTCCCATGCTGATACATATAGTATCTGATATGAGTGGGCTTTTGAGATAAGATTTTATTAAACGAGTCGAGGGAAATGTTATTAGGCAAGCCTTTGGCGAGCTTAACTCTTTACCACACGAGAAAATTTTAGACTGGTCCAAACTGAAAGCATTTGCAGATGACAAAATAAAGGCGACTGAAAAATTGAAATTTGTTCTGGGAAGGGCAGAAAACACTGTGGGAAAAGGAGAAAATGCTGGTTACCAGCATTTTCTCCTTTTCCCACAATGTTTTCAAAAGGCTTCTTTCTCAGGGGCGTCAAAAGTAGGGATTGTGTGGTAATGGGTTAATAACATTTTCCCTGGATGAGTTTAATAAAATTCTATCTCAATCGTCCACGAATGTCAGATTCTTTTTATCACATAACAGCATTTCACATGATACAGATTTAATTATGGAAAAACATTCATAAGCGCACCCGCGGTAATATCCATAAGACCCATTCACTTCTATGTAGTACATACAAAATGAAGTAAAAAATGACCTCACACAAATGTGATATCAAACGTGTATAAGATAAGAAAATACTAATGGGTATATTACACTGAAAACAAAGGAGGTTATGTGATAAATGATAGTTTTATACAACTTACTTGTCTTCTGGTCTTTTAACATTGACATAAAAGACCCCAGGTTTAGAGCCATCAGGGGTTCCAAAGGAGTAACTTCCTCCAGGGCCATCAGTGGGCATTTCTTTCACCCTGAAAAGATATAAACCCTTAACCTACCAAAAAAGTGAAACGAAATTTTCAAGCCCAGATTTTGCTATTTTGAATTTATATTTGGGGAAAAAAAATCACCTTATTGGACATTGTGGATGAAAGATAAGACTGCACATTCTCTGCAGTCTTATCTTGATCTTTACTGTCTGCAAAAAGTCATAGAGTCATGCTTAGCAGCCTAAGGGTTGAATTATTTAACTCTTTACCAAACAACATAATTTTAGACTAGGCTAAACTGTAAGCATTTGCAGACGACAAAATCAATGTGCCTCAAACTTATCCTGATTGTTTGATACTTTAAAAATCACTGAAATTGAAAAAGATACATTAGTGTGGCTTGACTTGTGACTGAAAAAACAAGAGCCTAGTTCTGGTAAAAAGGGGTTTAACCCATTACCACACAATTGCTAATTTTGACGACCCTGAGAAAGAAGCCTTTAGAAAACATTGTGGGAAAAGGAGAAAATGCTGGTAACCAGCATTTTCTTCTTTTCTCACAATGTTTTCTACCCTTCAAAAAACAAATTTCAAATTTTCAGTCACTTTTATTTGGTCATCTGCAAATGCTTTCGATTTGAACAAACTCAAAAATTTGTTGTTTGGAAATAAGTTAATGTATGTTGGATACAGTTTACCAAGCACCTCAGCAGACAGCAAGAAGTTTTGGTTGTGTCAGCATTTTCACTAGATACAAAGATTTTAGATTTTTTTGCATTGAGAGTCTATGCAGTTAACATTTCAAATGGGATCCAAAAGATGGGACTCTTGCTAAATAAATAAATTTTAATTTTCAATTTGATAGTAAAAGCCCAAAGATTGCTTATTCACAGTTATGTTTTGGGGTATGACATCTCGTTATCGATCAGACTGCACACGGGTTAAAAATATTGTGGTAAATGGACAAAAATGCATGTTCTGTTTACCATCATTTTTTCCTTTTCCCAACATTGTGATTCAAAACCTTTGTTCTTCATTACTTGTATTTCCTTTACCAAACAATCTCTGGTTTTTACGACCCTGAGATAGAAGCCTTTTGAAAACAGCATTTTCTCTTTTTCCCACAATGTTTTCTACCTGCTGGAAACAAATTCCGGATTTCTGAGTTATGTTTATTTCATCATCTGCAAAGTCTGCTTTCAATTTGTACCAGTTTAAGATTTTGTCGTTTGGTAAAGGGTTAAACACGGGTTATTGGATGATACACAAATATTTGACACAGATTCAACTTACACCACTGGCATATCTGGAATGTTCTTAAAGAACTGTGGAAGTTTTGGTCTTATTCTATTAAAGATGATGTCTGTGTATGTTTTAATCACTTCTTCCTAAAACGGTACCATAAAATCATAAAATTACGATATGTCTCCTCACCATTAAACTAAAACTTGAGTTTTAACAACTTAGAGCAAAAAGGTCTTTTTAAATAATCTGGAAAAGAAAAAAAAATGTGGTAATCAGCATTTTCTCCTTTTCCTACAAAGTATCCTACTCTTAACTCATTACCATTGAACGACAAAATTTTAGGTCTGTCCAAATCGAAAGCATTTGCAGACAACAAAATAAAAGTGATCGAAAATTTTAAATTTGTTTTGTGAAGGGTAGAAAACAATGTGGGAAAAGGAGAAAATGCTGGTTACCAGCATTTTCTCCTTTTCACACAATGTTTTCTAAAGGCTTCTTTCTCAAAGAAATTGCTTACAAGAAGTGCACTATCGATTCACTCTTTACTACACAATCCTGAGTTTTAACTACCCTAACGAAACAGCCTTTCGAAAACATTGTTGAAAAAAAGAGAAAATGTTGCTAGCCAGCACTTTCTTTCTTTCTAACATTTTCTACCCTTCTAAAAACAAATTATAGTTTGTGAGCCACATTCATATTTGTCATCTTCAAAAGCTTTCAATTTGAACTTGCGTAAAATTTTGTTTTCTGTGAAAGGGTAAAGTAACCTTCAATAAGAATAAAAATTCTTAAAAAAAAAGTTCCTTGTATGCAAGATGGTCTTATGTGCATGTTTGTTTAAATCATATGCAGAAAATGGTCTAAAACCATAGAACTATACTATATGCTACACCCCTAATAATTCCCCAAATAGGGACATAAAATTTGATGTACATGTATGTACAAGACAAGTTGTGACACATGCCCGACTACCATTTTCTTCAGCACTTTATAACCATTTCAACAGCAGCCTCTTCACATTTCACTTCTTTGATAAAAGGTTACAAAACTTTAATGATTGAAATCTATAATAATCCATCCATGCCTCATTGTCAAATACTTTTCCAACAAATGTTACATCTTTGCCTTGAGAAAACTTTTAGACAAGGTTGGCAAAAAGCCAGTCATCAGTGTAAAAACTTACAAAGTAACTTACAGGGTGTCTGGACGGAAAGGTAACAATTTTGTTCCTTCATAATATGGCTTTAAAAAAAAGTCTTCAGACAGAAATAACCATACATATATCATAAAATATGTAAGTTTTTTGCATGTTTAGTTTTATTAATATTCATGAAATTGCTCACTTTTACACAGATTTCGAATCATTAACTTTCTGTCATTGGCTCCATTTAGTAATCAATGACGTTTTCAATCTGACGGTCTTTTTTGCTTTTTCTTTGCTGAACTCATAAAATGGAATTGTCAATTTTTAGCACACATTTCAAATTCAATCATATTGACTTCACTTTACGGGTTATTTAACAATTTACCAAACAATCCCTGGTTTTTACGACTCTGAAAAAGAAGCCTTTTGAAAACATTGTGGGAGAAGGAGAAAATGCTGGTAACCAGCATTTTCTCTTTTTTCTACAGTGTTTTCTACCCTGCTGGAAACAAATTTCAGTTTTTGAGTTACGTTTTTTCACGGCGGGGAATCACGTGACACAACAACAACAATGACCAATATTTGAAAAAATTCCCCGACTTCTGGTAAGAAAATCTTCAATAATTCCGTTAATACATGACCGATTGGAATTTGGTTTGAAGCAGAGAAGGCGGAAGGACTCCGGGGATTTGCGTGATGTGTTAGATTTTTTAAACAACACCTGATAAAAAAGTTATTGACGAACAAACAAATTATCCAAGGTAAAAATTTGTTTGCTTGTCAATAACTTTTTTATCAGGTGTTATTTAAACAAGAGGACCATGATGGTCCTTTATCGCTCACCTGAGTACTAAGCTGTAAAATCAAACTTGTGACCCCTGGGCAGGGCCAATTTTGACCCCAGGGGCATCCTAAGAAAAAAAACTTGCTAGAGGTACACTAGGAGATGCAACTTAAAAAATATCAAAGCTCTATACCTTCTAGTTTCAGAGAAGTAGAATTTTAAAGTTTTCCTTCTTTGTTCATATGTTTCGAACTTGTGACCCCTGGGCAGGGCAAGTTAAGACCCCAGGGGCATCGTATGAAGAAACTTTGTAGAAGTCCACTAAAAGATGCTACATACCAAATATCAAAGCTCTACGCCTTCTAGTTTAAGAGAAGAATAATATTGACATTTTCCTTCTTTGTTCCTATGTTTCGAACTTGTGACCCATGGGGCAGGGCAAGTTTTGACCCCAGGGGCATCATATGAACAATCTTGGTAGAGGTTCACTAGGAGATGCTACATACCAAATATCAAAGCTCTGCACCTTCCAGTTTCAGAGAAGAAGAATTTTAAAGTTTTCCTTCTTTGTTCCTATGTTTCGAACTTGTGACCCCAGGGGCAGGGCCAGTTTTGACCCCAGGGACATCATATGAACAACCTTGGTAGAGGTCCACTAGGATATGCTACATACCAAATACCAAAGCTCTACATATTCTAGTTTCAGAGAAGAAGATTTTCATAGGTTTTCCTTCTGTGTTCCTATGTTTCAAACTTGTGACCCCCCGGGGCGGGGCCAATTTTGACCCCAGGGACATCATATGAACAATCTTGGTAGAGGTCCACTAGGAGATGCTGCATACCAAATATCAAAGCTCTACGCGTTCTAGTTTCAGAGAAGAAGATTTTCAAAGTTTTCCTTCTTTGTTCCTATGTTTCAGAATTTTGACCCCCAGGGCTGGGCTAGTTTTGACCCCAGGGATATCATATGAACAATCTTGGTAGAGGTCCACTAGGAAATGTTACATACCAAATATCAAAGCTCTGCACCTTCTAGTTTCAGAGAAGAAGAATTTTAAAGTTTTCCTTCTTTGTTCCTATGTTTCAAACTTGTGACCCCCGGGGCTGGGCTAGTTTTGACCCCAGGGACATCATATGAACAATCTTGGTAAAGGTCCACTAGGAGATGTTACATACCAAATACCAAAGCCCTGCACCTTCTAGTTTCAGAGAAGAAGAATTTTAAAGTTTTCCTTCTTTGTTCCTATGTTCCAAACTTGTGACCCCCGGGGCGGGGCCAGTTTTGACCCCAGGGACATCATATGAACAATCTTGGTAGAGGTCCACTAGGAGATGCTACATACCAAATATCAAAGCTCTACGCCTTCTAGTTTCAGAGAAGAAGATTTTCAAAGATTTTGCTATTTTTTTCCTTTCGGTTGCCATGGCAACCAGAATTATGGGTGGAATTCAATCTCTTGAACAACTTTGGTAGAGCTTCACCCAAGGAACATCCCTGCCAAGTTTCATCAAGATTGGCCCAGTGGTTTAGGAGGAGAAGATGTTTAAAGAAATTGTGGACGACGGACGACGGACGACGCACGATGGACGACGGACATTGGGCGATCACAAAAGCTCACCATGAGCACTTCGTGCTCAGGTGAGCTAAAAATCTAACACATCAAGCAAATCCCTGGAGTCCTTCCGCCTTCTCTGCTTCAAACCAAATTCCAATTGGTCATGTATTAACGGAATTATTGAAGATTTTCTTACCAGAAGTCGGGGAATTTTTTCAAATATCGGTCATTGTTGTTGTTGTTGTGTCACGTGATTCCCTGCCGTGTTTTTTTGTCATCTGCAAATGCTCTTAATTTGAACATGTCAAAAATTTTGTTGTTTGGTAAAGAGTTAACCCCTTACCACACAATCCCTAATTTTGACAACCCTTAGAGAGAAGCCTGTAGAAAACATTGTGGAAAAAGGAGAAAATGCTGGTAACCAATGTTTTCTAAGCTTCACAACACAAATTTCAAGTTTTCAGTCAACTTTTTTTTATGTTGTCTGCAAATGCTTTCAATTTGGACCAGCCTAAAATTTTTATCATTTGGTAATGAGTTAACAAAATATCTGTGCTGCCTGGGTTGGGATTGTAGACCTTTGACATGAAAATACTCAAAAGGAAGAAGTCACGCAGATGTGTCTGCCGTAGCAGTATCTTGCATGTACCCCATGTTTAGCAATGTGTGACTTCATCCTGACCTCAACCTGTGCACCTTCTCTCTATTGGATTATTTGAAGTCAAAGATCTCCAATCCTAATCCAGACATGTTGTTCAAGAACGCTAAAGCAAAATCAAGAGCATTGATACATGAAAATTCACTATATTAAGTCAGTGTTCAGTAAAGAAAGAGCATAACTGGCTGTCACAATGAAAATGTTTTTCATTATCAAAATGACCAAAATCATAAAAAGGCACTTTTAAATTGAAATCTGTAAAGTGCAAAATGCAGTGGAAACTGAAGAAATTATCACACAAAAAACGTACACATTTTATTTATATGTATATTTATATCATTATCTTACCGGTATATTTAAAGCCAAGTTATAACTGTACAAAAGTGTTACCTTACTTTCCCTACACCCTGTATGTATTTGATATGAAATGTCACCACTTACTGGAGTATTCAAGAAAAACCTCGAATCATTGTTCAAGCTTTCGAAAAATTCTCTTGTTGTTCCTGTAAAATTCAGTCCTGCTATCACCTGTAAATTTAAGAGAGATATATAGGTGATGACTTTATGAACCTTTTAACTCTTTACCATACAATGACGACTTTGGACAACCCTGAAAGAGAAGGCTTTAGAAAACTTTGTGGGAAAAGGAGAAAATGCTGGTAACCAGCATTTTCTCCTTTTCCCACAAAGTTTTCTACCCTTCCCATAGCAAGTTTTAACTTTTCAGTCACATTTATTTTGTCGTCTGCAAATGCTATCAATTTGAACCAGTTCAAAAATTTGTCGTTAGGTAAAGAGTTAACTCTTTACCACACATAGTTAACTCTTTATCACACAATCCCAACTTTTTACGACCCTGAGAAAAAAAGCCTTTTGAAATCATTGTGGGAAAAGGAGAAAATGCTGGTGACCAGCATTTTGTCCTTTTCCCACAATGTTTTCTTCCCTTCCTAAAACAAAATTCCATTTTTCAGTCACATTTATTTTGTCTTCTGCAAATGCTTTCAATTTTGATCAGTCTAAAATTTTGTCATTTGGTAAAGAGTTAATCAATACTTCTTATTTCTATTAACAGAATCCCTCAAAAACTGAAAGAACATTTAGTCTTAATTACAGAACGACCCATAAACAAAAGGTTCATGCATCAAACATTAGTTACTATCAAAATGTATGTATCTACTTGTAAATTAATATAGACACTGTTCACTACTAAACTGAGTATAACTGGCTTTTTTAGTCTTTTATAATCATTTGTTCTTCGCCCTATGTATTTATTAACATTTTTTTCTACTGTACAAGTTATTATAAGTGTCCCCATATCATGTTGTCTCATTTCTCGGCCTGCAGCTGGAACTTGGACAAACATATCTTCCATAAAACTATCTAAACTTTAAATGGTATGAAATAAATGTGCCTGTAACTACCTCCCATCCCCCTGAAAAATTTACTCTTGGCTGCTGATGAGCCTTTAACAAAAGCTCAAACAAAGAGTTAACAAAATCCCAACAAAACGAAAGGAAAAAATGTAAAACCTTTGTCATTTCCGCATGTATCCGCTTAACTTCACTCAGTCCTAGGTTGTGGATTTCCTCTGGTGTATCGTCAGTGGAAAGATGCCATTTCAAACAGGCCTTGTAATACTCCGTTCCATTGGTGAAAGAGCTCACACCAAATTCTTTTCTTGTTTCTGGTTGATAATCCTGTACATATATTGTGAAAGCATCTTTTAACCCTTTCCCACAGGACAAATTCTAGACTTGTCCAAACTGAAAGTACTTGCAGACAACAAATTTCACACAACTAAAAAATTGAAATTTGTTTCCAGCTGGGTAGAAAACATTGTGAGAAAAGGAGAAAATGTTGGTTACCAGCATTTTCTCCTTTTCCAACAATGTTTTCCAAAGGCTTATATCTCAGGGTCGTAAAAACCGGGGATTGCTTGGTAAAGGGTTAACATGTTTAAAATATCTTCTATGATGGGATTGGTCTTGGTAGGACAGAAAATATTACAGGTAACGGAGAAAATGGTAGTTACCAGCATTTTCTTCTTGTCCTCTGTATGTTCAAAAGCTTCCCTTTCAATGTGCTTAACCCTTAACAACACAATCCCCACTTTTAACAACCATGTGAAAGAAGCTTTTTGAAAACATTGTTGGAAAAGGAGAAAATGCTGGTAACCAGCATTTTCTCCTTTTCACATAATGTTTTCTTCCCGCCCACAAACAATTTTCAATTCTTCAGTCACATTTAATTTGCCTCTGCAAATGCTTTCAATTTTGACAAGTCTAAAATTTTGTTGTTTGGTAAAGAGTTAGACTAGGGAAAGCCAAACAAAGGGTTAAACCATTTCTAAAGAAGTTAGTACAGTCTGAGACATTCTAGAAAATCCAAATCTTTACATGTAATTTTTTTTCAATATTCCAACTTCTAATTTATCAGATAACATTATGGGGGTACATGTATATTACCTCAAGTAAAAATTTCACTTCATCCTTTCTAAGGTAACAGAATTGAAAGCATCTACAGAGTACGGTACATACTGAATGCTGCTCAAATAACTGACTTTGTCCTCTGGTTAAAGTTTATTCTTCCATCTTTCAGTGAGAGTTACAATAAACAGAGCTGAGAAAGAGACAAATCTTAATTTCTTACATTTTCAATGAAGTCCTTCAGATCACCATATTTGTCCTGCATATCTTTCATGGCCACCTTTGCTCTTTCAGTCAGGGATGATCTAAAATGAGACAGGTTTTTTTAAATTACATAACCTCCCTTGTTTTCAGTGTAATATACAGTATTTTTTCACATAACCTCCCTTGTTTTCAGTGTAATATACAGTATTTTATTACATAACCTCCCTTGTTTTCAGTGTAATATACTGTATTTTCATCACACAACCCAGGCCTCTGCCAACCCTCAGAAAATGGGGAGAAGTGACTTCTCCCTAGTTTGAGAGTGGGGAGAAGTTTTTCAAAATGGGGAGAAGTGGTCAGACTTTGGGGAGAAGTTCAGACGGACATCAAAAAATAGATGTGGGCCGAAATATAGAGGGAATTCACAACACCTTAACAATATAACAGATTAATAAAATTGAAAATCATGTTAAACTAAATGGAATAAAATTATTTTATGCTTTTTATCTTTTTCATGATCAGTATACTTATTCCTTTTGGAAACTACTCAAAACATATTCATTCATAGTTTGCTAAATTCACATACATGTACCTTTAGGATTAAAATAGTATGGAAAGAAATGATAATGGAAAGAGAAAGCAGTGCTAGTTTGAGTATTAAATAGTTTCTCCTGGCACATTTTTTTTTTCCAAATCTTCCAAACACTAGACTACTTGTTTCCAAAGTTCTGAATATAGTTTTTTGCTAAATATCATTCTCATTAAGAATTTTAATATACATTATAGTTTTAATGTAACATATATACCTATCAAATTGACAGCATTTGCAGCAGACAAATACCGGTAGATAACCACTCAAAGGCTGTAACTTATGTTTAAAGATATAAAAAAATATAGTCTTGTTATGTACATACCCAGTTATTCTTAGCTTTGTTCATGTGTGTATCTATTTTTGAATGGTTTTCCCCTGTTGCTATTTTTAGAACTGAACTCTCTCTTGTAGAATATTGTGCTGGAAGTTTCCAGGCCTTTATACAATCTGATTACTAAGAATTATGCAACTGATTTTAACATGAATTTTCTGGAAGTTTCCCTGTTATTATAAAAGGAAAAGCTTTTTACATCTCAGTGTTCACTAGTTAATACATGATTGCCAGACTACAGTGGGGATTATCTTGTGTTTGTGTCATAATTAGTGCCTGGATTACATTCAGTTTGGATTAGGATCAGACTAGACTAAAGTGAGGATTATTTCATGTGTTTGGATTACATTCAGTTCGGATCAGGATTAGATTGGAATTAAGACTGGAATAGTTTGTCTTTTGGATTTAATATCTAAGGTATTGTTTTGTACAATTGTAATATTGTCACTGTTTATTTGATATTTTTGTTAATAAATTCTGTTAATTGTTATCGTTTGTTGCTGGCTTCTTCTTTCTAGTTACGCCTGACTCGTAACAGAAATTGGGGGCTCGTCCGGGATTGGAAAATAGACTAACGTATTTGTTTTCCATTTTGGGATTAACCATCGATTGGAAACTAGACTAACGCATTCGTTTACTAATCAGTAATTATAATACAATTTTGTACTTGAATCCAGCAACAAACAAACATGTCTTTTGACTTAGATAAATTTACGGCTGAACCGTCTGTGGAGTTATTGAATTTGGGTAAAAAGACTGATTTGCTTAATCTTGCGAAGCACTATAAATTGTCTGAAATAAAATCTTCAATGCGTAAACATGAAATTAAGAACATTTTGGTACAATATTTTGTTGATGAGGAGATTTTTAATGAAAATGCTCTTTCCCTGATAGTTGACATTCAGTCAGTTTCAAGTTCGAAAGAACTTGAATTAAAATTTCAGATCAGACAATTAGAAATTCAGGAAAGAGAGAAGGAAAGAGAAAGGGAAAGAGAAAGGGAGAGAGAAGAAAGAGTAGAGAGAGAGAAGGAAAGAGAAAGAGAAAGGGAGAGAGAAGAAAGAGAAAGGGAGAGAGAAGAAAGGGAAAGGGAAGAGAGAAAGAAGGAAAGAGAATTTCAATTAAGAATGAGGGAAATAGAAATGCAAGAAAGAGCAAATCAACCCAAGCAAAAGATTGAATACAATTTCGATGTTACAAAACATATTAGGCTTGTTCCTCCATTTCAAGAAAAAGAAGTTGATAAATACTTCCTACACTTTGAAAAAGTTGCAGAAAACTTAAATTGGCCAAAAGAGCACTGGACTTTGCTTCTGCAAAGTGTTTTGATAGGCAAAGCTCGTGAAATTTATACACAACTAGGTGTTGAACAATGTCATCATTATGAGACTGTTAAAGAACTTATTCTCAAAGGTTATGAGCTGGTCCCAGAAGCATATAGACAAAAATTTAGAAATTGTAAAAAAGATTCTAACCAGACTCATGTTGAATTTGCTAGAAACAAAGAACAGTTATTTGATAGATGGTGCTGTTCTAAGAAAATAGACCAAAATTTTGATAAACTCAGACAACTTATGTTAGTTGAAGAATTCAAACGTTGTATTCAATTTGATGTCAAGACATTCTTAGACGAAAAACAAGTTGAAACTTTAGAAGAAGCAGCTCGTCTGGCTGATAATTACTATCTTACACATAAAGTTTCTTTTATTGCTAAAGCAAAACCTACTTCCTCACATCCCCAAAATAAATTTACGTCTGGTAATTCATCTGGCGTGCCCAGTCAATCCAATACACCCAAACCCAATTCTACTAGTGAAACCAAAAGTCAATATCCCTTATCTCGACCCACTTGTAACTATTGTAAGAAACCTAGTCACCTTGTTTCTGAATGTTTGAAATTAAAAAGGAAGTTAGAAAGTGATGAAGCCAAACCAACAGGGCTCACCACTCTTAGGCCAAGGCCACAGTCTTCTATTAAAACCAATACAATTGACATAGTCACAAAACCCAAGTCTGATTCTACTATGGAGATTTTTGAACCATTTATGTTGAATGGTTTTGTATCACTTTCAGGTGATAATTGCCCACCTACCCCTATTAAAATTTTAAGAGACACAGGAGCTTCTCAATCTCTTATTTTAGCAGATATACTGCCTTTTTCTGAGAAGACTTCTTCCGGTACTAGTGTCCTTATTCAGGGTGTAGAGTGTGGAACTGTTAATATTCCTCTCCATTACGTTAATTTGTCATCAGATTTGGTTACTGGGCTTGTGGTTATTGGTATTAAACCTTCCTTACCATTTAAAGGTGTCCATTTACTGCTAGGCAATGACTTAGCTGGAGATAAGGTTGTGGTTAATCCACTTGTAACTGACACACCAAATATAGGTCAAACAGATGACCCTATCGAGCAGGAAATTCCTGACTTGTATCCTTCTTGTGCAGTTACCCGAGCTATGGCTAAAAAGGCCATTCTGAAAAACTCAAACTCTGACATTGACTTGACGGATACTTTTATCGGTCAATATTTTAATAATGAGATTAAAAAGTCTCTTGATCCCAGTTTGTCTGATACTCAGACAGACTCGTCAATGTCTTGTCATTCACTACCACGGTCTATTGACCAAGGTCACGACACGCTGTCAAAGTCACAGCTTATCCAGGAACAGCAAACTGATCCTGAGATTTCAAAATTAATTTTTAGGGCTTTACCTGAAGATGAAATTTCACAGGTCCCAATGTGTTACTATATAAAGAATGGGATTCTTATGAGAAAATGGCGACCATTTGATGTCCCAGCTGATGATGAATGGGCTGTTTACCACCAAATTGTGGTTCCAAAGTCATATCGTCATGAAATACTAAGTATAGCCCATGAAAGTCCTATGTCAGGTCATCTAGGTATAAACAAGACCTATCATAAAATTATTAGTCATTTTTATTGGCCTGGTCTCAAATCAGATGTCTCTAAATATTGTAAAACTTGCCATACATGTCAAATGGTAGGTAAACCCAACCAAACCATTCCCAAAGCTCAATTACAACCTATTCCTGCTTTTGATGAACCTTTCAGTAGGATACTTATAGATTGTGTTGGTCCTTTACCTCGAACCAAGTCAGGAAATGAGTATCTCTTAACAATTATGTGTACTTCTACACGTTTTCCTGAAGCTATTCCTTTAAGAAACATCAAAACAAAGTCAATAGTCAAAGCTCTTATAAAATTTTTCACATTTGTTGGTCTTCCAAAATCAGTTCAGTCTGATCAAGGGTCAAATTTTATGTCTGGTATATTCCAACAGGTTATGCATGAATTAGGAATCAAGCAATACAGGTCATCCGCCTATCACCCTGAAAGTCAAGGTGCTTTAGAAAGATTTCACCAGACATTAAAAAATATGATAAGATCATATTGCTTTGACACTGAAAAAGATTGGGATGAGGGCATCCATTTGTTACTATTTGCAGCCAGAGAATCTGTACAAGAATCTCTTGGTTTCAGTCCTTTTGAATTAGTTTTTGGCCATTCTGTTCGTGGACCTTTAAAACTTTTGAAGGAGAAATTTCTCTCAAATGATGAAACACCTTTGAATTTACTGCAGTATGTTTCTGACTTCAGAAATAGACTGTCTAGGGCATGTTAGGTTGCTAGGTCTAATCTTAAAACATCTCAGGGCAAAATGAAAGCAAGATATGACAACCATGTTATAGATAGAAAATTTAAACCAGGTGACAAAGTCCTTGCTCTTTTGCCAATACCTGGCAGACCTTTACAGGCAAGATATTTTGGACCCTACACTATTGACAAGAAAACAAGTGATTTAAACTATATAATTAATACTCCAGGAAGGCGTAAAAACAAACAAATGTGTCATATAAATATGTTAAAGGAATACTTTGACAGAGATAGCTCTATTTCAAAACCAATTACAGTTGTAAACACTGTCCCACAAGAATCAAATGTATCTGATCTTGAAGTAAATTCGGACTTTATTGATAAATCTGATCCTGGTCCATCTAAACTTGAGAATTCTGATATTTTGAGAAACCTCGACAACAAACTTTCTCACTTGGAACCATCACAGCAGGAAGAGCTGAAACAGTTGATACATGAATATGAACATTTATTTCCTGATATCCCCACAAGAACAGATAAAATCTATCATGATGTCATTGTGGAAGATTCTAAACCAATAAAGCAACATCCATATAGGATGAATCCTTTGAAACAGAAATACCTCCAGGATGAAATAAAATACTTACTGGAAAATGACTTTATTGAACCTAGCCAGAGTAATTACAGTTCACCATGTATATTAGTACCTAAATCAAATGGAACTTTTAGAATGTGTACTGACTATCGTAAAGTGAACTCTGTGACAAAAACAGACTCTTTTCCAATACCAAGAATTGATGACTGTATTGACAAAGTTGGAAATTCTAAATATGTCACCAAATTCGACCTGCTAAAAGGATTCTGGCAAGTTCCACTGACTGATAGAGCAAAAGAAGTATCAGCCTTTGCTACTCCAAATGGTCTGTACCAATACAAAGTTATGCCGTTTGGGATGAAAAATTCTCCTGCAACGTTTCAGCGACTTATAAACAACGTTATATGTGGATTAGATGGTTGTGATGCATATATTGACGACGTCATCATCTACTCAGACAGTTGGAGTGACCACCTTCAAAGAATCAGGAAGTTCTTCGACAGACTCAGTAAAGCGAAACTGACTGTGAATCTTGCAAAAACTGAATTTTGTCATGCTACTGTAACATTTCTAGGACATCTTGTGGGACAGGGTCAAGTTAAACCTTTAGAAGCTAAAGTCAGTGCTATCTCTGAGTTTCCTGTGCCTAAATGTAAAAGACAGCTGATGCGATTTCTTGGTATGGCTGGCTACTACAGGAAATTCTGTAAAAATTTTTCGGGTATTGCTGAACCTTTAACAAATTTACTTAAGAAAAGCACAAAGTTCAAATGGAATGACAAATGTCAAGATGCATTTGATCGTCTGAAAGCCATACTAAAGAGCGCACCAGTTCTCTTGGCACCTGATTTTGACAAATGTTTCAAATTAGCTGTTGATGCAAGTGATGTTGGTATTGGTGCTGTTCTTTTACAAGAAGATAATAATGGTATTGATCACCCAGTTTGTTACTTTTCTAAGAAATTTAACAAACATCAGAAAAATTACTCTACCATAGAAAAAGAGTGTCTTGCTTTAATTCTGGCAATCCAGCAGTTTGAAGTTTATTTAACCTCTTCAACTTCACCAATTGTTGTATTCAGTGATCATAACCCTTTAAGTTTTCTACACAAACTTAAGAATAAGAATCAAAGATTACTGAGGTGGAGTTTAATGCTTCAAGAGTTTAATCTTGACATAAGACACATAAAAGGGAAAGATAACATTATACCAGATGCTCTTTCAAGAGTTTGAAATTCCAATAGTCATTTTTCCCTAAATCAAGTTTAAAACTGTTTTTTCTTTTAAATTGTAATTTCATTATCTTGACTATTTTCATTGGTCTGAAATAAATTAATATTTGAGTTTGCCATTTCCTCTGTAATACTTCAGTTAAAGTATTATATACATGTATATAAATAATATTGCAAAAAAGAAAGATTTATTTCATAAACCTTCCTTTTTCTTTTCAAGGGGGGAAGTGTTATGTACATACCCAGTTATTCTTAGCGTTGTTCATGTGTGTATCTATTTTTGAATGGTTTTCCCCTGTTGCTATTTTTAGAACTGAACTCTCTCTTGTAGAATATTGTGCTGGAAGTTTCCAGGCCTTTATACAATCTGATTACTAAGAATTATGCAACTGATTTTAACATGAATTTTCTGGAAGTTTCCCTGTTATTATAAAAGGAAAAGCTTTTTACATCTCAGTGTTCACTAGTTAATACATGATTGCCAGACTACAGTGGGGATTATCTTGTGTTTGTGTCATAATTAGTGCCTGGATTACATTCAGTTTGGATTAGGATCAGACTAGACTAAAGTGAGGATTATTTCATGTGTTTGGATTACATTCAGTTCGGATCAGGATTAGATTGGAATTAAGACTGGAATAGTTTGTCTTTTGGATTTAATATCTAAGGTATTGTTTTGTACAATTGTAATATTGTCACTGTTTATTTGATATTTTTGTTAATAAATTCTGTTAATTGTTATCGTTTGTTGCTGACTTCTTCTTTCTAGTTACGCCTGACTCGTAACAGTCTGTCAAATGTAGAAAAGCTTAATTACTTCCAGCATTTTCTCATATTGCCACGATGTTTTCACCTTTCTATTGGTAAGTTAGACCCAGTTTCAGAGTGCAAGAGACATCGAAAATACAGCTGTCTGATTACCGTTTGTCTTTGATTAATATCGGATAAATCGTAAATAAAACCATCATTCAACAACTAACACCTAATTTACTATCAAAGCCTTGTAGATCGGCGGTTCGCGGCCCAATCAAGGAAATACTATAAATCAATGGAATACTTAAATCTATCTAGAATCAAAGACAATAATTTTTTTTTAAATTTTATCTTTTAGTTAGTGTCATAGAATGTATTCGATTTTATCCAAATGCTGTTGCTACCATTTTGAAGTTGAATCATGTGACTTCGCTAAAAGACTATATTGTCGCCAAATTATAGTCACATGATTTGAAAATATAGTGCCACATGATCTAGATGATCTAAGTACGTCATCATATCTGTTCGTTTGGAAAACTGCAAGTAATAACAAATTTTAAAGTATGGGTTAAATGGTGATAAGCAAGTAGGTACCGATTCCATTGTTTTCAAAACTGGAATATTTCAATCCCTGTAAAACTTTGGAAATAAAAGTTGACGACGAAAGACCGATATCCGGTGTAGGACTTTCACTTCCATATAGATCTAGTTACTAAATTTAGCAAACCGTGTTTCAAAAATAGAGGTCCGACAAAAACCGATAGGCGGCGCTGATATTTCTCAATAATAGGGGATTATCCCATGGTGTCGTAAAGTTAACAATGACTTGTCAATCGGACTCTCGGTATGTTGTAAACTAATTAAACTCGCTGATTGGGCAGTTTCTGTAAATCGGGTACGGGACACGCTGATTTGGTAGATTAGACACAGGACGCTTTGTCAATATAGGCGAGGCGACTTCCCGATTTTTTCAGGCGACTTGGACTTCGCTTTACTTGGCGAAATGAGTGAAGTTTTTTGAAATCAGACGACTTCTTTGCCCAAGACGCCCACTCGGCCGAGGCCTGTAACCTCCCTTGTTTTCAATGTAATGCATGTACATGTATACCCATTCCAAATTTTATCTTCCACATGTTTGAGATAAGGATTGTGCCATGTCATAAGCGACATCATTTAATACATCTTTCAGTGAAGAGAATCTAGAATTATTCTAGGAAATTACCATGTATCATATATTTATGTTTTACACATTCTGAGATAATATACTTCATGAGATTTTGTGATGTGATAAAAATAATCTGACGTAAGTTAGCATTTAAGATCATGTTTTTTATTCAACATATCTACAAAGTTTCATTTAATATCTTTCTAGAATTGTTGAATAAAATACTATCTCTATTGCCAGTATAATCTCAGATTCCATATGTCTACTCAAATTCTTCGCAACAAGAAAAGTAGCCAGAGAAACATTCTCAAGTTGCTTTGAACAGATGCAAAACTTGAAGAAAACAACTTTTGAAAAAAATGCAGCAAAAGAAGAAATTGATTAATATGCAATTTTTGCTTTAGCAACTTTCAGTTCTCTTTCTGTTTTTCTTTTTCAGGAATCTATCAAGGTTGCATTCATTATCTCTTTTTCACAAGGGTCTTATGAAAACTGCCTACTGTAAATTTCAAAGTTTTAATACGGTTAGAAAGGGAGACAGAAAACAAAAGAAGGCAGTCAACCACTTTCTTGTGCCAGTTTAAGAACAAGATCACTTGCTTCCAATTAACCCTTTACCACACAATGACGACTTTTGATGACCCCAAGGTAGAAGCCTTTTGAAAATATTGTGGGAAGAGGTGAAAATACTGGGAACTGGCATTTTCTCCTTTTCCCAAAATGTTTTTTACTCTTCCAAAGACAAATTTCAATTTTTGTGTTACATTAATTTTTATCATCTGCAAATTCTTTCAATTTGGACCAGTCCAAAATTTTGTCATTTGGTAAAGCATTAAATCACTTTGTATGTTAACCCTTTACCGAGCAATCCCTGGTTTTTATGACTCTGAGGTAGAAGCCTTTTGAAAACATTGTGGGAAAAGGAGAAAATGCTGGTAACCACCATTTTCTCCTTTTTCCACAATTTTTTTTACCCTGCTAAAAACAAATTTCAACTTTTGTGTCACATTAATTTTTGTCATCTGCAAATACTTCCAATTTGGACCAGTCCAAAATTTTGTCATTTGGTACAGAGTTAAATCATTCTGTATGTTAAGTAGGTTCATCACAATGCAATTATTCATTGCTTACATACTTGTTTGCAGCTGGTATTGTAGAATTATTTAGGGCCTTTATGAATGGTGCAAGGAATTGTGTGTCCTCTGCTGACTTGTTCATGAACCCCTCAAATTGCTCTGACACTCTGCTCTACAAAAAGAAGTAAACAATTTGCTTAACTCTTTTCTACACAGCAGAATTCTAGACCTATCCAAATCGAAAACATTTGCAGGTAATAATTCCACAGTGGCTCAAATTATGCTTTTTCTTTTTTGATAGAGCGGAAAACTTTGTGGGAAAAGGAGAAAATGCTGGTTACCAGCATTTTCTCCTTTTCCCCCAAAGTTTTCAAAAGGCCTCTTACTCAGGGTCGTTAAAAGTCGTCATTGTGTGGTAAAGGGTTAACACACTAAGTTTTAATGACCATGAGGAAGAAGGCTTTTGAAGGCATTGTGGGAAAAGAAAAAAATACTGGTTACCAGCTTATTCTCCTTTTCTCACAATGCTTTCTACCTTTTTGTTCATAAATACCAAATACCATTATTTAAGGCACATTTAATTTCTCCTCTGCAAATGCTTTGAATTTGCACCAGTCCAAAATTTTGTCGCTTACTAATGCGTAACTTTGTTATCCTCATCTACAAAATTGCAGCAGACATCTTTGAAAACATAGTTGAAAATATAGTTAACATACAGTGACCCTCAGACTGCTAAAGCCCTAGTAACCTGCATTTTCTCCTTATTGCACTATGTTTTCTGCTCTATTAAAGAAAAATTCCAACTGTTGAGCTACATTTTAATAGTCATCTGCGAATGCTTTCAATCTGGACTGTTTACGTAATTTGCCTGTGTGGTAAAGAGTAAAATGTGTTTGAGAATGAACGAAGTTTCTATCTGATATGACAGAAAATATTGTGGAAAAAGGAGAAAATGCTGGTTATCAGCATTTTCTCCTTTTCCAACAAAGTTCTCAAAAGCTTTATCTCCCAGGGTCTTTAAAACATAGGATTGTTTTGTAAGGGGTTGATGCAATAATCCCATGTAGGTATATATTATGTAATGAATGCAGAGAAAAAATAAGGAAAATTAAAAGAATTTCTTACCATAGAGACCCAGTGGTTGGTAGTATTTTCTTGAAAAGCTACTTTCATTCGCCTGATGAAATCATCAACCTTGGTAAAAAGAAGAATTCAAAACTATTTATCACATAAAACCTCCTCCAGCCAAGTATTAAATCCATGATTTATTAAAGAAATAATCTTCTTTCTATCATGGTTTATTGTTCGTTCTAACATGACAGGCGATTTAGGCCCTATACACACAGTGCAAGGAAAGCGTCGTAAAATGTATGCTATTCTATGTAGAGTGACATCATTCTATGTAGAGTGACATCATTCTGTATAGAGCAAGCAAGTATGTTATTCAATGGAATAGAATCTGCATTTCTCCTTTTCCCACAATATTTTCTAACCTTTCCAAATCAAATTTTGAATTTTCAGTCACATTTATTTTGTCATCTGCAAATACTTTCCATTTGGGCCAGCTTATAAATTTGTCATGTGGTAAAGGGTTAAGAAAGTCAAAAAAATTTGCATACTATCGACTGTGAACATTTTGCGCAAAGAAATGTCTGCGAATTCAACACACCTGTTATTTGTTGACATACTTGGGGTAACAAATGCAAACAGAAAAGTTTAAGAATGTTTCAAATTAGCGAAATCACAAAAAATTTGCAACATTTTAAAAGTTAACAACAGCTGCAATGTCTCATTATCCAACAAAGTTTCTGCATTATCATATTCATCTACAATTAAAATTTCTTTTAAATCCCATTTACTGTAATTATTCATCGGCAAAATGCTTTCAGCTTCGACAAGTCTTGTTGTGCCGCATAGAATTAACCTATTACCAGAGAACAAATATCTGACAAGTGAACACTGAAAGCATTTGAATACAATCATGGCCCATAAAATGAGCCTTGTCGCTGAAAGGCTAGAGAAATTGTGGGAAAAGAGAAAATAATAGCTACCAGCATTTTCTCCTTTTCAAACAATGTTTTTGAGAACCATCTTCCTTAGTGGTCCTTCACTCATTACCAAACAACAACATTTTAGCCTTGTCCAAATCGAAAGCATTTGCAGATAACAAAATAAAAGTGACTGAAAATTTGAAATTTGTTTTGTGAAGGGTAGAAAACATTGTGGAAAAGGAGAAAATGCTGCTTTTCAGCATTTTCTCCTTTTTCTACAATCTTTTCCAAAGGCTTCTTTCTCAGGGGCGTCAAAAGTAGAGATTGTGTGGTTGTGGTTTAAAACAAAGAATAATTTGGTAAAGAGTTAAACAAATACAGTGCAGTAAAATAAAGCTTGGTTGATAGACAAAACTTTCTAACCTGTCCTATATACCCATGTAACCGGGAGATGTAATTGTTGAAGTCATCATACACTTTTGGTTCTATTGGTGCATACTGATTGGGGTCAGACAGAACTCCTTCCAGAAAGTTTATAGGATTCATGGCTCCATAACTGTAAAATAGACCAAAAACAAGGCATGCAGAAATCAATACCCAGCTGCAGCTGTTTATTTTTTCATTGAAGACTTTAAGTCTAACTAGGGGGCATAGCTATGTCAAAACATTATAAGAGTTATCTTTCCTTCTTGTATAAGTTCTTCTTTTGATATTTTGACTTATGCTTTTGATTGATTAACCCTTTACTAAACAATCCCGCTGAGACAGAAGCCTTTTGAAAACATTGTAGGAAAAGGAGAAAACGCTGGTAACCTGCATTTTCTCCTTTTCCCACAATGTTTTCTACCTAGCTGGAAACAAATTTCAATTTTTGAGTTACCCGTGTTTTGTCATCTGCTAGCGTGTTTAATTTGAACCAATTCAAAATTTTGTCATTTGGTAAAGAGTTAATTATGGTGATTTTGTATTGCTTTCCACATAAGTACCTCGCAACAATTTTAATTAAAAAAGTATAAATGTTGGCCCCACTGAGACTTAATTGGAAGATATTTTTCGACTAGTTTATGCAAAATTATGTTAGTGATTATTTCTTAAATTGGATGGTCCAGTTCGGTAATCCAGAAATGTCAAAACACAAATTTCACTTTGTATACTGTTTCTTCATCCTTGAAAGCTGGTAAGTAAGCTGAAGAAGTCTCCATCACTATCGCTGATATTGAGACAGACTTGGGGGCCCTTGTGAAATCGTACACAACACACTTTCCAGCAATTGTGGCTTATAGGCTGATTAAGAAATTTTTGCTCAACTCTGTACCACACAATCCCGACTTTTAACGACCCTGACAGAGAAATCTTTTGAGAACTTTGTGGGAAAAGGAGAAAATGCTGGAAACCAGCATTTTCTCCTTTTCCCACAATCTTTTCTACCCTTTCCAAACCAAATTTCAATTTTTCAGTCACATCTATTTTGTCATCTGCAAATGCTTTCAATTTAGACAAGTCTAAAATGTTCTCATGTGGTAAAGAGTTAACAGAAAGATGGGCAAAATACATATCTTTTTTTAAAATGATTTTTTGATTGGATGTAGATTATATACCATTGCCTCATGGACCACAATTGTTTAAAATCCCCAACTGTTTTTCAGAGCATGCCGGCAAATCCCCACTGTTTTCAAACCATTGATGAAACACTGAACACTTACTTTTTCCACTTAAATCCTTCACTAAAGGTCATCAGGGTGTCTTTCAGCACATCAAAACTGACTCTGTCTGAATCGTTCAACAAATTTCGGTCAATCTGATCTAATAAGGTCAGGTAGTTGTCTACAGTATCCTGGAATAAAAGAAATACATTTCTTTTTGCAGCCAAGTACCATTTTCTTATCTTTTGCTGACAATGTAGATCATTAAAGGTGAGCACAGAAAGTGAATTCTGCATTAAAAATCTAGTTTATCTGCTATTTTGCAGATCAGGAGAGCCTCAAAAATCAAACTGGTTTATTTCACTTACTCTTAACCCTTTACCTGGTTTTTATGATCCCAATATAGAAGCCTACTGAAAACATTGCTGGTAACCAGTATTTTCTCCTTTTTCCACAATGTTTTCTACTCTGTTGGAAACAAATTCAATTGTTGAGTTATGTTTATTTTGTCGTCTGCAAGTGCTTTTAATTTGGACCAGACTAAAATTTTGTCGTTTGGTAAAGGGTTAACCAAATTACAAAGTTTTACACATTAACATTTAAATAGGACTTAAATGATGATATTGCTAGCTAGCTCTAAACCACACAATCCAAAATCTTAGCAACTCTGAAAAAGAAGATTTCTGAAAGCATTGTGGTAACTAGCATTCTCTCCCTTTCCTACAAGGTTTTCTAAAGGCTGCTTTCTAAGGGTCGTCAAAAGTAGGGGTTGAGTGGTAATGGGTTAATTAACCCATTACCACACAATCCCTACTTTTGACGCCCCTGAGAAAGAAGCCTTTTGAAAACATTGTAGGAAAAGGAGAAAATGCTGGTAACCAGCATTTTCTCCTTTTCCCACAGTGCTTTCTACCCTTCTTAGAACAAATTTCAATTTTTCAGTCACCTTTATTTGTCGTCTGAAAATGCTTTCAATTTGAACCAGCCTAAAATTTTGTTGTGTGGTAAGAGTTAAATGAATAAATTACCTTTCTTCTCTGCAGAACCTCTACACTGTACTGTTCTGCTTTCGAATCATGGTCTTTAACAAGGATGGATGAGGCAAATTCTGGGGCATCTTCCATCCTCCAGCTCCAGTATTCATCTACAAGTTCGTGAAAACCTAGAGATCTGTTTAGAAAGCCTGTTGGAAAAGAAGTACACTGTATTATACCTAACAAGTCATAACAAAGATGAAAAGAGATGAACCAGACAAAAATTGGCAAAGGGCCTAGCTGTACACTGAACTCTTTACCACACAATCAAGGCTTTTGAAAACATTATCGGAAATGGGGAAAATGAAGGAAATCATTTTCCTTGTTCTCAACTATGCTTTCTACCCCATTAACCCATTACCAAACAATCCCGGGTTTTAACAACCCTAACGAAAAGCCATTTGAAAACATTGTAGGAAAAGGAGAAAATGCTGGTAACCAGCATTTTCTCCTTTTCCAACAATGTTTTCTATCCTGTCAATGACAACAATTAACATTTTAGCTTCATTTATTTTGTCGTCTGCAAATGCTTTAAATTTGGACAAGTCCAAAATTTTGTCATATGGTAATAATTAAAAAACAATATTCCATCACTTGAACCACATTTGAATTTTTATCTGCAAATGCTTTGAATTTGGACCAGTCTAAATTTTTGTTGGTTGTTAAAGGGTTAAAAAAGACAAACATACTGGGGCTTACTGTTTAATAGAAATATCAATAAATCCTTGGAAAGAAATTGACCAAGATGGGGATGAATAATGAATTAGACTTGTCCTTTTACATACAGAAAATCGACCAATTGCAAGACGTTTCCATCCAGATCAGCAGATACATCAAACCTTCTTTTTAAGCAGCATTTTCTCCTTTTCCCACAATGTTTTCTACAAATCTCGAACCTAATTTCGATTTTTCAATCACATTTATTTGTCATCTACAAATGCTTTCAATTTGGACAAGTCTATAATTTTGTCATTTGGTAAAGAGTTAATTCATGGCACTCGCTCCATTGCACTTATCAATGCCTTCTTGAAGTTTTCTTTGGCCAGTTCAACACATGATTTTCTTTGAAAGCCACTGGCTGCTTTCCCACATAGCCATTGTTAAAATAATGATGAGAGGTGAGAAATGTATGAAGTCTGTCACAATGGCTATCATCAATCAATAGAAGAACTTGCCCAGCTAGGGATTGAACCCCCTGGTCACAAGTCCTGTACAATAACTACTGTACTGCAAAGCTTGGCATAAATAAAGAGCTAACAAACCTGCTTTGATTGATATTTGCTTTTCCGCAATCCACTCCATCACAAGGTTTTCCAGGACATATAAAGGAACTGCTCCATTCCTGAGAAGAACTGAGTGGAATTCCTTGATATCAAAATTGTTTCCTGTATAAAGATAAGTAATGTTCTCATGTCAAAAATGTTTTTGTCAAAGACAAGTAACAACCTAATGTCAAGGGTCCTGCATGGCTCAGTGGTAAGAAAGTGTAAAGTGTGGGACTTGTAACCTGGAATCCCCTGGGTTTTAAACAAGAGTTTCCTTGGGCAAGACACCTTAAAGCCCTGGCCAGATATAAGCAAAACCCAGGAAAACATGAATATGTGAGCTATAATATAACTCAAATAATATTGAAAGCAGTGTAAAGTGCTCATTAATCTTGATGTCAAAGTTGTTTCCTGTCAAAAGACAAAGTAACACCAAAATATCAATATAGTTTTCTGTCAAAAGACAAGAAGCATCTTGTTGTCAATTTTTTTTCTGTCAAAAGACAAGTAGCGTCCTGATGTCAAATTGTTTCCTCTCAAAAGACCTGTAGCGTCCTAGTGTCATATTTGTTTACTGTCAAAAGAAAAGTAATGTCCTGTTGTCACAATGTTTCCTGCCAAAAGACAAGTAGCGTCCTGATGTCAAATTGTTTCCTCTCAAAAGATATGTAGCGTCCTAGTGTCAAACTTGTTTACTGTCAAAAGAAAAGTAATGTCCTGTTGTCACAATGTTTCCTGCCAAAAGACATGTAGCATCCTGGTGTCAATCTTGTTTCCTGTCAAAAGACGAGGAACATCCTGATGTCAAAAACATTACCTATCAAAAGACAAGCAGGGTCCTGATGTCAAAGTTATTTCCTATCAAAAGACAATATTAGTTGCACGGTCAGGTTCGGCGACATGATTCACCACAACCGTGAACAAGTTTCCAAGTCCCCTGCCAGCTGACCATACAACAAATTTATTATACTGCAAAGTTTTACCCTTTAAAAGCGCATTCAGCGAAATTTTCCTGTATTATAATCTCGTGAATCGAGTATGCTGACGAAATAGAAATTCCCTTCTGAGTGTCCCAATTAAATGAAAAATGACGTCACTGGAAACTGACATCACTAAAACATGCAGTTTGGTGCATAAATATGCAGCATGGTGATCGATCGAATCCGCCATTTTGGATGTTGTGTTGCATGTGTAGTGATGTTTACAGGGCACTCAAAAGGGAAACTGGCTTTACGTGGTTTTTGCCAGGGAACATAATATATGCTTTACATATTTTTTACTAAGACCCTGATAAAAAAGGGCTTTGAAAATAATATTGAAAAACAGATAATGCTAGTTACAGAGACAAATTTGTCAAAATCTGTGGAAATGTTGCATGACATAGTTGATGATAGCAGGGCTTCAACAGTACATCAACTAGCTATTTCCTTAAAAACAGCTGTGCTACAAAGTAGACATAAAATTACCTAGAGCTGCCTGTGAATGACGTCTCAGTTCCTTAATCTTCAGCTCTCCTACTTTGTACGCACATGCTTGTCCTGGCCATGTGATATACCGGTTTATTTCCACAGTTGTTGATTCTCTAGACATTGTTGTGTACTTCAACACATACTGTATGGCTCGTTCCTGGGTCCAGCTACATTATGTAAAAGACAAAATGTCCTTAATGGGGGCCAAATATTATCAAATACGAAAAACATACCTTAATCACTTAACTCATTACCAAACGACATAATTTTAGGATTGTCCAAATCGAAAGCATTTGCAGACGACAAAATAAAAGTGACTGAAAATCTGAAAAACTTGTTTCGTGAAGGGTAGAAAACATTGTAGGAAAAGGAGAAAATGCTGGTAACCAGCATTTTCTCCTTTTCCCACAAAGTTTTCTAAAGGCTTCTTTCTTAGGGTTGTCAAAAGTAGGGTTTGTGAGGTAATGGGTTAAATAATTGCACTCACTGTTTAAAATTGTTTTTTGATTGGTCAAAATCGTGTCATGTGACAAAAACAGTCATACCATTTTTCAAGGCATTTACAATCAAAGTAGAGTCCAGACAAGCCGCTATAGGGCCCGATTTATGTTATGACAGAAAAATATGATTACCTCGAAGCAAACATGCACCGTGAACCAACATGTTGTGGCTATAAATGTTTGGGCAAATCTAAAAGTTTGTCACAGGTAGTAATGATGTTCATCATAAAATATCACTTACTTAAAGTAATGTATCCCAGTATCTACAACAAGTCTACAAGCTCTAAATATTTCATCACTATAGCGACCCATCCTGAAATACAAATAATTGTATCAAATGTTAAAAAAAAAAATGCAGGGGTTCCGCATGCAGATGTCAACACTTGGCCGCAAGTGCTTCTTCAATAAAAAAAAAAATATGTTCCTCAAAAAAAAGAATACAATGTTTTTAGAAAAGAATCATGTATGTAGTATAAATGTACAGATTTAACCCTTTCCCAAACAACAAATTTTGGACCCTTCCAAACCCAAAGAATTTGCAGACGACAATTTTACACTTGGAGAAAATTGCAGAAAGTTCTCAAAAAGGGTAGAAAATACTGTAGGAAAAGGAGAAATGCTTGTTACGAGCAATTTCTCCTTTTCCCACAGTGTTTTCAAAGATTTTTACTGTAGATATGTAAAAACCAGGGCTTGATTGGGAAAGGAATAAGGTGTTGTAAAATTTTGACCACCTGCTATCTTTCTCAAATTCAGTTTTCCTTCAAGCATTTTCCTGCGTGCCACTTGTGACAATTTTCCTTATGTTAGAAATATCCGTTTAGTGTTTACCAACTGACAAATTATGGGCTAAATTGAAATAATGAATTCAGGTCAAGATGCAAAATTCAGCACTTGTCTTTGAAAGGATAGAAAATATTTTGAGAAAAGGAGAAAATACCGATGTCCTGCATTTTCTCCTTTTCCCACAATGTTTTTAGACAGCCTCCTTTCTGTAGGATTGCTGAAGGTTAAAGATTTAACCTCCATGCGACTAAGCATGACCCCTGACCTTTAGCGGAAAACATAGATCAAGATCAGACTGTACAGAACGTATAGTCAAATCTTTGATCTACACTAAAGAGATGAATTATTCCCAAAAACATGAGAGTGACATAGCAATATTCTGCTCATTACTATTGACTTGAAAATTTTATTTTAGTTATTTAGCAGGATAAGGCTTAACCCATTACCACACAATCCCTACTTCTGACAACCCTGAGAAAGAAGCCTATAGAAAACATTGTGGGAAAAGGGGAAAATGCTGGAAACCAGCATTTTCTCCTTTTCTCACAATGTTTTCCACCTTTTCCAGATCAAAATTCTATTTTTGATTCACATTTATTTTGTCATCTGCAAATGCTTTCAATTTGGACAAGCCTTAAACATTGTCATTTGGTAATGAGTTAATAAAACAAGTACATGAAACAAAACTGAAAAAGTAAAAAGAAACTTGAATAATTACAGTTCAAAGTCATCTTTGTACACATCTAGGTAATCAGATTCTCCAAGAGATTCAGAGTACAGGGCCCAACCCTAGAAACAAAAACATACTGTAATATTATTTAACTCTTAATCAAACAACAAAATTTTAGATTGGTCCAAATTGAAAGCATTTACAGACAACAAAATAAAAATTACTGAAGCTGTTAAAAGTCGGGATTGTGTGCTAAAGGGTTAACGCCATAAAAATTTATACAGGATGATATAGAATCAGGAAAATTGGCCAGGATCTATTTAAGTTTCCTCTGAAACATAGATCCCTTTCCCACAGGGCTGATAAATCCTGCAGCTTTTTAGCTCACCTGAGCACGAAGTGCTCAAGGTGAGCTATTGTGATCGATCAATATCCGTCGTCTGTCCATCCGTCCGTTCACAATTACAAAAAAATCTTCTCCTCCTAAACTAACAATCAGATTTCAATCAAATTTCACAGAAATGATCCCTAGGTGATGCACTTTCAAAATACTTCAAAGATTTGAATTCCATGAAGAACTCTGGTTGCCATGGGAACCCAGTGAAAAAACTTTAAAAATCTTCTCGTCCAAAACTGTAAGGGCTAGAGCTTTCATATTTGGCATGTAGCATCATCTAGTGGCCCTCTACCAAAATACTTTAAATCATGGCTCTTGTGTTGAAATTGTCCCTATGTTGTGGGTTCTCAGATTTTACATAGGGATAAAGAAGAAAATCTTAGAAAATCTTCTAATCTTGTCCCAAACCGTAAGGGCTAGAGCTCTCATATTTGGCATGTAGCATCATCTAGTGGCCCTCTACTAGAATACTTCAAATTATCGCCCTAATGCGGAAATTGGCCCTATGTTGTGCGGTCTCGTATTTCACAAGGAGATAAAGAACGAAATCTTAGAAAATTTTCTTGTCCCAAACCGTAAGGGCTAGAGCTTTCATATTTGGTATGCAGCATCATCTAGTAGCCCTCTACCAAAATACTTCAAATTATGGCCCAGGTGTGAAAATTAAACCTATGTTGTTGGTCTTGGATTTCACATAGAGAAAAGGAAGGAAATCTTCAAAAACCTTCTTGTCCAAATGGTAATGGCCAGAGCTTTCATATTTGGCATGTAGCATCATCTAGTGGCCCTCTACCAAAATACTTCAAATTGTGTCCCTGATGTAAAGAATTGGCCCTATGTTGCGGGTCTCGGATTTCACATAGCAATAAAGAAGGAAATCTTTAAAAAACTCTTTGTCCCAAACGGTAATGGCCAGAGCTTTCATATTTGGCATGTAGCATCATCTAGAGGTTCTCTACCAACATACCTCAAATTATGGCCCTAGTTTGAAAATGGCCCTATGTTGTGGGTTCTTGGATTTCACACAGCAATAAAGAAGGAAATCTTAGAAAATCTTCTTCTCCCAAACAATAAGGACTACAGCTTTCATATTTGACATGTAGCATCATCTAGTGGACCTCTACCAAAATACTTCAAATTATGGTCCTGGTGTGAAAGTTAGCCCTATGTTGTTGGTCTCAGATTTCACATAGAGATACCACATAGAGATAAAGAGGGAAATCTTTAAAAGTCTTCTTGTGAGCACTCTTTAGACCACATTTCTTGCTAAGCTGAATTGAAAATTGGTTAGAATGTCTGTCTCAATAAAATCTCACATGAGTCTGCATTGAATGCTTGTTCAGAATATAACTTTGTCATCTCAAGTAAGAACGACTTCAAAATTGGTATGCATGTTTGTTGTGATATTACAGGGTACTGTGTTCAAGAAAAATAACTCTACCTAGCATGGATTTTGAGTAATTCCACTTTGATCTTTATTCTAATAGTATCATTTGCTTGTCCAGAGTGGAATATTGAAGTCTCAAGTCAAATTATTTGTTGCATTGCCTGCCGTTTGCAACTATTATACCTCCTTTACAACTGGAGGTGGGATTGCATATCTTATGACAATTTTCCGCTCTTGTTTCATCATCATTAGCCCTTGAACCTCAATATTTGGTAATTATAGTCTTTGTTGTAGACCTTTGCTGCTTAGTACTCAGGTGAGCGATATAGGACCATCATGGTCCTCTTGTATATTAGTAATATTTAAATCTTTAGCACACAATCCCAACTTTTAACGACCCTGAAAAATAATCCTTCTGAAAAACATTGTGGGAAAAGGAGAAAATGCTGGTAACCAGCATTTTCTCCTTTTCCCACAATGTTTTTTACCCTTCCCAAACCAAATTTCAATTGTTCAGTCACAATTGTTTTGTCTTCTGCAACTGTTTTTATATTGGACCAGTCTAAAATTCTCTCATGTGGTAAAGAGTTAATAGTCAACATCAGACTAGTACTAGTTGTGAATCATTGACGATTGATGTTGCTTTGTTTGCAAGCGAGGTAGTAGTCAGCAGTCTGCTGAGATTTCCTGTTGGTATAGAATTTTCCCTGGAAGGAATTAATCCAAATGCATAAGAACCAAAGTATGCAACAAGTAACATGCCCAGGCATGCAGTATTGTTTCTATGTTTGTTCCTTGGACAGCAGAGTTGCTTAACTCTTTACCAAACGACAAAATTTTAGACTGGTCCAATTTGAAAGCACTTGCAGACGACAAAATATACACTACTCAAAAATTGAAATTTGTTTCCATAAAGGTAGAAAACATTGTGGGAAAAGGAGAAAATGCTGGTTACTTCTATCTCAGGGCGTAAAAGCCTGGGATTGTTTGGGAAAGGGTTAAAGAAGCAGAATTAAACAAGAGAAAGATGGCTTAAATTTTGTTCATCTCAGGTCTTACAAACATGAAAGTTCACAACAAATGCATAACTGACAAACAAACCGCATCGGGATTTGAACCCATGACAGGCAAACATCCCTGTTATTCGAGGTTAAAAAGACCAGTAGCATAACCACTGAGTTAAAGAGATATCTCTCAAACGAAGTTAGTTTAGTTTAAACATATTTATTTTACATCGATTGAGACACAAGTTCTGACAACTTATACTAATCTCTCTCGATTCTGCTTCCTGGGAACTACACCAGTACTCGCGCTGAATGTGTGGGCCGATGAAAAATCCCAAAGTTGACACCCGCTCCCGGGAATCGAACTCAGGACCTTTTGGTAACGAGGCCGACGCTCTACCTCACGACCATGGACACCACTCAAACGAAGTTGTTAGGTATTGTATTTAAATTGGGATGAAGCCATGCATGAAGGAGTGGTCTCTCATAACACAGGATTTAATACCTTTTTAACAGGTACTGGTCATATCAGTCAGAGCACCAACACATGTGTTTCCCATCTTTCTTACACCAACAATGGCATAACTTTCTTTCTAAGTCTTACTGACTACTTTTCCTTACATGTCAAAGAGGTGAGAGGCAAAAAGTCACAGAAAGCCTCGAACAGGCACCAAACTATAAACACAAGATTTTCTAAATTTGTAAGTAACACAATTTCTGATTGGCTAAACTGAATGGTTTAGCCAATCAGAAGTTGTATTACTTACAAATGTAGAAAATTCTGAAGAATAAGACAAAGAACATTCTTAAGAATGGTTGGTGAATATGGGTCCAGGGTCACAAGTCATCTATGCTGAGCTACCTGGCCATATGAAAGATTGCTTAGATATGGAGTAACATTGATTGCACATTCAAAAACTGAATTTACTGTTTTTAACAATTATGTCTCTGGGTCTCTATAAATAATGACAATATGACAGAGTTTGGCTGGAGGGAGTCAAACAGAGATAGGCTGGTTGCGTGGATTGACTTGGAGAATTTCTTTTTTTGACTGTGACATCCATTGTCCCTGTCAGGCTTCATTCTTTAAGTCTTAGAACTCTTTCGAGGTCTACACAGGTAAAAAAGATTTACTTCTCCAATTTATCTCTGCACAAAGGAGAGTCATGAATACCATTATGCTACCAGCTTGTAGCTGTGGTACTATGTCTATAGTCATGTCCCAAACTGTCTAAATATTGCCCAAACACAAGTGGGTGAGGAAATAAGTCTAACATGGTGGACAAATAATCAAGTCTAACATACCTCTATATATGCTGTGTAGAATGGAAAATGTACAGGAGGGGAAAAATACTTTGAGTCATCGAACACCTTTCTTAAGTCTGGAAGGCCTTTGGTAGTTTGTGCAAAAATATCCTACAATAATTAATGGATACATAGATCAATCAATTGAGCAAGCAAGCAAGCAAATAAGTAAGGTAAAAATTTGTCAATTAATTAATCTATCAATCTATTTATCTATCAATTTGTACATAAATCTGTAACTTTCTGAAAGGTAATAAGCAAGGAACAATATCTTATGACAATATAAAGGTCCTGCATGGCCAAATTGGGGGTTCAGTTTTGTTGCTCACTAAATCCACCACATTTTTTCATAGGAGTTTCCTTAGGAAAGACACTTCAGAGCCCTAGCCTAGTACTGATGAATCCCAGGAAACACCCCGTAAGTGAGGTGTTGTTGTAATATGACTGAAATAATAATGAAAGTGGCGTAAAATACCAATGAATCAATCTTTCTTACAGTAATATATCAATTAGTAAACCAACCAACATTCGGTAATCATTCAACAATCAGCCAATTAATCGTTCATGAAATCAATAAGTTAATTAGCCAATCAACTGATCAGTTGATCAATCAATGGACCAGTCAAACAGTAGACCTGTAAGCAATACATGTACATGTATTGTAATAAAGAAAGGGGTAACATCTAAATCATTGTATATGTATCTATCATGCAACAAATGGATCTCTAAGTATCTATATATGTAACAAATGTATATTTTGAAATAAAAGAAGTCTACATAATTAAGTCTGTTTGTACTAAATATTATCTGTATAGTCTTTCAGGCAAAACTTAGGATGAGTTTTGACCAGTATTTGCACCATCCTCTGTAACAATACTAACAGCCTTCAGGAAAGCATTGCCCACAGACAATAAATAAACGTAAATTCAATCAATTAATTCTACCTGTAAATGATGGCCAGGATCTGCTTCATGAAGGGCAAGAGAGACCATAGCAAAGGTAGGACTGAAATGTGAAAAAGATAGCGCAGGTGTGACATGTTCCATACCTTGTAAACTTCTATATACAGATTTTCACAACCCTGGGAAAGAAGACTTTTAAAAAATCATTATGGAAAAATGAGACAATGGGGGTGACTAGCATTTTCTCCTTTTCCAAGAATGTTTTCTGCTCTATCGAAGATTTACAGCTCATTGATACAAATGTTGGATTTACCATCCGCTCAAAGTTTGAATTTCAAAGAGTCTGAAATTTGTCATTTAGATAGGGGTTAATTCTGTATGAAATGAGTCACTGTTTCAACAAATCCCATGAGGAAGCTTTTGAAAATATTGCAGGGGAAAAGGAGAAGTAGGTGGTAACCCTAGCACAGTCGAATTCCATAATTTGAGATACATTTGTATATTTCAACTGCTCTAAATTCAGAAAAGTCTACCCATTGTTGTGTGCTATAGAGTTAAATATCCAAAGCAATTTTTCCATAGACAGCCTCCCTAAAAATGTTTTTCTTCTCTTTCACAGACAGAAGGTACCATCATTTGGGTCACATTAAATTCATTGTCTGCAAAAGTTTTCCATTTGAAAGTTTAATAAACTCTGTCCTTTGGTAAAGATTTAGCTGATTTTGAAATTATGTCAGGAAAAAAAGCGTATCTTAACCCTTTCCCAAACAACAAATTTTGGACTCTTCCAAACCAAAAGAGTTTGCAGACGACAATTCTAGATTTGGAGAAAATGCCAGAAAGTTCTCAAACAGGTTAGAAAACACTGTGGGAAAAGGAGAAATTGCTCGTTACGAGCAATTTCTCCTTTTCCCGCAGTGTTTTCAGAAGACTTTTACTGCAGACACGTAAAATCCAGGGCTTGTATGGGAAAGGGTTAATCTTCCTGCCTTTGATGACGAAATTATATCAAATAATTATCATAAAAATAAAGGTTTTCTTGTCAAATGTTTGAGTTTAACACTTTAAATCCCTCTCTCTAATTTCTTGTGGTTTTAATATTTTTTTGTCAAAATAGTTGACATGTTGTGTAAAGTGCATGTGCAAGATTAGATTGTACATTTTGTAAAGTCTGATCTTGGATGTACACTATCTGCTGAAACATAAAAGCTGGCATTAGGTTTAAACTAGAGCAGTCACTGAATGTGACTTAATACCCCCGCCAGCACTATGACAGAAAAAAGTGTCAAGTCCAAGAGGATAATTCCTCAACCAGGAAGAGGTGACACTTGAAAATTGAGTCTAGCAAATCTTCAATATATGATCAGTATATGTGCAAAATTTCAATACTACTGAAGGAAAACTGTTGGAGGAGTTTGCGACACAAAATTATTAGTATTTTGTACACAGATGGACACATGGGCGGACAGTCACATGGACAGACAGGACGACTCCAGTATACCCCCGAAAACATTTGTTTTGCGGGGGTATAATAACAGACAGAGTGGATACATACTTGTTGTCTGGTCTAAAGGTGTTAACATAAAACACGCCAGGTCTACTGCCATCTGGGGACCCTGACAAGTAAGTTCCCCCTGGTCCATCATTGGCCATGGGCTCAACCCTGTTTTAGATGTAAGAGATCAGAATAAAGTCTGGCAACTAACTATATAAACCCTTTACCAAACAATCCCATGTTCTAACCAACCTGAGGAGGAAGAATTGTTAAAACATTGAAGGAAAAGGAAAAAATTTTATGCTGGTCATCAGCATTTTGAAAATGTTTCGTTATTTTGTATGTTTTTCTACTTAATTTTGCTCTATGGTTCAATTCTTAATCCTGACAAGGTAATTGTTCACTTTTCACAGATTCTTTCAAGAATTTTTACAAAGACTTTAGGTTGGTATCTCTAAAATTTGCAACAAGAAATATGCTGTTGACTTATATATATGTTGGATATAAGTTTATACAGGTTTCTAGGTAATATCAAGCCCTTAACCCATTACCACACGATCCCTACTTTTGACGCCCCTGGAAAAGAAGCCTTTTGAAAACATTGTGGGAAAAGGAGAAAATGCTGGTAACCAGCATTTTCTCCTTTTCCCACAATGTTTTCTACCTAATCAATAAACAATTGCACCATTTGAGCCACACTGAAATTGTCAACTGCAAATGCTTTCAATTTGGACAGAGCTAAAATTTTGTCGTCTGGTAAAGGGTTAAATCATCGTAGTAAGGCCAATATAACAGAAAATGAAATTCCTCTTAAATCACACTGAAATTTGTTTCAACATACAAATTATACAAGTGAGCCCTGCTCTGGAAAAAGTAATTGTTTTAACCCTTTACAAATTGACAAAATTTTAGACTGGTCCAAATTGAAAGCATTTGCAGACGACAAAATTAATGTGACTCATAAATTGAAATTTGTTCTGGGCGAGGTAGAAAACATTGTGGTAAAAGGAAAAATGCTGGTTACCAGCATTTTTCCTTTTCCCAGACTGTTTTCAAAAGGCTTCTTTCTCTGAGTTGTGAAAACCCCAAACTGTTTGGTAAAGGGTTAATACATCTCTGTGATGCAGTATTATGCAAGTAATCATATAATCATAGATTCATAAATCAATTTCGTCAAACAACTGGCAAAATCGCATGGTAGAATGGTCCTTGAACATGCAGAAAATGTAAAGATAGCAAGAAAGACGGTTTGGCTTAGATCAGCCTGCACAGACATTTTGAAGATGGTTAAACTCCCTTTACACAGACCACGACTCATAATTATACAGCCTGCAACACATGAAAAGGGGCATTCGGATATTTGCATGAAGTGTTGTGCAGACTAATCTGAAAAGACACTTTCTGTTTCTATGTAATTTTCTGTTTTGTGTAAGTTTACTGTAGGACAAAATGTAATTGGAAAGCAGTGTCTCAGATTAACCCATTACCACACAATCCCTACTTTTGGCACCCCTGATAAAGAAGCCTTTTGAAAACACTGTAGGAAAAGGAGAAAATGCTGGTTACCAGCATTTTGTCCTTTTCCAACAGTGTTTTCTACCCTTCCCAGAACAAATTTCAATTTTTCAGTCACATTTATTTTGTCGTCTGCAAATGCTTTCAATTTGAACCAGTCTAAAATTTTGTCGTTTGGTAAACAGTTAACTTATTTGGACTTCACAGGCTGATCCGAGATGACACTTCAAGCAAATGTCCGAATTAATGCCCCTTTTCGCGTGTTGCAAGCCATGTAAGATCAGTGTAACCAGAGACATTATTAGTTGTACTGTCAGGTGGCAGGGGACTTGAAAACTTGTTCACGGCTGTGGTGAATCATGTTGTCCGGAGCCGAAGGGGACCTGTTCAGTGATTCTTATATCATGTACTGGCCGACATTTTTTCTTATATCATGCACTGGCCAACATTTTGTCTAACAGTTCGTAGACAAATAGATCTGCCTCAGTTCTTATGCTAATATGGCTTGCAACACACAAAAAAGGGCATTCAGACATTTGCATAAAGTGTTGTCTCGGATTAACCTGTAGTGTACATATTTGGAAAAAAGTCATGCTCCGTGAAACTGGGGCTTAATGCATCTGCAGAAAGTATCAACCTATGTCAGCTTGTGCTGAGTCATATGAGTCGAAACCTTTTACTATTTGGTCAAAGGACCATTTTACTCTAAGATCAAGTTGATTATTAGACAAAACAGATTTTATTGATCTATAATCATGTGATGACTTGATCTGTATAATGCATCACAGAGATGTAGTAAGCCCCCTTTTCCCAGAGCATGTCTCACATATAAACATATGTGCAGTATATTGTTTACAACCAACATTAACAAATAGAGGATATTTGTTTTTTACGGTGAAAGATCGAAATTTATTTCATTGAGTGAACACCATCGGTAATATTTTCACGAGTGGCTGTGCCACTGGTGAAAATATTACCGATGGTCTTCACGAGATGAAATAAATTTTGATCTTTCACAAAAAAAACCCCAATTTTCCATCTTTTTCATGCTTTTAAACCTTTCTGGGAGCAGCTTTACCCCTCCCGCATAGCAACGCATTACAATATTACGTTGAGCGCGAGAAATGTAAGGTATATGTCGTCATATTTCCCATCTGGTTGTGAGGCACGCGCAATTTACCTAGGCAACAAGAACGTGAAAATCGTGTTTTTCACTGGTGGTACCAGTGTAAGATCTAAAAATATTTTCACTGCTATTTCTCAATATCCTACCAGAAAGGATGAAATAAATATACTCACTTAACAGGTCGATCAGGTATATCCCCAAAAAACTTTTTCAATTTAGGACCAACTCTGTTCTTGATGATATCTTCATAATCAGCTATTACAGCATCCTTCAAAGGAAAACCAAAAAATGAATTAAATAAGGGTAAATTGTTCCATTATTAATATTGCTTTCTCTTACATAAGAAGAATTATATGTCTTTCAGTTTGAAACCAATTTGTCAAGTATTGTAATGTTAAGCTTGTAATATTGTTTTCTAATTAACCAGTGGAGTAACACAGGGCCATCATGGCCCTCTTGTTTTAAGTAAAAAAATGTCTGTATATCTTCACAATAAATCTGATCTATCCCCTTTTTCAATATAATTCTTAATTTAAATTTTTTTTGGTATCCATGGTTGTGAGGTAGAGCATTGGTCTCGTAACCATGAGGAACTGAGTTCGTTACCCCGGGCTAGGTGTCAACTTTGGGATTTTTTATTGGTCTATACATTCAGCACGAGTGCTGGTGTAGTACCCGGAAAGCAGGATCAAGAAAGATTGGTTTAAGTGCAAGAACTTGTTTTTCAATTGATGAAAAATAAGTAATTAGTTTAACCCATTACCACACGATCCCTACTTTTGACAATCCTAAGAAAGAAGCCTTTAGAAAACATTATTGGGAAAAGGAGAAAATGCTGGTAACCAGCATTTTCTCCTTTTCCACAATGTTTTTTACCCTTCACAAAACAAATTTCAAATCTCAGTCACTTTTTTTTTGACGTCTGCAAATGCTCTCAATTTGGACCAGTCCAAAAAATTATCATTTGGTAAAGAGTTAACATAATTCTCTATTTAATTTCTTTGTGGTTTCCATGGTTGTGAGGTAGAGTGTTGGTCTTGTAACCCAGTAGCAGGTGTCAACTTTCCGATTTTTCATTGGTCCATACATTCAGTGTGAGTGCTGTGTAGTTCCCAGAAAGCAGCTAGGGATCAAGAAAGACTGGTTTAAGTTGTATGAACTTGTTTTTTAACCGTTATAAAATGAATAATTACTTTAACCCTTTCCCATACGCCAAATTTTAGACTCTTCCAAACTCAAAGAGTTTGCAGACGACAATTTCAAATTTGATAAAAAAGGCAGAAAGTTCTCCAAATGGGTAGAAAACACTGTGGGAAAAGGAGAAATTGCTCGTTACGAGCAATTTCTCCTTTTCCCACAATGTCTTCAAAAGTCTTGTACTGCAGACACAAAAACAAGGGCTTGTTTGGGAAAGGGTTAAACAAATTCATTTTTCTATTTACTCATTACATGTTCCTGCCTCAACTTGGCAGAAATCAGAGTCTAACCTGTGCTTTAGACCAAGTTGCTTATGTGTACTATGTTGTTTGTTCATTTGTTAAATTTGACACATTATAAAAAAAGTACAACTGTATAAAAAGTACATACTCCATTGGCTGGAATAAAAGAAGAGTCGTTATTCAGCTTGTCGAAGAAATCACGGATGGATCCGGTGAAATTTCTTTTATCCAGAATCTGGAACAAACAGCAGGCCAAATTATTTTGTAACCAGAAAAAAAAAAATCTACATCAAAAGATATACATGTACTTATATATACACATGTATATAGAACACATTTTTCTCATAGTACCAGTTTTCCTTGTTAATACTAGTAATTAAATTTTAATGAAAGAAATTGAACTTAAAGCTTCACTTTGTCCAAAAACACTATGAAATGCATAAAGGCAATTATAAACTATGAAATGAATATATCATAACAAAATTCTGGAAGGTTATTTTATGGTGACATATTTCTGCAACAAGATACGAGATAGCAATTGCAATAATTTAACTTTTTATCACGCAATCCCGAGTTTTAACGACCTTGAGAAAGAAGCCTTTTGAAAACATTGTGGGAAACGGAGAAAATGCTGGTAACCAGCATTTTCTCCTTTTCCCACAATGTTTTCTGCCCTTCACAAAACAAATTTTAAATTTTCAGTTACTTTTATTTTGTTGTCTGCAAATTCTTTCGATTTGGACAAGCCTAAAATATTGTCGTTTGGTAACGAGTTAAAAGAGTGTACCTTTTGCATCAATTTTGAAATTCTCTCTACTTCCTGTAAGCCAAGTTGGTGTATCTCCTCCGGTGGCATGTCAATGGAAAGATGCCATTTCAAACATGCTTTGTAATACTCTCTGCCATCTTTTAAACTGCCAACACCATAGCCTTTCCTCGTGTGATTCATGAAAACCTATAATATATGAAAATTCAAACTTCATTTACGGCATTTCCATAAAACCTATAGCAAGGTGTTTTTATTACATTGTTACCAATTATCAAACAATACTTTTACTTTTGATAGCTACATAGGTTTATTTGAAGAAGGTGAGAAGAAGGGTGGAGAGCTAGGTGGAGAGGTACATTTAAATGCAAAGATGCTATTTCAATCCTTTACAAGGCCATCATAAGGTAGAGTGTCTGCCTCTCAATCATGAGGTCCCCAGTTTGAATCCCAGGAGCCGGTGTCAACTGGGAAGCTTCATTTGCCCGAGCATTCTGCAAAAGTCTTGGTGTAGTTCCCAGGAAACACAATTAAGAGATTAGTATAAGTTGCAAAAATCTGTTTCACAATTAGTGTTAAATTCTCAATTTCTGTTGAGAGTTAAGACTACCAATACCATGTGACTCATGAAAACCAACATGTGCTATGAGTCAATATCAAACTTGTTCCTAAAGTACAATCCATTTCAAATAAATACCTGTTCAACAAAGTCCTTGACCCTATTGTATGCTTCTCGTAATTCTTTCAAACTTCTAACTGCATCCCTTCTTAGATTATTCCTGAAAAGAATGTCAACGCAAAGCATTACTATTTCATTCATTAACAAAATAGGTTAAAATTTAGAACAGCCAAACAGTCTGTCATAGCCACACTTTTTCCCGACGCATGTACTATAAAAGAGCAAAACCATAGCAAAATTGAAAACAAGACTTTGTAAGCATGATAAGGTGGTGTGAGTAAGTACTTTTGTGTTTGACACTTGGAACCAGTATATCACTAATCCTTCATTAATTTTGTGACATCCATCTTAGTCTAATTCTACAGAGTATCCTAAAATCAAAGAAATACATTTTCTGATTGGCTAAATCCATCTGTTGTGCTAAAAACAAAACTTTCTAAACCTTCAATAAGTCCTGTTACAAAGAGATATTAAAAACATCTGCACGGGTTTCCCACTGTTTTATATTCTATTGCAAGAAAATTATGTATAATGCAATCCTCAGGTGAATCATCCAAGTTAACCCATTACCACACAATCCCTACTTTTGACGACACTGAGAAAGAAGCCTTTAGAAAAAATTGTGGGAAAAGGAGAAAATGCTGGTAACCAGCATTTTCTCCTTTTCTCACAATGTTTTATACCCCTCACAAAACAAATTTCAAATTTTTAGTCACTTTTATTTTGTCGTCTGCAAATGCTTTCGATTCGGACAAGCCTAAAATACTGTCGTTTGGTAATGAGTTAAACCCTTTACTACACAATGACGACTTTTAACAACCCTTAGGAAGAAACCTTTTGAAAACATTGTGGGAAAAGGAGAAAATGCTGGTAACCAGCATTTTCTCCTTTTCCCACAAAGTTTTCTACCCTATCAAAGAAATATGGAAATTTGAGCTACTAAGAAATTGTTGTTTGCAAATGCTTTCAATTTAGATAGGTCTAAAACTTTGTTGTGTGGTAAAGGGTTAAAGTATTTAAAGACAAAAAATTATACCATTTGAATGATGGAATGGTCGTAGAGAGAATAGAAAAGGATATGCTCTTTTAGGAAAAGGGGGAAATATAACTTCCCAGCATTATCCTCCTTGGTTGCAATGTATTCAGAAGCTGTCTCATCAGTGTCCTTGTGATTGTTTAGTAATTATTCAAGTAACCCATTACCATACAATCCCTACTTTTGAGAAAGAAGCATTTTCTCCTTTTTTCACAATGTTTCATACCTTTTGCAAAACAAATTTCAAGTTATCGTCTGCAAATCATAGCTTTCCATTTGGACAAACCTAAAATTTAGTTGTTTGGTAATGAGTTAATCCCTTCCCAAACGATAAATTTTAGACTCTTCCAAACTCAAAAGAGTTTGCAGATGACAATTTCAAATTTGATAAAAATGGCAGAAAGTTCTCTAAATGGGTAGAAAACACTGCGGCAAAAAGGAGAAATTGTTTGTTATGAGCAATTTCTCCTTTTCCCACAATGTTTTCAAAGGACTTGTAATGCAGATACGTAAAAACAAGGGCTTGTTTTGGAACGGGATAACCAATAAGCCATTGACAATTTCTATGCTTAAACAAATTTGGCCACATGGACATCAGTAAATCCACAAATTTTGCTCATACTCTTACTTTTTATTCTCTGCAATAGTTGTGTTTTCCAAGGTTTCATTGAAAGGTGTATATAAGATACAATCTGTCTCCGAGTTTCCAAGAAAATTCTCTATCTGAGACGTAACACCATCCTGAAATGAAGAAAGTTAACTTTGTAACCAGCAAAGGTGATTTAAAAAAAACTTTCGTGGAAAGTGTAGATCAAGATCAGGCTACATCGAAATTAATGTGCAGTCTAAATTTGAATCTACAACATCTTGTACCGGATTCTAAACCGTAGCAAAAATCCTTTTCAATCATAGAAAAAATCTACTTTAATGTTGACGAATAAGTCATCTAATTCCGTTAACACAGAAAGAGTAAATAAACACTTTACTAATCAATCTGATGTTCTAACAACTTTGATGAAAAACACTTTTGAAAATATTGTGGGAAAAGGACAAATTCTTGGAAACAAGCATTTCATCCTACTTTAGCAATACTTTGTATATTTTCGAACCTAAGTCCATCATTTGGAGCACATTCGGATTACCATCTGCAAGTGCCTTCAAATTTGGTGCGCCAAAATTTTGCTGTTTGGTAAATGATTGATATTTACAGTTACTCTAACATAAAGAACTCTAGCCCTTTACTATTTTTGCAGGATCCGTCATGTCATTTTCTAGAGCAAGTAAAACAGAGCAGACATAATTATATAATGAAGTGAGATGCTTTTTTTTTTATTTGTCTCTTTACCACACTATCCCTAGTTTAAAAGACCCTGAGAAAGAAGCCTTTTGCAAAACATTGTATGAACAGGGGAAAATGTTGGTTACCAACATTTTCTCCTTTTCCCACAATGTTTTCTATCCTTCCAAAGACAAATCTCCATTTTTGAGCCATACTTATGTTGCTGCAAATGCTTTCAATTTGGACTGGTCTACAATTTTGTCGTCTGTTACACTTTTTGTGAAATGATGTTGAAATAAAGTAATCAGTTAAGAAATGATGAAAGAATAAAACAATTTTCAAAAACTAGAAATACAGGCATGGTTTGTTTGAAAGGGACATTTACTATCCAAACAATCCCTGGTTTTCACAACCCAAAGGAAGAAGCCCTCTGAAAACATTGTGGGAAAATGATAAAAGGCCAGTACCCAGCATTTTCTCCTTTTCCCACAATGTTTTCTACTATTCTAAGTCAAGTTTCAATGTTTGAGTCACATTCATTTTGTTGTCTGCAAATGCTTTCAAGTTGGATAAGTCTAAAATTTAATTGTTTGGTAAAGAGCTATAGAAGGAAAAGAAGAAGGCTTTAGAAAACATTACGGGAAAAGGAGAAAATGCTGGTGAGCAGCATTTTCTTCTTTTCCCACAATATTTTTTACCCTATAAAGGGCAGATATCATCACTTGAGCTACTTTTACTTCATTGTCTGTAAATGTTTTCATGTTGGTCAATACCAAAATGTTGTCTACTGGTTCAGAGTTAATTCAATAGTATCTGAAAATATTTATACATACCATAGAAACCTTGTGGTTGGTTGTGTTCTCCTCAATAGATTTGTTCATTCTCAAGATAAGGTTGTCTGCCTAGTGAATTAGAAACATTTTATTTTTTATCATTTATGGGTTTCTCAACAAAACCATAACAGATTCTTACAGATACCTCCATACAGACAGAAAGAAAAAAAAAAATTAGATAATCTGGAGTCCAGAATTTAGTCAGCTGCAAAATTTTAGACCTAAGCAAATTGAAAGCATTTGCAGATGACAATTTCAAAATGGCTGAAATGGTGCAATTTTGTTTTGATAGGATACAAAACTTCGTGGGAGAAAGGAGAAAATGCTCAATACCAGCATTTTCTTCTTTTCCCACAATGTTTTCAAAAGGCTTATTCTTCAGGGCCATTAAAAGTCATCATTGTGTGGTAAAGGGTTAACATAGATAAGGTAATGATACATTATATGGTGTGAGGAAAACATACATAAATCAGAAATAATCAATTCAATCTGGAAACTTTACAACAGAAATTTCCATGATGGCTTTCACAAATTGATATGCATTTTCTACTGGTCATAATCTATACAACCTTGTCACTCTCAGGAGCAACATTTAATATGCATCTATACAAGATTGGTTAAAGTTCGTTAAGACAAAGTTAAAATGGGTAAAAGAGTGACTGAAAACTAGTATATATATATATCTTTAGGATGAACAGTGACAGGAGTGTCTTAAGTTGACGCCAAAGCTGGTGTGCCCTTGCCCTCTGTGAGATTTTTTTCATCCTTTTTCCCTCATGAAGGGAAATTTGCAAAATTAATGTTGAAGTTAAGCTTTTTCAGGCTTCCATTTGGCTAAGCGCATAAGCAGATGAACATTCTACATGAACATTATCCAATTAAGACAGTTCAGAAATTATTTTCTTTAGAACTATCATTGTTTCTCATTTAATAAACCACAGGGCGGGAGTTGTGAGGCAAAATCAATAAACCATGAGGGTGAAAGCAGGCAACTTACTGCATAGATTAAGAATGCTATCATTGTATATAGAATAAAATCAATTTTACCAAACTTCCATTGCGCTATGTTTACAGAGCTAAATTCACTTGTCACATTAGAATTATGCATTTGCCAATTTCAACAGTGGAGTGCTAGTCACAGATTAAGTTGAAGACAATGCAAATTGTGCATGGATTGCATTTTAGGAATGAATTAGATCAAGGTCAGGCAGCATAAAACATTTGACCTGTGAATAGGAGATTTACTGGTAATATGTTTGCAAAACAGTATAAACCCAGGTCAGCCTGTGCAGCATGCTCTAGAGGCTGACTAATGGGTCGACACTTTTTATTAGTGTTCATCTTCCTGCATCATTCTAAGGATCACTTTAAATTCATCAATTACCAGCCAAAATGGATTTAACAAATCAATATGATATGATTTGATATTATGATTCCAACAAGATGCACCTTGGAGATAGATTACGGAGGGGCATAAATCCTTTACCAAACAACATAATTTTAGAGTGGTCGAAATTGAAAGCATTTGCAGACGACAAAATAAACGAAACTCAAAAACTGAAATATGTTTCAAGCAGGGTGGAAAACATTGTGCGAAAAGGAGAAAATGCTGGTTACCAGCATTTTCTTCTTTTCTCACAATCTTTTCAAAATGCTTATATCTCAGGGTTGTGAAAACCAGGGATATAAAGATTTGTCACAGTACCTCTTTTGCCCATCCTGATATCCTTTGTATGTAATCATTAAAGTCCTGGTAGTTTGTGAAAGAGGATGGGATGTAAGTTCTGGCATCATTATACAAGCCTTCCAGAAAATTCACAGGATTCATTGGTCCATAGCTGAAAGTAGCAAAAATATTACAAGTACTCAATCTATTACCAAACAATCTTTACCTCAGGAAAAATAAAGACTTTCGAAAACATTGTGAAAAAAAGGAGAAAATTTAGTCAGCATTTTCTCCTTTTTTTTCCCCATGATCTTTTTCCACCCTATCAAAGGGCTTCAGATCATTGGTACCAATTTCTTAATGTGCTGTCTGCAAGTTCTTCCCATTTGAGAGAGGTCTTAACCCTAAGGCCAGTAATCAGGACCTGCTGACCTTTTGCGGACAGTGTAGATCATGATCTGACTGCACAGAATGTGCAGTCTGATCATGGATCTACACTGTCCGATAAGAAGAAATTATTCTTAAAAATAGCAATATTTGGGTTTTTTAATCAATTCGAAAATTTCAATTTAGTTATTCAGCTTGATGAGGGTTAAATTGGTTGTCTAGTAAAGTGTAAAACAGTTGTTTTTCAACTGTTCAAATACAAATCCAAAGTTGATTAATCTTTGACAGTGGTTTCTATTCTGTATTATGAAAGTTCTGAACATCATGCAGAGTTGATTGTACATGAATATATATATATATATAATGTTATGGGAGACTACTCCTTCATGCATGGCTTTGTCCCGATTTAAATACAATACCTACTGCAGCGAGATATCTCCATAGCTCAGTGGTTATGGTATCGGTCTTTTAAACCTCGAAAAACGAGGATATTTGTACGCACAGGTTCGAATCCCGCCAGATGCGGTTTGTATTTCAGCTATGCATTTGTTGCGAATTTTCACATTTGTAAGAATAAACATACCGGTAGGTGAAAACTTGTAAAAATGGGTTCAAGTTTAGTGAAATGAAAAATTCAGCAACACAGAACTATGTGGAAATGAAGCAAAGCAATAGAATATGACATGAACAAATTCAGATTTCAAATACCTAATGGTCATGTTTTGTGAGAATGAGTCAAAAATATATAAATGTTTGCTATTTGGATTTGAAACCATCTACTATTTTCCATCATTCACCAAAACAGTCCTGAGTTGTAACCACCCTGGGGAGTAGGGTTTTGAAAAGATTCTGGTAAAGGGAGAAAAAAAATGGTGATCAGCATTTTCACCTTTACCCATAGTGTTTGTATCTGTTGAGATTCAATTTGAGTCTTCTGAATTCCATTGTCTGCAAAAAGCTTTTAATTTGGACAATACTCATTTAGCAAAAGGTTTAACCCATTATCACACAATCCCTACTTTTGACTACCATGTGAAAGAAGCCTCTAGAAAACATAGTAGGAAAAGGAGAAAATGCTGGTAACCAGCATTTTCTCCTTTTCCCACAATGTTTTCTACTCTTCACCAAACAAATTTCAAATATTCAGTCATTTTTAATTTGACTTCTGGGAAGAACAAGCCTAAAATATTGTCGTTTGGTAATGAGTAATAAAACCAAACCATAGAAATCAAGAAACTCCTATTTTTATCACTTACAACTTCCACCGACTACCATCTGCATATGTAGACAATGTATCTTTAAGGACATCAAAAGTTGTCTTTTCAACTGAAGTCAGAGAATCACGGCTGATATTGTTCAGGTCATTCAAGTATTTGTCTACTTGTGCCTAGACAAAAAGACAATGTATACATAAACCCTTTGATCATAAAAGCCCCATGGCTCAAAATACACAATATAATTATCATATGTCCAATTCTTCACAGATTCCTTGCCCCGAGTAACAATCAAAAATGAACTTTGAAAGAGTAAAAAATTGAGCAAACAGAAGCACTTTCTCCTCTTTCCAAAATATTTTCTACCTCCACTGGGGCAAACCTAGTTAACAGGTATTTTCTCCTTTAGGCATTTTTATGTTTACTCTCAAGGATAAAATATCTAAGAAGAATTTGGAGAATGATAGCAAGATTAAAACAAGAGGCTCCACTGGCTAAATAATAAGTAAAAACACACAAAGCCAAACATTACAATACCGATACCTGGGCAATTGGTTTAAAACTAGAAGACATACAATTTTTTTGCTATAAAAATAAAATTCTGCAAGAAAGTTATGACATCCCCTCCCTTCCAGCAAAGCCATCTTTTACCACAGAGCTTTAATTACTTGAATCCTAGAGATCCATAAGACAAAGCCCCATACAAAATGATACGGGTCTAGTATGTGTAGTTAGAAACAAGAAGATTTCAAATTTCCTCAGACCCCTGAGATGGGGCTAAATTTAGTAGCCAAAGGTCCTATGGTTAGTAACAAGATTTCCAAATTTATCACCATATAAGCCCTTGTAAAACTTGTGACCTCTAGGGTGGAGCCAACCTTGACCACATGGCAGTTATTTGGGCCCTCTTGGTAGGGGTTAACAAGATAAAAAGCTATATGCAAAATTTGTTAGCCCCTGCAGGCCCCTCGGAAGGAAATTTCATTTGGTCCAGCCAGTGTGGCGAGCAACGAAGTCACGAAGCCATGCTAGTGGGGTCCAGGGGCATGCTCCCCCAGAAAATTTTTGAAAATAAGACGCTCTCTGGTGCATTCTGGCGCATTTTTTTAGGTTTATATTACGCATTTTTTTTCGAAAATTGGTCTGGCCATTTTTCATTTTCGGCCAAAAATTTGGTCTGGCCATGGCCGGACCGGCCTGACCGCTTCCGACGGCCTTGCCCTGGCCTTATGGCTAGGTACGCGAAGAGTTTAAAGTTTTTCCTATGTTAATTCCAAATATAAAACTTGTGACAGACTTGTTGAAAATGCTAATAAAGATCAGACTAAATGAAACATACAGCCATATCTTGGCTCTACACTGTCCCATTTGATTTTGATGTGCTTTAACCCATTATCACACGACAAAATTTTAGACTAGTCCAAATTGAAAGCATTTGCAGACAACAAAATAAAGCTGACTGAAAAATAGAAATTTGTTCTGGGAAGGGTAGAAAACACTGTGGGAAAAGGAGAAAATGCTGGTTACCAGCATTTTCTCCTTTTCCCACAGTGTTTTCAAAAGGCTTCTTTCTCAGGGGCGTCAAAAGTAGGGATTGCGTGGTAATGGGTTAAGTGGTAAAAACAGCTTGAAACGGAAGTTTTTATGTCTTAAGTGCTTGCTTGAAAGATGCATTTATTTTCTTGTTGAGTTAGTCTCAAGCTTAAATCATTACCACATGACAAATTTGTTGGTATGTGTGTTTATGTTGTTTAAAGTTGTTTTCAACATTGTCTTATGTATATCACAGTAACCAGTGTATCTACATGTATGTTTTCCTGGACTTTCTTTTACCAGTACGCTACTTTGCTTGATATTCTTACTGGCTGTTTTCTCTCATAACGGGAAAGAGTCAAGCAACATGTATTTGTGTACGATGAATAGTGATTTCAAAAACATTGTAGGGCTGGGAGAAAAGAGCTTAACTCATTACCAAACAACAATATTTCAGGCTTGTCTAAATCCAAAGCATTTGCAGACGACAAAATAAAAGTGACTGACAATTTGAAATTTGTTTTGTGAAGGGTAGAAAACATTGTGGGAAAAGGAGAAAATGCTGGTTACCAGCATTTTCTCCTTTTCCCACAATGTTTTCTAAAGGCTTCTTTCTCAGGGGCGTCAAAAGTAGGGATTGTGTGGTAATGGGTTAATACATACTTTCCGATCATCTAGAACTTGGATATCAAAACTTTCTGTCCTATTGTTGTAGTCATTAACATTCATCCGGGTCGCAAACTCTGGTGCATCTTCCATTCTCCAGGCCCAATATGCATCTGTTACTTTCTTGAACTCAAGTGACTGTCCGAGAGTTGTTTCCGTAACTACATAAAGAAGCACAGGGAAAATTGATTAACCCTTTACTATAAAGTCACAAATTTTAACTACCCTGCAAAAGGAATCCTCTAAAATCATTGTGGAAAAAGAAGTAACATTTTGGTAACCAGCATTTTCTCCTTTCTCCAGTTTTCTACCCTTTAAAAGACATAATCATCACTTGAGGTATATTTCATTTGATGTCTGCAGATACTTTGAATCTGAGCAAGTCTACACTTTGTTGTGGCAAAGGGTTAACCGATTTACTAAACAACCCAACCTTTTAAGAGATCTGGAGTAAAAGACTTTCAAAAACATCATAGCAATAGCAGAAAATGCTGGTTACCAGCATTTTCTCCTTTTCCCACAATGTTTTCTACTCTTTTCATCTACTTTTGACTTGCTGTCTGCAAAATTTACTATCACTTTGGATCAGTCATCAGTTTTGTCATTTGGTAAAGAATTCAACTTAAATCCGTTACTGTACTCTACAGTTCACTCTTTACAACACAATTCCAATTTTTCAAAACCTTGTGGATACATGTCTCTAGGAAAACATTGTGGGAAAATAAAATGCCGATAACAAGCATACCCTCATTATCTCCAGTCAAATCTTCGAAGAATATGACATGCACAGACAATGGCATACCCTCCCTTTCCAACAATGTTTTCTACCCTTTCAAAGACAAATTTCACCATGGAAGCCACACATAACTATTATAAAATTGGACAAGTCTAAAAATTTGTAGCTCAGATCAAACCAAGACATAGAGCAAGGTACCCTATTATCGACACGTTAAGCACTCCAACGTGAATTTCGGCACACAATACGTTTTTCCAATCAGAAAACAACCTTGTTTATAAAGCAAGATTTCATTGGATATTTCATGCCATGACAAGGTTCATACGAAGAAAACTCATCCAATGAAATGCCTTGAAACAGCTACACTCAATTTTGTGGAATTCAAAAAAGGTTCCTATCATTGACACCATTCAACTCCTATTATCGACACCCATAAGAATTCCTTACAAAACAGTTTAAACCCTTTCCATCATCATCTATTTCATGATTTTGTAGCCTACAAATGCTTTCAAGTCAGTCTAGTCCAAAATTTTGTTGTCAGGTAAAGAGCTAGATCAGTAATTTACTTTAATTCCAAAACAAAGTTCAATTGTATTTAAACAGCCGTTCTACCTCATTGAAACATCTTTTAACAAAAATGTTACCTGCCAGGACCCTGTTTAATTAATATAATTACATACAAATTTGCGCAACTAGTCTGGCGACACATTTCTGTCACAAGATACGAGACAACTATCATGCTTAGCCTACTTTTGAAAACTATTGTGACAAATCAGTTTCCTGAAAGTTTGACCTACATAAGATGAATAGATACAATTTCCAGGAAACTTTGATTTGTCGCAATAGTTTTTTTTTAAGTAATCATGATAGTTATCTCCTGGCGCTGCTCAGATTGATACCAGTGCTATGATATGCTTACATAAAACTTAGACAAATTTTGTTTGTAACTACCGTAGTAAAATGAGGCATAGCTGAAGCGAGGTAATACTTTACACTTTTGATGGGAAGAAATCTCCACTGATACTCAAATCAGTGACACATTGGACAGACAAATTCACATTTTTCCCTTTCATCCTCATATGGTAGCTCGTAATCTGAGCGATGTGGGCACATGAAACGCCACCGTGTATCGCATATTTCACATAGAGCAACGGCGGGTATTATCGACACTTTAAGAGATCGGAAAGTGTGGTGTCGATAACAGCCGCTTTAAATACAAACTGAAGTTATCAGTGGTTTATTTTGCGGATACTCTACTGATCTACACGTATAATATAATGGTGTAAAGTTGCGTATTGTAGCAAACAACGCCAACATTACATAAGGGTATGTCGGGTGATATCGACAGGCTTCGTCTATTATCGACATTGTATTTAATTTTCAAGAATTTAACATCAAAATTCTCTTTTAACTCATCATTATGGGTTCTATTCAGTACTCGTTGCCGAATTAGATCTAATACAAAGCAATTAAATCAAAACTTGACGCGTAACATAGGTACAACCGCAAAAGAAGGCCGAACAGGTACACGTTGGTAATATCATGGACTAAGATGTCTGGACATTGCACCACTGCGCACCATTTCTATGGCCTATGACATGTTATTTGACGAGTATTGACTTCGTTTTGGAGTTTTCAAGCCAACATTTGTCTGGACATAGCTGTAACCCGAAAGATAAAAAGAAATTGTGGCTACATAAAACATATTAATTCTTATTTCTTTTATTCATGTCTTAATCTGTCGATAATTGCCGATCACACAAATTAGCATCGCCAGTCATCGACACATGAATAAGTTGCTCTATGGTGAGCAAAACACGCTCAATTTTGTGATGCGAACACTATTTTACATCTGAAACTCGTATTTAAGTTTGAATTCAAGCAATCGAGCACGTTTCAGGACACCCTTCACGCTGACAAAAACCACCACCCTCCTTATCGTAGCCGTTAACGTTGGGTAATTTCATTACTGTAAAATTTCACTGACTCTTTGGCACTTACAGAGTACTGTTTACTTCCGGCCCTGTAATTAGATAAAATATTGATGTCGTATTTTACATCATAAAAATGAAATTTGTTCATCTTTCATGGAATTAAAGGACACAATAAAGAATTGACGATAACTGCCGACGGTCGGCAATACCCGACGTTGCTCTATAACCCAACAGGATGGATGCCGGTTTCCCTTGCACCATACTGGACACATGTCACAGAGGGGTGTCAATAATAGGAAAGTGATGTTAATACCATAACCTATTATCAACACCCTCAATATTTGCCAAACAGAGCGTGGTTATAACTTAAAACAAGTGGACAGAGGTATATTAGGACATTTACATCCGAAAAAATTCAATAATGCATGTTTTACAGCTTGATTTACAACATAGTGTACCTATAAAAAATCATGTCACCTTAGCCACGTCTGTAAGAACGGCGACAAAAACGCAAAATTTTTCTTTTCTTGTTTATACACATTCCAAAATGGCACCGACGAAGTAAAACATGTGTGACATCATTATTAAACTTCCCGATGTAATTAGATGACATAATAATTATATGTAAACAGAGAAAGGCTGCAGTGTCGATGATAGGAGAGGGTCGAAGTTAGGAGACATTGCTCTATGTCATTCCTGCAGATGACAGTTCTGGAGGATACTGTGGGAAGAGGCACCTTTTTGAAAAAACGCAATTTTGTTTGTATTTGGTTGTCAGTTTTTCAAACTGAAAAGAGGTATTTCTAATTTGTATAAGTTACTGATATACCCCTATCTTCAGTCTGAAGGCTTGCTCCGATGCCATTCTTGTTATTTGGTCTCCGCGGAGACCAAATATCTAACAAAAACAGCATCGAAGCAAGCCTTCAGACACTGAGGGTAATATAGATCTACCACCAGCATTCAATTCACCTACAGATTTCTAACTGAAATGATTGAGGTTTGTTTCGTGGGTGATTTTGGGTGGGAAAGGTTGTCTTGTGCTGGCGCCAGCAATCGAGACGACGTTGCATTCCTTGTGTTTATATTACATAGGGGAGATTTTTTTTTTCATTTATTTTGGTTATAGAATGTCAAATTCCTGTGCTTCATTCTATTTTCTCCCGCCGTTTCAAATTTGATGACGATCCAGGTTTGAATATGCATCTTTCCGTAAACTTTTAGCAACAGACGACATATTCGTAGATTTTAACCGGCTTCTCCGCATGCAACTGATTGCATACAAACCGGGAACCAGAGAAAACTGTTGATATTACAATGACTTGAATAAGTCTATGTGATAGCGTTCTCGGACGAGGTCCCGTCGTACCGAAAAATCTCGAAGCAGGTCTAGTTCACTTTCACACGAATATGATCCTAATCAAACAGACCCGAATTTTCATTAGATTAAACGATTTAAGTCATTCTGAATTTATTTTCGGGCATCGGACTTTTTACCATGAAGACTGAACAGGTCCGACCTCCATTTTGACAGGTCCGTCGGACCCTCGCCTTCTTTTTTTTTTTCCCGGGTCCGATCTCTACTTCAGTACGTTCCAGACCTCGGACCAGCGCTATTTTTCAGCCCTATTTAAGGAAGGGGGCTTTGAAAACATTGTGGGAAAAGACCATTCGAGTCATATTTATTTTGCCATCTACAAATGCTTTCAAATTGGATACCTCTAAAATCGTGTCATCTTCAACTTGTATTTAGAGTTGAGCGAATTGGTTAAAGTTCTTGATAATTTTGAAGATGCCTACGGCTATACATCTCCGCAAGCCAAGACTGGCGATTCACTTCGTAAATCTACCCTTGGCGGATCAAGTTTGATTTTTACATTCACCCGATACGCCTTTTCATTGGATGCAGCCAGCTCTATCTGCAACGAATGAAATCACTGGTAGCATTTTATCTTTGATAAAAATAGAACAAGGTCTCTACCTTTCGAATAGAAGGTAAACATGGAAACCCACGTGGATGTCTGCTTATCGCTTCATGTGTACTCGCAAGCGGTTTGTAAAACGATATTTCATTTGCTTTTAGAAATATGATGTAAAGGGGGGTAATAACCAACATCCAATAGAGGGCGCATCGCAGGAATCTCGAAATCGGGCTCAATCAGCCAAGGTAAGATCCACGTAGTGATCGTTAACTTGGCTCGCGAAGATGACGGCTATAATTCTTAACTCTTTATCAAACGACAAAATTTTGGTCTAGTTCAAATTGAAAACATTTTCAGGCGACAAAATAAATGTGACTCAAAGAATGAAATTTGATTTTTGAAGGGTAGAAATATTGTGGGAAAAGAAGAAAATGCTGATTACCAGCATTTTCTCCTTTTCCTACAGTGTTTTCAATAACTTGCTTTCTCAGGGTCGTTAAAAGTCGGGATTATGTTATTAAAGAGTCAATGCTTTGCTTGTAAGATTGAAATATGTGAAGAAATAAACTTCTTACCTGATAAAAGGACACCGCACACCCATAGCACAGCTGACATTGTCCTGGAATTTAAGAATGAAGTTGTTAACTCATTATCAAACAACAATATTTAGACTTGTCCAAATTGAAAGCGATTGCAGACGACAAAATAAAAGTGACTGAAAATTTGAAATTTGTTTTGTGAAGGGTAGAAAACATCGTGGGAAAAGGAGAAAATGCTGGCTACCAGCATTTTCTCCTTTTCCCACAATGTTTTCTACAGGCTTCTTTCTCAGGTGCGTCAAAAGTAGGGATTGTGTCGTAATGGGTCAAAGTGATATTGTTGTTTTGATGCTTTGTAAGGCCATTTTCAAATTATTTCAGCTATATTGCAGCGGAGGCAAGTTGACCAATGCATGCTTACCCGTGGTGTCTTTTATTAGTACTTCGCACAGCGACCCTCTGTGCTCGAGGTCTTGCGCTATCTACTACGCCACCGAGCTCGGCAGTTGTGTAAATCATTACAGAATAAACTAAATTGTACACATAGGAACCGTTTGTACAAAACAAAACATTGAAACATGGATATAGCCACACACATAATGAAAAAATGTAGAAATACTGATGGACAAACTCAACCAATTCTTATGTGATCATTTCTGCTCTGTGGAAAGGGGGACTTTGAGGAATGACGGACTTCGTGGAATGGAGACGTTTGTGGAAAGGGGGACTTTGTGGAATGGGGGACTTTGTGGAATGGGGACTTTGTGGAAAGGGGGACTTTGTGCAAAGGGTGACTTTTTGGAATGGAGGACTTCGTGGAAAGGGGGACATTTTGGAATGGAGGACTTTGTTGAATGGCGGACTTAGTGGAAAGGGGGACATTGTGGAATGGGGGATTTTGTGGAATGGGGGACACTGTGGAATGGGGGGCTTAAGTATCTACCCCGGTCAGTCTGTGAAGTCCGCGCAGGCTGATCCGAATAGAAACTGTTATGTTATTGATCGGTTTTACGTAAGCCCATTGATCAGTCTACCTCATTACTTTATCGTTTCTTATACAAAATGAACTTTATGAATCAATGACCCTGTAACAACTTTGTGCAGTGCATCATAGAGAAACAGTTTGCCCCATTTTGCTGAAACATGACTCAAGTACAATTTGTGTAAGTTATTTGGAGCCTTTGGGTTTAAATAAAAGTCATTTATCTTATTTACAGTGTTTAATTATATGTAACGAGCCTTTCGGTTGAAGTGAAAGTCATCTGTCTCTTGCACAATGTACGTAGATATACCTTTAATTCTAAATACTCTCACTTGCTGCCCATGCGCCGACCATGGTAGCACAGACGGTAGTGTACAGGACACAGGACTTGTAAACAAGAGGTTGCTGGTTCGACACCCCCCCCATGGCGGTGTTTATTTTTTTCTCGGGGATTGATGAGAGTCATTGCGACTGGATTTATTCATCTTTCAACGCTGATCATTAGTTTAATTAAGGTTACAATCATTAAAAAGCAGTCTTTGGTTGTACCGGAAGAATACTGTGCGAAATACTGGTAAAAGAAACTACAGGAAGGCATGCACAGGTGCATAGACCCCATCAGAATTAATCAAATGATTAACACTTATCCTGCAGTATAACTAAAATTATTGCTGTTTCATTGTTATTGTATAGGGAATAATACCGCCTTATTGGACAGTGGAGATCAAAGATCAGACTGCACGTTCTGTGCAGTCTGATCTTAACCCTTTATCACACAATCCCGACTTTTAACACCCATGTGAAAGAAGCCTTTTGGAAACATTGTGGGAAAAGGAGAAAATGCTGGTAACCAGCATTTTCTCCTTTTCCCACAATGTTTTCTTCCCTTCCTGAAACAAATTGCAATTCTTTAATCATATTCATTTTGTCATCTGCAAATGCTTTCAATTTGGACCGGTCTAAAATTTTGTCGTTTGGTAAAGAGTTAATCTATATTGTCCGCAAAAGGTCAGCGAGTCGCGCTTAGCAACCAAAGGGTTAAACACCATCCATATAGAAGATCAAACAACGGTTGTTCATGAAACGATTATACCGTGTGTAACAAAAATTATTAAGAAATAAACTCGAGGTTAAAAAGCCCACTTATAAATTTTATAAAATTATTTTAATTTCCCATGGATATGTTTTATAACGTTTAATCTAAAATCGACACAAAATATATATATGGGGAATTCCTTGGACAGTGTAGATTCAAGATCAGACAGCATGTTCTGAATAGTCTAATAGAAGATTTGCCAATTACATTTGATATAAGCGATATTTCCATTTTATCGTAAGCGGCGTACCGGAAGTATCACGTGACACCGGACAAACAAAGCATTATTTCAATGACAAATGCCGTATGTCCCATTCGCAAATCCTATAAATTTGAACAAATTCACAACTGAAAAGAAAATTACATAGCGAAAAATACAGAGGAAATTAATTCTAACACAATTCAAACATATTTCATGCAAATGTTTTTGAAAAAAAAAAAATAATGAACAGACAAAATAAGCATTTTATGAGATCGTATTAAAATAAAGAGCATGCACGTGTGCAGTCTGATCTTGATCTTTTGCGCCCGGAACAGTTCCTAGTTTTGTCTCTGGTACTGGAGGAATAAACTCTCCCCCGCCCCCCCCCCCCCCCAAAAAAAAAAAAAAAAAAAATTCGCAGTGCAGTCTAGTTTGAAAAAGATCTCTGTAAAATAAAGCCTTCCACACAAATCAAGGCTAGATGCACGTATATGTGCTAAACATTTAAAGGAGAAATTACATGTGACGAATGTTTTCATAATTTGACACAATGCCATCTAATTTTGTAGGTTAGGTTACACAAAGTGTCTACTTGAAGTAATATCTTTGATCCAGTTTTTCGTGAACCTTTAATCCCTACCTTTGACGGCCGTGAGAAAGAAGCGTTTAGAAAACATTGGGGAAAAGGAGAAAATGCTGGTAACCAGCATTTTCTCCTTTTCCCACAATGTTTTCTACTCTTCTCAAAACGAATTTCAAATTTTCAGTCACTTTTATTTTGTCGTCTGCAAATGCTTTTATTTGGACAAGCCTAAAATATTGTTGTATGGTAATGAGTTAAGTGACCTTGTACCAGAGGCCGTCAGAGCGGGAGGTTTCTAACCAGCAGGTAATGGTTTTGAAACGTGGGCTTAACATATACCACCCCACTCAAAAAATCAATTATCTACCTTGTAGATAGACATAGTTCTATAATTCTCAGCTTTTGACTCGTGGTCAAAATCTATCTTATAAAAAATTGTCTTAACGACCCTCACAAATAACATTTTTGAAACCACTGTGGGAAAAGCAGAAAATGCTGGTAGCCAGGTTTATGGTGCTTATTGATTTCTGTGAAAGTTCGATGCAAGTTTGTTCCATCTTAGAAAACTATTTTGCACAGGAGTATGGTCTACGTGTACCAACAAGAAGGGCATTTTTTTCTTTGATTTTTGAAAGGTAGTTGCGTTTGAGGCAGAACGGGAAAAAAACGGAATCGACTGACATGCATTTTTTTGTTTTAGCTTGTGTAGGCCACCGGACATACAATGTGAACATATATATATGAGCCATGCTCTGGCAAAAGGGGGCTTGATGCATCTCCGTGATGCAAAAACAAAAAAAAAATGCTTTCGAATCACCACATGATTATGGATCCATGCATAATTTAGCATTTTTTAAACATCCCACTTAACTATGAGGTAGACTGATCCTTTGACATACAGAAAATTGACCGATAGCGAAAAGTTTCGACCCAGATCAGCCTGTGCAGGCTGACCTGGGCCGATACTTTTCGCAGATGCTTTGAACTCCCTTTTTTTACAGAGCATGATTCATACTTGATAGAAACAAAAAAAGCAAGGCTGTGGGCTTCCCAAATAAGAGTACAACAGAGGGCTTTGTCTGCGCATGTCTTATTCTTGGTTTGGTTATTTCCATTCATTTATCGTCGCTACCGGTTTCCCATCTGAGCGACGCCCCGAGAAGACAGTTAGCTGTTACGGGGGATAGTGCAAGGATACAGGTCGAAACTACTAAGAGCTTCGCCTGGTTCTTTAACGTGCTCGGCGTACAGTACCGTCACACGGGACCTCGGTTTAATGTCTCATCCGAAAGACTATTAGTAATTTTAGTTGGCCAGCCGGGGATTCGAACCCACAACCTGTAGCACATTGTGTTCACGAGTCCTAAGCTCTACCTACTGAGCTATATCGGCTGGTTGCCCAGCCGGAGATTCGAACCCACTACCTGTAGTGACCCGGGTCACAGTTGTCGTTTTGAATAATTAGTCCGCTTATGTACCTATATTAGATAGATGTGTATATGTAGAATGCCATCTAGCGGGAGATAATGCAAAAAAAAGGGTGAATTTCACTTTGCTTTGGTGACTAACTCTCTCAGCTCGATATAAACGGTTTTTTTTATAACTTTAATAAACAACTATTTCAACTTGTTCAAATTTAAAGCTATTGCAGGCACAGATTAAACAGGTAATTTTTTTCTTAAAAGGCCGAAAACTTTGTGGAAAAAGGAAAGGGTCGGACTAACAGAGTTTTCTCTTTTTTTGCACATTTTTTTCCCCAAAAGGCTTCTTTCTCAGGATCGATCACACTCGGTATTGTTTGATAAAAGAATTAAAAGATGGAAGGTTTCACTAAAAGTATTTCTAGCTGAAAATCGTTGTTACAATATCGTACAGGCTTGAGGCAGGTGAAGAGACAAGATCAGACTACGTGTTATTTGCAGTCTGATCCTGATCTATGAAGCTCACCGAAAGGATAAAACTGGCCTTTGTGGATGATGTAAATCAAGATAAACTCATTACCAAACGACAAATTTTTAGGTTTGCCCAAATCAAAAGCATTTGCAAACGACAAAATGAAAATAACTGAGAATTTGAAATTAGTTTTGTGAAGGGTAGAAAACATTGGGGGGAAAAGGAGAAAATGCTGGTAACCAGCATTTTCTCCTTTTGCCACAATGTTTTCTAAAGGCTTCTTTCTCAGGGTCGTCAAAATTAGGGATTGTGTGATAATGGGTTAAACTGCACATATTGTTATATCAAACTGGAATAAAATAAAACGAGTACTCACGGTTAGCTGTATGAAATGCCACTACTATATAAGACGTCAAACGGTCAATTTAAACCCAACAAATGGTGATACAAGATAAAGGATATGTTGGACGACTTTCAAGAGTCCGACTTTTAGTAACACAGGTATGTCTTCGTGATAAAAAAAAAAGTTACGTTTTTTTTTTCACACAGAATTAGTAGTCTACAGACTTACTGAAACTCACTGCACCAACAGACGATAAATCAAAAGTAACCAAAATGAAGGCGCGAGTCCCGGAACAGGTAAAAAGTTTTGTGTAAAAATAAGAAGAAAATGTTGGGTACCTGCTGGCTAAGATTTTTTTTACAAGAAGCTTTCATTACAAAAGCCGATGTAAAACTTGTGACCCCTGGTGTGGTGACAAATTTGACCCCAAGGCTATAATTTAAGCCCTCCTGGTAGAATCCCATTAGATAAAGCTACATGCAAAATTTGGTAGTCCTAGGCCTTATGGCTATGTACAAGTAGATTTTTCAAGTTTTCCCAATATAAGCTCTGGAAGGGGCTAAATTTAATCCCAGAGCTACATGAAGATGCCAAATAGGTATTATGGCTAGGTATGAGAAGATTTTTAAAGTTTTCCCTATATAAGCCCATATAAAACTTGTGACCCCGTGAACGGGCTCAATTTGACTCCAGGGCTATAAATTGGGGACTCTTGGTAGACACCCACTTGATAAAGATACATGCCAAATTTGGTAACCATAAGCCCTATGGCTAGATACCAGATGGATTTCAAAGTTTTCGCAATATAAGCTCATGTAAAACTTGTGACCCCCGGGACGGGGCCAATTTTGACCCCAGGGCTATTATTTGAAGGAACTTGACAGAAGTCCACTAGATAAAGCTACATGCCAAATTTGGTAGCTATAGGCATGGTGGTTTCAGACAAGAAGATTTTCTGAAACATTTTCAATATTTTTCGTTTTGTTGCTATGGCAATCAGAGTTTTTGAAGGAATCAAATTTCTGAAATTATGAAGAGGACCATGGCAGGATCATTTCTCTGAAGTTTCATTAAAATTTGGTGGGCAGTTTCGGAGATGTTTGAAATAAACGTTTACACACGCACGGACAGACGGACGCACGGCGGACACCTGACCATGACTTAAGCCCGCTGGCCTTCATCCAGTGGAGCTAAAAACTCTTTGAGTCACACTTTTAACCAAATACGCGCCACAGCTGAAAACAAAGGGCTGCTGTGGAGATCATAGTGTAGGATCAGACAGCAGATGCGGTTCTATCTTGTTTCCAAATAGCCAGCCTGCTTATAGTCGCTTCTTTCACGTAAACAATTTCTCCGTTTTGTTTTTATATCATCGGACACCTAAAAGGGTTGGCTTTGTGTATATGACGCTTAATCTTTAAACTGCTAAATAATTGAAACGAAAATATCCACTCAATAGTAAAAACACAAACACTGCGATGTCAAAGTTTATTTCACCAGCAGGAGGAAAATACAAGTGCCGTATCGGACACAGTAGTTCCAAGTTCAGACTGCACGGAACTACACTGACCGCAAAAGGTCAGTGAGTCGCGCTTAGCAGTCGAAAGGTTCAAAAACCAAATATACCTTAGCAACAGAAGAATGTGTTGAAGTCAAATCAACATGTGAAAATGTGAAACCCTTACTTAGATGTTGGTCAGTACCCTGGTCGCCTTTACTGATAGAGTTGTTCAGTGTTGAACAAAAACAAACTACATTGAGCAATTGAAGGCATCAGATGAGAAGTATATATGGAGAGCAACACGCAAAAAGGGGCATTCGGACGTTTGCGTAAAGTGTCGTCTCGGATCAGCTTGCGCAGTCCACGCTGGCTAATCCGAAACAACACTTTCCGTTTTTATGTAATTTTCTGTTTTGTGAAAGTCTAGTCTAGCACAAAATCAAATGGAGTCGTAAAGTGCCGTCTTGGATTAGCTTGCGCGGACTGCGCAGGCTGATCCGAGACGACACTTAACGCAAATGTCCGAATGCTCCTTTTTGCGTGTTGCAAGCCATATATATATAATATAATTATATAAGTTGCACTTTTTTAGATCTCGTTGCACCATATGTATGAGCCATGCCCTCGCAAAAAGGGGGGGGGGTTAATGTTTGTCCATGATGCTCGGTACACAGCAAGTCTTCTCATAATTATGTATCCATGACAACCGACTGAATCATGAGTTAAACTGGATCATTAACACGCACAAAATTTACAAACAGCGAAAAACAATGACATGTGTTAGGGTGCGCAGGGTGTAATGCAGAGAAACGACCCGCCAATACTAAATGACCCATGGGTCATTTCACTACGTAGAGCAATGACCCCAGAGGGTTATTTCTCTACGTAGAATAATGACCCGGGTCATTCCTCTACGTAGCTCCATGGGTCATTTTGTAGGGGAGGGTCATTTCTCAGCATTACGCCGGCTGACATGAGTTGATACTTTTTGCAGATTCGTTCAGCACTCTTCTCACAGTGCATCTCTCATATGTACTTGGTGGGTTTCGAAGACCGAATATCGTCGGTTTACTTCCAAAACCCCGTAACATCATGTTTCAAGCTATAGTTACGAGGTTTTTTAACCCTTTCCCAAACAGCAAATTGTGGACCAGACCAAATTGAAAGCATTTTACAGGTGACAAATTAACAGTTGCTAAAAAGATGATTTTTCTATATGACAGGGTAGAAAACGTTGTGGGAAAATGAGAAAATGCTGGTTACCAGCATTTTCTCCTTTTCCCACAATGTTTTCAGAAGGCTTCTAGTCCTGACCCGTAAAACCCAGGGATTGTTTGGGAAAGGGTTAAGTAAACCGACGATATACAATTAATTGAGACCCAGAAAGACTTAGACGTATTAGTAAGGAACATATTTATCGAAGACCAGAATAGCACAATCTGTGCAGTCTGATCTTGATCAACACTGGCCGCAAAAAAGTCCGTTCGTTCGCCTGTGGTACTGAAAAGTAAAGTACGATTAATAAGCTACGTAGAAATGCCCTCGTCAAAAAGAATTGCTCAATTGAAGGTGTTTTACGGACAAAAATATAGTTCTGTCTTACCATAGATTTACACTGAATAATCTTTTCTGAGAGAATCTAATCAGAAAGAGACTCCGAAATCATAACAGGTGATCTTGTTTCGAAAGTGTTAATTATAACTTGGAACTCTTACGAAGGCATTAACCTTATCCTACTGAATTTGTGAAACGAAATTTTCAAAGCAACAAAAATAAAACATTTTTACTTTTTCAAAGCTTTTTTTTTTGCAGGAATACATCCACTTAACGGACAGTGTGGATCCAAGATCAGACGGCACGTTATGTGCAGTCTGATCTTGATGTAGACTATCTGCAAAAGGTCCTTAACCCTTTCCCAAACAATCCCTAGTTTTTAAGGGTCAGGAATAGTTCTAAGCCTTTTGAAAACATAGTGGGAAAAGGAGAAAATGCTGGTAACCAGCATTTTCTCCCTTTCCCACAATGTTTTCTACCCTATCATATAGAAAAATAATCTTTTTAGCAACTATTAATTTGTCATCTGCAAAATGCTTTCAATTTGGTCTGGTCCAAAATCTGCCGTTTGGGAAAGGGTTAAGTAGCGCATAGCAGCCGAGGGCATTAAATGCCACAGCATTTTTTTCAAGTATATATATTTAAGATTACTATACATTTAGTCAACAGCACTTATAGATTCCATTCACACCAATCTCACCAATTTACCATCTGATTGGAGATCCTATGTTTGTGTAAATATGTTTGTTTATTTGTTTGTTTGTGCTGTTTTCAATATTATTTTAGTTATATCGCTGCGGCCAGTGCACCTCGTAACCATGCTTTTCTTGCAGTGTTCTTTGAACAGGAACCATTCCCCTAAACCGCTGGCTATTTAACTAGACTGTCAGACACTTAGACCGTTGACCATTAAGACCCCTTAAAATGTGGTTGACAATTAGACCCCTAAGACACATAGACCCCTATTTTAGTCATACATTTAGCCCCCGATTTTCAATAAGAAGATTTACATATCTAACCGACTACGTATATGGATTGTATTACTTGTAAATCTTGTCTAGTAACACAAAATTTTAAGGAGATTAAATGGTCAGGGATCTAAGTGTCTCTCTCATTTAGGATGCTCTAAAAATGATCAGCAGTGAGAGAAGAGTAAATAATTTGCAGTGACCTTTGTCAATCCTCGGAAGGAAGTCCGCCATACCAGTTGGTATGGAATCCTAATGTAAGATCTGCACAGTCCGCTATATAATTCATGATATACTCGGACAAAAAATAGCGGTGGTCATTTTTGCTTATTTTTTCTGCACCTGATTGACAATGACCATTGCGTTTATTTGTCGCAATTCGGATCAATCTTTTACCCACAGCTACACGACACGTTTGTTTCCTAAAGTGACCAAGGAAAATATCTTTGTCGTATCCGACTTTGTCAACATCATTACAGATCGGTATTATGAGTCAGAAGCGTTCAGCGCTTGGAGTATGCCGGTGGCCTTGTTCGGTATTGCGAAACAAACATGTCTATCACCACATAGCCTGATGTCATACAATGTTATCGCATTTCAGTCACATCATATATAACCCTATAACAAGACGATAATGTTTTAGACGTGTTCAAATTTGAAAGCGTTCGCAGATCACAAACTAATAAACTATTGTGTGCCAAATATTTGTTGGAATTTGTATTCGAACAAAGGAATGGAAAATATTGTTGGAAAAGGAGAAAATGCTGGTTACCAGCATTTTCTCCTTTTCCAACAATGTTTTCAAAAGCCAACTTCTAAGGATTGTGAGGTTTACTGTTACTCAAATATTTTCGTATCGTAGCAAGGCAACTCTTGAGTGTGGTTATCAAGTGCACTTAGTCCATATGTTCTACTTCAAACTTTCAGATATATACATCTTCGCGAGCCAAGGTTACGATCACTGCGTGGATCTTACCTTGGCGGATCGAGCCATATTTTGAGATTCTTGCGATACGCCCTCTGTTGTATGCCGGTTATTATCTCCCTTTAAATCCTATTTCTGATAGCCAATGAAATATCGTTTTACAAACCGCTTACGAATACAATAGTTCAACATAAAGCAATAACTGCAAACGTACTTCACTATTCCAACGTCAGGTGCTAGAATATAGCCTAAAACCTTCGATAATTGATTGGGCACAATGAAAATGTCTGCAGTTATTGTTCGTCAATGTTTTTTTCGGTTATAAATCGTTACAGATCTTGCTCACACCCACGGAGGTATCCATCTTTACCTTCTATTTTCATTCGAAAGGTCACGACCTTGTTCTATTTTTATCAAAGATGAAATGCTACGAGCGATTTGATTCGTTGCAGCTAGAGCTTGCTGCAACCAATAAAAATTCGTATCGATGGAATGTAAAAATCAAGTTCGATCCTCCAATGGTAGAGTAGCGTAGTGGATCGTTTCACTTGGCTTGCGAAGATGGATACAGAAGATCATAGACTGTTTTAAGTTCGATTTAAGGTATTGGACCCATAATAGAAAACAGCTATTTCAAATGTAATACTGCAGTATTATCCTACAAAATTTGCTATGATTAGAAATGAGTATCATTGTACTTCTTTAACCAAGCCACATTTTTCCCTTTTCCTTCCTGATAATTATTGTTTATAAATCTAAAACCACTATATTTTCACTAAAAGGGAGATGATAAATACCTCCCTTTTCTGGAAACTAACAAAAGTGTCAACAAATACTTTCAAGATAGACATCAACGAAATTTCTGGTCGGTTAAAAAAGTGGAAAAGTATTATATCTGTTCTGATAAATCCGTATTTATCAACTATCAAGAAATTTTATTCCATGTCGCACTTATAGTGTTACGGGTCTACCACCTTAATACCAGTAGGTTTTTGCATGCAGTATGAATCAAGATCTGCCTGCAAAGAAACCTGAAATATTGAGGAGAAGAAGCAATAAATATGTCTAATAAGTAATTGCTCATTTGATTGAGCACATTCGGACTCGAAATTCTATGTGTCTCACAAGTCTGACTCCTTACGCAATGTAAATCCGTATCAGACTGCAATTAAATGTGAAACACTGCGAAAAAAAAAGTATAATAATTGCTAATGACAAACAATGGCTCATTTTCCCTTTCAAATCCAGGTAGCTCGGTCGGTGCAGAACCTGAGAACATTATGTCGGTTGTTCTCATCCCTAGCTCTACCGAAGAGAAGTTTTACTTCGTCAGCGTACTCAATTTTTTACACCAAAAACAGGTAAAATTCGCTACACAAAGGTTGGAATGGTTTTATAAAGCTTTGCAGTATAATAATAGTTCGTTAGGTGGCAGAGGATTTGGAAACTTGTTCACGGCTGTGGTGAATCATGTCGCCACTTCACCTTCGGCTCGGAGCCACATGATTCACCACAGCCGTGAACAAGTTTCGCTTCGGGTCGATATGATTCACCACAGCCGTTTCCAAGTCTCCTGCCACCTGACCTTACAACTAATAATGGTTCCTTAGGTGCAAAACGCACATATGGGTACTATAATGGAATTCCTAGACACCCATGGCATGTATAGATGTGCAAACTGTATATGTTTGTAAATTCCTGACACGATTAACCTGTTCTAACCCGCTACCAGACTAGTTCACAGCGTTTGCATCTGCAATTAACGTTAGATGATGATGATGATGATAATTATAATAATAATGATAATTATGATAATCAGGATAATCAGGATAGTAATGAAAATAATGATAATAACAATGATGATGATAATAATAATAAAAATAATAATGATAATGACATTGCTTAGTATTCACACGATAGAATTTGATAGAATGAGCCTGAAATAATTAGGGAACAGAATTAAATGCTGGTTACCGTTTTTTCTCCGTTTCCTGCAATGTTATTTTTTATATATCTTCTCTGTAAAGGTCCTAGAAACCCAGGATTGTCTGTCATAGGGTTACAATCATTGTTTACACGGACGAATTCAGGAAGTTTTGACAATTATCTATCAAGCCCCACGCCTTCTATCTTTCTTTATCTCAAGTACCGACCGACCTCCTTACTAAGTTATGTAACATGATTCTCGACAACAACGTGGCTAAGAGAGAACGACAAAAACTAAAATTAACATTCTCTGTTTTAAAAATAACTTTATTATATACCTAGCAGTGAAATCCTGGAATTTCCCAGTGTAATAAATTTTGATATCATCACTAGTGACGTTATCAACTTTCACTTTCACTTCCTGCCGTAATTTGGGAACTACTTTTTTTTCGACTACATTTTTTTCGACTTTCAAACGCAAAATTACAAACAATGATGTTAATAAGGCATATAATAAATAGAATAATCAACTGGTTATTTTTGATATGAAAAATATCTCACTCGGACGCGTCGTAAGGCGTTAAAAAAACTCGTGCTGCGCACTCGTTTTTTCAACGCCTAACAACGCATTCTCGTGAGATATTTTTCATATCAAGAACAACCAGTTGATTATCCTCTATTTATTCCAGCCATTATCCAAATGCAGCGTATAGCCCTCCCAGTATGTGTCTGTTCATTTATTGGAGAGGTCATCTCCAGCAGTGGTGAGTTTAAAAGGCAGACTGCCACAGAATTTACTGTCTAAATCCATTTTTCTTGCAAAATTGTCCTGATACATACTCTGTTTCGTCATGGTTTTGTAAATAAAGCGAAATAAAGAAAAAAAACGAAACAGAAAATAGGCGTGGTTTATTTTTATATGACGAATATGAGAAAAATAGCTGTTAAATCAATTTGCCATGTCTGCAAATGACCCGTCAAATAATTGTAATTTTTAATTAAGCTAATAAATCTGGACAGCAGAAAAAAAGAAGAATTTCGTTAAAAAAGAAAGAAGACTGCTGAACAAGATCAAGCGACTTGAAAAAGAGACAAGAAGGCCAAATGATCGTCATGTAAAGCAGAATTATAAGGTTTCTAGGGGCGGCTTTTTTACTCGTTTGTTTACATGTACCAAAATGTATTGAAATTGAAAGCCAATAAACTTTTTGAAAACATTGATACTGACTTCTCCTGGCTTCTTTTTTAAAGAAGCCAACTTGTTTATATTCAACGTGACGCATCTTTTTGGAGTGTAGGGGAACACTTAGAATACAGTGGTGAAAAGGTTGATATAATGCTCTAACAAAAAAGGGTTTAACGTACTTTTTTGATACATGATAACACATTGAGCCGTGCTCTGTAAAAAGGGGGCTTAAAGAAACCGCGAAAAGTATCGACACAGGTCAGTCTGCGCAATCCGCGCAGACTGACCTGGGTCGAAACTTTTCGCTACTGGTCAGTTTTCTGTATGTCTAAGGACCAGTCTATCTTCTAAAGAGTTGGTTGTTTAGGTAATGCATCCGTAATTTAAAAAAAAAGCTATCATCCACGAAGGATAACAGTATAGTCCCTTATTGCCTGAGGCAGACAGACAGCCAACCAGTGCTCAGTTAAAAAATGGTATCCGACAGATGAACAGTTATTTATCTGTCATCTACCATTTTGAACCCGTTCTACTTCATCCTTTCTATTAATGTTTGTTTAACATTGTCAATTTTTTTTATTTTTTTTTTCCACAGCCAGCCAACATTCATTCATTCATTCATTCATTCACTTATTCATTCATTCATTCATTTGTTCAATGGTTTATTCATTCTTGCATTCGTTCATTCATTCATTTGCTTCGTTCTATTATTTTTCAGTAACCCACCATTCATTTTCTATCTATGTTCTATTTATCGTTTAGGTGCCATATAGGCCCATGGGGCAGTGTGTTGAATTTTTTATATATCTTGTATTTGTCAAACTTTAGTATAACACATGTCACTATAATAAAAAAAAATTTACTTACTTACCTATTTACTATTTCCCCCATGATATTAACCTACAAAATTTGCTACGATTAAAAATGAGTGTCATTTTACTACTTCAACCTAGCCATTTTCTTCCATGTCAGAATAATCATTTATAAATCTAAAAACTACTATATTCCCATGATAAAGGGAGATTATAATTACCTCCCTTTTCAGAAAACACCAACAAAATTACCCAAAAATAGTTTCAAGACAGACATCAAAGGAATTCCTGGTCGGTTAAAAATATGCAAAAGTATTATATCTGTATAAATCCGTATTTATCAACTATCAAGAAATTTTATTCCATGTTGCACTAGAAGTGTTACGGGTCTACTACCTTAATCCTTTACCACACGATGCCGACTTTTGACGCCCCTGGATAAGAAGCCTTTTGAAAACATTGTGGGAAAAAGGAGAAAATGCTGGTTGCCAGCATATCACAGCAAAAGTGGATTGGAGGCATCTCAAAAAAGCATCGTTTCAGATGAGCCTGCGCAATCCGTGCAAAATGACATGGGTCAAAACTTATTTCTGTACATTAATTTTCTGCGTGTCAAATGACCACTTTACCCTAAGATTCAGTCCCTTGTTTAGGACAAAACAGATATCATGGAAATGTAATTATGCAGGGACTTAGTTCGTGTATTTGAATACGGAAATGCGTTATCAGACACGGCCCAAATACTAAAACAACATTGAAATCTTTGTCAGACAACAAACTCTTGGACTGGTACATATCTAGACCATTTACAGAAGATAAATTGAAAAAAGACAACACTTGATCTGACAAATTCAAGATTTCTCGACCTGAACATTTAGGTAGGACTTTTTATTTTTTTTTCAAAGACAAAGTTTTTCATATGAATCAAGTTTTAATTGCCGCCCACAAGAAAGTAAGGTAGAATGGTGGGCAAAAAAATGAACACAGAAGAGAGAGAGAGAGAGAGAGAGAGAGAGAGAGAGAGAGAGAGAGAGAGAGAGGGAGAAAAAAGGGAAAAAAGTATATATTACGATGACAGAAGCAAAACCGCCGTACAACGTTACCCACAAACAAACTGTCCTCTGAATTAAAATACCACAACAGTGCAATTGCTAACTTTCAAAGACACAAGACATACGGATGCTCGAGCATTTTTACTAAGAAGCTTGGCTTACATAAATACGTGATAAAACATAAATAAGAACAATCCCGATACTTTAATCCTTTACCAAACCATCTCGAGTATTACAACAGAACAATGACTTTTGGAAATACTACAGAAAAAGGAGAAAATGCTGGTAACCAGCATTTTCTCCTTTTTCCACATTGTTTTCAAAGGACAAGTCCTCTATATATGAGCGATGTAAGATTTTTTTTTCTTCTGCAATGTTTTCTGAAACAGAAAAGACTCAGTGCAAAACTTACATTTGGTAAGGAGTTCAGAGTATGAATTTCATAACATTAATTCTGTGACAGACCTATGTGACATTTATATGTAAATAGCTTTTTTATAAGCAGCTGTTAAGATTAGAATGCACGTAGCGTGCTGCCTGATCTTTCATCTGTACCCGCTCCTGCATAACCCTGAACTATGTTAAATAAGTTTTTTGCTTGCTTTTTGGTGTGGTAATAAACGCTATTTCAGATTTTTTTACAGTTAAAGCAGCTTTTAAGATCAGAATGCACGTAGCGTGCTGCCTGATCTTTCATCTGAACCCACTCCTGCATAACCTGAATTTGGTCAAATAAGTTTTTTGCTTGCTTTTTGGTGTGGTAATAAACGCTATTTCAGATTTTCTCTTACAGTTAAATTTCGGCGCGTGGCCAGTGCACCAGTGCACCTGTACTTTTTTTCTCATGGATTTTTATATATTGCGACTTGGCAGAATATTGTTCTTAGGCCGCTGGCTGCTTTTTCTATACGGAATCGGTTTCGAACCAACGTTCAGCGATTAGAGACAAACGAATCAATGACTAATATTAACTCTTTACCAAACGACAAAATTGTAGACTTGTCCAAATTGAAAGCGTTTGCAGACGACAAAATAAATGTGGCTCAAAAATTAAAATTTGGTTTGGGAAGTGTAGAAAACATTGTGGGAAAAGGAGAAAATTCTGGTTACCAGTATTTTCTCCTTTTCCCACAATGTTTTCAAAAGGCTTCATTCTCATGGTCGTTAAAATTCGGGATTGTGTGGTTTAGAGTTAATCCTCTGAAAGAAGCTTGTCGAGCTTTAGAATCAAACCAGGGACTCCGTGGTTTTCCCGCTTGTACGTTACCACCAGAGTCACTGATGTTTGGCTTCTTCTTTTGCAGATGTACCATGTCTAAAAACTTCCTATGATGAGCAGCACTGAATCTTGTCTGGAGGACAGTAGGTCGATATGTAGATGGTTCCTTTAAGTTAAGATAATCTCTCACTTAACACTTTACAATACGACAAAGTTTTAGACTTAGTCCAAATTGAAAGCACTTGCAGACGACAAAATTAACGTAGCTCAAAAATTGAAATTTGTTTCCAGAAGGGTAGAAAACATTGTGGGAAAAGGAGAAAATGCTGGTTACCAGCATTTTCTCCTTTTCCCACAATGTTTTCAAAAGGCTTGTATCTCAGGGTCGTGAGAACCAGGAATTTTTTGGTAAAGGGATACATAGCCATAGTATTATAATTTATCTCCAGTGACATTATGTTCTTCCTCATGTTGCCTAACTTTCCCATGTCTTTACCCTACTTTTTCCCCATGTTTTCATTTTCTCCCATTTTCTTCCCTCTTCACTTATTTTGTAATAATTTTGGGGGTCCTGCGTGGCTCAGAGGTAAAGTGTAGAACTTCCGACCTACAGGCGCTGGTTTCGAGTTTCACTAGATCTATCGTCAGAGTGTCCTTGGGCAAGGCAATTCAGAGACCTAGTCTCTTACTGGTGAAACCCAGGAGTGAGCTGTCGCCCTTATATGACCGAAATAATATGGTTCATGTATTGGTACTTGGTTTAAATCGTGCGTTTCTCATACTGAAACTACTTGTAAAAAACATGGTTCTCTTTCCGATAAGGAGCTTAAACGATGAACAGGTTAAACTTTTTTTTACAAGTGCATAGTTAAATACAAAATTAATTTGGGTATTTCAAAATCATTCTTTTGGAAAACTACTTCTTTATCAAACAATGTAAATCCAGGATCAGACTGATCTTGATTTACACAATTTGCAAAAGGCCCTCTAGTTGAGCTCCCTAAGGATTAAACATGCGGCTCTTACTCAGTAACTGTTCTTAAAAAGTCGCCGTTCTCAATCCAAGCAGGAAGCCCAGCCAGCATAGTTCAAGTGGTAGAGCGTAGGACTTCTAAACATTAAGTTTTTGTCACTTGAGGGTGTGGGTTCGTTTATATACTGCTATATATGATGTAGGTTTCACAGTATCTGCTGAGCTCCTCTGTATTTCCTTGCCAGTAAACTAGGTTGTATATTGATCCTTTTCTTGTAGTGTTTTCAAAAGCGGTCTCCGTGAAGGAGGTAAAAAGTATACAGCTCTGACTAAACAGCTGATAACCTTACACATTTATTAGCTAATTATATGTTTAACTGTTTTAGTGTAAAATATACAATACTTCTTTCGAAGACTGAAGATATAATGCACAGAAACTATGGCAGATTGTTACCTTCTGAGCTAGACTAAACAAGTGAGTGGTAAAGATCCAAGATCAGACCACAAAATCCCCCTGTCTTATCTTTGAAAATGAAAGGGATGGTTGTGAGAGGGAAAAAAAACAAAGCAGTTATCATATATGATCATAATTATCGTGATGGTCGTCTTCGTTATCATAATTGGTTTGTTCAGAATGAATTTCGACGGTCACGGAATCGGCACTCCGTGTCTGTAAAACCATAGATGTTAATCAATCAATAAATTGGTGTGCGTGACGTAAATACTTGTTTATATCACGCCCCAATCCAATGATTTTTTTTATATCACGCTCAGTCACTAGGTTATCTATTTTACCTACTGTATCCTTGATTTTATCTTTTTTCTTTTTCATTGTTATTTATTTTAATACTAAGTAGAATTACTATTTTGTTTGACCTGTACCGGTAGGGCGTATAAGCAACATAGAAAATGGCCGTGAAGTAAATTCTTATGCACTGAGAGACTTGATTGTAGTATTTGTCAAAGACAATACCAGTATGGGTTCAAGATTAAATTTTGATAACCATGTATCTTATTTTGTGCAAAGCTGAAGGAAATAAACCCAGTTAAACCCATTTTTTTTCTCAGGCAAATGAGTTTTTCGGTGGCACCTAAATAGGCAATTTGAAATGGCATATTAAAATACATTGGGCGAGGCCATCGATAGTTGAGATACTTATTTTTGATTGAAAATAGCTTCTCTCGCTCATAGCCTTTTATTGGCACAATGATACAAATTTGCCTATTGACCCTGGGCTTTTTCGTTCAAAAACCAATTCGTTCCATGGCTTGTTCATCCTATGATTGCGCACTGCTCCATTTGATTGCTCATGAAATTTATAGATCGAGGTAATTGATTGTAATGTTGGAAATTAAATGTAAGAGACTAAAGATATTTCAAAATTATAGTTTTTAGGTAAAAACTTAATTTTGTTCGATATATCAACAGCGTTCTTCTCTCTATTCGTCATGCATCCTACTGGGAAGGGGCCTAACTCCTGCTTCCTCCTAATGATCAAAAGGAGACCGCTTATACAAAAATAAACCAAACTTTGTCATGATTACTCTCCCTTCAACCGAAAAGGTATTAATTTGCTTAGTGGCTTGACTTTAAGCCAATATTTTGAACAATATGTCTCTCTTTTTTTTTCAAACTATTAATTCCACACGATGGGTTTCCTTGACAAATACCACTTCAGCGTTCTCAACGCTTTGATTTTCCTTTTAATATTGTAAATAATAGTACAGTAACATAACCGTCAAAAACTTTACATCACTCGTTTAGCATTAATCTACACTGTGTGTCCCGAAACTTTGCTGTTATACCTCGTACAATTAAAAATAAAAAGAAAACTACCTCTGAAAAATTACCCCGAAAAAAGCCCATCTGGATATGGATCGAGTTCATTTATGTTGTTAAGGCAAAAAATGGGTCCCTTAAAAAATAAACTTGCATTGTTTCCAAAGAAATCATTAAGTCAATACCTAAAACATATTTTAGACATGTCCGTCCATTTTCTCTGATAATGGAACAGAAGCTCTTGCTGCCAAATTTTCAAACTTGAATGCTTATGATAACCACAGTCCGGAAGAAGTTTGCTGAGGAGCGACACCATCTCGATACTTCCCTATACCTTACATGTCTTTGCCTGAACAAGACTGTTATACCGTTGTTTAATTCGTAGAACTTCACTTCAACAACGAAATCGCTAGTCAAAATCTTTGATCCATTCTTTTCTAAAATCTAATCCGTTGACAGACAGTTTTCACCGACAGACTGATAAATGTGCACTTCACTGAGGTTGTTCTGGTCTTTGCTAGTCGATTTCTATCGGCCCCGATATATATATAGCAGAACAGACCAGATGATTATATGAATATTTGAGTCAAGCTCCGCGATAGGTGACATGAATCGAAACATTCTACCATAGAACTGTTCTGTGCTTGCAACAGGACAATGTATCTCCTGACACATTCATGATTTAATGGGTTATTGTACAACAGGGCACGTACAGATCTATAATTATGTGATGACTTGCTCGATACGCTAAATCTCCGCGATCAATCAACTCTTATCCTGCTATATAACTTAACTTAAACTCTTAAATCGGGAGTAAAAACCCGAATAATGCTACCTTATGTTTATTTTTTTGGAGATAAATCAAACAAAATCAAAGAGCTTAGGCGTGCAACTTTAAGGAATCGGGCGAGTTGTCACGAGTATTAATATTTTTTGACACACTTGTTTTACGGACTGCGGAAATTTCACTGTATACTGATTAGATACTTTCTCTTTTTCTCTACTTATGTTTGTGATGGATAAATCTGAAAAAAAAAGTTTTTTTCCTTCAGTTTGTTTCACTGTTTGCTCAGAGTTCGAAAGCTGTAATTCTGTAACGATCAAAATGTATTGCTCTGTACACCTGCTGGAGGGTAAGAAAGTACAAAAAAAAAAATAGTTCCGTACTTCCGGCACGTGTTATCTTTATTCCAGTGAAGATGTTAACTGTAGCAGTTACAACATTTATCTAAATAATAAATCCCAGTATATTTCTATTGGATATATGATAAATCTAATGACTGCAATTTTATATGGAGGTAGAGGTTTTTTTTCCAATTAAATGTACTTCATTCAGCCGAAATAACTCGAGGAGTACATTATCTCCCGCTAGGTGGCATTCTATAAATATTCATCTATCTAATTTGGGCATCCTGGGTACAGAACCGAACCACTTTCCTACGCGACAGCCGTTACTTTGAATTTCAAACTAAAATAAACGTTTTCTCAACAAAACGCTACCTCGTGCAATTCACTCAGCTATGATCAGCAGTTTCGAGAAATCTGAAGCTAAAGCAGGTCTCATTTCTCCTCAAACGTATTTATAAAAGCTATTTTTTTACATTGCTACTTTATAGAGCGTAATACTACAGCCAGCCCGCTTTCGGGGCTGGTGATGCGTCATTCAAGACAGTCGAATCTTCGAAAAATATGACATGCGCAGACAAAATTACAAATACGTTAGTATATCAGGTTATACTTTATACGCAGGTACCGTGCGGCCATACCTCGAGCACGTAAAAGAACTAGAATTATAGGCAAAGTAGCGGCCAATTGTAAACAATGTCGATGTTAAATGAATTCAGGTTTAAATCACACCATTTAAAAGTATGGTTATTATTATCTTAGATAATTATCTTAAAATTCATATTGGTAAATGATATAATATTACTAAATCTAGAAAATATTTACTTCCGGTGTAGGCCACACCAGATAATGAGATAACCCATTACCACACAACCCCTACTTTTGACAACCCTGAGAAAGAAGCCATTTGAAAACATTGTGAGAAAAGGAGAAAATGCTGGTAACCAGCATTTTCTCCTTTTCCCACAATGTTTTCTACCCTTCCAAAATCAAACTCCAATTTTTTGGTCACATTTATTTTGCCGTCTGCAACTGCCTTGAACTTGGACTAGTCTAAAATTTAAACATATAAATGAGAAATTGATCGTAACTAGTGGTATCTCCTTCCACCCACCACAAGAGTGCAGCATACACCGGTATACTAATTTACCCATTACCAGACGACAACATTTTAGGCTTGTCCAAATCGAAAGCAATTGCAGACGACAAAGTAAAAGTGACTGAAAATTTGAAATTTGTTTTGTGAGGGGTAGAAAAACATTGTGAGAAAAGGAGAAAATGCTGGTTACCAGCATTTTCTCCTTTTCCCACAATGTTTTCAAAAAACTTCTTTCTCAGGGTCGTCAAAAGTAGGGGTTGTGTGGTAATGGGTTTAAAACGATTTATTAAGTGACAGTTATTCTATCAGTTCCATGTGGAGATTATTACATCTCAACTATATTTTGTTTTTAAAGATGCCCGTCTTATTAACTCGCAGATAGTGTGGAAGTAGCTTTGGCAACGCAAGTGCGATAACCGACCCACATCCACAATCACTACAAACGTGAGCGGTTTGCCGTGGGTTGCATGTAAAAGTTGACAAAGGACAAAGATTTTTTTTAACAGATAAATAATCGAAGACGATGTATAAATGTAACGACCTATAATGTAACGGTTTACAAACCCATATTGGTATGTGATTTGTGTAAGCTGCCCGGTAGCTCGGTCGGTAGAGCACTCGCCATGTATGCGAGAGGTCCCGGGTTCGAGCCCTGGTCTGGCTGAATAAATTTTCTCACTTGGTTACATTTGGCGCCCAACGTAGGGCCATTGCGATGATTGCTTGGTTAAGTAATTAGTTCTCCTATGTATAACTGCCCTTGGGTTTGTCAATAACATGGCAATTTGTTTTTTGTCCTGTGAATTCGGGGACGAATTTAAATTGACAGGGGAGGAGTATACACATGTATCGGCCTATAACACGGCGGGGAATCACGTGACACAACAACAACAACAATGACCGTTATTTGAAAAAATTCCCCGACTTCAGGTAAGAAAATCTTCAATAATTCCGTCAATACATGACCGATTGGAATTTGGTTTGAAGCAGAGAAGGCGAAAGGAGTCCGGGGATTTGTTTGATGTGTTAGATTTTTTAAACAACACCTGATAAAAAAGTTATTGACGAGCAAACAAATTATCCAGGGTAAAAAATTTGTTTGCTCGTCAATAACTTTTTTATCAGGTGTTGTTTAAAAAATCTAACCCATCAAGCAAATCCCTGGAGTCCTTCCGCCTTCTCTGCTTCAAATCAAATTCCAATCGGTCATGTATTAACGGAATTATTGAAGATTTTCTTACCTGAAGTCGGGGATTTTTTTCAAATAACGGTCATTGTTGTTGTTGTTGTGTCACGTGATTCCCCGCCGTGTATAATGTAACAAGAACCCATATCGGTGAGAGATTTGAGTAGGCAGCCCGGTAGGTCGGACTGGTAGAGCACTCGCCCTGTATGCGAGGGGTCCCGGATTCGGGCCACGGCCTGGCAGAATGAATTTTCTCACCTGGTTACATCAAGTGCACTCTGATCTCGAATAGAGATAGCAGAGATAATCACAGAAAAAACACAATTAATGATAATAATGACGATGATGATAACTATAGGTTTGGTGATGAACAAATTCAACATAATTATACTATGCTATTCAAACTATACATACTACACTGAATAAAACAATAAACGTTTTAAAATACACAATTCATATGACCCGTACAACGCATACCGTAATTAATTTTCCATTAGGTACCGTGATATTTCAGGCCGATCATGGTCCGCGAGCTGCGCGCTTTTTTCCTGAAAACGTTCTGGTGGAATCCGTCAATGAAGACATTCCATTCGTTTGTAAAACGTAAAATTTAAGAAATTTTGAAGATGTGGTGAAACGAAGGATATTGGGACTATGGTAAAAGGTAAGTTTTGTTCTGTTCCTTTTTTAGACTAGTCTTATTTCGTTTATAATTCAAAATAAAATGTGCATGGCTGTGTTTCTTACAATGTGTGATATTTTTGTTTAAATTAGGCACCGTATCAGTTACGAAATACTGTTTGGTTTTTACGTATTTTTATGAGTATTATATGCATTATCCTATTATATTCAGGCACTTTTTAATTATACAGCTAACACTCTTAGATTGTGGTTTTAATTTGGACAATTCTAAAATTTTGTTGTTTGGTAATGAGTTAAAGTATTCACATTTTTCGGTGAAAGGCGCAGGAGTCGTGTTATCAGTCAGTGTCTAATTATGTGACATTCATTTTTTTAAGTGCATGTAGAAACTTCTCACAATCGTTATTGTTGTGAGCCAGGTTTGAACAGCATATACGTTGCGGTCTGATCTTGGATACACACCCACTATGTATATTTCTAGAGACCGCATGCAGACTTGATGTTGCACCTATTAAGTTCATTTCCCCAGAAAATGTCTATTTCACTTATTCACGGCCATGTTTTCATTCTGTTCAGTGCCTTTTGAAATTTGATTGCCCAACATATACATGTGTTTGTGACTTGAATGAGCCAGGATCGACAGCATATACCATGCAGTCTGATCTTGATCTACACAGTCCGCAAAAGGTATTTGTGTTACTCTTAGCAGCCCATGGGTTAAATCATGTTTTTTTCAAATAAAGTAAAATTCGAAAGCCGAGTAGAGTCCTTGGCTAGCAATTATCAAGTGCTTTCGATAACCCCCCGGTCTCACAGACCCCGATTTAATCCCGATTTCGAAAATTTCAAAATCGGAGCAAAATCGGCTAGCTTCGGGAGAGTCGTAGTGCCTCGTGACTCAAATCGGCATCAATTCGGGATCAAAAATAAATCGGGACAAAAATTTCAACATGCGCAAATTTTTCTCCCGATTTGGAAAATCGTGCCGAAATCGGCGTACCTCGGTGCTCCTCGTACTAAGTCGTCGTTGTTTGTAGTAATCAAATCGGCGTTATTCGGTGTTATTCGGTCCTATTTCGGCGTACCTACCTCGGCGATGAACCCCGAATAACGCCGATGTACTACGAGTAACTCCCGATTCTCGCCGATGAACTACGACGAGATACGCGACTAGCATCACGAGCTACACCGACATTCACCGAATAACTACGAACTGCTAAGATATCATCCCGTAGTACTACGAAGTACCCCGAATTTCGATTGGTATAAAAAGGCAAATCAACTTTGAAAACAATTCATTTGCAGATTTTTTCCAAACCTTTGAACGAGACGCTTCCCTATACTTCGATACAATGGGACCAAAAAGGGGGCTTTCGAAGAAAAAGCAGTCAGCTACAACAGATATGCCTCCTCCATCGAGCACCGAAGCTCCACCATTAAGCACAGAGAACTAACCTGACCCTGATTTTATGCCGGATCAGCCAGTTGTCCTTCAAAATGAGTTTGAGGATGACGTCTAATATCCATATGATAACTGATTTTTTTTTGCTGTTAATCATGGAATTAATACCCATTGGACAAAATCGGGGCATAATCCTGAAATAAGATTTGAAACTCGTAGTCGATTCGGATCTGTCGGCGTATGTCGCAGTAAATCTTTGTGCATCGTAGTCCATCGTAGTAAGAAATCGGGACAATCGGTCGAGATCGTACTGTTTCGTAGTAACTCGGCTCCTAAACTCGGCGTACTTCGGAACAAAATCGGGGCAAAAGCGTAGTAAATCGTATCGCATCGTAGTTTTTCGCAGCCCATCGGGAACACACCGATGTATGTCTAAAAATACCCCTCGTCCAAGGATGATCGGAGAAAAACGGCTTGAATTCGTGGTAAATCGGAGAAAATGCGCTCTCCCGAAGCACTACGATTATTTTGGAAATCGGGGTCTGTGAGACCGGGGGGTAACAAGTGCGCCACCTGTCGACATTTTGTTTAGGATAAACGAAACAAGTTTCAACAAAACTTTGTTGAGAAATATCGTCGGTTTACTTCAAAAACCCTGTAACTGCAGCTTGTAACAAGCTGTAGTTACGAGGTTTCCGAAATGAACCGACTATATCGTGATACGATATTATTTCCTGTTCAGATCGTTTTACTTCATGAAGCAGATAACTCATGAAAACATCTTGGTATGAGGATAAAATATTCAGAACGTCTTCAAAGGTAGGAGCGCCGATCAGATATCTAGCAGCGATTTTCTTCGATGCCTTTTTTCTGAAAACAATCTCTGAGTTAAAGGCAAAATCGAGAAAAAATAAAAACGGTTATGATGCACTATAACCTTTAACAAAAAAAAAACTTCCGTGTAAAAGACCTCGCGAAAGAAGGCTTTTGACAACAATGTGGTAAAAGGAGAAAATGCTGATAACTAATATTTTCTTCATGTCCGGTCCCGCAATGTTTTCTACTATTATAAGGATAAAATTCATTAAGCGAGCCTCTATAATTATTGTCGTCTACTTTAATTTTTGAGAAGTTTAAAATTTTGTCGTACAGCCCTGGTACTACCGCTGTTGGTAGCGCACAGGGATCAAGAACAGGGGGTCGCTAGTTCGATCCATGGCTCGGCCAATTCCTTTCCGAGGATTGGGTATACTATAGTAGCATTACGATATAGGATTCATCCTTCTCTCGACGCTAATTATCATTTCGACGATGGTTATGTGGGATAGCAGCCAGTGGAAGGAGAGAGAGAGAGAGAGAGAGAGAGAGAGAGAGAGAGAGAGAGACGGGCAGACACACAGACACTCACAAATAAATACAGAAACAGAGGCACAGACAGACAGATAGACACACAGACCGACACAAATAGACACAGAAACTGAAGGAGAGACAGACAGACATAGGCAGGGCAGAAATACAAACAAAAACACCGACTCAAGGTCACCATATTTGTATTTATATATTCACTAATGGGTACTTCACAAGTAGAAGCATCTACATCAGTTTATCGTTATATCTCGATACAACATTTATACTATAAAAGACATTCCAACAATTAATTTATACACCTCAGTCTTTTATAGTATTTCCAATCACAGCTTCGTTATCATACTAGACACGTTCAACGGCGTCAGCCATGCATATTGGATATGACCTGCAGACACGCGAAAAGGGTCATTTAGACATTTGCGTAAAGTGTCGTCTCGGATCAGCCTGCGCAATCCGCTCAGGCTAATCCAAGACGACACTTTCCGTTTTAATATGATTTTCTGTTTGGCACAAGCCTAGTGTTGGAGAAAATCTAATGTAGTCGTAAAGTGCCGTCTCGGATCAGCCTGCGCGGACTGCGCAGGCTGATCCGAGAGGACATTTTACGCAAATGTCAGAATGCCCCCTTTTTTTTCGTGTTGCATGCCATTATAGACGACTGATATGTGATTAATAAAAAGGCATGAAATGTCAATTCTAACTCGTGATATATCAGTTACGTGTATATCACAAATCACGAAAGGTGGAATCACACGAATCGATATGGAAGTGGAGAGAGTATAAATTAACTTTTCGCCGCACCATATTATATTGAGCTTTGTCAAAACTGAAAGAATTTGCAGACAAAAAAAAATCATATTTGGCAAAAATGATATTATTTATGTAAGAAAGGATAAAAAAAAACGTAGGAAAAGAAGAAAATGCTAATTTCCAGTGTTTTCTTCTTTTTCCCACAATTTTTTTTAGCCGACATTATGTAAGCCAACGACAAAAGTCCTCAGAAATCATTTGTACAGTAGCTGTTGAATAAAAGTTAATTAGATAATCTGTCTGTAATAGGGTAGAAATCATTGTGGGAGAATGGGAAAATTCTTATTTCTCTTTTTCCCACGATGTTTTCTTAAAGTCTGTTTAATTGGATCGTCATTTAGTGGAATGTTCCTTTGACAACCAGAAAACTAACCAATAGCAAAAACTTTTGACTCGGATCAGCCTGCAGGGAATACGTTGGCTGACCTGGGTCGATCCTTTATGCAGATGTGTTAAACCCCGGTTTGTTACAGAGTACATGTATTTCTCGTGCAGTATAGGACTAAATACCTCAATATATATAAAACAGTGTGGAAAAGTGAGAGACTGCTCATAAAGTCTTGTGCACGTTGGTATATTTGGCCTACAGCACGCCAATGGGAGCATTCGGCCATTTGCGTAAAGTGTCATCTTGGATCAGCCTGCGCAGTTCGCGGCGGCTAATCCAAGACGACACTTTCCGTCCTTATGTAAGATTCTCTTAAGCACAAGTCTACTCTAGTACAAAGTCGTAAAGTGTCGTCTCGGATCAGTGTGCGCGGACTACGCAGGCTGATCTGCGATATTTTATGCAAATGTCCGATTGTCGCGTTTCGCGTGTTGCAGGACAATTGTTCAACTCTGATTGGGACTTACAAATGTCAACCTCTTGTATGTGATAACAGGCAGACAGACAGACAGACAGACAAGCAAACTAAACAATTATCCACTTACCTCACCGATTGCTTTTTCCAGGAAATCTTCCCTTCCCTTATGTCAAAACGAAAGCAACTTGGGGCAAAAAACTTATATAATGATATGAAAACAATTTGTATCTGTTAAAATACTCACGCAAACTGTTATAAATATTATCTAACTTTGCTAGTATGAAGGTAGCTCAAGGACTGACGCCCTCTACACACCTATGCATAAGTCAGCACTGATAACATGCATTCACTGATAATTTCAGAAATTGTTCTAATGTAAAACTTGAGTGCTAGTCATTTCATTGGATGAGACTTTCTGTCTTAGCTTATCAAAGGGATACTATTATATTTAAGAACTTAACCCTTCACTAAACAATCCCTGGTTTTTGAAGACCCTGAGATAGAAGCCTTTTGAAAACATTGTGGGAAAAGGAGAAAATGCTGGTAACCAGCATTTTCTCCTTTTCCCACAATGTTTTCTATCCTACTGGATACAAATTTCAATTTTTGAGTTATATTTATTTTGTTGTCTGCAAATCCTTTCAATTTGGACAAGTCTAAAATTTTGTCGTTTTGTAAAGGGTTTAATGTTATGAGAAATGGGCGGCTCCTTGTCAAAAAAGGGTTGTGATGCATTTTCATCGACCATATCATGAGGTAAAATGGTCCTTTTACAAACAGACAATTTGCAAATATAAGTTTCAACCCAGGTCAGGGTCCCGGTAGCTCAGCCGGTAGCGGATAGGACTCGAGAACCGAATGTCACCGGTTCGATATCGGCTCGACCAATTTCTCTCAGAGGATTTATAACGGTCATTGCAACAGAATTCATTCATCTGTGACACTTGACCATTGTTTCGTCGATTGTCATGTGAGACAGATTCCAATGGCTTGGAAAGAATATTTTGAGGATAACTGGGAAAAGAAACTTCAGGAAAGCGTGGATAGGTGCACTGGCCGACGCTATGTGACCGAAATAAGGTTGAAAACAGCGTTAAACACCATACAATAAATCAAGGTTAGTTTGCGCGTACTGGCCTGAATTGATACGTGTACAAGTATAAGCTTAAAAGAAAAGTTGAACATGTTGGTTCCTCCTTTTTGTCAGTGTTTTCCATTCTTTAAAAAAAATCATTGGGGCCAAAGTCGTCGTCTGCAATCGCAGACTAAAATGTTGGCATCTGGTATAGAGTAGAAGCCTAAGATTTGAACTCGGGGGGTTTCCTGATTCGATTCATACGGATAGTTCTCCTCGTGGGGGTTGGGCTATTCAACCTTGCATTTATCGCCAGAGTATTCCTGAAATAATCGGTTGAAAGAATAGTAAAAGAGATTTACTACAATTTCAACATTATTTCAGGAATACTCTGGCGACGACTGCAACACAAAATCGTAACTGTTCAGGGTAATGTTGCTCGTAACGAGCAATTTCACCTTTTGCTATAATGTTTTCAAAAGGCTCCCACAAGCAATGCTTAGAAATGAGTATCTGTGGAGTAAAGGGTTAAAGATGGTCTGGTGCAAACGAATGTCGTCTTTAAAAGGGACAATGAACGGATATAATCTTACTGCATTTTTGTTTCTCTTGGCTATCATTTTGTTTACACATTTAGTTTGGCTATAGATTGAGCTCTGCTACTAAGAGACTTTTAAATTTAAATAAAAGCATTAAACTTGGATTTGCATGCTTTGGTGGACAGTATATAATCAGGATCAGACTGCACAGGACTTGCAGTCAGATCTTAAATCTAAACGGTCTGCTTTTTATACAGTATTCTAGCCAAAATCAACTCTTTAATATCAATATTTTGGCTGAATTTCTCCTTATTAAAAGTGCATTTCATTGGTCATTTACCAAATAATCCAAACTTCTAAAGACCCCGAGGAAGGATGTTTTTGAAAACATTTTGAGAAAAGGAGAAATTGCAGCTAGCCGGTATTTTCTCCTGTTCCAGAGATGTTTTCTACCCTTCTCAAAATATATTCCAATTCCTTTATTCACATTTATTTTTTTTTCGTATGCACATGCTTATATTGGGACAAATCTGAAATGTCGTTTGGGACAGAGTTAATTTAGGGTTTCAAAGGTTAAGTTGGGACAGCCTAAATTTATTTCCCTTTCGTACAAAAAAGGTCAGGAGATAAGAAGATATCTTCTGTAAATCCCTTTGATAAAAATCCAAATAAAGTTTGCGAGGTTCAGTATTATGAGCAATACTTTATCCTCTATACAATGTTGTATTATCTATAGCGAGAGTTTGGTATGTTTGCAGTTTTCAGTGTGACTTGTTTTGATTCTGCCCTGTATGTTTTCATTGAAAGGTTGGCGAATAGAGGTTCACTGATAATGTCTAACCCGTTAAGCGCCAAACAGTCCCTAGTTTTGACGACCCTGAGATAGAAGCCTTTTGAAAACATTGTAGGAAAAGGAGAAAATGCTGGTAACCAGCATTTTCTCCTTTTCCCAAAATGTTTTCTACCCCATCAAAGGAAAGTTGCATCATTGAACCCACACTAAAATTGTTGTCTGCAAATACTTTGAATCTGGTCAGGGCTAAATTATCTCGTCTGGTAAAGGGTTAGGCAGCACTGACCTTCCCCTTTTTTTGGGTCTTATATCTACCTTTAAAATGTACGTTCAGTTAACTGGACGTTTAAACGACGTATACCACAATATTTTCTGAGATATTTTTTTAAAGCTTTGCACATACAAAGCTCATCATGTCTCTAGGAGATTACAATAAAACAGATGTCGGTCACTGTGCCCGTTTTTGAAGAATTTTACTTTGAAAAAGGTGCGTACAGGCCCGAAATTAAGCTTATACTGGATTTATAGCGCCTTTTTTTAATAGTCGGTTAAACAGAAAATATACCGGAAGAATACAAATATAAATCATTTTTCATACAACATCATTATTTCATACAATTTATTTAGTTTTTCACAAAAAAAGTGTAAAAGCCTGGTTTTGAGCATGGTAAATGTACAGATATGCTGTTATGGTTTAAACATATTTATTTTACATCGATTGAGAAACACGTTCTTACAACTTGTACTAATCTCTCTCGATTCTGCTTCCTGGGAACTACACCAGCGCCGAATTTGTGGGCCATTGAAAAATCCCAAATTTGACACCCGCTCCCGGGTATCGAACTCATGCAGGACCTTTAGGTCATGAGGCCGACGCTCTACCTCACGACCACGGATAGCACGCCCATGTTATTGTATGCCATCGAGTTAAAAAGGGAGATAATTTGACCGAATCAAGGGTAAATCTTTAACTCTTTACCACACACGAAACTTTTAGACTGGTCCAAATTGAAAGCATTTGCAGACGACAAAATAAAAGTGACTGAAAATTTGAAATTTGTTTTGTGAAGGGTAGAAAACATTGTGGGAAAAGGAGAAAATGCTGGTTACCAGCATTTTCTCCTTTTCCCACAATGTTTTCTAAAGGCTTCTTTCTTAGGGGCGTCAAAAGAAGGGGTTGTGTGGTAATGGGTTAATTAATAGTACTTTCTAAATGATAGATTTTTCTTAAATTTCCACACTAACGATAATAATAATTCTAAACAATCAGAAAAAAAATGCCACCCATCCGTGCTTATTTTGTCAGAAAGCAGGGACGATGGTCACTGTAGAAGCTACTTTTTTCTGGGAAAGAAACAGAATAAAAGCTCAACAGACACGGTGGGAATACGAGAAACTACTCATAAGGAGCAAAATCTCCTTTTCCCATAATACTTTTCAACGTGGAAATAACTATTTTTAACACAGGTTTAAATTTCTCACTTTCATGTGCTTGTTTGGTGTGTAACCCCGTGTCAGCTATATTTTAATTATTTGACGGTGACGTTCACAGAGCCATTTTTTCCCTCTCTTTACAAATACTACCCAAAGAAAGCGCTACTTGTGTCTGTGCACGGAGAGTGTATAATGATATAGGCGAAAAATGCATAGGTGCACTTTAGATTCATTATCCATGACGAAAATGCATGCGCAGCAGAATGCGCCCGAACATTTGTGATGTACGTCGTTAAGTGTTAATGACCGCAGATTTAGGCTACACTTAACCCTTTACTCCATAGATACTCATTTCTACGCATTGCTTGTAAAAGCCTTTGGAAAACATTGTGGCAAAAGGTGAAATTGCTCGTAACGAGCAATTTCACCTTTTGTCACAATGTTTTCTATGCTATCAAAAGGTTTCATACACACATAAGAAACTGCTTCATCCTTAATTTTATTCAGCGTCAGTTAGAGATACCATAGAAATGCCTTATGGAGTAAAGGGTTAATGACCGCAGATTTAGGCTACACTTAATGTTTTGTACCTATGTGTACGTGCTTTCATCTCTTTTTTTTCGTCATATAAATGCTGTATTTAACCTTAAAACGTTTCATTCCTTTTCACGTTCAATGGAAAATAAGTTTGCATTACAAAAACAACAGTAAAGGTGATGTTTATATAAATGTTCAACCCTTAAAACTTTATGAAGAAAAACAGGCAAGCCCAAACTGAAAGCATTTGCAAAACCCAAAGAGTTTGAAAGTAAAATTGTTTATGGCAGAGTGGAAAACATTTTTGGAAAAGGAAAAAGGATGGTTTCCGGCATTTATTCTCCTTTTCCTGCAATGTTGACAAGTCTTCTTTTTCACAATCGTTAACCTTCAGGCTGCTAATCGCGATTCACCGACCTTTAACGGACAGTGTGGATCAAGATCAGACTGCACAAAATGTGCAGTCTGATCTTTGATCTGCACTGTCCGATGAGGACATATTGTTTCCATCAAAAAATAACTTTGAAATAGCAAAATTGTACTTTGTCCGCTGTACAGTAAAGTGTCCGCTTTGAAAATGCTCTTATTAAGGTCATATATCTTAGACTGAAAAAAATCTGTTGGGTTAATGCAATGCTGTACTATTTTGCCCCTCACTGCACAATCCCGATTTTTAAGTACTCATAGAAAATGGAGCTTTTAAAAAATAAGTGTGAAAAAGGCGAAAATGCAGGTTACCATGATTTTTTCTTGTTATATCTGTTTTTCTGGACGGCGGTTCCACTATACGCTCATGGAAACGTTTAAAATCGCCCCGGACGCCCAGCCATGTACCAAGTTTGGGGACGTAAGCGTTTTACAGTACGCGGAAAGGACGATTCAATAACAATCTTGCTGCACTGCGAAAAGTACACTTCAATTAAGATCCCGCTGCACTTTTCATAATCCTGTCGTGTTGCAGTGCTTCTGCAGCTCACTACAAGACACTTCTCCTACGCTTACACTACGGCACAGGACTTCAGGCTACGATTTTTCTACACTTGCTACGATGCTGCCGCGACCTTGCTACGGCCGAGTCTTTTATGTTGCGTTTTGGACACCTTCTATATAGAACCGGCGATTTACATGTACTTATCTTGGCAGCCTTCGACAAAAATGGATCAAACTGCTGCAGTGGCTTTGTTCTGCCCAGCCGGCTAGCTTACTGGTTACCGTATCTGACTCGTGATCCGGAAGGTGCGGGTTCGATACCTGGTTGCGGCGAACTTTCTTTCGGGCGATGTTTCGCTTCTCAGCTCTGATGCATGTGAGAGAAGTAGTCAGTGGCTTTGGAAAAAGAAAAAAATTGTCAGTACTGGTGTGAGAAAGCCAGGAAACATATGAGTGGGTCATATCTGGCCTAAGATCTTAAAATGGCGCAAAAACTCAAATACAATACAAAAGGTTTGCTCTAGCTTGCGATTACGAGCAATAGATTATAAGTTGGGTATTGAGAGACAGGTCAAACATAGAACGCCCCTAAGATTCTCGATAGGTCGATGATTGTTTGATAGCAAATACCCATATTTGGTCATCTTGACACACTTATGAAAGAACTCGAGATCGAATATGCTGCTTAATTGTCTTACATGTTTGATGAGATCTTCCATAGAGTTGGTCCTGGAATCGGATGAGTGACACCATCTCCAAGGAAGCGCTTAACTCTTTACCAAACGACAAATTTATAGACTGGTCCAAATTGAAATCACTTGCAGATGACAAAATAAAAGTGATGGAAAATTTAAAATTTGTTTTATGAAGAGAGGAAAACATTGTGGGAAAAGGAGAAAATGCTGGTTACCAGCATTTTCTCCTTTTTCCACAATGTTTTCTAAAGGCTTCTCTCTCAGGGTCGTCAAAAGTGGGGATTGTGTGGTAATTGGTTAAACAAAAAAAAAATATCAACACTTTTGTTCCGATGCGCTACACGCATCCTCGGATACCCCGGGGCCTCCCTATTTGCTACGCTACATCGATGTAGCGTAGCAAATAGGGAGACCCCGGGGTATCCGAGGATGCGCTACACGTGTGCTACGTTTACTCTCACTGTAACTACGATACTGTTGTGTTCAAGAATTTTTTTGCTACGCTTTTACAACGCTTTTGTGGCGCTTCGAGTCCATCGCCCTTCCGTTAAAACTATTTTGATTAACTCTTTACCAAACGACAAATTTATAGACTGTTCCAAATTGAAAGCACTTGAATACGACAAAATAAACGTAACCCATATACTGAAATCTGTTTCCAGCAGGGTAGAAACATTGTGGGAAAAGGAGAAAATGCTGGTTGTCGTCTGCAATGGATTTCAATTTGGACAAGTCCAAAATTTTGTCGTTTAGTGAAGAGTTAAATCATACTATCACATGTATAAAAAGAATCGATCCAAACTAACAACAAATTTTCAGTAACGTTTTTTCCATCCACAAGAAACGTTTTTACAATGCTTTACGGTAAATGGTTCACATAAAAAGCATCCTTTAGAGAGAGAGCACTGCATACAGATTAGAGGAAGAGTTCTGGTTCAGGTTTGGTCTTCAAAATGTTAACCTTTCTTAACCCTTTCCTCCATATATACTCATTTTAACACAATGAAGAAAAAGGCTTTAGGAAAACATTGTGAGAAAAGATGAAATTGCTCAAATTGAGCAATTTCACCTTTTCTCACAAGGTTTTCTATGCAGTCTGTATCTTACAACCCACTAGTAGCAACATTTCAGTGGTCGTTTGCAGCTTCTTTGAATTTGGGATGGTCTCAAAATGGTGTACTGGGTAATGGGTTAAAGCAAACCTTTGACATTTCAATCTGATCTTTGTATACACTGCTCGCTTCTCTGTTAAGAACTGGAAAACAAACACTACAAATTACAGGAATATAATCCTCCAATCTCTAGTTTTAACCCTTAACCATAAGACAAAATTTTCCACCAGTCCGAATTGTAAGCATTGCAGGCGACAAATTAAAAGGTGATGCAAATGACGGAGTTTGTCTTTGTCATGATAGAAAACACTGGTTCCCAGCATTTTTTCCACGATGTTTTCTAGAACAGGAAACCTTTCCCAATCGACAAATTTTTGGACTATACCAAATTGAAAGACAATTTGCAGACAACAATACAACTCTTGCTGAAAAGATGATTACCAGCATTTTCTCCTTTTCCCACAATGTTTTCAAAAGGCTACTATTCCAGACCCATAAAAACCAGGGATTGTTTGGGAAAGGGTTAATGACAAATCACATCTTTTCAGTAGCATTGAACATGCTGATTGCAAATATTTTCTAATTGGACATGTCTAATATTTCACTTGGTTTTTGAAATGTTGGCTTTTGACCTATTTTTGTTTTTGTTCTGATAACAAACGAAAAACAAACATTTGTGATTGGTCGAAAATGTAGACATTTTTATTCTAAGGTCCTCTGCTGCCAACTTCACGCCGTCTATCTTTATCAGAGATATTTATTGATCTTTTACTTCCTTTATTGTATATCACGTGATCCACCATAGTCTTAAAGAGTTATCTATCTTGTTTTGTTCTTCTTCAATGTCTGTATTCTCATCACTGCTGTCATCAAAGCTTGGAAAATGTCGCTGACCTGATGATGTTGCTACTACTGGTAAATGTGGATTTAGACTGAAAGACAGAAAATTTTATTGTTGTTGGTTGTAATGGGGTTTAACGCCACTTACACAGCTAAGGTCATATCATGGCGGTCAGTGACGCACATGTGTTTCCTGGCTTTCTCATACCAGTACTGACACAACTTTTTTTCCAAAGCCACCGACTACTTTTCTCACATGCTTCAGCAGAGGTGAGAGGCGAAAATACTCCGGAAAGAAAGTTGGCCTCAACCGGGTATCAAACAACCACCAGGTCATGAGTCTGACATGCTCACCACTAAGCCAACCTGGCGGGCAGAAAATTTATATAGATAAAAATGTTTATCAATATATAAGAATTACAGATCCAAATTACTACCGCATCAATCAAATGTGTGAACCATGATATCGCTCAGACTCTGTATCAGTTAATTAGCTACAACTGCTGATCAATCTTGAATTGCCCCCCTCCCCCTTTTTGGTAAATATCAAGAAAACCAACCAACACCCACACGATTTTGCAGATAAAAAAAATCTATTTTATTTTCCCTAGGATAAAGCAGATGGGGGAAGGGGGATATCTAAATCTAATTTGAAACAAAACCTATCTTGAAATATTTCACAACAGAACATTCACTGAATTGCTTTTTTCACATAATGATATCGTCTTCTCTTGAAATATGTATTCCGCATTGGGACTTAGACAGATTAATCTACTTAATCATCAGACAATGTGGGAAAGAAAGTGATTGACAGATTCATTCTTTGTTTGATATTTAGCACCGTTTTCAACATTTTTTCAGCTATATCTCTGGCCAGTGTGCCTATCCATGCCTTCCTGGAGTTTCCTTTACCACTTCTCAGCACTATATACTTACAAAGCCAGCAGCTGCTTTCTCACATTTTTTTTCATAAAAGGCAGAAAACATTGTGGGAAAAGGACAAAATGCTAGTTAAGTACCACTTTCTTCTATTCCTACAATGTTTTCCAAAGCTTGTACCCCATGGCTATTATATTCAGGATTGTGTGGTATAAGTGAGATAGTAGTCTTTTTCAATTTACCCTTTATCAAGCATTTCTGTGTTTGAACAACCCTGAAAAACAAGAATTCTTAAAACAATGTAGAAACAACAGGAAAAGATGGTAAAGAGCATCTCTCCTTAATCTACAATACATTCTATACTATCAGAGACATTACCAGTTTTTTTTTTTGCACTTCTATACACAATTCCATCAACAAACCTCACCTTATTCCATTCACAGTGTCTGAATGACCTTGGAATGACATGACAGGTTGTAAAATAGGTTCCTGACAATTTTCAATCTGGACTGGGGCTTGCATAGTGTCCCACACTCTGACCTGACCGTCATGACAACCTGACACTAGGTATCTTCCATCTCTGTACAGAAAGCGTAAAATTAAGTTCAACTTCCATAATCAAAATCAAGTTTTGACACTAAAATATATTAACCAGTTCAGCTGTAACACATATAAACTCTTTTCCTCACAATCCTGACTTTTAATGACCCTGAGTAAGAGGCCTTTAGAAAACATTGTAGGAAAAGGAGAAATGCTGGTAACCAGCATTTCCTCCTTTTCCTATAATGCTTTCTTTCCTGCCCAAAACAAGTTTTAATTTTTCAGCCATGTTTATTTTGTTGTCTGTATATCCTTTTAATTTGGGCTAGGCTGTAATTTTATTGTTTGGTAAAGAGTTAAGTCTGTTCTAGGAAAGTACATGGGAAGACAGAGAAACAAAACAGGTTAGCAAAACCAGGTTTAATACATCTACGTGAAAGTACATGGGAAGACAGAGATACAAAACAGGTTAGCAAAACCAGGTTTAATACATCTACGTGATACATTCTATAAAAGCAAGACATCACATAATTGTGGATCTATAAAACCCATGTTATCCAGACCCTCTCAAAAAAAGACTCTGGAGAACCTTTAACCCTTTGCAAGACAATATCGACTTTTAATGACCCAAAGGGAGTAGGCTTTTGAAAACATTGTGGGAAAAGGAGAAAATGCTGGTAACCAGCATTTTCTCCTTTTCCCACAATATTATTTACCGTTTCAATGGTGATTTCCTCATTTGAGTCACATTTAAATTGTCATCAGTATATGTTTTTAATTTGGACAAGTCCAGATTTTTCTTGTGTGGTAAAGTGTTAAGGAAAGGTGAAAATGTTGGTAATCACTCAAAGCAGACTTGCATAATTTTGGCCAAGATTAATTATTCATCCTCGTATGCTTTCAGTATTTTAGGAAAGAATAGCAAACATTTTAAAGCACATTGCACTTTCATTCATACTTGATGGATTGCATGTTAATATGTTATTGATACTTAATGATCAAGTTCAATGGACATGTACTTGCAAAGTTTACAAAAAGATCTGTAAAAATAATAAATCTCAGGGAGACCTTATCAGTTTTCATCCTTTTCGACAAATTTCGAGCTTTAACAACCAAAAAAGTAAAAGCCTTTCAAAAACACAGTGGGCAAAAAAAAAAACTGCTGATAACCAGCATTTTCTGTGTTTCTCCAAAGGTTTTCTAACCTTTCAGAGACAAATCTAATCATTTAACCCATTACCACACAATCCCTACTTTTGACGACCCTGAGAAAGGAGCCTTTAGAAAACATTGTGGGAAAAGGAGAAAATGCTGGTAACAATGTTTTCTACCCTTCACAGAACAAATTTCAAAATTTCAGTCACTTTTATTTTGTCGTCTGCAAATGCTTTCGATTTGGACAAACCTAAAATTTTGTTGTTTGGTAATGAGTTAAGCCACACTGAAAGTGTTGTCTGCATCTGTTACAGTTTATGTCCAAAATATTGTCAGAGAGAGACATAATATGGAAAACAAAGAAAAGTGTTTCTTTGCAGATTCAGGAATATTCTTAAAAACTTTCACCCATGTACATAGTCAAATGGGCTTGGCAATCTTGGAGAATTATATGTACAACACACCTTGGTTAAATGTCATACTCACTGTGTAATATCAAAGTATATTCGCTGATTTGTAGAAACTTTTCTCTCCAGCGTGTACAAGATTTGTCCAGGGTTTCTCAAATCCCAGCAGAGTATTTCATTATCCTATAAAATGACAAGTGATAATAACAAAACTTTAAACTCTTTACCAAACAACAAAATTTTAGACTTGTCTAAATTCAAAGCATTTGTAAATGATTAAATAAAATGTACTCAAAAATTAAATTTAGTCCAATGATGAGGAAAAAAAAATTGTGCCAAAAGGAGAAATGATTATTTCTGGTATTTTCTCCTTTCTCTTGGAACTCAAACAATTCTAGTTGTCAAGGGTAGACTGTAAAACATTCTGGGAAAAGAGAGAAATGTGTTTCCCATAATGTTTTCAAAAACATTTTTTCTCAAGTTTATCTTAACCTTTTAACTTTTAAACACCTTCCCCAACAGTACTTGCCTTGCAGCCAGAGTAGATCACGACCAGACCACGCCTAACATGAAGTCTGATCTTTAATCTACACCATCCACTTTTCCGGAGACTTTCAGGAGGACAGCGACCTAAAGGTGTGGATCTTCTTCCAGATTGAAAATATCCATAGGGTTTACTCAGCCCTCTAGGCTTACCATGGGATAACTTGATACAGGGATAAATAAGCCTTACCTTTCTGCCACCACTATAGAGTTTACTGCCATTTGGTGAAAACATAATGTGAGTTACTCCCCCTTGTTGACCATCAAACATACAGATCATCTCCCCTTCTGGTTCCGAGTATAACGCAACTGAAATGTACAAGATTGTGTCAATAACTCTTTACAATTCTGTGGTATCAGAACTTGGTATACATGTACTTTGTCAATTACAAAATCATCTAATTTGTTAAGTTTTTAATAATTTGCTTTTACAATAATGTTTTCATGAAGTCCTCAACTAGAGATAACTATCTAACTATACAATAAGAAGGTCAGATTGATTGATTCCATGGTGTTTAACCCATTACCACACAATCCCTATTTTTGACGACCCTGAGAAAAAAGCTTTAGAAAACATTGTGGGAAAAGGAGAAAATGCTATTACCAGCATTTTCTCCCTTTTCCAAAATGTTTTCTACCCTTCACAAAACAAATTTCAAATTTTCAGTCACTTTTATTTGTCGTCTGCAAATGCTTTTGATTTAGACGAGTCTAAAATATTGTCCTTTTGGTAATGAGATGCCATTTTCAACAATATTTTATTTATATCAAGGTGGGCTTCCATCTACATACATCTATTCTTTTCTTGACAAGTATTTAGTATAACAGTCTTCTCAAGTCACTGAGTGCTTTCCCACATAACCAATATTGAAAAAATGATTTGTGGTGAGACAGAAATGAATCAATTCACAATTACTAATATCAAGCCCCACTAAAAAATTGGCCTAGCTGAAGTAATCTAAAACACTTACTACTTCTAGAGTATGACCCTGCAGCATAAAGACCTATCTCTGTAGGGCTGTGTGCTATACATGATATTATTCCACTCTGACCCTCTTTAGCTAAAATGTAAGTAAACGTCAAATATCAAGGCTTGTTTAATGAATTCTCAAGACTTACCATTTAACTGTTAGAGATGGTTTATTTATCCAATTTTTTCATGATTAGAAAATGTTAGATCCTAGAAAAAAAATGTAGACTGTAGATTGCCAAAGGAATCATTCATCTCCTTCAAAAGAGTGTTGTGCAGAGTATTAGTCTAACACTTTACTAAACATTAACACTCTCTAATCATCCTGAAAAAGCAGGCTCTTGAAAACATTTCAGGAAAAGGAGAACCAGCATTTTCTCTTTTTTCTATGGTATTTTCTACCCATTTAAATATAAATCTCATCATTTTAGCAACATTTACATTATTGTAGGCAAAATCTTTCATTTTGAAATTTTGTTGAAAAAAAAAAAAAAAAAACCAGAATAGGTGGACTTGTACAACAAAGGGGAACATAATCACTTGCTCTATATTAATTTCTTTTCTTGCTCCTCAATTCTTAACTCTCTTCATTTCTTAACTGAAAAACAAAGACTTTAGCAAATGGAAAAGATAAAGATAAGACCTCATGAAACATAGAGTCTGATCTTGGATCCATAACATTTGCCTGCTAGGTCAATCCACTAGATTAAAATTGCTCTGACTTTCAGGGAATTTATAATCATATCGCTGTGAAGGACTTGAAACTTTAATTACTTTTCCTCTCTTCAGGCTAAAACTTAAAAGGAGTATGCCATGAATTAATAGATTCCAGTCATGCTCTGATAAAAGGGAGTCAAATACACCTGCAAAAACTATCAAACCAAGTCAGTCTGGCCAGTCATCCATATTGTGTGGCATCTTGCTTGGTATAAGGCATTAAAAAGATACATTAAACCTACTTTTCCCAAAGCACTGCTCATTATAACTTCAACTTTTTGCAAGGAAAAATTCAATCAGTCTGGAAAAAGGAAGAATCCTTTGTAATAAGTCCAGAAAAAAAATGTACTTATTTAGACAAGCAATAATTAAAAAGACAAACCATAAGTAGGTCTGCTGACGCAATCTCTCCCTGGTCTAGTAACATCAAACACCCGAACCGTTTTATTAAACCCACAGTACAGTTTTTCTCCAGACAAGTCAAAAGACACGCAATAGGCAGCAATAAGCTGGTCCTGTAAAGAAATAGGAAAAGACACATTATTGCCAAAATATCTTTTTTTTCTTTAACCCTTTACCAAACAATCCCTAGTTTTTACAATCCAGAGGAAAATGGCTTCTAAAAACAATGTAGGAAAAGGAGAAAATGCTAGTGACCAGCATTTTCCCACATTGTTTTCCACTCTTCTAAAAGTCAACTTTCAATTTTTTGAGTCACTTTTATTTTGTAGTCTGCAAATGCTTTCAATTTGGACAAGTCTAAAATTTTCTTGTTTGGTAAAGAGTTAAAATTCTGTTTTCAGAGAAGCATGTCATTTAACTCTTTACAACACAACAAAATTGTTAAATAGACCAAATTGACAGCCTTTGCAGATGACAAATATTGCTTAATTGATGATTATGTCTTTGATATGGTAGAAAACAAAGTGGGAAAAGGAGAAAATGCTAGTAAACAGCATTTTCTTCTTTTCCCATAATGTTTTCAAAAGCCTTCTTCCTCAGGGTTGTAAAAATTTGGAATTGTATAATAAAGGTTCAACTTCGTACAGGATGTACATAGCTAGTTACTCATGGGCTATGAGAAAGAATTATGCCATAGAAAAACAGTTTACCACGACTGATGATAGTCTCTCTCACTATTTACCCTTTACCACACGACCCCAAGTCTTAACAACCCTGATGAGAAAGGTTTTTGAAAAAATTGTGGGGAAAGGTAAAAGTGATGGTATCCTTTTTCCTAAGGTTTTCTAAACCTTTTTTCTTGAGGGGCATTAAAACCCTGGGATTTTTAGTCATTAAGTCCCAAAGCCAAATCATTGCAACTTGAAGGCTGTTTTTACTGTCTGCAATCTCTGGGTTTAACTTTCAGATTACAAAAGTAATGACTCATTAACTTTTTACCACACAATCCCTACTTTTAACAACCCCGAGAAAGAAACCTGTTGAAAACACTGTGGGAAAAGGAGAAAATGCTGGTAACCAGCATTTTCTCCTTTTCCCACAGTGTTTTCTACCCTTCCCAGACCAAATTTTAATTTTTCAGTTACCTTTATTTCGTCATCTGCAAATGCTTTCAATTTAGACTGGTCTAAAATTTTCTCGTGAGGTAAAGAGTTAATACTAGCCTTTGCAGATAACCAATTAACCCATTCTCAAACCATAAAATCTTGCAAACCCACCCCCCCCAATCAAATTGAAAGCATGTGCAGATGACAACTAAAATATGGCTCAAATGAACTTTGTCTTTGATATGGTAAAGAGCATTGTGGGAAAAGGAGAAGTTGGTTGTTACCTACAATATTGAAATTTTTTAAAAGCCTTCTTTCTTTCGGGTTGTTAAAACTCTGGACTGAGTGATAAAGGGATAAATTCGACTTAAACTATGAAATTTACCTTTGAACAAGTAGAAGATACAAAGCAAATGGTGTTAATTCTCGTCTCTTTCGAAATCTTTCTTTTCTCAAATTACCATCAAATAAAAAATAATCATCATTATCAAGAGCATGGCATGCTGATGCTAAAGCTTATCTGCAGGTACTTTTAGAAACAAAGTAATTTTCAGTGAAAATTCTAAAATGTGGTATAAATGTGTTAAAAAATATTCTGATTGCTACATGCTGTGCTGGTTTTGGTTTCTGTTTTGCTAGTTAGCAACTAGTCCAAGTTTGAAGTAAGGATCTTTAGAAATGAGAGAGATACTAAACTGTCCATGTGTTTGCAGATGACCACATCAAGGCTATGACAAAACTGCAACTTTTTCTACCAAAACTGCCGCACAAAAATGCAGGTAAGTTTACAGCACATGTAAAATTGTATCACTTACCACATGATTAAAGGCCCTAAAACTACATCTCAAATCACCAGAAAAAGCATCATACAGATGTACAGGGGTGCCTTTACTTGTGACTGCTAAACTGAAATATAAATAAATATATAAATTGTTTGCTGGTCATGTCACTGAAACAATTATAACTGAACAAAATTACATGTATAATTATGAGTCGGGCTCTGTGACAAAGGGGCTTGATGGATCTGAAAAGTATCGACCAAGGTCAGTCTGTGCAGTTTGGACAGGCTGACCTTGGCCGAAACTTTCTGCTATTATAAAATTTTCTGTTTGTCAAAGGACCAGTCTACCTCATTATAAAGTCTCTTGTTTAACCCTTTACCACACAATCCCTACTTTTGATGACCCCGAGAAAGAAGCCTTTTGAAAACATTATGGTAAAAGGAGAAAATGCTGGTTACCAGCATTTTCTCCTTTTCCCATAATGTTTTCTACTCTTCACAAAACAAATTTTCTCGTCTGCAAATGCTTTCGATTTGGACAAAGCTAAAATTTTGTTGTTTGGTAATGAGTTAAAAAAGTGGTCCCATAGATCCATAATTACGCGATGGCTTGGTGTCTTAAGATCACATAGCACAGAGATGCATTAAGCCCCCTTTTTCCAGAGCATGGTTCAACTATTATTTGTCACATTTGGTTATCCAAATCAAACTGTAATGATTATTTTAATTCACTCACTGTGATATAAGTGGCTAAAATAAGTCCATACCTTGTGCAGGTGCCATAAATAACCTTAACCCATTACCACACAATCCCTACTTTTGACACCCTTGAGAAAGAAGTCTTTTGAAAACGCTGTGGGAAAAGGAGTAAAAGCTGGTAACCAGCATTTTCTCCTTTTCCCCCAGTGTTTTCTATCCCTCCCTGAACAAATTTCAATTTTTCAGTCACCTTTATTTTATCGTCTGCAAATACTTTCAATTTGGACAAGCCTAAAATTCTGTCGTTTGGTAATGAGTTAACTCTTTACCACACAATCCCGAGTTTTAACGACCCTTAAAGAGAAGCCTTTTGAAAACATTGTGGGAAACAGAGAAAATGCTGGTAACCAGCATTTTCTCCTTTCCCACTATGTTTTCTTCCCTTTCCAAGTGAAATTTCATTTTTTGATTCACGAATATTTTGTCGTCTGCAAATACTTTCAATTTGGACAAGCCTAAAATTTTGTCGTGTGGTAATGAGTTGACACAGAGCCCGACTCATATAGGTGATGAAGTAAGTACCTTGCAGACAATATCATTCTGAGAACAGCTTGAGGAAAAAAGTGCTTGCTAAGTATTGGATATTGTTACATTTACTATGTTTTAGTCGATCATAGCATAATTATTTACAGGCCTCCTAGCAGGCCAAAACAAAAATAAAGGTTTTTATAAAGGCTCCAATGTATGAAAATAAAGGCCTTTTAGTGTAAAATCTGAAAAAATACAGAGTAAATAAAGGCTATTTTTGTCAAAGTTCTCATTTCTTTATTTAACCCACAGTCATACCAAAGTCATTTTTTGATGTTATATACTGTTTGAATTATGCAATATAATACATACCTTATTTAATGTGTATACCTATTTTCTCTGCATATTTATATCATACATAGCTCCTGTTTTACAGTGTAGGATCTACATCACCTTTGTTCAGAATGCATTGTTTAACTACACATAAAAGAAGGGAAAATGCAGAACAAAATCCATTACTTGCTTTAAGCTAGCACGGCAACCAGTCAGAGCAAATATAAAGGTTTTGAGTGAGAATTACAGGCTATTTTGGCGTTTTAAAGGTTTTCTGGGGAAATGTAAAGGTTTTAAAGGTTTGCTCTGAAATTAAAGGTGTTTAAAGGTTTTAAAGGTTTCACTAGGAGGCCTGTATTTGCTTATACTTTCAATTTGGACAACTCTAAAATTTTGTCATCTGAAAAGAGTAACATCATACAAAGCAGAGTCCGGATCACATGACATCATCTTGCTGTACCAACAATAATCATAAATTATATCTGTCTCTTTCATCTTCAGAACAGGAATCTACAAAAAGATAGGATAGAAAACTAAAAAAATCTCAAACGATCAATGAAATAAATGTCTCAAAGCAACAAGCAAGGGGACCAAGTTGGTCCAAATCTTCTCATCTGGGGTCAATGTACTGCTGCCACTATTTATTCTGAATGAAGTCCAGTTACATGTAGGTTAAGTGTTAAAGGCCCAGTATCAGCTTAACTCTTTACCAAACGACAAACTGATAGACCAGTCCATTTTGAAAGCATTTGCAGGTGACAAAGAATGTAAATTTGTCTTGGGAATAGTAGAAAACATTGTGGGAAAAGAAAAAATGCTGGTTACCAGCATTTTCTTCTTTTTCCACAATGTTTTCAAAAGCTTTCTTCTTCAGGGTTGTTAAAATTTGGGATGGTGTTGTAAAGGGTTAAAGTAAAAAGATCAGGAGTCAAAATGCCAAATTTCAATGCCAACATTGCTGGAATGAAAAGGACTTATAAACCTAGCACTCAAGTCACCAATTTCAATCCTTGTTTTAAAATCCAGACAAGACTGCACTTAACACATTGGATAACAAGACTTTTAATCAACTTTACCTAATGTCACCTTGTTACAGTTTCAAACTGAACCATAATACCATACAGAAAATATGTATTGTCGTAACATTTTATAATAATGAATAAATTAGCCAAAAACTAGTTGGCTTCTTTTCAATAAAATGCGTAGAATTCACAAAAATTATTTTAGATTGTATATACACACATATGCTATCTGCTTTACCAAAAGGTATGACCTGGTGTATAGTTGGGCAAATATTCACTCAATTCATTGTTTTTGGTTTAGAACGTTTGTTGTCAGACTGGATACTTCCTTGCCTAAGCTGTATACACAAATTTTGTATGTACCCACTCCCAGTATAGTGAAAGACAGCTTTTGTCACAAAGTTTCTAACACACAGTTAACTCTTTACCAAATGACAAAGTTTTAAACTGGTCCAAGTTGAGAGCACTAGCAGACGACAAAATAATTGTAACTCTAACTTTGAAATTTGGGTCCAGCAGGGTAGACAAGAATGAGATAAAAGGAGAAAATGCTGATTACCAGCATTTTCTCCTTTTCCAACAATGTTTTCAAAAGGCCTCTATATCTGGGTCATAAAAACCAGGGATTGTTTGGGTAAAGGGTTAACAGCAAAAGGAATAAGGGTCATATAATAATGAAGTAATGGATAGCTCTTTACTAAATGGCAAAATTTTGGAATCTCCCTCACCATTTTACCATTACAAATGTGATTCAAATGGTAGTAAGGGTCTTTCTGAAAGGTTTCCAGCATTTTCTTCTTTTTTTCCAACTTTTTGTTTTCAAGTTTTTCTTGCCAAGTTTGTTTCAATTTGAGCAATTTGAGACGTGTGGTGATGGACTAAAGGAATTCATCATAACCAAACAAGAACCTACCAATTCGTCTATGTCTATGTTCTCCTGTCCTATACAGTAAACCTGTTCTGGGGTGTTAAAAATGCGAATACAATTGTCATTTGAATTGGTCATCAGACATGTTCCATCTGGAGCCCTGTAGGAAAACAAGTACCTCAATGAACACAAAATTACAGTTCCTTAGCGGAAAGAACAGATGAACCCTTTACAACACAATGACCACCCCATGAAAGAGAAAGCTTTTGAAAACATTGCGGGAAAAGGAGAAAATCCTGAATACAAGCATTTTTTTCTTTTTTGGAAAATGTTTTCTACCCTATCAAAGAAAAATCATTTGATATGAGCCAAATTGAAACTGTCATCTCGATAGGTGAGTGCAACACAGGCACTTAGAATAGTGTTGCACTATGCAATCAATCTGCAAATTCTTTCAATTTGGACTGATCTAAAATTTTGTTATGTGGTAAGGGGATAAGATCAGGCTTTCCTAAAATGGGGAACAGAGAGAGTGAGAACTCTCAAAATATTTCTTCTTCCTTGGAAACTTTGAATCAAAACATATGATACTAGTATGCTGACTTAGGCTGGTCAGTCACATTGCAATCCCCTAAAACCTGACTGGATCTTGTCTTTTAAATGCTATTTTCAAAAACATCTGTGATATATGACAAAAACCTATCCATACATTCATGAAAGTTTTTAACCAATAACAATATTTCTTTCCTCACCATTTACCACTTTCCACCTTAAACAAAGTCAACACATTCCCTAATGTTACTAGTGTGTAAAGATAGTTTAAAGCATCTCAGTGACACATTATGCCAAACCATTCATCACATACTTTAGGACCCATCAAATGTAATTTGTCCAACAAGAACTGAACTATGGGGCAGAATGGTCCTTGGACATACAGAAAATTGACCAATAGCAAAAGATTTTGATCTAGGTCAGTCTGCGCAGAGTCTGCAAGCTGACTTGAGTAGATACTTTGAGTAGGTAAATAAAGCCCGCTTTTCACAGGGTAAAGCTTACAGGTATAGTACATCTGAGCCATGCTTTGTGAAAAGGGGGCTTAATGCATCTGTGGAAAGTATAGATCCAGGCCAGCCTTTGCAGTCTGGGTCAAAACTTTTCGCTACTGGTGATTTTTCTGTATGTCCTAGGATCATTCTAGTTCAGGGTTTAGTCAGCTGTTTGAGAAAATGGATATAATGGCTCCCAAATCATGCAATAACTGGCATTGTGTAATCAGGGTTCATTCTAGAAATCAAACCTATGGGGCCAACTTGCTTCCACGTCAGAAAAAAGTAGGGCAATTAGAGAAATTCATGGGGTACAGGGAAAACTCGAGCAATCAATAAATTATGATTTTATCAGTGGAACCAAAAGCCAACTTTTCTTCCATTTCCTCCCTTAGAACCTGTCCCCTTTAACGGCCTCGTGCATTTGAGAAATTATGTAAGCTTCAGTTTGCATATCTATCTTTTACGCTTGGAGCATAAGATACTGTATTTTATATTTAATTGGGGTAGAAAACTTTATGGGAAAGGGAGAAAATGCTGGTCACCAGCACTTTCTCCTTTTCCCACAATGCTTTCAAAAGGCTTTTATTTCAATGTCGTTAAAAGTCAGGATTATGTGGTATATGCAGAGTTTTCATTTTGAAATGAAATAACACATCGATTGACAAAAACAACAGGCAGGGGGTCAAGAAAACGATTCTGAGCTTTAATAAACCTATTTTGTGAGGTCTCCTTGATGGTAAATCTGTTTTTTTTTCTCTATCATTATGTCATGAGTTTGCTCTTAAAACATTATTTGGATCTGACTTGTACATATACAGTATGTAAGTGAGGTCCAAATACTGTTTTGAGAAAAATACACGTTTAAAATATGAAAACAAATGTTAACATGTCTTACTTCACAGCCAATTAAGAGTAAGACATACACATACCTATTTGATTTTTCTCAAAGAGCAAAGGAGATAGGACATTTCATTTTTATTATTTAAATTTACTTTCTAAATCTTAAATTTAACCCAATTCACCTTAAAACATTTAACAAATTAAATAATCTTTCATATATCTCAGATCAATATATTCGCTTTTATGGTAAATATCCGAAGACAAAAATAATATGAAACAAAGTATATTGTTGATGTATCGTCGAGTGCCCTAACTGCGCCATTGCCCTAACTCCGCCACCTTTCTTATTTTCATCAAAATCTCGCGATGTTTCAGAGTGCGCGAGACTGACAGTGCGAAAAGTATTTATTACATCATAGTAAATACATTCCAATGGTTTTCACCCCAAACTGAGATGTAAGCTGATATTTATTTTGATTTTCATGTCCTCTCACTGTTTTCCTATGTATTTTCGTAATGCAATTTTTTTTCGTCAAAAATCACCTCTAAAGTCACGAAATACAACTGTAAACACGTCTGAGACATTTCATCTGCAAATGTTTACATTTTATGAATGAAAATCATGTGACAAAACAAATTTCGCTAAGGCCGAGCAAATCTTTATAGATAAGTTTTGGTTCCACGGTCCTTAACTGATATTTGCTTCCTCCATTTTAATTAAAGCCCAACTCATGAACGATCAGATGAACAAATAAACAATATTCTCATGTTGCACCTAAGAAAGCTTAACAAGAAATTTTAGAGAAGAACATGACAATTAACACGGCCACTACATATTTAATGTACCTCGCGCCACTCTCAGGTACAGGTTACCAAGAAAAGTGCATCCTCAAACAATAACCACTGGTAAATCACCTTCATTGACGCTACTAGAACTAGTGGAACACATGAAAGCAATGACAAACCCCTAAAGTTATTTATTTTGAAACAACTCAATGTTGAAGTTACATTTGTTAAAAAAAAAATAATAATATTAATACTTTGGCCTAATTTTTCCGAGACTTGTGAGAATTTGTCATGTTACGCCAGGTGGCGGAGTTAGGCACACACAAAATGGCGGTTGTTTGTTTGACATGTAGTTAAGTTTGATCAAGTTTTGTAAGTTTAAAATTATTGTACACATGAATTTTGGTGGAGATTGATGGAAAAAGAACACATTTGGCTTGTGCATTTATTTTTCTTTTCGTATATTTTCTATTGATATTTTTGTTCCAAGATAAATCTTAGAGTGGCGCAGTTTGGGCACTCGAGGATACAATAGTTCGACGACAACTCGCTTCTCGGGATTAAAAGTGCAAAACGGTCTGTAAAAAACTGAGTCACGCACTTTAAACTTTATTGTTAATTTTATGTCAACTTTGCTAACCGGCGTCATCGTCTAATTTGGCGTTTTTAAAACCAAAATCAAATAAACAGCAATTTGCGGACTTCTTTCTCTTTGCTTTGGCGTCCATGATTACCAAATGGAGATTGGAGCAACGTATCGAGGCCTACGATTGGATAATTGTATGCAAGCATCCAATGAATGACCGCGTAACATTCATAAACCAACTATTTCTGAGGTGTGTTCAACATCGCGGGCGCTTCACAGAGCGCCTGGCGAGAATGCACCTCGTTAATTGAACGCAAGCGAGCGCTCGCTTATTTTTCAAAAGTGGCGCCAAAAAAAAATCTCTCTGGGACATAAGACTAGCCATCATGACAGAGTTATCTGTAAAATTCAGTAAACTATTTAATGATAAAAAAGAATAAACAAAGAAAACAGTGGTATGCTGAATCTCTTTGTTCCGATCACAGATCTGTTAATTCTCCATGTTCATAAAAAGAAAAAAAAAATCGAATAAAATATTGAACTTGTCATCAGAACATCTTTAGTAAACATCTAAAGGGACGTGCATGGTGTAATTTTGTCCAGTCGCCTCATTGTTTAGATTTTCATTAGACTCTCTCGTTTGGATAGCACTTCTGCTATTGGATGCCATCTTGGAAATACAAGCGAAACTCCTATCAAGTGTGCACGCGGGCGCTATCGAGCGCCTCAGCGGGCGCCCGCGTTCAGAACGAAAGCGCTCGAGAGCGCCCGATGCGCTCGCTCTGTTGAACGCACCTCTGGTTTCGCGGTAAAATTGAACCGGTGTCGCAGCGGTATGACTAGATACCGAAAATAGCCTATTTTCGCGAAAATAGCTTTTCCTGTACGAAAATAGCTTCCATCAATTGCTGTCTGGATGTATGTTTGAAAATATTGCTTTTATTTGTTATTTTTATATACTATCTTTCATAATAGATATTGCTGACGTGTTGAAAAAGGTGTGAATTGAAATTAATTGATCTTCATAGAGGTTTAGACAATTGGACTTTATGCATATGCACAGCCCATTTTCGCAAACATAACCTTCCCTCTACGAAAATAGAATAAAATGATGCATGAATATTGTGTTGAATACATCGTTTTTATTTTTCTTTTTATACATTATCTTTCATTACATATCAGAAACCTATCAAATAAAAGACCGAAAACGATTATCGCAAGTGTGACATTGTTAACACATCATTAACAGAGGTGTTTTAATCCAATCAAACTATTATCGTACGTTCGTCTTACAGAACTATTTTCGTGGTAACTCCCTTTAAACAGAAGCTATTTTCGTTAGGTTCCTATTTTTGTATCGAAAGGGAAGAGTTATTTTCGTACATTAAATGATATATAAATATATGGTTGAATACATTGCTTGTATTTCTCTTTTTCTTATACATTATCTTTCATTACATACCAGAAACGTATAAATTTAAAAAGCGTGAATTGTAGAATCATAGGTCTCAAAATTTTGAGCTGTTATATGACCGGAACATACATGCATGAATAGATATGTATCATTTTTTTTTTTGTAATACCTTCAAAAACAATTGATTAACATGTCTTTCTTCCTAATTTTTATACAATATATTTTCATCCTAAGTTCTTTGTATTTATTCAAATAGAAGCCCGAAAACGATTATCGCAAGTGTGATAGCTATTGATGGAAGCTATTTTCGTACAGGGAAAGCTATTTTCGCGAAAATAGGCTATTTTCGGTATCTAGTCATACCCATGTCGCAGTACAGTTACCAATGCGTGAAATATTTTCCGTAGAAACAGAGCGATCGATTTTTCAAAGATCCAGCAAAAACAACCGATTAAAAGCCGATTTCAACCGATGTTTTTGATCGGCAATCGGCTTTAAATGAAAACCCTGTATATGGATACATTTTTCCTCATCAAGTTAACACCTAACGAAAATTGTGTGCAAGCTCGGCCCCGAGTAAAAGATTTCAAATGCGCCAATGACGAAATATAGGAGCTAATGGCCCAAAAGTACACTGTAGAATAAACTCTGTGTGTCATGGAGATGCATTAACTCTTTACCAAACGACAAAATTTAGGACTGGTCCAAATTGAAAGCACTTGCAGACAACAAAATAAATGTGACTCAAAAACTGAAATTTGTTTCCAGTTGGGTAGAAAACATTATGGGAAAAGGAGAAAATGCTGGTTACCAGCATTTTCTCCTTTTCCCATAATGTTTTTAAAAGGCTGCTTCTACATGTATTTAAGGGTCATAAAAACCAGGGATTGCTTGGTAAAAGGTTGGGCCCTTTTTGCTAGAGCATGGCTCATTTAAATACAAACTGAAGAATCACTGCAGTACCATTTGCAGCCCCGTAGATAGTTGTTGCAGCTTTCTGACAAAAAACAGCCCCAGGCCCCGGTCAGCTGACGAGGTGGACCTTGAAAATTGTACACACTGTGTCTTATCTCACTGAAATAATAAAATAGTATAATTTCATTAAGTCAAATTTGCAATACAGAAATATTCAATCAGCTAAAACAAGACATGCATTTTGGAATTTCAAGCCTTTTTTATTTCAAAAAAATATCCTTCCTTATGGTACTTAAAATTGTAACTCCAAAATCATACTGCACAAAACTACAAAATATGCCTTCAATTAAACTTAACCCATTACCACACAATCCCTACTTCTGACGGCTCTGAGACAGAAGCCTTTAGAAAACATTGTGGGATAAGGAGAAAATGCTGGTAACCAGGATAAGGAGAAAATGCTGGTAACCAGCATTTTCTTCTTTTCCCACAATGTTTTCTACCCTTCGTAAAACAAATTTCAAATTTTCAAATTTTCAGTCACTTTTATTTTGTCGTCTGCAAATGTTTTCGATTTGGACAAACCTAAAATTTTGTCGTTTGGTAATGAGTTAAATAGCAAACAATTAGAATCACATTATGTACAGAAAAATACCCTATGTTTAAGCCTTTACCACACAATCAAGAGTTCGAACGACCTGAAAATGTTTTTTTTACACATAATGGGAATATGAGAAAATGCTGTTTCCTACCTTTTATAAGATAAATCAATTCTGTTCTGTCACGTAGTTATGATTTTTTTCCTGCAAATGTCTTCACATTGGTTAAAGGTGGCCCTTCAGATTTCGGGACGAAAACTTTACAAAAATGCAAAAAAATCATCCTTATACTCAAAAAGCCTTTTAATTTGCCTTCATAAAACCCCAGTTGTCAAAAACCATCCGACAACACAAGAAATTAGAGATTTAATACGCCCCAGTTTGACACACATGGGAGACACATTCTATTTTTAGATGATCAATTCTCTCATTTAAATACAGGGATACACAGACGAAGTTTCAAACATAACGTCCAAGAAGACATTATGGAAAATAATTATTACATGTTTGTTATGTAATGGAATTAAAGCGTTATTAGTCACGTGCCAGTCACATGACATTCCCATAATGCTTTATTGATTTTTGGCGCGAAATCGAAAAATACCTTAAGAGGCTACGTAGCCTTTTAAGGAATCACCATAAATTTTTTTTTTCTAATTTTATGAGTCTTAATTATTGATGATTTGTATTATTTTTTCATATAAATTTCAGTGATATTATATATATTTTAATTTGGTGAGATGTAAAAATTCTAAATACCCACCTTTAAGCCTAAAATATCATTTGGGTTGAGTTGGTTGCCCTTTCAATAGGTAACAACTAGACAAAGTTTGATGTCAATACATGTATCTTGAATCATGACAGAGATGTGAGAAAATCTCAAAATTTTAGTACTACGACCACAGTAAAGCTAAAAATTTTCCTGATTCAGTGCTTCAAACATAAGATTGCATCATCGTTTGCAATTTTGTGGGGGATACCCAAACATCCGTCTGGTACAACAATGAATCTTTAGGGAAAAAAAAAGGCTTGCCCTTGTGTCACCAGTATAAATCTGTCCTTCAGCAGACAGTAAAACTTTTCTGATAAAACAAGTTTTAGACTGAAAGCATTGGCTGACGACAAATCTGAAAATGGTGCAAATCATCAGAAAATATTTGACAGAGTGGAAAACATTGTTGCAAAAGTAGAAAATGCCGGTCAGCAACATTTCTCCTTTTCAAACAATGTCTTCAAAAGGCCTCTACTCTAGGTTCTTTAACCCTTTACCTCACAATGACGCCTTTTCACATCAGTTAGGAAGAGGCCTTTTGAAAAAAATGTTGAAAAAAAAAAAAAAGAGAAAATGATGATAGCCAGCATTTTCTTCTTTTCCCAAAAAGTTTTCTAACCTATCAAAGTAAAAAAAAAAGTATCATTTTAGCCACTATGAAATTGTCCTCTGTAAATGCTCTCAATTTCGATAGGTCTAAGATTTTGCTATATGGTAAAGGGTTAAAGCTCTGGATTGCTTTTGTAAAGTGATAATAAACATGAAGCACTCTTACAGTTCATCCATAGGAACATTGGTGCTGCCTTCCTGTGTAGGTAATGTGATGTCTTTCTGAATGAGTTGAGTTGCAGTATATAAAATATCTTCATTAACTTTCTCTTCTAACCCTTTTTGGGCATCTGTAACACTGAAAGGCAAAGGAATTTGATCAGCCAAGGAAAACAATAACAGTCAGTTAGAAACCTTCAAAATCCTAGCTGTTTGTTTAATTCATTTCCAAACAACATTATTTTAGACTGGTCCAAATTGAAAGCATTTGCAGACAACAAAATCAGTGACTGAAAATTTGAAATTTGTTTTGTGAAGGATAGAAAATACTGTGGAAAAAGGAGAAAATGCTGGTTACCAGTATTTTCTCTTTTTCCCACAATGTTTTCTATAGGCTTCTTTGTCAGGGGCATCAAAAGTAGGGATTGTGTGGTAATGGGTTAAAATAAAAAAAAAGGTCTGAGCTTAATTTTTTTTACCAAATATCAAATTTTTTAACGTCTAAATTGAAAGCACTTGCAGATGACAAAATGAACGTAACTAAAAAATTGCTCACATTATTGGATCTGTCTTTGATATGTTACAAAAACATTGTGGGAAAAGGAGAAAATGCTGGTCACCAAAGTGTTTCTCCTCTTCCCACAATATTTTCAAAGCCTTCTCCTACCAGGTTATTAAAACTGCACGTAGTATGATGAAAGGTAACTCTTTACCAAACATCAAAATTGTAGACGGGTCCAAACTAAAAGCACTTGCAGACAACACAAAAAAAAAATTATTTTAAAAATTGAAAATTGGTTTCCAGGAGGGTAGAAAACATTGTGGTAAAAGGAGAAAATGCTGGTTACCAGCATTTTCTCCTTTTCCCACAATTTTTTCAAAAGGCTTCTATTCCAAAGTTGCAGAAATCAGATATTGTTTGGGAAAGGGTCAAGGTGCTCAAGAGTCAATGCATCTATCATACTTACTTTTTTCCAGCTGTATCAGTGGTTTTTAATCGTTTATGAGGAGGTTCCATTGCATCTTGCAGGCTATCAGCATGTGATTCATGGTGCTTTTCACTCCTGTTTATTTCACCTGCTACACTAGAAGTATCTTTCGGAAAAGTACTGATATTATCTGTTGGCAATTTCTTATCTTGTCTTAAATTATCATGAGCAATAGATGATAAACCTTCTGTCAATTCTTTTCTACAGTTGTTTTCACCTGACATGTCAGTCTGTTGCACATGTAAAATTTCTTTTCTGTCTCTTTTTGGTATATCTTCAAAAGCTTCACCAAAGTCTGACAACTTTTTCTGTTCAATCAACAAATTTGATTCTGAGGTCTGAAACTTTGGAGTTTCTACAACACTTACAGAATTATGAGTTTCTTTCTGTAAGGCTGTGGTTTCATCAAAACTGCGAGTAAAATCTACTTCATTTCCCTTAGCTCCAGCTACATTTTTTGTTGATAATTCTTCTTCAATAATATCTATCACCTCTTGTGTATTCTGTACAATGCTAACTTTGCTCTCACTTCTTTCACTATCTTGCTTCAAAACATCATCAATGTCTTTGAGAATTTCAACTGTTTTGTTCATCTTGGAACTCTTTTTTAATCAGTTATGATCCAGTATAGGACAGCCTGTAAGAAGAAATATGGAATAAAGCACTGTCATACCAAGGTCCAAACCATGAGTTGTTACACAGGAATTTGACATTCTATGACCAAAATAAATGATCGAATATGAAAAAAATCTCCCATATATCATATAAAGACAAGGAATGCAACGTCTCGATTGTCGGCGCTAGCATAAGACAGCCTTTCCCATCTAAAATCACCCAATGTAAGGTAACCAAAAAACTAAATTAGTAGTACAAAGTAGTTCTTGAATCAGAAGAATAAATCAGACATAAAGAAGCTCATCGTTTTTCGACAGAAAATGCAGTTCTGGACGAGTTGTCTCTGGGGCGAATACATTTGTTTCGAACGCCGACCTGCTACTAAATGACAATATGTACCTACTTATCACTACAAACCAAAGGATATATTCGAAGAAGAAAACAATTTAACGTATTTACCCACATAGATCTTTCAACTCCCAAATAGTTCTGGATTAAAATGTGAAATTCATTCCATCATTGCACACAAAATCTTTATCCGAGAAGTTGAGTTTTACCCAGACGCCGGAGTGGACAATCAAAGTGCTGTCAGTACTGTACATAGTCTGTCATACTAAATAACTGCAGCGGTTTGAAATTACAAATCAAAGGGTAGTTGTTTGAACTATGTGTAGGATAGAAACCCTACACCTTATATCTGAGCCACGTAAAAACTCCGTTTTTAACTGTTCTGTATAAATTAGTAGTTTAACAGAATGCGTTTAAAAATATAGCCTACATGTGTTTGCCTGTTGACAGTAATAGGACGTAAGATTGGTCTGTATACGACAATTCTGATCAGTAATTAATCAGTATGGATCAACCACAGGAATTTGCCATTCTATAACCAAAATAAATGATCAAATATGAAAAAAATCTTCCCTATATAGTATATTAAACACAAAGAATGCAACATCTCGATTGCCGGTGTAATGCAGAGAAATGACCCCCTTATAAAATGACCCCAGGGTCATTTTACTACATAGAGGAATAACCCGGGTCATTATTCTACGTAGAGAAATGACCCCAGACCCTAGAAAAAGGACCCCCTCTAGCTGTAGTAGTATGACACCCTCATGAAGAAAAAGGACCCCAGCAGAGAAATGACACCCCCCTCCCTTTTTTTTCCTCACGGCACTGTTGTTGCTGCTGATGCTGATACTACTACTACTATTACTACTACTACCACTACTACCATTACCACACCAACAACAACAACTACTACTCGTATTCTACTACCCTCCTTTTTGCCTTAACATTGTTGTTGCTGCTGATGTTTAGAACTACCACTACTACTACTATTTGTACTACTATAGCTGCTGCTGCTGATGCTACTACTTCTACTATTTCTACAACTACTACTGCTTAGTAAGATGGTTAAGATAAGGAAATGGAATCAAAATATGAAGAATGTGCTCTATCAGTAGGTACACATTCAAGTAAGTGTGTAGAGGTTGATGAAGACTTTGTTAATAGCATGAGCCCAAACATTAAACTTTGTCGTGATAAAGATACAAACGACGTCATGATGTTGTGATGAACTGCCCCGCTTCCGAAACCCCTATCTATCTCCAGAGCTTGTAGAATCAGACAAGATACTAGGCTGAAATGTTGTAAACTTGTGCAAAAGATATAATGTTCAGAGCTATTGTTTATTTCTGCCTTAACTACTATGAATGCTATAACAAAAGTCTAAGTAATTCTGGGACAACCCTCATACTTCTTCTACTATTGCTACTACTGCCACCACTACTATTTCTAGTGCTACTGAAACTACTACTACTACTACCTGCCAGTGTCACTGATTTTTTCTGGATATTTCAAGTATATTTCGACTGATCATAATGAAAAATATCTTAAAATGTGTAAACTTTTAAACTTTTTAGACAAACTCTGTGACGAAATTTCACCAAAATAGGTTGGACAAAAATTTCTCCATTCATCCCCACTGTAAGAAATACGTAGAATTTGCCCATATACCCCATTGTAACAATCCTTGAGATGGGGGGTGTGTTATGGGTAAATTCTGTACCTGATATCAGATCCTAGAGTTTGTTTAAAACACTGATATAACTGAGGTAAGTTTGAACATTAAGGTCCTAAATCCATAGACTATTGATCAATCTTTCCAAAAATGTCAAAATAATTAAAACTTGTGTTACCTCCTTGTAATTCCATTATATTGGAATGTAAGTATCAACTGACCCTGGACTTCCAAGGAAATCAAAATAGGTTTGACATTTACTGCTCATGTTTTGGAAGTCACTTCCAGTAAAGTAAAGTCCCTTTTTTCCACAATAAATCTGTTTCTATGTCATCACTTGGACATTGAAAAGAGAGGTAATGTACTGGATGTGTATTTCATTTATGAGGAGTCATATTTATCACTTAAAAGTTGATCACACAATATGATTTTTCCAAATCAAATTGATCATGCATGCCCAGTCACCTGATTTTAAAATAAGTGTTTGTTTTGTTAACTAGATGTGTTTATATCGAATATAGGGTAAATTACAGAGCGACTGATGCAAACCTTGCACTTAACTTGGTGTCAATGTAAAGTTAAATCATTTATCTATCAATTCCTGTCCATTTTCATAGCTGACGAGCAGATTAAAGACACATTCAGCCAGCTGAAAAATGACCTGTAAGATTTTGAGATTCCAGGTAGTAGGAAAGTAGGGCTGCTCTGAATGCTAGCAGGGACTCAATTGCAAAAATAGCATTGTAGCACGCGTTCAGTGTTCCCACTAGGTTTTTAGCTCCACTGGCCAAAGGCCAGCGGGATTATGTTATGGCCCGGAGTCCATCCTGTGTCCGTCCATGTGTGAGTCTGTCTGTGCATGCATTAACTTTTATTTCAAACATCTTCTCTGAAACTACCCATCCAATTTTGATGAAACTTCACAGAAATGAACCTGACATGGTCCTCTTCAGAATTCCTTGAAATATTTTTTTCCTTCAAAAACTGTGGTTGCCATGGCAACAAAACTGAAAAAAAAAAAAAAATTTCTAAAAATCTTCTTCTCTGAAACCATAAGGCCTAGGGCTACTAAATTTGGCATGTAGCTTTATTTAGTGAACCTCTACCAAGTTCCTTCAAATAATAGCCTCGGGGGTCAAAAGTGTTATATGTGCTTATATAGGGAAAACTTTCAAATTCTTCTGGTACCTAGCCAGTATCTTTATCAAGTGATTGTCTACCAAGAGTGCCCAAATGACAGCCCAGGGGTCAAGTTTTATTTGGGCTTATATAGGGAAACCTTTAAAAATCTTCTCGTACCAAACCATAAGGCCTATGGCTACTCAATTTTGCATCTAGCTTTATCAATTGGTTGTCTACCAAAGGTGCCCAAATTATAGCCCTGGGATTACATTTGGCCCTGCCCCGGGGTTACAAGTTTAACATGGGTTCATATTGGGAAATTTTTAAAAATCTAGTTGTACCTAGCCATAAGGCCTAGGGATACCAAATTTTGCATGTAGCTTTGTCTAGTGGGCCTCTACCAAGAGGGCCCAAATTACAGCCTTTGGGTCAAATTTGTCCCTACACCAGGGGTCACAAGTTTACATGGGTTTTTGTGGTGAAAACTTTCTAATTCATCTTGTTACTAACCATAATAAAGACTAGGGCTACTAAATTTAGCCGTCTCATGGGCTTCATGTTTTACAGGGTCTTTTATTGAGGAAACGTTGAAAATCTTCTTATTTATAACCATACATTCTAGACCTGTATTATTTGGTATGGGGCTTTATCTTGTGGACCTCCACCAGGATTGAAGTAATAGCTTTGCGGTCAAAGTTGGCTTTGCTTGGGGATCACAACTTTCCTGTAGGGTTTTATAGAAAAAATTTTGTATGTCCTCAGCTTTGAAACCAATGGGCAAAATATTGTAATGTTTGGCTTGTAGTGTTTTTTAGCTCACCTGAGCACGAAGTGCTCTGAGTGAGCTATTGTGATAGTGCTGTGTCCGTCGTCAACTTTTTACCTTGTGTACGCTCTAGAGGCCACATTTTTCGTCCGATACCCATGAAACTTGCTCAGAATGTTTGCCTCGCTAAAATTCTCAGATGAGTTTGGAATTGGGTCATGTCGGGTCAAAAACTAGGTCACTAGGTCAAATCTTAGATACACTTTGTGTATGTTCTAGAGGCCACATTTTCAGTCCGATACTCATAGAAGTGGGTCAGAATCTTTGCCTTGATAAAATCTCTGGCTAATTTGAAAATGGGTCATGTTGGGTCAAAAACTAGGTCACTAGGTCAAATCTTAGAAAAACCTTTTGTATGCTCTTGAGGCCACATTTTCAGTAAGATACTCATGAACTTTATTCAGAATGTTTGCCTTGATGATATCTCGGAGGAATTCAAAAATGGGTCATGTCTGGTCAAAAATTAGGTCACTAGGTAAAATCTTAGAAAAACCTTGTGTACGCTCTAGAGGCCACATTTTTAGTCCGACACTCATGAATTTTGTTTTATGGAGCATCGACAGCTTTGGTCATGTAGCGCGCATATCTGTGTTAAAAGTTAATAAAAAGTGGAGTTGTTTAAACTGAATAAAGTTTGAATATGTTAATGACAATAAAAGAAGTATGCATAAAGGGCATTATCAAGTTATAGGACAATCCCTATATACTCAAAAATTTTAAATGGTAAGATTTAAGAAAGTGATTAAAAGGTTTGAAGTCAATGTTGGATTGATAAAAAGAAGTTTTTAAATTAAAAGAAATAATTATGTCTCATTTATAATATGCATAAAATATGATATTGAGTGGCTGGGCATTCCCTGCCTACGCAACAGTTCTATATTAAAAGATAAGACTGATAGTATTACTCTTGGAAATGACATTAAAACTGGTAAAGACTGGAGCCTCCAATGGGATCAATATACGACACTCATGAAACTTGGTTAGAATGTTTGCCTCAATAATATCTCGGAGGAGTTTGAAAATGGGTGATGTCAAGTCAAAAACTAGGTCACAAGGTCAAATCTTAGAAAAACCTGGTGTACGCTCTAGAGGCCTTATTTTCACTCCAAAACTCTTGAAAGTTGGTCAGAATGTTTGTCCTGAAGATATCTTGGATGAATTTGAAAATGGGTCATGTCAAAAACTAGGTCACCAGGTCAAATGTTAGAAAAACATTTTGTATGCTCTAGAGGCCATATTTTCAGTCCAAAACTTTTGAAAAAGTTAGTCAGAATGTTTGTCTTAATGATATCTTGGACGAGTTTTAAAATGGGTTATGTTGGGTTAAAAACAAGGTTACCAGGTCAAATCTTAGAAAAACCTTCTATACACTCTGGATGCCCCATTTTCAGTCCAACACTCTTGAAAACTGGTCAGAATGTTTGCCTTGATAATATCTTGGATGAGTTTGAAAAAGGGTCATGACTGTTGGGTGAAAAACTAGGTCAATAGGTCAAATGTTATAAAACCTTGTGTATGCTCTGGAGGATACATTTTCAGTCTGATACTCCTGAAACTTGTTCATAGTATTTGTCTTTGTGATACCTTGAATGAGTTTGAAAATGGGTAATGTGGAGTCAAAAACTAGGTCACTGGGTCGAACATTAGAAAAACCTTGTGTACACTCTAGAGGCCACATTTTCTGCCTGATACTCTTCAAACTTGGTCAGAATGTTTGTTTTGGTAAATGTGAATGATCAGGAGTGCAAGAGAGTGCCATCGACAGCCAACTTCTTTAGAAATGGGCCAACTTATTTTGAAAAGGGCTGACTCATTACACTTGAAATCAGGTTTTTCAGCCCATCTGGCTTTTTTTGCGATGAAAGAGCATATAATTATTGCTTTGTCTGTTTGTATGTGGCTAGGACATAGAACGTAGTACCTAGTGATGTACTCCGTGTTAAGGTATCTAGAAAGCAGTATAACTCTAAAGCATCTAGGTACATAAACAAAAGCTAAAAGACTTAAAAAACATAGAAAATGACACTTGCTACATTAGAAATTAGTACTGTGAATCGTGTTTCGTTTTACAGAAAAATGGCATCGACTGTCAACGTCGGAACCAGGGCGGTGATAAAATTTTGTGTCGGACTGGGGAAAAAGCCCAAAGAAACATTCAATTTAATAAGAAGCTCAAGTACAAGGCCAAAATGCAGTCATGCATTAGTGTTCAAGTGGCATAGCCAGTTTAGAGAAGGACGGGTGTCAGTTGAGGAAGATTATAGGTGCGGTCCAAGACCATCAGTATGGCCGACAAACGTGAATAAAGTGAAAGACATGCTTGATACAGACAGATGCTTAACGGTACGAGCTATTTCCGAGAATTTAGATATTTCCGCTTCCACAGTGTACAAAATACTAACAGATGATTTGAGCATGAGCAAAGTAAGCGCGCGCTGGGTGCCCAGACTTCTGAGTGGCCATGCTAAACAGGTACGGGTTGAGGTTCCCTTGTGTTTTTAAGAGGGTACTGGAGAGAAGGAGACTCTTTCCTTGATCGCATTATTACGATGGATGAGACGTGGCATTACGACCCTGAATTAAAGGCCCAATCGTCAGTTTGGAAAACACCTCAGACACCGCCTCCCAAAGAGGCCAGAGTCAACAGATGAGGGGGAAAACACGTTTATATTTTTTATGGATCAAAGGGGGATGATTCTTCAACACTGAGTACCAGCGGGCCAAACAGTAAACAGACCATGTTATGCAAAGGTATCATGAGAGATGTAACAGATTAGCTATTACATTACTATAAGCTAATAGATGTAATTATTTGCTTGCTTGAAATAACAACTTTTGTTATCCATACGATTACAGGTTGTACGGAGAGATCTCATCAGGGCACTACATAAAAAGCGACCAGAGATTGATTTTGAGCGGGTATATTTACCATCAAGATAAAGCCCCCTTTCACACCACTGCCGATACCATCCTTGACATTGAACACTTAGGTTTTGAGATTTTGAAACATCCAACCTACTCACCCGATTTAGCCCCCATGGATTTCATGGTATTTCCTGAACTCAAACGCCAGCTTCAAAAATTAAAATTTGACTCAGTAGAAGACTTGGTGAAAAGTACCCAGAGAATTGTGTCCTCATTTTCTGAAAATTGGCACTGGAGCATATATGACAATTGGTTCTTCCGTTACGAGAAGTGTGTAAAATTGAATGGCGGATATGTTGAAAAAGAATAAAATGTGCCATGCAGGTGAGTCAAAGTTAGTTGTGACGACATGGTTTCTGTTGATGCTGTTTTGACGTTGCCCCAGGTGACGGAAGGTGGCATGCTTGTAACTGTTGTTATTTGGAAACTATTAGCTGTAAAATTTTGTTGAAAAGATCATCTGAATGAAAAAATAATAATTTCTAGTGATGTGAATTTCATTTGTCTGTAAAAAATATTGGAGCTGTTATAAAGAAAGTCTGAGGATATAAAAAACAACCCTCGTAATTTGCTATGCAGATTGCTCTTTATATCTGGTGGATTTTTCCCACAATGTAGATAATCCTTCAAAGAAATGTTAATTGAAAAAAAAATTCACATCAATACAATTGATTTTCTCGAAAACAATGTTCCTATTCCTATAGTCGTTTTGGAAAGTAGAAACTTAACACCTTCCCACCTCCCATGCTTTTGAAATAAAATGATATGTAGGCACATTTTAGATGTTTGTTTAAATTGAAGACAATTTTCATCTTCCTGCATTTGTAAAACATTAAAAAAGTTGTTCTCATTGGTCCCTCTATTTTAACCTTTCTATCAATGTAAACTTAAAGCCTGTGTAAGACGGCATGCCACCCTGTCTAACACCATCTCTCCCACTCTATTTACAATCTTTTATTTAATCTCCTTTTAACTGTGTTTATCGATAATGAAAGGGACATCGATCAAGCTGTCTTCCTTTTAGGACAAGATCTGTTGCACATGTTGCCAACTTTTACGCAAAAAGTGGAGCAAGGGTTTATGCGGTATTTCTTTGATAACAGTATGCCACACCACAGGCGTGTCCTGTAAATTTACAAGAATGTGTCATATAAATAGTCTGACTCTCCTTGACTGTCTTTGATTGTAAATGATTGGAATTTGGATTATACATGGTCAATTTGTAAGTCAATTTTATATCTTTTTCTATTACTCTTGTAGAATATTATATAGAGGCAAATACATAGAAGTATGCTCGTGATTTTTATTCTTCTTCTCGGGTTTTTCTCTCGAACTGGGAGACAAAAATGGTTACCCATTTTTTTTCCTTTTTTTTTTTTTTTTATAGATCTTCCAATGTCAAGTCAAACATCGGGACATCATTTTATACATGTACTACGTGTATAAATCGCTTGGTAATTTTAAAACTTTTGACTCTGCTTAAATTGACGTGGAACATATATTGGGGACTAAATAATGAAAAAATCTTTGTGAGGTGAGTTTTCAAATTCGAAATTTTGTACTTGTAACAGATGAATTGTGTTAAAAATCAATGATTTTAGGACTTTTCAGGGAGTACAAGTTTAATGTAAATACATTATCAAATGTAAGAGTTATAAAACTGTGTTTTTCAATTGACTTCTACATAAACCAGCCTCTTTTAGAATTCTCACATTCCATAACTTCAATAAACATAATACAAAAGAAATAAGTGTCTTTTCATAACCTGGTCTCATGCATATGTTACCTAGAATAATAGTTTTATGGTAGGAAAATCTCCCGGTAACTTTCATATATCTCCAAGCTAAACCCAGGTGTCTAGGTTGTTTGACCCGAATTCCTGACTCGTGTACCATGTGACATCAGTGGGAGGAGCGATCTATTGTCTGGCGTTTGGTTAATTGTTTTTCCTGACATTAAGAAAATGCTTCGTAGCTATCTTTTTAAATCATATAAACTTCAAAAAGTCATGGCAGCCTTTAAATTAAACATGGTAATTCACATTTTCAATAAATGGGGTCAAAGATAACAGAAATGCTTTGCAATCGGTGACAACTGATTGCTAAACTTTAAGTGTGCCCAGAGTTGTTGAATGTCAACTAACATTGCAAAAGAATGCTGGTGTGCTCTGTATGGATGTTGGTGGTATTTTGTTTTTGATGGTGCAGTAACATATTTCACTACATTCACAATTTTCATTATTCAAGAGCTACATAATACTAGTTTTCTATGATTAAAATGTTTTTGTGTATGTATACACACAAAAAAGTTCATCACAATTCTGGGAACTTTCAGGACAACCCTCGTACTCATAACACAGTACAATTGCTTTTGCACAAGGTTTTCTACAGCCTTCTTACTCATGGTCATCAAAAGTAGGGATTGTGTGGTAATGGATTAAAGTTTCTTTCAAAGAAATAATAGTGATTGATTAGTAGTTGTTGTAAGAGCTTGCTTCACAATGAAAGCAAACAGGTAAGTTATTAAGTTCATGAAGCTCAGAGATTTTCAATGTTTAAGTAGTTTGAGTCCAGCGTAATGTACCATATCACAATGTAAAGGGTAGATCTAGAGACTGAACACATACATCTTGTTGGTTTTAACCCTTTACCAAACAATCCCTGATTTTTACCACCCTGAGATAAAAGTCATCTGAAAACATAGTGCGAAAAGGAGAAAAATTCTGGTAACCTTGATTTTAACCCTTTACCAAACAACCCCTGGTTTTTATGTACCTAAAATAGAAGCCTTTTTCCTGCAAGGTAGAAAATGTTTTCTCCATTTCCTACAATATCTTTCAAAAGGCTACTATGTCAGGGTCATTAAAAGTACGGATAAAAGTGTGGTAAAGAGTTTAAAAAGGCTTTAATTTGAAACCTTATGGAAAAATGAGAAAATGTAGGTAACCGGCACTTTTTCCTTTTCATAGAATGGTTTTTACCCTGCTGGAAACAAATTTCAACTTTTCGTCTATGTTTATGTTACATTTATTTTGTCTTCTTCAAGCTCTTTTAATTTGAAGGAGTCTAAAGTTTTCTCTGTTGATAAAGAGTTAAAAGTTTAAAAGTATAAGAGTTAAGAGTGCTGTGTGTGTGTGGAAAGGTTGTGCTTGTTGTATCTGCACATGGATCTTGTGGAACATGGAATAACAAGCTGGAATAACAAGCTATGCTTTGCTTCAAACTGAGGGGACAGCAAGCATCTTTGGATATTCTTGCAATGGAGAGATGACCACTTGTATGGTGTGATTATGTGTGATGTGAAGTACTCTGGGGTAAGCTTTATCTTACTTGTAGAGATCTTTGGGTTAAGAGCATATTTTTTTCAAAGTGACTATTATTGGACCGTCGTGTACACACTGAAGAAAATTTATACTGCGAGGACGACTGTCGTGTACTCAATGAAGGCAAACTTGTTGGTGCCAGACGATCTTGCCCAGACTTCAAACATATTTCATGATATTGCCTTTGAAAAAGAAAATCACAAACAGACAAAATATGCATTTTATAAAATCGTATTTAAATAAAGAGCATGTAGAGACTAAGAACGGACTTAGCCTCTGAAATCTGTATAAAATTCATAATACTGACAATTAATGATAACCAAAGGGGTAAATTAATATGAAACAAAAGATAAGAAGAGTCACGTGTGTGCTAATCTGTAAGAAGCAAGTACATTACAGCTGTTCTAAAGGGCACCCACTCTGCAGTGCGATACCGAGATCAAAGGAACACCGATTTAACCCTTCACCCATTTTTATTTTGGTAAGACTTCATGAGACACATATTTTTTATACTCAAAATGAAGCTTAAAAGAAGTTACGGAAGGTCTGAATTTTGATCTGAAGCCACGTTTCTTTTGTTCATGATCGATAACATAAGTTTATTCATCAATAGGTACATGTCTGAAAGTGCAACAAGGATGTTTGATAATTGTACTTTAAAATCACTAATTGGACTGTCCCTGTCTTTCTGAAGACACTACACAGCTAATCAACCTTTTACCAAAGTATTTCGAGCGACCCGTGTAAAAAGGGGGCAGACGTGCTGATTTGTCCCACTGCCTGTTATTTGTCTCACTTTCTCAACCTTAACACATTCCCCCCCCCCCCCCATCTCCACACACACACACACACTTTCAAAAAAACGAAAACTGAAAGTAATCGATATGTAGTTCATAAACATTTGTGAAAAAAAAAAGAATTTTCAAAGTGTGAGCAAAAATATTTGAGGAAAAAAGGAAGGGCTTGCAACATGCATTTTCTCCTGTTTAAACAATAGTTTTTTTTTTACTTTTTAAAAGACAATTACAACCATTTGACCCACGTTTATTCAATCGTCTCCATATGCTAAGTATCTGGACAAGTCCAAAGTCTTTTCATCAGGTGAAAACATTCACAGTAACTATTTTAAAACCCTATGCCACATAACCCAAGTTTTTTACGATCCTTAGAAATATAGTTTTTAAAAATGTTGTTGAAAAGGGTTAAAATTCTAGTAACTAACCTTTTCTCCTTTTCCCTTGCTATCCTTCCTAAAGAAAATTTTATTTTTAAGCCACATTCAAATTGTTATCTGCAAAGACTTCCAATTTGGGCAAGTCTCAAATTTTTGTTTCGTAAAGAGTTCATGAAAGATTCAGTGTTGTAAAAAATGGGGTGTGGGGGGATAACATCAATATACCTGCAGTAGACCTTTCCTTATTCTTTGTCTGATTATTCAACCAATGTTTGCGTAATTCTGTTTGTAACGTACAGGCTTGAAGTCCAGGAATCTGTGGTTTGATTTATTTAAACTATTAATGTGATAATTTTTCCAAAAAAACGTTCCAGTATCTGCTAAAAGACAGAGACAGCCTACTAACAAAAAACCGGGACATCAAACATTTTGAATTTATAGCAAAAATCTTAACTTTGAAATAACATTTTTAAAAATCTGTATGGTTGCATGTTTGCCATGTTCCTGTTTGAACAACCTTATAAGTTGACCATCGTAATAACAAAGTTTAATTCAAATTTCAAACCCTGCATTCCCTCTAGAAGAAAAGATGTTACAGATTCATTTTCAGGAAGCGAATACATGCTATACTTATTTTCATTGAAACACTAGTCAAGGGTTAGCTGGGTGTACGTTTGATCTCGGTATTTCACCGTCAAAGTGGATGATTTATTTGAAAAGCTGTTGTGTTCTTTTTAGGCACCGACTAGTTAACACACATGTGTCATAATTAAGTGTTTATCCCGTTTAGTCTTACGTTGATCACTTGTAAAGGTTTGGAATTGTTAAAAGCTATGATGGAGGGTAAGTCTGTTCTAATTACTGGTGCCAAAAGATGCATTTTTCTGCCTGAACATTTTTTTTCAAATGCATTATGTAAACTGGGTTAACAGGTCCCACTTTAAACGGTATATTTGCACTAATTTCTTTAGGAATGGAGGGGGATATTTGTTTAAGTTAAACCTTATCTTACTAACTATATTAAATGCCACTTTTAAAGCCGATAATAAAACCTCAAAAGTTATTTCAAAGGAATATCTCGAGGAAAAATATCTCTGTAGATCTAGGATCAGACTGCACATTCTTCCTGGTGTGATCTGAATCTATATTGTCTGCAAACGGTCATTGAGTCGTACTTGGTAGCCAAAGGGTTAATGCAGTCTGCATACAAAAAGCTCTATCAACACGCCCGGCAGGAGACAGGGCTTATAAATGATACCGCTTCACTCTTGATAAAACATCAGTTCTTTTCTGTGTGTGTCTTCGGAAAAGATAATTGATGAAACTAACGGCATGGCCGTTTTAGGTTGTTTGATAAAACATCAGTTCTTTTTTGTGTGTGTCTTCGGAAAAGATAATTGATGAAACTAACGGCACGGCCGTGTTAGGTTGTTTATTTATCACGTTGTGTAATCCATTTAAAAAATATGACACTTTCACTATTCGGGTATTATACAGGATTGGGAAAAATTGTCGGGTGGAAAGGGAAGTAACTCGTGGTGACGCGTCAGTAACGGTATTTGGCAAATGGTCTATTACCTCGATCTATAAATATTCATGAGCAATCAAATGGAGTAGCGTGCAATCATAGGACCAACAAGCCATGGAACGAATTGGTTTTGGAACGAAAAAGCCCAAGGTCAGTTGGCAAATTTGTATCATTTCGCAAGAAGCTAGTTTAAATCAAAAATAAGTATCTCAACGATCGATAGCTTCGCCCAATGTATTTTAATATGCCAGTTCAAATTACATATTTGAGTGACACCGTAAAAGTCATTTGCCTGAGAAAAAAAATGAGTTTAACTGGGTTTATTTCCTTCGGTGTTGCACAAAATGGTTGAACTAAAACTCAACAAAGTTTGGGTACACTGTCTCGGTATAGACTCTAAAGAGTTTGGGTACGCTATGACAAAATGGATAAGCTGGCATATGTAGAAATATGTATCATATAGAAGATCTGCAAATCAAGATTTGAATTGAAATGTCGTCCTAGATAGCTGCAAATTATGAAGAAAATGGCAATATTCATGTATTTAAATTGAACTACTTTATGCCAAGTTTTATATTCTTGCGCTAAAGCCCGGGACCTTTCGGAGGTTGATTAATTTATCAGTGTCATTGACGACCGACTTATTTTTGAAAAGGGCTGAGTTATTACACTTGAAATTACGTTTTTCAGCCTGTCTGGCTTTTTTTTGCGATGAAAGAGCATATAATCATTGCTTTGTCTGTTTGTATGTGGTTAGGACAGAGAACGTAGTAATGATATTCCAAAGCGAGGCATTTTCAAACTACAAACATCCGGGATATTCCGGCAAAATTTAAGCGGGAACTACTTGAAATCAATCTCTTTCTACTGCTGTGTACCTAAACGCGATGGAGTATTAGATTCACGGTACAAAATAAGATACATGGTTATCAAAATTCAATCTTGAACTCATTGTGGTACAGTATTATCTTCGACAAATACCACAAAAATTGACCAATACATCCTAGTACACCACACAAAGCCAACTTTGAACAACTCTGGGAAAGAAGCCTTTTTAAGGTCGTTAAAAGTCAGGATTGTGTGGTAAAGGGTTAAACTATTGATTGTTTACAATTCCATACTTTTCATTTTACCTAAAAAAATGAAAATGTGCTACTTACATGTCGGTCATGCAAGTTGTGCCAGATTGTTGCGACATTTATATGATAAGTCTGGCAATCGGAAACTTTTATGATCAGCAGAGCGTGAATGGATCGGATTGAAGGCCGTATCTCCTGAATTTAACACCGTTTGAAAATGAGGGGAATACCTGGAAAAAAATGTGTTCACAGGACAATAAACTCTTTACCAAAAACAATTTTTTTGGACTGGAACAAATTCAATGCATCTGCAGACAACAAATTTAATCTTGTTAACTCTGGTCCAAATTGAAAGCACTTTGTAGACCACAAAATAAATGGAACTCAAAAATTGAAATTTGTTTCCAGCAGGATAGGAAACATAGTGGGAAAAGGAGAAAATGCTGGTTACCAGCATTTTGTTCTTTTCCCACAATGTTTTCAAAAGCTTTCTCCTTCAGGGGTGTTAAAAGTCTTCATTGTGTGGTAAAGGGTTAATATGATGATTTCTGATTATGATAGGGTAGAAAATATTGCGGGAAATGGAGAAAATACTGGTTACCATCATTTTCTCCTTTTCCCACAATGTTTTCTTTGGTCTTTCTCAGGGTCATTGAACGTTCGGATTGTGTGGTAGAGTTAATTCAACCATTTGACTGCTAAGCGGGACTCACAGACTTTTGGTAGACAAAGCAGATCAAGATCAGACTGCACAAAAGTTGCAGTCTGATCTTGTATTTACACTAAGGTGATATTATTCCCCCAAAACGTAACTTTGCAAAAGCAATGTAAAGTTGCGTTTTCACTATCGAATTGAAAATTTTCTTTCAGTTATTTTGCAGGATATGGATTGTCTCATTACCAAACGACAATATTTTAGGCATGTCCAAATCAAAAGCATTTGCAGATGGCAAAATAAAAGTGACCGAAAATTTGAAATTTGTTATGTAAAGGTAAAAAAACATTGTGGGAAAAGGAGAAAATGCTGGTTACCAGCATTTTCTCTTTTTCCCACAATGTTTTCTAAAGCCTTCTTTCTCAGGGTTGTAAAGAGCAGGGATTGTGTAGAAAAGGATTGACACAGATTGATTACAAAAATGTTAAGTTCTATCAAAAGTTATCTATAGGCTAGTTTTCAACAAGTGTTACATAATTTTATTGAAGTGAGTCTATACAGAACAAGGAACAAAGCTACAAAACTCCAGAAAAACAAGGAACATAGCTCCAGAAAGAGTGAGTGATTTTGATTTCTGAATTAGAAATAATTATTATTCTCCATTAAAACCTATATTGTGGGTAATCATTAGAAGCATATCATTGAGACGAGTCTAATGAGAACCTACAAGATAGGGTTTTGAAGCAAAATAATGAATTTAGAATACTATCTTTCCCTCTTATCTGAAGCTATGAATGAATATGATTGTTTGATTGGTATTTTATGCCACTTTCAACATTGTTTCAGACATGTCACAGTGATGGGTCATATCAATGTATATATTTGTACTCAATTTCACCAAAAGTGGGCTGGGGCTGGTTTACCAATAGGTCGTCTGTCACATAGATCATTGGCAAGTTGTTTTTATGATTTATTGGATACTGTAGCAGATACAATTATATTCCTGAGCAACTACAGTTTTCAAAACATCATGGTAGATGGAGAAAATGCTTGTAAACAGCATTTTCTCCTTTAAATTCCCTATAGGTTCAAACGTTTTATGTTTTAGAAACAATAATTTGCGCCACACAATTACAATTTGTCCCCTGCAAACGATTGAATCATTTTGGTGCCGTCTTCAGCATTTACCCCACAATCCTGAGTTTTAACGACCATGAAGAAGAACGCTTTGAAAACATTGCGGGAAAAGGAGAAAATGCTAGTAACTAGCATTTTCTCCTTTTCCATCAATGTTTTGTACCATTTTAACCATTTGAGCCATGTTTGATTTGTCTTCGTCTGATGCTTTAAATTTAGACAACTGCATGGTTCTGCTGAGTGGAAAAGAGTTAAATAGTAACTTTGTGGTAAAGAGCTAAATTAGAAAAAAATCGACTAGGCTATTAAAATGCAACGTAATGAATATATGGGTTACTGATAATTCAATTTAGAAAATGTAGGGTAAATACGGACAGAGGTGCTTTCAATTTGGACAAATCTAACATTTTTCCAGTTGGTAAAGAGATAAAGCATCCACTAAAAGTATTGACCAGTGTCAGCCAGAAACAGGCTGGCCGTGAAGGATCGATACGTTTTGCTACATGTGTAAGATCAATATGTTTTGCTACATGTGTAAGATCAATACGTTTTGCTTCATGTGTAAGATGAATACGCTTTGCTACACGTGTAAGATCAATACGCTTTGCTACACATGTAAGATCAATACGTTTTGCTTTCACCGCATTTTCAGAAAATACCCCAGCTTATTTCAACTCCCAATATCAATGCCACGATCTATTTAAAGCACTCCCATCTTATTTCTTTGTCAGTGCGCTATTTTTAATTATAATTGGTTGACAAATAAATCCACCCAACAAATTTTCCTGTATCATAATTTGAATGAATATTAAGTGTTGGCACAATGTTTTCAAAAGATTAAAATGTTGCATTGATATTATATTTAGTAAATGTCTTGGTTAAATGTATAAACAATTATTATCTTGCACAATGTTTTCAAAAGCTTAAACCACATGAGCGTGAAATTTGGAATTAATATTATTTTATGGTAATTGTCTAAGTTAATATAATAATCTACAGATGAGATAAGGTCTTCCAACAAATGTTTTCAAAAGTTTTTACAATTCAACATATGACCTCTAATTTTCAGATAACTAAATCTTTACATAACTGTTAACTTTAACTTTGATTGTAAATTTGTTACATATATCCAACGTCACTCTGTAAATAATTTATATGATATGTTACGGTATATGGGCCAGTGGCCTAAATACTTAAATAAAATATTGTATTTAACCCTTTCCCAAACAATCCCTGGTTTTTACGGGTCTGGAACAGTAGTTTTTTGAAAACATTGTGGGAAAAGGAGAAAATGCTGGTGACCAGCATTTTCTCCTTTTGCCACAATGTTTTCTACCCTATCATAGACAGAAATAATCTTTTCAGCAAAAGTTGAATTGTCGTCTGCAAATGCTTTTAATTTAGTCTAGTCCAAAAGTTTGTCGTTTGGGTAAGGGTTAATGATGATTAATGTCAAGCACATTTAGTGTCAAACTTGATTCGCTCTTTCTCAACTATGGTTGAATTTAAAGATTTGTGCTACAACTCTGGCAGGTACTTGAACGCTTTCACAAGTTAAACAATTTGTTCACTAAGCTGTTATGGTGTTAAAAACTATGAAAAATGATTGAAGAAAAGTACTAATTCATCAAAATAATGGAAAAAATACATGTATATTACCAGAAATAAAGAAGAAAAAGACAAGTGTCCATAATAAACCAGACACATTGAGCCACCGATGTGTAGGCTGCAGGAATGATCTTGCATTTCACTGTATTTTGTAACTGTTGTCCTGCTTTTGTGCAGGTTGTGCTAGATCTGTTGCTATGATTGTCCGTTTAGGCCACAAACAATCCATTGTTTTATTAGGTTTTGGCAGTATTATTCTTTTGAAAACATAACCAGAGAAAGAAGAATTATCTTGTACCAAGCAATACCTTATTTAACCCATTTAAAGTAAGGTGTCAGTAATTTTCCAGTCTGTGTCCGTACTTCAACCCGGTTTACAGTCAAAACGTACCCAAACCAAAACCTACCCAAGTCAAAACGTACCTAAGGTGAGTCAAAACGTACCCAACTGAAGTCAAAACGTACCGAAGTGGAGTCAAAACGTACCCAATATGAAGTCAAAATGTACCCATGATTTTTATAGTGTTTTTATCTTCCATCTTTCCACAAATTAATAGAAATATTATTTTCACCATCTTTATGATGATGATTTTCAATTCTGCTTTATTTCAAGCTTGCCTTACATGATTAAAACAAATAATGAAGCATATCACAGAACATGTAGCTAAGTCTATCAAACACTTCATGATAAAATTACAGTGTGTGTATCTCTCTTTTTAGGCTAATGAAATTAACATTATGGAAAAAGCATCACATACCTTGATATTGTTATCTATCATTAATAATATATATTTTATCAATAAAAAAAAAATCGGAAAAAAAACCCTTCATAAGAATTAGCACTTTTATAAAAATGAGATACGTTAATTACATTGTTTGGATAACAAAAGGTGCAATTTTCACACCCAAAAAGAGTGTAATAAACTATAATTATGTGGGGAATAAATTAATTATTCACAGTGGTATTAAAGCTGCTGTATATTGCCTGATTATATATTTGAATGCTTTGTAAATATTGATGATTTGAGAGAGTTTGCTTTAGATGAGAAACAAAAGGGTTGATCTTTTATTAATTCATTAAATGCTCCGATGGAAATTTTTCTTTTCTTCCATTTGAAAGTTCTTCTTTGTAACATTTTTATCATCAGGAAATTCCCTAAATATGGATAAGTAAAAGATTTTGTTGTCTTTGAGTGGTGACTCGGTTACACCTTCTTATCATTACAAGTATAAATATTTACACAATTTTTCAGTTAACCCATTACCACACAATCCCTACTTTTGATGCCCTTGAGAAAGAAGCATTTTGAAAACACTGTGGGAAAAGGACAAAATGCTGGTAACTAGCATTTTGTCCTTTGCCCACAGTGTTTTCTATCCTTCCCAGAATAAATTTCTATTTTTCAGTCACCTTTTTTTTGTCGTCTGCAAATGCTTTCAATTTGGACCAGTCTAAAATTTTCTCGTGTGGTAAAGAGTTAAGTAAAAGGATATAAAGTGAGTCAGGAGTTAAAACATCCTTAAAAGGTAAGACATTAAGTTTTTAATCTGTAAGTAATACTGAAATTATTTCAAAGAAAATTTTACTTTGGGTACGTTTTGACAACTTTTGGGTACGTTTTGACCGCATCCCCTTCAACCTCATGTCCGTATTTACCCGGATTCGACTAAGTTACTTCAATTGCATTTTTGCAATATCTTGGATGGAGTAAACTATATCTAGATACAGAATAACGAAAATATTAAAGGGGAGAGTTTTACAATGTTAACTAATAGGTTATAGGGGTCATGGCTTTCACATTGTAACAGTAGTTGACTGATAAAAAGTCGTACGTATTTACCCGGATCAGAGACATAAAATAAGATTGTATTGTATGTCTCTACCCAGAATGACCCTACATCTATCTTGGATTTGGTCTGACAGTCAAACTCAAAGCTATTTACACCGACTCTTGTTACACAGTCTGTATCACGTTGCCCTATGACATAATTTGTAAACAGTGTTCAATCAGTCAATCAATTAATCAATCCAATCACTTTAATTTCTGAAATTAGACGAACCTGCACTCTTATATAAATGCACCTGTCGTTTCCTTGAAATTTTGCAGTAGCACTTTCTGTAGTAGGGCCTACCTTTTCATGTATCAGCGAAGACTTGCCGAAGTGACAAAAACTTTGGATCATGGCGGTAACTTGAACTTCCTGTGTTGGCTGGAATTGGAAATTAGGGCAAAACGAAACCGGCCGATATGTTTTTTGTTCAAAGAAACAGACGGACAAGTCATAATTTTGCCTTCATGGGAAGCCTCAAGTATCATGAATCAAATACTCTTCAAATATAGAGCTAGTTTTACTCATATTTTTGAAGTAGTTTCGAATTGGCAAGGGTCAAAATTATAAATAATAGAGAAAGATAATTTTTTCATCCAATTTTGATAAGAAGAAATCTTAATACACACATAAATTGTGCAAGGTGGTGATTTCTACCGTTCTTTCCTCCCAAGTTTGAACCAAAATGCGAAACGGGGATTAAGGCTTTGGCTGTAGCTGTCACAACACTATAAAGCAAAATCGACTAGATCTATATTTGAAGCTTCAGTGATAGCTTAATCGCAGGCCATTGGCTTTTCTGTCTCTTGCTTTCTAAAGTAAATCCTGAGTCAAAAAATGAAAACAAAATAAACAATAAGATGTAAGGATAAACAGGGCCAATGAAATACTTCTTATTGCTTAAGTCCTACTGCTTTATAAAAAATGTAACATTCTGAAGCAACCGGTTGCTGTTGCAGAAACTTTTTCTAATAATATTGTTCTTGCTTTTGGTGAATGAGCGAGTTGTAAACCAACAGCCAATCAGAGAAGACTTTAGAAATTTCAACAGCCAATCAGAGAGCTCCAAAATGGCGCCCTAATTTATCAATTTAAAACAGTAAAAAAACGGCATAAAAGTGGATTTAAAGTCTTCTTTAAAGGCTGCTGTGCAGTCCTTGGCAAACTGCCATCCACACATGCCAGATTTCACTGAAAATGGGCACACATTTAAGAAAATGGGGGCGTAGAAGGCCATGTTTTGGTCTTTTCCAGCCTCTTGCAAGAATTACTTCCCTTTAACCCACGATGCACCCCCCCCTCCCCAGCTCATATGTTTTGGTCTTTTCAAGTCTCTTGCAAGAATTACTTCCCTTTAACCCTCGATGCACCCCCCTTCCCCAGCCCTTTAAAGGATTTGCTTTTCTAACTCAGCCCACAAGAAATGCTGCACATTGACAATTTCAATAGACCAAAGTGATCAATGTACAGTGTAAAAAAAAAACCAAACAGAAATTAATGCGACAAGTGGCTAAAAAAAGACTGAAAACTCTTTCAGTTACTTCCTATTGCATAATTATATCAAACAATGGCAACTGAAGTGTAATTTTTCTAATCTCTTCAATCCGCAACAAGAAACCCAGTTACGTTGACTACTGTTTCATATGTTTTGGTCTTTTCATGCCTCTTGCAAGAATTACTTCCCTTTAACCCTCGATGCACCCTCCCTCCCAAGCCCTTTACTGGATTTGCTTTTCTAACTCGGCCCACAAGAAATGCTGCACATTGAAACTTTCAATAGACCAAAGTGATCAATGTACAGTGTAAAAAAAACCCAGAAATTAATGCGATAAGTGGCTGAAAAAAGACTGAAAACTCTTTCCTATTGCATGTATCAAACAATGGCAACTGAAGTGTAATATTTCTAATTTCTTCAAACCACAACAAGAAGCCCAGTTACGTTGACTACCGTCTCATACGTGCCAGCTACGCTCATACAAAAACCCCAGAAAATAATGCGACAAGTGGCTGATAAAAAAGACAGAAGGCTCTTTCAGTAGCAACTGCTTCTTATTGCATAAATCAAACAAAAGGAACTAAATTTTCAATGTATATTTTTTTTCTCCAATCTCATCATACCGTGACGACAAATCCATTTATGTTGACTACCGTCTCATAGGTGCCGGTTACGTACCCGCGAAAATCGACTTACAGAACATTTCATAGCAGACGACACCTGTTGCTTAATAGGTCAAATATAGGGAACTTAGTTTCTAATATCTGTTTTTTATTTCTGCAATCTTTTTTTAACCGTGACAACAAAGCCTTTTAGGTTGTCTGTTGTCTCGCAGGTGCCACTTACGTATCCGCAAAAACATGAAAAAACGACTTACGGAATATTTTATAGCAGACGCCAACTGTTGCTTAAGTCAATTATATGTTATGTACATACCCAGTTCATGTGTGTATCTATTTTTGAATGGTTTCCCCTGTTGCTATTTTTAGAACTGGATTCTCTCTTGTGGAATATTGTGCTGGAAGTTTCCAGGCCTTTATACAATCTGATTGCTAGAAATTATGCAACTGATTTTAACATGAATTTTCTGGAAGTTTCCCTGTTATTATAAAAGGAAAAGCTTTTTACATCTCAGTGTTCACTAGTTAATACATGATTGCCAGACTACAGTGGGGATTATCTTGTGTTTGTGTCCTATAATTAGTGCTTGAATTATATTCAGTTTGGATTTGGATCAGACTAGACTAAAGTGAGGATTACTTTGTGTGCTTAGATTACATTCAGTTTGGATCAGGATCACATTGGAATTAAGACTGGAATAGTTTGTCTTCTGAATTTAACGTTTAAGGTATTGTTTTGTACTATTGTAACTGTTTATTTGATATTTTTGTTAATAAATTCTGTTAATTGTTATCGTTTGTTGCTGGCTTCTTCTTTCTAGTTACGCCTGACTCGTAACAGAAATTGGGGGCTCGTCCGGGATTGGAAACTAGACTAACGCATTTGTTTTCCTTTTGGGATTAACCATCGATTGGAAAATAAGACTAACGCATTCGTTTACTAATCAGTAATTATAATAATTTTGTACTTGAATCCAGCAACAAACAAACATGTCTTTTGACTTAGATAAATTTACGGCTGAACCATCTGTGGAGTTATTGAATTTGGGTAAAAAGACTGATTTGCTTAATCTTGCTAAGCACTATAAATTGTCTGAAATAAAATCTTCAATGCGTAAACATGAAATTAAGAACATTTTGGTACAATATTTTGTTGATGAGGAAATTTTTAATGAAAATGCTCTTTCCCTGATAGTTGACGTTCAGTCAGTTTCAAGTTCGAAAGAACTTGAATTAAAACTTCAGATCAGACAATTAGAAATTCAGGAAAGAGAGAAAGAAAGAGAATGGAAAGAGAGAGAGAAGGAAAGAGAAAGGGAAAGAGAAAGGGAGAGAGAAGAAAGAGAAAGGGAAAGAGAAAGGGAGAGAGAAGAAAGAGAAAGGGAAGAGAGAGAGAAGGAAAGAGAAAGGGAAGAGAGAGAGAAGGAGAGAGAATTTCAATTAAGAATGAGGGAAATAGAAATGCAAGAAAGAGCAAATCAGCCGAAGCAAAAGATTGAATACAATTTTGATGTTACAAAACATATTAGGCTTGTTCCTCCATTTCAAGAAAAAGAAGTTGATAAATACTTCCTACACTTTGAAAAAGTTGCAGAAAACTTAAATTGGCCAAGAGAGCACTGGACTTTGCTTCTGCAAAGTGTTTTGATAGGCAAAGCTCGTGAAATTTATACACAACTAGGTGTTGAACAATGTCATCATTATGAGACTGTTAAAGAACTTATTCTCAAAGGTTATGAGCTGGTCCCAGAAGCATATAGACAAAAATTTAGAAATTGTAAAAAAGATTCTAACCAGACTCATGTTGAATTTGCTAGAAACAAAGAACAGTTATTTGATAGATGGTGCTGTTCTAAGAAAATAGACCAAAATTTTGATAAACTCAGACAACTTATGTTAGTTGAAGAATTCAAACGTTGTATTCAATTTGATGTTAAGACATTCTTAGACGAAAAACAAGTTGAAACCTTAGAAGAAGCAGCTCGTCTGGCTGATGATTACTACCTTACACATAAAGTTTCTTTTATTGCTAAACCAAAACCTACTTCCTCACATCCCCAAAATAAATTTATGTCTGGTAATTCATCTGGCATGCCCAGTCAATCCAATACACCCAAACCCAATTCTACTAGTGAAACCAAAAGTAAATATCCCTTATCTCGACCCACTTGTAACTATTGTAAGAAACCTGGTCACCTTGTTTCTGAATGTTTGAAATTAAAAAGGAAGTTAGAAAGTGATGAAGCCAAACCAACAGGGCTCACCACTCTTAGACCAAGGCCACAGTCTTCTATTAAAACCAATACAATTGACATAGTCACAAAACCCAAGTCTGATTCTACTATGGAGATTTTTGAACCATTTATGTTGAATGGTTTTGTATCACTTTCAGGTGATAATTGCCCACCTACCCCTATTAAAATTTTAAGAGACACAGGAGCTTCTCAATCTCTTATTTTAGCAGATATACTGCCTTTTTCTGAGAAGACTTCTTCCGGTACTAGTGTCCTTATTCAGGGTGTAGAGTGTGGAACTGTTAATATCCCTCTCCATCACGTTAATTTGTCATCAGATTTGGTTACTGGGCCTGTGGTTATTGGTATTAAACCTTCCTTACCATTTAAAGGTGTCCATTTACTGCTAGGCAATGACTTAGCTGGAGATAAGGTTGTGGTTAATCCACTTGTAACTGACACACCAAATATAGGTCAAACAGATGACCCTATCGAGCAGGAAATTCCTGACTTGTATCCTTCTTGTGCAGTTACCCGAGCTATGGCTAAAAAGGCCATTTTGAAAAACTCAAACTCTGACATTGACTTGACGGATACTTTTATCGGTCAATATTTCAATAATGAGATTAAAAAGTCTCTTGATCCCAGTTTGTCTGATACTCAGACAGACTCGTCAATGTCTCGTAATTCTCCACCAAGGTCTATTGACCAAGGTCACGACACGCTGTCAAAGTCACAGCTTATCCAGGAACAGCAAACTGATCCTGAGATTTCGAAATTAATTTTTAGGGCTTTACCTGCAGATGAAATTTCACAGGTCCCAAACTACTATATAAAGAATGGGATTCTTATGAGAAAATGGCGACCATTTGATGTCCCAGCTGATGATGAATGGGCTGTTTACCACCAAATTGTGGTTCCAAAGTCATATCGTCATGAAATACTAAGTATAGGCCATGAAAGTCCTATGTCAGGTCATCTAGGTATAAACAAAACCTATCACAAAATTATTACTCATTTTTATTGGCCTGGTCTCAAATCGGATGTCTCTAAATATTGTAAAACTTGCCATACATGTCAAATGGTAGGTAAACCCAACCAAACCATTCCCAAAGCTCAATTACAACCTATACCTGCTTTCGATGAACCTTTCAGTAGGATACTTATAGATTGTGTTTGTCCTTTACCTCGAACCAAGTTAGGAAATGAGTATCTCTTAACAATTATGTGTACTTCTACACGTTTTCCTGAAGCTATTCCTTTAAGGAACATCAAAACAAAGTCAATAGTCAAAGCTCTTATAAAATTTTTCACATTTGTTGGTCTTCCAAAATCAGTTCAGTCTGATCAAGGGTCAAATTTTATGTCTGGTATATTCCAACAGGTTATGCATGAATTAGGGATCAAGCAATACAGGTCATCCGCCTATCACCCTGAAAGTCAAGGTGCTTTAGAAAGATTTCACCAGACATTAAAAAATATGATAAGGTCATATTGCTTTGACACTGAAAAAGATTGGGATGAGGGCATCCATTTGTTACTATTTGCAGCCAGAGAATCTGTACAAGAATCTCTTGGTTTCAGTCCTTTTGAATTAGTTTTTGGCCATTCTGTTCGTGGACCTTTAAAACTTTTGAAAGAGAAATTTCTCTCAAATGAAGAAACACCTTTGAATTTACTGCAGTATGTTTCTGACTTCAGAAATAGACTGTCTAGGGCATGTGAGCTTGCTAGGTCTAATCTTAAAACATCTCAGGGCAAAATGAAAGCAAGATATGACAGCCATGTTATTGGTAGAAAATTTAAACCAGGTGACAAAGTCCTTGCTCTTTTGCCAATACCTGGCAGACCTTTACAGGCAAGATATTTTGGACCCTACACTATTGACAAGAAAACAAGTGATTTAAACTATATAATTAATACTCCAGGAAGGCGTAAAAACAAACAAATGTGTCATATAAATATGTTAAAGGAATACTTTGACAGAGATAGCTCTATTTCAAAACCAATTACAGTTGTAAACACTGTCCCACAAGAATCAAATGTATCTGATCTTGAAGTAAATTCGGACGTTATTGATAAATCTGATCCTGGTCCATCTAAACTTGAGAATTCCGATATTTTGAGAAATCTTAACAACAAACTATCTCACTTGGAACCATCGCAGCAGGAAGAGCTGAAACAGTTGATACATGAATATGAACATTTATTTCCTGATATCCCCACAAGAACAGATAAAATCTATCATGATGTCATTGTGGAAGATTCTAAACCAATAAAGCAACATCCATATAGGATGAATCCTTTGAAACAGAAATACCTCCAGGATGAAGTAAAATACTTACTGGAAAATGACTTTATTGAACCTAGCCAGAGTAATTACAGTTCACCATGTATATTAGTACCTAAATCAAATGGAACTTATAGAATGTGTACTGACTATCGTAAAGTGAACTCTGTGACAAAAACAGACTCTTTTCCAATACCAAGAATTGATGACTGTATTGACAAAGTTGGAAATTCTAAATATGTCACCAAATTCGACCTGCTAAAAGGATTCTGGCAAGTTCCACTGACTGATAGAGCAAAAGAAGTATCAGCCTTTGCTACTCCAAACGGTCTGTACCAATACAAAGTTATGCCGTTTGGGATGAAAAATTCTCCTGCAACGTTTCAGCGACTTGTAAACAACGTTATATGCGGATTAGAGGGCTGTAATGCATATATTGACGACGTCATCATCTACTCAGACAGTTGGAGTGACCACCTTCAAAGAATCAGGAAGTTCTTCGACAGACTCAGTAAAGCGAAACTGACTGTGAATCTTGCAAAAACTGAATTTTGTCATGCTACTGTAACATTTCTAGGACATCTTGTGGGACAGGGTCAAGTTAAAGCTTTAGAAGCTAAGGTCAATGCTATCTCTGAGTTTCCTGTGCCTAAATGTAAAAGACAGCTGATGCGATTTCTTGGTATGGCTGGCTACTATAGGAAATTCTGTAAAAATTTCTCGGGTATTGCTGAACCTTTAACAAATTTACTTAAGAAAAGCACAAAGTTCAAATGGAATGACAAATGTCAAGATGCATTTGATCGTCTGAAAGCCATACTAAAGAGCGCACCAGTTCTCTTGGCACCTGATTTTGACAAATGTTTCAAATTAGCTGTTGATGCAAGTGATGTTGGTATTGGTGCTGTTCTTTTACAAGAAGATAATAATGGTATTGATCACCCAGTTTGTTACTTTTCTAAGAAATTTAACAAACATCAGAAAAATTACTCTACCATAGAAAAAGAGTGTCTTGCCTTAATTCTGGCAATCCAGCAGTTCGAAGTTTATTTAACCTCTTCAACTTCACCAATTGTTGTATTCAGTGATCATAACCCTTTAAGTTTTCTACACAAACTTAAGAATAAGAATCAAAGATTACTGAGGTGGAGTTTATTGCTTCAAGAGTTTAATCTTGACATAAGACACATAAAAGGGAAAGATAACATTATACCAGATGCTCTTTCAAGAGTTTGAAATTCCAATAGTCATTTTTCCCTAAATCAAGTTTAAACTGTTTTTCTTTTAAATTGTGATTTCATTACCTTGACTATTTTCATTAGTCTGAAATAATTAATATTTGAGTTTGTCATTTCCTATGTAATACTTCAGTTAAAGTATCATATACATGTATATAAATAATATTACAAAAAAGAAAGATTTATTTCATAAACCTTTCTTTTTCTTTTCAAGGGGGGAAGTGTTATGTACATACCCAGTTCATGTGTGTATCTATTTTTGAATGGTTTCCCCTGTTGCTATTTTTAGAACTGGATTCTCTCTTGTGGAATATTGTGCTGGAAGTTTCCAGGCCTTTATACAATCTGATTGCTAGAAATTATGCAACTGATTTTAACATGAATTTTCTGGAAGTTTCCCTGTTATTATAAAAGGAAAAGCTTTTTACATCTCAGTGTTCACTAGTTAATACATGATTGCCAGACTACAGTGGGGATTATCTTGTGTTTGTGTCCTATAATTAGTGCTTGGATTATATTCAGTTTGGATTTGGATCAGACTAGACTAAAGTGAGGATTACTTTGTGTGCTTAGATTACATTCAGTTTGGATCAGGATCACATTGGAATTAAGACTGGAATAGTTTGTCTTCTGAATTTAACGTTTAAGGTATTGTTTTGTACTATTGTAACTGTTTATTTGATATTTTTGTTAATAAATTCTGTTAATTGTTATCGTTTGTTGCTGGCTTCTTCTTTCTAGTTACGCCTGACTCGTAACATATAGGGATTTTTCTTTTTCTTTTTCTCTCACTAGGGCCACTGATTCGGTTACGGTGACCATCTCACCCATACGTGACTGTTACGTGCTGCGCATAAAATCGTAAAATCAACTTCAACATTTTCGGAGGCAACTGATACCTATTGTACAATTCAAGGACAGGTAAACAAAATTTTTCCCTGTTTTCTTACCAGGGTCATGAAAACATTGAACCAATTTTGACGACCGCGCGAGTCAAAAGTCAATTTTATGTTTAACCGCTGCGCAAAAATATAAAATTCAGAAGCAACCGATTGCTGTTGCGGAAACTTTTTCTGATAAAAAAATCTAGAAGTAGGCCATAAAGATACAATAAGATGTAAGAATAACTAAAAATCAATTGCTTCTTTGATAGGGTAGAAAACATTGTGGGAAAAGGAGAAAATGCTGGTAACCTGCATTGTCTCCTTTCCTCAGATTATTTTCAAAAGCCTTCTCTTTCAGGGGTGTTAAAAGGCTTCATTGTGCGGTAAAAGGTTAATAAGAATAAACAGATAGTCCCCCCCCCCATCAGCCAATCAAATCTCTTCCCTCTCTGAAATTATCCAATCAGAGAAGCTTTAAGGAAATCAGAATGAAAACCAACAGCCAATCAGAGAAGACTTTAGAAATTTCAACAGCCAATCAGAGAGCTCCAAAATGGCGCCCTAATTTATCAATTTAAAACAGTAAAAAAACGGCATAAAAGTGGATTTAAAGTCTTCTTTAAAGGCTGCTGTGCAGTCCTTGGCAAACTGCCATCCACACATGCCAGATTTCACTGAAAATGGGCACACATTTAAGAAAATGGGGGCGTAGAAGGCCATGTTTTGGTCTTTTCCAGCCTCTTGCAAGAATTACTTCCCTTTAACCCACGATGCACCCCCCCCTCCCCAGCTCATATGTTTTGGTCTTTTCAAGCCTCTTGCAAGAATTACTTCCCTTTAACCCTCGATGCACCCCCCTTCCCCAGCCCTTTAAAGGATTTGCTTTTCTAACTCAGCCCACAAGAAATGCTGCACATTGACAATTTCAATAGACCAAAGTGATCAATGTACAGTGTAAAAAAAAAACCAAACAGAAATTAATGCGACAAGTGGCTAAAAAAAGACTGAAAACTCTTTCAGTTACTTCCTATTGCATAATTATATCAAACAATGGCAACTGAAGTGTAATTTTTCTAATCTCTTCAATCCGCAACAAGAAACCCAGTTACGTTGACTACTGTTTCATATGTTTTGGTCTTTTCATGCCTCTTGCAAGAATTACTTCCCTTTAACCCTCGATGCACCCTCCCTCCCAAGCCCTTTACTGGATTTGCTTTTCTAACTCGGCCCACAAGAAATGCTGCACATTGAAACTTTCAATAGACCAAAGTGATCAATGTACAGTGTAAAAAAAACCCAGAAATTAATGCGATAAGTGGCTGAAAAAAGACTGAAAACTCTTTCCTATTGCATGTATCAAACAATGGCAACTGAAGTGTAATATTTCTAATTTCTTCAAACCACAACAAGAAGCCCAGTTACGTTGACTACCGTCTCATACGTGCCAGCTACGCTCATACAAAAACCCCAGAAAATAATGCGACAAGTGGCTGATAAAAAAGACAGAAGGCTCTTTCAGTAGCAACTGCTTCTTATTGCATAAATCAAACAAAAGGAACTAAATTTTCAATGTATATTTTTTTTCTCCAATCTCATTATACCGTGACGACAAATCCATTTATGTTGACTACCGTCTCATAGGTGCCGGTTACGTACCCGCGAAAATCGACTTACAGAACATTTCATAGCAGACGACACCTGTTGCTTAATAGGTCAAATATAGGGAACTTAGTTTCTAATATCTGTTTTTTATTTCTGCAATCTTTTTTTAACCGTGACAACAAAGCCTTTTAGGTTGTCTGTTGTCTCGCAGGTGCCACTTACGTATCCGCAAAAACATGAAAAAACGACTTACGGAATATTTTATAGCAGACGCCAACTGTTGCTTAAGTCAATTATAGGGATTTTTCTTTTTCTTTTTCTCTCACTAGGGCCACTGATTCGGTTACGGTGACCATCTCACCCATACGTGACTGTTACGTGCTGCGCATAAAATCGTAAAATCAACTTCAACATTTTCGGAGGCAACTGATACCTATTGTACAATTCAAGGACAGGTAAACAAAATTTTTCCCTGTTTTCTTACCAGGGTCATGAAAACATTGAACCAATTTTGACGACCGCGCGAGTCAAAAGTCAATTTTATGTTTAACCGCTGCGCAAAAATATAAAATTCAGAAGCAACCGATTGCTGTTGCGGAAACTTTTTCTGATAAAAAAATCTAGAAGTAGGCCATAAAGATACAATAAGATGTAAGAATAACTAAAAATCAATTGCTTCTTTGATAGGGTAGAAAACATTGTGGGAAAAGGAGAAAATGCTGGTAACCTGCATTGTCTCCTTTCCTCAGATTATTTTCAAAAGCCTTCTCTTTCAGGGGTGTTAAAAGGCTTCATTGTGCGGTAAAAGGTTAATAAGAATAAACAGATAGTCCCCCCCCCCATCAGCCAATCAAATCTCTTCCCTCTCTGAAATTATCCAATCAGAGAAGCTTTAAGGAAATCAGAATGAAAACCAACAGCCAATCAGAGAAGACTTTAGAAATTTCAACAGCCAATCAGAGAGCTCCAAAATGGCGCCCTAATTTATCAATTTAAAACAGTAAAAAAACGGCATAAAAGTGGATTTAAAGTCTTCTTTAAAGGCTGCTGTGCAGTCCTTGGCAAACTGCCATCCACACATGCCAGATTTCACTGAAAATGGGCACACATTTAAGAAAATGGGGGCGTAGAAGGCCATGTTTTGGTCTTTTCCAGCCTCTTGCAAGAATTACTTCCCTTTAACCCACGATGCACCCCCCCCTCCCCAGCTCATATGTTTTGGTCTTTTCAAGCCTCTTGCAAGAATTACTTCCCTTTAACCCTCGATGCACCCCCCTTCCCCAGCCCTTTAAAGGATTTGCTTTTCTAACTCAGCCCACAAGAAATGCTGCACATTGACAATTTCAATAGACCAAAGTGATCAATGTACAGTGTAAAAAAAAAACCAAACAGAAATTAATGCGACAAGTGGCTAAAAAAAGACTGAAAACTCTTTCAGTTACTTCCTATTGCATAATTATATCAAACAATGGCAACTGAAGTGTAATTTTTCTAATCTCTTCAATCCGCAACAAGAAACCCAGTTACGTTGACTACTGTTTCATATGTTTTGGTCTTTTCATGCCTCTTGCAAGAATTACTTCCCTTTAACCCTCGATGCACCCTCCCTCCCAAGCCCTTTACTGGATTTGCTTTTCTAACTCGGCCCACAAGAAATGCTGCACATTGAAACTTTCAATAGACCAAAGTGATCAATGTACAGTGTAAAAAAAACCCAGAAATTAATGCGATAAGTGGCTGAAAAAAGACTGAAAACTCTTTCCTATTGCATGTATCAAACAATGGCAACTGAAGTGTAATATTTCTAATTTCTTCAAACCACAACAAGAAGCCCAGTTACGTTGACTACCGTCTCATACGTGCCAGCTACGCTCATACAAAAACCCCAGAAAATAATGCGACAAGTGGCTGATAAAAAAGACAGAAGGCTCTTTCAGTAGCAACTGCTTCTTATTGCATAAATCAAACAAAAGGAACTAAATTTTCAATGTATATTTTTTTTCTCCAATCTCATTATACCGTGACGACAAATCCATTTATGTTGACTACCGTCTCATAGGTGCCGGTTACGTACCCGCGAAAATCGACTTACAGAACATTTCATAGCAGACGACACCTGTTGCTTAATAGGTCAAATATAGGGAACTTAGTTTCTAATATCTGTTTTTTATTTCTGCAATCTTTTTTTAACCGTGACAACAAAGCCTTTTAGGTTGTCTGTTGTCTCGCAGGTGCCACTTACGTATCCGCAAAAACATGAAAAAACGACTTACGGAATATTTTATAGCAGACGCCAACTGTTGCTTAAGTCAATTATAGGGATTTTTCTTTTTCTTTTTCTCTCACTAGGGCCACTGATTCGGTTACGGTGACCATCTCACCCATACGTGACTGTTACGTGCTGCGCATAAAATCGTAAAATCAACTTCAACATTTTCGGAGGCAACTGATACCTATTGTACAATTCAAGGACAGGTAAACAAAATTTTTCCCTGTTTTCTTACCAGGGTCATGAAAACATTGAACCAATTTTGACGACCGCGCGAGTCAAAAGTCAATTTTATGTTTAACCGCTGCGCAAAAATATAAAATTCAGAAGCAACCGATTGCTGTTGCGGAAACTTTTTCTGATAAAAAAATCTAGAAGTAGGCCATAAAGATACAATAAGATGTAAGAATAACTAAAAATCAATTGCTTCTTTGATAGGGTAGAAAACATTGTGGGAAAAGGAGAAAATGCTGGTAACCTGCATTGTCTCCTTTCCTCAGATTATTTTCAAAAGCCTTCTCTTTCAGGGGTGTTAAAAGGCTTCATTGTGCGGTAAAAGGTTAATAAGAATAAACAGATAGTCCCCCCCCCCCCCATCAGCCAATCAAATCTCTTCCCTCTCTGAAATTATCCAATCAGAGAAGCTTTAAGGAAATCAGAATGAAAACCAACAGCCAATCAGAGAAGACTTTAGAAATTTCAACAGCCAATCAAAGAGCTCCAAAATGGCGCCCTAATTTATCAATTTAAAACAGTAAAAAAACGGCATAAAAGTGGATTTAAAGTCTTCTTTAAAGGCTGCTGTGCAGTCCTTGGCAAACTGCCATCCACACATGCCAGATTTCACTGAAAATGGGCACACATTTAAGAAAATGGGGGCGTAGAAGGCCATGTTTTGGTCTTTTCCAGCCTCTTGCAAGAATTACTTCCCTTTAACCCACGATGCACCCCCCCCTCCCCAGCTCATATGTTTTGGTCTTTTCAAGCCTCTTGCAAGAATTACTTCCCTTTAACCCTCGATGCACCCCCCTTCCCCAGCCCTTTAAAGGATTTGCTTTTCTAACTCAGCCCACAAGAAATGCTGCACATTGACAATTTCAATAGACCAAAGTGATCAATGTACAGTGTAAAAAAAAAACCAAACAGAAATTAATGCGACAAGTGGCTAAAAAAAGACTGAAAACTCTTTCAGTTACTTCCTATTGCATAATTATATCAAACAATGGCAACTGAAGTGTAATTTTTCTAATCTCTTCAATCCGCAACAAGAAACCCAGTTACGTTGACTACTGTTTCATATGTTTTGGTCTTTTCATGCCTCTTGCAAGAATTACTTCCCTTTAACCCTCGATGCACCCTCCCTCCCAAGCCCTTTACTGGATTTGCTTTTCTAACTCGGCCCACAAGAAATGCTGCACATTGAAACTTTCAATAGACCAAAGTGATCAATGTACAGTGTAAAAAAAACCCAGAAATTAATGCGATAAGTGGCTGAAAAAAGACTGAAAACTCTTTCCTATTGCATGTATCAAACAATGGCAACTGAAGTGTAATATTTCTAATTTCTTCAAACCACAACAAGAAGCCCAGTTACGTTGACTACCGTCTCATACGTGCCAGCTACGCTCATACAAAAACCCCAGAAAATAATGCGACAAGTGGCTGATAAAAAAGACAGAAGGCTCTTTCAGTAGCAACTGCTTCTTATTGCATAAATCAAACAAAAGGAACTAAATTTTCAATGTATATTTTTTTTCTCCAATCTCATTATACCGTGACGACAAATCCATTTATGTTGACTACCGTCTCATAGGTGCCGGTTACGTACCCGCGAAAATCGACTTACAGAACATTTCATAGCAGACGACACCTGTTGCTTAATAGGTCAAATATAGGGAACTTAGTTTCTAATATCTGTTTTTTATTTCTGCAATCTTTTTTTAACCGTGACAACAAAGCCTTTTAGGTTGTCTGTTGTCTCGCAGGTGCCACTTACGTATCCGCAAAAACATGAAAAAACGACTTACGGAATATTTTATAGCAGACGCCAACTGTTGCTTAAGTCAATTATAGGGATTTTTCTTTTTCTTTTTCTCTCACTAGGGCCACTGATTCGGTTACGGTGACCATCTCACCCATACGTGACTGTTACGTGCTGCGCATAAAATCGTAAAATCAACTTCAACATTTTCGGAGGCAACTGATACCTATTGTACAATTCAAGGACAGGTAAACAAAATTTTTCCCTGTTTTCTTACCAGGGTCATGAAAACATTGAACCAATTTTGACGACCGCGCGAGTCAAAAGTCAATTTTATGTTTAACCGCTGCGCAAAAATATAAAATTCAGAAGCAACCGATTGCTGTTGCGGAAACTTTTTCTGATAAAAAAATCTAGAAGTAGGCCATAAAGATACAATAAGATGTAAGAATAACTAAAAATCAATTGCTTCTTTGATAGGGTAGAAAACATTGTGGGAAAAGGAGAAAATGCTGGTAACCTGCATTGTCTCCTTTCCTCAGATTATTTTCAAAAGCCTTCTCTTTCAGGGGTGTTAAAAGGCTTCATTGTGCGGTAAAAGGTTAATAAGAATAAACAGATAGTCCCCCCCCCCATCAGCCAATCAAATCTCTTCCCTCTCTGAAATTATCCAATCAGAGAAGCTTTAAGGAAATCAGAATGAAAACCAACAGCCAATCAGAGAAGACTTTAGAAATTTCAACAGCCAATCAGAGAGCTCCAAAATGGCGCCCTAATTTATCAATTTAAAACAGTAAAAAAACGGCATAAAAGTGGATTTAAAGTCTTCTTTAAAGGCTGCTGTGCAGTCCTTGGCAAACTGCCATCCACACATGCCAGATTTCACTGAAAATGGGCACACATTTAAGAAAATGGGGGCGTAGAAGGCCATGTTTTGGTCTTTTCCAGCCTCTTGCAAGAATTACTTCCCTTTAACCCACGATGCACCCCCCCCCTCCCCAGCTCATATGTTTTGGTCTTTTCAAGCCTCTTGCAAGAATTACTTCCCTTTAACCCTCGATGCACCCCCCTTCCCCAGCCCTTTAAAGGATTTGCTTTTCTAACTCAGCCCACAAGAAATGCTGCACATTGACAATTTCAATAGACCAAAGTGATCAATGTACAGTGTAAAAAAAAAACCAAACAGAAATTAATGCGACAAGTGGCTAAAAAAAGACTGAAAACTCTTTCAGTTACTTCCTATTGCATAATTATATCAAACAATGGCAACTGAAGTGTAATTTTTCTAATCTCTTCAATCCGCAACAAGAAACCCAGTTACGTTGACTACTGTTTCATATGTTTTGGTCTTTTCATGCCTCTTGCAAGAATTACTTCCCTTTAACCCTCGATGCACCCTCCCTCCCAAGCCCTTTACTGGATTTGCTTTTCTAACTCGGCCCACAAGAAATGCTGCACATTGAAACTTTCAATAGACCAAAGTGATCAATGTACAGTGTAAAAAAAACCCAGAAATTAATGCGATAAGTGGCTGAAAAAAGACTGAAAACTCTTTCCTATTGCATGTATCAAACAATGGCAACTGAAGTGTAATATTTCTAATTTCTTCAAACCACAACAAGAAGCCCAGTTACGTTGACTACCGTCTCATACGTGCCAGCTACGCTCATACAAAAACCCCAGAAAATAATGCGACAAGTGGCTGATAAAAAAGACAGAAGGCTCTTTCAGTAGCAACTGCTTCTTATTGCATAAATCAAACAAAAGGAACTAAATTTTCAATGTATATTTTTTTTCTCCAATCTCATTATACCGTGACGACAAATCCATTTATGTTGACTACCGTCTCATAGGTGCCGGTTACGTACCCGCGAAAATCGACTTACAGAACATTTCATAGCAGACGACACCTGTTGCTTAATAGGTCAAATATAGGGAACTTAGTTTCTAATATCTGTTTTTTATTTCTGCAATCTTTTTTTAACCGTGACAACAAAGCCTTTTAGGTTGTCTGTTGTCTCGCAGGTGCCACTTACGTATCCGCAAAAACATGAAAAAACGACTTACGGAATATTTTATAGCAGACGCCAACTGTTGCTTAAGTCAATTATAGGGATTTTTCTTTTTCTTTTTCTCTCACTAGGGCCACTGATTCGGTTACGGTGACCATCTCACCCATACGTGACTGTTACGTGCTGCGCATAAAATCGTAAAATCAACTTCAACATTTTCGGAGGCAACTGATACCTATTGTACAATTCAAGGACAGGTAAACAAAATTTTTCCCTGTTTTCTTACCAGGGTCATGAAAACATTGAACCAATTTTGACGACCGCGCGAGTCAAAAGTCAATTTTATGTTTAACCGCTGCGCAAAAATATAAAATTCAGAAGCAACCGATTGCTGTTGCGGAAACTTTTTCTGATAAAAAAATCTAGAAGTAGGCCATAAAGATACAATAAGATGTAAGAATAACTAAAAATCAATTGCTTCTTTGATAGGGTAGAAAACATTGTGGGAAAAGGAGAAAATGCTGGTAACCTGCATTGTCTCCTTTCCTCAGATTATTTTCAAAAGCCTTCTCTTTCAGGGGTGTTAAAAGGCTTCATTGTGCGGTAAAAGGTTAATAAGAATAAACAGATAGTCCCCCCCCCCCCATCAGCCAATCAAATCTCTTCCCTCTCTGAAATTATCCAATCAGAGAAGCTTTAAGGAAATCAGAATGAAAACCAACAGCCAATCAGAGAAGACTTTAGAAATTTCAACAGCCAATCAGAGAGCTCCAAAATGGCGCCCTAATTTATCAATTTAAAACAGTAAAAAAACGGCATAAAAGTGGATTTAAAGTCTTCTTTAAAGGCTGCTGTGCAGTCCTTGGCAAACTGCCATCCACACATGCCAGATTTCACTGAAAATGGGCACACATTTAAGAAAATGGGGGCGTAGAAGGCCATGTTTTGGTCTTTTCCAGCCTCTTGCAAGAATTACTTCCCTTTAACCCACGATGCACCCCCCCCTCCCCAGCTCATATGTTTTGGTCTTTTCAAGCCTCTTGCAAGAATTACTTCCCTTTAACCCTCGATGCACCCCCCTTCCCCAGCCCTTTAAAGGATTTGCTTTTCTAACTCAGCCCACAAGAAATGCTGCACATTGACAATTTCAATAGACCAAAGTGATCAATGTACAGTGTAAAAAAAAAACCAAACAGAAATTAATGCGACAAGTGGCTAAAAAAAGACTGAAAACTCTTTCAGTTACTTCCTATTGCATAATTATATCAAACAATGGCAACTGAAGTGTAATTTTTCTAATCTCTTCAATCCGCAACAAGAAACCCAGTTACGTTGACTACTGTTTCATATGTTTTGGTCTTTTCATGCCTCTTGCAAGAATTACTTCCCTTTAACCCTCGATGCACCCTCCCTCCCAAGCCCTTTACTGGATTTGCTTTTCTAACTCGGCCCACAAGAAATGCTGCACATTGAAACTTTCAATAGACCAAAGTGATCAATGTACAGTGTAAAAAAAACCCAGAAATTAATGCGATAAGTGGCTGAAAAAAGACTGAAAACTCTTTCCTATTGCATGTATCAAACAATGGCAACTGAAGTGTAATATTTCTAATTTCTTCAAACCACAACAAGAAGCCCAGTTACGTTGACTACCGTCTCATACGTGCCAGCTACGCTCATACAAAAACCCCAGAAAATAATGCGACAAGTGGCTGATAAAAAAGACAGAAGGCTCTTTCAGTAGCAACTGCTTCTTATTGCATAAATCAAACAAAAGGAACTAAATTTTCAATGTATATTTTTTTTCTCCAATCTCATTATACCGTGACGACAAATCCATTTATGTTGACTACCGTCTCATAGGTGCCGGTTACGTACCCGCGAAAATCGACTTACAGAACATTTCATAGCAGACGACACCTGTTGCTTAATAGGTCAAATATAGGGAACTTAGTTTCTAATATCTGTTTTTTATTTCTGCAATCTTTTTTTAACCGTGACAACAAAGCCTTTTAGGTTGTCTGTTGTCTCGCAGGTGCCACTTACGTATCCGCAAAAACATGAAAAAACGACTTACGGAATATTTTATAGCAGACGCCAACTGTTGCTTAAGTCAATTATAGGGATTTTTCTTTTTCTTTTTCTCTCACTAGGGCCACTGATTCGGTTACGGTGACCATCTCACCCATACGTGACTGTTACGTGCTGCGCATAAAATCGTAAAATCAACTTCAACATTTTCGGAGGCAACTGATACCTATTGTACAATTCAAGGACAGGTAAACAAAATTTTTCCCTGTTTTCTTACCAGGTTCATGAAAACATTGAACCAATTTTGACGACCGCGCGAGTCAAAAGTCAATTTTATGTTTAACCGCTGCGCAAAAATATAAAATTCAGAAGCAACCGATTGCTGTTGCGGAAACTTTTTCTGATAAAAAAATCTAGAAGTAGGCCATAAAGATACAATAAGATGTAAGAATAACTAAAAATCAATTGCTTCTTTGATAGGGTAGAAAACATTGTGGGAAAAGGAGAAAATGCTGGTAACCTGCATTGTCTCCTTTCCTCAGATTATTTTCAAAAGCCTTCTCTTTCAGGGGTGTTAAAAGGCTTCATTGTGCGGTAAAAGGTTAATAAGAATAAACAGATAGTCCCCCCCCCCATCAGCCAATCAAATCTCTTCCCTCTCTGAAATTATCCAATCAGAGAAGCTTTAAGGAAATCAGAATGAAAACCAACAGCCAATCAGAGAAGACTTTAGAAATTTCAACAGCCAATCAGAGAGCTCCAAAATGGCGCCCTAATTTATCAATTTAAAACAGTAAAAAAAACGGCATAAAAGTGGATTTAAAGTCTTCTTTAAAGGCTGCTGTGCAGTCCTTGGCAAACTGCCATCCACACATGCCAGATTTCACTGAAAATGGGCACACATTTAAGAAAATGGGGGCGTAGAAGGCCATGTTTTGGTCTTTTCCAGCCTCTTGCAAGAATTACTTCCCTTTAACCCACGATGCACCCCCCCCTCCCCAGCTCATATGTTTTGGTCTTTTCAAGCCTCTTGCAAGAATTACTTCCCTTTAACCCTCGATGCACCCCCCTTCCCCAGCCCTTTAAAGGATTTGCTTTTCTAACTCAGCCCACAAGAAATGCTGCACATTGACAATTTCAATAGACCAAAGTGATCAATGTACAGTGTAAAAAAAAAACCAAACAGAAATTAATGCGACAAGTGGCTAAAAAAAGACTGAAAACTCTTTCAGTTACTTCCTATTGCATAATTATATCAAACAATGGCAACTGAAGTGTAATTTTTCTAATCTCTTCAATCCGCAACAAGAAACCCAGTTACGTTGACTACTGTTTCATATGTTTTGGTCTTTTCATGCCTCTTGCAAGAATTACTTCCCTTTAACCCTCGATGCACCCTCCCTCCCAAGCCCTTTACTGGATTTGCTTTTCTAACTCGGCCCACAAGAAATGCTGCACATTGAAACTTTCAATAGACCAAAGTGATCAATGTACAGTGTAAAAAAAACCCAGAAATTAATGCGATAAGTGGCTGAAAAAAGACTGAAAACTCTTTCCTATTGCATGTATCAAACAATGGCAACTGAAGTGTAATATTTCTAATTTCTTCAAACCACAACAAGAAGCCCAGTTACGTTGACTACCGTCTCATACGTGCCAGCTACGCTCATACAAAAACCCCAGAAAATAATGCGACAAGTGGCTGATAAAAAAGACAGAAGGCTCTTTCAGTAGCAACTGCTTCTTATTGCATAAATCAAACAAAAGGAACTAAATTTTCAATGTATATTTTTTTTCTCCAATCTCATTATACCGTGACGACAAATCCATTTATGTTGACTACCGTCTCATAGGTGCCGGTTACGTACCCGCGAAAATCGACTTACAGAACATTTCATAGCAGACGACACCTGTTGCTTAATAGGTCAAATATAGGGAACTTAGTTTCTAATATCTGTTTTTTATTTCTGCAATCTTTTTTTAACCGTGACAACAAAGCCTTTTAGGTTGTCTGTTGTCTCGCAGGTGCCACTTACGTATCCGCAAAAACATGAAAAAACGACTTACGGAATATTTTATAGCAGACGCCAACTGTTGCTTAAGTCAATTATAGGGATTTTTCTTTTTCTTTTTCTCTCACTAGGGCCACTGATTCGGTTACGGTGACCATCTCACCCATACGTGACTGTTACGTGCTGCGCATAAAATCGTAAAATCAACTTCAACATTTTCGGAGGCAACTGATACCTATTGTACAATTCAAGGACAGGTAAACAAAATTTTTCCCTGTTTTCTTACCAGGGTCATGAAAACATTGAACCAATTTTGACGACCGCGCGAGTCAAAAGTCAATTTTATGTTTAACCGCTGCGCAAAAATATAAAATTCAGAAGCAACCGATTGCTGTTGCGGAAACTTTTTCTGATAAAAAAATCTAGAAGTAGGCCATAAAGATACAATAAGATGTAAGAATAACTAAAAATCAATTGCTTCTTTGATAGGGTAGAAAACATTGTGGGAAAAGGAGAAAATGCTGGTAACCTGCATTGTCTCCTTTCCTCAGATTATTTTCAAAAGCCTTCTCTTTCAGGGGTGTTAAAAGGCTTCATTGTGCGGTAAAAGGTTAATAAGAATAAACAGATAGTCCCCCCCCCCCATCAGCCAATCAAATCTCTTCCCTCTCTGAAATTATCCAATCAGAGAAGCTTTAAGGAAATCAGAATGAAAACCAACAGCCAATCAGAGAAGACTTTAGAAATTTCAACAGCCAATCAGAGAGCTCCAAAATGGCGCCCTAATTTATCAATTTAAAACAGTAAAAAAACGGCATAAAAGTGGATTTAAAGTCTTCTTTAAAGGCTGCTGTGCAGTCCTTGGCAAACTGCCATCCACACATGCCAGATTTCACTGAAAATGGGCACACATTTAAGAAAATGGGGGCGTAGAAGGCCATGTTTTGGTCTTTTCCAGCCTCTTGCAAGAATTACTTCCCTTTAACCCACGATGCACCCCCCCTCCCCAGCTCATATGTTTTGGTCTTTTCAAGCCTCTTGCAAGAATTACTTCCCTTTAACCCTCGATGCACCCCCCTTCCCCAGCCCTTTAAAGGATTTGCTTTTCTAACTCAGCCCACAAGAAATGCTGCACATTGACAATTTCAATAGACCAAAGTGATCAATGTACAGTGTAAAAAAAAAAACCAAACAGAAATTAATGCGACAAGTGGCTAAAAAAAGACTGAAAACTCTTTCAGTTACTTCCTATTGCATAATTATATCAAACAATGGCAACTGAAGTGTAATTTTTCTAATCTCTTCAATCCGCAACAAGAAACCCAGTTACGTTGACTACTGTTTCATATGTTTTGGTCTTTTCATGCCTCTTGCAAGAATTACTTCCCTTTAACCCTCGATGCACCCTCCCTCCCAAGCCCTTTACTGGATTTGCTTTTCTAACTCGGCCCACAAGAAATGCTGCACATTGAAACTTTCAATAGACCAAAGTGATCAATGTACAGTGTAAAAAAAAACCAGAAATTAATGCGATAAGTGGCTGAAAAAAGACTGAAAACTCTTTCCTATTGCATGTATCAAACAATGGCAACTGAAGTGTAATATTTCTAATTTCTTCAAACCACAACAAGAAGCCCAGTTACGTTGACTACCGTCTCATACGTGCCAGCTACGCTCATACAAAAACCCCAGAAAATAATGCGACAAGTGGCTGATAAAAAAGACAGAAGGCTCTTTCAGTAGCAACTGCTTCTTATTGCATAAATCAAACAAAAGGAACTAAATTTTCAATGTATATTTTTTTTCTCCAATCTCATTATACCGTGACGACAAATCCATTTATGTTGACTACCGTCTCATAGGTGCCGGTTACGTACCCGCGAAAATCGACTTACAGAACATTTCATAGCAGACGACACCTGTTGCTTAATAGGTCAAATATAGGGAACTTAGTTTCTAATATCTGTTTTTTATTTCTGCAATCTTTTTTTAACCGTGACAACAAAGCCTTTTAGGTTGTCTGTTGTCTCGCAGGTGCCACTTACGTATCCGCAAAAACATGAAAAAACGACTTACGGAATATTTTATAGCAGACGCCAACTGTTGCTTAAGTCAATTATAGGGATTTTTCTTTTTCTTTTTCTCTCACTAGGGCCACTGATTTCGGTTACGGTGACCATCTCACCCATACGTGACTGTTACGTGCTGCGCATAAAATCGTAAAATCAACTTCAACATTTTCGGAGGCAACTGATACCTATTGTACAATTCAAGGACAGGTAAACAAAATTTTTCCCTGTTTTCTTACCAGGGTCATGAAAACATTGAACCAATTTTGACGACCGCGCGAGTCAAAAGTCAATTTTATGTTTAACCGCTGCGCAAAAATATAAAATTCAGAAGCAACCGATTGCTGTTGCGGAAACTTTTTCTGATAAAAAAATCTAGAAGTAGGCCATAAAGATACAATAAGATGTAAGAATAACTAAAAATCAATTGCTTCTTTGATAGGGTAGAAAACATTGTGGGAAAAGGAGAAAATGCTGGTAACCTGCATTGTCTCCTTTCCTCAGATTATTTTCAAAAGCCTTCTCTTTCAGGGGTGTTAAAAGGCTTCATTGTGCGGTAAAAGGTTAATAAGAATAAACAGATAGTCCCCCCCCCCCATCAGCCAATCAAATCTCTTCCCTCTCTGAAATTATCCAATCAGAGAAGCTTTAAGGAAATCAGAATGAAAACCAACAGCCAATCAGAGAAGACTTTAGAAATTTCAACAGCCAATCAGAGAGCTCCAAAATGGCGCCCTAATTTATCAATTTAAAACAGTAAAAAAACGGCATAAAAGTGGATTTAAAGTCTTCTTTAAAGGCTGCTGTGCAGTCCTTGGCAAACTGCCATCCACACATGCCAGATTTCACTGAAAATGGGCACACATTTAAGAAAATGGGGGCGTAGAAGGCCATGTTTTGGTCTTTTCCAGCCTCTTGCAAGAATTACTTCCCTTTAACCCACGATGCACCCCCCCCTCCCCAGCTCATATGTTTTGGTCTTTTCAAGCCTCTTGCAAGAATTACTTCCCTTTAACCCTCGATGCACCCCCCTTCCCCAGCCCTTTAAAGGATTTGCTTTTCTAACTCAGCCCACAAGAAATGCTGCACATTGACAATTTCAATAGACCAAAGTGATCAATGTACAGTGTAAAAAAAAAACCAAACAGAAATTAATGCGACAAGTGGCTAAAAAAAGACTGAAAACTCTTTCAGTTACTTCCTATTGCATAATTATATCAAACAATGGCAACTGAAGTGTAATTTTTCTAATCTCTTCAATCCGCAACAAGAAACCCAGTTACGTTGACTACTGTTTCATATGTTTTGGTCTTTTCATGCCTCTTGCAAGAATTACTTCCCTTTAACCCTCGATGCACCCTCCCTCCCAAGCCCTTTACTGGATTTGCTTTTCTAACTCGGCCCACAAGAAATGCTGCACATTGAAACTTTCAATAGACCAAAGTGATCAATGTACAGTGTAAAAAAAACCCAGAAATTAATGCGATAAGTGGCTGAAAAAAGACTGAAAACTCTTTCCTATTGCATGTATCAAACAATGGCAACTGAAGTGTAATATTTCTAATTTCTTCAAACCACAACAAGAAGCCCAGTTACGTTGACTACCGTCTCATACGTGCCAGCTACGCTCATACAAAAACCCCAGAAAATAATGCGACAAGTGGCTGATAAAAAAGACAGAAGGCTCTTTCAGTAGCAACTGCTTCTTATTGCATAAATCAAAGAAAAGGAACTAAATTTTCAATGTATATTTTTTTTCTCCAATCTCATTATACCGTGACGACAAATCCATTTATGTTGACTACCGTCTCATAGGTGCCGGTTACGTACCCGCGAAAATCGACTTACAGAACATTTCATAGCAGACGACACCTGTTGCTTAATAGGTCAAATATAGGGAACTTAGTTTCTAATATCTGTTTTTTATTTCTGCAATCTTTTTTTAACCGTGACAACAAAGCCTTTTAGGTTGTCTGTTGTCTCGCAGGTGCCACTTACGTATCCGCAAAAACATGAAAAAACGACTTACGGAATATTTTATAGCAGACGCCAACTGTTGCTTAAGTCAATTATAGGGATTTTTCTTTTTCTTTTTCTCTCACTAGGGCCACTGATTCGGTTACGGTGACCATCTCACCCATACGTGACTGTTACGTGCTGCGCATAAAATCGTAAAATCAACTTCAACATTTTCGGAGGCAACTGATACCTATTGTACAATTCAAGGACAGGTAAACAAAATTTTTCCCTGTTTTCTTACCAGGGTCATGAAAACATTGAACCAATTTTGACGACCGCGCGAGTCAAAAGTCAATTTTATGTTTAACCGCTGCGCAAAAATATAAAATTCAGAAGCAACCGATTGCTGTTGCGGAAACTTTTTCTGATAAAAAAATCTAGAAGTAGGCCATAAAGATACAATAAGATGTAAGAATAACTAAAAATCAATTGCTTCTTTGATAGGGTAGAAAACATTGTGGGAAAAGGAGAAAATGCTGGTAACCTGCATTGTCTCCTTTCCTCAGATTATTTTCAAAAGCCTTCTCTTTCAGGGGTGTTAAAAGGCTTCATTGTGCGGTAAAAGGTTAATAAGAATAAACAGATAGTCCCCCCCCCCCATCAGCCAATCAAATCTCTTCCCTCTCTGAAATTATCCAATCAGAGAAGCTTTAAGGAAATCAGAATGAAAACCAACAGCCAATCAGAGAAGACTTTAGAAATTTCAACAGCCAATCAGAGAGCTCCAAAATGGCGCCCTAATTTATCAATTTAAAACAGTAAAAAAACGGCATAAAAGTGGATTTAAAGTCTTCTTTAAAGGCTGCTGTGCAGTCCTTGGCAAACTGCCATCCACACATGCCAGATTTCACTGAAAATGGGCACACATTTAAGAAAATGGGGGCGTAGAAGGCCATGTTTTGGTCTTTTCCAGCCTCTTGCAAGAATTACTTCCCTTTAACCCACGATGCACCCCCCCCTCCCCAGCTCATATGTTTTGGTCTTTTCAAGCCTCTTGCAAGAATTACTTCCCTTTAACCCTCGATGCACCCCCCTTCCCCAGCCCTTTAAAGGATTTGCTTTTCTAACTCAGCCCACAAGAAATGCTGCACATTGACAATTTCAATAGACCAAAGTGATCAATGTACAGTGTAAAAAAAAAACCAAACAGAAATTAATGCGACAAGTGGCTAAAAAAAGACTGAAAACTCTTTCAGTTACTTCCTATTGCATAATTATATCAAACAATGGCAACTGAAGTGTAATTTTTCTAATCTCTTCAATCCGCAACAAGAAACCCAGTTACGTTGACTACTGTTTCATATGTTTTGGTCTTTTCATGCCTCTTGCAAGAATTACTTCCCTTTAACCCTCGATGCACCCTCCCTCCCAAGCCCTTTACTGGATTTGCTTTTCTAACTCGGCCCACAAGAAATGCTGCACATTGAAACTTTCAATAGACCAAAGTGATCAATGTACAGTGTAAAAAAAACCCAGAAATTAATGCGATAAGTGGCTGAAAAAAGACTGAAAACTCTTTCCTATTGCATGTATCAAACAATGGCAACTGAAGTGTAATATTTCTAATTTCTTCAAACCACAACAAGAAGCCCAGTTACGTTGACTACCGTCTCATACGTGCCAGCTACGCTCATACAAAAACCCCAGAAAATAATGCGACAAGTGGCTGATAAAAAAGACAGAAGGCTCTTTCAGTAGCAACTGCTTCTTATTGCATAAATCAAAGAAAAGGAACTAAATTTTCAATGTATATTTTTTTTCTCCAATCTCATTATACCGTGACGACAAATCCATTTATGTTGACTACCGTCTCATAGGTGCCGGTTACGTACCCGCGAAAATCGACTTACAGAACATTTCATAGCAGACGACACCTGTTGCTTAATAGGTCAAATATAGGGAACTTAGTTTCTAATATCTGTTTTTTATTTCTGCAATCTTTTTTTAACCGTGACAACAAAGCCTTTTAGGTTGTCTGTTGTCTCGCAGGTGCCACTTACGTATCCGCAAAAACATGAAAAAACGACTTACGGAATATTTTATAGCAGACGCCAACTGTTGCTTAAGTCAATTATAGGGATTTTTCTTTTTCTTTTTCTCTCACTAGGGCCACTGATTCGGTTACGGTGACCATCTCACCCATACGTGACTGTTACGTGCTGCGCATAAAATCGTAAAATCAACTTCAACATTTTCGGAGGCAACTGATACCTATTGTACAATTCAAGGACAGGTAAACAAAATTTTTCCCTGTTTTCTTACCAGGGTCATGAAAACATTGAACCAATTTTGACGACCGCGCGAGTCAAAAGTCAATTTTATGTTTAACCGCTGCGCAAAAATATAAAATTCAGAAGCAACCGATTGCTGTTGCGGAAACTTTTTCTGATAAAAAAATCTAGAAGTAGGCCATAAAGATACAATAAGATGTAAGAATAACTAAAAATCAATTGCTTCTTTGATAGGGTAGAAAACATTGTGGGAAAAGGAGAAAATGCTGGTAACCTGCATTGTCTCCTTTCCTCAGATTATTTTCAAAAGCCTTCTCTTTCAGGGGTGTTAAAAGGCTTCATTGTGCGGTAAAAGGTTAATAAGAATAAACAGATAGTCCCCCCCCCCCATCAGCCAATCAAATCTCTTCCCTCTCTGAAATTATCCAATCAGAGAAGCTTTAAGGAAATCAGAATGAAAACCAACAGCCAATCAGAGAAGACTTTAGAAATTTCAACAGCCAATCAGAGAGCTCCAAAATGGCGCCCTAATTTATCAATTTAAAACAGTAAAAAAACGGCATAAAAGTGGATTTAAAGTCTTCTTTAAAGGCTGCTGTGCAGTCCTTGGCAAACTGCCATCCACACATGCCAGATTTCACTGAAAATGGGCACACATTTAAGAAAATGGGGGCGTAGAAGGCCATGTTTTGGTCTTTTCCAGCCTCTTGCAAGAATTACTTCCCTTTAACCCACGATGCACCCCCCCCTCCCCAGCTCATATGTTTTGGTCTTTTCAAGCCTCTTGCAAGAATTACTTCCCTTTAACCCTCGATGCACCCCCCTTCCCCAGCCCTTTAAAGGATTTGCTTTTCTAACTCAGCCCACAAGAAATGCTGCACATTGACAATTTCAATAGACCAAAGTGATCAATGTACAGTGTAAAAAAAAAACCAAACAGAAATTAATGCGACAAGTGGCTAAAAAAAGACTGAAAACTCTTTCAGTTACTTCCTATTGCATAATTATATCAAACAATGGCAACTGAAGTGTAATTTTTCTAATCTCTTCAATCCGCAACAAGAAACCCAGTTACGTTGACTACTGTTTCATATGTTTTGGTCTTTTCATGCCTCTTGCAAGAATTACTTCCCTTTAACCCTCGATGCACCCTCCCTCCCAAGCCCTTTACTGGATTTGCTTTTCTAACTCGGCCCACAAGAAATGCTGCACATTGAAACTTTCAATAGACCAAAGTGATCAATGTACAGTGTAAAAAAAAACCAGAAATTAATGCGATAAGTGGCTGAAAAAAGACTGAAAACTCTTTCCTATTGCATGTATCAAACAATGGCAACTGAAGTGTAATATTTCTAATTTCTTCAAACCACAACAAGAAGCCCAGTTACGTTGACTACCGTCTCATACGTGCCAGCTACGCTCATACAAAAACCCCAGAAAATAATGCGACAAGTGGCTGATAAAAAAGACAGAAGGCTCTTTCAGTAGCAACTGCTTCTTATTGCATAAATCAAACAAAAGGAACTAAATTTTCAATGTATATTTTTTTTCTCCAATCTCATTATACCGTGACGACAAATCCATTTATGTTGACTACCGTCTCATAGGTGCCGGTTACGTACCCGCGAAAATCGACTTACAGAACATTTCATAGCAGACGACACCTGTTGCTTAATAGGTCAAATATAGGGAACTTAGTTTCTAATATCTGTTTTTTATTTCTGCAATCTTTTTTTAACCGTGACAACAAAGCCTTTTAGGTTGTCTGTTGTCTCGCAGGTGCCACTTACGTATCCGCAAAAACATGAAAAAACGACTTACGGAATATTTTATAGCAGACGCCAACTGTTGCTTAAGTCAATTATAGGGATTTTTCTTTTTCTTTTTCTCTCACTAGGGCCACTGATTCGGTTACGGTGACCATCTCACCCATACGTGACTGTTACGTGCTGCGCATAAAATCGTAAAATCAACTTCAACATTTTCGGAGGCAACTGATACCTATTGTACAATTCAAGGACAGGTAAACAAAATTTTTCCCTGTTTTCTTACCAGGGTCATGAAAACATTGAACCAATTTTGACGACCGCGCGAGTCAAAAGTCAATTTTATGTTTAACCGCTGCGCAAAAATATAAAATTCAGAAGCAACCGATTGCTGTTGCGGAAACTTTTTCTGATAAAAAAATCTAGAAGTAGGCCATAAAGATACAATAAGATGTAAGAATAACTAAAAATCAATTGCTTCTTTGATAGGGTAGAAAACATTGTGGGAAAAGGAGAAAATGCTGGTAACCTGCATTGTCTCCTTTCCTCAGATTATTTTCAAAAGCCTTCTCTTTCAGGGGTGTTAAAAGGCTTCATTGTGCGGTAAAAGGTTAATAAGAATAAACAGATAGTCCCCCCCCCCCATCAGCCAATCAAATCTCTTCCCTCTCTGAAATTATCCAATCAGAGAAGCTTTAAGGAAATCAGAATGAAAACCAACAGCCAATCAGAGAAGACTTTAGAAATTTCAACAGCCAATCAGAGAGCTCCAAAATGGCGCCCTAATTTATCAATTTAAAACAGTAAAAAAACGGCATAAAAGTGGATTTAAAGTCTTCTTTAAAGGCTGCTGTGCAGTCCTTGGCAAACTGCCATCCACACATGCCAGATTTCACTGAAAATGGGCACACATTTAAGAAAATGGGGGCGTAGAAGGCCATGTTTTGGTCTTTTCCAGCCTCTTGCAAGAATTACTTCCCTTTAACCCACGATGCACCCCCCCCTCCCCAGCTCATATGTTTTGGTCTTTTCAAGCCTCTTGCAAGAATTACTTCCCTTTAACCCTCGATGCACCCCCCTTCCCCAGCCCTTTAAAGGATTTGCTTTTCTAACTCAGCCCACAAGAAATGCTGCACATTGACAATTTCAATAGACCAAAGTGATCAATGTACAGTGTAAAAAAAAAACCAAACAGAAATTAATGCGACAAGTGGCTAAAAAAAGACTGAAAACTCTTTCAGTTACTTCCTATTGCATAATTATATCAAACAATGGCAACTGAAGTGTAATTTTTCTAATCTCTTCAATCCGCAACAAGAAACCCAGTTACGTTGACTACTGTTTCATATGTTTTGGTCTTTTCATGCCTCTTGCAAGAATTACTTCCCTTTAACCCTCGATGCACCCTCCCTCCCAAGCCCTTTACTGGATTTGCTTTTCTAACTCGGCCCACAAGAAATGCTGCACATTGAAACTTTCAATAGACCAAAGTGATCAATGTACAGTGTAAAAAAAACCCAGAAATTAATGCGATAAGTGGCTGAAAAAAGACTGAAAACTCTTTCCTATTGCATGTATCAAACAATGGCAACTGAAGTGTAATATTTCTAATTTCTTCAAACCACAACAAGAAGCCCAGTTACGTTGACTACCGTCTCATACGTGCCAGCTACGCTCATACAAAAACCCCAGAAAATAATGCGACAAGTGGCTGATAAAAAAGACAGAAGGCTCTTTCAGTAGCAACTGCTTCTTATTGCATAAATCAAACAAAAGGAACTAAATTTTCAATGTATATTTTTTTTCTCCAATCTCATTATACCGTGACGACAAATCCATTTATGTTGACTACCGTCTCATAGGTGCCGGTTACGTACCCGCGAAAATCGACTTACAGAACATTTCATAGCAGACGACACCTGTTGCTTAATAGGTCAAATATAGGGAACTTAGTTTCTAATATCTGTTTTTTATTTCTGCAATCTTTTTTTAACCGTGACAACAAAGCCTTTTAGGTTGTCTGTTGTCTCGCAGGTGCCACTTACGTATCCGCAAAAACATGAAAAAACGACTTACGGAATATTTTATAGCAGACGCCAACTGTTGCTTAAGTCAATTATAGGGATTTTTCTTTTTCTTTTTCTCTCACTAGGGCCACTGATTCGGTTACAGTGACCATCTCACCCATACGTGACTGTTACGTGCTGCGCATAAAATCGTAAAATCAACTTCAACATTTTCGGAGGCAACTGATACCTATTGTACAATTCAAGGACAGGTAAACAAAATTTTTCCCTGTTTTCTTACCAGGGTCATGAAAACATTGAACCAATTTTGACGACCGCGCGAGTCAAAAGTCAATTTTATGTTTAACCGCTGCGCAAAAATATAAAATTCAGAAGCAACCGATTGCTGTTGCGGAAACTTTTTCTGATAAAAAAATCTAGAAGTAGGCCATAAAGATACAATAAGATGTAAGAATAACTAAAAATCAATTGCTTCTTTGATAGGGTAGAAAACATTGTGGGAAAAGGAGAAAATGCTGGTAACCTGCATTGTCTCCTTTCCTCAGATTATTTTCAAAAGCCTTCTCTTTCAGGGGTGTTAAAAGGCTTCATTGTGCGGTAAAAGGTTAATAAGAATAAACAGATAGTCCCCCCCCCCCATCAGCCAATCAAATCTCTTCCCTCTCTGAAATTATCCAATCAGAGAAGCTTTAAGGAAATCAGAATGAAAACCAACAGCCAATCAGAGAAGACTTTAGAAATTTCAACAGCCAATCAGAGAGCTCCAAAATGGCGCCCTAATTTATCAATTTAAAACAGTAAAAAAACGGCATAAAAGTGGATTTAAAGTCTTCTTTAAAGGCTGCTGTGCAGTCCTTGGCAAACTGCCATCCACACATGCCAGATTTCACTGAAAATGGGCACACATTTAAGAAAATGGGGGCGTAGAAGGCCATGTTTTGGTCTTTTCCAGCCTCTTGCAAGAATTACTTCCCTTTAACCCACGATGCACCCCCCCCTCCCCAGCTCATATGTTTTGGTCTTTTCAAGCCTCTTGCAAGAATTACTTCCCTTTAACCCTCGATGCACCCCCCTTCCCCAGCCCTTTAAAGGATTTGCTTTTCTAACTCAGCCCACAAGAAATGCTGCACATTGACAATTTCAATAGACCAAAGTGATCAATGTACAGTGTAAAAAAAAAACCAAACAGAAATTAATGCGACAAGTGGCTAAAAAAAGACTGAAAACTCTTTCAGTTACTTCCTATTGCATAATTATATCAAACAATGGCAACTGAAGTGTAATTTTTCTAATCTCTTCAATCCGCAACAAGAAACCCAGTTACGTTGACTACTGTTTCATATGTTTTGGTCTTTTCATGCCTCTTGCAAGAATTACTTCCCTTTAACCCTCGATGCACCCTCCCTCCCAAGCCCTTTACTGGATTTGCTTTTCTAACTCGGCCCACAAGAAATGCTGCACATTGAAACTTTCATTAGACCAAAGTGATCAATGTACAGTGTAAAAAAAACCCAGAAATTAATGCGATAAGTGGCTGAAAAAAGACTGAAAACTCTTTCCTATTGCATGTATCAAACAATGGCAACTGAAGTGTAATATTTCTAATTTCTTCAAACCACAACAAGAAGCCCAGTTACGTTGACTACCGTCTCATACGTGCCAGCTACGCTCATACAAAAACCCCAGAAAATAATGCGACAAGTGGCTGATAAAAAAGACAGAAGGCTCTTTCAGTAGCAACTGCTTCTTATTGCATAAATCAAACAAAAGGAACTAAATTTTCAATGTATATTTTTTTTCTCCAATCTCATTATACCGTGACGACAAATCCATTTATGTTGACTACCGTCTCATAGGTGCCGGTTACGTACCCGCGAAAATCGACTTACAGAACATTTCATAGCAGACGACACCTGTTGCTTAATAGGTCAAATATAGGGAACTTAGTTTCTAATATCTGTTTTTTATTTCTGCAATCTTTTTTTAACCGTGACAACAAAGCCTTTTAGGTTGTCTGTTGTCTCGCAGGTGCCACTTACGTATCCGCAAAAACATGAAAAAACGACTTACGGAATATTTTATAGCAGACGCCAACTGTTGCTTAAGTCAATTATAGGGATTTTTCTTTTTCTTTTTCTCTCACTAGGGCCACTGATTCGGTTACGGTGACCATCTCACCCATACGTGACTGTTACGTGCTGCGCATAAAATCGTAAAATCAACTTCAACATTTTCGGAGGCAACTGATACCTATTGTACAATTCAAGGACAGGTAAACAAAATTTTTCCCTGTTTTCTTACCAGGGTCATGAAAACATTGAACCAATTTTGACGACCGCGCGAGTCAAAAGTCAATTTTATGTTTAACCGCTGCGCAAAAATATAAAATTCAGAAGCAACCGATTGCTGTTGCGGAAACTTTTTCTGATTAAAAAATCTAGAAGTAGGCCATAAAGATACAATAAGATGTAAGAATAACTAAAAATCAATTGCTTCTTTGATAGGGTAGAAAACATTGTGGGAAAAGGAGAAAATGCTGGTAACCTGCATTGTCTCCTTTCCTCAGATTATTTTCAAAAGCCTTCTCTTTCAGGGGTGTTAAAAGGCTTCATTGTGCGGTAAAAGGTTAATAAGAATAAACAGATAGTCCCCCCCCCCATCAGCCAATCAAATCTCTTCCCTCTCTGAAATTATCCAATCAGAGAAGCTTTAAGGAAATCAGAATGAAAACCAACAGCCAATCAGAGAAGACTTTAGAAATTTCAACAGCCAATCAGAGAGCTCCAAAATGGCGCCCTAATTTATCAATTTAAAACAGTAAAAAAACGGCATAAAAGTGGATTTAAAGTCTTCTTTAAAGGCTGCTGTGCAGTCCTTGGCAAACTGCCATCCACACATGCCAGATTTCACTGAAAATGGGCACACATTTAAGAAAATGGGGGCGTAGAAGGCCATGTTTTGGTCTTTTCCAGCCTCTTGCAAGAATTACTTCCCTTTAACCCACGATGCACCCCCCCCTCCCCAGCTCATATGTTTTGGTCTTTTCAAGCCTCTTGCAAGAATTACTTCCCTTTAACCCTCGATGCACCCCCCTTCCCCAGCCCTTTAAAGGATTTGCTTTTCTAACTCAGCCCACAAGAAATGCTGCACATTGACAATTTCAATAGACCAAAGTGATCAATGTACAGTGTAAAAAAAAAACCAAACAGAAATTAATGCGACAAGTGGCTAAAAAAAGACTGAAAACTCTTTCAGTTACTTCCTATTGCATAATTATATCAAACAATGGCAACTGAAGTGTAATTTTTCTAATCTCTTCAATCCGCAACAAGAAACCCAGTTACGTTGACTACTGTTTCATATGTTTTGGTCTTTTCATGCCTCTTGCAAGAATTACTTCCCTTTAACCCTCGATGCACCCTCCCTCCCAAGCCCTTTACTGGATTTGCTTTTCTAACTCGGCCCACAAGAAATGCTGCACATTGAAACTTTCAATAGACCAAAGTGATCAATGTACAGTGTAAAAAAAACCCAGAAATTAATGCGATAAGTGGCTGAAAAAAGACTGAAAACTCTTTCCTATTGCATGTATCAAACAATGGCAACTGAAGTGTAATATTTCTAATTTCTTCAAACCACAACAAGAAGCCCAGTTACGTTGACTACTGTCTCATACGTGCCAGCTACGCTCATACAAAAACCCCAGAAAATAATGCGACAAGTGGCTGATAAAAAAGACAGAAGGCTCTTTCAGTAGCAACTGCTTCTTATTGCATAAATCAAACAAAAGGAACTAAATTTTCAATGTATATTTTTTTTCTCCAATCTCATTATACCGTGACGACAAATCCATTTATGTTGACTACCGTCTCATAGGTGCCGGTTACGTACCCGCGAAAATCGACTTACAGAACATTTCATAGCAGACGACACCTGTTGCTTAATAGGTCAAATATAGGGAACTTAGTTTCTAATATCTGTTTTTTATTTCTGCAATCTTTTTTTAACCGTGACAACAAAGCCTTTTAGGTTGTCTGTTGTCTCGCAGGTGCCACTTACGTATCCGCAAAAACATGAAAAAACGACTTACGGAATATTTTATAGCAGACGCCAACTGTTGCTTAAGTCAATTATAGGGATTTTTCTTTTTCTTTTTCTCTCACTAGGGCCACTGATTCGGTTACGGTGACCATCTCACCCATACGTGACTGTTACGTGCTGCGCATAAAATCGTAAAATCAACTTCAACATTTTCGGAGGCAACTGATACCTATTGTACAATTCAAGGACAGGTAAACAAAATTTTTCCCTGTTTTCTTACCAGGGTCATGAAAACATTGAACCAATTTTGACGACCGCGCGAGTCAAAAGTCAATTTTATGTTTAACCGCTGCGCAAAAATATAAAATTCAGAAGCAACCGATTGCTGTTGCGGAAACTTTTTCTGATAAAAAAATCTAGAAGTAGGCCATAAAGATACAATAAGATGTAAGAATAACTAAAAATCAATTGCTTCTTTGATAGGGTAGAAAACATTGTGGGAAAAGGAGAAAATGCTGGTAACCTGCATTGTCTCCTTTCCTCAGATTATTTTCAAAAGCCTTCTCTTTCAGGGGTGTTAAAAGGCTTCATTGTGCGGTAAAAGGTTAATAAGAATAAACAGATAGTCCCCCCCCCCATCAGCCAATCAAATCTCTTCCCTCTCTGAAATTATCCAATCAGAGAAGCTTTAAGGAAATCAGAATGAAAACCAACAGCCAATCAGAGAAGACTTTAGAAATTTCAACAGCCAATCAGAGAGCTCCAAAATGGCGCCCTAATTTATCAATTTAAAACAGTAAAAAAACGGCATAAAAGTGGATTTAAAGTCTTCTTTAAAGGCTGCTGTGCAGTCCTTGGCAAACTGCCATCCACACATGCCAGATTTCACTGAAAATGGGCACACATTTAAGAAAATGGGGGCGTAGAAGGCCATGTTTTGGTCTTTTCCAGCCTCTTGCAAGAATTACTTCCCTTTAACCCACGATGCACCCCCCCTCCCCAGCTCATATGTTTTGGTCTTTTCAAGCCTCTTGCAAGAATTACTTCCCTTTAACCCTCGATGCACCCCCCTTCCCCAGCCCTTTAAAGGATTTGCTTTTCTAACTCAGCCCACAAGAAATGCTGCACATTGACAATTTCAATAGACCAAAGTGATCAATGTACAGTGTAAAAAAAAAACCAAACAGAAATTAATGCGACAAGTGGCTAAAAAAAGACTGAAAACTCTTTCAGTTACTTCCTATTGCATAATTATATCAAACAATGGCAACTGAAGTGTAATTTTTCTAATCTCTTCAATCCGCAACAAGAAACCCAGTTACGTTGACTACTGTTTCATATGTTTTGGTCTTTTCATGCCTCTTGCAAGAATTACTTCCCTTTAACCCTCGATGCACCCTCCCTCCCAAGCCCTTTACTGGATTTGCTTTTCTAACTCGGCCCACAAGAAATGCTGCACATTGAAACTTTCAATAGACCAAAGTGATCAATGTACAGTGTAAAAAAAACCCAGAAATTAATGCGATAAGTGGCTGAAAAAAGACTGAAAACTCTTTCCTATTGCATGTATCAAACAATGGCAACTGAAGTGTAATATTTCTAATTTCTTCAAACCACAACAAGAAGCCCAGTTACGTTGACTACCGTCTCATACGTGCCAGCTACGCTCATACAAAAACCCCAGAAAATAATGCGACAAGTGGCTGATAAAAAAGACAGAAGGCTCTTTCAGTAGCAACTGCTTCTTATTGCATAAATCAAAGAAAAGGAACTAAATTTTCAATGTATATTTTTTTTCTCCAATCTCATTATACCGTGACGACAAATCCATTTATGTTGACTACCGTCTCATAGGTGCCGGTTACGTACCCGCGAAAATCGACTTACAGAACATTTCATAGCAGACGACACCTGTTGCTTAATAGGTCAAATATAGGGAACTTAGTTTCTAATATCTGTTTTTTATTTCTGCAATCTTTTTTTAACCGTGACAACAAAGCCTTTTAGGTTGTCTGTTGTCTCGCAGGTGCCACTTACGTATCCGCAAAAACATGAAAAAACGACTTACGGAATATTTTATAGCAGACGCCAACTGTTGCTTAAGTCAATTATAGGGATTTTTCTTTTTCTTTTTCTCTCACTAGGGCCACTGATTCGGTTACGGTGACCATCTCACCCATACGTGACTGTTACGTGCTGCGCATAAAATCGTAAAATCAACTTCAACATTTTCGGAGGCAACTGATACCTATTGTACAATTCAAGGACAGGTAAACAAAATTTTTCCCTGTTTTCTTACCAGGGTCATGAAAACATTGAACCAATTTTGACGACCGCGCGAGTCAAAAGTCAATTTTATGTTTAACCGCTGCGCAAAAATATAAAATTCAGAAGCAACCGATTGCTGTTGCGGAAACTTTTTCTGATAAAAAAATCTAGAAGTAGGCCATAAAGATACAATAAGATGTAAGAATAAGTAAAAATCAATTGCTTCTTTGATAGGGTAGAAAACATTGTGGGAAAAGGAGAAAATGCTGGTAACCTGCATTGTCTCCTTTCCTCAGATTATTTTCAAAAGCCTTCTCTTTCAGGGGTGTTAAAAGGCTTCATTGTGCGGTAAAAGGTTAATAAGAATAAACAGATAGTCCCCCCCCCCCATCAGCCAATCAAATCTCTTCCCTCTCTGAAATTATCCAATCAGAGAAGCTTTAAGGAAATCAGAATGAAAACCAACAGCCAATCAGAGAAGACTTTAGAAATTTCAACAGCCAATCAGAGAGCTCCAAAATGGCGCCCTAATTTATCAATTTAAAACAGTAAAAAAACGGCATAAAAGTGGATTTAAAGTCTTCTTTAAAGGCTGCTGTGCAGTCCTTGGCAAACTGCCATCCACACATGCCAGATTTCACTGAAAATGGGCACACATTTAAGAAAATGGGGGCGTAGAAGGCCATGTTTTGGTCTTTTCCAGCCTCTTGCAAGAATTACTTCCCTTTAACCCACGATGCACCCCCCCTCCCCAGCTCATATGTTTTGGTCTTTTCAAGCCTCTTGCAAGAATTACTTCCCTTTAACCCTCGATGCACCCCCCTTCCCCAGCCCTTTAAAGGATTTGCTTTTCTAACTCAGCCCACAAGAAATGCTGCACATTGACAATTTCAATAGACCAAAGTGATCAATGTACAGTGTAAAAAAAAAACCAAACAGAAATTAATGCGACAAGTGGCTAAAAAAAGACTGAAAACTCTTTCAGTTACTTCCTATTGCATAATTATATCAAACAATGGCAACTGAAGTGTAATTTTTCTAATCTCTTCAATCCGCAACAAGAAACCCAGTTACGTTGACTACTGTTTCATATGTTTTGGTCTTTTCATGCCTCTTGCAAGAATTACTTCCCTTTAACCCTCGATGCACCCTCCCTCCCAAGCCCTTTACTGGATTTGCTTTTCTAACTCGGCCCACAAGAAATGCTGCACATTGAAACTTTCAATAGACCAAAGTGATCAATGTACAGTGTAAAAAAAACCCAGAAATTAATGCGATAAGTGGCTGAAAAAAGACTGAAAACTCTTTCCTATTGCATGTATCAAACAATGGCAACTGAAGTGTAATATTTCTAATTTCTTCAAACCACAACAAGAAGCCCAGTTACGTTGACTACCGTCTCATACGTGCCAGCTACGCTCATACAAAAACCCCAGAAAATAATGCGACAAGTGGCTGATAAAAAAGACAGAAGGCTCTTTCAGTAGCAACTGCTTCTTATTGCATAAATCAAACAAAAGGAACTAAATTTTCAATGTATATTTTTTTTCTCCAATCTCATTATACCGTGACGACAAATCCATTTATGTTGACTACCGTCTCATAGGTGCCGGTTACGTACCCGCGAAAATCGACTTACAGAACATTTCATAGCAGACGACACCTGTTGCTTAATAGGTCAAATATAGGGAACTTAGTTTCTAATATCTGTTTTTTATTTCTGCAATCTTTTTTTAACCGTGACAACAAAGCCTTTTAGGTTGTCTGTTGTCTCGCAGGTGCCACTTACGTATCCGCAAAAACATGAAAAAACGACTTACGGAATATTTTATAGCAGACGCCAACTGTTGCTTAAGTCAATTATAGGGATTTTTCTTTTTCTTTTTCTCTCACTAGGGCCACTGATTCGGTTACGGTGACCATCTCACCCATACGTGACTGTTACGTGCTGCGCATAAAATCGTAAAATCAACTTCAACATTTTCGGAGGCAACTGATACCTATTGTACAATTCAAGGACAGGTAAACAAAATTTTTCCCTGTTTTCTTACCAGGGTCATGAAAACATTGAACCAATTTTGACGACCGCGCGAGTCAAAAGTCAATTTTATGTTTAACCGCTGCGCAAAAATATAAAATTCAGAAGCAACCGATTGCTGTTGCGGAAACTTTTTCTGATAAAAAAATCTAGAAGTAGGCCATAAAGATACAATAAGATGTAAGAATAACTAAAAATCAATTGCTTCTTTGATAGGGTAGAAAACATTGTGGGAAAAGGAGAAAATGCTGGTAACCTGCATTGTCTCCTTTCCTCAGATTATTTTCAAAAGCCTTCTCTTTCAGGGGTGTTAAAAGGCTTCATTGTGCGGTAAAAGGTTAATAAGAATAAACAGATAGTCCCCCCCCCCATCAGCCAATCAAATCTCTTCCCTCTCTGAAATTATCCAATCAGAGAAGCTTTAAGGAAATCAGAATGAAAACCAACAGCCAATCAGAGAAGACTTTAGAAATTTCAACAGCCAATCAGAGAGCTCCAAAATGGCGCCCTAATTTATCAATTTAAAACAGTAAAAAAACGGCATAAAAGTGGATTTAAAGTCTTCTTTAAAGGCTGCTGTGCAGTCCTTGGCAAACTGCCATCCACACATGCCAGATTTCACTGAAAATGGGCACACATTTAAGAAAATGGGGGCGTAGAAGGCCATGTTTTGGTCTTTTCCAGCCTCTTGCAAGAATTACTTCCCTTTAACCCACGATGCACCCCCCCTCCCCAGCTCATATGTTTTGGTCTTTTCAAGCCTCTTGCAAGAATTACTTCCCTTTAACCCTCGATGCACCCCCCTTCCCCAGCCCTTTAAAGGATTTGCTTTTCTAACTCAGCCCACAAGAAATGCTGCACATTGACAATTTCAATAGACCAAAGTGATCAATGTACAGTGTAAAAAAAAAACCAAACAGAAATTAATGCGACAAGTGGCTAAAAAAAGACTGAAAACTCTTTCAGTTACTTCCTATTGCATAATTATATCAAACAATGGCAACTGAAGTGTAATTTTTCTAATCTCTTCAATCCGCAACAAGAAACCCAGTTACGTTGACTACTGTTTCATATGTTTTGGTCTTTTCATGCCTCTTGCAAGAATTACTTCCCTTTAACCCTCGATGCACCCTCCCTCCCAAGCCCTTTACTGGATTTGCTTTTCTAACTCGGCCCACAAGAAATGCTGCACATTGAAACTTTCAATAGACCAAAGTGATCAATGTACAGTGTAAAAAAAACCCAGAAATTAATGCGATAAGTGGCTGAAAAAAGACTGAAAACTCTTTCCTATTGCATGTATCAAACAATGGCAACTGAAGTGTAATATTTCTAATTTCTTCAAACCACAACAAGAAGCCCAGTTACGTTGACTACCGTCTCATACGTGCCAGCTACGCTCATACAAAAACCCCAGAAAATAATGCGACAAGTGGCTGATAAAAAAGACAGAAGGCTCTTTCAGTAGCAACTGCTTCTTATTGCATAAATCAAACAAAAGGAACTAAATTTTCAATGTATATTTTTTTTCTCCAATCTCATTATACCGTGACGACAAATCCATTTATGTTGACTACCGTCTCATAGGTGCCGGTTACGTACCCGCGAAAATCGACTTACAGAACATTTCATAGCAGACGACACCTGTTGCTTAATAGGTCAAATATAGGGAACTTAGTTTCTAATATCTGTTTTTTATTTCTGCAATCTTTTTTTAACCGTGACAACAAAGCCTTTTAGGTTGTCTGTTGTCTCGCAGGTGCCACTTACGTATCCGCAAAAACATGAAAAAACGACTTACGGAATATTTTATAGCAGACGCCAACTGTTGCTTAAGTCAATTATAGGGATTTTTCTTTTTCTTTTTCTCTCACTAGGGCCACTGATTCGGTTACGGTGACCATCTCACCCATACGTGACTGTTACGTGCTGCGCATAAAATCGTAAAATCAACTTCAACATTTTCGGAGGCAACTGATACCTATTGTACAATTCAAGGACAGGTAAACAAAATTTTTCCCTGTTTTCTTACCAGGGTCATGAAAACATTGAACCAATTTTGACGACCGCGCGAGTCAAAAGTCAATTTTATGTTTAACCGCTGCGCAAAAATATAAAATTCAGAAGCAACCGATTGCTGTTGCGGAAACTTTTTCTGATAAAAAAATCTAGAAGTAGGCCATAAAGATACAATAAGATGTAAGAATAACTAAAAATCAATTGCTTCTTTGATAGGGTAGAAAACATTGTGGGAAAAGGAGAAAATGCTGGTAACCTGCATTGTCTCCTTTCCTCAGATTATTTTCAAAAGCCTTCTCTTTCAGGGGTGTTAAAAGGCTTCATTGTGCGGTAAAAGGTTAATAAGAATAAACAGATAGTCCCCCCCCCCCATCAGCCAATCAAATCTCTTCCCTCTCTGAAATTATCCAATCAGAGAAGCTTTAAGGAAATCAGAATGAAAACCAACAGCCAATCAGAGAAGACTTTAGAAATTTCAACAGCCAATCAGAGAGCTCCAAAATGGCGCCCTAATTTATCAATTTAAAACAGTAAAAAAACGGCATAAAAGTGGATTTAAAGTCTTCTTTAAAGGCTGCTGTGCAGTCCTTGGCAAACTGCCATCCACACATGCCAGATTTCACTGAAAATGGGCACACATTTAAGAAAATGGGGGCGTAGAAGGCCATGTTTTGGTCTTTTCCAGCCTCTTGCAAGAATTACTTCCCTTTAACCCACGATGCACCCCCCCTCCCCAGCTCATATGTTTTGGTCTTTTCAAGCCTCTTGCAAGAATTACTTCCCTTTAACCCTCGATGCACCCCCCTTCCCCAGCCCTTTAAAGGATTTGCTTTTCTAACTCAGCCCACAAGAAATGCTGCACATTGACAATTTCAATAGACCAAAGTGATCAATGTACAGTGTAAAAAAAAAACCAAACAGAAATTAATGCGACAAGTGGCTAAAAAAAGACTGAAAACTCTTTCAGTTACTTCCTATTGCATAATTATATCAAACAATGGCAACTGAAGTGTAATTTTTCTAATCTCTTCAATCCGCAACAAGAAACCCAGTTACGTTGACTACTGTTTCATATGTTTTGGTCTTTTCATGCCTCTTGCAAGAATTACTTCCCTTTAACCCTCGATGCACCCTCCCTCCCAAGCCCTTTACTGGATTTGCTTTTCTAACTCGGCCCACAAGAAATGCTGCACATTGAAACTTTCAATAGACCAAAGTGATCAATGTACAGTGTAAAAAAAACCCAGAAATTAATGCGATAAGTGGCTGAAAAAAGACTGAAAACTCTTTCCTATTGCATGTATCAAACAATGGCAACTGAAGTGTAATATTTCTAATTTCTTCAAACCACAACAAGAAGCCCAGTTACGTTGACTACCGTCTCATACGTGCCAGCTACGCTCATACAAAAACCCCAGAAAATAATGCGACAAGTGGCTGATAAAAAAGACAGAAGGCTCTTTCAGTAGCAACTGCTTCTTATTGCATAAATCAAAGAAAAGGAACTAAATTTTCAATGTATATTTTTTTTCTCCAATCTCATTATACCGTGACGACAAATCCATTTATGTTGACTACCGTCTCATAGGTGCCGGTTACGTACCCGCGAAAATCGACTTACAGAACATTTCATAGCAGACGACACCTGTTGCTTAATAGGTCAAATATAGGGAACTTAGTTTCTAATATCTGTTTTTTATTTCTGCAATCTTTTTTTAACCGTGACAACAAAGCCTTTTAGGTTGTCTGTTGTCTCGCAGGTGCCACTTACGTATCCGCAAAAACATGAAAAAACGACTTACGGAATATTTTATAGCAGACGCCAACTGTTGCTTAAGTCAATTATAGGGATTTTTCTTTTTCTTTTTCTCTCACTAGGGCCACTGATTCGGTTACGGTGACCATCTCACCCATACGTGACTGTTACGTGCTGCGCATAAAATCGTAAAATCAACTTCAACATTTTCGGAGGCAACTGATACCTATTGTACAATTCAAGGACAGGTAAACAAAATTTTTCCCTGTTTTCTTACCAGGGTCATGAAAACATTGAACCAATTTTGACGACCGCGCGAGTCAAAAGTCAATTTTATGTTTAACCGCTGCGCAAAAATATAAAATTCAGAAGCAACCGATTGCTGTTGTGGAAACTTTTTCTGATAAAAAAATCTAGAAGTAGGCCATAAAGATACAATAAGATGTAAGAATAACTAAAAATCAATTGCTTCTTTGATAGGGTAGAAAACATTGTGGGAAAAGGAGAAAATGCTGGTAACCTGCATTGTCTCCTTTCCTCAGATTATTTTCAAAAGCCTTCTCTTTCAGGGGTGTTAAAAGGCTTCATTGTGCGGTAAAAGGTTAATAAGAATAAACAGATAGTCCCCCCCCCCCATCAGCCAATCAAATCTCTTCCCTCTCTGAAATTATCCAATCAGAGAAGCTTTAAGGAAATCAGAATGAAAACCAACAGCCAATCAGAGAAGACTTTAGAAATTTCAACAGCCAATCAGAGAGCTCCAAAATGGCGCCCTAATTTATCAATTTAAAACAGTAAAAAAACGGCATAAAAGTGGATTTAAAGTCTTCTTTAAAGGCTGCTGTGCAGTCCTTGGCAAACTGCCATCCACACATGCCAGATTTCACTGAAAATGGGCACACATTTAAGAAAATGGGGGCGTAGAAGGCCATGTTTTGGTCTTTTCCAGCCTCTTGCAAGAATTACTTCCCTTTAACCCACGATGCACCCCCCCCTCCCCAGCTCATATGTTTTGGTCTTTTCAAGCCTCTTGCAAGAATTACTTCCCTTTAACCCTCGATGCACCCCCCTTCCCCAGCCCTTTAAAGGATTTGCTTTTCTAACTCAGCCCACAAGAAATGCTGCACATTGACAATTTCAATAGACCAAAGTGATCAATGTACAGTGTAAAAAAAAAACCAAACAGAAATTAATGCGACAAGTGGCTAAAAAAAGACTGAAAACTCTTTCAGTTACTTCCTATTGCATAATTATATCAAACAATGGCAACTGAAGTGTAATTTTTCTAATCTCTTCAATCCGCAACAAGAAACCCAGTTACGTTGACTACTGTTTCATATGTTTTGGTCTTTTCATGCCTCTTGCAAGAATTACTTCCCTTTAACCCTCGATGCACCCTCCCTCCCAAGCCCTTTACTGGATTTGCTTTTCTAACTCGGCCCACAAGAAATGCTGCACATTGAAACTTTCAATAGACCAAAGTGATCAATGTACAGTGTAAAAAAAACCCAGAAATTAATGCGATAAGTGGCTGAAAAAAGACTGAAAACTCTTTCCTATTGCATGTATCAAACAATGGCAACTGAAGTGTAATATTTCTAATTTCTTCAAACCACAACAAGAAGCCCAGTTACGTTGACTACCGTCTCATACGTGCCAGCTACGCTCATACAAAAACCCCAGAAAATAATGCGACAAGTGGCTGATAAAAAAGACAGAAGGCTCTTTCAGTAGCAACTGCTTCTTATTGCATAAATCAAAGAAAAGGAACTAAATTTTCAATGTATATTTTTTTTCTCCAATCTCATTATACCGTGACGACAAATCCATTTATGTTGACTACCGTCTCATAGGTGCCGGTTACGTACCCGCGAAAATCGACTTACAGAACATTTCATAGCAGACGACACCTGTTGCTTAATAGGTCAAATATAGGGAACTTAGTTTCTAATATCTGTTTTTTATTTCTGCAATCTTTTTTTAACCGTGACAACAAAGCCTTTTAGGTTGTCTGTTGTCTCGCAGGTGCCACTTACGTATCCGCAAAAACATGAAAAAACGACTTACGGAATATTTTATAGCAGACGCCAACTGTTGCTTAAGTCAATTATAGGGATTTTTCTTTTTCTTTTTCTCTCACTAGGGCCACTGATTCGGTTACGGTGACCATCTCACCCATACGTGACTGTTACGTGCTGCGCATAAAATCGTAAAATCAACTTCAACATTTTCGGAGGCAACTGATACCTATTGTACAATTCAAGGACAGGTAAACAAAATTTTTCCCTGTTTTCTTACCAGGGTCATGAAAACATTGAACCAATTTTGACGACCGCGCGAGTCAAAAGTCAATTTTATGTTTAACCGCTGCGCAAAAATATAAAATTCAGAAGCAACCGATTGCTGTTGCGGAAACTTTTTCTGATAAAAAAATCTAGAAGTAGGCCATAAAGATACAATAAGATGTAAGAATAACTAAAAATCAATTGCTTCTTTGATAGGGTAGAAAACATTGTGGGAAAAGGAGAAAATGCTGGTAACCTGCATTGTCTCCTTTCCTCAGATTATTTTCAAAAGCCTTCTCTTTCAGGGGTGTTAAAAGGCTTCATTGTGCGGTAAAAGGTTAATAAGAATAAACAGATAGTCCCCCCCCCATCAGCCAATCAAATCTCTTCCCTCTCTGAAATTATCCAATCAGAGAAGCTTTAAGGAAATCAGAATGAAAACCAACAGCCAATCAGAGAAGACTTTAGAAATTTCAACAGCCAATCAGAGAGCTCCAAAATGGCGCCCTAATTTATCAATTTAAAACAGTAAAAAAACGGCATAAAAGTGGATTTAAAGTCTTCTTTAAAGGCTGCTGTGCAGTCCTTGGCAAACTGCCATCCACACATGCCAGATTTCACTGAAAATGGGCACACATTTAAGAAAATGGGGGCGTAGAAGGCCATGTTTTGGTCTTTTCCAGCCTCTTGCAAGAATTACTTCCCTTTAACCCACGATGCACCCCCCCCTCCCCAGCTCATATGTTTTGGTCTTTTCAAGCCTCTTGCAAGAATTACTTCCCTTTAACCCTCGATGCACCCCCCTTCCCCAGCCCTTTAAAGGATTTGCTTTTCTAACTCAGCCCACAAGAAATGCTGCACATTGACAATTTCAATAGACCAAAGTGATCAATGTACAGTGTAAAAAAAAAACCAAACAGAAATTAATGCGACAAGTGGCTAAAAAAAGACTGAAAACTCTTTCAGTTACTTCCTATTGCATAATTATATCAAACAATGGCAACTGAAGTGTAATTTTTCTAATCTCTTCAATCCGCAACAAGAAACCCAGTTACGTTGACTACTGTTTCATATGTTTTGGTCTTTTCATGCCTCTTGCAAGAATTACTTCCCTTTAACCCTCGATGCACCCTCCCTCCCAAGCCCTTTACTGGATTTGCTTTTCTAACTCGGCCCACAAGAAATGCTGCACATTGAAACTTTCAATAGACCAAAGTGATCAATGTACAGTGTAAAAAAAACCCAGAAATTAATGCGATAAGTGGCTGAAAAAAGACTGAAAACTCTTTCCTATTGCATGTATCAAACAATGGCAACTGAAGTGTAATATTTCTAATTTCTTCAAACCACAACAAGAAGCCCAGTTACGTTGACTACCGTCTCATACGTGCCAGCTACGCTCATACAAAAACCCCAGAAAATAATGCGACAAGTGGCTGATAAAAAAGACAGAAGGCTCTTTCAGTAGCAACTGCTTCTTATTGCATAAATCAAACAAAAGGAACTAAATTTTCAATGTATATTTTTTTTCTCCAATCTCATTATACCGTGACGACAAATCCATTTATGTTGACTACCGTCTCATAGGTGCCGGTTACGTACCCGCGAAAATCGACTTACAGAACATTTCATAGCAGACGACACCTGTTGCTTAATAGGTCAAATATAGGGAACTTAGTTTCTAATATCTGTTTTTTATTTCTGCAATCTTTTTTTAACCGTGACAACAAAGCCTTTTAGGTTGTCTGTTGTCTCGCAGGTGCCACTTACGTATCCGCAAAAACATGAAAAAACGACTTACGGAATATTTTATAGCAGACGCCAACTGTTGCTTAAGTCAATTATAGGGATTTTTCTTTTTCTTTTTCTCTCACTAGGGCCACTGATTCGGTTACGGTGACCATCTCACCCATACGTGACTGTTACGTGCTGCGCATAAAATCGTAAAATCAACTTCAACATTTTCGGAGGCAACTGATACCTATTGTACAATTCAAGGACAGGTAAACAAAATTTTTCCCTGTTTTCTTACCAGGGTCATGAAAACATTGAACCAATTTTGACGACCGCGCGAGTCAAAAGTCAATTTTATGTTTAACCGCTGCGCAAAAATATAAAATTCAGAAGCAACCGATTGCTGTTGCGGAAACTTTTTCTGATAAAAAAATCTAGAAGTAGGCCATAAAGATACAATAAGATGTAAGAATAACTAAAAATCAATTGCTTCTTTGATAGGGTAGAAAACATTGTGGGAAAAGGAGAAAATGCTGGTAACCTGCATTGTCTCCTTTCCTCAGATTATTTTCAAAAGCCTTCTCTTTCAGGGGTGTTAAAAGGCTTCATTGTGCGGTAAAAGGTTAATAAGAATAAACAGATAGTCCCCCCCCCCCCATCAGCCAATCAAATCTCTTCCCTCTCTGAAATTATCCAATCAGAGAAGCTTTAAGGAAATCAGAATGAAAACCAACAGCCAATCAGAGAAGACTTTAGAAATTTCAACAGCCAATCAGAGAGCTCCAAAATGGCGCCCTAATTTATCAATTTAAAACAGTAAAAAAACGGCATAAAAGTGGATTTAAAGTCTTCTTTAAAGGCTGCTGTGCAGTCCTTGGCAAACTGCCATCCACACATGCCAGATTTCACTGAAAATGGGCACACATTTAAGAAAATGGGGGCGTAGAAGGCCATGTTTTGGTCTTTTCCAGCCTCTTGCAAGAATTACTTCCCTTTAACCCACGATGCACCCCCCCTCCCCAGCTCATATGTTTTGGTCTTTTCAAGCCTCTTGCAAGAATTACTTCCCTTTAACCCTCGATGCACCCCCCTTCCCCAGCCCTTTAAAGGATTTGCTTTTCTAACTCAGCCCACAAGAAATGCTGCACATTGACAATTTCAATAGACCAAAGTGATCAATGTACAGTGTAAAAAAAAAACCAAACAGAAATTAATGCGACAAGTGGCTAAAAAAAGACTGAAAACTCTTTCAGTTACTTCCTATTGCATAATTATATCAAACAATGGCAACTGAAGTGTAATTTTTCTAATCTCTTCAATCCGCAACAAGAAACCCAGTTACGTTGACTACTGTTTCATATGTTTTGGTCTTTTCATGCCTCTTGCAAGAATTACTTCCCTTTAACCCTCGATGCACCCTCCCTCCCAAGCCCTTTACTGGATTTGCTTTTCTAACTCGGCCCACAAGAAATGCTGCACATTGAAACTTTCAATAGACCAAAGTGATCAATGTACAGTGTAAAAAAAACCCAGAAATTAATGCGATAAGTGGCTGAAAAAAGACTGAAAACTCTTTCCTATTGCATGTATCAAACAATGGCAACTGAAGTGTAATATTTCTAATTTCTTCAAACCACAACAAGAAGCCCAGTTACGTTGACTACCGTCTCATACGTGCCAGCTACGCTCATACAAAAACCCCAGAAAATAATGCGACAAGTGGCTGATAAAAAAGACAGAAGGCTCTTTCAGTAGCAACTGCTTCTTATTGCATAAATCAAACAAAAGGAACTAAATTTTCAATGTATATTTTTTTTCTCCAATCTCATTATACCGTGACGACAAATCCATTTATGTTGACTACCGTCTCATAGGTGCCGGTTACGTACCCGCGAAAATCGACTTACAGAACATTTCATAGCAGACGACACCTGTTGCTTAATAGGTCAAATATAGGGAACTTAGTTTCTAATATCTGTTTTTTATTTCTGCAATCTTTTTTTAACCGTGACAACAAAGCCTTTTAGGTTGTCTGTTGTCTCGCAGGTGCCACTTACGTATCCGCAAAAACATGAAAAAACGACTTACGGAATATTTTATAGCAGACGCCAACTGTTGCTTAAGTCAATTATAGGGATTTTTCTTTTTCTTTTTCTCTCACTAGGGCCACTGATTCGGTTACGGTGACCATCTCACCCATACGTGACTGTTACGTGCTGCGCATAAAATCGTAAAATCAACTTCAACATTTTCGGAGGCAACTGATACCTATTGTACAATTCAAGGACAGGTAAACAAAATTTTTCCCTGTTTTCTTACCAGGGTCATGAAAACATTGAACCAATTTTGACGACCGCGCGAGTCAAAAGTCAATTTTATGTTTAACCGCTGCGCAAAAATATAAAATTCAGAAGCAACCGATTGCTGTTGCGGAAACTTTTTCTGATAAAAAAATCTAGAAGTAGGCCATAAAGATACAATAAGATGTAAGAATAACTAAAAATCAATTGCTTCTTTGATAGGGTAGAAAACATTGTGGGAAAAGGAGAAAATGCTGGTAACCTGCATTGTCTCCTTTCCTCAGATTATTTTCAAAAGCCTTCTCTTTCAGGGGTGTTAAAAGGCTTCATTGTGCGGTAAAAGGTTAATAAGAATAAACAGATAGTCCCCCCCCCATCAGCCAATCAAATCTCTTCCCTCTCTGAAATTATCCAATCAGAGAAGCTTTAAGGAAATCAGAATGAAAACCAACAGCCAATCAGAGAAGACTTTAGAAATTTCAACAGCCAATCAGAGAGCTCCAAAATGGCGCCCTAATTTATCAATTTAAAACAGTAAAAAAACGGCATAAAAGTGGATTTAAAGTCTTCTTTAAAGGCTGCTGTGCAGTCCTTGGCAAACTGCCATCCACACATGCCAGATTTCACTGAAAATGGGCACACATTTAAGAAAATGGGGGCGTAGAAGGCCATGTTTTGGTCTTTTCCAGCCTCTTGCAAGAATTACTTCCCTTTAACCCACGATGCACCCCCCCCTCCCCAGCTCATATGTTTTGGTCTTTTCAAGCCTCTTGCAAGAATTACTTCCCTTTAACCCTCGATGCACCCCCCTTCCCCAGCCCTTTAAAGGATTTGCTTTTCTAACTCAGCCCACAAGAAATGCTGCACATTGACAATTTCAATAGACCAAAGTGATCAATGTACAGTGTAAAAAAAAAACCAAACAGAAATTAATGCGACAAGTGGCTAAAAAAAGACTGAAAACTCTTTCAGTTACTTCCTATTGCATAATTATATCAAACAATGGCAACTGAAGTGTAATTTTTCTAATCTCTTCAATCCGCAACAAGAAACCCAGTTACGTTGACTACTGTTTCATATGTTTTGGTCTTTTCATGCCTCTTGCAAGAATTACTTCCCTTTAACCCTCGATGCACCCTCCCTCCCAAGCCCTTTACTGGATTTGCTTTTCTAACTCGGCCCACAAGAAATGCTGCACATTGAAACTTTCAATAGACCAAAGTGATCAATGTACAGTGTAAAAAAAACCCAGAAATTAATGCGATAAGTGGCTGAAAAAAGACTGAAAACTCTTTCCTATTGCATGTATCAAACAATGGCAACTGAAGTGTAATATTTCTAATTTCTTCAAACCACAACAAGAAGCCCAGTTACGTTGACTACCGTCTCATACGTGCCAGCTACGCTCATACAAAAACCCCAGAAAATAATGCGACAAGTGGCTGATAAAAAAGACAGGAGGCTCTTTCAGTAGCAACTGCTTCTTATTGCATAAATCAAACAAAAGGAACTAAATTTTCAATGTATATTTTTTTTCTCCAATCTCATTATACCGTGACGACAAATCCATTTATGTTGACTACCGTCTCATAGGTGCCGGTTACGTACCCGCGAAAATCGACTTACAGAACATTTCATAGCAGACGACACCTGTTGCTTAATAGGTCAAATATAGGGAACTTAGTTTCTAATATCTGTTTTTTATTTCTGCAATCTTTTTTTAACCGTGACAACAAAGCCTTTTAGGTTGTCTGTTGTCTCGCAGGTGCCACTTACGTATCCGCAAAAACATGAAAAAACGACTTACGGAATATTTTATAGCAGACGCCAACTGTTGCTTAAGTCAATTATAGGGATTTTTCTTTTTCTTTTTCTCTCACTAGGGCCACTGATTCGGTTACGGTGACCATCTCACCCATACGTGACTGTTACGTGCTGCGCATAAAATCGTAAAATCAACTTCAACATTTTCGGAGGCAACTGATACCTATTGTACAATTCAAGGACAGGTAAACAAAATTTTTCCCTGTTTTCTTACCAGGGTCATGAAAACATTGAACCAATTTTGACGACCGCGCGAGTCAAAAGTCAATTTTATGTTTAACCGCTGCGCAAAAATATAAAATTCAGAAGCAACCGATTGCTGTTGCGGAAACTTTTTCTGATAAAAAAATCTAGAAGTAGGCCATAAAGATACAATAAGATGTAAGAATAACTAAAAATCAATTGCTTCTTTGATAGGGTAGAAAACATTGTGGGAAAAGGAGAAAATGCTGGTAACCTGCATTGTCTCCTTTCCTCAGATTATTTTCAAAAGCCTTCTCTTTCAGGGGTGTTAAAAGGCTTCATTGTGCGGTAAAAGGTTAATAAGAATAAACAGATAGTCCCCCCCCCCATCAGCCAATCAAATCTCTTCCCTCTCTGAAATTATCCAATCAGAGAAGCTTTAAGGAAATCAGAATGAAAACCAACAGCCAATCAGAGAAGACTTTAGAAATTTCAACAGCCAATCAGAGAGCTCCAAAATGGCGCCCTAATTTATCAATTTAAAACAGTAAAAAAACGGCATAAAAGTGGATTTAAAGTCTTCTTTAAAGGCTGCTGTGCAGTCCTTGGCAAACTGCCATCCACACATGCCAGATTTCACTGAAAATGGGCACACATTTAAGAAAATGGGGGCGTAGAAGGCCATGTTTTGGTCTTTTCCAGCCTCTTGCAAGAATTACTTCCCTTTAACCCACGATGCACCCCCCCCTCCCCAGCTCATATGTTTTGGTCTTTTCAAGCCTCTTGCAAGAATTACTTCCCTTTAACCCTCGATGCACCCCCCTTCCCCAGCCCTTTAAAGGATTTGCTTTTCTAACTCAGCCCACAAGAAATGCTGCACATTGACAATTTCAATAGACCAAAGTGATCAATGTACAGTGTAAAAAAAAAACCAAACAGAAATGAATGCGACAAGTGGCTAAAAAAAGACTGAAAACTCTTTCAGTTACTTCCTATTGCATAATTATATCAAACAATGGCAACTGAAGTGTAATTTTTCTAATCTCTTCAATCCGCAACAAGAAACCCAGTTACGTTGACTACTGTTTCATATGTTTTGGTCTTTTCATGCCTCTTGCAAGAATTACTTCCCTTTAACCCTCGATGCACCCTCCCTCCCAAGCCCTTTACTGGATTTGCTTTTCTAACTCGGCCCACAAGAAATGCTGCACATTGAAACTTTCAATAGACCAAAGTGATCAATGTACAGTGTAAAAAAAACCCAGAAATTAATGCGATAAGTGGCTGAAAAAAGACTGAAAACTCTTTCCTATTGCATGTATCAAACAATGGCAACTGAAGTGTAATATTTCTAATTTCTTCAAACCACAACAAGAAGCCCAGTTACGTTGACTACCGTCTCATACGTGCCAGCTACGCTCATACAAAAACCCCAGAAAATAATGCGACAAGTGGCTGATAAAAAAGACAGAAGGCTCTTTCAGTAGCAACTGCTTCTTATTGCATAAATCAAACAAAAGGAACTAAATTTTCAATGTATATTTTTTTTCTCCAATCTCATTATACCGTGACGACAAATCCATTTATGTTGACTACCGTCTCATAGGTGCCGGTTACGTACCCGCGAAAATCGACTTACAGAACATTTCATAGCAGACGACACCTGTTGCTTAATAGGTCAAATATAGGGAACTTAGTTTCTAATATCTGTTTTTTATTTCTGCAATCTTTTTTTAACCGTGACAACAAAGCCTTTTAGGTTGTCTGTTGTCTCGCAGGTGCCACTTACGTATCCGCAAAAACATGAAAAAACGACTTACGGAATATTTTATAGCAGACGCCAACTGTTGCTTAAGTCAATTATAGGGATTTTTCTTTTTCTTTTTCTCTCACTAGGGCCACTGATTCGGTTACGGTGACCATCTCACCCATACGTGACTGTTACGTGCTGCGCATAAAATCGTAAAATCAACTTCAACATTTTCGGAGGCAACTGATACCTATTGTACAATTCAAGGACAGGTAAACAAAATTTTTCCCTGTTTTCTTACCAGGGTCATGAAAACATTGAACCAATTTTGACGACCGCGCGAGTCAAAAGTCAATTTTATGTTTAACCGCTGCGCAAAAATATAAAATTCAGAAGCAACCGATTGCTGTTGCGGAAACTTTTTCTGATAAAAAAATCTAGAAGTAGGCCATAAAGATACAATAAGATGTAAGAATAACTAAAAATCAATTGCTTCTTTGATAGGGTAGAAAACATTGTGGGAAAAGGAGAAAATGCTGGTAACCTGCATTGTCTCCTTTCCTCAGATTATTTTCAAAAGCCTTCTCTTTCAGGGGTGTTAAAAGGCTTCATTGTGCGGTAAAAGGTTAATAAGAATAAACAGATAGTCCCCCCCCCCATCAGCCAATCAAATCTCTTCCCTCTCTGAAATTATCCAATCAGAGAAGCTTTAAGGAAATCAGAATGAAAACCAACAGCCAATCAGAGAAGACTTTAGAAATTTCAACAGCCAATCAGAGAGCTCCAAAATGGCGCCCTAATTTATCAATTTAAAACAGTAAAAAAACGGCATAAAAGTGGATTTAAAGTCTTCTTTAAAGGCTGCTGTGCAGTCCTTGGCAAACTGCCATCCACACATGCCAGATTTCACTGAAAATGGGCACACATTTAAGAAAATGGGGGCGTAGAAGGCCATGTTTTGGTCTTTTCCAGCCTCTTGCAAGAATTACTTCCCTTTAACCCACGATGCACCCCCCCTCCCCAGCTCATATGTTTTGGTCTTTTCAAGCCTCTTGCAAGAATTACTTCCCTTTAACCCTCGATGCACCCCCCTTCCCCAGCCCTTTAAAGGATTTGCTTTTCTAACTCAGCCCACAAGAAATGCTGCACATTGACAATTTCAATAGACCAAAGTGATCAATGTACAGTGTAAAAAAAAAACCAAACAGAAATGAATGCGACAAGTGGCTAAAAAAAGACTGAAAACTCTTTCAGTTACTTCCTATTGCATAATTATATCAAACAATGGCAACTGAAGTGTAATTTTTCTAATCTCTTCAATCCGCAACAAGAAACCCAGTTACGTTGACTACTGTTTCATATGTTTTGGTCTTTTCATGCCTCTTGCAAGAATTACTTCCCTTTAACCCTCGATGCACCCTCCCTCCCAAGCCCTTTACTGGATTTGCTTTTCTAACTCGGCCCACAAGAAATGCTGCACATTGAAACTTTCAATAGACCAAAGTGATCAATGTACAGTGTAAAAAAAACCCAGAAATTAATGCGATAAGTGGCTGAAAAAAGACTGAAAACTCTTTCCTATTGCATGTATCAAACAATGGCAACTGAAGTGTAATATTTCTAATTTCTTCAAACCACAACAAGAAGCCCAGTTACGTTGACTACCGTCTCATACGTGCCAGCTACGCTCATACAAAAACCCCAGAAAATAATGCGACAAGTGGCTGATAAAAAAGACAGAAGGCTCTTTCAGTAGCAACTGCTTCTTATTGCATAAATCAAACAAAAGGAACTAAATTTTCAATGTATATTTTTTTTCTCCAATCTCATTATACCGTGACGACAAATCCATTTATGTTGACTACCGTCTCATAGGTGCCGGTTACGTACCCGCGAAAATCGACTTACAGAACATTTCATAGCAGACGACACCTGTTGCTTAATAGGTCAAATATAGGGAACTTAGTTTCTAATATCTGTTTTTTATTTCTGCAATCTTTTTTTAACCGTGACAACAAAGCCTTTTAGGTTGTCTGTTGTCTCGCAGGTGCCACTTACGTATCCGCAAAAACATGAAAAAACGACTTACGGAATATTTTATAGCAGACGCCAACTGTTGCTTAAGTCAATTATAGGGATTTTTCTTTTTCTTTTTCTCTCACTAGGGCCACTGATTCGGTTACGGTGACCATCTCACCCATACGTGACTGTTACGTGCTGCGCATAAAATCGTAAAATCAACTTCAACATTTTCGGAGGCAACTGATACCTATTGTACAATTCAAGGACAGGTAAACAAAATTTTTCCCTGTTTTCTTACCAGGGTCATGAAAACATTGAACCAATTTTGACGACCGCGCGAGTCAAAAGTCAATTTTATGTTTAACCGCTGCGCAAAAATATAAAATTCAGAAGCAACCGATTGCTGTTGCGGAAACTTTTTCTGATAAAAAAATCTAGAAGTAGGCCATAAAGATACAATAAGATGTAAGAATAACTAAAAATCAATTGCTTCTTTGATAGGGTAGAAAACATTGTGGGAAAAGGAGAAAATGCTGGTAACCTGCATTGTCTCCTTTCCTCAGATTATTTTCAAAAGCCTTCTCTTTCAGGGGTGTTAAAAGGCTTCATTGTGCGGTAAAAGGTTAATAAGAATAAACAGATAGTTCCCCCCCCCCATCAGCCAATCAAATCTCTTCCCTCTCTGAAATTATCCAATCAGAGAAGCTTTAAGGAAATCAGAATGAAAACCAACAGCCAATCAGAGAAGACTTTAGAAATTTCAACAGCCAATCAGAGAGCTCCAAAATGGCGCCCTAATTTATCAATTTAAAACAGTAAAAAAACGGCATAAAAGTGGATTTAAAGTCTTCTTTAAAGGCTGCTGTGCAGTCCTTGGCAAACTGCCATCCACACATGCCAGATTTCACTGAAAATGGGCACACATTTAAGAAAATGGGGGCGTAGAAGGCCATGTTTTGGTCTTTTCCAGCCTCTTGCAAGAATTACTTCCCTTTAACCCACGATGCACCCCCCCCTCCCCAGCTCATATGTTTTGGTCTTTTCAAGCCTCTTGCAAGAATTACTTCCCTTTAACCCTCGATGCACCCCCCTTCCCCAGCCCTTTAAAGGATTTGCTTTTCTAACTCAGCCCACAAGAAATGCTGCACATTGACAATTTCAATAGACCAAAGTGATCAATGTACAGTGTAAAAAAAAAACCAAACAGAAATTAATGCGACAAGTGGCTAAAAAAAGACTGAAAACTCTTTCAGTTACTTCCTATTGCATAATTATATCAAACAATGGCAACTGAAGTGTAATTTTTCTAATCTCTTCAATCCGCAACAAGAAACCCAGTTACGTTGACTACTGTTTCATATGTTTTGGTCTTTTCATGCCTCTTGCAAGAATTACTTCCCTTTAACCCTCGATGCACCCTCCCTCCCAAGCCCTTTACTGGATTTGCTTTTCTAACTCGGCCCACAAGAAATGCTGCACATTGAAACTTTCAATAGACCAAAGTGATCAATGTACAGTGTAAAAAAAACCCAGAAATTAATGCGATAAGTGGCTGAAAAAAGACTGAAAACTCTTTCCTATTGCATGTATCAAACAATGGCAACTGAAGTGTAATATTTCTAATTTCTTCAAACCACAACAAGAAGCCCAGTTACGTTGACTACCGTCTCATACGTGCCAGCTACGCTCATACAAAAACCCCAGAAAATAATGCGACAAGTGGCTGATAAAAAAGACAGAAGGCTCTTTCAGTAGCAACTGCTTCTTATTGCATAAATCAAACAAAAGGAACTAAATTTTCAATGTATATTTTTTTTCTCCAATCTCATTATACCGTGACGACAAATCCATTTATGTTGACTACCGTCTCATAGGTGCCGGTTACGTACCCGCGAAAATCGACTTACAGAACATTTCATAGCAGACGACACCTGTTGCTTAATAGGTCAAATATAGGGAACTTAGTTTCTAATATCTGTTTTTTATTTCTGCAATCTTTTTTTAACCGTGACAACAAAGCCTTTTAGGTTGTCTGTTGTCTCGCAGGTGCCACTTACGTATCCGCAAAAACATGAAAAAACGACTTACGGAATATTTTATAGCAGACGCCAACTGTTGCTTAAGTCAATTATAGGGATTTTTCTTTTTCTTTTTCTCTCACTAGGGCCACTGATTCGGTTACGGTGACCATCTCACCCATACGTGACTGTTACGTGCTGCGCATAAAATCGTAAAATCAACTTCAACATTTTCGGAGGCAACTGATACCTATTGTACAATTCAAGGACAGGTAAACAAAATTTTTCCCTGTTTTCTTACCAGGGTCATGAAAACATTGAACCAATTTTGACGACCGCGCGAGTCAAAAGTCAATTTTATGTTTAACCGCTGCGCAAAAATATAAAATTCAGAAGCAACCGATTGCTGTTGCGGAAACTTTTTCTGATAAAAAAATCTAGAAGTAGGCCATAAAGATACAATAAGATGTAAGAATAACTAAAAATCAATTGCTTCTTTGATAGGGTAGAAAACATTGTGGGAAAAGGAGAAAATGCTGGTAACCTGCATTGTCTCCTTTCCTCAGATTATTTTCAAAAGCCTTCTCTTTCAGGGGTGTTAAAAGGCTTCATTGTGCGGTAAAAGGTTAATAAGAATAAACAGATAGTCCCCCCCCCCATCAGCCAATCAAATCTCTTCCCTCTCTGAAATTATCCAATCAGAGAAGCTTTAAGGAAATCAGAATGAAAACCAACAGCCAATCAGAGAAGACTTTAGAAATTTCAACAGCCAATCAGAGAGCTCCAAAATGGCGCCCTAATTTATCAATTTAAAACAGTAAAAAAACGGCATAAAAGTGGATTTAAAGTCTTCTTTAAAGGCTGCTGTGCAGTCCTTGGCAAACTGCCATCCACACATGCCAGATTTCACTGAAAATGGGCACACATTTAAGAAAATGGGGGCGTAGAAGGCCATGTTTTGGTCTTTTCCAGCCTCTTGCAAGAATTACTTCCCTTTAACCCACGATGCACCCCCCCTCCCCAGCTCATATGTTTTGGTCTTTTCAAGCCTCTTGCAAGAATTACTTCCCTTTAACCCTCGATGCACCCCCCTTCCCCAGCCCTTTAAAGGATTTGCTTTTCTAACTCAGCCCACAAGAAATGCTGCACATTGACAATTTCAATAGACCAAAGTGATCAATGTACAGTGTAAAAAAAAAACCAAACAGAAATTAATGCGACAAGTGGCTAAAAAAAGACTGAAAACTCTTTCAGTTACTTCCTATTGCATAATTATATCAAACAATGGCAACTGAAGTGTAATTTTTCTAATCTCTTCAATCCGCAACAATAAACCCAGTTACGTTGACTACTGTTTCATATGTTTTGGTCTTTTCATGCCTCTTGCAAGAATTACTTCCCTTTAACCCTCGATGCACCCTCCCTCCCAAGCCCTTTACTGGATTTGCTTTTCTAACTCGGCCCACAAGAAATGCTGCACATTGAAACTTTCAATAGACCAAAGTGATCAATGTACAGTGTAAAAAAAACCCAGAAATTAATGCGATAAGTGGCTGAAAAAAGACTGAAAACTCTTTCCTATTGCATGTATCAAACAATGGCAACTGAAGTGTAATATTTCTAATTTCTTCAAACCACAACAAGAAGCCCAGTTACGTTGACTACCGTCTCATACGTGCCAGCTACGCTCATACAAAAACCCCAGAAAATAATGCGACAAGTGGCTGATAAAAAAGACAGAAGGCTCTTTCAGTAGCAACTGCTTCTTATTGCATAAATCAAACAAAAGGAACTAAATTTTCAATGTATATTTTTTTTCTCCAATCTCATTATACCGTGACGACAAATCCATTTATGTTGACTACCGTCTCATAGGTGCCGGTTACGTACCCGCGAAAATCGACTTACAGAACATTTCATAGCAGACGACACCTGTTGCTTAATAGGTCAAATATAGGGAACTTAGTTTCTAATATCTGTTTTTTATTTCTGCAATCTTTTTTTAACCGTGACAACAAAGCCTTTTAGGTTGTCTGTTGTCTCGCAGGTGCCACTTACGTATCCGCAAAAACATGAAAAAACGACTTACGGAATATTTTATAGCAGACGCCAACTGTTGCTTAAGTCAATTATAGGGATTTTTCTTTTTCTTTTTCTCTCACTAGGGCCACTGATTCGGTTACGGTGACCATCTCACCCATACGTGACTGTTACGTGCTGCGCATAAAATCGTAAAATCAACTTCAACATTTTCGGAGGCAACTGATACCTATTGTACAATTCAAGGACAGGTAAACAAAATTTTTCCCTGTTTTCTTACCAGGGTCATGAAAACATTGAACCAATTTTGACGACCGCGCGAGTCAAAAGTCAATTTTATGTTTAACCGCTGCGCAAAAATATAAAATTCAGAAGCAACCGATTGCTGTTGCGGAAACTTTTTCTGATAAAAAAATCTAGAAGTAGGCCATAAAGATACAATAAGATGTAAGAATAACTAAAAATCAATTGCTTCTTTGATAGGGTAGAAAACATTGTGGGAAAAGGAGAAAATGCTGGTAACCTGCATTGTCTCCTTTCCTCAGATTATTTTCAAAAGCCTTCTCTTTCAGGGGTGTTAAAAGGCTTCATTGTGCGGTAAAAGGTTAATAAGAATAAACAGATAGTCCCCCCCCCCCATCAGCCAATCAAATCTCTTCCCTCTCTGAAATTATCCAATCAGAGAAGCTTTAAGGAAATCAGAATGAAAACCAACAGCCAATCAGAGAAGACTTTAGAAATTTCAACAGCCAATCAGAGAGCTCCAAAATGGCGCCCTAATTTATCAATTTAAAACAGTAAAAAAACGGCATAAAAGTGGATTTAAAGTCTTCTTTAAAGGCTGCTGTGCAGTCCTTGGCAAACTGCCATCCACACATGCCAGATTTCACTGAAAATGGGCACACATTTAAGAAAATGGGGGCGTAGAAGGCCATGTTTTGGTCTTTTCCAGCCTCTTGCAAGAATTACTTCCCTTTAACCCACGATGCACCCCCCCCTCCCCAGCTCATATGTTTTGGTCTTTTCAAGCCTCTTGCAAGAATTACTTCCCTTTAACCCTCGATGCACCCCCCTTCCCCAGCCCTTTAAAGGATTTGCTTTTCTAACTCAGCCCACAAGAAATGCTGCACATTGACAATTTCAATAGACCAAAGTGATCAATGTACAGTGTAAAAAAAAAACCAAACAGAAATTAATGCGACAAGTGGCTAAAAAAAGACTGAAAACTCTTTCAGTTACTTCCTATTGCATAATTATATCAAACAATGGCAACTGAAGTGTAATTTTTCTAATCTCTTCAATCCGCAACAAGAAACCCAGTTACGTTGACTACTGTTTCATATGTTTTGGTCTTTTCATGCCTCTTGCAAGAATTACTTCCCTTTAACCCTCGATGCACCCTCCCTCCCAAGCCCTTTACTGGATTTGCTTTTCTAACTCGGCCCACAAGAAATGCTGCACATTGAAACTTTCAATAGACCAAAGTGATCAATGTACAGTGTAAAAAAAACCCAGAAATTAATGCGATAAGTGGCTGAAAAAAGACTGAAAACTCTTTCCTATTGCATGTATCAAACAATGGCAACTGAAGTGTAATATTTCTAATTTCTTCAAACCACAACAAGAAGCCCAGTTACGTTGACTACCGTCTCATACGTGCCAGCTACGCTCATACAAAAACCCCAGAAAATAATGCGACAAGTGGCTGATAAAAAAGACAGAAGGCTCTTTCAGTAGCAACTGCTTCTTATTGCATAAATCAAACAAAAGGAACTAAATTTTCAATGTATATTTTTTTTCTCCAATCTCATTATACCGTGACGACAAATCCATTTATGTTGACTACCGTCTCATAGGTGCCGGTTACGTACCCGCGAAAATCGACTTACAGAACATTTCATAGCAGACGACACCTGTTGCTTAATAGGTCAAATATAGGGAACTTAGTTTCTAATATCTGTTTTTTATTTCTGCAATCTTTTTTTAACCGTGACAACAAAGCCTTTTAGGTTGTCTGTTGTCTCGCAGGTGCCACTTACGTATCCGCAAAAACATGAAAAAACGACTTACGGAATATTTTATAGCAGACGCCAACTGTTGCTTAAGTCAATTATAGGGATTTTTCTTTTTCTTTTTCTCTCACTAGGGCCACTGATTCGGTTACGGTGACCATCTCACCCATACGTGACTGTTACGTGCTGCGCATAAAATCGTAAAATCAACTTCAACATTTTCGGAGGCAACTGATACCTATTGTACAATTCAAGGACAGGTAAACAAAATTTTTCCCTGTTTTCTTACCAGGGTCATGAAAACATTGAACCAATTTTGACGACCGCGCGAGTCAAAAATCAATTTTATGTTTAACCGCTGCGCAAAAATATAAAATTCAGAAGCAACCGATTGCTGTTGCGGAAACTTTTTCTGATAAAAAAATCTAGAAGTAGGCCATAAAGATACAATAAGATGTAAGAATAACTAAAAATCAATTGCTTCTTTGATAGGGTAGAAAACATTGTGGGAAAAGGAGAAAATGCTGGTAACCTGCATTGTCTCCTTTCCTCAGATTATTTTCAAAAGCCTTCTCTTTCAGGGGTGTTAAAAGGCTTCATTGTGCGGTAAAAGGTTAATAAGAATAAACAGATAGTCCCCCCCCCCCATCAGCCAATCAAATCTCTTCCCTCTCTGAAATTATCCAATCAGAGAAGCTTTAAGGAAATCAGAATGAAAACCAACAGCCAATCAGAGAAGACTTTAGAAATTTCAACAGCCAATCAGAGAGCTCCAAAATGGCGCCCTAATTTATCAATTTAAAACAGTAAAAAAACGGCATAAAAGTGGATTTAAAGTCTTCTTTAAAGGCTGCTGTGCAGTCCTTGGCAAACTGCCATCCACACATGCCAGATTTCACTGAAAATGGGCACACATTTAAGAAAATGGGGGCGTAGAAGGCCATGTTTTGGTCTTTTCCAGCCTCTTGCAAGAATTACTTCCCTTTAACCCACGATGCACCCCCCCCTCCCCAGCTCATATGTTTTGGTCTTTTCAAGCCTCTTGCAAGAATTACTTCCCTTTAACCCTCGATGCACCCCCCTTCCCCAGCCCTTTAAAGGATTTGCTTTTCTAACTCAGCCCACAAGAAATGCTGCACATTGACAATTTCAATAGACCAAAGTGATCAATGTACAGTGTAAAAAAAAAACCAAACAGAAATGAATGCGACAAGTGGCTAAAAAAAGACTGAAAACTCTTTCAGTTACTTCCTATTGCATAATTATATCAAACAATGGCAACTGAAGTGTAATTTTTCTAATCTCTTCAATCCGCAACAAGAAACCCAGTTACGTTGACTACTGTTTCATATGTTTTGGTCTTTTCATGCCTCTTGCAAGAATTACTTCCCTTTAACCCTCGATGCACCCTCCCTCCCAAGCCCTTTACTGGATTTGCTTTTCTAACTCGGCCCACAAGAAATGCTGCACATTGAAACTTTCAATAGACCAAAGTGATCAATGTACAGTGTAAAAAAAACCCAGAAATTAATGCGATAAGTGGCTGAAAAAAGACTGAAAACTCTTTCCTATTGCATGTATCAAACAATGGCAACTGAAGTGTAATATTTCTAATTTCTTCAAACCACAACAAGAAGCCCAGTTACGTTGACTACCGTCTCATACGTGCCAGCTACGCTCATACAAAAACCCCAGAAAATAATGCGACAAGTGGCTGATAAAAAAGACAGAAGGCTCTTTCAGTAGCAACTGCTTCTTATTGCATAAATCAAACAAAAGGAACTAAATTTTCAATGTATATTTTTTTTCTCCAATCTCATTATACCGTGACGACAAATCCATTTATGTTGACTACCGTCTCATAGGTGCCGGTTACGTACCCGCGAAAATCGACTTACAGAACATTTCATAGCAGACGACACCTGTTGCTTAATAGGTCAAATATAGGGAACTTAGTTTCTAATATCTGTTTTTTATTTCTGCAATCTTTTTTTAACCGTGACAACAAAGCCTTTTAGGTTGTCTGTTGTCTCGCAGGTGCCACTTACGTATCCGCAAAAACATGAAAAAACGACTTACGGAATATTTTATAGCAGACGCCAACTGTTGCTTAAGTCAATTATAGGGATTTTTCTTTTTCTTTTTCTCTCACTAGGGCCACTGATTCGGTTACGGTGACCATCTCACCCATACGTGACTGTTACGTGCTGCGCATAAAATCGTAAAATCAACTTCAACATTTTCGGAGGCAACTGATACCTATTGTACAATTCAAGGACAGGTAAACAAAATTTTTCCCTGTTTTCTTACCAGGGTCATGAAAACATTGAACCAATTTTGACGACCGCGCGAGTCAAAAGTCAATTTTATGTTTAACCGCTGCGCAAAAATATAAAATTCAGAAGCAACCGATTGCTGTTGCGGAAACTTTTTCTGATAAAAAAATCTAGAAGTAGGCCATAAAGATACAATAAGATGTAAGAATAACTAAAAATCAATTGCTTCTTTGATAGGGTAGAAAACATTGTGGGAAAAGGAGAAAATGCTGGTAACCTGCATTGTCTCCTTTCCTCAGATTATTTTCAAAAGCCTTCTCTTTCAGGGGTGTTAAAAGGCTTCATTGTGCGGTAAAAGGTTAATAAGAATAAACAGATAGTCCCCCCCCCCCCATCAGCCAATCAAATCTCTTCCCTCTCTGAAATTATCCAATCAGAGAAGCTTTAAGGAAATCAGAATGAAAACCAACAGCCAATCAGAGAAGACTTTAGAAATTTCAACAGCCAATCAGAGAGCTCCAAAGTGGCGCCCTAATTTATCAATTTAAAACAGTAAAAAAACGGCATAAAAGTGGATTTAAAGTCTTCTTTAAAGGCTGCTGTGCAGTCCTTGGCAAACTGCCATCCACACATGCCAGATTTCACTGAAAATGGGCACACATTTAAGAAAATGGGGGCGTAGAAGGCCATGTTTTGGTCTTTTCCAGCCTCTTGCAAGAATTACTTCCCTTTAACCCACGATGCACCCCCCCCTCCCCAGCTCATATGTTTTGGTCTTTTCAAGCCTCTTGCAAGAATTACTTCCCTTTAACCCTCGATGCACCCCCCTTCCCCAGCCCTTTAAAGGATTTGCTTTTCTAACTCAGCCCACAAGAAATGCTGCACATTGACAATTTCAATAGACCAAAGTGATCAATGTACAGTGTAAAAAAAAAACCAAACAGAAATGAATGCGACAAGTGGCTAAAAAAAGACTGAAAACTCTTTCAGTTACTTCCTATTGCATAATTATATCAAACAATGGCAACTGAAGTGTAATTTTTCTAATCTCTTCAATCCGCAACAAGAAACCCAGTTACGTTGACTACTGTTTCATATGTTTTGGTCTTTTCATGCCTCTTGCAAGAATTACTTCCCTTTAACCCTCGATGCACCCTCCCTCCCAAGCCCTTTACTGGATTTGCTTTTCTAACTCGGCCCACAAGAAATGCTGCACATTGAAACTTTCAATAGACCAAAGTGATCAATGTACAGTGTAAAAAAAACCCAGAAATTAATGCGATAAGTGGCTGAAAAAAGACTGAAAACTCTTTCCTATTGCATGTATCAAACAATGGCAACTGAAGTGTAATATTTCTAATTTCTTCAAACCACAACAAGAAGCCCAGTTACGTTGACTACCGTCTCATACGTGCCAGCTACGCTCATACAAAAACCCCAGAAAATAATGCGACAAGTGGCTGATAAAAAAGACAGAAGGCTCTTTCAGTAGCAACTGCTTCTTATTGCATAAATCAAACAAAAGGAACTAAATTTTCAATGTATATTTTTTTTCTCCAATCTCATTATACCGTGACGACAAATCCATTTATGTTGACTACCGTCTCATAGGTGCCGGTTACGTACCCGCGAAAATCGACTTACAGAACATTTCATAGCAGACGACACCTGTTGCTTAATAGGTCAAATATAGGGAACTTAGTTTCTAATATCTGTTTTTTATTTCTGCAATCTTTTTTTAACCGTGACAACAAAGCCTTTTAGGTTGTCTGTTGTCTCGCAGGTGCCACTTACGTATCCGCAAAAACATGAAAAAACGACTTACGGAATATTTTATAGCAGACGCCAACTGTTGCTTAAGTCAATTATAGGGATTTTTCTTTTTCTTTTTCTCTCACTAGGGCCACTGATTCGGTTACGGTGACCATCTCACCCATACGTGACTGTTACGTGCTGCGCATAAAATCGTAAAATCAACTTCAACATTTTCGGAGGCAACTGATACCTATTGTACAATTCAAGGACAGGTAAACAAAATTTTTCCCTGTTTTCTTACCAGGGTCATGAAAACATTGAACCAATTTTGACGACCGCGCGAGTCAAAAGTCAATTTTATGTTTAACCGCTGCGCAAAAATATAAAATTCAGAAGCAACCGATTGCTGTTGCGGAAACTTTTTCTGATAAAAAAATCTAGAAGTAGGCCATAAAGATACAATAAGATGTAAGAATAACTAAAAATCAATTGCTTCTTTGATAGGGTAGAAAACATTGTGGGAAAAGGAGAAAATGCTGGTAACCTGCATTGTCTCCTTTCCTCAGATTATTTTCAAAAGCCTTCTCTTTCAGGGGTGTTAAAAGGCTTCATTGTGCGGTAAAAGGTTAATAAGAATAAACAGATAGTCCCCCCCCCCATCAGCCAATCAAATCTCTTCCCTCTCTGAAATTATCCAATCAGAGAAGCTTTAAGGAAATCAGAATGAAAACCAACAGCCAATCAGAGAAGACTTTAGAAATTTCAACAGCCAATCAGAGAGCTCCAAAGTGGCGCCCTAATTTATCAATTTAAAACAGTAAAAAAACGGCATAAAAGTGGATTTAAAGTCTTCTTTAAAGGCTGCTGTGCAGTCCTTGGCAAACTGCCATCCACACATGCCAGATTTCACTGAAAATGGGCACACATTTAAGAAAATGGGGGCGTAGAAGGCCATGTTTTGGTCTTTTCCAGCCTCTTGCAAGAATTACTTCCCTTTAACCCACGATGCACCCCCCCCTCCCCAGCTCATATGTTTTGGTCTTTTCAAGCCTCTTGCAAGAATTACTTCCCTTTAACCCTCGATGCACCCCCCTTCCCCAGCCCTTTAAAGGATTTGCTTTTCTAACTCAGCCCACAAGAAATGCTGCACATTGACAATTTCAATAGACCAAAGTGATCAATGTACAGTGTAAAAAAAAAACCAAACAGAAATTAATGCGACAAGTGGCTAAAAAAAGACTGAAAACTCTTTCAGTTACTTCCTATTGCATAATTATATCAAACAATGGCAACTGAAGTGTAATTTTTCTAATCTCTTCAATCCGCAACAAGAAACCCAGTTACGTTGACTACTGTTTCATATGTTTTGGTCTTTTCATGCCTCTTGCAAGAATTACTTCCCTTTAACCCTCGATGCACCCTCCCTCCCAAGCCCTTTACTGGATTTGCTTTTCTAACTCGGCCCACAAGAAATGCTGCACATTGAAACTTTCAATTGACCAAAGTGATCAATGTACAGTGTAAAAAAAACCCAGAAATTAATGCGATAAGTGGCTGAAAAAAGACTGAAAACTCTTTCCTATTGCATGTATCAAACAATGGCAACTGAAGTGTAATATTTCTAATTTCTTCAAACCACAACAAGAAGCCCAGTTACGTTGACTACCGTCTCATACGTGCCAGCTACGCTCATACAAAAACCCCAGAAAATAATGCGACAAGTGGCTGATAAAAAAGACAGAAGGCTCTTTCAGTAGCAACTGCTTCTTATTGCATAAATCAAAGAAAAGGAACTAAATTTTCAATGTATATTTTTTTTCTCCAATCTCATTATACCGTGACGACAAATCCATTTATGTTGACTACCGTCTCATAGGTGCCGGTTACGTACCCGCGAAAATCGACTTACAGAACATTTCATAGCAGACGACACCTGTTGCTTAATAGGTCAAATATAGGGAACTTAGTTTCTAATATCTGTTTTTTATTTCTGCAATCTTTTTTTAACCGTGACAACAAAGCCTTTTAGGTTGTCTGTTGTCTCGCAGGTGCCACTTACGTATCCGCAAAAACATGAAAAAACGACTTACGGAATATTTTATAGCAGACGCCAACTGTTGCTTAAGTCAATTATAGGGATTTTTCTTTTTCTTTTTCTCTCACTAGGGCCACTGATTCGGTTACGGTGACCATCTCACCCATACGTGACTGTTACGTGCTGCGCATAAAATCGTAAAATCAACTTCAACATTTTCGGAGGCAACTGATACCTATTGTACAATTCAAGGACAGGTAAACAAAATTTTTCCCTGTTTTCTTACCAGGGTCATGAAAACATTGAACCAATTTTGACGACCGCGCGAGTCAAAAGTCAATTTTATGTTTAACCGCTGCGCAAAAATATAAAATTCAGAAGCAACCGATTGCTGTTGCGGAAACTTTTTCTGATAAAAAAATCTAGAAGTAGGCCATAAAGATACAATAAGATGTAAGAATAACTAAAAATCAATTGCTTCTTTGATAGGGTAGAAAACATTGTGGGAAAAGGAGAAAATGCTGGTAACCTGCATTGTCTCCTTTCCTCAGATTATTTTCAAAAGCCTTCTCTTTCAGGGGTGTTAAAAGGCTTCATTGTGCGGTAAAAGGTTAATAAGAATAAACAGATAGTCCCCCCCCCCATCAGCCAATCAAATCTCTTCCCTCTCTGAAATTATCCAATCAGAGAAGCTTTAAGGAAATCAGAATGAAAACCAACAGCCAATCAGAGAAGACTTTAGAAATTTCAACAGCCAATCAGAGAGCTCCAAAATGGCGCCCTAATTTATCAATTTAAAACAGTAAAAAAACGGCATAAAAGTGGATTTAAAGTCTTCTTTAAAGGCTGCTGTGCAGTCCTTGGCAAACTGCCATCCACACATGCCAGATTTCACTGAAAATGGGCACACATTTAAGAAAATGGGGGCGTAGAAGGCCATGTTTTGGTCTTTTCCAGCCTCTTGCAAGAATTACTTCCCTTTAACCCACGATGCACCCCCCCCTCCCCAGCTCATATGTTTTGGTCTTTTCAAGCCTCTTGCAAGAATTACTTCCCTTTAACCCTCGATGCACCCCCCTTCCCCAGCCCTTTAAAGGATTTGCTTTTCTAACTCAGCCCACAAGAAATGCTGCACATTGACAATTTCAATAGACCAAAGTGATCAATGTACAGTGTAAAAAAAAAACCAAACAGAAATTAATGCGACAAGTGGCTAAAAAAAGACTGAAAACTCTTTCAGTTACTTCCTATTGCATAATTATATCAAACAATGGCAACTGAAGTGTAATTTTTCTAATCTCTTCAATCCGCAACAAGAAACCCAGTTACGTTGACTACTGTTTCATATGTTTTGGTCTTTTCATGCCTCTTGCAAGAATTACTTCCCTTTAACCCTCGATGCACCCTCCCTCCCAAGCCCTTTACTGGATTTGCTTTTCTAACTCGGCCCACAAGAAATGCTGCACATTGAAACTTTCAATAGACCAAAGTGATCAATGTACAGTGTAAAAAAAACCCAGAAATTAATGCGATAAGTGGCTGAAAAAAGACTGAAAACTCTTTCCTATTGCATGTATCAAACAATGGCAACTGAAGTGTAATATTTCTAATTTCTTCAAACCACAACAAGAAGCCCAGTTACGTTGACTACCGTCTCATACGTGCCAGCTACGCTCATACAAAAACCCCAGAAAATAATGCGACAAGTGGCTGATAAAAAAGACAGAAGGCTCTTTCAGTAGCAACTGCTTCTTATTGCATAAATCAAACAAAAGGAACTAAATTTTCAATGTATATTTTTTTTCTCCAATCTCATTATACCGTGACGACAAATCCATTTATGTTGACTACCGTCTCATAGGTGCCGGTTACGTACCCGCGAAAATCGACTTACAGAACATTTCATAGCAGACGACACCTGTTGCTTAATAGGTCAAATATAGGGAACTTAGTTTCTAATATCTGTTTTTTATTTCTGCAATCTTTTTTTAACCGTGACAACAAAGCCTTTTAGGTTGTCTGTTGTCTCGCAGGTGCCACTTACGTATCCGCAAAAACATGAAAAAACGACTTACGGAATATTTTATAGCAGACGCCAACTGTTGCTTAAGTCAATTATAGGGATTTTTCTTTTTCTTTTTCTCTCACTAGGGCCACTGATTCGGTTACGGTGACCATCTCACCCATACGTGACTGTTACGTGCTGCGCATAAAATCGTAAAATCAACTTCAACATTTTCGGAGGCAACTGATACCTATTGTACAATTCAAGGACAGGTAAACAAAATTTTTCCCTGTTTTCTTACCAGGGTCATGAAAACATTGAACCAATTTTGACGACCGCGCGAGTCAAAAGTCAATTTTATGTTTAACCGCTGCGCAAAAATATAAAATTCAGAAGCAACCGATTGCTGTTGCGGAAACTTTTTCTGATAAAAAAATCTAGAAGTAGGCCATAAAGATACAATAAGATGTAAGAATAACTAAAAATCAATTGCTTCTTTGATAGGGTAGAAAACATTGTGGGAAAAGGAGAAAATGCTGGTAACCTGCATTGTCTCCTTTCCTCAGATTATTTTCAAAAGCCTTCTCTTTCAGGGGTGTTAAAAGGCTTCATTGTGCGGTAAAAGGTTAATAAGAATAAACAGATAGTCCCCCCCCCCCATCAGCCAATCAAATCTCTTCCCTCTCTGAAATTATCCAATCAGAGAAGCTTTAAGGAAATCAGAATGAAAACCAACAGCCAATCAGAGAAGACTTTAGAAATTTCAACAGCCAATCAGAGAGCTCCAAAATGGCGCCCTAATTTATCAATTTAAAACAGTAAAAAAACGGCATAAAAGTGGATTTAAAGTCTTCTTTAAAGGCTGCTGTGCAGTCCTTGGCAAACTGCCATCCACACATGCCAGATTTCACTGAAAATGGGCACACATTTAAGAAAATGGGGGCGTAGAAGGCCATGTTTTGGTCTTTTCCAGCCTCTTGCAAGAATTACTTCCCTTTAACCCACGATGCACCCCCCCCTCCCCAGCTCATATGTTTTGGTCTTTTCAAGCCTCTTGCAAGAATTACTTCCCTTTAACCCTCGATGCACCCCCCTTCCCCAGCCCTTTAAAGGATTTGCTTTTCTAACTCAGCCCACAAGAAATGCTGCACATTGACAATTTCAATAGACCAAAGTGATCAATGTACAGTGTAAAAAAAAAACCAAACAGAAATTAATGCGACAAGTGGCTAAAAAAAGACTGAAAACTCTTTCAGTTACTTCCTATTGCATAATTATATCAAACAATGGCAACTGAAGTGTAATTTTTCTAATCTCTTCAATCCGCAACAAGAAACCCAGTTACGTTGACTACTGTTTCATATGTTTTGGTCTTTTCATGCCTCTTGCAAGAATTACTTCCCTTTAACCCTCGATGCACCCTCCCTCCCAAGCCCTTTACTGGATTTGCTTTTCTAACTCGGCCCACAAGAAATGCTGCACATTGAAACTTTCAATAGACCAAAGTGATCAATGTACAGTGTAAAAAAATCCCAGAAATTAATGCGATAAGTGGCTGAAAAAAGACTGAAAACTCTTTCCTATTGCATGTATCAAACAATGGCAACTGAAGTGTAATATTTCTAATTTCTTCAAACCACAACAAGAAGCCCAGTTACGTTGACTACCGTCTCATACGTGCCAGCTACGCTCATACAAAAACCCCAGAAAATAATGCGACAAGTGGCTGATAAAAAAGACAGAAGGCTCTTTCAGTAGCAACTGCTTCTTATTGCATAAATCAAACAAAAGGAACTAAATTTTCAATGTATATTTTTTTTCTCCAATCTCATTATACCGTGACGACAAATCCATTTATGTTGACTACCGTCTCATAGGTGCCGGTTACGTACCCGCGAAAATCGACTTACAGAACATTTCATAGCAGACGACACCTGTTGCTTAATAGGTCAAATATAGGGAACTTAGTTTCTAATATCTGTTTTTTATTTCTGCAATCTTTTTTTAACCGTGACAACAAAGCCTTTTAGGTTGTCTGTTGTCTCGCAGGTGCCACTTACGTATCCGCAAAAACATGAAAAAACGACTTACGGAATATTTTATAGCAGACGCCAACTGTTGCTTAAGTCAATTATAGGGATTTTTCTTTTTCTTTTTCTCTCACTAGGGCCACTGATTCGGTTACGGTGACCATCTCACCCATACGTGACTGTTACGTGCTGCGCATAAAATCGTAAAATCAACTTCAACATTTTCGGAGGCAACTGATACCTATTGTACAATTCAAGGACAGGTAAACAAAATTTTTCCCTGTTTTCTTACCAGGGTCATGAAAACATTGAACCAATTTTGACGACCGCGCGAGTCAAAAGTCAATTTTATGTTTAACCGCTGCGCAAAAATATAAAATTCAGAAGCAACCGATTGCTGTTGCGGAAACTTTTTCTGATAAAAAAATCTAGAAGTAGGCCATAAAGATACAATAAGATGTAAGAATAAGTAAAAATCAATTGCTTCTTTGATAGGGTAGAAAACATTGTGGGAAAAGGAGAAAATGCTGGTAACCTGCATTGTCTCCTTTCCTCAGATTATTTTCAAAAGCCTTCTCTTTCAGGGGTGTTAAAAGGCTTCATTGTGCGGTAAAAGGTTAATAAGAATAAACAGATAGTCCCCCCCCGCCATCAGCCAATCAAATCTCTTCCCTCTCTGAAATTATCCAATCAGAGAAGCTTTAAGGAAATCAGAATGAAAACCAACAGCCAATCAGAGAAGACTTTAGAAATTTCAACAGCCAATCAGAGAGCTCCAAAATGGCGCCCTAATTTATCAATTTAAAACAGTAAAAAAACGGCATAAAAGTGGATTTAAAGTCTTCTTTAAAGGCTGCTGTGCAGTCCTTGGCAAACTGCCATCCACACATGCCAGATTTCACTGAAAATGGGCACACATTTAAGAAAATGGGGGCGTAGAAGGCCATGTTTTGGTCTTTTCCAGCCTCTTGCAAGAATTACTTCCCTTTAACCCACGATGCACCCCCCCTCCCCAGCTCATATGTTTTGGTCTTTTCAAGCCTCTTGCAAGAATTACTTCCCTTTAACCCTCGATGCACCCCCCTTCCCCAGCCCTTTAAAGGATTTGCTTTTCTAACTCAGCCCACAAGAAATGCTGCACATTGACAATTTCAATAGACCAAAGTGATCAATGTACAGTGTAAAAAAAAAACCAAACAGAAATGAATGCGACAAGTGGCTAAAAAAAGACTGAAAACTCTTTCAGTTACTTCCTATTGCATAATTATATCAAACAATGGCAACTGAAGTGTAATTTTTCTAATCTCTTCAATCCGCAACAAGAAACCCAGTTACGTTGACTACTGTTTCATATGTTTTGGTCTTTTCATGCCTCTTGCAAGAATTACTTCCCTTTAACCCTCGATGCACCCTCCCTCCCAAGCCCTTTACTGGATTTGCTTTTCTAACTCGGCCCACAAGAAATGCTGCACATTGAAACTTTCAATAGACCAAAGTGATCAATGTACAGTGTAAAAAAAACCCAGAAATTAATGCGATAAGTGGCTGAAAAAAGACTGAAAACTCTTTCCTATTGCATGTATCAAACAATGGCAACTGAAGTGTAATATTTCTAATTTCTTCAAACCACAACAAGAAGCCCAGTTACGTTGACTACCGTCTCATACGTGCCAGCTACGCTCATACAAAAACCCCAGAAAATAATGCGACAAGTGGCTGATAAAAAAGACAGAAGGCTCTTTCAGTAGCAACTGCTTCTTATTGCATAAATCAAACAAAAGGAACTAAATTTTCAATGTATATTTTTTTTCTCCAATCTCATTATACCGTGACGACAAATCCATTTATGTTGACTACCGTCTCATAGGTGCCGGTTACGTACCCGCGAAAATCGACTTACAGAACATTTCATAGCAGACGACACCTGTTGCTTAATAGGTCAAATATAGGGAACTTAGTTTCTAATATCTGTTTTTTATTTCTGCAATCTTTTTTTAACCGTGACAACAAAGCCTTTTAGGTTGTCTGTTGTCTCGCAGGTGCCACTTACGTATCCGCAAAAACATGAAAAAACGACTTACGGAATATTTTATAGCAGACGCCAACTGTTGCTTAAGTCAATTATAGGGATTTTTCTTTTTCTTTTTCTCTCACTAGGGCCACTGATTCGGTTACGGTGACCATCTCACCCATACGTGACTGTTACGTGCTGCGCATAAAATCGTAAAATCAACTTCAACATTTTCGGAGGCAACTGATACCTATTGTACAATTCAAGGACAGGTAAACAAAATTTTTCCCTGTTTTCTTACCAGGGTCATGAAAACATTGAACCAATTTTGACGACCGCGCGAGTCAAAAGTCAATTTTATGTTTAACCGCTGCGCAAAAATATAAAATTCAGAAGCAACCGATTGCTGTTGCGGAAACTTTTTCTGATAAAAAAATCTAGAAGTAGGCCATAAAGATACAATAAGATGTAAGAATAACTAAAAATCAATTGCTTCTTTGATAGGGTAGAAAACATTGTGGGAAAAGGAGAAAATGCTGGTAACCTGCATTGTCTCCTTTCCTCAGATTATTTTCAAAAGCCTTCTCTTTCAGGGGTGTTAAAAGGCTTCATTGTGCGGTAAAAGGTTAATAAGAATAAACAGATAGTCCCCCCCCCCATCAGCCAATCAAATCTCTTCCCTCTCTGAAATTATCCAATCAGAGAAGCTTTAAGGAAATCAGAATGAAAACCAACAGCCAATCAGAGAAGACTTTAGAAATTTCAACAGCCAATCAGAGAGCTCCAAAATGGCGCCCTAATTTATCAATTTAAAACAGTAAAAAAACGGCATAAAAGTGGATTTAAAGTCTTCTTTAAAGGCTGCTGTGCAGTCCTTGGCAAACTGCCATCCACACATGCCAGATTTCACTGAAAATGGGCACACATTTAAGAAAATGGGGGCGTAGAAGGCCATGTTTTGGTCTTTTCCAGCCTCTTGCAAGAATTACTTCCCTTTAACCCACGATGCACCCCCCCCTCCCCAGCTCATATGTTTTGGTCTTTTCAAGCCTCTTGCAAGAATTACTTCCCTTTAACCCTCGATGCACCCCCCTTCCCCAGCCCTTTAAAGGATTTGCTTTTCTAACTCAGCCCACAAGAAATGCTGCACATTGACAATTTCAATAGACCAAAGTGATCAATGTACAGTGTAAAAAAAAAACCAAACAGAAATGAATGCGACAAGTGGCTAAAAAAAGACTGAAAACTCTTTCAGTTACTTCCTATTGCATAATTATATCAAACAATGGCAACTGAAGTGTAATTTTTCTAATCTCTTCAATCCGCAACAAGAAACCCAGTTACGTTGACTACTGTTTCATATGTTTTGGTCTTTTCATGCCTCTTGCAAGAATTACTTCCCTTTAACCCTCGATGCACCCTCCCTCCCAAGCCCTTTACTGGATTTGCTTTTCTAACTCGGCCCACAAGAAATGCTGCACATTGAAACTTTCAATTGACCAAAGTGATCAATGTACAGTGTAAAAAAAACCCAGAAATTAATGCGATAAGTGGCTGAAAAAAGACTGAAAACTCTTTCCTATTGCATGTATCAAACAATGGCAACTGAAGTGTAATATTTCTAATTTCTTCAAACCACAACAAGAAGCCCAGTTACGTTGACTACCGTCTCATACGTGCCAGCTACGCTCATACAAAAACCCCAGAAAATAATGCGACAAGTGGCTGATAAAAAAGACAGAAGGCTCTTTCAGTAGCAACTGCTTCTTATTGCATAAATCAAAGAAAAGGAACTAAATTTTCAATGTATATTTTTTTTCTCCAATCTCATTATACCGTGACGACAAATCCATTTATGTTGACTACCGTCTCATAGGTGCCGGTTACGTACCCGCGAAAATCGACTTACAGAACATTTCATAGCAGACGACACCTGTTGCTTAATAGGTCAAATATAGGGAACTTAGTTTCTAATATCTGTTTTTTATTTCTGCAATCTTTTTTTAACCGTGACAACAAAGCCTTTTAGGTTGTCTGTTGTCTCGCAGGTGCCACTTACGTATCCGCAAAAACATGAAAAAACGACTTACGGAATATTTTATAGCAGACGCCAACTGTTGCTTAAGTCAATTATAGGGATTTTTCTTTTTCTTTTTCTCTCACTAGGGCCACTGATTCGGTTACGGTGACCATCTCACCCATACGTGACTGTTACGTGCTGCGCATAAAATCGTAAAATCAACTTCAACATTTTCGGAGGCAACTGATACCTATTGTACAATTCAAGGACAGGTAAACAAAATTTTTCCCTGTTTTCTTACCAGGGTCATGAAAACATTGAACCAATTTTGACGACCGCGCGAGTCAAAAGTCAATTTTATGTTTAACCGCTGCGCAAAAATATAAAATTCAGAAGCAACCGATTGCTGTTGCGGAAACTTTTTCTGATAAAAAAATCTAGAAGTAGGCCATAAAGATACAATAAGATGTAAGAATAACTAAAAATCAATTGCTTCTTTGATAGGGTAGAAAACATTGTGGGAAAAGGAGAAAATGCTGGTAACCTGCATTGTCTCCTTTCCTCAGATTATTTTCAAAAGCCTTCTCTTTCAGGGGTGTTAAAAGGCTTCATTGTGCGGTAAAAGGTTAATAAGAATAAACAGATAGTCCCCCCCCCCCCCCATCAGCCAATCAAATCTCTTCCCTCTCTGAAATTATCCAATCAGAGAAGCTTTAAGGAAATCAGAATGAAAACCAACAGCCAATCAGAGAAGACTTTAGAAATTTCAACAGCCAATCAGAGAGCTCCAAAATGGCGCCCTAATTTATCAATTTAAAACAGTAAAAAAACGGCATAAAAGTGGATTTAAAGTCTTCTTTAAAGGCTGCTGTGCAGTCCTTGGCAAACTGCCATCCACACATGCCAGATTTCACTGAAAATGGGCACACATTTAAGAAAATGGGGGCGTAGAAGGCCATGTTTTGGTCTTTTCCAGCCTCTTGCAAGAATTACTTCCCTTTAACCCACGATGCACCCCCCCCTCCCCAGCTCATATGTTTTGGTCTTTACAAGCCTCTTGCAAGAATTACTTTCCTTTAACCCTCGATGCACCCCCCTTCCCCAGCCCTTTAAAGGATTTGCTTTTCTAACTCAGCCCACAAGAAATGCTGCACATTGACAATTTCAATAGACCAAAGTGATCAATGTACAGTGTAAAAAAAAAACCAAACAGAAATGAATGCGACAAGTGGCTAAAAAAAGACTGAAAACTCTTTCAGTTACTTCCTATTGCATAATTATATCAAACAATGGCAACTGAAGTGTAATTTTTCTAATCTCTTCAATCCGCAACAAGAAACCCAGTTACGTTGACTACTGTTTCATATGTTTTGGTCTTTTCATGCCTCTTGCAAGAATTACTTCCCTTTAACCCTCGATGCACCCTCCCTCCCAAGCCCTTTACTGGATTTGCTTTTCTAACTCGGCCCACAAGAAATGCTGCACATTGAAACTTTCAATAGACCAAAGTGATCAATGTACAGTGTAAAAAAAACCCAGAAATTAATGCGATAAGTGGCTGAAAAAAGACTGAAAACTCTTTCCTATTGCATGTATCAAACAATGGCAACTGAAGTGTAATATTTCTAATTTCTTCAAACCACAACAAGAAGCCCAGTTACGTTGACTACCGTCTCATACGTGCCAGCTACGCTCATACAAAAACCCCAGAAAATAATGCGACAAGTGGCTGATAAAAAAGACAGAAGGCTCTTTCAGTAGCAACTGCTTCTTATTGCATAAATCAAACAAAAGGAACTAAATTTTCAATGTATATTTTTTTTCTCCAATCTCATTATACCGTGACGACAAATCCATTTATGTTGACTACCGTCTCATAGGTGCCGGTTACGTACCCGCGAAAATCGACTTACAGAACATTTCATAGCAGACGACACCTGTTGCTTAATAGGTCAAATATAGGGAACTTAGTTTCTAATATCTGTTTTTTATTTCTGCAATCTTTTTTTAACCGTGACAACAAAGCCTTTTAGGTTGTCTGTTGTCTCGCAGGTGCCACTTACGTATCCGCAAAAACATGAAAAAACGACTTACGGAATATTTTATAGCAGACGCCAACTGTTGCTTAAGTCAATTATAGGGATTTTTCTTTTTCTTTTTCTCTCACTAGGGCCACTGATTCGGTTACGGTGACCATCTCACCCATACGTGACTGTTACGTGCTGCGCATAAAATCGTAAAATCAACTTCAACATTTTCGGAGGCAACTGATACCTATTGTACAATTCAAGGACAGGTAAACAAAATTTTTCCCTGTTTTCTTACCAGGGTCATGAAAACATTGAACCAATTTTGACGACCGCGCGAGTCAAAAGTCAATTTTATGTTTAACCGCTGCGCAAAAATATAAAATTCAGAAGCAACCGATTGCTGTTGCGGAAACTTTTTCTGATAAAAAAATCTAGAAGTAGGCCATAAAGATACAATAAGATGTAAGAATAACTAAAAATCAATTGCTTCTTTGATAGGGTAGAAAACATTGTGGGAAAAGGAGAAAATGCTGGTAACCTGCATTGTCTCCTTTCCTCAGATTATTTTCAAAAGCCTTCTCTTTCAGGGGTGTTAAAAGGCTTCATTGTGCGGTAAAAGGTTAATAAGAATAAACAGATAGTCCCCCCCCCCATCAGCCAATCAAATCTCTTCCCTCTCTGAAATTATCCAATCAGAGAAGCTTTAAGGAAATCAGAATGAAAACCAACAGCCAATCAGAGAAGACTTTAGAAATTTCAACAGCCAATCAGAGAGCTCCAAAATGGCGCCCTAATTTATCAATTTAAAACAGTAAAAAAACGGCATAAAAGTGGATTTAAAGTCTTCTTTAAAGGCTGCTGTGCAGTCCTTGGCAAACTGCCATCCACACATGCCAGATTTCACTGAAAATGGGCACACATTTAAGAAAATGGGGGCGTAGAAGGCCATGTTTTGGTCTTTTCCAGCCTCTTGCAAGAATTACTTCCCTTTAACCCACGATGCACCCCCCCCTCCCCAGCTCATATGTTTTGGTCTTTTCAAGCCTCTTGCAAGAATTACTTCCCTTTAACCCTCGATGCACCCCCCTTCCCCAGCCCTTTAAAGGATTTGCTTTTCTAACTCAGCCCACAAGAAATGCTGCACATTGACAATTTCAATAGACCAAAGTGATCAATGTACAGTGTAAAAAAAAAACCAAACAGAAATTAATGCGACAAGTGGCTAAAAAAAGACTGAAAACTCTTTCAGTTACTTCCTATTGCATAATTATATCAAACAATGGCAACTGAAGTGTAATTTTTCTAATCTCTTCAATCCGCAACAAGAAACCCAGTTACGTTGACTACTGTTTCATATGTTTTGGTCTTTTCATGCCTCTTGCAAGAATTACTTCCCTTTAACCCTCGATGCACCCTCCCTCCCAAGCCCTTTACTGGATTTGCTTTTCTAACTCGGCCCACAAGAAATGCTGCACATTGAAACTTTCAATAGACCAAAGTGATCAATGTACAGTGTAAAAAAAACCCAGAAATTAATGCGATAAGTGGCTGAAAAAAGACTGAAAACTCTTTCCTATTGCATGTATCAAACAATGGCAACTGAAGTGTAATATTTCTAATTTCTTCAAACCACAACAAGAAGCCCAGTTACGTTGACTACCGTCTCATACGTGCCAGCTACGCTCATACAAAAACCCCAGAAAATAATGCGACAAGTGGCTGATAAAAAAGACAGAAGGCTCTTTCAGTAGCAACTGCTTCTTATTGCATAAATCAAACAAAAGGAACTAAATTTTCAATGTATATTTTTTTTCTCCAATCTCATTATACCGTGACGACAAATCCATTTATGTTGACTACCGTCTCATAGGTGCCGGTTACGTACCCGCGAAAATCGACTTACAGAACATTTCATAGCAGACGACACCTGTTGCTTAATAGGTCAAATATAGGGAACTTAGTTTCTAATATCTGTTTTTTATTTCTGCAATCTTTTTTTAACCGTGACAACAAAGCCTTTTAGGTTGTCTGTTGTCTCGCAGGTGCCACTTACGTATCCGCAAAAACATGAAAAAACGACTTACGGAATATTTTATAGCAGACGCCAACTGTTGCTTAAGTCAATTATAGGGATTTTTCTTTTTCTTTTTCTCTCACTAGGGCCACTGATTCGGTTACGGTGACCATCTCACCCATACGTGACTGTTACGTGCTGCGCATAAAATCGTAAAATCAACTTCAACATTTTCGGAGGCAACTGATACCTATTGTACAATTCAAGGACAGGTAAACAAAATTTTTCCCTGTTTTCTTACCAGGGTCATGAAAACATTGAACCAATTTTGACGACCGCGCGAGTCAAAAGTCAATTTTATGTTTAACCGCTGCGCAAAAATATAAAATTCAGAAGCAACCGATTGCTGTTGCGGAAACTTTTTCTGATAAAAAAATCTAGAAGTAGGCCATAAAGATACAATAAGATGTAAGAATAACTAAAAATCAATTGCTTCTTTGATAGGGTAGAAAACATTGTGGGAAAAGGAGAAAATGCTGGTAACCTGCATTGTCTCCTTTCCTCAGATTATTTTCAAAAGCCTTCTCTTTCAGGGGTGTTAAAAGGCTTCATTGTGCGGTAAAAGGTTAATAAGAATAAACAGATAGTCCCCCCCCCCATCAGCCAATCAAATCTCTTCCCTCTCTGAAATTATCCAATCAGAGAAGCTTTAAGGAAATCAGAATGAAAACCAACAGCCAATCAGAGAAGACTTTAGAAATTTCAACAGCCAATCAGAGAGCTCCAAAATGGCGCCCTAATTTATCAATTTAAAACAGTAAAAAAACGGCATAAAAGTGGATTTAAAGTCTTCTTTAAAGGCTGCTGTGCAGTCCTTGGCAAACTGCCATCCACACATGCCAGATTTCACTGAAAATGGGCACACATTTAAGAAAATGGGGGCGTAGAAGGCCATGTTTTGGTCTTTTCCAGCCTCTTGCAAGAATTACTTCCCTTTAACCCACGATGCACCCCCCCCTCCCCAGCTCATATGTTTTGGTCTTTTCAAGCCTCTTGCAAGAATTACTTCCCTTTAACCCTCGATGCACCCCCCCTTCCCCAGCCCTTTAAAGGATTTGCTTTTCTAACTCAGCCCACAAGAAATGCTGCACATTGACAATTTCAATAGACCAAAGTGATCAATGTACAGTGTAAAAAAAAAACCAAACAGAAATTAATGCGACAAGTGGCTAAAAAAAGACTGAAAACTCTTTCAGTTACTTCCTATTGCATAATTATATCAAACAATGGCAACTGAAGTGTAATTTTTCTAATCTCTTCAATCCGCAACAAGAAACCCAGTTACGTTGACTACTGTTTCATATGTTTTGGTCTTTTCATGCCTCTTGCAAGAATTACTTCCCTTTAACCCTCGATGCACCCTCCCTCCCAAGCCCTTTACTGGATTTGCTTTTCTAACTCGGCCCACAAGAAATGCTGCACATTGAAACTTTCAATAGACCAAAGTGATCAATGTACAGTGTAAAAAAAACCCAGAAATTAATGCGATAAGTGGCTGAAAAAAGACTGAAAACTCTTTCCTATTGCATGTATCAAACAATGGCAACTGAAGTGTAATATTTCTAATTTCTTCAAACCACAACAAGAAGCCCAGTTACGTTGACTACCGTCTCATACGTGCCAGCTACGCTCATACAAAAACCCCAGAAAATAATGCGACAAGTGGCTGATAAAAAAGACAGAAGGCTCTTTCAGTAGCAACTGCTTCTTATTGCATAAATCAAACAAAAGGAACTAAATTTTCAATGTATATTTTTTTTCTCCAATCTCATTATACCGTGACGACAAATCCATTTATGTTGACTACCGTCTCATAGGTGCCGGTTACGTACCCGCGAAAATCGACTTACAGAACATTTCATAGCAGACGACACCTGTTGCTTAATAGGTCAAATATAGGGAACTTAGTTTCTAATATCTGTTTTTTATTTCTGCAATCTTTTTTTAACCGTGACAACAAAGCCTTTTAGGTTGTCTGTTGTCTCGCAGGTGCCACTTACGTATCCGCAAAAACATGAAAAAACGACTTACGGAATATTTTATAGCAGACGCCAACTGTTGCTTAAGTCAATTATAGGGATTTTTCTTTTTCTTTTTCTCTCACTAGGGCCACTGATTCGGTTACGGTGACCATCTCACCCATACGTGACTGTTACGTGCTGCGCATAAAATCGTAAAATCAACTTCAACATTTTCGGAGGCAACTGATACCTATTGTACAATTCAAGGACAGGTAAACAAAATTTTTCCCTGTTTTCTTACCAGGGTCATGAAAACATTGAACCAATTTTGACGACCGCGCGAGTCAAAAGTCAATTTTATGTTTAACCGCTGCGCAAAAATATAAAATTCAGAAGCAACCGATTGCTGTTGCGGAAACTTTTTCTGATAAAAAAATCTAGAAGTAGGCCATAAAGATACAATAAGATGTAAGAATAACTAAAAATCAATTGCTTCTTTGATAGGGTAGAAAACATTGTGGGAAAAGGAGAAAATGCTGGTAACCTGCATTGTCTCCTTTCCTCAGATTATTTTCAAAAGCCTTCTCTTTCAGGGGTGTTAAAAGGCTTCATTGTGCGGTAAAAGGTTAATAAGAATAAACAGATAGTCCCCCCCCCCCATCAGCCAATCAAATCTCTTCCCTCTCTGAAATTATCCAATCAGAGAAGCTTTAAGGAAATCAGAATGAAAACCAACAGCCAATCAGAGAAGACTTTAGAAATTTCAACAGCCAATCAGAGAGCTCCAAAATGGCGCCCTAATTTATCAATTTAAAACAGTAAAAAAACGGCATAAAAGTGGATTTAAAGTCTTCTTTAAAGGCTGCTGTGCAGTCCTTGGCAAACTGCCATCCACACATGCCAGATTTCACTGAAAATGGGCACACATTTAAGAAAATGGGGGCGTAGAAGGCCATGTTTTGGTCTTTTCCAGCCTCTTGCAAGAATTACTTCCCTTTAACCCACGATGCACCCCCCCCCTCCCCAGCTCATATGTTTTGGTCTTTTCAAGCCTCTTGCAAGAATTACTTCCCTTTAACCCTCGATGCACCCCCCTTCCCCAGCCCTTTAAAGGATTTGCTTTTCTAACTCAGCCCACAAGAAATGCTGCACATTGACAATTTCAATAGACCAAAGTGATCAATGTACAGTGTAAAAAAAAAACCAAACAGAAATTAATGCGACAAGTGGCTAAAAAAAGACTGAAAACTCTTTCAGTTACTTCCTATTGCATAATTATATCAAACAATGGCAACTGAAGTGTAATTTTTCTAATCTCTTCAATCCGCAACAAGAAACCCAGTTACGTTGACTACTGTTTCATATGTTTTGGTCTTTTCATGCCTCTTGCAAGAATTACTTCCCTTTAACCCTCGATGCACCCTCCCTCCCAAGCCCTTTACTGGATTTGCTTTTCTAACTCGGCCCACAAGAAATGCTGCACATTGAAACTTTCAATAGACCAAAGTGATCAATGTACAGTGTAAAAAAAACCCAGAAATTAATGCGATAAGTGGCTGAAAAAAGACTGAAAACTCTTTCCTATTGCATGTATCAAACAATGGCAACTGAAGTGTAATATTTCTAATTTCTTCAAACCACAACAAGAAGCCCAGTTACGTTGACTACCGTCTCATACGTGCCAGCTACGCTCATACAAAAACCCCAGAAAATAATGCGACAAGTGGCTGATAAAAAAGACAGAAGGCTCTTTCAGTAGCAACTGCTTCTTATTGCATAAATCAAACAAAAGGAACTAAATTTTCAATGTATATTTTTTTTCTCCAATCTCATTATACCGTGACGACAAATCCATTTATGTTGACTACCGTCTCATAGGTGCCGGTTACGTACCCGCGAAAATCGACTTACAGAACATTTCATAGCAGACGACACCTGTTGCTTAATAGGTCAAATATAGGGAACTTAGTTTCTAATATCTGTTTTTTATTTCTGCAATCTTTTTTTAACCGTGACAACAAAGCCTTTTAGGTTGTCTGTTGTCTCGCAGGTGCCACTTACGTATCCGCAAAAACATGAAAAAACGACTTACGGAATATTTTATAGCAGACGCCAACTGTTGCTTAAGTCAATTATAGGGATTTTTCTTTTTCTTTTTCTCTCACTAGGGCCACTGATTCGGTTACGGTGACCATCTCACCCATACGTGACTGTTACGTGCTGCGCATAAAATCGTAAAATCAACTTCAACATTTTCGGAGGCAACTGATACCTATTGTACAATTCAAGGACAGGTAAACAAAATTTTTCCCTGTTTTCTTACCAGGGTCATGAAAACATTGAACCAATTTTGACGACCGCGCGAGTCAAAAGTCAATTTTATGTTTAACCGCTGCGCAAAAATATAAAATTCAGAAGCAACCGATTGCTGTTGCGGAAACTTTTTCTGATAAAAAAATCTAGAAGTAGGCCATAAAGATACAATAAGATGTAAGAATAACTAAAAATCAATTGCTTCTTTGATAGGGTAGAAAACATTGTGGGAAAAGGAGAAAATGCTGGTAACCTGCATTGTCTCCTTTCCTCAGATTATTTTCAAAAGCCTTCTCTTTCAGGGGTGTTAAAAGGCTTCATTGTGCGGTAAAAGGTTAATAAGAATAAACAGATAGTCCCCCCCCCCCATCAGCCAATCAAATCTCTTCCCTCTCTGAAATTATCCAATCAGAGAAGCTTTAAGGAAATCAGAATGAAAACCAACAGCCAATCAGAGAAGACTTTAGAAATTTCAACAGCCAATCAGAGAGCTCCAAAATGGCGCCCTAATTTATCAATTTAAAACAGTAAAAAAACGGCATAAAAGTGGATTTAAAGTCTTCTTTAAAGGCTGCTGTGCAGTCCTTGGCAAACTGCCATCCACACATGCCAGATTTCACTGAAAATGGGCACACATTTAAGAAAATGGGGGCGTAGAAGGCCATGTTTTGGTCTTTTCCAGCCTCTTGCAAGAATTACTTCCCTTTAACCCACGATGCACCCCCCCCTCCCCAGCTCATATGTTTTGGTCTTTTCAAGCCTCTTGCAAGAATTACTTCCCTTTAACCCTCGATGCACCCCCCTTCCCCAGCCCTTTAAAGGATTTGCTTTTCTAACTCAGCCCACAAGAAATGCTGCACATTGACAATTTCAATAGACCAAAGTGATCAATGTACAGTGTAAAAAAAAAACCAAACAGAAATTAATGCGACAAGTGGCTAAAAAAAGACTGAAAACTCTTTCAGTTACTTCCTATTGCATAATTATATCAAACAATGGCAACTGAAGTGTAATTTTTCTAATCTCTTCAATCCGCAACAAGAAACCCAGTTACGTTGACTACTGTTTCATATGTTTTGGTCTTTTCATGCCTCTTGCAAGAATTACTTCCCTTTAACCCTCGATGCACCCTCCCTCCCAAGCCCTTTACTGGATTTGCTTTTCTAACTCGGCCCACAAGAAATGCTGCACATTGAAACTTTCAATTGACCAAAGTGATCAATGTACAGTGTAAAAAAAACCCAGAAATTAATGCGATAAGTGGCTGAAAAAAGACTGAAAACTCTTTCCTATTGCATGTATCAAACAATGGCAACTGAAGTGTAATATTTCTAATTTCTTCAAACCACAACAAGAAGCCCAGTTACGTTGACTACCGTCTCATACGTGCCAGCTACGCTCATACAAAAACCCCAGAAAATAATGCGACAAGTGGCTGATAAAAAAGACAGAAGGCTCTTTCAGTAGCAACTGCTTCTTATTGCATAAATCAAACAAAAGGAACTAAATTTTCAATGTATATTTTTTTTCTCCAATCTCATTATACCGTGACGACAAATCCATTTATGTTGACTACCGTCTCATAGGTGCCGGTTACGTACCCGCGAAAATCGACTTACAGAACATTTCATAGCAGACGACACCTGTTGCTTAATAGGTCAAATATAGGGAACTTAGTTTCTAATATCTGTTTTTTATTTCTGCAATCTTTTTTTAACCGTGACAACAAAGCCTTTTAGGTTGTCTGTTGTCTCGCAGGTGCCACTTACGTATCCGCAAAAACATGAAAAAACAACTTACGGAATATTTTATAGCAGACGCCAACTGTTGCTTAAGTCAATTATAGGGATTTTTCTTTTTCTTTTTCTCTCACTAGGGCCACTGATTCGGTTACGGTGACCATCTCACCCATACGTGACTGTTACGTGCTGCGCATAAAATCGTAAAATCAACTTCAACATTTTCGGAGGCAACTGATACCTATTGTACAATTCAAGGACAGGTAAACAAAATTTTTCCCTGTTTTCTTACCAGGGTCATGAAAACATTGAACCAATTTTGACGACCGCGCGAGTCAAAAGTCAATTTTATGTTTAACCGCTGCGCAAAAATATAAAATTCAGAAGCAACCGATTGCTGTTGCGGAAACTTTTTCTGATAAAAAAATCTAGAAGTAGGCCATAAAGATACAATAAGATGTAAGAATAACTAAAAATCAATTGCTTCTTTGATAGGGTAGAAAACATTGTGGGAAAAGGAGAAAATGCTGGTAACCTGCATTGTCTCCTTTCCTCAGATTATTTTCAAAAGCCTTCTCTTTCAGGGGTGTTAAAAGGCTTCATTGTGCGGTAAAAGGTTAATAAGAATAAACAGATAGTCCCCCCCCCCCATCAGCCAATCAAATCTCTTCCCTCTCTGAAATTATCCAATCAGAGAAGCTTTAAGGAAATCAGAATGAAAACCAACAGCCAATCAGAGAAGACTTTAGAAATTTCAACAGCCAATCAGAGAGCTCCAAAATGGCGCCCTAATTTATCAATTTAAAACAGTAAAAAAACGGCATAAAAGTGGATTTAAAGTCTTCTTTAAAGGCTGCTGTGCAGTCCTTGGCAAACTGCCATCCACACATGCCAGATTTCACTGAAAATGGGCACACATTTAAGAAAATGGGGGCGTAGAAGGCCATGTTTTGGTCTTTTCCAGCCTCTTGCAAGAATTACTTCCCTTTAACCCACGATGCACCCCCCCCTCCCCAGCTCATATGTTTTGGTCTTTTCAAGCCTCTTGCAAGAATTACTTCCCTTTAACCCTCGATGCACCCCCCTTCCCCAGCCCTTTAAAGGATTTGCTTTTCTAACTCAGCCCACAAGAAATGCTGCACATTGACAATTTCAATAGACCAAAGTGATCAATGTACAGTGTAAAAAAAAAACCAAACAGAAATTAATGCGACAAGTGGCTAAAAAAAGACTGAAAACTCTTTCAGTTACTTCCTATTGCATAATTATATCAAACAATGGCAACTGAAGTGTAATTTTTCTAATCTCTTCAATCCGCAACAAGAAACCCAGTTACGTTGACTACTGTTTCATATGTTTTGGTCTTTTCATGCCTCTTGCAAGAATTACTTCCCTTTAACCCTCGATGCACCCTCCCTCCCAAGCCCTTTACTGGATTTGCTTTTCTAACTCGGCCCACAAGAAATGCTGCACATTGAAACTTTCAATTGACCAAAGTGATCAATGTACAGTGTAAAAAAAACCCAGAAATTAATGCGATAAGTGGCTGAAAAAAGACTGAAAACTCTTTCCTATTGCATGTATCAAACAATGGCAACTGAAGTGTAATATTTCTAATTTCTTCAAACCACAACAAGAAGCCCAGTTACGTTGACTACCGTCTCATACGTGCCAGCTACGCTCATACAAAAACCCCAGAAAATAATGCGACAAGTGGCTGATAAAAAAGACAGAAGGCTCTTTCAGTAGCAACTGCTTCTTATTGCATAAATCAAACAAAAGGAACTAAATTTTCAATGTATATTTTTTTTCTCCAATCTCATTATACCGTGACGACAAATCCATTTATGTTGACTACCGTCTCATAGGTGCCGGTTACGTACCCGCGAAAATCGACTTACAGAACATTTCATAGCAGACGACACCTGTTGCTTAATAGGTCAAATATAGGGAACTTAGTTTCTAATATCTGTTTTTTATTTCTGCAATCTTTTTTTAACCGTGACAACAAAGCCTTTTAGGTTGTCTGTTGTCTCGCAGGTGCCACTTACGTATCCGCAAAAACATGAAAAAACAACTTACGGAATATTTTATAGCAGACGCCAACTGTTGCTTAAGTCAATTATAGGGATTTTTCTTTTTCTTTTTCTCTCACTAGGGCCACTGATTCGGTTACGGTGACCATCTCACCCATACGTGACTGTTACGTGCTGCGCATAAAATCGTAAAATCAACTTCAACATTTTCGGAGGCAACTGATACCTATTGTACAATTCAAGGACAGGTAAACAAAATTTTTCCCTGTTTTCTTACCAGGGTCATGAAAACATTGAACCAATTTTGACGACCGCGCGAGTCAAAAGTCAATTTTATGTTTAACCGCTGCGCAAAAATATAAAATTCAGAAGCAACCGATTGCTGTTGCGGAAACTTTTTCTGATAAAAAAATCTAGAAGTAGGCCATAAAGATACAATAAGATGTAAGAATAACTAAAAATCAATTGCTTCTTTGATAGGGTAGAAAACATTGTGGGAAAAGGAGAAAATGCTGGTAACCTGCATTGTCTCCTTTCCTCAGATTATTTTCAAAAGCCTTCTCTTTCAGGGGTGTTAAAAGGCTTCATTGTGCGGTAAAAGGTTAATAAGAATAAACAGATAGTCCCCCCCCCCATCAGCCAATCAAATCTCTTCCCTCTCTGAAATTATCCAATCAGAGAAGCTTTAAGGAAATCAGAATGAAAACCAACAGCCAATCAGAGAAGACTTTAGAAATTTCAACAGCCAATCAGAGAGCTCCAAAATGGCGCCCTAATTTATCAATTTAAAACAGTAAAAAAACGGCATAAAAGTGGATTTAAAGTCTTCTTTAAAGGCTGCTGTGCAGTCCTTGGCAAACTGCCATCCACACATGCCAGATTTCACTGAAAATGGGCACACATTTAAGAAAATGGGGGCGTAGAAGGCCATGTTTTGGTCTTTTCCAGCCTCTTGCAAGAATTACTTCCCTTTAACCCACGATGCACCCCCCCCTCCCCAGCTCATATGTTTTGGTCTTTTCAAGCCTCTTGCAAGAATTACTTCCCTTTAACCCTCGATGCACCCCCCTTCCCCAGCCCTTTAAAGGATTTGCTTTTCTAACTCAGCCCACAAGAAATGCTGCACATTGACAATTTCAATAGACCAAAGTGATCAATGTACAGTGTAAAAAAAAAACCAAACAGAAATTAATGCGACAAGTGGCTAAAAAAAGACTGAAAACTCTTTCAGTTACTTCCTATTGCATAATTATATCAAACAATGGCAACTGAAGTGTAATTTTTCTAATCTCTTCAATCCGCAACAAGAAACCCAGTTACGTTGACTACTGTTTCATATGTTTTGGTCTTTTCATGCCTCTTGCAAGAATTACTTCCCTTTAACCCTCGATGCACCCTCCCTCCCAAGCCCTTTACTGGATTTGCTTTTCTAACTCGGCCCACAAGAAATGCTGCACATTGAAACTTTCAATAGACCAAAGTGATCAATGTACAGTGTAAAAAAAACCCAGAAATTAATGCGATAAGTGGCTGAAAAAAGACTGAAAACTCTTTCCTATTGCATGTATCAAACAATGGCAACTGAAGTGTAATATTTCTAATTTCTTCAAACCACAACAAGAAGCCCAGTTACGTTGACTACCGTCTCATACGTGCCAGCTACGCTCATACAAAAACCCCAGAAAATAATGCGACAAGTGGCTGATAAAAAAGACAGAAGGCTCTTTCAGTAGCAACTGCTTCTTATTGCATAAATCAAACAAAAGGAACTAAATTTTCAATGTATATTTTTTTTCTCCAATCTCATTATACCGTGACGACAAATCCATTTATGTTGACTACCGTCTCATAGGTGCCGGTTACGTACCCGCGAAAATCGACTTACAGAACATTTCATAGCAGACGACACCTGTTGCTTAATAGGTCAAATATAGGGAACTTAGTTTCTAATATCTGTTTTTTATTTCTGCAATCTTTTTTTAACCGTGACAACAAAGCCTTTTAGGTTGTCTGTTGTCTCGCAGGTGCCACTTACGTATCCGCAAAAACATGAAAAAACGACTTACGGAATATTTTATAGCAGACGCCAACTGTTGCTTAAGTCAATTATAGGGATTTTTCTTTTTCTTTTTCTCTCACTAGGGCCACTGATTCGGTTACGGTGACCATCTCACCCATACGTGACTGTTACGTGCTGCGCATAAAATCGTAAAATCAACTTCAACATTTTCGGAGGCAACTGATACCTATTGTACAATTCAAGGACAGGTAAACAAAATCTTTCCCTGTTTTCTTACCAGGGTCATGAAAACATTGAACCAATTTTGACGACCGCGCGAGTCAAAAGTCAATTTTATGTTTAACCGCTGCGCAAAAATATAAAATTCAGAAGCAACCGATTGCTGTTGCGGAAACTTTTTCTGATAAAAAAATCTAGAAGTAGGCCATAAAGATACAATAAGATGTAAGAATAACTAAAAATCAATTGCTTCTTTGATAGGGTAGAAAACATTGTGGGAAAAGGAGAAAATGCTGGTAACCTGCATTGTCTCCTTTCCTCAGATTATTTTCAAAAGCCTTCTCTTTCAGGGGTGTTAAAAGGCTTCATTGTGCGGTAAAAGGTTAATAAGAATAAACAGATAGTCCCCCCCCCCATCAGCCAATCAAATCTCTTCCCTCTCTGAAATTATCCAATCAGAGAAGCTTTAAGGAAATCAGAATGAAAACCAACAGCCAATCAGAGAAGACTTTAGAAATTTCAACAGCCAATCAGAGAGCTCCAAAATGGCGCCCTAATTTATCAATTTAAAACAGTAAAAAAACGGCATAAAAGTGGATTTAAAGTCTTCTTTAAAGGCTGCTGTGCAGTCCTTGGCAAACTGCCATCCACACATGCCAGATTTCACTGAAAATGGGCACACATTTAAGAAAATGGGGGCGTAGAAGGCCATGTTTTGGTCTTTTCCAGCCTCTTGCAAGAATTACTTCCCTTTAACCCACGATGCACCCCCCCCTCCCCAGCTCATATGTTTTGGTCTTTTCAAGCCTCTTGCAAGAATTACTTCCCTTTAACCCTCGATGCACCCCCCTTCCCCAGCCCTTTAAAGGATTTGCTTTTCTAACTCAGCCCACAAGAAATGCTGCACATTGACAATTTCAATAGACCAAAGTGATCAATGTACAGTGTAAAAAAAAAACCAAACAGAAATTAATGCGACAAGTGGCTAAAAAAAGACTGAAAACTCTTTCAGTTACTTCCTATTGCATAATTATATCAAACAATGGCAACTGAAGTGTAATTTTTCTAATCTCTTCAATCCGCAACAAGAAACCCAGTTACGTTGACTACTGTTTCATATGTTTTGGTCTTTTCATGCCTCTTGCAAGAATTACTTCCCTTTAACCCTCGATGCACCCTCCCTCCCAAGCCCTTTACTGGATTTGCTTTTCTAACTCGGCCCACAAGAAATGCTGCACATTGAAACTTTCAATAGACCAAAGTGATCAATGTACAGTGTAAAAAAAACCCAGAAATTAATGCGATAAGTGGCTGAAAAAAGACTGAAAACTCTTTCCTATTGCATGTATCAAACAATGGCAACTGAAGTGTAATATTTCTAATTTCTTCAAACCACAACAAGAAGCCCAGTTACGTTGACTACCGTCTCATACGTGCCAGCTACGTTCATACAAAAACCCCAGAAAATAATGCGACAAGTGGCTGATAAAAAAGACAGAAGGCTCTTTCAGTAGCAACTGCTTCTTATTGCATAAATCAAACAAAAGGAACTAAATTTTCAATGTATATTTTTTTTCTCCAATCTCATTATACCGTGACGACAAATCCATTTATGTTGACTACCGTCTCATAGGTGCCGGTTACGTACCCGCGAAAATCGACTTACAGAACATTTCATAGCAGACGACACCTGTTGCTTAATAGGTCAAATATAGGGAACTTAGTTTCTAATATCTGTTTTTTATTTCTGCAATCTTTTTTTAACCGTGACAACAAAGCCTTTTAGATTGTCTGTTGTCTCGCAGGTGCCACTTACGTATCCGCAAAAACATGAAAAAACGACTTACGGAATATTTTATAGCAGACGCCAACTGTTGCTTAAGTCAATTATAGGGATTTTTCTTTTTCTTTTTCTCTCACTAGGGCCACTGATTCGGTTACGGTGACCATCTCACCCATACGTGACTGTTACGTGCTGCGCATAAAATCGTAAAATCAACTTCAACATTTTCGGAGGCAACTGATACCTATTGTACAATTCAAGGACAGGTAAACAAAATTTTTCCCTGTTTTCTTACCAGGGTCATGAAAACATTGAACCAATTTTGACGACCGCGCGAGTCAAAAGTCAATTTTATGTTTAACCGCTGCGCAAAAATATAAAATTCAGAAGCAACCGATTGCTGTTGCGGAAACTTTTTCTGATAAAAAAATCTAGAAGTAGGCCATAAAGATACAATAAGATGTAAGAATAACTAAAAATCAATTGCTTCTTTGATAGGGTAGAAAACATTGTGGGAAAAGGAGAAAATGCTGGTAACCTGCATTGTCTCCTTTCCTCAGATTATTTTCAAAAGCCTTCTCTTTCAGGGGTGTTAAAAGGCTTCATTGTGCGGTAAAAGGTTAATAAGAATAAACAGATAGTCCCCCCCCCCATCAGCCAATCAAATCTCTTCCCTCTCTGAAATTATCCAATCAGAGAAGCTTTAAGGAAATCAGAATGAAAACCAACAGCCAATCAGAGAAGACTTTAGAAATTTCAACAGCCAATCAGAGAGCTCCAAAATGGCGCCCTAATTTATCAATTTAAAACAGTAAAAAAACGGCATAAAAGTGGATTTAAAGTCTTCTTTAAAGGCTGCTGTGCAGTCCTTGGCAAACTGCCATCCACACATGCCAGATTTCACTGAAAATGGGCACACATTTAAGAAAATGGGGGCGTAGAAGGCCATGTTTTGGTCTTTTCCAGCCTCTTGCAAGAATTACTTCCCTTTAACCCACGATGCACCCCCCCTCCCCAGCTCATATGTTTTGGTCTTTTCAAGCCTCTTGCAAGAATTACTTCCCTTTAACCCTCGATGCACCCCCCTTCCCCAGCCCTTTAAAGGATTTGCTTTTCTAACTCAGCCCACAAGAAATGCTGCACATTGACAATTTCAATAGACCAAAGTGATCAATGTACAGTGTAAAAAAAAAACCAAACAGAAATTAATGCGACAAATGGCTAAAAAAAGACTGAAAACTCTTTCAGTTACTTCCTATTGCATAATTATATCAAACAATGGCAACTGAAGTGTAATTTTTCTAATCTCTTCAATCCGCAACAAGAAACCCAGTTACGTTGACTACTGTTTCATATGTTTTGGTCTTTTCATGCCTCTTGCAAGAATTACTTCCCTTTAACCCTCGATGCACCCTCCCTCCCAAGCCCTTTACTGGATTTGCTTTTCTAACTCGGCCCACAAGAAATGCTGCACATTGAAACTTTCAATAGACCAAAGTGATCAATGTACAGTGTAAAAAAAACCCAGAAATTAATGCGATAAGTGGCTGAAAAAAGACTGAAAACTCTTTCCTATTGCATGTATCAAACAATGGCAACTGAAGTGTAATATTTCTAATTTCTTCAAACCACAACAAGAAGCCCAGTTACGTTGACTACCGTCTCATACGTGCCAGCTACGCTCATACAAAAACCCCAGAAAATAATGCGACAAGTGGCTGATAAAAAAGACAGAAGGCTCTTTCAGTAGCAACTGCTTCTTATTGCATAAATCAAACAAAAGGAACTAAATTTTCAATGTATATTTTTTTTCTCCAATCTCATTATACCGTGACGACAAATCCATTTATGTTGACTACCGTCTCATAGGTGCCGGTTACGTACCCGCGAAAATCGACTTACAGAACATTTCATAGCAGACGACACCTGTTGCTTAATAGGTCAAATATAGGGAACTTAGTTTCTAATATCTGTTTTTTATTTCTGCAATCTTTTTTTAACCGTGACAACAAAGCCTTTTAGGTTGTCTGTTGTCTCGCAGGTGCCACTTACGTATCCGCAAAAACATGAAAAAACGACTTACGGAATATTTTATAGCAGACGCCAACTGTTGCTTAAGTCAATTATAGGGATTTTTCTTTTTCTTTTTCTCTCACTAGGGCCACTGATTCGGTTACGGTGACCATCTCACCCATACGTGACTGTTACGTGCTGCGCATAAAATCGTAAAATCAACTTCAACATTTTCGGAGGCAACTGATACCTATTGTACAATTCAAGGACAGGTAAACAAAATTTTTCCCTGTTTTCTTACCAGGGTCATGAAAACATTGAACCAATTTTGACGACCGCGCGAGTCAAAAGTCAATTTTATGTTTAACCGCTGCGCAAAAATATAAAATTCAGAAGCAACCGATTGCTGTTGCGGAAACTTTTTCTGATAAAAAAATCTAGAAGTAGGCCATAAAGATACAATAAGATGTAAGAATAACTAAAAATCAATTGCTTCTTTGATAGGGTAGAAAACATTGTGGGAAAAGGAGAAAATGCTGGTAACCTGCATTGTCTCCTTTCCTCAGATTATTTTCAAAAGCCTTCTCTTTCAGGGGTGTTAAAAGGCTTCATTGTGCGGTAAAAGGTTAATAAGAATAAACAGATAGTCCCCCCCCCCATCAGCCAATCAAATCTCTTCCCTCTCTGAAATTATCCAATCAGAGAAGCTTTAAGGAAATCAGAATGAAAACCAACAGCCAATCAGAGAAGACTTTAGAAATTTCAACAGCCAATCAGAGAGCTCCAAAATGGCGCCCTAATTTATCAATTTAAAACAGTAAAAAAACGGCATAAAAGTGGATTTAAAGTCTTCTTTAAAGGCTGCTGTGCAGTCCTTGGCAAACTGCCATCCACACATGCCAGATTTCACTGAAAATGGGCACACATTTAAGAAAATGGGGGCGTAGAAGGCCATGTTTTGGTCTTTTCCAGCCTCTTGCAAGAATTACTTCCCTTTAACCCACGATGCACCCCCCCCTCCCCAGCTCATATGTTTTGGTCTTTTCAAGCCTCTTGCAAGAATTACTTCCCTTTAACCCTCGATGCACCCCCCTTCCCCAGCCCTTTAAAGGATTTGCTTTTCTAACTCAGCCCACAAGAAATGCTGCACATTGACAATTTCAATAGACCAAAGTGATCAATGTACAGTGTAAAAAAAAAACCAAACAGAAATTAATGCGACAAGTGGCTAAAAAAAGACTGAAAACTCTTTCAGTTACTTCCTATTGCATAATTATATCAAACAATGGCAACTGAAGTGTAATTTTTCTAATCTCTTCAATCCGCAACAAGAAACCCAGTTACGTTGACTACTGTTTCATATGTTTTGGTCTTTTCATGCCTCTTGCAAGAATTACTTCCCTTTAACCCTCGATGCACCCTCCCTCCCAAGCCCTTTACTGGATTTGCTTTTCTAACTCGGCCCACAAGAAATGCTGCACATTGAAACTTTCAATAGACCAAAGTGATCAATGTACAGTGTAAAAAAAACCCAGAAATTAATGCGATAAGTGGCTGAAAAAAGACTGAAAACTCTTTCCTATTGCATGTATCAAACAATGGCAACTGAAGTGTAATATTTCTAATTTCTTCAAACCACAACAAGAAGCCCAGTTACGTTGACTACCGTCTCATACGTGCCAGCTACGCTCATACAAAAACCCCAGAAAATAATGCGACAAGTGGCTGATAAAAAAGACAGAAGGCTCTTTCAGTAGCAACTGCTTCTTATTGCATAAATCAAACAAAAGGAACTAAATTTTCAATGTATATTTTTTTTCTCCAATCTCATTATACCGTGACGACAAATCCATTTATGTTGACTACCGTCTCATAGGTGCCGGTTACGTACCCGCGAAAATCGACTTACAGAACATTTCATAGCAGACGACACCTGTTGCTTAATAGGTCAAATATAGGGAACTTAGTTTCTAATATCTGTTTTTTATTTCTGCAATCTTTTTTTAACCGTGACAACAAAGCCTTTTAGGTTGTCTGTTGTCTCGCAGGTGCCACTTACGTATCCGCAAAAACATGAAAAAACAACTTACGGAATATTTTATAGCAGACGCCAACTGTTGCTTAAGACAATTATAGGGATTTTTCTTTTTCTTTTTCTCTCACTAGGGCCACTGATTCGGTTACGGTGACCATCTCACCCATACGTGACTGTTACGTGCTGCGCATAAAATCGTAAAATCAACTTCAACATTTTCGGAGGCAACTGATACCTATTGTACAATTCAAGGACAGGTAAACAAAATTTTTCCCTGTTTTCTTACCAGGGTCATGAAAACATTGAACCAATTTTGACGACCGCGCGAGTCAAAAGTCAATTTTATGTTTAACCGCTGCGCAAAAATATAAAATTCAGAAGCAACCGATTGCTGTTGCGGAAACTTTTTCTGATAAAAAAATCTAGAAGTAGGCCATAAAGATACAATAAGATGTAAGAATAACTAAAAATCAATTGCTTCTTTGATAGGGTAGAAAACATTGTGGGAAAAGGAGAAAATGCTGGTAACCTGCATTGTCTCCTTTCCTCAGATTATTTTCAAAAGCCTTCTCTTTCAGGGGTGTTAAAAGGCTTCATTGTGCGGTAAAAGGTTAATAAGAATAAACAGATAGTCCCCCCCCCCCATCAGCCAATCAAATCTCTTCCCTCTCTGAAATTATCCAATCAGAGAAGTTTTAAGGAAATCAGAATGAAAACCAACAGCCAATCAGAGAAGACTTTAGAAATTTCAACAGCCAATCAGAGAGCTCCAAAATGGCGCCCTGATTTATCAATTTAAAACAGTAAAAAAACGGCATAAAAGTGGATTTAAAGTCTTCTTTAAAGGCTGCTGTGCAGTCCTTGGCAAACTGCCATCCACACATGCCAGATTTCACTGAAAATGGGCACACATTTAAGAAAATGGGGGCGTAGAAGGCCATGTTTTGGTCTTTTCCAGCCTCTTGCAAGAATTACTTCCCTTTAACCCACGATGCACCCCCCCCTCCCCAGCTCATATGTTTTGGTCTTTTCAAGCCTCTTGCAAGAATTACTTCCCTTTAACCCTCGATGCACCCCCCTTCCCCAGCCCTTTAAAGGATTTGCTTTTCTAACTCAGCCCACAAGAAATGCTGCACATTGACAATTTCAATAGACCAAAGTGATCAATGTACAGTGTAAAAAAAAAACCAAACAGAAATTAATGCGACAAGTGGCTAAAAAAAGACTGAAAACTCTTTCAGTTACTTCCTATTGCATAATTATATCAAACAATGGCAACTGAAGTGTAATTTTTCTAATCTCTTCAATCCGCAACAAGAAACCCAGTTACGTTGACTACTGTTTCATATGTTTTGGTCTTTTCATGCCTCTTGCAAGAATTACTTCCCTTTAACCCTCGATGCACCCTCCCTCCCAAGCCCTTTACTGGATTTGCTTTTCTAACTCGGCCCACAAGAAATGCTGCACATTGAAACTTTCAATAGACCAAAGTGATCAATGTACAGTGTAAAAAAAACCCAGAAATTAATGCGATAAGTGGCTGAAAAAAGACTGAAAACTCTTTCCTATTGCATGTATCAAACAATGGCAACTGAAGTGTAATATTTCTAATTTCTTCAAACCACAACAAGAAGCCCAGTTACGTTGACTACCGTCTCATACGTGCCAGCTACGCTCATACAAAAACCCCAGAAAATAATGCGACAAGTGGCTGATAAAAAAGACAGAAGGCTCTTTCAGTAGCAACTGCTTCTTATTGCATAAATCAAACAAAAGGAACTAAATTTTCAATGTATATTTTTTTTCTCCAATCTCATTATACCGTGACGACAAATCCATTTATGTTGACTACCGTCTCATAGGTGCCGGTTACGTACCCGCGAAAATCGACTTACAGAACATTTCATAGCAGACGACACCTGTTGCTTAATAGGTCAAATATAGGGAACTTAGTTTCTAATATCTGTTTTTTATTTCTGCAATCTTTTTTTAACCGTGACAACAAAGCCTTTTAGGTTGTCTGTTGTCTCGCAGGTGCCACTTACGTATCCGCAAAAACATGAAAAAACGACTTACGGAATATTTTATAGCAGACGCCAACTGTTGCTTAAGTCAATTATAGGGATTTTTCTTTTTCTTTTTCTCTCACTAGGGCCACTGATTCGGTTACGGTGACCATCTCACCCATACGTGACTGTTACGTGCTGCGCATAAAATCGTAAAATCAACTTCAACATTTTCGGAGGCAACTGATACCTATTGTACAATTCAAGGACAGGTAAACAAAATTTTTCCCTGTTTTCTTACCAGGGTCATGAAAACATTGAACCAATTTTGACGACCGCGCGAGTCAAAAGTCAATTTTATGTTTAACCGCTGCGCAAAAATATAAAATTCAGAAGCAACCGATTGCTGTTGCGGAAACTTTTTCTGATAAAAAAATCTAGAAGTAGGCCATAAAGATACAATAAGATGTAAGAATAACTAAAAATCAATTGCTTCTTTGATAGGGTAGAAAACATTGTGGGAAAAGGAGAAAATGCTGGTAACCTGCATTGTCTCCTTTCCTCAGATTATTTTCAAAAGCCTTCTCTTTCAGGGGTGTTAAAAGGCTTCATTGTGCGGTAAAAGGTTAATAAGAATAAACAGATAGTCCCCCCCCCCCCATCAGCCAATCAAATCTCTTCCCTCTCTGAAATTATCCAATCAGAGAAGTTTTAAGGAAATCAGAATGAAAACCAACAGCCAATCAGAGAAGACTTTAGAAATTTCAACAGCCAATCAGAGAGCTCCAAAATGGCGCCCTGATTTATCAATTTAAAACAGTAAAAAAACGGCATAAAAGTGGATTTAAAGTCTTCTTTAAAGGCTGCTGTGCAGTCCTTGGCAAACTGCCATCCACACATGCCAGATTTCACTGAAAATGGGCACACATTTAAGAAAATGGGGGCGTAGAAGGCCATGTTTTGGTCTTTTCCAGCCTCTTGCAAGAATTACTTCCCTTTAACCCACGATGCACCCCCCCCTCCCCAGCTCATATGTTTTGGTCTTTTCAAGCCTCTTGCAAGAATTACTTCCCTTTAACCCTCGATGCACCCCCCTTCCCCAGCCCTTTAAAGGATTTGCTTTTCTAACTCAGCCCACAAGAAATGCTGCACATTGACAATTTCAATAGACCAAAGTGATCAATGTACAGTGTAAAAAAAAAACCAAACAGAAATGAATGCGACAAGTGGCTAAAAAAAGACTGAAAACTCTTTCAGTTACTTCCTATTGCATAATTATATCAAACAATGGCAACTGAAGTGTAATTTTTCTAATCTCTTCAATCCGCAACAAGAAACCCAGTTACGTTGACTACTGTTTCATATGTTTTGGTCTTTTCATGCCTCTTGCAAGAATTACTTCCCTTTAACCCTCGATGCACCCTCCCTCCCAAGCCCTTTACTGGATTTGCTTTTCTAACTCGGCCCACAAGAAATGCTGCACATTGAAACTTTCAATAGACCAAAGTGATCAATGTACAGTGTAAAAAAAACCCAGAAATTAATGCGATAAGTGGCTGAAAAAAGACTGAAAACTCTTTCCTATTGCATGTATCAAACAATGGCAACTGAAGTGTAATATTTCTAATTTCTTCAAACCACAACAAGAAGCCCAGTTACGTTGACTACCGTCTCATACGTGCCAGCTACGCTCATACAAAAACCCCAGAAAATAATGCGACAAGTGGCTGATAAAAAAGACAGAAGGCTCTTTCAGTAGCAACTGCTTCTTATTGCATAAATCAAACAAAAGGAACTAAATTTTCAATGTATATTTTTTTTCTCCAATCTCATTATACCGTGACGACAAATCCATTTATGTTGACTACCGTCTCATAGGTGCCGGTTACGTACCCGCGAAAATCGACTTACAGAACATTTCATAGCAGACGACACCTGTTGCTTAATAGGTCAAATATAGGGAACTTAGTTTCTAATATCTGTTTTTTATTTCTGCAATCTTTTTTTAACCGTGACAACAAAGCCTTTTAGGTTGTCTGTTGTCTCGCAGGTGCCACTTACGTATCCGCAAAAACATGAAAAAACGACTTACGGAATATTTTATAGCAGACGCCAACTGTTGCTTAAGTCAATTATAGGGATTTTTCTTTTTCTTTTTCTCTCACTAGGGCCACTGATTCGGTTACGGTGACCATCTCACCCATACGTGACTGTTACGTGCTGCGCATAAAATCGTAAAATCAACTTCAACATTTTCGGAGGCAACTGATACCTATTGTACAATTCAAGGACAGGTAAACAAAATTTTTCCCTGTTTTCTTACCAGGGTCATGAAAACATTGAACCAATTTTGACGACCGCGCGAGTCAAAAGTCAATTTTATGTTTAACCGCTGCGCAAAAATATAAAATTCAGAAGCAACCGATTGCTGTTGCGGAAACTTTTTCTGATAAAAAAATCTAGAAGTAGGCCATAAAGATACAATAAGATGTAAGAATAACTAAAAATCAATTGCTTCTTTGATAGGGTAGAAAACATTGTGGGAAAAGGAGAAAATGCTGGTAACCTGCATTGTCTCCTTTCCTCAGATTATTTTCAAAAGCCTTCTCTTTCAGGGGTGTTAAAAGGCTTCATTGTGCGGTAAAAGGTTAATAAGAATAAACAGATAGTCCCCCCCCCCCCCCATCAGCCAATCAAATCTCTTCCCTCTCTGAAATTATCCAATCAGAGAAGCTTTAAGGAAATCAGAATGAAAACCAACAGCCAATCAGAGAAGACTTTAGAAATTTCAACAGCCAATCAGAGAGCTCCAAAATGGCGCCCTAATTTATCAATTTAAAACAGTAAAAAAACGGCATAAAAGTGGATTTAAAGTCTTCTTTAAAGGCTGCTGTGCAGTCCTTGGCAAACTGCCATCCACACATGCCAGATTTCACTGAAAATGGGCACACATTTAAGAAAATGGGGGCGTAGAAGGCCATGTTTTGGTCTTTTCCAGCCTCTTGCAAGAATTACTTCCCTTTAACCCACGATGCACCCCCCCCTCCCCAGCTCATATGTTTTGGTCTTTTCAAGCCTCTTGCAAGAATTACTTCCCTTTAACCCTCGATGCACCCCCCTTCCCCAGCCCTTTAAAGGATTTGCTTTTCTAACTCAGCCCACAAGAAATGCTGCACATTGACAATTTCAATAGACCAAAGTGATCAATGTACAGTGTAAAAAAAAAACCAAACAGAAATTAATGCGACAAGTGGCTAAAAAAAGACTGAAAACTCTTTCAGTTACTTCCTATTGCATAATTATATCAAACAATGGCAACTGAAGTGTAATTTTTCTAATCTCTTCAATCCGCAACAAGAAACCCAGTTACGTTGACTACTGTTTCATATGTTTTGGTCTTTTCATGCCTCTTGCAAGAATTACTTCCCTTTAACCCTCGATGCACCCTCCCTCCCAAGCCCTTTACTGGATTTGCTTTTCTAACTCGGCCCACAAGAAATGCTGCACATTGAAACTTTCAATAGACCAAAGTGATCAATGTACAGTGTAAAAAAATCCCAGAAATTAATGCGATAAGTGGCTGAAAAAAGACTGAAAACTCTTTCCTATTGCATGTATCAAACAATGGCAACTGAAGTGTAATATTTCTAATTTCTTCAAACCACAACAAGAAGCCCAGTTACGTTGACTACCGTCTCATACGTGCCAGCTACGCTCATACAAAAACCCCAGAAAATAATGCGACAAGTGGCTGATAAAAAAGACAGAAGGCTCTTTCAGTAGCAACTGCTTCTTATTGCATAAATCAAACAAAAGGAACTAAATTTTCAATGTATATTTTTTTTCTCCAATCTCATTATACCGTGACGACAAATCCATTTATGTTGACTACCGTCTCATAGGTGCCGGTTACGTACCCGCGAAAATCGACTTACAGAACATTTCATAGCAGACGACACCTGTTGCTTAATAGGTCAAATATAGGGAACTTAGTTTCTAATATCTGTTTTTTATTTCTGCAATCTTTTTTTAACCGTGACAACAAAGCCTTTTAGGTTGTCTGTTGTCTCGCAGGTGCCACTTACGTATCCGCAAAAACATGAAAAAATGACTTACGGAATATTTTATAGCAGACGCCAACTGTTGCTTAAGTCAATTATAGGGATTTTTCTTTTTCTTTTTCTCTCACTAGGGCCACTGATTCGGTTACGGTGACCATCTCACCCATACGTGACTGTTACGTGCTGCGCATAAAATCGTAAAATCAACTTCAACATTTTCGGAGGCAACTGATACCTATTGTACAATTCAAGGACAGGTAAACAAAATTTTTCCCTGTTTTCTTACCAGGGTCATGAAAACATTGAACCAATTTTGACGACCGCGCGAGTCAAAAGTCAATTTTATGTTTAACCGCTGCGCAAAAATATAAAATTCAGAAGCAACCGATTGCTGTTGCGGAAACTTTTTCTGATAAAAAAATCTAGAAGTAGGCCATAAAGATACAATAAGATGTAAGAATAACTAAAAATCAATTGCTTCTTTGATAGGGTAGAAAACATTGTGGGAAAAGGAGAAAATGCTGGTAACCTGCATTGTCTCCTTTCCTCAGATTATTTTCAAAAGCCTTCTCTTTCAGGGGTGTTAAAAGGCTTCATTGTGCGGTAAAAGGTTAATAAGAATAAACAGATAGTCCCCCCCCCCATCAGCCAATCAAATCTCTTCCCTCTCTGAAATTATCCAATCAGAGAAGCTTTAAGGAAATCAGAATGAAAACCAACAGCCAATCAGAGAAGACTTTAGAAATTTCAACAGCCAATCAGAGAGCTCCAAAATGGCGCCCTAATTTATCAATTTAAAACAGTAAAAAAACGGCATAAAAGTGGATTTAAAGTCTTCTTTAAAGGCTGCTGTGCAGTCCTTGGCAAACTGCCATCCACACATGCCAGATTTCACTGAAAATGGGCACACATTTAAGAAAATGGGGGCGTAGAAGGCCATGTTTTGGTCTTTTCCAGCCTCTTGCAAGAATTACTTCCCTTTAACCCACGATGCACCCCCCCCTCCCCAGCTCATATGTTTTGGTCTTTTCAAGCCTCTTGCAAGAATTACTTCCCTTTAACCCTCGATGCACCCCCCTTCCCCAGCCCTTTAAAGGATTTGCTTTTCTAACTCAGCCCACAAGAAATGCTGCACATTGACAATTTCAATAGACCAAAGTGATCAATGTACAGTGTAAAAAAAAAACCAAACAGAAATTAATGCGACAAGTGGCTAAAAAAAGACTGAAAACTCTTTCAGTTACTTCCTATTGCATAATTATATCAAACAATGGCAACTGAAGTGTAATATTTCTAATCTCTTCAATCCGCAACAAGAAACCCAGTTACGTTGACTACTGTTTCATATGTTTTGGTCTTTTCATGCCTCTTGCAAGAATTACTTCCCTTTAACCCTCGATGCACCCTCCCTCCCAAGCCCTTTACTGGATTTGCTTTTCTAACTCGGCCCACAAGAAATGCTGCACATTGAAACTTTCAATAGACCAAAGTGATCAATGTACAGTGTAAAAAAATCCCAGAAATTAATGCGATAAGTGGCTGAAAAAAGACTGAAAACTCTTTCCTATTGCATGTATCAAACAATGGCAACTGAAGTGTAATATTTCTAATTTCTTCAAACCACAACAAGAAGCCCAGTTACGTTGACTACCGTCTCATACGTGCCAGCTACGCTCATACAAAAACCCCAGAAAATAATGCGACAAGTGGCTGATAAAAAAGACAGAAGGCTCTTTCAGTAGCAACTGCTTCTTATTGCATAAATCAAACAAAAGGAACTAAATTTTCAATGTATATTTTTTTTCTCCAATCTCATTATACCGTGACGACAAATCCATTTATGTTGACTACCGTCTCATAGGTGCCGGTTACGTACCCGCGAAAATCGACTTACAGAACATTTCATAGCAGACGACACCTGTTGCTTAATAGGTCAAATATAGGGAACTTAGTTTCTAATATCTGTTTTTTATTTCTGCAATCTTTTTTTAACTGTGACAACAAAGCCTTTTAGGTTGTCTGTTGTCTCGCAGGTGCCACTTACGTATCCGCAAAAACATGAAAAAACGACTTACGGAATATTTTATAGCAGACGCCAACTGTTGCTTAAGTCAATTATAGGGATTTTTCTTTTTCTTTTTCTCTCACTAGGGCCACTGATTCGGTTACGGTGACCATCTCACCCATACGTGACTGTTACGTGCTGCGCATAAAATCGTAAAATCAACTTCAACATTTTCGGAGGCAACTGATACCTATTGTACAATTCAAGGACAGGTAAACAAAATTTTTCCCTGTTTTCTTACCAGGGTCATGAAAACATTGAACCAATTTTGACGACCGCGCGAGTCAAAAGTCAATTTTATGTTTAACCGCTGCGCAAAAATATAAAATTCAGAAGCAACCGATTGCTGTTGCGGAAACTTTTTCTGATAAAAAAATCTAGAAGTAGGCCATAAAGATACAATAAGATGTAAGAATAACTAAAAATCAATTGCTTCTTTGATAGGGTAGAAAACATTGTGGGAAAAGGAGAAAATGCTGGTAACCTGCATTGTCTCCTTTCCTCAGATTATTTTCAAAAGCCTTCTCTTTCAGGGGTGTTAAAAGGCTTCATTGTGCGGTAAAAGGTTAATAAGAATAAACAGATAGTCCCCCCCCCCCATCAGCCAATCAAATCTCTTCCCTCTCTGAAATTATCCAATCAGAGAAGCTTTAAGGAAATCAGAATGAAAACCAACAGCCAATCAGAGAAGACTTTAGAAATTTCAACAGCCAATCAGAGAGCTCCAAAATGGCGCCCTAATTTATCAATTTAAAACAGTAAAAAAACGGCATAAAAGTGGATTTAAAGTCTTCTTTAAAGGCTGCTGTGCAGTCCTTGGCAAACTGCCATCCACACATGCCAGATTTCACTGAAAATGGGCACACATTTAAGAAAATGGGGGCGTAGAAGGCCATGTTTTGGTCTTTTCCAGCCTCTTGCAAGAATTACTTCCCTTTAACCCACGATGCACCCCCCCTCCCCAGCTCATATGTTTTGGTCTTTTCAAGCCTCTTGCAAGAATTACTTCCCTTTAACCCTCGATGCACCCCCCTTCCCCAGCCCTTTAAAGGATTTGCTTTTCTAACTCAGCCCACAAGAAATGCTGCACATTGACAATTTCAATAGACCAAAGTGATCAATGTACAGTGTAAAAAAAAAACCAAACAGAAATTAATGCGACAAGTGGCTAAAAAAAGACTGAAAACTCTTTCAGTTACTTCCTATTGCATAATTATATCAAACAATGGCAACTGAAGTGTAATTTTTCTAATCTCTTCAATCCGCAACAAGAAACCCAGTTACGTTGACTACTGTTTCATATGTTTTGGTCTTTTCATGCCTCTTGCAAGAATTACTTCCCTTTAACCCTCGATGCACCCTCCCTCCCAAGCCCTTTACTGGATTTGCTTTTCTAACTCGGCCCACAAGAAATGCTGCACATTGAAACTTTCAATAGACCAAAGTGATCAATGTACAGTGTAAAAAAAACCCAGAAATTAATGCGATAAGTGGCTGAAAAAAGACTGAAAACTCTTTCCTATTGCATGTATCAAACAATGGCAACTGAAGTGTAATATTTCTAATTTCTTCAAACCACAACAAGAAGCCCAGTTATGTTGACTACCGTCTCATACGTGCCAGCTACGCTCATACAAAAACCCCAGAAAATAATGCGACAAGTGGCTGATAAAAAAGACAGAAGGCTCTTTCAGTAGCAACTGCTTCTTATTGCATAAATCAAACAAAAGGAACTAAATTTTCAATGTATATTTTTTTTCTCCAATCTCATTATACCGTGACGACAAATCCATTTATGTTGACTATCGTCTCATAGGTGCCGGTTACGTACCCGCGAAAATCGACTTACAGAACATTTCATAGCAGACGACACCTGTTGCTTAATAGGTCAAATATAGGGAACTTAGTTTCTAATATCTGTTTTTTATTTCTGCAATCTTTTTTTAACCGTGACAACAAAGCCTTTTAGGTTGTCTGTTGTCTCGCAGGTGCCACTTACGTATCCGCAAAAACATGAAAAAACGACTTACGGAATATTTTATAGCAGACGCCAACTGTTGCTTAAGTCAATTATAGGGATTTTTCTTTTTCTTTTTCTCTCACTAGGGCCACTGATTCGGTTACGGTGACCATCTCACCCATACGTGACTGTTACGTGCTGCGCATAAAATCGTAAAATCAACTTCAACATTTTCGGAGGCAACTGATACCTATTGTACAATTCAAGGACAGGTAAACAAAATTTTTCCCTGTTTTCTTACCAGGGTCATGAAAACATTGAACCAATTTTGACGACCGCGCGAGTCAAAAGTCAATTTTATGTTTAACCGCTGCGCAAAAATATAAAATTCAGAAGCAACCGATTGCTGTTGCGGAAACTTTTTCTGATAAAAAAATCTAGAAGTAGGCCATAAAGATACAATAAGATGTAAGAATAACTAAAAATCAATTGCTTCTTTGATAGGGTAGAAAACATTGTGGGAAAAGGAGAAAATGCTGGTAACCTGCATTGTCTCCTTTCCTCAGATTATTTTCAAAAGCCTTCTCTTTCAGGGGTGTTAAAAGGCTTCATTGTGCGGTAAAAGGTTAATAAGAATAAACAGATAGTCCCCCCCCCCCCATCAGCCAATCAAATCTCTTCCCTCTCTGAAATTATCCAATCAGAGAAGCTTTAAGGAAATCAGAATGAAAACCAACAGCCAATCAGAGAAGACTTTAGAAATTTCAACAGCCAATCAGAGAGCTCCAAAATGGCGCCCTAATTTATCAATTTAAAACAGTAAAAAAACGGCATAAAAGTGGATTTAAAGTCTTCTTTAAAGGCTGCTGTGCAGTCCTTGGCAAACTGCCATCCACACATGCCAGATTTCACTGAAAATGGGCACACATTTAAGAAAATGGGGGCGTAGAAGGCCATGTTTTGGTCTTTTCCAGCCTCTTGCAAGAATTACTTCCCTTTAACCCACGATGCACCCCCCCCTCCCCAGCTCATATGTTTTGGTCTTTTCAAGCCTCTTGCAAGAATTACTTCCCTTTAACCCTCGATGCACCCCCCTTCCCCAGCCCTTTAAAGGATTTGCTTTTCTAACTCAGCCCACAAGAAATGCTGCACATTGACAATTTCAATAGACCAAAGTGATCAATGTACAGTGTAAAAAAAAAACCAAACAGAAATGAATGCGACAAGTGGCTAAAAAAAGACTGAAAACTCTTTCAGTTACTTCCTATTGCATAATTATATCAAACAATGGCAACTGAAGTGTAATTTTTCTAATCTCTTCAATCCGCAACAAGAAACCCAGTTACGTTGACTACTGTTTCATATGTTTTGGTCTTTTCATGCCTCTTGCAAGAATTACTTCCCTTTAACCCTCGATGCACCCTCCCTCCCAAGCCCTTTACTGGATTTGCTTTTCTAACTCGGCCCACAAGAAATGCTGCACATTGAAACTTTCAATAGACCAAAGTGATCAATGTACAGTGTAAAAAAAACCCAGAAATTAATGCGATAAGTGGCTGAAAAAAGACTGAAAACTCTTTCCTATTGCATGTATCAAACAATGGCAACTGAAGTGTAATATTTCTAATTTCTTCAAACCACAACAAGAAGCCCAGTTACGTTGACTACCGTCTCATACGTGCCAGCTACGCTCATACAAAAACCCCAGAAAATAATGCGACAAGTGGCTGATAAAAAAGACAGAAGGCTCTTTCAGTAGCAACTGCTTCTTATTGCATAAATCAAACAAAAGGAACTAAATTTTCAATGTATATTTTTTTTCTCCAATCTCATTATACCGTGACGACAAATCCATTTATGTTGACTACCGTCTCATAGGTGCCGGTTACGTACCCGCGAAAATCGACTTACAGAACATTTCATAGCAGACGACACCTGTTGCTTAATAGGTCAAATATAGGGAACTTAGTTTCTAATATCTGTTTTTTATTTCTGCAATCTTTTTTTAACCGTGACAACAAAGCCTTTTAGGTTGTCTGTTGTCTCGCAGGTGCCACTTACGTATCCGCAAAAACATGAAAAAACGACTTACGGAATATTTTATAGCAGACGCCAACTGTTGCTTAAGTCAATTATAGGGATTTTTCTTTTTCTTTTTCTCTCACTAGGGCCACTGATTCGGTTACGGTGACCATCTCACCCATACGTGACTGTTACGTGCTGCGCATAAAATCGTAAAATCAACTTCAACATTTTCGGAGGCAACTGATACCTATTGTACAATTCAAGGACAGGTAAACAAAATTTTTCCCTGTTTTCTTACCAGGGTCATGAAAACATTGAACCAATTTTGACGACCGCGCGAGTCAAAAGTCAATTTTATGTTTAACCGCTGCGCAAAAATATAAAATTCAGAAGCAACCGATTGCTGTTGCGGAAACTTTTTCTGATAAAAAAATCTAGAAGTAGGCCATAAAGATACAATAAGATGTAAGAATAACTAAAAATCAATTGCTTCTTTGATAGGGTAGAAAACATTGTGGGAAAAGGAGAAAATGCTGGTAACCTGCATTGTCTCCTTTCCTCAGATTATTTTCAAAAGCCTTCTCTTTCAGGGGTGTTAAAAGGCTTCATTGTGCGGTAAAAGGTTAATAAGAATAAACAGATAGTCCCCCCCCCCATCAGCCAATCAAATCTCTTCCCTCTCTGAAATTATCCAATCAGAGAAGCTTTAAGGAAATCAGAATGAAAACCAACAGCCAATCAGAGAAGACTTTAGAAATTTCAACAGCCAATCAGAGAGCTCCAAAATGGCGCCCTAATTTATCAATTTAAAACAGTAAAAAAACGGCATAAAAGTGGATTTAAAGTCTTCTTTAAAGGCTGCTGTGCAGTCCTTGGCAAACTGCCATCCACACATGCCAGATTTCACTGAAAATGGGCACACATTTAAGAAAATGGGGGCGTAGAAGGCCATGTTTTGGTCTTTTCCAGCCTCTTGCAAGAATTACTTCCCTTTAACCCACGATGCACCCCCCCCTCCCCAGCTCATATGTTTTGGTCTTTTCAAGCCTCTTGCAAGAATTACTTCCCTTTAACCCTCGATGCACCCCCCTTCCCCAGCCCTTTAAAGGATTTGCTTTTCTAACTCAGCCCACAAGAAATGCTGCACATTGACAATTTCAATAGACCAAAGTGATCAATGTACAGTGTAAAAAAAAAACCAAACAGAAATTAATGCGACAAGTGGCTAAAAAAAGACTGAAAACTCTTTCAGTTACTTCCTATTGCATAATTATATCAAACAATGGCAACTGAAGTGTAATTTTTCTAATCTCTTCAATCCGCAACAAGAAACCCAGTTACGTTGACTACTGTTTCATATGTTTTGGTCTTTTCATGCCTCTTGCAAGAATTACTTCCCTTTAACCCTCGATGCACCCTCCCTCCCAAGCCCTTTACTGGATTTGCTTTTCTAACTCGGCCCACAAGAAATGCTGCACATTGAAACTTTCAATAGACCAAAGTGATCAATGTACAGTGTAAAAAAAACCCAGAAATTAATGCGATAAGTGGCTGAAAAAAGACTGAAAACTCTTTCCTATTGCATGTATCAAACAATGGCAACTGAAGTGTAATATTTCTAATTTCTTCAAACCACAACAAGAAGCCCAGTTACGTTGACTACCGTCTCATACGTGCCAGCTACGCTCATACAAAAACCCCAGAAAATAATGCGACAAGTGGCTGATAAAAAAGACAGAAGGCTCTTTCAGTAGCAACTGCTTCTTATTGCATAAATCAAACAAAAGGAACTAAATTTTCAATGTATATTTTTTTTCTCCAATCTCATTATACCGTGACGACAAATCCATTTATGTTGACTACCGTCTCATAGGTGCCGGTTACGTACCCGCGAAAATCGACTTACAGAACATTTCATAGCAGACGACACCTGTTGCTTAATAGGTCTGTTGCCTGCTCTACTTATAAAGTCTATGGTTAAGTACTTAAAGGGTTTCACCATATACTGGTAGGCACGAGGTAAAAGTAGAACAGGAACAAAAAGGTTATAACTATCCTTTACTTCTGCATCTACTAGAGCATATGTATCTGCAATACAATACAAAAACATTTTAAGTACAAGTTTAAAACCATAAAAACTACGCTCCTGAAATAGGACTTACAGATACAAATATAAATACAAAATATAAATACTTCTACATGAATAAATTTAAATGAAATAAGGATGCAAATGACTTTCACAAACTTACACAGGCTATGACAACTATGACCTCCAGTTCTAGCTTAGTGTGAAAGTGCTGGTTGAAAACAGAAATGCATGTAATGACAAATCTTACAAACAATGTACACATAAAACATATTGTACAGAAATACTCATTTCAACTCACCAATTTGTGGAATTGTTACCGCTCATACAAAACAAGGCCTGTCAATCTCGCCACACCGTGAGTTGTCTGTTAAATGTTGTTAAGCTGTAATAAAAGTGCAATAAATTAAGAAACTTGCAAACACCTTCGGTGAAACTATGACAAAACTTTAGTTAGTAATATATGCCGCCATTTCAAATGTCGCGCGAAAACTGAATACAATTTCAACAATAACAAAGGCCGAAAAGAAAATAAATACAGAAAGTCAGCGTATTGCAACTAAAACCTAGCGTTTGGAAGTTTTCACCTACACCTATGAACCATTATTCAAACTTCAGCAACCGACAAAAATTGATTTTCTTTTTTAGACAAAGACGACTGTCTTGCTCGTCCTCCAAACTTGTATTGCACAGGAGGAACGTGAATATGACGTAAGGTTTGAAAGAGTCTAAACTAATAAAAAGGATTTTAATTGCACGAAAGGAATGAATGGTATCACACCACTAAATTGATAAAAAGAGCACTCGGCTACAGGTCAAATATAGGGAACTTAGTTTCTAATATCTGTTTTTTATTTCTGCAATCTTTTTTTAACCGTGACAACAAAGCCTTTTAGGTTGTCTGTTGTCTCGCAGGTGCCACTTACGTATCCGCAAAAACATGAAAAAACGACTTACGGAATATTTTATAGCAGACGCCAACTGTTGCTTAAGTCAATTATAGGGATTTTTCTTTTTCTTTTTCTCTCACTAGGGCCACTGATTCGGTTACGGTGACCATCTCACCCATACGTGACTGTTACGTGCTGCGCATAAAATCGTAAAATCAACTTCAACATTTTCGGAGGCAACTGATACCTATTGTACAATTCAAGGACAGGTAAACAAAATTTTTCCCTGTTTTCTTACCAGGGTCATGAAAACATTGAACCAATTTTGACGACCGCGCGAGTCAAAAGTCAATTTTATGTTTAACCGCTGCGCAAAAATATAAAATTCAGAAGCAACCGATTGCTGTTGCGGAAACTTTTTCTGATAAAAAAATCTAGAAGTAGGCCATAAAGATACAATAAGATGTAAGAATAACTAAAAATCAATTGCTTCTTTGATAGGGTAGAAAACATTGTGGGAAAAGGAGAAAATGCTGGTAACCTGCATTGTCTCCTTTCCTCAGATTATTTTCAAAAGCCTTCTCTTTCAGGGGTGTTAAAAGGCTTCATTGTGCGGTAAAAGGTTAATAAGAATAAACAGATAGTCCCCCCCCCCATCAGCCAATCAAATCTCTTCCCTCTCTGAAATTATCCAATCAGAGAAGCTTTAAGGAAATCAGAATGAAAACCAACAGCCAATCAGAGAAGACTTTAGAAATTTCAACAGCCAATCAGAGAGCTCCAAAATGGCGCCCTAATTTATCAATTTAAAACAGTAAAAAAACGGCATAAAAGTGGATTTAAAGTCTTCTTTAAAGGCTGCTGTGCAGTCCTTGGCAAACTGCCATCCACACATGCCAGATTTCACTGAAAATGGGCACACATTTAAGAAAATGGGGGCGTAGAAGGCCATGTTTTGGTCTTTTCCAGCCTCTTGCAAGAATTACTTCCCTTTAACCCACGATGCACCCCCCCCTCCCCAGCTCATATGTTTTGGTCTTTTCAAGCCTCTTGCAAGAATTACTTCCCTTTAACCCTCGATGCACCCCCCTTCCCCAGCCCTTTAAAGGATTTGCTTTTCTAACTCAGCCCACAAGAAATGCTGCACATTGACAATTTCAATAGACCAAAGTGATCAATGTACAGTGTAAAAAAAAAACCAAACAGAAATTAATGCGACAAGTGGCTAAAAAAAGACTGAAAACTCTTTCAGTTACTTCCTATTGCATAATTATATCAAACAATGGCAACTGAAGTGTAATTTTTCTAATCTCTTCAATCCGCAACAAGAAACCCAGTTACGTTGACTACTGTTTCATATGTTTTGGTCTTTTCATGCCTCTTGCAAGAATTACTTCCCTTTAACCCTCGATGCACCCTCCCTCCCAAGCCCTTTACTGGATTTGCTTTTCTAACTCGGCCCACAAGAAATGCTGCACATTGAAACTTTCAATAGACCAAAGTGATCAATGTACAGTGTAAAAAAATCCCAGAAATTAATGCGATAAGTGGCTGAAAAAAGACTGAAAACTCTTTCCTATTGCATGTATCAAACAATGGCAACTGAAGTGTAATATTTCTAATTTCTTCAAACCACAACAAGAAGCCCAGTTACGTTGACTACCGTCTCATACGTGCCAGCTACGCTCATACAAAAACCCCAGAAAATAATGCGACAAGTGGCTGATAAAAAAGACAGAAGGCTCTTTCAGTAGCAACTGCTTCTTATTGCATAAATCAAACAAAAGGAACTAAATTTTCAATGTATATTTTTTTTCTCCAATCTCATTATACCGTGACGACAAATCCATTTATGTTGACTACCGTCTCATAGGTGCCGGTTACGTACCCGCGAAAATCGACTTACAGAACATTTCATAGCAGACGACACCTGTTGCTTAATAGGTCAAATATAGGGAACTTAGTTTCTAATATCTGTTTTTTATTTCTGCAATCTTTTTTTAACCGTGACAACAAAGCCTTTTAGGTTGTCTGTTGTCTCGCAGGTGCCACTTACGTATCCGCAAAAACATGAAAAAACGACTTACGGAATATTTTATAGCAGACGCCAACTGTTGCTTAAGTCAATTATAGGGATTTTTCTTTTTCTTTTTCTCTCACTAGGGCCACTGATTCGGTTACGGTGACCATCTCACCCATACGTGACTGTTACGTGCTGCGCATAAAATCGTAAAATCAACTTCAACATTTTCGGAGGCAACTGATACCTATTGTACAATTCAAGGACAGGTAAACAAAATTTTTCCCTGTTTTCTTACCAGGGTCATGAAAACATTGAACCAATTTTGACGACCGCGCGAGTCAAAAGTCAATTTTATGTTTAACCGCTGCGCAAAAATATAAAATTCAGAAGCAACCGATTGCTGTTGCGGAAACTTTTTCTGATAAAAAAATCTAGAAGTAGGCCATAAAGATACAATAAGATGTAAGAATAACTAAAAATCAATTGCTTCTTTGATAGGGTAGAAAACATTGTGGGAAAAGGAGAAAATGCTGGTAACCTGCATTGTCTCCTTTCCTCAGATTATTTTCAAAAGCCTTCTCTTTCAGGGGTGTTAAAAGGCTTCATTGTGCGGTAAAAGGTTAATAAGAATAAACAGATAGTCCCCCCCCCCCATCAGCCAATCAAATCTCTTCCCTCTCTGAAATTATCCAATCAGAGAAGCTTTAAGGAAATCAGAATGAAAACCAACAGCCAATCAGAGAAGACTTTAGAAATTTCAACAGCCAATCAGAGAGCTCCAAAATGGCGCCCTAATTTATCAATTTAAAACAGTAAAAAAACGGCATAAAAGTGGATTTAAAGTCTTCTTTAAAGGCTGCTGTGCAGTCCTTGGCAAACTGCCATCCACACATGCCAGATTTCACTGAAAATGGGCACACATTTAAGAAAATGGGGGCGTAGAAGGCCATGTTTTGGTCTTTTCCAGCCTCTTGCAAGAATTACTTCCCTTTAACCCACGATGCACCCCCCCCTCCCCAGCTCATATGTTTTGGTCTTTTCAAGCCTCTTGCAAGAATTACTTCCCTTTAACCCTCGATGCACCCCCCTTCCCCAGCCCTTTAAAGGATTTGCTTTTCTAACTCAGCCCACAAGAAATGCTGCACATTGACAATTTCAATAGACCAAAGTGATCAATGTACAGTGTAAAAAAAAAACCAAACAGAAATTAATGCGACAAGTGGCTAAAAAAAGACTGAAAACTCTTTCAGTTACTTCCTATTGCATAATTATATCAAACAATGGCAACTGAAGTGTAATTTTTCTAATCTCTTCAATCCGCAACAAGAAACCCAGTTACGTTGACTACTGTTTCATATGTTTTGGTCTTTTCATGCCTCTTGCAAGAATTACTTCCCTTTAACCCTCGATGCACCCTCCCTCCCAAGCCCTTTACTGGATTTGCTTTTCTAACTCGGCCCACAAGAAATGCTGCACATTGAAACTTTCAATAGACCAAAGTGATCAATGTACAGTGTAAAAAAAACCCAGAAATTAATGCGATAAGTGGCTGAAAAAAGACTGAAAACTCTTTCCTATTGCATGTATCAAACAATGGCAACTGAAGTGTAATATTTCTAATTTCTTCAAACCACAACAAGAAGCCCAGTTATGTTGACTACCGTCTCATACGTGCCAGCTACGCTCATACAAAAACCCCAGAAAATAATGCGACAAGTGGCTGATAAAAAAGACAGAAGGCTCTTTCAGTAGCAACTGCTTCTTATTGCATAAATCAAACAAAAGGAACTAAATTTTCAATGTATATTTTTTTTCTCCAATCTCATTATACCGTGACGACAAATCCATTTATGTTGACTATCGTCTCATAGGTGCCGGTTACGTACCCGCGAAAATCGACTTACAGAACATTTCATAGCAGACGACACCTGTTGCTTAATAGGTCAAATATAGGGAACTTAGTTTCTAATATCTGTTTTTTATTTCTGCAATCTTTTTTTAACCGTGACAACAAAGCCTTTTAGGTTGTCTGTTGTCTCGCAGGTGCCACTTACGTATCCGCAAAAACATGAAAAAACGACTTACGGAATATTTTATAGCAGACGCCAACTGTTGCTTAAGTCAATTATAGGGATTTTTCTTTTTCTTTTTCTCTCACTAGGGCCACTGATTCGGTTACGGTGACCATCTCACCCATACGTGACTGTTACGTGCTGCGCATAAAATCGTAAAATCAACTTCAACATTTTCGGAGGCAACTGATACCTATTGTACAATTCAAGGACAGGTAAACAAAATTTTTCCCTGTTTTCTTACCAGGGTCATGAAAACATTGAACCAATTTTGACGACCGCGCGAGTCAAAAGTCAATTTTATGTTTAACCGCTGCGCAAAAATATAAAATTCAGAAGCAACCGATTGCTGTTGCGGAAACTTTTTCTGATAAAAAAATCTAGAAGTAGGCCATAAAGATACAATAAGATGTAAGAATAAGTAAAAATCAATTGCTTCTTTGATAGGGTAGAAAACATTGTGGGAAAAGGAGAAAATGCTGGTAACCTGCATTGTCTCCTTTCCTCAGATTATTTTCAAAAGCCTTCTCTTTCAGGGGTGTTAAAAGGCTTCATTGTGCGGTAAAAGGTTAATAAGAATAAACAGATAGTCCCCCCCCCCATCAGCCAATTAAATCTCTTCCCTCTCTGAAATTATCCAATCAGAGAAGCTTTAAGGAAATCAGAATGAAAACCAACAGCCAATCAGAGAAGACTTTAGAAATTTCAACAGCCAATCAGAGAGCTCCAAAATGGCGCCCTAATTTATCAATTTAAAACAGTAAAAAAACGGCATAAAAGTGGATTTAAAGTCTTCTTTAAAGGCTGCTGTGCAGTCCTTGGCAAACTGCCATCCACACATGCCAGATTTCACTGAAAATGGGCACACATTTAAGAAAATGGGGGCGTAGAAGGCCATGTTTTGGTCTTTTCCAGCCTCTTGCAAGAATTACTTCCCTTTAACCCACGATGCACCCCCCCCTCCCCAGCTCATATGTTTTGGTCTTTTCAAGCCTCTTGCAAGAATTACTTCCCTTTAACCCTCGATGCACCCCCCTTCCCCAGCCCTTTAAAGGATTTGCTTTTCTAACTCAGCCCACAAGAAATGCTGCACATTGACAATTTCAATAGACCAAAGTGATCAATGTACAGTGTAAAAAAAAAACCAAACAGAAATTAATGCGACAAGTGGCTAAAAAAAGACTGAAAACTCTTTCAGTTACTTCCTATTGCATAATTATATCAAACAATGGCAACTGAAGTGTAATTTTTCTAATCTCTTCAATCCGCAACAAGAAACCCAGTTACGTTGACTACTGTTTCATATGTTTTGGTCTTTTCATGCCTCTTGCAAGAATTACTTCCCTTTAACCCTCGATGCACCCTCCCTCCCAAGCCCTTTACTGGATTTGCTTTTCTAACTCGGCCCACAAGAAATGCTGCACATTGAAACTTTCAATAGACCAAAGTGATCAATGTACAGTGTAAAAAAAACCCAGAAATTAATGCGATAAGTGGCTGAAAAAAGACTGAAAACTCTTTCCTATTGCATGTATCAAACAATGGCAACTGAAGTGTAATATTTCTAATTTCTTCAAACCACAACAAGAAGCCCAGTTACGTTGACTACCGTCTCATACGTGCCAGCTACGCTCATACAAAAACCCCAGAAAATAATGCGACAAGTGGCTGATAAAAAAGACAGAAGGCTCTTTCAGTAGCAACTGCTTCTTATTGCATAAATCAAACAAAAGGAACTAAATTTTCAATGTATATTTTTTTTCTCCAATCTCATTATACCGTGACGACAAATCCATTTATGTTGACTACCGTCTCATAGGTGCCGGTTACGTACCCGCGAAAATCGACTTACAGAACATTTCATAGCAGACGACACCTGTTGCTTAATAGGTCAAATATAGGGAACTTAGTTTCTAATATCTGTTTTTTATTTCTGCAATCTTTTTTTAACCGTGACAACAAAGCCTTTTAGGTTGTCTGTTGTCTCGCAGGTGCCACTTACGTATCCGCAAAAACATGAAAAAACGACTTACGGAATATTTTATAGCAGACGCCAACTGTTGCTTAAGTCAATTATAGGGATTTTTCTTTTTCTTTTTCTCTCACTAGGGCCACTGATTCGGTTACGGTGACCATCTCACCCATACGTGACTGTTACGTGCTGCGCATAAAATCGTAAAATCAACTTCAACATTTTCGGAGGCAACTGATACCTATTGTACAATTCAAGGACAGGTAAACAAAATTTTTCCCTGTTTTCTTACCAGGGTCATGAAAACATTGAACCAATTTTGACGACCGCGCGAGTCAAAAGTCAATTTTATGTTTAACCGCTGCGCAAAAATATAAAATTCAGAAGCAACCGATTGCTGTTGCGGAAACTTTTTCTGATAAAAAAATCTAGAAGTAGGCCATAAAGATACAATAAGATGTAAGAATAACTAAAAATCAATTGCTTCTTTGATAGGGTAGAAAACATTGTGGGAAAAGGAGAAAATGCTGGTAACCTGCATTGTCTCCTTTCCTCAGATTATTTTCAAAAGCCTTCTCTTTCAGGGGTGTTAAAAGGCTTCATTGTGCGGTAAAAGGTTAATAAGAATAAACAGATAGTCCCCCCCCCCATCAGCCAATCAAATCTCTTCCCTCTCTGAAATTATCCAATCAGAGAAGCTTTAAGGAAATCAGAATGAAAACCAACAGCCAATCAGAGAAGACTTTAGAAATTTCAACAGCCAATCAGAGAGCTCCAAAATGGCGCCCTAATTTATCAATTTAAAACAGTAAAAAAACGGCATAAAAGTGGATTTAAAGTCTTCTTTAAAGGCTGCTGTGCAGTCCTTGGCAAACTGCCATCCACACATGCCAGATTTCACTGAAAATGGGCACACATTTAAGAAAATGGGGGCGTAGAAGGCCATGTTTTGGTCTTTTCCAGCCTCTTGCAAGAATTACTTCCCTTTAACCCACGATGCACCCCCCCCTCCCCAGCTCATATGTTTTGGTCTTTTCAAGCCTCTTGCAAGAATTACTTCCCTTTAACCCTCGATGCACCCCCCTTCCCCAGCCCTTTAAAGGATTTGCTTTTCTAACTCAGCCCACAAGAAATGCTGCACATTGACAATTTCAATAGACCAAAGTGATCAATGTACAGTGTAAAAAAAAAACCAAACAGAAATTAATGCGACAAGTGGCTAAAAAAAGACTGAAAACTCTTTCAGTTACTTCCTATTGCATAATTATATCAAACAATGGCAACTGAAGTGTAATTTTTCTAATCTCTTCAATCCGCAACAAGAAACCCAGTTACGTTGACTACTGTTTCATATGTTTTGGTCTTTTCATGCCTCTTGCAAGAATTACTTCCCTTTAACCCTCGATGCACCCTCCCTCCCAAGCCCTTTACTGGATTTGCTTTTCTAACTCGGCCCACAAGAAATGCTGCACATTGAAACTTTCAATAGACCAAAGTGATCAATGTACAGTGTAAAAAAAACCCAGAAATTAATGCGATAAGTGGCTGAAAAAAGACTGAAAACTCTTTCCTATTGCATGTATCAAACAATGGCAACTGAAGTGTAATATTTCTAATTTCTTCAAACCACAACAAGAAGCCCAGTTACGTTGACTACCGTCTCATACGTGCCAGCTACGCTCATACAAAAACCCCAGAAAATAATGCGACAAGTGGCTGATAAAAAAGACAGAAGGCTCTTTCAGTAGCAACTGCTTCTTATTGCATAAATCAAACAAAAGGAACTAAATTTTCAATGTATATTTTTTTTCTCCAATCTCATTATACCGTGACGACAAATCCATTTATGTTGACTACCGTCTCATAGGTGCCGGTTACGTACCCGCGAAAATCGACTTACAGAACATTTCATAGCAGACGACACCTGTTGCTTAATAGGTCAAATATAGGGAACTTAGTTTCTAATATCTGTTTTTTATTTCTGCAATCTTTTTTTAACCGTGACAACAAAGCCTTTTAGGTTGTCTGTTGTCTCGCAGGTGCCACTTACGTATCCGCAAAAACATGAAAAAACGACTTACGGAATATTTTATAGCAGACGCCAACTGTTGCTTAAGTCAATTATAGGGATTTTTCTTTTTCTTTTTCTCTCACTAGGGCCACTGATTCGGTTACGGTGACCATCTCACCCATACGTGACTGTTACGTGCTGCGCATAAAATCGTAAAATCAACTTCAACATTTTCGGAGGCAACTGATACCTATTGTACAATTCAAGGACAGGTAAACAAAATTTTTCCCTGTTTTCTTACCAGGGTCATGAAAACATTGAACCAATTTTGACGACCGCGCGAGTCAAAAGTCAATTTTATGTTTAACCGCTGCGCAAAAATATAAAATTCAGAAGCAACCGATTGCTGTTGCGGAAACTTTTTCTGATAAAAAAATCTAGAAGTAGGCCATAAAGATACAATAAGATGTAAGAATAACTAAAAATCAATTGCTTCTTTGATAGGGTAGAAAACATTGTGGGAAAAGGAGAAAATGCTGGTAACCTGCATTGTCTCCTTTCCTCAGATTATTTTCAAAAGCCTTCTCTTTCAGGGGTGTTAAAAGGCTTCATTGTGCGGTAAAAGGTTAATAAGAATAAACAGATAGTCCCCCCCCCATCAGCCAATCAAATCTCTTCCCTCTCTGAAATTATCCAATCAGAGAAGCTTTAAGGAAATCAGAATGAAAACCAACAGCCAATCAGAGAAGACTTTAGAAATTTCAACAGCCAATCAGAGAGCTCCAAAATGGCGCCCTAATTTATCAATTTAAAACAGTAAAAAAACGGCATAAAAGTGGATTTAAAGTCTTCTTTAAAGGCTGCTGTGCAGTCCTTGGCAAACTGCCATCCACACATGCCAGATTTCACTGAAAATGGGCACACATTTAAGAAAATGGGGGCGTAGAAGGCCATGTTTTGGTCTTTTCCAGCCTCTTGCAAGAATTACTTCCCTTTAACCCACGATGCACCCCCCCTCCCCAGCTCATATGTTTTGGTCTTTTCAAGCCTCTTGCAAGAATTACTTCCCTTTAACCCTCGATGCACCCCCCTTCCCCAGCCCTTTAAAGGATTTGCTTTTCTAACTCAGCCCACAAGAAATGCTGCACATTGACAATTTCAATAGACCAAAGTGATCAATGTACAGTGTAAAAAAAAAACCAAACAGAAATTAATGCGACAAGTGGCTAAAAAAAGACTGAAAACTCTTTCAGTTACTTCCTATTGCATAATTATATCAAACAATGGCAACTGAAGTGTAATTTTTCTAATCTCTTCAATCCGCAACAAGAAACCCAGTTACGTTGACTACTGTTTCATATGTTTTGGTCTTTTCATGCCTCTTGCAAGAATTACTTCCCTTTAACCCTCGATGCACCCTCCCTCCCAAGCCCTTTACTGGATTTGCTTTTCTAACTCGGCCCACAAGAAATGCTGCACATTGAAACTTTCAATAGACCAAAGTGATCAATGTACAGTGTAAAAAAAACCCAGAAATTAATGCGATAAGTGGCTGAAAAAAGACTGAAAACTCTTTCCTATTGCATGTATCAAACAATGGCAACTGAAGTGTAATATTTCTAATTTCTTCAAACCACAACAAGAAGCCCAGTTACGTTGACTACCGTCTCATACGTGCCAGCTACGCTCATACAAAAACCCCAGAAAATAATGCGACAAGTGGCTGATAAAAAAGACAGAAGGCTCTTTCAGTAGCAACTGCTTCTTATTGCATAAATCAAACAAAAGGAACTAAATTTTCAATGTATATTTTTTTTCTCCAATCTCATTATACCGTGACGACAAATCCATTTATGTTGACTACCGTCTCATAGGTGCCGGTTACGTACCCGCGAAAATCGACTTACAGAACATTTCATAGCAGACGACACCTGTTGCTTAATAGGTCAAATATAGGGAACTTAGTTTCTAATATCTGTTTTTTATTTCTGCAATCTTTTTTTAACCGTGACAACAAAGCCTTTTAGGTTGTCTGTTGTCTCGCAGGTGCCACTTACGTATCCGCAAAAACATGAAAAAACGACTTACGGAATATTTTATAGCAGACGCCAACTGTTGCTTAAGTCAATTATAGGGATTTTTCTTTTTCTTTTTCTCTCACTAGGGCCACTGATTCGGTTACGGTGACCATCTCACCCATACGTGACTGTTACGTGCTGCGCATAAAATCGTAAAATCAACTTCAACATTTTCGGAGGCAACTGATACCTATTGTACAATTCAAGGACAGGTAAACAAAATTTTTCCCTGTTTTCTTACCAGGGTCATGAAAACATTGAACCAATTTTGACGACCGCGCGAGTCAAAAGTCAATTTTATGTTTAACCGCTGCGCAAAAATATAAAATTCAGAAGCAACCGATTGCTGTTGCGGAAACTTTTTCTGATAAAAAAATCTAGAAGTAGGCCATAAAGATACAATAAGATGTAAGAATAACTAAAAATCAATTGCTTCTTTGATAGGGTAGAAAACATTGTGGGAAAAGGAGAAAATGCTGGTAACCTGCATTGTCTCCTTTCCTCAGATTATTTTCAAAAGCCTTCTCTTTCAGGGGTGTTAAAAGGCTTCATTGTGCGGTAAAAGGTTAATAAGAATAAACAGATAGTCCCCCCCCCATCAGCCAATCAAATCTCTTCCCTCTCTGAAATTATCCAATCAGAGAAGCTTTAAGGAAATCAGAATGAAAACCAACAGCCAATCAGAGAAGACTTTAGAAATTTCAACAGCCAATCAGAGAGCTCCAAAATGGCGCCCTAATTTATCAATTTAAAACAGTAAAAAAACGGCATAAAAGTGGATTTAAAGTCTTCTTTAAAGGCTGCTGTGCAGTCCTTGGCAAACTGCCATCCACACATGCCAGATTTCACTGAAAATGGGCACACATTTAAGAAAATGGGGGCGTAGAAGGCCATGTTTTGGTCTTTTCCAGCCTCTTGCAAGAATTACTTCCCTTTAACCCACGATGCACCCCCCCTCCCCAGCTCATATGTTTTGGTCTTTTCAAGCCTCTTGCAAGAATTACTTCCCTTTAACCCTCGATGCACCCCCCTTCCCCAGCCCTTTAAAGGATTTGCTTTTCTAACTCAGCCCACAAGAAATGCTGCACATTGACAATTTCAATAGACCAAAGTGATCAATGTACAGTGTAAAAAAAAAACCAAACAGAAATTAATGCGACAAGTGGCTAAAAAAAGACTGAAAACTCTTTCAGTTACTTCCTATTGCATAATTATATCAAACAATGGCAACTGAAGTGTAATTTTTCTAATCTCTTCAATCCGCAACAAGAAACCCAGTTACGTTGACTACTGTTTCATATGTTTTGGTCTTTTCATGCCTCTTGCAAGAATTACTTCCCTTTAACCCTCGATGCACCCTCCCTCCCAAGCCCTTTACTGGATTTGCTTTTCTAACTCGGCCCACAAGAAATGCTGCACATTGAAACTTTCAATAGACCAAAGTGATCAATGTACAGTGTAAAAAAAACCCAGAAATTAATGCGATAAGTGGCTGAAAAAAGACTGAAAACTCTTTCCTATTGCATGTATCAAACAATGGCAACTGAAGTGTAATATTTCTAATTTCTTCAAACCACAACAAGAAGCCCAGTTACGTTGACTACCGTCTCATACGTGCCAGCTACGCTCATACAAAAACCCCAGAAAATAATGCGACAAGTGGCTGATAAAAAAGACAGAAGGCTCTTTCAGTAGCAACTGCTTCTTATTGCATAAATCAAACAAAAGGAACTAAATTTTCAATGTATATTTTTTTTCTCCAATCTCATTATACCGTGACGACAAATCCATTTATGTTGACTACCGTCTCATAGGTGCCGGTTACGTACCCGCGAAAATCGACTTACAGAACATTTCATAGCAGACGACACCTGTTGCTTAATAGGTCAAATATAGGGAACTTAGTTTCTAATATCTGTTTTTTATTTCTGCAATCTTTTTTTAACCGTGACAACAAAGCCTTTTAGGTTGTCTGTTGTCTCGCAGGTGCCACTTACGTATCCGCAAAAACATGAAAAAACGACTTACGGAATATTTTATAGCAGACGCCAACTGTTGCTTAAGTCAATTATAGGGATTTTTCTTTTTCTTTTTCTCTCACTAGGGCCACTGATTCGGTTACGGTGACCATCTCACCCATACGTGACTGTTACGTGCTGCGCATAAAATCGTAAAATCAACTTCAACATTTTCGGAGGCAACTGATACCTATTGTACAATTCAAGGACAGGTAAACAAAATTTTTCCCTGTTTTCTTACCAGGGTCATGAAAACATTGAACCAATTTTGACGACCGCGCGAGTCAAAAGTCAATTTTATGTTTAACCGCTGCGCAAAAATATAAAATTCAGAAGCAACCGATTGCTGTTGCGGAAACTTTTTCTGATAAAAAAATCTAGAAGTAGGCCATAAAGATACAATAAGATGTAAGAATAACTAAAAATCAATTGCTTCTTTGATAGGGTAGAAAACATTGTGGGAAAAGGAGAAAATGCTGGTAACCTGCATTGTCTCCTTTCCTCAGATTATTTTCAAAAGCCTTCTCTTTCAGGGGTGTTAAAAGGCTTCATTGTGCGGTAAAAGGTTAATAAGAATAAACAGATAGTCCCCCCCCCCCATCAGCCAATCAAATCTCTTCCCTCTCTGAAATTATCCAATCAGAGAAGCTTTAAGGAAATCAGAATGAAAACCAACAGCCAATCAGAGAAGACTTTAGAAATTTCAACAGCCAATCAGAGAGCTCCAAAATGGCGCCCTAATTTATCAATTTAAAACAGTAAAAAAACGGCATAAAAGTGGATTTAAAGTCTTCTTTAAAGGCTGCTGTGCAGTCCTTGGCAAACTGCCATCCACACATGCCAGATTTCACTGAAAATGGGCACACATTTAAGAAAATGGGGGCGTAGAAGGCCATGTTTTGGTCTTTTCCAGCCTCTTGCAAGAATTACTTCCCTTTAACCCACGATGCACCCCCCCCTCCCCAGCTCATATGTTTTGGTCTTTTCAAGCCTCTTGCAAGAATTACTTCCCTTTAACCCTCGATGCACCCCCCTTCCCCAGCCCTTTAAAGGATTTGCTTTTCTAACTCAGCCCACAAGAAATGCTGCACATTGACAATTTCAATAGACCAAAGTGATCAATGTACAGTGTAAAAAAAAAACCAAACAGAAATTAATGCGACAAGTGGCTAAAAAAAGACTGAAAACTCTTTCAGTTACTTCCTATTGCATAATTATATCAAACAATGGCAACTGAAGTGTAATTTTTCTAATCTCTTCAATCCGCAACAAGAAACCCAGTTACGTTGACTACTGTTTCATATGTTTTGGTCTTTTCATGCCTCTTGCAAGAATTACTTCCCTTTAACCCTCGATGCACCCTCCCTCCCAAGCCCTTTACTGGATTTGCTTTTCTAACTCGGCCCACAAGAAATGCTGCACATTGAAACTTTCAATAGACCAAAGTGATCAATGTACAGTGTAAAAAAAACCCAGAAATTAATGCGATAAGTGGCTGAAAAAAGACTGAAAACTCTTTCCTATTGCATGTATCAAACAATGGCAACTGAAGTGTAATATTTCTAATTTCTTCAAACCACAACAAGAAGCCCAGTTACGTTGACTACCGTCTCATACGTGCCAGCTACGCTCATACAAAAACCCCAGAAAATAATGCGACAAGTGGCTGATAAAAAAGACAGAAGGCTCTTTCAGTAGCAACTGCTTCTTATTGCATAAATCAAACAAAAGGAACTAAATTTTCAATGTATATTTTTTTTCTCCAATCTCATTATACCGTGACGACAAATCCATTTATGTTGACTACCGTCTCATAGGTGCCGGTTACGTACCCGCGAAAATCGACTTACAGAACATTTCATAGCAGACGACACCTGTTGCTTAATAGGTCAAATATAGGGAACTTAGTTTCTAATATCTGTTTTTTATTTCTGCAATCTTTTTTTAACCGTGACAACAAAGCCTTTTAGGTTGTCTGTTGTCTCGCAGGTGCCACTTACGTATCCGCAAAAACATGAAAAAACGACTTACGGAATATTTTATAGCAGACGCCAACTGTTGCTTAAGTCAATTATAGGGATTTTTCTTTTTCTTTTTCTCTCACTAGGGCCACTGATTCGGTTACGGTGACCATCTCACCCATACGTGACTGTTACGTGCTGCGCATAAAATCGTAAAATCAACTTCAACATTTTCGGAGGCAACTGATACCTATTGTACAATTCAAGGACAGGTAAACAAAATTTTTCCCTGTTTTCTTACCAGGGTCATGAAAACATTGAACCAATTTTGACGACCGCGCGAGTCAAAAGTCAATTTTATGTTTAACCGCTGCGCAAAAATATAAAATTCAGAAGCAACCGATTGCTGTTGCGGAAACTTTTTCTGATAAAAAAATCTAGAAGTAGGCCATAAAGATACAATAAGATGTAAGAATAACTAAAAATCAATTGCTTCTTTGATAGGGTAGAAAACATTGTGGGAAAAGGAGAAAATGCTGGTAACCTGCATTGTCTCCTTTCCTCAGATTATTTTCAAAAGCCTTCTCTTTCAGGGGTGTTAAAGGCTTCATTGTGCGGTAAAAGGTTAATAAGAATAAACAGATAGTCCCCCCCCCCCCATCAGCCAATCAAATCTCTTCCCTCTCTGAAATTATCCAATCAGAGAAGCTTTAAGGAAATCAGAATGAAAACCAACAGCCAATCAGAGAAGACTTTAGAAATTTCAACAGCCAATCAGAGAGCTCCAAAATGGCGCCCTAATTTATCAATTTAAAACAGTAAAAAAACGGCATAAAAGTGGATTTAAAGTCTTCTTTAAAGGCTGCTGTGCAGTCCTTGGCAAACTGCCATCCACACATGCCAGATTTCACTGAAAATGGGCACACATTTAAGAAAATGGGGGCGTAGAAGGCCATGTTTTGGTCTTTTCCAGCCTCTTGCAAGAATTACTTCCCTTTAACCCACGATGCACCCCCCCCTCCCCAGCTCATATGTTTTGGTCTTTTCAAGCCTCTTGCAAGAATTACTTCCCTTTAACCCTCGATGCACCCCCCTTCCCCAGCCCTTTAAAGGATTTGCTTTTCTAACTCAGCCCACAAGAAATGCTGCACATTGACAATTTCAATAGACCAAAGTGATCAATGTACAGTGTAAAAAAAAAACCAAACAGAAATTAATGCGACAAGTGGCTAAAAAAAGACTGAAAACTCTTTCAGTTACTTCCTATTGCATAATTATATCAAACAATGGCAACTGAAGTGTAATTTTTCTAATCTCTTCAATCCGCAACAAGAAACCCAGTTACGTTGACTACTGTTTCATATGTTTTGGTCTTTTCATGCCTCTTGCAAGAATTACTTCCCTTTAACCCTCGATGCACCCTCCCTCCCAAGCCCTTTACTGGATTTGCTTTTCTAACTCGGCCCACAAGAAATGCTGCACATTGAAACTTTCAATAGACCAAAGTGATCAATGTACAGTGTAAAAAAAACCCAGAAATTAATGCGATAAGTGGCTGAAAAAAGACTGAAAACTCTTTCCTATTGCATGTATCAAACAATGGCAACTGAAGTGTAATATTTCTAATTTCTTCAAACCACAACAAGAAGCCCAGTTACGTTGACTACCGTCTCATACGTGCCAGCTACGCTCATACAAAAACCCCAGAAAATAATGCGACAAGTGGCTGATAAAAAGACAGAAGGCTCTTTCAGTAGCAACTGCTTCTTATTGCATAAATCAAACAAAAGGAACTAAATTTTCAATGTATATTTTTTTTCTCCAATCTCATTATACCGTGACGACAAATCCATTTATGTTGACTACCGTCTCATAGGTGCCGGTTACGTACCCGCGAAAATCGACTTACAGAACATTTCATAGCAGACGACACCTGTTGCTTAATAGGTCAAATATAGGGAACTTAGTTTCTAATATCTGTTTTTTATTTCTGCAATCTTTTTTTAACCGTGACAACAAAGCCTTTTAGGTTGTCTGTTGTCTCGCAGGTGCCACTTACGTATCCGCAAAAACATGAAAAAACGACTTACGGAATATTTTATAGCAGACGCCAACTGTTGCTTAAGTCAATTATAGGGATTTTTCTTTTTCTTTTTCTCTCACTAGGGCCACTGATTCGGTTACGGTGACCATCTCACCCATACGTGACTGTTACGTGCTGCGCATAAAATCGTAAAATCAACTTCAACATTTTCGGAGGCAACTGATACCTATTGTACAATTCAAGGACAGGTAAACAAAATTTTTCCCTGTTTTCTTACCAGGGTCATGAAAACATTGAACCAATTTTGACGACCGCGGCGAGTCAAAAGTCAATTTTATGTTTAACCGCTGCGCAAAAATATAAAATTCAGAAGCAACCGATTGCTGTTGCGGAAACTTTTTCTGATAAAAAAATCTAGAAGTAGGCCATAAAGATACAATAAGATGTAAGAATAACTAAAAATCAATTGCTTCTTTGATAGGGTAGAAAACATTGTGGAAAAGGAGAAAATGCTGGTAACCTGCATTGTCTCCTTTCCTCAGATTATTTTCAAAAGCCTTCTCTTTCAGGGGTGTTAAAAGGCTTCATTGTGCGGTAAAAGGTTAATAAGAATAAACAGATAGTCCCCCCCCCCATCAGCCAATCAAATCTCTTCCCTCTCTGAAATTATCCAATCAGAGAAGCTTTAAGGAAATCAGAATGAAAACCAACAGCCAATCAGAGAAGACTTTAGAAATTTCAACAGCCAATCAGAGAGCTCCAAAATGGCGCCCTAATTTATCAATTTAAAACAGTAAAAAAACGGCATAAAAGTGGATTTAAAGTCTTCTTTAAAGGCTGCTGTGCAGTCCTTGGCAAACTGCCATCCACACATGCCAGATTTCACTGAAAATGGGCACACATTTAAGAAAATGGGGGCGTAGAAGGCCATGTTTTGGTCTTTTCCAGCCTCTTGCAAGAATTACTTCCCTTTAACCCACGATGCACCCCCCCCCTCCCCAGCTCATATGTTTTGGTCTTTTCAAGCCTCTTGCAAGAATTACTTCCCTTTAACCCTCGATGCACCCCCCCTTCCCCAGCCCTTTAAAGGATTTGCTTTTCTAACTCAGCCCACAAGAAATGCTGCACATTGACAATTTCAATAGACCAAAGTGATCAATGTACAGTGTAAAAAAAAAACCAAACAGAAATTAATGCGACAAGTGGCTAAAAAAAGACTGAAAACTCTTTCAGTTACTTCCTATTGCATAATTATATCAAACAATGGCAACTGAAGTGTAATTTTTCTAATCTCTTCAATCCGCAACAAGAAACCCAGTTACGTTGACTACTGTTTCATATGTTTTGGTCTTTTCATGCCTCTTGCAAGAATTACTTCCCTTTAACCCTCGATGCACCACCCTCCCTCCCAAGCCCTTTACTGGATTTGCTTTTCTAACTCGGCCCACAAGAAATGCTGCACATTGAAACTTTCAATAGACCAAAGTGATCAATGTACAGTGTAAAAAAACCCCAGAAATTAATGCGATAAGTGGCTGAAAAAAGACTGAAAACTCTTTCCTATTGCATGTATCAAACAATGGCAACTGAAGTGTAATATTTCTAATTTCTTCAAACCACAACAAGAAGCCCAGTTACGTTGACTACCGTCTCATACGTGCCAGCTACGCTCATACGAAAACCCCAGAAAATAATGCGACAAGTGGCTGATAAAAAAGACAGAAGGCTCTTTCAGTAGCAACTGCTTCTTATTGCATAAATCAAACAAAAGGAACTAAATTTTCAATGTATATATTTTTTCTCCAATCTCATTATACCATGATGACAAATCCATTTATGTTGACTACCGTCTCATAGGTGCCGGTTACGTACCCGCGAAAATCGACTTACGGAACATTTCATAGCAGACGACACCTGTTGCTTAATAGGTCAAATATAGGGAACTTAGTTTCTAATATCTGTTTTTTATTTCTGCAATCTTTTTTTAACCGTGACAACAAAGCCTTTTAGGTTGTCTGTTGTCTCGCAGGTGCCACTTACGTATCCGCAAAAACATGAAAAAACGACTTACGGAATATTTTATAGCAGACGCCAACTGTTGCTTAAGTCAATTATAGGGATTTTTCTTTTTCTTTTTCTCTCACTAGGGCCACTGATTCGGTTACGGTGACCATCTCACCCATACGTGACTGTTACGTGCTGCGCATAAAATCGTAAAATCAACTTCAACATTTTTGGAGGCAACTGATACCTATTGTACAATTCAAGGACAGGTAAACAAAATTTTTCCCTGTTTTCTTACCAGGGTCATGAAAACATTGAACCAATTTTGACGACCGCACGAGTCAAAAGTCAATTTTATGTTTAACCGCTGCGCAAAAATATAAAATTCAGAAGCAACCGATTGCTGTTGCGGAAACTTTTTCTGATAAAAAAATCTAGAAGTAGGCCATAAAGATACAATAAGATGTAAGAATAACTAAAAATCAATTGCTTCTTTGATAGGGTAGAAAACATTGTGGGAAAAGGAGAAAATGCTGGTAACCTGCATTGTCTCCTTTCCTCAGATTATTTTCAAAAGCCTTCTCTTTCAGGGGTGTTAAAAGGCTTCATTGTGCGGTAAAAGGTTAATAAGAATAAACAGATAGTCCCCCCCCCATCAGCCAATCAAATCTCTTCCCTCTCTGAAATTATCCAATCAGAGAAGCTTTAAGGAAATCAGAATGAAAACCAACAGCCAATCAGAGAAGACTTTAGAAATTTCAACAGCCAATCAGAGAGCTCCAAAATGGCGCCCTAATTTATCAATTTAAAACAGTAAAAAAACGGCATAAAGGTGGATTTAAAGTCTTCTTTAAAGGCTGCTGTGCAGTCCTTGGCAAACTGCCATCCACACATGCCAGATTTCACTGAAAATGGGCACACATTTAAGAAAATGGGGGCGTAGAAGGCCATGTTTTGGTCTTTTCCAGCCTCTTGCAAGAATTACTTCCCTTTAACCCTCGATGCACCCCCCCTCCCCAGCTCATATGTTTTGGTCTTTTCAAGCCTCTTGCAAGAATTACTTCCCTTTAACCCTCGATGCACCCCCCTTCCCCAGCCCTTTAAAGGATTTGCTTTTCTAACTCAGCCCACAAGAAATGCTGCACATTGACAATTTCAATAGACCAAAGTGATCAATGTACAGTGTAAAAAAAAAACAAACAGAAATTAATGCGACAAGTGGCTAAAAAAAGACTGAAAACTCTTTCAGTTACTTCCTATTGCATAATTATATCAAACAATGGCAACTGAAGTGTAATTTTTCTAATCTCTTCAATCCGCAACAAGAAACCCAGTTACGTTGACTACTGTTTCATATGTTTTGGTCTTTTCATGCCTCTTGCAAGAATTACTTCCCTTTAACCCTCGATGCACCCTCCCTCCCAAGCCCTTTACTGGATTTGCTTTTCTAACTCGGCCCACAAGAAATGCTGCACATTGAAACTTTCAATAGACCAAAGTGATCAATGTACAGTGTAAAAAAACCCCAGAAATTAATGCGATAAGTGGCTGAAAAAAGACTGAAAACTCTTTCCTATTGCATGTATCAAACAATGGCAACTGAAGTGTAATATTTCTAATTTCTTCAAACCACAACAAGAAGCCCAGTTACGTTGACTACCGTCTCATACGTGCCAGCTACGCTCATACGAAAACCCCAGAAAATAATGCGACAAGTGGCTGATAAAAAAGACAGAAGGCTCTTTCAGTAGCAACTGCTTCTTATTGCATAAATCAAACAAAAGGAACTAAATTTTCAATGTATATTTTTTTTCTCCAATCTCATTATACCGTGACGACAAATCCATTTATGTTGACTACCGTCTCATAGGTGCCGGTTACGTACCCGCGAAAATCGACTTACGGAACATTTCATAGCAGACGACACCTGTTGCTTAATAGGTCAAATATAGGGAACTTAGTTTCTAATATCTGTTTTTTATTTCTGCAATCTTTTTTTAACCGTGACAACAAAGCCTTTTAGGTTGTCTGTTGTCTCGCAGGTGCCACTTACGTATCCGCAAAAACATGAAAAAACGACTTACGGAATATTTTATAGCAGACGCCAACTGTTGCTTAAGTCAATTATAGGGATTTTTCTTTTTCTTTTTCTCTCACTAGGGCCACTGATTCGGTTACGGTGACCATCTCACCCATACGTGACTGTTACGTGCTGCGCATAAAATCGTAAAATCAACTTCAACATTTTCGGAGGCAACTGATACCTATTGTACAATTCAAGGACAGGTAAACAAAATTTTTCCCTGTTTTCTTACCAGGGTCATGAAAACATTGAACCAATTTTGACGACCGCGCGAGTCAAAAGTCAATTTTATGTTTAACCGCTGCGCAAAAATATAAAATTCAGAAGCAACCGATTGCTGTTGCGGAAACTTTTTCTGATAAAAAAATCTAGAAGTAGGCCATAAAGATACAATAAGATGTAAGAATAACTAAAAATCAATTGCTTCTTTGATAGGGTAGAAAACATTGTGGGAAAAGGAGAAAATGCTGGTAACCTGCATTGTCTCCTTTCCTCAGATTATTTTCAAAAGCCTTCTCTTTCAGGGGTGTTAAAAGGCTTCATTGTGCGGTAAAAGGTTAATAAGAATAAACAGATAGTCCCCCCCCCATCAGCCAATCAAATCTCTTCCCTGTCTGAAATTATCCAATCAGAGAAGCTTTAAGGAAATCAGAATGAAAACCAACAGCCAATCAGAGAAGACTTTAGAAATTTCAACAGCCAATCAGAGAGCTCCAAAATGGCGCCCTAATTTATCAATTTAAAACAGTAAAAAAACGGCATAAAAGTGGATTTAAAGTCTTCTTTAAAGGCTGCTGTGCAGTCCTTGGCAAACTGCCATCCACACATGCCAGATTTCACTGAAAATGGGCACACATTTAAGAAAATGGGGGCGTAGAAGGCCATGTTTTGGTCTTTTCCAGCCTCTTGCAAGAATTACTTCCCTTTAACCCTCGATGCACCCCCCCTCCCCAGCTCATATGTTTTGGTCTTTTCAAGCCTCTTGCAAGAATTACTTCCCTTTAACCCTCGATGCACCCCCCTTCCCCAGCCCTTTAAAGGATTTGCTTTTCTAACTCAGCCCACAAGAAATGCTGCACATTGACAATTTCAATAGACCAAAGTGATCAATGTACAGTGTAAAAAAAAAACAAACAGAAATTAATGCGACAAGTGGCTAAAAAAAGACTGAAAACTCTTTCAGTTACTTCCTATTGCATAATTATATCAAACAATGGCAACTGAAGTGTAATTTTTCTAATCTCTTCAATCCGCAACAAGAAACCCAGTTACGTTGACTACTGTTTCATATGTTTTGGTCTTTTCATGCCTCTTGCAAGAATTACTTCCCTTTAACCCTCGATGCACCCTCCCTCCCAAGCCCTTTACTGGATTTGCTTTTCTAACTCGGCCCACAAGAAATGCTGCACATTGAAACTTTCAATAGACCAAAGTGATCAATGTACAGTGTAAAAAAACCCCAGAAATTAATGCGATAAGTGGCTGAAAAAAGACTGAAAACTCTTTCCTATTGCATGTATCAAACAATGGCAACTGAAGTGTAATATTTCTAATTTCTTCAAACCACAACAAGAAGCCCAGTTACGTTGACTACCGTCTCATACGTGCCAGCTACGCTCATACGAAAACCCCAGAAAATAATGCGACAAGTGGCTGATAAAAAAGACAGAAGGCTCTTGCAGTAGCAACTGCTTCTTATTGCATAAATCAAACAAAAGGAACTAAATTTTCAATGTATATTTTTTTTCTCCAATCTCATTATACCGTGACGACAAATCCATTTATGTTGACTACCGTCTCATAGGTGCCGGTTACGTACCCGCGAAAATCGACTTACGGAACATTTCATAGCAGACGACACCTGTTGCTTAATAGGTCAAATATAGGGAACTTAGTTTCTAATATCTGTTTTTTATTTCTGCAATCTTTTTTTAACCATGACAACAAAGCCTTTTAGGTTGTCTGTTGTCTCGCAGGTGCCACTTACGTATCCGCAAAAACATGAAAAAACGACTTACGGAATATTTTATAGCAGACGCCAACTGTTGCTTAAGTCAATTATAGGGATTTTTCTTTTTCTTTTTCTCTCACTAGGGCCACTGATTCGGTTACGGTGACCATCTCACCCATACGTGACTGTTACGTGCTGCGCATAAAATCGTAAAATCAACTTCAACATTTTCGGAGGCAACTGATACCTATTGTACAATTCAAGGACAGGTAAACAAAATTTTTCCCTGTTTTCTTACCAGGGTCATGAAAACATTGAACCAATTTTGACGACCGCGCGAGTCAAAAGTCAATTTTATGTTTAACCGCTGCGCAAAAATATAAAATTCAGAAGCAACCGATTGCTGTTGCGGAAACTTTTTCTGATAAAAAAATCTAGAAGTAGGCCATAAAGATACAATAAGATGTAAGAATAACTAAAAATCAATTGCTTCTTTGATAGGGTAGAAAACATTGTGGGAAAAGGAGAAAATGCTGGTAACCTGCATTGTCTCCTTTCCTCAGATTATTTTCAAAAGCCTTCTCTTTCAGGGGTGTTAAAAGGCTTCATTGTGCGGTAAAAGGTTAATAAGAATAAACAGATAGTCCCCCCCCCATCAGCCAATCAAATCTCTTCCCTGTCTGAAATTATCCAATCAGAGAAGCTTTAAGGAAATCAGAATGAAAACCAACAGCCAATCAGAGAAGACTTTAGAAATTTCAACAGCCAATCAGAGAGCTCCAAAATGGCGCCCTAATTTATCAATTTAAAACAGTAAAAAAACGGCATAAAAGTGGATTTAAAGTCTTCTTTAAAGGCTGCTGTGCAGTCCTTGGCAAACTGCCATCCACACATGCCAGATTTCACTGAAAATGGGCACACATTTAAGAAAATGGGGGCGTAGAAGGCCATGTTTTGGTCTTTTCCAGCCTCTTGCAAGAATTACTTCCCTTTAACCCTCGATGCACCCCCCCTCCCCAGCTCATATGTTTTGGTCTTTTCAAGCCTCTTGCAAGAATTACTTCCCTTTAACCCTCGATGCACCCCCCTTCCCCAGCCCTTTAAAGGATTTGCTTTTCTAACTCAGCCCACAAGAAATGCTGCACATTGACAATTTCAATAGACCAAAGTGATCAATGTACAGTGTAAAAAAAAAACAAACAGAAATTAATGCGACAAGTGGCTAAAAAAAGACTGAAAACTCTTTCAGTTACTTCCTATTGCATAATTATATCAAACAATGGCAACTGAAGTGTAATTTTTCTAATCTCTTCAATCCGCAACAAGAAACCCAGTTACGTTGACTACTGTTTCATATGTTTTGGTCTTTTCATGCCTCTTGCAAGAATTACTTCCCTTTAACCCTCGATGCACCCTCCCTCCCAAGCCCTTTACTGGATTTGCTTTTCTAACTCGGCCCACAAGAAATGCTGCACATTGAAACTTTCAATAGACCAAAGTGATCAATGTACAGTGTAAAAAAACCCCAGAAATTAATGCGATAAGTGGCTGAAAAAAGACTGAAAACTCTTTCCTATTGCATGTATCAAACAATGGCAACTGAAGTGTAATATTTCTAATTTCTTCAAACCACAACAAGAAGCCCAGTTACGTTGACTACCGTCTCATACGTGCCAGCTACGCTCATACGAAAACCCCAGAAAATAATGCGACAAGTGGCTGATAAAAAAGACAGAAGGCTCTTGCAGTAGCAACTGCTTCTTATTGCATAAATCAAACAAAAGGAACTAAATTTTCAATGTATATTTTTTTTCTCCAATCTCATTATACCGTGACGACAAATCCATTTATGTTGACTACCGTCTCATAGGTGCCGGTTACGTACCCGCGAAAATCGACTTACGGAACATTTCATAGCAGACGACACCTGTTGCTTAATAGGTCAAATATAGGGAACTTAGTTTCTAATATCTGTTTTTTATTTCTGCAATCTTTTTTTAACCATGACAACAAAGCCTTTTAGGTTGTCTGTTGTCTCGCAGGTGCCACTTACGTATCCGCAAAAACATGAAAAAACGACTTACGGAATATTTTATAGCAGACGCCAACTGTTGCTTAAGTCAATTATAGGGATTTTTCTTTTTCTTTTTCTCTCACTAGGGCCACTGATTCGGTTACGGTGACCATCTCACCCATACGTGACTGTTACGTGCTGCGCATAAAATCGTAAAATCAACTTCAACATTTTCGGAGGCAACTGATACCTATTGTACAATTCAAGGACAGGTAAACAAAATTTTTCCCTGTTTTCTTACCAGGGTCATGAAAACATTGAACCAATTTTGACGACCGCGCGAGTCAAAAGTCAATTTTATGTTTAACCGCTGCGCAAAAATATAAAATTCAGAAGCAACCGATTGCTGTTGCGGAAACTTTTTCTGATAAAAAAATCTAGAAGTAGGCCATAAAGATACAATAAGATGTAAGAATAACTAAAAATCAATTGCTTCTTTGATAGGGTAGAAAACATTGTGGGAAAAGGAGAAAATGCTGGTAACCTGCATTGTCTCCTTTCCTCAGATTATTTTCAAAAGCCTTCTCTTTCAGGGGTGTTAAAAGGCTTCATTGTGCGGTAAAAGGTTAATAAGAATAAACAGATAGTCCCCCCCCCATCAGCCAATCAAATCTCTTCCCTGTCTGAAATTATCCAATCAGAGAAGCTTTAAGGAAATCAGAATGAAAACCAACAGCCAATCAGAGAAGACTTTAGAAATTTCAACAGCCAATCAGAGAGCTCCAAAATGGCGCCCTAATTTATCAATTTAAAACAGTAAAAAAACGGCATAAAGGTGGATTTAAAGTCTTCTTTAAAGGCTGCTGTGCAGTCCTTGGCAAACTGCCATCCACACATGCCAGATTTCACTGAAAATGGGCACACATTTAAGAAAATGGGGGCGTAGAAGGCCATGTTTTGGTCTTTTCCAGCCTCTTGCAAGAATTACTTCCCTTTAACCCTCGATGCACCCCCCCTCCCCAGCTCATATGTTTTGGTCTTTTCAAGCCTCTTGCAAGAATTACTTCCCTTTAACCCTCGATGCACCCCCCTTCCCCAGCCCTTTAAAGGATTTGCTTTTCTAACTCAGCCCACAAGAAATGCTGCACATTGACAATTTCAATAGACCAAAGTGATCAATGTACAGTGTAAAAAAAAAACAAACAGAAATTAATGCGACAAGTGGCTAAAAAAAGACTGAAAACTCTTTCAGTTACTTCCTATTGCATAATTATATCAAACAATGGCAACTGAAGTGTAATTTTTCTAATCTCTTCAATCCGCAACAAGAAACCCAGTTACGTTGACTACTGTTTCATATGTTTTGGTCTTTTCATGCCTCTTGCAAGAATTACTTCCCTTTAACCCTCGATGCACCCTCCCTCCCAAGCCCTTTACTGGATTTGCTTTTCTAACTCGGCCCACAAGAAATGCTGCACATTGAAACTTTCAATAGACCAAAGTGATCAATGTACAGTGTAAAAAAACCCCAGAAATTAATGCGATAAGTGGCTGAAAAAAGACTGAAAACTCTTTCCTATTGCATGTATCAAACAATGGCAACTGAAGTGTAATATTTCTAATTTCTTCAAACCACAACAAGAAGCCCAGTTACGTTGACTACCGTCTCATACGTGCCAGCTACGCTCATACGAAAACCCCAGAAAATAATGCGACAAGTGGCTGATAAAAAAGACAGAAGGCTCTTTCAGTAGCAACTGCTTCTTATTGCATAAATCAAACAAAAGGAACTAAATTTTCAATGTATATTTTTTTTCTCCAATCTCATTATACCGTGACGACAAATCCATTTATGTTGACTACCGTCTCATAGGTGCCGGTTACGTACCCACGAAAATCGACTTACGGAACATTTCATAGCAGACGACACCTGTTGATTAATAGGTCAAATATAGGGAACTTAGTTTCTAATATCTGTTTTTTATTTCTGCAATCTTTTTTTAACCGTGACAACAAAGCCTTTTAGGTTGTCTGTTGTCTCGCAGGTGCCACTTACGTATCCGCAAAAACATGAAAAAACGACTTACGGAATATTTTATAGCAGACGCCAACTGTTGCTTAAGTCAATTATAGGGATTTTTCTTTTTCTTTTTCTCTCACTAGGGCCACTGATTCGGTTACGGTGACCATCTCACCCATACGTGACTGTTACGTGCTGCGCATAAAATCGTAAAATCAACTTCAACATTTTCGGAGGCAACTGATACCTATTGTACAATTCAAGGACAGGTAAACAAAATTTTTCCCTGTTTTCTTACCAGGGTCATGAAAACATTGAACCAATTTTGACGACCGCGCGAGTCAAAAGTCAATTTTATGTTTAACCGCTGCGCAAAAATATAAAATTCAGAAGCAACCGATTGCTGTTGCGGAAACTTTTTCTGATAAAAAAATCTAGAAGTAGGCCATAAAGATACAATAAGATGTAAGAATAACTAAAAATCAATTGCTTCTTTGATAGGGTAGAAAACATTGTGGGAAAAGGAGAAAATGCTGGTAACCTGCATTGTCTCCTTTCCTCAGATTATTTTCAAAAGCCTTCTCTTTCAGGGGTGTTAAAAGGCTTCATTGTGCGGTAAAAGGTTAATAAGAATAAACAGATAGTCCCCCCCATCAGCCAATCAAATCTCTTCCCTGTCTGAAATTATCCAATCAGAGAAGCTTTAAGGAAATCAGAATGAAAACCAACAGCCAATCAGAGAAGACTTTAGAAATTTCAACAGCCAATCAGAGAGCTCCAAAATGGCGCCCTAATTTATCAATTTAAAACAGTAAAAAAACGGCATAAAAGTGGATTTAAAGTCTTCTTTAAAGGCTGCTGTGCAGTCCTTGGCAAACTGCCATCCACACATGCCAGATTTCACTGAAAATGGGCACACATTTAAGAAAATGGGGGCGTAGAAGGCCATGTTTTGGTCTTTTCCAGCCTCTTGCAAGAATTACTTCCCTTTAACCCTCGATGCACCCCCCCTCCCCAGCTCATATGTTTTGGTCTTTTCAAGCCTCTTGCAAGAATTACTTCCCTTTAACCCTCGATGCACCCCCCTTCCCCAGCCCTTTAAAGGATTTGCTTTTCTAACTCAGCCCACAAGAAATGCTGCACATTGACAATTTCAATAGACCAAAGTGATCAATGTACAGTGTAAAAAAAAAACAAACAGAAATTAATGCGACAAGTGGCTAAAAAAAGACTGAAAACTCTTTCAGTTACTTCCTATTGCATAATTATATCAAACAATGGCAACTGAAGTGTAATTTTTCTAATCTCTTCAATCCGCAACAAGAAACCCAGTTACGTTGACTACTGTTTCATATGTTTTGGTCTTTTCATGCCTCTTGCAAGAATTACTTCCCTTTAACCCTCGATGCACCCTCCCTCCCAAGCCCTTTACTGGATTTGCTTTTCTAACTCGGCCCACAAGAAATGCTGCACATTGAAACTTTCAATAGACCAAAGTGATCAATGTACAGTGTAAAAAAACCCCAGAAATTAATGCGATAAGTGGCTGAAAAAAGACTGAAAACTCTTTCCTATTGCATGTATCAAACAATGGCAACTGAAGTGTAATATTTCTAATTTCTTCAAACCACAACAAGAAGCCCAGTTACGTTGACTACCGTCTCATACGTGCCAGCTACGCTCATACGAAAACCCCAGAAAATAATGCGACAAGTGGCTGATAAAAAAGACAGAAGGCTCTTTCAGTAGCAACTGCTTCTTATTGCATAAATCAAACAAAAGGAACTAAATTTTCAATGTATATTTTTTTTCTCCAATCTCATTATACCGTGACGACAAATCCATTTATGTTGACTACCGTCTCATAGGTGCCGGTTACGTACCCGCGAAAATCGACTTACGGAACATTTCATAGCAGACGACACCTGTTGCTTAATAGGTCAAATATAGGGAACTTAGTTTCTAATATCTGTTTTTTATTTCTGCAATCTTTTTTTAACCATGACAACAAAGCCTTTTAGGTTGTCTGTTGTCTCGCAGGTGCCACTTACGTATCCGCAAAAACATGAAAAAACGACTTACGGAATATTTTATAGCAGACGCCAACTGTTGCTTAAGTCAATTATAGGGATTTTTCTTTTTCTTTTTCTCTCACTAGGGCCACTGATTCGGTTACGGTGACCATCTCACCCATACGTGACTGTTACGTGCTGCGCATAAAATCGTAAAATCAACTTCAACATTTTCGGAGGCAACTGATACCTATTGTACAATTCAAGGACAGGTAAACAAAATTTTTCCCTGTTTTCTTACCAGGGTCATGAAAACATTGAACCAATTTTGACGACCGCGCGAGTCAAAAGTCAATTTTATGTTTAACCGCTGCGCAAAAATATAAAATTCAGAAGCAACCGATTGCTGTTGCGGAAACTTTTTCTGATAAAAAAATCTAGAAGTAGGCCATAAAGATACAATAAGATGTAAGAATAACTAAAAATCAATTGCTTCTTTGATAGGGTAGAAAACATTGTGGGAAAAGGAGAAAATGCTGGTAACCTGCATTGTCTCCTTTCCTCAGATTATTTTCAAAAGCCTTCTCTTTCAGGGGTGTTAAAAGGCTTCATTGTGCGGTAAAAGGTTAATAAGAATAAACAGATAGTCCCCCCCCCATCAGCCAATCAAATCTCTTCCCTGTCTGAAATTATCCAATCAGAGAAGCTTTAAGGAAATCAGAATAAAAACCAACAGCCAATCAGAGAAGACTTTAGAAATTTCAACAGCCAATCAGAGAGCTCCAAAATGGCGCCCTAATTTATCAATTTAAAACAGTAAAAAAACGGCATAAAGGTGGATTTAAAGTCTTCTTTAAAGGCTGCTGTGCAGTCCTTGGCAAACTGCCATCCACACATGCCAGATTTCACTGAAAATGGGCACACATTTAAGAAAATGGGGGCGTAGAAGGCCATGTTTTGGTCTTTTCCAGCCTCTTGCAAGAATTACTTCCCTTTAACCCTCGATGCACCCCCCCTCCCCAGCTCATATGTTTTGGTCTTTTCAAGCCTCTTGCAAGAATTACTTCCCTTTAACCCTCGATGCACCCCCCTTCCCCAGCCCTTTAAAGGATTTGCTTTTCTAACTCAGCCCACAAGAAATGCTGCACATTGACAATTTCAATAGACCAAAGTGATCAATGTACAGTGTAAAAAAAAAACAAACAGAAATTAATGCGACAAGTGGCTAAAAAAAGACTGAAAACTCTTTCAGTTACTTCCTATTGCATAATTATATCAAACAATGGCAACTGAAGTGTAATTTTTCTAATCTCTTCAATCCGCAACAAGAAACCCAGTTACGTTGACTACTGTTTCATATGTTTTGGTCTTTTCATGCCTCTTGCAAGAATTACTTCCCTTTAACCCTCGATGCACCCTCCCTCCCAAGCCCTTTACTGGATTTGCTTTTCTAACTCGGCCCACAAGAAATGCTGCACATTGAAACTTTCAATAGACCAAAGTGATCAATGTACAGTGTAAAAAACCCCCAGAAATTAATGCGATAAGTGGCTGAAAAAAGACTGAAAACTCTTTCCTATTGCATGTATCAAACAATGGCAACTGAAGTGTAATATTTCTAATTTCTTCAAACCACAACAAGAAGCCCAGTTACGTTGACTACCGTCTCATACGTGCCAGCTACGCTCATACGAAAACCCCAGAAAATAATGCGACAAGTGGCTGATAAAAAAGACAGAAGGCTCTTTCAGTAGCAACTGCTTCTTATTGCATAAATCAAACAAAAGGAACTAAATTTTCAATGTATATTTTTTTTCTCCAATCTCATTATACCGTGACGACAAATCCATTTATGTTGACTACCGTCTCATAGGTGCCGGTTACGTACCCACGAAAATCGACTTACGGAACATTTCATAGCAGACGACACCTGTTGATTAATAGGTCAAATATAGGGAACTTAGTTTCTAATATCTGTTTTTTATTTCTGCAATCTTTTTTTAACCGTGACAACAAAGCCTTTTAGGTTGTCTGTTGTCTCGCAGGTGCCACTTACGTATCCGCAAAAACATGAAAAAACGACTTACGGAATATTTTATAGCAGACGCCAACTGTTGCTTAAGTCAATTATAGGGATTTTTCTTTTTCTTTTTCTCTCACTAGGGCCACTGATTCGGTTACGGTGACCATCTCACCCATACGTGACTGTTATGTGCTGCGCATAAAATCGTAAAATCAACTTCAACATTTTCGGAGGCAACTGATACCTATTGTACAATTCAAGGACAGGTAAACAAAATTTTTCCCTGTTTTCTTACCAGGGTCATGAAAACATTGAACCAATTTTGACGACCGCGCGAGTCAAAAGTCAATTTTATGTTTAACCGCTGCGCAAAAATATAAAATTCAGAAGCAACCGATTGCTGTTGCGGAAACTTTTTCTGATAAAAAAATCTAGAAGTAGGCCATAAAGATACAATAAGATGTAAGAATAACTAAAAATCAATTGCTTTTTTGATAGGGTAGAAAACATTGTGGGAAAAGGAGAAAATGCTGGTAACCTGCATTGTCTCCTTTCCTCAGATTATTTTCAAAAGCCTTCTCTTTCAGGGGTGTTAAAAGGCTTCATTGTGCGGTAAAAGGTTAATAAGAATAAACAGATAGTCCCCCCCCATCAGCCAATCAAATCTCTTCCCTCTCTGAAATTATCCAATCAGAGAAGCTTTAAGGAAATCAGAATGAAAACCAACAGCCAATCAGAGAAGACTTTAGAAATTTCAACAGCCAATCAGAGAGCTCCAAAATGGCGCCCTAATTTATCAATTTAAAACAGTAAAAAAACGGCATAAAAGTGGATTTAAAGTCTTCTTTAAAGGCTGCTGTGCAGTCCTTGGCAAACTGCCATCCACACATGCCAGATTTCACTGAAAATGGGCACACATTTAAGAAAATGGGGGCGTAGAAGGCCATGTTTTGGTCTTTTCCAGCCTCTTGCAAGAATTACTTCCCTTTAACCCTCGATGCACCCCCCCTCCCCAGCTCATATGTTTTGGTCTTTTCAAGCCTCTTGCAAGAATTACTTCCCTTTAACCCTCGATGCACCCCCTTTCCCCAGCCCTTTAAAGGATTTGCTTTTCTAACTCAGCCCACAAGAAATGCTGCACATTGACAATTTCAATAGACCAAAGTGATCAATGTACAGTGTAAAAAAAAAACAAACAGAAATTAATGCGACAAGTGGCTAAAAAAAGACTGAAAACTCTTTCAGTTACTTCCTATTGCATAATTATATCAAACAATGGCAACTGAAGTGTAATTTTTCTAATCTCTTCAATCCGCAACAAGAAACCCAGTTACGTTGACTACTGTTTCATATGTTTTGGTCTTTTCATGCCTCTTGCAAGAATTACTTCCCTTTAACCCTCGATGCACCCTCCCTCCCAAGCCCTTTACTGGATTTGCTTTTCTAACTCGGCCCACAAGAAATGCTGCACATTGAAACTTTCAATAGACCAAAGTGATCAATGTACAGTGTAAAAAAAACCCCAGAAATTAATGCGATAAGTGGCTGAAAAAAGACTGAAAACTCTTTCCTATTGCATGTATCAAACAATGGCAACTGAAGTGTAATATTTCTAATTTCTTCAAACCACAACAAGAAGCCCAGTTACGTTGACTACCGTCTCATACGTGCCAGCTACGCTCATACGAAAACCCCAGAAAATAATGCGACAAGTGGCTGATAAAAAAGACAGAAGGCTCTTTCAGTAGCAACTGCTTCTTATTGCATAAATCAAACAAAAGGAACTAAATTTTCAATGTATATTTCTTTTCTCCAATCTCATTATACCGTGACGACAAATCCATTTATGTTGACTACCGTCTCATAGGTGCCGGTTACGTACCCGCGAAAATCGACTTACGGAACATTTCATAGCAGACGACACCTGTTGCTTAATAGGTCAAATATAGGGAACTTAGTTTCTAATATCTGTTTTTTATTTCTGCAATCTTTTTTTAACCATGACAACAAAGCCTTTTAGGTTGTCTGTTGTCTCGCAGGTGCCACTTACGTATCCGCAAAAACATGAAAAAACGACTTACGGAATATTTTATAGCAGACGCCAACTGTTGCTTAAGTCAATTATAGGGATTTTTCTTTTTCTTTTTCTCTCACTAGGGCCACTGATTCGGTTACGGTGACCATCTCACCCATACGTGACTGTTACGTGCTGCGCATAAAATCGTAAAATCAACTTCAACATTTTCGGAGGCAACTGATACCTATTGTACAATTCAAGGACAGGTAAACAAAATTTTTCCCTGTTTTCTTACCAGGGTCATGAAAACATTGAACCAATTTTGACGACCGCGCGAGTCAAAAGTCAATTTTATGTTTAACCGCTGCGCAAAAATATAAAATTCAGAAGCAACCGATTGCTGTTGCGGAAACTTTTTCTGATAAAAAAATCTAGAAGTAGGCCATAAAGATACAATAAGATGTAAGAATAACTAAAAATCAATTGCTTCTTTGATAGGGTAGAAAACATTGTGGGAAAAGGAGAAAATGCTGGTAACCTGCATTGTCTCCTTTCCTCAGATTATTTTCAAAAGCCTTCTCTTTCAGGGGTGTTAAAAGGCTTCATTGTGCGGTAAAAGGTTAATAAGAATAAACAGATAGTCCCCCCCCCATCAGCCAATCAAATCTCTTCCCTGTCTGAAATTATCCAATCAGAGAAGCTTTAAGGAAATCAGAATGAAAACCAACAGCCAATCAGAGAAGACTTTAGAAATTTCAACAGCCAATCAGAGAGCTCCAAAATGGCGCCCTAATTTATCAATTCAAAACAGTAAAAACACGGCATAAAGGTGGATTTAAAGTCTTCTTTAAAGGCTGCTGTGCAGTCCTTGGCAAACTGCCATCCACACATGCCAGATTTCACTGAAAATGGGCACACATTTAAGAAAATGGGGGCGTAGAAGGCCATGTTTTGGTCTTTTCCAGCCTCTTGCAAGAATTACTTCCCTTTAACCCTCGATGCACCCCCCCTCCCCAGCTCATATGTTTTGGTCTTTTCAAGCCTCTTGCAAGAATTACTTCCCTTTAACCCTCGATGCACCCCCCTTCCCCAGCCCTTTAAAGGATTTGCTTTTCTAACTCAGCCCACAAGAAATGCTGCACATTGACAATTTCAATAGACCAAAGTGATCAATGTACAGTGTAAAAAAAAAAACAAACAGACATTAATGCGACAAGTGGCTAAAAAAAGACTGAAAACTCTTTCAGTTACTTCCTATTGCATAATTATATCAAACAATGGCAACTGAAGTGTAATTTTTCTAATCTCTTCAATCCGCAACAAGAAACCCAGTTACGTTGACTACTGTTTCATATGTTTTGGTCTTTTCATGCCTCTTGCAAGAATTACTTCCCTTTAACCCTCGATGCACCCTCCCTCCCAAGCCCTTTACTGGATTTGCTTTTCTAACTCGGCCCACAAGAAATGCTGCACATTGAAACTTTCAATAGACCAAAGTGATCAATGTACAGTGTAAAAAAACCCCAGAAATTAATGCGATAAGTGGCTGAAAAAAGACTGAAAACTCTTTCCTATTGCATGTATCAAACAATGGCAACTGAAGTGTAATATTTCTAATTTCTTCAAACCACAACAAGAAGCCCAGTTACGTTGACTACCGTCTCATACGTGCCAGCTACGCTCATACGAAAACCCCAGAAAATAATGCGACAAGTGGCTGATAAAAAAGACAGAAGGCTCTTTCAGTAGCAACTGCTTCTTATTGCATAAATCAAACAAAAGGAACTAAATTTTCAATGTATATTTTTTTTCTCCAATCTCATTATACCGTGACGACAAATCCATTTATGTTGACTACCGTCTCATAGGTGCCGGTTACGTACCCACGAAAATCGACTTACGGAACATTTCATAGCAGACGACACCTGTTGATTAATAGGTCAAATATAGGGAACTTAGTTTCTAATATCTGTTTTTTATTTCTGCAATCTTTTTTTAACCGTGACAACAAAGCCTTTTAGGTTGTCTGTTGTCTCGCAGGTGCCACTTACGTATCCGCAAAAACATGAAAAAACGACTTACGGAATATTTTATAGCAGACGCCAACTGTTGCTTAAGTCAATTATAGGGATTTTTCTTTTTCTTTTTCTCTCACTAGGGCCACTGATTCGGTTACGGTGACCATCTCACCCATACGTGACTGTTACGTGCTGCGCATAAAATCGTAAAATTAACTTCAACATTTTCGGAGGCAACTGATACCTATTGTACAATTCAAGGACAGGTAAACAAAATTTTTCCCTGTTTTCTTACCAGGGTCATGAAAACATTGAACCAATTTTGACGACCGCGCGAGTCAAAAGTCAATTTTATGTTTAACCGCTGCGCAAAAATATAAAATTCAGAAGCAACCGATTGCTGTTGCGGAAACTTTTTCTGATAAAAAAATCTAGAAGTAGGCCATAAAGATACAATAAGATGTAAGAATAACTAAAAATCAATTGCTTCTTTGATAGGGTAGAAAACATTGTGGGAAAAGGAGAAAATGCTGGTAACCTGCATTGTCTCCTTTCCTCAGATTATTTTCAAAAGCCTTCTCTTTCAGGGGTGTTAAAAGGCTTCATTGTGCGGTAAAAGGTTAATAAGAATAAACAGATAGTCCCCCCCCCATCAGCCAATCAAATCTCTTCCCTGTCTGAAATTATCCAATCAGAGAAGCTTTAAGGAAATCAGAATGAAAACCAACAGCCAATCAGAGAAGACTTTAGAAATTTCAACAGCCAATCAGAGAGCTCCAAAATGGCGCCCTAATTTATCAATTTAAAACAGTAAAAAAACGGCATAAAAGTGGATTTAAAGTCTTCTTTAAAGGCTGCTGTGCAGTCCTTGGCAAACTGCCATCCACACATGCCAGATTTCACTGAAAATGGGCACACATTTAAGAAAATGGGGGCGTAGAAGGCCATGTTTTGGTCTTTTCCAGCCTCTTGCAAGAATTACTTCCCTTTAACCCTCGATGCACCCCCCCTCCCCAGCTCATATGTTTTGGTCTTTTCAAGCCTCTTGCAAGAATTACTTCCCTTTAACCCTCGATGCACCCCCCTTCCCCAGCCCTTTAAAGGATTTGCTTTTCTAACTCAGCCCACAAGAAATGCTGCACATTGACAATTTCAATAGACCAAAGTGATCAATGTACAGTGTAAAAAAAAAAACAAACAGAAATTAATGCGACAAGTGGCTAAAAAAAGACTGAAAACTCTTTCAGTTACTTCCTATTGCATAATTATATCAAACAATGGCAACTGAAGTGTAATTTTTCTAATCTCTTCAATCCGCAACAAGAAACCCAGTTACGTTGACTACTGTTTCATATGTTTTGGTCTTTTCATGCCTCTTGCAAGAATTACTTCCCTTTAACCCTCGATGCACCCTCCCTCCCAAGCCCTTTACTGGATTTGCTTTTCTAACTCGGCCCACAAGAAATGCTGCACATTGAAACTTTCAATAGACCAAAGTGATCAATGTACAGTGTAAAAAACCCCCAGAAATTAATGCGATAAGTGGCTGAAAAAAGACTGAAAACTCTTTCCTATTGCATGTATCAAACAATGGCAACTGAAGTGTAATATTTCTAATTTCTTCAAACCACAACAAGAAGCCCAGTTACGTTGACTACCGTCTCATACGTGCCAGCTACGCTCCTACGAAAACCCCAGAAAATAATGCGACAAGTGGCTGATAAAAAAGACAGAAGGCTCTTTCAGTAGCAACTGCTTCTTATTGCATAAATCAAACAAAAGGAACTAAATTTTCAATGTATATTTTTTTTCTCCAATCTCATTATACCGTGACGACAAATCCATTTATGTTGAATACCGTCTCATAGGTGCCGGTTACATACCCGCGAAAATCGACTTACGGAACATTTCATAGCAGACGACACCTGTTGCTTAATAGGTCAAATATAGGGAACTTAGTTTCTAATATCTGTTTTTTATTTCTGCAATCTTTTTTTAACCGTGACAACAAAGCCTTTTAGGTTGTCTGTTGTCTCGCAGGTGCCACTTACGTATCCGCAAAAACATGAAAAAACGACTTACGGAATATTTTATAGCAGACGCCAACTGTTGCTTAAGTCAATTATAGGGATTTTTCTTTTTCTTTTTCTCTCACTAGGGCCACTGATTCGGTTACGGTGACCATCTCACCCATACGTGACTGTTACGTGCTGCGCATAAAATCGTAAAATCAACTTCAACATTTTCGGAGGCAACTGATACCTATTGTACAATTCAAGGACAGGTAAACAAAATTTTTCCCTGTTTTCTTACCAGGGTCATGAAAACATTGAACCAATTTTGACGACCGCGCGAGTCAAAAGTCAATTTTATGTTTAACCGCTGCGCAAAAATATAAAATTCAGAAGCAACCGATTGCTGTTGCGGAAACTTTTTCTGATAAAAAAATCTAGAAGTAGGCCATAAAGATACAATAAGATGTAAGAATAACTAAAAATCAATTGCTTCTTTGATAGGGTAGAAAACATTGTGGGAAAAGGAGAAAATGCTGGTAACCTGCATTGTCTCCTTTCCTCAGATTATTTTCAAAAGCCTTCTCTTTCAGGGGTGTTAAAAGGCTTCATTGTGCGGTAAAAGGTTAATAAGAATAAAGAGATAGTCCCCCCCCCCCATCAGCCAATCAAATCTCTTCCCTGTCTGAAATTATCCAATCAGAGAAGCTTTAAGGAAATCAGAATGAAAACCAACAGCCAATCAGAGAAGACTTTAGAAATTTCAACAGCCAATCAGAGAGCTCCAAAATGGCGCCCTAATTTATCAATTTAAAACAGTAAAAAAACGGCATAAAAGTGGATTTAAAGTCTTCTTTAAAGGCTGCTGTGCAGTCCTTGGCAAACTACCATCCACACATGCCAGATTTCACTGAAAATGGGCACACATTTAAGAAAATGGGGGCGTAGAAGGCCATGTTTTGGTCTTTTCCAGCCTCTTGCAAGAATTACTTCCCTTTAACCCTCGATGCACCCCCCCTCCCCAGCTCATATGTTTTGGTCTTTTCAAGCCTCTTGCAAGAATTACTTCCCTTTAACCCTCGATGCACCCCCCTTCCCCAGCCCTTTAAAGGATTTGCTTTTCTAACTCAGCCCACAAGAAATGCTGCACATTGACAATTTCAATAGACCAAAGTGATCAATGTACAGTGTAAAAAAAAAACAAACAGAAATTAATGCGACAAGTGGCTAAAAAAAGACTGAAAACTCTTTCAGTTACTTCCTATTGCATAATTATATCAAACAATGGCAACTGAAGTGTAATTTTTCTAATCTCTTCAATCCGCAACAAGAAACCCAGTTACGTTGACTACTGTTTCATATGTTTTGGTCTTTTCATGCCTCTTGCAAGAATTACTTCCCTTTAACCCTCGATGCACCCTCCCTCCCAAGCCCTTTACTGGATTTGCTTTTCTAACTCGGCCCACAAGAAATGCTGCACATTGAAACTTTCAATAGACCAAAGTGATCAATGTACAGTGTAAAAAAACCCCAGAAATTAATGCGATAAGTGGCTGAAAAAAGACTGAAAACTCTTTCCTATTGCATGTATCAAACAATGGCAACTGAAGTGTAATATTTCTAATTTCTTCAAACCACAACAAGAAGCCCAGTTACGTTGACTACCGTCTCATACGTGCCAGCTACGCTCATACGAAAACCCCAGAAAATAATGCAACAAGTGGCTGATAAAAAAGACAGAAGGCTCTTTCAGTAGCAACTGCTTCTTATTGCATAAATCAAACAAAAGGAACTAAATTTTCAATGTATATTTTTTTTCTCCAATCTCATTATACCGTGACGACAAATCCATTTATGTTGACTACCGTCTCATAGGTGCCGGTTACGTACCCACGAAAATCGACTTACGGAACATTTCATAGCAGACGACACCTGTTGATTAATAGGTCAAATATAGGGAACTTAGTTTCTAATATCTGTTTTTTATTTCTGCAATCTTTTTTTAACCGTGACAACAAAGCCTTTTAGGTTGTCTGTTGTCTCGCAGGTGCCACTTACGTATCCGCAAAAACATGAAAAAACGACTTACGGAATATTTTATAGCAGACGCCAACTGTTGCTTAAGTCAATTATAGGGATTTTTCTTTTTCTTTTTCTCTCACTAGGGCCACTGATTCGGTTACGGTGACCATCTCACCCATACGTGACTGTTACGTGCTGCGCATAAAATCGTAAAATCAACTTCAACATTTTCGGAGGCAACTGATACCTATTGTACAATTCAAGGACAGGTAAACAAAATTTTTCCCTGTTTTCTTACCAGGGTCATGAAAACATTGAACCAATTTTGACGACCGCGCGAGTCAAAAGTCAATTTTATGTTTAACCGCTGCGCAAAAATATAAAATTCAGAAGCAACCGATTGCTGTTGCGGAAACTTTTTCTGATAAAAAAATCTAGAAGTAGGCCATAAAGATACAATAAGATGTAAGAATAACTAAAAATCAATTGCTTCTTTGATAGGGTAGAAAACATTGTGGGAAAAGGAGAAAATGCTGGTAACCTGCATTGTCTCCTTTCCTCAGATTATTTTCAAAAGCCTTCTCTTTCAGGGGTGTTAAAAGGCTTCATTGTGCGGTAAAAGGTTAATAAGAATAAACAGATAGTCCCCCCCCCATCAGCCAATCAAATCTCTTCCCTGTCTGAAATTATCCAATCAGAGAAGCTTTAAGGAAATCAGAATGAAAACCAACAGCCAATCAGAGAAGACTTTAGAAATTTCAACAGCCAATCAGAGAGCTCCAAAATGGCGCCCTAATTTATCAATTTAAAACAGTAAAAAAACGGCATAAAAGTGGATTTAAAGTCTTCTTTAAAGGCTGCTGTGCAGTCCTTGGCAAACTGCCATCCACACATGCCAGATTTCACTGAAAATGGGCACACATTTAAGAAAATGGGGGCGTAGAAGGCCATGTTTTGGTCTTTTCCAGCCTCTTGCAAGAATTACTTCCCTTTAACCCTCGATGCACCCCCCCTCCCCAGCTCATATGTTTTGGTCTTTTCAAGCCTCTTGCAAGAATTACTTCCCTTTAACCCTCGATGCACCCCCCTTCCCCAGCCCTTTAAAGGATTTGCTTTTCTAACTCAGCCCACAAGAAATGCTGCACATTGACAATTTCAATAGACCAAAGTGATCAATGTACAGTGTAAAAAAAAAACAAACAGAAATTAATGCGACAAGTGGCTAAAAAAAGACTGAAAACTCTTTCAGTTACTTCCTATTGCATAATTATATCAAACAATGGCAACTGAAGTGTAATTTTTCTAATCTCTTCAATCCGCAACAAGAAACCCAGTTATGTTGACTACTGTTTCATATGTTTTGGTCTTTTCATGCCTCTTGCAAGAATTACTTCCCTTTAACCCTCGATGCACCCTCCCTCCCAAGCCCTTTACTGGATTTGCTTTTCTAACTCGGCCCACAAGAAATGCTGCACATTGAAACTTTCAATAGACCAAAGTGATCAATGTACAGTGTAAAAAACCCCCAGAAATTAATGCGATAAGTGGCTGAAAAAAGACTGAAAACTCTTTCCTATTGCATGTATCAAACAATGGCAACTGAAGTGTAATATTTCTAATTTCTTCAAACCACAACAAGAAGCCCAGTTACGTTGACTACCGTCTCATACGTGCCAGCTACGCTCATACGAAAACCCCAGAAAATAATGCGACAAGTGGCTGATAAAAAAGACAGAAGGCTCTTTCAGTAGCAACTGCTTCTTATTGCATAAATCAAACAAAAGGAACTAAATTTTCAATGTATATTTTTTTTCTCCAATCTCATTATACCGTGACGACAAATCCATTTATGTTGACTACCGTCTCATAGGTGCCGGTTACATACCCGCGAAAATCGACTTACGGAACATTTCATAGCAGACGACACCTGTTGCTTAATAGGTCAAATATAGGGAACTTAGTTTCTAATATCTGTTTTTTATTTCTGCAATCTTTTTTTAACCGTGACAACAAAGCCTTTTAGGTTGTCTGTTGTCTCGCAGGTGCCACTTACGTATCCGCAAAAACATGAAAAAACGACTTACGGAATATTTTATAGCAGACGCCAACTGTTGCTTAAGTCAATTATAGGGATTTTTCTTTTTCTTTTTCTCTCACTAGGGCCACTGATTCGGTTACGGTGACCATCTCACCCATACGTGACTGTTACGTGCTGCGCATAAAATCGTAAAATCAACTTCAACATTTTCGGAGGCAACTGATACCTATTGTACAATTCAAGGACAGGTAAACAAAATTTTTCCCTGTTTTCTTACCAGGGTCATGAAAACATTGAACCAATTTTGACGACCGCGCGAGTCAAAAGTCAATTTTATGTTTAACCGCTGCGCAAAAATATAAAATTCAGAAGCAACCGATTGCTGTTGCGGAAACTTTTTCTGATAAAAAAATCTAGAAGTAGGCCATAAAGATACAATAAGATGTAAGAATAACTAAAAATCAATTGCTTCTTTGATAGGGTAGAAAACATTGTGGGAAAAGGAGAAAATGCTGGTAACCTGCATTGTCTCCTTTCCTCAGATTATTTTCAAAAGCCTTCTCTTTCAGGGGTGTTAAAAGGCTTCATTGTGCGGTAAAAGGTTAATAAGAATAAACAGATAGTCCCCCCCCCATCAGCCAATCAAATCTCTTCCCTGTCTGAAATTATCCAATCAGAGAAGCTTTAAGGAAATCAGAATGAAAACCAACAGCCAATCAGAGAAGACTTTAGAAATTTCAACAGCCAATCAGAGAGCTCCAAAATGGCGCCCTAATTTATCAATTTAAAACAGTAAAAAAACGGCATAAAAGTGGATTTAAAGTCTTCTTTAAAGGCTGCTGTGCAGTCCTTGGCAAACTGCCATCCACACATGCCAGATTTCACTGAAAATGGGCACACATTTAAGAAAATGGGGGCGTAGAAGGCCATGTTTTGGTCTTTTCCAGCCTCTTGCAAGAATTACTTCCCTTTAACCCTCGATGCACCCCCCCTCCCCAGCTCATATGTTTTGGTCTTTTCAAGCCTCTTGCAAGAATTACTTCCCTTTAACCCTCGATGCACCCCCCTTCCCCAGCCCTTTAAAGGATTTGCTTTTCTAACTCAGCCCACAAGAAATGCTGCACATTGACAATTTCAATAGACCAAAGTGATCAATGTACAGTGTAAAAAAAAAACAAACAGAAATTAATGCGACAAGTGGCTAAAAAAAGACTGAAAACTCTTTCAGTTACTTCCTATTGCATAATTATATCAAACAATGGCAACTGAAGTGTAATTTTTCTAATCTCTTCAATCCGCAACAAGAAACCCAGTTATGTTGACTACTGTTTCATATGTTTTGGTCTTTTCATGCCTCTTGCAAGAATTACTTCCCTTTAACCCTCGATGCACCCTCCCTCCCAAGCCCTTTACTGGATTTGCTTTTCTAACTCGGCCCACAAGAAATGCTGCACATTGAAACTTTCAATAGACCAAAGTGATCAATGTACAGTGTAAAAAAACCCCAGAAATTAATGCGATAAGTGGCTGAAAAAAGACTGAAAACTCTTTCCTATTGCATGTATCAAACAATGGTAACTGAAGTGTAATATTTCTAATTTCTTCAAACCACAACAAGAAGCCCAGTTACGTTGACTACCGTCTCATACGTGCCAGCTACGCTCATACGAAAACCCCAGAAAATAATGCGACAAGTGGCTGATAAAAAAGACAGAAGGCTCTTTCAGTAGCAACTGCTTCTTATTGCATAAATCAAACAAAAGGAACTAAATTTTCAATGTATATTTTTTTTCTCCAATCTCATTATACCGTGACGACAAATCCATTTATGTTGACTACCGTCTCATAGGTGCCGGTTACGTACCCGCGAAAATCGACTTACGGAACATTTCATAGCAGACGACACCTGTTGCTTAATAGGTCAAATATAGGGAACTTAGTTTCTAATATCTGTTTTTTATTACTGCAATCTTTTTTTAACCGTGACAACAAAGCCTTTTAGGTTGTCTGTTGTCTCGCAGGTGCCACTTACGTATCCGCAAAAACATGAAAAAATGACTTACGGAATATTTTATAGCAGACGCCAACTGTTGCTTAAGTCAATTATAGGGATTTTTCTTTTTCTTTTTCTCTCACTAGGGCCACTGATTCGGTTACGGTGACCATCTCACCCATACGTGACTGTTACGTGCTGCGCATAAAATCGTAAAATCAACTTCAACATTTTCGGAGGCAACTGATACCTATTGTACAATTCAAGGACAGGTAAACAAAATTTTTCCCTGTTTTCTTACCAGGGTCATGAAAACATTGAACCAATTTTGACGACCGCGCGAGTCAAAAGTCAATTTTATGTTTAACCGCTGCGCAAAAATATAAAATTCAGAAGCAACCGATTGCTGTTGTGGAAACTTTTTCTGATAAAAAAATCTAGAAGTAGGCCATAAAGATACAATAAGATGTAAGAATAACTAAAAATCAATTGCTTCTTTGATAGGGTAGAAAACATTGTGGGAAAAGGAGAAAATGCTGGTAACCTGCATTGTCTCCTTTCCTCAGATTATTTTCAAAAGCCTTCTCTTTCAGGGGTGTTAAAAGGCTTCATTGTGCGGTAAAAGGTTAATAAGAATAAACAGATAGTCCCCCCCCCATCAGCCAATCAAATCTCTTCCCTGTCTGAAATTATCCAATCAGAGAAGCTTTAAGGAAATCAGAATAAAAACCAACAGCCAATCAGAGAAGACTTTAGAAATTTCAACAGCCAATCAGAGAGCTCCAAAATGGCGCCCTAATTTATCAATTTAAAACAGTAAAAAAACGGCATAAAAGTGGATTTAAAGTCTTATTTAAAGGCTGCTGTGCAGTCCTTGGCAAACTGCCATCCACACATGCCAGATTTCACTGAAAATGGGCACACATTTAAGAAAATGGGGGCGTAGAAGGCCATGTTTTGGTCTTTTCCAGCCTCTTGCAAGAATTACTTCCCTTTAACCCTCGATGCACCCCCCCTCCCCAGCTCATATGTTTTGGTCTTTTCAAGCCTCTTGCAAGAATTACTTCCCTTTAACCCTCGATGCACCCCCCTTCCCCAGCCCTTTAAAGGATTTGCTTTTCTAACTCAGCCCACAAGAAATGCTGCACATTGACAATTTCAATAGACCAAAGTGATCAATGTACAGTGTAAAAAAAAAACAAACAGAAATTAATGCGACAAGTGGCTAAAAAAAGACTGAAAACTCTTTCAGTTACTTCCTATTGCATAATTATATCAAACAATGGCAACTGAAGTGTAATTTTTCTAATCTCTTCAATCCGCAACAAGAAACCCAGTTACGTTGACTACTGTTTCATATGTTTTGGTCTTTTCATGCCTCTTGCAAGAATTACTTCCCTTTAACCCTCGATGCACCCTCCCTCCCAAGCCCTTTACTGGATTTGCTTTTCTAACTCGGCCCACAAGAAATGCTGCACATTGAAACTTTCAATAGACCAAAGTGATCAATGTACAGTGTAAAAAAACCCCAGAAATTAATGCGATAAGTGGCTGAAAAAAGACTGAAAACTCTTTCCTATTGCATGTATCAAACAATGGCAACTGAAGTGTAATATTTCTAATTTCTTCAAACCACAACAAGAAGCCCAGTTACGTTGACTACCGTCTCATACGTGCCAGCTACGCTCATACGAAAACCCCAGAAAATAATGCGACAAGTGGCTGATAAAAAAGACAGAAGGCTCTTTCAGTAGCAACTGCTTCTTATTGCATAAATCAAACAAAAGGAACTAAATTTTCAATGTATATTTTTTTTCTCCAATCTCATTATAACGTGACGACAAATCCATTTATGTTGACTACCGTCTCATAGGTGCCGGTTACGTACCCGCGAAAATCGACTTACGGAACATTTCATAGCAGACGACACCTGTTGCTTAATAGGTCAAATATAGGGAACTTAGTTTCTAATATCTGTTTTTTATTTCTGCAATCTTTTTTTAACCGTGACAACAAAGCCTTTTAGGTTGTCTGTTGTCTCGCAGGTGCCACTTACGTATCCGCAAAAACATGAAAAAACGACTTACGGAATATTTTATAGCAGACGCCAACTGTTGCTTAAGTCAATTATAGGGATTTTTCTTTTTCTTTTTCTCTCACTAGGGCCACTGATTCGGTTACGGTGACCATCTCACCCATACGTGACTGTTACGTGCTGCGCATAAAATCGTAAAATCAACTTCAACATTTTCGGAGGCAACTGATACCTATTGTACAATTTAAGGACAGGTAAACAAAATTTTTCCCTGTTTTCTTACCAGGGTCATGAAAACATTGAACCAATTTTGACGACCGCGCGAGTCAAAAGTCAATTTTATGTTTAACCGCTGCGCAAAAATATAAAATTCAGAAGCAACCGATTGCTGTTGCGGAAACTTTTTCTGATAAAAAAATCTAGAAGTAGGCCATAAAGATACAATAAGATGTAAGAATAACTAAAAATCAATTGCTTCTTTGATAGGGTAGAAAACATTGTGGGAAAAGGAGAAAATGCTGGTAACCTGCATTGTCTCCTTTCCTCAGATTATTTTCAAAAGCCTTCTCTTTCAGGGGTGTTAAAAGGCTTCATTGTGCGGTAAAAGGTTAATAAGAATAAACAGATAGTCCCCCCCCCCCATCAGCCAATCAAATCTCTTCCCTGTCTGAAATTATCCAATCAGAGAAGCTTTAAGGAAATCAGAATGAAAACCAACAGCCAATCAGAGAAGACTTTAGAAATTTCAACAGCCATTCAGAGAGCTCCAAAATGGCGCCCTAATTTATCAATTTAAAACAGTAAAAAAACGGCATAAAAGTGGATTTAAAGTCTTCTTTAAAGGCTGCTGTGCAGTCCTTGGCAAACTGCCATCCACACATGCCAGATTTCACTGAAAATGGGCACACATTTAAGAAAATGGGGGCGTAGAAGGCCATGTTTTGGTCTTTTCCAGCCTCTTGCAAGAATTACTTCCCTTTAACCCTCGATGCACCCCCCCTCCCCAGCTCATATGTTTTGGTCTTTTCAAGCCTCTTGCAAGAATTACTTCCCTTTAACCCTCGATGCACCCCCCTTCCCCAGCCCTTTAAAGGATTTGCTTTTCTAACTCAGCCCACAAGAAATGCTGCACATTGACAATTTCAATAGACCAAAGTGATCAATGTACAGTGTAAAAAAAAAACAAACAGAAATTAATGCGACAAGTGGCTAAAAAACGACTGAAAACTCTTTCAGTTACTTCCTATTGCATAATTATATCAAACAATGGCAACTGAAGTGTAATTTTTCTAATCTCTTCAATCCGCAACAAGAAACCCAGTTACGTTGACTACTGTTTCATATGTTTTGGTCTTTTCATGCCTCTTGCAAGAATTACTTCCCTTTAACCCTCGATGCACCCTCCCTCCCAAGCCCTTTACTGGATTTGCTTTTCTAACTCGGCCCACAAGAAATGCTGCACATTGAAACGTTCAATAGACCAAAGTGATCAATGTACAGTGTAAAAAAAACCCAGAAATTAATGCGATAAGTGGCTGAAAAAAGACTGAAAACTCTTTCCTATTGCATGTATCAAACAATGGCAACTGAAGTGTAATATTTCTAATTTCTTCAAACCACAACAAGAAGCCCAGTTACGTTGACTACCGTCTCATACGTGCCAGCTACGCTCATACGAAAACCCCAGAAAATAATGCGACAAGTGGCTGATAAAAAAGACAGAAGGCTCTTTCAGTAGCAACTGCTTCTTATTGCATAAATCAAACAAAAGGAACTAAATTTTCAATGTATATTTTTTTTCTCCAATCTCATTATACCGTGACGACAAATCCATTTATGTTGACTACCGTCTCATAGGTGCCGGTTACGTACCCGCGAAAATCGACTTACGGAACATTTCATAGCAGACGACACCTGTTGCTTAATAGGTCAAATATAGGGAACTTAGTTTCTAATATCTGTTTTTTATTTCTGCAATCTTTTTTTAACCGTGACAACAAAGCCTTTTAGGTTGTCTGTTGTCTCGCAGGTGCCACTTACGTATCCGCAAAAACATGAAAAAACGACTTACGGAATATTTTATAGCAGACGCCAACTGTTGCTTAAGTCAATTATAGGGATTTTTCTTTTTCTTTTTCTCTCACTAGGGCCACTGATTCGGTTACGGTGACCATCTCACCCATACGTGACTGTTACGTGCTGCGCATAAAATCGTAAAATCAACTTCAACATTTTCGGAGGCAACTGATACCTATTGTACAATTCAAGGACAGGTAAACAAAATTTTTCCCTGTTTTCTTACCAGGGTCATGAAAACATTGAACCAATTTTGACGACCGTGCGAGTCAAAAGTCAATTTTATGTTTAACTGCTGCGCAAAAATATAAAATTCAGAAGCAACCGATTGCTGTTGTGGAAACTTTTTCTGATAAAAAAATCTAGAAGTAGGCCATAAAGATACAATAAGATGTAAGAATAACTAAAAATCAATTGCTTCTTTGATAGGGTAGAAAACATTGTGGGAAAAGGAGAAAATGCTGGTAACCTGCATTGTCTCCTTTCCTCAGATTATTTTCAAAAGCCTTCTCTTTCAGGGGTGTTAAAAGGCTTCATTGTGCGGTAAAAGGTTAATAAGAATAAACAGATAGTCCCTCCCCCATCAGCCAATCAAATCTCTTCCCTGTCTGAAATTATCCAATCAGAGAAGCTTTAAGGAAATCAGAATGAAAACCAACAGCCAATCAGAGAAGACTTTAGAAATTTCAACAGCCAATCAGAGAGCTCCAAAATGGCGCCCTAATTTATCAATTTAAAACAGTAAAAAAACGGCATAAAAGTGGATTTAAAGTCTTCTTTAAAGGCTGCTGTGCAGTCCTTGGCAAACTGCCATCCACACATGCCAGATTTCACTGAAAATGGGCACACATTTAAGAAAATGGGGGCGTAGAAGGCCATGTTTTGGTCTTTTCCAGCCTCTTGCAAGAATTACTTCCCTTTAACCCTCGATGCACCCCCCCTCCCCAGCTCATATGTTTTGGTCTTTTCAAGCCTCTTGCAAGAATTACTTCCCTTTAACCCTCGATGCACCCCCCCTTCCCCAGCCCTTTAAAGGATTTGCTTTTCTAACTCAGCCCACAAGAAATGCTGCACATTGACAATTTCAATAGACCAAAGTGATCAATGTACAGTGTAAAAAAGAAACAAACAGAAATTAATGCGACAAGTGGCTAAAAAAAGACTGAAAACTCTTTCAGTTACTTCCTATTGCATAATTATATCAAACAATGGCAACTGAAGTGTAATTTTTCTAATCTCTTCAATCCGCAACAAGAAACCCAGTTACGTTGACTACTGTTTCATATGTTTTGGTCTTTTCATGCCTCTTGCAAGAATTACTTCCCTTTAACCCTCGATGCACCCTCCCTCCCAAGCCCTTTACTGGATTTGCTTTTCTAACTCGGCCCACAAGAAATGCTGCACATTGAAACTTTCAATAGACCAAAGTGATCAATGTACAGTGTAAAAAAACCCCAGAAATTAATGCGATAAGTGGCTGAAAAAAGACTGAAAACTCTTTCCTATTGCATGTATCAAACAATGGCAACTGAAGTGTAATATTTCTAATTTCTTCAAACCACAACAAGAAGCCCAGTTACGTTGACTACCGTCTCATACGTGCCAGCTACGCTCATACGAAAACCCCAGAAAATAATGCGACAAGTGGCTGATAAAAAAGACAGAAGGCTCTTTCAGTAGCAACTGCTTCTTATTGCATAAATCAAACAAAAGGAACTAAATTTTCAATGTATATTTTTTTTCTCCAATATCATTATACCGTGACGACAAATCCATTTATGTTGACTACCGTCTCATAGGTGCCGGTTACGTACCCGCGAAAATCGACTTACGGAACATTTCATAGCAGACGACACCTGTTGCTTAATAGGTCAAATATAGGGAACTTAGTTTCTAATATCTGTTTTTTATTTATGCAATCTTTTTTTAACCGTGACAACAAAGCCTTTTAGGTTGTCTGTTGTCTCGCAGGTGCCACTTACGTATCCACAAAAACATGAAAAAACGACTTACGGAATATTTTATAGCAGACGCCAACTGTTGCTTAAGTCAATTATAGGGATTTTTCTTTTTCTTTTTCTCTCACTAGGGCCACTGATTCGGTTACGGTGACCATCTCACCCATACGTGACTGTTACGTGCTGCGCATAAAATCGTAAAATCAACTTCAACATTTTCGGAGGCAACTGATACCTATTGTACAATTCAAGGACAGGTAAACAAAATTTTTCCCTGTTTTCTTACCAGGGTCATGAAAACATTGAACCAATTTTGACGACCGCGCGAGTCAAAAGTCAATTTTATGTTTAACCGCTGCGCAAAAATATAAAATTCAGAAGCAACCGATTGCTGTTGCGGAAACTTTTTCTGATAAAAAAATCTAGAAGTAGGCCATAAAGATACAATAAGATGTAAGAATAACTAAAAATCAATTGCTTCTTTGATAGGGTAGAAAACATTGTGGGAAAAGGAGAAAATGCTGGTAACCTGCATTGTCTCCTTTCCTCAGATTATTTTCAAAAGCCTTCTCTTTCAGGGGTGTTAAAAGGCTTCATTGTGCGGTAAAAGGTTAATAAGAATAAACAGATAGTCCCCCCCCCATCAGCCAATCAAATCTCTTCCCTGTCTGAAATTATCCAATCAGAGAAGCTTTAAGGAAATCAGAATGAAAACCAACAGCCAATCAGAGAAGACTTTAGAAATTTCAACAGCCATTCAGAGAGCTCCAAAATGGCGCCCTAATTTATCAATTTAAAACAGTAAAAAAACGGCATAAAAGTGGATTTAAAGTCTTCTTTAAAGGCTGCTGTGCAGTCCTTGGCAAACTGCCATCCACACATGCCAGATTTCACTGAAAATGGGCACACATTTAAGAAAATGGGGGCGTAGAAGGCCATGTTTTGGTCTTTTCCAGCCTCTTGCAAGAATTACTTCCCTTTAACCCTCGATGCACCCCCCCTCCCCAGCTCATATGTTTTGGTCTTTTCAAGCCTCTTGCAAGAATTACTTCCCTTTAACCCTCGATGCACCCCCCTTCCCCAGCCCTTTAAAGGATTTGCTTTTCTAACTCAGCCCACAAGAAATGCTGTACATTGACAATTTCAATAGACCAAAGTGATCAATGTACAGTGTAAAAAAAAAACAAACAGAAATTAATGCGACAAGTGGCTAAAAAAAGACTGAAAACTCTTTCAGTTACTTCCTATTGCATAATTATATCAAACAATGGCAACTGAAGTGTAATTTTTCTAATCTCTTCAATCCGCAACAAGAAACCCAGTTACGTTGACTACTGTTTCATATGTTTTGGTCTTTTCATGCCTCTTGCAAGAATTACTTCCCTTTAACCCTCGATGCACCCTCCCTCCCAAGCCCTTTACTGGATTTGCTTTTCTAACTCGGCCCACAAGAAATGCTGCACATTGAAACTTTCAATAGACCAAAGTGATCAATGTACAGTGTAAAAAAACCCCAGAAATTAATGCGATAAGTGGCTGAAAAAAGACTGAAAACTCTTTCCTATTGCATGTATCAAACAATGGCAACTGAAATGTAATATTTCTAATTTCTTCAAACCACAACAAGAAGCCCAGTTACGTTGACTACCGTCTCATACGTGCCAGCTACGCTCATACGAAAACCCCAGAAAATAATGCGACAAGTGGCTGATAAAAAAGACAGAAGGCTCTTTCAGTAGCAACTGCTTCTTATTGCATAAATCAAACAAAAGGAACTAAATTTTCAATGTATATTTTTTTTCTCCAATCTCATTATACCGTGACGACAAATCCATTTATGTTGACTACCGTCTCATAGGTGCCGGTTACGTACCCGCGAAAATCGACTTACGGAACATTTCATAGCAGACGACACCTGTTGCTTAATAGGTCAAATATAGGGAACTTAGTTTCTAATATCTGTTTTTTATTTCTGCAATCTTTTTTTAACCGTGACAACAAAGCCTTTTAGGTTGTCTGTTGTCTCGCAGGTGCCACTTACGTATCCGCAAAAACATGAAAAAACGACTTACGGAATATTTTATAGCAGACGCCAACTGTTGCTTAAGTCAATTATAGGGATTTTTCTTTTTCTTTTTCTCTCACTAGGGCCACTGATTCGGTTACGGTGACCATCTCACCCATACGTGACTGTTACGTGCTGCGCATAAAATCGTAAAATCAACTTCAACATTTTCGGAGGCAACTGATACCTATTGTACAATTCAAGGACAGGTAAACAAAATTTTTCCCTGTTTTCTTACCAGGGTCATGAAAACATTGAACCAATTTTGACGACCGCGCGAGTCAAAAGTCAATTTTATGTTTAACCGCTGCGCAAAAATATAAAATTCAGAAGCAACCGATTGCTGTTGTGGAAACTTTTTCTGATAAAAAAATCTAGAAGTAGGCCATAAAGATACAATAAGATGTAAGAATAACTAAAAATCAATTGCTTCTTTGATAGGGTAGAAAACATTGTGGGAAAAGGAGAAAATGCTGGTAACCTGCATTGTCTCCTTTCCTCAGATTATTTTCAAAAGCCTTCTCTTTCAGGGGTGTTAAAAGGCTTCATTGTGCGGTAAAAGGTTAATAAGAATAAACAGATAGTCCCCCCCCATCAGCCAATCAAATCTCTTCCCTCTCTGAAATTATCCAATCAGAGAAGCTTTAAGGAAATCAGAATGAAAACCAACAGCCAATCAGAGAAGACTTTAGAAATTTCAACAGCCAATCAGAGAGCTCCAAAATGGCGCCCTAATTTATCAATTTAAAACAGTAAAAAAACGGCATAAAAGTGGATTTAAAGTCTTCTTTAAAGGCTGCTGTGCAGTCCTTGGCAAACTGCCATCCACACATGCCAGATTTCACTGAAAATGGGCACACATTTAAGAAAATGGGGGCGTAGAAGGCCATGTTTTGGTCTTTTCCAGCCTCTTGCAAGAATTACTTCCCTTTAACCCTCGATGCACCCCCCCTCCCCAGCTCATATGTTTTGGTCTTTTCAAGCCTCTTGCAAGAATTACTTCCCTTTAACCCTCGATGCACCCCCCCTTCCCCAGCCCTTTAAAGGATTTGCTTTTCTAACTCAGCCCACAAGAAATGCTGCACATTGACAATTTCAATAGACCAAAGTGATCAATGTACAGTGTAAAAAAGAAACAAACAGAAATTAATGCGACAAGTGGCTAAAAAAAGACTGAAAACTCTTTCAGTTACTTCCTATTGCATAATTATATCAAACAATGGCAACTGAAGTGTAATTTTTCTAATCTCTTCAATCCGCAACAAGAAACCCAGTTACGTTGACTACTGTTTCATATGTTTTGGTCTTTTCATGCCTCTTGCAAGAATTACTTCCCTTTAACCCTCGATGCACCCTCCCTCCCAAGCCCTTTACTGGATTTGCTTTTCTAACTCGGCCCACAAGAAATGCTGCACATTGAAACTTTCAATAGACCAAAGTGATCAATGTACAGTGTAAAAAAACCCCAGAAATTAATGCGATAAGTGGCTGAAAAAAGACTGAAAACTCTTTCCTATTGCATGTATCAAACAATGGCAACTGAAGTGTAATATTTCTAATTTCTTCAAACCACAACAAGAAGCCCAGTTACGTTGACTACCGTCTCATACGTGCCAGCTACGCTCATACGAAAACCCCAGAAAATAATGCGACAAGTGGCTGATAAAAAAGACAGAAGGCTCTTTCAGTAGCAACTGCTTCTTATTGCATAAATCAAACAAAAGGAACTAAATTTTCAATGTATATTTTTTTTCTCCAATCTCATTATACCGTGACGACAAATCCATTTATGTTGACTACCGTCTCATAGGTGCCGGTTACGTACCCGCGAAAATCGACTTACGGAACATTTCATAGCAGACGACACCTGTTGCTTAACGTAGTGGACCCGTAATAGAAAACAGCTATTTCCACTACAATATTAACCTAGAAAATTTGCTAAGATTAAAAATGAGCATTACTGTACTACTTTCACCGAGCCACTTTTTCCTATTTGTCCTTCCTGGAATTATCCTTTATAAATCTAAAACTACTATAATTTCATTACAAATGGATACTATAATTACCTCCCTTTTCTGGAAACTAACAAAAATATCAACAAATAATTTCAAGACAGACCCCGAAGGAATTTCTGTTCGGTTAAAATGTGCAATAGTATCATATCTGTACAAAATCTGTCTTTATCAACTGTCCAGAAATTTTATGCCATGCTGCACTATGCCTATTACGGGACCACTACCTTAATAGGTCAAATATAGGGAACTTAGTTTCTAATATCTGTTTTTTATTTCTGCAATCTTTTTTTAACCGTGACAACAAAGCCTTTTAGGTTGTCTGTTGTCTCGCAGGTGCCACTTACGTATCCGCAAAAACATGAAAAAACGACTTACGGAATATTTTATAGCAGACGCCAACTGTTGCTTAAGTCAATTATAGGGATTTTTCTTTTTCTTTTTCTCTCACTAGGGCCACTGATTCGGTTACGGTGACCATCTCACCCATACGTGACTGTTACGTGCTGCGCATAAAATCGTAAAATCAACTTCAACATTTTCGGAGGCAACTGATACCTATTGTACAATTCAAGGACAGGTAAACAAAATTTTTCCCTGTTTTCTTACCAGGGTCATGAAAACATTGAACCAATTTTGACGACCGCGCGAGTCAAAAGTCAATTTTATGTTTAACCGCTGCGCAAAAATATAAAATTCAGAAGCAACCGATTGCTGTTGCGGAAACTTTTTCTGATAAAAAAATCTAGAAGTAGGCCATAAAGATACAATAAGATGTAAGAATAACTAAAAATCAATTGCTTCTTTGATAGGGTAGAAAACATTGTGGGAAAAGGAGAAAATGCTGGTAACCTGCATTGTCTCCTTTCCTCAGATTATTTTCAAAAGCCTTCTCTTTCAGGGGTGTTAAAAGGCTTCATTGTGCGGTAAAAGGTTAATAAGAATAAACAGATAGTCCCCCCCCATCAGCCAATCAAATCTCTTCCCTCTCTGAAATTATCCAATCAGAGAAGCTTTAAGGAAATCAGAATGAAAACCAACAGCCAATCAGAGAAGACTTTAGAAATTTCAACAGCCAATCAGAGAGCTCCAAAATGGCGCCCTAATTTATCAATTTAAAACAGTAAAAAAACGGCATAAAAGTGGATTTAAAGTCTTCTTTAAAGGCTGCTGTGCAGTCCTTGGCAAACTGCCATCCACACATGCCAGATTTCACTGAAAATGGGCACACATTTAAGAAAATGGGGGCGTAGAAGGCCATGTTTTGGTCTTTTCCAGCCTCTTGCAAGAATTACTTCCCTTTAACCCTCGATGCACCCCCCCTCCCCAGCTCATATGTTTTGGTCTTTTCAAGCCTCTTGCAAGAATTACTTCCCTTTAACCCTCGATGCACCCCCCTTCCCCAGCCCTTTAAAGGATTTGCTTTTCTAACTCAGCCCACAAGAAATGCTGCACATTGACAATTTCAATAGACCAAAGTGATCAATGTACAGTGTAAAAAAAAAACAAACAGAAATTAATGCGACAAGTGGCTAAAAAAAGACTGAAAACTCTTTCAGTTACTTCCTATTGCATAATTATATCAAACAATGGCAACTGAAGTGTAATTTTTCTAATCTCTTCAATCCGCAACAAGAAACCCAGTTACGTTGACTACTGTTTCATATGTTTTGGTCTTTTCATGCCTCTTGCAAGAATTACTTCCCTTTAACCCTCGATGCACCCTCCCTCCCAAGCCCTTTACTGGATTTGCTTTTCTAACTCGGCCCACAAGAAATGCTGCACATTGAAACTTTCAATAGACCAAAGTGATCAATGTACAGTGTAAAAAAACCCCAGAAATTAATGCGATAAGTGGCTGAAAAAAGACTGAAAACTCTTTCCTATTGCATGTATCAAACAATGGCAACTGAAGTGTAATATTTCTAATTTCTTCAAACCACAACAAGAAGCCCAGTTACGTTGACTACCGTCTCATACGTGCCAGCTACGCTCATACGAAAACCCCAGAAAATAATGCGACAAGTGGCTGATAAAAAAGACAGAAGGCTCTTTCAGTAGCAACTGCTTCTTATTGCATAAATCAAACAAAAGGAACTAAATTTTCAATGTATATTTTTTTTCTCCAATCTCATTATACCGTGACGACAAATCCATTTATGTTGACTACCGTCTCATAGGTGCCGGTTACGTACCCGCGAAAATCGACTTACGGAACATTTCATAGCAGACGACACCTGTTGCTTAATAGGTCAAATATAGGGAACTTAGTTTCTAATATCTGTTTTTTATTTCTGCAATCTTTTTTTAACCGTGACAACAAAGCCTTTTAGGTTGTCTGTTGTCTCGCAGGTGCCACTTACGTATCCGCAAAAACATGAAAAAACGACTTACGGAATATTTTATAGCAGACGCCAACTGTTGCTTAAGTCAACTATAGGGATTTTTCTTTTTCTTTTTCTCTCACTAGGGCCACTGATTCGGTTACGGTGACCATCTCACCCATACGTGACTGTTACGTGCTGCGCATAAAATCGTAAAATCAACTTCAACATTTTCGGAGGCAACTGATACCTATTGTACAATTCAAGGACAGGTAAACAAAATTTTTCCCTGTTTTCTTACCAGGGTCATGAAAACATTGAACCAATTTTGATGACCGCGCGAGTCAAAAGTCAATTTTATGTTTAACCGCTGCGCAAAAATATAAAATTCAGAAGCAACCGATTGCTGTTGCGGAAACTTTTTCTGATAAAAAAATCTAGAAGTAGGCCATAAAGATACAATAAGATGTAAGAATAACTAAAAATCAATTGCTTCTTTGATAGGGTAGAAAACATTGTGGGAAAAGGAGAAAATGCTGGTAACCTGCATTGTCTCCTTTCCTCAGATTATTTTCAAAAGCCTTCTCTTTCAGGGGTGTTAAAAGGCTTCATTGTGCGGTAAAAGGTTAATAAGAATAAACAGATAGTCCCCCCCCCATCAGCCAATCAAATCTCTTCCCTCTCTGAAATTATCCAATCAGAGAAGCTTTAAGGAAATCAGAATGAAAACCAACAGCCAATCAGAGAAGACTTTAGAAATTTCGACAGCCAATCAGAGAGCTCCAAAATGGCGCCCTAATTTATCAATTTAAAACAGTAAAAAAACGGCATAAAAGTGGATTTAAAGTCTTCTTTAAAGGCTGCTGTGCAGTCCTTGGCAAACTGCCATCCACACATGCCAGATTTCACTGAAAATGGGCACACATTTAAGAAAATGGGGGCGTAGAAGGCCATGTTTTGGTCTTTTTCAGCCTCTTGCAAGAATTACTTCCCTTTAACCCTCGATGCACCCCCCCCTCCCCAGCTCATATGTTTTGGTCTTTTCAAGCCTCTTGCAAGAATTACTTCCCTTTAACCCTCGATGCACCCCCCTTCCCCAGCCCTTTAAAGGATTTGCTTTTCTAACTCAGCCCACAAGAAATGCTGCACATTGACAATTTCAATAGACCAAAGTGATCAATGTACAGTGTAAAAAAAAAACAAACAGAAATTAATGCGACAAGTGGCTAAAAAAAGACTGAAAACTCTTTCAGTTACTTCCTATTGCATAATTATATCAAACAATGGCAACTGAAGTGTAATTTTTCTAATCTCTTCAATCCGCAACAAGAAACCCAGTTACGTTGACTACTGTTTCATATGTTTTGGTCTTTTCATGCCTCTTGCAAGAATTACTTCCCTTTAACCCTCGATGCACCCTCCCTCCCAAGCCCTTTACTGGATTTGCTTTTCTAACTCGGCCCACAAGAAATGCTGCACATTGAAACTTTCAATAGACCAAAGTGATCAATGTACAGTGTAAAAAAACCCCAGAAATTAATGCGATAAGTGGCTGAAAAAAGACTGAAAACTCTTTCCTATTGCATGTATCAAACAATGGCAACTGAAGTGTAATATTTCTAATTTCTTCAAACCACAACAAGAAGCCCAGTTACGTTGACTACCGTCTCATACGTGCCAGCTACGCTCATACGAAAACCCCAGAAAATAATGCGACAAGTGGCTGATAAAAAAGACAGAAGGCTCTTTCAGTAGCAACTGCTTCTTATTGCATAAATCAAACAAAAGGAACTAAATTTTCAATGTATATTTTTTTTCTCCAATCTCATTATACCGTGACGACAAATCCATTTATGTTGACTACCGTCTCATAGGTGCCGGTTACGTACCCGCGAAAATCGACTTACGGAACATTTCATAGCAGACGACACCTGTTGCTTAATAGGTCAAATATAGGGAACTTAGTTTCTAATATCTGTTTTTTATTTCTGCAATCTTTTTTTAACCGTGACAACAAAGCCTTTTAGGTTGTCTGTTGTCTCGCAGGTGCCACTTACGTATCCGCAAAAACATGAAAAAACGACTTACGGAATATTTTATAGCAGACGCCAACTGTTGCTTAAGTCAATTATAGGGATTTTTCTTTTTCTTTTTCTCTCACTAGGGCCACTGATTCGGTTACGGTGACCATCTCACCCATACGTGACTGTTACGTGCTGCGCATAAAATCGTAAAATCAACTTCAACATTTTCGGAGGCAACTGATACCTATTGTACAATTCAAGGACAGGTAAACAAAATTTTTCCCTGTTTTCTTACCAGGGTCATGAAAACATTGAACCAATTTTGACGACCGCGCGAGTCAAAAGTCAATTTTATGTTTAACCGCTGCGCAAAAATATAAAATTCAGAAGCAACCGATTGCTGTTGCGGAAACTTTTTCTGATAAAAAAATCTAGAAGTAGGCCATAAAGATACAATAAGATGTAAGAATAACTAAAAATCAATTGCTTCTTTGATAGGGTAGAAAACATTGTGGGAAAAGGAGAAAATGCTGGTAACCTGCATTGTCTCCTTTCCTCAGATTATTTTCAAAAGCCTTCTCTTTCAGGGGTGTTAAAAGGCTTCATTGTGCGGTAAAAGGTTAATAAGAATAAACAGATAGTCCCCCCCCCATCAGCCAATCAAATCTCTTCCCTGTCTGAAATTATCCAATCAGAGAAGCTTTAAGGAAATCAGAATGAAAACCAACAGCCAATCAGAGAAGACTTTAGAAATTTCAACAGCCAATCAGAGAGCTCCAAAATGGCGCCCTAATTTATCAATTTAAAACAGTAAAAAAACGGCATAAAAGTGGATTTAAAGTCTTCTTTAAAGGCTGCTGTGCAGTCCTTGGCAAACTGCCATCCACACATGCCAGATTTCACTGAAAATGGGCACACATTTAAGAAAATGGGGGCGTAGAAGGCCATGTTTTGGTCTTTTCCAGCCTCTTGCAAGAATTACTTCCCTTTAACCCTCGATGCACCCCCCCCTCCCCAGCTCATATGTTTTGGTCTTTTCAAGCCTCTTGCAAGAATTACTTCCCTTTAACCCTCGATGCACCCCCCTTCCCCAGCCCTTTAAAGGATTTGCTTTTCTAACTCAGCCCACAAGAAATGCTGCACATTGACAATTTCAATAGACCAAAGTGATCAATGTACAGTGTAAAAAAAAAAACAAACAGAAATTAATGCGACAAGTGGCTAAAAAAAGACTGAAAACTCTTTCAGTTACTTCCTATTGCATAATTATATCAAACAATGGCAACTGAAGTGTAATTTTTCTAATCTCTTCAATCCGCAACAAGAAACCCAGTTACGTTGACTACTGTTTCATATGTTTTGGTCTTTTCATGCCTCTTGCAAGAATTACTTCCCTTTAACCCTCGATGCACCCTCCCTCCCAAGCCCTTTACTGGATTTGCTTTTCTAACTCGGCCCACAAGAAATGCTGCACATTGAAACTTTCAATAGACCAAAGTGATCAATGTACAGTGTAAAAAAACCCCAGAAATTAATGCGATAAGTGGCTGAAAAAAGACTGAAAACTCTTTCCTATTGCATGTATCAAACAATGGCAACTGAAGTGTAATATTTCTAATTTCTTCAAACCACAACAAGAAGCCCAGTTACGTTGACTACCGTCTCATACGTGCCAGCTACGCTCATACGAAAACCCCAGAAAATAATGCGACAAGTGGCTGATAAAAAAGACAGAAGGCTCTTTCAGTAGCAACTGCTTCTTATTGCATAAATCAAACAAAAGGAACTAAATTTTCAATGTATATTTTTTTTCTCCAATCTCATTATACCGTGACGACAAATCCATTTATGTTGACTACCGTCTCATAGGTGCCGGTTACGTACCCGCGAAAATCGACTTACGGAACATTTCATAGCAGACGACACCTGTTGCTTAATAGGTCAAATATAGGGAACTTAGTTTCTAATATCTGTTTTTTATTTCTGCAATCTTTTTTTAACCGTGACAACAAAGCCTTTTAGGTTGTCTGTTGTCTCGCAGGTGCCACTTACGTATCCGCAAAAACATGAAAAAACGACTTACGGAATATTTTATAGCAGACGCCAACTGTTGCTTAAGTCAATTATAGGGATTTTTCTTTTTCTTTTTCTCTCACTAGGGCCACTGATTCGGTTACGGTGACCATCTCACCCATACGTGACTGTTACGTGCTGCGCATAAAATCGTAAAATCAACTTCAACATTTTCGGAGGCAACTGATACCTATTGTACAATTCAAGGACAGGTAAACAAAATTTTTCCCTGTTTTCTTACCAGGGTCATGAAAACATTGAACCAATTTTGACGACCGCGCGAGTCAAAAGTCAATTTTATGTTTAACCGCTGCGCAAAAATATAAAATTCAGAAGCAACCGATTGCTGTTGCGGAAACTTTTTCTGATAAAAAAATCTAGAAGTAGGCCATAAAGATACAATAAGATGTAAGAATAACTAAAAATCAATTGCTTCTTTGATAGGGTAGAAAACATTGTGGGAAAAGGAGAAAATGCTGGTAACCTGCATTGTCTCCTTTCCTCAGATTATTTTCAAAAGCCTTCTCTTTCAGGGGTGTTAAAAGGCTTCATTGTGCGGTAAAAGGTTAATAAGAATAAACAGATAGTCCCCCCCCATCAGCCAATCAAATCTCTTCCCTCTCTGAAATTATCCAATCAGAGAAGCTTTAAGGAAATCAGAATGAAAACCAACAGCCAATCAGAGAAGACTTTAGAAATTTCAACAGCCAATCAGAGAGCTCCAAAATGGCGCCCTAATTTATCAATTTAAAACAGTAAAAAAACGGCATAAAAGTGGATTTAAAGTCTTCTTTAAAGGCTGCTGTGCAGTCCTTGGCAAACTGCCATCCACACATGCCAGATTTCACTGAAAATGGGCACACATTTAAGAAAATGGGGGCGTAGAAGGCCATGTTTTGGTCTTTTCCAGCCTCTTGCAAGAATTACTTCCCTTTAACCCTCGATGCACCCCCCCCTCCCCAGCTCATATGTTTTGGTCTTTTCAAGCCTCTTGCAAGAATTACTTCCCTTTAACCCTCGATGCACCCCCCTTCCCCAGCCCTTTAAAGGATTTGCTTTTCTAACTCAGCCCACAAGAAATGCTGCACATTGACAATTTCAATAGACCAAAGTGATCAATGTACAGTGTAAAAAAAAAAACAAACAGAAATTAATGCGACAAGTGGCTAAAAAAAGACTGAAAACTCTTTCAGTTACTTCCTATTGCATAATTATATCAAACAATGGCAACTGAAGTGTAATTTTTCTAATCTCTTCAATCTGCAACAAGAAACCCAGTTACGTTGACTACTGTTTCATATGTTTTGGTCTTTTCATGCCTCTTGCAAGAATTACTTCCCTTTAACCCTCGATGCACCCTCCCTCCCAAGCCCTTTACTGGATTTGCTTTTCTAACTCGGCCCACAAGAAATGTTGCACATTGAAACTTTCAATAGACCAAAGTGATCAATGTACAGTGTAAAAAAACCCCAGAAATTAATGCGATAAGTGGCTGAAAAAAGACTGAAAACTCTTTCCTATTGCATGTATCAAACAATGGCAACTGAAGTGTTATATTTCTAATTTCTTCAAACCACAACAAGAAGCCCAGTTACGTTGACTACCGTCTCATACGTGCCAGCTACGCTCATACGAAAACCCCAGAAAATAATGCGACAAGTGGCTGATAAAAAAGACAGAAGGCTCTTTCAGTAGCAACTGCTTCTTATTGCATAAATCAAACAAAAGGAACTAAATTTTCAATGTATATTTTTTTTCTCCAATCTCATTATACCGTGACGACAAATCCATTTATGTTGACTACCGTCTCATAGGTGCCGGTTACGTACCCGCGAAAATTGACTTACGAAACATTTCATAGCAGACGACACCTGTTGCTTAATAGGTCAAATATAGGGAACTTAGTTTCTAATATCTGTTTTTTATTTCTGCAATCTTTTTTTAACCGTGACAACAAAGCCTTTTAGGTTGTCTGTTGTCTCGCAGGTGCCACTTACGTATCCGCAAAAACATGAAAAAACGACTTACGGAATATTTTATAGCAGACGCCAACTGTTGCTTAAGTCAACTATAGGGATTTTTCTTTTTCTTTTTCTCTCACTAGGGCCACTGATTCGGTTACGGTGACCATCTCACCCATACGTGACTGTTACGTGCTGCGCATAAAATCGTAAAATCAACTTCAACATTTTCGGAGGCAACTGATACCTATTGTACAATTCAAGGACAGGTAAACAAAATTTTTCCCTGTTTTCTTACCAGGGTCATGAAAACATTGAACCAATTTTGATGACCGCGCGAGTCAAAAGTCAATTTTATGTTTAACCGCTGCGCAAAAATATAAAATTCAGAAGCAACCGATTGCTGTTGCGGAAACTTTTTCTGATAAAAAAATCTAGAAGTAGGCCATAAAGATACAATAAGATGTAAGAATAACTAAAAATCAATTGCTTCTTTGATAGGGTAGAAAACATTGTGGGAAAAGGAGAAAATGCTGGTAACCTGCATTGTCTCCTTTCCTCAGATTATTTTCAAAAGCCTTCTCTTTCAGGGGTGTTAAAAGGCTTCATTGTGCGGTAAAAGGTTAATAAGAATAAACAGATAGTCCCCCCCCCATCAGCCAATCAAATCTCTTCCCTGTCTGAAATTATCCAATCAGAGAAGCTTTAAGGAAATCAGAATGAAAACCAACAGCCAATCAGAGAAGACTTTAGAAATTTCAACAGCCAATCAGAGAGCTCCAAAATGGCGCCCTAATTTATCAATTTAAAACAGTAAAAAAACGGCATAAAAGTGGATTTAAAGTCTTCTTTAAAGGCTGCTGTGCAGTCCTTGGCAAACTGCCATCCACACATGCCAGATTTCACTGAAAATGGGCACACATTTAAGAAAATGGGGGCGTAGAAGGCCATGTTTTGGTCTTTTCCAGCCTCTTGCAAGAATTACTTCCCTTTAACCCTCGATGCACCCCCCCTCCCCAGCTCATATGTTTTGGTCTTTTCAAGCCTCTTGCAAGAATTACTTCCCTTTAACCCTCGATGCACCCCCCTTCCCCAGCCCTTTAAAGGATTTGCTTTTCTAACTCAGCCCACAAGAAATGCTGCACATTGACAATTTCAATAGACCAAAGTGATCAATGTACAGTGTAAAAAAAAAAACAAACAGAAATTAATGCGACAAGTGGCTAAAAAAAGACTGAAAACTCTTTCAGTTACTTCCTATTGCATAATTATATCAAACAATGGCAACTGAAGTGTAATTTTTCTAATCTCTTCAATCCGCAACAAGAAACCCAGTTACGTTGACTACTGTTTCATATGTTTTGGTCTTTTCATGCCTCTTGCAAGAATTACTTCCCTTTAACCCTCGATGCACCCTCCCTCCCAAGCCCTTTACTGGATTTGCTTTTCTAACTCGGCCCACAAGAAATGTTGCACATTGAAACTTTCAATAGACCAAAGTGATCAATGTACAGTGTAAAAAAACCCCAGAAATTAATGCGATAAGTGGCTGAAAAAAGACTGAAAACTCTTTCCTATTGCATGTATCAAACAATGGCAACTGAAGTGTAATATTTCTAATTTCTTCAAACCACAACAAGAAGCCCAGTTACGTTGACTACCGTCTCATACGTGCCAGCTACGCTCATACGAAAACCCCAGAAAATAATGCGACAAGTGGCTGATAAAAAAGACAGAAGGCTCTTTCAGTAGCAACTGCTTCTTATTGCATAAATCAAACAAAAGGAACTAAATTTTCAATGTATATTTTTTTTCTCCAATCTCATTATACCGTGACGACAAATCCATTTATGTTGACTACCGTCTCATAGGTGCCGGTTACGTACCCGCGAAAATCGACTTACGGAACATTTCATAGCAGACGACACCTGTTGCTTAATAGGTCAAATATAGGGAACTTAGTTTCTAATATCTGTTTTTTATTTCTGCAATCTTTTTTTAACCGTGACAACAAAGCCTTTTAGGTTGTCTGTTGTCTCGCAGGTGCCACTTACGTATCCGCAAAAACATGAAAAAACGACTTACGGAATATTTTATAGCAGACGCCAACTGTTGCTTAAGTCAATTATAGGGATTTTTCTTTTTCTTTTTCTCTCACTAGGGCCACTGATTCGGTTACGGTGACCATCTCACCCATACGTGACTGTTACGTGCTGCGCATAAAATCGTAAAATCAACTTCAACATTTTCGGAGGCAACTGATACCTATTGTACAATTCAAGGACAGGTAAACAAAATTTTTCCCTGTTTTCTTACCAGGGTCATGAAAACATTGAACCAATTTTGACGACCGCGCGAGTCAAAAGTCAATTTTATGTTTAACCGCTGCGCAAAAATATAAAATTCAGAAGCAACCGATTGCTGTTGCGGAAACTTTTTCTGATAAAAAAATCTAGAAGTAGGCCATAAAGATACAATAAGATGTAAGAATAACTAAAAATCAATTGCTTCTTTGATAGGGTAGAAAACATTGTGGGAAAAGGAGAAAATGCTGGTAACCTGCATTGTCTCCTTTCCTCAGATTATTTTCAAAAGCCTTCTCTTTCAGGGGTGTTAAAAGGCTTCATTGTGCGGTAAAAGGTTAATAAGAATAAACAGATAGTCCCCCCCCCATCAGCCAATCAAATCTCTTCCCTGTCTGAAATTATCCAATCAGAGAAGCTTTAAGGAAATCAGAATGAAAACCAACAGCCAATCAGAGAAGACTTTAGAAATTTCAACAGCCAATCAGAGAGCTCCAAAATGGCGCCCTAATTTATCAATTTAAAACAGTAAAAAACGGCATAAAAGTGGATTTAAAGTCTTCTTTAAAGGCTGCTGTGCAGTCCTTGGCAAACTGCCATCCACACATGCCAGATTTCACTGAAAATGGGCACACATTTAAGAAAATGGGGGCGTAGAAGGCCATGTTTTGGTCTTTTCCAGCCTCTTGCAAGAATTACTTCCCTTTAACCCTCGATGCACCCCCCCCTCCCCAGCTCATATGTTTTGGTCTTTTCAAGCCTCTTGCAAGAATTACTTCCCTTTAACCCTCGATGCACCCCCCTTCCCCAGCCCTTTAAAGGATTTGCTTTTCTAACTCAGCCCACAAGAAATGCTGCACATTGACAATTTCAATAGACCAAAGTGATCAATGTACAGTGTAAAAAAAAAACAAACAGAAATTAATGCGACAAGTGGCTAAAAAAAGACTGAAAACTCTTTCAGTTACTTCCTATTGCATAATTATATCAAACAATGGCAACTGAAGTGTAATTTTTCTAATCTCTTCAATCCGCAACAAGAAACCCAGTTACGTTGACTACTGTTTCATATGTTTTGGTCTTTTCATGCCTCTTGCAAGAATTACTTCCCTTTAACCCTCGATGCACCCTCCCTCCCAAGCCCTTTACTGGATTTGCTTTTCTAACTCGGCCCACAAGAAATGCTGCACATTGAAACTTTCAATAGACCAAAGTGATCAATGTACAGTGTAAAAAAACCCCAGAAATTAATGCGATAAGTGGCTGAAAAAAGACTGAAAACTCTTTCCTATTGCATGTATCAAACAATGGCAACTGAAGTGTAATATTTCTAATTTCTTCAAACCACAACAAGAAGCCCAGTTACGTTGACTACCGTCTCATACGTGCCAGCTACGCTCATACGAAAACCCCAGAAAATAATGCGACAAGTGGCTGATAAAAAAGACAGAAGGCTCTTTCAGTAGCAACTGCTTCTTATTGCATAAATCAAACAAAAGGAACTAAATTTTCAATGTATATTTTTTTTCTCCAATCTCATTATACCGTGACGACAAATCCATTTATGTTGACTACCGTCTCATAGGTGCCGGTTACGTACCCGCGAAAATCGACTTACGGAACATTTCATAGCAGACGACACCTGTTGCTTAATAGGTCAAATATAGGGAACTTAGTTTCTAATATCTGTTTTTTATTTCTGCAATCTTTTTTTAACCGTGACAACAAAGCCTTTTAGGTTGTCTGTTGTCTCGCAGGTGCCACTTACGTATCCGCAAAAACATGAAAAAACGACTTACGGAATATTTTATAGCAGACGCCAACTGTTGCTTAAGTCAATTATAGGGATTTTTCTTTTTCTTTTTCTCTCACTAGGGCCACTGATTCGGTTACGGTGACCATCTCACCCATACGTGACTGTTACGTGCTGCGCATAAAATCGTAAAATCAACTTCAACATTTTCGGAGGCAACTGATACCTATTGTACAATTCAAGGACAGGTAAACAAAATTTTTCCCTGTTTTCTTACCAGGGTCATGAAAACATTGAACCAATTTTGACGACCGCGCGAGTCAAAAGTCAATTTTATGTTTAACCGCTGCGCAAAAATATAAAATTCAGAAGCAACCGATTGCTGTTGCGGAAACTTTTTCTGATAAAAAATCTAGAAGTAGGCCATAAAGATACAATAAGATGTAAGAATAACTAAAAATCAATTGCTTCTTTGATAGGGTAGAAAACATTGTGGGAAAAGGAGAAAATGCTGGTAACCTGCATTGTCTCCTTTCCTCAGATTATTTTCAAAAGCCTTCTCTTTCAGGGGTGTTAAAAGGCTTCATTGTGCGGTAAAAGGTTAATAAGAATAAACAGATAGTCCCCCCCCCCATCAGCCAATCAAATCTCTTCCCTGTCTGAAATTATCCAATCAGAGAAGCTTTAAGGAAATCAGAATGAAAACCAACAGCCAATCAGAGAAGACTTTAGAAATTTCAACAGCCAATCAGAGAGCTCCAAAATGGCGCCCTAATTTATCAATTTAAAACAGTAAAAAAACGGCATAAAAGTGGATTTAAAGTCTTCTTTAAAGGCTGCTGTGCAGTCCTTGGCAAACTGCCATCCACACATGCCAGATTTCACTGAAAATGGGCACACATTTAAGAAAATGGGGGCGTAGAAGGCCATGTTTTGGTCTTTTCCAGCCTCTTGCAAGAATTACTTCCCTTTAACCCTCGATGCACCCCCCCTCCCCAGCTCATATGTTTTGGTCTTTTCAAGCCTCTTGCAAGAATTACTTCCCTTTAACCCTCGATGCACCCCCCTTCCCCAGCCCTTTAAAGGATTTGCTTTTCTAACTCAGCCCACAAGAAATGCTGCACATTGACAATTTCAATAGACCAAAGTGATCAATGTACAGTGTAAAAAAGAAACAAACAGAAATTAATGCGACAAGTGGCTAAAAAAAGACTGAAAACTCTTTCAGTTACTTCCTATTGCATAATTATATCAAACAATGGCAACTGAAGTGTAATTTTTCTAATCTCTTCAATCCGCAACAAGAAACCCAGTTACGTTGACTACTGTTTCATATGTTTTGGTCTTTTCATGCCTCTTGCAAGAATTACTTCCCTTTAACCCTCGATGCACCCTCCCTCCCAAGCCCTTTACTGGATTTGCTTTTCTAACTCGGCCCACAAGAAATGTTGCACATTGAAACTTTCAATAGACCAAAGTGATCAATGTACAGTGTAAAAAAACCCCAGAAATTAATGCGATAAGTGGCTGAAAAAAGACTGAAAACTCTTTCCTATTGCATGTATCAAACAATGGCAACTGAAGTGTTATATTTCTAATTTCTTCAAACCACAACAAGAAGCCCAGTTACGTTGACTACCGTCTCATACGTGCCAGCTACGCTCATACGAAAACCCCAGAAAATAATGCGACAAGTGGCTGATAAAAAAGACAGAAGGCTCTTTCAGTAACAACTGCTTCTTATTGCATAAATCAAACAAAAGGAACTAAATTTTCAATGTATATTTTTTTTCTCCAATCTCATTATACCGTGACGACAAATCCATTTATGTTGACTACCGTCTCATAGGTGCCGGTTACGTACCCGCGAAAATCGACTTACGAAACATTTCATAGCAGACGACACCTGTTGCTTAATAGGTCAAATATAGGGAACTTAGTTTCTAATATCTGTTTTTTATTTCTGCAATCTTTTTTTAACCGTGACAACAAAGCCTTTTAGGTTGTCTGTTGTCTCGCAGGTGCCACTTACGTATCCGCAAAAACATGAAAAAACGACTTACGGAATATTTTATAGCAGACGCCAACTGTTGCTTAAGTCAATTATAGGGATTTTTCTTTTTCTTTTTCTCTCACTAGGGCCACTGATTCGGTTACGGTGACCATCTCACCCATACGTGACTGTTACGTGCTGCGCATAAAATCGTAAAATCAACTTCAACATTTTCGGAGGCAACTGATACCTATTGTACAATTCAAGGACAGGTAAACAAAATTTTTCCCTGTTTTCTTACCAGGGTCATGAAAACATTGAACCAATTTTGACGACCGCGCGAGTCAAAAGTAAATTTTATGTTTAACCGCTGCGCAAAAATATAAAATTCAGAAGCAACCGATTGCTGTTGCGGAAACTTTTCCTGATAAAAAAATCTAGAAGTAGGCCATAAAGATACAATAAGATGTAAGAATAACTAAAAACCAATTGCTTCTTTGATAGGGTAGAAAACATTGTGGGAAAAGGAGAAAATGCTGGTAACCTGCATTGTCTCCTTTCCTCAGATTATTTTCAAAAGCCTTCTCTTTCAGGGGTGTTAAAAGGCTTCATTGTGCGGTAAAAGGTTAATAAGAATAAACAGATAGTCCCCCCCCATCAGCCAATCAAATCTCTTCCCTCTCTGAAATTATCCAATCAGAGAAGCTTTAAGGAAATCAGAATGAAAACCAACAGCCAATCAGAGAAGACTTTAGAAATTTCAACAGCCAATCAGAGAGCTCCAAAATGGCGCCCTAATTTATCAATTTAAAACAGTAAAAAAACGGCATAAAAGTGGATTTAAAGTCTTCTTTAAAGGCTGCTGTGCAGTCCTTGGCAAACTGCCATCCACACATGCCAGATTTCACTGAAAATGGGCACACATTTAAGAAAATGGGGGCGTAGAAGGCCATGTTTTGGTCTTTTCCAGCCTCTTGCAAGAATTACTTCCCTTTAACCCTCGATGCACCCCCCCTCCCCAGCTCATATGTTTTGGTCTTTTCAAGCCTCTTGCAAGAATTACTTCCCTTTAACCCTCGATGCACCCCCCTTCCCCAGCCCTTTAAAGGATTTGCTTTTCTAACTCAGCCCACAAGAAATGCTGCACATTGACAATTTCAATAGACCAAAGTGATCAATGTACAGTGTAAAAAAAAACAAACAGAAATTAATGCGACAAGTGGCTAAAAAAAGACTGAAAACTCTTTCAGTTACTTCCTATTGCATAATTATATCAAACAATGGCAACTGAAGTGTAATTTTTCTAATCTCTTCAATCCGCAACAAGAAACCCAGTTACGTTGACTACTGTTTCATATGTTTTGGTCTTTTCATGCCTCTTGCAAGAATTACTTCCCTTTAACCCTCGATGCACCCTCCCTCCCAAGCCCTTTACTGGATTTGCTTTTCTAACTCGGCCCACAAGAAATGCTGCACATTGAAACTTTCAATAGACCAAAGTGATCAATGTACAGTGTAAAAAAACCCCAGAAATTAATGCGATAAGTGGCTGAAAAAAGACTGAAAACTCTTTCCTATTGCATGTATCAAACAATGGCAACTGAAGTGTAATATTTCTAATTTCTTCAAACCACAACAAGAAGCCCAGTTACGTTGACTACCGTCTCATACGTGCCAGCTACGCTCATACGAAAACCCCAGAAAATAATGCAACAAGTGGCTGATAAAAAAGACAGAAGGCTCTTTCAGTAGCAACTGCTTCTTATTGCATAAATCAAACAAAAGGAACTAAATTTTCAATGTATATTTTTTTTCTCCAATCTCATTATACCGTGACGACAAATCCATTTATGTTGACTACCGTCTCATAGGTGCCGGTTACGTACCCGCGAAAATCGACTTACGGAACATTTCATAGCGGACGACACCTGTTGCTTAATAGGTCAAATATAGGGAACTTAGTTTCTAATATCTGTTTTTTATTTCTGCAATCTTTTTTTAACCGTGACAACAAAGCCTTTTAGGTTGTCTGTTGTCTCGCAGGTGCCACTTACGTATCCGCAAAAACATGAAAAAACGACTTACGGAATATTTTATAGCAGACGCCAACTGTTGCTTAAGTCAATTATAGGGATTTTTCTTTTTCTTTTTCTCTCACTAGGGCCACTGATTCGGTTACGGTGACCATCTCACCCATACGTGACTGTTACGTGCTGCGCATAAAATCGTAAAATCAACTTCAACATTTTCGGAGGCAACTGATACCTATTGTACAATTCAAGGACAGGTAAACAAAATTTTTCCCTGTTTTCTTACCAGGGTCATGAAAACATTGAACCAATTTTGACGACCGCGCGAGTCAAAAGTCAATTTTATGTTTAACCGCTGCGCAAAAATATAAAATTCAGAAGCAACCGATTGCTGTTGCGGAAACTTTTCCTGATAAAAAAATCTAGAAGTAGGCCATAAAGATACAATAAGATGTAAGAATAACTAAAAACCAATTGCTTCTTTGATAGGGTAGAAAACATTGTGGGAAAAGGAGAAAATGCTGGTAACCTGCATTGTCTCCTTTCCTCAGATTATTTTCAAAAGCCTTCTCTTTCAGGGGTGTTAAAAGGCTTCATTGTGCGGTAAAAGGTTAATAAGAATAAACAGATAGTCCCCCCCCATCAGCCAATCAAATCTCTTCCCTCTCTGAAATTATCCAATCAGAGAAGCTTTAAGGAAATCAGAATGAAAACCAACAGCCAATCAGAGAAGACTTTAGAAATTTCAACAGCCAATCAGAGAGCTCCAAAATGGCGCCCTAATTTATCAATTTAAAACAGTAAAAAAACGGCATAAAAGTGGATTTAAAGTCTTCTTTAAAGGCTGCTGTGCAGTCCTTGGCAAACTGCCATCCACACATGCCAGATTTCACTGAAAATGGGCACACATTTAAGAAAATGGGGGCGTAGAAGGCCATGTTTTGGTCTTTTCCAGCCTCTTGCAAGAATTACTTCCCTTTAACCCTCGATGCACCCCCCCTCCCCAGCTCATATGTTTTGGTCTTTTCAAGCCTCTTGCAAGAATTACTTCCCTTTAACCCTCGATGCACCCCCCTTCCCCAGCCCTTTAAAGGATTTGCTTTTCTAACTCAGCCCACAAGAAATGCTGCACATTGACAATTTCAATAGACCAAAGTGATCAATGTACAGTGTAAAAAAAAACAAACAGAAATTAATGCGACAAGTGGCTAAAAAAAGACTGAAAACTCTTTCAGTTACTTCCTATTGCATAATTATATCAAACAATGGCAACTGAAGTGTAATTTTTCTAATCTCTTCAATCCGCAACAAGAAACCCAGTTACGTTGACTACTGTTTCATATGTTTTGGTCTTTTCATGCCTCTTGCAAGAATTACTTCCCTTTAACCCTCGATGCACCCTCCCTCCCAAGCCCTTTACTGGATTTGCTTTTCTAACTCGGCCCACAAGAAATGCTGCACATTGAAACTTTCAATAGACCAAAGTGATCAATGTACAGTGTAAAAAAACCCCAGAAATTAATGCGATAAGTGGCTGAAAAAAGACTGAAAACTCTTTCCTATTGCATGTATCAAACAATGGCAACTGAAGTGTAATATTTCTAATTTCTTCAAACCACAACAAGAAGCCCAGTTACGTTGACTACCGTCTCATACGTGCCAGCTACGCTCATACGAAAACCCCAGAAAATAATGCAACAAGTGGCTGATAAAAAAGACAGAAGGCTCTTTCAGTAGCAACTGCTTCTTATTGCATAAATCAAACAAAAGGAACTAAATTTTCAATGTATATTTTTTTTCTCCAATCTCATTATACCGTGACGACAAATCCATTTATGTTGACTACCGTCTCATAGGTGCCGGTTACGTACCCGCGAAAATCGACTTACGGAACATTTCATAGCGGACGACACCTGTTGCTTAATAGGTCAAATATAGGGAACTTAGTTTCTAATATCTGTTTTTTATTTCTGCAATCTTTTTTTAACCGTGACAACAAAGCCTTTTAGGTTGTCTGTTGTCTCGCAGGTGCCACTTACGTATCCGCAAAAACATGAAAAAACGACTTACGGAATATTTTATAGCAGACGCCAACTGTTGCTTAAGTCAATTATAGGGATTTTTCTTTTTCTTTTTCTCTCACTAGGGCCACTGATTCGGTTACGGTGACCATCTCACCCATACGTGACTGTTACGTGCTGCGCATAAAATCGTAAAATCAACTTCAACATTTTCGGAGGCAACTGATACCTATTGTACAATTCAAGGACAGGTAAACAAAATTTTTCCCTGTTTTCTTACCAGGGTCATGAAAACATTGAACCAATTTTGACGACCGCGCGAGTCAAAAGTCAATTTTATGTTTAACCGCTGCGCAAAAATATAAAATTCAGAAGCAACCGATTGCTGTTGCGGAAACTTTTTCTGATAAAAAAATCTAGAAGTAGGCCATAAAGATACAATAAGATGTAAGAATAACTAAAAATCAATTGCTTCTTTGATAGGGTAGAAAACATTGTGGGAAAAGGAGAAAATGCTGGTAACCTGCATTGTCTCCTTTCCTCAGATTATTTTCAAAAGCCTTCTCTTTCAGGGGTGTTAAAAGGCTTCATTGTGCGGTAAAAGGTTAATAAGAATAAACAGATAGTCCCCCCCCCCCATCAGCCAATCAAATCTCTTCCCTGTCTGAAATTATCCAATCAGAGAAGCTTTAAGGAAATCAGAATGAAAACCAACAGCCAATCAGAGAAGACTTTAGAAATTTCAACAGCCAATCAGAGAGCTCCAAAATGGCGCCCTAATTTATCAATTTAAAACAGTAAAAAAACGGCATAAAAGTGGATTTAAAGTCTTCTTTAAAGGCTGCTGTGCAGTCCTTGGCAAACTGCCATCCACACATGCCAGATTTCACTGAAAATGGGCACACATTTAAGAAAATGGGGGCGTAGAAGGCCATGTTTTGGTCTTTTCCAGCCTCTTGCAAGAATTACTTCCCTTTAACCCTCGATGCACCCCCCCCTCCCCAGCTCATATGTTTTGGTCTTTTCAAGCCTCTTGCAAGAATTACTTCCCTTTAACCCTCGATGCACCCCCCTTCCCCAGCCCTTTAAAGGATTTGCTTTTCTAACTCAGCCCACAAGAAATGCTGCACATTGACAATTTCAATAGACCAAAGTGATCAATGTACAGTGTAAAAAAAAAAACAAACAGAAATTAATGCGACAAGTGGCTAAAAAAAGACTGAAAACTCTTTCAGTTACTTCCTATTGCATAATTATATCAAACAATGGCAACTGAAGTGTAATTTTTCTAATCTCTTCAATCCGCAACAAGAAACCCAGTTACGTTGACTACTGTTTCATATGTTTTGGTCTTTTCATGCCTCTTGCAAGAATTACTTCCCTTTAACCCTCGATGCACCCTCCCTCCCAAGCCCTTTACTGGATTTGCTTTTCTAACTCGGCCCACAAGAAATGTTGCACATTGAAACTTTCAATAGACCAAAGTGATCAATGTACAGTGTAAAAAAACCCCAGAAATTAATGCGATAAGTGGCTGAAAAAAGACTGAAAACTCTTTCCTATTGCATGTATCAAACAATGGCAACTGAAGTGTAATATTTCTAATTTCTTCAAACCACAACAAGAAGCCCAGTTACGTTGACTACCGTCTCATATGTGCCAGCTACGCTCATACGAAAACCCCAGAAAATAATGCGACAAGTGGCTGATAAAAAAGACAGAAGGCTCTTTCAGTAGCAACTGCTTCTTATTGCATAAATCAAACAAAAGGAACTAAATTTTCAATGTATATTTTTTTTCTCCAATCTCATTATACCGTGACGACAAATCCATTTATGTTGACTACCGTCTCATAGGTGCCGGTTACGTACCCCCGAAAATTGACTTACGAAACATTTCATAGCAGACGACACCTGTTGCTTAATAGGTCAAATATAGGGAACTTAGTTTCTAATATCTGTTTTTTATTTCTGCAATCTTTTTTTAACCGTGACAACAAAGCCTTTTAGGTTGTCTGTTGTCTCGCAGGTGCCACTTACGTATCCGCAAAAGCATGAAAAAACGACTTACGGAATATTTTATAGCAGACGCCAACTGTTGCTTAAGTCAATTATAGGGATTTTTCTTTTTCTTTTTCTCTCACTAGGGCCACTGATTCGGTTACGGTGACCATCTCACCCATACGTGACTGTTACGTGCTGCGCATAAAATCGTAAAATCAACTTCAACATTTTCAGAGGCAACTGATACCTATTGTACAATTCAAGGACAGGTAAACAAAATTTTTCCCTGTTTTCTTACCAGGGTCATGAAAACATTGAACCAATTTTGACGACCGCGCGAGTCAAAAGTCAATTTTATGTTTAACCGCTGCGCAAAAATATAAAATTCAGAAGCAACCGATTGCTGTTGCGGAAACTTTTTCTGATAAAAAAATCTAGAAGTAGGCCATAAAGATACAATAAGATGTAAGAATAACTAAAAATCAATTGCTTCTTTGATAGGGTAGAAAACATTGTGGGAAAAGGAGAAAATGCTGGTAACCTGCATTGTCTCCTTTCCTCAGATTATTTTCAAAAGCCTTCTCTTTCAGGGGTGTTAAAAGGCTTCATTGTGCGGTAAAAGGTTAATAAGAATAAACAGATAGTCCCCCCCATCAGCCAATCAAATCTCTTCCCTCTCTGAAATTATCCAATCAGAGAAGCTTTAAGGAAATCAGAATGAAAACCAACAGCCAATCAGAGAAGACTTTAGAAATTTCAACAGCCAATCAGAGAGCTCCAAAATGGCGCCCTAATTTATCAATTTAAAACAGTAAAAAAACGGCATAAAAGTGGATTTAAAGTCTTCTTTAAAGGCTGCTGTGCAGTCCTTGGCAAACTGCCATCCACACATGCCAGATTTCACTGAAAATGGGCACACATTTAAGAAAATGGGGGCGTAGAAGGCCATGTTTTGGTCTTTTCCAGCCTCTTGCAAGAATTACTTCCCTTTAACCCTCGATGCACCCCCCCCTCCCCAGCTCATATGTTTTGGTCTTTTCAAGCCTCTTGCAAGAATTACTTCCCTTTAACCCTCGATGCACCCCCCTTCCCCAGCCCTTTAAAGGATTTGCTTTTCTAACTCAGCCCACAAGAAATGCTGCACATTGACAATTTCAATAGACCAAAGTGATCAATGTACAGTGTAAAAAAAAAAACAAACAGAAATTAATGCGACAAGTGGCTAAAAAAAGACTGAAAACTCTTTCAGTTACTTCCTATTGCATAATTATATCAAACAATGGCAACTGAAGTGTAATTTTTCTAATCTCTTCAATCCGCAACAAGAAACCCAGTTACGTTGACTACTGTTTCATATGTTTTGGTCTTTTCATGCCTCTTGCAAGAATTACTTCCCTTTAACCCTCGATGCACCCTCCCTCCCAAGCCCTTTACTGGATTTGCTTTTCTAACTCGGCCCAGAAGAAATGCTGCACATTGAAACTTTCAATAGACCAAAGTGATCAATGTACAGTGTAAAAAAACCCCAGAAATTAATGCGATAAGTGGCTGAAAAAAGACTGAAAACTCTTTCCTATTGCATGTATCAAACAATGGCAACTGAAGTGTAATATTTCTAATTTCTTCAAACCACAACAAGAAGCCCAGTTACGTTGACTACCGTCTCATACGTGCCAGCTACGCTCATACGAAAACCCCAGAAAATAATGCGACAAGTGGCTGATAAAAAAGACAGAAGGCTCTTTCAGTAGCAACTGCTTCTTATTGCATAAATCAAACAAAAGGAACTAAATTTTCAATGTATATTTTTTTTCTCCAATCTCATTATACCGTGACGACAAATCCATTTATGTTGACTACCGTCTCATAGGTGCCGGTTACGTACCCGCGAAAATCGACTTACGAAACATTTCATAGCAGACGACACCTGTTGCTTAATAGGTCAAATATAGGGAACTTAGTTTCTAATATCTGTTTTTTATTTCTGCAATCTTTTTTTAACCGTGACAACAAAGCCTTTTAGGTTGTCTGTTGTCTCGCAGGTGCCACTTACGTATCCGCAAAAACATGAAAAAACGACTTACGGAATATTTTATAGCAGACGCCAACTGTTGCTTAAGTCAATTATAGGGATTTTTCTTTTTCTTTTTCTCTCACTAGGGCCACTGATTCGGTTACGGTGACCATCTCACCCATACGTGACTGTTACGTGCTGCGCATAAAATCGTAAAATCAACTTCAACATTTTCGGAGGCAACTGATACCTATTGTACAATTCAAGGACAGGTAAACAAAATTTTTCCCTGTTTTCTTACCAGGGTCATGAAAACATTGAACCAATTTTGACGACCGCGCGAGTCAAAAGTCAATTTTATGTTTAACCGCTGCGCAAAAATATAAAATTCAGAAGCAACCGATTGCTGTTGCGGAAACTTTTTCTGATAAAAAAATCTAGAAGTAGGCCATAAAGATACAATAAGATGTAAGAATAACTAAAAGTCAATTGCTTCTTTGATAGGGTAGAAAACATTGTGGGAAAAGGAGAAAATGCTGGTAACCTGCATTGTCTCCTTTCCTCAGATTATTTTCAAAAGCCTTCTCTTTCAGGGGTGTTAAAAGGCTTCATTGTGCGGTAAAAGGTTAATAAGAATAAACAGATAGTCCCCCCCATCAGCCAATCAAATCTCTTCCCTCTCTGAAATTATCCAATCAGAGAAGCTTTAAGGAAATCAGAATGAAAACCAACAGCCAATCAGAGAAGACTTTAGAAATTTCAACAGCCAATCAGAGAGCTCCAAAATGGCGCCCTAATTTATCAATTTAAAACAGTAAAAAAACGGCATAAAAGTGGATTTAAAGTCTTCTTTAAAGGCTGCTGTGCAGTCCTTGGCAAACTGCCATCCACACATGCCAGATTTCACTGAAAATGGGCACACATTTAAGAAAATGGGGGCGTAGAAGGCCATGTTTTGGTCTTTTCCAGCCTCTTGCAAGAATTACTTCCCTTTAACCCTCGATGCACCCCCCCCTCCCCAGCTCATATGTTTTGGTCTTTTCAAGCCTCTTGCAAGAATTACTTCCCTTTAACCCTCGATGCACCCCCCTTCCCCAGCCCTTTAAAGGATTTGCTTTTCTAACTCAGCCCACAAGAAATGCTGCACATTGACAATTTCAATAGACCAAAGTGATCAATGTACAGTGTAAAAAAAAACAAACAGAAATTAATGCGACAAGTGGCTAAAAAAAGACTGAAAACTCTTTCAGTTACTTCCTATTGCATAATTATATCAAACAATGGCAATTGAAGTGTAATTTTTCTAATCTCTTCAATCCGCAACAAGAAACCCAGTTACGTTGACTACTGTTTCATATGTTTTGGTCTTTTCATGCCTCTTGCAAGAATTACTTCCCTTTAACCCTCGATGCACCCTCCCTCCCAAGCCCTTTACTGGATTTGCTTTTCTAACTCGGGCCACAAGAAATGCTGCACATTGAAACTTTCAATAGACCAAAGTGATCAATGTACAGTGTAAAAAACCCCCAGAAATTAATGCGATAAGTGGCTGAAAAAAGACTGAAAACTCTTTCCTATTGCATGTATCAAACAATGGCAACTGAAGTGTAATATTTCTAATTTCTTCAAACCACAACAAGAAGCCCAGTTACGTTGACTACCGTCTCATACGTGCCAGCTACGCTCATACGAAAACCCCAGAAAATAATGCGACAAGTGGCTGATAAAAAAGACAGAAGGCTCTTTCAGTAGCAACTGCTTCTTATTGCATAAATCAAACAAAAGGAACTAAATTTTCAATGTATATTTTTTTTCTCCAATCTCATTATACCGTGACGACAAATCCATTTATGTTGACTACCGTCTCATAGGTGCCGGTTACGTACCCGCGAAAATCGACTTACGGAACATTTCATAGCAGACGACACCTGCTGCTTAATAGGTCAAATATAGGGAACTTAGTTTCTAATATCTGTTTTTTATTTCTGCAATCTTTTTTTAACCGTGACAACAAAGCCTTTTAGGTTGTCTGTTGTCTCGCAGGTGCCACTTACGTATCCGCAAAAACATGAAAAAACGACTTACGGAATATTTTATAGCAGACGCCAACTGTTGCTTAAGTCAATTATAGGGGTTTTTCTTTTTCTTTTTCTCTCACTAGGGCCACTGATTCGGTTACGGTGACCATCTCACCCATACGTGACTGTTACGTGCTGCGCATAAAATCGTAAAATCAACTTCAACATTTTCGGAGGCAACTGATACCTATTGTACAATTCAAGGACAGGTAAACAAAATTTTTCCCTGTTTTCTTACCAGGGTCATGAAAACATTGAACCAATTTTGACGACCGCGCGAGTCAAAAGTCAATTTTATGTTTAACCGCTGCGCAAAAATATAAAATTCAGAAGCAACCGATTGCTGTTGCGGAAACTTTTTCTGATAAAAAAATCTAGAAGTAGGCAATAAAGATACAATAAGATGTAAGAATAACTAAAAATCAATTGCTTCTTTGATAGGGTAGAAAACATTGTGGGAAAAGGAGAAAATGCTGGTAACCTGCATTGTCTCCTTTCCTCAGATTATTTTCAAAAGCCTTCTCTTTCAGGGGTGTTAAAAGGCTTCATTGTGCGGTAAAAGGTTAATAAGAATAAACAGATAGTCCCCCCCCATCAGCCAATCAAATCTCTTCCCTGTCTGAAATTATCCAATCAGAGAAGCTTTAAGGAAATCAGAATGAAAACCAACAGCCAATCAGAGAAGACTTTAGAAATTTCAACAGCCAATCAGAGAGCTCCAAAATGGCGCCCTAATTTATCAATTTAAAACAGTAAAAAAACGGCATAAAAGTGGATTTAAAGTCTTCTTTAAAGGCTGCTGTGCAGTCCTTGGCAAACTGCCATCCACACATGCCAGATTTCACTGAAAATGGGCACACATTTAAGAAAATGGGGGCGTAGAAGGCCATGTTTTGGTCTTTTCCTGCCTCTTGCAAGAATTACTTCCCTTTAACCCTCGATGCACCCCCCCTCCCCAGCTCATATGTTTTGGTCTTTTCAAGCCTCTTGCAAGAATTACTTCCCTTTAACCCTCGATGCACCCCCCTTCCCCAGCCCTTTAAAGGATTTGCTTTTCTAACTCAGCCCACAAGAAATGCTGCACATTGACAATTTCAATAGACCAAAGTGATCCATGTACAGTGTAAAAAAAAAACAAACAGAAATTAATGCGACAAGTGGCTAAAAAAAGACTGAAAACTCTTTCAGTTACTTCCTATTGCATAATTATATCAAACAATGGCAACTGAAGTGTAATTTTTCTAATCTCTTCAATCCGCAACAAGAAACCCAGTTACGTTGATTACTGTTTCATATGTTTTGGTCTTTTCATGCCTCTTGCAAGAATTACTTCCCTTTAACCCTCGATGCACCCTCCCTCCCAAGCCCTTTACTGGATTTGCTTTTCTAACTCGGCCCACAAGAAATGCTGCACATTGAAACTTTCAATAGACCAAAGTGATCAATGTACAGTGTAAAAAAAACCCAGAAATTAATGCGATAAGTGGCTGAAAAAAGACTGAAAACTCTTTCCTATTGCATGTATCAAACAATGGCAACTGAAGTGTAATATTTCTAATTTCTTCAAACCACAACAAGAAGCCCAGTTACGTTGACTACCGTCTCATACGTGCCAGCTACGCTCATACGAAAAGCCCAGAAAATAATGCAACAAGTGGCTGATAAAAAAGACAGAAGGCTCTTTCAGTAGCAACTGCTTCTTATTGCATAAATCAAACAAAAGGAACTAAATTTTCAATGTATATTTTTTTTCTCCAATCTCATTATACCGTGACGACAAATCCATTTATGTTGACTACCGTCTCATAGGTGCCGGTTACGTACCCGCGAAAATCGACTTACGGAACATTTCATAGCGGACGACACCTGTTGCTTAATAGGTCAAATATAGGGAACTTAGTTTCTAATATCTGTTTTTTATTTCTGCAATCTTTTTTTAACCGTGACAACAAAGCCTTTTAGGTTGTCTGTTGTCTCGCAGGTGCCACTTACGTATCCGCAAAAACATGAAAAAACGACTTACGGAATATTTTATAGCAGACGCCAACTGTTGCTTAAGTCAATTATAGGGATTTTTCTTTTTCTTTTTCTCTCACTAGGGCCACTGATTCGGTTACGGTGACCATCTCACCCATACGTGACTGTTACGTGCTGCGCATAAAATCGTAAAATCAACTTCAACATTTTCGGAGGCAACTGATACCTATTGTACAATTCAAGGACAGGTAAACAAAATTTTTCCCTGTTTTCTTACCAGGGTCATGAAAACATTGAACCAATTTTGACGACCGCGCGAGTCAAAAGTCAATTTTATGTTTAACCGCTGCGCAAAAATATAAAATTCAGAAGCAACCGATTGCTGTTGCGGAAACTTTTTCTGATAAAAAAATCTAGAAGTAGGCCATAAAGATACAATAAGATGTAAGAATAACTAAAAATCAATTGCTTCTTTGATAGGGTAGAAAACATTGTGGGAAAAGGAGAAAATGCTGGTAACCTGCATTGTCTCCTTTCCTCAGATTATTTTCAAAAGCCTTCTCTTTCAGGGGTGTTAAAAGGCTTCATTGTGCGGTAAAAGGTTAATAAGAATAAACAGATAGTCCCCCCCCCCATCAGCCAATCAAATCTCTTCCCTCTCTGAAATTATCCAATTAGAGAAGCTTTAAAGAAATCAGAATGAAAACCAACAGCCAATCAGAGAAGACTTTAGAAATTTCAACAGCCAATCAGAGAGCTCCAAAATGGCGCCCTAATTTATCAATTTAAAACAGTAAAAAAACGGCATAAAAGTGGATTTAAAGTCTTCTTTAAAGGCTGCTGTGCAGTCCTTGGCAAACTGCCATCCACACATGCCAGATTTCACTGAAAATGGGCACACATTTAAGAAAATGGGGGCGTAGAAGGCCATGTTTTGGTCTTTTCCAGCCTCTTGCAAGAATTACTTCCCTTTAACCCTCGATGCACCCCCCCTCCCCAGCTTATATGTTTTGGTCTTTTCAAGCCTCTTGCAAGAATTACTTCCCTTTAACCCTCGATGCACCCCCCTTCCCCAGCCCTTTAAAGGATTTGCTTTTCTAACTCAGCCCACAAGAAATGCTGCACATTGACAATTTCAATAGACCAAAGTGATCAATGTACAGTGTAAAAAAAAAACAAACAGAAATTAATGCGACAAGTGGCTAAAAAAAGACTGAAAACTCTTTCAGTTACTTCCTATTGCATAATTATATCAAACAATGGCAACTGAAGTGTAATTTTTCTAATCTCTTCAATCCGCAACAAGAAACCCAGTTACGTTGACTACTGTTTCATATGTTTTGGTCTTTTCATGCCTCTTGCAAGAATTACTTCCCTTTAACCCTCGATGCACCCTCCCTCCCAAGCCCTTTACTGGATTTGCTTTTCTAACTCGGCCCACAAGAAATGCTGCACATTGAAACTTTCAATAGACCAAAGTGATCAATGTACAGTGTAAAAAAACCCCAGAAATTAATGCGATAAGTGGCTGAAAAAAGACTGAAAACTCTTTCCTATTGCATGTATCAAACAATGGCAACTGAAGTGTAATATTTCTAATTTCTTCAAACCACAACAAGAAGCCCAGTTACGTTGACTACCGTCTCATACGTGCCAGCTACGCTCATACGAAAACCCCAGAAAATAATGCGACAAGTGGCTGATAAAAAAGACAGAAGGCTCTTTCAGTAGCAACTGCTTCTTATTGCATAAATCAAACAAAAGGAACTAAATTTTCAATGTATATTTTTTTTCTCCAATCTCATTATACCGTGACGACAAATCCATTTATGTTGACTACCGTCTCATAGGTGCCGGTTACGTACCCGCGAAAATCGACTTACGGAACATTTCATAGCAGACGACACCTGTTGCTTAATAGGTCAAATATAGGGAACTTAGTTTCTAATATCTGTTTTTTATTTCTGCAATCTTTTTTTAACCGTGACAACAAAGCCTTTTAGGTTGTCTGTTGTCTCGCAGGTGCCACTTACGTATCCGCAAAAACATGAAAAAACGGATTACGGAATATTTTATAGCAGACGCCAACTGTTGCTTAAGTCAATTATAGGGATTTTTCTTTTTCTTTTTCTCTCACTAGGGCCACTGATTCGGTTACGGTGACCATCTCACCCATACGTGACTGTTACGTGCTGCGCATAAAATCGTAAAATCAACTTCAACATTTTCGGAGGCAACTGATACCTATTGTACAATTCAAGGACAGGTAAACAAAATTTTTCCCTGTTTTCTTACCAGGGTCATGAAAACATTGAACCAATTTTGACGACCGCGCGAGTCAAAAGTCAATTTTATGTTTAACCGCTGCGCAAAAATATAAAATTCAGAAGCAACCGATTGCTGTTGCGGAAACTTTTTCTGATAAAAAAATCTAGAAGTAGGCCATAAAGATACAATAAGATGTAAGAATAACTAAAAATCAATTGCTTCTTTGATAGGGTAGAAAACATTGTGGGAAAAGGAGAAAATGCTGGTAACCTGCATTGTCTCCTTTCCTCAGATTATTTTCAAAAGCCTTCTCTTTCAGGGGTGTTAAAAGGCTTCATTGTGCGGTAAAAGGTTAATAAGAATAAACAGATAGTCCCCCCCCCCCATCAGCCAATCAAATCTCTTCCCTCTCTGAAATTATCCAATCAGAGAAGCTTTAAGGAAATCAGAATGAAAACCAACAGCCAATCAGAGAAGACTTTAGAAATTTCAACAGCCAATCAGAGAGCTCCAAAATGGCGCCCTAATTTATCAATTTAAAACAGTAAAAAAACGGCATAAAAGTGGATTTAAAGTCTTCTTTAAAGGCTGCTGTGCAGTCCTTGGCAAACTGCCATCCACACATGCCAGATTTCACTGAAAATGGGCACACATTTAAGAAAATGGGGGCGTAGAAGGCCATGTTTTGGTCTTTTCCAGCCTCTTGCAAGAATTACTTCCCTTTAACCCTCGATGCACCCCCCCCTCCCCAGCTCATATGTTTTGGTCTTTTCAAGCCTCTTGCAAGAATTACTTCCCTTTAACCCTCGATGCACCCCCCTTCCCCAGCCCTTTAAAGGATTTGCTTTTCTAACTCAGCCCACAAGAAATGCTGCACATTGACAATTTCAATAGACCAAAGTGATCAATGTACAGTGTAAAAAAAAAACAAACAGAAATTAATGCGACAAGTGGCTAAAAAAAGACTGAAAACTCTTTCAGTTACTTCCTATTGCATAATTATATCAAACAATGGCAACTGAAGTGTAATTTTTCTAATCTCTTCAATCCGCAACAAGAAACCCAGTTACGTTGACTACTGTTTCATATGTTTTGGTCTTTTCATGCCTCTTGCAAGAATTACTTCCCTTTAACCCTCGATGCACCCTCCCTCCCAAGCCCTTTACTGGATTTGCTTTTCTAACTCGGCCCACAAGAAATGCTGCACATTGAAACTTTCAATAGACCAAAGTGATCAATGTACAGTGTAAAAAAACCCCAGAAATTAATGCGATAAGTGGCTGAAAAAAGACTGAAAACTCTTTCCTATTGCATGTATCAAACAATGGCAACTGAAGTGTAATATTTCTAATTTCTTCAAACCACAACAAGAAGCCCAGTTACGTTGACTACCGTCTCATACGTGCCAGCTACGCTCATACGAAAACCCCAGAAAATAATGCGACAAGTGGCTGATAAAAAAGACAGAAGGCTCTTTCAGTAGCAACTGCTTCTTATTGCATAAATCAAACAAAAGGAACTAAATTTTCAATGTATATTTTTTTTCTCCAATCTCATTATACCGTGACGACAAATCCATTTATGTTGACTACCGTCTCATAGGTGCCGGTTACGTACCCGCGAAAATCGACTTACGGAACATTTCATAGCAGACGACACCTATTGCTTAATAGGTCAAATATAGGGAACTTAGTTTCTAATATCTGTTTTTTATTTCTGCAATCTTTTTTTAACCGTGACAACAAAGCCTTTTAGGTTGTCTGTTGTCTCGCAGGTGCCACTTACGTATCCGCAAAAACATGAAAAAACGACTTACGGAATATTTTATAGCAGACGCCAACTGTTGCTTAAGTCAATTATAGGGATTTTTCTTTTTCTTTTTCTCTCACTAGGGCCACTGATTCGGTTACGGTGACCATCTCACCCATACGTGACTGTTACGTGCTGCGCATAAAATCGTAAAATCAACTTCAACATTTTCGGAGGCAACTGATACCTATTGTACAATTCAAGGACAGGTAAACAAAATTTTTCCCTGTTTTCTTACCAGGGTCATGAAAACATTGAACCAATTTTGACGACCGCGCGAGTCAAAAGTCAATTTTATGTTTAACCGCTGCGCAAAAATATAAAATTCAGAAGCAACCGATTGCTGTTGCGGAAACTTTTTCTGATAAAAAAATCTAGAAGTAGGCCATAAAGATACAATAAGATGTAAGAATAACTAAAAATCAATTGCTTCTTTGATAGGGTAGAAAACATTGTGGGAAAAGGAGAAAATGCTGGTAACCTGCATTGTCTCCTTTCCTCAGATTATTTTCAAAAGCCTTCTCTTTCAGGGGTGTTAAAAGGCTTCATTGTGCGGTAAAAGGTTAATAAGAATAAACAGATAGTCCCCCCCCATCAGCCAATCAAATCTCTTCCCTCTCTGAAATTATCCAATCAGAGAAGCTTTAAGGAAATCAGAATGAAAACCAACAGCCAATCAGAGAAGACTTTAGAAATTTCAACAGCCAATCAGAGAGCTCCAAAATGGCGCCCTAATTTATCAATTTAAAACAGTAAAAAAACGGCATAAAAGTGGATTTAAAGTCTTCTTTAAAGGCTGCTGTGCAGTCCTTGGCAAACTGCCATCCACACATGCCAGATTTCACTGAAAATGGGCACACATTTAAGAAAATGGGGGCGTAGAAGGCCATGTTTTGGTCTTTTCCAGCCTCTTGCAAGAATTACTTCCCTTTAACCCTCGATGCACCCCCCCCTCCCCAGCTCATATGTTTTGGTCTTTTCAAGCCTCTTGCAAGAATTACTTCCCTTTAACCCTCGATGCACCCCCCTTCCCCAGCCCTTTAAAGGATTTGCTTTTCTAACTCAGCCCACAAGAAATGCTGCACATTGACAATTTCAATAGACCAAAGTGATCAATGTACAGTGTAAAAAAAAAACAAACAGAAATTAATGCGACAAGTGGCTAAAAAAAGACTGAAAACTCTTTCAGTTACTTCCTATTGCATAATTATATCAAACAATGGCAACTGAAGTGTAATTTTTCTAATCTCTTCAATCCGCAACAAGAAACCCAGTTACGTTGACTACTGTTTCATATGTTTTGGTCTTTTCATGCCTCTTGCAAGAATTACTTCCCTTTAACCCTCGATGCACCCTCCCTCCCAAGCCCTTTACTGGATTTGCTTTTCTAACTCGGCCCACAAGAAATGCTGCACATTGAAACTTTCAATAGACCAAAGTGATCAATGTACAGTGTAAAAAAACCCCAGAAATTAATGCGATAAGTGGCTGAAAAAAGACTGAAAACTCTTTCCTATTGCATGTATCAAACAATGGCAACTGAAGTGTAATATTTCTAATTTCTTCAAACCACAACAAGAAGCCCAGTTACGTTGACTACCGTCTCATACGTGCCAGCTACGCTCATACGAAAACCCCAGAAAATAATGCGACAAGTGGCTGATAAAAAAGACAGAAGGCTCTTTCAGTAGCAACTGCTTCTTATTGCATAAATCAAACAAAAGGAACTAAATTTTCAATGTATATTTTTTTTCTCCAATCTCATTATACCGTGACGACAAATCCATTTATGTTGACTACCGTCTCATAGGTGCCGGTTACGTACCCGCGAAAATCGACTTACGGAACATTTCATAGCAGACGACACCTGTTGCTTAATAGGTCAAATATAGGGAACTTAGTTTCTAATATCTGTTTTTTATTTCTGCAATCTTTTTTTAACCGTGACAACAAAGCCTTTTAGGTTGTCTGTTGTCTCGCAGGTGCCACTTACGTATCCGCAAAAACATGAAAAAACGACTTACGGAATATTTTATAGCAGACGCCAACTGTTGCTTAAGTCAATTATAGGGATTTTTCTTTTTCTTTTTCTCTCACTAGGGCCACTGATTCGGTTACGGTGACCATCTCACCCATACGTGACTGTTACGTGCTGCGCATAAAATCGTAAAATCAACTTCAACATTTTCGGAGGCAACTGATACCTATTGTACAATTCAAGGACAGGTAAACAAAATTTTTCCCTGTTTTCTTACCAGGGTCATGAAAACATTGAACCAATTTTGACGACCGCGCGAGTCAAAAGTCAATTTTATGTTTAACCGCTGCGCAAAAATATAAAATTCAGAAGCAACCGATTGCTGTTGCGGAAACTTTTTCTGATAAAAAAATCTAGAAGTAGGCCATAAAGATACAATAAGATGTAAGAATAACTAAAAATCAATTGCTTCTTTGATAGGGTAGAAAACATTGTGGGAAAAGGAGAAAATGCTGGTAACCTGCATTGTCTCCTTTCCTCAGATTATTTTCAAAAGCCTTCTCTTTCAGGGGTGTTAAAAGGCTTCATTGTGCGGTAAAAGGTTAATAAGAATAAACAGATAGTCCCCCCCCCATCAGCCAATCAAATCTCTTCCCTCTCTGAAATTATCCAATCAGAGAAGCTTTAAGGAAATCAGAATGAAAACCAACAGCCAATCAGAGAAGACTTTAGAAATTTCAACAGCCAATCAGAGAGCTCCAAAATGGCGCCCTAATTTATCAATTTAAAACAGTAAAAAAACGGCATAAAAGTGGATTTAAAGTCTTCTTTAAAGGCTGCTGTGCAGTCCTTGGCAAACTGCCATCCACACATGCCAGATTTCACTGAAAATGGGCACACATTTAAGAAAATGGGGGCGTAGAAGGCCATGTTTTGGTCTTTTCCAGCCTCTTGCAAGAATTACTTCCCTTTAACCCTCGATGCACCCCCCCCTCCCCAGCTCATATGTTTTGGTCTTTTCAAGCCTCTTGCAAGAATTACTTCCCTTTAACCCTCGATGCACCCCCCTTCCCCAGCCCTTTAAAGGATTTGCTTTTCTAACTCAGCCCACAAGAAATGCTGCACATTGACAATTTCAATAGACCAAAGTGATCAATGTACAGTGTAAAAAAAAAAACAAACAGAAATTAATGCGACAAGTGGCTAAAAAAAGACTGAAAACTCTTTCAGTTACTTCCTATTGCATAATTATATCAAACAATGGCAACTGAAGTGTAATTTTTCTAATCTCTTCAATCCGCAACAAGAAACCCAGTTACGTTGACTACTGTTTCATATGTTTTGGTCTTTTCATGCCTCTTGCAAGAATTACTTCCCTTTAACCCTCGATGCACCCTCCCTCCCAAGCCCTTTACTGGATTTGCTTTTCTAACTCGGCCCAGAAGAAATGCTGCACATTGAAACTTTCAATAGACCAAAGTGATCAATGTACAGTGTAAAAAAACCCCAGAAATTAATGCGATAAGTGGCTGAAAAAAGACTGAAAACTCTTTCCTATTGCATGTATCAAACAATGGCAACTGAAGTGTAATATTTCTAATTTCTTCAAACCACAACAAGAAGCCCAGTTACGTTGACTACCGTCTCATACGTGCCAGCTACGCTCATACGAAAACCCCAGAAAATAATGCGACAAGTGGCTGATAAAAAAGACAGAAGGCTCTTTCAGTAGCAACTGCTTCTTATTGCATAAATCAAACAAAAGGAACTAAATTTTCAATGTATATTTTTTTTCTCCAATCTCATTATACCGTGACGACAAATCCATTTATGTTGACTACCGTCTCATAGGTGCCGGTTACGTACCCGCGAAAATCGACTTACGAAACATTTCATAGCAGACGACACCTGTTGCTTAATAGGTCAAATATAGGGAACTTAGTTTCTAATATCTGTTTTTTATTTCTGCAATCTTTTTTTAACCGTGACAACAAAGCCTTTTAGGTTGTCTGTTGTCTCGCAGGTGCCACTTACGTATCCGCAAAAACATGAAAAAACGACTTACGGAATATTTTATAGCAGACGCCAACTGTTGCTTAAGTCAATTATAGGGATTTTTCTTTTTCTTTTTCTCTCACTAGGGCCACTGATTCGGTTACGGTGACCATCTCACCCATACGTGACTGTTACGTGCTGCGCATAAAATCGTAAAATCAACTTCAACATTTTCGGAGGCAACTGATACCTATTGTACAATTCAAGGACAGGTAAACAAAATTTTTCCCTGTTTTCTTACCAGGGTCATGAAAACATTGAACCAATTTTGACGACCGCGCGAGTCAAAAGTCAATTTTATGTTTAACCGCTGCGCAAAAATATAAAATTCAGAAGCAACCGATTGCTGTTGCGGAAACTTTTTCTGATAAAAAAATCTAGAAGTAGGCCATAAAGATACAATAAGATGTAAGAATAACTAAAAATCAATTGCTTCTTTGATAGGGTAGAAAACATTGTGGGAAAAGGAGAAAATCCTGGTAACCTGCATTGTCTCCTTTCCTCAGATTATTTTCAAAAGCCTTCTCTTTCAGGGGTGTTAAAAGGCTTCATTGTGCGGTAAAAGGTTAATAAGAATAAACAGATAGTCCCCCCCCATCAGCCAATCAAATCTCTTCCCTGTCTGAAATTATCCAATCAGAGAAGCTTTAAGGAAATCAGAATGAAAACCAACAGCCAATCAGAGAAGACTTTAGAAATTTCAACAGCCAATCAGAGAGCTCCAAAATGGCGCCCTAATTTATCAATTTAAAACAGTAAAAAAACGGCATAAAAGTGGATTTAAAGTCTTCTTTAAAGGCTGCTGTGCAGTCCTTGGCAAACTGCCATCCACACATGCCAGATTTCACTGAAAATGGGCACACATTTAAGAAAATGGGGGCGTAGAAGGCCATGTTTTGGTCTTTTCCAGCCTCTTGCAAGAATTACTTCCCTTTAACCCTCGATGCACCCCCCCTCCCCAGCTCATATGTTTTGGTCTTTTCAAGCCTCTTGCAAGAATTACTTCCCTTTAACCCTCGATGCACCCCCCCTTCCCCAGCCCTTTAAAGGATTTGCTTTTCTAACTCAGCCCACAAGAAATGCTGCACATTGACAATTTCAATAGACCAAAGTGATCAATGTACAGTGTAAAAAAAAAACAAACAGAAATTAATGCGACAAGTGGCTAAAAAAAGACTGAAAACTCTTTCAGTTACTTCCTATTGCATAATTATATCAAACAATGGCAACTGAAGTGTAATTTTTCTAATCTCTTCAATCCGCAACAAGAAACCCAGTTACGTTGACTACTGTTTCATATGTTTTGGTCTTTTCATGCCTCTTGCAAGAATTACTTCCCTTTAACCCTCGATGCACCCTCCCTCCCAAGCCCTTTACTGGATTTGCTTTTCTAACTCGGCCCACAAGAAATGCTGCACATTGAAACTTTCAATAGACCAAAGTGATCAATGTACAGTGTAAAAAAACCCCAGAAATTAATGCGATAAGTGGCTGAAAAAAGACTGAAAACTCTTTCCTATTGCATGTATCAAACAATGGCAACTGAAGTGTAATATTTCTAATTTCTTCAAACCACAACAAGAAGCCCAGTTACGTTGACTACCGTCTCATACGTGCCAGCTACGCTCATACGAAAACCCCAGAAAATAATGCGACAAGTGGCTGATAAAAAAGACAGAAGGCTCTTTCAGTAGCAACTGCTTCTTATTGCATAAATCAAACAAAAGGAACTAAATTTTCAATGTATATTTTTTTTCTCCAATCTCATTATACCGTGACGACAAATCCATTTATGTTGACTACCGTCTCATAGGTGCCGGTTACGTACCCGCGAAAATTGACTTATGGAACATTTCATAGCAGACGACACCTGTTGCTTAATAGGTCAAATATAGGGAACTTAGTTTCTAATATCTGTTTTTTATTTCTGCAATCTTTTTTTAACCGTGACAACAAAGCATTTTAGGTTGTCTGTTGTCTCGCAGGTGCCACTTACGTATCCGCAAAAACATGAAAAAACGACTTACGGAATATTTTATAGCAGACGCCAACTGTTGCTTAAGTCAATTATAGGGATTTTTTTTTTTTTCTTTTTCTCTCACTAGGGCCACTGATTCGGTTACGGTGACCATCTCACCCATACGTGACTGTTACGTGCTGCGCATAAAATCGTAAAATCAACTTCAACATTTTCGGAGGCAACTGATACCTATTGTACAATTTAAGGACAGGTAAACAAAATTTTTCCCTGTTTTCTTACCAGGGTCATGAAAACATTGAACCAATTTTGACGACCGCGCGAGTCAAAAGTCAATTTTATGTTTAACCGCTGCGCAAAAATATAAAATTCAGAAGCAACCGATTGCTGTTGCGGAAACTTTTTCTGATAAAAAAATCTAGAAGTAGGCCATAAAGATACAATAAGATGTAAGAATAACTAAAAATCAATTGCTTCTTTGATAGGGTAGAAAACATTGTGGGAAAAGGAGAAAATGCTGGTAACCTGCATTGTCTCCTTTCCTCAGATTATTTTCAAAAGCCTTCTCTTTCAGGGGTGTTAAAAGGCTTCATTGTGCGGTAAAAGGTTAATAAGAATAAACAGATAGTCCCCCCCCCATCAGCCAATCAAATCTCTTCCCTCTCTGAAATTATCCAATCAGAGAAGCTTTAAGGAAATCAGAATGAAAACCAACAGCCAATCAGAGAAGACTTTAGAAATTTCAACAGCCAATCAGAGAGCTCCAAAATGGCGCCCTAATTTATCAATTTAAAACAGTAAAAAAACGGCATAAAAGTGGATTTAAAGTCTTCTTTAAAGGCTGCTGTGCAGTCCTTGGCAAACTGCCATCCACACATGCCAGATTTCACTGAAAATGGGCACACATTTAAGAAAATGGGGGCGTAGAAGGCCATGTTTTGGTCTTTTCCAGCCTCTTGCAAGAATTACTTCCCTTTAACCCTCGATGCACCCCCCCCTCCCCAGCTCATATGTTTTGGTCTTTTCAAGCCTCTTGCAAGAATTACTTCCCTTTAACCCTCGATGCACCCCCCTTCCCCAGCCCTTTAAAGGATTTGCTTTTCTAACTCAGCCCACAAGAAATGCTGCACATTGACAATTTCAATAGAATAAAGTGATCAATGTACAATGTAACAAAAAAACAAACAGAAATTAATGCGACAAGTGGCTAAAAAAAGACTGAAAACTCTTTCAGTTACTTCCTATTGCATAATTATATCAAACAATGGCAACTGAAGTGTAATTTTTCTAATCTCTTCAATCCGCAACAAGAAACCCAGTTACGTTGACTACTGTTTCATATGTTTTGGTCTTTTCATGCCTCTTGCAAGAATTACTTCCCTTTAACCCTCGATGCACCCTCCCTCCCAAGCCCTTTACTGGATTTGCTTTTCTAACTCGGCCCACAAGAAATGCTGCACATTGAAACTTTCAATAGACCAAAGTGATCAATGTACAGTGTAAAAAGTAAATAAAACCCAGAAATTAATGCGATAAGTGGCTGAAAAAAGACTGAAAACTCTTTCCTATTGCATGTATCAAACAATGGCAACTGAAGTGTAATATTTCTAATTTCTTCAAACCACAACAAGAAGCCCAGTTACGTTGACTACCGTCTCATACGTGCCAGCTACGCTCATACGAAAACCCCAGAAAATAATGCGACAAGTGGCTGATAAAAAAGACAGAAGGCTCTTTCAGTAGCAACTGCTTCTTATTGCATAAATCAAACAAAAGGAACTAAATTTTCAATGTATATTTTTTTTCTCCAATCTCATTATACCGTGACGACAAATCCATTTATGTTGACTACCGTCTCATAGGTGCCGGTTACGTACCCGCGAAAATCGACTTACGGAACATTTCATAGCAGACGACACCTGTTGCTTAATAGGTCAAATATAGGGAACTTAGTTTCTAATATCTGTTTTTTATTTCTGCAATCTTTTTTTAACCGTGACAACAAAGCCTTTTAGGTTGTCTGTTGTCTCGCAGGTGCCACTTACGTATCCGCAAAAACATGAAAAAACGACTTACGGAATATTTTATAGCAGACGCCAACTGTTGCTTAAGTCAATTATAGGGATTTTTCTTTTTCTTTTTCTCTCACTAGGGCCACTGATTCGGTTACGGTGACCATCTCACCCATACGTGACTGTTACGTGCTGCGCATAAAATCGTAAAATCAACTTCAACATTTTCGGAGGCAACTGATACCTATTGTACAATTCAAGGACAGGTAAACAAAATTTTTCCCTGTTTTCTTACCAGGGTCATGAAAACATTGAACCAATTTTGACGACCGCGCGAGTCAAAAGTCAATTTTATGTTTAACCGCTGCGCAAAAATATAAAATTCAGAAGCAACCGATTGCTGTTGCGGAAACTTTTTCTGATAAAAAAATCTAGAAGTAGGCCATAAAGATACAATAAGATGTAAGAATAACTAAAAATCAATTGCTTCTTTGATAGGGTAGAAAACATTGTGGGAAAAGGAGAAAATCCTGGTAACCTGCATTGTCTCCTTTCCTCAGATTATTTTCAAAAGCCTTCTCTTTCAGGGGTGTTAAAAGGCTTCATTGTGCGGTAAAAGGTTAATAAGAATAAACAGATAGTCCCCCCCCATCAGCCAATCAAATCTCTTCCCTCTCTGAAATTATCCAATCAGAGAAGCTTTAAGGAAATCAGAATGAAAACCAACAGCCAATCAGAGAAGACTTTAGAAATTTCAACAGCCAATCAGAGAGCTCCAAAATGGCGCCCTAATTTATCAATTTAAAACAGTAAAAAAACGGCATAAAAGTGGATTTAAAGTCTTCTTTAAAGGCTGCTGTGCAGTCCTTGGCAAACTGCCATCCACACATGCCAGATTTCACTGAAAATGGGCACACATTTAAGAAAATGGGGGCGTAGAAGGCCATGTTTTGGTCTTTTCCAGCCTCTTGCAAGAATTACTTCCCTTTAACCCTCGATGCACCCCCCCTCCCCAGCTCATATGTTTTGGTCTTTTCAAGCCTCTTGCAAGAATTACTTCCCTTTAACCCTCGATGCACCCCCCTTCCCCAGCCCTTTAAAGGATTTGCTTTTCTAACTCAGCCCACAAGAAATGCTGCACATTGACAATTTCAATAGACCAAAGTGATCAATGTACAGTGTAAAAAAAAAACAAACAGAAATTAATGCGACAAGTGGCTAAAAAAAGACTGAAAACTCTTTCAGTTACTTCCTATTGCATAATTATATCAAACAATGGCAACTGAAGTGTAATTTTTCTAATCTCTTCAATCCGCAACAAGAAACCCAGTTACGTTGACTACTGTTTCATATGTTTTGGTCTTTTCATGCCTCTTGCAAGAATTACTTCCCTTTAACCCTCGATGCACCCTCCCTCCCAAGCCCTTTACTGGATTTGCTTTTCTAACTCGGCCCACAAGAAATGCTGCACATTGAAACTTTCAATAGACCAAAGTGATCAATGTACAGTGTAAAAAAACCCCAGAAATTAATGCGATAAGTGGCTGAAAAAAGACTGAAAACTCTTTCCTATTGCATGTATCAAACAATGGCAACTGAAGTGTAATATTTCTAATTTCTTCAAACCACAACAAGAAGCCCAGTTACGTTGACTACCGTCTCATACGTGCCAGCTACGCTCATACGAAAACCCCAGAAAATAATGCGACAAGTGGCTGATAAAAAAGACAGAAGGCTCTTTCAGTAGCAACTGCTTCTTATTGCATAAATCAAACAAAAGGAACTAAATTTTCAATGTATATTTTTTTTCTCCAATCTCATTATACCGTGACGACAAATCCATTTATGTTGACTACCGTCTCATAGGTGCCGGTTACGTACCCGCGAAAATCGACTTACGAAACATTTCATAGCAGACGACACCTGTTGCTTAATAGGTCAAATATAGGGAACTTAGTTTCTAATATCTGTTTTTTATTTCTGCAATCTTTTTTTAACCGTGACAACAAAGCCTTTTAGGTTGTCTGTTGTCTCGCAGGTGCCACTTACGTATCCGCAAAAACATGAAAAAACGACTTACGGAATATTTTATAGCAGACGCCAACTGTTGCTTAAGTCAATTATAGGGATTTTTCTTTTTCTTTTTCTCTCACTAGGGCCACTGATTCGGTTACGGTGACCATCTCACCCATACGTGACTGTTACGTGCTGCGCATAAAATCGTAAAATCAACTTCAACATTTTCGGAGGCAACTGATACCTATTGTACAATTCAAGGACAGGTAAACAAAATTTTTCCCTGTTTTCTTACCAGGGTCATGAAAACATTGAACCAATTTTGACGACCGCGCGAGTCAAAAGTCAATTTTATGTTTAACCGCTGCGCAAAAATATAAAATTCAGAAGCAACCGATTGCTGTTGCGGAAACTTTTTCTGATAAAAAAATCTAGAAGTAGGCCATAAAGATACAATAAGATGTAAGAATAACTAAAAATCAATTGCTTCTTTGATAGGGTAGAAAACATTGTGGGAAAAGGAGAAAATCCTGGTAACCTGCATTGTCTCCTTTCCTCAGATTATTTTCAAAAGCCTTCTCTTTCAGGGGTGTTAAAAGGCTTCATTGTGCGGTAAAAGGTTAATAAGAATAAACAGATAGTCCCCCCCCATCAGCCAATCAAATCTCTTCCCTCTCTGAAATTATCCAATCAGAGAAGCTTTAAGGAAATCAGAATGAAAACCAACAGCCAATCAGAGAAGACTTTAGAAATTTCAACAGCCAATCAGAGAGCTCCAAAATGGCGCCCTAATTTATCAATTTAAAACAGTAAAAAAACGGCATAAAAGTGGATTTAAAGTCTTCTTTAAAGGCTGCTGTGCAGTCCTTGGCAAACTGCCATCCACACATGCCAGATTTCACTGAAAATGGGCACACATTTAAGAAAATGGGGGCGTAGAAGGCCATGTTTTGGTCTTTTCCTGCCTCTTGCAAGAATTACTTCCCTTTAACCCTCGATGCACCCCCCCTCCCCAGCTCATATGTTTTGGTCTTTTCAAGCCTCTTGCAAGAATTACTTCCCTTTAACCCTCGATGCACCCCCCTTCCCCAGCCCTTTAAAGGATTTGCTTTTCTAACTCAGCCCACAAGAAATGCTGCACATTGACAATTTCAATAGACCAAAGTGATCCATGTACAGTGTAAAAAAAAAACAAACAGAAATTAATGCGACAAGTGGCTAAAAAAAGACTGAAAACTCTTTCAGTTACTTCCTATTGCATAATTATATCAAACAATGGCAACTGAAGTGTAATTTTTCTAATCTCTTCAATCCGCAACAAGAAACCCAGTTACGTTGATTACTGTTTCATATGTTTTGGTCTTTTCATGCCTCTTGCAAGAATTACTTCCCTTTAACCCTCGATGCACCCTCCCTCCCAAGCCCTTTACTGGATTTGCTTTTCTAACTCGGCCCACAAGAAATGCTGCACATTGAAACTTTCAATAGACCAAAGTGATCAATGTACAGTGTAAAAAAAACCCAGAAATTAATGCGATAAGTGGCTGAAAAAAGACTGAAAACTCTTTCCTATTGCATGTATCAAACAATGGCAACTGAAGTGTAATATTTCTAATTTCTTCAAACCACAACAAGAAGCCCAGTTACGTTGACTACCGTCTCATACGTGCCAGCTACGCTCATACGAAAAGCCCAGAAAATAATGCAACAAGTGGCTGATAAAAAAGACAGAAGGCTCTTTCAGTAGCAACTGCTTCTTATTGCATAAATCAAACAAAAGGAACTAAATTTTCAATGTATATTTTTTTTCTCCAATCTCATTATACCGTGACGACAAATCCATTTATGTTGACTACCGTCTCATAGGTGCCGGTTACGTACCCGCGAAAATCGACTTACGGAACATTTCATAGCGGACGACACCTGTTGCTTAATAGGTCAAATATAGGGAACTTAGTTTCTAATATCTGTTTTTTATTTCTGCAATCTTTTTTTAACCGTGACAACAAAGCCTTTTAGGTTGTCTGTTGTCTCGCAGGTGCCACTTACGTATCCGCAAAAACATGAAAAAACGACTTACGGAATATTTTATAGCAGACGCCAACTGTTGCTTAAGTCAATTATAGGGATTTTTCTTTTTCTTTTTCTCTCACTAGGGCCACTGATTCGGTTACGGTGACCATCTCACCCATACGTGACTGTTACGTGCTGCGCATAAAATCGTAAAATCAACTTCAACATTTTCGGAGGCAACTGATACCTATTGTACAATTCAAGGACAGGTAAACAAAATTTTTCCCTGTTTTCTTACCAGGGTCATGAAAACATTGAACCAATTTTGACGACCGCGCGAGTCAAAAGTCTATTTTATGTTTAACCCCTGCGCAAAAATATAAAATTCAGAAGCAACCGATTGCTGTTGCGGAAACTTTTTCTGATAAAAAAATCTAGAAGTAGGCCATAAAGATACAATAAGATGTAAGAATAACTAAAAATCAATTGCTTCTTTGATAGGGTAGAAAACATTGTGGGAAAAGGAGAAAATGCTGGTAACCTGCATTGTCTCCTTTCCTCAGATTAATTTTAAAAGCCTTCTCTTTCAGGGGTGTTAAAAGGCTTCATTGTGCGGTAAAAGGTTAATAAGAATAAACAGATAGTCCCCTCCCCCCATCAGCCAATCAAATCTCTTCCCTCTCTGAAATTATCCAATTAGAGAAGCTTTAAAGAAATCAGAATGAAAACCAACAGCCAATCAGAGAAGACTTTAGAAATTTCAACAGCCAATCAGAGAGCTCCAAAATGGCGCCCTAATTTATCAATTTAAAACAGTAAAAAAACGGCATAAAAGTGGATTTAAAGTCTTCTTTAAAGGCTGCTGTGCAGTCCTTGGCAAACTGCCATCCACACATGCCAGATTTCACTGAAAATGGGCACACATTTAAGAAAATGGGGGCGTAGAAGGCCATGTTTTGGTCTTTTCCAGCCTCTTGCAAGAATTACTTCCCTTTAACCCTCGATGCACCCCCCCTCCCCAGCTTATATGTTTTGGTCTTTTCAAGCCTCTTGCAAGAATTACTTCCCTTTAACCCTCGATGCACCCCCCTTCCCCAGCCCTTTAAAGGATTTGCTTTTCTAACTCAGCCCACAAGAAATGCTGCACATTGACAATTTCAATAGACCAAAGTGATCAATGTACAGTGTAAAAAAAAAACAAACAGAAATTAATGCGACAAGTGGCTAAAAAAAGACTGAAAACTCTTTCAGTTACTTCCTATTGCATAATTATATCAAACAATGGCAACTGAAGTGTAATTTTTCTAATCTCTTCAATCCGCAACAAGAAACCCAGTTACGTTGACTACTGTTTCATATGTTTTGGTCTTTTCATGCCTCTTGCAAGAATTACTTCCCTTTAACCCTCGATGCACCCTCCCTCCCAAGCCCTTTACTGGATTTGCTTTTCTAACTCGGCCCACAAGAAATGCTGCACATTGAAACTTTCAATAGACCAAAGTGATCAATGTACAGTGTAAAAAAACCCCAGAAATTAATGCGATAAGTGGCTGAAAAAAGACTGAAAACTCTTTCCTATTGCATGTATCAAACAATGGCAACTGAAGTGTAATATTTCTAATTTCTTCAAACCACAACAAGAAGCCCAGTTACGTTGACTACCGTCTCATACGTGCCAGCTACGCTCATACGAAAACCCCAGAAAATAATGCGACAAGTGGCTGATAAAAAAGACAGAAGGCTCTTTCAGTAGCAACTGCTTCTTATTGCATAAATCAAACAAAAGGAACTAAATTTTCAATGTATATTTTTTTTCTCCAATCTCATTATACCGTGACGACAAATCCATTTATGTTGACTACCGTCTCATAGGTGCCGGTTACGTACCCGCGAAAATCGACTTACGGAACATTTCATAGCAGACGACACCTGTTGCTTAATAGGTCAAATATAGGGAACTTAGTTTCTAATATCTGTTTTTTATTTCTGCAATCTTTTTTTAACCGTGACAACAAAGCCTTTTAGGTTGTCTGTTGTCTCGCAGGTGCCACTTACGTATCCGCAAAAACATGAAAAAACGACTTACGGAATATTTTATAGCAGACGCCAACTGTTGCTTAAGTCAATTATAGGGATTTTTCTTTTTCTTTTTCTCTCACTAGGGCCACTGATTCGGTTACGGTGACCATCTCACCCATACGTGACTGTTACGTGCTGCGCATAAAATCGTAAAATCAACTTCAACATTTTCGGAGGCAACTGATACCTATTGTACAATTCAAGGACAGGTAAACAAAATTTTTCCCTGTTTTCTTACCAGGGTCATGAAAACATTGAACCAATTTTGACGACCGCGCGAGTCAAAAGTCAATTTTATGTTTAACCGCTGCGCAAAAATATAAAATTCAGAAGCAACCGATTGCTGTTGCGGAAACTTTTTCTGATAAAAAAATCTAGAAGTAGGCCATAAAGAAACAATAAGATGTAAGAATAACTAAAAATCAATTGCTTCTTTGATAGGGTAGAAAACATTGTGGGAAAAGGAGAAAATGCTGGTAACCTGCATTGTCTCCTTTCCTCAGATTATTTTCAAAAGCCTTCTCTTTCAGGGGTGTTAAAAGGCTTCATTGTGTGGTAAAAGGTTAATAAGAATAAACAGATAGTTCCCCCCCCCATCAGCCAATCAAATCTCTTCCCTCTCTGAAATTATCCAATCAGAGAAGCTTTAAAGAAATCAGAATGAAAACCAACAGCCAATCAGAGAAGACTTTAGAAATTTCAACAGCCAATCAGAGAGCTCCAAAATGGCGCCCTAATTTATCAATTTAAAACAGTAAAAAAACGGCATAAAAGTGGATTTAAAGTCTTCTTTAAAGGCTGCTGTGCAGTCCTTGGCAAACTGCCATCCACACATGCCAGATTTCACTGAAAATGGGCACACATTTAAGAAAATGGGGGCGTAGAAGGCCATGTTTTGGTCTTTTCCAGCCTCTTGCAAGAATTACTTCCCTTTAACCCTCGATGCACCCCCCCCTCCCCAGCTCATATGTTTTGGTCTTTTCAAGCCTCTTGCAAGAATTACTTCCCTTTAACCCTCGATGCACCCCCCTTCCCCAGCCCTTTAAAGGATTTGCTTTTCTAACTCAGCCCACAAGAAATGCTGCACATTGACAATTTCAATAGACCAAAGTGATCAATGTACAGTGTAAAAAAAAAACAAACAGAAATTAATGCGACAAGTGGCTAAAAAAAGACTGAAAACTCTTTCAGTTACTTCCTATTGCATAATTATATCAAACAATGGCAACTGAAGTGTAATTTCTCTAATCTCTTCAATCCGCAACAAGAAACCCAGTTACGTTGACTACTGTTTCATATGTTTTGGTCTTTTCATGCCTCTTGCAAGAATTACTTCCCTTTAACCCTCGATGCACCCTCCCTCCCAAGCCCTTTACTGGATTTGCTTTTCTAACTCGGCCCACAAGAAATGCTGCACATTGAAACTTTCAATAGACCAAAGTGATCAATGTACAGTGTAAAAAAACCCCAGAAATTAATGCGATAAGTGGCTGAAAAAAGACTGAAAACTCTTTCCTATTGCATGTATCAAACAATGGCAACTGAAGTGTAATATTTCTAATTTCTTCAAACCACAACAAGAAGCCCAGTTACGTTGACTACCGTCTCATACGTGCCAGCTACGCTCATACGAAAACCCCAGAAAATAATGCGACAAGTGGCTGATAAAAAAAGACAGAAGGCTCTTTCAGTAGCAACTGCTTCTTATTGCATAAATCAAACTAAAGGAACTAAATTTTCAATGTATATTTTTTTTCTCCAATCTCATTATACCGTGACGACAAATCCATTTATGTTGACTACCGTCTCATAGGTGCCGGTTACGTACCCGCGAAAATCGACTTACGGAACATTTCATAGCAGACGACACCTGTTGCTTAATAGGTCAAATATAGGGAACTTAGTTTCTAATATCTGTTTTTTATTTCTGCAATCTTTTTTTAACCGTGACAACAAAGCCTTTTAGGTTGTCTGTTGTCTCGCAGGTGCCACTTACGTATCCGCAAAAACATGAAAAAACGACTTACGGAATATTTTATAGCAGACGCCAACTGTTGCTTAAGTCAATTATAGGGATTTTTCTTTTTCTTTTTCTCTCACTAGGGCCACTGATTCGGTTACGGTGACCATCTCACCCATACGTGACTGTTACGTGCTGCGCATAAAATCGTAAAATCAACTTCAACATTTTCGGAGGCAACTGATACCTATTGTACAATTCAAGGACAGGTAAACAAAATTTTTCCCTGTTTTCTTACCAGGGTCATGAAAACATTGAACCAATTTTGACGACCGCGCGAGTCAAAAGTCAATTTTATGTTTAACCGCTGCGCAAAAATATAAAATTCAGAAGCAACCGATTGCTGTTGCGGAAACTTTTTCTGATAAAAAAATCTAGAAGTAGGCCATAAAGATACAATAAGATGTAAGAATAACTAAAAATCAATTGCTTCTTTGATAGGGTAGAAAACATTGTGGGAAAAGGAGAAAATGCTGGTAACCTGCATTGTCTCCTTTCCTCAGATTATTTTCAAAAGCCTTCTCTTTCAGGGGTGTTAAAAGGCTTCATTGTGCGGTAAAAGGTTAATAAGAATAAACAGATAGTCCCCCCCCCCCATCAGCCAATCAAATCTCTTCCCTCTCTGAAATTATCCAATCAGAGAAGCTTTAAGGAAATCAGAATGAAAACCAACAGCCAATCAGAGAAGACTTTAGAAATTTCAACAGCCAATCAGAGAGCTCCAAAATGGCGCCCTAATTTATCAATTTAAAACAGTAAAAAAACGGCATAAAAGTGGATTTAAAGTCTTCTTTAAAGGCTGCTGTGCAGTCCTTGGCAAACTGCCATCCACACATGCCAGATTTCACTGAAAATGGGCACACATTTAAGAAAATGGGGGCGTAGAAGGCCATGTTTTGGTCTTTTCCAGCCTCTTGCAAGAATTACTTCCCTTTAACCCTCGATGCACCCCCCCTCCCCAGCTCATATGTTTTGGTCTTTTCAAGCCTCTTGCAAGAATTACTTCCCTTTAACCCTCGATGCACCCCCCTTCCCCAGCCCTTTAAAGGATTTGCTTTTCTAACTCAGCCCACAAGAAATGCTGCACATTGACAATTTCAATAGACCAAAGTGATCAATGTACAGTGTAAAAAAAAAACAAACAGAAATTAATGCGACAAGTGGCTAAAAAAAGACTGAAAACTCTTTCAGTTACTTCCTATTGCATAATTATATTAAACAATGGCAACTGAAGTGTAATTTTTCTAATCTCTTCAATCCGCAACAAGAAACCCAGTTACGTTGACTACTGTTTCATATGTTTTGGTCTTTTCATGCCTCTTGCAAGAATTACTTCCCTTTAACCCTCGATGCACCCTCCCTCCCAAGCCCTTTACTGGATTTGCTTTTCTAACTCGGCCCACAAGAAATGCTGCACATTGAAACTTTCAATAGACCAAAGTGATCAATGTACAGTGTAAAAAAACCCCAGAAATTAATGCGATAAGTGGCTGAAAAAAGACTGAAAACTCTTTCCTATTGCATGTATCAAACAATGGCAACTGAAGTGTAATATTTCTAATTTCTTCAAACCACAACAAGAAGCCCAGTTACGTTGACTACCGTCTCATACGTGCCAGCTACGCTCATACGAAAACCCCAGAAAATAATGCGACAAGTGGCTGATAAAAAAGACAGAAGGCTCTTTCAGTAGCAACTGCTTCTTATTGCATAAATCAAACAAAAGGAACTAAATTTTCAATGTATATTTTTTTTCTCCAATCTCATTATACCGTGACGACAAATCCATTTATGTTGACTACCGTCTCATAGGTGCCGGTTACGTACCCGCGAAAATCGACTTACGGAACATTTCATAGCAGACGACACCTGTTGCTTAATAGGTCAAATATAGGGAACTTAGTTTCTAATATCTGTTTTTTATTTCTGCAATCTTTTTTTAACCGTGACAACAAAGCCTTTTAGGTTGTCTGTTGTCTCGCAGGTGCCACTTACGTATCCGCAAAAACATGAAAAAACGACTTACGGAATATTTTATAGCAGACGCCAACTGTTGCTTAAGTCAATTATAGGGATTTTTCTTTTTCTTTTTCTCTCACTAGGGCCACTGATTCGGTTACGGTGACCATCTCACCCATACGTGACTGTTACGTGCTGCGCATAAAATCGTAAAATCAACTTCAACATTTTCGGAGGCAACTGATACCTATTGTACAATTCAAGGACAGGTAAACAAAATTTTTCCCTGTTTTCTTACCAGGGTCATGAAAACATTGAACCAATTTTGACGACCGCGCGAGTCAAAAGTCAATTTTATGTTTAACCGCTGCGCAAAAATATAAAATTCAGAAGCAACCGATTGCTGTTGCGGAAACTTTTTCTGATAAAAAAATCTAGAAGTAGGCCATAAAGATACAATAAGATGTAAGAATAACTAAAAATCAATTGCTTCTTTGATAGGGTAGAAAACATTGTGGGAAAAGGAGAAAATCCTGGTAACCTGCATTGTCTCCTTTCCTCAGATTATTTTCAAAAGCCTTCTCTTTCAGGGGTGTTAAAAGGCTTCATTGTGCGGTAAAAGGTTGATAAGAATAAAGAGATAGTCCCCCCCCATCAGCCAATCAAATCTCTTCCCTCTCTGAAATTATCCAATCAGAGAAGCTTTAAGGAAATCAGAATGAAAACCAACAGCCAATCAGAGAAGACTTTAGAAATTTCAACAGCCAATCAGAGAGCTCCAAAATGGCGCCCTAATTTATCAATTTAAAACAGTAAAAAAACGGCATAAAAGTGGATTTAAAGTCTTCTTTAAAGGCTGCTGTGCAGTCCTTGGCAAACTGCCATCCACACATGCCAGATTTCACTGAAAATGGGCACACATTTAAGAAAATGGGGGCGTAGAAGGCCATGTTTTGGTCTTTTCCAGCCTCTTGCAATAATTACTTCCCTTTAACCCTCGATGCACCCCCCCTCCCCAGCTCATATATTTTGGTCTTTTCAAGCCTCTTGCAAGAATTACTTCCCTTTAACCCTCGATGCACCCCCCTTCCCCAGCCCTTTAAAGGATTTGCTTTTCTAACTCAGCCCACAAGAAATGCTGCACATTGACAATTTCAATAGACCAAAGTGATCAATGTACAGTGTAAAAAAAAAACAAACAGAAATTAATGCGACAAGTGGCTAAAAAAAGACTGAAAACTCTTTCAGTTACTTCCTATTGCATAATTATATCAAACAATGGCAACTGAAGTGTAATTTTTCTAATCTCTTCAATCCGCAACAAGAAACCCAGTTACGTTGACTACTGTTTCATATGTTTTGGTCTTTTCATGCCTCTTGCAAGAATTACTTCCCTTTAACCTTCGATGCACCCTCCCTCCCAAGCCCTTTACTGGATTTGCTTTTCTAACTCAGCCCACAAGAAATGCTGCACATTGAAACTTTCAATAGACCAAAGTGATCAATGTACAGTGTAAAAAAACCCCAGAAATTAATGCGATAAGTGGCTGAAAAAAGACTGAAAACTCTTTCCTATTGCATGTATCAAACAATGGCAACTGAAGTGTAATATTTCTAATTTCTTCAAACCACAACAAGAAGCCCAGTTACGTTGACTACCGTCTCATACGTGCCAGCTACGCTCATACGAAAACCCCAGAAAATAATGCGACAAGTGGCTGATAAAAAAGACAGAAGGCTCTTTCAGTAGCAACTACTTCTTATTGCATAAATCAAACAAAAGGAACTAAATTTTCAATGTATATTTTTTTTCTCCAATCTCATTATACCGTGACGACAAATCCATTTATGTTGACTACCGTCTCATAGGTGCCGGTTACGTACCCGCGAAAATCGACTTACGGAACATTTCATAGCAGACGACACCTGTTGCTTAATAGGTCAAATATAGGGAACTTAGTTTCTAATATCTGTTTTTTATTTCTGCAATCTTTTTTTAACCGTGACAACAAAGCCTTTTAGGTTGTCTGTTGTCTCGCAGGTGCCACTTACGTATCCGCAAAAACATGAAAAAACGACTTACGGAATATTTTATAGCAGACGCCAACTGTTGCTTAAGTCAATTATAGGGATTTTTCTTTTTCTTTTTCTCTCACTAGGGCCACTGATTCGGTTACGGTGACCATCTCACCCATACGTGACTGTTACGTGCTGCGCATAAAATCGTAAAATCAACTTCAACATTTTCGGAGGCAACTGATACCTATTGTACAATTCAAGGACAGGTAAACAAAATTTTTCCCTGTTTTCTTACCAGGGTCATGAAAACATTGAACCAATTTTGACGACCGCGCGAGTCAAAAGTCAATTTTATGTTTAACCCCTGCGCAAAAATATAAAATTCAGAAGCAACCGATTGCTGTTGCGGAAACTTTTTCTGATAAAAAAATCTAGAAGTAGGCCATAAAGATACAATAAGATGTAAGAATAACTAAAAATCAATTGCTTCTTTGATAGGGTAGAAAACATTGTGGGAAAAGGAGAAAATGCTGGTAACCTGCATTGTCTCCTTTCCTCAGATTATTTTCAAAAGCCTTCTCTTTCAGGGGTGTTAAAAGGCTTCATTGTGCGGTAAAAGGTTAATAAGAATAAACAGATAGTCCCCCCCCCCATCAGCCAATCAAATCTCTTCCCTCTCTGAAATTATCCAATCAGAGAAGCTTTAAGGAAATCAGAATGAAAACCAACAGCCAATCAGAGAAGACTTTAGAAATTTCAACAGCCAATCAGAGAGCTCCAAAATGGCGCCCTAATTTATCAATTTAAAACAGTAAAAAAACGGCATAAAAGTGGATTTAAAGGCTGCTGTGCAGTCCTTGGCAAACTGCCATCCACACATGCCAGATTTCACTGAAAATGGGCACACATTTAAGAAAATGGGGGCGTAGAAGGCCATGTTTTGGTCTTTTCCAGCCTCTTGCAAGAATTACTTCCCTTTAACCCTCGATGCACCCCCCTCCCCAGCTCATATGTTTTGGTCTTTTCAAGCCTCTTGCAAGAATTACTTCCCTTTAACCCTCGATGCACCCCCCTTCCCCAGCCCTTTAAAGGATTTGCTTTTCTAACTCAGCCCACAAGAAATGCTGCACATTGACAATTTCAATAGACCAAAGTGATCAATGTACAGTGTAAAAAAAAAACAAACAGAAATTAATGCGACAAGTGGCTAAAAAAAGACTGAAAACTCTTTCAGTTACTTCCTATTGCATAATTATATCAAACAATGGCAACTGAAGTGTAATTTTTCTAATCTCTTCAATCCGCAACAAGAAACCCAGTTACGTTGACTACTGTTTCATATGTTTTGGTCTTTTCATGCCTCTTGCAAGAATTACTTCCCTTTAACCCTCGATGCACCCTCCCTCCCAAGCCCTTTACTGGATTTGCTTTTCTAACTCGGCCCACAAGAAATGCTGCACATTGAAACTTTCAATAGACCAAAGTGATCAATGTACAGTGTAAAAAAACCCCAGAAATTAATGCGATAAGTGGCTGAAAAAAGACTGAAAACTCTTTCCTATTGCATGTATCAAACAATGGCAACTGAAGTGTAATATTTCTAATTTCTTCAAACCACAACAAGAAGCCCAGTTACGTTGACTACCGTCTCATACGTGCCAGCTACGCTCATACGAAAACCCCAGAAAATAATGCGACAAGTGGCTGATAAAAAAGACAGAAGGCTCTTTCAGTAGCAACTGCTTCTTATTGCATAAATCAAACAAAAGGAACTAAATTTTCAATGTATATTTTTTTTCTCCAATCTCATTATACCGTGACGACAAATCCATTTATGTTGACTACCGTCTCATAGGTGCCGGTTACGTACCCGCGAAAATTGACTTACGGAACATTTCATAGCAGACGACACCTGTTGCTTAATAGGTCAAATATAGGGAACTTAGTTTCTAATATCTGTTTTTTATTTCTGCAATCTTTTTTCAACCGTGACAACAAAGCCTTTTAGGTTGTCTGTTGTCTCGCAGGTGCCACTTACGTATCCGCAAAAACATGAAAAAACGACTTACGGAATATTTTATAGCAGATGCCAACTGTTGCTTAAGTCAATTATAGGGATTTTTCTTTTTCTTTTTCTCTCACTAGGGCCACTGATTCGGTTACGGTGACCATCTCACCCATACGTGACTGTTACGTGCTGCGCATAAAATCGTAAAATCAACTTCAACATTTTCGGAGGCAACTGATACCTATTGTACAATTCAAGGACAGGTAAACAAAATTTTTCCCTGTTTTCTTACCAGGGTCATGAAAACATTGAACCAATTTTGACGACCGCGCGAGTCAAAAGTCAATTTTATGTTTAACCGCTGCGCAAAAATATAAAATTCAGAAGCAACCGATTGCTGTTGCGGAAACTTTTTCTGATAAAAAAATCTAGAAGTAGGCCATAAAGATACAATAAGATGTAAGAATAACTAAAAATCAATTGCTTCTTTGATAGGGTAGAAAACATTGTGGGAAAAGGAGAAAATGCTGGTAACCTGCATTGTCTCCTTTCCTCAGATTATTTTCAAAAGCCTTCTCTTTCAGGGGTGTTAAAAGGCTTCATTGTGCGGTAAAAGGTTAATAAGAATAAACAGATAGTCCCCCCCCCCATCAGCCAATCAAATCTCTTCCCTCTCTGAAATTATCCAATCAGAGAAGCTTTAAGGAAATCAGAATGAAAACCAACAGCCAATCAGAGAAGACTTTAGAAATTTCAACAGCCAATCAGAGAGCTCCAAAATGGCGCCCTAATTTATCAATTTAAAACAGTAAAAAAACGGCATAAAAGTGGATTTAAAGTCTTCTTTAAAGGCTGCTGTGCAGTCCTTGGCAAACTGCCATCCACACATGCCAGATTTCACTGAAAATGGGCACACATTTAAGAAAATGGGGGCGTAGAAGGCCATGTTTTGGTCTTTTCCAGCCTCTTGCAAGAATTACTTCCCTTTAACCCTCGATGCACCCCCCCTCTCCAGCTCATATGTTTTGGTCTTTTCAAGCCTCTTGCAAGAATTACTTCCCTTTAACCCTCGATGCACCCCCCCTCCCCAGCTCATATGTTTTGGTCTTTTCAAGCCTCTTGCAAGAATTACTTCCCTTTAACCCTCGATGCACCCCCCTTCCCCAGCCCTTTAAAGGATTTGCTTTTCTAACTCAGCCCACAAGAAATGCTGCACATTGACAATTTCAATAGAATAAAGTGATCAATGTACAGTGTAACAAAAAAACAAACAGAAATTAATGCGACAAGTGGCTAAAAAAAGACTGAAAACTCTTTCAGTTACTTCCTATTGCATAATTATATCAAACAATGGCAACTGAAGTGTAATTTTTCTAATCTCTTCAATCCGCAACAAGAAACCCAGTTACGTTGACTACTGTTTCATATGTTTTGGTCTTTTCATGCCTCTTGCAAGAATTACTTCCCTTTAACCCTCGATGCACCCTCCCTCCCAAGCCCTTTACTGGATTTGCTTTTCTAACTCGGCCCACAAGAAATGCTGCACATTGAAACTTTCAATAGACCAAAGTGATCAATGTACAGTGTAAAAAAACCCCAGAAATTAATGCGATAAGTGGCTGAAAAAAGACTGAAAACTCTTTCCTATTGCATGTATCAAACAATGGCAACTGAAGTGTAATATTTCTAATTTCTTCAAACCACAACAAGAAGCCCAGTTACGTTGACTACCGTCTCATACGTGCCAGCTACGCTCATACGAAAACCCCAGAAAATAATGCGACAAGTGGCTGATAAAAAAGACAGAAGGCTCTTTCAGTAGCAACTGCTTCTTATTGCATAAATCAAACAAAAGGAACTAAATTTTCAATGTATATTTTTTTTCTCCAATCTCATTATACCGTGACGACAAATCCATTTATGTTGACTACCGTCTCATAGGTGCCGGTTACGTACCCGCGAAAATTGACTTACGGAACATTTCATAGCAGACGACACCTGTTGCTTAATAGGTCAAATATAGGGAACTTAGTTTCTAATATCTGTTTTTTATTTCTGCAATCTTTTTTTAACCGTGACAACAAAGCCTTTTAGGTTGTCTGTTGTCTCGCAGGTGCCACTTACGTATCCGCAAAAACATGAAAAAACGACTTACGGAATATTTTATAGCAGACGCCAACTGTTGCTTAAGTCAATTATAGGGATTTTTCTTTTTCTTTTTCTCTCACTAGGGCCACTGATTCGGTTACGGTGACCATCTCACCCATACGTGACTGTTACGTGCTGCGCATAAAATCGTAAAATCAACTTCAACATTTTCGGAGGCAACTGATACCTATTGTACAATTCAAGGACAGGTAAACAAAATTTTTCCCTGTTTTCTTACCAGGGTCATGAAAACATTGAACCAATTTTGACGACCGCGCGAGTCAAAAGTCAATTTTATGTTTAACCGCTGCGCAAAAATATAAAATTCAGAAGCAACCGATTGCTGTTGCGGAAACTTTTTCTGATAAAAAAATCTAGAAGTAGGCCATAAAGATACAATAAGATGTAAGAATAACTAAAAATCAATTGCTTCTTTGATAGGGTAGAAAACATTGTGGGAAAAGGAGAAAATGCTGGTAACCTGCATTGTCTCCTTTCCTCAGATTATTTTCAAAAGCCTTCTCTTTCAGGGGTGTTAAAAGGCTTCATTGTGCGGTAAAAGGTTAATAAGAATAAACAGATAGTCCCCCCCCCATCAGCCAATCAAATCTCTTCCCTCTCTGAAATTATCCAATCAGAGAAGCTTTAAGGAAATCAGAATGAAAACCAACAGCCAATCAGAGAAGACTTTAGAAATTTCAACAGCCAATCAGAGAGCTCCAAAATGGCGCCCTAATTTATCAATTTAAAATAGTAAAAAAACGGCATAAAAGTGGATTTAAAGTCTTCTTTAAAGGCTGCTGTGCAGTCCTTGGCAAACTGCCATCCACACATGCCAGATTTCACTGAAAATGGGCACACATTTAAGAAAATGGGGGCGTAGAAGGCCATGTTTTAGTCTTTTCCAGCCTCTTGCAAGAATTACTTCCCTTTAACCCTCGATGCACCCCCCCTCCCCAGCTCATATGTTTTGGTCTTTTCAAGCCTCTTGCAAGAATTACTTCCCTTTAACCCTCGATGCACCCCCCTTCCCCAGCCCTTTAAAGGATTTGCTTTTCTAACTCAGCCCACAAGAAATGCTGCACATTGACAATTTCAATAGACCAAAGTGATCAATGTACAGTGTAAAAAAAAAACAAACAGAAATTAATGCGACAAGTGGCTAAAAAAAGACTGAAAACTCTTTCAGTTACTTCCTATTGCATAATTATATCAAACAATGGCAACTGAAGTGTAATTTTTCTAATCTCTTCAATCCGCAACAAGAAACCCAGTTACGTTGACTACTGTTTCATATGTTTTGGTCTTTTCATGCCTCTTGCAAGAATTACTTCCCTTTAACCCTCGATGCACCCTCCCTCCCAAGCCCTTTACTGGATTTGCTTTTCTAACTCGGCCCACAAGAAATGCTGCACATTGAAACTTTCAATAGACCAAAGTGATCAATGTACAGTGTAAAAAGTAAATAAAACCCAGAAATTAATGCGATAAGTGGCTGAAAAAAGACTGAAAACTCTTTCCTATTGCATGTATCAAACAATGGCAACTGAAGTGTAATATTTCTAATTTCTTCAAACCACAACAAGAAGCCCAGTTACGTTGACTACCGTCTCATACGTGCCAGCTACGCTCATACGAAAACCCCAGAAAATAATGCGACAAGTGGCTGATAAAAAAGACAGAAGGCTCTTTCAGTAGCAACTGCTTCTTATTGCATAAATCAAACAAAAGGAACTAAATTTTCAATGTATATTTTTTTTCTCCAATCTCATTATACCGTGACGACAAATCCATTTATGTTGACTACCGTCTCATAGGTGCCGGTTACGTACCCGCGAAAATCGACTTACGGAACATTTCATAGCAGACGACACCTGTTGCTTAATAGGTCAAATATAGGGAACTTAGTTTCTAATATCTGTTTTTTATTTCTGCAATCTTTTTTTAACCGTGACAACAAAGCCTTTTAGGTTGTCTGTTGTCTCGCAGGTGCCACTTACGTATCCGCAAAAACATGAAAAAACGACTTACGGAATATTTTATAGCAGACGCCAACTGTTGCTTAAGTCAATTATAGGGATTTTTCTTTTTCTTTTTCTCTCACTAGGGCCACTGATTCGGTTACGGTGACCATCTCACCCATACGTGACTGTTATGTGCTGCGCATAAAATCGTAAAATCAACTTCAACATTTTCGGAGGCAACTGATACCTATTGTACAATTCAAGGACAGTTAAACAAAATTTTTCCCTGTTTTCTTACCAGGGTCATGAAAACACTGAACCAATTTTGACGACCGCGCGAGTCAAAAGTCAATTTTATGTTTAACCGCTGCGCAAAAATATAAAATTCAGAAGCAACCGATTGCTGTTGCGGAAACTTTTTCTGATAAAAAAATCTAGAAGTAGGCCATAAAGATACAATAAGATGTAAGAATAACTAAAAATCAGTTGCTTCTTTGATAGGGTAGAAAACATTGTGGGAAAAGGAGAAAATGCTGGTAACCTGCATTGTCTCCTTTCCTCAGATTATTTTCAAAAGCCTTCTCTTTCAGGGGTGTTAAAAGGCTTCATTGTGCGGTAAAAGGTTAATAAGAATAAACAGATAGTCCCCCCCCATCAGCCAATCAAATCTCTTCCCTCTCTGAAATTATCCAATCAGAGAAGCTTTAAGGAAATCAGAATGAAAACCAACAGCCAATCAGAGAAGACTTTAGAAATTTCAACAGCCAATCAGAGAGCTCCAAAATGGCGCCCTAATTTATCAATTTAAAACAGTAAAAAAACGGCATAAAAGTGGATTTAAAGTCTTCTTTAAAGGCTGCTGTGCAGTCCTTGGCAAACTGCCATCCACACATGCCAGATTTCACTGAAAATGGGCACACATTTAAGAAAATGGGGGCGTAGAAGGCCATGTTTTGGTCTTTTCCAGCCTCTTGCAAGAATTACTTCCCTTTAACCCTCGATGCACCCCCCCTCCCCAGCTCATATGTTTTGGTCTTTTCAAGCCTCTTGCAAGAATTACTTCCCTTTAACCCTCGATGCACCCCCCTTCCCCAGCCCTTTAAAGGATTTGCTTTTCTAACTCAGCCCACAAGAAATGCTGCACATTGACAATTTCAATAGACCAAAGTGATCGATGTACAGTGTAAAAAAAAAACAAACAGAAATTAATGCGACAAGTGGTTAAAAAAAGACTGAAAACTCTTTCAGTTACTTCCTATTGCATAATTATATCAAACAATGGCAACTGAAGTGTAATTTTTCTAATCTCTTCAATCCGCAACAAGAAACCCAGTTACGTTGACTACTGTTTCATATGTTTTGATCTTTTCATGCCTCTTGCAAGAATTACTTCCCTTTAACCCTCGATGCACCCTCCCTCCCAAGCCCTTTACTGGATTTGCTTTTCTAACTCGGCCCACAAGAAATGCTGCACATTGAAACTTTCAATAGACCAAAGTGATCAATGTACAGTGTAAAAAAACCCCAGAAATTAATGCGATAAGTGGCTGAAAAAAGACTAAAAACTCTTTCCTATTGCATGTATCAAACAATGGCAACTGAAGTGTAATATTTCTAATTTCTTCAAACCACAACAAGAAGCCCAGTTACGTTGACTACCGTCTCATACGTGCAAGCTACGCTCATACGAAAACCCCAGAAAATAATGCGACAAGTGGCTGATAAAAAAGACAGAAGGCTCTTTCAGTAGCAACTGCTTCTTATTGCATAAATCAAACAAAAGGAACTAAATTTTCAATGTATATTTTTTTTCTCCAATCTCATTATACCGTGACGACAAATCCATTTATGTTGACTACCGCCTCATAGGTGCCGGTTACGTACCCGCGAAAATTGACTTACGGAACATTTCATAGCAGACGACACCTGTTGCTTAATAGGTCAAATATAGGGAACTTAGTTTCTAATATCTGTTTTTTATTTCTGCAATCTTTTTTTAACCGTGACAACAAAGCCTTTTAGGTTGTCTGTTGTCTCGCAGGTGCCACTTACGTATCCGCAAAAACATGAAAAAACGACTTACGGAATATTTTATAGCAGACGCCAACTGTTGCTAAGTCAATTATAGGGATTTTTCTTTTTCTTTTTCTCTCACTAGGGCCACTGATTCGGTTACGGTGACCATCTCACCCATACGTGACTGTTACGTGCTGCGCATAAAATCGTAAAATCAACTTCAACATTTTCGGAGGCAACTGATACCTATTGTACAATTCAAGGACAGGTAAACAAAATTTTTCCCTGTTTTCTTACCAGGGTCATGAAAACATTGAACCAATTTTGACGACCGCGCGAGTCAAAAGTCAATTTTATGTTTAACCGCTGCGCAAAAATATAAAATTTAGAAGCAACCGATTGCTGTTGCGGAAACTTTTTCCGATAAAAAAATCTAGAAGTAGGCCATAAAGATACAATAAGATGTAAGAATAACTAAAAATCAATTGCTTCTTTGATAGGGTAGAAAACATTGTGGGAAAAGGAGAAAATGCTGGTAACCTGCATTGTCTCCTTTCCTCAGATTATTTTCAAAAGCCTTCTCTTTCAGGGGTGTTAAAAGGCTTCATTGTGCGGTAAAAGGTTAATAAGAATAAACAGATAGTCCCCCCCCATCAGCCAATCAAATCTCTTCCCTCTCTGAAATTATCCAATCAGAGAAGCTTTAAGGAAATCAGAATGAAAACCAACAGCCAATCAGAGAAGACTTTGGAAATTTCAACAGCCAATCAGAGAGCTCCAAAATGGCGCCCTAATTTATCAATTTAAAACAGTAAAAACGGCATAAAAGTGGATTTAAAGTCTTCTTTAAAGGCTGCTGTGCAGTCCTTGGCAAACTGCCATCCACACATGCCAGATTTCACTGAAAATGGGCACACATTTAAGAAAATGGGGGCGTAGAAGGCCATGTTTTGGTCTTTTCCAGCCTCTTGCAAGAATTACTTCCCTTTAACCCTCGATGCACCCCCCCTCGCCAGCTCATATGTTTTGGTCTTTTCAAGCCTCTTGCAAGAATTACTTCCCTTTAACCCTCGATGCACCCCCCTTCCCCAGCCCTTTAAAGGATTTGCTTTTCTAACTCAGCCCACAAGAAATGCTGCACATTGACAATTTCAATAGACCAAAGTGATCAATGTACAGTGTAAAAAAAAAACAAACAGAAATTAATGCGACAAGTGGCTAAAAAAAAGACTGAAAACTCTTTCAGTTACTTCCTATTGCATAATTATATCAAACAATGGCAACTGAAGTGTAATTTTTCTAATCTCTTCAATCCGCAACAAGAAACCCAGTTACGTTGACTACTGTTTCATATGTTTTGGTCTTTTCATGCCTCTTGCAAGAATTACTTCCCTTTAACCCTCGATGCACCCTCCCTCCCAAGCCCTTTACTGGATTTGCTTTTCTAACTCGGCCCACAAGAAATGCTGCACATTGAAACTTTCAATAGACCAAAGTGATCAATGTACAGTGTAAAAAAAACCCAGAAATTAATGCGATAAGTGGCTGAAAAAAGACTGAAAACTCTTTCCTATTGCATGTATCAAACAATGGCAACTGAAGTGTAATATTTCTAATTTCTTCAAACCACAACAAGAAGCCCAGTTACGTTGACTACCGTCTCATACGTGCCAGCTACGCTCATACGAAAACCCCAGAAAATAATGCGACAAGTGGCTGATAAAAAAGACAGAAGGCTCTTTCAGTAGCAACTGCTTCTTATTGCATAAATCAAACAAAAGGAACTAAATTTTCAATGTATATTTTTTTTCTCCAATCTCATTATACCGTGACGACAAATCCATTTATGTTGACTACCGTCTCATAGGTGCCGGTTACGTACCCGCGAAAATCGACTTACGGAACATTTCATAGCAGACGACACCTGCTGCTTAATAGGTCAAATATAGGGAACTTAGTTTCTAATATCTGTTTTTTATTTCTGCAATCTTTTTTTAACCGTGACAACAAAGCCTTTTAGGTTGTCTGTTGTCTCGCAGGTGCCACTTACGTATCCGCAAAAACATGAAAAAACGACTTATGGAATATTTTATAGCAGACGCCAACTGTTGCTTAAGTCAATTATAGGGATTTTTCTTTTTCTTTTTCTCTCACTAGGGCCACTGATTCGGTTACGGTGACCATCTCACCCATACGTGACTGTTACTTGCTGCGCATAAAATCGTAAAATCAACTTCAACATTTTCGGAGGCAACTGATACCTATTGTACAATTCAAGGACAGGTAAACAAAATTTTTCCCTGTTTTCTTACCAGGGTCATGAAAACACTGAACCAATTTTGACGACCGCGCGAGTCAAAAGTCAATTTTATGTTTAACCGCTGCGCAAAAATATAAAATTCAGAAGCAACCGATTGCTGTTGCGGAAACTTTTTCTGATAAAAAAATCTAGAAGTAGGCCATAAAGATACAATAAGATGTAAGAATAACTAAAAATCAATTGCTTCTTTGATAGGGTAGAAAACATTGTGGGAAAAGGAGAAAATGCTGGTAACCTGCATTGTCTCCTTTCCTCAGATTATTTTCAAAAGCCTTCTCTTTCAGGGGTGTTAAAAGGCTTCATTGTGCGGTAAAAGGTTAATAAGAATAAACAGATAGTCCCCCCCCCCCCATCAGCCAATCAAATCTCTTCCCTCTCTGAAATTATTCAATCAGAGAAGCTTTAAGGAAATCAGAATGAAAACCAACAGCCAATCAGAGAAGACTTTAGAAATTTCAACAGCCAATCAGAGAGCTCCAAAATGGCGCCCTAATTTATCAATTTAAAACAGTAAAAAAACGGCATAAAAGTGGATTTAAAGTCTTCTTTAAAGGCTGCTGTGCAGTCCTTGGCAAACTGCCATCCACACATGCCAGATTTCACTGAAAATGGGCACACATTTAAGAAAATGGGGGCGTAGAAGGCCATGTTTTGGTCTTTTCCAGCCTCTTGCAAGAATTACTTCCCTTTAACCCTCGATGCACCCCCCCTCCCCAGCTCATATGTTTTGGTCTTTTCAAGCCTCTTGCAAGAATTACTTCCCTTTAACCCTCGATGCACCCCCCTTCCCCAGCCCTTTAAAGGATTTGCTTTTCTAACTCAGCCCACAAGAAATGCTGCACATTGACAATTTCAATAGACCAAAGTGATCAATGTACAGTGTAAAAAAAAAACAAACAGAAATTAATGCGACAAGTGGCTAAAAAAAGACTGAAAACTCTTTCAGTTACTTCCTATTGCATAATTATATCAAACAATGGCAACTGAAGTGTAATTTTTCTAATCTCTTCAATCCGCAACAAGAAACCCAGTTACGTTGACTACTGTTTCATATGTTTTGGTCTTTTCATGCCTCTTGCAAGAATTACTTCCCTTTAACCCTCGATGCACCCTCCCTCCCAAGCCCTTTACTGGATTAGCTTTTCTAACTCGGCCCACAAGAAATGCTGCACATTGAAACTTTCAATAGACCAAAGTGATCAATGTACAGTGTAAAAAAACCCCAGAAATTAATGCGATAAGTGGCTGAAAAAAGACTAAAAACTCTTTCCTATTGCATGTATCAAACAATGGCAACTGAAGTGTAATATTTCTAATTTCTTCAAACCACAACAAGAAGCCCAGTTACGTTGACTACCGTCTCATACGTGCCAGCTACGCTCATACGAAAACCCCAGAAAATAATGCGACAAGTGGCTGATAAAAAAGACAGAAGGCTCTTTCAGTAGCAACTGCTTCTTATTGCATAAATCAAACAAAAGGAACTAAATTTTCAATGTATATTTTTTTTCTCCAATCTCATTATACCGTGACGACAAATCCATTTATGTTGACTACCGCCTCATAGGTGCCGGTTACGTACCCGCGAAAATCGACTTACGGAACATTTCATAGCAGACGACACCTGTTGCTTAATAGGTCAAATATAGGGAACTTAGTTTCTAATATCTGTTTTTTATTTCTGCAATCTTTTTTTAACCGTGACAACAAAGCCTTTTAGGTTGTCTGTTGTCTCGCAGGTGCCACTTACGTATCCGCAAAAACATGAAAAAACGACTTACGGAATATTTTATAGCAGACGCCAACTGTTGCTTAAGTCAATTATAGGGATTTTTCTTTTTCTTTTTCTCTCACTAGGGCCACTGATTCGGTTACGGTGACCATCTCACCCATACGTGACTGTTACGTGCTGCGCATAAAATCGTAAAATCAACTTCAACATTTTCGGAGGCAACTGATACCTATTGTACAATTCAAGGACAGGTAAACAAAATTTTTCCCTGTTTTCTTACCAGGGTCATGAAAACATTGAACCAATTTTGACGACCGCGCGAGTCAAAAGTCAATTTTATGTTTAACCGCTGCGCAAAAATATAAAATTCAGAAGCAACCGATTGCTGTTGCGGAAACTTTTTCCGATAAAAAAATCTAGAAGTAGGCCATAAAGATACAATAAGATGTAAGAATAACTAAAAATCAATTGCTTCTTTGATAGGGTAGAAAACATTGTGGGAAAAGGAGAAAATGCTGGTAACCTGCATTGTCTCCTTTCCTCAGATTATTTTCAAAAGCCTTCTCTTTCAGGGGTGTTAAAAGGCTTCATTGTGCGGTAAAAGGTTAATAAGAATAAACAGATAGTCCCCCCCCCATCAGCCAATCAAATCTCTTCCCTCTCTGAAATTATCCAATCAGAGAAGCTTTAAGGAAATCAGAATGAAAACCAACAGCCAATCAGAGAAGACTTTAGAAATTTCAACAGCCAATCAGAGAGCTCCAAAATGGCGCCCTAATTTATCAATTTAAAACAGTAAAAAAAGGCATAAAAGTGGATTTAAAGTCTTCTTTAAAGGCTGCTGTGCAGTCCTTGGCAAACTGCCATCCACACATGCCAGATTTCACTGAAAATGGGCACACATTTAAGAAAATGGGGGCGTAGAAGGCCATGTTTTGGTCTTTTCCAGCCTCTTGCAAGAATTACTTCCCTTTAACCCTCGATGCACCCCCCCCTCCCCAGCTCATATGTTTTGGTCTTTTCAAGCCTCTTGCAAGAATTACTTCCCTTTAACCCTCGATGCACCCCCCTTCCCCAGCCCTTTAAAGGGTTTGCTTTTCTAACTCAGCCCACAAGAAATGCTGCACATTGACAATTTCAATAGACCAAAGCGATCAATGTACAGTGTAAAAAAAAAACAAACAGAAATTAATGTGACAAGTGGCTGAAAAAAGACTGAAAACTCTTTCAGTTACTTCCTATTGCATAATTATATCAAACAATGGCAACTGAAGTGTAATTTTTCTAATCTCTTCAATCCGCAACAAGAAACCCAGTTACGTTGACTACTGTTTCATATGTTTTGGTCTTTTCATGCCTCTTGCAAGAATTACTTCCCTTTAACCCTCGATGCACCCTCCCTCCCAAGCCCTTTACTGGATTTGCTTTTCTAACTCGGCCCACAAGAAATGCTGCACATTGAAACTTTCAATAGACCAAAGTGATCAATGTACAGTGTAAAAAAACCCCAGAAATTAATGCGATAAGTGGCTGAAAAAAGACTGAAAACTCTTTCCTATTGCATGTATCAAACAATGGCAACTGAAGTGTAATATTTCTAATTTCTTCAAACCACAACAAGAAGCCCAGTTACGTTGACTACCGTCTCATACGTGCCAGCTACGCTCATACGAAAACCCCAGAAAATAATGCGACAAGTGGCTGATAAAAAAAGACAGAAGGCTCTGTCAGTAGCAACTGCTTCTTATTGCATAAATCAAACAAAAGGAACTAAATTTTCAATGTATATTTTTTTTCTCCAATCTCATTATACCGTGACGACAAATCCATTTATGTTGACTACCGTCTCATAGGTGCCGGTTACGTACCCGCGAAAATCGACTTACGGAACATTTCATAGCAGACGACACCTGTTGCTTAATAGGTCAAATATAGGGAACTTAGTTTCTAATATCTGTTTTTTATTTCTGCAATCTTTTTTTAACCGTGACAACAAAGCCTTTTAGGTTGTCTGTTGTCTCGCAGGTGCCACTTACGTATCCGCAAAAACATGAAAAAACGACTTACGGAATATTTTATAGCAGACGCCAACTGTTGCTTAAGTCAATTATAGGGATTTTTCTTTTTCTTTTTCTCTCACTAGGGCCACTGATTCGGTTACGGTGACCATCTCACCCATACGTGACTGTTACGTGCTGCGCATAAAATCGTAAAATCAACTTCAACATTTTCGGAGGCAACTGATACCTATTGTACAATTCAAGGACAGGTAAACAAAATTTTTCCCTGTTTTCTTACCAGGGTCATGAAAACATTGAACCAATTTTGACGACCGCGCGAGTCAAAAGTCAATTTTATGTTTAACCGCTGCGCAAAAATATAAAATTCAGAAGCAACCGATTGCTGTTGCGGAAACTTTTTCTGATAAAAAAATCTAGAAGTAGGCCATAAAGATACAATAAGATGTAAGAATAACTAAAAATCAATTGCTTCTTTGATAGGGTAGAAAACATTGTGGGAAAAGGAGAAAATGCTGGTAACCTGCATTGTCTCCTTTCCTCAGATTATTTTCAAAAGCCTTCTCTTTCAGGGGTGTTAAAAGGCTTCATTGTGCGGTAAAAGGTTAATAAGAATAAACAGATAGTCCCCCCCCATCAGCCAATCAAATCTCTTCCCTCTCTGAAATTATCCAATCAGAGAAGCTTTAAGGAAATCAGAATGAAAACCAACAGCCAATCAGAGACTTTAGAAATTTCAACAGCCAATCAGAGAGCTCCAAAATGCCGCACTAATTTATCAATTTAAAACAGTAAAAAAACGGCATAAAAGTGGATTTAAAGTCTTCTTTAAAGGCTGCTGTGCAGTCCTTGGCAAACTGCCATCCACACATGCCAGATTTCACTGAAAATGGGCACACATTTAAGAAAATGGGGGCGTAGAAGGCCATGTTTTGGTCTTTTCCAGCCTCTTGCAAGAATTACTTCCCTTTAACCCTCAATGCACCCCCCCTCCCCAGCTCATATGTTTTGGTCTTTTCAAGCCTCTTGCAAGAATTACTTCCCTTTAACCCTCGATGCACCCCCCTTCCCCAGCCCTTTAAAGGATTTGCTTTTCTAACTCAGCCCACAAGAAATGCTGCACATTGACAATTTCAATAGACCAAAGTGATCAATGTACAGTGTAAAAAAAAACCAAACAGAAATTAATGCGACAAGTGGCTAAAAAAAGACTGAAAACTCTTTCAGTTACTTCCTATTGCATAATTATATCAAACAATGGCAACTGAAGTGTAATTTTTCTAATCTCTTCAATCCGCAACAAGAAACCCAGTTACGTTGACTACTGTTTCATATGTTTTGGTCTTTTCATGCCTCTTGCAAGAATTACTTCCCTTTAACCCTCGATGCACCCTCCCTCCCAAGCCCTTTACTGGATTTGCTTTTCTAACTCGGCCCACAAGAAATGCTGCACATTGAAACTTTCAATAGACCAAAGTGATCAATGTACAGTGTAAAAAAACCCCAGAAATTAATGCGATAAGTGGCTGAAAAAAGACTGAAAACTCTTTCCTATTGCATGTATCAAACAATGGCAACTGAAGTGTAATATTTCTAATTTCTTCAAACCACAACAAGAAGCCCAGTTACGTTGACTACCGTCTCATACGTGCCAGCTACGCTCATACGAAAACCCCAGAAAATAATGCGACAAGTGGCTGATAAAAAAGACAGAAGGCTCTTTCAGTAGCAACTGCTTCTTATTGCATAAATCAAACAAAAGGAACTAAATTTTCAATGTATATTTTTTTTCTCCAATCTCATTATACCGTGACGACAAATCCATTTATGTTGACTACCGTCTCATAGGTGCCGGTTACGTACCCGCGAAAATCGACTTACGGAACATTTCATAGCAGACGACACCTGTTGCTTAATAGGTCAAATATAGGGAACTTAGTTTCTAATATCTGTTTTTTATTTCTGCAATCTTTTTTTAACCGTGACAACAAAGCCTTTTAGGTTGTCTGTTGTCTCGCAGGTGCCACTTACGTATCCGCAAAAACATGAAAAAACGACTTACGGAATATTTTATAGCAGACGCCAACTGTTGCTTAAGTCAATTATAGGGATTTTTCTTTTTCTTTTTCTCTCACTAGGGCCACTGATTCGGTTACGGTGACCATCTCACCCATACGTGACTGTTACGTGCTGCGCATAAAATCGTAAAATCAACTTCAACATTTTCGGAGGCAACTGATACCTATTGTACAATTCAAGGACAGGTAAACAAAATTTTTCCCTGTTTTCTTACCAGGGTCATGAAAACATTGAACCAATTTTGACGACCGCGCGAGTCAAAAGTCAATTTTATGTTTAACCGCTGCGCAAAAATATAAAATTCAGAAGCAACCGATTGCTGTTGCGGAAACTTTTTCTGATAAAAAAATCTAGAAGTAGGCCATAAAGATACAATAAGATGTAAGAATAACTAAAAATCAATTGCTTCTTTGATAGGGTAGAAAACATTGTGGGAAAAGGAGAAAATGCTGGTAACCTGCATTGTCTCCTTTCCTCAGATTATTTTCAAAAGCCTTCTCTTTCAGGGGTGTTAAAAGGCTTCATTGTGCGGTAAAAGGTTAATAAGAATAAACAGATAGTCCCCCCCCATCAGCCAATCAAATCTCTTCCCTCTCTGAAATTATCCAATCAGAGAAGCTTTAAGGAAATCAGAATGAAAACCAACAGCCAATCAGAGAAGACTTTAGAAATTTCAACAGCCAATCAGAGAGCTCCAAAATGGCGCCCTAATTTATCAATTTAAAACAGTAAAAAAACGGCATAAAAGTGGATTTAAAGTCTTCTTTAAAGGCTGCTGTGCAGTCCTTGGCAAACTGCCATCCACACATGCCAGATTTCACTGAAAATGGGCACACATTTAAGAAAATGGGGGCGTAGAAGGCCATGTTTTGGTCTTTTCCAGCCTCTTGCAAGAATTACTTCCCTTTAACCCTCGATGCACCCCCCCTCCCCAGCTCATATGTTTTGGTCTTTTCAAGCCTCTTGCAAGAATTACTTCCCTTTAACCCTCGATGCACCCCCCTTCCCCAGCCCTTTAAAGGATTTGCTTTTCTAACTCAGCCCACAAGAAATGCTGCACATTGACAATTTCAATAGACCAAAGTGATCAATGTACAGTGTAAAAAAAAAAACAAACAGAAATTAATGCGACAAGTGGCTAAAAAAAGACTGAAAACTCTTTCAGTTACTTCCTATTGCATAATTATATCAAACAATGGCAACTGAAGTGTAATTTTTCTAATCTCTTCAATCCGCAACAAGAAACCCAGTTACGTTGACTACTGTTTCATATGTTTTGGTCTTTTCATGCCTCTTGCAAGAATTACTTCCCTTTAACCCTCGATGCACCCTCCCTCCCAAGCCCTTTACTGGATTTGCTTTTCTAACTCGGCCCACAAGAAATGCTGCACATTGAAACTTTCAATAGACCAAAGTGATCAATGTACAGTGTAAAAAAACCCCAGAAATTAATGCGATAAGTGGCTGAAAAAAGACTAAAAACTCTTTCCTATTGCATGTATCAAACAATGGCAACTGAAGTGTAATATTTCTAATTTCTTCAAACCACAACAAGAAGCCCAGTTACGTTGACTACCGTCTCATACGTGCCAGCTACGCTCATACGAAAACCCCAGAAAATAATGCGACAAGTGGCTGATAAAAAAGACAGAAGGCTCTTTCAGTAGCAACTGCTTCTTATTGCATAAATCAAACAAAAGGAACTAAATTTTCAATGTATATTTTTTTTCTCCAATCTCATTATACCGTGACGACAAATCCATTTATGTTGACTACCACCTCATAGGTGCCGGTTACGTACCCGCGAAAATCGACTTACGGAACATTTCATAGCAGACGACACCTGTTGCTTATAAGGTCAAATATAGGGAACTTAGTTTCTAATATCTGTTTTTTATTTCTGCAATCTTTTTTTAACCGTGACAACAAAGCCTTTTAGGTTGTCTGTTGTCTCGCAGGTGCCACTTACGTATCCGCAAAAACATGAAAAAACGACTTACGGAATATTTTATAGCAGACACCAACTGTTGCTTAAGTCAATTATAGGGATTTTTCTTTTTCTTTTTCTCTCACTAGGGCCACTGATTCGGTTACGGTGACCATCTCACCCATACGTGACTGTTACGTGCTGCGCATAAAATCGTAAAATCAACTTCAACATTTTCGGAGGCAACTGATACCTATTGTACAATTCAAGGACAGGTAAACAAAATTTTTCCCTGTTTTCTTACCAGGGTCATGAAAACATTGAACCAATTTTGACGACCGCGCGAGTCAAAAGTCAATTTTATGTTTAATCGCTGCGCAAAAATATAAAATTCAGAAGCAACCGATTGCTGTTGCGGAAACTTTTTCTGATAAAAAAATCTAAAAGTAGGCCATAAAGATACAATAAGATGTAAGAATAACTAAAAATCAATTGCTTCTTTGATAGGGTAGAAAACATTATGGGAAAAGGAGAAAATGCTGGTAACCTGCATTGTCTCCTTTCCTCAGATTATTTTCAAAAGCCTTCTCTTTCAGGGGTGTTAAAAGGCTTCATTGTGCGGTAAAAGGTTAATAAGAATAAACAGATAGTCCCCCCCCCCCATCAGCCAATCGAATCTCTTCCCTCTCTGAAATTATCCAATCAGAGAAGCTTTAAGGAAATCAGAATGAAAACCAACAGCCAATCAGAGAAGACTTTGGAAATTTCAACAGCCAATCAGAGAGCTCCAAAATGGCGCCCTAATTTATCAATTTAAAACAGTAAAAAAACGGCATAAAAGTGGATTTAAAGTCTTCTTTAAAGGCTGCTGTGCAGTCCTTGGCAAACTGCCATCCACACATGCCAGATTTCACTGAAAATGGGCACACATTTAAGAAAATGGGGGCGTAGAAGGCCATGTTTTGGTCTTTTCCAGCCTCTTGCAAGAATTACTTCCCTTTAACCCTCGATGCACTCCCCCCTCCCCAGCTCATATGTTTTGGTCTTTTCAAGCCTCTTGCAAGAATTACTTCCCTTTAACCCTCGATGCACCCCCCTTCCCCAGCCCTTTAAAGGATTTGCTTTTCTAACTCAGCCCACAAGAAATGCTGCACATTGACAATTTCAATAGACCAAAGTGATCAATGTACAGTGTAAAAAAAAAAACAAACAGAAATTAATGCGACAAGTGGCTAAAAAAAGACTGAAAACTCTTTCAGTTACTTCCTATTGCATAATTATATCAAACAATGGCAACTGAAGTGTAATTTTTCTAATCTCTTCAATCCGCAACAAGAAACCCAGTTACGTTGACTACTGTTTCATATGTTTTGGTCTTTTCATGCCTCTTGCAAGAATTACTTCCCTTTAACCCTCGATGCACCCTCCCTCCCAAGCCCTTTACTGGATTTGCTTTTCTAACTCGGCCCACAAGAAATGTTGCACATTGAAACTTTCAATAGACCAAAGTGATCAATGTACAGTGTAAAAAAACCCCAGAAATTAATGCGATAAGTGGCTGAAAAAAGACTGAAAACTCTTTCCTATTGCATGTATCAAACAATGGCAACTGAAGTGTAATATTTCTAATTTCTTCAAACCACAACAAGAAGCCCAGTTACGTTGACTACCGTCTCATACGTGCCAGCTACGCTCATACGAAAACCCCAGAAAATAATGCGACAAGTGGCTGATAAAAAAGACAGAAGGCTCTTTCAGTAGCAACTGCTTCTTATTGCATAAATCAAACAAAAGGAACTAAATTTTCAATGTATATTTTTTTTCTCCAATCTCATTATACCGTGACGACAAATCCATTTATGTTGACTACCGTCTCATAGGTGCCGGTTACGTACCCGCCAAAATCGACTTACGGAACATTTCATAGCAGACGACACCTGTTGCTTAATAGGTCAAATATAGGGAACTTAGTTTCTAATATCTGTTTTTTATTTCTGCAATCTTTTTTTAACCGTGACAACAAAGCCTTTTAGGTTGTCTGTTGTCTCGCAGGTGCCACTTACGTATCCGCAAAAACATGAAAAAACGACTTACGGAATATTTTATAGCAGACGCCAACTGTTGCTTAAGTCAATTATAGGGATTTTTCTTTTTCTTTTTCTCTCACTAGGGCCACTGATTCGGTTACGGTGACCATCTCACCCATACGTGACTGTTACGTGCTGCGCATAAAATCGTAAAATCAACTTCAACATTTTCGGAGGCAACTGATACCTATTGTACAATTCAAGGACAGGTAAACAAAATTTTTCCCTGTTTTCTTACCAGGGTCATGAAAACATTGAACCAATTTTGACGACCGCGCGAGTCAAAAGTCAATTTTATGTTTAACCGCTGCGCAAAAATATAAAATTCAGAAGCAACCGATTGCTGTTGCGGAAACTTTTTCTGATAAAAAAATCTAGAAGTAGGCCATAAAGATACAATAAGATGTAAGAATAACTAAAAATCAATTGCTTCTTTGATAGGGTAGAAAACATTGTGGGAAAAGGAGAAAATGCTGGTAACCTGCATTGTCTCCTTTCCTCAGATTATTTTCAAAAGCCTTCTCTTTCAGGGGTGTTAAAAGGCTTCATTGTGCGGTAAAAGGTTAATAAGAATAAACAGATAGTCCCCCCCCCCATCAGCCAATCAAATCTCTTCCCTCTCTGAAATTATCCAATCAGAGAAGCTTTAAAGAAATCAGAATGAAAACCAACAGCCAATCAGAGAAGACTTTAGAAATTTCAACAGCCAATCAGAGAGCTCCAAAATGGCGCCCTAATTTATCAATTTAAAACAGTAAAAAAAGGCATAAAAGTGGATTTAAAGTCTTCTTTAAAGGCTGCTGTGCAGTCCTTGGCAAACTGCCATCCACACATGCCAGATTTCACTGAAAATGGGCACACATTTAAGAAAATGGGGGCGTAGAAGGCCATGTTTTGGTCTTTTCCAGCCTCTTGCAAGAATTACTTCCCTTTAACCCTCGATGCACCCCCCCCTCCCCAGCTCATATGTTTTGGTCTTTTCAAGCCTCTTGCAAGAATTACTTCCCTTTAACCCTCGATGCACCCCCCTTCCCCAGCCCTTTAAAGGATTTGCTTTTCTAACTCAGCCCACAAGAAATGCTGCACATTGACAATTTCAATAGACCAAAGTGATCAATGTACAGTGTAAAAAAAAAACAAACAGAAATTAATGCGACAAGTGGCTAAAAAAAGACTGAAAACTCTTTCAGTTACTTCCTATTGCATAATTATATCAAACAATGGCAACTGAAGTGTAATTTTTCTAATCTCTTCAATCCGCAACAAGAAACCCAGTTACGTTGACTACTGTTTCATATGTTTTGGTCTTTTCATGCCTCTTGCAAGAATTACTTCCCTTTAACCCTCGATGCACCCTCCCTCCCAAGCCCTTTACTGGATTTGCTTTTCTAACTCGGCCCACAAGAAATGCTGCACATTGAAACTTTCAATAGACCAAAGTGATCAATGTACAGTGTAAAAAAACCCCAGAAATTAATGCGATAAGTGGCTGAAAAAAGACTGAAAACTCTTTCCTATTGCATGTATCAAACAATGGCAACTGAAGTGTAATATTTCTAATTTCTTCAAACCACAACAAGAAGCCCAGTTACGTTGACTACCGTCTCATACGTGCCAGCTACGCTCATACGAAAACCCCAGAAAATAATGCGACAAGTGGCTGATAAAAAAGACAGAAGGCTCTTTCAGTAGCAACTGCTTCTTATTGCATAAATCAAACAAAAGGAACTAAATTTTCAATGTATATTTTTTTTCTCCAATCTCATTATACCGTGACGACAAATCCATTTATGTTGACTACCGTCTCATAGGTGCCGGTTACGTACCCGCGAAAATCGACTTACGGAACATTTCATAGCAGACGACACCTGTTGCTTAATAGGTCAAATATAGGGAACTTAGTTTCTAATATCTGTTTTTTATTTCTGCAATCTTTTTTTAACCGTGACAACAAAGCCTTTTAGGTTGTCTGTTGTCTCGCAGGTGCCACTTACGTATCCGCAAAAACATGAAAAAACGACTTACGGAATATTTTATAGCAGACGCCAACTGTTGCTTAAGTCAATTATAGGGATTTTTCTTTTTCTTTCACTCTCACTAGGGCCACTGATTCGGTTACGGTGACCATCTCACCCATACGTGACTGTTACGTGCTGCGCATAAAATCGTAAAATCAACTTCAACATTTTCGGAGGCAACTGATACCTATTGTACAATTCAAGGACAGGTAAACAAAATTTTTCCCTGTTTTCTTACCAGGGTCATGAAAACATTGAACCAATTTTGATGACCGCGCGAGTCAAAAGTCAATTTTATGTTTAACCGCTGCGCAAAAATATAAAATTCAGAAGCAACCGATTGCTGTTGCGGAAACTTTTTCTGATAAAAAAATCTAGAAGTAGGCCATAAAGATACAATAAGATGTAAGAATAACTAAAAATCAATTGCTTCTTTGATAGGGTAGAAAACATTGTGGGAAAAGGAGAAAATGCTGGTAACCTGCATTGTCTCCTTTCCTCAGATTATTTTCAAAAGCCTTCTCTTTCAGGGGTGTTAAAAGGCTTCATTGTGCGGTAAAAGGTTAATAAGAATAAACAGATAGTCCCCCCCCATCAGCCAATCAAATCTCTTCCCTCTCTGAAATTATCCAATCAGAGAAGCTTTAAGGAAATCAGAATGAAAACCAACAGCCAATCAGAGAAGACTTTAGAAATTTCAACAGCCAATCAGAGAGCTCCAAAATGGCGCCCTAATTTATCAATTTAAAACAGTAAAAAAACGGCATAAAAGTGGATTTAAAGTCTTCTTTAAAGGCTGCTGTGCAGTCCTTGGCAAACTGCCATCCACACATGCCAGATTTCACTGAAAATGGGCACACATTTAAGAAAATGGGGGCGTAGAAGGCCATGTTTTGGTCTTTTCCAGCCTCTTGCAAGAATTACTTCCCTTTAACCCTCGATGCACCCCCCCTCCCCAGCTCATATGTTTTGGTCTTTTCAAGCCTCTTGCAAGAATTACTTCCCTTTAACCCTCGATGCACCCCCCTTCCCCAGCCCTTTAAAGGATTTGCTTTTCTAACTCAGCCCGCAAGAAATGCTGCACATTGACAATTTCAATAGACCAAAGTGATCAATGTACAGTGTAAAAAAAAAACAAACAGAAATTAATGCGACAAGTGGCTAAAAAAAGACTGAAAACTCTTTCAGTTACTTCCTATTGCATAATTATATCAAACAATGGCAACTGAAGTGTAATTTTTCTAATCTCTTCAATCCGCAACAAGAAACCCAGTTACGTTGACTACTGTTTCATATGTTTTGGTCTTTTCATGCCTCTTGCAAGAATTACTTCCCTTTAACCCTCGATGCACCCTCCCTCCCAAGCCCTTTACTGGATTTGCTTTTCTAACTCGGCCCACAAGAAATGCTGCACATTGAAACTTTCAATAGACCAAAGTGATCAATGTACAGTGTAAAAAAACCCCAGAAATTAATGCGATAAGTGGCTGAAAAAAGACTGAAAACTCTTTCCTATTGCATGTATCAAACAATGGCAACTGAAGTGTAATATTTCTAATTTCTTCAAACCACAACAAGAAGCCCAGTTACGTTGACTACCGTCTCATACGTGCCAGCTACGCTCATACGAAAACCCCAGAAAATAATGCGACAAGTGGCTGATAAAAAAGACAGAAGGCTCTTTCAGTAGCAACTGCTTCTTATTGCATAAATCAAACAAAAGGAACTAAATTTTCAATGTATATTTTTTTTCTCCAATCTCATTATACCGTGACGACAAATCCATTTATGTTGACTACCGTCTCATAGGTGCCGGTTACGTACCCGCGAAAATCGACTTACGGAACATTTCATAGCAGACGACACCTGTTGCTTAATAGGTCAAATATAGGGAACTTAGTTTCTAATATCTGTTTTTTATTTCTGCAATCTTTTTTTAACCGTGACAACAAAGCCTTTTAGGTTGTCTGTTGTCTCGCAGGTGCCACTTACGTATCCGCAAAAACATGAAAAAACGACTTACGGAATATTTTATAGCAGACGCCAACTGTTGCTTAAGTCAATTATAGGGATTTTTCTTTTTCTTTTTCTCTCACTAGGGCCACTGATTCGGTTACGGTGACCATCTCACCCATACGTGACTGTTACGTGCTGCGCATAAAATCGTAAAATCAACTTCAACATTTTCGGAGGCAACTGATACCTATTGTACAATTCAAGGACAGGTAAACAAAATTTTTCCCTGTTTTCTTACCAGGGTCATGAAAACATTGAACCAATTTTGACGACCGCGCGAGTCAAAAGTCAATTTTATGTTTAACCACTGCGCAAAAATATAAAATTCAGAAGCAACCGATTGCTGTTGCGGAAACTTTTTCTGATAAAAAAATCTAGAAGTAGGCCATAAAGATACAATAAGATGTAAGAATAACTAAAAATCAATTGCTTCTTTGATAGGGTAGAAAACATTGTGGGAAAAGGAGAAAATGCTGGTAACCTGCATTGTCTCCTTTCCTCAGATTATTTTCAAAAGCCTTCTCTTTCAGGGGTGTTAAAAGGCTTCATTGTGCGGTAAAAGGTTAATAAGAATAAACAGATAGTCCCCCCCCATCAGCCAATCAAATCTCTTCCCTCTCTGAAATTATCCAATCAGAGAAGCTTTAAGGAAATCAGAATGAAAACCAACAGCCAATCAGAGAAGACTTTAGAAATTTCAACAGCCAATCAGAGAGCTCCAAAATGGCGCCCTAATTTATCAATTTAAAACAGTAAAAAAACGGCATAAAAGTGGATTTAAAGTCTTCTTTAAAGGCTGTTGTGCAGTCCTTGGCAAACTGCCATCCACACATGCCAGATTTCACTGAAAATGGGCACACATTTAAGAAAATGGGGGCGTAGAAGGCCATGTTTTGGTCTTTTCCAGCCTCTTGCAAGAATTACTTCCCTTTAACCCTCGATGCACCCCCCCTCCCCAGCTCATATGTTTTGGTCTTTTCAAGCCTCTTGCAAGAATTACTTCCCTTTAACCCTCGATGCACCCCCCTTCCCCAGCCCTTTAAAGGATTTGCTTTTCTAACTCAGCCCACAAGAAATGCTGCACATTGACAATTTCAATAGACCAAAGTGATCAATGTACAGTGTAAAAAAACAAACAAACAGAAATTAATGCGACAAGTGGCTAAAAAAAGACTGAAAACTCTTTCAGTTACTTCCTATTGCATAATTATATCAAACAATGGCAACTGAAGTGTAATTTTTCTAATCTCTTCAATCCGCAACAAGAAACCCAGTTACGTTGACTACTGTTTCATATGTTTTGGTCTTTTCATGCCTCTTGCAAGAATTACTTCTCCTTAACCCTCGATGCACCCTCCCTCCCAAGCCCTTTACTGGATTTGCTTTTCTAACTCGGCCCACAAGAAATGCTGCACATTGAAACTTTCAATAGACCAAAGTGATCAATGTACCGTGTAAAAAAAACCCAGAAATTAATGCGATAAGTGGCTGAAAAAAGACTGAAAACTCTTTCCTATTGCATGTATCAAACAATGGCAACTGAAGTGTAATATTTCTAATTTCTTCAAACCACAACAAGAAGCCCAGTTACGTTGACTACCGTCTCATACGTGCCAGCTACGCTCATACGAAAACCCCAGAAAATAATGCGACAAGTGGCTGATAAAAAAGACAGAAGGCTCTTTCAGTAGCAACTGCTTCTTATTGCATAAATCAAACAAAAGGAACTAAATTTTCAATGTATATTTTTTTTCTCCAATCTCATTATACCGTGACGACAAATCCATTTATGTTGACTACCGTCTCATAGGTGCCGGTTACATACCCGCGAAAATCGACTTACGGAACATTTCATAGCAGACGACACCTGTTGCTTAATAGGTCAAATATAGGGAACTTAGTTTCTAATATCTGTTTTTTATTTCTGCAATCTTTTTTTAACCGTGACAACAAAGCCTTTTAGGTTGTCTGTTGTCTCGCAGGTGCCACTTACGTATCCGCAAAAACATGAAAAAACGACTTACGGAATATTTTATAGCAAACGCCAACTGTTGCTTAAGTCAATTATAGGGATTTTTCTTTTTCTTTTTCTCTCACTAGGGCCACTGATTCGGTTACGGTGACCATCTCACCCATACGTGACTGTTACGTGCTGCGCATAAAATCGTAAAATCAACTTCAACATTTTCCGAGGCAACTGATACCTATTGTACAATTCAAGGACAGGTAAACAAAATTTTTCCCTGTTTTCTTACCAGGGTCATGAAAACATTGAACCAATTTTGACGACCGCGCGAGTCAAAAGTCAATTTTATGTTTAACCGCTGCGCAAAAATATAAAATTCAGAAGCAACCGATTGCTGTTGCGGAAACTTTTTCTGATAAAAAAATCTAGAAGTAGGCCATAAAGATACAATAAGATGTAAGAATAACTAAAAATCAATTGCTTCTTTGATAGGGTAGAAAACATTGTGGGAAAAGGAGAAAATGCTGGTAACCTGCATTGTCTCCTTTCCTCAGATTATTTTCAAAAGCCTTCTCTTTCAGGGGTGTTAAAAGGCTTCATTGTGCGGTAAAAGGTTAATAAGAATAAACAGATAGTCCCCCCCATCAGCCAATCAAATCTCTTCCCTCTCTGAAATTATCCAATCAGAGAAGCTTTAAGGAAATCAGAATGAAAACCAACAGCCAATCAGAGACGACTTTAGAAATTTCAACAGCCAATCAGAGAGCTCCAAAATGGCGCCCTAATTTATCAATTTAAAACAGTAAAAAAACGGCATAAAAGTGGATTTAAAGTCTTCTTTAAAGGCTGCTGTGCAGTCCTTGGCAAACTGCCATCCACACATGCCAGATTTCACTAAAAATGGGCACACATTTAAGAAAATGGGGGCATAGAAGGCCATGTTTTGGTCTTTTCCAGCCTCTTGCTAGAATTACTTCCCTTTAACCCTCGATGCACCCCCCTCCCCAGCTCATATATGCGCATAAAATCATAAAATCAACTTCGACACTTTCGGAGGCAACTGATACCTGTCGTACAAATCAAAGAAAGATAAACAAAATCTATCCCCGTTTTCTTACCAGGGTCACGAAAACATTGAACCAATTTTAAGGACTGCGCGAGGCAAAAGTCAATTTTATGTTCAATCGCTGCCCAAAAATATGAAATTCAAAAGCATCCGGTCGCTGTTGTGGAAATTTTTTCCGATAAAAAAATCTTGTTCTTGTTTGAAGAATTTAGAAGTAGGCCATGAAGACACAATAAGATGTAAGAATAACTAAAAATCAATTGCTTCTTTGATAGGGTAGAAAACATTGTGGGAAAAGGAGAAAATGCTGGTAACCTGCATTGTCTCCTTTCCTCGGATTATTTTCAAAAGCCTTCTCTTTCAGGTTTGTTAAAAGGCGTCAATGTGTGGTAAAAGGTTAATAAGAATAAACAGATATTCGCCCCACCCCCCATTATCCAATCAGAGAAGCTTTAAGAAAATTGGAATGGATACCAACAGTCAATCAGAGAAGACTTAAGAAATTCAACAGCCAATCAGAGAGCTTCAAAATCGCTTCAAAATGGCGCCCAAATTTATCGATAAAAAACAGTGAAAAAAAACGGCGTAAAAGTGGATTTAAAGTCTTCTTTAAAGGTTGCTGTGCAGTCCTTGGCAAACTGCCAGGCCTGCACCATCCACACATGCCAGATTTCACTGAAAATGGGCAAACATTTAAGAAAATAGGGGCGTAGAAGACCATGTTTTGCTCATTTCAATTTCAAGCCCCTCGCAAGCAAGAGTTACTTCCCTTAAACCCTCAAAGCACCGGTTCCCCCCCCCCAGCCCTTAACTGAATGTGCTTTTCTAACTCAGCCCACAATAAATGCTGCACATTGAAACTTTCAATAAGCCAAAGTGATCAATGTACAGTGTAAAAAAAAACGCCCAGAAATTAATGCGACAAGTGGCTAAAAAAAGACTGAAAACTCTTTCAGTTGCTTCCTTTTGCATATATCAAAAAAAGGCAACGGAAGTGTAATTTTTCTAATCTCTTCAAACCGCAACAAGAAACCCAGTTACGTTGACTATGTGCCAGTTACGCTCATGCGGAAAACCCCAGAAATTAATGCGACAGATGGCTAAAAAAAGACTGAAAACTCTCAGTTGCTTCTTATTGCATGTATCAAACAAAGGCAACTGATCGAAGTGTAATTTTTCCAATCTCTTCAAACCACAACAAGAAGCCCAGTTATGTTGACTACCGTCACGTATGTGCCAGTTACGCTCATGCAAAAACCCCAGAAAATAATGTGACAAGTGGCTAAAAAAAGACTGAAGGCTCTTTCAGTAGCAACTGCTTCTTATTGCATAAATCAAACAAAAGGAACTAAATTTTCAATGTATTTTTTTTCTCCAATCTCTTTATATCGTGATGACAAATCCATTTACGTTGACTACCGTCTCAAAGGTGCTGGTAAGGTACCCGCGAAAAATCGAGTTACAGAACATTTCATAGCAAAGGGCACCTGTTGCTTAATAGGTCAAATATAGGGAATTTGATTTCTAATATCTGTTTTTTTATTTCTGCAATCTTTTTTTACTGTGAAACAAACCCTTTTAGCTTGTCTATTGTCTCATAGGTGCCACTTCCGTATCCGCAAAAAACATGGAAAATCGACTTGCGGAATATTTTGTAGCAGACGACAACTGTTGCTTCAGTCAATTATAGGAATTTTTCTTTTTCTTTTTCTCTCACTAGGGCCATTAATTTGGTTACGATGACCATCTCACCCATACGTGACTATTACACAAAATCGTAAAATCAACTTCGACACTTTTGGAGGCAACTGATACCTGTCGTACAAATTAAAGGAAGGTAAACAAAATTTTTCCCTGTTTTCTTACCAGGGTCACATAAACATTGAACCAATTTTGACGACTGCGTGAGTCAAAAGTCAATTTTATGTTTAATCGCTGCGCAGAAATATGAAATTCAGAAGCAACCGGTCGCTGTTGTGGAAATTTTTTCCAATAAAAAAATCTTGTTCTTGTTTGAAGAATTTAGAAGTAGGGCCATGACGACACAATAAGATGTAAGAATAACTAAAAATCAATTGCTTCTTTGACAGGGTAGAAAACATTGTGGGAAAAGGAGAAAATGCTGGTAACCTGCATTGTCTCCTTTCCTCGGATTATTTTCAAAAGCCTTCTCTTTCAGGGGTGTTAAAAGGCGTCAATGTGTGGTAAAAGGTTAATAAGAATAAAGAGATATTTGCCCCATCCCCCATTATCCAATCAGAGAAGCTTTCAGGAAATCGGAATGGATACCAACAGCCAATCAGAGAAGACTTAAGAAATTCAACAGCCAATCAGAGAGCTTTAAAATCGCTCCAAAATGGCGCCCAAATTTATCGATAAAAAACAGTGAAAAAAACGGCATAAAAGTGGATTTAAAGTCTTCTTTAAAGGCTGCTGTGCAGTCCTTGGCAAACTGCCAGGCCTGCACCATCCACACATGCCAGATTCCACTGAAAATGGGCAAACATTTAAGAAAATAGGGGCGTAGAAGACCATGTTTTGCTCATTTCAATTTCAAGCCCCTTGCAAGCAAGAGTTTCTTCCCTTTAACCCTCAAAGCACCGGCTCCCCCCCCCCGCCCTTGACTGAATGTGCTTTTCTAACTCAGCCCACAATAAATGCTGCACATTGAAACTTTCAATAAGCTAAAGTGATCAATGTACAGTGTAAAAAATAGAAAATGCCCAGAAATTAATGCGACAAGTGGCTAAAAAAAGACTGAAAACTCTTTCAGTTGCTTCCTATTGCATATATCAAAAAAAGGCAACGGAAGTGTAATTTTTCTAATCTCTTCCAACCGCAACAAAAAACCCAGTCACGTTGACTATGTGCCATTCACGCTCATGTGGAAAACCCCAGAAATTAATGCGACAGGTGGCTATAAAAAGACTGAAAACTCTCAGTTGCTTCCTATTGCATATATCAAACAAAGGCAACTGAAGTGTAATTTTTCCAATCTCTTCAAAGCGCGACAAGAAACCCAGTTACGTTGACTACCGTCTCATACGTGCCAGTTACGCTCATGCAAAAACCCCAGAAAATAATGCAACAAGTGGCTAAAAAAAGACTGAAGGCTCTTTCAGTAGCATTTGCTTCTTATTGCATGAATCAAACAAAAGGAACTAAATTTTCAATGTATATTTTTTTCCTCCAATCTCTTTATACCATGAGGACAAATCCATTTACGTTGACTACCGTCTCAAAGGTGCCGGTAAGGTATTCGCAAAAAATCAACTTACGGAACATTGCATAGCAGAGGGCACCTGTTGCTTAATAGGTCAAATATAGGGAATTTGATTTCTAATATCTGTTTTTTTTATTTCTGCAATCTTTTTTTTACCGTGACACAAACCCTTTTAGGTTGTCTATTGTCTCGTAGGTGCCACTTCCGTATCCGCAAAAACATGGAAAATCGACTTACGGAATATTTTATAGCAGATGACAACTGTTGCTTAAGTCAATTATAGGGATTTTTCTTTTTCTTTTTCTCTCACTAGGGCCATTGATTTGGTTACGATGACCATCTCACCTATACGTGACTGTTACGTGCCGCGCACAAAATCGTAAAATCAACTTCGACACTTTCGGAGGCAACTGATACCTGTCGTACAAATCAAAGAAAGGTGAACAAAATTTTTCCCTGTTTTCTTACCAGGGTCACGAAAACATTGAACTTATTTTGACCACCGCGCAAGTCAAAAGTCAATTTTATGTTTAATCGCTGCGCAAAAATATGAAATTCAGAAGCAACCCGTCGCTGTTGTGGAAATTTTTTCCGATAAAAAAATCTTGTTCTTGTTTGAAGAATTTAGAAGTAATCCATGAGGACACAATAAGATGTAAGAATAACTAAAATAAATTTGCTTCTTTGACAGGGTAGAAAACATTGTGGGAGAAGGAGAAAATGCTGGTAACCGGCATTGTCTCCTTTCCTCGGATTATTTTCAAAAGCCTTCTATTTCAGGTTTGTTAAAAGGTGTCATTGTGTGGTAAAAGGTTAATAAGAATAAACAGATATTTGCCCCACAACTGAAGTGTAATTTTTCTAATCTCTTCAAACTGCAACAAGAAACCCAGTCACGTTGACTATGTGCCAGTTACGCTCATGCGGAAAACCCCAGAAATTAATGCGACAGGTGGCTAAAAAAAGACTGAAAACTCTCAGTTGCTTCCTATTGCATATATCAAACAAAGGCAACTGAAGTGTAATTTTTCCAATCTCTTCAAACCGCAACAACAAACCCAGTTACGTTGACTACCATCTCATACGTGCCAGTTACGCTCATGCAAAAACCCCAGAAAATAATGCGACAAGTGGCTAAAAAAAGACTGAAGGCTCTTTCAGTAGCAACTGCTTCTTATTGCATAAATCAAACAAAAGGAACTAAATTTTTAATGCTTATTTTTTTCTCCAATCTCTTTATACCATGACGACAAATCCATTTACAATGACTACCGTCTCATAGGTGCCGGTTAAGTATCTTTAAAAACACAAAAGTCGACTTACATAATATTTTATAGCAGACGACACCTGTTGCTCAAGTCAATTATAGGGATTTTTCTTTTTCTTTTTCTTTCACTAGGGCCATTGATTTGGTTACGATGACCATCTCACTCATACTTGACTGTTACCTGCTAAGCATAAAATCGTGAAATCAACTTTGACATTTTCGGAGGGAACTGATACCTGTTGTACAAATTAAAGAAAGGTAAACAAAATTTTTCCCTGTTTTCTTACCAGGGTCACGAAAATATTGAACCAATATTGACGACCGCGCTAGTCAAAAGTCAATTTTATGTTTAATCGCTGTGCAAAAATATAACATTCAGAAGCAACCGGTTGCTGTTGGGGAAACTTTTTCTGATAAAAAAATCAAGAAGTAGGCCACAAAGATACAATAAGATGTAAGAATAACTAAAAATCAATTGTTTCTTTGATAGGGCGGAAAACATTGTGGGAAAAGGAGAAAATGCTGGTAACCTGCAATGTCTCCTTTCCTCAGATTATTTTCAAAAGCCTTCTCTTTCAGGGGTGTTAAAAGGCGTCATTGTGCGGTAAAAGGTTAATAAGAATAAACAGATACCGCCCTCTCCCATCAGCCAATCAAATCTCTTCCCTCCCTGAAATTATCCAATCAGAGAACAGCCAATCAGAGAGCTTCAAAATCGCTCCAAAATGGCACCTTAAAATAGATATATCGATAAAAAAACAGTTAAAGAAACGGAATAAAAGTGGATTTAAAGTCTTCTTTAAAGGCTGCATTGCAGTCCTTGGCATACTGCCAGGCCTGCACCATCCACACATGCCAGATTTCACTGAAAATGGGCAAACATTTAAGGAAATACGGGGGCAGAAGACCATGTTTTGTCTTTTCAAGCAACCTTGCAAGAGTTGCTTCCCTTCAACCATCGATGCACCCCCACCTCCCAACCCTTTACTGGATTTGCTTTTCTAATTCAGCCCACAATAAATGCTGCACATTGAAACTTTCAATATGCCAATGTGATCAATGTACAGTGTAAAAAAAACAGAAGTTAATGCGACAGGTGGCTAAAAAAAGAATGAAAACTCTCCTATTGCATATATCAAACAAAGGCAACTGAAGTGTAATTTTTCTAATCTCTTCAAGCCGCAACAAGAAACCAAGTTATGTTGACTACCGTCTCATATGTGCAAGTTACGCTTATGCAAAAACCCCAGAAATTAATGCAACAGGTGGCTAAAAAAAGACTCAAATCTCTCAGTTGCTTGCTATTGCATATATCAAACAAAGGCAATTGTGGTGTAATTTTTCTTATGAAAAAAGTCAATTTTATGTTTAATCGCTGCGCAAAAATATAGAATTCAGAAGCAACCAACTGCTGTTGCGGAAACTTTTCGATAAAAAAATCTTGTTCTTGTTTGAAGAAATTAGAAATAGGCCATAAAGATACAATAAGATGTAAGAATAACTAAAAATCAATTGTTTTTTTTTATAGGGTAGAAAACAATGTGGGAAAAGGAGAAAATGCTGGTAACCTGCATTGTCTCCTTTCCTCAGATTATTTTCAAAAGCCTTCTCTTTCAGGGGTGTTAAAAAGCGTCATTGTGTGGTAAAAGGTTAATAAGACAAAACAGATATCCCCCCTCATCAGCCAATCAATTGTCTTCCCTCGGTGAAATTATCCATTCAGAGAAGCTTTAAGGAAATAAGAATGGATACCAACAGCCAATCAGAGAAGACTTTAGAAATTCAAGAGTCAATCAGAGAGCTTCAAAATCGCTCCAAAATGGCACCTTAAAATAGATATATCGATAAAAAAACAGTTAAAGAAACGGAATAAAAGTGGATTTAAAGTCTTCTTTAAAGGCTGCTGTGCAGTTTTTGGCAAACTGTCAGGCCTGCACCATCCACACATGCCAGATTTCACTGAAAATGAGCAAACATTTAAGAAAATAGGGGCGTAGAAGACCATGTTTTGGTCTTTTCAAGCCCTTGGAAGAGTTGCTTCCCTTCGACCGTCGATGCACCCGCTCCCCCCCTCCCCAGCCCTTAACTGGATTTGCTTTTCTAACTCAGCCCACAATAAATGCTGGACATTGAAACTTTCAATGAGTGAAAGTGATCAATGTACAAATTAAAAAAAAAAACAGATTAATACGACAGGTGGCTAAAAAAAGACTGAAAACTCTTTCAGTTGCTTCCTATTGCATATATCAAACAAAGGCAACTGAAGTGTAATTTTTCTAATCTCTTCAAGCAGCAACCAGAAACCTTTAAAAATAGAATTCAGAAGCGACTGGTTGCTGTTGCGGAAACTTTTTCCGATGAAAAAAAATCTTGTTCTTTTTTTAAGAATTTCGATGTAGGCCATAAAGATACAATAAGATGTAAGAATAACTAAAGATCAATCGTTTCTTTGATAGGGTAGAAAACATTGTGGGAAAAGGGGAAAATGCTGGTGACCTGCATTGTCTCCTTTCCTCAGATTACTTTCAAAAACCTTCTCTTTCAGGGGTGTTGGAAAGCGTCATTGTGTGGTAAAAGGTTAATAAGACAAAACAGATATCCCCCCATCAGCCAATCAAATGTCTTCCCTCTCTGAAATTATCAGAGAGACTTTAATGAAATCAGAATGGATACCAACAGCTAATCAGAGAAAACTTTAGAAATTCAACAACCAGTTAGAGAGCTTCAAAATCGCTCCAAAATGGTATCCTAATTTATCGATAAAAACAGTGAAAAAAACGGCATTAAAAAGGATTTAAAGTCTTCTTTAAGGGCTGCTGTGCAGTCCTTGGCAATTTGTGAGGCCTGCAACATTCACATATGCCAGATTTCACTGGAAATGGGCAAACATTTAAGAAAATAGGGGCGTAGAAGACCATGATTTGGTCAAGAGTTGCTTCCCTTCAACCCTCGATGCACCCACTTCCCCCCTCCCCAGCCCCTAAGTGGATTTGCTTTTCTAACTCAGCCCACAATAAATGCTGCACATTGAAACTTTCAATGAGTGAAAGTGATCAATGTACAGTTAAAAAAAAAACAGAAATTGATGCGACAAGTGGCTAAAAAAAGATTGTAAACTCCTTCAGTTGCTTCCTATTGCATATATCAAACAAAGGCAACTGAAGTTTAATTTTTCTAATCTCTTCAAACAGCAACAAGAAACCCAGTTATATTGACTACCGTCTCATACGTGCCAGTTACGCTCATGCAAAAACCCCAGACAATAATGCAACAGGTGGCTAAAAAAAACTGAAAACTCTTTCAGTTGCTTCCTATTGCATAAGACTGAATGCTCTTTCGGTGGCAACTACTTCTTATTGCATAAATCAAACAAAAGGAACTAAATCTTTAATGTATATTTTTTTTTTCTCTATTTACACAGTGACGACAAATCCGTTTATGCTGTTTACTGTTTCTAGGTGCCGGTTACGTATCCGCAAAAACGCGAAAGATCAATTTGCGCAACATTTCATAGCAGACGACACATGTTACTTTATAGGTTCAATATAGGGAATTTAATTTCTAATATCTATTTTTTATTTATCCAATCTTTTGATACCGCGGCAACAAACCCATTTAGATTGTTTGTTGTCTCGCAGGTGCCTCTACGTAGCCGCGAAAACCTGAAAAATCGACTTACGGAATTTTTATAGCAGACGACAACTGTTGCGTAAGTCAATTATAGGGATTTTCTTGTTTAGTTTCTCTCACTAGGGCCATTGATTTGGTGACGATGACCATCTCATCCCTATGTGACTGTTACATGCTGTGCATAAAATCGTGAAATCAACTTCGACACTTTCAGAGGCAACTGATACCTGTTGTACAAATCAAAGAAAGGTAAACAAATTTTTTCCCTGTTTTCTCACCAGGGTCACGAAAACATTGAACCAATTTTGATGACCGCGCGAGTCAAAAGTCAATTTTATGTTTAATTGCTGCGCAAAAATATAAAATTCAGAAGCAACCAGGTGCTGTTGCGGAAACTTTTTCCAATAAAAAAATCTTGTTATTGTTTGAAGAGTTTAGAAGTAGGCCATAAAGATACAATAAGATGTAAGAATAAGTAATAATCATTTTTTTCTTTGACAGGGTAGAAAACATTGTGGGAAAAGGAGAAAATGCTGGTAACCTGCATTGTCTCCTTTTCTCAGATTATTTTCAAAAGCTTTCTCTTGCGGGTGTGTAAAAAAGGCGTCATTGTGTGGTGAAAGATTGATAAGGATAAACAGATACCCCCTTCCCAATCAGCCAATCAAATCCTATCCCTCTGTGAAATTATCCAATCACAGAAGCTTTAAGGAAATCAGCAAGGGGCCCAGTCAGTTTATCAGAGGCTTCGAGAAATTCAAAACTGGACCCAGTCAGCCAATCAGAGGCTTCGAGAAATTCAAAATTAGGCCCAATCAGCCAATTAGAGAGCTTCGAAATTACTTCAAAAAGGCGCCGTAATATATCGAAGGCTGCTGTGCACTTCTTGGTAATCTGCCAGGCATGCAACATCCACACATGCCTAATATCACTGAAATAGAGCCAAAATTTAAGAGAACAGGGTGGCGGAAGACCTTGTTTTGTTCTTTTCAAGTCCCCTTGCAAGAGTTACTTCCCTTGAAATAAACCTTTGATGCCTCTTTATCCCTTAATTAGATTTTCTGACTCGGACCACATTAAATTCTGCACATTTAATAAGCCAAAATGATCAATGTACAGTGTAAAAAAAACAGATATGAATGTGAAAAGTGGCTAAATAAAAAGACTGAATACTCTTTCAGTAACAATTGATTCCTATTGAATGAATCAAACAAAGGGAATTGAAGTGTATTTTTTCTAATCTCTTCAAACCGCTACAAGAAACCCGGTTACATTGACTACTGTTTCATACGTGCCAGTTACGAACATGCGAAAACACCAATAAATAATGTGACAAGTGCTAAAAAAAGACTGAATACTCTTCCAGTAGTAACTGCTTCCTGTTCCATAAGTCAAACAGAGAGAACTAAATTTCTAATATATTTTTTCTCTCCAATCTCTGTATAATGTGACGATATACCCATTTACGTAGACTACAATCTCGCACATAGGTGGCACTTACGTATCCGCGAAAACATGAAAAATTGACTAAAGGAACATTTTATAGCACACGAGGCACGTTTCTTAAGTCAAATGTAGGGAACTAAATTTCCGATTTTTTTTTCCATTGTCTTTATATCATGACAACAAACCATTTATGTTGACTACCGTCTCATAGGTGCCAGTTACGTATCCGCGAAAACATGAAAAATTGACTTATGGAACATTTTGTAGCAGACGACACCTGTATCTCAAGTTAATCATAGGGATTTTTCTTTTTCGTTTTCTCTCACTAGGGCCATTGATTTGGTTACGATGACTATCTCACCCATACGTGATGTTTACTTGCTGCGCATGAAATCGTAAAATCAACTTGGACGCTTTTGGAGGCAACTGATACCTGTTGCACAAATCAAAGAGAGGTAAACCGAATGTTTCCCTATTTTCTAACCAGGGTCAATTTTGGTGACCTTGCGAGTCAAAAGTCAATGTTATATTTAACTGCTGCACAAAAATATATAATTCAGAAGCAAGTTGTTGATGTTGCGGAAACTTTTTCCGGTTAAAAAAAATCTTGTTCTAGTTGGAAGAATTTAAAAATAGGCCATAAAGATACAATAAGATGTAAGAATAGGTAATAATCATTTTTTTCTTTGACAGGGTAGAAAACATTGTGGGAAAAGGAGAAAATGCTGGTAACCTGCATTGTCTCCTTTTCTCAGATTATTTTCAAAAGCTTTCTCTTGCGAGTATGTAAAAAAGGCGTCATTGTGTGGTAAAAGGTTAATAAGGATAAACAGATACCCCCCTATCCAATCAGCCAATCAAATCCTATCCCTCTGTGAAATTATCCAACAGCAGAAGCTTTAAGGAAATCAGCAAGGGGCCCAGTCAGCCAATCAGAGGCTTCGAGAAATTCAGAACTGGACCCAGTCAGCCAATCAGAGGCTTCGAGAAATTCAAAATTGGGCCCATTCAACCAATCAGAGAGCTTAACAATTACTTCAAAATGGCGCCCTAATATATCGATAGAAAACAGTGAACAAAAAACGGCATAAACGTGGATTTAAAGTCTTCTTTGAAGGCTACTGTGCAGTCCTTGGCAATCTGCCAGGCATGCACCATCCACACATGCTTTATTTCACTGAAAAAGGGCCAAAATTTAAGAGAACACGGTGGCAGAAGACCTTGTTTTGGTCTTTTCAAGCCCCCTTGCAAGAGTTACTTCCCTTGAAATAAACCCTTTATGCCCTTTTATCCCTTAATTAGATTTTCTGACAAGGACCACATTAAATTCTGCACATTTAATAAGCCAAAATGATCAATGTACAGTGTAAAAAACACCAATAAATAATGTGACAAGTGGCTAAAAAAAGACTGAATACTCTTTCAGTAGCAATCGATTCTTATTTCATGAATCAAACAAAGGGAACTGAAGTGTAATTTTTCTAATCTCTTCAAACTGCAACAAGAAACCCAGATACATTGACTACCGTTTCATACCCGCGAAAACATGAAAAATCGACTCGCGGCACATTCCATAGCAGACGACACCTGTTGATTAAGTCGAATATAGAGATTTTTCCCCCCATTTCTATTACTAGGGCCATTGAATTGGTTACTAACTTGGGAATGTTGATCACTCCTTAATCCTTTAAATAAACAAAGATGATCAATGTATAGTGTAGAAATCCCGGAAAATAGTTCCACAAGTTGCTAAAAAGACAAAAATCAAGCAAAGGGAACTAATTTTTTTTTATTATTTTTTCAATCCTTTCAGACAGTGACGAGAAAGCCAGTTACGTTCACCACTGACTCGTGTACCAGTTGCGTGCCCCCGAAAACATGGAAAATCGACTTGCAACACATTTTGTAGCAGACGACACCTGTTGCTTTTTTAAGTGAAATATAGGGCTTTTTTTTTTTTTCCTTTCCTCTTACTAGGACAATTGAATTGGTTATGATGACTACCACGACTGTTTGGTGCTGCGCATGAAATCGTAAGATCGACTTTGACAGTTCCGGAGGCAACCGATATCTATTGCACAAATCTAAGAAAGGTAAACCAAATTTTTCTGTTTTCTTTACCAGGGTCACCGAAACATTGAAGCTGTTTTGGTGACTGCGTGAGTCAGGAGTCGATGTTATGTTTAACTGCTCACAAAAATTTGAAATGTAAAAAGAAGCAACCGGTTGCTGTTGCATAAACTTTTTTCACAAAACATTTTCGGCAGAGTTAAGGATTGAAACTCTGGAAAAAGGGGTCTTGGTGCAGGTGTCTGATCCCTGTTGACCAAAGAATAGGCCGAAATGACTCGAAAAATGACCCGAAAAATTAGCATAAATTTACAAACATTCACCCTCCCCCCTCTTTCTGATCAGCCAATAAAATCTCAGCCCTCTCCGAAGCGTCCAATCAGGAAGGCTTTTAGGAAATCAGAATGGTATCCAATGAGCCAATCAAATCTCAGCCCTCTCTGAAATCATCCAATCAGAAAAGCCCTAAGAAATTTATGTTAGGCCCAATCAGCCAATCAAATCGCAGACACGCCCCCAGGACCAGTCAATCACAAAGCTTTGAGCAATTTGAAATGGCGCTCGAAAATATCGATAGAAAACATTGAGAAAAAATCGGCATTAAAGTGGATTTTAAGTCTGCTTTGAAAGCTTTTATGCAGTTCATGGCAAACTGCAGTGCCTGTACCATCCACACATACCAGATTTCACTGACAATGGGCGCAAATTTAAGAAAACGGGGTGGCAGAAGACCTTGTTTTAGTCTTTTCAAGCACCTTGCAAAAGTGCAAGAGTTGCTTCCCCTGATTCCTATATCCCTTGATTCGATTCGCTTTTCTAATTCATGCCATGCTGTACATTGATACTTTAAAGATAATTAAAGTACAGTGTAGAACCCCAGAAAAAATAATGTCACAAGTGATTAAAAAAGGACTGAAAACTCTCAGTAGCAACTCTTTCCTATTGCATAAATAAAACTCCTACCCATTGCATAAATAAAACAAAGGGAACCTTTTTTTTTTCAATCTCTTTATACCGTGACAAGAAACCAATTTACTTTGACTACCGTCTCATAGGTGCCAGTTACGCACCCGCAAAAACATGAAAAATCGACTTGCGGCACATTCCGTAGCAGACGACACCTGTAGCCTAAGTCAAATATAGAGATTTTTCCCCCATTTCTATTACTAAGGCCATTGAATTGGTTACTAACTCAGGAATGTCACCCATCAATCCTTTAGATAGGCAAAGATGGTAAATGTATAGTGTAGAAATCCCAGACAATAGTGTCACAAGTGGCTAAAAATGACAGAAAACTCTTTCAGTATCAATTGCTTCCAACTGCATAAATGAAGCAAAGGGAACTATTTTTTATTATTATTATTATTATACTTTTTCAATCCCTTTATACAGTGACGAGAAAGCCAGTTACGTTGACCACTGACTCTTGTGCCAGTTACGCGCCTCCGAAAACATGAAAAATCGACTACGACACATTTCGTAGCAGACAAAGCTTGTTGCTTAAGTCAAATATACGGATTTTTTTGTTTCTTTTTCTCTTCCTAGGACCATTGAATTGGTTATGATGACCACCCACCCATACCCGACTGTCCGGTGCTGCGCATAAAATCATAGGATCGACTTCGACATTTTCGGAGGCAACTGATACTTATTGCACAAATCAAAGAAAGGTAAACCAATTTTTTCCGTTTTCTTTACCAGGGTCACCGAAACATTGAAACGGTTTTGTTGACTGCGTGAGTCAGGAGCCGTTGTTATGTTTAACCGCCGCGCAAAAAATTTGAGTTTAAAACAGAAACAACCGGTTGCTGTTGCATAAACTGTTTTCACAAAACATTTTCTTGTTTGAAGTATTCAGAAATAGGCCAATAAAATACAGTAAGATGTAAGAATAAATGATAATTGAAATAGATGAAAAAGATAGAATGGCAAAGTTGAGATTTCAAACTCTGAAAAATGCGTCTTGGTGCAGGTGTCTGATCCCTCTTTACCATAGAATAGGCTGAGATGACCTCAAAAATGACCCGAAAAATTAGCATAATTATACATGTCTATGGTAGTATTTAGTGCCGGTTTTAGACAAAATGGATTGTTATTGGTCTATAATTATGATATAAAAAAGGAAAACCCCAATAAGAGCGGCGTGATTGATTTGTGGAACAAGTACACGTATCTAATAATTCGAATGACGAACCAGATCTTGAAATCATAGGGCTTTGAGTTCGAATCCTGGCTTTACCACAATTAATTTTGATCCTTGTCAAAAGCAGAATGTATTCTGTCGTATAGATACATACATGTGAAATAGATCGAATGGTACCGGATTCTTTTAACACAAGAAAGTATATTTATACAATATGATTATTATATTGCTTGTATTTTTACAAATTAGACGTTTAACTCATTACCAAACGACAATATTGTAGGTTTGTCCAAATCGTAAGCATTTGCAGACGGCAAAATAGAAATAACTGAAAATTTGAAATTCGTTCTGAGAAGGGTAGAAAACATTGTGGGAAAAGGAGAAAATGCTGGTTACCAGCATTTTCTCCTTTTCCCATAATGTTTTTCCAAATGATTATTTTTCTCAGGGTCGTCAATACTAGGGATTGTGTGGTAATGGGTTAATACACGGAAAATAAGTCGGAAGTTAGATAATCTGTACTCATTTAACTTACGGTGATTTTTAATTGACAATCCGATCGGCAGATAATTATTCTCATTTTTGACCAATCAAGTAAAAGTTCGAAAGTTTGTGAGCAATACGTATGGCGCTGTGCGACCAACCGGAAGATACTCAATTTTAAGTCATCCAAAAAAATTAGATTTAGACTGAAATCAAGAACGAAGTCAGAACTGTATTTTTAAAACTTCGCTTTTTGATGAAGAAACTCATCAGAAACCTAATACCGAAAAGATAGAAACGCTAATTTCTATGCAGAAAGTCGATTGTATCAACAGAGTTTAACAAAATAAACAAATTGCCTGGGTACAAAAAAAGAAACTGAACGCTAATTATTTATAAACTAATTTAGCAACGTTTTCTGTCAGCAAATATTTCAAAAACCAGGCCTTGAAGATATGACTTTGTAAATATGTCACCAACTGAGAAAAAGTGTAAATAGCTTAATCCATTACAACACAATCACTAGTTTTAACGACCCTGTAGGAGGTGGCTTTTGAAAAGATTGTACGAAATGGAGAAAATCCTGGTAACCAGCATTTTCTCCTTTTCTCACAATGTTTTCTTCTGTATAAAAAAAAATCTCCTTTCAATTATATTTAATTTGTCGTCTGCAAAACCTTTGAATTTGGACCAGTCTAAATTTTTGTCGTTTGGTAAGGAGTTAAGATTAAACCTGTTTCTTTTACATCGGTTGTAAAACAAGTTCTAATAATTTTCAGGTGGCGGGTGGTTTAACCCATTACCACACAATCCCTACTTTTGACGACCCCGTGAAGGAAGCCTTTAGAAAACATTGTGGGAAAGGGAGAAAATGCTGTTAACCAGCATTTTCTTCTTTTCCCACAATGTTTTCTACTCTTCACAAAACAAATTTCAAATTTTCAGCCACTTTTACTTTGTCGTCTGCAAATGCTTTCGATTTGGACAAGCCTAAAATATTGTCGTTTGGTAATAAGTTAAATTCAAGATCACACTGTACGTTCTGCGCCGTCAGATCTTTATCTATGCAGTTCGTCAAAGCCGTCGATAACGCTACAGAAAATATAAATTTGCTGTGAAAGAGCTAAAAAATGCTTCCGGAGTATAATTTACACACAGGCAATATACAGCGAGCTTTGTTCGTCTACATTTACAACATTATTCCAGTTATGTCACTATGGCCAGTGCAACTATCTTAGTTTTCTTGGACTTTTGTTCACCAAAAAAGTTCACATAATTTCTGCCAAAGCCACAGGCTGTAAAACAATATCTAGACGTGAGAGAGGGGTGACTCTTTCACCTGTCAAAAAAAAAATAATGGTCGATCTGGGAATCCGTACAACGTTTTGTGCAGTCTGATCTTAATCGACATTGGCCTTTAACTCATTACCCCATAAGGCATTTCTATGGTATCTCTAATTGACCCTAAATAAAAGCAAGGATGAAGCAGTTTCTTATGTGTATATGACACTTTTTGATAGCATAGAAAAAATTGTGACAAAAGGTGAAATTGCTCGTCACGAGCAATTTCACCTTTTGTCACAATGTTTTCCAAAGTCTCCTACAAGCAATGTGTAGAAATGAGTATCTATGGAGTAAAGGGTTAACTCATTTCCCAACGACAAATTTTTAGACCGGTCCAAATTGAAAGCATTTGGAGACGACGAAATAAAAGTGACTGAAGATTTGAAATTTGTTTTTTTAAGGGAAAAAAACATTGTGGGAAAATGAGAAAATGCTGGTTACACGCATTTTCTCCTTTTCCTACAATGTTTTCAAAAGGCCTCTTTCTCAGGGTCGTCAAAAGTAGGTTTTGTGTGGTAATGGGTTAAGGCATGTAAAGTCGTGAAAGGAGCTGTAAGGGATAGGACCTCGAATGACACACTTATTATCAATTATTAAACTTCCTATGAATGTAGATTGACCGCTAATCGAAGGGCTGCGCAGACCGATGCGCGGTAAAATAGTTTTAGAAATAGGCTCTTGACATGTGACATTTTCCTTGAAATAGGACGAAAAAGAAAAATTCAAGAATTAAACACATACATACTGCAGTTATGTGGACAAATATCAAGTAAAAGAATATAACAAAAAAAAATGTAAGTACGCGTCTTATTCAGACATTAACTTTTGCATTGATCGGCCTTATCATAATGTATTTTATAATAATTTTTTATTTTATACCTAGCAGTGAAATCCTGGAATTTCCCAGTGTTATAAATTTTGGTATCATCACTAGTGACGATATCAACTTTCACTTTCACTTCCTGTCGTAATTTAGGAACTACTTTTTTTCATTAAGCACTTATAGATAGTTTTTTGGTTTTTTTTTTCAAACGAAAAATTAAGAATAATAATGTTAATATAAGGTATAAAAAAAATAGTATAATCAACTGGTTATTTTTGATATGAAAAATATCTCACTCGGATGCGTCGTAAGGCGTTAAGAAAACTCGTGCTGCGCACTCGTTTTTTCAACACCTAAAAACGCATCCTCGTGAAGATATTTTTCATATCAAAAATAACCAGTTGATTATGCTCTATTTAATCCTTAACCTGCTAAGAAACTCAAACGAAATTTTCAGTTCGATAGTAAAAACCCTAATATTGCTATCTCAAGTTATGTATTGGGGAATAGTATCTCCTCATCGGACAATGAAGATACAAGATCAGACCGCACGTTCTGTGTAGTCTGCTCTTGATCTACACTGTACGATAAAGGTCAGTTAAATTACTTTTAATGTTTTACTTTTCAGTGAAGGAATGGGCGGCACATACCTTGTTCTATATATTCTCACAGCCTTGACTCCGTATACAAATGCAGGTACATGTATATCTTATCCATTGTTTTCCTACACTTTACCTAATTACAGCTTGTTTTCCTACACTTTGCTATATTGCAGCTAGTTTTTTATTTGATCGATTGTATAGAGGATAATCAACTGGTTATTTTTTATATGAAAAATATCTCACGAGAATGCGTTGTTAGGCGTTGAAAAAACGAGTGCGCAGTATGAGTTTTTTTAACGCCTTACGACGCATCTGAGTCAGATATTTTTCATAATAACCACTTGATTATTCTATTTACTATATACCTTATTAACATTATTATTTTTAATTTTTCGTTTGAAAGTCGAAATCATTACTTTGGATAGAGAGAAGAAATCAGGGACATCGTGCGGATGAATACCTAAATTACGGGAGGAAGTGAAAGTTGATATCGTCACTAGCGAAGATTTCAAAATTTGTTATACTAGAAAATTCCAGGATTTCACTGCTAGGTATATAATAAATGGTGTTATACGGCGTTTTCAAAACTAGATCAGTTATATCGCTGTGGCTCGTGCTTCTATCCATACCCTCCTGGCATTTCTCACATTTTTTTTTTTCTCAAACCACTAGCTGCTTTCCTACACAGCCATCGTCGACACAATTATTAGCGGTGAAAAGCCAGTCTTGGCTATATAAGAGATGGTGTACGGCCCCTAACTCTCATATTAACCTTTTACCCCATAGATACTCATTTCTACACATTGCTTGTAGGAGCCTTTGGAAAACATTGTGGCAAAAGATGAAATTGCTCGTGACGAGCAATTTCACATTTTGTGACAATGTTTTCTATGCTATCAAAAGGTGTCATTTACAAATAAGAAACGGCTCCATCTTTGCTGTTATTTAGGGTTAATTAGAGATACCATAGAATGCCGTATGGGGTAAAGAGTTAAAAGTCGGAAACTGCCGAGATTTGCCGAATAGTCTTTACGAAAACGTCAATCTTTACCGATGAGTTCTAGGGGTCGTAGATCTTGATTTAAAATAAAGAAATGGACATTGTAGATCAGAGATCAGACTGCACATTCTGATCTTGATCTGCAGTGTCCACAAAAGCTTCTGGTGTCGTGTACATAAAGGAAACAGCTAATATAGTTTTTACGATTTCCAAACGTTTAGCGGTATACGAAATCAAGAAATAAATTGGAGGTAGGAGTTGGAGAAAATTACAACTATTTGATTTCAGTGGGCACAGGTGCCTCTTGCTCTGTGAAGGAGGACTGTGTACAGACGAACTATCATTCTCACTGTTATAGCTGGCTAACGGACGATTCCTGTCCAAACGGCGTGTGTAGGTGTGATTCTGGATATGGCGGGAACCTCTGTGGTCAGTATGTCTTCGATTGACCTTTTACTGTACAGGCTAACACCTAGTCAGAAGTCACAGCCGTTTAGAACTACAATTTACTTCATTCAAATGTTTTCTTCGTGTAATTTCAACTCAACATTTTTTATACATAGCCAGAGCAACAATGACTTCATTTTTGTTGTGGTTAAACGCCCTCTTCCACATAATAATATCTGCACCAGCCTCCGAGTGGCTGATTGACTCTCATACATATCAAAGACACAGCGTTACAGATGCAAAGAAAATGATTCCTGTCTTCCCATCATCAATTTATAGAACTAGCTTGGCGGTCGAACCACGGCCCATGAGTTTGATGTTTACAAATCCTTCGTCCTATGACTGTAGGTATTCGGGTTTGTCATTATTTGTGTTTGATTGAATTCGCGTTTATTTATCGTCGCCATCGAATGGCCATATGGGCGATGCTTCCACCCCCCTGAGGGCAGATAGTATTGTTGTATTGTTGCGGGGGAATATGCAGATACAGGATGAAACCCATCGTATGTTACGCCAAGTTCTTTTTCACACTGCATAGCTCTAATATTTCAGTCATGGGTCAGCTACAAAAGCTTTTTATTACTAACATTTTTCTCTTATTTCACAGTTCGTCTATCCACGATAAAGGGTTATGACGAGATCTGTAACAGTACTTGGCTCTGTGATACAGAACTACATTGTAACTCAAGCAGTGGACGTTGTGTCTGTGCAACAAGAACCTATGTCTACAAAGAAGCCGTTAAACTGTGTTTAGGGATCCACTCGCGGGTCTTCAATGAAACTTGTACAAATTCATCTGAATGTTACAACAGAGAAGGAGGTGAGTTGAAGTTTCTTATAGATACAGTTCTGTGTTATAAAGACCCAGTAGAAGAAGGTTTTTGAAAAACATATTGTTACCAGCATTTCTCTTTTGTCAACAATGTACTATTTCTACCTGCTTCAGCGTTGCTACTTAACTACAGCTTTACCTCCAAACACTTTGTTCTCCCCTGGGCTGGAAACTAAAGTGAAAGGGGCATTATAAACACATAACTTGTCACTTCTTGGAAAAATAAAAGCGTTGAGAACGCTGAAGTGGTATTTGTCAAGGAAACCATTGTGGGGTATTAATAATTTAAAAGAAAAAAAAAACATTATTCAAATACTGGCTTGAAATGTAGGCTACGAAGCTATGAAATTATTTTTGGTTGAAGATTGAGTATTTATGACAAAGTTAGGATTATTTGTGTATTGGTCTCCCTTTTATCAAAAGGAGGAGTCCGGAGTACCGTCCCTTGACAGTAGGATGCATGATGGGTAGAGAGAGAAACAATGTAAATACATGTATATCCATTAGACTAAGTTTTACTTGAAACTGTGATTTTGAAATGAATTTTGGGGGTTAACATTAATTTCCCGAAAATTACAATCAATTATTTCGTTCTAGAAATACGAGTATTCATGCCTTATCAAATGGATTAGCGCGAAATCAATGGATGAACAAGCCATGGAACGCACTGGTTTTGGAACGAAAAAGCTCAGAACTAAGCGATGGGTTGACAAATCTTCTACCATCGCGCCAAAAGAAGGCTATGAGCGAGTGAAGATATTTTCACTAAAACATTAGTACTGCCACGATCGATGACATCACCCTGTGTATGTGAACATGCCATTCCCAATTACATTTCCAATTACATATCTGAATGCTACTGAAAAACTCATTTGCATGAGAAAGAGTGAGTTTAAGTGGATTTATATGACTTGCCTGATAAAATGCATAAAGTATATAACTGCATGAAAATCACATTTGCTTAAGCGCTGCCTATTTATTTATTTCGTTTTCGAACCAAGCAATGTACTCATATCTGTGTTTCAGCGGAAGGTGGAATTGAATGCCGCGGTACAACCACGAAAACCTGCCAGTGTAAGCCTGGATACGTGGAAATTGGCGGCTTCTGTCAAATACGTACGTAGATGATATAAATGAACTATAAAGAATGAATTCAATTGTAATAAGTTCTATGACCAAACCACCACACACGTAGATACCAAACACGTAGAACTCAGCTAACGAATGCGTAACCTCCAAAAGGAAATCTAGTCTAGTGTATACGTAAGAATGTTAAATAAAAATCAAATTTACATCATGCTAGGTCGCAAAAAGTTGATCGTGAACGAAAAATCACAAATAAGGCAAGATTTTAGAATAAGCTCAAAAGCTATTTAACAATGTACTGTAGGTGCTCAAGGTATATGATGATGATGATGATGATGATGATGATGACCATTTCAACTGAAATGAGAAAGCTATCTCAAATTTTGTGCAAAATTAACTCAAAAAGTTTGTATTAACAATCACGTTCTAAAACTTGATTGTATTGTATTTCCAGCACATTATGGACAAGGCTGCACCACAGACGTGGGGTGCACAATGATGAGTCATTCAAGTGTATTTATAGACGATCCGTCACGGGTGACTGAACAGTGTGTGTCGAACGTTTGTGTCTGTCCTCACAACTCCGAGATGTTGATCTTGAACGCGTTTGGAGCTGTAATCATTTATTGCCTAGGTGAGTACAATGGCTGTAGACTTTTACGGCAGTCGAGTGTACGAGTTCTAAGCTTAGCTTTTTTCAGCGCCAAATGTACATACTCGAAATGTTTCGACGGTTGAAAATACAGTATGCTGAAACTCTGAAGGAGTTGTATCTTTTAGGCTTTACTAAATATGTGAACATTCTGTGCAGTCTGATCTTGATCTATATTGTCTGCAAGAGCCTGTTTTCACCTTTGTCGCCTGTCGATGGAATAGTTAATCTTCTCTTTGAATAACAGGCATATGCCTTGCTATTAGAGAAAAACCCAAATACTGTGATTTGATAGTTTCTTTTAGTGGAAAGAAAGTCACTACATCGAACATGGTAGATCCTGTATCACATTCTAAAAGAGCGTTGAATCATCTCGCAGTGAATGTAGGATGGATGGATAAATATCACTGTAGAAGATTTGGACTTGCAGACTTTTGAAGGAGAAAAAAAGACCGGATGACCTGAAAAACTTGAAAAAAAAACCGAACAAAAGCACTCTGTGCAGTCTGATCTAGATCTACCCATAAAGCATCCGAATTTGTTTTCGTTTTCGCTTTAATCATTAGTTCGTTCTGGCTAGGTGGTGAACGGTGTAGAATTCATTCACAAGCTGAAAACACTGTGCTGTATCCTTGTTCAAAACAGTTTGTTTTTAGTTAGGATTCATGGAAATATATGTCAGCGTCACAGCCAAGTATTGGTGTAACCCAGAAACTGGTAAGAAGGCTATCGCTGTGATTTGACTGAATAATGTTGAAAGTGGCATAAAGCACAAATCAATCAGTCCGTTTCTTTTTGTAGAAAACAGTGACGAGCCGAAGAAATATACCGGCGATATCTGTACCACAAGCAGTGAATGTTTCTCTAAGGTTTGTATGTCTTGTCCTGGCTCGCTGGAATCAACAAAGCGGTGTGTGAGCGTCTGTAAGTTTTAACTTCTCACTTGTCATACTTTGTGTTTTTTATTTAATGTTTAACATTCTATTACTACTAGTTAAGTCATTTTGGAGCTGCCAGTGCTCCGTTCCATATTTAGCTGGGTCCGTATTCGCCAATATCTTCAAACGGAGTCATGCGTTGCTCATTGGTTTAAGGTGTTGTTTTTGTAACCTAGAGGCTCTTGGTTTCATCCTCATCCGAGGCACTAGAACTATTACCGTGGTATAACTGGTATATTGAAAACGACGTAAACACCAACCAATGAAATTAAATCAACCATTCAATCAATTTGTCCATTACAGTATCGTCTTCACCGCCTGAAAGGATCACGACAGATAATGTTGTACTACTGCTGATGACGACTCTTCTATCGACCTTTATAATGATGTAATGCTTTGTGAACATCTACAACAAGATTTTGTCTGTTTACATGTCCATTCTTTACCTTGGGAGTTTTGACTGTGGTGATCTCGTTTTCTTGAACTCATTATCAGACGAAAATCCCTTATTTTTCAATATTTTGCTGTTACTTCAAAACAACTGATGGATATTTTTTTCGTGAAAATAGGTATTGTGCAGTACATCAATGACCATGTTTGCCGAGTTATGCACCAAGCTATAAATGACCATCGGGAATAGTAAAAAATTGAAGAACACAGGGGATTGCATGTGTTTTTGCAAGCCAGCCAGATTGCATTTTTGTGATTGCAATATATGTGGATAAGGACCAAAATATCTAGAAAAACTGACCAATTAAAGAAATTTGTGAGGTTATGACTTAGATCATTTTTATTCAATCATACCACTATAGCATTTTCATTCCTTAGATCATACATTTTATCAATCGTATCAATGTTTAATCCATATACTACTAAGAACTATTTATTATATACCTAGCAGTGAAATCCTGGAATTTCCCAGTGTAATAAATTTTGATATCAGCACTAGTGATGATATCAACTTTCACTTTCACTTCCTGCCGTAATTTAGGAACTACTTTTTTTTCATTCAGCACTTATAGATAGTGTTAATTGTAAGTTCTATATTTTCAACCAGACAATCCAACTAGTTTTCTTAGTCTAATTAAAAATAATAATGTTAATAAGGTATATAATAAATAGAATAATCAACTGGACATTTTTGATATGAAAAGTATCTCACTCGGATGCGTCATAAGGCGTTAAAAAAAAAACTCGTGCTGCGCACTCGTTTTTTCAACGCCTGACAACACATCCTCGTGAGATATTTTTCTTATCAAAAATAACCAGTTAATTATCCTTTATTTATTCAATGGTTTGTACAATAATAAAGATGTTTACTAGATGCACTACTATAGTCTATGTATTCCTTGGGACATCAATTTATTCAGTCATATTAAACATTATCATTCGATCTTTAATTATTTGTTAGTTTATTTATCCATCCAATTACAAGTTCACATTTCGTTCATTTCACCATAAATCATGAAAAGACGACAGAATTCCAGACTTTGCAAACTGATAGCCTTTTTAAACGACAATTTATAAGAAGATAGTTTTTTCTCCTTTTCTCACATTCTTTAAGAGTATTAGCTTCAGGTCTACCAAGACACAGAATCGATTCAATTGCTTAAAAATGTGTCTCTGATATGTTATCACTCCTTTCTCCAGACTGGTTTTTAATAGATTAGTTGCAGTTTATTCCATTCGTTGGGATATTTTTTGTTTCTTGTTTGCTATTTCTACTTTTTTTTTCTTTTTAAATCGTGTTAAAGTCACACTATAGATCGAATGTAAACTACGCGGGTGCTTAAGTGGATTTGAATTTATCCCTTTACTCCATAGATAGTTATTTCTACGCATTGCTCGTAGGAGCCTTTGGAAAACATTGGTGCAAAAAGTGAAATTGCTCGTGACGAGCAATTTCACATTTTGTCACAATGTTTTCTATGCTATCAAAAGGTGTCATATACACACAAGAAATGGCTTTATTCTTGCTGTTATTTAGGGTCAATTAGAGATACCTTAGAAATGCCTTATGGGGTAAAGGGTTAAATCATACCATTTAAAAGTACGAATTTTTTTCTGTGAAGATGACAATCTGTTATTGTACAGTGAGTACAAGTTCTAGTTGCTGACAGATGATTGGATTTGTCTCTGAAAGGTTTGAAAACATTGTGAAAAAGGAGAAAATGCTGGATGCCAGCATTTTCTCTTTTTTCCACAATGTTTTCAAAAGTCTAATTTACAAGGGTTGTTAAAACTCGACATTGTATGCCACTGAGTCAAATAAGTCTGTCCAAAGATGGGTTAACAGGTCAGTCCCGTACAGATCGACAAAAAGTATTTGCGCTAACGAGACACCAATTTCCATCCCAATGTCCAAATACTTTGGCTGATATGAAATAAATCTCAGATTCAAATGGAAAGTATTAAAACAGTTGCTTTGCACCGTTTTTGAACTTTTACAGACAGTCACATAAAACTCATTTTCACGTTATACTTTTTACGCGACCTTGAAATAATTCCTTTGCGTATTGATACATGATGACGTCAAGTTCGATGTGCTGAAACATTCGGATAAACTCATCTTCGGATACCTTTTCATCTTCCGGTTCCTCTAAAGGCTCAAAATCGTTTTTGAACGTTACACCAAAAGTTTTTTCAAATAGTTTTTGCGTATCCTTTTGATTTTCAGTCAAACCAATGAAGGCCATGTCTTTGAGATTCTCCAAAGCGCTTTCAAGTTGCAAGCGTCCTCGTATGTGATATTTCGCTTTGTTTCTATGGTAACAGAAACACTTTGAAAGATTGGCCAGCATTCTAGTCTGTCTGTTAGTAGCCAGATTATCTGGACAGCTCATAAACTCGTTTAACGATACCCCTTCCCAAGTATCGGTTGTAAAACATGGACGAACATCAAACAAGGAGACGGGTTGGTAGTTGCAGCGAAGTTTTGTGTCTTTCCAGTGTTTTCCTGATCGAAGATGCTTCCATTCACTGAGGTACCGGGTCACAGGGTCGCGCAGGAGAGCAATGTAGAAGTACCTGGATAATTATGTACATAAATGAAGTGACATTTAACTAATTTATTTGGCCATACTTTGGCAAAAGGGGGCTTAATGCATTTCTGTGGTATACTTTATTAAGCAAGTCATACTAGTATTCCGTGATTATGAACCCACGAACAGACAGCATCATGATTTAGAATCGTTATTTGAAAAGCCGAAAATTTACAAATAGAAAAACAAAAATCCATACTTGTCAGCCTGTGCAGATTGCGCAGGTTGACAAGAATGGACTTTTGTTTTCTATTCATCTGAAAGACATGGATTGATACTTTTTTGCAGACGCATTAAGCCCCGTTTAAAAAAAAGACTCATTTTCTCTTTAATCTTTTTTCTTAAATAACAATTTCGACGATTCCAACCTGAAAGCATTTGCAGACGACAAATTTGAAGTAGGTGCAAATCAGCTGAAGTTCTCTGATAGGTTAAAAAAACATTGTGGGAAGCAATTTTCCTTTTCCGACGAGCTCTTCAATGGCTCTCTTCCCCTGGCTCAATAAAACCGAGAATCTTGTGGTGAAGGATTAAATACGAGACAATAAAATTTGAGATTTGGCCATTTTAAAAGGCGTTTGCAGATGACAAATGAAGGGGCTAAAATAGTAGAAATTGTAATCGGATGAAAAAAGAAAACTGGAAAAACATGTAGTCCTTTTCCCACATAGTTTAGGACTATGAGCCCCGAGTATGACCACTGAACATACTCTGATCGGTTGACACATAGACTCAACATCCTGTTAAACAGTGTTTGAGCCTCTTACATACGAGCCATGCCCTAGCCAAAGGGGGTTTGAATCATCTCTTTGATGCATTATACCAAGCAATTCATTAAATAATTATGGTTGTAGAAAATTTTTCTATAACCATAATTATTTAATGAATTTGGCGCCACTGGCGATCGACAGCGGGAGCCCTGGAAAAATAACCGGAAAAAAAAAGGTTTCGACCAATGTCAATCTTAGCGGACTGTGCAGGCTAACCTAGGTCAAATTTTTTTGTAGACGGATTAACTCTTTACCACACGACAAAATTTTAGACTGGTTCAAAATGAAAGCATTGGCAGACGACAAAATAAAGGTGACTGAAAAATTGAAATTGGTTCTGGGAAGGGTAGAAAACACTGTGGGAAAAGGAGAAAATGCTGGTTACCAGCATTTTCTCCTTTTCCTACAGTGTTTTCAAAAGGCTTCTTTCTCAGGGGCGTCAAAAGTAGGGATTGTGTGGTAATGGGTTAAACCCACTTTCTTACAGCACGGTCCACAGTAATATAAGCAATTGATAGATTTCTTGTATGGTGTTTAACACAGTTTTCAACATTACTGGAGAGATAGGTATAAGTTGCAAGAACTTTCCTCTCACTCGATGTACAATAAATATGTTTAAACTTGAGACCCTTCTAATAATTCAAAGACGAAACTGTCTTAAATATGATTAATATGTTTACTTTTTGTGTTTGACCCTTGAACTGACTCAAATAAATCGAATGAACATTTCCATGCAGTAGTCAGTTCCAAAGTCTTGAGATTTCCTATTTAAGGCTTATCAGACATTATCAGTCCAAGCCTCGATCAGACTGCATATTCTGTGCTGTTCCATCTTGACCTATGCAGATTGCTAAAGGTCAAAAGTAGCGCTGAGTAGCTTGGAGGGTTTACGAATAACTGCTGCATAATCAATCATTATCTTACCTCCTTGATCTCTCTGTGCCTTCAAGTGTGTTCAAAACGCCATCTATACATTCATGAAGCATTGTCCAATCAGCGTGAAGACCGCAGGGCCATCCCACTGAAAACCAGCTAAATAACCAAATATTTCCACGTTTGTTCTTACAAAGGCACGGATTGGTTATCATGTCTTTCTGGCACGTGCATGGGTTCTCTAGATGCAGATCAGTCATAAGGTGACGGTTGAAAGTTGTACCGCCCACCTTTTGAATATGCAAATACACAATAACATCTCTTTCAATGTCAAAATTACTGCCCACTTTTAATTGTTCGGATGGAATACTACCAGAAAATGTGTTCGATAACAGATAGGTCTTTAATGCATCAACAGTGTCTGTGTGGATGAATTTTTGAGTCGCTATTGCATTAAACAACGTATCGTTCCTCTTGACCTCTTTCAAAAAATGTGACACCGGATATCTAACTTTCCCGTCATCCCTCTGTATCATCCTGGTGACTGGTTCCCCGGGCCATAGAGAGTAATATACCACAACAGCGGCAACCAGCAGACCTGTAAATAGCTTTTTGTTCCTCCTCATTTCGTTCGTCAATGACATAACTTTGGGATGAATACTGCTAATGAAATACTCGTAGGTGTTGAGTGTTGCCGATTTGTCTTTTCATTGCTTAAATATCTGCGAATCGCGTAGATCTAGAGATGAAAAAATAAGAAAAGAGTTAAAGAAATACAAATGAGCGGCCCTCTACAAATGAGGGGGTTTAACTCTGTCAGCGATAAATAAACGTGACCCATCTCGCAAAAAGGAACCACCTGGGAATTCTGTACTTCAGTCAGATGAAAAATATCAACGATAGTGTAGGTCAATTTAAGTTGATAGTTCAAAAATGATTATATAACAAGGTCTAATGACAACTTTTCATACAAGAAAACGTCATTAAATCGAAAAGTGTCAACCCTGGTAAGCCTGCACAATTTGCGCAGTCTGACCACGGTTGACACTTTTCGCCATTCAAAGAAGGTCCCTTTTAGTGTGGTGGGTCACAAATAAGTTCGACCTCTTTCAACGGTTCTAAATAAAATCAATTGAAACTTGCAAAGATCTGTCTTTTTTTGTGGTGGAAAACATCGTGAGAAAAGAAGAGAATACTGTTTTCTATAGGCTTTTTTCCTTTCTTTGGGTAGTTAAATTCGGATAAAAGGATTAAACAGGAAAACGAGTAAAACATTGTAAGTAGTAACCAGCATTTTTGTCTGTTTTGCACAAAGTTTTCATTTTTTTTTTTTTTTTTTTCAACGAGGGTTAAAAATATATATGAATAATACATTTGAATACTTTTGCAGGATACAGTCTAGAAAAAACATTGCTATTAAAGAAGAGCTTGTTTGTTAGGGCAACTGTTCCATTTTTTGCAAATGTTTTCAGATTAGATAATAATAACTATTTTTCTGTATATCTCTGTAGCAATGTGTACGGCTTGTATGATTTATCTAACTGTATATCTAACATACCCGGTATGGTAGGTATAAGAAGACAATATTTCAAATCTTGTCACTGATAAAGATCAGGTTGACAACAGAAACAATAAGGTATATGTCAAAATGAAATTTAATATAGTAACATCTATCAGAGCCTCGAGATACTTTGTCGTATCATTTCATTTGTCCTTGTCAAAGGCGTTGGCCGAAGGGCATAGAAAGGGTCAGCCCCCACCACGAAAGTATTTGGTTACAGATACTCCTTTTGCACACTCATAACTGAAATGAAAAGGGTGTTTAATAGACCTCACAGAGCTCCAGATAGAGGGAGTGATTTTGATTTCAAAATAGAAAAAAAAAAAGAATTATTCTCAATAAAATCCTATGTTGTGGGTACTCATTAGCATCGTCTCTTCGAGACGATTCTAATGAGTACCCACAACATAGGGTTTGGAAGAGAAATAATGGATTTAGAATACCATCACTCCCTCTTATCTGGAGCTCTGATCTCAGTGATGAATTAAACAAGCAAATCTTCTCATTATTATGGATCTATAATACCGATTTTATCTAATAACTGGCTGAAACCTGAGGTAGAGTAGTCCTTGTGCATGCAAATTCATGATATTCCAGAAGTAAAAGAATTCTTTTCAGGGCAGCCAGTGCAGGCTGACCTGAGTCTATACTTTTTACAGATGCATTTCACATTTTTTTTTTCACAGAGCACGGCTCAAATGTATACTCACATTTTCCATTTCTAAATATGACCTTTTTTTTTTTCGCGGCGAAAATCAAATCTGACGAAAAGTTGACCACCTATAAATTGCACTCCATCTGTCGCCTTTCATCCTTTCCTTCACGATGAAATTCACAATTTGTTTAACCCTTTTACCACTCAATGTCACAGTCGAACATCTGCAGACGCCAAATTAAATGTCACTCAAGAGATGATGTTTGTCTTTACAAGCGCAGAAAAACATTTTTGGAAAAGTAGAAAATGCTAGAAAATGCTGGTAGCCGGCATTTTCTCCTGTTTTCACAATATTTTCAGAAAGATCGTTCCCAAGGGTAGTAATATACGGGACAGTTTAAAAGTGAAATACATAGCACTTCACCAAAGAGGCTATCAGAAACTTGTGTTTCGATAAATTTCTCCTTTCACCATACTGTTTTCTGCTCGACGCAGGAAAGGCGTCTGTAGGGTATGGATAATGCGTTGTTGATATAAAGTTGACGAAAAAACAATTAAGAATGCGGAATCTGCGGCAAATCTACATACATGTACGTCAACCCTCTGTCAGGACCTTAAAAGGTGTCCAGGTAAAATTCATCTCGTTTCATTAGTCCTATCCTTTTCGGACTTATTTTTTGCTAACCAAATTACAAACTTGTCAAAGAAATGACAATTACGCATATCCAAACTCAATTCACATATCAATAAAGTATCAATGTCTTAAAACGAAACAGTATGAGAACAAGACATAGAAAGTCATAAACTACAAACACAAGAATTACATCCAGGACTTGGAAAGTGGAAGGTCATATAATTGTAGGCTGTAGGTTAACCCATTACCACACAATCCCTACTTTTGACGCCCCTGAGAAAGAAGCCTTATGAAAACACTGTAGGAAAAGGAGAAAATGCTGGTAACCAGCATTTTCTCCTTTTCCTAAAGTGTTTTCTACCCTTCCCAGAACAAATTTCTATTTTTCAGTCACCTTTATTTTGTCGTCTGCAAATGCTTTCAATTTGAACCAGTCTAAAATTTTGTCGTGGTAAAGGGTTAATAGCAACAAAAACTCCAAATCCAAATTGAAATCGACTTACCGCTCACAATAACAAGACACTTTCATGAATGCATACTTGCATTTCGTAGCAATACACATACAACAAACAGTAAGGTCAAACTAAAAATAACACCGACACTTGACCCTAAACCAAACCATACAGAATTTCAAGCGTCCTGAGAAAGATTTTTAAAATCATTGTGGGTAAGGAAGAAAATGCTTATTACCAGCATTTTGTTCTTGTCTCATATTGTTTCCTTACATTCCCAAAATATGTTCCAATTCTTTATTCTTCAAATGATTTTAGTCTACAATTTTACCGTTTGATAAAGAGTTAAAACTTCAGTGGTATCCTTTATCGTTACCTTTGTACTCAGTGTTGAAGAGTAGACAGTATATATTCTTTACAAATCTGCGAATAATTTTCGATCACTGTGAAAAGTAAAGAGTAAATCTCAGGTAGGAATATTTAAAATACTTAATTAAATACTTCACGTACACAGCAATTCTTTGTGAATAATCACCTCGTCCTTTACCTGTCACCGGTTTGTTGACAATATTTTACCTGTACACCGGTAATGAGGCTCGACGGGGGGTATAGATTATTTACCTCCCCTCATACTGCATGCAAATCGTATGGTTAGATGTACAGCGGAGAACCTGTCTAGTCGGTGAGGGAGAAGTGGGTTGTAGGTTTGGAGGTTCACATCAGAAGCTTCCATCCAGGATAAATTAAATAGAGGATACTCAACTGGTTATCTTTGATATGAAAAATATCTCACTCTGATGCGTTGTTAGGCGTTGAAAAAACGAGTGCGCAGCACGAGGTTTTTTTTTTACGCCTTACGACGCATCAGAGTGAGATATTTTTCATATCAAAAATAACCAGTTGATTATTCTATTTATTGTATACCTTAATAACATTATTATTTTTTCGTTTAAAAGTCGAAATCAATACTTTGGAGAGACAGAAGAAATCAGGGACATAGTGCGGATGAATACATAATTTAAAAGAAGAAAACGAGACTGAGAGAAGTAGTTGGATTGTCTGGTTGAAAATATAGAACGTACAATTAACACATTCTATAAGTGCTTAATGAAAAAAAAGTAGTTCCTAAATTACGGCAGGAAGTGAAAGTGAAAATTGATATCGTTACTAGTGATGATATCAAAATTTATTACACTGAGAAATTCCAGGCCGGATTTCACTGCTAGGTATAAAATAAAAATAAGCGATTGCTGGTCGAAAGTTTCGTCAATATTTGACAAACTGGAATGAAAGAAATCAACAAGTAAGGATTTCTAAATTGTTCTGATGAGCAGTACCACCAAGAGTCGTATATGTATTATACAGTGTATCTACATGTAACAGTACCCGGCACAATAGCCTATTCTTTCCAAACCATTGGCTGCTTTCCCACATGACCATTGTCGAAACAATGAGTAGTAGAGAGAAAGGAATTAAATTTTGTCGCGATGACAATCATCAGTCCTGGGAAAGAAGTTGACCGAGCCGGGAATCATAACAGCGGCCCTCTATCCTTGAGTTCTGTACGGTACCGACTGTACTACTGGGGCTTGGCGCTACCATTGGGGAAACAGTGGCATCAATAAGGAATCATAGATAATGATCAGACCGAAAAATAAAAATCAGATGTGTTAATTTTTGCACGGAAAGGTTGAACTGTTACCATGGTAGAACTCTCCAAATAAACGATAATCGCAGACTTTAACCCTTTCCCAAACGACAAATTTTAGACTCTTCTGAACTCAAAGAGTTTGCAGACGATAATTTCAAATTTGATAAAAATGGCAGAAATTTTTCAAAATGGGTAGAAAACATTGTGGGAAAAGGAGAAATTGCTCGTTACGAGCAATTTCTCCTTTTCTCACAGTGTTTTCAAAAAGACTTGTACTGCAGATACGTAAAAACAAGGGCTTGTTTGGGAAAGGGTTAAACTTTATGTTACTCAGAAAATAAACTTTTTCTTCACTAATATAGAAAAAGTTGTGGAACAAGGACAAAATGTTGGTTGCCAGCACTTCATATGCCCCTTTTACAACAATCTTTTTTACAACCTACTTTACAAAAAATGTCTGTACCAGTATAAGGTCATTTGCAGACCACAGGGGCTCGGCACAATGTTTTCTAAAGGCTTCCTTCTGAGGGGCGTCAAAAGTAGGGATTGTGTGGTAATGGGTTAAGAGGCTACGTAGCCTTTTTAAGGGAATACCATCAATTTTATGGTTCTTAATTATTAATAATTTGTATAGTTTTTTTTCATATAAATTTCAGTGATATATATATTTTTTGATTTGGTGTGATGTGAAAATTCTAAGTATCCACCTTTAAAGACAACATTTTGATAAAGATTAGAGTTAAACCTGTTAAACCTGTGTTAGAGACCACCTGTATTAAGAGACCACCTGCTTTAAGAGACTACTGTTCTGATACAACAACCCTTCTTACATTAGCCTAATATAACATGTATTTAAAGACCACCTGCTGTAAGAGACAAACTTCAGTACTTCCCTTGAGTGATCTCTGAATACAGGTTGTACTGTATATAGAGATAGCAGTATTCGGACTTTTCGCCGAAATGCTGTCTTTAACTAAGCACAAATTATCATGTGCCGAGTCCCTGCGTTGCAGACGACAAATTAAGTATGCCACAAATATTTTTATAAATCTGTTTTTGAAATCAATAAAATGATTGAAATGATTAAAAACATAGCGGAAAAAGTAGTAAAAGCTGGTTAGCAGCATATTCTCTTTTCCAACTACATTTTGAAACCTATTATTTTCTAATAAAGGTTGTTCAAACACAGGAGTCAGTTTGGTTGAAAGTTTATCTTAATCCTTATCCTACTGTATAACTTAAATTTTCAGTTCGATATTAATAACTCAAATATTGCTGTTTCAAAGTTATGGTTTAGGAAATAATATCCCCTTGTCGGACAGTGTAGATCCAAGATCAGACTGCACGTTCTGTGCAGTCTGATCTTGATCTACACTGTCCGCAAAAGGTCAGTGAGTCGCGCTTAGAAGCCAAGTAGTTAACTAAACCTGATAATCGTTATCGACCAGAGGACATTTTTATTACCTCCCTTTGGTAAAGGAATTTGTAATTGTCATTTTGGGTTCTCTCCCTTGAACGAACAAACATGACCTTTGCCGAACAATCTCAAATAATAACGGCATTGAGAAGAGAAGCCTTTGAAAACAATTTGGTAGGGGGAGAAAATGATGGTTAACCAGCATATGCTCTTTTTTCTACAATCTCCACTTTTCTATCAAAGACAAGTCCAATTTCTGAACTTTTTTCGATTTGTCGTCTGCAGATGCTATATTTTAGTCAAGTAAAACAAATATGTCGTAAAGAGCTAACCCTTTACCAAATAATCCAAAGTTTCAACGATCCTCGAAAAGGAAACCGTATGAAAAAATTGTGGAAAAGGAGAAAATGCTGGTAACCAGCATTTTCTCCTTTTTCATAATGTTTTCTACCCCTCTGAAAACAAATTTCAATAAAGACAATTTATTTTTTCGTCTGCAAATGCGTTCAATTTGAACAAGTCTAACATATTACCGTTTGGTCTAGTGTTAATCGAGCACGCGATAAGCTTATCTCCACTCCTTTATTCGTTGAAATCGTAACCCTTACGCAGCCAAAATCGATTCACTGACCTTTAGCGGACAGTGTAGATCATCATCAGACTGCACAGAACGTGCAGTCTGATCATGGATCTACACTGTCCGATAAGGAGAAATTATTCCCGAAAACATAAGATTGATATAGCAATGTTTCGGTTTTTACTGTCGAAATGAAAATTTCATTTTAGATATTCAGCACGATTAGGGTTAACGCATGATATGGACTTTTTGTTGTCGACTTCAGGCAAATAACAGTGTACCAGCAGTTCTAATTGTTTGGTGTGACAGCTTCAGTTTGATGCAGATTTATACGTTTAGTTATTCCAAATGAAATCGGAAGCTTTTCTGTGAAGGAATTTAATACAGGAGAATTCTCCATGTAAGTATTCTAATACTGTGTTTGACTTGCGGGAAAAAACCGTTAACTTTTCAACGCTAGATATCGTACACTCGACCTTTCGATGCGGCTGAATTTACAATCCACGAAAATATTAGAGAGATTTTTACATTTTGTGCATGTGTAGGTTTAGCTGAAGAACTTAAAAGTATAGATATATACAGAACGTACAGTCTGATCTTGATCTCTTCCGTCTGTAAAAGTTCCTGTTTCCGCCTGATGGTTTGATTTGGTTTGGAGAGGAGATAAAATTTATGTTTCAAACACTTGTTATCTCCCTCTAGATGGCATTTTACAAAAAGGGCCTACACATCATCAGTCTAATTTGGGCATTCTTGGTATAGAACCGAACTACTTTTCTACGCGACAACCGTTACTTTGAATTTCAAACTAAAATAAACGTTTACTCAATAAATACGCTACCTAGTACGACTCATTCAGCTATGATAAGCAGTTTAGAGAAATCTGAAGCTAAAACAGGCCAGATTTTCCCTCAAGCGTATTGAGAAAAGCCATTTGTTTCTCCATTGCTAGTTTATAGCGTGTATTACTACAATTCCCCCAACATCTTTTTGTATCCGTGTTCGTCTTTTGCCTTTTTGAATCATACATTAATGATTTGTTCTACAAAATAGGCAAAATCTCTGTCAGTATAGCAACTCAGGCCCTTTGTTTTTGAAGAAATCCTGTGTACTGCAATATAGAAACAGTAGGGGTGATCGGGTGACCTATCGCGGGCTGGGTGGAAATTAACTTGGGTATATATCTATATATACACAACTTTCCCACAGTCCACTCTGGTATCGGGTAGCCCAATATAGTGTCGTGTGTAAGCTGTAAAAATCTATGGGAGTTATGTATTATATTTAGGGTTTACTTTGTCAATATGTAAATAGCGGAGATAACGTTTCGTTTAACGTGTGTCGAGTGTGGTTTTGGAACGGTATATAATCCATTCTTCAAAGGTAAGATATTTGTTTGTGAACTATTGTTTAACCTGCAAGTTTCAGATCTGTTCGTTTAGTGTTTAACGAGGTTTTTGATATTAACTCTGTCATAGCGAGTAATGCACCTATCCACATGTACCTGGAGTTTCTTAAACTCCCCCCCCCCTCTATCTCTCGACGTGGATTACCATTTACCGTAAATGTTATTTCGTAGGCCATAATTCTATGCTGCACCTATACAAGTATATCGTCGGTTTACTTCGAAAACCTCGTAACTACAGCTTGTAACAAGCAGTAGTTACGAGGTTTTCGAAATAACTCGATATACAAGGGGATAGGACAAATATATGTTCTGTTCCGTTCAACAGATGTAGCCCAGCTCGGATACGCGTCTTCACCACAATAAATCTCAAGTTCATCATTCCACTGGCTACTTTCCCGTACAAACATCGTGGGAAAAACATTCAGTAGTGAGGAAAGAATGCCTGCTATCGCAATGGTTCCATCCCCGGCCCTCTTAAGACGTGGTTGGGTTGGGAATCGAACTCGTAAAACTAGCATAGTAGCGTTACCTTAACTACCTGGACCGGCCTTAACTGTAAGGCTTTAACCCATTACCACACAATTCTTACTTTTGACGATCCTGAGGATGAAGCCTTTGGAAAACATTGTCAGCTATAAGGGAGGAGGGGGGAATAAATGCTGCCACGTAATCTTGTGACGCGTATAATTGATATCAAATTTACCTTTTGCAAAACTGCAGGGGGGGGGGCTGTAATATGCATGTATACACGTATAAAATACGACGCTTACCTTTACGGATTACGGATGAGTTAGAATAAATGTATAGTCTGTACCAAACCATTATCTCCCGCTAGATGGTATTCTATAAACAGGCCCGTAGGAACAGGGGGGGCTAGGGGGGGGGGGCTCAGCCCCCCCAATAATTTTGAAAATCATAGTAACTAAAATATGAGTTTTTAGCGCAATGCAATTACTACGCAAAAAATCTCAGTATTTCGAAGTTAGCCCCCCCAATCTTGAAATGCTTCCTACGTGGCTGATAAATACTCATCTATCAAGTTTGGGCATCCTGGGTACAGAACCGAACCACTTTTCTACGCGACAACCGTTACTTTGAATTTCAAACTAAAATAAACGTTTACTCAATAAAACACTATCTGGTGCTCTTCAATCAGCTGTGATCAGCAATCTAGGGAAATCTGGGGCTAAAACGGGTCTGACCTTTCCTCAAATGTATTGATAAAAGCCATTTTCTCCATTGCTACTGTATAGCGCGGAATAGTACAGTCTCCCCGATATCGGGGAGAGTGATGCGTCATATAAGAAAGGTCGAATCTTCGAAGAATATGACATGTGCAGACAACAGTACCAAACATACACACCCACACACACACAAAATATCACAACTGATGTGATGGTAATAATAATTTGTAAGTCTATCGATAGGACCATTGAATAATGAAAGAGAAATAAACCTTCGTGAAATTCTTGAGCGAAGCTAAATCTCGAAAGCCCCCTCTAAACGAACTTGATTATCGCCCACCTGATTTTCAAAACTGTTTGTAATTTGTGAGATTATATTTGGATGTTTGCTTTTGTAAAAAAAAAAAAAATATTTAGAAGGGTCCTAAAACATTTGTATAAAATTGCAATAATATTCGTCTCGGTGGTTTCACACCGAAAATGGACATTTTCTTAAATACAAGTTTATAGATATGACTAATTTAACTGTTTACCGAAAACCACGGCGTTATCAAGAGGGATGTAATCTATTGGTCGGTTGTATCTTAAATTTTATATTAACAAATAATGTGTGGCTCACTCCGGGAAAGGGTGGATAAATACATTTGCAAAAAGCATTGACCCATGTCAGCCAGCACAGTCCGCGCTGGCTGATCTGGGTCAAAACTTTTTGATAGTAGCAAATTTTCTGTGCGTTAAAGGACCCTTCTACCTCATGATTCAGTCAGTTTTTTAGGGAAATGGATCTATTTTATGCGACGACTTGCTTTGTATAAAGCATTAGAAAGATGCCTTTACTCTTTACCAAATGACAAAATTTTGTATTGGTCCAATTTGAAAGCACTTGTAGACGACAAAATAAACGCAACTCAAAAATTGAAATTTGTTTCCAGAAGGATAGAAATCATTGTGGGAAAAGGAGAAAATGCTGTTTACCAGCATTTTCTCCTTTTCCCACAATGTTTTCAAAAGGCTTCTATCTAAGGGTCGTATAAACCAGGGATTGTTTGGAAAAGGCTTAAGCACTCTCTACAACAGCACCGTTCATAGTATGTATACTAATAACGTGATAGGTGCCATTTAAAATAGTGTTGTATTTATCTTCGTATTGTATAAACAAAACAAATCGTCGCGTATGGACACATTTTATCTATACACCGATTGGATCATGAATTAGAATGGTTCTTTGGCATGCAGTAAAACTAACAAAATGATAACAAAAAAATTTCAACCACTGTCAAGCTGTGCGGATTTTTCAGCTTCACACTGGTCGATATCTTTTACACATGGATTGACTCATTACCAAACGACAATATTTTAGGCCTGTCCAAATCAAAAGCATTTGCAGACGACAAAATATAAGTGACTGAAAATTCGAAATTTGTTTTGTTAAGGGTAGAAAACATTGTGGGAAAAGGAGAAAATGTTGGTTACCAAATGGAACAGTTCTTTCTTTTGACATTTATCTTCAGATTTTCTTGTATCGATGGTTTTCCCAACAAGAACAACAACAGGTTCAGGAAGGTAGGACAACGATGTCAGACAACCAGTGGATCATTATCCAAGAGAAAACATTTCGTAACTGGTGTAACGAACAGCTGAAGGTCAGTGGAAGATCTGTGTCAAACCTGTTGACTGATCTCTGTGATGGCGTGTGTTTGGTGGCCCTGGTCGAAGCATTGCAGGTATGTTTTCGTTATGCATCTCCAGGGCCTTCAAAATGGTGCCGTCTTTTGCCAGACATATAGATAAACTCTTTGATTGTACTGGTCTCTGTGATGGCGTATGTTTGGTGGCCCTGGTCGAAGCATTGCAGATATGTTTCAGTTATGCCTCTCCGGGGCCTTCAGAATGGTGCCATCTTTTGCCAGACATATAGATAAACTCTTTGCATATTGCACCAGTTATCTTCTACCTAATGCGTTAAATAATGATAACTTTAACTCCCTCAGGGCCAAATATATGAACGAGTTTGATATTGCTTAGATTGATCTAAGCTAATTGGAAACAAGAAATTTATATCTTTATAATAGATAGACACAAGACAGCGAAAATTTCTCTGCAAATAGGCCTACAACGGCCTGAAAAATAGACATGCTCACATTTTTTTACCAGTCGTAAATTTAAATTTAAATTTTTTTCATTCAAATGTGACAAAAAATGTTAAAAAGCTAGTGCATTAAGCTACGCCAGAAGGAAATGGTTGTATATGGTTTAGTTAGATATCTCATTGATTATAAATTTACTAAATTTATTTATTTTTTTCCAAAAAGTTTCGGAAGGTTGGAAAGGTGTATACACATCCCAGCAACAGAATACAACAACTACAGAATGTTTCTCTAGCCTTGACGGCCATTACAAATGATAATGTTAAACTTGTCAACGTCGGTAAGAATGTTTCTCTTCATAGACATATGATTAATTGTTTACCAAACGACAAAATTTTTACACTACTCCAAACCAAAAGCATTTGCAGATTACAAGACATGCGAGACTATAAAATCATAATTTGTTCTTTGAAGGATAGAAAACATGGTGGAAAAAGGAGGAAATGCTGGTTACCACGATGATCTTGTATCTATAGTGCCAAGCAAAGATAGGTTTTTCACAAAAAAAAGAACTTTGAAAAAACAATGTTTGGGTTTTTTACTATTGACTGGAACATTTTATTCAATTCATTTAACAAGATCTGATTGGCTGAGGAAATTGGCTAACCGATTTGCTAATCCAAATGGTCTAGCCAGTCAGTTCTGTTACTTTTTGAGCCTACAATAGGCTAAGAATTAGATTGAAACTAAAAATGGTGGGTTAACAGGAACTCCTTCCATCAAGGGGTAATTATTTTGCCGAATAAAATTGATTTTTTTTTGTCATGTTCAAACAGGAAGTGATGACATCGTGAACGGAAATGAAAAGATTATTCTCGGACTGGTATGGAGTCTTGTTCAGAAATACCAGATTTCGGGAAAGACTAAACTCCCACCAAAGAAACTCATGACGATGTGGTTCCGGAACATACTGCCCGAATTAGATATCACAAATTTTACCTCGGACTGGAACGATGGCGTTGCACTTCAGTAAGTTTGAGGGTCTTTCAAAAAAAGATGATATGACCTTAGCCATGCTTTGTGTAAAGGGGACTTAATGCATTTGCAAAACGTATCGACCCAGGTCGTTTTGCTATTGGTCCATTTTCTGCAGCTTGAAGTACGACTTTACCATATGACTCAGTTTTCTAAAGGATTCTTCCCCAGGGTCATCAAAAGTAGGGATTTTGTGGTAATGGGTTAAGTAAAATCGAGGGGCAAATTATGGGCGTCTCAAATGACAAAATTCGTTCATGATAGGATAGATAAATCGTCGGAAATAGGGAAAATGCACTTAACCATGCAGCATTTTCATCTTTTTTTTTCTCTCAATGTTTTCGAAAGGTTTCTCCCTCAGAATCGTTGAAAGTTAAGATTATGTGGTAAAGGGTGAAGGGGATTTGAACAGACAAACATCACCTCACACGTGTTTTGTCCTTTCAGCGCTTTGATCGAACATCTAAAACCTGGGACCTCTCCAGATTGGCAGAGACTCAACCGTAAAGACAGGTGATTTCATGATCTTTAATTTCTAGTTAGTTAGGATTTCATTAATTAATTTTACGATTTAGTTAGGATTTCATTAAGTAATTTTACGAATAGAATATTAAGTTTGTCATTGTGCAACCAGACTAACCCACCCAGCCAACATAAAGGGTGTACACAGATTTTCTTCCAGGTTGAAATTTTCTGAAGAATGCAGTTGGCTCCTTTTTGTTATACATTGTTTTATTATTATTATTTCTAAATATATGCCGCGGTACAGTTGTAAGTAATGTTATACCGAAAGGCGTAACTGGTTCCATAATTTTGGACTGACTTGCTTAGTATAATGCATCACGATAGTTCCTGAAGCATTTTTTTGGTTTTGGTTGGTTGGTTTTATTGGTGTTTAACGCCACTTTAACAGTTAAGGTCATATCATGGCGGTCGGTGACGCACATGTGTTTCCTGGCTTTCTTATACCAGTACTTACACTACTTTCTTTCCAAAGCCACCGACTACTTTTCTCACATACTTCAGCAGAGGTGAGAGGCGAAAATACGCCGGAAAGAAAGTTCACCTCAACTGGGTATCGAACTCACAACCACCAGGTCATGAGTCCGACACGCTCACGCATTCTTTTGCCAGAGCGTGGCTCCTGTAATATTATCAAAAGGATTAAGGATAGTGCATTGCACTTAAATTGATGTTACCAGTTGGTATTTAAACATACTTTATTATTAAAGGCATAGTAAAGGCTAAACGAGCAAAGCAGGTGTCATAATACTTTTTTATCTAAGTCATAAAAAGTTTGAAACATTTTGTTGAGGTGACAGTCTGTTATCGTGTGGTCGGGCCGTATATTAGTCATTGGCAGACAAAAGAAATTTAAAATCAGACAAAAAAGTATACAAAAGATACAGCCACCTGGCAGATTTTAACCTAGTTTTGAAATCAATTTCTCTGTCAATAAATAAATTACATGCTTTTAAAATAGTATAATATAAATTGAATTAAATTAAACACACACTTAGTTTACTTTTGGGCTTTACTGTTACTTTAAACGTACTCTACGATCTGATACAGAGTTGAGAACTGTCGCAGAGCCATGCTACTTGCCAAAGAACATTTAAACATACCACGTGTGATTGGTCCGGAAGATTTTGCAAACTCCGCCCTGGACGAGATGTCCAGTATGACGTATTTGTCCTACTTTGTGAAGATGGAGTCGCCCGGATACTACCATGTTTTAAACTGGGCTTGTAAACAGCTACGCACGACTAACATTACAAATTTAACGGTAAGGTAGTTTATATCTGGAAGATCTCTAAATTCTTAATCATGATAAAGTCGTTAATTTAACCACTTTTATATTCAAAACAATATAATATGCAAGTGTCTTCGGCACATTTTATCAACAGTAATATACCAGGCCAAGAAGGTGCACGCTGGCCTGGTTGATACTTTTTTGCAGGTCCATTGAAATCCCCTTCCACGGACTGTTACTCACCTGTATATAGTCTGCAACGCGCAAAAGGGGGCATTCGGACATGTGCGTAAAATGTCGTCTCTGATCAGTCTGCGCAGTTCGCACAGGCTAATCCGAAACGATACTTTTCGTTTTTATGTAATTTTCTGTTTTGCGCGAGTCAACTGTAGCACAAAATCTATTGTAGTCGTAAAGTGCCGTCTCGGATTAGCCTGCGAGGATTGCGCAGGCTGATCCGAGACGACACATGTCGCAAATGTCCGAATACCTCCTTTTTGCGTGATGCAAGCCAATATTATCCTGTTTCTCTTTCAGAGTGACTGGAACAATGGTTATTATTTATGTGCAATAGTTACCTCCCTTGGTGGAACCATACCAGGATGGCCAAACCTCGATAAATCAAAACAACTTGAAAATTGCCAGAAAGGTAGATTGTGCTTCCATCTTTATCCATTGTTATTTAGCTAGAGTCCCTTTTGTAACAGAATATTGCATGATAGAAAATCCGAAGAATAGAATACGATTGAGTAGGCCTTCCAAATACAATAATTTTTGTACCCAAAGAATCAGGGATGCCAAATACAAAGCAATGCATCATAAAATTAGCTGTCAAAAATGGAATTAGTCAGTTGATTGACTGGATATGGAGATAGAATGGTCCTTGGATATGCATGAAATTTGCAATTATCAAAAAGGCTGCGCTGTTTTTTAGCAGATGCATTAAGCCCTCTTTTCAGAAAGCATGAATTACAAGATCTAAGATTGAATAATCCGGACTGTTTGAAAAGAGGCGCAATTGAGGGTTTCTTTTGCATGGAAAAGTTTTACATTTTATTTGATGAAAAGACCGGCTTCTTTGGGGCTGATATTGTTTGTGAGTTCCATCTGACTCTATGAAAGAAAGCATTACAAACACCGGAAATTTCTTTGTTAACTCTTTAACACATGGACATTTTTTAGACCACTCCAAATTGAAAACCATTTGCTGGCGACAAAATAAATGTAACTGCATAATTGAAAATTGGTTGGGGAAGGCTAAAAAACATTCTAGGAAAAGGAGAAAATGCTAATTACCAGCATTTTCTCTTTTTCCCTTAATGTTTTCATCAGGCATTTTTTGGGGGGCGTCAAAAGTAGTGATTTTGTGGTAATGGATAAAACTATCTCTTGGTTTGTTTCAGCCTGTTAGCGAAGTAAGTGTCACTAAACTGTTCAATTCTTGATATTTTTTTAACAGCTCTAGATGCAGCCAAAGAACTTGGTATAGAACCAGTCTTGTCGGCCAAAGAGATGGTAGATCCAAATATAGATCATCTCTCTATGATGGCATACTTAACCAAGTTTCAAAACATTCAACCAAAGAAGAGCAAGGCAGAAAAATTACAACTGAGATTTAACTTTGACAACATAAAAACCGGATCTATGGTAAAAATATCATAAGTGAGCATTTCTCTGGGAAAAAGGTGGCTTAACGCATCTATGCAATGCATCATGTCATGCAAGTTATTACATGTATAATTATGATATGTCGTCGGTTTACTTCAAAAACCTCGTAACTACAGTTTGAAATAAGCTGTAGTTTCGAGGTTTTTGAAGTAAACCGACGATATAAAATTCTTTTTGTCTATCAACCGACTCAATCATTAGGATGACCAATCAATGAAGGTACAGAAAATTTAGAATTAGTAAAAAGTTTCGACTGGTGTCAGCCTGCGCGAACTAAAATGAGTCGATACTTTTTGCAAATTTATTAAACCCCCTTAAACAGAGCATTACTAGTATATATCACAAAATATGACTATATATATTTTTCAACTGTTATGATGATTAATTTGTGAATTGTTTTATTTCTTAATGGTTCGATAAGCTCTGCTCGCTACTCGCACGAACTATCTTTAGACAACATGTTATTCAAGACCTTAAATTATGGAACATGTCCATGGATTGCAGTAAATTGATATAAATATACTTTGTAAATCGTCTTTGTTTTTATTGAAATAGTTTTTCAATGACTCTAGTTTTTTTTCTAAATAAAGATATTGAAATAAAAACGATAAAGACGGTCATAATAATATGTTTGCATTTGACTGATTTCTTTCATAGTTTCAAAAATTTTACTTTCTCTATTCCAGCACTCATCTATTATTAATGATTAATTACATTCGCACAAGTTAGAGTGAACCCATCTTTGTAAAATAGGTTTTTTTATGTAGTTTTTGCTATCTTTGTTTTATGTATGAAAATCAAACAGACCTTTGGAGTGTAAGTAAAGTTAGGATAAATATGCCATAATAGAAATTGATTGTATTTACACCAAACTACAAAAGTGTGGTCCTGTCCTAAGTAAAAGTGACTCCAATGTTTGTTCTTGTCGTTGATAGACTAGAAAACATTGTGGAAAAAAGAAAAAATGTTGGATACCATTGTTTTCAAAAACCTGCTCCATTGTGTGGTAAAAGATTTGTTGCTCTATTTTTTTCCAGTCCGATTTTCAACTAGTAAAAGCTGAAAGAGATGTGGACCCGTCTAAAGTCACTGTGAAGATTGAAGGTGAAAGTGGCACGGTACATTGTAATGTGAAATGGGAGACCAAAGTGGCTAACTGTTCATTTATACCGGTTGAAACTGGAAAATATAAGGTGAGCTTACAGATACTTACATCATATTCTATTTAATCCTTAGGCTGCAAAGGACGACTTAAAAAATACTTTTGCGGACAGTGTAGATCAAGATCAGACGGCACAGAACGTGCCGTCTGATCTTGGATCTACACTGTCCGAGAAGGTCTTATTTCCCAGAAAATTTTACGTCGAAATAGCAGAATTATGGGTTGTACTGTCGGCCTCAAAGTTTTTATTTCCGTTATTTAGCAGGTAAAGTTTAATGTTGAATTGGAGTGTTAACTTTCTGAAAATGTGGATCGGAAAAACCAAATTAGATAGTGATAGTCTTAAGACGAATAGAACAGACAACATACAACCCATTGCAAAGATATTTTGATTTTGAAAAAAAAATCACCCTCTATTTTCCCTAATATGTAGGACAATATTAGTTATGAATTTTGAATAAAGTTATATCGAATTATGAATAAAGTTATATAGAATTATGAATAAAGTTACAGAGAATTATGAATTTTGAATAAAGTTATATAGAATTATTTATAGAATTATGAATGAATTTACAGAGAATTATGAATTTTGAATAAAGTTATAGAGAATTATGAATAAAGTTATATAGAACTATGAATTTTGAATAAAGTTATATAAAATGAAAAGCTTGACAAGCGCGTTTTACCTCTGAGCAGAACCATCACAGTCTATATATAACTCACGCTGATTGAAACTTTAGCGCTAGCCAAAACTTTTTCCGGGATCTCAATCCAACAAAAGATGCAAAAATTTAGAGTCACAGATTACAAAAAGAAAAACAACACATTCTATCAAGATATTGTGTTTATTTTCTGTTTCAGTTATCAGTCACATATGATGGTACTCAGATTGTTGGTTGTCCAGTCGAGTTTATTGCCAAAGGTGATCACACCAAAGTTCATTTACTGACAAAATCGACCACACTGAAAATGGGAACAATGATTGACATACAGGTATCCAATTTTTGGTCATTTGCTTTCCTTTTTTCTTTATCATGCGTGGTAAATGTATTAGAAATATGCAATTCATTTTTTGTAACAGTGGTGCCGAGACAGTATTACAACAATTTTCACCTATTTGACTTAAACCGGTTCCTACCAGCCCGGGGCTTGAAAACTGATCTATAACAGGCGATTACCAATGTTACCATTAGTTAAGAGTTTGGAACCGGAATTATATTGATTGCTGTTTTTTAGGCTGACATTTCCGGAAGTGGGCGAGGCGAAGTCATAATGGAGTCTACGTCACCCACGGGAGAACTCCGATACCTGACCAGTGTGAGGGACGGAGATATCATTGGTGCTACTTTACAGCCTAAAGAAGTTGGTGCGTATATTTTCTGCCAGTTTTCTTGATGGCAGTCATATTAACCCATTACCACACAATCCCTACTTTTGGCGACCCATAGAAAGAAGCCGTTAGAAAAAAATGTGGGAAAAGGAGAAAATGTTGGCAACCAGCATTTTCCCCTTTTCCCACAATGTTTTGTACCCTTCACAAAATAAATTTCTATTTTTAAGTAACGTTAATTGTGTCGTGTGAAAATGCTGTCGATTTGGACAAGCCTACAATAATGTCATTTGCGAAAGAGTTTAGCAAAACACCTTGGTTCAATTTATACCAAGACAAACTCGTATTCGGTAAATACATGTTTCTTTTTGAAATACCGTCTACAAAACGGTCTCTAATAAATTGTCATGAATATACCCCTGGGGACTCGCAACATACCAAATTTAATTAATACTAGTCAATGATAAATACATACACAGCATAAATATTTTCATCTACTAAGTCTTGTACAGAATGTCATGTAGTATCTGTACCCTTTTAAGCACTGGTTATATTTATTGAAAGAATACGCTGCATTTAAAGGTTGAATGAAGATCATGTATACTAGTGTATGATAATTTTGGATTTTATTTTAAAGTACCCGAAAATTTTAAAAGGTTGAATGGCGATATTGTATATATGATAATATTTGATTTACTATTAAAGTACCCGGAAAATTCATCGCATTCAATCTATAAGTTTTAGAAGGTTTAGAATAGCACGACCTGGGTACACCAATCATTCTTAAGAACATTCTTGGTCTCGTTCTTCAAGATTTCCTAACTGTGAAAGTAACAGAACTTCTAATTGGCTAAACCATTTGGTTTAGCCAATCAGAAGTTCTGTGACTTTCACATTGACAAGATTCTGAAGAATAACACTAAGAATATTCTTAAGAATGGTTGGTGAATATCGACCCTGTTTTATAATAACGACGATGAAAGGTGTTGTGATTTTTATCTATCCTCTTGTAATAAGTTTCTGTGTTCATAAGTCTGATTTTCCTTATGAATGTTCAACTATTTATTTACAACATGGGTTGGAGATGAAGTCTAATAAATACAACATATAGCTGTGCTGGCAAAACTAGTTGAAACCTCGATGGTTAGGAAGAGGTGATCTCAATTGACGTGAATTCCTTTAAAACGATATCAGATGGGTTTTCCCCACAGTTTTATTCATAAAATTAGTTTAACTCTGTTTAATTGGTGTATGAAGAGCACCGATAACCGATAAATGATGGAAATAATATATGAATCTGCAAAATTGTAATAGAAAACAGCTATTTCCATTATAATATTATCCGACAAAATTTGCTATGATTAAAAATGAGTATTATTGTACTACTTTAACCGAGCCACTTTTTCCTTTTTTCCGTCTGAGAGTTCTCATTTATAAATCTAAAACCACTATATAATTGCCTCCCTTTTCTGGAAAGTAACAAAAGTATCAACAAATAATTTCAGTACAGACATCAAAGGAATCTCTGGTCGCTTAGAAATGTACAAAAGTGTTATACCTGTATGAATCCGTATTTATCAACTATTAGGAAACTTTATTTCATGTTGCACTAAAAGTGTTACGGGTCTACTACCCTAAAGTACTTTAGTGCAGTGCAGGTTAGATTTTGGTTGAAGTAAGAATCTCGGTATTGTGTTTCTATTACTATGACTAACCATTGTGTTAATATTATCAACAGGCATTTGGGAGATCCATGTATATTTTGGAGAGGAAGAGATTCGAGGTAGTCCAATACAGATAAAAGTTTATGACCCACAAAAAGCATGGCTTTCTGGACCGGAAGAGGGGCTGGTGAATGACGTCATTTCCTTTAAAGGTATTCTAAACCTTTTCATTGACAGGAATTGTATGTGTCAGAACTAGATAGAAGGGCGACATGACTTTTCGGGAAGACTGAGGGAAACTAACAGTATTCTTATCTTTTTATAACCATATAGAGGAGAGTCTATTTATTTACACCTTCTTTATTAACGCTTCCTAATAAAGATATGTCAGAGCGGCGCTTTAGTCAAAGGGGGTCTGAAGGTTTTAAAATGCACCGAACAAAAGTAGTAAAGTTGGTTGAATGATAGTTGCATATGTAAAGACGAACAAGACTCTATGAACAGTGGGTTTAAGACATCATTCTGCAAAAAATCTCCTAGGACATGCAGAAAGTCGATCAGCTAGAACAATATTATATTTGCATTTGTACTGTACCTGCACAGTAGCCTAAATGACCAAGATCTAGGAGAGATAATTATATATTTACTTTCTAACACTTTCTATCCTTTTTAACACAGTTTTATATCTATACAAGTCATGCTCTGTGAAAAGAGGTTTAATACATTTGCAAAAAAGTATCGAGCTCTATCAGCCGGTACAGTCTGCGCAGGCTCATGTGGTTCAAAACTTTTTGCTATTAGCAATCTCCTGTATGTCAAAGGAGAAGTCTACAGGGATATAATGACTTGCTTGATGTCATTAATGTCATTACTTGGAACCATTAAACCATCTTGTACCAGAGCATGGATCAGATTCATAGTAGATCTAACACATATTTTTTTCGTTAGTTTCTAATCACCTTGTATATAACAACCTGGGCACCCATATTGTATTAACATGTATACTTGTAGATCTGTTTCACTTATTACCATTCATGTACTAACACCACTTATATTCCACATTAGTGCACTGTAAGGGTGCTGGAGAGGGAGTAGTGGACGCCCATGTGACCAACAATGACGTCACTATTCCATACGACGTCACAAGAGATCCGGAAACGACCGATATCTATTTAATTCAAATTTCGCCGGAAACCAGTGGGATGTATGACGTCACTGCGTTATTTAACGGTTTTGAAATAAGAGGTTTGTTATGTTAAAAAAAATGTTGATAAGTATTTATCACATAAGCTCCCTTGTTTTCAGTGTAATATACCCATTACAAATTTTCTAATCTTATACACGTTTGATATCACTTTTGCGTGACGTCATTTTTTACGTCATTTTGTACGTATTTCATAATATTCATACAAGTGAATGGGTCTCATGGATACTACTGCGGGTGCATTTATGAATGTTTTTTTTGCATCATCTGATCTATATTTGTGAAGTATCGTACTGTGATAAAAAGAATCTGATATTCGTGAACTTTTGAGATAAAATTCTATTAAACTCATCAAGGAAAATGTTATTAAGCTCGCCAAAGGCTCGCTTAATAACATTTCCCTAGACTCGTTTAATAAAATCTTATCTCAAAAGCCCACTCATGTCAGATCCTATATGTCGCGTAGCCAATCGGAACTCTGTAGAGGTTTGACATTTTTTGTTCCATAAATCCATGTAAAGATCTCGTTTTGAGCACGAACAGAGATGTATGAAGCAATATCGAGATAATGTTTTTGCGAAGGAGAAAGGCATGTATATTCGTATTTTACTTACACATATATTTTGGCTGCATATTATATTTAATGTGACTATTTTTAGATATGTTATGTTAAAGAAATGTCGTAATTTAAGCTGGGGGGGAATTATTTCCCCGTCATAGTGAATATTTTCCTCCTGCCGAAAATCTGGAACTACATTTTTTTTTAGATATCGGTTATTCGGTAAATTGACTTGAGATCACCAGTTTTAAAAGTAACATTCGTTTACAAAATAATCAGAGGAAATATAATATATAATTCATTTCAACAGCTTCAGCTTCTCAAAAGGAAAATGTCCGCGAAAATAACTCGTGCCTTACGGCACTCGTTATTTTCGCTTACCTTTCCCTTTTTCGACAAATATTTCCCCATATTAACCACAAGCTGATGAAATAAACTCTATTGATTATCTATGGAGAGGTTGAAGGAGCTTCTTCTTAGATCTAAGCTTGTCATTGCAGCACATGAAATATGCTTTGTATGCTAAAAGCTAACGTTTAGTTTCCGCCATGTTTTAGGCTCGCCACGTCGTGTAACCATACAGGACCCCAGTCAGATCACAGTGACGGGTGAAGGTATCACACGAGGAGTTAAAGGAGAAGATGCAAAGTTCACAGTCAATGCTAGTGACGTTGGTGGGAACATTACAGTGGAAATCGAAGGTGTGCAGTCACGTAATTACTGATTTTTCTCTTGTATGAATATCTTATAAACATATAACCATGGATGTAAAAGTAACAAGAACGACTTTTAAAATTTACATTCAAAACTTTTATTTTTGTGATTGTTCTATATATTAGTTTTATACATCCATTACATTTACAGAATCATCTGAAATTTGCTCTTTTATTTTGTCCTAACAGTCAGCAACAAAAGTATCTTGATCAGTTCTTGGGCAAATAGATAGAGGATATTTTCTTTTTTTTTTTTCGGTGAAAGATCAAAATTTATTTCATCTCGTGAACACCGTCGGTAATATACTCACAAGTGAAAATAGTGTTCACGAGATGAAATAAATCTTGATCTGTCACCGAAAAAAATAAATATTCTATTTATTTCATGCTTTTAACCCTTTCTGGGAGGAGCTTTATCAAAATCCAGTACAATTCTTTTCCGTTATTCCCCTTGGCGTACCCCTCCCGCATAGCATTGCATTACAATATCACACCAAGTGCGAGAAACCTAAGGTAAATGACGTCATATTTGCTTCTGGTTGTGAGGCATGCGCAATTTACCTAGGCAACAAAAACATGAAAATCGGTATTTTCACTGGTCGTATCCGTGTAATATCGAAGAAATATTTTCACTGCTATTTCTCGATATCCTTCCGGAAAGTATGAAATAAGAGACTCTATTTGCCATTTTTTTTTACGTTGGACGCCTGATAGAAGTTCTCTTATTGTTCAAATAATGTTGATCTTTTTCAGTGGATGGAAAGATGATCGAATCAAAGTGGAATCATATCAACACAGACGTATACGAGTTCGTATACAGACCAATTAGTGCAGGTGTATATAACATATCAGTGCTTTGGAATGGTCATCCAGTCAAAGGTGAGGTTAAATCTTTTGTCACATAATATAACGATGAACATAGATAGCTGATGGAATTAATACAGTTTTCAAAAACGTAATTTCTTCTTACATGCAATTGCTTTTCCCACGTTTTTTGCTTTACCTGATGAAGAATCGACTTTGGACAAAGAGAAAATATACCACAAGCAAAAGGTTTCGACTCATGTCGGCCTGCGCAAAGCTGATGAAATAAACATTTCCCTTTTGAGAAGCTGAAGCTGTTGAAATGAAAAATATATTATATTTCCTCTGATTATTTTGTAAACGAATGCTACTTTTCACGGCCTCTTTTCACAGAGCATGTATATAAAATAGGAAAAAGGGTATGTTTATAGTTCTGACCGGTACTCATTTTACCTTTTTGTCATAAATTTTCATTTATTTACATTTCAGTGTCAAGTAGCTTGTGTCAATTTCATTTGTTTATTTCCATTGTTTGACAGGTAGCCCATTTCAACCCAAAGTGACGGACAGGACGAAGATTGTCTTGATGGACGATTTAACGGATTTAAAAGACGAAAACGATCATTTGGCCCTGGTCTGTGATAGTGAAACTGTGCTTAACTATAACATCAGCGAAGCAGGCCCTGGTATGTGCATAAGTGTCATTATATTGATTTTGTGTTTTTATAACAACAGTATTTGTAATACTTATATTCTTGAAGTAATCTCTTGTGTTTTATGAAAAAGTTATTTTTGCAAAGTCTGTAGATAGGGATGAGATGTTGGTAAATGCGGAGTATAGAATTTATCTAAGATGCGGAGTCCGAGCCCAGTAGCAGAGTCGATAGCATACAGGACTCAAGAACGGGGGGGGGGGTCGTTGGTTTGATATAACTGAAATAATGTTGAAAGCGGCGTTAAACACCATACAATCAATCAATCAGTCTAAGATGCAGAAAGATACTGAGCTATGATGTCATATTTCTTTTCTACAGGTACTTTTAGTGCCGAAGTATTATCACCCGATGGTCGAATACCCGTCAACATACGACATCCGAATATGGATACAGTCCAAGTAGGGTTTACAGCAAAAGTAGAAGGTATTTTTTTTTTACTCTGTGAGAAGGTGGTTCTAGCCCATTTCAGCCTGCACGGGCCGTGCAGGTTGACCTGAATCGATTTTTTTTTCTATTGGTAAATCTTTCGCATTTTTAGCTCATTATTCGGCAAGTTTTTTGACAAAATGGATATTATGCGGCACATTGCTTGGTAAAATGCATTGGGAAAAACGCATCAAACCTCAGTTTCTGAGGGCAACACTCGAATATTTTCCAATCTTTATAAACCCAAATTCGTTCACACACACATGGTTCCAATCACCGCCTCGGCGTTTCTCTTTCCTAGAATTGATAATAGTTATTGCATTAGGATTCATTCCTCTGTCAGCTGATTACTATTTCTTAGAAATTAAGGATTTTGTTATTTCATGATATGTTTTTTTATATATGTATTTACTTGTTAAATTTTATGATAACTTCATTGTCTTGGGTGAACCGATTCTGTCTTGTTATTTCATGATTTGGACGAAAATATACGCACACAAGGTTTGTTCTATTCTGTAAACTAATTACACTCTGAGACAAAATGAACAGAATGACTTTGAAAACATCCGTCGTAAACCTGGTTAGATTTTGGTATTCAACTGGAATTTAGGCGTGATATACGATAGCATTTGCATATATTGTTACAAAAGGAGAACTTATTCTACAAGGCAAACAAGTAGTTTGATGAATTTCTTATGTACGATATTGAACCAATCCTTTTTACAGGGGATCATTACATTCACTTATACTGGTCTAACGTACCATTAGAGAGGTCGCCCATCCTTGCATACTGTCCAGGACCTGTACTTCCGGTAAACCATGCGCATGTCGTCATCAGGGGCGAAGGTCATATATCAGCACGTGCCACAGTGCCCGCTGAGTTCATGGTGGATGGTAAAAAAGCTGGTCCAGGTTTGTTTTATTTACGATTTTTGCGTTAATTTTTTTTCTGCCAATCCCTCAGCCAATCTGATACCTATGGGCACAGACTTAAGACTTGAGAAAATCCAATGTGGCACATTGGGATTCCAGATTTTGTTGTTTTGAAATGCGAAATGGAACACAAATATTCAAAAGGAGGTCAAGTAGACCAAACCTTCTGGCAGATCCCAATGGCGTTAAACATATTTTATTTAACAATATAAGATACAAGCTTACAAAAGACGTACAATTATCATTTTGTGACAAATCGTCGGTTTATTTCAAAATTTCGTAACTGCAGCTTGACATTTATTTCCAGCAGAATAGAAAACATTGTGGGAAGAGGATAAAATGCTGGTTACCAGCATTTTCTCCTTTTCCCACAATGTTTTCAAAAGGCTTCTTTCTCAGGGCCGTAAAAACCAGGGTTTGTTTGGTAAAGGATTAATTAAAAGAAACGTTGTCTGACTAAATAAAATGGGTCAATGTTATTTTACACCAGGTATCCCACGGGTACGAATGGTCGGGGTACGAGCAGACGTCAATGTGGAGATGAGAGCTTTAAAGTACGATAGATATCAGTGTAAATATTTCGCTCCTTACCCAGGTTCGTATTGTTTAATGTATCTAAGTAATATATATTTGGCTCATTCCATTTTTGGGCCAAGATAATCAAAAATTGTATTCTATAAATACCCTACGAAAACGAACAGATAGTAACGGTGTTTCGATCTTTCACCGAAAAAAACAACAACAAATATTCTATTTATTTCATGCTTTTAACCCTTTCTTGGGGAGCTTTACCAAAAATCCAGTGCAGTTCTTTTCCGTTATTCCCGGTGGCGTGCCCCTCCGGCATAGTAACGCATTACAATATTTTAGTCAAGCGCGATAAATGTAAGGGAAATGACATCATATTTCCATCAAGTTGTGAGGCATGTGCAATTTACCTAGGCAACAAGAACATGAAAATCAGTATTTTCACTGGCCGTACCGATGTAATATCGAAAAATATTTTCACTGCTGTTTCTCGATATCCTAATAAAAATTACCTTCTCTTTAACTAGGTGGATATTTGATTTACGTGGAGTGGTCAGGTTTCCAAGTTCCCGGCTCACCTTTCAAGGTCAACGTTTCATCTAAAGGTTACAGTAGTAAGGTCACAGTTGAAGGTCATGGACTTAAAGGTGGATACGTGGGACAAGAACTGAGGGCTATTATTGATACAACGGAGGCGGGAAATGGTAAGCTCTTGTGAAACAAAAAAATGATTTTGGGTGGTTGATGTTGTTTATTTGTCAGACTGACTGACTGACTGACTCTCCCTCTCTCTCTCTCTCAGATGTTGGTCAGCTGTGTGTAAACATAGATAAATAATCAGTAAAATAACAAAAATAACCAAACTGATAAAAATAAAAATAAATTTGATTCATACTCTTGATGAACCCGTTACCACACAAAACTTGAGTTTTACCGACCCTGCAGGAGATTGCTTTAGAAAACATCGTGAAAAAAAAAAGAAGAAAACGCTGGTGAGCAGCATTTTCATCTTTTCTCACAGACAGAAATTAACATTCGCACTGCATTTGTCGTCTGATAATGCTTTCGATTTGGTCGAATCCTGCTCGTTGTCGTTTGGTTTAAGAAATCAGTGATTGTTTTTATTGTATTTACCCATTTTTAACCTGTATACATTTTCCATATTCGATATACACAAAATCTTTACCTGTTATCATGTGTATAAATTGTTCGCAATGCTAAATTTGCATAAAACTTGCAACCAACCCTTCAGTGGTTGTATAGTATTAGTTGTACGTTCAGGTGACAGAAGACTTAGAAACTTGTTCACTGGTTTTTAGGTTTGAAAAACTGAGTACAGTAAGTAGAATTTCCCGTCTGAGTGCCCATTTCAATGAAAACTAACGTCACTGGGAACTGACGTCATTGAAACCTTGGTAAAATGTGCTATAATGTGCAGTTTGGGGCATGTATTAATCATGATCGAAGTCGCCATTTTGGATGTTGTGTTGATAATGTAGTCATGTACACGGAGCTCCCGAAAGGGAAACTGCTTTTACCTTGGTTTTTGTCAGTGTACATGATATATATATATATATATATATATATGTTGGGGGCACGAGACATTTCTTTGCAGTATTACGTATAATAAATTATATGTTTTAGGTATGATTACTTCGGAATGTTTCGGTATGAGACATTCAACACGCTGTGACCAGATCGACCACCAAAATGGCCGCTATACGCTGAGGATCTTCCCCACAGAGGCCTGCAGACATAAACTAGTAATACAGTATGATGGAGATCATGTCCCAGGTTTGTGTCTTCGCTTGTTTCTTTCCTTGCCTGCTTGTGTTATAGATTAATAGGTTGGTTTTTTTTCCCCGGTTTTCAACCGTCACATCACGGTGGAAATAGATCCATCGTTTCTGCTATATCCCATTTGCAATTACAGTACATTTCGAAGATACTTGCCGCTTTCCAGCATAAAAAGAAACATAAACAAAGTCGACTCGGCAATGTTCAGCCGCATGGTGGCGGTAGTAACTTTACTGTTTACAACGTCGTTGATATATACAGCCAGACATAAGCATCACCCGAACAAATTATTATCATTTTTTTAATGGATAACCTTTTATTTGGTATATTTTCAAGCTATGCACGGACCCACTAGACAAGTAACAGGCTGCTTTATGAGCCAAATGAAAGGATGGCTACGAGAAAACTTTATGAAGCCCGCAAATGGCAAATAGCGGGCATGTGCATAGCTGGTCTAAGCACAATGAGATATTGCTAGTCAGTTTTGGTGATGCTTAACTTATGCCCCACTGTATATATACATGTATATATAGAAGAATCTGATGTGACAAACATGTCATCTGTGCACTATTGTTCCACATGTCAGGCAGCCCATTTACGATTCCTGTTGGGGAGCCCCCAGACCCTAGGAAAGTCCGGGTTTACGGTCCAGGTGTCGAGCCCGGGGTGATACAGAAGTTTGAAAGCAAATTTATTGTAGAGACATACGGTGCTGGTGCCGGGCAGTTGTCGGTTCGAGTACGCGGTCCTCGAAGTAAGTGCAAAGTTCTCGTATTTTCCTTGTACCTATGTTTTGCTCGGTGAAAACGATGTTTGCATCGACCTATGTAAGCCAGGGGAGTCCACGCACGCTGACATTAGGTATGGGTGAAGTATCTGCATGTCACAGGGCCTTTCTAACTCACATGTGACCCACCATGTAAAAAGGGACCTTCTGGGAACTGCGAAAAGTGCCAACCCTGGTCAGACTGTGCGAATTGCGCAGGCTGACCAGGGTTGACATTTTTCGCATTTAATGACATTTTCTGTTTGAAAAGTGGTCATTCTACCTTGTTATACAATCATTTTTGAATTATCAACTTAAACTGACCTGCTCTATCGTTGATCTGTTTTCATCTAATTGATGTATAGAATTCCCAGGTGGTCCCTTTATGCGTGATGTGTCACATATATTAGCCTGCTTTTACACAAAATATACCGAAATTATGGGACAGCTTGTTACCGGAGCATGGCTTAGATATAATTTAAATTGTAGGTTTACAAGGCACTATGTGAGATGTTTTTGAAGCTTTTGTAGAACAAGATCAGACTGCATAAAACGTCCTTTCTGATAATTGATCCATACCATATGATTATATGATGAAAATACCTGTCATAGTGGCCTTGAAATTGCTGGGAAAATTATTTAACGTTTAGAACCAGAGTTATAAAGCTCTATATATATATACTTTTACGATACCTCTTTGGAAGTTTTTGTAAAATAGCTTTTTCTTCTTTTTACACAGTGACAAATTTTACCGTATAACTTGTCATCTGCGAATTATCTTATCCATGAAAACGTCTAAAATGTGTTATCTTGTAAAGAATCTAAACAGAGCGATTCTATTGATAATTTCGTCGGAATACTTCCAAAACCTTTGCAACTACAGCTTGTTACAAGCTGTAGTTGCGAGATTTTGGAATTACACCGACAATTTGCACTTTATTGTTCCCAGGCGCCTTCAAAGTGGAAATGCGACGAGATCGAGAAGAAGAGCGGACTATTTTATGTCGGTATGACCCGGAGGAACCCGGAGAATATATCATATACATCACGTGGTCTGGAGTACACGTGCCCGGAAGTCCCTTCAAAGTGCCCGTATTTGACTCGCTGGAATCCCTTTACAAGCATGTGCGCGAGACGAAACAGATTGAACTGATTGCTGACTATCAATGGAAAGAAGACATTTAATTCATTGTCAAAATTAATGTGGACTAACTAGCACAACCCGTATCTACCAACCATTTTGAATAGCTGCTGTGTTTCTGATGTGTGGGCATTGCGAGAGAACTATGTGGAAGTTAAACCTTTTCTAGATTCTCCATGCTACACTATACGTTGTTTTCGATAGGAACAACATGGCTGTATTTTATGTCTCATATAAGATCATTACATTCGAGAGCTTTCAGACTGAGAGGTCTAGAATGCAATGATACTATACGAGACATAAAATACAACCATGTTGTACCTACTTCACACCCCTGGCCTATCACTGCTGAAACCAAGGAAATACATTCATATGTGACCTATCGCCGTAATGTGGCTGAACTAATGTTAAAAGCGGCGTTAACTCTTTAACAAAAGACAAAATATGGGCTAGTCCAAATTGAAAGCATTTGTATGATGACAAAATAAATGTGAATCAAATATTGAAATTTGATTTGGGAAAGATAGAAAACATTGTGGGAAAAGGAGAAAATGTTGGTTACCAGCATTTTCTCCTTTTCCTACAATGTTTTCAAAGGCCTTCTTCATTTTGGGTCGTTAAAAAACGGGACTGTGTGGTTAAGAGTTTAATATTATTCATCCAATCAATCAGCCACTGAAACAAGTCAACAGGGAAAGGAACTCAGTTAGTAATTATGTTTACATTTTATTTGACGTATTGCATAATAAAAATATATTTTAGGTCTTACAAAGTTACAAATGTCATTACATGGCCTCAGACATGACCGAATCAACGGTACGAAAAAGTAGACCCCCACATAAATCCCGCCACATCCCAATGTGTTGTATTATAATTTACTTTCATACATTAATTGTTTTATATATTGGTTGCTTTATTATATAAATGTGACTTTAATAAACAGTGTTTTCTACAGTAAATACCGGCCTAGAGGTTTTACAATATACCAGTAAGTGGCCTAATGTTTAAATAATTCTCTACCATAGGACAGCATTTAAGACTTGACTGTGTTAACAGTATTTGCAAACAACAAATCCGATGCCAATCAAAGTAGATCTATTTGGCTTTGAAAAGGTAGAGAATACTATAGAAAAACAAAATAATGCTGGTTATCAGCATCTTCAGCATTTTTGTTGTCCCATTATTTTTTTCAAAAGCCCTGGTCCATAGAGTCCTTAAAAACATCGAAATGTTTGGTTAACACGAGAAATATGGTTGGCCTTAAAACTTCTAATTAAAACTGATAAAAGTCGACATAACATTAGGCTACTGAAAGTAATTAAATACATCAAGCACTAAAGATTTCATCGTCTTTCAGAAGCCTTTCAGGGTATACTAAAAGTGCTTCATGCAAGCTCTTTTAAAATGTTCTACAAAGGCGCAATGTCTGTTGTATGCCTTTCAGACTGTATTACAACTGCTCGATGTTTTTCCGAGGCCTTTTAGAATCTTTTGATACAGGTACCTTATGTTGTACTTTGGCCATGCAAAATGTACTGCATTTTCCACGTCTTTCTTTTGGTCTTTCATAAGAAGATTCTACAAAGCACAAAGTCTTTTTAAGCTTGGCATGTACTTTAAATGTTCCATGTCTTTCTTAGCACTTCCATGGTGAACTGCAAATGCACGATGTCATTCCGTTGCCGTTGAAAATGTTATACAAGTACCTTACGTCTTACTTCGACCATTCATTTCAATATATCGTCGGTTTATTTAAAAAACCTCGTAGCTACAGCTTGTTACAAGCTGTAGTTACGACGTTTTTGAAGTAAACCGACGATATTTAATTTCACGTCTTTCTTGGGCTTTCAAGAATATACTGCTAACGCTCTGTGTCTTTTTATGCCTGGTATGTATTCTGAATGTTCCATGTCTTTCTCTGACTGGTATGTATTATAAATGTTCCATGTCTCCCTCAGGCCTTATGTTCTACATACGTTCTACGTCTTTGTTAGACCTTTCAGGATGTTTGTTCACCACGCTATCTGTAACTTCTATATCTTCCAGTAGTATATCGTCATTTGTTGGGGCTGCCAGGGAAGTGCGACATAAGTGGTACGTGACAACAGCACAAAATGTGTGGCTTATCAGGCTGCTGGTTGTACGTAATCTGTCACTGAAAGGAGATGGTTATTTTTTCATGTCAAAATTCTAGTGGTCTACTTTCACATTTAAGGCCTTTGGACCATAATACAAACCACAATATATAATTATATTACTTGATTGGAAAAGTGGCATTTTTACATGGCCAACCGTAACCAAGCTGCAGACACATTGGTAAGTTTAGGAATTCGAGATAAGTTTACAACGTACACAGTCCTTGATATTTTGTAAAAAATGAAAATGTCTTTATATAAGACAGGGTAGCTCTACGATCAGACAGCACGTTCTGTGCAGTCTGATTTTAATCTACGCTGTCCGCAGCTTAAGGGTTACCCCGGCAACTGCTAAAAGCATGTCAACGAACTTTTGCTGTCAAATCTCACAGCATAACACTCTCTTGTAAAATGACATTTTTTGGCAATGATAACGAAAACAAATTGGGTTTTTCTATTAAACGCAGCGGCATTTTTAATATCTACATATGGATTAGTTCTGCATTTAATTTTGCAGTATATACAACCGATACCTTGATATCTATTATCGCTCTAATTTTACTTGAAAACTTTCATAAACAAAACAATTTCTAAAGCACTCTTGTAAAACACCGATATATAAGTATGATTCAATATTTAGATCCTATACATAATTACAAGTGAAAAAAAATGGAAAAGGCATAATCACTCATTCACCACACTCACCACAAGCGATTTCGCCTTATGCAAAAACGTTTTGAAAGAAAACATTTTTGCTGTAAGGTGTGAAGGGTGAATAACAGTTAACCTGCAGCAATAAGTTAAGTGGTTGAGGAAATTAACACTTCAAACATAAAAACTGGACTTTCATAATTAAAGAACAAACACTTTGGTATTTCAAGGCTTAAACACTAATGTAAATACGAGCCATGCTCTGAAATGGGGGGGGGGGGGTGGAGGTAAAATGACCGCCGTATTTTAAAACTTAAGTTCCTAAGCGCTACTGCAGACAATGTAGATCAACATCAGCACAGAACGATCAGTCTGGATCTACACTGTACAACGCGGTATTTTTTCACATTGAAATCAATATCGAAATCGTAATATTTAGGTTTTCACTATTAATTGTTAAGATGAAATTTTCATTTCGTTAGAAGCTTACGGTCTAGATGGCCGCCGCGGTTTGAATGAAATAGCGTTGAAAACGGCGTCAGACATAAAAAAAAAATTCGAACTTAAAACCACTTACAGAAAAAACTCTACTGTGAGAAGCAAGGCAATCGGCTCTGTTGGTATATCGAGGGACGTCAGAATCATTAAAATAGTGACAATGCTTGCACTTGGCACCGATGGAATTGCTAACGTCGACACGGATGTTAAAAATCTGAAAATGAGTAATTGGTATCGGTAATAATGATCTCATTACCTTTTAAACAAGATGAACTAGACGAGTCTAATAGTATCAATAAACAAAAATGCTTGTTGGCAACACGCGAAAAGGGGCATGCGAACATCTGCGTAAAGTGTCGTCTCGAATCAGCCTGGGCAATCCTGGGTCTATCGTTTTCGCTAGTGCATTAAGCGTCATTTTCACAGAGCACATCTTATACCTCAAGTATTTCAATCTTTACTACGCATCCCAAACGATAATAGGAGATAGACCAAAACAACAAAATGTTTTCGTAAGAGTATGGTTGAATTTCATTTTATAAATCGATACAACTACATGTATGTAATTTATGAATATTTATTCAAGAACAGGATTTAGTTTAAACATATTTTATTGCCAATTGTATACATAATCTTATATATAACACAAACAGTATTTATCCAAATAAGGCAAAGGTTCACAAGTTCTCACAACTGAGCAACGGCCATTCCCTTTTGTTTAACTTACACAGAATAAGGTCTTCAATAATACCAGAATTATTAAAAAAAAAATACAATATTAAATTTCGGGCTAGTATGTAGAGAAGACAGTGTCTTTCCGGTCATGAACGGAAACAACATGCATACAAATGAAAATTTGTTGTTTAAGAAATAAATCAATCAAAAGGAACAAATGTAAATAAAGAAAAAAAACTGATGAAAGAACAGGGTGTTGTAAATCTCCAGGTTCAATATTATTGGTAAACAGCTATCGAAATATCAGTGATTGAAGAGATATTTTTCAACACGTGTGACAGGAAAATGGTATATAGGATCTGGCATGAGTTGGTGTTTGATATATAGAGTTTATTTCATCAGCTTGTGGTTAATATGGGGAAATATTTGCCGAAAAAAGGGAAAGGTATGGGAAAACAACGAGTGCCGTAGGTAACGAGTTATTTTCGCGAACCTTTCCCTTTTGCTGATGAAATAAATTATATATTATATTTCCTTTGATTATTTTGTCAACGAATGTCACTTTTAAAAATAGTGATCTCAAGTCCATTGACCGGATAACCGATATTTTCAAAACAAAGTAGTTCCTGATTTTCGGCAGGGGGAAAATATTCACTGTGACTAGAAAATAATTCCCCCAGCTTAAATTACGACATTTCTTTACTCGTAACATTTCTAAAAATAGACACATGAAATATGATATATAATTTTATCAAACAAGTCTACATAGAATGTTATTTAGTGAGCCTTGGCAAGCTTGATAATATCATTTGTGGACGAGTTTAAAAAAGTTTCACCTCAAAAGCCAACGAATGTCAGATTATTTTTATCGCATAACTGTATAACAAGAATTATAATGTGTTAAAACATAGGCATGCATGTATAATGTGTAATGAAAATTACATTAAGCATAGTCGCTTATTTGACAGCTATATTATGGACGAAAAAGAGTTCCGAAAAGACTTGCCTATATTGAGGTGTTTTGAATCTAAAAGTGAATAAATTAACAACTTTGTCATGAAAACAAATTTTGACCGTTAATTTCACCCAGCAACCTAGATCAGTAATGTTTTAAAAATAAGGTGTATGATTATAGAGGGTTAACCAAACACAGCATTATTTTCTTATCTCACACGTGTGTGAGATATAGAGTTTATTTCATCAGCTCGTGGTTAAAATGGGGAAATATTTGCCGAAAAAGGGAAAGGTATGCGAAAATAAGGTACGAGTTAGTTTCGCAGATCTTTCCCTTTTGAGGCAAATATTTCCCCATATTAACTACAAGCTGATGAAATGATTATATATTTCCTCTGATAATTTTGTCAACGAATGCCACTTTTTACTTTAAACTAGCCATTGCATCGAAATAAAAAAAAGTAGTTCCAGATTTTCGGCAGGAGGAAAAATATTCACTGACGGGGAAATAATTCCTCCCAGCTTAAATTACGACATTTCTTTCTAGCATAACATTTCTAAAAATAGACACATGAAATATAATATAAGGAAATTCCTAATGGCTGTATTACATTGAAAACAGGGGGAACTATGTGATGTTAAACGATGATTAAGTACTGACTGAGAAAGTTGATAACATACCCAACAATTACAATTGTGGATGCAGTGGGCGGAGTTCCGGTGATGTTTGAAATAAACAGGCATGCGCAAACAATAAATGTTGCCGACCCATTAGCACTCAAAGTTACACTGAATGGAATGGTAAAACGTGATACTCTTTTGTCCACTCCAAGTTTATTTTCACATATGTAAAGCATCTCTGGAATAGTTACTGCTCTGTTAGAATAATAAAAGAAACGACTGAGTATAATAGTATGAGGTAGATGTTAAATAAAAATCGGAATGTACATGAAACTTGCGTTTCTTCTTACAAATGAAATATTATTTAGGCTTACCAATTGGTTTTCTCGGCATATACACGTGAAACTTCATTATCTCAAGCATCTTCATAAAACAGCATTGTTATATCTATAGTTTAGAGTTTCCAAGGTCAACTCTCGACTTGCTTGGTAAATGCTTCAATGGGAGATACATATTTTGGTAACGAAAAGCTGACCATATATTTGAAGACTGTCTGGAGGTTGTATTGGTAAAGAAAAACTACTGGTCGCTGTGAAATAATTAAGATTTCTGTTAATGAGTCATTTACACGTTGGTACCAGAAACCACTTGACATAATATGGCTTTGTAAAACATTGTTGTGAAAAAGAGGTAATCAACATGGAAATGAGAGGGCATCATGATGAATACATGTGAATGACCGGAAGCACAATCAGAAATCCTTGGAACGCGTAACTTCTTTATTTGCCATAAAAGTTGACTGGTACAGAATGAAATAAAGTGCCTGCATCGTGTAATCAGCTACACACAAATTGATAGACCTTATACAATACACAAACAATGACAGAATTCCCAACAAAAATGCCAGGCATTAACTCTTTACCACACAAGAAAATTTCAGACAGGTCCAAATTCAAAGCAGTTGCTGACGACAAAATAAATGTGACTGAAAATTTGAAATTTGTTTTGTGAAGGGTACAAAACACTGTGGGAAAAGGAGAAAATGCTGGTAACCAGCATTTTCTCCTTTTCCCACAATGTTTTCTACAGTTTCCGTTCTCAGGTGCGTCAAAAGTAGGGATTGTGTGATAATGGTTTAAGCCTCATGTCCATTCAAAATCTCCCTCTCTTCCAATTCTCTGTGTACTTACGTTCCCGCAGCAGCAAAGGCAATCAGCCATGGGCGAGGTAACAACGCAAGTTGGCAGTATGGATTCCTCCGAGTCAGTACAAAAAGAATGAGCGGCAGAACTAAAGCCTGTTGCACAACAAGTAGTGCTGTGACCCCGGCACAAAACATACCAACTTGTCCAAACAGTAGACCTACATCCTCGATGGAAGCCACAGGTACTAGGATGAGACTAAAGACTCCGATAGGTGTTAGCCTGATAGAAATTGAAAAGAATTTCATAGTCTCACACAAGAACAGCTCGAAATAAGAGCATAGTTTAAGAAACAAATCAACAAAAGACCTCGAGGTAACTACATGTATGATCGGTGTTAGCCTAATAGAAAACATAAAGAATCTTTTTGTAGTGTCAAGTATGAGCATAATTTCAGAAACAAATCAACTAAAGTCGATGATATCGCCCTGTTCAAGTATCTCAGGCAAACAACTGACGATAGGTTTCAGCCTTGTAGAAAATAAAAATAATCTTTTAGTATTTTCAAACAAGCAAATGTTGTAACAAAAACACGGGTATAAAAGATCAACCAAAAAGCATGTCTAGCTCATGTACTACTGGAGAGGACGGTGGACATTTCAGAACTTTATCAGTGGTTTAATCATAGGCCTTTGAACTCCTCTGGTTTTCATGGAAAATTGAATTTTTCATTGGCTGATCACCAAAGACTAACTAAATGACACAGTGGCGCAAAGCCTGTATATCCTGAAATACTGAAATTTTCAAAAACTTTTGCTAAAACTGGGATACTGGCGACTGCCTATAAATTATCGTACAGTACGTCCTATAATATATTAAATTACAGAGTTAGTCGTCAATGTGCTATTTTGATCGAACAGTTAAAAGGTATCTCGTGATAGACCAGACTATAATAAAAATACCGGCAAATTTACTAACTCAGATATATGGCTCACAATCGGATAAGCCCGCCCGGGTGGCTCAGTGGTGAGCGAGTCGGACTCATGACCTGGTTGTGAGTTCGATATCCGGTTGAGGCGAACTTTCTTTCCGGCGTATTTTCGCCCCTCACATGAAACATGTGAGAAAAGTAGTCGGTAGTTTTGAAAGAAAGTAGTGTAAGTACCGATGTGAGAAAGCCAAGAAACACATGTGCGTCACCGACCCCCATGATATGACCTTAGCTGTTAAAGTGGCGTTAAAACCCAATACAACTAACCAACCACAATCGGATAAAGATGAAACATACCACATAAACCACCTAATGATCAGTATAACAGCCTTTGTTGCTGCGTCAAAGAAAATATAGAGAGGTTTTCCTTCTTCTTTTAAAGACGAAATAGCGATGCCAATAAACGTGCACGCAAAGATTAAACCTGTAATGAGAAAAAAAGAATAAAATTAAAGAACCTTGTACTCCAAGAGCCAACAGTTATACTTGCTATAAGGTAATTTTGTGTAAAAATTGGAAATGGTAATTTGTGATGATGTTCTACGGTGACAATACGAGTATATCAATGTACATTTATGTTGAAGATGGTATACTCGTATGCAACAATTTTCAGGGAACAGTGTCATTCAAATTGCATATTGCAAAATAAAATGATGTACAAGCTATAAAAAAGGTACTTTCACATAGCACACTAAAATAGTAACAAGATGGCTGCCAAATACATGTACATAATCATTATTGTGACCCAAAGAGACCCATGTACTACTACTATTTTTTTCTCCGATGCAATAGATTATTAACAAACTGCATTTTCTCCTTTTCAATGAATGTTTTCTGTTTCTCGAAAATCAATGATTTGAACCACATTTCAATTTTCTTCTATGAATATTTTCAATATTGCTTGCAACACGCCATAAGGGGCATTCGGACATTTCCGTAAAGTATCGTCTCGGATCAGCCTGCGCAGTCCGCGCAGGCTAATCCGAGACGACACTTTACAACTACATTCGATTTTGTGCTACAGTAGAGCTGCGCAAAACAGAAAATTACTTTAAAAGGGAAAGTTTCGTTTCGAACTAGCCAGCACGGATTGTGCAGGTTGATCTGAGACGACACGTTACGCAATTGTCCAAGTGCCTCTTTTAGCATACTGCAAGTCTAACATTTTCTGACACTCAGAATTACTAAATGAAATATATTCATACCTAACAAGTTAGCACCCCCTCCATTTCCAACTTCTTTCTCCACGATTCTTGATAAATTGTTTCCATTGATGGAGTCACTCAGGTTTTTCTCCTTGTAGGTATATTTTGTTTGTGTTTGTGTGAACGTGGCCTGGAATAGGTTATCTGGAATAATGTTTCTGAAATAAAGTGCAAAGACTGATGAACCACCAGACACCAAAACTTTTGACCTGTCAAAATTGAAATGGTTTGCAATCGCAAAATTGAATCAGGCTTAAACAATAGGGATTGTTTCTGAAGGGAAGGAAGACGTTAAAGGAAAGGAGAAAATGCTGGAATTAGCAAATCATTTTACCCTTTCTTTGTCCTTTTACCACAGTTGTTTCAAAAACCATTTCTAAAACGGATCCGATTATTTCACTGATATCTCATATAGATTGTTACCTATGAAAACGGGTCTAATACGAAAAAAGAAAAACTCGTAATTTTTACACCGATTAAAAAATCAAAACATTTCGGAAAAGCAGGTTAGTGTTAGACTGAATAGACTACAGGCATTGTGTCTTCCAAACCACACTCCGCTTTCCCCGCAACCTTATCCAAGATCTCAACAAACTTTTAACACCCCTGGGTACGAGGCCTTTTGAAAATATTGTGGGAAAAGGAGTAACAGCACTTTCTCCGTTTCTCAAAATGCTTTCGTCCCTGTCAAAATCTGTGTCACACTAAAAGTGTCATGTGCAAATGCTTTCAATTAGGACCAGTCTAAAATTTTGTTGTCTGATAAAGAGTTAGAGAGTTATACAAAGCAAGTCATAAAACGACCATGGATGTGTAAAATCTTTTTATACAATGCCTATGCATTAAGCCCCCTTTCCACAGACCACCCCTCATTTATGATACCTTGCACAATTATTGACTATGGCAAAAAAGTGGAGTATAGACATTATAGATGTTGTGGACAAAAGTTCGACCCCAGTCAAGGGGAAGTTCATTAACCCATTACCAAACAATCCCTGGTTTTAACGATAGAAGTCATTTGAAAAACCTTTTGGGAAAAGGAGAAAATGCTGGTAACCAGCATTTTCTCCTTTTTCCACAATGTTTTCTATCCATCTGGAAACAAATTTCAAATTTTTGGGTTACGTTTATTTTATCGTCTGCAAGTGCTTCCAATGTGGACCTGTCTTAAATTTTCTCGTTTGGTAAAGAGTTAAAATGCATAAATAAATTAGTAAGAAATAATGTAAAACCTCAGCAAATCCGCAAATATATCTTGAGTTTCCAAAGGCTCGGCTGGTTTGGTTTCCATATCGTCACTGAAAACACCTCCGTCACCTGTGTTGATTATATGACTGAAGTGATATAGCAATATAGCTGGGGTAATGGTGATTGTGATGCTGATGACGATGATGATGATTGTGATGATTATGACGATGATGGTAATGATGATGGTGATGACGATGATAATGATTGTGATGGTTATGACGATGATAGTGATGGTGATTATGATGTTGTTGTTGTTGTTGATGATGATGATGATGATGATGATGATGATCCTATTTTGGGGCACTACTGTCTTGGTCTACGCACGTCAGCAATATCAACTCATATCGCCTTTGGCAGTTTCAGATAAAGGTCCAAGTAGTATAGGCGTCGGTTTATATCCAGAAAATAAAACGTGCTGCGACCTTATCGGCGGCAATCATACTTCTATATACATGTATATGCAGACTTGTATAATCGAACCAGGGCAAGTCGTGTACACTGAAACACTGGCCCTCAGTCACGGGCAGGTTGCTTTCAAGTACACGTGTATGCTACAACAGTTGAAACCTGTCTGAGAAAAGGGGACTTAATATATATGAAAATGTATTGACCCATGTCAGTCTAGGCGGTCCGTGCAGGCGGATATTGGTCGAAAAATTATGCTATATGTAAATTTTCTGCATCTTCACGAACCATTTCAGTTGATTGTTGTTTTATACTATCCTGATAAAGAAGTTGAAAGTCGATAGTAAATCTCCGAATAATGTTTTTTTTTAAGAATCACCTTATCGGAAAGTGTAGATAGAAGGTCAGACTGCTCCTTCTGTGAGTCTGATATTAATCCTCACTGCCCGAAAAAGTTCCTTGTATCGCTCACAATCGAATCATGAAAGACATAATTAAGATTTCAACAAATGATGACTACATATAACATTGAGACCGATACTCCAACCAAATTTAAGTATGTGATAAAATCGTTAAATAATAGTGCATGAATGTTTGATGAAAAGAAAAAACTAATTGCAAAGTTTTGTTTGATCCTTGTAAGTACATTTTTTATACTTTCCTATGGAAAAAAAGAATATCCTTACTTTTACTTTTCGGGTCGGAGTCTGGCCGTTCATTGATTTTCTCTCTTTCTGACATATACCTACTATTTTTTTGTTTGTTATTTCATTCTTACTGTTTTCTTGTATTTTATTGTATAATGCTCGTCATTTTGGCGGAAAAACAATAAAATAATAACGTTTCACATGAGCTGTCACATTTCTCCAAAACACCGATCACGACGAACTGTCTATATTTTCGACCCAGTATGAATTGATATATTTTTTTCAAATGTTTTCACGTATATTGAGTTAAAATTATAACCACGTGATATTGTATTCACGATGAACTTGTATTTAACAGAGAGAAATAAAGCCACTACTTTTAACTTTACTATTTTTACATCAATCTTTTAGGTCATATATGATCGTACCTACCCGGTTTGAACAGAACAAATGCTATAATTCCGAGTAGAGCTCCGATCAGGTTCGTCATGTATATAAAAGTGAAGGCCACGATACTTATTCTTCCGTTTGACCTTGGATCCAGAGAAGCCGCCCCTGTACAGTTTTGAAAATACAGGTACATACATGTCCACTAAGGAAACATAACAATCAGCCAAAATTATCTTATTACATGTGCACATTAGAAGTGTCTCAAAAAGACAATACCAAATGAAAATCTACGAGAGTCTTAATCTGTAAGTTCCTAAATAATGAAACAAAAAGATTACCACCTTAACTTAGTATTAAAAAACGAATATTGCGATTTCAAAGTTGGTTTCAACAGATAAAAATGCCTTATCGGACAGTGCAGGTTCAAGATCAGGGCCCGTATTCACCAACCATTCTTAAGAATGTTCTTTGTCTTATTCTCCAGAATTTTCTGCATTTGTAAGTAACATGACTTCTGATTGGCTAAACCCTTCGGTTTAGCCAATCAGAAGTCGAGTTACTTACAAATGTAGAATTCTTTGGAGAATAAGACCAAGAATATTCTCAAGAACGGTTGGTGAATTCAGGCCCAGACTGCACAGAACGTGCAGTCTGATCTTGATCTACACTGTCCGCAAACGCGTTCCTAATCGCACTGAGCAGTTTTATGATTAACAATTTATCGAAATACATGACAGGAAGAACATGTTTTCTGCTGAATTAGAAAGGAGCAAATCAAATTCAGACCACACTAATATAAAACTGACTGATGGTGGATGAAAAAATGTCCATTTCAGGTGTTAATAAAATAATTTGTTGACGACAAATAGACGGAAAATCGATGTGCTGTGCTCTGTGTATGTTTTTTTTTTTTAATGCATCCGCAATAGTAGAGACCAATGGGTCGATACTTTTTTCCTTTTTATTATATACCTAGCCGTGAAATCCTGGAATTTCCCAGTGTAATAATTTTATATATCATTACTAGTGACGATATCAACTTTCACTTTCACTTGCCGAGCACTTAAAACGAAAAATTAAAAATGATAATGTTAATAAGATATATAATAAATAAAATAATCAACTGTTTATTTTTGCGTCGTAAGGCGTTAAAAAAAAAACTCGTACTGCGCATTCGTTTTTTCAACGCCTAACAATGCATCCTCGTGAGATATTTTTCATATCAAAGATAACCAGTTGATTATCCTCTATTTAGTACATTTTCTGCTTTTCAGGCCACTGACTACCTCATGATTAGGCCGGTTGTTTGACAAAATGGATATTTCATGGAGATGCATCAAGCCCCTTTTTTGCCAGAGAATCGCTCATATCTATCATTTTGAGTTTGCATATTTCTTATATATTAAACCTTCACCCCATAAGGCATTTCTAAGGTACATGTATCTCTAATTGACCCTAAATAACTCCAAGGATGAAGCAGTTTCTTATGTGTATATGACGCCTTTTGATAGCATAGAAAACATTGTGACAAAAGGTGAAATTGCTCGTGACGAGCAATTTCACCTTTTGCCACAATGTTTTCCAAAGGCTCCTACAAGCAATGCGTAGAAATGAGTATCTTTGGAGTAAAGGGTTAAAATATATCTTACCTGTAATTACGCTGGAGATAATTAACGGAACTATCATCATCTTCAGCGATCGTAAATATAAATGACCTGGTAAGCCTAGAAAAAATCAGAATACCCAACAAGGTGACATGATCAATTAATAAAAGTAACGCACACTCAGTAAAATTGAATTTGAAAAACAAAGGTGGACAGTAAATTTTTGTCGCCAGGGGGTGCTCGTTAAACGGCGTATCGAATAAAGTCGAAACATTTTCAACCGATATTACTAAAAAAGCGATTATATAATCGCTGTTTTAAAAGCATTCGAAAATTTCGTGGTTTTTTTTTTTCACGTCTTTTTGATATCATATTCTTCTTCTATGACCTCGCAGTTTTTTTTAACCACAGATGCTGCAATAACAAATAGCCTACTATTTGCTTTGGATTTACAACAGTGTTGGTGTTTTAATCACTTTGTGCTTATCCGTGTTGTAAAGTATTCTGTTCGAATCACTTTGAAATCATTTTGGTTTCATTTATGACCTACATACCGATATCAACTGGTGAAAAAGAGACAATAACAGTTTTTAGTTCCACTGGCTAATGGCCCGGTGTCCGTCGTACGTCCTTCCGTCCGTCCGTGCGAGCATTATCTTTTATTTCAAACATCTTCTTCTCTGAAACTACTTATCCAAATCTGATGAAACTTCACAGAAATTATCCTGCCATGGTCTTCTTCAGAATTTCTTAAAGGAATTTGATTCCTTCAAAACTTCTAGTTGCCATGGCAACTAAACTGAAAAAAAAGAAACATTTTAAAAATCTTCTTCTCTGAAACCACAAGGCCCAGGGCTACTGAATTTGGCATGCAGCTTTAACTAATGGATTTTTAACAAGCTTCTTCAAATTATAGGACTATGCTCAAAATTGGCTCCGTTCCAGAGATCACAAGTTTACCATGGACTTTCATATAATTATGGTCACTTCAATGTAAACATTAATGAAGGGAAATAACTCTTGTTATAAAGGATACAGTTTGTTACTATTTATGTCCCTTTTGCAAACAATGTAGATCAAGATCAGACCCCAGAGAACATGCAGTCTGACCTTGGATCTATGTTGGCAGACAAGGAGACATTATTCTGTAAAATATACGCATGAAATAGCATTAGTTGGGTCTTAACTATTAAATTGAAAATTTCATTTCAATTATTTAGCAGGTTAACAGTGTTATATTTCACTTACCTAACCACATTTTTGCATCTTCGGAAGGATGGAGCGGCCTGATAGCAAACCCAATTAGTACACCACATACAACACCCAATAAAATGAGAAGCAAAAGAAAGTTTTGTTTCAATAAAGAGACACACTTGCTCATCTTGGTCGTCATTTTCGAACTTCAAATCGGACAGGATCCGCTGAAAATACGCAGACAAATTGTTAACCCATCTAGTGCCTAACGGCAGAATATGGAAAAGTGATAAAGATCATATTGAAGAGACAGTGCTGTCTAATCTTGGATCTGTATCGTCCCCTTGTTAAGTGAAGCATGTAAATGAGTTTAGTAAAACAATATGGCAGCATGCTACACGTTAAAAAAATGCTCTGGTGGGATTAAAGTGTTTCTAACTCCCTAACAGGCCGATGTAGATGTGAAGAACTTAACCGTTGTTAGTTATGTCGTTGCCAATCGATTTACACGGGCGCTGCCATGTTTACAAGAGGCGTATTCCTTTCGCCTGTTCTGGCACAATGTTCTGTACTCTGGAATGCTGTTCTGAGAACGAGTGTGGGATATTTCAGAACACAGTACACTGTTCCGGAAGTATGTTCTGAATGGAGCATGTTCGGAACAATGTTCTAAACCATACTGAAATGAAAGTACATTGGCATGATAGCTGTTGCAAGAGCTACTGTCATAGCTGCATTAGTTAAGAAATGATTAGCTCAGAGAGAGGGCAGTGACGAGTCTACTATGCCCCTATTTATGGTATTCATGTCGTAAAAAAGAACCATTGCAAATTTTGCCATGACGAATTGTCCGTCTTTCAGCCATCTTGTATCACCTAGCAACCGCTACACCTCGATTGGATTAGAACAGTCAGAATATGTTCTGAAGAACACGGCACAGTTTACCGAAATACTCCATTGACCTAGAACATGTTCGGAGTGTTCGGAGTAGCGAAAGGAATAGCCTACGTCTCAGATCAGACGATTGGCAATTCAAAATGGAAACTTCCTTGTTAGGACGAGATTAAAAAGAGGTACAGAATCGGTCGAGTAGTTACAACTAGTAATAAATATGTCAAGACTACATTGGTCTCATAAATCACGTTATCTATAGCTTTATGTGCATTCAAACTTGTTGAATTACAAATCAGATGTATTTTTGTTTCTTTCGTTTTTGTGCAATAATTCTAGCGCTATCGACAGAATTAAATATAGAGGTGTAAGAGGATGAAGTCGACGGTCATTTTCACTCTATACGTAGACAGTCTTTCCTTTTTTTACGCCAAAAGGGTCTTATTATGTTGTGGCCACGGTCGTCCGTCCGTCTTGTGTGCGCAACTCCTCCTACAGTTTTCATTGAAATAAGTTCAAAATTACCACAATGAATATCTATGATGTGTACTTGTGCATGTGACTTTTAAAATTTAGATACCTGCAGATTTTTCTAGATTGTAAGCCAGTTTATAGACAAGCCAATTTGGGCGTATATGCGCCGCTTTGCAGAGCTCTTGTTAACTTTTTAACAAAATTTAAGACTAGTCCAAATTGAAAGCATTTGCGGACGACAAAGTATATAAATGTGAATCGAAAATTGAAATTCGATATGGGAAAATTAGAAAACATTGTGGAAAATGAAGAAAATGCTGGTTACCGGCATTTTCTTCTTTTCCAACATCTTCAAAAGAGTTGTCAAATGTCGGGATTGTGTGGTAAAGAGTTAAATAAAGTTGCACCTGGATAAGTCGTGGACGACTATTTAGGGTGACATGCTTTTCTAGACCGGAAGCACGCTCAACTTAAAATGGAAACCATAACGTCCAAAATATTTAACCCATTACCAAACAGTCCCTGGTTTTTACGACCCTGAGAAAGAAGCCTTTTGAAAACATTTTGGGAAAAGGAGAAAATGCTGGTAACCAGCATTTTCTCCTTTTCCTACAATGTTTTCTTCCCTGCTGGAAACAAATTTCAATTTATGAGTTACATTTAATTTCGACGTTCGCAAATGCTTTCAATTAAGACCATTAAAAACCTTTGCCTTTTGGTAAAGAGTTAAGAAGCAGCCCATATATGTTATAGTATAAAGCCATGCAGTTGGAAACAAAACCGCAGTATCCCGCGAAGACTTGGGTTATCGGTGTTTACCAGCATTTCGTAATTATCCACACAAATGATTAGATTATGTACAATAACAAGATCGTTTGGTAAGGGCTTAAAGGTGGGTATTTAGAATTTTTACATCTCACCAAATTAAAAAATATATATATTACTGAAATTCATATGAAAAAATAATACAAATCATCAATAATTAAGATTCATAAAATTACAAAAAAAAAATTTTTTTAGTGGTATTCCCTTGAAAGGCTACGTAGCCTCTTCAGGTATTTTTAGATTTCGCGCCAAAAATCAATAAAGCATTGTGGGAATGTCAAGTGACAGGTACGTGACTCGTAACGCTTAGATTCCATTACATAACAAACATGTAATAATTATTTTCCATAATGTCTTCTTCGGACGCTATGTTTGAAAATTCGTCTGTGTATTCCTGTATGTAAATGAGCGAATTGATCATCTAAAATTAGAATGTGTCTCCCGTTGGTGTCAACCTGGGCCGTAGTAAATCTCTAATTTCTCGTGTTGTCTGGTGGTTTTCGACTACTGAGGTTTTATGAACGAAAATTAAAAAACTTTGGGAATAAAAGGATGATTTTATTGCGTTTTTGTAAAATTTTCGTCCCAAAATCTGAAGGGCCACCTTTAATTACTGGTAACACATTAGAATAACTGCAGGGTTTATCAGTAACAAACTTTTTTCTCATTATAAAACACGATTAATCGTCACTAGCTCTGTCTCTGTCTCTGTCTCTGAAAAGTAAATGAAATAAAGTATCACCTAACGCTCTCTTCTCTCTCATTTACTCTCCCTCTTTCTGTCTCTCAAGGACAAGTAAACACTACATATCAGTCAGTAATGTATTGAACTTACCGTAACTGACTGCCTGCCAACAGATAGACAGATAGACTGACTCTTTTACAGCATTTTGAACTTGCATGCAGAGCGAGAGAGTGGGAGAGAGAGACACACACACACAGACTGAAATTTTTGAACCTGTATGGAGATAGAGAGAGAGAGAGAGAGAGAGAGAGAGAGAGAGAGAGAGAGGGGGAGGGAGGGAGGGAAACGCACCCAGTCTGATTTTTTTTAACTTGCATACAGAGAGAGAGAGAGAGAGAGAGAGGGGGTTCATTACCGAAATTGTTACGATTTCTAGATTATCAGTAACATATCACTTACTTCACTCACATCTTCTCTTCGTACCTTTCATTTATAAGTCCACAATCCTCCGTGTACCCGGGGTGTCTTTGAAATACAGTTGTCAACATAAATTTCTCAAGAGAAAGTCTCAATTGAACAGGTATCCTGTTACACTACAAATAATTCACCTCTTATTGCTTTTGCACAACTTCACACAGAAAAAGGGGTTTTTGTACCACACTGTACAGAAGTAAATATGTATGCACTTAAAACTCAAGTCTTTCTCATAAACTAACGCCAAACAAATTTTACATATATGCAAATTCATGCGACCCTCATATGCAGTTTTCATAAACATTGCCTGAAAAGAGAGGACAAATCGACGTCACAAGCGAATGGATTTTCATGATTTTTTTAATGATTTTCGAACGAATTTTTTTTTTCCCAAAAAAAAGTGCATCGTACCTTTTGGATCAGTTTACAATAACCTGTTTGGTAATAGGCTACATGCGGACTGTTCCTTAATCCTTTACCACACAACGAAATTTTAGATCCGTCCGAATTGAACGCATTTGCAGATGACACTTTCAATGTGGCTCATTTTAATTAGTTTTTCTCTGATAGGGTAGAAAACATTGTGGAAAAAGGAGAAAATGCTGGTAACCAGCATTTTCTCCTGTTCCCACAATGTTTTCAAAAGCTTTCTCTTTCAGGTTAAAAATTATCAAACCCTTAACCAAACCATCCCTTGTTGTAACGATTTTGAAGAAAGCTTTTGAAAACACAAGGGGTAAAGGAGCTTACGCCGGTAACTAGCATTTTATTCCGTTCCCATAATCTTTCTACCCTTTGAAATACAGACTCTAACATCTGAGCCACATTTTATTTAGTCTGTAAGCACTTTACTTCAATGAGGAGAAATGTTTAATTGTATCTTCGGATACAGACGTAACCCGTAGCTACACAATCTTGACTCTTAACGATGCTGGTAGACAACTAAAAAAAAAACATTTCTGAAGTAAAAACCCACATATCAATATTTCAAAGTTTTATTTTGAGGAATAATCGCTCCTTATCGGACCTTATAGATCAAGATCAGACTGCACGTTCTGTGCAGTCTGATCTTGATCTACACGGTCCGCAAAAGGTCAGGGAGTCGCGTTTTGCAGTCTACGGGTTAATGGCCTAGCTTGTTTACCAGAGAGAAAAATTGACTCGCTCATCTCAATGACTTTTGCAGACAACAAATGGATCCAATGGAGGTGATTATTTTTGAAAGAACAAAAAAAAAATTGTGTGGGAAACAGAGAAAAAGGCTAGTTTCTTGTATTTTCCTCTTTCGCGTTCTGCAGTGGTTTTACGTAGTAGACCCCTAATAGAAAACAGCTATTTTCACAATAATATTATCCTACAAAATTTGCTGTGATTAAAAAAGAGTGTTATAGTACTGCTTTAACCAACCCACTTTTCCCTTTTTGTTTTTTCTAGAATTATCATTTATAAATCTAAAACCACTATATTTTCATTACAAAGAGTAATAGTAATTACCTCCCTTTTCTGAAAAACTAACAAAAGTATCTACAATTAATATCAAGATAGGAATAAAGAAATTTCTGGACCGTTAAAAAAGCGCAAAGGTATTATACCTGTATAAATTCGTATCCATTAACTATCAAGAAAACTTTTTGCAATGCAGCACTAGAGGTATTAGGGGTCTACTACCTTAAAGGTGGCCCTTCAAAATTTGTGATGAAAATTTTACAAAAATACAAAAATATCATCCTTATACTCCCAAAGCCTTATAATTGTCATTCATAAAACCCCAGTCGACAACAAGAGGAATTAGAAATTTACTACGGCCCAGGTTGACATCGACGGGAAACATGTTCTATTTTTACATGAGCAACTCGCTCATATACATATCGGAAATACAGATAGAGCTTCAAACATAGTGTCTGAGGAAGATATTATGAAAATAACTACGTTTGTTATGTAAAGGAATTTAAGCATCATTAGTCACGTGGCAGTCACTTAACATTCACATAATGCTTTTTTTTTTTGGCGCGAAATCTATAATTAGCTTAAGAGGCTACGTAGCCTTTTAAGGGAATACCATCAAAAAAGATTTTTTTTGTAATTTTATGTTTCTTAATTATTGATAATATTGTATTGTTTTTGATACAAATTTCAGTGATATATATATCTATATATCAGTGATGTGAAAATTCTAAATACCCACCTTTAAAAGCCGTCTATCCCAGGGCCATAAATATACAGGATTATCTTGTTGAAGGTAAAAAAATATGGGTGTTTATTTACATGTTAGAATGGGTTCTAAACGCCTTTTTTTTTCAATTACAACACAGCGACCACTGCACCTACCCATTTTTTTTAAAGTTTGTTTTACGAGTATTTGTCACAATATTCTTCCCAAGCATCCGTCTTGTTCCCCATAACAACCACTGCTGAATCACTGATCAGCCATAAGAATGAATTTTGTCGCAAAGACTCATACTTGCACAACGTTCAAAGCGAAGGATGAGTTTGCACATAAACAAGTGTTGAAGTCAACACGGGTTCAGACCAGTACAGTAAACAACAGATGTTTTAAATGCTGGGTGGAGTCATACAGTCTACAATCACTAAGCATCAATTATATTTGTAAAGGTCACTGTTGATCCTTTCCACAGAAAAATCTGGGTTGTAACGACCCATAGGAGGAAATATACTACTCAACTTTTGCTATGGGTCAAAACAGAAAATGAATAATATTTTCCAAATTAAATTTATTCAAACAAGAACAAGTTCATTTCATCTATGGTCACAGTAAAGGGAATCAATATTAAATAAACAGAATAAAGTTCTTTCAAACATCGCGGAAGGCGAAAAACCCGGATTTGCCCATTCGAAAAAATAAACAACATTTTGGTTTTGATCCCAAGCAAAAGTTGAGTAGTATATATTCAAAACACTGTAGGTATATGAACCAGAATTTTCTCCTCTTCCCTCGATGTTTTCAACTATTTCCAAGATTTGTTTACAAATCTCATTATTTACCCTATAACACTACAAATGGACAGGGGTTAGACCTTTTCAAAGAAATTCAACACAACAAATTAAACTTTTCAAAAATGTTGGGAAATTTTATGCAATAGTGTGAGAAAAATGTTGAAAATCTAAAGTAAAACCTGTTAAAATCATTCTTTTCCTTGTTCCAAATGTTTTTTTTTAGTTCTTGGAAAAATAAGCCCCATCATATAAGCTAAAGTTTTAACCCTTTACCCCATAAGGCATTTCTATAGAATCTCTAATTGACCCTAAATAACAGCAAAGATGAAGCCGTTTTTTATGTGTATAGGACACCTTTTGATAGCATAGAAATCATTGCGACAAAAGGTGAAATTGCTCGTTACGAGCAATTTCACCTTTTGCCACAATGTTTTCCAAAGGCTCTTACAAGCAATGCATAATAACGAGTATCTATGGAGTACAGGGTTAATCTAATACCGGCACACGAGTTCAGTATGCACTAAGTAAGAGTAAAATGTTTATTTATTTCATACTTTCCGGTAGGATATCGAGAAATGGCAGTGAAAATATTTTTCGATCTTACACTGGTACAACCAGTGAAAATACCGATTTACACGTTCTTGTTGCCTAGGTAAATTGCACGTGCCTAACAACCAGACGGGAAATATGACGTCATATACCTTACATTTCTCGCGGTTGACGTAATATTGTAATGCGTTGCTATGCGGGAGGGGTACGCCACGGGGAATAACGGAAAAGAACGGTACTGGATTTTGATAAAGCTCCTCCCATAAAGGGTTAAAAGCATGAAATAAATAGAATACTTGTTTTTTTCGGTGAAAGATCGAAATTTATTTCATCTCGTGAACACCATCGGTAATATGTTCACTCGTGGCTGCGCCACTCGTGAACACATTACCGATGGTGTCCACTGGATGAAATAAATTTCGATCTTTCACCGAAAAAGACAAATATCCTCTATATCTTCTGTTTAAGGGTTAATCAAGTATATATGTCCCATGCTTTGTGAAAAGGGTGCTTAAGGCATCTGCGAACAGTTTTGACTCAGGTCAGCCTGCCCACTGCGCGCAGGCTGACCAGGGCCGAAACTTTTCACTAATAATTTGTCAGTTTTCTGTATGTCAAAGGAACAGTCTACCTCGTGATTAAATCGGCTATTTAAAAAAAGTGGCTATTAACGATCCATAAATAATTATGTGATGACTTGCAAGGGATGATTTATCACAAAAATGCATCAAGCCCCCTTTTGCCAGAGCATGACTCGTATACCTTGTATACACTAGGATTGTGTAACTAACATGTGTGGTATTTACCCTATATAGTGATGCCAATACAGGGCCAGTCAGTATTCTGTGTTCTCCAAACATTTTAAACTGTATGGTCTAAATGTAGATTTAGGGAGTCCCATAACGTTTTGTTAAAAAAACAAATTAATCAGTCCGCAAATATCAGTAACTCCGCCTCCACAGACTTGGTGCAGAATGCCTGTAATACTTAGAAGTCTTTTAAAAACGTTGTGGGAAAAGGAGAAAATGCTGGTAACCAGCATTTTCTCCTTTTCCCACAACGTTTCCTACCCTGCTCGAAACAATTTTCAATTTTTGAGTTACAGTTATTTTGACGTTTGCAGGTGCTTCAAATTTGGATCAATGGGTTAACCAGCCTGATAAGCAAAGTGAAACTTTCAAGCCGACAGTAAAACCCCAAATTTGCTTTTTAACCAGTATCCTGCTAAATAACTAAAATTTTCTAATCGATATAAATAACCCACATTCTGCTGTTTCAAAGTTTTGTTTAATGGAATAATGTCTCTGTATGAGACAGTGTAGATCAAAGATCAGACTGCACGTTTTGTGTATTGCGCAACCCGGTATCGAACCCGCCATCTACAGGTCACGAGCCAGATATGCTAACCACTGAGCTATCAAGCCTGGCCTCTGCTTAGAAAAGATGGGAGACCTTTTCTGGATCAGAGACAAAGACATAAAAATTGCATACCAAGTTGGGAACCAAGGACGACAACTATCATAGACCGAGGATGCATTAGCATACAAACTCGGGAACCATAAATGAAAACTACAATGCAGTCATAAAATGTATTTACAGCAATGGTTAACAATGAAAAGTAATGACGTATCTCACAAGTGATCTAAATGGAATATAAAGTTTCAATAACAACAAAATTCTGTCAGATTTCGATCAAATCTATCATTCTACATTTAGCTAACCCTTTACCACACAATCCTTGATTTTAACAACCTTACAGAAGAAAACATTTAAAAACGCTAGTGGGAAAATGAGAAAATGCTGGTAACCAGTATTTTCTCCTACTTCCACAATGTTTTCTACCCAATCAAAGACAGAAATCATTATTTGAGCTGTTGTCTGTAAATACTTACTATCTGGCAGAATCTAAAAATTTGTTTACCAGAATTTTCTCCTTTTTTCACAATGTTAACTAAAAGATTTCTTCCTATGGGAGGTAAAAGCATTCATGAGAGTGTCTGGTAAATGGTAAAGCTTAATGCATAATATACTATTCTGCCACTGTATCACTTAACAGTCTGTTAAAAGTTATTATCATGAAATAGGTTTAACCCTTTACCAAACGAGGAAAGGGTAGATTAGTCCGAATTGTAAGCATTAATTTTGTAGACAACAACAATTTCAGCGTGGCTCAAATTTTGTTTCTTTTTTCACAGGAGATTTAACGACGTTTCAAAAGCCTGGGTCATGTAACAGCGGCCAGTGCACTTAACCCTTTACCATGCAACAAAATTTTAGATCAGTCCAAATTGAAAGCACTTGCAGATGACAGTTTCAATGTGGCTCATATCAAATGATTTTTCTTGATAGGGTAGAAAACATTGTTGGAAAAGGAGAAAATGCTGGTTACCAGCATTTTCTCCTTTTCCCACAATGTTTTCGAAAGCTTTCTCTTTCATGGGCGTTAACAATCGTCGTTGTGCAGTAAAGGGTTAAGCATGTGTTTCCTGGCTTTCTCGAATAAGTATTGACACGACTTTCTTTCCAAGCCACTGACGACTTTCCTTAAATTCACCTGACAGGAGGGGCCAGAAATTGCCAGAAATTAAGTCTGCCTCAAAGGGGCATTGATCCCGCAAACTAAACTACCAAGTCACAAATCTAATACACTCACCACTGCCCTACCAAGTATAAACAAATCAATATCTAAAGCCTTTGATATATCAAAGTAGAAAACATTGTCCGAAAAGGAGAAAATACTAGTTACCAGCATTTTCTCTTTTTTCCACAGAGCTTTCGAAAGGGCTTCTTCCTAAATAAAGATAGTCAGGATTGTGTGGTAAAACAGTTTACTCTTCGACAAAAATTTCAGTGTTTTCATGAGGAAAAATGTGCCCTCAATGTGGTTGTGATTGACAAAAACAAAAAAATCAGTGGGGCTAAAAAATAAAAATTCAAACTCACTGGTGTCTCTTTTATCAAATTAATAAAGCATGATATACTCTTCTAGAGAAATATTAATTTTGATTATAATGATTGACACAAGCTTTTGGTAGTACAACCAGATTCTTCAAGTGTGATCCTGTGATACAATTCTTGCAGTTGAAAACAACTGCAGGCCTTGTATCACAGGGTCACACTTGAAGAAGGCGATTGTACTGGTCACCAAAAGCTTGTGTAGATTATATTACTATAATCAAAATAATAAAAGAATTCTTTTGCTTATCAAATGAAATAGTATTTCTGTAACTCAGAGTTTTTTCTTTTTTTCTTTTTTACATCCTTTCAACTTTATTTCTTTCCCTGTTTTCTGACTCTGAAAATAGCCAATGCTATTGACCCAATCCCCTTCAAAAACTTCCTACTGCCACCACACAGTTTGTACTAAAGAGAGCTGGTTGTTGGTTGATTGACTGTATTCGACTTCAAAGCTATCATAAGCACTTAGGTCAAATCACAGCAGTCAGTGCACCTACTCATGAGTTTCCTGGCTTTCTCACACCAGTCAAACACAATTTTCTTTCTAGGCCAATAATTACTTTTCTCAGATGCATTAGCCGTGAGCCGCGAAAAATCGCCAGAAAAAAAGTTTGCCTCATCCTGGTATCAAACTCACAGCCAAAGGGTCGAGAGTTGGTTGAACACTGGATATGAATCATCAAAGTCAATGCTAAAGACTGGAAAGGGCTACAATGTATTTGACTATGGATTGCTCAGCACAAAGCTTGGTTTCGTTGAAAGTCATGAGACAGAGCTCAGTCCATTAGCTGTAAAATCAAGTCTTATCCAATCATATGGCTAGTTTTGAAATAAACCACAATATCCAAGACCCTGGACAGTTGTTGCTCTGATCTCAATAACAATTACTGTCTTCAATCATACTGAACACAATTAGCTTTGAGTAAAAACTGTCTTCTATTTGCCCTCAATCCGAGTTTTCCTCCTCATCTTTCTCTTTGTTCTTTTTCTTCTTCTTTTTCTTCTTCTTTTCTGATGAAACCTGAAATAAACAATCACCACATTTGTAGCAAGACTGCTTCATAAAAATGAAACTTAACTTTTCATTTGAGCAGTGTTCTGTGAAAAGGAGGCTTAATGCATCTGCGAAAAGTATCTACCCAGGTCAGCCTGCGCAGCCAGGTCAGCCTGCACAGTGCAGGCTGACCTGGCTGTGCAGGCTGACCTGGGTAGATACTTTTTGTATTTGCTCAATTTTCTGTATGTCCAAGGACCAGTTTACCTCATGATTTTATTGGTTGTTAGACAAACTGTATTTACAGATCCATGGTAATGCGACAACTCACTTGGTATCATGCATCACGGAGATGCAGAAAGCCCCTTTTTGTCAGAGAATGGCTCATATTTTCTATGGCCATCACACTATCAGCACCAAACATATAAACTTGATCTTTGTCGACAACATAAAATAGGATACCTTGAGACTCAGAAAGATTTATGTCTCGTAAGCTTGACAATACAAGGGGACAATGTAAATCTAAGATCAGACTGCACAGAATGCGAAGTCTTATCTTCATCTATACTGTCCCAAATAGTCCATGTTTTCACACATAGCACCAAAAATGTTTTATGAAATCAGATCTCTTGTAAAGTAAGTTTTAGCTTTCTTCTAAATAACAGAATCTTATTGTATAACTTGCCTGCAATGGCAGCATTTGCATATGTAATACTTAACTCTTTACCACAAAAACAGAAAATCTTAGACAGGTCCAAATTGAAAGCATTTGCAGCCCACAAAATAAATGTCACTGAAAATTGAAATTTGCTTTCGGAAGGGTAGTTATGAAAGAAGGAGAAAATGCTGGTTTCCAGACTTCTTTCTCAGGGGCATCAAAAGTTGGGATTGTGTGGTAAAGGGTTAATATCTTTCGAGAGGTAAAAGATACCATACTATCACTATCTATCATTAACCCTTTACCAAATAATTCTGTGTCTTAACTCATTATCAAATAACAAAATTGTGGGCATTTCCAAATTGACAGCATTTGCAGACAACAAACTAAATGTGACTGAAATATTGAAGTGTGGCTTTAGAAGAATAAAAAACATCGTGGGAAAAGGAGAAAATGCTGGTAACCAGCATTTTCTCCCTTTCCTACAATGTTTTCTACCCTTTACAAAAGAAATTCTATCATTTAGTCACATCTAAAGTGTCACCTGGATTATGCCGTCATCCTACACCAGTTCAAATATTGCTGTTTGGTAAAGAGTTAACTCTTTACCACGCAATCCTGACTTTTAACGACCCTGGGAAAGAAGCCTTTTGAAAACATTGTGGGAAAAGGAGAAAATGCTGGTGACCAGCATTTTCTCCTTTTTCTCACACTGTTTTCTTCCCTTCCTAAAAGAAGTTTCAAATTCTCAGTCACTTTTATTTTGTCATCTGCAAATGTTTTCAATTTGGACCAGTCTAAAATTTTGTCATTTGGTAAAGAGTTAAAACATAAGAATGTTATTGTAAAGGGTTGAAAAGGTACTAGTTCAAAGTCCATCCCTTCCTTACCTCAGGTGATTCAGCTTCAGCAGCCGGTGGACTGTCTGGCTCTTCCTTCATCTTTTTCTTCTTCTTTTTCTTCTTCTTCTCTCCATCTCCAGATGGGGTCACCGGTGACATCACTGACGTGTTGGCTCCTTCAGACTCACTGGATTCCCGCCTTCTCTGAAAGTTGGTTCAAAGATGTAACATTAACCAGACATTCCCCTGGTTTCACGACTCAGGAAGAAAAACTTATCAAACACCTGGGGATAACTTACATATTTATTGTTGGTTCAAGAAAGTATGTATATCAATGTGTATGTTATTCATCTCTGACTCTAAGTCTTACAATGATTATTTAACCCTTGTTGGTGGATGCTTAACTCTTTACCAGATGACAAAATTTTAGTCTTGTCCAAATTGAAAGCATTTTGAAGACGACAATTTCAGTGTGGCTCAAGTGTGGTGTAATTTTTATTGACAGAGTAGAAAACATTGAGAGAAAAGGAGAAAATGCTGGTTACCAGCATTTTCTTCTTTTCCCACGTTTTCAAAAGGCTTCTTTCCAAAGGTCGTCAAAAGTTGTCATAGTGTGGTAAATGGTAAATGTCTTTGTTTGACCCTCTATTCTGTGCTTAATCCATTACCACACAATCCCTACATTTGACGACCCTGTGAAGAAGCATTTAGAAAACATTGTGGGAAAAGGAGGAAATACTGGTAACCATCATTTTCTCCTTTTCCCACAATGTTTTCTACCCTTCCCAAAACAAAAATCAAATTTTAAGCCACTTCAATTTTGTTGTCTGCAAATGCTTTCAATTTGGACCAGTCCAAAATTTTGTTGTTCGGTAAAGAGTTAAATAACCCTATAAAATAGTTTTTAAAACATTACAGGAAAAACAAGGTAATGATTGATAAACTGCATTTGCTCCCTTTCCCATAATGTTTTCTGTCAAATAACTTCAGATTCTTTGCATCTCTTTCGTGTTGGTTGTCCATAGACGCTGTTGATCTGCAGCAGTCTAGACTTTATTGGTTAGCTAAGAGTTGGTATAAAAAAAAAAGGACTTACTTTAGCTGGTGTTTGTACTGGAGGTGTACTTGGTGGTTTTCTTGGAGCTGAATCTTCACCGTCTTCTTTCTTTAGTCTAAAAATAACACATAAGCATACAGTAAAGTTACTTTCTTAAGATCACATGTGGAACTTTTGAAAACTAGGCCCTATTGATGGGATGATATTATTTCTTTTGTAGTTCCCAGGAAGCAGAATCGAGAGAGATAAGTGTAAGTTATAAGTGTAAAATAAGTATGTTTAAACTAAACCCTAAACACACATATTTTTTTTGTTAGGCTTTACATTCAAATTAAGACAAGCAGGCCATGACTGGCATGGAGTTGCTCACCTGAGCCTTTGACCAAACATGACCAATTTTCAACACCTCCCAAGATTCTAACAAGCTTTCATGAGTTTCCACTGAAAATTTCTATATTCTGCTGAAAGTGTGGCCTTTAAAAGTGTATACAAGTTTTTCCTTGACTTGTCTCAGTGATCTACGTTTTAGTCCAGCATGTTGTAGATGTTACACAAATATTTTGGCCACCTTTCATGACTATTAAACAGAAAATGTGGCCTGCAGAATTTACTTAATGTTTTTGCAAGATTTGACCTACTGATCTAGCTTTTGACCAAACAAGACCCATTTTTGAAATTGTTTTAGATGCCATCAAGACGAATCTGAGTCTCATGAGTACTGGACTGAAGATGTAGCCTCTAGAGAGTAAACATATTTTTTCTAGTATTTTACCAAGTGAAAGTTTTTTACCTGACATGACCCATTTTCAACATCATTTGAGATAGCATTAGGACAAAAATTCGAAACATCTTTCAAAAGTATTAGATAGAAAACGAAGAATCAAAAGTGTGCACAAGGTTTTAACCAGTGACCTAGTTTCAGACTGGAAGTCATCCATTTCCAAACTTGTTGGAGATCTCATCAAGACAAATATTCTCACCATGTCTCATGAGTACCAAATTGAAAATATTGCAAGAATTGATGACAATGCAAGATGTATGATGGAGACAGAACTATCACAAAAGCACTTTGTGCTCATATGAACTAGAGTGATGACACAGTCTAAAGAAAAAGTATAGATTACTTACATAGCTAACCAAGCATTTGGAGTCTGTTCATTGGGTTTGCCATATTTGTCTAATTTTCCTTCTTGTATTAATTGTTTCTTCACCATTGCCTACAAGAAAACAAGATAATCTATTTAATAAAGTAGAATAATGAGATTCTGGCAAATGTGCAATGTTTTTTTTTTTCCTTTTTCATGTATTTATCCCCATACTACAAAATCCAAAGTGAAAAGTTTCTTTTTTTTCTCACTGCAGCCAGTGCACCTATTGAGCTTCTTTATCGGTTCTTGAATTCATATTTTTCCAAATCCACTAGCTCCAAGGAAACTAATGTCAAAACATTAATAGTGAACGAGGAATAATCACAATCCAAAATTTCAGTAACCCTTGTACAGAAGGCACTGAAAAGTTTGTACCATTGTTTTCCCCATTTCACTTAATTTAAATGCCTTCTTATCAGTGTTGTCAAAACATGGAACTGTGTCCTAAAGGGTAAACAAAGTCAGTAATTAATGCTACATAATTGTGCACTCTTCTGTGTAAGAGATTAACAGTGATGCCAACCTTAAACAACACTTATCCGGACTCTTGAAGGCATTTTTTAGGAATCTGAGGACATTTTCCAGAATACCATACACATGTACTTAATCTATAATTTCATTTGAGAATATAGACTTACGAAAAACATATGGCCAAAGAGTACAGTATACATCCATTTCCTCCATTTACTAGATGGCTTGAGAATAGGCCACAGATTGGTATATTCGCCGATAAATTTCTGCTTGACGCGATGTTTTTGGCTGGGGCAGCCATTTTGTTTATTATCAAGTTGGGTTTACAACTATTTTATCATTTACTACTTTGCTATTTACTATAGGTACATTAATGCTGCTTATCAGCATTTTCTCCATTTTCAACATTGTTTTAAAATATTTCTTTCCATACAGTCATACAAGCATGGGTGACTGAAAGCGTATACTTCCCATACCTTTGGTCCCAGGCCCCATTTTCTAGGATAGGTGTCTCTTTCCATGATTACCCGCTTAATCTTGGCCACTGTGTTATGATCTGTTGTAGCAATGACAGCTGAGGTCATCTGAGCAATGGCTGCAAAAAGTGATACAAATATAAAATTCATTTGAAGAAATGATAGCCTATTTCAATGACCCTGCGGAAGACCGCTTTTGAAAACATGGCTGGGAACAAGAAAAAATGTTAAGAAATCGAGCAAGCAATTTCTCCTTTCCTCACCTTTTTTTCTATCCTTTAGTGCAAAACTGAAATTCTTTGTGCCCCACTTCACAGTCTGTTGTTTCTGGGGCACTAAAGGAATTACTTAGATTTTGTATTTTGTCCCCTCTCAATGGTAGAACATTTGTTTTTCTCTAAAAAAAAATCATCTTCTGAATCATTTTCCAAGCTTTGATTCCGTTAATGTCATTGTCTTCCACATGATTCCCTAACCACCATTATTTCAACTGGATGGCTTTGTCTCTGAATAGTCAGAAAACAATGTGGGAAATGGAAAAAATGCCAATTTAAACTACAAGCATTCTCTCATTTTACAACAATTTTCTTTTCCAGTATTTACAACTCTGGATGATAAAGTTAAGGGTTAATTTGGATGACTAAAATTTGTCACCGGGTACAGATTTACAAGCTGGATAAAACAGACATTACCTATTGCAACTGCCTCCCCTTTAGTAGTAACAATAACAATTTCATCGTTGATTTCAATTCCATCTTCATACCTCAATACACCTGGCAACATTATCTTGGCTCCATAACATACAGCATTCACCTGTAACAGTACAAAACATCTCACAATACATGCAGATATTGCAACATCAACAGCTATTCTTGACAGTGTAGATAACTGTCTTTGTTGTATTGGAATTTAATGCCATTTTTTAACAGTTAATGTGATATCACACTAACCAGTGCACCTATGCATGTATTTCCCAGTTTTCTCACACGAGTAGTGAAAAAGCTTTCTAAGCCAGTGACTACTTTTCTCACATGCATCATAGGCGAGAAGCAAAATTGGTGGAAAGAAAGTCTGTCACAACCAGGTACTGCACTCACAACCACAAGGTCACAAGTTGGATAGGCTAACCTCTTTACTACCAAGGCCAGCTACAGTAGAAAAAATCAGACTGCAAACTCCATTCACATCACATGCAGTCTGATAATGATCCACAGAGAGTGTATATCCAATTAACTCAGCACTGTGAAGTTTAAAGATTGTTTAAGTTGTTCACAGATAAAACTTTGAAAGCTGCAAGAAAGTCTCTACATTGCAAATATAAGGTATAGCGTATACAGTGCTCTATAGGTTATACTGATGTATTTATATAGATGACCAGCAAAAGTAGATCTACTTACTGCAGAATCTTTGATGATGATTCGTTTATGTCCCACAAGAATGGCTTCCAGAGGTTTTATTACTCGGCGTAAATAGCTCTCATCTTTGTGATTATCCCACATCCATTGGGCATCCAGTAAATCATGCATTGTTACCAGCTGATCCTATAATTAAAATTAAGCCAAAATTACAGGACATGGAACTTTCTCATTCTGCACTAAATATAAATGAATGAAATTCTGCTTTTTTTTTCCATAAAATTGATTTTCAGTGAAAATCTTCATTAAAATAGGGCATAACTGTGTCAACAAGGTTTTGATGATTGCATGTCTTTGTACAGTGCCACGGTGAAAGAAGCCTTTCGAAAACATTGTGGGAAAAGGTAACCAGCACTGTCTCCTCTTCCCACAATGTTTTCTACCCTTCACGAAACAAATTTCAAATTTTCAGTCACTTTTATTTTTTGTCTTCTGCAAATGCTTTTGATTTTGATAAACCTAAAATTTTGTCGACTGGTAATGAGTTAACACTTTACCACACAATCCCGACTTTTAACGAACCTGAGAAAGAAGGCTTTTGAAAACATTGTAGGAAAAGGAGAAAATGCTGGTAACCAGCATTGTTTTCTATTCCCACAATGTTTTCTACCCTTCACAAAACAAATTTCAAATAACCAGCATTGTTTTCTATTCCCACAATGTTTTCTACCCTTCACAAAACAAATTTCAAATTTTCAGTCACTTTTACTTTGTCTTCTGCAAATGCTTTTGATTTGGACGAACCTAAAATTTTGTCGTTTGGTAAAGAGTTAAGCATCAACAGTAATAACAAAGATATTGTAAAGTGCCATAGTTATGCTCACAATGACACACACATAATAACTCCACTTTCTCTTTGATATCAGCAAGCTAAAATTTCTCTAGAGAGGAAAACTTTATAACTGATAGGTTTCATGACCAGATAAAAAGCAGATGACATAGTTGCACAATCAGACTAAATCTTCTGTGCTGTCTGATCTTGACCTATGTCATCAGCAACAGCTCTATCTTTCCAATCTGGCACTGACAGTCTTAAAAAATAAAAATATCCATTACTTGAAAATATATCCAGTTTCTCATCTGCCATTGCTTACACTACACATACAAGTCTAAAAGTCTGTTTGTTGTCTGGTGAACAAAATTAACCCTTTCCCAAACAATCCCTGGTTTTTATGTGTCTGGAATAGTAGCCTTTTGAAAACATTGTGGGAAAAGGAGAAAATGCTGGTAACCAGCATTTTCTCCTTTTCCCGCAATGTTTTCTACCCTATCATAGATACAAATCATCTTTTCAGCAAGAGTTGAATTGTCGTCTGCAAATGCTTTCAAATTGGTCTAGTCCAAAAGTTTGTCATTTGGGAAAGGGTTAATGAAATGTTTCCCATGACTCAGTTACCCCATTACACTAAGTACTGAGGGTATCCAGTTTTATGGGAACTGTTATTGCACTTTGTCAAACTATGTCATTCTTTAAAAGAAGGATGCAAGTTTGGAAGTGCTTTGAAAAAATTCCTGTAAGTTGTCAAACAGATCTAAACCCATTACCACACAATCCCAAATTCTAATAACCCTGAAAAATTTGACTTTTGAAATTACTGTGGGAAAAGGAGATAACGCTTGAAATTTGTATTTTGTATCTCCTTTTTCTACAGCATTTTCCTTCCGGTCAAAGTCAGAAACCATCTCATTAACAAGATTTAATTTGTTGTCTACGGATGCCCTGAACTTGCTCCAGTCCAAAAATCTGTATTTTGGTAAAGAAGTAACTCTTTACCAAGCGACAAAAGTTTAGACTGGTCCAAACTGAAAGCATTTGCAGATGACAAAATAAAAGTGACTGAAAATTTGAAAATTGTTTTGTGAAGGGTATAAAACATTGTGGGAAAAGGAGAAAATGCTGGTTACCAGCATTTTCTCCTTTTCCCACGATGTTTTCTAAAGGCTTCTTTTTCAGGGGTGTCAAAAGTAGGGATTGTGTGGTAATGGGTTTTTAATTGCTGACAAAATATGGAATGTTCACTAAAGATTTACCCTGGGAAAATATTACAGATTTTCAGAACTCTCAGATACATATTTGGGTGAAATACTTCTCTGTCATTCTTCTCAGAGTGGTACATGGTGTATCATCATAGAGCTTAATAATATTAGTAATAAAATTTTGTTTTAATCACATTTAATGTAACAATATTAGTAATAAAATTTTGTTTTAATCACATTTAATGTATCACCTGATCTATTAGGATTATGATGTTGCTGTAAATTGTGTCATTTCACAAAGAGGTACTCCAGTACCAACATAAATCAAAACTACAACCTACTGCCGAAAGCAGGACAACAACGAAAAGACAAGAGAAACCCCCCATGGGGATTCAAACATTTGATTGCACTTATATTGAAATATATAGAAATGAAATATAATGTTTTTTACAAAAATTCTATTTGAAAATATAGCTGTCACTTAATGTGACTATACCCCACCAGCGCTTTGACATTTTTTTGTACACAAACAGACTCACAGACAGACACACACACAGACTGACGGACAAACAGACACACAGACAGACAAGCTGATTCCAGTATACCCTCAAAAACATTCGTTTGCAGGGGTATAAAATGGGTCATAATTGTATTGGAAATCTTTTGACTGTTATGTGCTCTTGCTGTCTGGGCTCCCCTTTTAATAGTTAGGAACTAATCCAAGTCTGAGGAAAATACTTTGAGAAATGACTGAGATATCATAAAATGTCAAGATTTTTGCATGACCCCACAGATGATGGCCCTAATAATAACAGGGCTATGACAATACCTTAACCCTTTCCCAAACAACAAAATTTGGACCCTTCCAAACAGAAAGAGTTTGCAGATGGTAATTTTTGATTTGGAAAAAAAGATGACAGAAAGATCTCAAAAAGGGTAGAAAACACTATGAGAAAAGGAGAAATTGCTCGTTACGAGCAATTTCTCCTTTTCCCACAGTGTTTTCAAAAGACTTTTACTGCAGACACGTAAAAACCAGGGCTTATTTAGGAAAGGGTTAATGAGGTTATAGCTATGCTGAAAATAGTTGCTCTCAGATACATTACTTGGGTGAAAATTTGTATCACTCATGCTTCATCAGAGTGGTACATGGAAGTATCATCACAGAGCCGGACATTGGCTAAGCGAACTGATCCTACACCTCACAATGTTACAATAGAAGGGGGCACTCACAAAATGGATTTTCATGACAATCCACAGTAAAACTTGTACAAGTGGTCACCTCTATTAAGCAAGCATGTGTTAAGTTCACACAGAAGGCAAAGGTACTAATAATTTCCTACTTTAACTGTTAACTCTTTACCGCACAACAAAATTTTAGACTTGTCAAAATTAAAAGCATTTGCAGACGACAAAATAAATGTGAATCAAAAATTGAAATTTGATTTGGAAAGGGTAGAAAACATTGTGGGAAAAGGAGAAAATGATGGTTACCAGCATTCTCTCCTTTTCCCACAATATTTTCAATGGCTTTCTTTCTCAGGGTCATTAAAAGTCTGAATTGTGTGGTAAAGAATTAACTCTATACTGCTCAACAGAATATTAGACTTGTCAAAATTGAAAGCATTTGCAAATGACAAAAGAAATGCGACTCAAAAGTTGAAATTTGTTTTGGGATGGGTAGAAAACATTGTGGGAAAGGAGAAAATGCTGGTTACCAGCATTTTCTCCTTTTCCCACAATGTTTTCAAAAGGCTTCTTTCTCGGGGCCATTAAAAGTCAGGATTGTGTGGTAGTCTTAAACAGTCTTAATCTTTACCACAAAATCCAGAGTTCTAAAAACCCCTAGAGGTAAGGTTTTAAAAATATTGTGGGGAAAGGAGAAAAAGCTGGTAGCTAGCATTTTCTCCTCTTCCCACAATAATTTTCACCCCAAAAAGGCATATCATTTGAATTAAAATGAAACATGTCATCTGCTTTGAGTTTAGATTGAGTCTAAAATGTGGTCGTTTAGTAAGAATTTAAGCATGTAAACTTTAAAATGTCTCTTTGGTGCTTGTTTGGTAATGTTTTTTTTTTTCAATATACAACTGATCATGTCGTGCAACAATCGAAATCAAAGTAACACAATTTCTAATTGGCTTCATCAAGAGGTTTAGGTTAGCCAGTAGGAAACTGGATTGCCTTTGAATTAGAAATATATTTGAAAATCAAACATCATCTAGCTCTACAAAGGTTTATATGTTCTATAAGCAATACCTCAAGAAACTTGTTAACAATAAGGTCTGCAACATGCGAAAAGGGGTATTTGCATAAACCTTAGTCTCAGATTAGCTTGCAGTCTGTTCAGGCTAATAGATAGCACTTTATAAGTACATTAGATTTTGTCATACAGTAGACTTTCCCAAAACAGAAAATTACATCTGATAAGTATGTGCAAACTGCACAGACTGATTCGGAAACAACACTTCTTACACAAATATCCAAATGCCCCTTTTCACATGCAGCAGGCAATATATGGAAAGTGATCAAGAAACTGTCAGCTCTCAGATACAACATTTTGGGTGAAAACTTTATATCAATCATGGACCTTCAGAGTGGTACATGGTAGTATCATCATAGAGCAGGACATATAAACAGCCGACTTCACTACAGATAAAATGTGAAGTTTTAAATTTTTCTCATGACTTGGTTATCACAATTTATGTTTCCAATGACCTTCGACAGTAAATTCCATTGTTTAAGTTATTCATTCTAGACCAAAGCAAGCAAAGAATAGAAAATTCACAGGGAAAGTTGCTCTACAATCATTTCAAAGACCTAAACGTTAATAAATTCCTCAACTCTTTACCAAACAACAAAAATCTAAACTTGTACAAATCCAAAGCATATGCAGACGAAACAACAAACATGACTCAAAAATTGAAATTTGACCTTAGAAGAGTAGAAAACATTGTGGGAAAAGGAGAAAATGCTGGTTACCAGCATTTTCTCCTTTTCCCACAATGTTTTCAAAGGCTTTCTTTCTCAGGGTCGTTAAAAAGTGGAAAAGAGTTAGGACAAGACAGTAAAAATCAAATTTTGTCAACACAAAACAATATTTCTCATGACTCAGTTACCACAATACATTAATTATTGAAGGTATCCAGTTTTATGAGAATTTTACTATAGCACTTATAACACTCCATTTTCACTGAAAAAAACCGAGATTATAACAGTGCACAGAATTATCTTTCACCCACTACTGTATGAAAATACAAGGTTATATTCTCAAATCCCCTACAGATGAAAAATTTGATTGATTGAAACAGAAATCAAAAAAGATTCCTGTTGCTTTTTTCTGACTATACACAGAGGTCTTCTTCTTTGTTCTTCTTTGTTAAGAATGTAACACAATTTCTGATTGGCTTCAAACGGTTTAGGTTAGCCAATAAGAGATCAGATTACCATCAATTCAGAGTATTCTTGAAAATCTAAAATCATCTAGCATAAAACGTTGTCTCTGATCAGCTTTCGCAGTCCGACCAGGCTAATCCGAGACAACACTTTATGACAACATTAGATTCAAACAGTAGACTTTCGCACACAGAAAATTACATATAAAGAGAGTGCTGTATCGACTGATCTGGAAACAACAGTTTACTCATATTTCCAAAATACCCCTTTTCATGTATTACAGGCCATAATTATATAGACAGCAATTGCAAAATTGTCAGCTCTCAGATACAACATTTTGGGTGAAAACTTTATATCAATCATGGACCTTCAGAGTGGTACATGGTAGTATCATCATAGAGCAGGATATATAAACAGCCGACTTCACTGCAGCTAAAGTGTAACCTTTCAAATGTTTCTCACAATTCAGTTATTACAATAGAACATTGCAATGACCTTGGATAGTAAATTCAGTTGTTTAAATCTTAATCAAACAGCAAAATTTTAGACTTGTCTAAACTGAAAGCATTTGCAGGTCTCTACAACAAAATTAGTGTGACCTAAAAATTGTGGTTGTTTTGGGAAGGGTGGATAACATAGTGGGAAAAGGAGAAAATGGTAGTTACTAGCATTTTCTCCTTTTCCCACAATGTTTTCAAAAGGTTTCTTTTTCAGGGTCATGAAAACCTGGTATTGTTTAATAAGGGTTAAGTTTTTCATACTACATCAAAGCAAGTAAAGTATTTCACAGGGAAAGTTGCTCTACAATCATTTCAAAGACCTAAACATTAATGAATTGTTTAAGACAAGACAGTAAAAAATCAAATTTTGCCACCACAAAACAATATTTCTCATGACTCAGTTACCACAATACATTAATTATTGAAGGTATCCAGTTTTATGAGAATTTTACTATAGCACTTGTCATAACAGTCCATTTTCACTTAAAAAAAAAAAACAGAGATTATAATAGTGCACAGAATTATCTTTCAACCACTACTGTATGAAAATACAAGGTTATATCCTCAAATCCTGTTAAGATGAGAAATTGGATTGAAACAGAAACCAAAAAAGATTCCTGTTGCTTTTTTCCGACTATACACAGAGGTCTTCTTCTTTGTTCTTCTTTGTTAAGAATGTAACACAATTTTAGACTGGCTTCAAATGGTTTAGGTTAGCCAGTAAGAGATCAGATTACCATCAATTCAGAGTATTCTTGAAAATCTAAAATCATCTAGCATAAAACGTCTCTGATCAGCTTTCGCAGTCCGACCAGGCTAATCTGAGACAACACTTTATGACAACATTAGATTCAAACAGTAGACTTTCGCACACAGAAAATTACATATAAAGAGAGTGCTGTATCGACTAATCTGGAAACAACAGTTTACACATATATCTAAAATACCCCTTTTCATGTATTACAGGCCATAATTATATAGACAGCAATTGCAAAATTGTCAGCTCTCAGATACAACATTTTGGGTGAAAACTTTATATCAATCATGGACCTTCAGAGTGGTACATGGTAGTATCATCATAGAGCAGGATATATAAACAGCCGACTTCACTGCAGCTAAAGTGTAACCTTTCAAATGTTTCTCACAATTCAGTTATTACAATAGAACATTGCAATGACCTTGGATAGTAAATTCAGTTGTTTAAATCTTAACCAAACAGCAAAATTTTAGACTTGTCTAAACTGAAAGCATTTGCAGGTCTCTACAACAAAATTAGTGTGACCTAAAAATTGTGGTTGTTTTGGGAAGGGTGGATAACATAGTGGGAAAAGGAGAAAATAGTAGTTGCTAGCATTTTCTCCTTTTCCCACAATGTTTTCAAAAGGTTTCTTTTTCAGGGACATGAAAACCTGGTATTGTTTAATAAGGGTTAAGTTTTTCATACTATATCAAAGCAAGTAAAGTATTTCTCAGGGAAAGTTGCTCTACAATCATTTCAAAGACCTAAACATTAATGAATTGTTTAAGACAAGCCAGTAAAAAATCAAATTTTGTCACCACAAAACAATATTTCTCATGACTCAGTTACCACAATACATTAATTATTGAAGGTATCCAGTTTTATGAGAATTTATTATAGCACTTGTCATAACATTCCATTTTCACTGAAAAAACAAGAGATCATAATAGTGCACAGAATTATCTTTCACCCACCACTGTATGAAAATACAAGGTTATATCCTCAAATCCCCTAAAAGAGACGAAAAATTTAATTGAAACAGAAATATAAAAAGATTCCAGTTGTTTTTTTTTCCAGCAGTAAACAGAGCTTCCACCTTCTCCATCTGATTGTCTGTTGCGTATAATGACATAATAGATCCAAGTCAGTCTGAATATGGCCTATGTGTTAACATTTTTTATCGAAAAAATGTTATGTTTTGACAATCCCAAACAAATAATGCTTTCTAAACAAATGTTAGCAAAGAAAAAAAATGCTGATAATGTGCATTCTATCCTGTTCCAAAAACTTTTTTCTACCATTTTTGATGACAAATCCTACTCGTTGAGCCTCATGTACATCATTGTCCAGACATACTTTAATGGGATTGTTTCTTAACTCGTGTGACTGAAAAATTGAAATTTGTTTTGTGAAGGATAGAAAACATTGTGGGAAAAGGAGAAAATGCTGGTTACCAGCATTTTCTCCTTTTCCCACAATGTTTTCTAAAGGCTTCTTTCTCAGGGGCATCAGAAGTAGGAATTGCGTGGTAATGGGTTAACACAAAAATGTCTAATATTGTATCATCTTGTATAATTATAATTCAAAGACCCAGAAGCAGCCAAAGGTAAACAATGTAGATCTTAGATTAAATGATTTTTTTAAATGTATAGAAATTATTGAAGAGGAGGATGAAAATCTGTTATTGTATCATAGGTGCAATTGTTAGTTCTTGCCTGTTTCAGGTCGGAAAGAGAAATCGATATCTTAATAGTAGGTAAATTTGGCCTGCGACATGCAAAAATTGGGCTTTCAGACATTTGCATAAAGCATTGTCTCAGATCAGCCTGCACAGTGTGTATGGACAAATCCGAAACAAAATATTGTTTCTTTTGTAATTTTCTGTTTTGCGCGTCTACCATTGGACAAAATCTAATGTATTTGTAAAGTGCCATCTCCGATTAGCTTGAGTGGACTGCACAAGCTGATCGGAGACGACCCTTTACTCAAATCTCCAAATGCCTCTTTCGCTTTTACAGGCCATATATGAAGTAATATTCTGATATTGGTTTGGTAAAGGTTTAACTGTCAGGGATCCACATCATATTGCAATTATCAAAAGGGGAATAGCTCTCAGATACAAAACTTGGGTGAAAATTTGTATCACTCATGTATCTTCAGAGTGGTACATGGAAGTATCATCACAGAGCAAGAGATACAGATGAGATACAAACAGTATACAAATTTTTTACATGATATTCTATGGATGATTATTTCCCCCCTCTGTTTCAATAGGTTTTATTAAACTGCAAAGAAATTTCTCGTGATCTGATTTGTCAACATGCCAGGAACATAATATCATGTACCCTGGCAAAAACCACTTAAAACCCATTTCCCTTTTGAGTGCCCCGTAAACATCACTACACATGCAATACATAATCAAAATGGCGGCATCTATCGATCACCAGACTGCACATTTATGCACCAAACTGCCCGTTTTTAGTGACATCAGTTTCAAGTGACGTCAGTTTTCATTGAACTGGGGCACACAGAAGGGGAATTTCTATTTCGTCAGCATACTCAATTTGTGAAATAAAAACAGAAAAATTTCGCTAAACATGCTTCGAAAGGGTAAAACTTTGCAGTAAAATAAATGCGCTGTACGGTAAATACAGGCTCGGGGCGACATGATTAACCACAGCCGTGAACAAGTTTCCAAGTCCCCTGCCACCTAACCGTACAACTAATAAAGTCAAGATAGTGAAAAGTACTAAGGCTTCTATGGAACATAGACCTCAACCAGTATGGCCTGCAACAGGACAAAAGAGGCATTCGGACATCTGTGTAAAGTGTTGATCCACGTCAGCCTTTGTAGTCCAATCTGAGACAACACTTTCCAGTGGTGTGATTCTCAGTTTCACGCAAGTCTAGTGTAGAACAAATTCTAATATTAACATAAGGTGCTCTCTCTAATTAGCCTGCACAGGCTGATCCTAGACATCACTAAAATCATGACTTTGGCCCCTAAATTCTTTAGCTGTTTACCCCATGAACATCCTTTTTTAGAGTTTTGTTTTGCAAATCCCTTGCATGGAAGTCTATAACTGTCAAAATAATGCCATTTTGTAGATAAACAATGAGAACAATATCGAGTTCAAAACAAACCTCTTCCGACTGTATCCCTGAGCGAACCCTTCGCAGTTCTTGCATCTGGCCTCCAACTCCCAAGAGAAGACCAAGATGAACACATTGTGTACGAATGTATGTGCCGGCCTCGCAGCTCACCCAGTAAACACCTAGGTTAGATACGAGAACACACAGTAATGCTATAGCTCTTTAACAAGCCCTTTAACTCATTACCAAACGACAATATTTTAGGTTTTTCCGAATCGAAAGCATTTGCAGACAACAAAATATAAGTGACAGAAAATTTGAAATTTTTTTGGTGAAGGGTAGAAAACACTGTTGGAAAAAGAGAAAATGCTGGTCACCTGCATTTTCTCCTTTTCCAACAATGTTTTCTAAAGACTTCTTTCTCAGGGTCATCAAAAGTAGGGATTGTGTGGTAATGGGTTAAAGAATTTTTTTTCCCCACATGAGCTTCTAAAACAAACAATGTGCTAGTAGCAGAAATCGCTCACTGCTACATTTATTACAATGTCTTTAGATACAAGATAAACAAGAACATATTAATACATGTATGAGGTTTCCAGCACTTGACTGCACTCATTTTCTATGTTAATAACAACCTCATGTTTGAAGCAAATTTCTCCAGTAGCAGCAAAAATGCTTTTCACACAGCAATGATGATGATGCAGCGGACATTTACTGGTTTATATTCAGCATGAGAGGAAAGTGGTTCTTGTTGAAATAACTATCACCAAACCTCGCAACAGCACTGGCCCACTTGATTTACATGTAAAATCACAGATTCAGATGCGAGATGTACTTTGGCACCCAGGGAAAAACATGTGTCTTCACTAAAAACTAACAGGTAATTCTGTGCACATTTTTGAACAGACAAACTTCAATGTTTTCTATTCTTCACAAACATTTTTCAATTATTGAGCCATATTTATTTTGTCATCTGCAAATGGCTTGAATTTGGACTGGTCTAAAATTTTGTCGCTTGGTAAAGAGTTAAGCTATTTTTAGATTTTCCACCAAATTCAAAAAAAGCATTGTGGGAATGTTAAGTGTCTTGCATGTGACTAATGACTATTAAATTCCATAACAACAAGCATGTAATTATTTTCCATAATGTCTACAACTTCGGATGCTATGTTTGAAGCTATGCACCTGCCCATAATGCAGGCCATACATAAAGCCAGTCAGGATTATCATTGTTCAACCTTTAGTCATTTGAAAACTGATAGCATTTGAAATAATCCAATCCTGTTCAGTGTTAATACCAAGGAATAGGCTAGCAATTTTGTCAGGGTCCAAAGGTCATAAAATGGTCTTTTTTGGTTTCATCAGAAATGACACAAACGACATATTTCAATGTGATGAAAAAGAAATCATGGAGTCAAAAACGCAAGTAACTGTAGTTTAGATTATGTTTCTAACATGTGATGATCTCTGCTGATTTCGTACTCAAGCCAAACTGAAACAAAATTTCTTACCCATGGCAGACTCTTTGTCATACTCCAATAATTTGATGTCGTAAGTGGTCCTTATACGTAACTGTCTTTTTACTGCAGATATAAGAGGTGGCCTTTGGAAACAGGCTCCTATTAAAGTTTCTAAATTCTGAAAGTAGATTACAGACGTATTGGTGGTTTTGAAATACATGCTCATGCACAAGTAGAGTTGTCTTGCAAAATTTTCTCCATAATTATATTTTACATTCATAAAACATGATATCCTCCCTTTGCGAAATGTAAATTTATAATAATCTCCACAAGCTTTCGTCCATACAATCACCTTCCTCATATCTGATCCTGTGATTCAATTCTGTGATTGAATCACAGGATCACACCTGGGGAAGGCAGCTGTTCCACTGAAAGCTCCTGTAGATTATCACATTCATGAGATGACAAACCTGAGGATTCACCTTTTCCTCTAACAATCCTGTTATCAAACTACCCTGGCAGACAAAACTTTTGAAATATGCTGATTACCTGCATCATTTCCTTTTCCCACTATGTTTTCAACCCTACCAGAAAACTTTAAACTCTGTCCAAATTCTGATTTTGTCAACTTTTTGAAACTGGAAGTAACCAAAATTTCGCTTTTGAAAAGGAAAAGCAGACAGAAAAAGTTTAAAAAAAATCCTCATAATGTCCTACTTCCATTAATCAAAGTCTCACAACCAACTTCTATTCTAAGGGAGAAGATTGCTCACAATCTTGTAACAATTTCTTCTTTGATAAAAAGCTCTACATATATTCACATTCAATGCTTTACCAAATTTAAAGCATTTGTAGATAACAAGTTCAATGTACCTCAGAGGATGATTTTTCTCTTTAACCCTTTCCCAAATGACAAATTTTAGACTGTCCCAAACTCGAAGTGTTTGCAGATGACTATTTTTAATTTGATGAGAATGGCAGAAAGTTTTCCGATAGGCTAAAAAACACTGTGGGAAAAGGAGAAATTGCTGATTATGAGCAATTTCTCCTTTTCCCACAGTGTATTCTACAGGCTTGTACTGCAGACACGTAAAAACCAGGGCTTGTTTTGGAAAGAGTTAAAGGGGAAGAAAACATTTAGAAAAAACGAGAAAATACTGGTTAACACTTTACTGAACAATTCTATTTCTATGACCCAGAAAATGACTGCTTTTAAAAACATTAACTGGTCACCAGCATCTTTTTACCTTTTTTTTTCACAAGTGGATTCCTTCAGGGGAATTTCTTCTAAGATTTGTTTGTTAAAGGGCAACTGAAATTCCAAGCATATAAAGAAAATATTTCTTTACACATTTACTTTTAATGCATTACCTGTTTAACTTTCTTCTCATCTTCAATTGCTTTATGCAGACGGAATACACAAACATATTCTTTTCCAGCACTTTGTTGAGATTTAACGAGCCGAGTTGCCCTACCAATACAAACAATTAAACATCCTGTGACTTTCGGATCTAGTGTACCACTGTGCCCTGTCTTCTCCACTCGTAAAATTCTTTTCACCCATGCTACAACTTCGTGTGACGATGGATTTGCAGGTTTGTCAAGATTAACAACACCACTCCTGGAAACAGAATTCAGTTGAAAGTTCAGTCCTATACCATACATCCATGGTGTATACATTCAGATTTAACTCTTTACCACACAATCCCGACTTTTAACGACCCTGAGAAAGAAGCCTTTTAAAAACATTGTAGGAAAGGAGAAAATGCTGGTATTTTCTCCTTTTCCCACAATGTTTTCTACCCTTCCCAAAACGAATTTCAATTTTTGAACCACATTTATTTTGTCGTCTGCAAGTGCTTTCAATTTGGACAAGTATAAATTTTTGTTGTTTGGTAAAGGGTTAAACAACCTGTCAGCAATGAAAATATGCAAATTCTTACAAAGACGTTAACAGGTCTGTTGAATAAGATTATGTATTTTGAAAGTTTAAATAATTTTGTAAAGGCCCTCTGACTTTTTGCCTTTTCTTACAGCAGATGTATTAACCCATTACCACACAATCCCTACTTTTGACGCCCCTGAGAAAGAAGCCTTTTGAAAACACTGTGGGAAAAGGAGAAAATGCTGGTAACCAGCATTTTCTCCTTTTCCCACAGTGTTTTCTATCCTTCCCAGAACAAATGTCAATTTTTCAGTCATCTTTATTTTGTCGTCTGCAAATGCTTTCAATTTGAACCAGTCTAAAATTTTCTCGTGCGGTAAAGAGTTAAATGTCCAATATTATCTAAAAGTGAACAATGGGGATGTAAAAAAAAAATTGAAATGCAATCATTCCTTTTAACCTTTTACAACACAATCCTGAGTTCCAACAACCCTGGAGTAGAAGCATTTGGAAAAAATTGTGGGAAAAGGAGAAAATGCTGGTAACCAGCATTTTCTCCTTTTCCCACAATCTTTTCTACCATATCAAAGACAAATCCAACGTTTGAGGCAAATTTAAATTGACGCCTGAGAATGCTTCCAATTTTGACAAGTCTAAACTTCTCCTGTCTGGTAAAAAGTTTAAAAGTATAGAAATCTTTTGTGAATAATTTATTATAACAATCTGCCTTTTAATGGCCAGTATATGTTTTAGTTACTGGAAGAAAAATGGATTTTATGACCAGGTAAAAGTAAACAAAAGAGAGAGCAATCTGAACATACCGTACAGAAATAGATTGCTATCTTCACAATTATTTCCATAATTTCTAAATGATATTATTAAAATTCAAACCTTATCCTGCTAAATAACTATAATTAAATCATCAGTTTGATTTTAATAACTTAAATATCCGTGTTTCAAAGTTATGGTTTGGAGAATAATATCTCCTTATGGGACAGTGTAGATTCAAGATCAGACTGCACAGAAGGTCAACTAGTGACACTTAGCAGCCAAAGGGTTAAATGCATTTTATCAGCCCTAATGTTTACTTTTAGTCTCTACTGGAGTTTTCAGGGCACTATTTAAGTTTAGCAATATTGCCTGACTGAAAATAACAATTTCTTACCCCACATATTCATCAATTGGTCTTTTGAGAGGAGAACAACCAGTAGGAATTGGTGTATATTTTCCAGTCTTCACATTTAATTTGTCAAAGTTCTAAAAGGAAAGGCATAGAGAGAATTTCAGTCTTCTTTTCTGGGGAATTAACCTTTCACCAAACAATCAATTGTCTAATGCCCCGATGACAAAAGGCTTTCAGGAATCCTTGTCTGGAAAAGGGACAAATGCTAGTGACAAGCATTTTTTCTTTTTTCCCACCAATGTCTTCTACCATTTAATCCTTTACCAGACAACAAAAATTTAGCCTTGTCCAAATTGAAAGCATTTCTAGACAATTTCAATGAGGCTCAAATGGTGCATATTTCTTTTGATAGGAAAACATTGTATGTTGACATCTGACTGATACAAGTCAAAATTAATGGGAACATTAATTTTAGCAAAATTGCAATATTTTTGTGTTTTGATAGCATTATATCCCTTTCCCAGGGTTCAAATTTAACGGTCGCAAACTCGCAAAATGCGAGCTGAAATGAAAAAATGCGAGTGCCAAATTCTAACGGTCGAAATAATTTGCAAGTGCGCCGGAAAATGGGCAAACCTACCGCTTAAAAATCTGAATTAATCTATGAATGCGGTCGTTTTTCGTGTACAATGTATTGCCGGATGCGGTGTAGAATTATCCTTTGAGAATATCGCCGACCATGTGACGTTCATAGAGACGCTTGTTGCGATACTATAAATACATGTTTCCGATATTTAAAGCACGTAGACGATTCTGACATTGTTTTTACGTCTGTCTGCATTGCCTCGCTGAGAGTATGGAGCGGAAAATATCTCTAGTTTTTTCGGCAAAATGCCGTATTCTGTGACATTGCCGGAATACAGAGACCCCAAAACGATAAAACTGTCGAAGCCCACTGTTGAATGTGCAAAGTCTGAGCTATAACATTAGCCGTATTGGACGGGTAATCACGGTTTTTCGTGTTGCACTCATTGTATTCGAATTGTAAATTTCACGATTTCGTAAACTTTTGGGAAGCACAAACCTTGCGCTCTCAAATTGACGTAATGTTTGTGAAGCACGAAACAGGCACCTTATAGGTAGGCGGAGCTTATAACATTGTAGGAAAAGGAGAAATTTCTCATCAATGTTTTCCTAAGATTCCCATTTCAGAGTAGTTAAAACCGGGGACTGAGTGGCAATGGGTTAAAATATTGCTAGTACAAAATTGAGTTTTGCGAGTAGAAAAAATGGTCACTAGCAAATTTTTGCTAGTTGAAAAAAAAGTTAAATTTGACCCCTGCTTTCCTACAATATTTTCAACACTTTATCTTTTTAACACAAAATCTAGAGTTTTAATGGCTTTGAGGAAGAGGACATTGAGGAGAGGAAGAGGAACACATTGTAGGAAAAGGAGAAAATGCTGGAATACAGCATTTTCTCCTTTTCTCATAATGTGTTCCACACTTACATAGACAAATCTCACCACTCTGACATTATTTGAGTCATATTAGTCATCTGCAAATGCTTGACATTTGGGTGAATCTGAATTTTTTTTTTTTGTGGTATTTGTCAAAGACAATACCACTATGAGTTCAATATTGAATTTTGACTCAAGTTATTGGACCATACATACTTTGAGAAGAAGTGGCCATTGTGACGTGTCAAGTTTCTGTACATCTGATGTTGGCTGTATAAGGAAACTTTGACTCGTTTGAGCTTCCTGAAATTTACAGAACAAAACATTTACTTTGTACAAAATAATCCCGTGTTTAACAACCTTAAAGAAAGAGGTTTTTGAAAACATTGTGGAGGAGGAGACAGTACTGTAACTGAACCCAGCATTTTCTATTTGCTAAAATGTTTTCTGTCCTTTCAAAGACATTTCCACACGTTTAAGCTAGTGCTGGTGACCAGTTTGTTCACTTTCTGCTTCCATGTTTTTTTATTCTATTAAACATTTTAAAATTTGAGTCACATTTTTATAATTTTTTTTTCTGTCAAATACTGTTATTGTTTGGTAAGGTTTTCAAGAATAAACACAACTGCACAGTTTAGTGTCTTCTAGAAGAAAGAATTGAAGTCCAATTACATGCAGTCTAGAGTCTTCTAGTATAAAAAGACTTCAAGTCGAATAACAGAGTAAGGTATTTACTAAGGCAAAATTTAACTTACTCCAACATCTGTTCCAAGACTTTTTTTCTTCTTTTTGTGTGGTGTATCTACATAAAAAATATCACAGAAAGTAAAAAAATATATATGAAAGTGCATTGGCAAAGTAAGTAATCCCTTTACCAAGATAAAAGAATTTTAGACTTGTCCATAAAAACTGTAAAAAAAATCAAGAAACTGTGACATAGGTGTTAGTAATCGATTTTGTAAACGTAAAAAACATTTTTTTAATAGGAAATTCTTTTTCCGGGAAATAAACACGAGAGAATCTTTCCCAGAAAACAAAGTTTAAGACTGGTCCAAATTGACAACAGCACCTGCAGATAAAACAGTATTTCCTCTGGAATGTTGATGTCCATCTTTGAAACTTTTTGGGTTGAACATATTTGTAAATGGGACGAATTGTTCTTTACCACATTTCACAAGTTTCTTTCTTTCTTGCTCCTGGTTATTAACCCTTTCCCAAATGACAAATTTTGGACTCTTCCAAACTGAAAGAGTATGCAGACGACAATTTTTAGATTTTGAGAAAATGGCAGAAAATTCTCAAAAAGCGTAGAAAACACTGTGGAAAAAGGAGAAATTGCTCCTTACGAGCAATTTCTCCTTTTCCCACAATGTTTTCAAAAGACTTTAACTGCAGACACGTAAAAACCAGGGCTTCTTTGGGAAAGGGTTAAATTGGTGAATTAATAAGAATGGGCCAAGTCTGTGTTGCACGCTGATTAACTCTTTATAAAAAGGTTGCAAAATTTTAGTCGTTGCAAACCGCATATCGGCTGTAGTAATTAGAAAACATTGTGGTTAACAGCATTCCTTCTATAACGCTCTTTTTTCAAATTCGTATCCGATTACTTTATTATCCGACTACTACCACATCTTGGTTGTTCCGGCCACGAGGTTGGATTGGTGCAAGTCCATTTCCAATCGTCAAACAGAATAGGTACAGATCATTCTTCTTTTACGGTAGACAGTTTAAAAGGCAGTTTTAAAGGCATGAAAATTTAAAATTGCAAGTTTCTTTAAAGACATGAAAGAATATCGACTTTGGTTACATGTCGAGCGAACCGTTACCTGCCATGCTTGTTTTTCTAAACCCACGTGTTTCCGGTGTACGCATTAATATCAGCACATCATAATTTTCGCTCGAAAAACTGGCGCCATAAATGTAAATGTGCGCATTAACGATATTAAACTGGTATTCTACACGTCGCATTTCCCGTAATAGGCCTATTGATGTAAAGATGTCATATGTGGTGTCCTCACAAGACTTTTTCAAAGATCCTTAGAGGAAGAGAAATTGCCTTACCGATGGAAACTTGCGAATGTGACCCCTATATATAAAACAGGAAATCATCACAATTACCGACACCAGTATTTACCTTCAGTTCCTTACATTTATCTACTTACCCTCTTTATATATACTTACCTCTGGAGATGTGCATCCTAACCCAGGTATGGATTCTGGAGCCTCTGATACTTCTACTTCTTCAACTACCTCGTATTGTGAATTACTCAAATCGGGCATCAGTGTTATGCACCTAAACATACAGAGCCTGAGACCAAAGCTAGACATTTTGCAAGTCGAAACCCAACCTTACGATATTGTTGTCTTAACAGAAACATGGCTAAATCCCTCCGTATCAAATGCCGATCTGTTTATTAGAAATTTTCAATGTCCTTTCCGCTGTGATCGAAAGGGTCGAAATGGCGGCGGCGTATCTATTTACGTTCGTGACGGCATTTACGCTGAACAAAAACACGATTTGTCCATTGAAGGAGTAGAAGCACTCTGGGTTGAACTGAAGCTGGGTAAAAATAAAATCTTACTAGGTGGATTCTACCGTCCTCCTGACTCAAACAATGACCAATGGCTCTTGATGGAACAGAGTCTAGACCAAGCATTCGACAAATCGTATGACAATATAATCGTCACTGGAGACTTTAACATGCACTTTCTCTCTCAGGCTTCAGATAAGATAAAAAATCTCATCGCATCATACAGTGCACACCAACTGATTGACACACCGACTCACTTTACAGAAACATCAAGCTCGCTTATCGATCTTATTTTTGTTAAAAATAAGAATCACGTCATTTCAAGCTTCGTTGCCGACCCTTTTATTCCTGAACTTACCCGTTTCCATTGCCCAGTCGTTGCTGTCCTCAAGTTTGACAAACCTAAATTTAAGTCGTTCAAACGTCACATCTGGCTTTATGACAAAGGTAACTACGATGAATATAGAAATAAACTACGAAACGTAGACTGGAACTTGCTTACAGATGACAATGACCCCGATAAAACAATACAAAATATTACTGACAAGATCATTTCAGTCGCCTCTAAAACCATTCCTAACAAAACAATCACTGTCAGACCAAACGATATTCCATGGATGAACACTGAAATACGCAAACTTATTAGAACACGCAAAAGATTACATAAAGAGGCCAAACGGCTAAACAATGTTGAAACATGGTCAAAGTTTAGAGAAGCGCGAAATACTGTAACAAAACATATACGCAAAGCCAAATTAAACTACCAAAATAAATTAGTTGAAATAATCAATTCATCCAGTACTTCACCAAAGACATGGTTCAAAGTCGCTAAACGGCTAACACAAAAGCAAACAACATGCACCATTCCAACTCTTTATGACAACAATATGGAAGCATCTACAGACATATCCAAAGCGGAACTTTTGAATTCGTATTTTTCTAGACAATCGACACTGGACGATCACGATCAACAACTACCACACAACATAACATTTATCGAATCTACCTTGTCGCATCTCACTATTACTCCATGCGACGTAAAAGACGCAATTTCTCTCATTGATTCCTCTAAGGCTAGTGGTCCTGACTTTGTTAGCCCAAAACTTCTGTGTGAAGGGTCTACAGAATTATGTACTGTCTTATCTCACATATTTAATTCACTTCTTGCCTTATCTTACTTCCCCAGTGCTTGGAAACTAGCAAATGTTACACCTATATTTAAAAAGGGTGATCCATCCAAGCCATCTAACTATCGACCAATTTCTCTGCTTAGTTGTCTTGGTAAATTATTTGAAAGATGTATCCACAAATATTTATACAACTACCTGAATGATAATAGACTTTTGACGAAGTATCAGTCCGGATTTATCAAAGGTGACTCGACTACTAACCAATTAATTTTTATCTATGATGACATAAACCGAGCTTTGGACGAAGGACTTGAGGTCCGTGCCGTGTTCTGTGACATCTCCAAAGCGTTTGATCGAGTGTGGCACAGAGGTCTCCTCCACAAACTGTCTTCGCTTGGTATCTGTGGACCTCTCCTCAAATGGTTTTCTTCTTACTTAACATTACGGAAACAACGTGTTGTTTGCTCTAACGTTTCGTCTGACTGGTCTATTATCAATGCTGGTGTCCCTCAGGGCTCCATTTTAGGGCCTTTATTATTCCTAATTTATATAAACGACATAGTGTCCCAAATCAACACTAACGTTCGTCTTTTTGCCGACGATACCAGTTTGTATGTAATTGTGGAAACACCAGATCAGGCAGCGACAGCTCTTAACACAGACCTTGAAGCTGTTCATTGTTGGTCTAAAACCTGGCTAGTTTCTTTCAATCCTTCAAAAACAGAGTCTATTATATTTTCAAGGAAACGAAAGAAACCTGAACATCCTCCCCTTTACATGAATAATGTGGCCATAAAAAATGTATCCTCACATATGCATCTTGGTGTTACTTTTTCTGAAGACCTGAAATGGTCATCCCATATATCTTTTATACTTAAGAAAGCTTGGCAGAGAATTGGAATGATGAAAACTGTCAAACATTTCTTAAATAGGTCTAGCCTCGAACGAATGTACTTTTCTTTTATTCGACCTCTCTTAGAATATTCAGATGTCGTCTGGGATAATTGCACAGAAACCTTAAAACATGAAATCGAGGCAGTACACAGCGAAGCAGCTAGAATTGTTACTGGTGCTACTAAATATTGTAACATCCAGAAACTCCTATGCGATCTTAAGTGGGAAACACTAGCAGCAAGAAGACGTAAACATAGACTCATTTTACTTTATAAAATGTTAAACGGTCTATCACCCACGTACCTGTCAAATCTTATCCCTGGACGCGATCAAACCGATTCTGGAAGATACAATTTAAGGAGTATCAGGTGTGTAAACGCTAGGACCCAATCCTACAGCTCTTCTTTCTTACCTCGCACAATTCGGGAATGGAATACCTTGCCACAAAGTACAAGAAACGCCGCGTCCTTATCACAGTTTAAATCAGTATTAAACCGCACCTTACAAAAATCATCTCCATTGCTTAATTTTGGGACACGAAAGGGACAGATCTTACATGCACGCTTACGCTTAGGATGTAGTTCGCTTTAAAACCATGATCTACACAGACGATCTCTAATCGACTCACCATTATGTTCCTGTGGCCAAATCGAAACTGTAGATCACTACCTTCTTTATTGTCCTAAGTATCATCAGCTACGTAATCAAAATTTTTATGATATTCCATGTCCGCTTCTCACCTCCAATTTATTAAATGGAAACGAACACCTTACCTTTGAACAAAACAAGTACATATTTGCTTGTGTCCATCACTTTATTTTAGCGTCAAAAAGATTTTCTTCATAGGCTGGGTGTCTGGAGCCAGTCGTCATCTCAATCTCCGTTGCTATGATCCAATAACCTAAATCCACCTGTATATTACGCTTTGTGGACTCCCAAGTGACGGGAGAAGAAAACAGGAAGTGGTTATCATTTCTATATTTTTTGTCTTTATTTCCGGTATCATATCTACTTTCTTTACTTTAAAGCTATGGCATCTCAATATGTGGTATTTTTTAATAAGTATGAAAACATCTTTAGGAGAGGAATTAATATAAGTTATTCTTAGCTTGTTTTCCAATCCTACCTATCAACCTTTGAAACTTGTTATACCATGTATCATTTCTTTTATTTTACATGTGTATTTGTATCAACATAATAAATAAAGTTTAAACTAAAACAGGAAATAAAACAAAGGCAGAAAACTACAGGCCAATAAGTGTCACTTCGATTTGTTCGATTTGTTGTAGAATTATGGAAAAAATAATACGTAATACTATAATTGATTTTTTGGAAGAAAACAACCTAATAAATACCAACCAACATGGATTTCGAAAAAAGAGATCATGTACTACCCAACTATTAGAAACCATGTAGAAGATTGGACTAAAGAATTAGACGATAAATATGAAATAGATGTAGCATGCATGGATTTCAAGGCAGCTTTTGACAAGGTGCCCCATAAAAAGTTACTTTATAAAGTGTGGTGTATTGGTATTCGGGGCAAAATATACAAATGGATAGAAGATTTTCTGACTAACAGACAACAAAGAGTAATTATCGGTGTAAAAGCCTCAAAATGGCAGCAATTAACAAGTGGAGTTCCGCAAGGAAGTGTCCTAGGACCAGTTCTCTTTCTTATATACATTAATGATCTACCTGATACATTGAATTGTCAGGCCAAACTCTTTGCAGACGACACAAAATTATATACACCTGTTGCCAGAAGTGACAATCAAAAAAAGTTACAAGAGGACATTCACGCAGCTTGTAATTGGGCACATACATGGGAAATGACCTTCAACGAAAAAAAATGCAAAGTAATGCATATAGGGAAAAATGATGCCAATGATTACTTTATGACAGGCAAAGATAATAATAGCATAAAAATCACCAAAACGGATCTGGAAAGGGACCTTGGAGTCCTGATTGATAAGAACTTAAACTTCAGTCAACATATCATTTCTAAAGTTAACATTGCTAACAGAAATTTGGGTATGATTAGTAGAACATTTACATATATGAATAAAAACATGTTTTTGACACTATACAAATCCCTAGTACGTCCTCATCTTGAATATGCGTCAGTAATATGGTCACCTATGTACATAAAAGATGCAATACTGCTTGAAAATGTACAAAGAAGAGCAACTAGAATGTTAAGATATCTGAGAAATAAAAACTATACTGAAAGATTAAAGGATTTGGGCCTTCCAACATTAGAATACAGACGGCAAAGGGCTGATCTTATACAAAGCTATAAATTATTCAATAATATTCATCAAACACCAATTGATATTTTGAAAACCAGTAACTCGAGATCTACTAGAGGCAAATTTAAGTTATAGAGAGAGAGATTTAACACAGAAACTAGAAGAAACATATTTAGCTGCAGGGTAGTCAACACCTGGAAAAATCTACCCAAAAAAGTTGTAGATGCACCCACACTAAATTCTTTTAAATCCAGATTAAATAGTCAATGAGTAGCTGATAATAAATTCAAAGCTAGATGTTATGATTAGATGTATTTTTAAACTGTTAAATCCTAATTTATGAAAGAAACCTTAAAAAAAAAAAAAACACACACAGTTAAGTGAATCTTAGGGGAAGAAAATGTAGGGCTACCTCACTAGTAAATTACGTCGTGATGAAATGATTTAAGTGTTGTGCAAATTATGATTGTTAAGCTGAATAACAAAAAGTATTAAAAATAGCATAAATTGAACTTAGTTTAGGTTAAGAGCAACCACCTGTTGACTCATTGTATTAGTTGGGGTAATACAAGCCAGCAGTATTGTTGGCAGTTTTTAATTTTTATTAAATTTTAGTGTGTACATAAGATGTGTAAGTAACAATCTTAACATAGTGATTCCGTGGTGAGATGTTTTAAGTGTAATGCAATCCGGAAGTGTTAACGAAGAAGACCAAAAGTATCGAACTCAGGAAAACGACCATGAAAAAGGACCTATAGAAGCACCTTGCTTATACACTAGGAATCCTAGTGTATTTGATCTCTACATCTATATGAACTATATGAATTGATGATACGAAGATCATAAATATATCAGGCTGCAAGTTTATTCGGCTTGGAGGGCTGTCTCGTCCCAACTGAACTAAATAAACATGTTTTAATGGATGAATTCTAGATCTAGAATCTGTTTTTAAAGGTGGGTATTTAGAATTTTCACATCACACCAAATTAAAAAAAAAATTTATATCATTGAAATTTATATGAAAAAACAATACAAATCATCAATAATTAAGAATCATAAAATTGCAAAAAAAAATTTGTTGGTGGTATTCCCTTAAAAGGCTACGAAGTCTCTTAAGCTATTTTTAGATTTCGCGCAAAAAATCAATAAAGCATTGTGGAAATGTCAAATGACTGGCACGTTACTAATAACGCTTAAATTCCGTTACATAACAAACATGTAATAATTATTTCCCATAATGTCTTCTTCGGACGGATGTTTGAAACTTTGTCTCTGTTTTCCTGTATTTAAATGAGAGAATTGATAATCTAAAAATAGAACGTGTCTCCCGTTGGTGTCAACCTGGTCCGTAATAAATCTCTAATTTCTTGTGTTATCGGATGGAATTCGACTACTGGGTTTTTATGAACGCAAATTATAAGGCTCTGGGAGTGTAAGGATGATTTTTTTTGCATTTTTATAAAATTTTCTTCCCAAAGTCTGAAGGGCCACCTTTAGATTCGTGTGTTTAGTCTGTATATATTGTCGCCCGCTAGATGGCATTCTACACACCACACTCTTGCACTCCGGATCATTCATATTCACATGTATGGTGAGAGTAACGAACGACAACTCTGCTTGAAGATTGTCTACACACATCTATCTGATTAGGGCATTCTGGGTATAGAACCGGACTGGTATCATACAACCCCTCCACACAGATAGAATAATTATGTCTATATAGAGCGGTTGTATGATACCAGACATGTCAGGCACCTGTGGACTGGTCTACCTAGTGCAGTCTGACTTGATCTTAATTTGCAAGTGAGCCATGCTTCGGCAAAAGGGGGCATAATGCATCTTTGTGATCACACATGATAGGCTACCGGACAAATCAACACATAATTATCGATCCATAATAGACTGTTTTTAAACAACCGACTTAATTACGTGGTAGAATGGGACTTCGACATACAGAAAATTGACTAAAAGCGAAAAGTTTTGGCCCAGGTCAGCCTGCGCGGACTTGGGCCGATACGTTCCGCAGCGTATCAGGACATTGCCCCATTGACAATTGCCCCCTGGACAATTCCCCCAGGACAATTTCCCCCCGGACCATTGCCCCCCGAGGACACCTCCCCGGACTATTGCCCCCCAGGACAATTCCCCCCCCCCCGATTATTGCCTCCCGAGATCGGAATTGTCCTCGGGAGGCAATAGTCCGGGGGGCGGGGATTGTCCTCGGGGGGGCAATGGTCCGGGGGAATTGTCCTCGGGTGGAGTGGGATTAATTGTCTGGGGGGCAATTGTCCGGGGGGGAAGGCAATTGTCCGAGGGGCATTTGTCCTAGAATCGTTTCGCAGATGCATTAAGTCCCCTTTTTCACAGAGCATGGACCATGTATATTGCCTGCCAATATTACCCTATCAGCGCCAAAAACATAAGATTAACCTCTGTCGACGGTACAAGATACAACCCACTTTCAAACTTGAGTAAAAAAAAATAGTGGGAAGTATAGTTTCAAGATCAGAATTCACGTTCTGTGCAGTCTAATCTTGATCTATACCATCCACAATTATTTTCACATTTTTTTGCAAATAGCACTGAAAGGGTTTGCAAGTATTTTTTTTTTTGTTCTGCTTAGATTTTTTTTCCAGACCATAATATGACAAGATCGCGATAACTTTATTTTCGTGCAATGTAATGGTTGTGGGACGAATTCCAAATCGGCTAACTTTTATACTAGGAATTATGATATAAAGACAATGGATATCTTTCGTATTGTCATAATTGGAGTGCAACACGAGAAAAGGGTCATTCGGACATTTGCGTAAAGCGTCGTCTCGGATCAGCCTGCGCTGTCCGCGCAGGCTAATCCGTGACGGCACTTTCCGTTTTTATGTAATTTTCTGTTTCACACAAGTCTACTGTAGCACAAAATCTAATGTAGTCGTAAAGTGCCGTCTCGGATTAGCCTGCGCGGATTGCGCAGGCTAATCCGGGACGGCACTTCACGCAAATGTCCGAATGCACTTTTTCGCGTGTTACACTCCATATATCTAGTAGCAAATCTTTATTAAATACATGTGGGCCTAAACAGACAAGGGAAGAGGGAAGAGAGACAGACAGACAGACAGACAGACAGACATTGTCGGTTGGGATCAGACTGCATGTATGAACAGGTTGATCTTGGTCTACACTCTTATCAGCACAAATTTCGGTTTGTTATGTAATGAATTGTGTATATACATGTATTATGTGCAACATCCAGGATTACACAGGTTTTATAGACCTTATCAGCACTTTCACCGAACATAGCGGGATTTGCACACAGCATAGTTCAAGATCAGACTGCACAATACGTGTAGTCTGATCTTTGATTTATATCTCCCGTTTTCTTAACTCTTCACCGAATTTTAGACCAGCCCAAATTGAAAGCATTTGCAGATGACAAAATAAATATAATCCGAAATTGAAATTTGACGTAGAAAAGGTCGAGAACATCGTGGGAAAAGGAGAAAATGCTGGTTACCAGCATTTTCTCCTTTTCCCACAATGTTTTCAAAGGCTTTCCTTTTCAGGGTCGTTAAAAATAGGGATTGTGTGGTAAAGAGTGAAAGATTAATGCTTTCTAAGACTCAGTAGATCACGTCTTCAGGTGTTGAAATATATTGACTTTATTTAACCCATTAACACACAATCCCTACTTTTGACGCCCCTTTTGAAAACACTGTAGGAAAAGAAGAAAATGCTGGTAACCAGCATTTTCTCCTTTTCCCACAGTGTTTTCTACCCTTCCCAGAACAAATTTCAATTTTTCAGTCACTTTTATTTTGTCGTCTGCAAATGCTTTCAATTTGAACCAGTCTAAAATTTTGTCGTTTGGTAATGAGTTAAATCTTATCTTGCTAAATAACTAAAATGATTTTTTTTCTTCAATTCGATAATTAAAAACCAAGATGCTGCTATTTAAAAGATATGTTTTGGTGAATAATACCATTTTATCGGACAGTGTAGATCCAAGATCAGACTGCACGTTCTGTGCGGTCTGATCTTGATCTGCACTGTCCGCAAAAGGTCAGCGAGTCGCGCTTAGCAGCCTGAAGGTAAACTGGTACTCTGCGAGGTGAAATATACAAAACGTACATGTAGACCAACGGATGACTCATCTTAAAATATAATCCCCCCTCCCACAGGACAGTGCCAAAAGATTACTTCATTCTACAATGTAAAATTTGCCTGATATTTGATTTACCCTTTACGATTATAGAGACATTTTCAAATTTATTTAGCTGACAGTTGAGTACAAGATCAGACTGCACATAAAGAACAGTCTGATCCTGGACCCTTACTGTCCGAATTTTTAAGAGATACTTCGACAAAAATTATCTAGAATGTACATGTCGGGGCTCCTTTTTTTCTTGCTAAATATATCATATTACTGCAAAAATATAGAGTAGGCTATGTATCCGTTTTTTGGACCAGTGTTCATTTATTTGTCATTGGAAATCCCAGCAATACCGATTACCTAACTGGAAATCATGGAACAGTTTATGATAATAATAATAAGATGATGATGATAACAACAACAAAAACAATAATAATAATAAAAATAGTAGCAGTAGTAATAATGATAATCATATTCAGCATCAGCATCAGCATCATCATGAGTGATCAGGCCAGTTCAACCTGTATCAAGTGACCACCCATGGCACACTGCAACGACGTCGTTAGCGACATGTGCTTTTACGAGTATAACAATAATCTAGACTTTAAAATTCTGCATCTGCAGACAACAGATCCAAATCCATACAAATGAGCTTTAACTCTCTTATAGGGTAAAAAACCTTGTGGGAAAAGGAGAAAATGCTGGTTACCAGCATTTTCTCCTTTTCCCACAAGGTTTTTTTTTTCTGTTTCTGTACTGGATCATGAAATCAGGGATCGTTTGGTAAAGGGTTAAGTCGTGACCAGATGAAACATTTTAGGCTCTTTCAAATCGAAATGGTTTACAGACAACATCATAATTGTGGCTCTAAAGTTGGGAAATCGTTTTTAAAAGGGAAATCCTGAGATGACAAAATGTTTCAGTCTCAGTTCAGCGAACTAATGGTTTTAAGTCATTTTAACAGACTTAAGTCCATTATTCTGCTGAGATAACAGTAAAATTTCTGTAAACTTAAAATTTGAGAATGTTTCTTAAATCTGTTACAATAAGTCAAATAAGTTTCAAGTAACCAACTTTCCTCGCAAATAGAGTCCGTCAGCAGATTTGAGCAAAATAAGAGACGTAAGTCTTTTCGTGAAACCGGGCCCTCGAGGCTCTAGCCTAATAGTGTCATGCCACGCATAGCGGAATGACCTTTATGGATATTCAAAGTGACTATCAAAGCAATATTTTTTTAGAAGGCTGACTTATTGTGGCGCCGCATGAGCGGTGGCACTATATTCTTATTTAGTTTTGAAAAGTACCTATGGAGGCAGCCATATTGTTTACTCGGCTTCAAGTCATTTCGTAACTAGGTCATTTCGTACCTAGGCCATTTCTAACAACTTCAGGACTGTGCAGACTGATCCGAAATGACACTTTATGCAGATGTCCGAATGCCCCTTTTCGCGTGTTGCATGTGAAAGAGTGAAAGATATCGACGTGCCATTTTCACTGATACTCAAAGTAAATAAACTGACAGCACAATGTTTTATAAATAAAATATAGACCTACATGTATGTTTATTTAGTACATGATAATGGTATCATTTTCACCTATATATTACTCCGCGTGTATACGAACCATGCAAAAGGGGACAAGATAGGTCTCCGTGATCCAGTTAACTCTTTACCACACAAGAAAATTTTAGACCGGTCCAAATTGAAAGCATTTGCAGACAACAAAATAAAGGTGACTGAAAAATTGAAATTTGTTCTGGGAAGGGTAGAAAACACTGTGGGAAAAGGAGAAAATGCTGGTTACCAGCATTTTCTCCTTTTCCCACAGTGTTTTCAAAAGGCTTCTTTCTCAGGGGCGTCAAAAGTAGGGATTGTGTGGTAATGGGTTAAGGCACAAAACAAGCCTGAGGTCACATACATGTAATTATGGCTCCACTTTTTCAACAACTGAATTTATCATGTGATAGACTAGTCCTTGGACATACAAAAAATTGACGGATAGCGAAGAGTTTTGACCCAGGTCAGCCTGCGATGATTGCTTTTCGCTGATGCATTAAGCCCCCTTGTCACAGAGCATGATTCATATAACATAAAACAATGTTTATAAACTTTTGTACTCGGTTTTCCTTGCTTCCTCTTTCGTGATTAATATCAAAGTGGTGTGCGTCATCCGTTGCCATGTTATTCCATTTCTATAATACTACTTAAATAGAATTTAAGAATATACAGCTTATTTAATCATTCCGAGGAGAATGAAGTAAAGAGGAGGATGGGGAGAGAGGGAGAAGGAGAGAGAAGGAGAATGGGAGAGAAGGAGGATGGGGAAAGAGGGAGAAGGAGAGAAAATGATGATGGGGAAAGAGGGAAAAGGGGAGAGAAGGAGAAGGGGAGAGAAGGAGGATGGAAAAAGAAAGAGAAGGAGAGAGAAGGAGAAGGGGAGAGAAGGAGGATGGGGAAAGTAAAAGGGGAAGAAGGAGGAAGAAGAAAGAAAGAGGGGGAGAGAAAATTGTCATTTCACTTGTTAAGCAGGTTATGGGGTTATAGTAAAGATTTCGCAATATGATAGACATCTTACGTGGAAAAGGTGTTGAAATTTCATCCATTCGAGTATTTTGAAACTTTTTTTTCATAAATAATATGCAAGTCTATAAACTTACTCATCCAGAAAAAAACAGCTGTAAATTGTGTCTACGGAATCACATTGATGCCACCGTAAATTTTGTCCTAGTTGAGTATTACTCTGCTGAAGTTACGGCCTTGCTTATATTTCTGTAACATTATTCCATTGTATTGTCATGTATCTAGGTGAACACATGTAAATTTTATATTATTGCTACTTTTCAATGGTATGAATTGAAATTGGCTGCGTTTTGACTCCCGGAGTGTGTTTTTTTTGGCCGTTAATGTGCCTTCAAAATCAGTGAGGATGTGTCGAAATGTCGAATCTGATCCAGTTAGCTTGTGATGATCACGGGTCCAAAACGTCCATTTTGTCAAACAACCGAACTTAATCATGAGGTAGACTTGTACCTCGACGTACAGAAAATTTACCAATAGCAAATAGCGCAAATTTATTAAGTCCCCTTTTCACAGAGTACGGTTCAATTGTTGCTATATATTGTGAAATAGATGGTGCAATTTTGTGAAAATCATAATCAAATCTTATGATCTTTTCTTGACGCAGATCTCAATCAGTTAATCAATCCATCCATCGATCAATCCATCGATCAATCAGTCAATCAATCAATCAGTCAGTCAGTCTGATAGTATTTTGATAATACAATTTGCAGCAGAAAGTGCATTTATGTGAAATTCTACCGACAGCTCTGTTCTTAATTTTGCCTAGTTTCTTTGCTTGTTTTTCACTCGACAGATTACATATAATGAAGTTACATTCTGTTTAACATGCATGGCTTTGGTAACAACATTGATCTGAGGCGTCTCTATATACTTAGCTTTAAATGTGGGTTATGTTTTGATCTGTGTATATAATAAATGACCTCTTTAAAAAGTTATCTATTGACCCAGATTTAGGCCTACACTTTCGCGATAAAAATATTTTGAAATTTTGTCAAATCCACATATTCCTTTCCGCTGGGTAGACAAAGAAAAAAAAAGACTTTTGCGAACGGTATAGATCCAAGATCAGACTGCACAGATCGTGCGGTCTGATCTTGGATCTATACCTTTCGATTATTTAATCAAGTCTGTAAGGTAAAAATCAATTTAAAATTCAATGGATTGTATTAATCAGCGGTGGATGGAGGTCGTGTCTATATTATCCTTGTCTGCAACACGCGAAAAAGGGATATTCGGACATTTCCGTAAACTGCCGTCGCGGATCAGCCTGCGCAGTCCGCGCAGGCTGATCTGAGACGGCACTTTACGACTATAGTAAATTTTGTCCCACAGCAGGCTTTCGCTAATAGAAAATTACATAAAAAATGGGAAGTGTAGCCTCGGATAAGTCTGAGCGGAGTGTGTTGGCGATCCCGAACGGTACTTTGCATAAATATTCGAATATTCCTTTTCGCGTGTCGCAGGCCATAATATTTGACGCACCGCTTTATCTTTTATGTCAATACATGTATGATATTTATTATCTACACAGTATCGGATATATTTAGATAATCCTATTTTGGGACAGGGATTGTAAGCGTATCTAATGACTTTCAATTTCTATATATCACGGCTATATACATCTGATTGGGGTTTTTGCCTCAGCCAATCACAAGACTTTTCTTGAAGTTGAATAAGTAAAATACATGGATTAAGTAGGGGCTTTCGAGCCTAAATGTTTGCCGAGTCCCAAGGTAGGTATTGGAACCCAAGCCTGGGGCAAGTGTGAAACACCTTCCGGGGCTTGCGGTGAGTATTAAAGGCCAAATAGCGGCATAGAGTACACAGTACGGTTGTTAACCCATCAGTTGCTAAGCACGATTCACAGACCATTTACGGACAATGTAGATCAAGATCAGACTGCACAGAACGTCCAGTCTGATCTTGGATCTACACTGTCCGATAAGGAGATGGTAAATACCTCAAAACATAATGTTGAAATAGCAATATTTGGGTTTTTACTATCGAATTGAAAATTTCATTTAGCAAGATATCCAAAACTTCGATTTAATGATGCCATCCAAAAGTAACGAAATTATTGTGCAAATTAAATTAGGTAAAAAAGGAAACCGTAGAATTCAGCAACTTGGAAACGTCTTACCTTGTTTTAGAATTCATTCTTCTACTAGCGGCTAACACGTACACCGAGCTAGCCTGGCATTCAGGCCCTGCATTTAAGTCATAGTAATAAACAAGGTACACAACTACAGCAAAGTCACGGACATATGTGTTGTTACTTGCCCTTCTTCTGAAATACAGACACTCAGAAGAATTAGAACACAGAGTTTTCGTTTCTCACTTTTACTTGATGGTTTTGTTTTAATAATGAAAAGGCTCTATTTAACGGACTGACACCGGTCTAAGACCGAGCGTAAACAGGCCCGTAGGAAGCATTTTTGGATGGGGGGGGGGGGGGGGGGTGCAAAATTTTCAGAATCGGCTTGTCGTCCCGATTTCACATATATTTCGTTTGGTTATGCAGTGAGAAATACTCCGCCTACTTATACTAGGGACCCATATAGATGGAAATTTGTTTAACATTGTGGTGAATTATGAGATTTGGAGTAAAAAAAAAAGCAGAAAATCACACTGAATGAAATGTGACGTCAGAAATTGTTTGGTGTCTATCAGATAAGAGTCATATTTTTTGGTGATCAAATTATTGGGCCCCCCCCCTTGGCCACCCCATTCCTACGGCCCTGGTAAATATACCATTTTCACAATAAGTTCCATAACTGTGGATAGTATATATTAGCTACATTTTTGCATGAAACCGCTAGTTGATCGCAAACTTTGTACGAATAACATTTCTGTTTTAGCCACTTAAATAGAAAACTAGTGCATTTGAATCGATTGTTAATAACACAAGTGATACAACTGAATATGTTGTACTAAACCTTCCCAAACTACGAATTTTAGGTCTTCCAAACTGAGAGCATCCGCAGACAACAAATTTGAAACTGATACTTGTGAACTTCCGTTACGTCTTTAATAGAGAAGAAAACAATGTGGGAAATCGAGAAAATGCTGATTACCAGCATTTTCTCCATTTCCCACTATGTTTTCAAAAGCCTTCTTTTCCAGGGCCGCGAAAACCAACAATTGTTTAGAGGCCTGTCACACTGCGACGTTCTCACCAGCGTTTGAGTAACGTGTTGCGAAACGCAGAGGAAAGTCGAGAACGTTAGAAAAAAGTTACAAGAAAGTTAGACGAGCGTTGGCGAACGCTGAGGGACGTCGGCGAACGCTGAGGGTGAAAAATAGTTTTGGGTGTGCACAAAAATTCAGGACGTTCTATCAAAACGCTACTTACACGCTAGAGAAACGTTACGCGAAAGTTTGCGGGCGTTACCCGAACGATACTCGAAAGTCAGGACGTTCCCTGGACGCTAGGCGGACGCCGGCCCATCAGGGTCGAGTGTCTAGCGCGTGCATAGCGTTTGGGTAACGCTTGCTTAACGCCTGTGTAACGTCCATCAAACGTCTGTCCAGCGTGTCGCCAACGTTTTTCAGCGTTCGTCGAGCGTTCTTAACGCTTATGTAATGATCTTTCAACGTCTTTCTAACGTCTGTCAGCGTTCTGAATTTTTCCAGCGTTCGTGCAACGTCCATGTAACGTCCTTGTAACGCGCCTGTAACCTACTGATAGCGTTCAGGAGCACTTGGCAGGCACTTGCCATATATAAGGGGCTTGCAGAGGCCACCGACAGTCCTGTTGGAACTTTCACAGAATGAAGACTTCAGAATAATGACAGACCAAGAGAAACACCAGTATGCTGTTGCTGCTCTCATGCATCACAACCTCCTGCAGTTGGCATTGCACCAGGTTAAGATGTCCAAGGCAGAGTCAAAGAAGAATTGGAAGAGGAGAAGGAGAAAGAGCTGGGAGAGACCCTGGATAAGAAGGCGACCACAGTTTGGTGTTTATGACAAGCTGATGGCTGAACGCAAAGCTGAAAACCAAGCCTCCTTCCACAACTTCCTGCGCATGTCACCAGAGATGTTTGATGAGCTGAGACAGAGAGATGGTCCCAGTATCACCAAGAAGGACACTCGCTTTAGACCGGCCCTCGACCCTGGTATGAAGCTGACACCTTGCCTCTGGTGACAGCTATGCTTCGCAGAAGTTTAGCTAGAGAGTACCTCACAATACACAGTCACTGGTGGCCAGAGAGGTTTACCATGCCATACTGGACGAGTACCTGGATGAGATGCTGACCTGCCCCAGTAAGACAGAAGAGTGAATGAAGTTGCTGACAGATTCTATCAAAGGTGGAACTTCCCCCATGTCCTGGGAGCACTAGATGGCAAGCATGTGGCCATTAGATGTCCTGCGGATAGTGGCTCCTTGTACTACAACTACGAGGGGTTCTATTCCATCGTGTTGCTGGCCGTTGTGGATTCTGACTACAAGTTCCTGTGGGCAAATCTTGGAGGCCTGGGATCAGCATCTGATGCCCAGATCTACAACTCCAGTGAGCTGAAACATGGAGCTGAAGAAGACCTGCTTGGGTTTCTACAGCCTATACCTCTCTCACAAGACGCTACAGATGTTCCATACTTCTTCATTGCAGATGACGCCATTGCTCTGAGAGCCAACATGATAAAGCCTTGCAGTCTCTATGTTCTATCACAGGAGGAGCGCATTTTCAACTACAGACTGTCGACAGCCAGGAGAGTCGTGGAGAACGCCTTTGGGATCTTTGCCAACATGTTCCAGGTGATTCTCGTCACTATGCAGCACAAGCCAGAGACTGTGAAGCTAATAGTGAAGACCTGCTTGGTCCTTCACAACTTGATGAGGGTCAGATATCCAAAGCTACACAACAAACAGTTTGACCAGGCAGAAGGTCCAGAAGAAGACTTTGTACCTGGTGCCTGGAGAGATGGCTTTAACATGGAAGACGCACAGGTTGTTGCCGGCCCCAATACTGCGACCAAGGAAGCCAAGAAGCAGAGGAACCTCATCAATCACTGGGTCAACTCCTCAGCTGGGACCCTGGACTGGCATGACAGGATGGTGTAGACAAGTACCTTAGTGTTGCAACGCAGAATGGACACAACTTTTAGAAACTGAAATACTGTATGTGTAACTTACGATGATTTATCTGTAGATAACAGTAATAATAAATGTAATTGTGTGTGTCATTTCGAGGTAATTATTTTTACCGATCGCCTTACTTTTTTAGCCAGTGAAAGGTAAAAATTTCGTTTAAAATGAAAAATATATATCGCATAACCTGAAAGTTTGCTCATTTATAAGAAAAATAGGTAATAGATACTTAAGCGAAGCGCAAGGTTATGTCGCGTAAATTGGCAATGTGAACTATTATTTTATTTACTGATCGAACTTATACTATCCAAGGAAGCTGCACCCAAAGAGTGACATGTCAGTCATTTTTTGTTTGATCACCTATTCTTTAATTAAACCAAAGAAAATCGAAAGGGGAAGGTGGATGAAATGGAAGTAAGGCCACCTTTTATATTGCGCGTCCAGCCGCAGGTTGGCGAAACGTAACAGGAACGTTACACAAACGCAAACGCTACAGGAACGTTAAGCAGACGCTGTGGAAACGTCGAGAACGTCAGCTAGACGCTAGACAAATGTCGAGAACGTTGGCTGGACGATGAAATAAACAATGAAACGTTGCCTGAACGCAAGGCATACGCTACCCAAACGCTATGAGAACGCTATCAAAGCGCTGTGGATGCTTTGAGAACGCTATCAAAGCGCTGTGAATGCAATAGAACGCTAGGTTTTGCTGCTATTTTCGACCACAAACGTCGCCTGACACTGAGTGAACGTTGGTTGAGCGTTACCCAAGCGTTACAAGAACGTCACATCATCGTTGACCTAGAAACTTGTATATGAAGAACGTAGACGATCCCCGGCGTTTCTCAAATTTTTCAAAACGCAACCAAACGTCGAACAAAACGTTATAGTGTGACAGGGCCCTTAGTAATGGGTTAAAGTAACATTAATTATTACTACTTATTATTATTATTTGTTTCCCACATTTTCTACCCTATAAATGTTTTCTCGCAGCATTTTCCCGCATATAAATGTTTTCCCACAACATTTTCTCATATATATTTGTTTCCCCACAACATTTTCTCGCATATATACATGTAGTTATTTTCCCACATTTTCTCCTGTATGTTTGTTTTCCAGCAACATTTTCTACTATAAATTTGTTTTCCCACAACATTTTCTGGCATCTATTTGTTTTCCCACTACATTCTCTCGCACCTATTTGTTTCCCACACCATTTTCACGCATATATTTGTTTCCCACAACATTTTCTCTCATATATTTGTTTGCCCACATTTTCTCTCATACATTTGTTTCCCACAACACTTTTCGCGTATACTTATTTTCCCACAACATTTTCTCGCATATATTTGTTTTCCCACAACATTTTCTCGCATCTTAAATTGTATGGTTACAATATTTTCTGGCATATACCTGTTTTCCACATTTTCTGGCATATATTTGTTTTCCCACAACATTTTGTCGCATGTATTTGTTTCCTACAAAATTTTCTCTCATATATTTTTTTCCCACAACATTTTCTGGCATATATTTGTTTCCACAACATTTTCTCGCATATATTTGTTTTCCCACAACATTTTCTCGCATTTATTTGTTTCCCACAAAATTTTCACAAAATTAAAGGCCAAATGTAAACAAAGCGGTTGTTTTTAAAAATGCACTTTAATCTAGAGCATACCGTTTAAAAGTAGTATGGAATATATTGAAAAGATGACAATATTTCATTGAATGGTCGGTCCAAAGGAATTTAATTCCAAAACTAGGTTAAAACCTGACAGGTATTCGTTACTTTTTGCTAAATATTTCAAAATTCTTTTTTCTGTCAGCGGCTAACATATGGCCCGACCACACGATAATAGACTGTCATTTCCACAATATTTACCATATTTTTAAATGGCATGATTTAAATTTAAATGTATTAGGACATCTGTTTTGGTATTTTGGCCATCACGAATCAAGCATGCTGACGAAATAGACACTCCCTTCTGAGTTCCCCAATGCGATGAAAACTGATGCCACTGGGAACTGGCGTCACTGAAACCTTGGTAAAACGTGGAATTGGTGCATATACGTGCAGTCTGGTGATAGATCGACGCCACTATTTTGGATGTTGGGTTGAAAGTGTAGTTATGTATAATGGTACCCAAAAGGGAAACTGGTTGTACAAGTATTTGACAGCGCACATGATATATATGTTTGGGGCATATTATCCAATCACATCACGAGAAAAATTACTTTGAAGTATAATAATGCACATCCGTACATTAGGCGAAACTTTTACTTTCGGTAGCATAAAACTCTTTACCGCATAACAGAATTTTAGACGAGTCCATTTTGAAAGCATTGCAAAAGACAGCTGAAATATTGCCAAATAATTGGAATTTGTTATTGGCGAGATAGAAAACAATGTGGGAATAGGAGAAAATGCTGCTGGTGAGCAGCATTTTCTTCTTTTTCCGCAATGTTTTCTGAAGCCTTCCTCTTCAGGGTCGTTAAAACACTGGTTTAAAAGAAAAGGGTTAAACAATGGTACACGTTTTTTATTTGCTCCATGATATCGTTATGACGAAGGTTTCTACCAATTAATGAACACAAACAGGGTCCATATTCACCAACAAATCTTAAGAACATTCTCAGTCTTATTCGTCAGAATTTCGTCAGTGTAAAAGTAACAGAACTTCTGACTGGCTAAACCATATGGTTTAGCCAATCAGAAGTTCTGTTACTTTCAATATCAGAAAATCTAGAAGAATAAGACAAAGAACGTTCTTAAAAATGGTTGGTGAATATGGACCCTAATGTAATGAGAGCAGTTGCCTGGTCTCATTTTGAGTAGCAAAATCTTCGAAATGACCGTCAAGATAGATCCGTGTGAAAAGTTTTCATTTCAAACGTTAACGATGATTGTTTGACCAGGTTCTCTTTTCAATTCTAAAAGAATGATTAAATCGAGACTTTTGCGATGAAAGTTTACACGGGCAAAGATAGAAGAGATTTTAATAATTGAAAGTTTCAAAATTTCTGACTCTCTGAACCACAGGTAAAACGTATTGTTTGAACAAGAACGCAGTTAAATATTAAATTCAATGTCTATAAACATGGTTGCTAGGCTCAATTCTATATCAAACAGTGAGCTTGGTTCCAGCTGTTCCACCGAACAGCATCAATTTTTTTTGTCATGTCGAGCAATCGGTACTGTCCCTACAACGTACCACCATAAGCACAAACCCGCCAATTTATTCGAGTTTATAGAGCTAGATGTATTAGTCAGAAATTTTGTCGTTTGATAAAAAGTTAAAGATGTCATGTTCGCAGACATCTTTTTTGTTTTGGTCAGAAACATAGGAATATTAACTTGATGAAGCATTCCATCGAGTGTGCCAGTTCTTGGAGTGATCCACTGCTAGACAATTACTGCCTATTCTATGATAGCTGACTGAATACTCTTTTCGATCTGTGAAACTTTTATGAAAGAACGGCATAGTTTTTTCATGACGTCCTCTCTTTATAATGCTACGAAACACGTTAACGTCAAGTCTCCTTGACGAAAAAGAGGCGAGTATTTCGAGGGAAAAGCCTATGATAGTTGACATAAACAATTTGCCTGAGACTTTGCTTTTATGAGCTCATCTGCTAAAAGATATTTTGTAGTTAAATTCCCTCATCGTTGTAGGCAAAATCACAGACTTTTGTGGCCGAGTCTTATCTTGGATCTTGGATCCACTCGTTTAAAAGTCAAGCCAATCCGATACAAATTTGTCAGAATTCCCACCGATTGTAATTTTGGCATTCGATAAAGGTCAATTTATTTATGTAGCGGTGAAAGTATTACAATCTTCCTCAAGGTTCGAATTGCTGAAATTTATTCTGAAACTAACCCTTATCCCGCTAATAGATGAAAGTTTCAAGCCGATAGTAAAATGCAAGGGCTTGCTATTTCAAAGTTATATTTTAGAGAAGGATAACTTATAATCGGACTGTGCAGATTTCTGATCAGACTGCACGTTTTGTGTTGTCTGACCTCAATCTACATTGACAGCAAAAGGTCAGTGGGTTGGGATTTGCAGCCTAAAGGTTAAAGCTTCTGTATGTGTGGTAGAAAATTCTGATTTTAAAATTTTAATACAAAATTATGTTTAAAACTTTCAGAGGAAAACGAAAAAATGCTATTGATCAGCCGTTAGTCAGAAATTTTGTCGTTCGATTAAAATTTAAAGATGTCTTGATGGCTGACATCTTTTTTGTTGTGGTTAGAAACATAGGAAGATTAATTTGATAAAGCATTCCATCGAGTGTGCCAGTTCTTGGAGTGGTCCACTGCCAGACAATTACTGCCTATCCTCTGAAAGCTGACTGGATACTCTTTTCGATGTGTGAAACTTTTATTAAAGAACGGCATGCTTTTTCATGCGTGCCTCGAAACACGTCAACGTCTAGTCTCTATGACGAAAAAGAGGCGATTATTTGGAATGAAAGGCCTATGATATTTGACATTAAAAATTTGCCTGAGACTTTGCTTTTATGAGCACATGTGTTGAAAGATAATTTCCTCAGCGTTGTAGGCTAAATCACAGACTTTTGTGGACGACAGAAATTCGAAGACTATGCTATTTGCAGCGGGAAGTATATTCTAATAAATTATTTACGTAGACTAAAATAAATCTTACAAAATGATAATTATGATTATGTGTCATTACAAAAAAAAAGGCATATATTGAGTACATCTCAGCCAACATGCGCAAATCGATTGGATTGGCTGCTTTTCAATGACGTCATTTTGAAGATATGTATGAAACTTGAAACCCAAAAGCATTACGTCATTTCCAACCAAAAATAGGCTACATATTTTTTTCTAAGTATAGTTTGACAGTTCCACTGAATATAAGAATAATACCATCGCTATATTTTGACTCATAACCAAACGATCCAGCCTTTTTAACGACGGATGAAAAAGTAAGCCTTTGATACCATTGTGGCTAAAGGAGAAAATGCATGAAACCAGAGATATTCTACCTTTTTAAAGACAATTTTCACTATATCATCCATTTTTAATGTGTCAACTGCTAATGATTTCCATTTGGACAAGTCCAAAGTTGGTCATTTGGTAAAGATGAAACATAGAATCGGACCTTGTATGGTCAGGCATTTCCCTGTGTAATCATCGCCATCCAATAAAGCTTGGTGTTTCCTTCCAACGAAAACCGTTTTTTGGAAACATCGCGGGAAAATCAGAAAATGCTGGTTCCTAACATTTAATCTTTTTTCCTCTTTGATTTCCACTCTTTCAAGTACAAAATACAATTAATTGAGTCACATTTAGCAGGCTTATTATAGGTCAATGATTTTGTAATTTCCCTATAGGCTGCTATACGTGTCTCAAAAACCTTCTGCGGACGATGTGGATCAAGATCAGACTGCACAGAACGTGCAGTCTGATCTTGGATCCACACCGTCCGATAAGGAGATATCTTTCCACCAAAGATGTATTTGAAATATCATTTTTTTTCCTTTTTTAACCATCAGCTTGAAAGTTTCATTCCACTTCTTTAGCGGGATTAAAAGTCAGCGATTCTAAAGTTCTCGTCCAGCAAAGAGGAATATGCATATTGATGTATTTTCTCCTTTTTCCACAGCGGTTTTGTTCCTTTCAAAAACAAATATAAAATTAACTGAGTCACATAAGTACATAACGGTTAACTCTTTACCAAACGACAAAATTTTAGACTCGTCTGAATTGAAAGCACTTGCAGACGACAAAATAAACTTAACTCAGAAATTGAAATTTTGTTTCCAGCAGAGTAGAAAACACTGTGGGAAAAGGAGAAAATGCTGGTTACCAGCATTTTCTCCTTTTCCCACAATGTTTTCTAAAGGCTTCAATCTCAGGGTCGTAAAAACCAGGGATTGTTTGGTAAGGGGTTAAAAGTAAAAAGGAAGTTGTTTACGGTTCATACCCACGTTTTAAGGTGGTTTTTGAAAATCTATCACATGTGCGTAATGGTATACTCGTATTTTCCTTATGTTTCGATAGTCTAACGGTGGCTGAAAGTTTTCTGTATCAAAAATAGTAGATCCTTCTTTAAAAATAGATTTTCGTTTTTAATTCTATGAGTGGTTCACCCCTGTAAACTGTGATGGTAGCTGGATATAGCGAGGTAGTTATATTAGTGTTATTTTTTTTATTATTATCAATATTATTTTTCTTATGGTCCTGTCTGCTACTCGTATAATAATGTAACTTCACTAAAATGCTAGAAGTAAACCACAATTTTAAGGCAACCCATGAGTTTAGGTAATGGAGAGCCTTCTTCTTCTTCTTCTTCTTCTTCAAACTGTTATTATTATCATTTCTATTATTATCATTATTACCATCATTATACCCGAAGAAAACGAATGTTTTCGGGGGTATACTGGAATCAGTCCTTCTGTCCGTGTATCTGTCCGTCCGTGTGTGCGTCTGTGTACAAAATACCGTAATTTTGTGTCGCAGACTCCTCATATAGTTTTCCTTCAATTCTATTGAAACTTTGCACATACATTGATCACATATTGAAGGTTTGCAAGACGAAATAAACTCTTTCTGGTTTAAGAATTATCTCCGCTTGAACATGACACTTTTCTGTCAGTGACAGAGTTATTATTATTATTATTATTATTACTGTTATTATTATTATTATTATATCAAATCGAATTTCAACATTTCAAATTGTATGGTTACCTTAAATCCGGTTTCTAAGCCGACAAAACCCGTCTTGAAGTTGAAGTTTACACGGATGAAAGATGGGGGTATATAGTTTTGAAATGAAGTACTTATTTCGTAGTCTGAATCACTTTTGTTATAAATGCTGTTACAGCTTATTACTTTAAATACATGTAACCCTGCACCACATATAGATGACTTTTCACGATCCTGGGGATTTTTTTTTTTTTAATTGAAATTGAAATTAACGATTGTCGTTGTGAAAAGTAGACCGGCTTTATACCCAAAATGTCCAAATCAGACAGGTTTGTAATTGTAGAATGCCACCTAGCGGGAGATAATGAGTCTGAGAGTTAATCCAATACCAGATAACAACATTTTGAAAACAATGGCAGATTATAACGTAGTTTTTGATCCTTTCAGAGAACTTGACTACAACAGGGTAGAAAACATTTTGAGAAAAGGAGAAAATGCTGGTAACCAGCATTTTTTCCTTTTCCCTCAAAGTTTTCAAACACGCTTTTCTGCAAGAGCCGTTTGAACACGTAGCCTATAGTTTAGTAAAAGGTTGGTATAAAAATGAATGAATAGTGTTTTATGGTCCGTCGACAACTTAGGTCATATTGGGCGCACTTACTTAGTAAACAATAATGCGAGGTGAAAATAACATACATGTGCAACAACATAAGACAAACATGATAAATGAAGAATGGATGAAACACAAATTGATGCCCCTTTTGTCGCCTTTTACGACATGCATGCTGTCACTTTTGTTCCGCCAGATGAAATGGCAGATGTGACGATCGCGGGACTGCAGTGGTTTATTCTTATACCCCCGATTAAACCACACGGGGTCCCTCAGGCCAATTGATTCCCATTCCAAACCCTATTTACATCAAGAAAAAAAAATATAGGATTTGGAATAAGAACTACCCAGCCTGCTGCAATCCTACGAATTACGAGGAAGGCAGCCGTTTGTCTCTAATTTTAGTCGCCTTCTACGACATGCCATAGAGAAAGGCCGAGGTCCTATTCTATAAAGTAAAAAAAAAACCGGGACCCCACGGGGAAGTAAAAGGTTGGTAAAGTTTTAACGTTTACTAACGAAAAGGTTTTATCCTGGAAAAAAAAAACTGAAAGCACCTGCAGAGGAAAAAACTTGATTGATTATTTTTTAAAACTTTTGTAAGAAAGCAATAAAATTCTGGCAACAAAGATTTTTTTTCCCATTTTCCCACACTGTTTTCACAAAGCTATTCGCTCAGACTCATTCAACCAAGGAGTTGTTTGGTAAAGTGTTCAACTGACTCATCAAAGTATACAAAACGTTCAAGATATATAAGTATAGATATGATAGGTTTAACCATTGTCCTTCTAAATAACTAAAATTAAATTTTCAATTCAATAGTTAAAACCCAAACATTGTTATTTCAAAGGTATGTTTTGGTGAATAAAATCTCCTTAACGGATGGTGTAGATCCAAGATCAGACTGCACGTTCTGTGCAGTCTGATCTTGATCTACGCTGTCCGCAAAAGGTCAGCGAGTCCTGTTTAGCAGTCTAAGGGTTGAAATAAATCGTCTTGGTCGAGTCTTTCATGTGTATTGTAACGTAAAGCTTACATAATTTTACCAGTTACCTGAACCCTTTGCCATACAATTTCTGACTTTTAGGGACTTTTTGAAAGCATAGTTGGAATAACAGAAAGGGCTGGTAACAAGCACTTTTTTCTCGTTTTTCCGCAATGTTTTGTACCTTATCAAAGACAAATTCCTTCATTCGAGCAACATTTGTTTTGCCGTCTGCAAGTGCTTTCAATTTGGAAAAGTTTATGTTTTTGTCGTGTGATAGACTTAATTTATTACAAAAGGACTGAATTTTATCCATTTTCATAATGTAGGCATTTACATTTGACATATCAAAATTGGCTCAAACACAAAGGGTTTGCCCTGAGTAGAGTAGAAAATATTGAAGAAAGAGGAGCTAATGCTGGTTGTAAGCATTTCTTCTTTTTTTCACAATGATATCAAAAGTTTTCCTCCCTGTTGGTCGTCAATGGCTTGCTCTGTAAAGGGTAAAATATACATGTACTTCCTGATCGCTAAAAAACTATTAAAAAATATGTTCGTGTATTTACGTCCTAGGGTAAAGGGAATTTTAAAACATTGTAGGAAAAGAAAAAAAAATGTTGGTAACAAGCATTTTCTCCATTTTACTCAATTTTTCTACACTTTTAAAATACATTTGATCATTTCATCTGATTTTAATTTTCCGTCTGCAAATGCCTTCAAATAGAGAAAAGTCTAAAATTCTGTCATCTTGGGTCTAGGGAAAGTGGCAAATGAAAACTTTGTAAAAGTACAAGAAATAATGGTAAATACCATACATTTGTTTGTTCACATTTTCTCGCATACATTTGTTTTCCAATATTTTCTCGCATACATTTGTTTAGCCAAAACGTTTCCTCACATATAAATGTTTTCCAAAAACATTTGTTTACCCACAACTTTTTTTCATGTATAAATGTTTTCTAACAACATTTTCTCGCATACATTTGTTTACCCACAACATTTTTTTCATACAAAAATGTTTTCCAACAACGTATTCTCGCATACATTTGTTTGCCCAAATTATTTCCTCATATATAAATGTTTTCCAACAACATTTTCTCGCATACATTTGTTTACCCAAAACATTTCTTCATATATAAATGTTTTCCAACAACATTTGTTTACCCACAACTTTTTTTTTTTTCACAAATAAATATTTTCCAACAACATTTTCTCGCACACATTTGTTTACCCACAACATTTTTTTTTCATATATAAACGTTTTCCAACAACATTTGCTCGTATACATCTGTTTACCCACAAAATATCAATGTTTTCCAACAACATTTTCTCGCACACATTTGTTTGCTCAAAACATTTCCTCATATATAAATGCTTTCCAACAGCATTTTCTGGCATACATTTGTTTGCCCACAACAATTTCAAAACTTTTTTTACTAGGGGGTTCATTTAAACTCGAAATTGTGTGGTCAAGGAGTTAATATTACAATCAAAATGAAATCTTACCGAAACTCATTAGTGTTTCCTTCATTTACGTTCTTCTGTTAGATTGAATGTATGATGTTTAACGCCGTTTTCAACTTTATTGCATTTATATCACGGCGGCCAATGCACCTATCCATGCTTTCCTGAAGACTCTTTAACCAGTACTCCTCATAATTTCTTTCCAAGCCACTGGCTGCTTTTCCACATAACCATCGTCGAGACAATGGTCAGTGGTGGGAGAGGAATCAATCCTGTCGCAATAATCCTACCACCAGTCCTTGAAAAGAAATTGGCATAGCCAGGAATCGAACCCACGACCTCCTGTCCCCAAGTCTGCACGTTACCGACTGGGCTACCTGTAAGAGAGACTACTTTGAAGGTAATGTATTATCCATGGCAAGATTTTTTTCTCCCTCTTTCATTTAAATGTAAATGGTCTTTTTTGTTCTCAAGTGGCCTTGAAATACAATAGTCCAAAAAATGGGTCAACGTTTGAAAAAAAAAGACCGCGTTTTAACGACCTTGAAGAAGGACCGATTTGAAAACATTGTGGAGGAAGAAGAAAATGTGTTACCAATGGTTCTCCAACCACCACAATTATTTTGCCGATGTATATTAGTATCTATCGTTCGTATAATATATTGCTGTGTTGGGCATGTCTTAACTCTTAACCAAACGAAAAATTTATAGACTGGTCCAAATTGAAAGCATTTGCAGGCAATCAAATTAGTATTTTCTCCTTTCCCACAATGTTTTCTAAAGGCTTCTTTCTCAGGGTCGTCAAAAGTAGGGTTTGTGCGGTAACGGGTTAATTTCTGTCGTTTGGTAAAGTGTTACAAGTCGAGTACCCCAAAACCCGGAGCTGATATCATGTTACTATAATTAGAGAGCTGAAAACGGCGGGGATTTCAGCTAGGCTAATGTTAGGTTGTAGTTTACTGTCGTCTGCACAACGCGTAGTATGTTTGTAGTCAAGTCATATCATGCGGTTTTGAAAACTTATTTTTTGGACTAACATCTCAGTTAAGTCTAATCGCACTTTGGTAAGTAAATAAAATGGTATTTACTTAGTATCTCAGGGTTTTCCTGGACATTCACACATCGGAGAGGGGGGGGGGGGGAAGAATAGGGGTCATTAATTCAATAATTTGCTGACGAATACAAGAAAAAAAAATAGTTAAACTTTGGGTTATATTTAAAGAGAAAATTGGCAACTTTGAATTTGATGAAAAACACAGGAGTTAGGGAAAACCCTTGTATCGAAATAAATATACATTTTTAGCACTTACAATAATAGTATTTTATTTTTCTCTCTCTCTTTTTTTTTTTCTTCTAGATTTTTACCACTCGAGGAATGAGACTTGTCCAAATCGAAAGCATTGCATGCGGAAATTTGAATTTTAATCCATTACCCAATACACCATTTTGAGACCGTCCCGAATTAAAAAAAAAAAATCATTTTGAGCAATTTCACCTTTTCTCACAATGTTTTCCTAAAGTTTTTTTTCATTGTGTTAAAACGAGTATATTTGGAGGAAAGCGTTAATTAAATGATTGGATTTGTTTTTGTAAGGGCGGGAAACATTGTCGAAAATGGAAAAAAGGTTGATAATTTTATCTAAGGATATTTTTCAATGTCGTTGAAATTGCTTGGTAAGGGTTAAGTCTGTCCCGCACAATGGCGATTTTTAAAGAGTTTTTTTTTTTTAAAACATAGTGGAAAAGGGGAAAATGCTGGTAACCAGCATTTTCAGTTTGTCTCTTTCCTCCACAAAGTTTCTACCGGATTAAATGTAAAAATCATCCTTTGAGCTACCTCTGATTTGTCGTCTGCAATTGCTTTCAATTTTGGCCGAGTCCAAAATTTTGTCTTGTGGTAAATAATCAAAGCTCGATATGGCTTTTTCCCACAATGTTTTCAAAAGGCTTCTTGCTCAGGGTCTTTAAACGTCGTCATTGTGTGGCAAAGGGTTAAGTCAGTCAGGTATTTTATTACTTTTTTGGTTATTGTATTTTGAAAAAAGAGGGTCAGGACAGCCCTGAATCGCTCAACTGAGCCTGTGCAGATATGAATGAAATTAAAATATTCTTACAAACCTTCATAAGTATAGGACGGAAAATTTGGCCTGTTAAAGGTACACGAGGTTTCGAAATTGTGACTGCTTCACTGACTGACGGAGACACATTCTAGAACTCATTTAGACAAATTATTTAGACAAACTTTTTGAACATCTTTTTTGATTAGCCAAATGAAAATGATCCATTTGTGCACAAGATGTTGTAACATTTGTTCCAATGACCTATTTTTTGTCCGATCCAACATATCTTCACATTCAATTGAGATATCCCCAAGACAAACATTCTAACAAAATTTCCTGAGAACTTGTTGGAAATATGAGTTTAAAAAGTTATTACTAGGATGCATCGCGCATTTTTTTAATCACACACAACCCATCCAAACTCGGCCAAAGTACGGCATCATCAAGTCCAATATTCTGACCAGGGCCTGTATTCACCAACCATTCTTAAGAATGTTCTTTGTTTTTTTCTGCAGATTTTTCTACATTTGTAAGTAACACAACTTCTGATTGGCTAAACCATTCGGTTTAGCCAATCAGAAGTTGTGTTACTTACAAATTTAGAAAATCGTGGAGAACAAGACTTATATACTCTCAAGAATAGTTGGTGAATACGGCCCAGCAGTTCTCTTGAAAACAGGACTAAAATGTTGCCTCTACTGTGTCCCTAAGATTTGTCAAAAGTTTGTTCAAATGGCCTATTTTTTCTTTACTTAAGGTGACCCGCTTTCTTATTTGTCGGTACATGTATTATCATCATGACAAACATTCTGACCAACTATCATGAGTACTGAACCAAAATTGTAGCTCCTAGAGTCCCCCCAAGATTATTGTTGATGCCCGCACGACGTGGGGCACACGACGGACACAGCACGATAACAAAAGGTCATTTTAACACTTCGTGCTGAGATGAGCTAAAAAAAAGAGAATCATATCAATGACTCATGCTTTTGTAAGCTAATTCCTTCCTGGATGGATTTCATTTATCTTGCAACTAACGCACAGCGTTATCAAAGTCGAAGGAATAGATGCATACATTTCTACAAGTAAGAATACCTGTCTTAATATAGCCTCTTTCAAAAGTCGGTCCTCGTGATTACTCACTTTATAAGAGGAAGTTGTAAAACTTCTCTGCCTCCCCACCCCCCGCCCCCTTAAAACTCTGCTCTCCCCTGCCCCCCTCCCTGGCCAACTTCTCTGCTTACCCGCATCCCGCTCCTCTTTGTAACTCTATCCATCCGTCAACCCATCACAACCATTTGCTTTATCTTTCGTTTCATGCAAAAAATATGTTTTAAAAGAAAGAAGACCTTGTATCAGGGACCGTACAATAGGAACACTATTATTTGGCCTGTGCTCTGCAATACTTTCGCTTAGAGACAAATCAAAAATTCTGGAATTTGTAGCAGTGTGAAACTGAAAGTAGAATAAGTGTTTACCAGTGTATTTGCAAGAACATTTGAGATAAATTAGCCATTCGGGATCCCTGCTGGTAAACTGGCTTTCAGCATGCACCACACGGTAATCGAAAACGAAACTGCATTTCATGGAACGACGTTCAAATTTCCAGACATTCTTCAAGATATGGAAGCATAAATACTTCTTGATGATCGCACGTGTTCAGTCTCTGTTGCGCAGAAGTATTTACGAACATATAACGTAAGGCGCGAGCAGAGGGGATAAATCAACAAGAGGGTCTAGTGGTCTCCCTCTAGAAAATGCTTGAACTTAGCAAGCTATTTGGTACCGTCTTTTTTGCAAAAATTGCTCCTTTTATTTGAAAAGTGTACAGAACTGCATGTTTTGTATTCTTGCATCTAAGCTTCTTGTTAAATTTCTACGATGGCCCGTACAGCCTCTAGTGAAACAGATTGTGAAAGTAGATAATCAACTCGTATATATGTAATAGTTTGTGTAAATGTTTAGGCGGTGATAAATCGTCAGTTGGTAAGATTTAGCCATTTGGACTTTTTGTCACGTTTTACTTTCAAAATACCTGTATTAATACAGATATATGTTACAGAGAGAATCAAAGCGTTGAGAACGCTGACATGGTATTTGTCATGGAAGCCGTTGTGTGGGATTAATAATTTGAAAAGAGAAATATTATTAAAGCGTTGGTTTGAAGGTCAACAGACCAAACAAAGGAACACTTTTTTGGCGAATGGGCGAGTACTCGTGATGTAGTTAGGGTCAATAGTGTATTGGTGGTCTCCCTTTGATGATTAGGGGAGTCAAGCGTAACGCCCCTTGACAGTACGATGCATGATTGATAGAGAGAGAAACCGTTGAATTATCGAATGAAATTAAGTCTGTACCTGAAAAGTATGATTTTGAAATATCTCTGGCCGTCTATATTTAATTCCCATAATTACAACCAGTTATTTCGATCCATCATGCCCAATCAAATGTAGTAGCGCGCAGTCATGGGATAAATAAGCCGTGGAACGGACTGAGTTTTGAACGAAAAAGCCTGAAACCAAGCAATCGGTAGATAAATTTCGTATCATTACGCCAAAGGCCAGTGAAACAATTTTCAACCAAAAATTAGTATTTCCATGATCGATGGTCTCACCCATTGTGTTTTAACATGCCATTTCTAATTATATATCTGAGTGCTACCGAAAACAAAATATTTGCCTGAGAAAAATTGAATTTAATTCGGTTTATTTCCTTCGACTTTGCACAAAATACGATACGTGTTCTTCAAAATTCATAGTGGTACATTGTCTTCGACAAATACCCCAAAAATCGGGGTAAAAAACTACAGACTCTAGAATGGTTCAGAATTTTGTCAGCTGTGTAAACATTAATTGTCGATATAAACCGTGTAAGGGAGAAATGTATATATAACTTGGAAGTCTTCGATATAAATTGTTTATTTCGACCGCAATCTTTTTCATCCAATTTATGCTCATTATAAAGTAGAACAATGACATACAACAGGTAAGTCAATATTTAGAACGGTAATCGTAATCGTACGGTAATCGTTGATCAGGAAAAAGAATGTCTGCAGAGTGCAGACAAGTTCGAATACAGTATAATGATCAGACAAATTTCATCGACAATCACAAAAATAAATTCTGTGAGATTTATATTATGAAAGAGCAAAGCTTTTTTGCTCGCCAAGGATGGAGCATCCTCGGATACCCCGGGGTCTCCCTATTTGCTACGCTACATCGACCCCTGGGACAATTAGTTGAATTTCCTTCGCTTTACCGCTGGCCGAATGCTGGCTTTTCATTGGTTCCATCATCATTTTGTGATGGGCGAGTGTACTGTACGCTATGACGTTTCTTTTCGATTTTCGGCGGCTGATTCAAAGTTTTCGGCGGCTCGCTTTACCGCTGGCCGAATGCTGGCTTTTCATTGGTTCTATCATCATTTTGTAATGGGCGAGTGGACTGTACGGTATGACGTTTCTTTTCGATTTTCGGCGGCTGATTCAAAGTTTTATTAGTCAATTGTCCCAGGGTCGATGTAGCGTAGCAAATAGGGAGACCCTGGGGTATCCGAGGATGAGGATGGAGATGCTGTTGCATTGTGTCAACCGAACTAATCATTAGACGGATAACAACCGTAATAAGTTAGATAAACACAAAACGTGACAAAAGATAAATCCTACCTTTAACTCCTCTGAAATAAACTTAATTGTGCTACCTGGAAAACACATTTTTTTTTCAACAACCATCCTTCTTGAACATGTATTACTGCTGACAAGGTAAGCGGGTTAGTCCAGTTACACACCATGTTTGATTCTGTATTATATGGTGTGCATCCCGTCAGGAATCTATGACCGGTATTGCATGGTGCGCATACAGCGACAACCCGTGGTAAAACACATGTGTTTATGTATGGAAAGCCATGACTGTCCTATATCGTTCTTTTATGGTTCAATGCACCCTTGTTGTAATATATTGTTTCATAGGTGTTGGTTGCAAAATGGGCAAAATCGATTCTGTGTATCCCTAGTCACGTGGTGTCTTCCTTGGTACAACACATTACGAAGATGCTTAAAACCACATTTTGCCATAGCATGGTATTCTAAATCCATTATTTCTCTTCCAAACCCTATGTTGTGGGTACTCATTAGAATCGTCTCAATTTTGAAATCAAATGCACTCCCTCTTTCAGGAGCTCCGTCATATAATTTAGTAACTCTTTTTTTTACAGATGTCGATTGATGCGCAGAGCCCCTCGGATACGCTAGATACTGTCTCAAAAAGCATTTCAGAGTTGAAACAAAAAATGGAATGTGCCGGTTCGAAGCGCCGAAGGTACACCTCCCAGAACTCACAAACATCGACTGGTACTCAAGTTACAAACGTATCGGACGACTCTTCGCAATGCACTTCTCCGACAGAGGGTAGCTATAACAGGCATGGTATGTCTAGTAGGCCTGTTTTTACCTTGGACAGTCAGGACGAAGAACAATACTTGAATCCTTATTCGCCTTTTGGAAACGGTGCCAAAATAGACCGGACCAATTTTGAAAGTGCCAACGAGGCGAGAAGAAATCAGCTGCGGGCCAAAAGAATGAGAGCCGGGCGAAGGCAAAGTGAATCTGTTATTGGGAGCCATGTATCTGAACAGATAGTTTGTCCGCACCGCTGTCATACAACAATGTGCATGACATGTATGTCCATGCAGGAAGAAATAGGAGAAGGAGAAGAAACATTCTATAGAACAAACAGTAACAGTAATTATATGTTCGGTTGTCATAATTCTGCTAACCCAAAGCTGGGTTATTGTCGTTTCAAAGGAATTGTTGATCCCAGAAATGGCCTGAACAATGTTCCAGTTCAACAGTTAAAATCTCGAGCTCACAGTTTGGGCACGCTTGATAGTGTTCAGATCAGCCATGTGTATGACATACCAGATCCATTGCAAAAGAAGGACACTGTAGTGCAAATCCAAAACGATAAAACTTGTACACGAATACCAAGAAAAAGACCCAATTCCGTTTCGTCCGAAACTGCTTCTGAAATAAGCAGAACCCGACCACGTGGGCCCTATGATAACGACCCTGGATATATTCGTACAGAGGGAGCGCAAAGGGCCGGATTCTGTGAGACTTTGAAGTACTATTTAAATCGTCACGGATTCATCATATTACTTGTGCTTAACGTGTTACTTTTGTTTGTGAATTTCGCGGGACTTCCATATCTTGCTATGAAAGTTTTTGAAGACCGAGGTGGGGTGGTTCCTTCAGAAAAAGAACCATATTGCTTCAACTGTAGAGATATGCCGTTTCCGACGAAACAAAAATGCATGGAAGACGGTATTATCTATGAAGTCGATAAGCAAAAATGCTGCTTTAAGTCTTGGGAACACATGCAATCTTGGCTCGTTAAGGTAAACTGATTTCAAAACTCTTCACCAATTAAATGGTTTAACCATCAACAATGTTTACAACTAATCCAATTTGCAAGCAGTCACATACAACAAAATAAACGTATTTGCAAGATTGCAGTTTGTTTTTGGAAGGATGGAAAACATTGTGGGAAAAGGAGAAAATGCTGGCTACCAGCATTTTCTCCTTTTCCCATAATGTTTTCAAAAGGCTTCTTTCTCAGGGTCGTTAAAAGTCGGGATTGTGTGGTAAAGAGTTAAACATCCAGAGAAAAAGAGGCTCTTATCCTGATAAATAAATTAAATGCAATTTTCAAGCTTATGTAATGAATCAGAATAAAGCTATTATAAACTTGTTCTTTTTAGGAGAAACACAATTATCTCCTTACCGGGCAGAGTAGATCCAAGATCGGACTGCACGTCTTGTGCAGTCTGATCTTAATCTACACTGTCCGCAAAAAGGTCAGTGAATCGTGCTTAGCAACCAAAGGGTTAAAACATTATGGAAAGGAGGAAGCACTGGTCACCAGCATTTTTCTCCTTGTCTAACAGTGTTTATAGAGCTTTATTTGAAGGCCATTTACCAAATTTCTCGCGTTTCAAAGGTCTCAAGTCAGTTTTCCTTCATCAAACATTTTTTATCCACGATAAGATTTATTTTGTCGTTTGATATTAAACAAAATTGCCAGTGAACTGTCTCCAAATTTTGTATGAAACAATTAAATCGAAACAAAAAGAAGAAAAAGAAAAAACGAATTCCACAGCCGAAAAAGGCAAGTGACCTTAAAACGCGAGAGGAAGGTCATGTGACTCACATGAATTACAAGGACGTAATGAATGTATATAATTTACAACTCGACAGATTTTCAATGACTTGTTTATTGCCTTGTTGTTTCATTATATTGCCTTGTTGTTTCATTATATCGTCGGTTTGCTTCCAAAACCTCGTAACTACAGCTTGAAACAAGCTGTAGTAACGAGGTTTTGAAAGGAGACCGACGATATGTACCATGATAAATTTAATTTAAAAGCATTTAAAAGTATTTGAAAAAATGATGTCGACCTCTCATGGCTTCTTTTTTAAGGTAAGACCTGTGTAATGGAAAACAGCTATTTTCACTAAAATATCATCCTGCAAAATTAGCTAAAATGCAAAATGAGTATTATTTCACCGATTCATTTTTGTTTTGTTTTTTCTATTTTTTCCTTCTTTGAATTATCATTTATAAATCTAAAACCACTATATTCTCAATTCAAAAGGAGATAATAATTACCTCCTTTTTCTGAAAAATAACAAAATTATCAAAAGATAATTTTCAAGATAGACATAAATGGAATTTCTGATCCGTTAGAAATGCGAAAAAATATTATTTCTGAATAATTCCTTATTTATCCTTATTTATCAACCAATTAGAATTTTTGCCCCATGTTCACCGGAAGTGCATTACACAGGTCTTACCTTAAAGAAGCCACTTGTTTTACATAAGTTCAGGGCGATTCTCTATATAGGAAAATTATGAACCTTTCCTTATATAGTTTATATCTTTTTATGTCCAATTACTTACACTCTTTTTTCCATTTTTTTTCTGACAGCAAGTTTCAAAAAAAGAACGTCCTTTCATCTATTTAAGAGGAAATGACAACCGCATTCATCATGGTGAGTATTCTGTCCGGATGTATTCCATAATGCACGAGTCCTTAACTCTTTATCAAACGACAAAATTTTAGATTGGTTCAGACTGATAGCATTTGCAGACGATGAAATAGACGTAACTCAAAAACTATACCCCTATTTATGGCATTCATATCGTAAAAAAGGACAATTGCAAATTTTGCCATTAAGAATTGTCCGTCTTTCAGCCATCTCGTACTACCTAGCAACCGTTCACCCCGTGCGCTTCACCTCGATTGAATTAAAACAGTCAGAACATGTTCTGAAGAACGCGACACAGTGTTCCGAAATACTCCATTGATCTAGAACATGTTCGGAGTGTTTGGCATTGCGAAAGGAATACGCCCAAAGATATTCAGAAATTGGCTTTTGATAATACTAGTAAATGATTTATGTGAGAAAAGTAGTCAGTAACTTGGAAAGCAAAGTTGTGTGAGTATACTGATGTGAGAAAGCCAGGAAACATATGTGTAGGTGTACTGATTGACGTGTTATGACCTAAACTGTTAAAACTGCGCTTAACTCTAATACAAATTATCAGAACAGATCGGACAAGTCTAATCTGTTTTCACCAGGTTAAGGTAGTACCATTCTAACGGAAAACAGCTATTTCCACTATGATATTAACCTAAAAAGTTGCTCTAACTGAAAATAAGTATTATTGTGCTAATCTAGGCCCACTTTAATTCTCAATACAAAGGGAGGTATAATAACCTCCCTTTTCTGAATACGAACAAAAATGTCAACATATTATTTCAGGATGGACTTTAAAGGAATTTCTGGTCGGTTAGAAATATGCAAAAATATTATATCAGTATAAATCCTTATTTATCATCTAATAAGAAATTTAATTCCATGTTGCACTATAACCGTTAGGATTATAATACCTTATGATTTTGAACCGCTGGCAGGGCCAGCGTGGTCTTCTGGCGCTCTCAAACCTTCAATAACGTCATATAAGAGGAAAATTCGTGGACTTAAGTGACCTTGGTTTTCCCTGTAAAGATGATCAACATCAAATTTTAAGAAATAGAGGAGTGTATTCGATATTTATATATTATGTTATATAAAGTTGATTTAGGCTTACTTGAGCAGTCAGATGGAAAATTGTCACTTACTTATGCATATATTAACCAGTAACCAAACAATCCCTGATTTTTACGACACCAGAACATGTTCGGAGTGTTCGGAGTAGCGAAAGGAATACGCTTCTGTGAACGGTTGTTAGGTGATACAAGATGGCTGAAAGACAGACATTAACTTATGTCCAAATTTGCAATTGTCTTTTTTACGATATGAATGCCATAAATAGGGGCAAAGAAGACTCTTCTCTACTCTCTCTCTCTCTCTCTCTCTCTCTCTGCAGCTAATCATATCCTCAACTAACACAGCTAAGACAGTAGCTCTTGCAACAGACATCATGCCAATGTACTTTCATTTCGATATGGTTTAGAAAAATGTTCCGAACATGCTCCATTTAGAATATACTTCCGGAACAGCGTATTGTGTTCTGATATCTTCCTTTCGCACATTCCAGAACAGCATTCCAGAACACAGAACATTGTGCCAGAACAGGTGAAACGAATACGCCCTTTATTAACCCTTGGGCTGTTAACCACGACTCACTGACCTTTTGCGGACAGTGTAGATTAAGATCAGACTGCACAGAACGTGCAGTCTGATCTTTGATCTACACAGTCCGATATTCTTTTTCCTCCAAAAGATAAAAAATCCTTTGAAATAACAACAGAAGTTGGGTCTTTATTGCCGGTGTAATGTAGAGAAATGACCCCCATTACAAAATGACCCACGGGTCATTTCTCGACGTAGGAATAATGACCCGGGTCATTTTTCTACGTCAAAAAATGACCCATGGGTAATTTCTCTACGTCAAGAAATGACCCGGGGGTCATTTTGTACTGGGAGTCATTTTTCTGCATTACACCGGCTCTAGAGTTTAATTTCAGGTGCTTAGTTGGATGAAGGTTTACTTCCATTATTTCATGCTTTCCGGTAGGATATCTACTACAAGCGGTGATATATGTTTTCGATATTACACGGGTACGACCAGTGAAAGTACCGATTTTCATGTTCTTGTTGCCTAGGTAAATTGCGCGTGCCTCACATCCAGATGGAAATATGATTTCATTTAACTTACATTTCTCGCGCTTGACGTAATATTGTAATGCGTTGTTATGCGAGTGGAATACGCCACGGGGAATAACGGGAAAAAAGTATACTGGATTTTGATAAAGCTCCTCCCAGAAAGGCCTAAAAGCATGAAATAAGTAGAATATTTGGTTGGGGTTTTTTTTTTTTCGGTGAAAGATCGAAAAATTTTTCATCGAGTGAACACCATTGGTAATATTTTCCCTCGTTGCTGCGATAAAAAAAAACAAAACTTTATTTCATCGTGTGAACACCATCGGTAATATTTTCATTCGTGGCGCAGCCACGAGTGAAAATATTACCGATGATGTTCACTCGATGAAACAAATTTCGATCGTTCACCGAAAAAAAAATCCAAATAGATCTATCCACTGTATCTTATTTCTACTGTCTTACAGAGTCACCAAAACAACGAATCCGGTGGCAGGGCAATCCGACTGGTCCGATGAAAATGGCCGAGGACGACACCCTCGTACAAGTGTCAGAAAAAGGATATTACTTCATATTTAGTAGAGTGCATTACAGCGGGGTTGGGGCGAGGTCCGACTCCGAGTTCCCCACTCTAGATCACAAAATCATGAAATACACGAATCTTACCAGGTTGCCCGAACCGATAGAAAAAGTATCCCAGAAGTGTAATGTTGTCAAGAACAGTTCACCTTTTGAACACAATAGTGTTCTTCAAACTATAGCGTTTCTTCATGAAAATGAACACATATCTATCGCTGTTAACATGACTCAACTGCAAGGCCATCTCAAAAAATATACACTGGGTCTGTTCAAGCTAACTTAACTCGCAACCACCAAACCTCGAGTCATATCTGAAGAGAATACCACTGGAAAACATTGTGTGGAAAGAAAAGTATGCTGGAAACCAGCTTTTCATCGAGTTTTCGCTACTGGTAGAAAATACCTTTAGAAAGCATTGTGGAAATAGAATAATATTGATGGAAACAAGCATTTTCTCCTTTTCCGCTGTTTTCTACTCTACCAAAGAGAGAAAGGTTTCGTTTGGTGGTGTTTTACGCTACTTTCAACATTATTTCAGTCATATCACGGTGACAGCTCACATATTCATGTTTTTCTGGATTTCACTAAAACTAGGCTGGGCTCTGAAGTGTCTCCACAAAGAGAAAGAAAAGAAAACAATTTAACCCTTTACCAAACGACCAAAGTTTTAGACCAGTCCTAACTGAAAACATATCAAAACGAATAAAGATGACTGAATACTTGAAATCTGGCTTGGAATGGGAATAAGCATTAAGGGGAAAAGGAGAAAATCGGTGCTGGTTACCAGCATTTTCTTTTTCACAATGTTTGCAAAGCACAATCTGTCTCAAGGTCTTGAATTTTCGAAATTGGGTGGTAAAAGGTTAAGCCTCATCTGATATGTTGTCTGGAAATGCATTCACTTTGTTAAAAATCTCAAATTATTTTTTTATTTGGAAAAGACTTAGTATTAACCCATAACTATCAATTTCCGGGACTGATCAGCCCTGGGGAAGTAGGTCTATGAAAACGTCATTTTCTGTGTTGTCCAGGCCCCCACGATGTTTTTTCACCCTTTTCAGGCTGAAGATCCTACCGTCTTGAGGCACATTTTTATTGTAGTCAGTCAATTCTGTTATTAAAGACGGGTCTACAGTTTTGTCGTTTGGCCCAACGCTTACTCTTAACCAGATACCAAAATTTTAGACGTTTCCAAAAACGAAAGCTTTTGAAAACAACAATGAAAGACCAGATGCTGAAAAGAAGAAAATACTAACTTGTTGCCAGCATTTTCTTCTTTTTCCACAATGTTTTCAAAAGACTGGTTTCGCAATGTCTTATAGACACGGATTTATTACTTTTTTTAAATGCGTGAAAATCATTTCAGATGAAGGCGTGAAAACTGGCAGAATCGTATTTTGCTCTTTGCTATTTTACAAGTATGGAAAACTTCAAAAATTTTTCACGACATAAAAATATGTTCTGCTAAACTGCTGTAAAAACCCATATCACGTGAATAAAAAGCTCGTGACGATTTCTGGGTCAAGTATGGTGGTCGGAACTTGGATACTTAGATAAGGTTCTAGATCCTACTGCGAGCCCCTAGTCGCATGGCAGGGGATGGGGAAGGGGCTTCAACTAGAGATCTCTGTATACAGTGTTTATCTATTTAATCTTTAGCCAGCTAAGCGCGACTCGCCGACCTTTTGCGGACAGTATAGATTAAGATCAGACTGCACAGAACGTGCAGTCTGATTTTACATCTACACTGTTCGATAAGGAGTTACTATTGCCAAAACATAAATTTGAAATAACAATATTTGGGTATATATGGCACTGAAAATTCAGTTAGGCAGGATAAGGGTTAGTGTGTAATGATCGGCGCTGAGTGAAGAATGGATTCTGTCGTAATGACTATCATTGACAGTCTGAGGCCTCAAAGAATGTGTCCGAGTTTTGAATCGAACCAACAACCTCCCCCACCCCCTGTCCCCAGTTTTATGCCCTGTATGTTAGCCACTTCAGCTACACGAGCATAACAAGAAGAAATCTTTTCTAAAGGCTAAAACGGATGGTTTGGCAAGGATCAGGTGCAATATTTTGCTGCATATGATCGTGACCACCAGTGTTTACATTGAACGAGTAAATATTGGTGATCATTTTATCGAGTAGAGAATGACCTCTTCACCGGTTAATGTTTGTCATTTTTTTTTTCTAGTCAATTAACTAGGTCCTTGGAATATAGGTCTACATAAAATTAAAATGGAAGCTATGTCAAAGGTCACATCTACTTTGAAAGTAGATACTTTTTGTTATACGCCTGCATTGTCGAGAATTTGAAACATGCCGGTGTTAGACAGAAAAATTACCCCTACAAAATGACCCATGGGTCATTTCTCTACGTGGAGGAATGACCTGGGTCATTATTCTACGTAGAGAAATGATCCTTTGGGGTCATTTCTCAACGAAGAATAATGACCCAGTTCATTTCTCTACGTAATAAAATGATTTCTGGTGTCATTTCTCTTCGCAGAAAAATGACTCGGGTCCTTTCGTAGGAGAAGGTCATTTCTCTGCATTATACCGGTATGGCCAATGAAAAGATGTGTCGATTTTCTTTAATGACCTTGTCCTTGTTCTCCAACCAATCAAATTGCTGTCTAGAATTTTTTCGTTATCTCTATTTTATGTCCTGGAATACAGGCGTTAAAATCATGTATAAACTGTTTGAATTGTATCACTTGTTGCTCATTATATGCAAATTTCGGTATGTGATATGTACATAGTTTAATTTGAGAAGAATTTACCGAAAATTAAATAAAACATATTTCATTAGATCAATTTAGTTGTCTTTGTCATAGATCCAGTACAGTAGATTTAGCGACGTTTTAATCGTTTGAGCGCAAGATAGGAAAGTTTGCAATGGCTTTTTCGGACGATATAGGTAAAGACCAGAGTGCACAAAACATGCACAAAACATGGAGTCTGAACGTGGATCAGTAACTTCTGCTTGTTAAGTCAAGCCAATAAGAAGAACATCTACTTGAGAAGATTTAATTTCAGGTCGCCAACAGATGCCAAGTATGTGGTCATGCTCTGACAAAAAGGAGGTTTAATGCATCCCTGTAACCCATAGTACCAAGCAAGTCAATTGTGAATTCATGAAATTCATTATCTCTAACTACCGACGGAATCATGAGGTACATCGGTCCTTTGACATGCAGGAAATTGGCCAGTAGCAAAAAGGTATCGACTCAGGTCAGCCTGCGCGGACGGCGCAGGCTGACCTGAGTCGATACTTTTTGCAGATGTGCAAAGTCCTTTTCACATAGCATGGTTTACATATTTGGGGCTGACAGATCGAGTTAACGATTTACTAAACTATTTCTTTACATCTTACACAACTTCTGATTGGCTAAATCGAATATTTCAGCCAATCAGAACTAGTGTTATCTTTCAAATCTAGAAAACTCTGGAGAATAAGACAAAGGACATTTTGAAAAATAGTTGGTAAAAATACTGACCCAGGATAAATTCCACTTTAACAACGTACAAGACAAATGCTCGCGCGCATCTTACTGCGCATGTGCTTTCGACGTCGATATTGAAACAAAAGTGCACCTATATATTTTTGTGTATTTTAGTTTAAACAGATTTTATTGTATTTATAAACATACAAATGGATTGGAACGAAAGCTGATAAGAGCTTATAGAGTCCCTTTCCAAAGTACCAACATCCACATGACGGAAATAAAGAAAAGAGAAAAAAAAACACAAAAAACACATACATACACATGCATACAAAACTTGGTGAGCAAGCTGGAGAAAGAGAGACAGAGAGAGAGAGAGAGAGACAGACAGACAGACATACAGACAGACAGAATATTTTTGTGTACAATGGGAATACTATTTGTGTACAGAAACAAGTAGCACTTTCTTCGGGTAGTACTGGTGAAGAGAGAGAACAATGGATCTTTGAACTGAACATTACCGTGAAATTATTAAGATGCTGCTGAGTGACATACCAAACAAGGAAGCAATGACAGGAAATTTTAAGTTGTGAAAGTAGGAAACTTCGAAAATTATAGTTATTCACTTTTTTCCTCTATGTCTGCTGAGTTTTTAATTCTACTTTTTTCCACGGTGACCTTCAATTTTGTTTTCTGACGAAATAAGCACGGACAGGTGTCATGTATTTTTCCCTATTGTTTAGAAATATAGATACTAAATAAATGCTGAAATTTAAGAAAAAATCTGTCCGTTAGAAAGTACATGTATGTATTTATTTATTCGGTCAAATTATTTCCCACTCAACTCAACAGACCATATATAATTAAAATGCTGTACATGTACATTGTATATATATCTTTCTTTTTTCATTTTCCTGTCTAACGGTCTATTAAAAAAAAACGCTTTACATCCAATATCAGCTGAATTTTGGAACTGCGTATACCTTTTTCAATGCCAAATTGCTCAGAAACGGGCAAGGTGACCCACGTATTTTTACTGTAATCTACTAGAGACACAATGAGCTTTGTATGTTCAAAGCTTTGTATGGGCAAAGTAAATGTTAAAAAAAGTTGTCCTAACATTATAAGTCATTAAACAAGTACAGGTATACCGTAACAAGGCTATGTTTGTACTTAAAGACGAAAAAAATCGATATTTTTTTTATATTGACCAGACCCTCTTTAGGCGGATTGAAAATGGTATATGTACCATTGAAACCCACACAAAATATTTTATTATAGACTTGACTTTCCATAGCGGACGGTGCAGATCTAAGATCAGAATGCACGTTCTCTGCAGTCTGATCTTGATCAACGGCGTCCGCAAAAGCCTTTGTTTCATTTTACAACTCTGGCAAGGTTAAACTCCTTAAATATTCTAGACTATGGTAGAAAAAGAAATCCATTTAACCTTTTACAACACAATGACGACTTTTGACGATTCCACATGTGGTAGAAGCCTTCTGAAAACATTGTGGGGAAATGAGAAAATGCTGGTAACCGGCATTTTCTCCTTTTCCCACAATGTTTTCTACCCTTCTCAAATCAAATTTCGATTTTTCAGTCACATTTATTTTGTTGTCTGCAAATGCTTTCAATTTGGACCACTCTATAAATTTGTCGTTTGGTAAAGAGTTAACCCTTTACTCCATATACACTCTTTTCTACGCATCGCTTGTAGGAGCCTTTGGAAAACATTGTGGCAAAAGGTGAAATTGCTCGTGACGAGCAATTTCACCTTTAGTCACAATGTTTTCTATGTTATCAAAAGATGGCCTATACATATAAAAGAAACGGCTTCATCCTTGCTGTTATTTAGGGTCAATTACAGATACCATAGAAATGCTTTATGGGGTAAAGGATTAAACCTGTAAACTGTTAAAAGCTTAAAAATACTAGCAATAATAATTATATTTCAAATTCTTGCTAACAAAAAAAAAAAAGAGCAGACTGACTATAGCTTCTGAAGGAAGATCAGCAGATTAGAAATGGCAAATTTCAACAGATTTCAAACCAGGACGGGTGGTGTCTTAGGCAACTTAGCGTGACTTAAGTCTTTACCAAACAACAATATTTTGGCTTGTCCAAATTGAAAGAAATTTTGCAGACGAGAATATAAAAGATACTGAAAATTTGATGTTTTTTTTGTGAAGGGTAGAAAACATTGTGGGAAAAAGGAGAAAATGCTGGTTACCAGCATTTTCTCCTTTTCCCACAATATTTTCTGAAAGTAGGGTTTGTGTGGTAATAGGTTAATGCTCAGAATACAGAATACAATGTACAGAATCTTCATTCTGATCTTGAATCTTCAATGTCAGTTACATATTTTTTTTTCCAGAAACACGCACTTTGCATACATAGCAATGTCGTCTTCTAATTCTTCAGCAGTTTAAAACTATTGCTCCCTAATTCATTTATTTCCTCGTATTTTAATTCACCAGCACTGGTCTCGGGCCCTGGAAGTGCCTTGCCAAAGGAAACTTGCATATTCAACAAGGATTAATCTCAGGCGCTTCGTTTACATGAGCTACTAAGAAAGCTACTTTTTGCAGATGCATTAACTCTTTACCAAACGACAAAATTTAGGACTTGACGAAATTGAAAGCAGTTGCAGACAACAACTCAATTGTAGCTTACATGATAATTTCTGTCTTTGAAAAGGTAGAAAACAGTGTGGGAAAAGGAGAAAATGCTGGTAACCAGCATTTTCTCTTTTTCCCACAATGTTTTCAAAAGCCTTCTTCGGGGTCGTTAAAAGTAGGGATTGTGTGGTAAAGAGATAAAATGCTTTAACAAAGCATTGTTCATATATAAACTGAAATACATGTATTAATGCGGCTATCATTTTCGTTCAACCTTTTACCAACCAATCCCTAGTTTTCACGACCAGAACAAAGGAGCCTTTTAAAAAAACATTGTGGGTAAAGGAGAAAATGCTGGTTACACCAGCATTTTCTCCTTTACCCACAATGTTTTCAGCCCTACCCAAATGAAACTTCATTTTTTTTAGTAATATTAAAATTGTTGTCTCAAAAACTTTCAGTTTGGACAAGTCAAGAACACTGTTGTTTGGTAAAGGGATAAATGTGCAAAAAAAGTTTGTTTTTGCAGAGTAATGTTATCTTAACACAGGCCTTGCTGTAGAGATAAAATGAATTCCTATGTATATCTAAATATATCGGGAAGTGAATCTAGGTCAGTTTGAAATAAAATGAAAAAGAATACATAGACACAGTCTATAATTTATTACGTATACGTGTACCTTGTAATATAATAAATAGTTTTACGACATCATTTAACCATACCCGTGGTCATGTGCTGTGCACAAAACAACCCCGTATAAAAGAACAGAACAAATGTCATTTTTTTCAGTCAGCAAGAGTAGAAAACACTGTGGGAAAAGGAGAAAATGCTGGTAACCAGCATTTTACCATATCTGTGGTCATACAAAACAACCCCATATAAAAGAACAGAACAAATGTCAATTTTTTTCAGTTCAGTCAGCAAGAGTAGAAAACACTGTGGGAAAAGAAGAAAATGCTGGTAACCAGCATTTTCTCCTTTTCCCACAATGTTTTCTATAGGCTTCTTCAATGTTTTCTAAAGGCTTCTTTCCCAGGGTCATCAAAAGTAGGGATTGTGTGGTAATGGGTTAAACTTGTGATACTGCAAATTCCTGCATCTGTTGATAAGAGGTAAAACTAGCCCTAGATAGCAGTGAACGCCGGAAAGCATGTACCGGTAATGATCAACCACAAGGAAGTCTGCAAGATGCATTTACTCTTTACCAAACGACAAAAATTTTAGACTGCTTTAAATTGAAAGCACAAGAAGTAAAAACATTAAAAACAATCTGGGAACAAGGATAAAATGCTTTTCTTTCATTGCCTTCTACACTATCAGAGACAATCTCCCTCGCTTTACCATGTTTTATTTGTTGTCAGCAAATTTAATTTGGACAAGTATTATGCAAATATTTACATGTAATTCAAATTTGCCACATTAAGGGCAAGTGATTTCGCACGGCAGACTATTTGTTAAATATGTATCAAACAAGAGGGCTAAGATGGCCTTGGATTGCTCACCTGAATTTTTAATAGGACCATTTAGCCATTTTTTTTGAGGTATTGAAACTTTAGGAAACAAAATCATTATTCTGCCAAACAATTTTGAAAAGGTCACCTGTAAAAGTCATTTCAAAATCTGTCAACACCCCTACAGTCATCACCACAGCAATGATTTTGATGTATCAGAATTCTGCAAATAAATTTTTGGATAGATCACCCAAGGACAATTTCTTGAAGAAGAGCACATGCTTAATAGTGACTAAAAACATAAGTTGAATAAGAGCACCACATGCAGGTGCCAACAATTGGCTGCTGTTTTTCGACGGATAAAAATTTCCCTAATAAATTATTTCAATACCTGACCAGTTGTCCCAGAGAAGAAGAATTAAGAAATTCTTCTTCATGTCCCTGTAGTGCAAATAGCCTTTAACATCAGAGCCATATTTCTTGACGACACACAACAGACATCGGGTGATCCTAAAAGCTCCCCTTGAGCATGCCGTGCTCAGGCGAGCTAAAATAAAAGAAAATTGTTGTAACAATAGATGAGTCAGTTTAATACATTAACATTGTATCAGCTGAAAATGTTGGTATGCACCTGTCTGTTTTCATCTTGTGGTCAATCTGTAGAAACGATGGCACATTGACAGATTGCTGCTGATGAGCGAACTTCTATTTTTGCAGCACAGTTTCATGTATTAGATCTATTGGAGCTAGTTGCAAGCAAATTATCCTTTAGAAATTCTCCCTTTCAAAATTAGTTTGTAATCAGGAAGTTACTATGATAGTTAATTATCCATATTTATTGTCTAAACTTTATCAGGGTGTTATACTGTCATTTATGAACTAAAACAAATTATAGTTCTGCATTCTTAGTACATTTTCATGAAGACCCATTTTGATCATTCAGCAAACCTCAGCTGATCCGTTGATCAAATTTCTCATCTATATTACAACAGGTAATAATTATGCACCTATACATGGCACTTTTCCTAAATGGAAATATACCATTTTAACGTTTTTAGAATTGTTGCACCCCACATAAAAAAAAACACCCATATATTTCTATTGGAATATTTCTAAATACATTTCCATTGACAAACTGATCGTATATTCATTCTAAACTGCGTACTTCAATTGTGTTGACATTTTTTTACCGTCAGGTTGGTCGGTATAATTAACAGTCGCTGTTGTTGTCATATATCTTGGCTCCGCCATCTATATGCGACTTGTAGAATTATTTTCGGAATGGAAACCTGTTTGATACGGTTTGATATAGTGATGGAATCAGTGGAGTTGTGAGGAATGCTGTATCAATGTATCGCAGCAGGAGCAGCGGCATTTTATTTCAATAGACCTTCTAAAAAACGCCATTCGTTGCCAAGGAAATTCCATCCCAGAATTCCGCTTTACGCGCATGCCCACTGCCTATAGGGCAAAAAGAGCAGTGCCATATACTGTTCCCCCTTTTTTTTTTTGGTTTCTTAAGTCAGCTGTTTGATAATTTTGTCTTTCTCTAGCAGCTCCCTATTAGCTTGTCTAAGCTTACATTCTGTCTCCTCTAATTGACATTTCAAAAGTTCATTTTCCGCTACCAGGGCCAACACATCTATAACCTCTATCCCTGGAAAAGAAACAAGAAAAGAACATGATCATATACAAGTTTTAACTCTTTATCAAACACATTTTAGACTGGCCCAAATTGAGAGCATTCGCAGACCACAAAATAAGTGTGATTAAAAAATGAAATTAATTTTAGGAAGGGAAGAAAACTTTGTGGTAAAAGGAGAAAATGCTGGTTATCAGCATTTTCTCCTTTTCCCACAATGTTTTCATAAGGCTTCTTTCCAAGGGTTGTTAAAAGTCTGGATCGTGTAGTAAATGGTTAAAGAATATGTGACTCAAGTTATGGAATATCTGTGAATAGGTAGAAAACATTGCCAGAAAAGGACATTGCCAGTTACCAGAATTTTATCCTTTTACAAAATGTTTTCAAAAATCTTCCTCCTCACGGCTGTTAAACTTTGAATTACTTTGGAAAAGGGTTAAGTGCTTTTTCTCTTTTCAGAATGATGAAGTAGACAAATATTAAAAGTTCCTGCATCTCACAAAATTAATGTGGAATAGTATCTGCATGTAACAAATCCCCAATTTCACTTCCTGCAGAATTTCACTTCTTGACAACAGATACATATTTTAGTAACTCAAAAGATTTAGAGTAGAATACCAGAAATCAGGCACCATCACAGCTATGGTACAAAGAGAGAAACAAGAGGGCCATGATAGCTCTATATCGCTCCACTGGCTAATAAGTAAAAACACTACATGTCAAACATTACAATATTTGGCCAATTGGTTTCAAACTTGAGGACATACAAATTTTTTTTTCTATAAAATCGTACGAAAAAGTTGTGACCCCCGAACAAAACCAATTTTGATCGCAAAGCTATAATTACTTGAATCCTGGTGGAGGTCCACAAGATAAAGCCCATACCAAATAATACAGGTCTAGAATGCTAGGGTATGAAAAAGAAAGATTTTCAAAGTTTTCTTAATGAAAAGCCCTGTAAAACATGGAACCCCTGAGACAGGGCTACATTTAGGAGCCCTTTATTATGGTTAGTAACAAGGTGACTTAGAAAGTTTTCACCACAAAAGCCCATGTAAAATTTGTGACCCCTGGTGTGGGGTCAAACTTGGCCCCAAGGCTATAATTTGGGCCCTCCTGGTAGAGGCCCACTAGATAAAGCTAAATTTGGTAGCCCTATGCATTATGACTAGGTACAAGTAATTTTTTTAAAAATTTCCCACCATGAGCCCATGTAAAACTTGTGACCCCAAGGACGGAGCAAAATTTAATCCCAGGGCTATAATTTGGGCACCTTTGGTAGACAAACACTTGATAAACCTAGATGCAAAATTGAGTAGCCCTAGCCCCTATGGCTTGGTATGAGAAGATTTTTAAAGTTTTCCCTATGTAAGCCCATATAAAACTTGTGACCCTCTGTCCAAATTTGACCCCTGGGCTATCATTTGGGCACTCTTGGTAGACACCACTTGATAAAGATACATGCTAAATTTGGTAGCCCTAGGCCCTATGGCTAGGTACCAGAAGGATTTAAAAGTTTTCAAGCCCATATAAAACTTGTGATCCCCCGGGATGGGACCAATTTTGACCATGAGGCTATTATTTGAAGATATTTGGTAGAGGTCCACTAGATAAAGCTACATGCCAAATTTGGTAGCCCTAGGCCTTATGGTTTCAGAGAAAAAGATTTTTAAAAAAATTCAATATTTTTCAGTTTTGTTGCAGGATCATTTCTGTAAAGTTTCATCAAAATTAGATGGGTAGTTTCAGAGAAGAAGATGTTTGAAATAAAAGTTAACACATGCTCGAATGTACGGACACACACACTAAACGCACAAACGAACAATGGACACCGGGCAATGACATAAGCCTGCTGGCCATCAGCTTGTGGAGCTAAAAACAGATTAACTTTATCAAATTTTGGAAAAGTTTTGTCAAGGAAAAAAATGCCAAACAATCCATTTCTTGCCAGCATATTTACTGACAAAGGTATTTCAACAGTTGCCACTGACTATGGTAAAAGACATGGAAGGGATGCAAAAGCAAAATACATGAAGATATTCCCTTCAAGACATCTCCATAAGTGTGGTTTTTTGTGATGAGCAATGAGTTTCCTTTCTTAGGGGCAAAACCCAATGGAATTTTGTGTGAAAATGGACAAAGTGGAATAATCGAGATAAAGTGTCCATATACTACAAGGAACTCTACAACTGAACAGGCTGTTGACCACATGTACAAACAAATCATTTTCATGCATAAGAATTCCCAAAACATTGTTTGTGTCAATAACCCACATCACTATATGGACTAATACAAGGGCAGCTGATGATAACTGGCTGTGATTCCTGCGAGTTCATCATGTTTACACAGAAAGACATATTTCAATGGGTGAGTTCAATACTGTTCTAAGTGCCTGCACATTGTATAGGCACTTAGAATAGTATTGCACTCACCTATTGATTTACAGAAAGGGTTCTGCAAGACATTGCCTACATGAAGTCTATGTTGCATAAACTTGCTACATTTTATTAAGGACTTTGCAATCCCTAATACTACGGTCACAAATCAGTAAATGCGGCCTGCCGGCGTGGTAACTGTCAGTTTTCACTCAAATTCGGCCGGTGGCAGCCCGGTGGCAGCTCGGTGGCAGGCACAATCGGCAGGCGGTAGGCGGCATTTTAGACGCCGCTAGGACGCCGCTGAAGTTTTAAGAAAAAGTTAAAATTCTGACTGCCACTGGCCGATTTTTTCCAATTGTGGCTGTCGTCAGGGCGCCGGCCGGGCGCATTTCGTAGTCGCGCGGTGGCAATCAAGCGGCAGACGGGTGGCAGCGCGATTTTTACTCGGTCGTCACGGGGTTCGAGGGCCTTTAATCTTCGGCCGGCGATCGGTAGGAACTAACTGCCACTCTCCAGCATCTGGCCTGCTACCGTTATGCTACCGACATGCCACCGTGCGATTTCAAAATACCTGCCAGCGGCAGGGCGGAGATTGAAAAGCAGATGGAAGGCGGCTGTCGGTGTTGGTAGGTGGCAGGATAGCGATCTGCCGAGTACAGACTCCCGGCCCCTGAATATAAATCCGAGGCTATTCACAATAAGAAATTGTCGTCATGGCGATTCTAACAGCACCAGGGCGACTCAGAGACTTGCATATTGCTGGGTTGAGCTCCGGTCTCTTGCACTTCGGTATTGGCGCTTTGTCTTGCCCCTTGCCTTTAGGGGGCAACTTGTTGGAAGGAAACAATTCTTAAAAATTAGATCTATTTATCTTGTGATTGATAATAATGATGAACACTTTGTAGTGATACGAGAGCAATCTAGCTATATATATGTTCCCCGTAAACCAGCCTGCCGCCGTCAGATTATCGGGCGGGCGCCTGTCGGTGGCAGTTCGAACGCCCGATCGCCGGCCGGTGTCAGTTGTAAATGGTCGGTGTCCGCCAGGTCGCTGGGCGGTGGCAGGTAAAATCTGACGGCTGCCGGACTGTCGCCTAACTGCCACCGGCCGACACCCTGATGACATCCCACACCCCTCGAACTTAAGAAACTGCCTGCCGCCGCCCGGAATCCGCCAGGCGGCCTTTTATTGGCAGTTATTTATGACCACTCTCACCGATTTGTAAAAAATCGGCCGGTGGCATGTAATTTTAAGAATCCACCGATGTCTAAAAGTCGACAGGCGGCAGTTTCACATTGTGACCATAGTGTTACCTACGGTAGTGACCGGCTCAAGCAAATTTACATCAGACAAATTGTAAGACACCCTAGTAAATCAAGGACAATAAGAAGGGATTACACTGTATATGGCCGTATGTAATGTGCAAATGCGTTGGAGTTGAACAAGCCTGAAATTTTAAGGTAGGTTAGAGTATTCTTTTTCAATACACAGACACTAAAAAAACACTGTGTCAAAGGGAGAAAATACTCATCTCAAGTGATTCTTGACTTTGTCCGAGTAAAACTGGAAGCCAGATCTCCAGCAAGTTGATGGAGTGTATGGTGTTTAACGCAGTTTTCAACATATTTTCAGTTATATCGCAGCGGCCAGTCCATCTATCCATGCTTTCCTGGAGTCCCTTTTACCAGTACCCTGTGCAATATTCTTTCAAAGCAACTGGCTGCTTCCCCACATAAGCATCGTGCAGACAACGGTCAGTGGCTGAAGAGAAATGAATCCTGTCCCATTTCCTATAATCAATCATTGGAAAGAAATTGGCCATGCCAGGGATCAAACCCACTTTGTGTTAGATATCAAGAATTTATTCATACTTACATGTATTTTCTGTTTGGGTGGACACAGATCCTGCATTCATATCATCACATGATGTTCTCTGACTGTACATTAAAATAATTGTAGTAGGTAAATTAAATGAACCTAGTTATACTGTTTTATAACATTGTTACGTGAGACCACTCCTTCATGCATGGCATTCCTTCATGCGTTGAAGAGAAATCTCTTTGGCTCGGATGGGATTCGAACCCCATCCGAGCCAAAGACACCTTAACCACTGAGCCAAATAGATATCTCTCCAAAGCAGTAGTTAGGTATTAACCCGTATTTAAATCGGAACAATGCCATGCATGAAGGAGTGATCTCCCGTAACACAGCCCCTCTTAAAGTCACCATTTATTGATGACTTTCGGTAACAGACGAGTTCGGTAACATAGACTCATAGAGTAAATCAATTGGATGTTTCGGTAACAAAGCAATTATATATGTGACATTCTTTACACCAAACGCATGGCTGTATTTTTATCAAACCTTCGTTATTTCAAACCTTTATTTGTAATTTCCATTATGTTTCATAAATAATATTTTTGTTACGTACCTCATTTTATGCTGTATGTGTTGATCATGTGGAAATGCCTACAGATCTATCGAGCGAAAAAGGGTAGAGAATGAAAAAATAAAAGGTTGGAACCTATCTATAAATGGGTGAAAAGTGTAAAAGATGTTAACAAAACAAAGCCATACATTAGGTGTAAAGAACGTCACAGAACATAAACACAATATAATTGCTCTGTTACCGAAACATCCAGTCGATTTACTCTACAAATCTATGTTACCGAACTCGTGTGTTACCGAAACATCTGTCACCCTTCTGATTCAACTTGATGATTAGAACATAGTTTGCACATACGGCCATTTTGTGGAATGTAAGAGTACCTGCCTACCACAATTTCTAGTCAATGAGAGGACATACGAAAGCGACTGAGCGTTTTTCTCAAAAAATCATTTACTGGTCAGGAATAGAAGCCTTCTGAAACATTGTGAGAAAAGAAGAAAATGCTGGTAACCAGCATTTTCTCCTTTTCCCACAATCTTTTCTACCATATCATGTAGAAAAATCATCTTTTTAGCAACTGTTAATTTGTCATCTGCGAAATGCTTTCAATTTGGTCTGGTCCAAAATTTGCCGTCTGGGAAAGGATTAACCAAAGCTGTCAAGTTCAGGTGAATACAAAGTCAACTGTATCATAATGGATTCATGTAGATCTATACTGCATCTCACAAAGCAAATTCTGACTGGTTTTGTCACAATAAATATCAAATGTAAACAGTATACTTAGGAGATGAACATTTTATTCAAAACGTAAGTGCTGTGCTGTACCACAAAGAAGCCCAATGCAGCCCAATAAATCATTTTTCTTCCCAATAATTAACTTAGATCTGCTGAGGAGTGCCACAAACTGGAGAGGGTCAAAACATACCAGTCCCAAATGACCCACTTTATCAAAATGGCCCAGTTTAACACGTTACCAAACGACAAAATTTTTGGCTTGTACGAATCGAAAGCATTTGCAGACCACAATATAAAATTGACCAAAAATTTAAAATATGTTTTGTGATGGGTAGAAAATATTGTGGAAAAAGGAGAAAATGCTGGTTACCAGCATTCTCTCCTTTTCCCACAATGTTTTCTAAAGGTTTCTTTCTCAGCGTCATCAAAAGTAGGGATTGTGTGGTAGATTTACGGATGTTTCGGTAACAGACGAGTTTGGTAACATAGACTTATAGAGTCAATCAATTGGATGTTTCGGTGACAAAGCAATTACATAGTGTTTATGTATCGTGGCGTTCTTTACACCCAACGCATGACTTTATTTTATTCAAACCTTCGTTTTTAAAACCTTAATTTGTAATTTCCACTTTGTTTTATAAATAATTTTTTGTTACATACAGCATTCCATGCTGTATGTTTTGACCATGTAGATTGCCTATCTATCAAGCGAAAAGGGTGGAAAGTGAAAAAACTAAAGGATTTGAACCTAGCTATCGAGGGATAAATGGTTGAAAAGTGCAAAAGTAAAACAAAACAAGGCCATACATTAGATGCAAAGAACCTCACAGAACAAAAACACAATATAATTGCTTTGTTACCAAAACATCCAATCGATTTACTCTATAAGTCTATGTTACCGAACTCGTCTGTTACCAAAACATCTGTCACCCGTGTTAAAGTAAACTGAAATGACCCAGTTAAGAAATGTCTTGTTTCAATCAATTTAGACAGAATAATATGATCAAATTCTTTCTTTCCTCTTAGTAAAGTAACTGACTTTATACAGCTTGGGCCTTGATTCCCATTCTTGAGCAACTGTAACGGTTCCGGGCTTGTTCGTCCCAAAACCAGTTCGTCCTTGGGCTTGTTCGTCCCTGGGCTTATTCACCCGGGCTCGTTCGTCCGGGCTTGTTCGTCCCACACCACCGTTTCGATCTCATTGGAATATAATCTTTATGTGCCCTCCAAAGTAAACTGTTATTAAACATGCAAGTACTTTGAATAAAACTTACTTATGCTTTGTTTTTGCCTCTCATTAAGTCGTATTTTGAACAGAACAGAAACCAAATTAATGATTCAGGACTTAAACACACAACGTCTCTGCATCGCCTCTTGCCTGGGATAGCGGCCTTACAACACGATATTAATTGAAATTCCATATGTACATGTATGTATACATGATTTGTAATTTAATTTCTTTCCTCAATACCATGATGGGGATGCCGTCATTGGCATTTTTCATATACTTTAGTTTCTTCTCTAAACGTAACGATGGGAATGACGCCATTGATATTTTTTTTTTGTTTTTGTTTTACTTAGTTTAAACATATTAACTTTACATCGATTGAGAAACAAGTTCTGACAAGTTATACTAATCTCTCTCAATTCTGCTACCTAGGAACTACACAAGTACTCGCGCCGAATGTGTGGGCCGATGATAAATCCTGAAGTTGACAACCGCTCCCGGGAATCGAACTCCGGACCTTCGGTTACGAGGCCGACGCTCTACATCACGACCACGGACATCACATTTCTTTTACTTTGGTTTCTTCTATATAAACATGATGGGGATCTTTTCTGAACACTTTGTTGGCAGATACACAAGTTGGGACGAACAAGCCCGGATCAACGAGAAATCAGCTTATATCACACGGTGTAGGACCGGAAGTGTACAGTGTTTGAGATTGTATGTCACTTTGGAGTCTGTACAGCGGTGAAATGTCACTTGGTCGTGAAAATTGCTAACACACGGTAAGTCAAGCTGGTGATTTTTCACTTATTTTGATAGCTATTATAAAACCTTCATATCCAGTTGTTTATTTGTTAATCATAGACCGTATCAAGAACACTCATGTGCTCTGAAAAGCTTTCCTGGAGATATGGGGATGTCTTGATCATGTAACCATACTAAAATACAGATGATTTTGCCTAAAAACAACGGGGTATTTTGTTTGATTAATCATCCTTAAAAGCATTTTTGCTGAACTGAAAATGTATATACAGTTTCTTCATTCACTTTTGTTTGAAAACATGTAAAGAATTGGTAACAAAATCGACTACAATCCTCCTAATCGTCGATCGTTTAAAATGGCATGTCAACATAGGGAATTTGTACTGTCACTTGATAAGCTGTTGTACAGTCACTTAAGATCTACATTATTTTATACAAGTGACAGTACAAAATTCTGTTGGTAGACATGCTGGAATTTCGTCATTTTATTCGCTTTTAAGGTCACAACTTGGAACTTGTTGATGAAAAGAGAAAGCAGGCACATCGGCAGACCTTTTAACCGTAGAAAGAACTCTCTCGTGTGCGCTAAAGCGAAAATTCTGCTATTTTTTGTAGTCGAAAGTCATTTCAATTTTCTCACATCAAGATGATCAAGACATTCTTATTGCTATAAGGAGGTTGCATGTTGCACGATCAGGTGCCTGGCATGTTTAATATATATCAAAATATATCAAAAGTACATGTAGATGGAAAGAATTCAATCAAATATAAAAATAAATGAAAAAAATATTAACTTCACTTACCGTGGAAACACAGTTTTCTAGAATCAAGTGACATTTCGCCACTTTACAGACTCCCAAGTGACATACAATATCGAACAATCCACACTTCCGGTCCTACACTGTGTATCATGTTACTATAATTAGACAGCTGAAAACGGAGGGGATTTCAGCTAGGCTAATGTTAGGTTGTAGTTGACTGTCGTCTGCACAACGCGTAGTAGGTTTGTAATCGGGTTATGTCTTGCGGTTTGGATAGTTATTTTTTGGACTACCCAAGCAGTTAAATCTAACCGAACTTTGGTAAGTTAAAATTGCAGGGTTTTTCCTGGACATTCACACATCGGAGGGGATGTGGAAGGATAGGAGTCGTTAAAATTTGATCATTTGCAGACGACTACATGAAAGTAAATAGTTAAATTTTAGGTTATAGTTATAGAGAAAATTGGCAACTTTGAATTTGATGAAAAACACAGGAGTTAGGAAAACCCCTTGTATCGAAATAAATACATGTATACATTTTTAGCATTTACAATAATAGTATTTTATTTTTCTTTTCTTTTCCTTCTAAATTTTTACCACTCGAGGAAAGAGACTTGTCCAAATCGAAAGCATTTACAGGCAGCAATTTGAATTTTAAACCATTACCCAATACAACATTTTGAGACCGTCCCAAAGTCAAAAAAGCTGCAGACGACGACTGAAATGTGGCTACTACTGGGTTTTAAGGTACAGACTGCATAGAATACATTGCTCATTTTGAGCAATTTCACCTTTTCTCACAAATGTTTTCCTAAAGCTTTTTTTTTTTTTTTTTTTCATTGTGTTAAAACGAGTATATATGGAGGAAAGTGTTAATTAAATGATCGGATTTGTTTTGGAAAGGGCGGGAAACATTGTCGAAAATGGGGAAAAGGTTAATTTTTATCAAAGGATATTTTCCAATGTCGTTAAAACCCTGAATCGTTTGGTAAAGGGTTAAGTCTGTCCCGCACATTGCCGAGTTTTAACGATCTTAACAAAGAGGTTACTTGAAAACATAGTGGAAAAAGGAGAAAATGCTGGTACCCAGTATTTTCCGTGTGTCTCTTTCCCCCACAAAGTTTTCTATCCAAAGAATGTGGAAATCATCATTTGAGTTACCTCTGATTTGTCGTCTGCAAATGCTGTCAATTTTGGCCGAGTCCAAAATTTTGTCTTGTGGTAAATAATCAAAGCTCGGTATGGCTGTCTACCAGTTTACCGGTTTAACTCTTTACCAGACTACAAAATTTTCGCCCTGTCCATATTGAAAGCATTTGCAGAATACAATTTCAGTGTGGCTCAAATGTGCAATTTTTAAGGATAAGATAGAAAACAGTGTGGGAAAAGGATAAAATGGTGGTTAGCAGCATTTTTTCTTTTTCCCACAATGTTTTCAAAAGGCTTCTTGCTCAGGGTCGTTAAAAGTCGTCATTGTGTGGTAAAGGGTTAATTCAGTCAGGTATTTTATATACTTTTTTTCACCACGTGTGTTATTGTATTTTGAAAAAAAGAGGGCCAGGACAGCCCTGAATCGCTCAACTGAGCCTGTGCAGATATGAATGAAATTATACAATTCTGACAAACTTTTATAAGTATAGGACGGAAAATTTGGCCTGTTACAGGCACACGAGGTTTTGAATTAGTGACTGCTTCACTGACTGAGGGAGACACATTTTAGAACTCATTTAGACATGTTATTTAGACAAACTTTTTTAACATCTTCTTTTGATTAGCCAAATGAAAATGATCCATTAGTGCACAAGATGTTGTAACATTTGTTCCAATGACCTATTTTTTGTCCGATCCAACATATTTTCACATTCAATTGAGATATCCCCAAGACAAAGATTCTAACAATCTTTCCTGAGAACTTGTTGGAAATTTGAGTTTAAAAAGTTATTACTAAGATGCCTAAAAATGCGCATTTTTTTAATCACACACAAGCCATCCAAACTCGGCCAAAGTACGGTATCATCAATATTCTGACCAGGGCCCGTATTCACCAACCATTCTTCGTTCTTTGTTTTTTTCTGCAGATTTTTCTAAATTTGTAAGTAACACAACTTCTGATTAGCTAAACCATTTGGTTTAGCCAATCAGAAGTTGTGTTACTTACAAATTTAGAAAGACTTTTAAATACTCTCAAGAATAGTTGGTGAATACGGCTCAGCAGTTCTCTTGAAAACAGGGCTAAAATGTTGCCTCTACTGTGTCCCTAAGATTTGTCAAAAGTTTGTTCAAATGGCCTATTTTTTCTCTACTTAAGGTGACCCATTTTCTTATTTGTCGGTTTTATCATCGTGACGAACATTCTGACCAACTATCATGAGTACTTAACCAAAATTGTAGCTCCTAGATTCTCCCCAAGATTATTGTTGATGCCCGCACGACGCGGGACACACGACGGACACAGCACGATAACAAAAGCTCATTTTAACACTTCTTGCTGAGATGAGCTAAAAAAAAAAGAATCATATCAATGACACATGCTTTTGTAAGCTAATTCCTTCCTGGATGGATTTTGCAAGTAACGCAAAGCGTTATCAAAGTCGAAGGAATAGATGCATACATTTCAACGACAAGTAAGAATACCTGTCTTAATATAGCCTCTTTCAAAAGTCGGTCCTCGTGATTACTCACTTTATAAGAAGAAGTTGTAAAACTTCTCTGCCTCCCCTCCCCCCTTAAAACTCTGCTCTCCCTTGCCTCCCTCCCTGGCCAACTTCCCTGCTTCCCACTCCTCTTTCTAACTCTATCCATCCGTCAACCCACCACAATAAGTTTCTTTTTCTTTCGTTTCATGCAAAACATATGTTTAAAAAAAAAAGAAGACCTTGTATCAGGGACCGTACAATAGGAACACTATTATTTGGCCTGTGCCCTGCAATACTTTCGCTTAGAGACATATCTAAAATTCTGGAATCTGTAGGAGCGTTGAAACTGAAAATAGAATAAGTTGTTATAAGTGTATTTGCAAGAACAGTTGAGATAGATTTGCCATTCGGGATCCCTGGCTTTCAGTATGCACCACACGGTAATCGAAACCAAAACTGCAGTTCATCGTATACCTATTTCCAGAAAATCTACGATATGGAAGCATTAACCCATTACCACATAATCCCTACTTTTGACGACTCTGAGAAAGAATTCTTTAGAAAACATTGTGGGAAAAGGAGAAAATGCTGGTAACCAGCATTTTCTCCTTTTCCCTCAATGTTTTCTACTCTTCACAAAACAAAATTTTAATTTTTAGTCACTTTTATTTTGCCGTCTGCAAATGCTTTCGATTTGGACAAGCCCAAAATATTGTTGTTTGGTAATGAGTAAAGATATTTGTCGATCGCACGTGCTCAGTGTCAGCATAGGCCTCTGAAACTCTATTGGTCTATAAAGGGATAAAGAAATTTTCATTATCGGACACTGTTACTATAAATAACACACTGGGGATTCCCTCTCTATTGTATATAATAAGACAAGGTGTGCAACGAAATCGTAGGAAATTTTACCCCCGTCTCCTTTTAGAGACAAAATGTAAACGAAAACGGATAAATGAACCTTCCAATGTGCTATGAATATTGATGATCGACCAAGGACAATTTTAGTGTTCAATGATAGACCAATAGAGCTTCAAAGGCCTGTAGTCTCAAAAGTATTTACGAAGATATTACGTCAGGCGCGACGTGTCGAGAGAGGGCAGAGGGGATAAATCAACAGGAAGGTCAAGGGGTCTCCCTCTAGAAAATGCTTGAACTTGGCAAGCTATTTGGTACCGTCTTTCTTTTTTGCAAATATTCCTCCTTTTCCTTGCAAAGTGTACTCAACTGCGTGTTTTGTATACACGCAGCTACGCTTCTAGTCGGTATACAATGACCCCAAGTCAAGGACACAGACTGTGAAGGTAGATACATGTACTAACTCTTTTACATAATAGTTAAATGTGACCTGGCACGCAAACAGGGACCATCTGGGAACTGCGACAAATGTCAACCCTGGTCAGACTGCGCGTATTGCGCAGGCTGATCAGGGTTGACACTTTTCGCTTTTATGATATTTTCAGTTTGAAAAGTGATCCTTCTAACATACTATACAATCATTTTTTCATGAAGTATCAACTATGATTGACCTGCACTACCTTTGGTCTGTTTTCATCTAATTGATGTACAGAATTCCCAGATTGTCCCTTTTTCGTGACGGGTCACATTTTTAGACTGATTATGCCTCAGTCGGAACGATTTAGCCATTTGAACATTTTTTTCCATTTTTCTTTCAAGATACATGTATTAATACAGATACATCTTACAGAGAGAAACATCGGCGTAAAAGTTGACAGACTGTAGAATGGTTCAGAATGGTTCAGAATTAAGTCAGCTGTGTAAACATGGATAAATTGTCGATATATACAGTGTTAGAGACAAATCCATATGAATTGGAAATCCTTGATTTAAAACCAAATGTGTTTGTATCGACCGTAATCTTTACAACCTTGCAACCGTAGAAGGGCAACATTCGGCATAAAGATATAACTAAGATAATAGTTTGACAAAATAAAGATGAACTGCTTTAAAACTGGCTGAAAACGGGTCAACATGTATCTTTAATCTCTGTTTTTACAATCAAAGTGCTGAAAGCACTGATGGGTGTGGACAGGTTGAAAGTGCATATATATATGCGTAGAGCAATTAGTAAAAAAGAAAGAAAGAGGTTTTTGTACTGCTGCACTTCTTTTTTTTATACATATCCATATGCATAGAAGTGGTGAGTGGATGCACCTACATGCCGCATCCTCATGTTGCAAACATTTTTACAAGAACTACACATACCATTCTTTTCAAGCACAAAGAGCATATAAGGTGGTCCAAGTCCATAGCAGTACTACTAATAGATGAAAAACAGATCGCAAGAATTTTTTTTACCGCTCTTCAAAACAAAGAATTAGCAAACAATAGGTTTGGAAGACATTTTTGTGCGTAGATATTTCGTGTGATTGAAAAAAGTAAACATGGTTTCGCACCACATTCATTTTACATATCACAGTTTAAAATTTCAAATTTGGTATGTGAAACAGATTTTTTTTCACACACCTATGATTTTTCTTCTTTCTTCTTCTTCTGCTTCTGGCTTTAGAAAAAAAAAGACAATGATGGTTGCCTGCATCTCTCCTTCTACGAAATTTCAAAAACTTTCTATCTAACCATAGTAAAAACTTGGGGTTGTGTGGATTAATTAGGTATAAAAGGCCCAATTTATGTCCATTATAAAGTAGAACAACGGTATACAACAGCTAAGTCAATATCTAGAACGGTAATCGTTGATCAGGAAAAAGAATGTCTACAGAGTGCAGGCAAGTTCGAAAACAATATATAATGATCCGACAAATTTCATCTACAATCACAATAATAAATTCTGCGAGATTTATACCATCAAAGAGCAAACTTTTTTGCTCGCCAAAGATGGAGATGCTATCCCATTGTGTCTACCGAACTAATCAATAAACGGATAACAACCGTAATAAGTTAGATAAAGACGAAACGGGACAAAAGATAAATCCTACCTTTAACTCCTCTGAAATAAACATAATTGTGCTACCTGGAAAACATTTTTTTTTTCAACAACCATCCTACTTGAACATGTATTACGGCCGACAAGGTAAGCGAGTTAGTCCAGTTACACACCATGCTTATTTCTGTATTATATGGTGTGCATCCCGTCAAGAAGCTGTCACCGGCATAGCATGGTGAGCATATAGCGACAACCCGTGGTAAAACACATGTGTTTATGTATGGAAAGCCATGACTGTCCTATATCGTTCTTTTATAGTTCATTGCACCCTTGTTGTTATATATTGTTTTATAGGTGTTGGTTGCAAAATGAGCAAAATGGATTCTATGTATCCCTACTCACATGGTGTCTTGCTTGGTACAACACATTACGAATATGCTTAAAACCACATATTGCCATAGCATGGTATTCTAAATCCATTATTTCTCTTCAAAACCCTATGTTGCGGGTACTCATTAGAATCGTCTCGATGAGACGATTCTAATGAGTACCCATAACATAGGGTTTAGTGGAGAATAACTGATATTTTCAGTTTTGAAATCAAATGCACTCCCTCTATCAGGGGCTCTGTCATAAAATTTAGTTACTCTTTTTACAGATGTCGATTGATGCGCAGACCCCTTGGATACGCTAGATACTGTCTCAAAAAGCATTTCAGAGTTGAAACAAAAAATGGAATGTGCCGGTGCGAAGCGCCGGAGGTACACCTCCCAGAACTCACAAACATGGACTGGTACTCAAGTTACAAACATATCGGACGATTCTTCGCAATGCACTTCTCCGACAGAGGGTAGCTATAACAGGCATGGTATGTCTAGTAGGCCTGTTTTTACCTTGTACAGTCAGGACGAAGAACAATACGTGAATCCTTATTCGCCTTTTGGAAACGGTGCCAAAATAGACCGGACCAATTTTGAAAGTGCCAACGAGGCGAGAAGAAATCAGCTGCGGGCCAAAAGAATGAGAGCAGGGCGAAGGCAACGTGAATCTGTTATTGGGAGCCATGTATCTGAGCAGATTGTTTGTCCGCACCGCTGTCATACAACAATGTGCATGACATGTATGCCCATGCAGGAAGAAATAGGAGAAGGAGAAGAAACATTCTATAGAATAAACAGTAACAGTAATTATATGTTCGGTTGTCATAGCCCTGTTAACCAACAGCAGGGTGATTTTAAAAGAATTGGTGATCCCAGAACTGGCCTGAACAACGATCGAGTTCAACAGTTAAAACCTCGAACACAAAGTTTGGGCACGCTAGATAGTATTCAGATCAGCCATGTGTATGATATACCAGATCGATTGCAAAAGAAGGACACTGTAGTGCAAATCCAAAACGATAAAACTTGTACACGAATACCAAGAAAAAGACCCAATTCCGTTTCGTCCGAAACTGCTTCTGAAATAAGCAGAACACGACCACGTGGGCCCTATGATAACGACCCTGGATATATTCGTACAGAGGGAGCGCAAAGGGCCGGATTCTGTGAGACTTTGAAGTATTATTTAAATCGTCACGGATTCACCATATTACTTGTGCTTAACGTGTTACTTTTGTTTGTGAATTTCGCGGGACTTCCATATCTTGCTATGAAAGTTTTTGAAGACCTAGGTGGGGTGGTTCCTTCAGAAAAAGAGCCATATTGCTTCAACTGTAGAGATATGCCGTTTCCGACGAAAGAAGAATGCAAGCAAGACGGTATTATCGATGAAGTCGATAAGCAAAAATGCTGTTTTAAGTCTTGGGAACACATGCAATCTTGGCTCGTTAAGGTAAACTGATTTCAAAACTCTTCACCAGTTTAATGGTTTAACCATCGACAATATTTACAACTAATCCAATTTGCAAGCAGTCACATACAACAAAATAAACGTCTTTGCAAGATTGCAGTTTGTTTTTGGAAGGATGGAAAACATTGTGGGAAAAGGAGAAAATGCTGGCTACCAGCATTTTCTCCTTTTCCCATAATGTTTTCAAAAGGCTTCTTTCTCAGGGTCGTTAAAAGTCGGGATTGTGTGGTAAAGAGTTAAACATCCTGAGAAAAAGAGGCTCTTATCCTGCTAAACAAACTAAATGCAATTTTCAAGCCTATGTAATGAATCAGAATAAAGCTATTATAAACTTATTCTTTTTAGGAGAAACATAATCATCTCCTTACCGGGCAGAGTAGATCCAAGATCGGACTGGACGTCTTGTGTAGTCTGATCTTAATCTACACTGTCCGCAAGAGTTCAGTGAATCGCACTTAGCAACCAAAGGGTTAAAAACACTGTTAGACAAGGAGGAAATATTGGTCATCATCATTTTCTCCTTGTCTAACAGTGTTTATAGAGCTTTATTTGAAGGCCATTTACCAAATTTCTCGCGTTTTAATGGTCTCAAGTCAGTTTTTCATCATCAAACATTTTTTTATCCACGATAAGATTTATTTTGTCGTTTGATATTAAACAAAATTGTCGGTGAACTGTCTCCAAATATGTCGGGGAACTAACTGTCTAGAAAACTTAGGTCTTGTCGGGAAACTAGCTTGTCGGGGAATTGTCTTGAAAACTTGTGTCGGGGAACTGTCTTGTCGGGGAACAGTCTCGAAAACTTGTGTTGGGGAACTGTCGTGTCGGGTAACTGTCTCGAAAACTTGTGTCGGGGAATTGGCTTGTCTGCATGGGAATTGTCTCGAAACTTTGTGTCGGGGAACTGGCTTGTCGGGGAACTGTCTCGAAAACTTGTGTTGGGGAATTAGCTCGTCGGGGAACTGTCTCGAAAACTTGTGTTGGGGAACTGTCTTGTCGGGGAACTGTCGTGTTCCAGTTTTAAAGACTCTGTGGAGAAAAAGTCTTTGGGAAAACACTGTAGGAAAAGGAGAACATGCTAGTAACTATCATTTGTCTACTACTGCTGTCCCTGACTTAAGTTTTAAACACAGTTTTCTTGACAATAACGAAACACATGTGCTCTAGCAAAGAGGGATTAATGTATCAGAGCTCCACATATAGGGAGTGATTTTGATTTCAAAGATGAAAATATCACTTAATCTTAACTAAACCCTATATTGTGGGTACTCATTAGAATCGTCTCGTCGAGACGATTCTAATGAGTACCCACAACATAGGGTTTGGAAGAGAAATAATAGATTTAGAATACTGTCACACCGTCTTATCTGGAGCTGTGTACAGTATCACAGTATCACTGTAATACATAATACCATGCAAGTCATCTCTCACAGACAACTGAACCTGGAGACAGAGTGGTCCTCTGACGCGCTGAAAAAGAACGAACTACAACACGTTTCGATCCATGAACACGCTGTCTGCCTAGGCTGACATGGATTGAAACTTTTTTTTTTCGGCTGCATTAAGCCCCCATCTCGCAGAGTATGTCTGGGTTATCTCTTACGAAGATGGATAGTTTGATTATCAAATTATCCAAGGTATTATACTGAATTCATTGGACAGTTTAAAAGGCAGACTGCCTCAGAAATAGCTGTCTATCCAGTCTTTGTTGGGGACTTGTTTCGATACACTGTCCGTCATAATTTTTATTAAAAAAATGGAAGTCAAAAAACTGAAATAGGAAATAGACGTGGTTTCTTTTTATATGGCGAATTTCAACAAAATTGTAAAGATTTAATTTCATACGACCTTTCCAACAATTTTAATTTTGTATGAAACAATTAAATCTAAACAAAAAGAAGAAAAAAAAAGAATTTCGTTAAAAATAAAAACGAACACAGCCGAAAAAAGCAAGTGACCTTAAAACGCGGGAAGAAGGTCATGTGACTTACATAAATTACAAGGACGGATGAATGTGTATAATTTACAACTGAACAGATTTTCAATGACTTGTTTATTGCCTTGTTCATTATTATGTACCATGATATATTTAATTTAAAAGCATTTAAAAGTATTTGAAAAAATGATGTCGACCTTCTTTTTTAAGGTAAGACCTGTGTAATGGAAAACAGCTATTTCCACTAAAATGTCATCCTGCAAAATAAGCTAAAATCAGAAATGAGTATTATTGAACTGCTTCCACCGGTTCATTTTTTTTCCATTTTCTCCTTCTTTGAATTATCATTTATAAATCTAAAACCACAATATTCTCAATTCAAAAAGAGATAATAATTACCTCCTTTTTCAGAAAAATAACAAAAGTATCAAAAAATAATTTCAAGATAGACATAAACGGAATTTCTGATCCGTTAGAAATGTGAAAAAAATATTATTTCTGCATAAATCCTTATTTATCCTTATTTATCACCCAATTAGAATTTTTGCCCCATGTTCACCGGAAGTGCATTACACAGGTTTTACCTTAAAGAAGCCACTTGTTTTACATAAGTTCAGGGCGATTCTCTATTTAGGAAAATTATGAACCTTTCTTATATAGTTTATATCTTTTTATGTCCGATTACTTACACTCTTTTTTTTCCATTTTTTTCCTGACAGGAAGTTTCAAAAGAAGAACGTCCTTTCATCTATTTAAGAGGAAATGACAACTACATTCATCATGGTGAGTATTCTGTCCGCATGTATTCCATAATGCACGAGTCCTTAACTCTTTACCAAACGACAAAATTTTAGATTGGTTCAGATTGAATGCATTTGCAGACGATGAAATAGACGTAACTCAAAAACTATACCCCTATTTATGGCATTCATATCGTAAAAAAGGACAATTGCAAATTTTGCCATAAAAAATTGTCCGTCTTTCAGCCATCTTGTACTACCTAGCAACCGTTCACCCGGTGCACTTCACCTCGATTCAGAACATGTTCTGAAGAACGCGACACAGTGTTCCGAAATACACCTAGAACATGTTCGGAGTGTTTGGAGTTACGAAAGGAATACGCCCAAAAGATATCCAGAAATTGACTTTTAACAATACTAGTAAATGATTTATGTGAGAAAAGTAGTCAGTAACTTGGAAAGCAAAGTTGTGTGAGTATACTGATGTGAGAAAGCCAGGAAACATATGTGTAGGTGTACTGATCGACGTGTTATGACCGAAGCTGTTAAAACTGCGCTAAATTCTAATACAAATTAACAGAACAGATCGGGCAAACCTAATCTGTTTTCACCAGGTTAAGGTAGTACAATTCTAACGGAAAACTGCTATTTCCACTATGATATTAACCTAAAAAAGTTGCTATAACTGAAAATGAGTATTATTGTGCTACTGTGACCGAGCCACTTTTTCCATTTTTTCCTTCTTAGAATTATCATTCATAAATCTAGGTCCACTTTAATTCTCAATACAAAGGGAGGTAATAATAACCTCCCTTTTCTGAATACGAACAAAAAGGTCAACATATTATTTCAAGATGGGCTTTAAATGAATTTCTGGTCGGTTAGAAATGTGCAAAAATATTATATCAGTATAAATCCTTATTTATCAACTAATAAGAAATTTCATTCCATGTTGCACTATAACCGTTAGGATTATAATACCTTATGATTTTGAACAGCTATCAGGGCCAGCGTGGTCTTCTGGCGCTCTCAAACCTCGTTAGGATTATAATACCTTATGATTTTGAACAGCTATCAGGGCCAGCGTGGTCTTCTGGCGCTCTCAAACCTTTCAATAACGTCATATAAGAGGAAAAATTCGTGGCCTAAGTGACCTTGGTTTTCCCTGTAAAGATGATCAATATCAAATTGTAAGAAATAGAGGAGTGTATTCGATATTTATATATTGTATTATATAAAGTTGATTTAGGCCTACTTGAGCAGTCAGATGGAAAATTGTCACTTACTTATGCATATATTAACCAGTAACCAAACAATCCCTGATTTTTACGACCCTGGGATAGAAGCCTTTTGAAAACATGAGAAAAGGAGAAAATGCTGGTAACCAGCATTTTTTCCTTTTCCAATTATGTTTTCTACCCTGCTCGAAACAGATTTCAATTGTCGAGTTACTTTTATTTTGTCGTGAGCAAGTGCGTTAAACTTGGACCATTCTAAAATTTTGACAGTTTGTGAGGAGTCAACCAGTTACCAAACGATCCTGAGTTTTAATGACCTGGATGTAATGGGTTTTTGAAAACATTCTGGGAAAAACTGGAAAAACAAATCGACTGGTAACAAACATTTTCCCCTATTCAAATAATGTTTTACTCTGTTGTAAAGACAGTTCATTTGCTTGTTTGTATAGTGATTAACGACATTTTCAACTTTTTTTCACATAAAGTGCAGCTGCCACTTCATAGAACCATGCTCACTAAAAGCTTTTTACCAGTACTTTGTACGGGTGTAATAGCCCACTGGGATAATAGCGCATTAGGACAATGGCCCACTTATATGCATGGGTGTGCATTTGATTAGAAAAAAAATCATTATTAAATGAGTAAAAAAGTATGCTTTTATAAAACACCAGTGTACATTACTATTCTCTGACATTTTATTCAACAAAAAAACAGATCCAGTTTTGATGGATTGTTTACAAGTTTTGTCGTCAATTTTTGAAAATATGAAAATTTAAACGTTCACAAAAACTGTGTAGAGATTTCTCCCATTTTACTCCCGTGGTCTTCTCTGTACCCGGATGCGACCTGTTAAATAAACTAAAATCACAATTGGAGACAGTTATGTCAACTAGTTTACTGTGCACTGAATATTTTTATTATTAAAAGCCAATTTCTAAATATATTTGGGCGTATTCCTTTCGCTACTCCGAACACTCCGAACATGTTCTAGGTCATCGGAGTATTTCGGAACACTGTGCCGTGTTCTTCAGAACATGTTCTGACTGTTCTATTTCAATTGAGGTGCAGCGCAATTCCGGTGTATTCCTTCCACCTGTTCTGGCACAATGTTCTGTGTTCTGGAATGCTGTTTTGGAATGTGCGAAAGGAATATTTCAGAACACAATACACTTTTCCCGAAATATGTTCTGAATGGAGCATGTTCGGAACATTGTTCTAAACCATATCGAAATGAATGTACATTGTCACGATGGCTCTTGCAAGAGCTACTGTCTTAGCTATGTTAGCTGCGGAGAGGGAGTAGAGACGAGTCTACACTGCTCCTTTTTATGGCATTCATATCGGAAAAAGACAATTGCAAATCTGGCCATGAAGAATTGTCTGTCTTTCAGCCATCTTGTATCACCTAGCAACCGTTCAGCAGGTGCACTGCACCTCGATTACTTTAGAACAGTCAGAACATGTTCTGAAAAAAACGGCACAGTGTTCCGAAATACTCCATTGACCTAGAACATGTTCGGAGTGTTCGGAGTAGCGAAAGGAATACGCTTCTGTGAACGGTTGTTAGGTGATACAAGATGGCTGAAAGACAGACATTTCCTTATGTCCAGATTTACAATTGTCTTTTTTACGATATGAGTGCCATAAATAGGGGCAAAGAAGACTCTTCTCTACTCTCTCTTTCTCTCCCTCTCTCTGCAGCTAATCATATCTTCAACTAACACAGCTAAGACAGTAGCTCTTGCAACAGCCATCATGCCAATGTACTTTCATTTCGATATGGTTTAGAAAAATGTTCCGAACATGCTCCATTTAGAACATACTTCCGGAACAGCGTATTGTGTTCTGATATATTCCTTTCGCACATTCCAGAACAGCATTCTAGAACACAGAACATTGTGCCAGAACAGGTGAAAGGAATACGCCCTTTATTAACCCTTGGGCTGTTAACTACGACTCGCTGACTTTTTGCGGACAGTGTAGATTAAGATCAGACTGCACAGAACGTGCAGTCTGATCTTTGATCTACACAGTCCGATATTCTTTTTCCTCCAAAAGATAAAAATTCCTTGGAAATAACAACAGAAGTTGGGTCTTTATTGCCGGTGTAATGCAGCGAAATGACCCCCATTACAAAATGACCCACGGGACATTTCTCGACGTAGGAATAATGACCCGGGTCATTTTTCTACGTCAAAAAATGACCCATGGGTCATTCCTCTACGTCAAGAAATGACCCGGGGGTCATTTTGTACTGGGGGTCATTTTTCTGCATTACACCGGCTCTAAAGTTTCATTTCAGGTGCTTAGTTGGATGAAGGTTTACTTCCATTATTTCATGCTTTCCGGTAGGATATCTAGAAATAGCGGTGATATATTTTTTCGATATTACACGGGTACGACCAGTGAAAGTACCGATTTTCATGTTCTTGTTGCGTAGGTAAATTGCGCGTGCCTCACATCCAGATGGAAATATGACTTCATTTAACTTACATTTCTCGCGCTTGACGTAATATTGTAATGCGTTGTTATGCGAGAGGGATACGCCACGGGGAATAACGGGAAAAAAGTATACTGGATTTTGATAGAGCTCCTCCCAGAAAGGCCTAAAAGCATGAAATAACTAGAATATTTGGTTGGGTTTTTTTTCATCGAGTGAACACCATCGGTAATATTTTCCCTCGTGGCTGCGATAAAAAAAAAAGAACTTTATTTCATCGTGTGAACACCATCGGTAATATTTTCATTCGTGGCGCAGCCACGAGTGAAAATATTACCGATGATGTTCACTCGATGAAATAAATTTCGATCGTTCACCGAAAAAAAAATCTGAATACCCTCTGTATCTTATTTCTACTGTCTTACAGAGTCACCAAAACAACGAATCCGGTGGGAGGGCAATCCGACTGGTCCGATGAAAATGGCCGAGGACGACACCCTCGTAAAAGTGCCGGAAAAAGGATATTACTTCATATTTAGTAGAGTGCATTACAGCGGGGTTGGGGCGAGGTCCGACTCCGAGTTCCCCACTCTAGATCACAAAATCATAAAATACACGCACCTTACCAGGTTGCCCGAACCGATAGAAAAAGTATCCCAGAAGTGTAATGTTGTCAAGAACAGTACAGCTTTTGAACACAGTAGTGTTCTTGAAACTATAGCATTTCTTCATGAAAATGAACACATATCTATCGCTGTTAACATTGCTCAACTGACGGGCCATCTCAAAATCTATACACTGGGTCTGTTCAAGCTAACTTAACTCGCAACCGCAAAACCTCGAGTCATATCTGAAGAGGATGCCTTTACAAAACATTGTGTGAAAAGAAAAATATGCCTGAAACCAGCTTTTCAACGAGTTTTCGCCACCGGTAGAAAATACCTCTAGAAAGCATTGTGGGAATAGAATAATATTGCTGGAAACCAGCATTTTCTCCTTTTCCGCTGTTTTCTACTCTACCAAAGAGAGACAGGTTTCGTTTGATGGTGTTTTCCCTACTTTCAACATTATTTCAGGTCACATATTCATGTTTTTCTGGATTTCACTAAAACTAGGCTGGGCTCTGAAGTGTCTCCACAAAGAGAAAGAAAAGAAAACAATTTAACTCTTTATCAAACCACACGATTTTAGACTAGTCCAAACTGAAAACAGATAAAAACGAATAAAGGTGACTGAATACTTGAAATCTGGCTTGGGAAGGGAATAAACATTGTGGGTAAAGGAGAAAATACTGGTCACCAGCATTTTGTCCTTTTTCCACAATGTTTGTATAACACTCCTTTCTCAGGGTCGTTGAACATCGAAATTGGTTGGTAAAAGGTTAAGCCACATCTGAAATGTTGTCTTCAAATGCATTCAATTTGATGAAAATCTCATTTTTTTTTCATTTGGTAAAGACTTAGTGTTAACTCATAACAAACAATTCCGGGACTGAATGACCCTCGGGAATTAGGTTTATGAAAACGTCATTTTCTCTTTTGTCCCCGTCACCCACTACAATGTTTTTCACCCTTTTTAGACTACTGATCCTACCATCTGGAGACATATTTTGATTGCAGTCGGTCAGTAATGTCAGTCTAGACGGGTCTACAGTTCTGTCGTTTGGTTCAACATTTACTCTTAACCAGATACCAAAATTTTAGACATTTCCAAAATAAGAGCAACTTAAGACAACAAAATAAATGAAAGCCCAGATGCAGAAATTTGCATTTAAAAAAAGAAAGAAAACATTCTGGAAAAAGAAGAAATTTGCTGGTGACCAGCATTTTCTTCTTTTCCCACAATGTTTTCAAAAGACTAGTTTCTCGGTGTCTTATGGACAAGGATTATTATTTTTTTTTTGACAAAGCGTGAAAACCGTCGCAGATGAAGTCATTTTACTTGCAGAATCGTATTTTGCTCTTTGCGATTTTACAAATATGGAAAACTTCATATTTTTTTCACAACAAAAACATACTTTCTGCTAAACTGCTGTGAAAACACAAATCACGTGAAAAAAAAAAGCTCGTGACGATTTCTGGGTCAAGTATGGTGGTCGGAACTTGGATACATAGATAAGGTTCTAGATCCTACTGCGAGCCCCTGGTCGCATTGCGAAGGATGGGGGAGGGGCTTCAACTAGAGATCTCTGTATACAGCGTTTATGTATTTAATCTTTAGCCAGCTAAGCGCGACTCCCCGACTTTTTGCGGACAGTATATATTAAGATCAGACTGTCTGATCTTAGATCTACACTGTCCGATAAGGAGTTATTATTCCCCAAAACATAAATTTGAAATAAATATTTGGGTATATAATATGGCATTGAAAATTCGATGGGGTTCTACAGAAGGATAAGGGTTAGTGTGTAATGATCAGCGCTGAGTGAAGAATGGATTCTGTCGTAAGGACTATCATCAGTCTCAGGCCTCAAAGAATGTGTCTGAATTTTGAATCGAACCAACAACCTCCCCCACCCACTTTCCCCGTTTCAAGCTCTGTATGTTAGCCACTTTTGCTACACGAGCATAACAAAAACAATCTCTATTCCAAAGGCTAAAATGGATGAGTTGGCAAGGATCAGGTAAAGTATTTTGCAGCATGTGATCGTCACCATCAGTGTTTATATCGAACGAGTAAATATTGGTGATCATTTCATCCGGTAGAGAATGGCCTCTTCACCGGTTTATGTTTGTACCTTTTCTATTTCTCTAGTGAAATAAGTAGGCCTTTTGAAATATAATGTACATAAAATTCAAATGGAAGCTATGTGAAAGGTCATCTGCTTTGAAAGTAGATATATTTTGGTACACGCCTGCATTGTCGAGAATTAGGTACATGCCGGTGTAATGCAGAGAAATGACTCTACAAAATGACCCATGGGTCATTTCTCTACCTAAAGGAGTGACCCGGGTCTACGTAGATTAGAGTAATGACCCGGATCATTCCTCTACGTAGTGAAATGACTTCTGGGGTCATTTCTCTTCGTAGAATAATGACCCGGGTCCTCTGCATTACACCGGCATCGGCCAATGAAAAGGTGTGTCAATTTACTTTGATGACCTTGGCCTTTGTTTTCAACCAATTTTTTTTCGTTATCTCTATGGCTGACTTCGTTTGGGGCTATAGCCACGGCTACAGCAGCAATGGCTCCAGCCGAACATCAAAAGCCAGGACTATAATGATGTCATTTGACCTTTAACCTCGGCTATTGTCGGACCGCGCTCGCACCCACGGTCGGTTTAGTTCCAAGATGGCGACTGGGGAAGGAAATGACATGTAAGTTATGTTGAAAAGTTAGAAGTACAAACCGTATTCGTTCCATATTATTTATTTGATCAGACCTATATGTCAGCCAATAGTTATGCATCGAAATGGAGTATATGTGTTATTTCAAACGAACCGATGGCTTCAGCCGATGATATTTTTCATCATGATTGATGGAGAAATCGGCCCGTTGAGAATCCGTGCCCAAATTGAATTTAATTTTTGAGCCCCATAAGTCCAGATCAATTTTCAGAAATGTCTCATTTTTTTTTTAATCTGAGATATCCCATCTTAAGACCCATAAAATAAGACAATATTCTGCCTGGGAGAGTAGACTTCAATAGAAGTACGTTTTTTTAAGTAAAAAACTAAAATTATTCCTATTCAAAATCACTATTGTACTGTAGAAGAGCAGCAATATGATATTTGCACTTGTTTCTTCTTTCAGGATTATGGTGCAGGTGAACAAAAATGGCACAATGTACTTGGCAAGAATTAGCCAATCTTTATTTGATATGATCAGTTCACCAGATTGTGGTATGTATGATTTGGGAGAAATGTTAAAAAAAACATGTTGCTAGGTTGGGGTATCAAACACCAGTCTTCTAGCTTGTGTCAGATTAGTACCATGCAGGCAGGTTTTTTGAAGTTTCATAAGCTTTATCAGTACCCTTTAAACTCCTATTATGGAGAAATAAGATTGATAATTGCTTATTGGGGTTCATGCCATATTAGCAAATTTTCAGTTATACACGTATATCAACACTCATCCTAACCAGACTCTACTGAATAGGCAGAACTTTAACCAGTACTAAGTCAGATACTGGCATCTGCCTACTTCAGAAAGAATCTTACCTGACCTGTACCAAAAATAGTATTAAAATGGGAGTTATATCACTTCTCCAAAGAGATAATTGTGTAATCTTATGAAATCGTATACTAGTATTGACTTCTATATTGGCAAGTAAACTGAAACTTAATTTGGCCTCAGCAGAACTGGAAAGATCATTGCTTTTCTAGTGGGACTCATAAGCTGGAGGCTCTGGGTTCAAGCTGCACTGCATTCATTGGAGTTTTCATTGGAGTGCCCTTGGGCAAGACACTTCAAAGCCCTTACCTAGTACCGCTAAAACCCAGAAAATACATGAATATACCAGCTGCTGCAGTGATATGACTGAAATAATGTTGAAGCGGCATAAAACAGTCGTCAAATATATCCCTTTTTTTTTTATTTTTTATAGCTTATAACCTATGGACATCAAGTGAAGAGAAAGCTCTAATAAGTGTGAGAGGAGAAGTTAATGAGGAGTTTAATAAAAATCAACGCCATGATGTCCTGGTTTACTGGTCTAACTTTTCCATAATTTTAACATTTTCGGACTTTTGAGTGCTTCTTTGCAGAGGATCATTTTTTCTGTTTCTTTGATAACTCTAAAAAGGCAGAGTGGCTGTCTGTGTCAGAAGTCAGTGGCCATTTGTTACCAGTGTCATACACTACCATAGGTTTGGTTTAAGCCCTGTTTCAATAGATTCTGTTGAAATCTTCAAAATACTTGAATTTAGTTGGATTATTCCCTGTACTGTTGTTCTCAAGACTGCTTTCCGATAATCCTTTTTAAGTTTGTTCCATTTATTTTTCACCTGCACATTTGTCACATTTATGCCCTAACAATATGGGAAAAGTAGCCAGTTAACCCATTACCACACAATCCCTACTTTTGATGCCCCTGAAAAAGAAGCCTTTAGAAAACATTGTGGGAAAAGGAGAAAATGCTGGTTACCAGCATTTTCTCATTTTCCCACAATGTTTTCTACCCTTCACAAAACAAATTTCAAATTTTCAGTCACTTTTATTCTGTCGTCTGCAAATGCTTTCAATTTGGACAAGTCTATAAATTAAATATTGTTGTTTGGTAATGAGTTAAAGTTTAAAATTTCCATTTCGTGTTTACATGATTTGGTCAGCATTTTTGGTTGGATTTTCGTGAAACTTGCACAATTTGTTTATCTCATCAACAGCTTCAAGCTGATTGATTTTGAAAAAAAAACAAACAAACAAACAAACAAACAGTAAGGGAAAAGTAGCCACTTTAATTTGAAAATAGCTATTTCTTGTTTACTTGATAAAGAATGCATTATCTGTCAGATTTCTGTGTACTTGCAAAGTTTGTTTTATCAATAGCTTTAACCCTATTGGTTTTGAAAAAAAATTAAACAAACAATATCGGAAAAGTAGCCATTTCAAGTTGAAAATTTCCATTTCTTGTTTAGATGATGAAAATTTCATTTGTTTTTATGTGTTTTTTTTTTTTTTAACTTTGACAGTTTGCAAGAAAATAAGTAGATACACTGCAAGTAGAGCAGTTCAGGCTCTTAAGGGCCACTAGTCCTTTATACTCTACCACAGGAAGTGATGGGATATTATATTATATTGTCTAATGCCTGTTCATCCCATATTATATGGCTTTTGTTGTAATGTTGCCTCAATTTAAAACAGGACAAGGCTTTTACCCTAATTCTGCTTTAACTTGAAGCAGCATACAAAGAAATTTTGGTGGCTGCATTTGATTTCACAAGTTTTTATGAACAACCTTAGACATTTTTATCTCCACTGTCCCAAGGCCAGCAGGCTTATGTCATGGCCTGGTGCCCGTTGTACATGTGTGTCTGTGTGTTAACTTTTTTTTCAAACTTCTTCACTGAAACTACCCATCCATTTGATGAAACCTCACAGAAACGATCCTGCTATTGTCTTCTCCAGAAATTCTTGAAATAATTAAAAAGGTGGTTGCCATAGCAACAAAACCGAAAAATTTTGATCGTCTTTGAAAATCTTCTTGTCTGAAACTATAAGGCCCAGGGCTACCAAATCTGGCATCTAGCTTTATCTTATGGACCTCAATCACTTCAAATTTGTATGGTTAAAAAGCCAGTGGAGCAATGTACAGAGGCATAATGGGCCTCTTGTTAGATTTATCTGACACTTTGATTTTCATGTTAGTTTTCAAACTTTATTAAAATGATGTTAACTGTTGTTGGCATATCTCATTTATTTTCCAAACTTCTGCATTTATGACTTAAATATACCGGTACCCTTCAAATGATCAATTTTGTAAGACCTACTTTATTGTATGAGTTTGGGTTTACAGTTATAAATGTCGATGGCTAGACAGGAATTCAGCTAAATTCAGAATCTGGCTAGACCAGATAGGCATTCGATCTTATCAGGACTAGGACAGATAAAAATTCTTAATTGGTCTGGACTCATTCAGGATCTGGCTAAACAATTTTTAACCAGATAGAAATTCTTATTCAACTCCTGATCTGCCTTACACCAAAAAAGGATTTTTATCAAGACTACAACTAGGCCTACACTGTATGAATCTTGGTCATAGCCCTGGGAATCTTTGTATCTAACTCTTTAGCAAATAGCAAAATTTTCAACTTGTCCAAATTAAAAGCATTTGCAGACGACAAAATGTATGTAAATAAAAAAAAGAAAATTGATTTGGAAAGGGTACAAAACATTGTGGGAAATGGAGAAAATGCTGGTTACCAGCATTTTCTCCTTTTCCAACAGTGTTTTCAAAGGTTGAAATTGAATGCATATGCAGAAATCAAATGTAGCTGGAATTATGGTAGAGCTAATTGTCTTCAAAAGTTTTGAAAACCTTTTGGGGTGAATGAAAAATACCAAAAATTTTCATTGAAATTTGCGATTTTTCGGAAGAAAAACAGATCTGTGTCCTCAATACCACAACTATGGTCCTGGCTTGTAAGAAAAAGGCGGATAATCCTTACAACCTCCTCACACATCCCCTTATCAATTCGAAATGGTACCTTAACCCTTTCCCAAACGACAAACTTTTGGACTAGACCAAATTGAAAGCATTTGCAGACGACAATTCAGCTCTTGCTAAAAAGATTTCTGTCTATGATTGGGTAGAAAACATTGTGGGAAAAGGAGAAAATGCTGGTTACCAGCATTTTCTCCTTTTTCCACAATGTTTTCAAAAGGCTACTATTCAAGACCCGTAAAAACCAGGGATTGTTTGGGAAAGGGTTAAGTCAAAGTCTATAAACTGGGGAATTATATTCTCTGAATAACCCTGCACCGGCGGAATATGCTGTCGACAAAGTCTGAGTAAGAGACCAATCAAAACAGTTTTTGTAGGTAAATGCAAAAAAAGCATGTCATTTAAATCATCCATAAAAAAAAAATCTCAATCGCCAACAGTATAGGTATCCATGGACGCCGCCATATTGTTGACTGCTGTTGCAAAGGCTATGTGTGTTCGCTTCATGACATGCGTACTTGACAGCTTCCCGTTTATTTATAGTTTTCTGACGTCATTTTAGCCGTGGCTTTAGCCCCAAACGAAGTCAGCCTATTTTATGTCCGGATAGCTTCCGGTTCCGGTTATGGAAAGGTAAACATTTTAAAGCGCTGAGGAAAAGAGAAGTTTTTCGCAAATTTTCCAAGACTGTTTGTTATGAAAACCAGGTGAAACTGCTCTGGGATTGTGCGTTTACTTCCTCTCAAAACGGACAAAAATTATAAAAGTGTAGTAAAACTGTGTGGAGGAGAAATAACATTTAAAAGCATCATTCTTTTTTTTCTATATCGCCTGATCGGCTCTTTACAATAGGAACAAAAGGATAACGGTAGATTTGTAAACCCGTCACGCACAAAAAATCAGAAAGTATACTGCTCAAAATTACTAAGGTATCATTACGACATGAGCACAGATGCGACACCAGATACGTCAGCTACTGTCCAGTTAACAAAGAAAAGACCATTATCATCGCCGGTTGATCTTCTTGATTTAAAGAAAACTAAACCTGTAATGGCTCAAGGTACAAGCGAAAAGATTGCTCTAGAAGAGAGTTCTGCAGAGCATCTTTCAGGATCTTTTCTTGATTCGGTCAACAACGCAACTTCTGAACTGTCGACCATTTCTCCTCAAATAGCCAATATTACTCTTATTGAGGAACATATTTCACAAATTACAAACAGTGTAAAAGATTCGTTGCTGACTCAACTCTCGACCCTGGTCTCTAACATTGTAGAAGGGGTCTTACATGGTCTCAGTAGCAAGATCACCAGCCTGGAAGGAGAAAATAAACAACTAAAAGATAAGGTCATTGCACTAGAAAACAAAGCAGATAGAGCGGAACAGTACAGTCGACGAAACTGCCTTCGACTATCCGGTATTCCAGAATCAAAGGGAGAGTCGGTAGACGATAAGGTGTTGGAAATTGCTAATACCGTGGGTGCAAATCTGTCAATTGACGAAATCGATCGAATACATCGGCTTGGTAAAATGAGGGGCACTGAGACATCTGGAAAACCATGTGACATTATCAAATTTACGAGCTACCGTGCACGCCAGAAACTACTGAAACAGAGTATAGGTTTATGGTTCCATTGCAGAGTTTGTCTTTGCTTGGTATAGTGTAACTCTGGGATCCCCCTTCCGTCAGTACATGGCTGATTAAATGTATATATGTATATAATCATGTAAATATGTGTATATCATACGTAGGTAATGATACGTGAAACTCGTAGCGAAGTCGGAGAGTAACATTATGTTGGATTAACAAATCTCTAAATTAGATTAAGTCAGTCAGTCCGGCATTTATTTCGAGAAATTTATTTATTGTCTGTGTTCAGGTGCACTTACTGGCTATTCGATGTCTTATAGTATTTAACTGTATAATATGTTATCTATATCTGTCTATAGTTAGGATAAGCCTTGATCTTATCATTTTCACATGAATAGGTGCTGAAATTTCGTCTATCACTGCACTCTGTATGAAGCTGACATTTCTATTTAGATCTTAAATGGTGTAAACCTTCGACTGTATTGAGAGTGAAACTTTCTGTATTTATCACCTCATTGATCAATGCCCTCCTCAGACAGTGTGGATTGGGATCAGACAGCACATAGCGTGCGGTCTGATTTCCGGTCTACTCTTACCGACAAATAATATGTATTTAGTGTCGAACAAAAGGAGGTAAACTAGTTTCACCATGTCTCTACATTCTTAAATCAATTGTTCTTTTGTTTTTTGTTTCTCTGTTCAACTCAAAAGCACTTTTACCTTGGAACTTAAAACTTAGACAAGTTTGCCTTTGGTCTAAGGAGGTGAACTACTTTCTTTGGGTCACATGGGTGAAAGGTCAAGGTCACATGAGAACTTGGTATGAAAATTGTATTGCTTCAGTGCCAAGGCACTTGTTGGCGCATGAGTCTGCTTTGTGACAGCTCTAAATAATTTTGTATGTTTTTTCTGAATCAATGAAAAATAAAAACTCATTTTCTTATTTTCTGGTCTTCTCTTTTTTTTATAAGTTTTCTTTTTTTTAACTTGAATTTTAGTTTTGGAAAAGCTACATAGCGGTAGTCTTGTGCTATGTCTCCCCAATTTTAGATTAATGTCTTACATATCTTTGTTTAAATGAACTGTGCTTTGGCAAAAGGGGGCTTCTTGCATCTTCGTGCATGGATTATTCCAAGCAAGACATAAATAATTATTGATACATAATAGCTTCTTTTTCTAACAACCCGCTTTGTTGTTGGGTAGACCGATCCTCTGACGTACAGAAAACTGACCAATGGCGAAAAGTTTCAGCCAAGGTCAGCATATGCAGACTGCACAGGCTGACCTAGGTCTATACTTTCTGCAGATCAATCAAGGCCCCTTTTTAAAGTCAAGTATAAGTGAAACCTGTGCAAAGAAAATTATATGATCTACAACTGGCACAAACCCGCTGCCTTCAGTGCGTCAGTGCTTTGATCTTTTATGCATTAAGCAGCTTTTTCACAAAGCGTTGCTCAATTATTGAGTTTAAATTTATGTATGAATATAAACATGTATATATGTTTGAGCAATGTTCTGTGAACAAAGGACTTAAGGTAAGACCTGTGTAATGCACTTCCGGTGAAAATTTTAATTGGTTGATAAGTAAGGATAAATAAGGATTTATGCAGAAATAATATTTTTGAACATTTCTAACTGATCAGAAATTCTGTTTACGTCTATCTTGAAATTATTTTTGATATGTTTGTTAGTTTTATGAAAAGAGATGTAATTATTATCTCTTTTTTGAATTGAGAACATAGTGGTTTTAGATTTATAAATGATAATTCAAAGAAGGAAAAAATGGGAAAAAATGAATCGGTGAAGGTAGTTCAGTAATACTCATTTTTAATTTTAGCTAATTTTGCAGGAGTACGTTTTAGTGGAAATAGCTGTTTTCCATTACACAAGTCTTACCTTAAGTGCATTTGTAAAAGGTATAGACCCATGCTGTGCAGTCTGCGCAGACTGAACTGGACCAAAGACTTTTGCATTTGGCCATTTTCTGCATGTCCAGTGATCATTCTACCTCATGATTGAGTCATTTGTCACAACAAATGTATATGATTGACCTATGTGATGTCTTGCTTGGGATAATAAACCACAAAGATGCATTAAGACCCCTTTTGCCAGAAAATGGCTCATGTACTGTGACTATCAAAAAAATTTACATAATTATAAACCTCATTGTTTTTTTAATCGGGAATATATGGCCGAAACTATCAGCGGAAAAGCGGAAATTGTGCACCAAGATCGGACTGTATGCTAGCACAGATATCTGCAGTCTGATTTTTGTCTACACCATCAACACAATTTATTCAAAATTACTTTTGACCGCGAAAAAATATACATAAAATCGATGATCTTTTTTAAACTTGTGATATTGCAAATTCCTGCATCTGTTGATAAGAGGTAAAACTAGCTCTAGATAGCAGTGAATGTGGGAAAACATGTAATGACCAACGATAAGGAAGTCCGCATGGTACATTTGCTCTTTACCAAACGACAAAAAATTTAAACTGCTTTAAATTGAAAGCATTAGCAGACGACAACCTAAATGTTACAAAAATTAGGAATTTTATGTTTAACCCTTTACCAAACATTAAAGGCACTTGCAGACAACAAAATAAACATAAATCAAAAATTGAAATTTGTTTACAGAAGGAAAGAAAACATTGTTGGAAAAGGAGAAAATTCTGGTTATCAGCATTTTCTTCTTTTCCCACAATGTTTTCAATAGGCTTCTTTCTCAGGGTTGTAAAAACCAGGGATTGTTTAGGAAAGGGTTAAAGAAGTACAAAAAAAATCATTGTGAGAAAAGAAGAAAATGTCGGTTACCAGCATTTTCTTCATTTCTATGTTTTCAAAAGTCGCTTGAGCGCCTGTATCGCTCCACAGGCCTGATTTTTCTGTACCAGTGAAGAGAAGTTTTTAACAATTACCGTTCATTCCTGCATTTTAGGTCACTGAAGTAAAAAGCTATGAAAAACATTGTGAGAAAAGAAGAAAATAATAGTAACCTTCATTTTCTTAGTTTTACACAATAATTTCTACCCTTTTTGTTACAAGTTTTACTAATTTAAAGATTTATTATGTTGTCTGCATCATCTTTCAATTATGACCAGTTAGAAAAATTTTGTCTTCTGGTTATAGTTAACTCTTTATCACACAAGAAAATTTTAGGCTGGTCCAAATTGAAAGCATTTGCAGACGACAAAAAAAGGTGACTGAAAAATAGAAATTTGTTCTGGAAAGGGTAGAAAACACTGTGGGAAAAGGAGAAAATGTTGGTTACCAGCATTTTCTCCATTTCCCCTAGTGTTTTCAAAAGGCTTCTTTCTCAGGGACGTCAAAAGTAGGGATTGTGTGGTAATGGGTTAAGGAGGGTCTTGTCACAAACCATTTTGGGTGGGGAAACATCAAAATATAGAAAATATGTATTGTTACAATTGTTTTATTGAAGTTGCAGGATCAGTTTGATTGGATAACAAAATGCCTTATCACAACAGTAAAGCCCTGTCCCTCTTTGTACTAGGTCACCAGTAGGTCAACAAACCTTTACCAGAACTAATACAAGTGTAGAGGTTCTCTTGTTTTATATGAAAAGGATTATAGATTATGGGCTCGTAAGGACGGACAAACGGACGGACGGATGCATGACGGACACAACACCATGAAAATAGCTTGCTGGCCTACGGCCAGTGGAGCTAAAAAGGGTTACCCAAGACACATTTCAGTGAAATTATTTTAAAACCTGACGATTGGTTTCAGAGAAGAAGAATTTTTAAGAATTTCCTCATTTCCATACAGTGCAAGTAGCCCCCATTCACCACAGCCATGTTTCCTTACGGATCACAATTTGATGAACAATTTTTGCAAAAAGGGTCAACCAAGTAATATCTCTGTGAATTTTTTTCAAAATCTCACCAGCCGTTTCAGAGAGGAAGAATTTTAAAGACTTTCTTCATTTCTGTATAGTGCATGTAGCCCCCAGTCACCAGAGCCATGCTTCTTGACGGATCAAAATTTCACAAAGAATTTTTTGAAAGGGTCACCCAAGGATCGTCTCTGTGAAATTATTTCAAAATCTGACCAGTGGTTGCAGAAGAGAAGATTTTTAAAGAATTTCTTAGAAAATACCATCTGGTTGCCATGGCAACCAGAGTTTCTGATAGAATCAAATCCTGTGAACAATTTCTAAAGAGGACCTCCCAAGGAACATTCCAGCCTAGTCAGGTCAAAATTAGCCCAGCGGTTTAGGAGGTGTTGATGTTTAAAGAATTGTGACGACGCACAATGAACAAACCATTTACCCATAACTAATGAGGGATACCGGGTGATCCTAAAAGCTCCCCTTGTGCATGTCATGCTCAGGTGAGCTAAAAACAAAAGAAACTTGTTGTAACAATAGATGAGTAAGTTTATTGTATTAACACTGTAACAATTGAAAATGTTACTTTGTACCGCATTGTCATATATACACCTGACTGTTTCCGTCTTATGGTCAAACTATAGAAACCATGGCACAAAGACAGATTGCTCATGGCAAGCAAACTTCTATTTTTGCTGCATGGTTTCATGTATTAGATCTATTGGAGTTAGTTGCAAGCAATTTATCCTTTAGAAGTTATCCCTTTCAAAATAGTTTGTAATCAGAAAGATACTAGGATGGTTAGCCCTTTACCACATGATAAAATGTTAGACCCATCTGAATCCACAGCATATGCAGACCACAAATTCAACATTTAACACTGCTAAAATTGTAAAAGATGTCTTTAATAGGGAAGAAAATATAGTGGGAAAAGGAGAAAATGCTGGTTATCAGCATTTTCTCCTTTTCCCACAATGTTTTCAAAAGTCCCATTTCTCAAGGTCATCAAAAATTGGCATTGTCTGGTAAACGGTTAACTATCCATTTTTATTGTCTAGACTTTATCAGGGTGTCATACTGTCGTTATTAACCCATTAACACTCAATCCCTACTTTTGACGCCCCTGAAAAAGAAGCCTTTAGAAAACATTGTGGGAAAAGGAGAAAATGCTGGTAACCAGCATTTTCTCCTATTCCCACAATGTTTTCTACCCTTCACAAAACAAATTTCAAATTTTCAGTCACTTTTATTTTGTCGTCTGCAAATGCTTTCAATTTGGACAAGCCTAAAATATTGTCCTTTGGTAATGGGTTAAACTAAAACAAATTATAGTTCAGGGCTCTTGGAACATTTTCATGAAGACCCATTTCATTCATTCTGCAAACCTTGGATGATCTGTTGATCGAATTTCTCGTCTATATTACAACGGGGAACAATTATGCACCTATACATGGCACCTTTCCTCAGTGGAAATATACCATTTTAACGTTCTTGGAATTGTTACATCTCACATAAAAAAAAAAAACCCACTCGTAGGAATAATTTTCTGTTGGAATATTTGTAAATGTATTTCTGTTGACAAACAGATTGTATATTCATTCTTAACTGCATACTTCAGTTGTGTTGACATTTGTTTAACAGCAGGTTGCTTGGTATAATTAACAGTGGCTGTTGTTGTCATATATATTGGCTCCGCCATCTATGTGACTGGTAGAATAAATTTTCGGAATGGAAACCTGTTTCATGCAGAGTATGTTCAATATATTGATGGAATCAGTGGAATTGTGAGGAATGCTTTATCTATGTATCGCAGCAGCATTTTATTTGAATAGACCTTCTTAGAAAGCCGTTTGTTGCCAAGGAAATTCCATCCCAGAATTCCGCTTTACGCGCATGCCCACTGCTTGTAGGGCAAAAAAACCAGTACCATACTGTTGCCTTTTTTTGGTGTCTTAAGTCAGCTGTTTGATAATTTTTTCTTTCTCTAGCAGCTCCCTATTAGCTTTTCTAAGCTTACATTCTGTCTCCTCTAATTGATATTTCAAAAGTTCATTTTCCGCTACCAGGGCCAACACATCTATTACCTCTATCCCTGGAAAAGAAACGAGAAAAGAACATGACCATTTACAAGTTTTAACTCTTTATCAAACACATTTTAGACTGGTCCAAGTTGAGAGCATTTGCAGACCACAAAATATGTGTGATTAAAAAATGAAATTAATTTTAAGGAGGGAAGAAAACTTTGTGGGAAAAGGAAAAAATGCTGGTTATCAGCATTTTCTCCTTTTCCCACAAGGTTTTCATAAGGCTTCTCTCCAAGGGTCATTAAAAGTCTGGATTGTGTAGTAAAGGGTTAAAGAACATGTGGCTCAAATTATGGAATTCATCTGTGAATAGGTAGAAAACATTACCAGAAAAGGACATTGCCAGTTACCAGAATTTTATCCTTTTACAAAATCTTTTCAAAAGTCTTCCTCCTCAAGACTTTAAACTTTGCATAATTTTGGTAAAGGGTTAAGTGCTTTTTCTCTTTTCAGAATGATGAAGTAGACAAATATTTACAGTTCCTGCATCTCACAAAATTACTGCGGAATAGTATCTGCCTGTAACAAATCCCCAATTTCACTTTCTGCAGAATTTCACTTTTTGAGAACAGATACATATTGTAATAACTCAAAAGATTTCGAGAAGAACACCAGAAATCAGGCACTATCACAACTATCATACAAAGAGAGAATTTTAAGACAGATTAACTGCATCAAATCTTGGAAAAGTTTTGTCAAGGAAAAAACTGCCATACAATCCATTTCTTGCCAGCATATTTACTGACAAAGGTATTTCAACAGTTGCCACTGACTATGGTAAAATACATGGAAGGGATGCAAAAGCAAAATACATGAAGATATTCCCTTCAAGGCATCTCCATAAGTGTGGTTTTTTGTGATGAACAATGAGTTTCCTTTTCCAGGGGCAACACCCAATGGAATTTTGTGTGAAAATGCACAAAGTGGAATAATCAAGATAAAGTGTCCATATACTGCAAGGAACTCTACAACTGACCAAGTTGTTGACCACAAACAAATTATTTCCATGCATAAGAATTCCCAAAACATTGTTTCTGTCAATAACGCACATCACTATATGGACTGATACAAGGGCAGCTGATGATAACTGGCTGTGATGTCTGCGAGTTCATCATGTTTACACAGAAAGACATATTTCAATGGGTGAGTTCAATACTGTTCTAAGTGCCTGTACATTGTACAGGCACTTAGAATAGTATTGCACTCACCTATTGATTTACAGAAAGGGTTCTACAAGACATTGCCTACATGAAGTCTATGTTGCATAAACTTGCTACATTTTATTAAGGACTTTGCAATCCCTTACCTACGGTACTGACCGGCTCAAACAAATTTACATCAGACAAACTGTAAGACACCCTAGTAAATCAAGGACAATAAGAAGGGATTAATTACACTGTATATGGCCATATGTAATGTTCAAAATGCTTTGGAGTTGAACAAGCCTGAAATTTTAAGGTAGGTAAGAGTATTCTTTTGCAATCCAATGACACTAAAAAAACACTGTGTCAAAGGGAGAAAATACTCATCTCAAGTGATTCTTGACTTTGTCCGAGTAAAACTGGAAGCCAAATCTCCAGCAAGGTGATGGAGCGTATGGTGTTTAACACAGTTTTCAACATTTTTTCAGTTATATCGCAGTGGCCAGTCCATCTATCCATGCTTTCCTGGAGTCTCTTTTACCAGTATCCTGTGCAATATTCTTTCAAAGCAACTGGCTGCTTTCCCACATAAGCATCATGCAGACAACGGTCAGTGGCCGGAGAGAAATGAATCCTGTCCCATTTACTATAATCAGTCCTTGGAAAGAAATTGGCCATGCCAGGGATCAAACCCACTTTGTGTTAGATATCAAGAATTTATTCATACTTACATGTATTTTCTGTTTGGGTGGACACAGATCCTGGATTCATATCATCACATGATGTTCTCTGACTGTGCGTGAAAATAATTGTAGAAGGTAAAAGAAATGAATCTAGTTAAACTGTTTTATAACATTGTTACGTGGGACCACTCCTTCATGCATGACATTGTCCCAATTTAAATACAATACCTAACTACTGCATTGGAAAGAAATCTCTTTGGCTCCAGCGGGACTCGAACCCCAGAACTCTCAGACAAAAGGCTAATACCTTAACCACTGAGCAGAAGAGATATCTCCCTGACGCAGTAGTTATGTGTTGTATTTAAATCGGGATAATGCCGTGCATGAAGGAGTGGTCTCCAGTAACACATAGAGGATAATCAACTGGTTATTTTTGATATTAAAAATATCTCGCGAGGATGCGTTGTTAGGCGTTGAAAAAACGAGTGCGCAGCACGAGTTTTTTTTAACGCCTTACGACGCATCCGAGTGAGATACTTTTCGTATCAAAAATAACCAGTTGATTATTCTATTTATTATATACCTTATTAACATTATTATTTTTAGTTTTTTGTTTGGATGTCAAAATCAATACTTTGGATAGAGAGAAGAATTCAGGGACATAGTGCGGATGAATACATAATTTAAAAGAACAAAACAACACTGAGAAAAGTAGTTGGATTTTCTGGTTGAAAATATAGAACTTACAATTAACACTATCTATAAGTGCTTAATGGAAAAAAGAGAGTTCCTAAATTACGGCTGAAAGTGAAAGTGAAAGTTGATATCGTCACTGGTGATGATATCAAAATTTATTACACTGAGAAATTCCAGGATTTCACTGCTAGGTATATAATAAACACCCTATAAAAGTCATCATTCATTGATGACTCAAAGCCTTATTAGACAGAAAGTTCATTTTTTTTTACAACAAATGGGATTACTTTGACAACAAATGGGATTACTGGCTTAATGGCCAATCCCGGATGAGCCCCAATCTTACGAACAAAGTCGGCAACAAAGAAACAAATGAATAAATGCATGGCAGACATAAGGAACCGGGCTGGATTCGAACCCCAGAACTCCTGCACAAAAGGCCATTACCTTATCCACTGAACCAAAGAGATATCTCTCCAACGCAATAGTTAGGTATTGTATTTAAATCGGGACAATGAAGGAGTGGTCTCACGTAACAACATAAATCAATAATTTCAGGCACACCCTTTTACAGTGCAGGGACAGACTCCCAAGACAATTTTGCTGCAGCTACACTATTTTTCAGAGAAAATACTTCATACATCATACATACATGTCTGACTTGGCTTATATTTGGGCAGTCAAACTTTCAACTTAAACTATCTATGATGTGATCACACAGATATTTTGATCAAGATTCTTGTTTCTATGTTGTGTGTGTAACTAAATTATCATGTTTTAGATTGCACTGAGAAAACAACAATGTGATAATTAAGATTGGTCAGCTTTACAATTAACCCTTTACCACACAACCCCAACTTCTAACAACCCTGAGGAAAAGGTCTTTTAAAAAAATTGTGGGAAAAGGAGAAAATGCTGGTAACCATCATTTTCTCCTTTTCCCACAATGTTTTCTACCCTTCCCGTTGCAAATTTCAAATATGGAGTCCTGCTTATTTTGTCGTCTCCAAATGCTTTCCATTTAAACCCATCTAACGTTATGTTGTTTGGTAAAGGGTTAAGTGATAGGGTGATTATGGTAAGTTTCATCTGACCTTTTATCAGGCGATCCTGAAATTCAGCAACCCTTGGGAAGAAGTCTTTAAAAGATTTGTGTAAAAAGGAGAAAATGCTAGTAACCAGCACATTTTCCTTTTCCAATGCTTTTCCTTCCTGTAAAAACATGCTTTTGATTTTTCATTCTTTTAGTCATATGTTGTCTGCAGATGCTTTCAATTTGAACAACTCTAAAACACCTTTTTTGAAACACAGTTTCCCTTTTACTAGACAATATCTAGTCTATATGAACCCAACAAAGACATATTTTGGAAACATTTTAAGTGAGAAAAAAACTTAATGCTATAATCTATACACTTCCAATGATAAACTTCATACTTTGAGCCATTGTGGTATATCGTTCAATAAACCATGTTGTGGGTTATGAGGGTCAATGAATAACCGACTCGGGCTATCGCCCTCATGAATTATTTATTGCGCCGCATAACTCACAACTGTGGTTTATTGAACGATATACCATGATAGAAAGAAGATTATTTCTTAAATAACATATGTTTTACCTCTTATCAATTTCTTTGTCCTCAAATACATATGTTACGCTCATGGTCTTATTTGCTCTGATATTCATACATTTGTCTCTTGGTCTCCTTCTCTCTGTCCTATCTGCTGGTATGGGGTCTGGATATTCTTTTGTGGGTCCATCTCCACCAACAAAGTGCTGAATTAACAAAAACAAATGCAAATACAGCTGTATATAACTAAGAAGAAAACTAATAAATACAATTATTGATCCAATATCCTACATTAACCTTTTCCCAAACAATCCCTGGTTTTTACTGGTCAGGAATAGAAGCCTTCTGAAAACATTGTGGGAGAAGAAAATTTTCTCCTTTTTCCACAATGTTTTCTACCCTATCATATAGAAAAATCATCTTTTTAGCACCTGTTAATTTGTCATCTGCAAAATGCTTTCAACTTGGTCTGGTCCAAAATTTGCCGTTTGGGAAAGGGTTAACCAAAGCTATCAAGTTCAGGTGAATACAGTCATCTGTATCGTAACAGATTCATGTAGATCTATACTGCATCTCACAAAGGAAATCCTGACCGGTTTTGTCACAATAAATATCAAGTGTAAACAGTATACCTAGGAGATGAACATTTTATTCAAAACATAAGTGCTGTACCACAAAGAAGCAAAATTCAGCCAAATATATAATTTTTCCTCGGGATAAATAACTTAGATCTGCTGGGAAGTGCCACAAACTGGAGAGAATCAAAACATACCAAATGACCCACTTTACCAAAATGGTCCAGTTTAACTTGTCCCTTTGGCTTGTCTGAATCGAAAGCATTTGCAGACAACAAAATAAAAGTGACCACAAATTTGAAATGTTTTGTGATGGGTTGCAAACATTGTGGAAAAAGGAGAAAATGCTAGTTGCCAGCATTCTCTCTTTTTCCCACAATGTTTTCTAAAGGTTTCTTTCTCAGGATCGTCAAAAGTAGGGATTGTGTGGTATTGGGTTAAAGTCAACTGAAAAGACCCCATCAAGAAATGTCTTGTGTCAATCAATTTGGACAGAATAATATGTTCAAATTCTTCTTTCCTCTTAGTAAAGTAACTGACTTTATACAGCATGGACCTTGATTCCCATTCTTGAGCAACTGTAACTCCGTATTCCTGTGTAATGTGTGCTGATTTGTCTTTAACCCTTCTCTTCTCATGATCAACAGACATTCTTTTAAAATATATACAATTGGATTTGATTTCCAAAAGTCTCCTAAAGTAAGCTTCACTTATCCCCATGAACAATAAAACCAAACATGTCGGTTTTCACAAACAAAATAATAGAGTGGATCCGATATAAGTCGGCATATTTAAAGTGTAGCTAGAGTATCTGGAAAGATGAAGGAAATCACTTGCTCCATACTTAGTCTGATTGTTTTCAGTGGACTTGCTAAAACAATTACCAGACACACAGATATTCGGATATGATACGTCTGCAATTCATTTACAAAATCATTCACCATAGTAAGTTTTGTAAGAAAGTAAGGAATTTAAATTGGTTTGAGAACAGAAATTCAACTGGAATTGAATTGATTGTTAAATGATGGTAAAATGAATAGTTTGTAACGGCAAATCGTTCTTTACCATTGGTAGGCAAGCTGAGCCTCAAAAAAAGAAAAAACGAGTCTAATTTCAATTTTGCAAGTGGAAATAAAAGCTACTTGCTAAACTTTGCAAGTGGATAAAAATTTGAAATTCGAACCCTGACTAATCTTGTTCTTTGCAGCTGGTTTTCTACTCTAATGCCAAATGAATTATGGGTTCAAATTCAATATTGAATATCAGCAATTATGTCACAGTATTTTGATTATTGTGAAAAACACACTTTCTTGTCTCTGAATATAGCAAAAATTAATTCTACTTACATGATTTTTTTCAATAGAATACAATTTATTTATCATTCATTTATGTTCTTCCTTATGATTTATACATCAACTACAGCATACATGAATGTGTGCTGAATGAGAAAACGCACAACTTTCTTTACTTTATTTTTGTTTTTTTTAAAATATGTACAAAATAAATAATCAAATCTGCATCACTATAACAGCATAAAAAAAGTTGACAGCATAGTGGTAAACTAAAATGATATGTTTTAGTTGGGTACGAGTTCTCCTGAGAAGTCCTACCCTTGATACGACTTCTCTGGAGAACTCCTACCCTTGTGATTGGAGTACGAGTTCTCCGGGATACGAGTTGTCCAGGGTGCGAGTTCTCCTGATACCATTTCGTAAGAACATCGAAGATTCTCTGTATATAGTTCAAATCAAGGTAATTTAGTTAGAAAATAAACTAACCTTTGAACAGATAGCCTTGTTTTTATTGATATTGTCGATATTTAACTGATCATGCGGTCTACCGCAAGCTTCTATCCAACGTTTGCATTTAGATAAATCCCATTTTGGCTTCGGAAACAATATTAATCGTCTTCCTTGTAGTCTCTCTGGATATCTAACGTCAGCATTACACGTTCCCCAGGCGCATCTTTTAACCATTTTCTGAATAACGAGCCTTTTTTCGACACAATAAATTTCAACTTTCGAATGTCTCACACTCCAACTGCGGTTTATTTGGGAGCCACAATGGCGGTTGGTAACGCGACGCATCGGGCCAAATAAATGCGATGATCTGATTGGTCAAACATCGATTCTCACGGGACCTTATCAAAAGAATTTATCGATAAAAACTATGAAGCATAATAGTATCACCAGATGGTGTCTTCACGCTGTGCACTAGAACGAATAAAAAGATAAATGTCCAACTGTCAAAACAACCCGCTTTTGATTTAAATGTTCAAAATTTCCATTCCGAATCGGTTACGTACTTCCATATCTTAACCGTCCCAGTATCTCTTTTTCAAATTAAATCTATTTGTTAAATATTGTTTCGTCTTTTTTTTTTTTTTTTTTTGGAAAAAGAGATTCTATAGAGTTCTTGTTTTATATTTTAGGCATATTGTTATTATTTTATAGGTTATCGATTATTATCCCTTTGCCCCAAAAGGCATTTCTATGGTAGCCTATCTCTAATTGACCCTAAATAACAGCAAGGATGAAGCCGTTTCTTGTCTGTTTATGACACCTTTTGATAGCGTAGAAAAACTTTGTGACAAAAAGTGAAATTGCTCGTCACGAGCAGTTTCACTTTTTGCCACAACGTTTTCGAAAGGCTCCCACAAGTAATACTTAGAAATAAGTATAGATCTATGGAGTATTTTAAAGGGTTAAGGCATAGGCCTGTCCTGCCGAATTTATTTTTTGACCAGCTTCAGAGGAATTTACGCTGTTCAAGTTCGCGTCATAATTTTTTACCGTAATCAGTATCACTCAAAGCCGTTATCATAAAAAATTGTGAGGATATAACATAGTGGACCCCCAATAGAAAACGAGCGTAGGACAACCCCCCCCCCCCTCCCAAGGACAAAAACCGTCATGGACAAAAGCCCCCTAGGGACAAAACCCCCATAGGATACCCCCCCAGGACAAAACACTCATCATATATAAACAGCATATATTTTTCATATTTATCATATTGTTTTTTACTTTATTTAAAAAAAAAAGGGTTTAGACAAAATAGAACAAAATTTCATTGTACTTGCAATAGGAAAAGTGAACTTTGAATATTTAGGAATAGGAAACATCATTAGAAGAGGGGACAATGCAATCACTTGATTCCATGTCCTTGATGTGAAGGAATATAATATTGGCAAAGGAGGAATTGGTTTGACTGGCAATTTCTAACTTTCCCTACATATTATCTTCCCTATTTGATGCCGACTTTTTAATTCAAACACATTTTTAACACCCATTATCAGACAACAAAAAAAGTAGATTGGTCCAAATTGAAACAAGTTGCAAATGATATCAAACTGTAGTTTGCAAAATATGTATTTGTATATATAAAACTTTAATTCAATTATCATTATAACTTAATGCTATAATAAGCAAACAACTACCTTTGATTAATATATCAATAGTATTTCCATTGTATGATTTCATTTACAATTTATTATGTTTAATAATATATAGTTTACAGTAAAAACTATTGATTGTATACATAAAAGCAGTTTTGGTCATAAAGCACATTTTTTGAGGGAAAAAAAAATACTTATCGAATCAATTTAAGTTAAAACATTAATTTTTTCAACCCCCACAAGTATTTAAAGCAATAAATCTTATTCAACTCTAAAATAATTTTAAAATATATGGGGGATTTGTCCTAGGAGCGTGGGGAGGGGTCCATGAGGCTTGTATCCTATGGGGGTTTTGTCCTGGGGGGGGGGGGGGCCCGTACCACTTTCAAGTTAATGAGACGGAAATTTAGGCAAATGAAAACGAAATTAAGGGTATAGTATTTGTTGTTTCAAGGATTCCTCCCTTAAAAGTAGCCCTTCAGATGTTGGGATGAAAATTTTACAAAAAATAAAAAAAAAAAATGATCCTTATACTCCCATAGCCTTTTAATTTGCCTTCATAAAATCACAGTTGTCGAAAACCATCCGATAACACGAGAAATTAGAGATTTATTTTGGACCAGTATGACACCAACGGGAGACACATTCTATTTTAAGATTATCAATTCTCTCATTTAATACATGAAAACACAGACAAAGATTCAAACATCCGTCCGAAGAAGACATTATGGAAAACAATTATTACATGTTTGTTATGTGATGGAATTTAAGCGTTATCAGTCACGTGCCAGTCATTTGACATTCCGACAATGCTTTATTGATTTTTCGCACGAAATCTAAAAATAGCTTAAGAGGCTACGTAGCCCTTTAAGGGTATACCATAAAAAAATTGTAATTTTATGATTCTTACTTATTGATGATTTGTATTGTTTTTTCATATAAATTTCAATGATATATATATTTTTTTAATTTTGTTTGATGTGAAAATTCTAAATACCCACCTTTAATAAAAGTGCACTGGATATATATATCGGGCTATTCTTATTTGAGATTTTTTATTACTAGAAGACATCAAGTTATAGAACATATGAAGAGAGGGCCACGGGACTCTACCAATGTATTTTTTGCGTACTGTAATTCATTATATTTTGGACAACAAAGTAGGAAATGGAATTCAGATTCTACAGTTATCAGAGAACAAAGTTTACAGATACGGTTATTTCTATTGATCCTATTACGTCCATCAGATTCGATTTCTAAAGAGTGTGAAATAAGTCTTAACCATTTGAATTCAAATTTTTTCTGAGATTATCGTTTTGGATTTCTTGAAGATAATTTTCAAATTTTAATTCTGTTTTAAATCTGCTAAAATTTTCTAATTTTGGAGTAATATTAATGTAACCAAACCAGTCTTGAATGAAGTGGTCTCTTAAGCTGTTTCGTAATAATTTGAGCGAAGGTATATTATGTTCGTATTATTTATATAAATCGTTATTAAGAACATAGATGGTTCAGATAATTAAAGCCTAAAAAATTCTTTTTTTTTTTTCATTTTCTAAACCCATCCATGTCTAACAATATCAAGTATTTGATCATGAAGTGATTTAAAAAGTAATGATTCAGGGTTTTTTAATAACTTAAGATAAAAACCAATCGATCTTTCTTTCTCAAGAATATATAAAGTTAAACGCCTTGGAAGCTCTCCGTAGAATGCATAGTTTGGAGTCTGCTGACTCACCGCAAATATTTTCCTACAAAATCGTAAGTTTAGCTTTTCGACAGCTTTAAATTATAAATTCCCCAAACTTCAGAACCGTATAGAATAATAGGAACAATAATCGAATCGAAAAGAGACAGTTTACACTTGATTAATTTTATCGAATAAGGTCAAGAGATTGTGATATGCTTTAAATCCTAATTAAAAATGCTTTTTTTTTCCGATATATTTTCTTGAACAAGGGAATTGAAGAAAGACACAAAAATACAATTTTATTGTATTTGATTATGGTATAACCAAATTAAAATGTACGTAATAGACCTGCGCATGTAACAAATACTTACTTAATCAATATCCTTTATTTCATTCATCATCAAACTGTGACAAAAAATTATTGTAATCAATAAGTTCAATTATCTTCACATTGTAATGTACCGTATAATTATTTACAAATACTTAAAATTGATCTTTTCTTCTTTATATGTATGCAAAACATACATTACATAACAATAAAGGGGGAACAAAACCTGTATCAAAATACACCTAAAATTGGACATTCATCTTTACATAATTAGAGTAAACTGTATGACTGCAAGATATGAAAACTGCCTTTACTATACTATTCTAAAAATTAGGGCAGAATCTTTTTCTACCTTTGGGCGAATCTTCTCGTAGGTGGTCCGAATCTTCTTGGGTCCGAATCTTCTCAAGATTTTGTGTAGGGCCGAATCGTCTTGGGTCTGAATCTTCCTCCACCTGGCTCCCTTTATGGAAATGCAAAATAACGTAGTAGACCCGTAATCCTAATATCTCTAGTGCTGCATTGCATAAAGTTTTCTTGATAGTTGATAAATACGGGTGCAAGAGTATTATACATGTATAAATCTGTATTTAAGATAGGCAAAGTTGACACCCGCTCCCGCGTATCGAACTCAGGACCTTCAGGTTGTGAGGCTGACGCTCTACCTCGCGTCCACGGACACCACAATTTAAGATAATTTACTCTTCTCGTCGTGACGTCCAACATGTCTATTTTTGTCGCAATGTTTTCATTCATTTAACCGAAGTCGCAAGTGCATGTTTTCAAAAATGATTCATTACAAAATCTCGCTTAGAAAATCTGTTCAATTATTTTTTTCTGTGGTAAAAATGGTCTTTGCTCGAATAGAATTCGAAGTTTTTAAAAGATGCGGGCTCAGCATTTTTTTCCTCTTTCAACGAACATGTTTTGCTTTTGGATATGACCTTTGCAGATTAATAATCGTTCGTTACTAATTCATTTCCAAACGACAAAATTTTAGACTGGTCAAAGTTGAAAGCATTTGCAGAGGACGAAATGAATGTGACAAAAGAATTGAAATTTGCTTTTGGAAGAAAAGACAACATTGTGGGAAAAGGAGAAAATGCTGGTTACCAGCACTTTCTCCTTTTCCCACAATGTTTTTAAAAGGCTTCTTTCACAGGAGTGTTAAAAGTCGGGATTGTGTGGTAAAGGGTTAATTCATTATTAATCAACAAGGGTGGTATACTTGGAAAACGTGTGAAAAAATCACGTTACTGTGAAAAAAGGAAAGGAAAGAGCATTTAAATTCTTATATTTATGAATGAGCAATTTCCTTTTTAATTACCCATTATTGTTCCGTATGCACGTTCTTGAGACATAACGTAGGTTTACTTCCAAAACCTCTTAACTATAGCTTGTAACAAGCTGTAGTTACCAGGTTTTGGAAGTAAACCGACAATAAAATTTTTAGGAGCAACCTTTCCTTTTCCGATGCTTAATAACAACTGGAAAAAAAAATCAATTTTCAACAATTTATATAAAACAACTAGGAAAATGTAGCTATTGTGGATGTGGTCACTTTTCAATATTCTTCTTTACATCAGAACAAGCTTTTTCTTTTTTCAAACAGTAGACGACGTAAATTTACTATAGGCAATGGCCCATGAAATAAACATGTCTACATTTTTAACCAATCAGAAATCTTCACTTATTCATTTTGTTATCAGTATCAAAAAGTAGGTCAGCACATTCACACACACACACACATTAGCGCGATTCTGCGAATTTCCAGGACAACCCTCATTTACAAAGAACGTTCCATAAGAATACAATATTGATATTACAGCATTTCTTACGTTTCTATTATTCATTTCAAATGTTTACCACACGACAAAATATTGGGTAAGATCAAATTAAAAGCAGTTGCAGACACAAAAATAAATGTCAGTCAAAAGTTGGAAAGTTGCTTTTGGTAGGTTAGAAAACATTGTGAGAAAAGGAGAAAATACCGATCACTGCATGGCATTTTCTTCTTTTCCCACAATATTTCAAAACTTTTCTTTTTCACGGTCGTTAAAACAAGGGACAGAGTGGTAAATAGTTGAATACTTTTCTATTTTCATGTGTGGAAAAAAAAGCAGTTTATTGTAGATAAAAATGACAGACTGCAAATCTTTACCATTTGACATTCCCCACCTGAGAGTTTGGGGCTTCAGTTCCATTGCCGCCCCCCGCACACACACACATACGATTACGCCCAAAAATGTTTAACCCTTTATCACACAATCTCGAATTTTGACAGACCTAAGAAACAGAGGCTTTTTGCTAAAAAAGATGGTGGGAAAAGAAAAAATGGCGATAATCAACATTTTTCCTTTTCCTACCCTATGATAGACGAAAACTGGAGACTGGCCCAGTTATTTTGTCGTCTGCAAACACTTTCAATGTAGACAAAGTCTTAAAATATTCCCAGGCAATCCCTGCTTTTCAGGACCCTGAAAAAAAGAAGTCTGTTTGAAAACATCGTGGGAAAAGGAGAAAATGCTGGTAACCAGCATTTTCTCCTTCTCCCGCCATGTTTTTTAGTTACGTTTATTTTGTCGTCTGCATGTGCTTTCAAGTTGGATCAGTCTGAAATTTTGTCGTCTTGTAAAGGGTTAAGGGTTAAATGTTTGTGCCATTTTCTGACAGCTTATACAAGCATCCACATTGCACTCTGATCTGTTAATCGACCTTGTCCCATATTGTTAAACGATTTTAGATATAAAAATGAGTTTTAGGTGAAACAATTGGTTTTTTTTGTGGACTATATCCTCGTGTCATACTCTTCAAATAAGTTGACCCTTTACCATTCTACAAAATTTCAGACTAGACGAAATCGAAAGCATCTGCAGACAAAAGATTCAAATTTGATACAAATTCGCTAAGGATATAATTAGGCAGCAACACGCAAAAAGGGGCATTCGGACATTCGCTTAAAATGTCGTATCGGATCATATTGCGCAGTCGGTGCAGGTTAATCCGAGGCGGCACTTTCCGTTTTTTCTTTAATTTTCTGTTTTGTGCAAGTCTACTATAGCACAAAATCTGCTGTAGTCATAGAATGCTGTCTCGGATAAGCCTGCGCGGACTGCACAGGCTGATCCGAGACGACATTTTACGCAAATATACGAATGTCCCTTTTGGCGTGTTGCAAGAAAGTAGAGTAGAAAACACTGTAAGGAAAGGAAAGAGAAAATGCTGATAACTGCTTTTTTTCCTCCCTTTCCAACACGATTATAAAATGCCTTCTCATTTTCTTCAGATTCGTTACAACTCGGGACAGTACGTTAAAGTGTTTGCCAAACTATCTAAATCCTCGATTTACTTCGAAAACCTCGTAACTACAGCTTGTTACAAGCTGTAGTTACGAGGTTTTTGAAGTAAACTGACGATATATTATTTTCCCCAATAAGGGAATTAGGCTTTGTAAAGATTCCAAAAGAAAAAAAGATAAACGCCGGGAACCAGCATTTTCTCCTTTATCCAAAATGTTTTCAAGAATTTTCAAAGAAAAGTTTCATATACTAGTATCTAGCCACTGTATACAGACTTGTCTACAAATACACCTATGACCGATCGAATGTCAACCCTCGTCCTGCTAAATAGCTAAAATTATATTGTCAATTTCATATTAAAACCCCAAATACTGCTATTTCAAAGTCATGTGTTGGCGGTTTAACTCTTGTCCTGCTAAGTAACTAAAATGAAGTTTTCAATTCGATAGTAAAAACCCAAAAATTGATATTTCAAAGGTATGCTTCAGGGAAAGATATCTCCAGATCGGACAACGTAGATCCAAGATCAGACTGCACGTTCTGTGCAGTCTGATCTTGATCTGCGTTGTCCGCAAAAGGTCAGTGAGTCGCGATAAGCAGCCAAAGGGTTAATATCTCCTTATCGGACAGTGTAGATCGAAGATCAGACTGCACGTTCTTTGCAGTCTGATCTTGATCTACACTGTCCGCTAAAGGTCAGTTAATTGCGCTTAGTATCCTAAGGCTTAAATTTTGTTATCTGGTATAAAGCGAAATGTTATTTTCTCTTAACTTTGTCAAGATTATCTTGGTTAAAGATTACACATATTGCGCAATTCACTTCCCTGTTTTTTATGTATGTATGGAAGCTTGAAAGAGCCGTTGCATACGGCATGAAGCAAACTTTAACACAAAACTTACAAGTTTTAATATTCTTTTATTGTAACATGGGGTACTGTGATACATGAGCTCGCAGATAAAGTCTCCAACAACATGATAAAGTGAGTTGCTTCTGTCGTTTTTAGGACTTGGTCATTACACGGCTCGCAAATGTGCACAATGGGCGGGGTGATCTGCAAATTCGAATAGTAAATTTATGAATTTTCGTCATAACGCTCGCCTTGTTTTACCTACCCTTACAAAACATGTAGCCGACAAGGTTGAAATACTGTTAAGATGATAGGGTGTCACATAGTCAGGGATTAACTGAAAAAAGGGTTGTTTGTTTTTTTCAGTCGAAAAGATTAAAAGTGAATTTTAGTAAATGATATGAACGATTAATGATATTCCTAACTACACATATATATGATCCAACAATGTATCATATAGGCCTACCTTTTTGCGTTGATGTTTTGGATTTTGTATATATGCCGTAGATCAGTCTGTAACTCAGGCAGATCAGGAATCTGCCCGCACCGATTTAGAATTCTTATATGGTCTAGACTTTACAAAGATTATATAGAGTTCTTGTTTGGTCTGGGCAGATTGTAGATCTACCAGGACCAAATTAGAAATCCGGTTCCGCTAGGTGGATGGAGGATCTGCCTAGACCAAATTGGAATCTATTCCGAGGTGATCCCGCGTTCGCCTGCCGGATCCCAATCGTTAAATTGGATATCTATGCTTACATTCTATTTTTATCCTAAAGGTCGCAACCTTGTTCTATTTTTATCAAAGATGAAATTCTATGACCGATTTGATACGGTGCAGTTAGAGCTAGCTGCAACCAATGAAAATGCGTATCGGGGGAATGTCGAAATCAAGCTCGATCCGCCAAGGGTAGAGTAGCGTAGTGGATCGTCACCCTTGGCTTGCGAATATGTGAATAGAAGGCGCTGATCTTACCGATCAACCCTCGTCTGCACTGAATCTACACCTGACTTGATATTTTAATAAATCATTAATTTCATTTGAGTCACGTTTTATGAAGCATGCTTTAAGGCGCCAAATATAAAACATATAATTTAACCTATTTCAAAACTACAATCTGCCTACAACTCAGACAGTCCCACAGGATTGACTAAACAAACGGACAGTATAGATTCAAGATCAGACGGCACAGAATGCGCAGTCTGATCTTGATCTATACAAGTCGTGCAAGTCTTTAAGTTCGCACCATATGCCGCTGATATAATTAACCTTTTATACCTACCAAACACTTCCTGGTTTTTACGACCCTTAGGTAGAAGGTTTTTGAAAACATTGTGGGAAAAGGAGAAAATGCTGGTAACCAGCATTTTCTCCTTTTCCCACAATGTTTTCTCCCCTGCTGAAAACACATCTCAATTTTTTAGTTATGTTTATTTTGTTGTCTGCGAGTGCTTCCAGTTTGGACCAGTCTAAAATTGTGTAGCCCGCCCGGGTGGCTCAGTGGTGAGCGTGTCGGACTCATGACCTGGTGGTTGTGAGTTCGATACCCGGTTGAGGCAAACTTTCCTTCCGGCGTATTTTCGCCTCTCACCTCTGCTGAAGAATGTGAGAAAAGTAGTCGGTGGCTTTGGAAAGAAAGTAGTGTAAGTACCGGTGTGAGAAAGCACAGGAAACACATGTGCGTCACCGACCGCCATGATATGACCTTAGCTGATAAAGTGGCGTTAAACCCCAATACAACCTACCAACTAAAATTGTGTCGTTTGGTAAACGGTTAAACACAGACGCTCTCGAGGTAATGGCTTTATTGTGCAAAACGTCCCATTTTCATTATATTACATCTTGTAGAAAGATATTTACTTTACGTTCCCAGGCACATTCTTGATATGGGGCATGTTCTGGCAAAAGGTGGGTGAACGCATCACTGTAATCCATTAAAACCAAGAAATTCTTCAAATAACTCTGAATCCATATTAAAATACAAGTTTGTCTAACAACATACCGGGTCTAGAGGTAGACTGATCCTTTAACATGTAGAAAATTGACCAATAGCAAAAGGTTTCGGTCCAAGTCAGCCTATGCTGACTGTGCAGGCTGACCATGTTGATACGGTATATTCTTTTTTTTTTAAGAATATATGTGACCCATCACGCAAAAAGGGATCTTCTGGGAACTGCGAAAACTCTCAACCCTTGTCAGACTGCGCGAGTTGCGCAGGCTGACCAGGGTTGACACTTTTCGTTTTAATGAAATTTTCTGTATGAAAAGTGGTCATTGTACCTTGTTATATAATCATTTTTGAATCATCAACTTGATTAAACTGGCCTGCACTAATTGCGCACGCAGACCAGGGTTGACACTTTTCGTTTTAATGACATTTTCTGTATGAAAAGTGGTTATTGTACCTTGTTATACAATCATTTTTGTGGCATTTGTCGAAGACAATACCACTATGAGTTCAATATTGAATTTGAAGACCATGTATCATATTTTGTGCAAAACCGAAGGAAATAAACCTAATTAAAGTCTACTTTTCTTAGGCAAGGAGTTTTTCGGTAGCACTCGTTTATGCAGTTGGAAATGGCACATTGAATTACATTGCTTGAAGCCATCGATCGTGGAATTACTAATTTTCTATTGAAAATATCTTCACTTCCTAAAGTCTTCTGTTGGCGCAATGATACAAAATTGGTCTGCCGATCGCTTGGTCCTGGGCTTTTTCGTTCCAAAACCAGTTCGTCACATGGCTTGTTCATCCTTCATTTACGCGCTACTCCATTTCATTGAGCATGAATATTCATACATTTAAATAATTGATCGTAATGTTAGGAATTAAACGTTTACAGCTACAGATATTTCAATATCGTAGTTTTCAGGTACAAACTTAATTTTATTCGATCTATTCACATGTTTTTTCTCTCAATTCATCATGCATCTGACTGTCAGGGGGACATTACTCCTGACTCTTAACGATCTACGGGTGAACACCAGTATTCAAATATCCAAACTTCGTCATGAGTACTCTCCCTTCAACCAAAATGATATCTTTTTGCTTCGTAGGTTGACTTCTAAGCCAATATTTGAACAGTATTTCTCTTTTTCTTAAGAATTATTAATTCCATACAATGGCTTCCTTGACAAATACCACTTCAGCGTTCTCAGTGCTTTGATCGAATTATCAACTTAAAGTGACCTGCACTATCGTTGATCCTGTTTTCATCTAATTGGTGTACAGAATTCCCAGATGGCCCCTTTTTGCATGATGCATTAACCCATTACCACACAATCCCTACTTTTGACGCCTCTGAGAAAGAAGCCTTTAGAAAACATTGTGGGAAAAGGAGAAAATGCTGGTAACCAGCGTTTGTTCCTTTCCCACAATGCTTTCTAACCTTCACAAAACAAATTTCAAATTTTCGGTCACTTTTATTTTGTCGTCTGCAAATGCTTTCGATTTGGACAAGCCTAAAATATTGTCGTTTGGTAATGTGTTAAGACCCCCTTTAGCAGAGCACATAGGTCATATTTGTATGGTTATTCGGAGTTTAGTAACATTTCCCGCCATAACTTAACTCCCTCAACGATTTTTTTTCCAGGTTATAAAGAAGACTGACATCGTCATTGATATTTTTATTCGTTTTACTTTTTTTCATTTTCATCTAAAAGACAATGTTTCCAAGATCGGACTGCAAGATCTGAATACACTGATCTTTATTTTACAATACTGGCATTTCCCAGTTCTGTGCAAACTGCTCTCAAGAATAACAAAATGTGCAGCTGTTTTACCTCTCTACCATAGAATCGCACTTTTTAATCGTTTACCAAACAATTCCTGATTTTTACGACCCAAAGATAGAAGTCTTATTAAAATATTTTGGGAAAAAGATAAATATAGCCGCAACTCGAGCATATTTCCCTCAGCACCATATGTAGGACCAATAGTACCCAATCCCGTACATGATACTGCATGCGCAGATCCAGAGGGGGGACCAGGGGTCCGGACCCCCCCCCCCCTCGTCCCTCCCGGAATTTTGGCAAAAATGTGGTCAGCGGATTCGTGAATGGGGACTGGTTTGATATTGCGCAAAGCATCATATAATTGGACGAGAGCGTTTTCGGTTGGACACCCCCTCCCCCCCCCCCCCCCCCCCCCGAGAAAAATATCTGGATCTGCGCTTGAATACTGTAGAAAACACGCTACTTTGACCTGATCCAGAAACGAAGAAAAACAAGAGAGATTCCCCAGAAACGAAAGTAGACGTTTTTCCAAAATTTTGGAGTGGGTGTAAAGCAAACCTTTGCAACTAGGTCAAGGATCAGTGAAGGTAATGTACACACGTACACACTCGAGCTGCGTAAAACGTCTTGTCTACAGAAGTTCTTCAGGTCCATTAACTCATTCCAGTATCTTTATTCAAGTGTTTCAGAGGCCTCTCGTCCAAATTTATTTATGATATGATTAATGAACAACGTATTTATCATAAATGAGCCACACTCTGGTAAAAGGAGGCTTAATACATCTCTGTGACGCTTTATATTAAGCAAGCCATCACATAGAGATCCATAAAAGCTACTTTCTTTTACAAATCATCACAACCATAAGGTAGACTGGTCTTTGGACACACTGAAATTAACCAGGAGCGAAAAGTTTCGGCCCAGACCGCGCAGGCTGACCTGTGCAGAAACTTTTCGCAAATACATTAAGCCCCCTTTTCACAGGGTGCAGCTCAAATACGATTACAGATTAGGTTATTCTTTTGTTACTGTTGTTTCATTATTCTCCGCCTGGTGGCTTTTATCTCAGGGTCGTAAAAACCAGGATTGTTTCGTACAAACTTAACAGCTTCGATCATTATCATAGCGGTCAATGCATCTACGCCTGTTTACCTAGCTTTCTCACACGAATAGTGCCAAAGCTTTCTTTCAAACCCACTGACCCTCCAGAATGAGAGTTTGCTTGAACGAAGTATCGAGCTTGCAACTTTCAGGTCACATGTAAGGTACGCTAACCACGTGGCCGGGCTGCTTCGAAACTCAATTTACTATACAGACATATCTATTGGGGAAAAAAAAACAACTTTAACCTGTGCCAATCACTATAAAGTTGTTTCCTTAAACATATTCATTTTACATCGATTGAGAAACAAGTTCTTACAACTTTTACTAATCTCTTTCGATTCTGCTTCCTGGGAACTACCGAAGTACTCGTGTGTGGGCCAATGAAAAATCCCAAAGTTTACATCCCACTCCCGGCGTTGTCTGCGCATGGCATATTTTTCGAAGATTCGATCTGTCTTATGCGCATGACACATCACTCTCCCCGCTATCGGGGAGACTCTAATATTACGCGCTATAAAGTAGCAAAAAATGGCTTTTATCAATACGTTTGAGGAAATATTAGGTCTGTTTTAGCTCCAGATTTCTCTAAACTGCTGGTCATAGCTGAGTGATTCGCACCAGGTAGCATTTTATTGAGTAGAAGTTTATTTTAGCATGAAATTCAAAGTAACGGTTGTCGCGTAGAAATGTGGTGCGGTCCTGTGTACCAAGGATGCCCAAAGTACATAGATGAGTATTTGTAGCGGGAGATAATTCCGCTCCCAGGTATCGAACTCAGAACCTTATGGTTACCAGGCCGACACTCTAACTCACAACCAAGGACACCACAACCCTACCAATGTTACCCAGAAACGTTATTCAGCGCTTGGGCTGTGATGTTGGTGGTTCCAAATGTCGTGCTCTCTCATCACTGGATTCAAACCCGGAAATTCCGGTATGAAAAGCCGACACGCTGCCCATAAACCTCTCTTGCTCACTAGTCGCGTGATTATTTAAGCCGTTACCACATGACAATATTTTAAACGGGTCCATACTGAAACCATTTACGTGTTTCTCAAACGATTGGATTTGTTTCTGAAAATTTAGAAGACATTGTTGGAAAAGGAGAAAATGCTGGTTACCAGCATTTTCTCCTTTTCCCACAATGTTTTCAAAAGTGTCATCCCCAAGGTCGCCATTGGGTTAAAGATTTGATACTCTATCGGGAGCTATAGTGGTAGTAATTTTTGGATTTTTTTTAACCCTTAACCTGCTAGGAAACTAAAATTAAATTTTCACTTCGATATTAATAACCCAAATATTGTTGTTTCAAAGTTATGTTTTGCGGAATAATATCTCCTTATCGGACAATGTAGATCAAAGATCAGACTGCACGTTCTGTGCAGTCTGATCTTGATCTACACTGTCCGCAAAAGGTCAGCGATTCGCGCTTCGTAAGCAAAGGGTTAGATTCCATACGTGCCTGAATTGTTTCCGAATTCTTTTGTTATCTGTTTGTTTGTAATACAGCTTTTTTAAAAAACTTATTTCTATTTGCTCAAAATATTTCTCTGACTAATTGGGACCTAATTACGTAATTGTAGCCCTACTGTTGACCCTTTACCAAACAACCCTGGGTTTTATCGGCCCAAAAAAGGAAGGCCTTTGAAAACATCGTGAGAAAAGAAAAAGTTGCTCGCACCCAGTATTTCTCATTTTTCCCCAATGTTTACCACCATACTCATGACACTTTAAGTCTTTTTTTTTTATCGAAATTCATTTGTTGTCCTCTTCTAGTATCCCATCATGTACAAGTGTAAAGTTGTTTTCGTCTGGTATTTCCACCACAAGAGGATCATTCGTTTTATTACATGCTTTCCGGTAGGATATCGAGAAAAGCGGTGAAAATATTCTTCGATAATCCACGGGTAAGTCCAGTGAAAATATCGATTTTTATATTCTTATTACCTAGATAAAACGCACGTGACCGTAGCAACCAAATATGACATCATTTACATTACATTTCCCGTGCTTGACGTAATATTGTAAAGCGTTGAGCACTATGCGAAGGGACTACGACACGGGGAATAATTAAAAAAGAACTGTACCGGAATTTGATAAAGCTCCTCCAAGACAGGGTTAAAAGCATGAAATAAAAAGAATATTTGTTGTTGTTTTTTTTTCGATGGAAGATCGAAATATATTTCATCTCGTCAACACCATCGGTAATATTTTCACTCGTGGCTGAGCCACTCGTAAAAATATTACCAATGGTGTTCACTTGATGAAATACATAGAGGATATTTGTCTTTTTCGGTGAAAGATCGAAATTTATTTCATCGAGTGAACAACATCGGTAATATTTTCACGATGGTGTTCACGAGATTAAAAAAATTTCGATCTTTCTCCGAAAAAAAACCCAAATATTCTATTTATTTCATGCTTTTAACCCTTTCTTGGAGGAGCTTTATCAAACACCAGTACAGTTCTTTCCCGTTATTCCCCGCGACGTACCCCTCCCGCATAGCAACGCATTACAATATTACGTCAAGCGCGAGAAATGTAAGGTATGTGACGTCATATTTCCCATCTGGTTGTAATGCACGCGCAATTTATCTAGGCAATAAGAACGTGAAAATCGGTATTTTCACTGGTGGTACCAGTGTAAGATCGAAAAATATTTTCACTGCTATTTCTTCATATCCTACCGGAAAGCATGAAATAAATTTCGATCTTTCATCGAAAAAAAAACAAATATGTCCTGCAGTAGTTGACGATTGAAACATTATGGTAAAAATTCAAAATGAGCTATCTCACATTTTGCCACATTATATTCAAAGTATTTTGTAATTTTTATAATCATAACTATATATGTCCTGATATTTGTATCCTACACGATATCTTTAAAAGTTATCAGGTTTGATCCTCTCTTGATTTTAAAGAAGCAGACCTTTAAAAATATTGTGAAAGAGAAGAAACTGCTGGTTATCCGCATTTACCCTTTTTCGTACAATTTGAACTTTTCTTTCCTTCCAAGAACTTTTTATATTTATCCAGAGATTTAACAACCTGTAAGGGATGACTTTTTGTAAACTTTGTAGTAAAAGGAACAAATGCTGGTAAGCAACATTTTTTCTCCTTTTTTTCACAATGTATATAACCATTTCAAAGAAGAAACCTGTGATTTGGAAGAAATTGAATTTTTCGTCTGAAAATGATTTAAATTTGACATTTCTAAATTTTGTTTTCTGGTAAAGGGTTGGACAGATTACAAAACGACAAAATTTAAGACTTCTCCAAATTCAAAGTGACTGCAGAAAACACAATGAATACGACTCCGAAAAATTGAAAATTTGCTTTCGGAAGGGTAGAAAACATTGCGGAAAAATGAGAAAAATGCTGATTCCCTGCATTTTCTTTTTTTTCCCACAATGATTTAACAAGGCTATCATTTCAAGGCCATTAAAAGTCAGAATTGTTTAGTAAAGGGTTTTTAAAAAATGCAATTGCGTGCGGCACGCAAAATAACCATTTAGAAGGTATTTTTCGGGGTTTTCTTTCTTTTTTTTCGAATGTACTAAAAGTGCTTCCAAAAAAAAAAAATTAGGTCTACAAAATAAAGGAAACGAAACATGAATGTTTTTGCTGTGCTCTGACAAAAGGATTATTGAACTCTTTACCACACCAGAAAATTTTAGACTGGTCCAAAATGAAAGCATTTGCAGATGACAAAATAAAGGTGGCTAAAAAATAGAAAATTGTTCTGGGAAAGGTAGAAAACATTGTGGAAAAAGGAGAAAATGCTGGTTACCAGCATTTTCTCCTTTTCCCACAGTGTTTTCTAAAGGCTTCTTTCTCAGGGTCGTCAAAAGTAGGGATTGTGTGGTAATGGGTTAATGCATTTCCGTGATGTATCACATAAAGTAACTCATCACATAATTATGGATCCATTAACCCTTTCCCAAACGGCAAATTTTGGACCAGAGCAAATGGAAAGGAATTTACAGGTGACAAATTAACAGTTGCTAAAAAGATGATTCTTCTATATGACAGGGTGGAAAACATTGTGGGAAAAGGTGAAAATGCTGGTTACCAGCATTTTCTCCTTTTCCCACAATGTTTTCAAAGGGCTTCGATTCCTATTTAAAACCAGAGATTGTTTGGGAAAGGGTTAAAATCCATTGTTCTTCACTGTCCGCAAAAGGTCCGAGAGCGTTGTCTGCGCATGTCATATTCTTCGCAGATTCGACCTGTCTTATATGACACATCACTAGCCCCGAAAGAGGACAGACTGTAATATTACGCTTTATAAAGTAGCAATGTAGAAAATAGCTTTTACCACTACGTTTGAGGAGAAATGAGACCTGCTTTAGCTCCAGATTTCTCCAAACTGCTGATCATAGCTAAGTGAATTGCACGAGGTAGCGTTTTATTGAGTAAACCTTTATTTTAGGTTGAAATTCAAAGTAACGGTTGTCGCGTAGGAAAGTGGTTCGGTTCTGTACCCAGGATGCCCAAATTAGATAGATGAGTATGTATAGAATGCTATCTAGCGGGAGATAATGGGTCCGAGAGCGGCGCTGTGCAACCTAAAGTTGAAAGAAAATCTCTAAAGAACAGTAACTGCTGTGTAGAGGATGCCGACCAATAAACGAGTTTGCCTCCCTTGTACTAATGAATAAAACAAGATGATTGCGTTTGGCTGCATTTGATAGAATGATTGATTTAATTGATTTAATCGCGACTTTAAACAACCTTAGAATGAATCCTCTTGAAAACATTGTTGGAAAATGAGAAAATGCTGGTTACCAGCTTTTTCTCCTTTTCCCACAATGTTTTTTTCCCTTCCCCAAACAAATTTCAGTTTTTGACTGATATTTATTTTGTTGTCTGCAAAATTTTAGTGCTTTCAAAATGGACCAGTCTAAAGTTTGTCGTTTGGTAAAGAATCAAACCTTTACAGTACAATTCTTGGTTTTAACGACACTGATAGGAAAGTCCTTTGAAACTAGCCTTTTTCCGCAATGTTTTCTTCCTTGTCAACGACAAATCTTACAATTTGAACCAAATCTGATCTGTCGTCTGCAAGAGTTTTCAATGCAGACGACATTGAGAAATTCTTCAGAAAAGAAGGTAGAGCAGTGATTAGTATAAAGTGGAAGAACGTTTTTCTCAATCGATATCAAATAAATACATTAATGTTTAACCCTTTACCAAACGACACAATTTTAGACTTGTCCAAATTGAAAGTGCTTGCAGACCAAAAAATAAACATAACTCAAAAATTGAAATATTTTTCCAGCAGGGTGGAAAACATTGTGGGGAAAGGGAGAAAATGCTGGCTACCAACATTTTCTCTTTTTCCCACAATGTTTTCAAAAGGCTTCCATATCAGGGTCGTAAAAACCAGGGATTGTTTGGTAAGGGGTTAAACTAAATATATGGCTTGAAACATGCAAAAAGGGGCATTCGGACATTTGCGTAAAGTGTCGTCTCGGATTAGCCTGCACAGTCCGCGCAGGCTAATCCGAGACGGCACTTTACGACTGCAATGGATTTTGTGCTACAGTAGACTTATTCCAAACAGAAAATTACATAAAAACGAAAAGTGTGTGGTCTCGGATTAGCTTTTGCGGACTGTGCAGGCTGATCCAAGACATCACTTTACGCAAACGTCCGTATGCCCCTTTTCGCGTGTTACAGGCTGTATTATCCCGATTCAACAGAGGCTCACCTACCAAGGGTAGATTAGCGTAGTGGATGGTCAATCTTGACTTGCGAAGATTGTTATGACGCTAAATACGATAATATTTCATCAGCGTGTAAAATATCGTTAATTTTGATAAAACGTTAGAAAATTTTGCCCTCTAGCTTATTCAAAATATCACTATTTTGGCCTTTATCCACAATGTTATCGGAGGCTTTCTCTTTCAGAGTCGTGAATACACGGGATTGTTTGGAAAAAAATATATATCAAATGTTAATTTGATTTACTTTAAATTTGTACAAAAATAGTTGATAAAGTTGTTTGCCAGGAAATTAGGAACGGTTTGGCAAAGGATCAAATTTAAATGCTTTACCAGACGACCAGATTTCATACTGGTCCATCCAAAAAGCATTTGAAGTGGAAAAATATAGTGTTTATCGAATGAAATGATTTGGCCTTGAAAAGGCAGAAACATTCTTGGAAATGGAAAAAAAAGAATATTTTCGTCTTGCTCGCTAAATCTCATCAAAAGGCTTTTTGCTAGGTATCGTTAAAATTCGGGGTTGTTTGACAAGCCACTACTACAAATATACGGCGCTTTGTATCCCTAAATACCTATTCCTGTAGGAAAATATCGAAAGAAAAGGAGAAATTATCGCTAGAAGTAATAACGTTCCCTCTTCTAAACACATTTATCCTTTTTTTTAATCTATTTAGACATGCAGATTTATTTATTTATTTATTTATTTATTTATTTATTTATTTATTTATAAATCCTTTTTTACAGAAAATTTCCTCTTAATGGATCTCTGTGTGATTCATTGATACGTTAAACTTACAGAAACCTTTTGGAAACACTGAAGGAAAAGGAGCCATTGCTGGCTGCAAAGAAACGCTTCTTTTCTACAAAGTCTCCTTTTCATTATTTTTTTCCTTACCTTTAATTCAAATTATTTCTCCTCCATATACTATTCTGTACTATTCGAAGGAATGTCTAAAATGAGCGAGAATGTATTTAGATTTCCACCGTGGGGTTCCTTCCGGTTGATTCAGGTTACGTGTTTCTCTTACGAGTATTTTTTTTTCTATAATTTGCACCTACACTTAAAGCCCTCGAATCATTCCTATTTAACCTTGTACCACACATTCAGGAGTTTTCACTACCCTTGGAGAAAAAAAAAAGCTTTTGAAAACATTGTGGGAAAAGGAGAAAATGCTGGTAACCAGCATTTTCTCCTTTTCCCACCATGTTTTCTATTCGATCATAGACATAAAATTATTTCACACACATTTTAATTTGACCTGTGTAAACACTTTCAATTCAGACAAATCTACGTTTTTTTATTAGGGAAAGAGTTAAACCTTTAAGTTTCTAGTAATTTTAGTTGACTGTCCACAAAGAATACAATTTGATATACACTAAACAAAACTTCTAAATAGCCTCTTTTAAGCTGAAATTCCCCGTTGATATTTTCTGGCATCCACTGTCCAGAAAAGAGACAGTTAATTTAGTTTGATTTTTTGCAGAATTATTTAACAGTCTAAAAGCAATCTCCAGCCTACGTTTGAAAATAATTTTTCGACGTGTTCTTTTGAAAGGAACTTATTTAACATTCATTCACTCAACATTGAAAATTCATTTTTTTTTTTTTTTAATTTCACACTCTTTCTTTCGAGTTATATTTTTGTGTAGAAAATAACTTTTTTTTTCCTAATGCGGTCAAAATTTCAGTCATTTTTGCTTTTCTTTGTAACCTGATTTGGCTTATAGACATTATACATGCATAAAATATATACATGGATTTTCCCTTTTTTGAAAAAAGAGGTGCTCTCTGTCTGCAAAATCAAGATTTTCGTTATTTCAGTACTATGTTTAAAATTAAGATGAACGTTATAAGTTGTTTTTGTTTACCTTTCAATTACTTTGTCAAATTTACAGGAGAAAAAAAAGTAACCGTTTAGACATTTTGCTGGGTTGATATATATACTTGTGGAACTTTCCTAGAATACCTCCAGATATCGTGTCGCAGTATTTTTTTTTTTTTTTTTTTTCTTCTTCTTCTTCTTTTTTGAGAAATCTGAACAAATAACTTTTATTTTAGAAATAATGTTCCGTCTTTCGTGGTTTATCGTTGAATAAACCACAGTTACTCTCCGTAAAGAAAGTCACATGGTATGTCAATTCCAATAAACCAAATAAATTGAATATACACATGAAAATGAATGATAGTGACTGATAATTTTCGGTTCATCATTATTAATTATTATTATTATTACCATTAGTATTATTAGTATTATCATTATTATTATTCAAAAACCAAAAAAAAATGTAAATGCACAATATTATATGGAGTGCAATTCGGACATTTGCGTAAAGTGTCGTCTCTGATCAGCGTGTGCAGTCCGTACAGGCTAATCCGAAACGACATTTTCCGATTTTATGTGATTTTCTGTTTTACGCAAGTCTACTGAGGCACAAAATTTAATGTAGTCGAAAAGTGCCGTCCCGGATTAGCCTGCGCGGACTGCGCAGGCTAATCCGAGACGACACTTTACGCAAATGTCCGAATGCACCTTTTCGCGTGTTGCACTCCATATAGTAAAAGTGTAAAAAAAAGAAGTTGGTCGAGTTTTTTGACAGGATGTCTATTTCTACGACTTAATAAGCTACTAAGGAAGACAGCCAAAGCTCTCCGACTGATTGATGAATTCATGCCGCCGTATGATACAAAACTATTGGAGGCAATTTACTTTGGACGTAATCCAAATTGAAACCAAATGTAAAAACAGTATCAGTCCTGCACTGTGATAAGAGGGCTTAATGCATCTGCGAAAAATATCGACCCAGGTCAGCCTGCGCAATTCGCGCAGGCTGACCTGAGCCGAAACATTTCGCTATTGGTCATTTTTTGTATGTCAAATGACCAATCTACTACATGATTAAGTCGATTGTTGAAAAAGGGTGACAATTATGTGATGGATTGGGCTGGCACCATGCATCACGGGAATGCTTTAAGCCCCATTTTGTCAGAGCATGTCTCTATTATTTACGGTATTTACCTTAACTTTTTGTACACGAGGGGTTACATAGGCAGCGTAGCTTTCTTGAGTTATGGGCGGCTCTTCCCTGGCCTCGGTTCAAGTTTTCGCTTCAGAATGTCTTAAATCTTAAAAGACATGATTCGTAAATTAAAACCCATTAGGCTGTTAAGCGCGACTAAAGGCTCTTTCACGGACAATGTAGATCAAGATCAGACTGCAGAAAACGTGCAGTCTGATCTTGGATGCAAACTGTCCGATATAGAAAGATATCCTTCACCGCCTTTTCCCCCAACCTTTCCTCCCCCACTCCCCTCCTATCCTGAGGTGAACTATAATTATATAGGGGACGGACCGATTCTAAGTTGGTAGAACTTGTGGTCCAACACCTTTTCATCTATTGAATAAAATATGTTTAAACTACTTAAACTATTCTCTAAACATGCAGGAAAATAACCTACAGCTAAAAATTTCGAAGCAGATCAGCATGCGAAGACCGCATAGGCTGACCTGGATTAAAACCATAGCTGAGAATTTCGACAATACGGATCATATGGATCTAAGGTCATGTGATTAACCCCTAGACTTCTAAGCGCGACTCACTGACCTTTTGCGGACAGTGTAGATCAAAGATCAGACTGCACAGAACGTGCAGTCTGATCTTTGATCTACACTGTCCGATAAGGAGACTCTATTCCCCAAAACATAACTATGAAATAGCAATATTTGGGTCAATTCTATTGACTTGAGAAAATTTCATAGCAGTTATTTAGTATGATATGTATAGTGCATCACAGACATTTATTTCATGCTTTCCGGTAGGATATCGAGAAATAGCAGTGAAAATATTTTTCGATATTACACTGGTACAACTAGTGAAAATACCGACTTTCACGTTCTTGTTGCCTAGGTAAATTGCGCTTGCCTAACATCCAGATGGGAAAAATGACGTCATGTATCGTACATTTCTCGCGCTTGACGTAACGTTGCTATGCGGGAGGGGTACGCCACGGGGAATAAGGGAAAAAAACTACACTGAATTTTGATAAAGCTCCTCCCAGAAAGGGTAAAAAGCATGAAATAAATAGAATATTGTTTTTTTTTTTCGGTGAAAGATCGAAATTTATTTCATCTCGTGAACACCATCGGTATTATTTTCACTCGTGGCTGCGCCACTCGTGAAAATATTACCAATGGTGTCCACTCGATGAAATAAATTTCGATCTTTCACGGAAAAATCAAATATCCTCTATTTATTTCATGCTTTCCGGTAGGATATCGAGAAATAGCAGTGAAAATATTTTTCGATATTACACTGGTACAACAAGTGAAAATACCGATTTTCACGTTCTTGTTGCCTAGGTAAATTGCGTGTGCTTAACAACCAGATGGGAAATATGACGTCATATACCTTACATTTCTCGCGCTTGACGTAATACTGTAATGCGTTACTATGCGGGAGGGGTACGCCACGGGGAATAACTGAAAAGAACTGTACTGGATTTTGATAAAGCTCCTCCCAGAAAGGGTTAAAAGCATGAAATACATAGAATTTTTGTTTTTTTTTTCGGTGAAAGATCGAAATGTATTTCATCTCGTGAACACCATGCGCCTCTCGTGAAAATATTACCGATGGTGTCCACTCGATGAAATAAATTTCGATCTTTCACTGAAAACGACAAATATCCTCTATGTATTAAACTCTCTTTTCACCAGAGCATAGCGCAATTACAAAACGTTTTCTATCCTAAATGAGTTTTATGGTTTTATGACTCCAACCTGATTAAGTCATACGAGGTTATACTGGAATAATCCATTCGGCTAAGTGAGCTTTTTAACGAAATACATGTAATAGTTCAGGAATTGACGTCTATAATTGGCCTGCAACATGTGAAAAGGGACATTCGGACATCTGCGTGAAGTGTCGTCTCGGATCAGCCTGCGCAGTCCGCGCAGGCTAATCCGAGACGGCACTTTCCGTTTTAATGCCATTTTCTGTTTTGTGCATGTCTACTGTAGCACAAAATCTAATGTAGTCGTAAAGTGCCGTCTCGGATTAGCCTGCGCGGACTGCGCAGGTTGATCCGAGACGACACTTTACGGAGATGTCCGAATGCCCCTTTTCGTGTGTTGTACACCAGATAGTAATAAGTATAGTATTGTTTTTAACCATTTTCTTGCTTAATAACTACAATGAAATAAAAATTTCAATTCGATCTTCAAAACCAGAATAACGTTTTTGTCGGCCTATACTTTGAGGGAAAAATCTCCTTATCGGACAGTGTAGATCCAAGATCAGACTGCATGTTCTGCCTGCAAAAGGTCAGTGAGTCGACCTTAGCAGCTTAATCGTTAAAAGTAGCTCAAATTTTGAAATTTGTCCATAAAAGGATATACATGTATATTTGTGTGTGTGTGGTTTCGAGCATTTTCTCATTGTCTACAAAACTTTAAAAGCTTTCTTCTCCTGGGCCTTTAGGATATAGGATTGTTTTGTATTGGATTTAGGGTAAGACCTGTGTAATGCACTTCCGGTGAACATTGGGCAAAAATTCTAATTGGTTGTTAAATAAGGATAAATAAGGATTTATGCAGAAATAATATTTTTGCACATTTCTAATGGATCAGAAATATCGTTTATTTCTATCTTGAAACAATATTTTGATACTTTTGTTTGTTTTCTAAAAAGGGAGGTAATTATTATCTTTTTTTCAATTGAGAATATAGCGGTTTCAGATTTATAAATGATAATTCAAAGAAGGAAAAAATGGAAAAAAATGAAAAGGTGAAAGTAGTTCAATAATACTCATTTTTAATTATAGCTAATTTTGCAGGATGATATTTTAGTGGAAATAGCTGTTTTCCATTACACAGGTCTTACCTTAATCGTTCAGCAATTTAAGGGGTTGGCAGATATTTGTCATTTTACAGTTGTTTGTTCAATATTTTATGCTGCCCTTAATGACCTTATTCCACACCTTAATGATCCCATTTGCTCTGTATCGAATCAAAATGAGATAGACTCTCGGAAATTCAGAGTATATACAGACGACAATTCTGATGTTGCTGTGATACTGATTTTTTAAGAGAGGTAGGTAATTACCTGTTGTGAGCACTTTTCCACCTATATTTATTCTTGATAATAATACAATAATTTTAGAAAACCGTTCTAAAGATGTTGCCGTTTAAAGCCACTCAGTGCCAGATAGATAAAAGCACGCTGTTATAGTAGCTGAAATACACAACGTACTTCAGCTCATTAAGATCTTTATGTCCATGTCTATGTCTATGTCCTCAATAAGCGGATAGGTCATAATTATGAAATATCAGACTGCACGATCAGTACAGTCTGATCCTGACCTATCAAGTTCTTAAAAGCCCCTGTAAAAGGCGTTGAATGGGTTAAGGCTGTTCTATCCACAAGATAGCTGGATTACCATGCATCGCTAGAGAAAAGAAAGCATGAATCAAAACAATAACTACTCCACCTTTCTAAAGTACATATTTTATCTCAATTATCATCTGACAGAAAACATTAACATGAAACTTTACCTGCTGTCATATTAATTTCAAATGATTTTCAATTGCATTTTATGACATTGCTCTTTTTTTAATGAAATTTAAAATTTTGTAAACAAAACACATAATGTAAACAGTTCAAAACATGTTTTCTAATTTTACCCATTTAGCGATCAATGTAGGTTCTGTTGGATGTTACTATACATTTTATTCATTATACGGCAAAATTTTTCGATTTGAACAACATGAAAGCATAAACAAAGAAAACTGAATGTAGTTTTAAAAGAAAAGGGTTGGATTTTTAATGGAAGGGAAAAAAAAACCACTAAGACTGTGTTGTGAAGGGTTAAAGTAGAAATGAATTTATTGATTATAAATGTTATACAAAATATCCAATTCAGACAGATTATGTCTAATTGGTTGTGCACACTCTATCACTTCAATGGTTGCTTTTTGGAACAGAGTTCGCCAAACGCATTGTACTAGGAAGGCGGGGCAGGAGTTATCTCCCCTTCTCACTCTAAATAAATATTTTCTAAATTTGGTGATTTTCAATGCCGCAAGATTTTGCACCAACAACAGCAAGATATCCTTTAAAGTTGTCATTGTCCTTTGCATTCGGATCTTGATCTTCACTGTCCGTAAAAGGTCATGGAGTCGCGCGTGGCAGCCCCACGGTTAACATTTTAAAGTATCGCTTGGTTGCCATGACTCAATTTATAAAGTCGCTGAATAGGGTTTAAGGGGTTCGACTCCAACCCGAAGCATTTCTTTTCAGCAATTTCCCCCCATAGATAAACACAGTCAGGTCCTTGTAATTTTGTGTTTTTTTTTTTAAAGTAATATCCTCCTCCAACCAATACAGTGCCCTTTCCAAAAGGTCATACTTTGTTATGAATTGTGGCAAGGGACTCGTGAAAGCATCTCTTGTGTTGATATATTGCTGGAAACAGTTTAAATACCATAAAATGTCACTGTTACTTTGTTTTTGCACGGAGAACACAAGTGCAGTCAGGTGGTTTTGATTATATGTTTAACTCATCCTAACATTGTAACACATAATTGAACCGCGCTCTGTGAAAAGGGCGGTTAATGCATCTGCGAAAAGTATCGATCCAGGACTGCGCAGGCTGACCTGGGCCGAAACTTTTCGCTATCAGTCGATTTTCTGCGTGTCAAAGGAACAGTCTCTCCCATTATTGGTTCATTTGTTGTTTTAATGGAACCATACTTATGTGATGACGTGCCTGATACGATGTATCACGGAGATACATTTCGCTCCCTTTTGTAAGCGCTTGGTCCAATTATTTATGATTGGCGCCCTGGGAAAAAAGGGTTAAATGAATCTTCGTAATTCGTTGTACAAAGCGGTACATAACATGGATAAATATTATCTAAAATCCATTTGATCATGAGATAGAAAGGTCCTTTGATATGCACTAAATATATGTGTAGCGAAAGTTTCAACTCAGGTCAACCCGCGCGGATCCGGCGAAGACTGGCATGACTTCATATTTTTTTAGACGCGCTAAAGCCCCCTTTTGGCACAGCATTATTCATATACACCAACAATGTCGTCGTTCATACATTAGTGAAGGTGGTTATTACTCGACTGGTATACGTGTACCAAAACATCTCATTTGAAATATCATTCAAAAAGATCATTTCTATGTCTGTCTGTCGGTCGATCGGTCGGTCCAACGATCGGTCTATGTCGGTCTGCCTGTCTTTTCCTAATCAAGCTACGACTATCCCGTACAACTGTTCTGTAACACTGTTTTCTCATATTAGACCGTTTCCTATATAGACCTACAGATGGGTTTTGTTACGGATTTGCACTTGTTACAAATGTACCTCAGTGAATAATGGGATAAACTAGGGCTTTTTATGTCGCAAAATGCGGTTTAACTCTTTTCCACAGAACAATATTTTAGACTAAACCAAACTAAAAACAAATTCAGACAAGAAAAAGAATAGTTTTCGAGCCACAGGGTTTTTCTATCAAATGATATAGAAAACTTCATATTGAAAGTAGAAAATGCTGGTTACCAGCATTTTTTTTTTTTTACTTTTTACACAATGTTTTCAAAAGCCCCTTTTTCTTTATGTCGTTAAAATTCGGGGATTGTGCGGTATAATATTAGCATTACAATCCCACGAAGGATAAATGTCATTCAAAAGCCTTAAAACGGCCAATTTACCCTTTATCATATCCTAGAAGCAAATTACATATACCATGATGATGATATATGGAGTGCAACACATGAAAAGGTGCATTCGGACATTTGCGTAAAGTGTCGTCCCGGATTAGCCTGCGCAGTCCGCGCAGGCTAATCCGGGACGGCACTTTACGACTACAGTAGATTTTGTGCAACAGTAGACTTGCGTAAAACAGAAAATCACATAAAATCGGAAAGTGTCGTTTCGGATTAGGCTGTGCAGACTGCACATGCTGATCAGAGACGACACTTTACGCAAATGTCCGAATGACCTTTTTCGCGTGTTGCACTCCATATAGTGTTGTTCAATTATATATCCTGTCACTGGACTACAGATTGCGTAATTCGGTAATACAAGAAAACCGGATGTTTATTAGTGCACAGGATTAAATTTGAAAGAGAGCTTTTTTTTCTTTTTAAATATAAACAACTTAAGAAATGATTGATTACTCAACTGAGTATGGTGATAGCTGGTAAATGATAGAGAAGGCGGAGAAAAGGTTTTAAAAAAATCTGGGGTATTTGGTGAATGGGCTAAGAAGTCTGAAGTATTTTTCGAGATTTTGCACCAGAATTTCGCAAAGACTAATTGGTATGTCATATGACTAATATCACAGGTCGATTAGGGGGATTTGGATTGAAATCAGTAACATGACGTCATATCTGACGTAAGGAAAAAAGACGACGTTACTAATTGCCAAAAGACCATCCTGTTGTTTCTTTCTTCAAACTCTTAACTCGAAATCGTTTTGCTGAATGTAATCGGACAGTTTATATGTACTGATATTTATCTGAACTGTTATTTATCTGAACTGGTATTTATCTGATCTGGTATTTATCTGAACTGGTATTTATCTGAACTGGTATTTGTCGGTGATTGAAAAGAAATGATTTACAGAATAAAAAGTAAATACTAGGCTCCTTTAAAATTCGGAGTATGAAAAACGCAACCTTCTTAGGACTTAAATAATTATCTCAATACACTTATTTGATTGCCCGCATTTTTCTCTTTTTCCCGTCAAGTGTTCTATCCCAGGGTCATTATAATTCGGGATTGTGCGAAAAAAATGTTTAAGATATAGCTAATGATATTCGATTTCGTTGTGTGCGCATTATCTCATAATTCCAACCGGTTGCCGTTTTGTTTTTTAACAATCCTTCTCTGTTTATCTATATTGGAAATGATTTACAGCCGAGTAGCTAGGAATGGGTCATTTTTCAAACGTACAAAATTGCACCTCTTTTGCATACTGACGTTTAAAACATGTGAGTAATTCTTTCTCAAAAAAAAAAGAAAACTGAAAGGTGTGAATTCATACACCAGGACATAGTAGCTTATTAGTAATCATATCACACCCGAAGTATACACCTTCCGGGTTCGGTCCGTTTTGAAACGTCCAAAATTGCACGTCCTGTAAGAATTTTAATGATAAATATATGTGAGCGATCCTTGTTGGAATGAAAAAAAAGGAGAAGGTAGGAATCTATGCAGCAAGATTGTTATAATGATGTAAGGTGATTATCTCAAATGTCAAAACAAGGGTATGGCTGTGCGTAATTTATCCCTTTAGCTGCTAAGTGCTAGTCACTGACCTTTTGCGGACAGTGTAGATCAAGATCAGACTGCACAGAACGTGCAGTCTGATCTTTGATCTACACTGTCCGATTCGTAGATATTTGCGCTAAAATATATGTTTGATAAAAACCAACATTTGGGATTTACTATAGGTTTGAAAGTTTCTTTTCATTTATTTTAATAATTCAACAGAGTAATGTTTAACATTTAACCCTTTCCTATACAATGCCGACTTTTGACGACCATGAAAAACAGGACATTTGATAACATTGTGGGAAAGGGAGAAAATGCTGGGAACCAGCATTTTCTCCTTTTCCCACCATGTTTCCTACCCTTTTTCTACATCTTTCACAATTTTAGCAACATTAAATTTTGCGTCTACATATGCTTTGGATTTGGACCAGTCTAAAATATGGTAAAGGGTTAAATGGTACCGAGCCAATGGAGTTGGGCCATTTTGAAACGTGCAAGATTGCACACCCATTTTGAACCCATTCAGTGAAAACATTTAAGGAATACATCCTTACAGCTGGAGACAAAAAAAAGAACTGTTAAAATTTAAAAGTGTGTAGAATGTTTCAGCCATGTAAACATAGATAAACTACCAATTTAACTATGTAGTGTGAAGGATAAAAAAAACGCAAAAGATTTCCTCATTTTAAACAGGAAACGATTGCTTTGAAGCTCTCGAAAACAATGCATTTCATATCCGTCGTAATTTGGGGAATCTTTTGGCCATCAGAGGCAACAATTTGCATGTTTTGTATTGTATTGTATTGTATTAAATTGAATTGTATTGTATGGGGATTAACACCACGTATATCACAAATTGTTCTAGCGGACAGACTTTTTTTTTTAAAACTCTGCACATACAAAGCTCCTCATGTCTCTAGTATGCTATGGTATAAAAGAAAGATATGGGTCACCGTGCTCGTTTCTGAGAAATTTGTCTCTGAAATAGATATATACAGTTCCAAATTCAGCGTATATTTGATTCAACACGCCTATCTTTCATAATTAACTAACAAAATTACCAGAAGTATATACAGACATACATTATTCTAATGAAAATTCATTTAGTTTTGAACAAAAATAGTATAAAGCCTGGTTTTTAGCATAGTAAATGTACAAACATGCATACTGATTTAAAGGTGGCCCTTCAGATTTTGGGACGAAAATTTTATAAAAAAGCAAAAAAACTCATTCTTATACTCCCAAAGCCTTTTGATTTTCATTCATAAAATCACAGTAGTATAAGACCATCCGACAACACGAGAAATTAGAGATTTACTACGACCCAGGTTGAAACCGACGGGAGACACGTTCTATTTTCAGATGATCATTTCGCTCATTTACATACAGGAATACACAGACGAAGTTCCAAACAGCGTCCGAAGAAGACATTATGGAAAATAATTATTACATATTTGTTATGTAATGGAATTTAAGCGTTATCAGTCACGTGCCAGTCACTGACATTCCCAAAATGCTTTATAAATTTTTGGCGCAAAATCTAAAAATAGCTTAAGAGGCTACGAAGCCGTTTAAGGGAATACCATCAAAAAAAAAAATTTGGGGTCATTTTATGATTCTTAATTATTGATGATTTGTATTATTTTTTCATATGAATTTCAGTGATATATATATTTTTTTAATTTGGTGAGATGTAAAAATTCTAAATACCCACCTTTAAAGGGGGTTTTGAATTATATATAAGAAAAGAGAAAAATGTTTGTTTCCAACATTTTATCCTTTTTTCTGGAGTGTGCTTTAAGTTGGGACTGTGTGGTAAACAGTGATAGACTCTTAGTATTTAGATTTTACACCAGAATTTGAAAATGACTTGTGGGACTGTCATGTGATGAATGACATGCGTCGATTATATAGGGTCGTACTAAAAAATGTTGCGATGGCGTCATATCCGGTGTCATAAAAGTAGACGGAGTTCCCTATTGCAAAACGGTCATCCTTTTTTATGCTGAATATTACGGCACCTTTTTTTTCGCCTGAATCTAACCCTGCTGTTCCTCTCGTATGTGAAAAAATATTCAGTACCATTTGTTATTTTTTGTCTCATTTCACTCCTTTCTTTTGTACTTTTGGACATATGTATATAGAGTGCTCCCGCATTCAAACCCTTGGAAGGTTTTTTTTTTTTGCATTTTCGTCTTTTTATCGGGGCGAAGTTCGGCCGTACTTTGATTCTCTTTCTGACATATACTTCATATATCTCTTTCTGTATTCTTATTCTTTTCTTTTATTGTTATCGTGTTCCTTCATTCTTGTTATTTTCTTGTATTATTGTTATCATTGTATAATGATCACAAATTTTACGAAAAAAGAAAAGAAAAAAACAATAAAATAATAACAATACAAGACATATGATTATAAAGAATAATTGCAAGAGTGACAGTCACAAATGTGGACTCATCAGAACAAACTGTACGCAGAATACGGGTTTAATATCTAGGACTTCTCACGATCTAACAATGTTTATTAGATCTACATCGTCGATAAAAGTTTCGGGTTGCCTACAATAATAAAGGGCAAACAGTGTAGGTATACAATAAGTAACTTTATTTTTACGACTTTCGTTGACTAACGATTGAAACTTCATGTTTCGTATTACAACAGTAACTCTTTCTGTACGAAACAAACAGTATTCATTTCTTTATGGTTTGAAAATGAAGATTCAAATCAATTTGGGAGATGATTTCGGTCAAAGCTTTGGAAGAAGTCGTAGAGACTGTAGAATTACGTTCTGTACTGTCCGATCTTGATCTATACTATCTGCAAAAAGCTGTATGAATCGCCATCTACAGTGTAAGAGTTTAACATAGCAAAAAAAAGAGTGGGAGTCAAGCGATTAATTCTAGTAGATACCATTACCATTACCAAACGACAATATTTTAGACTGGTCCAAATTGAAAGCATTTGCAGACGACAAAATAAAAGTGACTTAAAATTTGAAATTTGTTTTGTGAAGGGTAGAAAACATTGTGGGAAAAGGAGAAAATGCTGGTTACCAGCATTTTCTCCTTTTCCCACGATGTTTTCTAAAAGCTTCTTTCTCAGAGGCGTCAAAAGTAGGGATTGTGTGGTAATGGGTTAAACCATTACAACACAATCCCAACTTTTGACGACCCTAAGAAAGAAGCCTTTAGAAAGCATTGTGGGAAAAGAAGAAAATGCTGGTAACCAGCTTGACTAAACATGCGAACGGTATAGATCAAAGATCAGGCTGCACGTTCTGTACAGTCTAATCTTAATCTATGCCGTTTGCAAAAGTCAACATGTTCGCCTATGGTCCCGAAAAAGTTAGATAAATTAAACTTTTCTTCAAGGCAATAGTAATAACCTGGATTTTTGCTAATTCAATCTTATTTAACCCTTTCCAAAACAATCTCTGGTTTTTACGGGTCAGGAATAGAGGCCTTTTGAAAACATTGTGGGAAAAGGAGAAAATGCTGGTAACCAGCATTTTCTCCTTTTCCCACAATGTTTTCTACCCTATCATATAGAAAAATCATCTTTTTAGCAACTGTTAATTTATCATCTGCAAAATGTTTTCAATTTGGTCTGGTTCAAAATTTGCCGTTTGAGAAAGGGTTAAAAACAAAATTTCCTCAACGGACAGAGTCGATCAAAGATCAGACTGCACGTTCTGTGCAGTCTGATCTTGATCTACACTGTCTGTAAACTGTCTCTGAGTCGCTTAGCAGCCTAAGTGTTTTTCTAAGAGTGCCGAGGCCCGGTAGCTCAGTCGGTAGCGTGCAGGATTTGAGAACATAAGGTCGCACGTTCGAACCCTGGCTCTGCCAATTTTTTTTCCGAGGATTGATGATAGTCATTACGATAAGAATCATTCCTCTCCCACCACCGATCATTATTCCGATGATGGTTATGTGGGAAAGCAGCCAGTAGCTTGGAAAGAAAAAATATGCGGAGTGCTGGTAAAGGAGACTCCGGGAAAGCTTAGATAGGTGCACTAGTCGCCGAGATATAACTGAAATAATGTTGAAAACGGCCATAAACACTATATAATCAATCAATCAATCAATCAATCAATCAATTCTAAGGGCCTCTCAGTGAAGCATTTGTAAACCTTGGGTGCGGGTATAGCCTATATAAGTAATAGCCATAACACAACTTCAAATCTGGCACAGATACAACAATTTCTAATCGAAATAAACCAGAGCATTCTACGTATGTAATTCAACAATCAACTAGGATGGATATTTTATTCGCCCTTCACTCTTTCAATCATCATGCCGACTAAACCTGTTCCCACACGACAGAATTTTAAACGCACCCAAATTGAAAGCATTTGCATACGACAATTGCATTTTGGCCAAAGTGGTGCGATTTTTCTTTGATAGGACAGAAAACATTGAAGAAAAAGGGAAAAATCCTGGTTACAAGAATATTTTCTTTTTACCACCATATTTTCTAAATCTAGTTTGTATATATTGTCGTTATCACAAGTAACTTTAGAGAAATTACTGCTGCTGCTGTTGCTGCTGCTGCTGCTGCTGCTGCTGCTGCTGCTGATGATGATGATGATGATGATGATGACGACGATGACGACGACGATGATGATGATGATGATGACGACGACGTTCGCGCAGGCTGATCTTGGTCGAAACCTTTCGCTATTGTCCAATTTTCTGTATATATATACAAGGACCACTTTACCTCACGATTGCCCGCCCGGGTGGCTCAGTGGTGAGCGTGTCGGACCCGTGACCTGGTGGTTGTGAGGTCGATACCCGGTTGAGGCGAACTTTCTTTCCGGTGTATCTTCGCCTCTCACCTCTTCTAAAGCATGTGAGAAAAGTAGTCGATGGCTTTGGAAAGAAAGATGTGTTAGTACTGGTGTGAGAAAGCACAGGAAACACATGTGCGTGACCGACCGCCATGATATGACCTTAGCTGTTAAAGTGGCGTTAAACCCCAATACAACCCACCAACCAACTAACCTCACGATTGCTGGACGAAATGCAATTTCTGGATCCATGATAATATTTTGACTTGCTTGGCATCACGGAGATGCATTAAGCCCCCTTTGGCCAGAGCATGGTTGAAATCTATATTGCATTGCAAGACTTTATTGTCTTACACCTTTAACAAACAAGCCGACTTTCAACGAGTCAGAGAAAGAGGGATTTTAAAAACATCGTGAAAAAAGAAGAAAGTGCTGGTAGCCAGAATTTTATTCTTCTCCCACAGAGAAATTCCATCCTTTATGCTATATTTAATTTGTTTTCTACAAATGCTTTCGATTTGGGCAAGTCTAAAACTTGGTCGTCTTGAGGACAGTTAAAGTACACATGACATGATTATTTGGATTAATTCAGATTAATGTAAGGATTACAGGCGCATTCGCGGTCACCTGCGCCTATAGGTTGACCACAGCCGGGTTTGGCTAATGTAATCTATATGTTTGCAAACGTAAATGGATCGCAACACACAAAAAGGGGCATTCGAACATTTGCATAAAGTGTCGTCTCGGATCAGCCTGCGCTGTCCGCGCAGGCTAATCCGAGACGACACTTTACGACAACATTAGATTTTGTACTTCAGTAAAAATGCTCAGAACAGAAAATTACTTTAAAACGGAAAGTGTCGTTCAGGGTTAGCCTGCGCGGAGTTCACAGGCGGATCCGAGATGACACCTTACGCAAATGATTCAATGACCCTTTTTGCGTGTTGCAAGCTAAATAATAGCTATTGCCAGTTGTCAGTTGGTGAGTTGTTTAAATCAAAAAAAGTACTTTTACATAAAATAGAAGTTAACCATGAATTTAGCTTCCAATTCGAGAAAATTCTACTACACGTCGTTTGAGCCACACTCGAAGGTCTACATGTTTGCCTGGGAGTGTCCTTGAGCAAGACAGTTCAAGGCCCAGCAATGGTTATTACCTTTGAAAATCATAACAATCATGAATTTGTGAAGTGCTACAAACATATGATCAAAATGAAACTGAGAGCGGCGTATAGTATCTGTCAACCAACCAATCAAATGATCCCTTACAACCGTCTCCATTTCTAAATGGAGCATTGGTGTAATGCAAAATGACCCTCCCCTACAAAATAACCCATGGATAACTTCTCTTCGTAGAGGAATGACTCGGGTCATTATTCTACGTAGAGAAATAACCCCAGGGTCATTATTCTACGTAGAGAAGTGGCCCCAGAGGGTTATTTCTCTATGTACAATAATAGTAACCGGGTCATTTCTCTTAGAGAAATGACCCATGGGTCATTTTGTAGGGGAGGGTCATTTCTCAGCATTACATCGGCAAAAAAAAATTGAAAGGGCATGAAATGGTGCCGTTGCCTCCGAGGTATAACTGAGAAAAATAAAAATGGAAATAGCATTGAACGTGAAACAATCAAACTGTCTGTTTCATGAAGATCCAACTCAACCGTTTCGATGTCTGATAGTATAACATTTCAAGTTACGACGTCATTTCGGTTTACGTCATCTGAAACACCCTTCATAAATTCTTTAGTGCCTACGGGAGACTCAGTATGCCTTTACGAATAGTGCAGACCAAGATCAGACCACAGAGAATGTGCAAACCGACAGTTGATCTACATTGTCTTAGACGGCGACTCTTGTTTTTTGTTTTCAGTGAAGGAACTTTAAAAGCACTACATTCTAACTTAATGCTTATAATTAGCATTCTCTCCTTTTCCCATAATGTTTCCGCCCTCTCAAAGTTAGATACAATTAATTGATAAATATCTTAATGGTCAAGTAATCTATTTATTTAAATATATAAATAAACAAGTAAAAAAGGCGCCGCGTAGAAACCTCTTATGCTTTACATGACGGCCATTTGCCATTCTTGCCGCGTTTTCAAGTTGCATGATCTTGTCCAACGGTCTTCTTTCTCTTTTTCAACGAAATTTCTTTTAATTCCTTCTGCTTAGATTCATTAGAAGAAGTCACAATTATTGGAGAGGTCAATAGCTGCCATGGCAAATTAATATAACAAATCGTTTCTGAAATTTGTCACATAAAATTAAACCACGTCTATTTCCTGTTTCGGTTTATTTTGATTTCGCTTTATTTACAAAACTATGTCGAAAGAGACTGTGTATCAGAACAATTTCGCAAAAAAATGGATTTCGATAACAAATTCTGTAGCAGTCTGCCTTTTAAACTCGCCACTGCTGGAGTGGTCTGGGCCCGTATTCACCAACCACTCTTAAGAACGTTCTGTGCCTTATTCTCCAGAATTTTCTACATTTGTAAGTAACACAATTTCAGATTGGCTAAACCATTCGGTTTAGCAAATCAGAAGTTGTATTACTTACAATTTTAGAAAACCTTGGAGAATAGGACTGAGAATATTCTCAAGAATGGTTGATGATTAGGGGCCCTGATGACTCCTACAACATTACAATCCCAATTTTTACTGATCCCAAAGAGAAGAACTGCTAAAAGGTAACCACCATTTTCTCCTTTTCCTACGATGTTTTTAACCCTCCAAAACGCAATATTCTATTTTTAAGTAAGACTTCGTTTGTCTAGTGCAAAACCTTTCGATTTGGACATATCTTAACCCATTACCAAACAATCCCTGCTTATTACGACCCTGAGATAGAAGCCTTTTGAAAACATTGTGGGAAAAGGAGAAAATGCTGGTAACCAGCATTTTCTCCTTTTCCCACAATGTTTTCTACCCTGCTGGAAACAAATTTCAATTTTTGAGTTACATTTATTTTTGTCATCTGCAAGTGCTTTCAATTCGGACCAGTCTAAAATTTTAACGTTTGGTAAAGGGTTAAATGTTGTTACTCGGTCAAGAATTAAACTTGGATTAGGAACTAACATAGTTCATTTTCAAATACCAAGACTGTGCGGTATTTTGCAAGCTGTTTATATGGAACAAGCAAAAACTCTGAATATTGCAAACACCTGAATGAAAAATACAAGTTTTCATTCACGTGGCACTAAAAAGGTGAAGTTAGTGTACCGATTGTATTTTTGGGAGCGGAAACAACATTGTGTTTCGTACGTAGGGTAATTTCTTCTTCATCGTATAAAAACAGATATCCGCCTGTACGGGAAACAGTAAGAGAGAAACTGCTCAAAGTTAAACTTTAACCGAATTACTTGTATTTTTTTGTCGTTTATGAAAAAAAAAAGAAAACTTTTTATCTGCTTTGAATTATCAGTGCATATGAGAAAAAGATATTTTAATTCAAAAAGGAAGAGTTTTCAATAACTGTTATTACATTCGATTCGCATAAGGACATTAAAGGAAAAAAGAAAACAGTAAAAAAAGAAAGTGAAAAAAAATATTGCTCTCTATATATAAACTACTTTGAACTACTTAAAGTAATAAAATTATAGATTAATCGAGAAACTTACAGGCGAAAAGGCAAATTGTTTGTGTAGTAATTTAGTTCTAGTCTCAGTTGGAAAGTCAGAAGCTAATCGGAAAATTACCAGTAGAAACTGGGGCAACCATTCATATATACGGGTCATTATCGTTAACTTCGGGCATTAGCCAAGCACCGGATTATAGGATAAATACTGTGGATTCCGATTACCGAACTTATCTCTTAGATTAATAATATACGGCAGCTGTGTGACCGGCCTGTTTCACTACTATTGAAACATTAGTGAAGAAGATACGTAGAGATGTGGAGATATATTAGTGTTGGGTTTATTTTGATCTCATCTGTTTGTTTGAGGTAGGTATTATATGTATGTAGGTGTGTTTTATTGATGTATTTGTTATTGAACAGAACAGAACAGAACAGAACAGATTTTATTCAGAAAAACGACTTGAACACATAAGGTTCATCGTCGACGTTATTGTTCTCTCTTTCTCTGTCTCTCTGTCTCTCTGTCTCTCTGTCTCTCTCTCTCTCTCTCTCGCTGAAAATATTAATAATTTACAGCCACACATCACCATAAGCAAAAACATCGACTTTCTTTGACGGTATAGACGAACATTAGTTTGCTAGTAGATATATAATGCTATAAAAATAAGTTACATCAGATTATATTTTCCGTTGTGACAAGTGGTTGGATTGACGACAGCCAAACATATTGTAAACCCAGCTCTTTTCGCCATTGGGTCATTAATCACTAAAAGATTTAATCTAATTTAAAATGTATAACTTAAAGTCTAGATGTGTGATTGGCTAAGCTGTTCTGAACAATTCAATCAAATGGCGAGTCTTAGATATAAGAAATACGAATACATTTGAGCCATGGTCTGTGAGCCATTGTACCATACCAGTCATCATATAATTATGGATAAATAAAATTCGTGTCGAAAAGCCGACAGAATTATAAGGTAGATTGGCCCTTGGACATGCAGAAAATTTATCAAATAAGCAATAAGTTTCAACCCGGGTCAGCCTGCGCGGATTGCCCAGGCTGACCTGAATCGATACTTTTTGCAGATGTATTACATGCACTTCTCGTGCTGGTAAAGTGTAGGACCCGTGACCTGGAAGCTCTGTGTTCGAGCTTCAATGGCTCCACTGGGCTTTCCACGGGAGTGTCCTTGGGCAAGACACTTCAGATTCCTAGCCTGGTATAAGTGAAACCACAGAAAACTTGAATATTTGAGCAGTCGCTGTGATGTGACTCAAACCATATTGAAAGCGGCGTAAAACAACATTTAAAAACAAACGAACAAATCAAATCATATCAAATACATTGTTAGATCTTGACAAAAATAAAGAGCACAAATAATCATCTAAAACGATAACAACCGTAAGTACTCAGAATACATTATCGATAAACCTGGGAGCACGCAGGCAGTAGCAAATAAAAAAGTTGAAGGTTTTCTCTTTTTCCTTTCATTTTAAATGAAGTTAATTGCCATTCCTACATCGACGTAAAAAATGACGTCAAAGAAGATAATTGTATTTTTTCCCTTTTCATCGCACAAAAATAATTCGTCCTTTAGTTAGTGATTTCTGTAACTTTTTTGATCTGCAGAAACCATAATGAATATTGCTAAAGATCTAAATATTTTAAGTATGTATATAAATTTCAAAAACGTATAGTAAAAATACAGTTACTTGCATTTTATTATTTTTAAGGAAAACTTGAAAATGTTGCGTATGTCGACAAAGTTCTTTTTGACCAGCCCGACTGGTCAAGGGTAAGACTCGTAAAGGTGATGTTTCGGGTCGATTGAGGATTTTGGATTGATTCCCGTGGCTGGTCATCTAAAATTACTCACAGTCTTTCGGTCGAGACGTTCATACGAGGTCCTGTGCGGTGGTGCTATACACCTAGCACGTAATAGAACCGGACGTAACTTACGATGGGTTGAAATCGTCCTGTATCTGCGCTTTCCCCCGTAACAATACTAATAACCTTCAGGGGGGCGTCGCCCATATGGGAAACCAGTGGCAACGATAAATAAACGCAAATTCATTCAAATAATTAAAGTTCTTTATACGTTCACTCCACTAAACTCGTAACGGATGTACCTTTAATTGACCAAAAGAATTCAGTACATGTACTTGGTGAATTATTACTTTTGCCATTAATACATGAAAAAAAAAGAAGCATTTTGAAATCATGCGATTCAAAATTTTGACATAAAATCTAAATGACTCTTTCATAAAGAGTAGTCTTGACCGCCAGACTGTTAAGGGCTATTCACTGACCTTTTGCGGACAGTGTAGATCAAGATCAGACTGCACAGAACGTGCAGTCTGATCTTTGATCTACACTGCCCGATAAGGAGACATCTCTGAAGATACCCTTGAAGTAGAAAATCGTGGGATTTTAGCGTCGACTTAAAAGTTTTATGTGAATTTATATTGCAGGACAACGGGTTAAATAAAATTCAGCCTCACGATTTTATTCCAGTTTGTTCGACCTCCCATGAAAACGGGACATTTCTTTACATTTAATCTGCTAAAGTCGAACGTGAAACTTTCCAACGGATAGTAAAAGCCGAAATTTGGCTATTTCAAAAGGTATTTTTGGGAGAAAAATATCTTTTATTGGACAGTGTAGATCCAGGATCAGACTGCACGTTCTGTGCAGTCTGATCTTGATATACACTGTCCGCAAAGAGTCAGACACGTGTTCGCGCTTATCAGCCAAAGAGTTAATACTTCATTACCACAATTAACCCTTTAGCTGACTAGCCCGACTCATTGCTCCTTTGCCGACATCGTAGATCAAAATCAGACTGTATATATACACACAGTCAGACTGATTTTAGATCTCTACTGTCCGATTCAGTGGGATTATTTTTGGGAAAAGATGTTTGAAATTGAAGCAAATGGGTTTTTATTTATTTATTTATTTATTATTATTATTATTATTATTTGTGTTATTTTTTTATTATTGCTTTTAGTTTTCAGAAATTTGAATTGAATTAACTAAGCTTTTAAAAGGACCTTATGACGGGTTTTATACGCTAAACTATAGAAACGTTTTTTTTCATCGTATTTAATAACTCTTAACCTACTAAGTAAATTAGATAAAACTTCTTAACCCCGTATAATACTTTTAAGAAAGTATCTCCTATATGGACAGTTGAGATTGAAGATCAGGCTGCACGTTCTGTGCAGTCTGATCTTGATCTACATTACCCTCAAAAGGTCAGTGAGTCGTGCTTAGCAGACTAACAGTTAACCCAGTACTACCACGCAGTCCCTACTTTTAAAGACTCTGAGAAATAAGCCTATAGCAAACATTGTGGGAAAAAGGAGAAAATGCTGGTAACCAGCATTTTCTCCTTTTCCCATAATGTTTTCTACTCTTCACAAACAAATTCAAATTTTCAGTCACTTTTATTTTGTAGTCTGCAAATGCTTTCGATTTGGACAAGCCTAAAATATTTTCGTTCGGTAAAGAGTTAAGAGTAAAGGGGGAAAACCACCAGTGAACAACAAACAGGAGTGTAAGAAAGAAATCTTTAATAACGGATTTTTCCGTAATGGGATACGTATTAGAATTATTTTTATGTACTTTAAATTTCGCATCAGAATTTTGCAAAGGCCCGTGAGGATGTTACATTGTCACTAATGAGTCGATTATGCGGAATTGTATTCAAAAAAGAACGATGACATAAAGTACGATGACGTCATTTCTGATCTCTGCATTGACATAGTCGACCCGTAATAGAAAACAGCCATTTCCACTATATTATTATTCTACAGAGTTTGCTAGGATTAAAAATGAGTATTATTGTACTACTTTCACCGAGCCACTTTTTCCTTTTTGTCTTTCCTTGAATTATTCATTTATAAATTTTAAACCACTATAATTATTTTCATTACAAATGGCTATGATAATTACCTCCCTTTTCTGGAAACTGACAAAAGTATCAACAAATAATTTCAAGATAGACATCAAAGGAATTTCTGGTCGGTTAAAAATGTGCAAAAGTGTTATATCTGTACAAATCTGTCTTTATCAACTGTCAAGAAATTTTATGCCATGTTGTACTAGGCCTATTATGGGTCCACTGCTGCTAAAATGGAAGAGCTTCAAATTGGCATATCAGGTAAAGGGTTAACACGACGAAAATTGACCAAATAGCAAAAACAATTTAAGCCTTTGAAAACCTTTGAAAACATTGTTGGAAAATGAGAAAATGCTGGTAACCCGCATTTTCTCCCTTTTCCACACTGTTTTCTACCTTTTCCAATTCAAAATTCAATTTTTGAATCATTTTTTTTTTTGTCGTCTGCAAATGCTTTCAATTTGGACTAGTCCAAAATTTTGTCGTTTGGTAAAGAGTTAATCCAGGTCAGCCTTCTTGGACCGAACTATGGGGTTGACCGAACTATGGGGTTGAACCCCATAGTTCGGTCAACCCCATAGTTCGGTCCAACACAGCCTGCTAAGTCCGCACAGGCTGATCTGGATCGATACTTTTTGCAGATTCATTTAACTCCATAATCACATGACATAGCTTTTGTTACATTCAGTATGATTGATTAGTGCTTGACACGAAATTTAAGTTCACGGTCAAAAATCGAACGAAGCCCTTTGAGGAATTCGACGTACATTGATATAATAAAAATTCTACGTAACGTTAGTTTATTACAAATAGCTTCTTTTTTGAAACGTGACTGTTGTTGAATGCTTAAATTGTTGAATCGTAGTCAGGAAACACCCGGTCGCCGGTCACGTGGTGATTTCTTTCGGCAAGGCGGAAAAGAGCTTTGACTTAGCATCGCATTGTCAGCCAAATTATTTGCGCCGAACAATTATTTTTTTCAATTGCAAAGTGTGTATAGTTTATCCAGACATCGGCTCATATTTCATAATTTCTGTTTTATAGTACTATAATATTTAGCCTGGAAATAAACGGTCTGTTATAAAGACATTTGACATTTATCGTGAAATGTCATCCAACGCTACTGTGGTACCCTCTGATACATTTACCCTTTTTGTTCTGGTTTCGTTAGAATTAGTCCTTGAAAAAAAATAATTATAAACCTTCTACCTTTATGAATCTCATGTTCAAACAAGCAGATGGAATAGACTTCTGAAAACCTTGTGCTTGGAAGCATTTTTTCCTTTTCCTGCAGTGTTTTCCATCATTACAATTTACATTAGTTTGCCTTTATTTAATTTGTCGCTCGTAAATGCTTTCAACTTGGAAAAGTCTGAAATTCTCACATCTGGTAGAAAATGGAGTTAAATAGAATCGAGACCGCCGCATTTAGAAGCAAACACTTGGCTGCGGTAGCCATTTTTATAGAGCATTGTCGAAAAAGGAGCATAAATGATTAGTAAATATCCCCAGGGTTACTTGCCTTTCCGATATGAATTTCCGTTTTTAAAGTAAGCAAGTTGTCCTAGTTTGAAGTAAATGCCTGTAGTATTGACAGAGAAGAGATATGTGAGGAAAATGTCAAAGCTTTCGCACGACCACAATGACAGCGAAGCGGACGGAAATTCAGTCGAAGACTTTAATCTTTTGGCTGCTAAGCGCGACACACTGACCTTTTTGCGGACAGTGTAGATCAAGATCAGACTGCACAGAACGTGCAGTCTGATCCTTGATCTACACTGTCCGATAAGGAGATATTATTCCTCAAATCATAACCATGAAACAGTTACATTTGGGTTATTAATGACGACTAACTCATTGTTATTGTTAAGAATGTAATTAACATGCTGTATTATGGACCGGTGGCCTTTCTTTACAAATAAACTGATATTGTATTGTATTGTATTGTATTGTATTGTATTGTAATTGCAAAATTTAATTTTAGTTATATAGCAGGATAAGTGCTAAATGTGAAAGAAGGTGTTGTGGGGGTTGACTGCCTCGTACATCGACAGTTCTGAACCCGAATCCCTTGATAAACAGGGCAAAAGGTATAATACTACCAAAATCATGGCGCGAGTACTGCTTAAGGTTTATGGGACGATGATGAAATCGAATTTATTTATCGTTGCCACCGGTTGCCCACGTGGATGACGTCCCCTGAAGGCTATTAGTATTGTTTGGCACGGTGGTACAGGTACATGTGCAGGACGAGACCCATCCTAAGTTACGCCTGGTTCTTTAAGGTGCTCGGTGTATGGCATCGTCGCAGGGGACCTCGGTTTAAAGTCTCATCCGAAAGACGATTAGTAGTTTTAGATGGTCAGCTGTGAGCATCGGGCCCACACCCTTAAGTGACGCGAAACATCATGTTCGCGAGTCCGACGCTCTACCGACTGAGCTGTTCGAGCTGGTCCGTTTACAGGATGCAACCATAGAGAGTGTTTAACCCATTACCACTCAATCCCTACTTTTGTCGACCCTGGGAAAGAAGCCTTTGGAAAATATTGTGGGAAAAGGAGAAAATGCTGGTAACCAGCATTTTCTCCTTTTCCCACAATATTTTCTTCCCTTCCTAAAACATTTTTTTTTTTAATTCTTTAGCCACATTCATTTTGTCGTCTGCAAACGCTTTCAATTTGGACTAGTTTAAAATTTTGTCGTTTGGTAAAGGGTTAATCAAACCACTGATTACTCTCCCATTGAAAATTGTTGTTCGGTTCAAAAACAAAGCTTAGGGTGGGTGTGCTTTTATGCAAGAATTCTGCATTAAAGGGGCATTCACTTCGATTAATTACTCAAGTAATATCGTTCACCGTGCGATACACCCAATTCTTGATTAGTCTTAATAAGGAGAATTCATTCATTTCATTATACCGACTACAGTTGTATAAGCAGATTTATTAAGCACTGTGTGACACGAAATAACTGAATGCTGAACCGAACATTCCAGCCAAACTGTCTTCATAATTTAACTCTTTATCATACGACGAAATTCTAGACCTGTTCCAAATTGAAAGGATTTCACGACGACAAATTAATTGACTCAAGACATCAGATTTTTCTTTCGTAGAACGGAAAACATTGTTGGAAAAGGAGAAAATGCTGGTAACCAGCATTTTCTCCTTTTCCAGCAATGTTTTTAAAAACTTATTTGCTTATGTCTTTAAAAACTTGGGACCGTGTAGGAAAGAGATAAAGGGAAATAACTTTAAAAAGACTTTTTTGCGACTCATGGAATTTCTTGTAAAATACTAATAAGTACGACCGCTAGATCTAAAAAGGTTCTTTGCAAGTGTAAAAGAACTATACTGTTACATAAAAAGAAAAAGAATGCTTTTTGTAATTGAAATAATGCACGGGTTGTTTTGCCATCGGGAGTTCTGTCTTTTATTAAAGAAACAACCTTTAAAGCTAAAAAAACGCTGTTAACTCAGTACCAAACGACAAAATTTTAGGTTTGTCCAAATCGAAACCCTTTGCATTCGACACAATAAAAATGATTCAAAATTTCGAATTTGTTTTGTGAAGGGTAGAAAACATTGTGAGAAAAGAAGGAAATGCTGGTTATCAGTATTTTCTCCTTTTCCCACAATATTTTCTGAAGGCTTCTTTCTAAGCGTCGTCAAAAGAAGGGATTGTGAGGTAATAGTTTAAAACTTAAACATGTGTAGAAAGATTAAATTTTGTAAAACAGACAAAATTATCAATATATCTATATGTTTTAACCCTTTCCCAAATGACAAATTTTGGACTCTTCCAAACCGAAAGAGTCTGCAGACGACAATTTTAGATTTGGAGAAAATGGCAGAAAGCTCTCAAAAAGGGTAGAAAACACAGTGGGAAAAGGAGAAATTGCTCGTTACGAGCAATTTCTCCTTTTCCAACAGTGTTTTCAAAAGACTTTTACTGCAGACACGTAAAAACCAGGGCTTTTTTGGGAAAGCGTTAAGGGATTGGGAAACTGAAGGGATTTGTCCGCGTTTAAAACCGGAAATGACAATAGCGACTGCTTCTATGTCCTGCAAATCATGAATTAAGTTTTCTATCCGTCGTCATCTGTGCAACCTTGCACCCGTCAGGGGTAGTCTCAATAATGAGACGCCCCGGTGATCTTTTTCATATTTGGACATTTACTGTACACCGTACCGTCTCAAGTCTATCGTAAATTTTCCGGTAGCAAATATAGAGCGCTATACCTACTTTCGGTTTCGTCGGTTTTATCTGTATTGCAGTGATATGCAATTAAATTCTAGTACTAATCATAACCACAAAACAAATTGTTAAACCATTCATTACATATAAAGCTTGTATAAGTCGTTTACAATATGGTTTTTCTCGGAAAAATCACGGACGAAATTTATCGTGCGTGGCGGCCATTTTGAATGTTTTCGGGAACGTAAACAGCTCGGGTCACTGATGAAATGCACGGTATTTTCTCACGATCAGCATTTGAATTGAAAATATTTGTATTTCAAATGAAAGAATATTGAATACACAAGCCACAGGTATGTTTAAATCCTAGTTTTGTGCTCTATTTAGGAAATTATAAGAGTTCAAACTTACGCACAAAATATGTGCGGAACTTTCAACTGATTTTGTCCGGATTGTCTCTGTACCCAGAGGCGACCAGTCGAAAAGTAACATCGCCTTTGGGGACAGTTATCTGTACTACCGTCAGGGGTTACATTAGGCATAAAAATACAAAAGTGATTATAGTTTCTTAAAATAAAGATGAAATAGTTTAAAAACTGGATGAAAAAATGTGGCTGAAAACGAGTAAAGATATACCTTTAATGAGACTAGATAGAACCATGTTAAGGTAAGACCCGTGTAATGGAAAACAGCTATTTCCACTAAAATATCTTCCTGCAAAATTAGCTATAATTAAAAATGAGTATTATTGAACAACTTTAACTTTTTCATTTTTCCATTTTTTCCTTCTTTGAATTATCATTTATAAAGCTAAAACCGCTATATTTTCAATTGAAAAAAAGATTGTAATTACCTCCCTTTTTAAAAAACAAACAAAAGTATTTAAAAAAAAGTTTCAAGATAGACATAAACGAAATTTCTGGTCCGTTAGAAATGTGCAAAAATATTATTTCGGTATAAATCCTTATTTATCCTTATTCAACAACAAATTAGAATTTTTGCCCAATGTTCACCGGAAGTGCATCACAAAGGTCTTACCTTATGTTTGCTTACATCCTAATGCGAAAGGGATTCAACATCGCCAAAACTTATCAACCCATGTCAGGCTGTGCTTTTGGGTCGAAAGTTTCTGCTATTTGTATTGAGTGATGCACTGTGAAAAGCCGACTGAACGCATCTGCGAAAAGTCTCGGCTCAGGTCAGCCTGTGCATTCCGCTATTGGTCAATTTCCTGTATGTCCAAGGACCACCCTACCTCATGATTTAGTCTTTTGTTACGAAAAGTGGCCGTTACGGATCCATAAGTATGTTGCGACTTCACGTACCATCAATCACGTAGATGCATCAAGCCCCATTTTTGCCCGAGCATGTTTCATATGTTTTGCATGTCAAGAGGCTACCATATAACTATCATAAAATACCATAGGACAAAGATGTTTTCGCAAATTTAACCACGCCTAGTTATAATTGCAGTGAAGACTTTCTTTCTTTTTGAAAAAAAGGGAGTTTTGGTCGCGTGTCATGAATGCGAAATCTTTATCACAAGATGCCCTTTTTGTATGGAAGCACACGCAAAGGCTAATCACTTTTTGTGATAACCATCAAAGCGTAAATTTTGCATGTTTTTACGAAGGTAAATTAGCCGTTTTCTGTGAAAAAGGAGTTTAATGCATTTGCCAAAAGGTATTGATCCAAGTCAGTCCTGTACAGCCCTGCACCTTGGCCGAAATTGTTTGGGAAGTGTAAAATTTGTGCATGTAAAATGACAAGTCTACCTTAATATCCAGTCAACTGTCCGACTTAATGACTTTCGTGGCGCAATGATGACTACGTGTACATGACGTCTTCCGTACTAAAAAGCATCACACCTTGGCCGAAATTGTTTTGGAAGAGTAAAATTTGTGCATGTTGAATGACCGGTCTACCTTAATATCCAGTCAACAGTCCGACTCAATGACTTTCGTGGTGCGATGATGACGAACGTGTACATGACGTCTTCCGTACTAAAAAGCATCATAGAGATGCATTAACCCTTTCCCAAACGACAAACTTTTGAACCAGACCAAATTGAAGGTATTTGCAGACGACAACTCAACTCTTGCTGAAGAGATGACCTCTGTCTATGATAGGGTAGAAAACATTGTGGGAAAAGGAGAAAATGGTGGTTCCCAGCATTTTCTCCTTTTCCCACAATGTTTTCAAAAGGCTACTATTCCAGACCCGTAAAAACCAGGGATTGTTCGGGAAAGGGTTAAGGTAGTAGACCCATAACACTTCTAGTGCAAAATGGAATAAAATTTCTTGGTAGTTGATTAATACGGATTTTCCGACCAGAAATTCCTTTGATGCCTATCTTGAAATTATTTGTTGATACTTTTGTTAGGTCCCAGAAAAGGGAGACAATTATTAACTCTCTTTGTAATGAGAATATAGTGGTTTTAGACTTATACATGTAGATAATAATTCTAAGAAGGAAAAATAAAAAAAAGGAGAAAGTGGCTCGTTTAAAGAAGTACAATAAATACTCATTTTTAATCACAGCAAATTTTGTAGGATAATATCATAGTGGAAATAGCTTTTTTTATTACTACTACGTCTCCGCTACTTTAAACCCTGTTTTGTTGGAGGAACGCTAACATAATCTTCAACGTTAATCCGGAACACTTACCTTTGATTATACGGGTTTGCGGCTAAATTATCTATAACCGCAGATAAAACCCCAGCCTTTTATCATTCTAACTTTCTGGCATTGAACATTTGAGTCACGCTTTGGAAAAAAAGGGGTTTGATGAATCTACGCCGTGCGTAATAGTTTGCTAAGTCTTTGTATGGTCTGCAACACGCGAAAAGGACTATTCGGACATTTGCGTAAAGCGCCACCTCAGATCAGCCTGCGCAGTCCGCACAGGCTTAATCTCAAACGATACTTCCCGTTTTTATTTAATTTTCTGTTTTGCGCAAGTCTACTGTTGCACAAAATCTAATAATGACGAATAACTCATTGTTATTGTTAAGAATGTAATTAACATGCTGTATTATGGGCCGGTAGCCTTTCTTTACAAATAAACAGATAGTGTATTGTATTGTATTGTAATTGCAAAATTTGATTTTAGTTATATAGCAGGATAAGTGTTAAATGTGAAAGAAGGAGTTGTGGGGGTTGACTGCCTCTTACATCGACAGTTCTGAACCCGAATCCCTTGATAAACAGGGAAGCGTTTGCAGACGACAAAATGAATGTGACTAAAGAATTGCAGGCTGATCCGAGACGACACTTTACGCAGATGTCCGAATGCTCCTTTTCGCGCGTTGCAAGCCATGTTATAATAATACAAGTAACGTTTAGATTCATTGAAATCCATGCTAACAACTGACTGTGTCACAAGGTACAATGGGCCTTTGACATGGAGAAAACTGATTGACATTTAGCAAAAAGTTTCGCCCCATGTCCGCCTGCGCGGACTGCGCAGGCTGACATGGGGCGAAACTTTTTGTAGATGCATTAAGCCCCCTTCTCACAGAGCATGGCACTTATGTAAATATTTCATTCTTTGCTGAGTTCGGTAGTGCATGGTAACATACCGAGCTGGAAACCAAGTTGTCGCTCGTTCGAACCCCCAGCTCGGCTTACTTCTGTCCGTGGGTTAATGATAGTCATTCAGAGGCCCAGAAAAGAGGAAGTGACAGAAAGAAGATTATTTCGATTCTAACATGAACAGTTCTTATCAATTCTTATCAAAGGAAAACAAATTCATACTAAGAGTGAAAATGCGGATCCAGAATATATTCCATTGAATAACCTACTTACTTCATACAGGATGACGTCACTCGAAACAGAATGACGCCATTCTACATAGAATAATTTGAAAGTTTGTATCATGGCTCAGTTGTGATATCGTAGGTAATTAGCAATATACATGGTTTTATGGGATAATAAACACAAGGTATTTGTCCTCATCAAAAACCGGAAACGAAATATGCTTTGGAAGACCTCTAAATTATAAAATGCACTTTCTGTCCGTCGTAATCTGTGCAGTCTTGCAGCCATCATGAGGCAACATTTGGTATGAAGATAAAAGATTTATTACTGTTTCATGAATATAAGTATGAAATGGGTACAGAAGCTGGCTGAAAATGGCTGAAAGCCGGAATAGATGTTATCTTCAAACCGGCACATTCAAATACGGCATCTTTTTCTTGGCATGACACAAAATTTCTAAATAAACTACATGAATTAAGTGCAGGAAAAACTGAAATCATTAATGGCGACCGAAAAATGTTCATTGATAATGTACAGCTGCTATATGTATACCAGTTGATAAAATTTGAAACTCTCTCATGTTTAAAGCATTCAAAAATCACTGATGAAATGTCAAAGAAAATATGAAAACATTCTCAGTCTAGGAAACGTAGCAAATATCAGTTAATAGTATTTTCTTTTTCCGACTACGTTTTGGACAGTAAACACTTTTTTCCCTCGATGCATTGAACTTCCGGGATCATCTATTAACGGGGTTAAGGGTTAGCGATTTAAGATCAGAGGAAGTATATTCAAAGTCACTGCCAAGAATTTCATTTGGCATAAACCACTCGGAGAAAAAATGTCGGGTGGTCTCAGTGCGTTTTGTGTAGAACAACTGACTGTAAAAGACGTTATTTTCAAACCTTTACTACACAAACCATGCAGCGTTTTAACGACCCTAAATAAGTTTTAGAAAACACTGTGGGAAAAGGAGAAAATGCTGGTAACCAGCATTTTCACCTTTTCCTGCTATGTTTTCTATCCAATTATAGACCCTCAACACAAGTAAGTTTATTTCTATATTGCCGTGTGCAGATGCTTTCAATTTCGAGGGGTCAATTGAGAAATGGGTGAATAATTTATCGTTGCAATTTCCCACAGAAAACTCATTCGAAGTCATATTAATGAATATATTAGATCTAAACTGTGATGAAATTCATGCCAAGATTTCCTAGCGAGAGTATTTTCCTTATCTCTAATGGAAAATCAATTATACCAAAATTTATTGTTTTCATGCAGCTTTATACATTCCAAAGGAAAGGTTCTTCATCGCTTTTACGTCAGCTCTTATGTCATAAACTTATAGATTACAAATGAAGGATTGGCCGAGGAACCAAACTTGTCACAAATGACACTGTCTACTCTAGTTAAAGGCCCTCTGGTGGCCAAAAGTAAACAATACAGGTGTTAAAAGGCATTTCAAATTAAATCGTACCGTTTAAAAGTATGGCCGTCAAGGTTAAAGTCGCTGGAACAAAATTGAATTTTGAAAACAAGGTAGAAATTTGCCAAGTCGGACAATCTTTTGTAAATGTTTGATCTGTTTTTACCGGACTTTCAAAGAATAAATGAACTTTAATCTGCGATAGGCTATGCGCTCATTTTATGTAACAGAACACGATGTATTGTCAGTTGGCCAAAGTTTTTCATAAAATTTCAAATTACGGTAGAATTAAATGCGTTTTATAGGGTGCAAGAAAATTAATTGCGATGCTGTTGATCATGCAGTTAGGAGGAAACGAAACTGATAGTGTATAGTATAAGGGGGAGGGGTATAGAGCTATTTATATTAATCCTTAGCCTGCTAAGCAACCAAGTGAGCAATTGCGGACAATGTAGATCAAGATCAGACTTCAACGACAGCACCTTTAACGTGGACTGCTGTGACAGCACCCTAAACGCGGACTGCAGCGACAGCACCGTAGACGCGAACTGCAACGAAAGCACCATAAACGCGGACTGCAGCGACAGCACCATAAACGCGGACTGCAGCGACAGCACCGTAGACGCGAACTGCAACGAAAGCACCATTAACGCGGACTGCAGCGACAGCACCATAAACGCGGACTGCAGCGACAGCACCGTAGACGCGAACTGCATCGAAGGCACCATAAACGCGAACTGCATCGAAGGCACCATCAACGCGAACTGCAACGAAGGCACCATATACTGCATCGAAGCGGCATTCTGAAATGAAAATCAAACACATTTCCATCTCTGAATGATTAGTTCGTCTAGCAGCAGGTATTTGAAACCATTGTGGCAACTAAAGAAATTTTTTGTTACGAGCAATTATTCGTTCGTCAAATTGCATTCACTTCTATTTGGATATCCAATATCATGTTGTTTTTATATATTTTTCAAGGATGTTTTCAGTTCAATCATCATCTAAACACATGGTTTAAGGTGAATTTTGTTAGGCAAAGCACTTTAGAGTCCTGTCCTTACATTGATGACACCCGAATAGCACATGCTTAACCCATTACCACACAATCCCTACTTTTGACGCCCCTGAGAAAGAAGCCTTTAGAAAACATTGTGGGAAAAGGAGAAAATGCTGGTAACCAGCATTTTCTCCTTTTCCCACAATGTGTTCTATTCTTCACAAAACAAATTTCAAATTTTCAGTCACTTTCATTTTGTCATCTGCAAAATGCTTTCTATTTGGACAAGCCTAAAATATTGTCGTTTGGTAATGGGTTAAGTGAGCTGTCATCATACCATGGCTGAATGTACAGATCAGTGCAAAGTTCTAACTTCTTTTTGAGAGTAATTATGGTGTATCTTATGTTCCAAGAGTAAAACATTTGATATCCTGGATTATGGCTACGTGTTAAGTATTGTAACCTGTAAAGCTGGTAAACCTGATTCAGAAAGCTGTAACGGATAGTAAAAATCAAGATCAGACGACACAAACCGTGTAGTCTGATCTTTAATTTACACTATCTTATATGGTATCTTTTTCCCAGTGAAATCTTTAAAATCGCAATACCATGGTTTTAACTATTGAAGGAAAATTTTTAGTCATTCCTTTTTAGCATCGTAAGGGTTAAAGTTAACAGACGGAACTCTGGAAAAATACCTTTTCCCTGATTTGGAAGAATTAACACTGTTCAACTGTTTGCTGTTCCTTATACAAGTATGTAATGATTTATTACCGAAAAAGACATAGACGATCAATATTGATAGAAAGTTTCAGTATGACCAATCAATTATCAGAGATTTAAGGCTATATTCCAGCACCTGACCATGGAATGTCGAAGTACTTTTTTGGTTATTGCTTCATTTTGAAATGTTGTATTCGAAAGCAATTTGCAAACGATATTTCATTGGCTATAAGAAATATGATGTAAAAGGAAATAATAAGCAGCATCCAATAGGGGGGCGTATCACGGGAATCTGAAAATCGGGCTCGATCAGCCAAGGTAAGATCCACGTAGTGATCGTAACCTTGGCTCGCGAAGATGGATCTAATCAGTGGATAGGCGTGTATCAAATTGAAATCGATACCTCGTCCACGAGCCAGATGGTATACAGTTTTATCCTTTACTGTGGAGTGATAAGTCGCTTATTCTTGTTCGACACCCGTTCAACAATATATCTTCTGTATATGTATACTTATTTCATGCTTTCAGGTAGGATATCGAGAAATAGCAGTGAAAATATTTTTCGATCTTACACTGGTACCACCAGTGAAAATACCGATTCTCACGTTCTTGTTGCCTAGGTAAATTGCGCGTTCCTCACAACCAAATAGGAAATATGACGTCATATACCTTACATTTCTCGCGCTCGACGTAATATTGTAATGCGTTGCTATGCGGGAGGGGTACGCCACGGGGAATAAAGGACAAGAACTGTACTGGATTTTGATAAAGCTCCTCCCAGAAATGGTTAAAAGCATGAAATAAATAGAATATTTGTGTATGTTTTTTTTTTTTCGGTAAAATATCGAAATTTATTTCATCTCGTGAACACCATCGGTAATGTTTTCACTCGTGGCTGCGCTACCCGTGAAAATATTACCGATGGTGTCCACTCGATGAAATAAGTTTCGATCTTTTACCGAAAAAAAAAAAACAAATATCCTCTATAATAATTGTGTGATGACTTGCTTGATATAATGCATCTGAGAGGTTTGCATTAAATCCCCTTTTGCCAGCGCATAAATCATTTAAATGGAAGTGAAACCATTACAGAACAAATCAAGTACATTCGGGTAATATTTGACTATATTACACAATCCATTGTGTGGATACTTAAAAGTGCAGATGGCAAACAAAGCGGTCCATTGTAACTAGCTTTTTTTCAGTTGAATCAATGATCTTCTCTAGATCATGTTCGGTAATTTTAAAGCTATTCTCTCTGTAGCAGACGAAAATACAAATTGAAAAGATTTTCGGACGACAACCCAAACTTTCCTCATGTGATGAGATTTGACTTAAGGTGTTCAAAAAAAAATTTTGAATAGGAGAAAGTCTCTGTTACTACATAGCATTTTCTCCTTTTCCGATAATCTTCACAGAAGTTTCATCACTCAGTGTAATGAAAATTCGAGATCATTTGGAAGAGGCTTAACCCTTTATCAAACAATTAGTAAAATAGACGTGTCTGAAATGGAGTCAGTTGCAGGCAAAAAAAAACCTAATGATAATCGAATCATGAAAGAGAAGAAAAACATTATGGGAAGACGGAGAAAATGCTGGTAAGCAGCATTTTCTCCGTCTTCCCATAATGTTTTCAGAAGACTCACTCGTCAAGGTCGTTTTAGATATGAGAATATTCCGTAAAGGGTAACCCATGAAACTTTTAGTACCCCGTCCTAACCACAACACGCGCGAATCGGAAACCACAAAAGCAAAAAGTTCTACCCTAGACAGTTTGTTTTACGGCTCCTCAAGACGATTTGCGTATACGGTTTACTTTGACCTCCATCAACAATGCGTTCTAAGACGTGACCCATTGACTTTAAACAATTCATGTCGGATTTGCCCAGAACTTCAAAGATACGAGGGATTTTATCTGAAACGTGGCTGTTCCGATAACGGCTGATAAACAGATTTGTTGTTTAACCCTTATCCACGTAAATAAGATAATTGATACTTTAAAGCCGATTAAAGCAACCCATTTTTTCTATTTCAAAGGTATTTTCATGGATGACATATCTCCTAATCGGACAGTGTAGACCCAAGATCAGACTGCACGTTCTGTGCAGTCTGATCTTGATCTACAATGTCCGCAAAAGGTCAGTGAATCGCGTATAGCAGGCTAATGATTAAATCCCACCTGTTCATTTTACGTCTGGCAGTACGTGGTATCGACGTTCCGGTAATGATTCGTTTCCACTATCGAGAGAGTATGGCTTGCGGCCAAGTTATAGAGCTGGAACTGGTTTTGTAGACCTACTGTGGCTCAGCTGCGAGATTCTAACACATTGGAAACTGAAAAGTTTAAGGCGTTCTACCTTTGGTTCATACTGTTGACCCTAAGTAATTTTAATATTTCTATAGAAGGAGGGCAGGGAGTCAATTTATTTCTATATTTTTTTTTTAATTCTTGTGTATGTATGTATGTATGTATGTATGTATGTATGTATGTGTGTTTGTATGTACGTATGTCTGTCTGTCTCTCTGTCTGTCTATCTGTCTGTACCTTATTACCTACCTACCTACCTACCTAACTAGCTACCTACTTACCCACCAACCTACCTACCTACCTACCTACCTAAATACCTAACTGCCAACCCACCCATCCACCCACCTTTCCACCCAACCACCTATCTACCTACCTACCTACCTACCTACCTACCTACCCTTCTGTACCTACCTACATACCTAACGGTACCTACCTACCTGCCTGCCTACCTGACTAGCCGCCAACCCACCTAATACCAACCCATCTATCTCTCTATCCCACCATCAATTCATGCACTATCTATTGAATCACTGATTGGTGTTTTGCTTTGGGCAGGATTATAGGAAGAGCATTAATTACTTCAAACACACACAGACGCTTTTGTCTTGACACTTTACACGCCACGTATCTCATCACAATGCCATGCTTTAAGTGATAAGCCCAGAAATACAAGGATTCGCTTGAGTATAAACATCAGATAAAGCTGACGGAATTGTTTTCAATTACGGAAAAAAATAGAAAAGTTCGTGGTCGGAAATGACTGTTTTGTTTTCTTTGATACAACCTTTTTTTTTTTCTTAGATAGAGTACAATTTGAGAGTAGGAGGAGCAGCTGGTTACCAGCAGTTTCTCGTTTCCGACAATATTTTCACAAGCTTTCTTCTTTAAGGTTGTTAAAACCAGGGCCCGTATTCACCAACCATTCTCAAGAACGTTCTTGGTCTTATTCTTCAAGATTTCCTGACTGTGAAAGTAACAGAACGTCTGATTGGCTAAACCATCCGGTTTAGCCAATCAGACGTTCTGTTACTTTCACATTGGCAAAATTCTGAAGAATAAGCCTAAGAATATTCTCAAGAATGGTTGGTGAATACGGGCCCTGGGTCCGTATCAATCAATCATTCTTAAGTATATTCTCAGTCTAATTTTCCATTTTTTTTTTCAAATTTTAAGGTATCACAACCTCTGATTATCAGAAGTTTGTGTTACTTTCAAAGTTACAGAATTCTTGAGAATAAGACCAGAACCGTTCTTAAGAATGATTGGTGAATACGGGCCATTGATTTGCTCTGTAAAGCTGTCATGATACTGAGTGCAAATCAGAAACTGCAGGCAAAAGATTTGGGTATGTTAATTTTGTATAAACGAGTATCACTGGAGACTAAGATATTTCAATTGAATTTAAAGACTCGGTGATGGTTAGATGAGAAAGTAGCCATGGGCCTTGAAAGAACATTTTGTGCTGAATAATGGTGAAAGAACTTTAAGGAAGGCATGGATATTTGCATTGGTATAGCCAAGCATGACTGAAGTTATGTTTATAACAACTTTTGACACTGCAAAAAACTGTAACACTTGGACTTACCATACAATAATAGTTTGGCGTCTTCACAATAATTTCCATTCAAATTACTGTAGTTTAACTCTCTCATTGTTTACTTTTGTCCGCCACTGAGCCTTTAAGTGCCCCAGCTAAATATCTTTGTCGTATTTGCCATTTTTGGTGCAGCTGAACCTGCTGACTTTTGACCTACTTTTTGGCACAGATAAATAATGACTAAATAAAATTTTGCGATTGGTCAAAACTCTGGACGTGTTTATTCTAAGCGTGGTCTGCGCATGTCATATTATTATTTTGTTGGCAAATTTACGCTGCCTATCTTTTAACCAATTACCACACAATTCCTACTTTTGACGACCTTCAGAAAGAAGCCTTTAGATAAAAAATGCGGCTAAAGGAGAAAATGCTAGTAACCAACATTTTCACCTTTTCCTACAATATTTTCCACCCTTCACAAAACAAAATTCAAATTTTCAGTCACTTTTAGTTTATCATCTGCAAATGCTTTGACGTCGCGTCAAATACTGGTGACCCCCTGAGTTACAATGAATTCACGTTTACGTTTTTCAACGTTGATGTTTTCAGCGTCTTTGTGAAATAAAAATAACAGCAAACAGGATATTTTGTTGTGGACCTATCAATGCATTTATTAAAGCATTAGCAGCGCATAAATATTTTCTTTTCAATTTTCATGATTTCTTATAGATTTACAATGACTATTTATATTTAAAAAGAGCATTTCCTTAAGGACATCATGGAAAAATAACGTCAGGGGACATTTCAAGGGAACAAATTAATTTACTGCCAAAAACATTAGTAAATAATAAACTACTTTAATTTATATGCCATTACAATCGTAAGAAAAATCGTATTTTTCTACAGAAAACATTTTATCATTACAAAGGACTACTAGTTAAAATAAAAGCTTACAAGTGTTTTAAATGAAAAAAAGTGACGTCATTTTCTTCATAAGGGACATTTGAGGGAACAAACTATTTTTCGAATTATAGAAATATGTAAATAGTATTTCCTAAAACGACACCATATTTCAAAACTACACAGAAAACGTATTTTCGGGCAAATATAAAAATGTTTGGTGATGATTCTTTCAATGTTAAATATGTTATAAAAAGCCTGACTGACAAAATTAGTATCATGTGGGAAACTTTCTCCACAATTATAAAACTCGCTAAAGCGTTCTCAGGTAATGTCCTAAAACAAAACAAATTCCAGTAAAACATCCGAAAATGATGTCACATTAATGTTGCAGAAAACAATAATGAGTTTTCTCGCCTTAATTTTCTGCACGAAGAAAGTTTCGACGAGGTTCTGACGGAAATGTAACATGGGACATGTGAATTTTTACTAACCATTGGGATATGCACTGACAATTTTACGCAGACATGCAGGTATATTCAATTAATTACAACACCAGTGAAACCTGCAATTCTTTATCTTTATTTTGATATGTAATAGTAGCATAGCAAAACTTTGTGTTTTATATCGTACCCTAAATGGATGCTCACATTACCAAATTTAAAGAGGGGACGCGACCTTTTGACGCGACGGCTTTCCATTTGGATAAACTTAAAATATTGTCATTTGGTAAGGAATTAAAGAATATATCTTGTTTCACATGCACTATTTGTTGCTACTTGACAATGTGTCGATAGGTGAGTGCAACACTATTCCAAGTGCCTGTACATTAGAATAGTGTTGCACCCACTTACCGATGTATGAGCGGCACTCCCGGATAAGGGGGAAGTGTGTGTGGGGGTGGGGGTGGTAAGAGTATCTCTGTGATGTATTTTACTAAGCAGGTCATCATTTAAATGATAGATCTATAATATCTTTTTTGTAAATCAATCAAGAGTTAGAAAGGTCCTTGCACATGCTGAAAATTTCTAACAGCAAAAGCAAAAAGTTTCAAACCCATATCAGCCTGCGCAGTCCGTGCAGGCTGACATGGGTTGAAACTTTTTGCAGATGTATTGAATAATCTTTTGAGAGAGCAAAACCTAGGTTACATAGATGTATCACTACTTTGAGCGCACTATAGGTGGGAAAAAGGACCAACCCATATTTACCAACCATTCTTAAGAACATTCTTAGTCTTATTCTTCAGAATTAGGTCAACATGAAAGTAACAGAACTTCTGATTGGCTAAACCAAATGATTTAGCCTATCAGAAGTTCTGTTACTTTCAATGTCAGGAAATCTTGAAGAATAAGACAAAGAACGTTCTTAGGAATGGTTGGTGAATACGGACCCAGTACGTTTGGCCCTAAAGTATTTTAGTTAGGTTATTCACGATATACGACAGTTCGCACAGTATAAATAAAACGCCAGACTGTGAGCTCTTCACATTCCAATCAGAATTCCGCCATTTTGCTCACAAAATTAAGACATTCCCTGCCATGTAAAAGGTTTAGAAGTGGTTATAAATTGCATGAAATGACGAAATGATTTGATTTATTGGTTTCTCGGTACAGTTATTTAAGTACGTATTCCCATGCCATTTTAAAGAGGTCATATTTAATGCCATGAGTTTTTCTCTCTTTGTTTCATAACAAGCGCTTTTATTGCGACATATACAGTTGTGTTTACATCACTTTGAATCATGTCACATGTCAAATGTCAAATTAGAACCCCAAAAAGTCAGAGTAAACAACCCGCCTACGCATGAAACCTGGATTTCAAGAGTGACACATTCTTCTACTTAATTTGAATTTATCAGCGGACCCAAAGAGCACTCGGGATCTACAACTATGGATGATTGGTTATCCACTGTATGGTGTTTTAACCCATTACCAGACGACAAAATATTAGGTTTGTCAAAATTGAAAGGAATTGCAGACGACAAAATGAAAGTGACTGAAAATTTGAAATTTGTTTTGTGAAGGGTTAGAAAACATTGTGGGAAAAGGAGAAAATGCTGGTTACCAGCATTTTCTCCTTTTCCCACAATGTTTTCTAAAGGCTTTTTTCTCAGGGGCGTCAAAAGTAGGGATTGTGTGGTAACGGGTTAAAGATTATTTCAGTTAACTCATTACCAAACGACAAACCTAAGTTTGTCCAAATCGGAAGCATTTGTACACGACAAAATAAAAGTGACTGAAAATTTGAAATTTGTTTTGTGAAGGGTAAGAAAACATTGTGGGAAAAGGCGAAAATGCTGGTTACCAGCATTTTCTCCTTTTCCCACAATGTTTTCTGGACGCTTCTTTCTCAGGTTCGTCAAAAGTAGGGATTGTATAGTAATGGGTTAATTGCCGCGACCAGTACTCATACCCGTATTTTTCTAGGGTTTCTGTTACCAGGATTCATAATAATGTTCTACCCAAGCCGTTCGCTACTTTCCCTGCATAAACATTGTCGAAAAAATGATCAGCTGTGATAGAGGAAGCAATCTTGTCGCAATGACTATCACCAAAGGTCGCCGAGGTTCAAACCAGCGACTTCCTGGTCTCAAGTCCAGTAAGCCACTGACTAATTGATACGAGTGGGTCAGTGCTTAATCTTTTACAAAACGACAAAATTTTACACTTGTCCAAATTGAAAGCACTGACAGACGACAAAAGAAACGTAACTAAAGAATTGGGAAAATGCTGGTTACCAGCATTTTCTTCTTTTCTCACAATGTTTTCAAAAAGCTTCTTTTTCAGGGCCGTAAAAACCAAGGTAAACTTTCTACTCTGTTTCAGATGTGATGTAAAACTTTAAGACTTGCAAAAAAAAAGAAATGCAGACATGACAGTAAATACGGTTCACTTGATGGATTTTTACACTTAAGGGTACAAAATTTTGAGGGAAAAGAAGTATATACTGGTCAAATAGTTGTAAAAGCCCCCTATTCAGAATAGTTTATTCACTAGATTGGTCATGTGACGGATACAACAAGAAATCTTGATTAAGAAAGCGTTTATTTAAGTGCGAGTTCCCAGGGAAGTGATATACGAGTACAAGTGCGTTGAGCAAGCACCTGTAGAATGCGAGCACATTTTTAATTGGAAATAAATGTCGAAATTGTCACGTGTCTGAAACTTTAGATTCCGCTATATCATATTTCACATCCTTACAAAGTACGGAGATTGGACTGGTTTGCCATTTCTATATCCTGTCAGTTTGCGTCATAGTTTCTTTAATGAAGGCGACAGTCCGCCTCGCCTACTATTTCCGGTTTTACCGGAAGGAAATTCTCGTCGTCACACGTGACATTGAAATGACATTGAAATGTAAGACCCGCCCTTGACATGACGTATGATCAATTTTAATCCTTTTAGGCATCAATTAGTTTAAATTAATATCGACTGTCTATTTTGGGTCTTAATCACATAGTTCGAGGTTTTCTACGTTAACTACTTACTCCCTTCTGATTGGCTGAGATTACTTGTCTCAGTAAATCTAATGGCTAGTCGAAGATTAGAATTTCAGAACGTTTCATATGAGAAACAAAACTGCAGTGGACAAGACTAAGAGGACATCAAAACTTTCAGTTTCCTATCATGCGGTCCAACCTTTAAGGTTACTAAGTGCAACTCACTGACCTTTTGCTAACAGGGTAGATCAAGATTAGATTGCACAGAACGTGCAGTCTGATGTTGGATCTACACTGTCCGATAAAGATCTATTTTACCTTCCAAAAATACCTTAAAAATAGCAACATTTTGGTGTTCAATATCGACGTGAAAGTATCATGTTAGTTTTATAGCGGAGTAAGGGTAAATATTGAATTCACCGAGTGCAAAGAAGACATGATTGTCAAATTGTTTTCAAGACTCTTGGGAGAAAAGCTTTTGAAAACATAGTGGGAAAAAAAGAAAATGCTGGTAACCAGCATTTTCTCCTTTTCCCACAATGTTTTCCAATCTTTCAGAGACAAATTTTATGAATTGAGACACTTTTAATAATGACGTCTCCAAGTGCTTTCGATATAGACAAGTCTAACATTTTGCCGTTTGGTATCAAGAGAATCTGCTTTTCAGCCTGAGATGTTTACAACATTCCAATGTAGAGCCAAATTATCAATATGTTGTTTTTTAATTCATTTCCTGTCTCTTTCACATTTTGAGTGACTTAGTGCTATTGAAAATTTTCAGAATTTTTATACCGCTCATAGCCATTTATAGAGAAATGGGATCTGATACGAGTTGAGGTTTAAGAATTTTATTAGGCAAGTCTAAAAATATCATTAAGTCAACCTTTGGAGAGATAAATGCCATTTTTGTCGACGAAATTGACAAAACTTTTTCCTTAAATGCCAAAATTATTATGGATTCTGTTTTATCAAATAATCGTGTTTAAAAATTTGCTCGAAGCCTACTCGTTTCTTCGACAAATGCACGTCAAGGACGAAAAGAGTCCAAATAAAGTTTTGCATATACGAGTAATGACTGTATTTTTAAAAGATAAAAGTAGCCTTTTTGTACCGAATATCAGTTTTGATATTTAATTTCACTTGGAATTCTGGATTAGCATATTCACTTTTAGAAATTTAGATTATAACTTCAGAGTTTTGGTCAAATACGTCAATGCTTGCTTTTCCCAAACGTGTGTAAGATAAGAAGATTCGTAAGGGCTGTATTACGCTGGAAAAAATATGAAGTGGAGTGATGAAAATACTTTACGCAATTAATAAAGTCACAAGTAAAAAAGAAATTCAGCTTCATTACCGTTCTTGCAATATCATACCGAATTAGTCTCGTAATGTTTAATGTGCTAATTAGGATAAAAAAAAAAAAAAACTTGGATTTTTTTTTTTCTGTAAAATTTGAAAATAATTGGTCAATGTTTACTGGTGACTTTGCTAAAACGGTCCGTAAAGAGGAGTCCATTTATATCGTACACATTTTTAAAATTTTTGCGCAATGACTGACAAAGGTAAAATGACCCAGATCGGGTTTTAATTGACGCCCAAGCAACATAAAACGCTGACCCACCTTTTATACCCGTTACCTCCTGTTAAAGAACACTTCATTTTTTGAAAACGTGAAGCAAAAGTAGAAATTGCTCGTCACGAGCAATTTCTACTTTTGTATCACGTTTTCACTATAGATCTGCAGCGAACAGTTTCTACTTTTCTCACAATGCTGTCATATGTAGGTTTGCACTAAACCTTGGTTTATCCTGACTATCAATATTTTAAAGAGTTATTTTCTCAAAAATGGTTAACTGAAAACTTGTTAATGGAAGCAATTAATCTTCTAACATTTCATCTAAATACTTTAATTACTGTGTACTACCCTGAGAAAGTTGTACATACGAAAAGTGAATCTTGAATTCTAAACAGATCAGATATTTCCGACAAAATCTAAGGCAGTCTGCTCCTTTCTCCACGATATCTTTGTCTAAACACTTGTTGGAAAACAAGCAATATTATCAGAATATGGAATCGCTGTAATCTCGGTTATGTTTGCGGATGCCCTCTCAACACTAAATGCTCTCTTAAAGCTATTACCATCCTAGTGCGACATAGAATAAAATTTCTTATTACTTGATGAATAAGAATTTATTGTGATATAATATTTTTGCACATTTCTAACCGACCAAATATTTCTTTGATGTCTATCATGAAATTATTTGTTGAAACTTTTGTTAGTTTCCATAAAGTGGAGGTAATTATTATCTCCCTTTAAAATGAGAATATAGTGGTTTTTAGAATTATAAATGATGATTCTAAGAAGGAAAAAAAGGAAAAAGAAGCTCAGTTAAGGTAGTATAATAATGCTGTTTTTCAATCATAGCAAATTTTGTAAGATAATAATTTTATTATAGGAGAAATAGCTGTTTTCCATTAGAAGGGTACTAACTTAAGTTGTATATTCGATCGATTACTATTCTTGTTTATTTCGGGTTTTTTTTTTCTTTCATCTATTTTAGTTCATGCATGCAAATGTATCCTATTATGTAGTTTTTATGTTTATTGTTTTATACCATTTTAAATGTATTGCATTATTTTACTTTACTTGTTTTATTTGCTGATTATTGTAGTACGTTTTATTCTCACATTTTGTTATTCTATCTTTATCGTATGATATTTTGTCAGGATGTTGTTTTTGCGACTGTATGTATCATTGTCCAAAGATTGAAAGAGGAAAAAATATGGTATTATTTACAATACAGGAGTCAGGGCGATGCATTTTTGTGATTTTAGAAGGAATTATGGGTTTATGACCACAATTGTTCATGTAAACTACTTCGTTTGTCTTCTGTACCACTTTTGAAAATATGTCTTGCATACGACTTGTGAAAATATGTCTTGCATACCACTTGTGAAAAGATGTCTTGCATACAACTTGTGAAAAGAAGTCTTGCATACCACTTGTGAGAAGAAGTCTTGCGTGCCGCTTGTGAAAACGTGTCTTGCGTACCGCTTGTGAAAAGATGTCTTGCATACCGCTTGTGAAAACGTGTCTTGCGTACCACTTGTGAAAAGATGTCTTGCATACCGCTTGTGAAAACGTGTCTTGCATACCAGTTGTGAAAACGTATCTTGTTTATCAGTTGTGAAAACGTGTCTTGTATACTGCGTTTGCAAACATATTGCAAGAAGAGAAAGTGCTCTCAATGAACACTTTTTTTCAAGTGGTTGAAACCATGTTCATTTTGTCATGTACTTTGCCATTGTTTCCACGAGTTTTCCAACTGATGAAAAATTACATAACACAGTCATGCTTTGTGGAAAGAAGATCCAATGCATCTGAAAAAAACGGTAGACTTATGGGTCAATTTTCTGCATGTCAACGGGTCAGTCTGCAGCATGCTTCATTCGTTTATAGGACAAACTCAACTTTATATATTCATAATTATATGAGAACTTGCTGAGTATAAAGGATCAGGAATATACATTAAATCCCTTTTGCCAGAGAACGACTCTTGATGCTCCCTCTCATTTTTTTTTTTTTAAGTTACTCTTTCATACATTATATATAATGAAAATAAATTATCTTTTCGTTCTGTTGCAAATATGAGCATCTTTTGATAATAAAGATAAATAGTCTTTACGTAGAAAGGAATTTGTTTAGAAGAGATCATCTTCATCTCCAGACGATGTTATTGCGGAGAAGGAATGCCTTGACTCCAACGGAATTTCATTCAAGCGTCGAGATGGCTTTCATCTTGACGTCATATCTGTGCCTCAATGACTTACAGTAACAGTTGTATACCAGAATATCTCAGTAGTTTTTTTCTAGAGATTACTTATCAAATAGAAACTACTCCTAGTACTGGCGGCATTGATATGTGTTATATTGTTTCTTAACTTAAATTTACTTCATTGAATCTAAACAAAATAATCACAAATTCAAGATCGCATAATTACTGAACAAAAGGAAAAATCATTTTACAATATCTCTGTCTGTCTGTCTGTCTGTCTGTCTGTCTGTCTGTCTCTCTCTCTCTCTCCTCTTGTCTCTCATTCCCTTTCTCTCCTTCCTTGTGCCTCCCTCTCTAACCCCTCTCTCTCTGTCTCTCTGTCTCTCTCTCTCTCTCCCCCGGTCGGTCGGTCCGTCCGTCTCATTCTCTCTACGTATCTTCCTCTCTTAATAAAATACACAGTCAGACATAAGTTAAGCATCACCCGAACACATTTTGTCATCATTTTTTCAATGGATAACCTTTTATTTGGTATATCTTCAAGCGATGCACGGACCCACTAGACACGTAACAGGCTGCTTTATGAGCAAATTGAAAGGATGGCAATTGAAGGCCAAATATGCCAAATTGTGGGCATGTGTAATACTGGTTTAATCACATGGGCTATTGCTGGTCAGTTTTGGTGATGCTTAACTTATGTCTAACTGTGTAGTTCATGTTCGAATTCCATGCAGGTTTTTTTAATTCGTTAGTTTTAAAAAAGTGCTATACTGCTCGAGAGGTAGCTAACTAGATGAGCTCCAATTCGATCCCTGACAATTCAACCACGTTATTTAAGTGCATCATTACTCATAAAAATAATGACGGGGGATACATATCTATACCAAACGAACTTGAAAAGAGATTGACAATCTTGATAAGTTTGACAGGAAGAACATTACTGAATGATCTTTTATCCTGCATCTTTCTACATCACTGTCATACCCGTAACGTTTCCATATATGGCCTGCAACACGCCAAAAGGGGCGTTCGGAAATTTGCGTAAAATGTCGTCTCGGATCAGCCTTCGCAGTCCGCGCAGGCTGATCCAAGATGACACTTTACGACTAGATACGTTTTTGTACTACAGTAGACTTGCCCGAGAGAGAAAATTGCATGAGAACGGAAAGTGTCGTCTCGGACGCGGACTGCGCAGGCTGATCCGATATGACATTTTACGCAAATGTCCGAATGCTACAGGCCATATAGGTACCTCGTTTGTGTTCTGTAACAATTTCTGACGGTATTATCGTCTCCACGGTTACCATGTAGCTCGGTTACTGTCTCGATTTGTTTGAAATAATGAGCAACCTAAACAATTAGAGTACTAGACTTACATTATCAGTAATACTTTTAGAGCAACATGGAATAAAATTTCTTGATATTTGATAAATACACATTTATACAGATATAATACTTTTGCACATTTTCAAACGACCAGAAATTGCTTTGATGTCTATTTTGAAAATACTTGTTGATAATTTTGTTAGTTTCAAGAAAAGGTAGGTAATTATTATTTCCCGGTTACGTTTAGATTCTCTTTCAACCTCTAACCAGTTAATGACTATTGTTATACCCCCCCCCCCCGCAAAACAAGTGTTTTCAGGGGTATACTGGCATCAAATTGTCTTTCCGTGTGTCCGTCCGTTCTGAAACCGGGCAATTATAAGTTAAATTGTGGGTCTGTCCATCATTTGTGAGTTTAGAAAACTAATGAGCTAAGCTCATAATTCTGGTGAGATATTTTACCCACGAGATCCTTAGGGGCTTATCTATCGAAAAACAAAATTCTTTGACAAATTTGGCTGTCTATAGGTCTGTCCGTCCGTGTGTTCGTCTGCTTACAAAATATTAGCAATTTTATGTCGCGAACTCTTCCTACAGTTTTCCTTCAAATGTATTGAAACTTTGCATATATACTGATCAGTCCGCGCAGGCTGATCCGAGGTGACACTTTACGTCTACACATGCTTTTGTACTACACTAGACTTGCGTGCGAGAGAAAATTGCATAAGAACTGAAAGTGTCGTCTCGGATTAGCCTGCGCGGACTGCGGCTGATCCACGATGACATTTTAAGCAAATGTCCGAATGCTACAAACCATATAAGTACCCTGCTTGTGTTCTGTAACAGTTTTTGACAGGAAAAACATCTCCACGGTTACCATGTAGCTCGGTTGCTGTCTCGATATTTTTTGAAATAATGAGCAACCTATTAATTAGGGTGGTAGACTACATTATTAATACTTTTAGAGCAATATGGAATAAAATTTCTTGATACTTGATAAATACAAATTTATACAGCTATAATACTTTTGCACATTTTCAACCGACAGAAATTCCTATGATGTCTATTTTGAAAATACTTGTTGATAACTTTGTTAGTTTCCAGAAAAGGTAGGTAATTATTATTTCCCCTTTTAATGAGAGTTTAGTGATTTTTAGATTTAGAAATGACAATTCTAAGAAGGACAAAAAGGAAAAAGTGGCTCGGTGAAATTAGTACGATAATACTCATTTTTAGTCATAACAAATTTCGTAGGATAATACTATAGTGGAAATAGCTGTTTTCTATTATGGGTCCAATACCTTAAGTGCCATTTGTCAGTTGTATACGAGACTTTCTTTTCCCTAGTTGGACCAAAGCTATATGGGCTATGCTCTGTGAAATGGGGGTTTTATAGCGTTGGCAAAAAGAATCGATCTATGAAAACCTGCATATTCCGCTGACATAAATCGAACGTTTTGCTTCTTTTTAAATTTTCCACTTTCACAAGGACCTTTCAATTATAATTCAGTCGTTAAATGGACATAATAAAGTTTATGGATCTATGATTGTGTTATGAATGTCTAGCTTGGTGTAATTCTTCTTAGAGATGCAATAACCATAATCCTGCTATATAACTAAATCTAAATTTTCAATACTAAGTTAATAAGCCAAATATTGTTGTTACAAAGTTATGTTCTGGGAATTAATACTTCCCTATCGGACAGTGTAGATCAAAGATAAGACTAAACATTCTGTGCAATCTAATCTTGATCTACACTGCCCGCTAAAGGTCAGCTAGTCGCGCTTAGCAGCCAAAGAGTTAAACCCCCGTTTACCAGAGCGTAGCTCATCTATATCATTACGTTTATAGTTTTGAAACTTTTGAAAACGTTTTTGAAGAAAGAGCGATTAACATTGTAGGAAAAGGAGGGAATGCTTACGAGCATTTTCTCATTTTTTACAATGTTTTCAAAAGTCATCTTCCCGGGCGTGGTATAAAACACAGGATTGTTTGATACAGGCGTAAGTGTATCTACCATTAATTTCGGATCATGTTACATTGTGGAAGTGACTTATTTTATTGCAAGTCATCCAAACGCATTGAATTAAAGGGACTCTAAACCAGATGGCTTTTTTATAATTTTTTCTTTTTATATTCCTTAAAGAGATTACTTATTTTCATTGGCTTCCAAAGATAGCTTTAAACCAAAACATGAATTGTAATATGTGTAGAAAACACGAGGAATGATCGATTCTTTTTCGGTTTTTAAGGTGAAATTTCCCATTCCGATTGTTAGGGTATAAGCGTTAATATAAGCGTAATTCCCTCACAAGAGATTGCTACATTTTTGACAATGGTGATTATCACTTTAGGTTATTGCAAAGGGGTACAGTCGTTGGCTAATGCGTCGGTTCGAGTCCCAATGGAGACTTGTTTGATGTTTTTCTCCATCCTAGGGTTTACAAAACGTCAACCTTTAAGGCCAAAAACTATTTTGGTTAAAATTAAATTAAGTTTCTCTTTCAACCTCTAACCAGTTAATGACCATTTTTATACACCCCCGCAAAACAAATGTTTTCGGGGGTAAACTGGCATCAAATTGTCAGTCCGTGTGTCCGTCCGTTCTGAAACCGGGCAATTATGAGTTAAATTGTGGGTCTGTCCATCATTTGTGAGTTTAGAAAACTAATGAGCTAAGCTCATAATTCTGGTGAGTTCTTTTACCCACGAGATTCTTAGGAGCTTATCTATCGAAAAACAAAATTCTTTGACAAATACGGCTGTCTATAGGTCTGTCCGTCCGTGTGTTCGTCTGCGTACAAAATACTAGTAATTTTATGTAGCATACTCTTCCTACAGTTTTCCTTCAAATGTATTGAACCTTTGCATATATACTGATCATATATTGAAGATTTGCAAGAAACAACTTTCAAGTGTCAACTCTAGCTGGTTTAGGAATTATCTTCACTTAAACTTGACACTTTTTTTCTGGCAAAGCGCTGGCAGGGGTATTAAGTCACATCCAGTGACAGCTCTAGTTTAATATAGTAAAAGAGAATAAAGACAAATGATCTGTAAATCATGGACATGACATTATCTGTTTTTTAAAACAAAAAAATTGGAAACACTGTGGAGAAAAGGGTTGTTTAGCGCTACAAACAATTGCTCCGCTTCCAACAGTGTATTCTTAAACTGTAAAATACAGGGTGTGTAAACATATCATTCTTGTTCGACAAAGGTGTTTAAATGCTGTGAACAAATTAAAGCGACTTTGAACTAGATTCCAATTTGCCAGTTTTTTGAGATAGAAAAAATAATAAAGACTGCATATTTTCATTTGTATGCAACATAGTTCTATAGTAAATAATATGAGCATAGAAAGCATAGAAAATTGCTAAATATTTTGTATGTTTAGTGTAACATTTTCCTATTCCTTCAGTTACGCTACAGCAATTTTTTCATAATAAGGGATAAAATACATTTCAGCACCACCAATAAAAGATTGACCCTATAGCTCAGTTAGCGCAGTTGCCATATCGAGTTTTGAGGGTCGGAGGTTCCTGTTCTACCGAAGCCTTTTTTCTCTTTTACCATTTTTTTCTCTGTAGCTAGGGTGAACAGTATCTAGTTAAAAAAAATTGACTGTGAAGATTGCAACGGAATCTACATGATTTTACCTAAGAAAACATATACCAAGTGCATTGTTTATAGGCCACTTTATGTTGTGTAAGTCCTTACCAGAGAGCAAAATTTTAGACTGGTCCAAATTGCAGCATTTCAGGCGAAAAGAAAACCTTTTACCAGACAATCCCTGGGTTTTACGACCCTGAGATAGAAGTCTTTAGAAAACATTGTGAGAAAAGGAGAAAATGCTGGTTACCAGCATTTTCTCCTTTTCCCACAATGTTTTCTACCCTGATGGAAACATATTTCAATTTTTGGATTACGTTTATTTCTTTTGTCGTCTGCAAATGCTTTCAGTTTAGACCAGTCCAAAATTTTGTTTTTTGGTAAAGGGTCAGATGATGAAATATGTCACGGAATAGACAGAAAGCATCGTTGGAAAAGGAGAAAATGCTCGTAATCAGGATTTTCTCCTCGTCCTTTACAGTACAATAAACGCCATAAGTAAAGAAGGCGGATAAATATATTTAGATTTTTATCATACTATTTAAAAGTATGGAAGTTATTGTAAAGATGACAATCTTTGTCTTTGTTAAGTCAGTCAAAGTGCCAGTCGCTGACAGAGAAATTAATTAGTTTTTATCATACTATTTAAAAGTATGGAAGTTATTGTTATTGTTATTGTATTTTTATTATACTATTTAAAAGTATGGAAGTTATTGTAAAGATGACAATCTTTGTCTTTGTTAAGTCAGTCAAAGTGCCAGTCGCTGACAGAGAAATTAGTTTCAAAACTGTGCTAAAACCTGCCAGGTGGCTGTGTCTTTTGTTTACTTTTTGCCTGATTTTAAATTCTCTTTTTTGACAACGATTAACACATGGCATGACCGCACGATAACAGACATTTCCACAATATTTTCCGTACTTTTAAATGGTGTGATTTTAATTAAAATGTATTGTGACATTTTGGTCTCTGCTGGGACTTTAATGTTTGCAAGAGGCCTTTTCAGCAGGGTCTGTAAAACTCGGTATAGTGTGTTAAAGCGATCAGCATTCAATTTTTAGTACTATTTATATACAAAGCACTTAGAACGCCCAGATTTAAAAAAGAAAAGTTAGGGATAGGATAGGATACAGTGCCTTCCAATCCCTGGGATTCATACAAATATGAATTCACGTGCACAGCAGGCTACCTACATCCCTTGTGCAGATCGAGATGACACGGCAAGCTAAAAAGGCGTTTCTGTGCCATACACAGGCTGTATTATCTTCGACTAACTGTTTAGTAGGTCGAACTTCTATGAACATCTGTGTACTGTAATTGCCTCTACGGAATCTTCTTCTAAATGTTCAGTGGGAGGCAATTACGTACAGTTTCCCATTAGTCGATGTGAAATAATTGGTAGAATAAAACAAGGAATTTTTATTGTTCTCCGTTAACTTTTTACTCCGTAATACTGAGTTTTCAAGATTCGTAGGAGAAAGGCTTTTGAAAACATAGTGGGAAAAGAAGAAAATGCTGGTAAACAGCATTTTCTTCTTTTCCCACAATGTTTTCTATCTTTTTTCCAAACAATTTCCATCATTTTAGCAGCGTTTAAATTTTCGCCTGCACATGTTTTCAAGTTTAGACTGATCCAGAATTTTGTCGTTTTGAAAGGGGTCAAAGTAGACTTATATTGCAGAACATTTCTCCAGATATCTTCATTAGTGCGTAAACCCAGTCTAGCTTTAGATTTCATCATTATTTTCTATAGGTCAACTAGGTTACTGCGTTATGACATGGCAATGTACCAAGTTTTGACCCTTTCATTGCATCTAGCGAAAACAAGGGCATTTTTCGGGCAACATAGATAAAGATCAGACTGCACAGAACGTGCAATATGATCTTTGACCCACACCGTTCTGTTGTGTAGCAAAGCCTACAAGATAAAAGATGCCCGAAATTGATGATATTGAAATTTAGGTCTCAAGATTACAGAGAAATTTTCAGTACTCTCTCTCTCTCTCTCTCTCTCTCATCTTGAATCTTGATCTTGGCTTTGGGCAAAGAGCGATGTATCATTTCAGTAAAAAGGAATTATTTGCATATGAAGATATATTTTGTTATTATATAATTGGCATTTGCAGACATTGCAGTGAATCTATGTCTGAGTTAATGCAATACAGATACCCATAGTTCGAAATATTGTTGAGATACCATAGCACCAAATACTGAGGTAGGAAATTCTATAAACGCATGGCTGTAGCCACAATTCAAACTCGATTCTATTTCTACATTCTTACACTTACAGTCTGATTGGGTGAGTCAATTACTTTCAACCAATCAGATAGCTGACCTCATCATTATCATTTGAGAGTTTAGAATGATAGGTGAGTACAGTGCAAAAAACACTAGAATACATACAGTGAAACTTAACTGGAGGCTCCTGGTTCGGGCTTGACTGAATCTATTGAGCTTTTTCGTGTGGGCAAGACACTTAAGAGCTTCAGCTTTGATCTGATGGAATCCAGGAAAGACAACAATATGTGAGCTGTCGACGTGATGTGCCTGAAATAACGTTGAAAGCGGCGTAAAGCACCATTCAACCAGTCAGTCAATCTATCAAAGGATTAAACTTACTCACCACACCAGTGCTTTCAATGTTTTGAATTAATGAGTTTATCCACTGTTATTTGCCGGTATAATGCAGAGAAATGACCTTCCCCTACAAAATGACCCATGGGTCATTTCTCTATGTAGAGGAATGACCCGGGTCATTATTCTACGAAGAGAAATAACCCTCTTGGGTCATTTCTCTACATAGAATAATGACCCTGGAGTTATTTCTCTACGTAGAATAATAACCCTGGAGTTGTTTCTCTGAGTAGAATAATGAACCGGATAATTCCTCTACGTTGTGAAATGACCCATGGGTCATTTCGTAGGGGAGAGTCATTTCTCTGCATTACAACGGAAAATTTCTACAATCAACATCTATTAGTTGTTCATTACTTTGATTCTTTCCATCGGATTCTGATGGGCCACGTGATCTTGTCTCCACCATTTCAGTGACAGACAGGACAAGGAAAACATGTGAAACAGTCATAGAGATGGGTGTTTCACACACACACACACACACAAAAACACAGAGAAAGAAATTTGTTCAGAATTTACTCCAAGGCGACTTTATCATTAACAAAAAGCTCTGATAATTAAACACCGTAAATACTAAGTAGGTTTTCATCTTGTGGTAATTTACTCACATAGTCTCGTTATAAGATAACACGATATCCTTAAGAGGAACAAAGTCATCAAACAGTGTTGATTTAATCCTTAGTGCCTTACCGTCTGCTTATGACAATCTACTTTAACCCTTTACCAGACGACAAAATTTCAGACGTTTCCAAATTGAAAGCATTTGCAGACTAAAGCTTCAGTGTGGCTCAAATGATGCGATTTTTTTTTTTCGATAGGGTTGAAAACATTGTGGGAAAAGGAGAAAATGCTGGTTACCAGCATTTTCTCCTTTTCCCACAATATTTTCAACCATTTTTTTTTCATTTTCCTACAATGTTTTTTAAAAGACTTCTTCCACATACTCGTTAAAAGTGGCAATGTGTGGTATAGATTAAAAAATATAAGTTTCAGCCATATTTTTGAGAACTGAAAAGGAGGTTTATTGTATTTGAAAAAAAGTATCGACTCATATCAGTCTGCACAGTTCACACAATCTGGCATGGGTCGAAGATTTTTGGTATTAGTAAATTTTCTGCATGTCAAGGCACTTTACTACCTCATGATCTCAAAATGATTTAGTTATTAGACAAACCGGATTTTATTGTTCCGTATTTATGCCATTAACTTGCTTGGTAAAATGCGTTGCAGTGACACATTAAACCCCTTTTTTGCCAGAGCATGAAATTGTATTGCAAAATATCTTGATCTAAACTTGACACTTTATAACAGCGTGGTGTCTTTTGACGGCTGGATAGCCTATAAATTTGGCGTCTTTTCAGGCTGAAAAGGCCTAAACCTTGGAGTCTTTTGCGGCTGAAAATCCTAAAGTTTGATGCATGTATATTGCTGAAAAGCCTGTAAACTTGGCGTCTTTTGACAAGTGAAAAAGCTATAAACTTAACGTCTTTCGACGGCTGAAAGCCTATAAACTTGGCGACCGTTTTGACGGCTGAAAAAGCCTGTAAACTCGATGTCTTTGGACGGCCTAAAGCCTACAATCTTGGCATCTTTTGAAAAAGCCTATAAACTTGGCTCCTTTTGACGGCTAAAAATCCTATAAACTTGACATCTTTTGACGGCTTATAACCTTTAAACTTGTCGTCTTTTTACGGTTGAAAAGCCTATTAACTTGGCGTCTTTTGGCGGCTGAAAAACAAATAAACTTGACGTCTTTCGGCGGCTGAAAATATCATCCACTGAAACTCTGAATTCTTTTTTTAACATATCGTATCAACAAAACAATTTAGACATAAAACAAATCGTACTGCACGTTTTATTCATTGCCATCCGTAAAAGCATCTTCATTTTGCCTTTGGCGCTATATAATAAGAGTACATTTGCTCCCATCGGCAAGCTTCGAATTCATAAATACTTTTTCTGGGTAATTCCTAGTATGATCGCTTGAGGAGCCTTGTGCCATCCTCCATTTTTTCTTATAAATAAGCCAAAAATATTTCTGCCAAGATTGTATTCGGCATGAAAACTTATACTTGCTTATCTAATTATGATGGAAGTCTTTTATCTTTATAATAAGTTCTTTTATTCTCTTCTCGTTGGAATCGGAATGCTTTGCTCTAAAATACTAGTGAACCCTTAGGCTGCTAAGCGCGACTCAACTGACCCTTTGCGGACAGTTTAGATCAAGATCAGACTGCACAGAACGTGCAGTCTGATCTTTGATCTACACTGTCCGATATGGATATGTTTTTCTCAAATAATAACTTTGAAATAGCAAAATTCGTTTTTTTTTCAAACTTTTTTACTATCGGCTTGAAGATTCATTTCACTTATTTTGTAGGATATGGGTTAGTGCGTATGCAAAACTTGTGTGTGTGTGTGTGTGTGTGTGTGTGGAGGGGGATGGGGGGTAGGCAGGTATGCAACGGTAGAATACCGGTATTTCGACAATTTGATGTTGTTGTTGTGGTGATGGTTGTTCATAATAAAATACCCATAGTATTGATAAGTTTACGATATTTGAACCACACGTAGGAGACAAATTCATGCTCTTAAAACATTGAAACGTGAAAAGAGAGAAATATAAAGATAACTTTTCCGACAGTGTTTTGAAAATCCTTCTTTTTGATGGTCGATAAGACGCAGGGTTGTGTAGTAATGTATAAAACAATGGAGATAAACAGATCATAAGGAAGATAAACGGAAAAAAGGGACATAAACCAAAAACAGGGAAGATAAACCGAAAAGTTATCCTTTTTTTTTTTTCCTTAGTTTTGTCTGAATGAAAAAAGGAAATACATTGGCAAATTTATCATGAGGAATAACAAGTCATAGAAATACGAAACAAACATTGTGATGTGCCAAAAGTACCGAAAGTATTTTTTGTCTCTCTCCCTCTTTCTTACGGCGTAAATCGCAAACTGTTGAATGAATACACTGGAGATTTCCCGCCAATAGTAGAAACCGAAGTATTACGATTTAAATTATTTCCTCTCCAGAAAAAAATATCTCCTTATAGTACAGTATAGATTCAGCATCAGACCGCACGTTCTGTATAGTCTGATTTTGATCTAGACTTACCGCCAATACGCAAAAAAGTCATCTTTGGCGGCCCGACTGGTTTAAAAAAAATGGAGTCAATTATATCGCAGACATGCAGCGTTTTTATCTCTCTAGGCACTGATTTATTCTCGGTATCTGTAAATAAACACGTAATGATGCGGACTGTTTGCTGGGTTCCAATTCACCAACAGTTCTCATTTGTATTCTTGGTCTCATTCTAAATTTAGAAAGTCACGCAAATTCTTATTGGCTAAATCATTTGGTTTAGCCAATCAGAAATTTCGTTACTTTAAAATATTGCAATGTCTAGAGAATTAGACTAAGTTTTGAAGTTTAAATGACTGGTGAATACAAAACTTTTTGAAGTTGGGTGCATTTTTGTCAGAAGAGAACAGGTGGTCTATTGAAGGGAGCGCAAAGTTCCCGGCAAAGTATTTTTTCCCTTTTTTTTTTTCAAAATGATTACGTAAGACTGCTACCCTGTGTCGAAACCGTTTTTAGTTCGAATGTTTCACTGTAATAGGTAGAGGAAAACTCCGGATCAAAACCTTTGAATAGATATAAATCTGATAAAACATAGTCCTAGATCTGTCGTTAAGAAAGTTAAAAAGTGTTGAAAGAAAAAATTTAAGGGCATAATCAATACTTATTTGTAAGTATGATATGTATTTTGGGCCGGAGGCCTTTATTTACGGGAGTAAAATGTTCTGAGTTCTGAGATCTCCCCTTCTCTCTCTCTCTCTTAGCCAGAACTCGTACTTTGTAACCATGTTACTTATTACTATGTTTTTTATAACCCTTTACCCCATAAGGCATTTCTATGCTATCAATAATTGACCCTAAATAACAGAATAACAGCAAGGATGAAGTTGTTTCTTATGTGTATATGACACCTTTTGATAGTATAGAAAACATTGTGGCAAAAGGTGAAATTGCTCGTCACTAGCAATTTCACCTTTTGCCACAGTGTTTTCCAAAGGCTCCTACAAGCATTGCTTAGAAACGAGTATCTTTGGAGTAAAAGGTTAAATCTATTTATCAATAGTCCTTATTTAGGATTTGAATTGTGACCATCGATTTGAATTTTTAAGCAGGGCTTTAAGCAGGCTCTCTTTTCAGGAAACTGAACGTTAGGCTTGCTGACGCAACAATCTGGTTTTTTAGGCAAATCTTTATTTTGTTCCTGTTAATTTCATATACTTAGGTTATTTGAATGGATGTAATACCGCCTAAGTGCCTGCTACTTTTCTACTTACAGTGTATTTGGTGACAGAATAGAAATTCCCGCGTATGAATACATCAAAAGATTCCACGGACAGCTAAATTTAGGCCAGTGTCCAAACAGGATAGTGTCACTACCCGATCCGACACAAGAAAAATGGTAAATATGACAGCTGATTAATAGAATACAATTCGTGTGCAATTCATGTAAGCTGTTTTCTCTCTTCCGGAATGAGGAAGTTTCTGCTACTGTTGTTGTTATGTTGTTGACATTAGAGTGGTTTGTTAAGTGGCTTACATGTAGTGCAAAAGTCATTTCATATGTATCAGAGAACAGAAAATTGCTTAAACGATACTAGGTTGGTTTCTCTCCCTGGTGCAGCACACGCACAGGAATCAGTAAAGACTGCTAATAAAACGAACAGAATTAACACTTAGAATAATGGACGGTCATTGTTGTTGTATTGCATTCAGGAGAGGTCTCCCACGTTTCTTTTGGTTTCTTACGCTGATAAAAAGAAAAATTGAAAAATATCCTCACAATGGCCTTTCCTAATTGTTCATAATGTTCAACGAGCACCAGATTATAACGAAATTTGTACGCAGATTAAGTTCCGAAATGGTCTGGTTTACGTTATAGGGAAAATCGCTTCAAATGGTTTAGGCTAGGAACCTGCAACTGCTGCCTTATGTTGTATGAAACATTGATCGATACATTGACTACTACGATTAAAGATGACATTTTTATTCATGGGAATTCTGACGTAAAGCATGCATACATGGTTTCTGATATCTTTTTAATTACAGTACATATCCAAACAGACCTGGAAAACCTCACGACAGACTGAAGAATGTTGACTTTAAGTTCAACAAAGTTATCGGAGATGCGTCACAGTTGTTCAGAAGTATTGGTCTCTGTGACGAGAAGTCCGTCGCATACTTTGGTCTACTTAATGATGGCGACTGTGTTGCTGTGAGTATTTGTTCGCCTTTATACACGCAGCAAAACTTATAACCGCCACGACGTTTGTGTTGGATCGCTGTCCATAAAAAGACGCATTTTTATTTGGTTTGATACGTGTAAAAACATACCTCAGCCTAAGTCTGAGAAGACCTCATTTGTTATTGGCTTTTTTTTATCAAGGGAGGTAATTCAACATCCATTCATTCAATATAGAAAATTGAAAAAATTAAATTCTTTAAAATTCCATACTCGTTCTCTCGAATTATACGTTTGTGCAGAAAATGATTTTCATGTTTTTCCTTATCACTGACAAAATTTCGTAATTTACATCTATCTTTTAGCATGTTTTGGTTCAGGAACACCATGCATGCGTAACTGACATATTTTCCCCTTTTTAAGAAAAAAAAAGGCAAATCCTATATTCGAGAATCTTTAATTACATTTATTTGCTGAGTCTAGCTAGGGTATAATAATGAACCCTGTGACACACCAAAATATTGCTCACAAAATTAGCGGTGGTAATTCTAACAGAACGATATGATGTGAGAGAGTCAATTTTGTTATCCTGCCAAGGTAGTGGACCCGTAGTGCCCCATGGCATAAAATTTCTTGACAGTCGATAAAGACAGATTTATATAGATTTAATACTTTTGCACCTTTTAACTTACCAGAAATTCCTTTGATGTCTATCTTGAAATCATTTGTTGATACTTTTGATAGTTTCTAAAAAGAGGGGGGGGATAATTATCATATCTATTTGTAATGAAAATTTAGTGATTTTAGATTTATAAATGATAATTCTAGGAAGGACAAAAAGGAAAATGTGGCTCGGTGAAGTAATACAATGATACTCATTTCTAGTCTGAGCAAATTTTCTAAGATAATATTATAGTGGAAATAGCTGTTTTCTGTTATGGGTCCACTACGTTAAGGAACACAATGGTCGAATGTAAACTTACAAGCGTGTGAATTGTGAAAGTGATAAATCATCTAAAACCTTACTTACCGGAAGAATGTCCTAGCTTGCGAGGTATGGATGTAAAAAATTCACTTGCCAATGTCGCTGTGAAGACAAACAGTATACATTAAATCTTCATCTAACGAGAGAGTTTTAGACTGGTCCAAATTGAAGGCACTTGCAGACCTCAAAATAAACGTAACTTAAAATTGAAATTTGATTTAGGAGGGGTAAAAAACATTGTGGAAAAAAGGAGAAAATGCTGGTTGCCAGCATTTTCTCCTTTTTTCCACAATGTTTTCAAAAGGCTTCTATCTCGGGGTCGTAAAAAAAATATTTGTTTGCTAAAGGGTTAATATGTGCTCAGGTGTAATGAGATCCATTGTTTTATGAAGCTAGAAAGACTATAAGGAAAAGACATAAGGATATTCAAGTAAAGAACAAAGCTTTGGTTGGATTAAAACCAGGTAAAAGTTCGTTTTTTCAAGGCCAGTTTCAATTTTCTTTGTTTTTCATAAACAGTTTATAGAAATCTGATAAATGCTCGAAGCAAAGGATGACTTACTATTTCACTTATTCGGTTAATACGTCATAACTGCATTTTTATTCTTTCAGAGTGAAATAGCCAGTAAATTATCCTTCAAGAAGAAGCATGTGACAAGGTTATATTTAGAACACTACAGACCAAGGATGAAAATTCTACTGCCATCTTCTGATCTTGGGGTACCAGCCGAGTACACGAATCACCTGAATAACACTTATTACACAGAAAATATAGGTAAGCTGACATACTTATATCACAGAAAATATAGATGAGCTGAAACAATCATTTTACAGAAAATATAGGTAAGCTGAAACACTTAATTCTTAGAAATTATAGGTAGACTGAAACACTTATTTCACAGAAAATATAGGCAAGCTGAAACACTTATTTTACAGAAAATATAGGTAAGCTGAAATATTTATTTCCCAGAAAACAAATGTAAGCAACTTCCACCTATTAAATAGAAAAGATAGGTTACCTACAAAAAGGTTTCACAGAAAATATCGGTAACTCATACCGTCTATTACACAGAAAACACAGGTAATTTGGAACACTTATTTCACAGAAAACAAAGGTAGGCAACTAAGCACATATTAAACCGATAGATTAAACAGATAGGTTACCTACAAAGAAAATATCGGTAACCCAAAACGCATCTTACACAGAAAATATAGGTAAGCCAAGACACTTATTACACAGAAATTATTGGTAACCTAAAATACTTACTACACTGAAAACGTAGGTTATCACAGACACTTGTTCAGCTGAAAAATAAAGGTAAGTTACTACACACCTATAAAACAGGAAAGATAGGTAACCCCAAAACTGGTTAAACAGAAAATATTGTAACCAAAAATCACTTTTTTCGACTTTAAATATAGTTAGTCAAAGATAAAAACATTACACAGGAACTGTTGGTCACTGGCAATAATTTTAGGTTTATAACACAGAAAATACTAAAAACCAATAACACTTATTATACGGTAATAAAAGCAATTAATTAAATACTTATTTAAAAGAAATACAGGTTACCCGAAATACTTAAAACACAGGAATTATTGGTAATCCAAAACACTTCGTTACAGAAGAAATAAACATGACACGATATATATATTATACAAAATTTATTGGCCAACTATAATATTTATAACATAGAAAATGGAGTAACCTAAACCACTTATTACTCAGAACGGATAAGCAACTTGAACGAGAAATAAAGAAATAGAGTTTATTTCATCAGCTTGTGGTTAATATGGGGAAACATTTGCCGAAAAAGGGAAAGGTCCGCGAAAATAACGAGTGCCGTAAGGCACGAGTTATTTTCGCGGACCTTTCCCTTTTGAGGCAAATATTTTCCCATATTAACCTCAATCTGATGAAATAAATTATATATTATATTTCCTCGGATTATTTTGTCAAAGAGTGCCACTTTTAAAACGAGTGATCTCAAGTCAATTAACCAGATTTTCGACAGGAGGAAATTATTCACTGTGACGGAGAAATAATGACGTCATTTTTTTAACCATAACATTTCTAAAAATAGACACATGAAATATAATATGATATATGTGTAACCCTACAAACGCTTACTCAGCAAAAAATATAGATAACCAGTTATTGCTATCATTATACAAGTTTAGTTCCAGCAATGTTCCATTGTTTTCTTAATTTCAAAGTAACTTAATTTCAAAGTAACACGATTTCTTATTTTCCTTTCCATTTGTTTTAAAAAATTGAAAGTCATGTTACTGTTTACTTATGTACTGTTCTATAAATAGACACAGCGTTATAAACATGCCCCGAACATATATATCATGTAAGCTTGCAAAACCAACGTAAAAGCGGTTTCCATTTCGGGAGACCCGAGGACTTGATTTTCCCAAAAAAAAAAACCACACACACACACACACAGAGGTAAAATTCGCTTAACAATTGTTGGAATTGTAAAAGTTTGCAGTATGATAAATTCGTTGTACGGTCAGGTGGCAGGAGACTCGGAAACTTGTTCACGGCTATGGTAAATCATGTGGCCTCGAGCCGAAGAAGGCTCGGGGCGACATGATTTACCACAGCCGTAAAAAAAGTTTCCAAGTCCACTGCCACCTGACAGTACAACTAATACTGTTTTACATGTACACTGTTTCGAAATCCAAAAATCAATGTTTTAGTCGTTACATTGTAATAAACCTCTTGGCTTCAGTTCAAAAATTTTCTGTAAAATCTCATGAATAAAGATAAGGCCTACATGAGTGTAAAAGTTTTGGAAGAAAAACCTTTCGAAAAATCTTGACATTCTTGACGTTAGGCAACCTTCAAGTTTTTACAATTGCATCTTTTTACCACCTGTTTAAACGATAAACTTCATTGCTTCATTGCTCTTAAAAAGAGTGATGTAAGTTTGCTCTTAATCTTTATTCATGTTCATAAATGCCAGCAAATAAATACCAATTATCGAAGGAAGCCGTAATCTGTAGGAATAAACAATATTAAATGGTGTAGAAAACAGAGAGACAAATAGTTAAAGCAGGTGTGGTTTCTATCGCTTGTTTATAAATAAACTGTCTCGTTTTATACTTAGTGCGTGAATTGAACATTACTGTGTTTAGTCTGAGCCCTTGTATTTCTGATTTGCTTATAAGTGTAAAGTGCATGTACTTATTTATATTGTAACAGGTAGTTAAACGGTATTTATAAGCGCCAGACAGTCGATATAAACCAGTGGCTACGAGTGCCCTGGAAAATGACAAGAGATTTGGCTTGTACGCACTAACTTTAGAAACCTTATTCAAGACAAAGCCTTGACTATGGTCTGGAGTGCCACGGGAAAACATTGGGGTCGCTTTACTGTACTTACACGAGACAAAAATTTCATTTTGTTGGAACTTGTTTAAGAAATAATCTTCATTCTATCGTGGTATATTGTTCAATAAACCACAGTTGTGAGTTATGAGGCACAATAAATAATCCACGAGGGCGATAGCCCGAGTGGGTTATTCATTGCGACTCATAACTCACAACGTGGTTTATTGAACGATATACCACGATAGAAAGAAGATTATTTCGAGTCTAACATGGCCAATTCTTAATGAAAGGAAAACAAGTTCAAACTGAGAGTAAAAACGCGGATGAAGATTATGTTCCAGTGAATAACTCACTCATTGAATGACGTCACTCGATATAGGATGACGTCACCCTACATGGATTGTCGCAGATTTTACCACGTTTTCCTTGCACTGTGTTTATAGAGCCAAAGTCGCGTGTCATGTTAGAATTAATAATAAACTACCATAGACACACTGGTAATAACGTTGTTAAGCTTCGGTTATACTAGTCTCAATAATGAGACGCTCCGGTGATTTTTTTTCATATTTGGACATTTACTGTACACCGTACTGTACCCAGAGGCGACCAGTCAAATGGTAACATCGCCTTTGGGGACAGTTATCTGTACTACGGTTTTACCAACTTAAGTACAGAGATAAAAATCATACACCAACTTGCCTGTACGTGTTAACTCATTACCACACGAGACAATTTTGGACTGGTCCAAATTGAAAGCATTTGCAGACGACAAAATAAAGGTGACTGAAAAAAAGAAATTTGTTCTGGAAAGGGTAGAAAACACTGTGGGAAAAGGAGAAAATGCTGGTTACCAGCATTTTCTCCTTTTCCCACAGTGTTTTCATAAGGCTTCTTTCTCAGGGGCGTCAAAAGTAGGGATTGAGTGGTAATGGGTTAAACAATTAAAGTCCTCCAAGTGTACATGACATGTCTTTTTTTTTTTCAAATGCTCACAAATATATTCTGTAAGCGTAACACATCCGACACAGAAGAGCCATTTTGTTATGCAGGTCTATTCGCGGAAAGTGAGAATACACCGCTATTTTAGAAATAGACTGACCTTAAACATACCTCACTGACACGGTCATGTGACAACCATCAACAGCAAATCCTGGTGGTATAGTGTTAAATTTTTATAAACACGGTTGTGTCTTAAAATAGTTTGTAGTTTTTTATGATTTTTTGCGATACTGGAATGAGGTATATTGAAAATGATTTGTTAAACTTTGCAGATTTGACTATCTTAACCCCATTTTCCTGCGAATTTTGCAGATGATAACAATTTCAATAAACGGTATGACACCATCTGCCACGATTTCGATACAGTATCACGTGACAAACAAGAAAAACAAAATGGTCGCGAACTTCCGCCTATATCACGATTTTGGATGATTCGACGATAAATAATTTCAACTAATAAATTACTTGACCCAGAGTTTTGATTAAATTGTTTCAAATAGAAACCTTCTGAAAAAACTATAAACTTATATATATTTGTCATTCAAAGTCTCAAAACGGTTTATATGTTATCACCCTTTCCTTATAAAATATTTATAAATGGTTTTGTGCTAAAATTTTGAATGATGGAAGTAAAAGAATTCGTAAGTTCATAGATGTGCTATTTTTGAGATTCCGTCGTAAAGATAGCACAAGTTTAAAAATAAACCGGGAGACGGAGATTCAATGACATGGATGCTCGCTACAGTTTTTTTTTTCCACTTGCTGAAGGTATATTATACGACAAAACAAAATTCTAAACAAACTTTCATGTGTATAAAAAGAGAAAATCTACTAGGAAATATTTTTGGTGAACGATAATTACGAGAGTCTGTTTCTTGCCTGTTCGCATTTTTGTATTCAAAAAGCCCGTGAAAGACAATGCTTTTGGAAACATAATGGAAAACGGAGATAATGCAGGTAACAGCATTTTCTTCTATTCCCACAATGTTTTCTACCGTATTTAAGACAGATTTAATTAATTTGAAGATATTTCATTTGTCGTCTGCAAATACTTTCAATTTGGAACGTTCCAAAATTTTGTCATTTGGTATTGATTTAAATTCGTTTTTTACACTGCATGACTCTATTAGTTGTACGGTCAGGTGGCAGTGGACTTGGATACTTGTTCAGGGCTGTGGTGAATCATGTCACCCCGAGCCCCTGCCACCTGACCGTACAACGAATTTATTATACTGCAAAGTTTTAACCTTTCAAGGCGCGTTAGCAAAATTTTCCTATATGGAGTGCAACACGCGAAAAGGGGCATTCGGACATTTGCGTAAAGTGTCGTCCCGGATTAGCCTGCGCAGTCCGCGCAGGCTAATCCGTGACGGCACTTTACGACTACATTAGATTTTGTGCTACAGTAGACTTGTGTAAAACAGAAAATCACATAAAATCGGAAAGTGTCGTTTCGGATTAGCCTGTGCAGACTGCACACCCTGATCAGAGACGACACTTTACGCAAATGTCCGAATGACCCTTTTCGCGTGTTGCACTCCAATTATTATCCTGTATTAATCGACTATGCTGACGAAATAAAACTTCCCTTTTGAGTGCCTCAATTCAATGAAAACTGACGTCACTGGAAACTGACGTCACTAAAACGTGCAGTTTGCCGCATAAATGTGCAGCCTGGTGATCGATCAACGCCGCCATTTTGGATGTTGTGTTGCACGTGTTTACGGGGCACTCAAAAGGGAAACTGGCTTTGCGTGGTTTTTGCCAGGGAACATGATATATATGTTCCCGGCATGTTAACCAATCAGATCACGAGAAATTTCTTTGAAGTATAATAAAACGATTTATGTATTCAGGTATCGGGACGGAGGAGGCCATTATTGTAGAAATGCAGTTCTCGAAGGCAGTGCACTCGCAGAAAGCAGCGACACATAAAATGGCTATGCAAGTGATGTCACAGATTCTAGAGTACACAGCACGACATATTGAAACCCCGAGAAAAGTCAAGGTAAACTAAGACCTTACTTACACTACCCGAAACTTCTAAAGGGCCACTTTTAACCCTTTATAGAAGCCTTTTGAAAACATTGTTGGAAAAGGAGAAAATGCTGATAACCAGCAGTTTTATGAATGAATATTAAAAGGCTTTGGGAGCATAAGGATGATTTTTTTTTTATTCTATTTTTGTAAAATTTTCGTCCGAAAATCTTAATTCTATTGGCAGGTGCACAAGAAAACAAAACCGTCGTTTTATAAAGTTTTTTTTTTCCTTTTACACTTTCATTGTGCAAACGTAATGTCAATATTTACAGGTGATCCGATACTCGACAGCCGATAAACGTCTAACCACAAAGGTATTTAAGGGAGTGCATAACTTCGAACAAGCCATCCGGTATGTCAAACAGTGTGAGGAAAGGATCCATGACATACGTCGAGGTATAAATCGAGGCATCATACAGTCTCACTTGAAATATGGCTTCAGAGCTTACGAATTTCAACCACAAAAACCATATTACGGTAAGTAGAGCTTCTCCTGCTATTGGTGTTACCTCAGCACTGTTTTATTGGATAAAAATCATCTCTCGGCAACAAGTCAGACTGTCTTTTCACAGTCCATACCTATGAGGAACAATCACGTGACCCAATGTCTAGAAAAATGGGTTTTAACCCTTTTACATAACAATTCCAGGTTTTTACGACCAAGAGGAAGACGGCCTCTGAAAATATTGTGGGAAAAGGAGAAATGCTGGTTACCAGCATTTTCTCCTTTTCCCACAATGTTCTCTACCCTTTTAAAGCCAAGTTTCAACTTTTGAGCCACGTTTATTTTGTCGTCTGCAAATGCTTTGAATTTGGACAAGTCTAAAACTTTGTCGTTTAGTAAAGAGTTAAGGGATTCATACCCAAAAGGGATTCATGTAACATCGCCTTTTATCGCCGAAATAACATACGAACTCGGCTTAGACTCGGAGTAATCCGTAATTAATCGGCCAATACACGCTACTTCCCCGCATCGATTACGGATAACTCGAGTCCTAGCCGAATTCCTATGATTTTGGTGATGAAAGGCGATCTTACACGAATACTATTAGAGTGCCCTGTCCTTAATCTATCGCATACCGGTAATACGAGACAAATTCTACAAATTCTGTCATATTGGATGTGTCGTCTGCAAATGCTTTTAATTTGGACAAGTCTAAAATTTTGTTGTCTGGTAATGAATTAACCCACTACCACACAATCCCTACTTTTGACGCCCCCTGAGAAAGAAACCTTTAGAAAACATTGTGGGAAAAGGAGAAAATGCTGGTAACCAGCATTTTCTCCTTTTCCCACAATGTTTTCTACCCTTCACGAAACAGATTTCAAATTTTCAGTCACTTTTATTTTGTCGTCTGCAAATGCTTTCAATTTCGGCCAGTCTAAAATGTTCTTGTTTGGTAATGGGTTAAATGATACCACAAAAGGTTCAAAAGAGCAATACCATAACCACTGAGCTAAAGAGATATCTGCCTAACGCAATATCAGGACGAAGCCATGCATGACGAAGTGGTCTCCTGTTACAGAACAGAACAGAACAGATATTTTATTTAGACTTGTACATGTACATCGTCTACTTCACATACAATTACAAAACATAGTAAATTACGTGAATTAAACTAAGGGAAAAGGGTTATTTGAAATAAATTCAAACATACAGACATGCAAACAAAAAATCACAGTTGCTAATAGTAACACCTATGACTGTCCGACAGATTGTATGACGAAGTGTACTGACAATAAGAAAGGAATGTGGCAAAATTGGGCAAGCGGAAATGAACATTTTAACTTTCTACATTTACAAAAGTTTTACTAGTTTGACATTTTTCTTTATCATATTTAGAATGTTGCTATGACTATGTACTCTGTGCTTGTCAATAAAATATCTGTATCTGTATCTGTACTAAATTGAAAAAGGTTTTTTGAAAGTAATTCAAAATTCAAAGTAATACAGATATCAAAAAGTTTCGACCCAGGTCAGCCTGCGCAATCCGCGCAGGCTGACTTGGTTTGATACTTTTTGCAGATGCATTAAGCCCCCTTTTCACAGAATATGGGACTCATCTTTTTGCAGCACCTCTTGTCAGTGGTCCAACAGAGTCACAAAAGCACAAAACTTGGGAAGAAGTCACTCTTCTACAGGTCAATGCAAAAAGGGTATACGTCACATACAAAAGATTTCGAAAGCAAGTAAGTATAGAAAACACTTGAGCGGTGCTGTATGGTCATCTTCGCGAGCCAAGGTTACAATCACTACGTGGATCTTACCTTGGCGGATCGATCCCGATTTCGAGATTTCCACGATACGCCCCCTATTGAATGCTGCTTATTATCGCCCTTCACATAATATTTCTTAAAGCCAATGAAATATCGTTTTACAAACCGCTTACGAATACAATAATTTCAACATGAAGCATTGACCACAAACGTACTTCGACATTCCATGGTTAGGTGCTGGGATATAGCCTAAAACCTCTGGTAATTGATTGGTCACACTGAAACTTTCTGTAAATATTTTTTTTTCTTCGGTAATAAATCTTTACAGATCATGCACACAGCCACGGAGATATTCATGTTTACCCTCTATTTTTATCCGAAAGGTCGCGACCTTGTTCTATTTTTATCAAAAATTAAATGCTACGAGCGATTTGATTCCTGCAATTAGAGCTACCTGCAACCAATGAAAATGCGTATCGGGGGGACATCGAAATTAAGCTCAATAGTAGCGTAGTGGATCGTCACCCTTGGCTTACGAAGATGCTGTATACCAAAAAGCTTTTAAAACTCGTATATCGTCATCTAGGTAATGCATTTAAATCATATACCTGGAAGTTCTCCAGTTCAAATACATGGGTTGCATGCGGATGAATATCACGCTCGACGGAAAAAAAAATCTGTATCTACACACTGTGCAATACGGTTCCAATTATAGTATGATGACGTAACTCTCGCTCGGAATATGTATATATTGATTTGCAATTTGATTGGTCAAAATTGTACAATATGATATTTATCCGCGATTCCTAAGTAACGAAGTTACTGGCTACTACATCATTATTTGTTTCAATTTGTTTACCGCTGTCGAAAAACACATGTCAGTTATTGCAATATTTTGTCGATGAAAGTTGTAGTTGTACTTAAAAAGGAATACCGTAGTATGTTGTACCAACTTTTCTGGTGCTTGTATTTACCTCTTTGATATAGTTTTGATATCGCGCTCGGCTTTCTGTCTCGCACGATATCAAATTTTCTTACGCAGCTGGAAGTAAATACAAACCTTAGAAAAGTTACTACAGACGTCAAAATTTTAGACTCGTCCATTTTGAGAGGACTTGAAGACAATGAATCAAATATTTTTCAGCTAAAAAGATTTTTCTCAGAAGGGTGGAAGCAATTGTGGGAAAATGGATAAAACATGCTGGTCACAGATATTTTCTCATCTTATCGCAAGATTATGAGCAACCTGGGCTGTCGGAAGCGCTTATTAAATCGATCGTGTATAACAAAAAGATTGAAATGTCCGCCCTCTCCATTGGGAATGATGACTTTGTAGGACTAAGGTCGCTCCGTGCTCTAGGCGTATTTGATATGGACCATTATAGAGAAAGAATCGGATACAAGCCCCTAGCTTTTCTTAGAATAGACCTCCTTGGTTCTTTCAGTTGTTTCATGTGCCCGGTGTAAAGCACCTGTACACGCTAGGCTACCTCTGAACCAAATCAGTTCACCTCTAGTTGAAAGGAGCTCCTGGTTAAGCCGCTCTTCATTGTGAATAGTTCAGCCTCAATTTATATATCCTTGCAAGAACTTTAAAACATTGCCTGGTCTATCATATTTGCATGAAGAAAGGGGAGGTAATGATGTTAACCGTAAAATTTTCTTATTTATATTTGCAGTGTCGTTCAACGTCTCCAAAAGATCCCAAACACAAATACTGCCTTCTTTTGAAACAGGCGCTTAGAGAAATGAAACGAATAGAGACAAAAATTCACACAAGACGGCGAGACTGGACACAATACAGTTACGACAACCAAAACCGTTTCGTTTCAGACGGCCGAGTTCGAGTGAAACTATTAAAAACACGTCTACAGCTTTTATCAAAATCATTGAAACAATTTTTGAAAAAATCTAAACCTTTCAAAGGTTGAACAATGTAAGGAGGAGTGAGTGAGTGATTTTTCTTACCAAAGAATCTGTGGTCAATACAATCGTTTTCGTACAATCTCTGAAAAGAGATTGAAGTTTACTTTTTCGATATGCTGTATTGTCGACGAACTGATCACTACAACTGCCTTGTTATTCCTCTGGAAGATCTGGATTATACCGTCCCGGCCTAGTGATATTACAACTAGTAACAATGAGTTTAGCTGCACTGAAATCCATTCTTTGACTTCGGTTCACTTTGAATGAAACAGAATTCCAATCATATTATGACTTGCAACACGCAAAAAGGGGGAATTTGGACATTTTCGTAAAGTGTCGTCTCGGATCAGCCTGCGCAGAGGAATCCGAGACGGCACTTTACGATTACATTAGATTTTGTGCTGCAGTAAACTTGCGAAAAACAGAAAATTACTGCGCAAGCTGATTTAAGACTACACTTTACGCAAATGTCTGAATGCCCCCGTGTTGCAGGTCATAGTCCACGGCGTAGCCCTTTACACTGGGCAAAATACACAGTTATGGAGAGTGAAAGCCGTATTATGGGTTAAAGATGCACCCCAGCAGTCAGATAGTAAACAAACGCTGTTAAAACTTTTCAGAATCTAGATAGTCGTATAAAGAAAGACAAAAAAATCGATAGAGGGTGTATGGGATGAAGAGAGGTCAGGGATTTCTCTTCGTTTTAACCCATTACCACACAATCCCTACTTTTGACGCCTCTGAGAAAGAAGCCTTTTGAAAACACTGTAGGAAAAGGAGAAAATGCTGGTAACCAGCATTTTCTCCTTTCTCCACAGTGTTTTCTTCCCTTCCCAGAACAAATTTCTATTTTTTAGTCACCTTTATTTTGTCGTCTGCAAATGATTTCAATTTGAACCAGTCTAAAATTTTCTCGTGTGGTAAAGAGTTAAACCGGAAACAGTTGTTGTTACGTCTATAGCTAGCCGCAATAGAACGATTTGCATTTTCTGTCTGTTGTAATCTGTGCAGCCTTGCAACCATCAGGAGCAACATTTTGTATGATGGTACAAGATTGTTATAATTTACAGTGGTTATAATTCCATAGGATAAAGATAAAAATTGGTTACAAAACTGGATGGAAACGAGTAAAGATTCGTCTTTAACGAACTTGTACAGTGTAACACCGCCTTTAATTGGTGACTTCAACCCGTTTTCACCCTTATCCTGCTAAATAACTATAATCAGATTTTTAATTCCATTGTTGAAAAAAAATGGTAGAAAAGATAAGTACAAAAAAAATTGTACTTACTAGTAGGTTTTGGGGAATAATATCTCCTAATCGGATATGATCAGACTTCATGTTCTGTGCGGTCTGATCTTGATCTACACCGTCTACAAAAGGTCAGTGAGTCACGCTAAGCAGCCAAAGGGTTAAATCACGACTTGCATGCAATTAGGCTAAATCTGAAACGAATATTATATAACATTGATTAGAATACTTTCACATCGTAGAGATCAAAAGGCAACCATGTTATACATACCACATTTTTGCATAAAGCATGACCGGCCTGGTGTTGGCTTTTACCCAAAGAAATATTATATTAATTAGTTATGAGCAAGTTTCCAACGTTGGTGCAATTAATTATTACATACCAACAGTGTATAAAGATTCATTGCAATGTTAAGTTCGAAAAGGTAGACTTGTGATATGCAGTTTACTTATAAAAGCTTTTCCTTGGCATTAAGCCTTTCCTAAACGGCAAATTTTGGACCAGACCAAACTGAAAGCATTTTACAGATGACTAATTAACAGTTGCTAAAAAGATGATTTTTCTATATGATAGAGTAGAAAACAATGTGGGAAAAGGAGAAAATGCTGGTTACCAGCATTTTCTCCTTTCCCACAATGTTTTCAAAAGGCTTCTATTCCTGACCCGTAAAAACCAGGGATTGTTTGGAAAAGGGTTAAAGATACACTTTTACAGCCGGAGAGTAAACAAACGCTGTTACAACTTTACATTATGTAGAATCTAGATAGCCCGGTAAAAATAGGCAACAAGAAAATATTAATGCATAACATCAATGGCGCTGCAAATCAGTTGTTTCTAAAATAAGGCACATTACAGCATTTCGAATTGACCAAAGTAAAATTTTGCAGAACTCGGTAAGAAATGAACTGAGAAGTCCTGAACAATCTTTAGAATCCAGCTTAAAACTTTAAAAAATCAATAATGGCAAGACACGATCATAGCCATTCTTTGGCGAAATTTATCATAACTTCAATTGGAACTATGTAGAAAAGCAGTTGTCATTTGAGTAACGACACAAGAAAATAGCATTGAAACTGGGTTCCAAATTACCAACGCGATATTAAAAACTGGGTATGGAATGACTAAAGTGGGTACGAAATGATCGCAGTGAGTTCGAAATGACCAGAAAAATAGGTGGATACGAAATGACCAAAATTGTACGAAATGGCCGAGGTGCGAAATGACCTGATTATGAAATGACTTTAAGCCAAGTAAACAATATGGCTGCCTCCATAGGTACTTTTCATAACCAAATAAAAATAGAGTGCCACCGCTCATGCGGCGCCACAAAAAGTATAGTATATTTCTTTACCCACGATGCTTTTCGCCTATTCTATGACTATTTCTACAATCGTTTCAGACAAGTACGAATTATATGTTTTGCCTTTCTACGAATTATACGATGTGAACATTTAAAGGTGATATAAAAAAAATGTGCATATATTCGCTCTAAATTAAAAGAATAGCAAACTTATGCATCTATATAACCACCCAGTATTTTACCCTTGCTTTGACAAAAAGGGGCTTAATGCATTTTTCACTGTTCTTTATAGCTAGTCAGTCATCAAATGATAATGAATCCTTGAAATCAATTTTACTTTAACAAACTACTCAATCATAAGGTAAACTGGTCTTTTGACATACAGAAAATTACCAAAGGCAAAAAGTTCCGGCCGAGGTCAGCCTGCGCAGACTGCGCAGGCTGACCTCGGCCGAAACTTTTTGCAGATGCAGTTAACCCCCTTTTCACAGAGTACGGTTCATCCGTTTTGAAGCCAAGTTGCATTGGGAACTTTTGTATCGATTTATTTATTTTGTGTCATAGTTTGTTATGTAAGTTTATCGTCATTAAGCACACGTTTATAAATAAATACATCATCATGAAACACTATAAATAAACATTTATCATTCACTGAAAGTTGCTCCTTCTTTTTTTGTAAAACTATGTTTGTGAGAGTAAATGGAAACGTGACATAACTGAATGCAAGCAACAATGTGACCCGTATTCGGCCAACGCAAACTTGGTTTGGTCCTCTGAATCCTTTCAGACATCCTCGGATTCCCCGGGGTCTCCCTATTTGCTACGTTACATCGACCCTGGGACAATTGACTAATAAAACTTTGAATCAGCGGCCGAAAATCGATACGAAACGTCATAGCGTACATCGACTCGCCCATCACAAAATGATGATGGAACCAATGAAAAACCAGCATTCGGCCAGCGGTAAAGCGAGGGAAATTCAATTAATTGTCCCAGGGGTCGATATAGCGTAGCAAATAGGGAGACCCCGGGGTATCCGAGGATGCCTTTCAGATACCAAAAATCAAATGTACGAGCTTAAGGGTGTACAAATCAGTGTGGATCGATCAAAGATTACCACAGAATTCATTGAATTTGCTTTTATTCATCGTCGCCACCAGTGTTCCATATGGGCGCTGCCCCTTGAAGGCTGTTAGTATTGTCACGGAGGATAGTGCAGATACAGGACGATACCCATCCTAAGTTAGGCCTGGTTCGTTAACGTGCTAGGTGTACAGCACCGTCATGCGTGACCTCTGTTTAACGTCTCATCCGAAAGGCTATTAGTAATTTTAGATGGCCAGCCGTGGGGATCGAACCTACACCCTCATGATCACGAGTCCTACACTCTACCAACTGAGCTATGCAGGCTAGTCACAGGTTAGCACAGTTGAGAGTCCAGCTACTTTTCTACATTCAAGTGAATTACTCAAGGTAGTAAACCCGAAACACTTCTGGTGTAACATAGAATAAAATTTCTCGATAGTTGATTAATACGAATTTATTCAAAAAAAAAGAAAACTTTTGCACATTTTTAACCGACCAGAAATTTCTTCGATGGTTATCTTGAAATTATTTGTTGATACTTTTCTGAGTTTATAACCGAATGGTTTAGCCAATCGGAAGTTGTGTTACTTTCAAATTTGGAAAATTCTGAAAAATAAGAGTAATAAGAACGTTCCTATGAATGGATGTTGAATATTTTCCCCATGCTTCTGTTATAATTGCTTTTGCATGGTATCCGAGTTCTTCGTTATGTCCTTGCAGGGAACACCTGAAAAGTTAATTAGTTTTATTTTACCCTTAAAAGCAACTTGCATGTTGACATAAAATAGGTCAAAGTAGGTCCGGTGACCTTCCAGTGTTATAACTCTTAACTAGCTACAACGTCCTAGAGTTGTCCAAATAGAGAGCAGTTCCAGGCTACAAATTACACGTATGTGGCGAAAATAACCAAAAGAAATAACCACATATCTTTTGAAATATATGACGAAAATAACAAAATATGTTTTAAAAAGGATAGAAATCACCGGGGAGAAAGATCAAATGTTCTCGGTCTTTTTTTTGTTCTATCATGTTTCAATGCTATTTCAAAGCCGGGTCGCTAGAAAACGGAATCTTTGGTAGCTGATTTAAGTTTTGCACTCTCGTTTGGGTCGATTTCGAGCGGGTAAGTATATAGGAGCCATAAAAGGAGGCTTAATGCGTCTGCAAAGAGTATTGACTCAGATCAGCCTGCGCAGTCTGCGCAGGCTGATCTGAGTCGAAACTCCTTGCCATAGGTCAATTTCTTAGCATGCCTAAGGGCCATTCTACAATAGAATTTAGCCAGTAATTATACACAATTGGGTTGACGAAACTATAATTATGTGATGACTTGCTTGGTATCAAGCATGAACGAGAAACATAAAACCCCCTTTTGTCAGAGCTTACCTTCAAAATTATACATAACACTAAAAATGATAGAGGGTAATCATAGTGTCGTAAAACCAACATTCAACCTTGTTCCAGTTACCCCATTAGAGTACATATTTAATTACGCTTTAATTGAGTATAGAAGATAATTTCTTATTAATGTTATGTCTTCTGAATAAGTTCCACTTATTTTTTTTTCCTGAACGAGTTCCAGAAAAAAAAATGTGTGTTTCTTGATTACGGTCGTCGTCTTCCTTGATACTAGTGCTCTGTCTGCTCGACTTCAAATATTACTCGCGAATACTCTTTGTGGATCAGATAAAACATTAATATTGATACAGTGCTTTTTGGGGACAATGAACTCTCCTTTGTCGTAAACGAACAGATCTTCCATGCGGTTCATGATTACATTGGTAAAAGCAAGAGATTCTCTTAGTTTTATTCCAATCAAAGGTTAGATCCGTTGCTCCTCTTTTCTGACAATGTACTGTCGCGAACTTTTAAATACTGAATGAATGAATGAATAGTGTTTTATGGCCCGTCGACAACTTTAGGTCATATTGGGCGCATTTACTTAGTAAACAATAATGCGAGGCGAAAATAACATACATGTGCAACAACATAAGACAAACATGATAAATGAGGAATGGATGAAACACAAAATGATGCCCCTTTTGTCGCCTTTTACGACATGCATGCTGTCAATTTTGTTCCGCCAGATGAAATAACAGATGTGACGATCGCGGGACTGCAGTGGTTTATTCTTATACCCCCGATTAAACCACACGGGGTTCCACAGGCCAATTGATTCCCATTCCAAACCCTATTTACATCAAGAAAAAAAATGTAGGATTTGGAATAAGAACTACCCAGCCTGCTGCAATCCTACGAATTACGAGGAAAGCAGCCGTTTGTCTCTAATTTTAGTCGCCTTCTACGACATGCCATAGAGAAAGGCCGAGGTCCTATTCTATAAAGTAAAAAAAAACCGGGACCCCACGGGGAACTTTTAAATACAAGCATAACTTTGTATCTTTTGCTGCCGCTCTGCTCAATCACCAATCACATTTCCTTTTTTCTTTTTACTTTTTCAGATAACAAGGCCCTCTTTATTTACAATCATACTATCTGTTTTTTCTAATAATCTTTTCTTTTTGACATTTGATATTATTGGCGTATCACGTGGTTCAGTTTAGGGAGAGGAACTATATAAGCAACATGCGTTCGTTCCGAACCTTTTCACATTATTTCTTGTATTGTGTATGCAAATGTCAATATATTGAATAAAATATGTTTAAAGTAAAATTAATTATGTGATGGCAAAATACTTATAATACTTCGCGCCCCTTTCGCAGAAATGGCCTATATATACTACTCAAACTTTGCTAGGGATCACCATAAAAGATTTACCCAAGATCTATTTGTTGCATGTATCATGTGTGGTTCTACATACATGTATGTTACTCTGCCACACTGATCAAAAAATTGGAAATGGATCTTTAACCCTTTACCCCACAATGCCGATTGTTAAAAACATTGACAAAGAAACCTTTGGAAAACATTGTTGGAAAAGGAGAAAATGCTGGATACCAGCATTTTCTCCTTTTCCAACTATGTTTTCTACCCTATGACAGACAAGATATTACACATTCCATTTGGTTTTTGATCAGATCTAGAATTTTATAGTGTGGTAAAGAGTTTATACAAAACTTGTGTAACATATATACCCATATAGAAATATGTAAGTGATCCCTATCAAAGTTTGAGTAGTTTATTTATTTGCGCATTTAAATAAACAGCGATGAGTATGGTGAATTTGTAAACGTAAAAACGTATTTAAAATTGGCAAAATAGATGTATGCCCGGTGTGTTATCATCTTTTTTCGTCTTATAGAATTCATGAATGAAAATCTTCGGATAGGCAGGACAGATAAAGTATTTGCAATCTATGAATTATATCTCCTGTGCAATTTATCATATTTTGCTTACGAAGGAGTGTTTGATTCACAAGATAGCATGTTGCTATAAGGGATTGGTTGATGACGACGTTAGTTACAAGCCTTTCAAATCCACTGGGAGCCTGTGTAATGCAGAGAAATGAGCCTTCCCTACATTTTAGCCCACGGGTCATTTCACCACGTAGAGAAATGGCTCATGGGTCATGTTACTATGTAGAGAAATGACTTGGGTCATTATTCCACGTAGAGAAATAACCCTCTGGTGTCATTTCTCTGTGTAGACTAATGACCCAGGACATTCCTCTACGTAGTGAAATGGCCCATGGGTCATTTTGTAGGGAGGGTCATTTCTCTGCATTACACCTGCAGAGGTTTTCTTGTGTAAATATTATCAAGTTAGGGACTGGTGAGTTTGCATGAGTAAGAAGATAAACTGAGCGTGGTAAAAATAAACTGATGAAGAAATCACTTTTATAGGCAATTTAATTATCTTTTACAATAAATCATAACACTGACATAACATAACTTTGACATAACTTAACTTTATAACCATAGGCTCTGCAAGTATATAATTGAACAAACCGTTATGATGGGTTAGAATAATTATACATACACATATAAGAGTATAAAATACGTTTGTTGCAATAACATTTTTTTTTTTAGGTGAATGATCGAAATTTATTTAATCGGATGAACATTTTCGATGATATTTTCGATGATGTTCACTCGATGAAATAAATTCCGATCTTTCACAAACCTAAAAAACATATTTTCTATTTTTTTTTTTTCATATTTCGGACACCTGCTTTGTTGGGATTTTCGTCAAGATTCAGTACAGTTATTTTCGGTAATTCCCCGTGGCGTACCTGCCTCACGTAAAAACAAATTGCAAATTTACGTGAAGTAATGTTGAATGAAGTCAAAAATTAAAAAGAAAGGTGAAAAAAAAAACATTTCTTTTTGATATTCATGGCCATTTGAAATTTGTTTTGTGAAGGGTAGAAAACATTGTTGGAAAAGGAGAAAATGCTGGTTACCAGCATTTTCTCCTTTTCCCACAATGTTTTTCTAAAGGCTCCTTTTTCAAGGTCGTCAAAAGTAGGGATTGTGTGGTAATGGGTTAAGCCCCCTTTTGTCAGAGCATGGCTCGTACAAATGGTTACCAGCATTTTCTCCATTTCCCTTAATGTTTTCTAAAGGCTTCTTTCTCAGGGTTGTCAAAAGTAGGGATTGTGTGGTTAAAGGTGGCCCTTCAGATTTTGGGAGGAAAATTTTACAAAAATAAAAAAAAGTCATCCTTATACTCCCATAGCCTTTTAATTTGCGTTCATAAAACCCCAGTAGTCGAAAACCATCCGATAACACGAGAAATTAGAGAATTATTACGGACCAGGTTGACACCAACGGGAGACACGTTTTATTTTTAGATTATCACTTCTCTCATCTAAATACAGGAAAACACAGATAAAGCTTCAAACATCTGTCCGAAAAAGACATTATGGAAAATAATTATTTCGGCATGTTTGTTATGTAATGGAATTTAAGCGTTATTAGTTATGTGCCACTCACTGACATTCCCACAATGCTTTATTGATTTTGGCGCGAAATCTAAAAATAGCTTAAGAGGCTACGTAGCCTTTTAAGGGAATATCATCAAAAAAATTTTTTTTGTAATTTTATTATTCTTATTTATTGATGATTTGTATTGTTTTTTTCATATAAATTTCAGTAATATATATATATTTTAATTTGGCGTGATGTGAAAATTCTAAATACCCACCTTTAAACACCCTCTTGCATGGCTCATACAAATACATGCATATTACTGTTATGAAAAGAAAAATATGCTTTTCTGAGTATAACTATTATTATGTGTCTATAGAGAGATAAACAGAGATAAAGTCCATAAAAACTGTTAGCATTTTATGACAGACCGTATCTCTGTATGCGCTTTTGTTATCTCATTGAAGAGCATTCTTTATTGTTCTGCACTGCATACAATGGAATATGACGCAGTCTTACACCCTGTTCATTTCACATCATGAAGTCACAAGAGAAATTGTATGCATAACATCAATGGCGCCACAAAGCAGATATTTCTTAAATGGGGCACATTACAGAATTTCAAATTGTCCAACATTAATTTATGCAGAACTGGGTGAGAAATGAAATGAGAAGCCCTAAACAATCTTTAGAATCCAACTAAAAACTTAAAAAAGAAAGAAGCAAAAATGGTAAGACTTAATGATAGCCATCGGGCTAAAAGTAAACAAGACACAGCCTCCTGGCACGTTTTAACCTAGTTTTGAACTTAATTTCTATGTCAACAACTAACACTTGGACGGACCGTACAATGATAGATTGTCATCTTCATAATAATTTCCATCCTTTTTAACCAATTACCAAACGACAATATTTTAGACTGGTCCAGATTGAAAGCATTTGCAGACGACAAAATAAAAGTGACTGAAAATTTGAAATTTGTTTTGTGAAGGGTAGAAAATACTGTGGGAAAAGGAGAAAATGCTGGTTACCAGCATTTTCTCCTTTTCCCACAATGTTTTCTAAAGGCTTCTTTCTCAGGGGCGTCAAAAGTAGGGATTGTCTGGTAATGGGTTAATTGGTGTGATATATATTCAAATGCATTTAAACACCCGCTTTGTTTACTTTTCGGCTTTATTGACACTTTAACATAATGCATGATTGAGACGTAACGAAACCTCTTTTTTCAAGAACTCTTTTCTATGACTCATAATATTCTTGTTCCAAAAAGAATAATTATGGAAAATAATATTCCTTTTATCTTCCATCACAACCCTTATCAAAAACCTTTTATAGAATTTCATTATGAGCCATGCTCTGGCAAAAGGGTGCTCGATGCATCTCCGTGAATGCACGATACTCATCAAGTCACCACATGATGCTTGATCATCGACCCATAAAGTCCATTTTATCTAACAGCCGCCAGAATCATGGGGTAGAGTGGTCCTTGTATATACAGAAATTTGAACAATAGCGAAAAGTTTCGACCCAGGTCAGCCTGCGCGGACTGCGCAGGCTGACCTGGGTCGATGCTTTTCGCAGATGCATTTAGCGCCCCTTTTCACGGAGCAAGGCCCAAATATCCTTTCAAAGAAAAGAAAACTATTTCTTACGTAACATATCTAATAGATTAACACTTTCTACCCTGTCTGGAAGTGGTCCAAGTATATTCACAGTTGGATAGACTAGCAAACTTATTTTTTGATCCGCGATAACTATGAATGAAATAGATAAATAGATGTTTTTAGAGGAATATTTTTATCAGGTGCCGTCGTTTAATTTAGATATGGAGCCACTTTTTCTTAGTGGTGATTTAGCTGTCTGATCCTCTCGCCCCCTGTGACCTTCTGGTATTTACAAAAATATCAAAAATGATAAAAAAAAAAACCTGAGGCATATTAGGGCAAATGGGGGTTAAATGCATGTGATTGATTGATTGATTGATTGATTAGTTGGTTGGTTGGTTGGTTGGTTGGTTGGCTGATTGGTTGGTTGGTTGGTTCATTCATTCATTCATTCATTCATTCATTCATCCATCCATTCATTCATTCCTTCATTCATCGAATTAATTAATTCATTCATTCATTTAATTAATTAATTAATTAATTAATTAATAGATCAATAAATAAATTGAATAATTGATTAATTGATTAATTAATCAATTTAATTAATTAATTAATTAATCAATTAATGATTGATTGTTAGATTGTTTAACTCCACTTTCAACATTATTTCAGTTATATCTAGGCGGCAAGTGCACCTATCCATGCATTTCTGGAGTTTCTTTTACCAGTACGCCGCACAATATTCTTTCCAAGCCACTGGCTGCTTTCTCATATTACCGACGTCGAAACAATGATCAGCGGTGAGAGATGAATGAATCCTGCCGCAATGACAATGATCAATCCTTGGGTAAAGAAATTAGCCGAGCCAGGGATTAAACCCCTCGACCCCCTGTTCTCAAGTCCTGTACGCTACCGACTGCACTATCGGGGCTCGACTAAATGCATGTGATGAATTTTACCAAGCAAGTGATCATATTATAATTGATCTATCAAATCCATTTTGTTTAACAACCCAGCGGAATCTTTAGGTAGAGTGGTCCATTGATATGCAGAAAAAATGACCAATAGCAAAAAGTCACGGCCCAGGTCAGCCTGCGCGGACTGCGCAGGCTGATCTGGGTCGTAACTTTTTGCAAATTCATGAAGCCTTTTTTTTTCACAGAAAATGACTCAGTTATTGTGTCCAATGAATGTTTTGGCAGAGTCCATACACTTCGGTTTTTATTCAGTGCGTATTTTTATCATGGAATGTGAAATTCGGTCCATTGCTTTTATCAGAAATGACGTCATAATGGAAAACAGGAGATACCTTATCACGACCTTTGTCTACGCCTTTCTAAATTCATTTAACACGGTCAGAAGTTCAAGTTACATACTTAGCATTGAGATCATATTGATATAAAGTGCAAAGCAGAAATTGAAAAATAAAGAAATCGGATGATAAACTGAAAAGTACTTAAAAGAAGCGGGTGTGACGCTAAAACAAAATGGAGGCATGAAAAGTAGATTAGATAAAATGAAAAGTAAAAATTTGATATGTAGCTATAGATTAAATGTTTCGTATTTAAAGATATTTGAGTATAGCTTTAGATCTACGAGCTTGTAATTTTTGCCCTTACCTATAAAATCAGAAATTTCGCTAATTTATCCTTACCATAGAATCCCGATTTTCAACGACCATTACAGATAGATCTATATTCTCGTTTTCTGCCAGTTTTTAAACGGCTCATTTCATCGTTATTTTATTAAATTATGAACATTCTAATATCTTCGTGCCAAATTTTGCCCCTGAAATTTGCAAAGTTCGCTAGATTACTACCAATAGAAAATGCATTTTCCTTTCTTTTGGGCCACCAAAAAAAGAAACAGAGGGGTGTAGGGAAGAGAAGACGGGCGTGGACTTCGTCTTTTTAGCATTTTTACCGTTTTACAGCTATTTCCACTATAATATTATCATAAAAAGTTTCTACGAATGAAATTGAGTATTATTGTACTACTTTAACCGAGCCACTTTTTCCTTTTTCTGTTTTTTCCTTCTAAGAATTATCATTTATAGATCTAGGGTCACTCTATTCTCATTACAAAAAGATATAATAATTACCTCCCTTTCTTAAAAAAAAAAAAAACCAATAAATCAACAAATAATATCAAGATGGATATCAAAGGAATTTCTGGTCGGTTAGAAATGTGCAAAAATATTATATCAGTATAAATTCTTATTTATCAACTAATTAGAAATTTCATTCCATGTTGCGCTAGAAATGTTAGGATGGTAATATGCCTACCTTAAGGTAGTGGACCCGTAATGCTTCTAGTGCAGCCTGTTGTAAATTTTCTTGACGGTTGATAAAGACAGGTTTATACAGATATGATACTTTTGCACATTTTTAAACGACCACAAATTCCTTTGATGTCTATCTTCAAATTATTTGTTGATACTTTTGTTAGTTCCTAGAAAAGGGAGGTAATTATCATATCTCTCTGTAATGAGAATATAGTGGTTTTATATTTATAAATGGTAAATCCGGGAAGGACAAAAATGAAAAAAAGTGGCTCGGTGAAAGTAGTACAATAATACTCAATTTTAATCTTAGCAAATTTTGTAGGATAATAACATGGTGGAAAAAGTTGTCTTCTATTACGGGTCCACTAACCCATTACCAAACAATCCCTACTTTTGACGCCCCTGAGAAAGAAGCCTTTAGAAAACATTGTGGGAAAAGGAGAAAATGCTGGTAACCAGCATTTTCTCCTTTTCCCACAATGTTTTCTACCCTTCACAAAACAAATTTCAAATTTTCAGTCATTTTTTTATTTTGTTGTCTGCAAATGCTTTCAATTTGGACAAGTCTAAAATATTGTCGTCTGGTAATGAAATAAGACTTCCCTGGTTGTTTTTTTGTTTATATGTTTTATGTCATATCAAGTGCGACAAGAAAGTTTAGTAAGGCAAATAAAAAGCATACGTATCCAGAGATATATTTAAAAAAAAAAAAGGAAAATCTACGATGGCGCTGAGATAATGCCGTCTGCAGTGGTTTTGGAAGCCATCCAAATGTGTTCACAGGTGGAAAGGTAGACCGACATATCTTTGTTAATAAACTGAATGATAATAATAATGTTCCTAAGACCCATCGACTCCATTTATTTTCACTTGGGGAATTTGGAGAAGAAATTACGTTTGCGTCATTGTGGTATTAGTGTACGTAAGTTCCGCAGCGGTATTAGTACGAGATGAGCAAATTTGGTTTACCCTCGGGTTTTAACCGGTACATGAATCATTGATGTGGAGTTCAAAGTCCTTTATAATCATCTATTTCTATATACAATATGGATTCGGGGTCAGAATGCACGATATATGCGGTCTTTTCTTGGTCTATGTCTTCCGCAAAAACCTACGTTTAATTGTGTACATTTCGTGCCGTCTGATCTTGAACAATAACTTCTACAAAAGCCCATTTATATGTAAGTTCAAGTGAACGTTATGGAATCGGGATCAGAGTGCATGATATATGTGGTCTCTTCTTGGTCTATGTCTTCTGCAGAAGCCTAAGTTTAATTGTGTACATTCCGTACAGTCTGATCTTGAACTATGCCTTCTACAAAGCCCATTTATTTGTATGTTCAAGCGTAGGTTATGGATTCGTGATCAGAGTGCACGATATATGCGGTCTTTTCTTGGTCTACGTCCTCCGCAAAAGCCTGTGTTTAATTGTGTATATGATATACACAAAAATATACTATTTAAAAGTCATTCCAAATATATGTCATTTCAGATTTTTCTGTTTGCATTTTGGGCCGGTGGCCTTATATATGCCGAATAAACTATTTGAATATGAATTTGAATCTCATTGAAACTTTCATTTGAGTCGGGCTGGACCCAAAACTTTTCTCTGTTGGTCAATATTCTGCTTGTAAAAAGACCAGACTACCTTATGATACAGTCAAGAGTTGGACCAATGGTTCTTAGGGATCCGTAACAATGTGATGATTTGCCTAGAGATGCGTTAAGCCCCCTTTTGCCAGAGCATGACACGTTTATATCACCCATATTTAGATCTGCGTCTGTATTCTCCAACCATTCTTGATTAAGAATGATCTTGGTCTTATTCTTCAAGATTTCCTGACTATGAAAGTAACAGAACTTCTGATTGGCTAAACCATCTGGTTTAGCCAATCAGAAGCTTTGTTACTTTCACAGTGACGAAATTCGGAAGAATAAGACTAAAAATAATCTTAAGAATCGTTGGTGGATACGGACCCAGGAGTATTTCGCACCGTTTAACATCTGTATTGACATTTATACAGATATGCAAAGGAAATTAGAATTTGGAACTTTTTTATCAATTTTTTTTACGAAATAAAAGGTGGCAATGATAAAATATTAAAGTGATTGTGTTGGGTCCGTATTTTTAATCTTTCTTAGTTTTATTCTCAGTCTTTTTTTAATTCAGAAAGTTGATTGATTGATTGATTGATTGATTGATCGATCGATCGATTGATCGATTAATTGATTGATCGATCGATTAGTTGATTGATTGATTGATTGATTGATTGATTGACTGATCGATTGATTGATTGATTGATTGGTTAACTGACTGATTGATTGAATGATTGATTGATCGATTGGTTGGTTGGTTGGTTGGTTGGTTGGTTGGTTGGTTGGTTGGTTGATTGATTGATTGATTGATTGATTGTACGGTGTTTAACCCGGTTTTCAACACATTACGTTAGTTATATCGCGGCGGCCAGTACACCTATCCGTGCTTTCCTGGACTTTCTCTTGCCAGTGCTCCACACAATATTCTTTCCAAGCCACTGGCTTCTTTCCCACATAACCATCGTTGAAACAACAGTCAGTGGTGTGAGATGAATTAATTCTGCAGTAATGACTATCACAAGTCCTCGGGGAAAAAAATGGATCGAGCTTGGATCGAACCCACGACCCTCCTGTTCTCAAGTCCTGTACGCTACTGACTGAGCTAACGGCGCTCGGGGATCTAGAAAGTAACACAACTGATGGTTGGTTAAACAATAAAAAAATACCCATCAGAAATTGTGTGACTTTCAAATTTAGAAAATTACCAAGAATGAAATTAAGACTGTTCCTAATACTAAGGCTGCTAGAGTGTCTCACTTACCTTTTGAGTACAGTGTAGATCCAGATCAGACTGCGGAGAATATGCAGTCTGGGTCCGTATTCACCAACCATTCTTAAGAACATTCTTTGTCTTGTTCTTCAAAATTTTCTAACTGTGAAAGTAACGGAACTTCTGATTGGCTAAACCGAATGGTTTAGCCAATCAGAAGTTCTGTTACTTTTACACTGACAAAATCTTGAAGAATAAGACTAAGTATGTTCTTAAGAATGGTTGGTGAATACGGACCCTGATCTTGGATCGTCGCTGTCCGAAAAGGACAAATTTCTCCTTCAAATGTACCTTTGGAATAGTAAAATCTGCTTAACCCTTTACCACACAATCTCGAATTGAAAAGCCTTTTTAAGAAAAAAAACTTATGAGAACATTGTGGGAAAAGGAGAAAATGTTGGTAACCAGCATTTTCTCCTTTTCCCGCAATGTTTTCTACCCTTCCCAAAACAAATTTATACCCTTTTCCCGCAATGTTTTCTACCCTTCCCAAAACAAATTTTATTTTTTTGAGCAATGTTTATTTTGTCGTCTGCAAATGCTTTGAATTTGGACCAGCCTGAAGTTTTTCCGTTTGGTTAAGACTTAAAAGTCTCTTACTCTTTTAGCACGTTAAGGGTTAAGATGCCGTTTAAGGTAGTGGACCCGTTAAGATGCCGGTTAAGGTAGAGGACCCTTTAAGATGCCGTTTAAGGTAGTGGACCCGTTAAGATGCCGTTTAAAGCAGTGGACCCGTAATAAAAACAGTTATTTCCACTATAATATTATCCTACAAAATTTGCCATGAAGAAAAATGAGTATTATTGTAATACTGTAACCGAGTCATTTCTCCTCTTTATTATCCTTTTTTAAAATTATTACTCATAAATCGAAAAATACTTTCAATATTCTTATTACAAAAGCAGGTAACGGTTACTCCCTTTCGGAAAACTAACAAAAGTTTCAACAATAATTTCAAGATAGACATCAAAGGAATTTCTTGTCGGTAAGAAAAGTGCAAAAATATTTTATCAGTATAAATCTTTGTTTATCAACTAATAAAATATTTTATTCCATGTTGCACTAGAAGCGTTAGGATGGTAATGCCTTAACAGCTATAAAATCATGTCATACAAGTTTAACTGGATTCATGTCATAATTAAGTGATGTTTTACATCGGCATATTCGATAATGATCAATACTTTCTTTTCTTCATTTATAACCAATCGTTATTCGTCATTTATTAATTCGGGACTTACGCCAATAAGTAGATCAAAAGACAGTTTATTTCGCGGCACAAAGAAGAAAAGACTTGTAATCAAAAAACGAAATTTTTATCCCTCCAAGCTGCCAAGCTCGACTCGCTGACCTTTGGCGGAAAGTGTAGATCAAGATCAGACTGCACGTTCCGTGCCGTCTGATCTTGGCTCTACACTGTCCGTTTAGGAGATACTATTTTCCAAAACATAAACACTGAAAAAGCAATATTTTGGTATATACTGTAGAATTGAATATTTATATTTTAGTACTTATGGTAGAATTAAACATTTAGATCTGGGCCCGTATTCACCAACCATTCTTAAGAACGTTCTTTGTCTTATTCTCCAGAATTTTCTGCATTTGTAAGTAACACGACTTCCGATTGGCTAAACCATTCGGTTTAGCCAATCAGAAGTTGTGTTACTTACAAATGTAGAATTCTTTGGAGAATAAGACTAAGAATATTCTCAAGAACGGTTGGTGAATACGGGCCCTGGTTATTTCGTAAAATAAGGGTCAAAAGTTTATTCAACATAGGATGGTATTGATACTGTATCAGACTGATTGTTCTGATGTTGGTGCGGTCCGTCTGCAAAAGCGACTGTAAAAAAAGGTTTTGGCGCCGTAAAACGGTTAATCGGTCGCTATCTCTTATTTATGCCTTGTAAATAGCAGTAATTTCCATTTCTTGGCGCCTTCAGATACAATTTTAATGTGGAGGACTTTTCGAACATTTTCAGATATCTGTGACAAGCAGTGATGGCAAGCCAAAGTACTATAAACAAGATATTGCTAAAATCTACAAGGAAAACACCATCTTTATGTTACAGAAACCATCGATATCTGATGGATCCGTCATTGAAAGTTCAGTTTATACTGCCTGCGTTTGTTTTTAGTTTGATATCTAGCGATTCATTTGATATGGCGTAAGGTGTTTGAAACGATGGAAGATGGTATCATTTTGTGTGCTTAAATATCGGTCATGTTACGTAGAAACATCTACGTTCTTAAAATCTGAACAAGATTCTATTTGTATTGACTGTGAAAAATATAGATTTACCTGGTGGCACTGAAAACTTTTAAGTCATTTTGTAACTCGAGTTTTCGAATAGTTTGTAAGTTCAAGTAAAGATCAAATGTTGATCAATCTCTACCTGTTTGCTAAAATGACTGTACTGTATGCCACTTTATTGCATAAAACGTGTCTTTTCGGACTGTTATAAGCATGTATTACCGGTTTAAAAAAGGGCGTTAACGGGAGAAAACGTGTATTAATCAGTAAATTCACGCGCCGTTAACGATCGGCTTTGTACTATTAATATCCTCGATTCTGGCCTACCTTGTAAACAACATTTGTCCTTGTCAGATTTTCCCTGGACACCGACTATCAAACTGTAGGAATGTGTACCATATTAGATCCTTTTTATGGCATGTCTTTGATTATATTAGTACACCAAAAACAATTTTTTGCACAGGTTCTCAGTTTAATCGAGATCTGAACAAAAAAAAAACACCTGTGAAATGTACTCTAAACCAGCTACATCAGTAATTCCCTCGCTTGATGTAGATCGAACCATCTGATGTCCTTCATTTACAGAAATTCATATCCACTCATTCATCCTAGTTGTAATCGACGAAGCGTGTGCAAGTTTATCCCACATAAGTCCACTTTGTGTTAAAAATCATTAGAAGTCAATTTGCTCCGAGAGAATAAAAACTGACGTACAAGACTAACGGCCTGTCAGTGCTCGTAACAAAAACTTCTTCGCCGACTTCCAGTTTTAACCCATTTGGGTGCAGTCCATTTAAAGTTTGCTCATTTGCATTTCTATGGAAATATGTTTGCTATCTTTCAAATTATTGTCAAAATATCTTTAATTTTTGCAATAATAGAATTAATTCACGTTTTTTTTTTTTCGGTCGTTAGAATTCGCAGAGGCCCTCAAAATACTTTAACAGCCTCGTGCTTCGCACTCGGGCGTTAAAGCATTTTTAGGCCTCTGGGAATGTTAACGACCTCAAAAACGTGATTTAAGTCTATATGAATTTTTAAGTCGTTTGCCTCTCAGGATTTCGTTCTAGCAATACAAAAGATGATAGAAAACGCAAAAGGCGGATTACTTCTTTCTTTAAAAAAAATCGTAAAACTATCAACGGTTTACTACTTAAAACTTTCCTATCTAGAACAGGGTAATAGAAATAGTATAGGTTGGTACGAAATGACCAAAATCGTACGAAGATGGCATAGGTATGAAATGGCCTAGTTACAAAATGACTGGAAGCATCAGCAATTAAGAATCATAAAACTACAAAAAAAAAAGGATTGATGGTATTTCCTGAAAAGGCTGCGTAGCCTTTTAAGCTATTTTTAGATTTCTCGCCAAAATCAAAAAAGCATTGTGGGAATGTTAAGTGACTTGCAAGTGACTAATGACTATTAAATCCCATTACACAACACACATGTAATTATTTTCCATAATATCTAGAACTTCGGATGCCATGTTTGAAGCTTCGTCTGTATATTTCCGGTATGTAAATGAGCGAGTTGCTCATGTAAAAATTGACCGTGTTTCCCTTCTGTGTCGACTTGGGCTATAGTAAATCTCTAATTTATCTGGTTGTCGGATGGTTTTCGACTACTGGGGTTTAATGAATGAAAATTATAAGGCTTTGGGAGTATAAGGATGAGTATTTTTGTATTTTTGTAAAATATTCGTCCCAAAATCTGAAGGGCCACCTTTAATCGTAAAGGTAATCGGGAGATAATCTGGTCCTTGGACAAACAGAAACTTGGCTAATAGCGAAAAGTTTCGACCCAAGTCAGCCTGCGCGGCTGACCTGGGTCGATACTTTTCGCATATGTATAAAGCAGCATTTTGCTAGAGTGTGGCTAAACCTTTAAGGTGGTAGTTATCCCGTAACGCTTCTAATGCTGGATGGAATAAAATTTCTTGATAGTTAATAAATATGGATTTATACAGGTATAATACTTTTTCACATTTTTTAACCGACAAAAAATCCCTTTGATGTCTATCTTGAAATTATTTGCTGATACTTTTGTTAATTTCCAGAAAAGGGGGGTAATTATCGCCTCCCTTTGTAATGAGAATATAGTGGTTTTAGATTCATAAATGATAATTCCTACAAGGGAAAAAAAGAAAAATTGGTTCGGTTCAAGTAGTACAATAATACTTATTTTTAATCATAGCAAATTTTGCAGGATAATATTATATAGAGGAAATAGCTGTTTTCTACTACGGGTCCACTACCTTAAAGAAGGTGTGACGTCATTGTACTATAAATGACAAAGTCGATACACAGCGAGAACTTAGGGAGCGTGTACAATATATTGCACTAGATATCCTGATAATGACGTCTCGACAGATTCATTCATGACACTGACTATGATCTACAGCTATGATACAATGCTAGTTGCATTTTTTATCGAAGGAAAAGCGTTTGTTCAATACATGCAGAATATTACAATGCAGTAACTTTCCCATGTCCGTATTCACCAACCATTCATGAGAACAGTCTTAGTCTTTTTCTCCAAGAATTTTTGAATTTGAAAGTAACGCAACTTCTGATTGGCTAAACCATTTGGTTTAGCCAATCAGAAGTTGCGTTACTTTCAAATTTAGACTGAATGCGGGCCTTAAGGTTAGTATTTACTTCGAGCAGCGTGAGAAAACTTGATATCGCGCGAGACCGAATTTCGAATCCGCCGAATCGATGTTGTCTGCGCGTGTCATATTTTTCGAAGCTTCGACCAGTCTTATATGACGCATCACTAGCCCTGAAAGCGGACAGATTGTAATATTACGCTCTATAAAGTAGCAATGTAGAAAATATCTTTTATCATTTACGTTTGAGGAGAAATGAGACCTGCTTTAGCTCCAGATATCTCTAAACTGCTGATCATAGCTGAGTGAATTGCACGAGGTAGCGTTTTATTGAGTAAACGTTTATTCCAGTTTGAAATTCAAAGTAACGGTTGTTGCGTAGGAAAGTGGTTCGGTTCTGTACCCAGGATGCCCAAATTAGATAGATGAGTATTTATAGAATGCCATCTAGCGGGAGATAATGGCCGAATCGATTGCCATTTTGAAAAGTAGTCCGACTTTGAACCCAGAATGCTCAAATTAGATATGTAAATGTATTTGAAAAGTGCCACCTAGCGGAAGATCAAGATCTAAAGATTGGTATCTTTCCACGTAAAATATATTTTTAAGTTAGGCGGAATTTAGCATTTTTTCTTTAATATCCATATGTAAAGTATATATAACATGTGAGCCACGGACAACAAAAGAAAGGTATAATGGATTTCTATGATGCTGTATATCAGTTAAGCCATCATATAGGCTGCGACACGCGAGAATGGGCAATGGGACATTTGCGTAAAGTGCCATCTCGGATCAGCCTGCGCAGTCTGCGCAGGCTAATCCGAGACGGCACTTTACGACTACTTTGGATTTCGTGCTTCAGTAGACATCCGCAAAACAGAAAATTGCATAAAAAACGGAAAGTCACGGTCGTTTCGGATTAGCCTGCGTCGACTGTGCAAGCTGATCCGAGACGCCACTTTCCGCTAATGTCCGAACGTCGCTTTTCACGTGTTACAGGCCAATTATGATTAAGGATCCATGAAATCCATTTTGTCTAAAGACCGCCTGAATCATGGGGTACACTGGTCCGTGGTCATACAGAAAATTGACCAATAACGAAAAGTTTCGGCAGACATTGGCCGAACTTTTTCGCTGATGCATTAAGCGCCCTTTTCACAGAGCATGTCTCTTGTTTGATGGAAACTGGTGAAATCGCCTTTTCTATGATTCCTTGCTTCGCAATAAGAATAGGACTGTGTCTGATACGGAACGTGCCATGCCTGACAAACTAATTGATCCTTGTACGTACGTGAACTCCATTGTTTACAGCTAGTTAAATCATGTTGTTAAATCAGAGAATTTGGCCAACACATCTTTGCAAACATGACCCTTGTGTATCAGTCATTGCACTGATACCGGTGATAAACAAGCCAGATCCCTAATTGGATATTTACAAACATCTAAGGTCATATTGAGGTGTTTTATAATGATTCCTGACTTCTTATTCTTGGGTCTTTACCAGTCAATGAAAAAAGTTTAAATATGCAAACAATGTGGATACCATTTTAAGGATTGGGTACCCTATTGGGTACCCTAATGCTGATTCCTTTGACCTCCCCTGTCATCGCCAACAAATGTACTGGTCATTATCTCCCGCTAGATGGCACTCTATAAATACTCATCTATCTAATTTGGGCATCCTGGGTACAGAGCCGAACCACTTTCCTACACGACAACCGTTACTTTGAATTTCAAACTGAAATAAACGTTTACTCAATAAAACGCTACCTCATGCAATTCACTCAGCTATGAACAGCAGGTTAGAGAAATCTGGAGCTAAAGCAGGTCTCATTTCTCGGCAAACGTATTGATAAATGCTATTTTCTACATTGCTACTTTATAGAGCGTAATATTACACTTAGCCCGCTTTTGGGGCTAGTGATGCGTCATATAAGACAGTCGAATCTTCGAAGAATATGACATGCGTAGACAACGACAAATGTACGGGTTCGGCCAAGACTCGGGTAGGTCAGACTACACAAAATATTTAGTCTGGATTTTTACCTAAATTTTCCTCTTCCTTGGATCGTAACATTAACTCAATTCTTTTTATCTGCAGTGGAAAAGTTTTGGTTTATTTTTGTCTAGTGTATTTACGAAAACATATTGACCCCAGAGAACTCATTTTCGGAAGCACACAGCGGGGCGTTGTCGGAATCAATTAAATGGTAAGTATATTATAGAATGGGATAACCCTGACTGACTCTTGCCTGTTGTTTTCTTCGTCACGGACAATACGGGGAAAATATATATATGTTACAGTCATTTTCGCTCTACCCTTTAAGCCATTACCACACAATCCCTACTTTTGATGTCCCTGAGAAAGAAGCCCTTTGAAAACACTGTGGAAAAAGGAGAAAATGCTGGTAACCAACATTTTCTCCTTTTCCCACAGTGTTTTCTATCCCTCCCAGACCAAATTTCAATTTTTCAATCGGCTTTATTTTGTCGTCTGCAAATGCTTTTAATCTGAACCAGTCCAACATTTTCTCTTGTGGTAAAGAGTAAAGCAATTCAGTGTGACTTGCAGCGCTTTTGTGGAATGTGTAGATCAAGATCAGACTGCACAGAACGTGCATTCTGATCTTAGATCTACACACGCCGATATGTAGAGGTTTTTTTCAGCAAAAATAAAATTGAATTGGGAACATTTGGGTTTTTGGTACGTCCGAAGGGTGGTATTATGTTATGATCCTGTCCGTCCGTCTGTTCGTCTGTTCGCTCATCTGCTAACAGTTTCTTGGCGCGCAACTCCTTCAACAGTTTTCTGCTTTCCCGCAGAACTTTCGTTGAAACAATGGTGAGCGGTGAGAGAGGAATGAAACCTGTCACTAGGACTATCATCTATCCTAGGGAAGAAACTGGGCGAGCCAGGGATCGAACAAGCAACTCTGATATCAAGCTCTTGTACGCTACCGACTGAGCTACTTCGCTCGGCTCAAAATTGGATGATTTCTTAATATCTCTCGCTAGATGGCATTCTAAAAACACACATCTATCTAATTTGGGTATTCTGGGCACAGAACCGGACTACTTTTCATACGCGATAACCGTTACTTTGAATTTCAATCTAAAATAAACGTTCACTAGATAAAACGCTACCTGGTGCATTTCATTCAGCTATGACCTGCAGTTTAGAGAAATCTGGAGCTAAAACAGGCCCGATTTCTTCTCAAACGTATCGATAAAGCCATTTTCTCTATTGCTACTTTATAGCGCGTATTACTACAATCCTCCTCAACAATAGGGGCAGTGATGCGTCATAGCAGACAGGTCGAATCTTCGAAGAATATGACATGCGCAGACGACGGGAATATTCTAATCTATATGCCGAAGGTATTCTCTGTTCAAGCTCATAATTATGACCAACTGCCAAGAAGTCAGGATATAGATCACAGAAAGAATTTAATCCCGAGCTAAATGCTCGATTTGGAAACCCTCATACCACAAGAGCTGAGCCCAGTAGCGCAGTCCGGGATGTGCACATCACTTGAGACTCGAGAGTCGCTAGTTTGAATCCGCAGCTATGCCAATTTCATTCCTGAGATTGATAAAAGTCATTGCGACAGAATAAATTCCACCCTAACAGTTAACCATTGTTCCAACGATAGTTCTGTTGAAAGCAGGAAATGGTATGGAAAAAGTAATGTACGAAGTACTGGTGAAAGAACTTCACGAAAGCATAAATAGGTGCAGTAGCCGCTGCTATAACTAAATCATTGTTGAAAATGATGGGTTGTTAACAACAAACAAGCAAACAAATAAACATGTCACATTCTTGTGAAGCAAAAAGTTTTAAACTTGAGACACGTAAGTTTACGCATGTCACATTCGCAAGTTCCTGTGTGTTATTTGGAAGAGTCGAGTTATGTCATTGAATGTACCGATATGTTTAGCTTTGTCAAATATTATATGACGACATGTGGTGGTCGACTTTTTCCCCGAGAGGAACAAACTATAATTAAACTGCATTTTCCTCGAAAAATTCTATCTTTGATCTAATTGCAATACTGGAATTCCAAATATTGCCATCTGATTGGCCGAGACGTTTTGTCTCGGCCAATCAGACGGCAATATTTGGAATTCCGACGCTAGAAATGAACTTATAATGGCTGATGCATACGGCCTCGGGTCACGACGTCCATTTCGAAATCATGATGACTGAATAAGCATTCTAGGACAAAAATAACAACAGACATCAGAAAAAGCATTATCTTGTTACGATAAACATCTCTGTGAGCATATAACTGTCACTTTAGTTTTGTACACTTTGTTGATTTGAATATCATTGTGTACCAGATTGCACCCCCACCCTCTCCTACATACTAAACATAAACAATAAAAAAAAAAAACAGATAGTCACTGTAACCTGGGAGTAACTGCTGTTTTTGTTGCCGATCCATGTCGCATGCTGGTGTTTGGCTTATTTCACTTACCGTGATTACTGCGACAGCCCATTTTTAAGGCGTTTTACTTGATTAAGTATTATTATTGGTTAGTTTAAATGTATTTATTTCAGATCGATTTAGAAACAAGTTCTCACAACTTTCATTATAATCTCTGTCGATTCTGCTTCCTGGAAACTACATCAATACTCGCACCGAATCCTTGGACTAATATACAATCCCATAGTAGACACCGTGTAGTATACAGGTTGGCGCTGTTCCTCACATAATAATGAAAATAATAATAATAATAATTTTTATTATTATTATTATTATTATCCTGTCGAAGACGGGTATTAATTATGGGATCACCCATAGCGTAAGATCGTCAAAATGGTGGGCAGGCAGCGTCCAGTTCTTTGTCCGGAGCATGACTTTATCATATACCGTGCGATTGGCTTGAAACTTAGCACTTGTGTTCGTTTCAACAATACGGAATGCAGTGCGAAAGAACCATAACTCTACCTTTGAGTTATTTCCCTTTGATCATCATTTTACTGCACTTCCTGCTTGTCAGGAATATAACTTTGTCATCTGTTGTCTGAACATCTTCAAATTTTGTATGCATGATCGTTGAAAAATTACGAAGTGCAGTGCACAAGAACTATAACTCTTTCCTAGCACGAATTTTGAATAATCCCTTTGATCTTCATCTCTATCGTATTTCTTGCTTGTCCGGAGCAAAGCTTAAGTCATCTTAACTAAGAAAACGTAATTTCTTGAAATGAAACAAAATGCAATCCAATAGAACCTACAATATTTCAAAAAGTCGATTTCCTCTGTGCTCTAGGCTGATAAACGCCATTTCCAGTTATATCGCGAGGCGGCGCCCAATGCATCTATCATTTTTTCCATGAATTTATGTTACCAGGTATTCGCACAATATTACTTCAAAAAACACTGGCTGCTTTCCCACATACCTGTAGCCGAACCAATGATCAGGGGCGAGAGAGGAATGCATCCTGTCACAATGACTATCATCAATCCTCGGAAAGAAATGTGCCGACCCAGAAACTCGAACCAACGACCTTGTATTATCAAGACTCTATAGGCTACCGATTGATCTAACACGGCTCGGCATTAAATCTGGAAGAAGGGGAGTACATAGCTTTCAAAATCTGTGCCAAAACAGAGAGGAAGAAAAAAAGATAAATGTTTAATGTTTATATCTACGACGTTTTTATCGTCTGGAATCAGATAATAAACCTGTCAGTGGAATATTAAGGACGAGTGCTATATAAGTTAACGATATTCAATCCGAGAATCACTCTAACCCTTTGCCACACAATGACGACTATAGACGACCCTTAAGTAGAAGCCTCTTGCAAACATTGTGGGAAAAGGAGAAAATGCTGGTAACCAGCATTTTCTCCTTTTCCAACAATGTTTTTTACCCTTCCCAAATCAAATTTCGATTCTTCAGTCCCTTTTACTTTGCCGTCTGCAAATGCTTTTAATTTGGACCAGTCTATAAATCAGTCGTTTGGTAAAGAGTTAAAAGAGGCTAATCAGATTTTTAACCCATATCCTGCTGAATAACTAAATTGAAATTTTATTTCGATTATTAAAAACTTAAACATTGCTATTTCAAAGTTATCTTTAAGGGAATAGTATCACCTTTAACGGATAGTGTTGATCAAAGATCAGACTGCACGTTCTGAGCAGTCTGATCTTGATCAACACTGTCCGCAAAAGGTCAGTGAGTCGCTCTTAGCGGCCAAAGGGTTAAGTTAACGGACAGTGTTGATCAAAGATCAGACTGCACGTTCTGTGCAGTCTGATCTTGATCAATACTGTCCGCAAAAGGTCGGTGAGTCGCGCTTAGCAGCCAAAGGGTTAAGTTATTTAACAAACTTCAAAAACGTTTTAATACGTAGATATATTCAAGCAATGACTGGCAAACTGTCAATAAATAAGGAATAGTGCTGGTGTAAGATAAAAAATATTTCAGTGGTTTTTCCTTTAGCCTTATCCTCCTAAATAACCCCGAGGGCGGGGCCGAATTCAATCCCAGGGCTACAATTTGGGCACCTTTTGTAGACAACCACTTGATAAAGCTAGATGCAAAATTGAGAAGCCCTAGGCCTAATGGCATGGTACGAGAAGATTTTAAAAATTTCCCTATATAAGCCCATATAAAACTTGTGACCCCCGGGGCCGGGCCAAATTTTACCCCTAGCTATCATTTGGGCACTCTGGGTAGACAACCACTTGATAAAGATACATGCAAAATTTGGCAGCCCTAGGCCCTATGGCTAGGTACCAGAAGGATCTTAAAGTTTTCCCTATATAAGCCCATATAAAACTTGTGACCCCCGGGGTGGAGCCAATTTTGATCGCAGGGCTATTATTTGAAGAAACTTGGTAGAGGTCTACTAGATAAAGCTACATGCCAAATTTGGTAGCCCTAGGCCTTATGGTTTCAGAGAAGAAGATTTCTAAAAAAATTCAATATTTTTCAGTTTTGTTGCCATGGTAACCAGAATTTTTGAAGAAATCAAATTCTTTCAAGGAATTCTGAAGAAGACCATAGCAGGATCATTTCTGTGAAGTTTCATCAAAATTGGATGGGTAGTTTCCGAGAAGATGTTTGAAATAAAGTTAACGAACGGACGGACGCACGACGGACACCGACCCATGACATAAGCCTGCCAGTGGAGCTAAAAATGAACATTAAAATCAGGTAAAAAGTAAAGAATAGACAATGCTACCAGGCATTTTTTAACCTAATTTTGAAATTAATTTCTCTGTCAGCAACTAACACTTGGACCGACCATACAATGAAAGAATGTCATCCTCACAACGTTGTCTGCGCATGTCATATTCTTCGAAGATTCGACTGTCTTATATGATGCATCACTACTAGCCCCGACAGCGGGCTGACTGTAATATTACGCTCTATAAAGTAGCAATGTTGATAATAGCTTTTACGTATCAATACGTTTGAGGAGAAATGAGACCTGCTTTAACAACAGATTTCTCTAAACTGGTGATCATAGTTGAGTAAATTGCACGAGGTAGCGTTTTATTGGGTAAAACCTTTTTTTTTTGTTGTTGTTTTAAATTCAAAGTAACGGTTGTCGCGTAGGAAAGTGGTTCGGTTCTGTACCCCGGATGCCCATATCAGATAGATGAGTATTTATAGAATGCCATCTAGCGGGAGATAATGATCCTCACAATAATTACCATACTTTAGAATAATCTAAAAGTATGGTAATTATTGTTAGGATGACAATCTTTCTAAAATAGTATGATATAATTTAAAATGCATTTAAAAACCCGCTTTGTTTACTTTCGGTCTTTATTGTCACTTTAAAATTCAGTAAACAGACTAGCTGATAGAATTTCAAGACGCATCTAGATCACGGACAGATAAGCGTTTTATAATCCGAATGATGGATGCGAACTGTACGTACGAGTGATTGATTAATGGAAGGGCGTGGAGGAAGATTTGGAGCGATAAGTTGCGTTCGTATCAAAGCTGTGTTTAGTGAAAATGAGGGTAATTGATAGATATCGGAACATCAACGGAAAGTTTTCTCCAGGGTAAATCAGGCTGTATAACCCTTCACTCTCTATCACAAAATCCTGAGTTTTAGCTATCCTTGTGAAGAGGGTTATTTTTTTAGATTTTCGCCAATACCTGGCTGGACCTCTTAATTCCTTACGAAACGACGAAGTTTTAGAATAGACCAATTTCAAAGTACTTGCAGATGGTAGAATAAACTTGACTTAAAAATATAAATTCGTTTAGGGAAGGGTAAAAAACATTGTGGGAAGACATTTTCTCCTTTTACCACAATTTTTACAAGATTTCTTTTCAATGTCTCTTAACCCTTTACCAAACGACAAAATTTTAGACTTGTCCAAATTGACAGCATTTGCAGACGGCAAAATTAATGTGACTCAAAAATTGAAATCTGTTCTGGGAGGGCAGAAAACATTGTGGAAAAAGGAGAAAATGTCGGTAACCAGCATTTTCTCCTTTTCCCACCATGTTTTCTAAAGGTTTCTATCTCGGGGTCGTAAATACCAGGGATTGTTTGGGAAAGAGTTAAACCCGTGAATGAATGGTAAACAGTTTTTCACAGAATGCAGAGTTTTAACTCTCATCCCGCGTTCTCTGCAGTCTGATCTTGATCTACATTGTTCGTAGAAGGTCGAGAGTCGCACTTAGCCGTTAATGGGTTTAACTATCCCGGACGTGAGGGTTTACGAAAACACTTTCTCCAATACCAAGTTCGGGCTCTCAGGTGACTTGCCCGAAGACACTCCCAGCAAAAATCAAAGACTCCCCAGATTACAAATCCAACCTCTGTACCACTAAGTCACACGGCAGGATTCCTCCGGTGAGGAGAAACAAGAGGGTCAGTGGCCCTAAAGTGCTCACTTTAGTAATGTCATCTAGAATAGATAGTATCAACTCATTATCAAACGACAATATTATAGGCTTGTCCAAATCGAAAGCATTTGCAGACGATAAAATAAAAGTGACTGAAAATTTGAAATTTGTTTTGAATTCTGGCATTTTCTCTTTTTCCCACAATGTTTTCTAAAGTCTTCTTTCTCAGGGGCGTCAAAAGTAGGGACTATGTGGTAATGGATTAAAGATATCCTGGGCCCGTATTCACCAACCATTCTTGATAATATTCTTAGTCTTGTTCTCCAAGATTTTCTAGATTTGTAAGTAACACAACTTCTGATTGGCTAAACCGAATGGTTTAGCCAATCAGAAGTTGTGTTACTTACAAAACTAGAAAATTCAGGACAACAAGACAAAGAACACTCTTAAGAATGGTTGGTGAATACGGGCCCCGGTTGTGACGATGTAAAACACTAAAAGTATTAGTGATCTACTTTTGATCCAACATGACCTATATCAACCTTGTTCAAGACATTATCAAGACGAACATTCTGATCGAATTTCACCAGTCTTACACTTAAAATGTGGCCTCTAGTGTGAACACGAGGTTTTCTAAAATTCGTTCCAAAGACCTACTTTTTACATTCACATGACCCAATTTTTGCACATGTCCAAGATGTTATCAGTACAAATATTCTGACCAATTTTCATGAATATCGGGCTTAAAATGTGGCCTCTACAGTGCACACAAGGTTTATTTTTTAACATTGTCCCAGTAACCTATTTTATGAATTGATATGACCTAGTTTTGAACTTGCACTACATATCATCTAGACAAAAACATTTTGATGAAGTTTCATGGGCATAAGACAACAAATGTGGCCTCTTGCAGAGCATACAATGTTTTTCTAGATTTGTCCTAGTGACCTGACCTATATTTTGACCCAGTGACCTAATTCCGACCTTGTCCGAGATATATTATGGTATGCAACACACGAAAGGGACATTTGGATATTTGCGTAAACTGTTGTCTCTGATCAGCCTGTGCAGTCTGCGCAGGATAATCTGACACTGCACTGTACGACGACGTTAGATTTTGTCCTTCGGTAGACTTGCGTTAAACAGAAAATTACATAAAAACAGAAAGTGCCGTTTTGGATTAGCCTGCACAGTCCCCTGTGCAGGCTGAACCGAGACGATACTTTACCCAAATGTCCGAATGTCACTTTTCGTGTGTTACAGCTCTTTTCTAGCCAAACATTCTGACCAGTTATCATGAGCATTATTAGAAATTCGGGCTCTAGAGCGCAAACAAGGTAATTATCAATTTGGGCAACGGATGGAGTATAATGGACATAGTACGATCCCAAAAGCTTACCTTAGCATTTTGTGTTTAGGCATAGGCCTCTGAAACTCCATTGGTCTGTAAAGGGATAAAGAAATTTTCATTATCGGACACTGTTACTATAAATAGCACACTGGGATTTCCCTCTATATTGTATATAATAAGTCTTATTAAATACAATACAGAGGGAAATCCCCAATGTACTATTTATAGCAACAGTGTTAATGAAAGTTTGTAAATATATTCAGTGATATATAGGCGATGCACCAATGTGCTATGAATGTTCGATGATCGACCAAGGACAATTTTACTGTTCTGTGATAGACCAATAGAGCTTCAAAGGCCTGTGGTTTGGGTAGGCTGAAAAAAAAACATGTTCAGTGCTAAACTGAAACTAATCAAGAAATAAGGAATGCATCAATCCAATCCGTAACCATTTTATTGATAAAATTGGACAAATACCAGTTAAATAGTTCAGTAACAACAGGCATAATAATGATCAATAACAGGATTTAAAAAAAGAAAACATCAGCTGTTGAAATGAAAAATAAACTGAATAAAGAGGTTTTCACAATTATTGACATAATATCAGACTTGTCGAAATTAACAGCATTTGCAAACGACAAATTAAATGTGACTCCAATGATACAATTTGTCTGTAATGAGGAAGAAAACATTGTGGTAAAAGGAGAAAATGCTGGTCACCAGCATTTTTTCCTTTTCCCACAATGTTTTTCTATGGGCCTTTTTCTCAGCTTCATTAAAACTTGGAAAAAGGTGCAAGAGGATTTACTCCTCACCAAACGAGTCCATGTGCATGTAGTAATAAACTCAAAGAAAATGCTTCTGAAAATATTATGGTAAAAAGGAGAACATACTGGTAACCAGCAAACATAATTTCATCTTTTAACCACAGTGTTTTCTATTCTTTAGAGCGTGATTTAAATTGTTGTCTGCACATGCTATCAATTTGTGTAAGTCTAAAATACTGCACTAAGGTTTAGAATAAAATCTATACAAATTGAACAAAAAAAAAATACCGGTTAGTTGTCAAATTTATAATGACTCATTTGACAGATTTTGTTTCAAAACCATAGAAACCATTGTGAGAAAAGAAGAAGGTAGTAATCATTTACTCCTTTTCAAAAAATGTTTTCAAAAGTCTTTTTTCTCAGGTCTATACTCTAGACTGTTTGGTCAAGATTCATGAATATGTTCAACTTCATTTACATTTTAAATTCTCTTTCTTTACAACATTGGTTTATCTACAATTTCTTTCTTTCGGCTAAACAAAACAAATTCAGGCTTGTCCAAATAAAAAAAAAACATTTGCAGAAACAGAACTAAATGAAGCTGATATGATATCAATTTTCTATGAAATTGTAGAAAATCTTTGTGAGAAAAGGAGACACTGATGGTTACCAGCATTTTCACCTTTTTCAATAAGGTTTTCAAAAGGCTATTTCCTCAGGTTCCAGGTAACCAGCATTTTCTCCTTCTACCACAATATTTTCTACCCTTCACAAACCAAATTTCACGTTTTCAGTCTTCTCTATTTTATCGTCTGCAAGTGCTTTTAAATTGGACCTGGTCATAATTTGGTCGTTTGGTAAAGAGTTAAGAGAAACAATGTAAATCCATTATGTAAAAATTAAACTGGTGTGCACAATTGATAAGAGTAATCATCCTTTACCACACACTCCTAGACTTTAAATAACTATACAAATAAGGCATTTAGAAAACAAAGCAAGAGAAGGACAAAATGCTGGTAACCAGTTTTTTCTTCTTGTTCCGCTATGTTTTCTGTTATTCTTTGACAAATCTATTCCTTATGGTTTCTTTCTAGTTGTGGTCTGCAAATGCTTTGAATTTGGACAAGTCAATGGTATTATTGTCTGAAAAGAAAAATCCATGCATTGCACAAATAAATTGATTGCTTTGTTGTTTTAACCCTTTACCAGATAACAAAGTTTTAGACTAGTCCAAACTGAAAGAATTTACAGACGACAAATCAAGGGTGCTAAAGTGATGAAATTTGTCTTGGTAGTGTCAAAAACATTGTGGTAAAAGGGGGAAAATGCTGATTACCAGCTTTTTCTCCTTTTCCCGTGATGTTTTCAAAAGCTTTCTTCCTCACAGTTGTTAAAAGTTGGTACGGTGTGGTAATGTGTAAATACATAGATTCAAGGATCCTGAATAAAAAATACTTTAGAAAAGACTGTGGAAAAAGGAGAAATGCTAGTTACCAGCATTTTCTCCTTTTCCCACAGTGTTTTCTGTCCTTTCAGATAAAAAAAATTCACATTTAGAGCCACACAAAATTTGTCATCTGCAAAAGCTTGAAATTTCCTACAAGTCTAAAATTTTGTTGTCTAGTATAGGGTTAAAACTTATTCAATTGAACATGGATTGAACACTGAAATGACAGTATGTTTACAGACTTACAAAGAATGACACAAAATTAATAGTCACATTCCATGAAAAGGGGGTTTAATATATCTCTGTCAGACCTTAAAGATGGCTTAACTCTTTACCAAATAATCCAGACTTTTAACAACCATGAGTCAGAAAGCCTTTAAAAACATAGTGGGAAAAGGAGAAAATGCTGGTAACCAGCATTTTCTCCTTTCCCCACAATGTTTTCTACCATTCAAAAAACAAATTCTAAGTTTTCAGTCACTTTTATTTTGTCATCTGCACATGCTTTCGATTTAAACAATCCAAAAATTTTGTTGTTAAGTAAAGAGTTAAGAAAACACCATGGGACATGAGAAAATCCTGCCAGGCAGCATTTTCTCTTTTATCAACAATGTTTTCTTCCATTTCATTGATAAAACCTCATCATGTGAGCAACATTTAAGTCATGCTCTGCAAATGCTTTCAATATGGGTCAGTCTACACTTTTGTCATCTAATAAAGGATTACAAGGTGGACAGAGCTCCAGATGGAGGTAGCGAGTTTGATTTCAAAATTGAAAATACTAATAATTCTCCACAAAACCATATGTTATGGGTACTCATTAGAATCGTCTCATCGAGACGATTCTAATGAGTACCCACAACATAGGGTTTGGAGGAAAAATGATGGATTTAGAAATTCATCACTCCATCTTATCTGGAGCTCTGGATGGAATCTTGTAGAAATCTAACATTTTTCATGTCACAATATCCTTTATCTTGTATATGAAAATAATGTAACATTATAGAGTGCAACCACTAATAGATATGAAATACTCAAGAAAAAGAATCCAATAAGAAACTAGGACTGTCACTGTATATGTCATAACACCCCCGCTGGTGCTTTGACAGAAACAGGCCAATTATTTGTACACTGACACACAGCAGGACAGATGGACAGATACACTGACAGATGGACACACAGGCTGATTCCAGTATAACCCTGGATACATTCATTTTGCGGAGGTATAAGAAGTCCATTCAACACGGACAACCCTGTCCAGGTAAAATAACACACCGAAAAAGGGCCACAACTTGAAGAATATTTGGTGGACAAGATATTGTGTAAACCATGATGCTTGATGCACTGATTTGATTTTCCAAAGATAAAAAATTAAAACATACTGCATGTTTACACCTTCATAGACAACTACCATCACTTCTGCTAAATTTGATATGTTGTCAGCAAATGCTTTCAGTTTAATCACTATTTTTTCTGTCTTTTTACACAAAAAAATTCATTAATACTATATCTGTATATGCATTCAACTTCTACATGTATACTGTCAACAGCTTTGCTGTTTTGTATAGCGTTATGTAATTTATGTAAAACTTTCTTTCAGGTGAAATGTTCATAAATTCTGTGTCCATAAATCATTTGAACTAATGCCTCGTTCTCATCCAAATCTGAATCATGGATATTTCATTGTTGTGTCATTGAAAAGTCTTGCCAGTCTTTTTACACATCTTTAACACCTGAAAAATAAAAGTAAAGTACACCACATGCAAGGACCAATCCTAGGCCTAAGTTGCTTTTGGAATAACTGTATTGATCAACACAACATTATTCAACATTATTTCAGTTATATCACGGCAGCCAGTGCACATCCATACTTTCTTCGAGTTTCTTTTACCAGCACTCGGCACAATTTTCTTTCAAAGCCACTGGTTGCTTTCCCACATAACAATAATCAAAACAATGACAACAGTGGTGGGAGAGGAATGAATCCTCAGGAAGAAATTGGCCGAAATAGGAATCAAACTACCTACACTTGGTGTTGGGTTTGCCTTTTGATAATTGACAACTAATAACAGGTTGGATTTATATTTCTTCAAAGATGACATAGCTATTAGACTAGGGTTTCAAGATTGCCCTGTATCGTGCCACTACCTAATAATGTACACATGCCATAAACATGTAACTGGCATCAACATGGATCAAACTTATAAATCTAAATTGTAAAAAATTTAATACTTTAGCTGGTAAGAGCGTTGATGGCCTATTACATACAGTGTAGATCAAGATCAGTCTGCAAAGAATGTGCAGTCTGATCTTGGATCTACACAGTCTGATAAGGAGATAATTTTTCTCCAAATAGAAGTTCGAGGTAGCACTATTTGGATTTTTACTATAGTTCTGGAAGTTTGATGTGATTCAGCTGGATTAGGCTTAAACCTTTTCCAAATGAAATTTTTTTAGACTTGTCCAAATTAAAATTATTGTGGGAAAAGTAGAAAATGCTGGTTACAAGCATTTTCTCCTTTTCCAAAAATGTTTTCAAAGGGCCTGTTCCTCTGGGTTGTGAAAACCAGGGATTGTTTGATAAAGGGCTAATAGAGATAACCTCAGCCCTGAGAAAAAGTCAGGTCTTTTTCACAAGCTGCAAAGGTGATGAATACAAGCAATTCTAATAAAGTATCCATCAAGTCGATGATCACCTACCTTGTTTTGGTGTCAGATCTGGTGGTGTCACCCTTTTCTTTTTGATAATGATGGTAGGGCTTTCCTTCTCCTGTGAACTTCCCGGTGAACTGTAAAGAGAAAAGAGTAACATATCACTAGGGCTGCCGCAGGTCTACAAATACCTCCAGTCCCAGCTTTGTTACCATGAGATCAGGAAAGGGCAAAAACAAATACTTTTACAGCATGTTCGATGAAAAGGGAGCTTAACCCTTTAACATACGTTGACAACTTAACGACCTAGTGGAAGAGGCCTTTTGAAAACTTTGTGGGAAAAGGAGAAAATGCTGGTTACCAGCATTTTCTCCTTTTCCCACAAAGTTTTCTTGCCTATCAAAGAAAAATCGTATCATTTAAGCCACTATGAAGTTATTGCCTTAAAATGTTTTCAATTTAGATAGGTCTAAAATTCTGCTGTGTGGTAAAGGGTTAATGCATTTGCAAAAAAGTATCGACCCATGTCAGCCTGAACTGTCTGCGCAGGCCAATATAGGTCAAAACTTTTTGCTGTCTGTCAAAATGTGCATGTTGATGGACCAGTCTAACTCTTGATTCCATCAGGTGTTAGTCAAAATGAGTTATCCTTGATAGGGTGATGCCTTGTTTGGTACAAATGTGTTAAGCAGGTGTGAAATTGCACTTGTCTGCTTATATTGACAAGAAACATTTGGTTTCAGGCGAGTAGGAAAAGCTCATCCTGTTGGACAAGTACATCTTAAAATTAATGAATTCTGCATGTTAGTTTTGTCAGCATACCTTATTTGGAATAGTATTATACAATATGTAAATACAGATTTATAACAGTCGTGTGTGGTATTTTATCTGTGTGTCGGATGTACTTGGGCATAATAATTTTCAGGTTTACAATGCAATGCCTTACTTTTGATTGTTGTCCTCCGGATTATCAAAACTCAATCTCTTCAGGCTCTTGGGTGTGGTTACATAGGGTCCATTCCTTGATTTGAAGGCTGACAGTGTATCATTGATGTTCTTTAACTTCTCTGCGGACTGTGGTAGAAATTATAAACCTTTTACAAAACATTCTGCAGTTTAACCCTTTACTCCATAGAGTACTCATTTCTACGCACTGATTGTAAGAGCCTTTGGAAAACATTGTGGCAAAAGGTGAAATTGCTCGTGACGAGCAATTTCACCTTTTGCCACAGTGTTTTCTATGCTATCAAAAGGGTTCATATACACATAGGAAACAGCTTCATCCTTGCTGTTATTTATGGTTGATTACAGATATCATAAAAATGTTTTATGGGGTAAAGGGTTAACTCATTACCAAACAACAAAATTTTAGGTTTGTCCATATCGAAAGCATTTGCAGACGACAAAAGTGACTGGAAATTTGTTTTGTGAAGGGTAGAAAACATTGTGGGAAAAGGAGAAATTGCTGGTTACCAGCATTTTCTCCTTTTCCCACAATGTTTTCTAAAGGCTTCTTTCTCAAGGTCATCAAAAGTAGGGATTGTGTGGTAATGGGTTAAATTTGTTCTTAGTAAAAAACCTCCAAGTTTGACAAGCCTCAAATCTTGTCTGGTAAAATGATATAATACGGACAACTAAAATATGAAAAATTCCATTAGTGTAAAGATTTTAGAAACTAGGTGATTTTGATAAAGACAGCAATAATATAGTCTGAAGGCAATATACCCTTCACTCGTAGACATTTCACTCATAGACATATGATTTTACCCTTTACCCCACAATCCTGACTTTAAATGACCCGACAAAGAAAGCTTATGGACACATTGTGGGAAAAGGAGAAAATGCTGGTGACCAGCATTTTTCCCCCTTTCCTACAATATTTTCTACTATTCCCATTAACAAATTATTAATTTTTCAGTCACATTTATTATGTATCAAATTGGAACAGACTGGAATTTTGTTGTTGTTAAAGAGTTTACATTAACCCTTTCCAGTACACTGACGACTTTTGACTGTCCTTGAGAAGCCTTTTGAAAACATTGTGACAAAAGGAGAAAATGCTGTAATCAGCAAAACTTTTGAAAACATTGTGAGAAAATGAATTACCAGCATTTTCTCCTTTTCCTAAACTGTTTCCTATTCTGTCAGAGACCTCATCTATATTTATACCAATTCCTTGTCCACAGATTTTTTTTTTAATTGAAACAGTCTAAATTATGTTGTTTGGGAAAGGATTAAATGCATCCTTTAACCCATTACCACACAATCCCTACTTTTGACGCCCCTGAAAAAGAAGCCTTTAGAAAACACAGTGGGAAAAGGAGAAAATGCTGGTAACCAGCATTTTCTCCTTTTCCCACAATGTTTTCTACCCTTCACAAAACAAATTTCAAATATACAGTCACTTTTATTTTGTCGTCTTCAAATACTTTTAATTTGAACTAGTCTAAAATTTTGTCGTGTGGTAAAGGGTTAACCTTACTAATAGACAAATTTTTTTCTAAATCAATAAGTTTCAAGCTTTTGATGATATAAAGAACTGTGTGAGTTTCGTGCATATCTGACCACAAATGTGAATTTTATTGTGTAAACAAGAAATATAAATTGTTAACTTTAAATGGCTACTTTTCCTTTACTGTACCTTTTTTTTTTTTGAAATCCTACAGTCTGAGCTATTGCTGATATGGACAAATGCTAGGGAAATCTGACTGCAAATACAGACTTTATTGAGTAAACCAGAAAAAAGACCAACAGACAGACAGATGAACGGATGACAGAAACCATGCCATGACATAAACATTGCTAGCTTTCAGCCAGTAGAGCTAAACAAGAGGACCATGATGGTCCTATATCGCTCACCTGAGTACTAAGCTGTAAAATCAAACTTGTGGCCCCTGGGGCAGGGCCAGTTTGGACCCCAGGGGCATCCTAAGAAAACACTTGGTAGAGGTCCACTAGGAGATGCTACTTACAAAATATGAAAGCTCTATGCCTTCTAGTTTCAGAGAAGTAGAATTTTAAAGTTTTCCTTCTTTGTTCCTATGTTTCAAACTTGTGACCTCTGGGGCAGGGCCAGTTTTGACCCCAGGGGCATGGTATGAAGAAACTTTGTAGAAGTCCACTAAGAGATGCTACATACCAAATATCAAAGCTCTACGCCTTCTAGTTTCAGAGAAGAAGAATTTTAAAGTTTTCCTTCTTTGTTCCTATGTTTCAAACTTTGAACCTACGGGGCTGGGCCAGTTTTGACCCCAGGGACATCATATCAACAAACATTGTAAAGTCCACTAGGAGATGCTACATACCAAAATGTCAAAGCTCTACATCTTCTAGTTTCAGAAAAGAATTTCAAATTTCCCTTTATGTCTATGTTTTAAACTTGTGACCCCCGGGGCTGGGCCAGTTTTGACCTCAGGGACATCATATGGACAATCTTCGTAGAGGTCCACTAGGAGATGCTACATACCAAATGTCAAAGCTCAATGCCTTCTAGTTTCAGAGAAGAATAATTTTAAAGATTTCCTTCTTTGTTCCTCTGTTTTAAACTTGTGACCCCTGGGGCTGGGCCAGTTTTGACCCCAGGGGCATCATATGAACAATCTAAGTAGAGGTACACTAGGACATGCTACATACCAAATATCAAAGCTTTGAAACTTCTAGTTCCAGAGAAGAAGAATTTTAAAGTTTCCCTTCTTTGATCCTATGTTTCAAACTTGTGACCCCCGGGGTGGGGCCAGTTTTGACCCCAGGGGCATCATATGAACAATCTTGGTAGAGGTCCACTAGGAGATGCTACATACCAAATTTCAAAGCTCTACGCCTTCTAGTTTCAGAGAAGATTTTCAAAGATTTTGCTTTTTTTTTTCCTTTTGGTTGTCATGGCAACCAGAGTTATGGGTGGAATTCAATCTCTTGAACAACTTTGGTAGAGTTTCACCCAAGAAACGTCCCTGCCAAGTTTCATCAAGATTGGCCCAGTGGTTTAGGAGGAGAAGACGTTTAAAGAAATTGTGGACGACTCACGACGGACGACGGACATTGGGCGATCACAAAAGCTCACCATGAGCACTTTGTGCTCAGGTGAGCTAAAAACCACCAGTCTGCATTCGGGAAATCACTATCCTTATCAGACAAGGGAGATAACTGGCAATTCATTAATGTTCCCAATTCTATCTCTACCACTGCAGAGTTGATGTAGACTTTGAATGGGTTCCAAATCAGTAAATGAGAAAATGATCTCCAAGCTTCTTCCTACTATAAAACTTTAGGAATCATTGATAGCCGACAGTGCTTTTTGCTCCATAATTCAATTTTTATATAGAAAAAAGATTTTATCTAAATTATGCACTTTTCAGTCTGAGTATTTTTGTGTTTGCTTCCTGTGTAACAGGGCAATAAAATGCCACGTTTGCAGTCTGTTCTGGGTTTTCAATCTATTTAACTCTTTACCACACAGTCCTGACTTGTAATGACCCTGAGAAAGAAAGCTTTTGAAAACATTGTGGGAAAAGGAGAAAATGCTGGTAGCCAGCATTTTCTCCTTTTCCCACAATGTTTTCTACCCTTTCCAAATCAAATTTCAATATTTGTTTACATTTATTCTGTCATCTGCAAATGCTTTCAATTTGGACTAGTCCAAAATTTTGTCATTTGGTAACAGCTTAATCCTTTACAACACAATCCTAAGAAAGACGATCTTGGTAAAGGTTGTGGGAAAAGGAGGTTTCCTCATTCACAGAGCAATAAGAATGCCACATTCTCAATCTACTCTAGGTTTTCAATCCATTTTAACCCTTTACTGCACAACCCTTAGTCTTAACAACCCTGAGGAAGATAGCTTTTGTAAATACTGTGGGAAATGGAGAAAATGCTTTTCACAATGTTTACTTCTCTGTCACAGATACAAGCTAACAGTTGAGCCACATCTTATAATTCATTACCAACGACAATATTTTAGGTTTGTCCAAATCGAAAGCATTTGCAGACAAAAAAATACAAGAGACTGAAAATTTGAAATTTGTTTTGTGAAAGGTAGAAAACATTGTGGGTAAAACAGAAAATGCTGGTTATCAGCATTTTCTCCTTTTCTCACAATGTTTTCTAAAGGTTTCTTTCTCAGGGTCGTCAAAAGTAGAGATTGTGTGGTAATGGGTTAGGCAAACGCTCTCAATCTGGACCAGTCTAAAATTTTGTCATACAGGATAGGGTCCGCTATTAGAGTACATTATACAGTAAATAAACTTTTTCCGAAAGAGAAAAGAAACATAGAAATTTTCTTTCTTTACAAAACACAAAAAAAATGGCGTACACAATGAAACGTGTAGCTTAACCCTTTACCACACAAAGACAACTTTTAATAACCCAAAGGAAGAAGCCCTTTGAAAACATTGTGGGAAAAGGAGAAAATGCTGGTAACCAGCATTTTTTTCCTTTTCCCACAAAGTTTGCTTCTTTCGATGTAGAATAAATATGTTTAACTAATCAAAGAAAATTTGCGTCATTTTAGCCACTATGTAATTGTTGTCTGCAAATGCTATCAATTAGGACAGGTCTAAAATTTTGCAACGTAGTAAAAGGCTAAAGGATAAAAAAGATTTTCCGAAAAGGAGAAAATGCTGGTACCCATTAACTCTTTACCAAACAACAATATTTTAGACTGGTCCAAATTGAAAGCATTTGCAGACGACAAAATGAATTTGACTAAAGAGTTGAATTTTGTTTCAGGAAGGGAAGAAAACATTGTGGGAAAAGGAGAAAATGCTGGTTACCAGCATTTTCTCCTTTTCCCACAATGTTTTCAAAAGTCTTCTTTCACAGGGGTGTTAAAAGTTGGGATTGTGTGGAAAAGGGTATGCAACTTCCATAATTTGAGTCACCTTTAATTTGTTGACTGTAAATGTTTTGAATTTGGACAAGTTTAAACTTTTGTAAAGTAGTAAAGGGGTAAATATCAGATGAAACACCTGGTAAGCAGAGAGTAAGAAATACATGCAGCAGGTGTGATTCTAGAGATTATCTCGGAGATAGATTATCTCGGGAACACAGTTTCCTTCTCCAAACATATCTTGTTGATCTGACTTACATTTTATCATAAAAACCAAGAGTACAGCTTTCAGGGGCCATGTGCTGTTGTACTTGCTAGTTCAGTTTAAACACACTTATTCTACATCGAAAGAAGTTCTTTCAACTAATTTATACTAATCTCTCTCGATTCTGCTTCCTACGAACTACATCAGTACCACCAAATGTGTTGGCCTATGAAACCGAAAGGTTGAAACCTGTTCCCAGGTATCAAACTTGGTATCTTTTAGTCACGCAGCCAACACTCTACCTCACGACCATGGACAGCACTTTCTTTCAGAAATATTTCAGGTATGCTTCGATCCAAGCAACGTGCTACATCAGCTCTTCAACTGATTGTTTCGAGTTTCTACAACCTTGTGGAAAAATGCTGGTAACCAGCAATTTCTCCTTTCCCCCACAATGTTTTCTACTCCATTAACCCTTTACCACACAATAATGACTTTTCCTGACCCTGAGGTGGAAGCCTTTTAGAAACATTTTGGGAAAAGGAGAAAATGCTGGTAGCCAGCATTTTCTCCTTTTCCCAAAATGTTTTCTACCCTTCCAAAAACGATTTTAAATTTTTGAGTCACATCTGTATTGTTGTCTGAAAATGCTTTCAATTTGGACAATTCTATTATTTTGTCGTTTGGTAAAGAGTTAAAGACAAATTCAGTCATTTAAGCCTCATTGAATAAGTCATCTGCAAATGCTTTCAATTTGGACAAATCAAACATTTTGCTATGGTGAAGTTGATATTAAAAAAAAAGTGTAGTTTTCTGCCTTAGGTAGGAAACATGGGAAAAGGAGAAAATGCTGTTTATCTTATTGCATTTTTTTTCCTATTCCCCCTAAATATATTCAACAGTTTTCTTAATCAGGGCTATTAATAAACGGTGTGGTGTGATGCTATGATTTCAAAGCAGCTTACCCCAATGCCTTCTCCAAAGCTGTACAGTTGTCTTGATCTTGGGGTCATACTTCCAGGAGATTGTGGTGATTTGAATGGCGACTCCCTCATAGGGGACACATGGAAATTCTTTTTGCCTGGCAAGCTGTGAAGTACAAAAAGGATTCAGAGGATAATTGCCTGTTTTGGTTTATGAAAGAAATTTATTTCTTTCATTAAGTGAAAAGGGAGACCTTTATTTTTACATGTGACAAAGCCACCACTGAAAATATGCATTACGCCTTTCACTTTCCACGAGATGAAAGAAAGTTCTATCATAAACTAAAAAAACAAAACAATTATTTCATTTTATGCTCTTCACAATAACATTTCTTTTTAACTCTTTACCACATAATCCCACCTTTTTACAACCTAATAGAATGATTATTCTAAATTTAAGTAATTCAGAATTTATTTTCCTGCATCAGACTTTTTACATTAAGAAAGTGTTGGTAAAGTGTTAGAGCTGCATGTTTTTTTTTTGCAGTCAGATCTTGACTAACACAAGACTGCAAAACCAATCTAACCCTTCACCTCACAATCCAGTACTTTAACAACCCTGTAGAGGAATGCTTTTTAAAACATTGTGGAAAAAGAAGAAAATGCTGGTAATACAGTATGTTAATTGTCAAAATTCAATTCAACCAAGAAAATCCCATAGTTGAGTTGGAGTTTATTTTTATTTTCTCACAAATTGTCTTACAAGAAAATTAAATATTGAGGGATTGAAGATGAAGACAGGGAGATTTGTACACTTGGGTACACCTGGTTGCAACATCCTTGCTTGGGCAATACTTGTTACTAAACAAAGTGGCCGTTAACCTTTTACCACACGGCAAAATTTTAGATTGGTCCAAATTGAAAGCATTTGCAGATGACAATTTAAAAGTCGCTCAGATGGTGCAATTTTGCTTTGATAGGGTAGAAAACAATGTGGGAAAAGGAAAAAATGCTGGCTATCAGCATTTTCTCCTTTTCCCATAATGTTTTCAATAGGCTTCTACCTCAAGGTCGTCAAAAGTCTGGATTTTGTGGTAGAGTTAACCCTTTCCCAAACATTCCCCAGTTTTCATTATCCTAAGAAAGAAGCCTTCTGAAAACATAGTGGAAAAAAGAGAAAATGCTGGTAACCAGCATTTTCTCCTTTTCCTACAATGTTTTCTTCCCTTCCCAACACAAATTTCAATTTTTTATTCCCATCAGTTTTGTTGTCTGCAAATGCTTCCCATTTGGACTGGTCTAAAATTTCGTCGTTCGGTAAGGAGTTAACAGAGATTTTGTTGTATTTAATAATTAATATAATTTCAACACACCTGTATCTTGGTGAAGCAGGTAGAGGTGAAGTGACTGGGCGTGGAACTGGTGACAAGTTGGGTTGCTGCAAAAAATTCAATGGTATGAAAACATTCCTGGCTATGTTTAACCCATTACCACACAATATCTACTTTTGATGCCCCTGAGAAAGAAGCCTTTAGAAAACATTGTGGGAAAAGGAGAAAATGCTGGTAACCAGCATTTTCTCCTTTTCCCACAATGTTTTCTACCCTTCAGAACACAAATTTCAAACTTTCAGTCACTGCGTCCAATTTTGGCAAGTCTTAAATATTGTCCTTTGGTAAAGAGTTAACTATGTAAAAATTATAACTCTTAGCCCTTACTATACAAAAAATTTTAGCCTTGTCCAAATTGACAGCACTTGTAAACAATTTAAACATGGTTTAAATGGTGCAATTCTTCTTTGACAGGGTAAAAAACATTGTGCGACAAGGAGAAAAAGTTGATAATGAGCAATTCTCCATTTCCAACCATGTTTTCAAAAGGATTCTTTCCCATGGTTGTTAAAAGTGAGCATTGTTCAGTAAAGGGTTAAAGAACTCAATTAAAGATTAGGGCCTTTCAATTATGAAAAACAGCTCCGAATAATGGTATTTCCAAGTTGGTTTCCGCGAGAATAACTATGTAACAGTAATGGATAATGTAGATCTAAAATCTACATTTGCCACGCCGTATCACTTCAGTTAAGCCAAATGCAATCCGTTTTCTCGTTTGATATGCTTTTCATTTAGAAGAGTTGAGTTGATTTTTTTTCATGCCTTAGCCAGTGATTATTTTCAGTCTGATCTTGATCTTCAAAGGCCGCTACAGGCAAATATATTTATGATAAGCATTTTGACAGTTAAAACAGATCCCACTTCACCTACAGCCAAAATTGAGCATATAGCCAAAGCACAAAAGGAAAAGGAAACATTACAATACCTGTCGACTACTCTACTTACCACAGTTTTGGCAAACTGTAAAATGTAATTTTTCATATTTGGCATGTAAATTCTATTGTAGAACATCACAACTGTGTCGTACTCCTCTCCCTCCAATAACACTTGTTTGTAAGTCTGAAATAAAAAAAGACAGACAAGTAATATATAACTATCATCTGTCTCTGCATTTCTGCATTTAGAGACAAGCTATGCTCTGTGAAAAGAAGGTTTAATCCTTTCCCAAACGATAAATTTTGGACCCTTCCAAACCGAAAGTGTTTGAAGACGACAATTTTAGATTTGGAGAAATGGCAGAAAGTTCTCATAAAAGGTAGAAAGCAATTTCTCCTTTTCCCACAGTGTTTTCAAAGGACTTTTACTGCAGACACGTAAAAACCAGGGCTTGTTTGGGAAAGGGTTAAACTATCTGCAAGAAGTATAGACCCATTAGACTGAAATTTATTTCATCGACTGAACTCTGCCACGTGTGAAAATATTAACGATGATGTTCACTCAATGAAATAAATTTTGATCTTTCACCTAAAAAAAAACAAAAACAAATATCCTCTTATACATTCTCACAATGTCTTACCTTTGGTTCTGTGTAGGGTAATGTACAATACATTCTAACAATGTCCTACCTTTGGTTCTGTGTAGGGTAATGTGCAATACATTCTAACAATGTCCTACCTTTGGTTCTGTGTAGGGTAATGTGCAATACATTCTAACAATGTCCTACCTTTGGTTCTGTGAAGGGTTATGTACAATACATTCTAACAATGTCCTACCTTTGGTTCTGTGTAGGGTAATGTACATACAATACATTCTAACAATGTCCTACCTTTGGTTCTGTGTAGGGTAATGTACAGTACATTCTCACAATGTCCTACCTTTGGTTCTGTGTAGCGTTATGTACAATACATTCTAACAATGTCCTACCTTTGGTTCTGTGTAGGGTAATGTACAATACATTCTCACAATGTCCTACCTTTGGTTCTGTGTAGGGTAATGTGCAATACATTCTAACAATGTCCTACCTTTGGTTCTGTGTAGGGTAATGTACAGTACATTCTCACAATGTCCTACCTTTGGTTCTGTGTAGCGTTATGTACAATACATTCTAACAATGTCCTACCTTTGGTTCTGTGTAGGGTAATGTACAATACATTCTAACAATGTCCTACCTTTGGTTCTGTGTAGGGTAATGTACAATACATTCTCACAATGTCCTTGAACTTAATCTCATTGTTGAACACTTTACAGATGCCATACAGGGAACACATCATGATCTGAAATCAGGAAAATTCTGACAGTCAAAACTCTCTCAGAATGTTAGTCAGAATGTTCAAATAAAAGCCTAAAGTTCTAAGTTTTATTGAAAAAGAAGAAAATGTTATAACCATTTTCTACTATTCATATAATCTTTTCCAACCTTTCAAAAGGGAAATCACATCATTCAACTTTTTACCAAACAACAAATTTTTTGACTGGACCAAATTCAATGCACCTGCAGACAACAAATTCATTCTTGTTCATATGATGATTTCTGACTTAGATAGGGTAGAAAATATTGTGGAAAAATGCTGGTTGCTGGCATTTTCTCCTTTTCTCACGATGTTTTTAATAGGCTTCTTTCACTGGGTCCAAAAAAGTCGAGCCTGTGTGGTAAAGAGTTAAGCCATAATGATTTGATTGTTTAGCAAATACTTTCAATTTGGATACGTATAAAATTTTGTCTGGTAAAGATTTAAGTGTCGTGAATAGTCTGGAAAGAAGTGTATTCATGATGTACCAGTGATTCAATCTTCTCACAGATATCAACAAGACAAATATTCGGAACAATATTCATAAGTATTTGACTGAAAATGTGTCCTCTAGGATGACCTCAAGCTGTTACAAATATTTACCTTGGTGACCTAATTTTTGGCCCCAGGTTACTTACTTTAATACCAAGACAAATATTATGACCAACTGCCAGTGTAACCGACTGAAAATGTGGCCTTGAGAGCATATACAAGTTTCTTTTAAGATATCACCGGATGACCTTTTTTGAGCCAATATTGACTGATTTCAAAAATCATCCAAGATATCAAGAGGAACATTCTGACCAAATTTCATAAGAACTGCTCTAAAAAGCGTCCTCTAGGCGCATAAAATTTTTCAAAGATTTTTATTTCTCCATTCTATTTCAGAACCAGCATTCTCTCCTTTTCCGATAATGTTTTCTACTCTGCCTGATCAAATTTTAATTTTTTTAATCTTATTAATTGTGTAGTCTGCAAATGCTTTCAATCTCGACTATTCTAAAATCTTTTTGTTTAAGTAAAGATTGGTTGGTTTTGTATTGGGGTTTAACACCACTTTAACAGCTTAGGTCATATCATGGCGGTGGGTGACGCACAAATGTTTCCTGGCTTTTTCATACCAGTATTAACCCTTCAGCCCATAAGGCATTTCAATGGCATCTTCATTTTTTGACCCTAAATGACAGCAAGGATGAAGCCGTTTCTTATGTGTATATGACACCTTTTGATAGCATAGAAAACATTGTGACAAAAGGTGAAATTGCTCGTCACCAGCAATTTCACCTTTTACCACAATGTTTTCCAAAGGCTCCTACAAGCAATGCGTAGAAATGAGTATCTATGGAGTAAAAGGTTAATACAACTTTCTTTCCAAAGCCACCGACAACTTTTCTCACATGCTTCAGCAGAGGTGCGTTTGGTAAACATTTAAAGACTGGTCCTTGCTTGAGGACAAGGATATCTAAATGTCAACATCTTTGATCCAGAGGACCACAGGGCTATGACAAATTTTTCAACATTTTCTTCAACAATAACCAAACTAAAGATGCGAATCAAAATCTTTTAACCTGATCTAGATGCCTGTTTTTCAACAAGTCTGGCCTACTGGTAATGGAGTATTCAAAACATGTCCATATTTTGGGCAACTGAAATAAAACAAGAGGCTAGTTTTAGCTTTCTCACACCAGTATTATCACAAAACTCATTCATAGCTTTCTGATCACTGTAAAAAAAATATGCCACAACCAGGTATCGAACACGCAACCACAAGTTCATGAGTCAGATATGCTAACCATTGAGTGACCTGACCTAGCTATTAGATTGAGTACATATATTCAATAATCAGTATGTTCCAGTTTTTAAAATATAAACTGCAACCCATTTGATTGGTATAGATAAGAGGATTTAGCATTTCAGAAGGCAGAACTTAAAGTACAAAAGGCAATCTTTAGTACAGTCAATAACAGACCTCATTTTATGAAGGGACTGAAAAAAGACAGTCTAGTGTTTGAAAATATGTAATTGTATTTGTCCGTGTTTTGCAAGAAATTTTAATAAATGGATTAAAAACTGGCCCCTGTAACTCTTTAGCAAACAACATTACTTTAGGCTTGTTTAATTTGCAAGCATTAGCAGATGGCAAATCAAATGTCGCTTAAAGGCCAAGAAAGAGCCAAAATATCAAAGCATGTTTCATAATCTCTTTAAACTTTAATGATACCATATAAGTTTGGAAAGTATTGTGGAGATGACAGTCTGTTACTGTGTGGTCGGTCCAATCGTTAGTCACTGGCAGGAAAAAAAGAATAAAATCAGGCAAAAAGTAAACAAAAGACACAGCCACCTGAATGATTTTAATGTAGTTTTCAACAGTTTAGACTAGGAACAACCTTACAATGACAGATTGTCATCCTCAATAATTTCCATACTTTTAAACAGTATGATATAAATTTAAATCCATTAATACATCCACTTTGTTTACATTTGGCCTTTATTGTTACTTTAACCCTTTACCACACAATTCCGCTTTTTGATGACACTAAGAACGAAAGCTTTTGAAAACAGTGAGAAAAGGAGAAAATGCTGGTAACCAGCATTTTCTTCTTTTTCCACAATGTTTTTACCCATTCAAAAACATGTCAATTTTCCTAGATGTGAATATCCTCAATTTAGAAGAGTATGAAATTTCGCCATGTGTTAAAGGGTGAAATGGCGATTTCTGTCTTTGGTAGTTTATAAAACATTGCTGTAAGAGGAGAAAATGCTGGTTACCAGTATTTTTTCCTTTTCCCACGAAGTTTTCGAAAGGCTTCCTTCTCAGGGTCATTAGAAGACAGGGTTTGTATGGTAAACAGATAATCCCTGTCATGCTGCTAGTATAAAAGTTTAAAAACTACTTACAATATCCCGAGGGACATTCAGTGATTCTGACAGAACACACAATCTCTGGTATCCTAGGCGACCAACTTTATTGAAGAACAAATTGAGGGAGTGAGATCGTTTAGGACTGCTAAGAGTTTCCTGAGATTTACAATCTGGACTTAGCTTTGAGTATATAAGAGTCTTTCTTGGTGATGACACAACTTTTAAGGTATGAGCAGGTGTCTTTGCTTGCTGGCCTTTAAATGGGGAAAGATACCTGTAAGAAAAACTACAGCTGTCACTGAATGTAACTTAATTTTTTACCAAACGACAAATTTATAGACTGGTCCAAATTGAAAGCACTTGCAGACGACAAAATAAATGTGACTGTAAAATCGAAATTTGATTTGGGAAGGGTAGAAAACATTGTGGGGAAAGGAGGAAATGCTGGTTACAAGCATTTTTTCCGTTTCCCCAAATGTTTTCAAAAGGCCTCAACCTCGGGGTCGTCAAAAGTGTACCCTCATCAGCACTTTGACAGAAAAAAAAATGTTAAGTTGATAGAGTGGCCAACTGTTTCTGAAAGTCATGGGTTCAATCCCACTGAAACCATTTATCAGAACTCCAGATAGAGGGAGTGATTTTGATTTTATAATTGAAAATATTAGTAACTCTCCACTAAACCCTATGTTATGGGTACTCATTAGAATCGTCTCATAGAGACAATTCTAATGAGTACCCACAACATAGGGTTTGGAAGAGAAATAATGGATTTAGAATACTATCACTATCTCTTATCTGCAGCACTGAATTATTTATAGCATTCTTTTCCTTGTTTGTACCACACTATGGATTTATTTCCTAATGACCTTTATTTACAAAAAATATCGGCTTCTTTACCCCAAGCATCACACTATTTTTAAAAAAATCCTATCTAAAGTCCAAACAGTATACAGAGTCAGACCTCTTGTTCTATAAATATTATTTCTCTTTCATGGTAACCTTAGCTGTTGGTACACTGTAAAATGTTCTCTTTGACACAATTAAAAACATCAGCAACAACACAGGTTTCAGTGTAAAATAATATGGACAATACATTTTGAATACCTTAAGTACTCTCTTAATCTGGACCTGTTTCACCTATAGATCAATAAACTGTTTTGATAACCAGCATTTCCTCCTTTTCTCACAATGTTTTCTACCTTTTCAGAGACAAATTGAGTATCATGAGTCACTTTTTCACTGTTCTCTCTAATGCTTTTAGACAAGTCTAAAAGTTTGCTTTTCTGTATAAAGTGACTGCTTCCAATAACAATAACAAGTTATCTACAATAATCCTTTACCAAACAATCCCTTTTTCTTACAACCCCGAGATAGAAGCCTTTTGAAAACATTGTGGGAAAAGGAGAAAATGCTGGTAACCAGCATTTTCTCCTGTTCCCACAAGGTTTTCTATCCTACTGGAAACAAGTTTCAATTTTTGGGTTACATTTAATTTGTCGTCTGCAAGTGCTTTCAATTTGAACCAGTCTAAAATTTTGTCGTTTGGTAAAGGGTTAAGTTTCCAATATGAAAGAGTAACAGGAACAGCAAACTACATCAATCAAATGACAGACAGACTAAAACCAACAAATTAACATTTAAAAATGAGGAAAACAGAAAAGTTTTTTTCAACGACAAACTTACTCCATCATCTCATCTTTCAAACATAAAGTGGATATTTGACCCGATCTAAATTGACAAAAGTACGGTCTTGTTACTGTTAACCCATTACCACGCAATCGCTACTTTTGACAACCCTGAGTAAGAAGCCTTTAGAAAACATTGTGGGAAAAGGTGAAAATGCTGGTAACCAGCATTTTCTCCTTTTCCAAAAATGTTTTCTACCCTGCACAAAACAAATTTCAAATTTTCAGTCACTTTTACTTTGTCATCTGCAAATGCTTTTGATCTGAACAAGCCTAAAATACTGTCATTTGGTAACGAGTTAATATTAAGGATAAAAGCCCTTGTTCACCAGCTACCCTCATCTATACCTCAGAGATAATGTAAGGGGCTTGTTATCTATGGGGTTGTGAATTCAAAACAAGGCTTAACCCTTTACCACACAATGACGACTTTTGATAACCAAGAAAGAAGCCTTTTGAATACATTGTGGGAAAAGGAGAAAATGCTGGTAACCAGCATTTTCTCCTTTTCCCACAATGTTTTCTATGCTATCAATAAACAATTGCATCATTTGAGACATTTTGAAATTGTTGTCTGCTAATGCTTTCAATTTGGACAGGGCTAAAATTTTGTTGTGAGAAATTGGCCGAGCCAGGGGTCGTAGTCTGGGATCAAATCCTAGACCCCGTGTTCTCAAGTCCTGCATGCTACCGACTTAGCTACTAGGGCTCAGCTATAAAATTTATCCTGTCTCACAACCTACTAATTCATATGGTAGATAGGCAGAAAATTGACCAGTAACAAAAACTTGGTGGAGGCTGGCCTGGGTTGACCGTTTGCCACACATTGACAACTGACAAGCCTTTTGAAAACATTGCGGGAAAAGGAGTAAATGCTGGTAACCAGCATTTTCTCCTTTTCCCACAAAGTTTTCTACCCTATCAAAGCAAAACTGCTCCATTTGCGCCATTTTGAAATTGTCCTCCACAAATGCTTCCAATTTAGATAGGTCTAAAATTTTGCTGTGTGGTAACAGGTTTATAATATTTGGAAATGCGTTAAACCCTCTGGCTTATATCAAGGATTTTAGCACACAAGAATTATATGTGTATCAAAGTAACATCCATCAGGCCAAACATGGAAAGAAATTTTCTGCAATAACCTAGTCGCATCAAGAACACGTCATCAGAGTTCAATTTGGTCTACATTCACCAACCATTTTTAATTTGACTCGATGGAAAGTAGAGTTCAATTTGGTCTACATTCACCAAACATTTTTAATTTGACTCTATGTAAAGTAGAGTTCAATTTGGTCTACATTCACCCACCATTTTTAATTTGACTCTATAGAAAGTAACATAACTTCTGAATGGCTAAACCATTAGATCCAAACTCAGACTGCAGATCTTGTGGTGTCTTATCTTGATCTACATTGGCTGCAAAAGTGCCTTAAGTCTCACTTTGTCGGTTACGGGTTAAACTGATTACCAGTGTATATAAGTACCTTCATGTGTATACGTAAATTTCCGTATAACAGGCAAAGTTCTACTTATATGCATTAAGGTCAGGATCAGATTAAATGAAGTAGACAATAGACAATACCATATTTGGAACTGTATTTGACCTAGTGTAGATATAGATTGTTTCTCTATTGTGTGTGGTATTTCATCCGCTAACTAAGCATGTATTTAGACCAGAATATTAACTGGTACATAAAAAAGCCAAAGCCAGCCTCTTTATAAGTAAACATGGTCATTTTTCCTTACTGAACAACAAAATTCAAGACCTATCAAACTTGAAAGCAATTGTAATCAACAAAGCAAAATTATGTAATCAAAAAATTTAAATTTGCTTTGGGACAGTTAGAAAAAAACGTGTGAAAAGGAGAAAATGCTGGTTACCAGGATTTTCTCCTTTTCCCACAATGTTTTCAAAAACTTCCTTGTCATTGAAACTCGGGACTGTGTGGTAAATGGTAAATAGATTTGAACTTACAGTTCAGCTGTAGAGGTGCCTGAAGATGATCTAGCTGGTCCATGACCGTTAGTGAGATCTTTGGAAGGGGAGTGGAGGTTGGTACTGATGGAATCACATTTAGCTATAGCCTCGTGGAGTGGAGAACCCTGATCAAATACAGAGAGAGATTATTGATGCATGAAATTAATGAGCCATACTCTGCAAAAAGGGGGCTTACTGCATCTGCAAAAAGAATCCAACCATGTCAGTCTGTGCAGTTCATACAGGCTTAATTTGGTCAAAAGTTTTTGCCATTGGTCAACTTTCTTTATTATACTGCAAAGAAATTTCTCGTGATCTGATTGGTTAACATGCCAGGAACATAGTATCATGTTCCATGGCAAAAACCACGTCAAACCAGTTTCCCTTTTGAGTGCCCGGTAAACATCACTACACATGCAACACAACATCCAAAATGGCAGCGTCGGTCAATTATCAGACTGCACATTTATGCACCAAACTGCAGGTTTTAGTGAAGTCAGTTTCCAGTGACGTCAAGTTTTCATTGAATTGGGCCACACAGAAGGGAATTTCTGTTTCTTCAGCATACTCGATTCATGAAATTATAAAACAGGAAAATTTCGCTTAACGCGCTTTGAAGGGGTAAAACTTTGCAGTATAATAAATTCGTTGTACAGTCAGGTGGCAGCATTTTCTCCTTTTCCCACGATGTTTTCAAAGACTTTCTTTCTCAGGGTCGTTAAAAGTCGGGATTGTGTGGTAAGGAGTTAATGATTATGTGAGGACTTGCTTGCTATAACAAACTACACAGATGTATTAACTCTTTACCACACAATCCTGTCCTATAAGCAAAGGCTTTAGAAAACACTGTGGGGAATGAAAGCAAAGGCTTTAGAAAACATTGTGGGGAAGAGAAAATGCTGGTCACCAGTATTCTATCCTTCTCATAGCAAATTTTAAACTTTTCAGTGACATTTATCTTGTAGTCTGCGAATGCTTTCAATTTGGACCAGTCTAAAAATTTGTCATTTGGTAAAGAGTTAACAATCAAGTTATATTTCGAAAGGATCGGGGTAAAGTACTAAAAAGAAATTAAGCAACAAGAATGCCAATTGTCTGAAAATATTTTGTCCAACAGACAGAATTTTTTTGTTTGAGTGGATTTTCATCAGTTTCAACATAATTTTGTTTATGATGCTATGGCAAATTTATCTATCTTTGCTTTCGAGCAGTTTCTTTTTACCAGTGTTTTATATACTATTCTTCTCAAGCCACTGGCTACGTACTATCCCAAATAACAAGAGCTCTAGACAGAGGGGGTGATTTTGATTTCAAAATGAGAAAAAAATTAATTATTCTCCACTAAACCCTATGTTGTGGGTACTTATTAGAATTGTCTCATTGAGACAATTCTAATGAGTACCCACAACATAGGGTTTCAAAGAGAAATAATGGATTTAGAATACCATCACTCCCTCGTTTCTGGAGCTCTCCTATAATCATTGCCAAATGATCAGAGGTGAAAAAGGAATCCTGTTGCAATGACTCTCATCAATCTTTGGAAAGAAGCTAGATGAGCTGGGAATTAAAACCACTGACCCCTGGTCTACAGTGCTCTATGCTACCAACAGCACTACCGCGGCTTGACCAAACAGAAGGATAAAATGAGAATAAATAAACAAGACAACACTTGGCATACCTCTTTCCATGCTATATGATCCAAAATTCTGTTCTCTATACAGGTAAGATGCTGAAATAGAATAATGTCCACACAGTTTAGTAAAATTTCCATAGCATTTCGACAAAAGCTTGGCTTTTAACCATATAATCCCATGCTTAAACATTACAGCTGAAGATAGCCCTTTGAAAACATTGTCTAACTCTTTACCACACAATGACGAATTTTAACACCCCTGAAAGAGAAGGCTTTTGAAAACATTGTGGGAAAAGGAGAAAATGCTGGTTACCAGCATTTTCTCCTTTTCCCACAATGTTTTCTTCCCTTTTAAACAAAATCATTTCATATGAGCCACATTGAAACATTCATCTGCAAATGCTTTCAATTTGGACAGGTGTAAAATCTTGATGTGTTGTAAAGGGTTAAAAAAAGGATAAAATGCTGATAACCAGCATGAGACAAGCATTTTCTCATTTCCTAAAATATCCTCTACTAACTTAAAAGATAGTCATCATTTGAGCCACTTCTGATAAAGAAGATAGCCTTTCAAAAATATTGTCAAATAGAAGAAAATGCTGTATTTCTCCATTTCCCACAACGTCTCCAACTACATTAAAATTTTTGAAGAGATTGTAAAAAAAAAAAAGAAGAAAATGCTGGTCCACAAAGTTTTTTTAAGTCAACAATGTTTATCTACCCTATCAAAGACAAATCTTAATTTTCTAGCCATATTTAATTTGTCCTCTACCTATCCTCTCAAATTTTGACAAGTCTAAAATTATCTTTATGCTGAAGAGCGGAATTTAAAACAGTTTCAAGCAAGTAAGTTTGACAATAAAAAAAAAATCATAATTATGTTACATACTGTTACATACCTTTACAATATCCCGTGTCAAGTTAGGTTCTGCTTTTATAAAACTTTCAAGCACTTTGTAGAAGTCATATGCAAACAAATCAAACACTTCCAAAATCCAGGGAAACACAAACTGGGAATCTTCAGATCCCAAAGTATTGCAGGAGGGGTTCCCTATAAACATGAAATAATGCATTTTCTATCATTTAACTCCTTATCATACTTCCAGAATTTAGAATAATCCAAATTGAAAGCAGTTGTAGACTACAAATTAAATGCTGGATTTTTGTCCTTGACCGACAGACTAGAAAATATTGTGGGAAAAGGAGAAAATGCTGGTTACCAGCATTTTCTTCTTTTTCCACAATGTTTTCAAAGGAATTCTTTTCAAGATCGTAAAGGGTTTGCTTGGTAAAGGGTTAAAAGGAGATGTTGAGATTTTTGGCCAGATCTTGTGATATCCTGGGTTGCTTTTATTCCTCTTCATATGACAAAACAAAACCCATTAAATTAACTTCTGCAGAAAAAGTAATATCTTTTTTTCCTAAATTTCTACTGCTTTTCATAGACTGAGTCTCTGTGACAAGAGCTATCTTAACCCTTTCCCAAACGACAAATTTTGGACCCTTCCAAACCAAAAGAGTTTGCAGACGACAATTTTAGATTTGGAGAAAATGGCAGAAAGTTCTCAAAAAGGATAGAAAACACTGTGGGAAAAGGAGAAATTGCTCGTTACGAGCAATTTCTCCTTTTCCTACAGTGTTTTCAAAAGACTTTTAATGCAGACGCGTAAAAACCAGGGCTTGTTTGGGAAAGGGTTAAACAGACTTCCTTGGACAATGTAGGGCATTTTCAGAATTAATGTAGTGTGCTAGTTTTATAGCACAACTTAGGACTGTTTCCAAATACATCAGTAGGTCTCAGATTTGATTCTTTCCCCATGCAGAGTATTCAATCTAGAGCCATTCAGCCATAGGCCCCATAAAGTCCCACATGTGGCAATTCTAAATCAACCTTGGGCCAGTCTGGCACACTTGATCATAAAAGTACCATTCCACAAACTATGGTTCTTTTTGTCAGTTGCGGCTTTTCTGCTCAATAGAGAAAATGCCAAGCATACTAGTGAGAATTTAATGATAACCTGACGGATATCAAGATAAAACTGGTAGCCTGATACCAATCTTCTAACCTGACAGTTCTGGGAGAAAGATGGGTACCAGAGATCATGATTTTTTGAGCTTCCACTGACCTTTCAACATCTCTATGTGATTGTCTGAGTATTTTGGAAGCCTCAATGGGACAAAAAAAGGGGCAAAATCTTGAAATACTACTTTGGAAAGCACATTCCGGCCAGTACCTATCTCAGATTCAAGCAACAATAATAAACAGTGACCAAAAAGTAATGTGGGTTTCAACAAAATGGTTCTTGGTAGATCGGTTAAAAAATTGGCTAGTTTATGCTAAGAAAATTAAACACTAGCTCAGTGATGGAAAATTAAGTTTTACCCTTTACCTCATGATCCCAGGTTTTAATGACTTTTTAAAAACGTTGTGGGAAAAGGAGAAGATGCTGGTAAGGAAAACTTTGTGGAAAAGGAAGAAATGCAGTAAACCAGCATTTTCTCCTTTTCCCACAATATTTTTTACCCTATCAAAGACATGTCCCATTATTTCAGCCACACTTAACTCATCACCAAACAACAATATTTCAGGCTTGTCCAAATCGAAAGCAATTGCAGATGACAAATAAAAAGTGACTGAAAATTTGAATTTGTTATGTGAAAGGTAGAAAACATTGTGGGAAAAGGAGAAAATGCTTGTTACCAGTATTTTCTCCTTTTCCCACAATGTTTTCTAAAGGCTCTTTTCTCAGGGGCGTCAAAAGTAGGGAATGTGTGATAATGGCTTAAATTGTTCTCTGCAAATGCTTTCCATTTGGACAAGTCTACATTTCCCTCATGTGGTGAAGAATTTAAACATATAGATAGGAACTTACATGACATACTGAAGGTCACCAGCACTATCTCCATAGAACAGGCTAACAGTGATTTGTGGAAAGTCTCATTGTGTAAAAGGTTGCTAAAATCTGACTGGGACAATCTCTCTTGCTCCTAGATCAAAATAAGGCAATCAAATGAATCATGAAATGTGCCAAGACAGGTATATAATATAATAAGTAGACCACTAAATCAAACTTAATTGCCTGGTCCTGATTCCCTCCAGAAGGTCTAATAAAGAGTATGTAGCAAAGTGACTAGTAGACTCTCTGCAAAACAAACACTGAAGAAATCATTTGTTTACCACACAACAAAATTTTAGACATCCAAATTGAAAGCATTTCTAAAGGACGTGGTAACTGTGGCACAAGTACTGAGATTTGTCTGTGTAAGATAAAAAATTGTTGAAAGTGAAGAAAATGCTGGTTACCAGCATTTTCTTCTTTCCCCACAATGTTTTCAAAAGCTTTCTTTCTCAAGGACATTAACACTTGGGATTTTGTGGTGAACGGTCAAAGGATTACTGAAAAAACCCACTTAACAGAGTTTAACACTCTATGATACCAGTTTCTATTAGTATTTTTCATCAAATGAGATCTTATATTTTTAGAATTAATAGATTTCAGTTATAGATAGACATAACAAAAATATAACATTAAAGAGTAAAGAGTAAGATATATCTTATAGCAAGCAAACATGACCACGATTTCACAACAGACAGGAGACATTTTATATGGCTTGCATCCAGACAGACATTTGCCTAAAGTTTCCCTGATCCACGCTGTGCAGTCCACACAGGCTGTTCCAAGACGACACTTTCAAAATCATTTTTAAAAAAAATGGCATAATTATTTGTGTCAATAATATCTTGAGGATTACTTGCCCTTACTGCATAAGCTCCCTTTTGACAGTTAAAAACAACTATAAGTTTAAAGCAAATATCCTCAGCAAATGATGGAGATTATATTAAAATGTGACTAGTCACACGAAATCTGGGAATTCTGTACATCAGTTAGACAAAAACAGATCAAAGATAGTGCAGGTCAATTCAAGTTGATAGTTCAAACATGATCGCATAGTAAGGTATAATGACCACTTTTTATACAGAAAATATTATTAAAGCAAAATGTGTTGACCCTGGTCAGCCTGCGCAATCAGCACAGTCTGACCAGGGTCAACACTTTCCGCAGTTCCCAGATAGTCCCTTTTTGCACGCCGGGCCACATTTAAAAAGTTCTTGCAAGAAACCACAGGTGACAAGAGAGGCACGACAATGCCTCGACTATTTCTTTCAAAACAGCTGAGCTTAATCAATTTGAGGTCCACACCACTTACCATTTTCAGTAATGTATGCATTATACGATAGTAGAGACTGGTGCCCATTGTAAATCTTTGTTCAGCTATGGACTTTTCCGCATCACCTGCTATTCCACAATACATTTTAACAAACTCCTCCTTAAATTTCTCCAGTCTCTCAGCTATAGATATTTCTGGGTTTTCTGCACAGTTCTGTGGAAAAGAAGCCGCATCAGTGATAAAAGTCTCAAAGTGTTATGTCTCAATGAAGAAAAGATACCAGCAAAAAGGTAAAGGTATCTCATTACCAAGTGACAAAATTTAAGACTGGCCCACATTGAAAGCTACTGTAGACAAACTAAATGTTACTCAAGTGATGGAATTTGACTTTGAATGAGAAGAAAACCTTGCGGGAAAAGGAGAAAATGCTAGCAAACCATTTTGTCATGTTCTCAAAGTTTGCATTCAAGTTTACTTTCTACCGGTTGCTAAAACTAGGGAGCTGGAAAAGGTTTAACACTTTACTTTTAACAACCCTGAGAAATGAAGCCTTTGAACACATTGTGGAAAAAGGAGAAAATGCTGGTAACCAGCATTTTCTCCTTTTCCCACAATGTTTTCTACCCTTTCCAAATCAAATTTCAATCTTTGATTCGCATTTATTTTGTTGTCTGCAAATGCCTTCGATTTGGACTAGTTCAAAATTTTTCATTCTGTAAAGAGTTAAAGCAAAAACTGCATAATAACCATTTGGTTTTTTTTTTAAACTATTCCTGCTGTGCTTGCACAATAAAATTAATGCATGGCAAAGTGAGCGATAGACTGAGTGAAAAGAAGACCAACTTTCAATTTTAGGGTAAAGGCATCTGATGAGAAGTAACTGATAAACAAGTTATTGTAGAATGCTGATCTATCCCCTAGATAGATATAAAAATTATAAATGTATAGGTTGTGTTTGTATACAGGGACACTTACACAGCCTTGCAACAGAGCTAGCTCTTGCAGCCACATTTTACAGAATTCACCCGGGACCTAGAGGTCGGAGATTCAATAATTACCTTGGAAGGCCATTTGTCAGAACTGTAACATTATATCGTATAGAAAATGATTTTTTTTTTCTTGTTTCTTCATACTACATGTCTTGAAATAGAAGACATTGCTAAAATAAAAAATTATATCATGTACAAAAAGTTTGTTTTTTTTATCTTCACTACATCATCTCTTGAGATACAAGACTTTTGTTAAAACAACCTATTGTCCATTTTCACAAGGTATTAAAAAAAAATCTGTAAGCAAAAACTTTATCTGTTTGGAAATGACTCTTCATCAAAGAGAAAGAGTCCACAGTGCTATATAATATGTGGTTAAGGTACAAACAGATACCTGGAAATATTTCTTCAATTCTTCACATGGTTTATCTTTGGATGTAGAAAGAATGTTTTTCAGTTGTTTGACTGTATTCATTGCAGCCCTACAAAAAAATCAGGAAAATGTTTTGATATGAAACCAGAACTGTTGCATGCAGATGAATAAACTCCCCGCCCAAACCCACAACTAGCTGCATGACTACTGGGTGGGGACAAGACTTAAAAGAGACAATCTTCAGATATTCATGATTCAGCGACAATTTTCAATGATGATACATTAATTTATTTATTGAACTACTGTTTTAAAAGTATTCCCTGGTGGCAGGTGAACATGGCAAACTGATGGATAACAAATGCCAGGGGGGAGGGAATTCTTTCTATGAATGGAATTTTCTTCTTTTCCCAATATGTTTTCTTCCTCAATGTCTTAAAAACACAGGATTGCTTTGTAAAGGGTTAAAAGACTTGTCAGCATAAGCTGACAAGCTTAAGTCTGTTGTCAAGTGAAAAACATGTTCTTACAACACTAGAAACCCTCTTGAAACCTAATCTAATATCTGTGGCAGGATGTTGGGCAATAAGGATTGATCAAGGCCATCAAGGGAACCAAATTTGAAGCCTCCGATATGAGAGATCAAAGTCTTAACCCAACTCTAAGTTACCACACAAGATGGTAGACTACAAAAGAACTGACTGTTTGATTTATTACTTGATTTATAGCTTGCTTAGTTGGTTGATTGATTAACTGACTGACTGATCTATTTGTTTGTTAACTTATTTGTTTATCACTGAAATGTGTTGTATGTTCCTTTTAACTCTTTACCAAACAACAAAATTTCAGACTTATCATAACTGAAATGAAACCACTAGCAGACGACAAAATAAACGAAACTCAGAAATTGAAATTTGTTTCAAGCAGGGTAGAAAACATTGTGGGAAAAGGAGAAAATGCTGGTTACCAGCATTTTCTCCATTTCCCACAATGTTTTCAAAAGGCTTCTTTCTCAGGGTCATAAAAACCAGGGATTGTGTGATAAAGGGTTAAACTGTTTCTTTCATATACAAGCAAAAACTAGCAAGCAGCTTGTGGCTCTGCCGTGCTGTTCCAAAGGACAGTTCCATCAAAAACCAGCAAAGAAGAAAGTGAAGAGAAAAACAAAAGGTCTGGATCAAAAATCTACTGCCTCAACCTTTCAGCAAGCCAGAAACCTAACATGTGTGCAAAAAAGGATTGAAAATGGTTTTAAGATTCCTACCTTACTGGAGTGACTGGTGTTTCTTTACTTGAAGGCAATGTCGTATCAGCAACTCTAAAGTAAGTAGAAGTTTGAAATTAATCAGAAAGTGAACATAATTCTCTTATGAACATACTAAGACATAAATTCATGCTTAAATAATACTATAATATTAAGTGGACCATAACAGCTCATCAGCTTGATGTTGGGTACATTCTTTGTAAAGCTGTAAGAAGTTAGAAAAGAAATGACATTATTTCTTGTGCAAGATAAAATATTGATGCAATTGTACATGTATTAGGACTTGAGAAAAAATTTTAGCATAAAAAAAGGAAAAAAAGAAATCAAGAATGGACAGTTTGTTCCTTGTCCTTATTGTTTCTTTAACCCTTTACCCCATTAGGCATTTCTATGGTATCTCTAATTGACCCTAAGTAACAGCAAGGATGACACAGTTTCCTAAGTGTATATGACACCTTTTGATACCTTATATTGTGAGCACTCATTAGAATCGTCTCAATGAGACAATTCTAATGAGTGCCCATAACGTAGGGTTTAGCATAGAGTAATCAATATTTTCAATTTTGAAATCAAAATTACTCCCTCTATCTGGAGCTCTGATATAAACAATATCGACACAAAGTTTTCTTTTTAATTGAGCCAAGCTCTATGAAAAAAGGGTTTTAATTTATTTGCAATAAATGTTCTGACCCAAGTCGGCCTGCACAGGCTGACCTGTGTTGAAACATTTTGCCTTAAGTCAATTTGCTGCCTGTAAAATTACCATTCTACCTCAAGATTCAGTCAGCTTTTAAACAAAATGGATGTTCCAACAGGCTTGTAAAAAGTCAGAATTGTGTGGTAAAGGATTAAACTCTCCTTGACAGAGCAGAGCTCAATTTAGATTCTTACTTAGAGTCTGGTATAAGATGTGGATCTTCTTGTAAGAACAACAATTCATTGAGATCACCAACCCTTCTATACTTCTCCAGGTACAGGTTTTCTATGGTCCGCAACTAAACACATATAGGAAAGGTATATGCCGATTAAATGTGATACCAAGACATAAGAATTCACAAAAAGAGTAACACAGGTTGGTGCCAATACTTTGCTGTAGTTGCTTTCTTTACAGTGAAAATTATAAGCCGAAAAAGGGGTATAACTGTGTCCAAAATACTCTGCCTGTTACCTGCCCTTATGATATGTACATGGTTGCTACTTTTGATAGTTTGATAGCTAACAACTTGCCCAAGTCTACAGTAAATATCTTCCATAATACAAAAATATCGAAAGTTTTGGCATGATGATGACACAGATGACAAATGGGCTGTGACATCTCCAACCTTTCTATGAAAACAGCGGCTCTAAAAGTGGCATTTTCACTCTTGGCAGTACAACAATTGCCGTCAAAAACAGATTGATGAAGCATTTTTGAATACACTGGTGGAAAAGGGGAAAATGCTGGACAGTTGAACTTAGGTGGAAGCAAAGGACTACATTATAGAATTATCCCCCCGTAGCCCCAGGTTATTTGCATTTTTTTCTTTTTTCTTGCAATCTTTTCAAAAACTTGCTTTTTCTTCAGTTTTTGATATGACAGAATCATAATTATTATAGGTTTCTTACTTGAATGGTGTATTAAACGGCTTTCAACATATTTCAATCATATTATTACGATGGCAAAACCTCACAAATTCATGTAAATCCTTACTTCTGAAATATCTTTCCCAAGGACACTGCAACAAAAAATCTAGTGCTTTCCCATGAGATTTGAGCCCATGGCCTTCAGGTTAGGAGTTCTGCACATTAATACTACGCTACTCAGGGCTCGTATTCACAAACCATCCTAAAGAACGTTCTTTGTATTATTCACCAGAATTTTCTATATTTGAAAGTAACAGAACTTTTGATTGGCTAAACTGAATGGTTTAACCAATCAGAAGTTCTGTTACTTACAAATTTTGAAAATCAAGGAGAATAAGACTTAGAAAAATCTCAAGAATGGTTGGTGAATACAGATCAGTACCCAGGGCCCTACAGAGTTATATGGATAGAAGTTGAACAAAAAAAGAAAAAAAAAGAAGTAAGATCACTTGATTGCAGACAAATAAAGCAAAGTAAATTACCTCCAGCTCCTCATTACTGTTGGTCAAGGACAGTAGAAAATCCTCGGATATAAGATGCATCTCATTCAACTGTATAATGTAGAATACAAGAATCAATAGAACTGCCAGGTTGAAGTAATTTTAAGACAAATATTCTGACCAACTTTCACGAGTGTTGGACTGAAAATGTGGCCTCTAGAGCATACACAAGGTTTTTATAAGATTTGACCAGGTGACCTAGTTTTTGACCTGACTTGACCCATTTTCAAACTCGTCCGAGATATCATCAAGGCAAACATTCTGACCAGCTTTCAGGAGTATTAGATACAAAATGTGGACTCCAGAGCATACACAAGATTTTTCTAAGATATGACCTTGTGACCTAGTTTTTCACCCAACATGACCCATTTTCACACTTGTCTGAGATTTTATTAAGACAAACATTCTTACCAAGTTTCATGAGTATTGGAATGATAATGTAGACTCTAGAGCACACACAAGGTCAAAAGTTGACAACAGACTATGCACACAGCATGATCACAAAAGCTCACCATGAGCACTTTGTGCTCACGTGAGCTAAAAGGATCCAAGCCATGCTCTGTTGAAAGTGGGGTTAAATGTATCCCCAAAACATATTAACCCTTTCCCAAACAAGCCCTTGTTTTTACGTCAAGTCTTTTGAAATCAATGTGGGAAAAGGAGAAATTGCTCGTTATGAGCAATTTCTCCTTTTCCCCCAGTGTTTACTGCCCCTTCGGATAATTTTCTGCCATTGTTATGAAAGTTAAAATTGTTGTCTGCAATCTCTTTCAGTTTGGAAGAGTCTAAAATTTGTCGTTTGGGAAAGGGTTAATCCACGTCAGCCTGCACATTTCGTGCAGCCTGACATGAGTCAAAAATTTTTTTCTATTTGATAATTTCTGCCAATAAAAGGACCAGCCTACGTTGTATTTCAGTCTATTGTTACACGAAATAGAATTTAAAGATCCATAACCATATGACTTGCTTAGTAAAGTATGCCATGGAGATATGCATTAACCCATTACCAAATGACGAAATTTTAGACTGGTCCAAATTGAAAGCATTTGCAGATGACAAAATAAAAGTGACTGAAAATTTGAAATTTGTTTGGTGAAGGGTAGAAAATATTGTGGGAAAAGGAGAAAATGCTGATTACCAGCATTTTCTCCTTTTTCCACAGTGTTTTCCAAAGACTTCTTCTTTAGGGTCGTTAAAAGTTGGGATTGTGTGGTAAAGACTTCAACCCTCTTTGGTAGAGTACGAAGTCAAATTAGCCAAGCTGATTGAACATTGAGAAACTAGACGACAGAAAATTGCATCTACTATCAGATCCACTTATGTGTGTGAGGGGGGGATTATTGTAAAAGTTTCTAAGTGCAAGGTAAGGTCACTCTCAAATGCCCTTAACTCTATACCAAACAACAACATTTTAGACTGGACCAAATTGAAAGCTCTTGCAGACAACAAATTAAAGGTTAATTAAAAATTGAAATTTGTTTCAACAGCAGGGTAGAAAACATTGTGGGAAAAGGAGAAATGCTGGTTACCAGCATTTTCTCCTTTTCCCACAATGTTTTCTAAAGGCTTCTATCTCAGGGTCGTAAAGACCAGGGATTGTTTGGGAAAACGTTAAAGTAGACATTTTGAAAATTGCAGCATATACATAAGTGATAACAATAACAGCAAAACAAAGGAAGAAGTCCGGAACTTGAAACCTGCTCCTTGCGATCAAACACAGGACCTTACAGTTGCAAGGATAACACTCTACCTAATGGTCATCACAAGTTGGTTTACTTACGCTTTTAAAACAAAAGACTTACATCTTCAAAGGTGGTCTGAAAGTTCTCGGCAAATTTCTCTAATACAGCTCTACAGCATCCTGTTTGGTCTGTGTTTTTCACTGATTGACCCTTCAGTTCATCTGAATATACCAGGAATCTATGCTTTAATCTTTTACGAGACAAGTGCAGGCTTACTCTAGTACTTCACTTCACAATCCAGAGTTTTACCAACTCTGAGGTCAAGGCTGTTTGAAAACATTGCAGAATGGGTCATTCCCCTATGTAGAGAAATGACTTCTGGGGTCATTTCTCTACGTAGAATAACGACCCTTTTCTCCTTTTACCTCAGTGTTTTATTATCCTTTCACAGACAAATCCCCTTTGTTTGAGTTAGTCTAATTTGTTGCCTACAATGGCTTTCAGTTCAGACAAGTCCAAAATTCTCTCAGTACAGCAATGAAACCTTACTATTGAGCAAATAATGGAATTGTCTTTAAAAGTGTAGAAAACATCAAAAACATCACTGGAAAAGCAAACAGTACCTGTCCCTAAAAGTTTTCTTCCTTTATCATTATGTTCTCTGAAGCCTTTCTTAGGATTTTTCTATACAGTGTCATACTGCGCAGGCTGACCTGGGTCGATACTTTTCCAAGATGCATTAAGCCTCTGTTTAATGAAGCATGGCTCGTACAGTCAGCATTTAACCAAAAAATGTAACTTGCACCAAAAATATCAAGAAGGATCCTATTAAAGTAAAAATACCAAACTCTTTATTCATTTCTCTACTGAAAAAAGGTTAAGTGGGAAAGTAAAACCTCTATGCATTACCAAATGGCTCTTGTAAGTGCTCTGATGGGGTGGATCGTATAATAAACTCCATACAACACAGCAGCAGGTTGTAAGCTCGAACAAGCTCTTGACTATCTCCCAGTAGATTTTCTGCAATCATAAATCCAAAAGACCAAATTTAACCCTATACAACACATGCAAAATAAAGACTTGTCAAAATCGAAAGCAAAGGCAGACACAATTTTAAATATAGCTTACATGTTGAACTTGTCTATGAAAGGGTAGAAAACAGTGGGGGAAAAGGAGAAAATGCTGGTTACCAGCATTTTCTCCTTTTCCCCCAATGTTTTCCAAAACCTTCTTCCTCAGGATTGTTAAAATTCTGAATTGTGTGGTAAAGGGTTAAAATACTCTAAACCAGATTCCTAATAAAATCATTTTTACTTTTGTTATGTATCATTATGGACATTTAGTTTACTCTAAATCTGGGAAAACCACCACACAAATAAACTGATGTCACTGGGGTTTGAGCATGCCACCACCAAAATCTCTTCTCACTTAACTTACAGCCCTATTATTATCTATTTCTTCACCAGACAATCCCTGTTTTAACTACAATATGAAAAGGCCCCAAGAAAAGACCTTTAGAAAACATTAAGGGACAGAAATTTCACATACAAATACTATGAGATAAAAAGATTGGTCACAACTAATATTTGAATTGCTTAGTTTCCCTTTAACTGAAATTCCGGAGTTTTAACAGGCCTACTGAGGCGGATTCAGATAGCCAGGTGTTAATGACATCAATTTGGGATGAAATTAGGATTATGTCGAAGCCCAAGTTTATTTCTGCTGATTTATTTCAATATTGATTGACTGTCTTTCAGGCCCATTCTTACTTGGGAAAAAAAGCTGGGGGAGAGTTTATTTCAAAGTTAGTGATAATCAAAGACATCATGTTATTACCTTTAGCCCATATGAACAAAGTCCACCACAATTTCTTCCAATCTGTACCTGTACTTGCAGTGCTTGAAAATGGTATCTGTTTGCTGTAGTTGAAAGAGAGAATGTTACATAGACATGAACACAGGCATTCTTTCGCCATTTACAAAATACTGTGGTTTAAAAACCCTTGGCAAGAAGCCTTTTGAAAACATTGTGGGAAAAGGAGAAAATGCTGATCAACAGCATTTTCTCCTTTTCCCACAATGTTTTCTACTGAATCAAAGATAGGTATCTTTGCATGAGCTATATCTAATGAGTCAACTACAAATGCTTTTGAGTTGAATAGGTTTAATATTTTGTTGTGTGTCGTATAATAATAAAGAGTTAGCATTTAAAAGACTCAAAAGTTTTGATTAAAAATTGTTTAAATTGTTTAAACTAAAAGCATTTTCAGACAATAATATAAATGTGCCTAAAATGATGGGTTTTGCCTTTGAATGGTAACTAAATACTGTGAGAAAAAGCGTAGACTACACTGAAACTCAAAGCATCTACAGACAACAAATTAAATCTTGGTAATATGACCCTTTCTGACTTTGATAGGGTAGAGAAAATTGTAGGAAAAGGAGAAAATGCTGATTACCAGCATTTTCTCATTTTCCCAGAATGTTTTCAAAAGGCTTCTATATAAGAGTCTTACAAACCAGGGAGTATGTGGTAAAGAGTTAAACCATTTGTCCAGTGCTTTGCTCAGCTGTATCAACTTCCATCCTTCACAATGTTTCACACAAACACAGCAAACCTCACTTACCTGGTACATGTTTCATCTTCATCTGTTTTGAACACCCTACTCCACACCCTGAAATTATTAATAATATTAATCATATTAACTCAATGACACATAAATGAAATTTTTGCTGGTTAACAGCATTTTCTCCTTTTCCACAGTGCTTTCATAACTTTCCACTTCAGAGCCATTTACAATTGGGACTGTGAGACAGTGGGTTTACCCATTTACTACACACTTTTGAGACATACAAGGTAACACTTTATCATAATATTCCTGGAAATATGTGTTATCTCTCATACCTACCCTAGCCTTAACCCTTTACCAAACAACATTATTTTAGACTGATCCAAATTGAAAGCACCTGCAGACTACAAAATAAACATAACTCAAAAACTGAAGTTTGTTTCTAGCAGGGCAGAAAACTTTGTGGAAAAGGAGAAAAGAAAAGGAGAAAATGCTGGTTACCAGCATTTTCTCCTTTTCCCACATTGTTTTCAAAAGCTTTCTCCTTCAGGAGTGTTAAAAGTCATCATTGTGTGGTAAAGAGTTAAAGAGATAGCATCTTTTTGTTGTAACCCTTTATCGGTAACAGAAAGGAGGAAAACTATCTTTCCTTCATCACAATGGAAAGCATTGTAAGAGAAAAGGAACATAACAATAAGGTTATGTAAAGCATTGCAGGGAAAAAGGGAATGCCTTTTCTAGTTGTGTTTTTTTTTAAAACCCATCGATCAAAAGGCATGAAAAGATGTTTTTGTAAGCTATTGTCCATACCAAACATCTTTTTGAAAATATTGTGGACAGAGATATATAAAATTGCATGTATAAATACACCTAGCCATCTGGTTGAAAATTTATTACCAAATAAAAAAAGTTCAGACTTCACACAGAACTATAGATATAGGGAGTGATTTTGATTTCAAAATTGAAAATATCCTTTATGTCCGTTTGAAACCCTATGTTGTGGGTACTCATTAGAATCGTCTCAATGAGACGATTCTAATGAGTACACACAACATAGGGTTTCAAACAGAAATAATGGATTTAGAATACTATCACTCCCTCTTATCTGAAGCTCTTGTGACCAATTTGAAAGTATTTGCATCTCTGCCCAAACATTTTCAAAAAGAAGTAGACGACATGTGCTTCGAAAGTTGTATGGTGACACGGGACTAAACATTGCAGAAGTGGACTAACCTGTTGAAGGTTCTATGAAGCGGAGAGACAATGCAATACCTCTTCTCTACGTTACACAGGTGCGTCAGCACTGCATCGCTGAGGGCGACTTCCTCACGCAAAGCCCGCATCACTTTTGTAAATGGAATCACACTACAAAACAAAAGTTTTTACTCGACATAAAAACAGGCCCTTAATTTTCAGAATGTTGATTCTTTACTCAAACAATCATAAGATTAAATGACTCTGAAGAAGATGGATTTTAAAAGCATTGTGGAAGAAAACGTTTACAAGTAACTTTTTCTCCCTGGCCCACGATGTTTTCTACTCCATCATTGACAAATTACAATTGAGGTATAGTGTATCAGTCATCTTCAGACAAATAAATTCAATTTGGGCTGGTAAAAATTTTATTTCCTTTGTCAAAATACATGCAAAAGAAAGTTAACAAGAATATTGCATGGTGGCACATATACGCCCAAAGGGGCTTGTCAGAGAAATGGTTTGAAATCTAAAATGCCTGCAGGACATCCAAATTTTAAAGGTCATATGCACAACTACACATCAAAGAGATTCTTTGTGGTAAGTTTGGAATTATTCCAATGGAATCTGTAGGAGGAGCTACACAACTAAGAAGTTGCTACTGGATGGACAGACAGACTGATGAACTGAGGCCACAACATCATAAAACACATCAAGTGTATGAAAATTGTAAAATATTTATATCCTTTACTTCATAAGTGAAGTAATACTATTCTCTAGAGTGTACTTTTATTGGTTTATAGATAAGTTATCCAAGACAAAAGCTTTTCTTTTTCAAATACCAAATGTGATTTGATAGGTACCCGGAAAGTTCACTAATTTAGAATTGAAACAAATTAGATTTACACTTTTCTATACTTTCACCCATTACCACACAATCTCTACTTTTGACGCCCCTGAGAAATAAGCCGTTGGAAAACATTGTGGGAAAAGGAGTTCTAAATGCTGGTAACCAACAATGTTTTTTACCCTCCATAAAACAAATTTCAAATTTTCAGTCACTTTTGTTTTTGTCGTCTGCATATGCTTTTGATTTGGACAAGCTTGAAATATTGTCGTTTGGTAATGAGTTAACCCATTACCACACAATCCCTACTTTTGACGCCCCTGAAAAAGAAGCCTTCAGAAAACATTGTGGGAAAAGGAGAAAATGCTGGTGACCAGCATTTTCTCCTTTTCCCACACTGTTTTCTACCCTTTACAAAACAAATTCCAAATTTTCAGTCACTTTTATTTTGTCGTCTGCATATGCTTTTGATTTGGACAAGCTTTATATATTGTCGTTTGGTAATGAGTTAAATATCAGGCATGCTCAGATAAATCATGAGTTAAACTGGTCCTTTGACAGAAACATAGACTACAGGCAGAAAGTTCCAACCCAGGTCAGCCTACGCAGCCTGCACAGGCTTACCCAGTTTAACTCTATACCAAATGACAAAATTTTAGACTTGTCTGTGTCGAAAGCATTTGTGGACAACAAAATCAATGTGACTCAAAAATTGAAATTTGTTTTGGGAAGGGTAGAACACATTGCGGGAAAAGGAGAAAATGCTGGTTACCATTTTATTTCATGCTTTCCGAGAGAATATTTTTTTCGATATTACACGGGTACGACCAGTGAAAATACCAATTTTCATGTTCTTGTTGCCTAGGTAAATTGCATGTGCCTCACAAGCAGATGGAAATATGACATCATTCACCTTACATTTCTCGCGCTTGACGTAATATTGTAATGCATTGCTATTCAGGAGAGGTATGCCGAGGGAATAACGGAAAAGAACTGTACTAGATTTTAATAAAACTTCTCCAAGAGAGGTATAAAAGCATGATGATAAAAAGCATGATGATAAAAAGCATGATGATAAAAGCGTGAACATCATCGGTAATATTTTCATTTGTGGCTATGCCACTCATGGCTATGCCACTCATGAAAATACTATGACCATACTTTCCTTAGAAAAAGAATAAAAGAAATTGTGGGAAAATTGAAAAGTTAGTGTTATCTTTTTTTCTCTTTTTGGGGTATATCACTCATTCCAAGGACAACACCTACAATTTGAGCTGTGCTTGTTATTATAAACTGAGCCAAGCTTGTTGTCTCAAATGCTTTCAATATAAAAAATCTAAAATTTTGTAATCTGGTAAAGATTCGGATGCGCACTCGTTTTTTCAACGCCTAACAACCCATCCTCGTGAGATATTTTTCATGTCAAAAATAACCAGTTGATTAACCTCTATATATTGTGACAGTAGATCAATATCTAGACAATAAGAAGTTATGTCCAACTTGTCCAAGTTACAAGTAACAAAAATAATCTCTGTATTTTCCACAGCCCTGTAGGTTTTAGATGAAAAGGTTACATCCTTACTTCATATTGGATTTCCTCAATAGTTCTGTGAGAGTAAGACATGGTGGAGACTGCTTATCTAAATGGGGATCATTTGGACCATATGGCATACTGAAAGGCAAACAAAGAAACATCACATACATGTACATTAAACCATTACAACACAATCCCTACTTTTGACAGCCCTGAGAAAGAAGCCTTTTGAAAACATTGTGGGAAAAGGAGAAAATGCTGGTAACCAGCATTTTCTCCTTTTCCCACAGTGTTTTCTACCCTTACCAAAACAAATTTCTATTTTTGAGTCGCCTTTATTTTGTCAACTGCAAATGCTTACAATTTGGACCAGTCTAAAATTTTCTTGTTAAGTGAAGAGTTAACCCTTTATCTATTTACCAAACAATAAAATTTCTGGCTTGTCTAAATCGTAAGCATTTGCAGAATGAAAACAAAATAAAAGTTGAAAAATGAAAATTTGAAATTTGTTTGGTGAAGGGTAGAAATCATTGTGGGAAAAGAAGAAAATGCTGGTTACCAGCATTTTCTCCTTTTTTCACAATGTTTTCTATAGGCAGCTTTCTCAGGGTCATCAAAAGTAGCAAATGTGCGGTAATGGGTTGTAACAAGATATTGAGTTTTAATAGCCCAGGAAATGATAATTTTCTATTCTTTCAAAGACAAGATTCCATCATCTGTGCCACTTTCAGTTAATTGTCTGCAAGTGCTTTTCATCTGGACTAGCCTTCACTCTTTACCACACTATCCCGAATTTCTAATGATCCAGAGAAAGAAGCCTATAGAAAATATTGTGGGAAAAGGAGAAAATGCTGGTTATCAAATATTTTCTCCTTTTCCCACACTGTTTTCAAAAAGGCTTCATTCTTAGGGTGGTTGAAAGTCGGCTTTGTTTGATAAAGGGTTAAAATGTAAGTCCTACGGTATCTTGCCATGACTATCTTTCCCAAAGTATAGATTTGCCTACACTGACAGCATATTGATAGGTGAGTGCAACACTATTCTAAGTGCCTATACATTGTACAGGCACTTAGAATAGTGTTGCACTCACCTATCGTAGTGCAGAAGAGAAGGAAACTGTGTCTCAAACAATGGGTTTTCTTGTTTTCCCGTATTGTTTTCAAGTTTTTTTGTTTTCTCAAAATCTCCTAGAATTATTTGATACAAAGACAAACTTACCTAGAATCCACAATAGCAATGTAGATGACCGCAACATAGCTATGTTTTTCCTCCAAGTCAGTCTGATGCTCTTCATTCTTTTTAATGAAATCACACCATACATTCCAAGCTTTAGCTTTAATACTCTGTGAAATTCCAAGATCTTGACACAGTCTTTCAAATTCAATATGTGGCATGTCAAACCTTTAGAAAAAATAAACAAACATCAAAAAAGTTTACTCTTTATCTGACAATAAAGGTAATAATGTCATTTTTCAATTATTTCATTTTTTTTTTTTTTGTAAAGATTAATCAATAGTCTATCAATTTAGGACCTTACAGTTCACAAGCAAAGAAAAGATTGACATATACCGTCGTTAGAAATGATGGGTCAAAAGAGTGGCTGCTACAGGGGTTAGTGGAGAAACAATCACAAAAACAACATCAGAGCTAGTCCCCAAATTCAGGGGTTGATCTTTGCTGGAAACTGCGGTATCTTGCCACGACTGTTTTAGCAATTCAGCAATGAGTTGATATGTAATATGGAGATAACGGAACATTTTCTTCCCTCCATTATGTTTTCAAAGCAAACGGAATGTGAGAAGTCCTAGACTTCCAATGCATCCGACAACTCTAAATGTGAATATAAAACATACTGCCACACTTGAGAAATATGACAAACAAATCTTTAGATAAGGTCTCTTTACCGAGGCATCATGGGCTGATATGTGGACTTTTTTAATTTTCATACAAGTTGTCCATTAACAAGTAGAAATTTCTAACATTTCCACACCCCTGTCAGTGCTTATTTCTGATATCTTCATTAATAAAAACGAAGCCACTTTATGTTCTTAGAACTGTATAGTGGATTAATAGTGAAGATTAGCCATTCTGCTAGGCAATTAGAAATACATTACTCAAATGTAGTCAAGTTGGCAACTGTTTACAGAATTTGCCCCACCCACTAGTGCAAACACAACCCAATAAACAATGGTAGGCTGACGGACAGTTTCACTCATTCGCGATATATTTTCCATGGGCATTTACTTCTCATTGTTTCCATTTGATATCTCAGTTTCCATTTCTGTTTAAATTTGCATGCGTCCCGGAAGTTTTCATCGATATATTTCTTGAACTCCTGCTTTGTTGACAAAAAGTAGCTGTCAGATCATCATATTGTTGCAGAAAAGCGCGCGAAAATACATTACAGGTGAGAAACGAGCTCTTTGATTGGTCAATCTCCTGTTAGACGGTCGACTGAACATGATCCTCAGCGAAAGGAAATTTCTTTTACGAAAGGAAGATTCGATTCGCGAAAGGAACGTTTTTTTTTTTCTTCTGTTCACCTGAAGTGGAGGTCTTCGTGAAACTTGGTAGCCTACTCTTCTCTGATTATGAAAAAAAAAACGTTTAATGTTGTTTGTTTGCGCTTTATTCTGAAATAACCCATACAATATTTGATCAGTTCTTGTTGCTGAACTTTTTACACTAATATTAACTCTTTACCAAACGACAAAACTGAATCTTGACTGGTCCAAATTGGAACCATTTGCAGAGGACAACACTAATTTGACTGAAAATCTGAAGTTTGTTTTGCAAAGGGAAGAAAACGTTGTGGGAAAAGGGTGGGAACTATATATATTTCAATTTGGTAAGAGGTGAAAAATCTAAATTTATACCCACCTTTAATTAGTGAGCAACACCATCAATGCACACCTTTTCATTTCAAACTTTCTGTTATTATGTAGCTACCCTATATCAAGAACTAATTAATGATTGATTACATGATTGATTGTATCATATGTTTAACCTATAGTTTTCAACATCAGTTTGTTTATTTTGGGGTGGCCGATGCACCTTCCCATGCTTTCCTGGAGTCACTTTTACCAGAACTCCGTACAATATTCTTTTCAAGCCACTGGCTGCTTTCTTACGTAAGAGTTATGACCCCAGCGGAGAGACCATTTCGTAATATTTTATCACAGGAATTTGACATTCTATAACCAAAAATAAATGCTAAAATATTAAAAGAAAAAAAAATCTCCCTTTTTTTTTTCATATTTATCATTTATCTTTGGTTATAGAGTGTCAAATTCTTGTGATTTTATCCAACGCTTGCAATCTTAGTAACCAGACCATGGGCGGATCCAGAGGGGGGGGAACCCCCCCTGGAATTTTGGCAAAAATGTGGTTATGAAAATGAACTTTAAAAAGAAGTTCTAAATGTGGAGAACTCCTCATGGTTAGAACTGGAAAAGTTGAGTTTTCTTGTAAACGGCTAACATCCGCGTATCATATAGACGATCTAATAACACGAGTGCTTTTTCAGTGGGCCCCCCCGTCCCCTGAGAAAAATATCTGGATCTGCGCATGCAGACTGTCCATTCACAAGACTGCCCATGCAGCATGTCTCTGATAAGGCACCTTTCAGCGTGGAATGTACAGTATATTAACCCTTATCCCGCTTTATAACTGACATGAAACTGAGGCCCATCATGCAAAAAGGGAGCTTCAAGGGGACTGCGAAAAGTGTCAACCCTGGTCAAACTGCGCAAATTGCGCAGGCTGACCAGGGTTGACACTCTTCGCTTTAATGACATTTTCCGTTTGAAAAGTGGTAATTGTAACGTATTATACAATAATTTTTGAAATATCAACTTAAACTGACCTGCAATATCGATGATCTGTTTTCATCTAATTGATGTAAAGTATAGGATTCCCAAAATGGCCCCTTTCTTCCCGATATTAATTAACTGATCATAGTCATAAATTGGGACAGGATCAATTCATTCCTATCTCACCGCTGATCATTGTTTCAACTATGGTTATATGGGAAAGCAGCCATGTGTGGCTTAGAAAGAATACTGTTAGGACGGAGTAAGAACTTTCATACGAAAGCATGGATAGGTGCACTTATATATAGATCTATGTCTTCTGTTATTTGGATTTCTCAAAGTGATCGATCCTTCAGATTTTGAGACTCCCAAAGCCTTTTAATTTTCAGGCATAAAAGGGGACTTTTTTTCGAAAACCGTACGAACGACAATAGAAATTAGAGAATTATTACGGCCCAGGTCGACACCGACGGGAAACACGATCTATTTTTACATGAGCAACTCGCTCATTAATTTACACATCGGAAATACCCAGACGAAGCTTCATACATGTATTTGCGTCCGAAGAAGACATTATGGAAAATAATTACATGGTTCCCAGTCAGCAGAATTTATGGGACCGATATGGGCCCCATGTGGAATTTTATATGGGTCCTAAATAGGCTGCCCATGTGGGATTGAGCTGGTTTTTGCAACAGGAATCCATGCAGGACCCACATGGGCAAACATATATGGGTCATACATGGGAACTATATGGGCCCAATATGGGTAATTTGTAAATACCCACTCTGGACCCATATGGTTCCCAGATCTCTATTATAAGGGCACTATATGGGAATCCTGTGGGTCCAATGTTACTACTTGGGTACAATTTTAGTCCTGCTTTGCATAAAATTGGCAGGATACGGGAATCAAGTCGGTCCAGTTTTGGTGTACTGTGTGAGGTTGACCTGGTTTAATCCATATAGTTTGGCAGAAACATCTTTGAACTTCACAGATAGAAAGTACACATAGCCAAGCAATCACAGGTGTTTGCCTTTAGTAATTCATACAATTCATACATGAGTGAGGTAACGTAATATTCTAAACTCCTTTGCCCACGAAGTAAGTTGGTTGACTTATAGGCACTGAAGACTAGAATGCATATCAGCTTGCTGTAAAATCAACTAATATTTAGGTCAAACTACCATAAACTACAGTAAAATAAGAAATAAATGTATTTTCAAGCCATCTATTTATTTTCTTTCAGTATATTGCTTTCATTCAAAATTACAATTGCAAAAGTGTAGAAAAAAATATGGTAGTTAACATTCACAGATATATAAAACAAAACAATTGTGCTACTGCTTTGAAATAACATAATTATGGTATATCTTTAAAACAGCAAGGAGTCTTATCTAATAAATGCAAAAAAGAAAAATACAAAATGTTAGATTTGTCAAAAGTCGAAGTATCTGCAGGTGACAACAATTTAGTTTAACTCATAAGATGTGATTTTCTTTCAGAGAAAATTCTGGTTATCAGCATTGTATTTGTTTCCCAAGTGTATTCAGAAGATAACTTCCTATGGGTCATTAATCCTTAGACTGCTAAGCTCATCTCAAGTACCTTTTGCAGACAGTGTAGATCAAGATCAGACTGAGAAAATGAGCACTCTGATCTTAGATGCACACTGTCCATAAAACGATATTTCCCCTAAAAGATCACTGAAATTAACAACAGAATTTGGAACTTACTGTTGGCTTGAAAGTTTTATTTCAGCTACATGATATATTTAGCATGTTAAGGGTTAAAACATGTGACTTTACAATGCAAGGGTAAATGTTTATATTCACTGTTGTTTACACAGATCAGGAACTACATGTTAGTAAAAAAATGAGAGTTTTAACAAGTCTCGAACATCCTTTTCATGTATCATACTTAAATCAAGATCCTCATTTGCAGGATTTTTAGGCAACACTGGCCTGAACAATTCTCTTTTCTGCTCTCGATCTCTGTTGAGAACTAATCCACTTTTAACTGTAGGTCATAGCTTGCAGAGTGTCACCAGTCATCCTGTAAATTGATAAAATGCAGTTTTAATGATGTCATTAGCTGTTTTCAGCAACATTGTAGTAATATCTCAACAAAACTTTGGACTTTGCCATACTGAAAGCATTTCTAGACGACAAAATTAACGGGACTTAATAATTGGAATTTGTTTCGGAAAGGTTGAACACATTGTGCAAAAGAAGAAAATACTAGTTACCAGTGTTTTCCTCTTTTCCAACAATTTTTTCAAAAGCTTTCTTTCTTGAGGTTGTAGGCTCTTTACCAAACAACAAAATTTAAGAATGGTCCAAATTCAAAGCACTTGCAGTCGACAAAATATACATAGCTCGTATTTTTAAATTTGTTTCCAGCAGGGAAGAAAAATTTGTGGCAAAAGGAGAAAATGCTGGTTACCACCATTTTCTCCTTTTCCCACAATGTTTTCAAAAGGCTTCTATCTCAGAATCATAAAAACCAGGGATTGTTTGGTGGTGAATTAAAACTTGGTAATGTGTGGTAAAGGGTTAAACTAAAATTCAGTTGAAATCATCATGACCTTAGGCCTACCAAAGAAATAATCATTTCCTGTGAAAAATGAGATGGTTTTAACCCATTACCACACAATCCCTACTTTTGACGCCCCTGAGAAAGGAGCCTTTAGAAAACATTGTGGGAAAAGGAGAAAATGCTGGTAACCAGCATTTTCTCCTTTTCCTACAATGTTTTCTACCCTTCACAAAACAAATTTCAAATTTTCATTTACTTTTATTTTGTCGTCTGCAAATGCTTTCAATTTGGACCAGTCTAAAATATTGTCGTTTGGTAATGGGTTAAGGACAATTCTACAGATACATAATGCATGTACACATGATACACATATTGTTGAATTGGGTGCAAAAAAAAGAAAAACAGTTAAACTCACCAAATATCATAACTCTAAATCCAAGGTTTTTGAATTACAGCTTTCCCGTAGTTCCCATGAGTTTGTATTTTCTTGCATGTTCAGTTACAGGTAAAAATTGTCCTTCCTCCATGTTCAGCCAAGTGCTGCATCTCACCTATGAGTAAATAATACAATGATATTAAAATCACTTCATACCCTGAACTGATAAAAACTAAACTATTGAAAGTCAAAATATACCTCCTGCCACTTTAAGCTGACACTCTGATACTATACCTAAAAAATATCTAGTTCTTAATTCTCTGAACAACATAAAGAGTTTTCATTCTCCAGATTATAAGTATTAGATGTGTTAGTATTCTGTTTATGACAGAAGTATGGGCTTGAACACCAGCAGAAATTCTTAGGTAAGAATTCCAATAGTAGGTATTTGTACAATCTGCCATCCAAAACAAGAAATGTCTTCAAACAAAAAACAAAAAACAGAAGGCGTAAATTTGCCCACAAATAGCCCTGGGCCCCTTAAAATAAACATGTTTACATTTTTTTATCAATCATATTAAGTTTCCATTTATTCAATTCATCAGTAGACCTAGCAAAAATAGGTCAAAAGCCAGCACATTCAGTAACTGTTATGCTGAGAAAAAATGACATGCGTAAGCATTTCTTTCATGACTTTTGAATGGAAGCTCATCAAAATCCAGAACCTGGATTTAATATGGGCAGACGGATAATGCCATACATACAGATAAAACTTTAACAAAACAGGCGCGACGCGAATTCATGTGACAATACGAAATTTTTCTCCAATTTTACGATAACCAGCTGACCGATTTACAAAAAAAAGTGTAGTGAGTGAAGATTGAAATACATACCGTATACATGCCTGAAACGAGGGGTAGATTTCATATGTAGAGCTTAACCTATTCTGAAATATGATTCAAACCGCTCACTTCCTGCTCTCAACGGAAATTTCTGTTTACATCACGTGATCGCGCGCAATTTGTATTTGATTATCAGTTCAATCCGTAAATGTGTTTTCTTCATTTTTTTATCAGATAATATATGTTTGAAGGTGAAAAATGTAAAATGGCACAGTTAATCAGTAGAGAAATAGAATTAATGATAATTGTTGAAAAAAAACTCTCATACCGAAGTTTATCGGTAATTTCCGTCTCCACCCGTCACTGCTGATCGATAAATGGGACCCAAATAGGACCCGTGTGAATACCTTGTTACAGGTTTTGGAGTTAAATTCATCGCTAAACTTCTACTATTACAGACAAAAATAGTGTACGCTGAGGGAGTGAACTTGTTTGGATTTATTTTATGTTACATTGTAAAGGTTTATAGTATAAAAATAACATGGGCTCTATGTGGGTTCCAGAAGGGCTGAAATTCCCGCAAAGGACCCACATTGGTCCCATATAGATATCTAGCCCAGGATTTGCCCATATGGGACCCAGTTTATCATGTTTGCTGGGTTGTTATATTGCGTCATTAGCCACGTCCCATGCAGTCACTCGTGACATTCCCACAATGCTTTTCTCATTTCTGGCGCGAAATTCCTACCCAGCCATGAGGCCTTGGGCTGTCAAATAGTTTGGATGTAGCTTTATTTTTATAGTAGGTCCATAGCAAGAGGGCCAAAATTATAGTCATGAGCTAAAGTTTGGCCCAGCCCATGGGGTTATAAGTTTTACTTTGGTTTATTTACGGAAACTTTAAAAGTCTTCTTAATTTGTCTTCTTACCGTAAGACAAATAGAGCGAGTGCACCTATTACCGAACACCTAAGCATGATAATGTGCCGTTCGGAAATAAAACCACCTACTGAACATGTGACGTCATTTGGATCATATTTTGTGTATTCCTTTCAATTGTGACTGATAACTAACGCAGTATAGTGCACCGATATCTAGTTATGGGCATTTCTACAGTGTAACCAAAGGGTTGAAATTACGAACGCTGGTTATGAATCCGAACACATATGGTTGTAAATCCGAACACGTTGGCAATTTTTAAAAATTACCACTTTAAATACACGTTAATAGCAGTCTATACATGTACTAGAATTTGCGGGGTAGTTGCGAACAATCTTGTGTACGCAAACAATGACAACTCTGGACAGAGATCTATGTTGACTGGGTTCTGTCAGATATAGAGGTATACTGATGGGATCACAGTCTAATCAATATCTATGGGTCACTACTAAATCTTGGAACGGAACGGAAAGAGGAAAAAATCTCTTGAAATCTTGTTGTATAGTTTGCGTAATTGAAAAGTTTTGAAAATATTGTGACAGAAAGGAGTTTTTGCTTATGATGATTAATATTTCCTTTTGTCATAATGTTCTCAACATCATTTTATAGTAATTCTCAAGATATCAACATAACAATGGATTTATTCTTATAATATGAAACATGCAAATGAATGAACTGGAATCAGTGGATGAATTTTCTCATGATATTGCACCCTTCGGTGATTGAACTTAACACTGTTTACATAATTCGTAATTAAAACCAGTCTGGGAAATCAAGGTTTGAAATCCGAACAGTCAAATATCTTCGTTATCCATGTGTAATGATTTAAAATGTCTATTGGTGCTGGTAAATAATAGTTTCACCATCAAGAAAACAATACAAAAACAGATTTTTAGCGTCTTTGTGCCGCGAGGTAACCTTAGATAACATTGTCATTGGATTAACAAATGTCACAATTTTACTCACCCGATTGCGGGTAGCAAAACTAAGTTGAAGTTGTAGGAGATATAATCACGGTATCAACTCCAAACCGGCGAAATAGGACAGATTCATAAAGAGTCGTAATACATGTGATGTCATATCTGTTCTGTACAGTAGTGCAAAAGAAATAAGGTCATAAATAGGAACTTGTTCGGAATTAGACGTCGTACGGAATTACATGCACCCGCTCTAGATCTAGGCTACTAAATTCAGCCCTGTCTCAGGGGTCTAATTAGATCTACCTTCGGTCTGAAGATTTGCTCCGATGCTATTTTTGTTACCCCTTCCCCCACCCCCACAGAAAGAATCGTAAAATAAAAGCATCTGAGCAAACCTTCAGACTGAAGGGCCAATTAGATCTATTGAGGAAACTTTGAAAATATACAGATCTATTCTTGGTTATAACCACACATTCTAAATATGTTTTATTTGGTATGGAGCTTCATGTAGTCGACTTGGACCACCAGGATTCAAGTAATTTGTGCTCTGTGGTTAAAAATGGCTTTGCCGCGGGGACATAACGTTCTCGTAGCATGCTATGGAAAAAATTGGCCAAGTACTGTAATCTTCAAACGACTTTCAGTGTCTTTACACAGTGGAATGATACAGGGCCTTCACGGTCCTCTTGTTTTATATAACGATGTTATATTTCCAAGAACAAGCCCTTTTTAGCGAAGCCTCCGTAGGCGAACTTATTCGGTAGCGAAACTTCCGTTCACCAGATGATGGAAGATAAGAATCTCTTGTTACTCGACGGTGGGACAGCTACGGAACTGGTCAGACTGGGACATTCTGATCTTGAGGTCATGCATTGTTAGAAGTTTAATTCTGGTACATAAATACAAAGTCTTCACGCTAGCGATACCTAATGCGGTAGATGCCCCCCGGATAATTCGTCCCAAAATCAGTTTGTCCCTTTGAATGTTCGTACCCTGTGCAGTGTGCTTGTTCATCCCCGGCCTGTTCACCATACAAGGTTTTGTTGCATGTATTACTTTTTATCCATTGCTTATCTGTTCGATAAATAGGGGCTTTATATTTATAAGGCTGTTTGAAAGCTCGAAATCGAAATTCCATTATTCAGTTCTATACATGCTTTGGCCCACAGGTCTTTATTGCACCACAGGAATTTGACATTCTATATTTTCCTATGAAAAAAAAAATATATATATATAAAATATGAAAAAAATACCCACATGTATAAAAAATTCTTTATATGATGGAGTATTTTTTTACATATCATATATTTTTATCATAGAATGTCAAATTTTTGTGATTGCACGGGGCTGATTTGCATGTAGTTTGGAAGTACACTGAAATTGTACAAAAAGAAACTGGTGGTAAGTATAAAATGTTATTTTGCATTATTTCATGTTTTATTTGTTTCTATATTTACAATTCTTTTTTTTTTTTTCATTTGTTGTACAGGATCACCCTCTATGGTCATCAGTTGTTTTGCAACGAAGTCCTGATTCCATCATTGAAGTGCATAAAAAGTAAGTATTAACCCTTCACCGAGCCCTGTGCAAAGTGAGAGCAACTGCAGACAACAGTTTAAATTTCACTTAACCCATTACCACACAATCCCTACTTTTGACGCCTCTGAGAAAGAAGCCTTTGGAAAACACTGTGGGAAAAGGAGAAAATGCTGGTAACCAGCATTTTCTCCTTTTCCCACAATGTTATTCACAAATAAATTTCAAATTTTCAGTCACTTTTATTTTGTCGTCTGCAAATGCTTTCAATTTGGACCAGTCTAAAATATTGTCGTTTGGTAATGGGTTAACCCTTTACCACACCTTTGCAGATAACAATTTCATTGTGGCTCAAATGATTGCAAGTTCTTATTGAGAGGGTAGAAAACTTTGAGGAAAAAGGAGAAAATGCTAGTTACGAGCATTTTCTCATTTTCCACAAAGGTTTTCAAAAGACTTCTTCCTCAGGATCATCAAAAGTCGTCATTGTGTGGTAAAGGGTGAAATTGTGCAATTATTTCTTTGATAGGGTAAAAACATTTTGGGAAAAGGAAAAAAAATGCCAGTTACAAGAATTTTATCCTTTTTCCTCAATTTTTTCAAGCATATTCCTACTTGTTGTTTCCGGCATTTTTCCTTTTTCTTCAGTGTTTAAAAAAAAGTTTTATTTTCTGGTCATTAAAAGTTTTTAGATTGTTTGGTAAAAGTGATACGGAAAAATACAATATGGCTTTGCAAATATTAATAATGATCAAATAAACCTTGCCTATAGTTTCATTTCAGCTGGGGCCGACATTATCCTTACTGTATCATACCAAGCCACAGTGTCTGGGTTTATGAAGTACGCTGACCTTACAGAACAGGAAGCTGTCAACTTAATACAACTGAGTGTCAGCCTAGCTAAACAAGCGAGCGAGAAGTACAGTAAAACAGAGAGAAAGGGTTAGTCTTCAGTTTTGAGAAGCTTCAAAACTTGGGCCTTTATTTAGCAAACATCCCAAATATCACTTATAGTCTGCTTAACTCTTTACCACATGAGAAAATTTTAGACTGGTCCAAATTGAAAGCATTTGCTGACGACAAAATAAAGGTGACTGAAAAATTAAAATTTGATCTGGGAAGGGTAGAAAACACTGTGGAAAAAGGAGAAAATGCTGGTAACCAGCATTTTCTCCTTTTCCCACAGTGTTTTCAAAAGGCTTCTTCCTCAGGGGCATCAAAAGTAGGGATTGTGTGGTAATGAGTTAAAGAAAGTAACACAATTTCTGATTAGCTAAATCAAACTATGGCTTTAGCCATTCGAAAGTATACATCTTTAACCAATTACCAAGCAAGAGTATACATGTACTAGAGTATTCCAAATTGAAAGCATTTGCAGACGACAAAATAAACCAGACTCAAACTTGGAAATATATTTTGGGAAGGGTAGAAAACATTGTGGGAATATTGCTATTTCAGAATTGCTATTTCAAGAAAAATGTTAGTGTATTAGACAGTGTAGATAAAAGATCAGACTGCACTTTTTGTGCAGACTGATTTTGATCTACATTGTCTGCAAAAGGTCATTGAGTCACGATTAGTAGGCTAAGGGTTCTCCATACTAAAACATTTGTAGATGATGCATTATAGTTAAGAATATATTGATTGTATGGTGTTCAACATAATTTAAATTATATTGCCGCAGCCAGTGCACCTATTCATGCTTTCCTGGATTTTCTTTTACAGGTACTCTGCACAAATTTCTTTCCCAGCCACTTGCTGCTTTCTCACATAATTATCATAGAAACAATTGGCGGGAGAGGAATCCTATCCCAATGACTTTCATCAATCCGTGGAAAGATATTGGCTGAGCCATGGTTCAAACTCAACACCCCCTGTTCTCAAGTCCTGTACGCTGCCGGCTGAGCTACCGGGGCGTGGCTGATAGATAAGGTGTGCCTCAAGTGATGGGGATTGACTTGAAAACAAAACGGGAAAATAGAAAAAATTGCTGAGAATCAGCATTTTCTCCTTTTCAAAACATATTTAAAAAAGCTCCTTCCTCAGGGTCCCAAAAATAATCAGTTATTTAACTCTTTATCACATAATCCCGAGTTTTAATAACCCTGAGGAAATAGCCTTTGGAAAACCTTGTGGGAAAAGGAGGAAATGCTGGTAAACAGCATTTTCTCCTTTTCTCACAAGGTTTTCTACACTTTCACCGACAATTATAATCATTGTAGATAAATATAAAGCGTCATCTGCAAATGCTTTCAATTTGGACAAGTCTAAAATTATGTCGTTTTGTAAAGAGTTAAAAAGAGTGTATTCTCTTTTCAGTCCAAGTTGCAGGTTCTTTAGGACCAGTGGGTGTACAATTTGCTGATGGATCAGAGTATACAGGGAATTATGTTGATGATATGGACGAAAAGGTTATAACATATTTGAAAGACTGAATTATGTTTTATGTGGCTTTCACTATTACTTTAGTCATATCTCAGGGACAGTTTACTGAATCAGATATGTCCTGTGTTTCACTAGCACTGGACTTCTCTCTGATTTACCTTGCCCAAGAAAACTCAAAGTCGAAGGATTATGGATTGAGATCCAACCAGGGATCATCAGAATACAAATAGTACACTTTCATCACTCAACCACATACTTAGGATCTTAGTTTGCTTAACTCTTTACCAGATGACAGTATAAAGACTTGTCGAAACTGAAATCATTTTCAGACAAAAATTTGATAATATGACTGACAGGATGGAATTTGTCTCTGACAGGGTAGAAAACATTGTGAATAAAGGAGAAAATGCTGGTTAACCCTTTACCAGATGACAAAATTTTAGCCATGTCGTATTCAAAGCATTTACAGGCAACGACTTTTTGCTGGCTCAAATGGTGCAATGTTTCTTTGACAGGGTAGAAAACATTGTTGGAAAAGTAGAAAATGCTGGTGATAAGCATTTTTTTTCTCCTTTTTCCCCCAATGTTTTCAAAAGCTTTCTTTCTCAGGGTTATTAAAAGTCAGGATTGTGTGGTAAAGAGTTAAATGTGACACAAATACTAGTAAAATTTGTCTTAAAAAGGGCAGAAAACATTTTGGGAAAAGGAGAAAATGCTGGAAAGGTTCCTCCATCAGGGTCTTAAAAATTCAGGATTGTGTGGAAAATGATTTAACTTTTTACCACATAAGCAAATAATAGACTACCGGTAATCCAAATTGAAAGCAACTGCATTTGCAGTCGACAATTTAAATCTAGCTCAAATGATGGAATTTGTCTTTGATTGAGTAGAAAACAATGTGGGAAAAGGAGAATGCTGGTTATCAGCATTTTCTCCTTTTCCTTTATCCCATTACCACACAATCCCTACTTTTGACATCCCTGAGAAAGATGCCTTTTCAAAAGCATTGTGGGAAAAGGATAAAATGCTGGTAACCAGCATTTTCTCCTTTTCCCTAAATGTGTTCTACCCTTCAGTAAACAAATTTCATTCAAAGTTTCACTTACTTTTATTTTACCTACCGGTACTGCAAATGCTTTTAATTTGGACAAACCTTTTGTCGTTTGGTAATGAGTTAATGCTTTCAAAAGGCTTCTTTCTCGGGTCGTTAAAAGTCGGGATTGCGTGGTAATGAGTTAAAGAAACTCATGTGAGTTGTTGTAGGCTGTTTCAGTTACTGTTTATTGCAGGAAATACAGGATAGCCACCGACCACAGATAAAGGCTTTGCTTGAAGCTGGTGTTGACCTTCTTGCCTTTGAGACTGTTCCTGCAGTGAAAGAGGCATCTGCCATTGTAAATCTCCTAGAAAAAGAATTCCCGGATGCGAGGGCTTGGTTAACATTTTCTTGTAAGGTGTGCGCCCGTAATCACTAACCATTCTTTATTTCGTTTACAGTATAAATCTCGATTTAGTAAGCTACACAGCTTCTGATTTGCTAGACCATGGAAGTGGTGTAGCTAATCAGAAGTTGTGTTACTTTCACTTATGGGAAACTCATGGGAATGATGGCCATTTGTGAGAATGGTAGGTGAATATGAACCCCCCCCCCCCCCCATTTCATTAACTCTTTACCAAATGACAAAATTTCAGGTTTGTCCAAATCGAAAGCATTTGCAGCAGATAAAATAAAAGTGACTGAAAATTTAAAATTTATTTTGTGAAGGGTAGAAAACAGTGTGGGAAAAGGAGAAAATGCAGGTTACAAGCATTTTCTCCTTTTCCCACATTGTTTTCTCCAGGCTTCTCTCTAAGGGTTGTCAAAAGTAAGGATTGTGTGGTAATGGGTCAAGAAATCTAAGTCTCTTACTCTGGTCAGACTGGACATAGTTTCTGACCTAAGATCAGTCCACTATTTTGCTCAAATTTAATGATAGATTTATTTTTGTATGTTGTTCAGTTTGCTATTTTAGATGCATTTCAATCATAATCACAAACTTGAAGAATTATTAATTTGGGCAAGTCTATATATTTGTCATCTGGAAAAGAGGTAAGGCTGAATAGATGTTACACTGCTAAACAAATAAAACCAAAATTTCCATTCAGGAGTCAAAGACAGAAATATTGTGATTTCAAAGTTGATTTCACTGGGGGAAAAAAAATACTGTATCAGATAGTGCAATTTGTAGATCAGACTGTATATTGTGCTGTCTAATCATGATCTACATTGTTTACAAATTTACCCAAGCTGAACATGGCAGCCTAAAGGGTATGGGTTGGGGGTAAGGAGGAGGAGAGGATAAAGTACAATTTATGACATATAGCTGAAAATTATAAGCTTTGGGATTAACGAGGTTCTTCTGACTTTCAGAATGGTTTAGAGACTTGCTACGGAGATACTTTCTACAGTGCAGTAAAGGCTGTGTACCAGTCTGACAGTGTTGTGGCAGTAGGTGTGAACTGTACTGATCCAGTACTTGTAACTTCTTTACTGAAGAGCATTCAAAGTCTAAATGTTACTAAACCTATTATTGTGAAACCAAATAGTGGAGAAGTATGGGATGCAATTGTAAAGTAAGTGAATTTTGAATTTTTTTTTTTGCCCTTTCCTAGATTTCATATTCATCCAAATTGAAAGCATTTGGAGACAAAAGAATTAACTCATTACCAAATGACAAAATTTTAGGTTTATCCAAATTGAAAGCATTTGCAGACGAAAAATTTTTGGTTTGGTTTGGGAAGGGTAGAAAACAATGTGGGAAAAGGAGAAAATGCTGGTAACCAGCATTTTTTCCTTGTCCCCACAATGTTTTCTACCCTTCCAATATCAAAATTCAATTTTTGATTAATATTTATTTTGTCGCCTGCAAATGCTTTCAGTTTGGACTAGCCCAAAGTTTTGTCATTTAGTAAAGAGTCAATTTCTCCTGCCCTATAACAAGGCACATTGGAATTACAATGTATAACTCATGAAACACAATATTAACCCATTACCACTCAATCCCTACTTTTGACGCCCCTGGAAAAGAAGCCTTTTGAAAACATTGTGGGAAAAGGAGAAAATGCTGGTATCCAGCATTTTCTCCTTTTCCCACAATGTTTTCTACCTAATCAACAAACAATTGTACCATTTGAGCAACACTGAAATTGGCGTCTGCAATGCTTTCAATTTGGACAGAGCTTAAGTTTTGTCCTCTGGTAAAGGCTTAATGTCCCATGAGAAGGAACTGTGGAATTGCCACCACTTTCTTATGAAACACAGAAAGATAAGTATGCCATTGTTGTTAACAGCATTGTAAAACCTTTATCAAATAACCACACTAACTCACTGCTTAGCTTAATCCCTCACCACACAGAAAAACTTTTGACTGGCTCAAATTCAAAGCAATTGCAGAGGACAATGAACTTTTTACCAGATGACAAAATTTAAGAGCGTTCCAAATTCAAAGCATTTGCAGAGGACAAAATACACAGAACAAAAGATGAAATTTGTTTTGGGAAGGGTAGAAAACATTGTGGAAAAAGGTAACCAGCATTTTCTCCTTTTTCCACAATGTTTTCCAAAGGCTTCTTCTTCAGGGTCGTTGAAACTTGGGATTGTGTGGTAAAGGGTTAAATGTTTGCAACAGCGATGGTTTTTGTCTTTGATAAAGTAGACAACATTGTAGGAAAGGAAGAAAATGCTGGTTACCTCTGCTTTCTCCTTTTCCCACAGTTTTTCCTAACAGCTTCTTTTTGACGGACATGAGTTGTTCTGGAAAGGATCCTTATAATCCCAAAGCCTTTTAATTTGCGTTCATAAAACCCCAGTAGTCAAAAACCATCCGACGACACGCGAAATTAGAGATTTACTACGGCCCAGGTTGACACCAACGGGAGACACATTCTATTTTTAGATTATTTTAGATTATCACTTCTCTCATTTACATGCAAGAATACACAGACAAAGTTTCAACCTAGCGTCCGAAGAAGACATTATGGATAAAAATTATTACATGTTTGTTATGTAATGGAATTTAAGCGTTATTATTCATGTGCCAGTCACTTGACATTCCCACAATGTTTTATTGATTTCAGTGCAAAATCTAAAAATACCTTAAGAGGCTACGTAGCCTTTTAAGGGAACGCCATCAAAAAATTTTTTTTTGTAATTTTATCAGTCTTAATTATTGATGATTTGTATTATTTTTTCATATAAATTTCAACGATATATATATTTTTTACTTTGGTGAGATGTAAAAACTATGAATACCCACCTTTAAGCTCTTGTTCATTTTTTATTTCTTGACAGTGATTGGACGGACCAACACAAGTGTATAGACATATCAAGCAAAGTCGAGGAGTGGATCGAAAATGGTGCAAGATGGATAGGTGGATGCTGTAGGGTGTATGAAGACAGTATTGCAAAAATTCGACAGATACTAGATAAACAAGAAGGAAAATAGTGGTTAACCCATTACAGCACAATCCCTACTTTTGACACCCCTGAGAAACAAGCCTTTAGAAAACATTGTGGGAAAAGGAGAAAATGCTGGTAACCAGCATTTTCTCCTTTTCCCTCAATGTTTTCTACCCTTCACAAAACAAATTTCAAATTTTCAGTGACTTTTATTTTGTCTTCTGCAAATGCTTTCAATTTGGACCAGTCTAAAATATTGTCGTTTTTGTAATGGGTTAATAGTAGTATGGTAATACTCTTTGGTCCTGTACAAATTTTTTCTGTGTTTTCACTCTTTACCAAGCAATCCCCTGATTTGACAACGGTACAAGATGCATTTTGGAAGCACTGTGGTAGACCAAAATTGCTCAAAAAGTTCTACTGTGCTGAACAAGATGGTTCCCATATCAAATACTAGAAAATTATTTAACCCTTTACTGTATGACATTATTTTAGACCTGTCTGAAATGAAAGCATTTGCAGATAACAGTTTCAATGTGGCCCATATGAAATGATTTTTCTTTGACAGAGTAGAAAACATTGTGGGAAAAGGAGAAAATGCTGGTAACCAGCATTTAGACCTGTTGGAATTGAAAGCATCTTGCAGATTACAGTTTTGATGTGGCACATATGAAATGATTTTTCTTTGAGAGGGTAGAAAACATGGTGGGAAAAGGAGAAAATGCTGATTACCAGCATTTTCTCCTTTGCCCACAATGCTTTCAGAAGGCTGCTTTCTCCGGGACATGAAAACCAGGGATTGTTTGGTAAAGGGTTAAGTTTTCCATGAAGCAGTTGTTGTGAGTGACAAATAGAAGATGTTAAAATTTTCTGTCATCGCTGAATAAATGATTTAAAATTTAATGGACATTTTCTTTAACCCTTTCCCAAATGACAAAACTTTTGGACTAGACCAAATTCAAAGCATTTGCAGACTACAATTCAACTGTAGCTGAAAAGATGATTTTTGTCTATGATAGGGTAGAAAACATTGTGGGAAAAGGAGAAAATGCTGGTTACCAGCATTTTCTCCTTTTCCCACAATGTTTTCAAAAGGCTACTATTCCAGGCCCGTAAAAACCAGGGATTGTTTGGGAAAGGGTTAATGGGGTTGGGAAAAGGAGAAAATGCTAATAACAGTATTTTCAAAAGCTCTGTCAGTCAGGGTCAGTAAAACATGAGATTGTTTGGTAAAGGGGTAGAAAAGAAAGGATCTATTACAAAGTAAGTCAGTATGCAATTAATTGTGGATTGTTGATTGATTTTACTACATTTTACACTACTTCCACTAGTGCATTGGTCATACAACAACAATAACTCACTTATTCAAGTATGTCCAAGATCTAACAAGCTTTTGGCTCGGGTTATGAAAGTCTTATTCAAGTTTATGCTTGTTTGCTATATGGTATAGTTTTATGGAAATGTTGGAGCTGTAGACTGTTGATCTCGGTCGGTTTTCACAAATAACAGACACTAAGCTCCTTTAACCCATTACCACACAATCCTTACTTTTGATGCCCCTAAGACAGAAGCCTTTTGAAAACACTATGGGAAAAGGAGAAAATGCTGGTAACCAGCATTTTCTCCTTTTCCCAGTGTTTTCTACCCTTCCCAGACAAAAATTCTATTTTTTAGTCACCTTTATTTTGTCGTCTGCAAATGCTTTCACTTTGGACTAGTCCAAAATTTTGCCAAGTGGTAATGGGTTAAAAATACAAGTACATAAATTTTATATTTTAAATTCTGTGTTCGTGTTTTAAACTTGCTTTTTTGTTCTGTTCTTGAATGAATAAATCTAGTCCATACACATAGGTGAAACTTTTGCTTTGTGTGTTTGCTTGTTTTGTATTTGGGACCCGTCATGCAAAAAGCGACCTTCTGGGAACTGCGAAAAAGTTTCAACCCTGGTCAGACTGCGTGAATCACGCAGGCTGACCAGGGTTAACACTTTTCATTGTAATGACATTTTCTGTATAAAAAGTGGTCATTGTACCTTGTTAAGTTGTTATACAATCATTTTTTGAATTATCAACTTAAACTAACCTGCAGTATCATTGATCTGTTCTCATCTGATTGATATACAAATTTCCAGGATGGTCCCTTTTTGCATGATGGGTCATATATCTTAAAAAAAATAAGTTTTTATTGTTTTCACCTCTTGAACATTATGATACATGGAATTTAAACAAAATTAATTGACTTTTTGCTGCGAGACGAAATTTTACAATTGTCTTTATTGAAAGCATTCGCAGATTACATTTCATTCATCTCTGACCGCTGACCTTTGTTTCTACGATGGCAATGCGGGAAAGTTGCTAGTGGCTTGGAAAGAAAACTGTACGGAGCACTAAAAAAAGAAACATCAAGGAAATATGTAAAGATGCACTGGATGCCGCGACATAATTCAATATTGTTGAACAGCATTAGACAACATACAATCAACAATGCAGATGGCATATTGGATGTGAATTAAACAGTGATATTTCTCAGTGAAAAAGATAGAAAACATTGTGAGAAAATGAGAAAATTTGCTGGTTACCTGTATTTTCTCCAATTCCAACTGCTGTCAAAAGCAACTTCCAGTCAGGGTCGTCATAACTCGGGATTATTTGGTACAGGTTTAACTCTTTACCACACGACAAAATTTTAAAAATTGAAAACATTTACAGACAACAAATAACTGTAACTGAAAAATTGAAATTTGTTCTGGGAAGGGTAGAAAACACTGTGTTTTCAAAAGGCTTCTTTCTCAGGGGCGTCAAAAGTAGGAATTGTGTGGTAATGGGTTAAGGACCAACGCATGACAATGGTTACTGCAGAAAAATTGCCTTTGCTGTATGAACTAAAAAAGATGATAACTAAAGCCATGCTCTGGAAAAAAGAGGCTTAATGCATCTGTCCGTGATTAATACTCTCCATGTTGATGCTGGTCCACAATTCGTCCCATTCAGACACATGATAGTAAAGATTAGCTACAATCCAGAAATTTTACAGTGCCAAACAGATCTATAGAATGCATCAAGAACAATACAGGATGATGCTTTTGAAGCACAAGAGATCACTGATTATCAGGATAATACAGTTTGCAGGAAATGACCAGGCGGAAGCTCTGACCCACATGTGTTTGCGTGATTTTGTGCATTTTTATCCTAGCATAATGCAAACAACTCAAAACACTTATATTTTTTCGTTTCAGTCTATGTCTTTGTGTGTCTGTGTGCCTATGTGGTATCTTTGTATGTCTTTGTGGTGTCTTTTTGTGCCTTAAATTGAGTGCTTTGCACGTTTTTGTGTTGTCTTTGTGCGTCTTTGTCAGGTTGTTTTTGTGGTATTTAGGGTGTCCTAATGATATTTAGTAGGACCAGTTTTCTCTTGATTATGCTTCATGAATGGGATACACAGTGCTCGCGCCGAATGTGTGGGCCAATCAAAAATCCCAAAGTTAACACCTGCTACCGGGTATAAAACTCAGGACCGTATGGTTACTAGACTGACGCTCTACCTCGCAACCACAGACACCACCTTCAACAGACAAAGGTCATAATTTGTACCATATATAAAGTCGTCTCTTTCAGTTTCAGTCAAAAATTTTGATGTTCGATAAAAACTTAGCCTGTAAACTAAAAACTACATTTGCATAAGATTCTATAGAGGAAATCAAACAAGCAAAACTGCCTCTTTTGTTCTGATTATAAAGACAGATTCCTAATCAATGATTATCTGTTACAAAAAAAATAATAAAACCTTCTTACAAACAAAAAAAACAAGAGAAAAAATGGTTCCCCTAACAAACATTTTTTTTTACAAGATTTTGTTGGAACAAAAAGAGAAAACATAGTTCAGCATAAATAATCTATCATATTTTTAGGTAACGTTTTATTTCAATATAAGACGAATCGAAGTTTTTTTTTTATGAAAGATGGAGCAATAAAATTTCAAACACCTCTTTTTTTCCACAGTCCCGACTCCGACCGTTACTTTATTGGCGGGCGGTGTTTTAGCCATTCCCATCTTACAGGAAACACCCGTCACGCATGCTTGGAAGCCGAGAAACAGGGAAGATGATATCTATGGGAAAATTTTGGTAAATCGAAAATAAAGAAAGTGGAGTTACTTTTGTCTGTTAGATGTTCATCGAAATTCATTGGTAATGTAATTTTTGGATAGATCGATCCTTTACATTGCTGAAATATGTAAAGCAGGACAGCGCTGTAGTTATGACTTGGGTTCGTGAATGTTCTAATTCATGAATTTGACTGAATGCTGTCGATACCGTATTCATATTCCTTCTGGTAACGGGCTTGTTCGTCCCTGGGCTTGTTCGTCCGGGTTCATTCGTCCGGGCTTGTTCTTCCCAACTGATTTCTCTTTGATCGGGGCTTGTTCGTCCCAACTTATGTATCTGCCAACCAAAGTGTTCATAGTGAATTGAATATTCTTCACTGATTTTGATTTTGAGAAGGTCTTAACTGCGCATTATTGCCTTCCATTTTACTCAACCAAAGTTATATCTGTACAAAAAAGATCCCCATCACGTTTATAGAAGAAACCAAAGTAAAAGAAATGTGGTGTCCGTGGTCGTGACGTAGAGCGTCGGCCTCGTAACCAAAAGGTCCTTAGCTCGATTCTCGGGAGCAGGTGTCAACTTCAGGATCTATCATCGGCCTACACATTCGGTGCGAGTACTGGTGTAGTTCCCAGTAAGCAGAATAGAGAGAGATTAATATAACTTGTCGGAACTTGTTTCTCAATTGATGTGAAATGAATATGTTTAAGCTAAACTAAATATAAGAAAAAATATCAATGGCATCATTTCCATCGTTACGATTAGAGAAGAAACTTAAGTAAATGAAAAATGCCAATGACGTCGTCCCCATCATGGTATTTAGGAAAGAAATTAAATTACAATTCATATATACATACATGTACATATGGATTTTCAATAAATATTGTAATGTAAGGCCGCTAGTCTAGGCAAGAGGCGATGCGGAGACATTGTGTGTCAAAGTCTTGAATAATTAATACAGTTTCTGTTCTGTTCAAAATACAACTTCAAGAGAGGCAAACACAAAACATAAGTAAGTTTTGTTCAAAATACTTGCATGTTTAAAATAACAGTTTACTTGGAGGGCACAAAGTGATTATATTCCAATAAGATCGAAAGGGTGATGTGGGACAAACAAGCCCAGGTGAGTAAGCCCAGGGACGAACAAGCCCAGGGATGAACTGGTTTTGGGACGAACAAGCCCGGAACCTTCCTTCTTGCCAAATTGCAGGCAGTGACTAAATGTTGTATCCAATAACTGATTGGTTTGATATAGGGTGCTCAAAGGGGTGGACTAAATATTGATATTTGATTGTTTAGCATTGCGTGGTGTGTATGCAAGTATGGTATGTAATTTAGACAAGACCGTTAATGAATGCCAGCCTGGTAAGGTGTGATATACAGTTATATGGGCTTCCTTTACACTTGGCACATACTGTGTATGTCAGAGGATAGTTTATAGACATTTACGTGTCGCCAATAATTCGCCAGTGCTTCATTTTTGGTACCATTTTTTCTAAATTTTCGCATTTGGCGCCACTGACGATCGAAAGCGGGAGCCCTGCGAGGTAGCCTTGCATGTATCAATGCATGTTAAAGAACCAAGGAAATCTATTACAGCTAGGGCCAGATACCTGGATTTCCTTGTATCCGACTCTGTCTATCTACTCCAATCTGTACCTGTCAGATATGTGTACATATATTATTAACAGCACATGTACGTAAATGTCACACACACAAAAAGTTTGAAGGTTAAGGTTGAATGTTATACATCAGTGTTCCCGATCACGCAAAATCGTGCGTGAAACACGTATAAATGGAATAAAACACGCACAAAATTACAAACCTGTACGTGAAATCACGCACAAAAAATACAGAGGAAGATTGAACATAAAAATGAAAAAAAAAAGTGTTTGCATAGAACAGCTCACGTAAAAGCGATTTTCTGACAAAGTAAATCTAACATCAGAAAAATTTTGGATTTCCAGCTTTCTATTTTTAGAACATTTACATGGTTGGCGTACTCAGTCTTTATTATCGCGACCTATAATTTGCCATTATCTCCCGCTAGATGGCATTCTTTTGCAGACTGGGACTCGTTTGTTTCCTAAAAGAATCCTTAATTCAGTTCTCCTTTGTTTGACGCAGTCTATGAAAGAGCGTTTTGTTGACGTCAACGTCTTTCGTCTGTGAACCTACATTGGGATTAGCTCAGAAATGTACTTTCGGGTTTCGGAATTCGGGTTCCCGTAAGCAAGCAAGGCACACGAGTTGTAGAAATATTCATCATCGAGAAAACAGAATTCATGTCAGTGTTCAAACTAACGCAAATTATTGTGTCAATCACTGCACAGAATTGAAATTCACATAACAAAGTTTGGTTACGTGCGAGACCTCAAGAAAAAATGTAACCAAAAACAAAAGCCATTATCCGCTGATCTTGTGTAAAATGACAGGTTTTGAAGTGACTTACTATCCTTATTATCAACCATTAGCCAGATCATGCAGAATCCATAACTAAATGGACATGAAAAATAGATCGGTCCAAAAAACGCAGAAACCCATGACACAACAAAATGCTCCAGTTTACATTGTCTGATCAGAGTCACTTCATACTTTCTTTTCAGCTTGTAATGGATTTAAGTTACAAATTTCCACAAATATCTTGATGTAACATACTTTTTTTTTGCTGCAAATCATCAATATGGATTACTTTACCTTCAGTTGAAACCATTATTGTCATACCTTCAAATATGAAATCTAAACTGAAATATAAAAGGCTAATGGGATGTGAAAATATGAGCATAAAGACCACTACAGTCTAGTTAAAACTTTGCAATTCTTTAACTGTCGGTTATGCATACATTCAAAATGTACATTGACAGAGTAGATCTATAATATGATTTTTCTGTATTTGAACAAGAATGAGGCAGTAAATATCTAGAGTTGTGGGCATACAAGTTTTTTCTGAATTTGTACCCCCACTTTTTTCCTATAGCCCCATTTTTCAGTTGTAGGGGGTACAAAACCCCCAAATGAAATTTCCAGTGGGAACACTGATACATATTACTAACTCTCCGAAATTTTTCGTCCACAAGAAGAATATCCTTCAAAGAAGGAGTGCCACAGTGCTAGGGCAGTAAAATGCCTGAGAAAACAACAGCAACAACACCAAGACAGTCTTTGTATTATCAATTTAGATAAGCTAAAAACTTCCTTGTCTGGTAACTCTCTACCAAAGAATTTAGAGTTTTGCTAAAAAAAAAAACACCTGGATGGGTAGCTCAGTGGTTAGGATATATGACTTGTGACCTGGTGGTAGTGAGTTCCATAACTAGTTAGGGCAAACTTTCTTTCTTGTAATTTTGTGCCTATAGGCTACAGGCTATCCAGTATCTATCCCAGAGACTGAAAATGGGGGAGTGGATTTTCCCCTCTTTATCGTAAAAAGATGGGAGTTTTTTCAATTTACAAAACAGATAGAAAACATGTAATTCACATGGCAGACATTGATTCCCATCCAAGACCATACATTCCCTGGCTTGGCCAATTTCTTTCCTAAGATAGATGTTAGTCATTGAGACAGAATTGATTCCTCTCTCAATCGAGTGTTTCGATGGTATTTTGGTGATTCATCAGACTGATTTACTACATCTGAGGACAAAATATAAACATGACAGAATTGAAATGAAAGCTTTTGTAGACACTGAAATAAAAGGAGTTCACATGACTGGATTTGCCTTGGGAGTTTAATAGAAAAGAAAGAAAAAGGAAGAAAGTGTTTGTTACTGGCACTCTTTCTTTTCTTACAGTGCTTTCAAATGCATTTAGGGGCTCAGAGTTGTTAAAGCATTTGGTTGTTTGGTGAATAAGCAATGACTTCTGGCTCTGTTTTCTCACAAGTTTAACTCTTTACCAAACGACATTATCTTGGACTTGTCACAATTGAAAGCATTTGCAGACGACAAAAGTAGTGCGACTTAAAAATTGAAATTTGTTTGGGGATGGGGAGAAAACATTGTGGGAAAAGGAGAAAATGCTGGTTACCAGCATTTTCTTTTTTTCCTACAATGTTTTCAAAAGGCTTCTATCTTGTTAAAACCAGGGATTATTTTGTAATGGGTTAACTTGACTCTACAGTCCTGAGCTTTAAGACCCTTGGAAAGAAGCCTTTTGAAAACATTATGGGAAAAGGAGAAAATGCTGGCAACCAGCTTTTTTTTCCTTTTTCCAAAATGTTTTCTACCCTTGCAAAGAAAAAGTGCACCAGATGAGCCTCATTAAAAATTGCATGTTTTCAATTTGGACAAGGCTAAAATTTTGTCATTTGCTAAAATGTCAACTCTTTTTCTAAACAATCCTGAATTGAATAATCTTGGGAAAGAGGGCTTTGAAAAATATGTGAAAAGGAAAAAAACTCTAGTAAACAGCATGTTTTTTCCTTTTTCCAGAGTGTATTATATTCCATTCATAAACAAATTCTGTCAATACTCTTTGTTGGAAATGTCTTAAATTCTGTTTGATGGGTAGAGTTCATATCTTGGCAATCAAAGAAAACATGTTTCATAATTTTGTAGACTGATATGAAATGGCATCGACTGAAAACGCAGAAAAGGCCGAAGTGAGCACCAGTTCAGATGTAATTAATACACCAATTCCCCTTGGTTATTATGAAGGTAAGATAGGTTTATTTTCTGAGGTGTCTGTTAACTTTTAACTCATTTCCACACTACAATATACATGTATCAGACTGGTCCAAATTTAATGCATTTTCATGTTTGGCTTTATCTCATTGATTATTCTTTTATTTTTCTATTTGGATCATAGATAAGAGATATGCTATGGTAAAAGGGGGCTTAATGCATCTCTGGGATGCATGATGCCAAGTAAGTCGTCACATGACCATGAAAAGATAAAGTCCATTTTATCTAACCACCAACTGAATGAGATAGTCTGATCCCTTGACATGCAGAAAAATTACCAACAGGGCAAAGTTTCGGTACAGGTCAGCCTGCACAGACTGCTTGAAAGATACTTTTCACAGATTCATTAAGTTCCATTTTCACAGAGCTCGGCTCAAGTATATTTGTTTTAACCCATTACTACACAATCCCTATTTTTGATGACCCTGAGAAGGAAGCCTGTAGAAAATATTGTGGGAAAAGGAGAAAATGCTGGTAACCATCATTTTCTCCTTTTCCCACAATATTTTCTACCCTTCAGGAAACAAATTTAAAACTTTCTGTCAATTTTATTTTATTGTCTGCAAATGCTTTCGATTTGGACAAACCTAAAATTTTGTCGTTTGGTAATGAGTTAATTGTTAATTTAAATCTTTATATTTGTCAGATTCAACAGAAACAGAAGTTGCTTCTGGACCGCCATTAGTTCTAGCCCCTGAGAATTTGAACAGCTATGGTAGTTCAGGTTTGTAAACAATTCTGTTACATAAAACTGTGAACGTAGAAATTTTAGTTGCATTGCAAAACCTGAGCTTCAGTGTTAAATCAAAAGGGAACCAATGCACCCTTTACTCAATTGAATATTAAATTGCAGTATTCTACAGTCCCACATATCAATATTACTGTATACATGACAAAGCTTTAGACTTGTTCAAATTGAACACATATTGCAGGCAACAATTTAAAATTGGTCCAAATAACAAAACTTGTCTTTGATAGAGTACCTGTAGAAAACATTGTGGGAAAAGAAGAAAATGCTGGTAAAATGCTGGATGGTTCATTTAAAAGAGTAAACCATATCACAAATACAAGTAGTCCTCAGGATAAATTTGACAGTTTTGCCCCCTTTTTTACAGAATTTTGGATGAAAAAGCGACTGTAGCTATGGGTTGGCAAGATGCTTCGATTCTTGTCAACCTGTGTGGACTGCCCAGGCTGACATGGGTAGACACTTTTTTGCAAATCCATTAAATGGCCTTTTCATAGAGTGGGGCCAAAATGTTTATACATGTACATGTACTTTCTGGTTACAGATCTGAATGGAAGTGCATATTACGTAAAGAAAGATATTTGTGGTGAGTTTTTGGCAATAGACAACCTTTTTTTGTTGTTTTTTTTGTGAAAGTAGAAAAAGATTTAAGAAAGATTAATGATGTGATCTTGCACTGAACAGATCATTTCATGACTTAGAACTTAAAGGCGTTGATGCCTAACCAATCTTTAGTACTGTGTTTTCACAGGTAGGTGGAAAACATGGTGGAAAAGGAAGAAAATGGTGGTGACCAGTATTTGCTCCTTTTCCCCACGATGCTTTCCACTTTCTAAAGAGGAATTCCTTCATTTTAAACAAGGAAGTGTTTTCAATGCCAACAGGTCAAAAATTTAGGAAAGAGTGGGAAAAAACAAATGTAAAATTAGTACTTAGGTGAAGCAAGCATTTAGCCCTTTTCCATATTATTTTCGTGACAAGCCCTAAATTTCAGAAATTTAGTCCATTGTATTTTAAGAAGAAAGGTAAAGATGCGAAATCTTTAACTACCTCTAATATCTTTATTGTTGCCGTAGATTTTTACCATACAATCCAGCTATTTTTTAGAAAAAGGTTGAGCAAAGCTTCAGATAGAGAGAGTGATTTTGTATTTCAAAATAATTTGAAAATATTAATGGAAATATTACAAAAAATAAATGATTTAGAATACCAGTACTTATCTTATCTAGACCTCTTGGAAACCCATTCTTAAAGGGCAAGTAATCCTCAAAATGAGCAAAGCTGTTTGGTAGACAGGCTGAACATAGTCAAATTTTTGCCAGTGGTCAATTTCCTGCATGTCAAAAGGAGCTGTCTACTTCATGATTGAGAGGTTTGACACAATGGATCCATAAGTATTGGGTAACTTGTATTGTAAAATGCGTCACATAGATGCATTAAACCCTCTTTTGCCCAAGCATTGGGCAGCTCTTTTTGATACAGTTGTGCCCATATTTGATTTAACCATTGATCAGATGAGAAAATTTTAGCCTTATCTAGATAGATAGAGAACATTTGCAGATGACAATTCCATTGAGTGTCAGGCAGGACTCAATTTCCTTGATAGGGTAGAAAATATTGTTTTGGAAAAAGAGAAAAATACTGGTTACCAGCATTTTCTCCTTTTCGAATAATGTTTTCTAAAGGCTTCTTTTCCCAGGGATGTTAAAAGTGGGCTGTGGGGCAAAGGATTAATTATACCCCTCACGACGAAGTCTTACTGGAATCACCATGGCTGTCTGTCTGTCTGCCGGTCTGTCCATGGACACAAATTAATTTTGTCTGCAGCAATACTCCAACTGTTACAGTGTTTCATGTACTGAATTCAAATTTACACACTGTGTTCCTATATATTATGAAGTTGTGCATGTGTAATTTTCCTGACCCTGCTGTGGTTTGTTGCAGTATTATCTCCCCTTGAACTTTCTTCAACTCTTACTTTTGTACTTACCCATTCTACATTCTTTGAGAAAGAGCTGTTTTTGTGACAAGGAGCTGATGGCAGTGATGGGGGGTATAATTATGTTTAATGATAGCTCTAGTTTGTGCTGTTGTCATCTGCATGGGTCCAAGTTTTGTCATCTGGGGTATTTCAAATCTGTCTATCATTTACAGATGCCCAGGCTATAAAAGGGAGATGCGGGCTGTACAATCTGGGAAACACCTGTTTCATGAATTCTGGGATACAATGTCTAATGAGCAACATGCCACTGGTGAAGTTTTTGTTCACCTACTACCAGACAAACAAGGAGTTTGACAGCACTCTGCTGGGTCAGTTCAAGAAGTTATTTGTGAAGATTTGGAGTGGACAGTATACCATTTTGTACCCCACAGAGTTTAAACATACATTAGGACTTTATCATCCCCAGTTTCAAGACTATAGACAAGTAAGTTGTTTATTAGATCTGGTATTTTAAAACTCTTTACCAGACAATTCTGACTTTTAACGGCCCTGAGAAAGAAGCTTTTTGAGAGCATTGTGGGGAAAGGAGAAAATGCTGATTATTACAATGTTTTCAGAAGGCTTCGTTTACAGAGTTGTCAAAACCTGGGATTGAGCTAATGTATCTGGAAAAAATTTGGACACATGTCAACCTGTGCGGTCTTGGGAAAACATTTGCCATAACCAAGTTTTCTGCATGTCCCAGTACCATTCTCTCCCATGATACAGTCAGTTGTAGAAAAAAATGGAACTTAAACACGCATAATTATGTGTTGATTTGCTTGGTATACCGAGCTCCAGGTAAAAGGGAGTGATTGTATTGTAAAGTCATTAATTCTCTTCAAAAAGAATTGTCTCGATGAGACGATTCTAAAGAATACCCACAACATATGGTTTAGTGGAGAATAATAAATATTTTGATTTTTGAAACCAAATCACTCCCTCTATCTGGGACTCTGGTATAGAGCATGATGGAGATGTATTAGACACCATTTTGCTAGAGCATGGCCTATATATTTGTTACTGAGCATTTTTGTTGTGTTTATGGTTATGAGGTAGAATTTTGGCCTTTGTAGCTTTAGGTCCCAGGTTCAATACCCAGAAGTGGGTGTCAACTTTGGGGATCTTTCACTGGCACACACATTTTGATGCCAGCACTGGTGTAGTTCCCAGGAAGCAGAATCAAGTGAGATTTGTATAAGGTTTCTAAACTGATGTGAAATATATAACATATACTTTTAACCCTTTACCCCATAATGCATTTCTATGGCATCTCTAATTGACCTGTCAGAACAGCAAAGATGAAGCCGTTTCTTATGTGTAAATGATACCTTTTGATAGCATATAAAACATTGTGCTGAAATTGCTCGTGACGAAGGGTCCTGTGTAGCTCAGTGGTAAAGTGCAGGACTCGTGATCTGGAGGTCCCCGGTTCGAGCCTCACTAGCTCCACTGGGGGTTTTTTTCCCACAGGAGTGTCCTTGGGCAAGACACTTCAGAGCCTAGCCTAGTACTGGTAAAACCCAGGAAACATGAATATGTGAACTGTTGCCGTGATATGACTGAAATAACGTTGAAAGCGGCATAAAACACCATTCAGCCATGCTCGTGATGAGCATATTCACCTTTTGCCACAATGTTTCCCAAAGGCTCATACAAGCAATGTGTAGAAATGAGTATCTGTGGAGTAGAGGGTTAAACTAAAACTGAATGATTCAGTAGGTTTGCCAAAGATAGATTTTGATTTTTTCAGCATGACTGCCAGGAATTTCTTGCCTTGCTATTGGACACCCTTCATGAGCAGCTCAATTTCAGACACAAGTCATCGAATCAGATTTCGGGGGCAGGTCCTTCATCTCTGAAGCAGCCAATCAAGTTTGAGCACAATATAATCAACAAGCCGGAGACAAACCAGAAGCATTTAGTTAAAGACCAAGTGAACAAAGTGTGTCATTCAAACCTGACCATTGAAAATGACATAGAATTAAAAGATGACAATGATAAACATAGCTCATCTCCTCAAGATGGAGACATTAAACACCGGGTACAAAGTTCAACCACTCAGACGTCAGAAGACAGTAACCATTCCAACATCTCAGAACAAAGTTCAGATTCGGAACAATGCTCTGTCATTCAGAATCTCAAGCTTAGGTCAAGTCCGGTGGCCGGTCACTCCAACATTAATGCTATGAAGGATGATTTTGCAAGATATAAAGATAAGAATGGTGCTGAAGAAGTTGAAAGAGAAATGCCATATGTTAATGAAGAAAATGATTTTTATTTGAAGAAAGCTGAAAGCTTACAAGACATTGATAAGAGAAGCTCAGTTGACATGACTGGAAAACTGGCAAAAGCTTCAAGTGATAATGACCTAGTCAAAATGTCCTGTATATCAGAGGGTGTAGCCACTAGTCGAATGTTATTTGAATCAGCAAAGCTGGAAATCAAAAATGAAGCAAACACAATAGGAGACAGGGTGTCAGACATAAAAGGGATGGTGTTTAAGGCAGAAGGGACACACCGGGATGATACACCAGTTGTTTTGAACAATGCTGTCATAGCCACATGTGTTCCATCATTGGAAGATATTTATGCTAAAGAAACAAAAACACTCAATACAAATGTTTTAGCCACAGAGTACATGACTGAAACTGTGACAACTGATTCTGACAAGTTTGCTAAAACGGACAATACAACAGTTGTTCAAGACTATGGTGATAGAGAAGATGGCATAGTTCATAATGATATTAGAGTACCTTGTAAAAAAGATGTCTACAAGCCATCTAAACTTAAAGATGTAAACATCAGGGTTGACAAGAAAAGCAGATTGCCAAAAGGAACAAATAGCACTGGCGAGATTTTGTCTACAGAGAAAGAGGATTGTTTCATGTTAACAAATGTGAAAAGAATGAAGTTTGAGGGAACAGAAAAAAATCTACAAATGCAGGAAATGTCCAAAATTCAGAAAGGAAAATTGACCTTTAATGAGGAAGTAGAGAAATATACCGACAAAAACATCAATTCATTTTCTCACAGAGCCCCAGACCTGCTGATGAGCGCGGGTGTAGAGAGTGACGGAGAAAGTGAAATGTTGGAGGACCAGGATGTAGATCCTGATATGGAGATCTCCGACGTGGACCAGTATGATCCAAGTGACAGAGAGGAGTGTCTGTCAGCCACATGTCATGGCTACAGTACAGCGGACGTGCTGGCAGCCGAGGAAGCATGGCATAAATACCTCATGAAGAATGACAGCGTTATTGTAGATACATTCCAGGGCCAGTTTAAATCAACGGTATTGCAGTTTTCTTTTCTTACTTCCAATTTCGAAATGTGAGGAAGCAGAGCTCTAGATAGAGGGAGTGATTTTGATTTTGAAATTAACAGTATTGATTATTCTCCACCAAAACCTATGTTATGAATACTCATTAACCCATTACCAAACGACAATATTTTAGACTGGTCCAAATTGAAAGCATTTGCAGACGACAATATAAAAGTAACTGAAAATTTGAAATTTGTTTTGTGAAGGGTAGAAAACATTGTGGGAAAAGGAGAAAATGCTGGTTACCAGCATTTTCTCCTTTCCCCACAATGTTTTCTAAAGGCTTCTTTCTCAGGGGCGTCAAAAGTAGGGATTGTGTGGTAATGGGTTAACCCTTTACCCAATACGGCATTCCTATGGTATCTGTAATTGACCCTAAATAACAGCAAGGATGAAGCTGTTTGTTATGTGTATATGACACCTTTTGGTAGCATAGAAAACATTGTGCTCGTCACAAGCAATTTCACCTTTTGTCACAATGTTTTCCAAAGGCTCCTACAAGCAGTGCTTCGAAATGAGTATCTATGGAGTAAAGGGTTATAATGAGACAGTTCTAATGAGTACCCACAACATAGGGTTTGAAAGAAAAATAATGGATTTATAATACCATCATTCGCTCTTGTCTGGAGCTGTGAAGAAGTATTCTTTTAGCTAACAGTTTAGAGGCTAACTCTTTACCTCATAACAAAATTGTAGACAAATCCAAATTAGATCAACAGCAGATAACAATTTAGTTATTGCACCATTTGTGGGATTTCTCTTTGATTGGTTAGAAAACATCGTGGGAAAAGGAGGAAATGCTGGTTACCAGCATTTCCTCCTATTCCCACAATATTTTCCAAAGCTCGTTTTTCTCAGGGTCGTTATAAGTCCTGATTGTGTGGTAAAGGGTTTAGAATTTGACAGGATGATAATGTATTATAATGTCTCTAATTGTGGCTCTCCCTCAAATTAACCCTCCCTCGGCCTTTTCCTAACAAAAAATTGGGTCACCAGATGCCCAATCCATCGATAAAAGTTGAAATAAACGAGATGGAATAAACTTACAGCTTCACAAATTGATGTTATTAACACTTAAAGTGCTGAATTAATGAGTTACACTTTTTCAAGTCAGAAAAGCAGCCCCAATATAGTTATTTCAAAATTGTTTCTGCCATAGCATGTAATATGGTAGTGGATAGTGTAGATCTAAGATCAGACTGCACATTCTGTGCAGTCTGATCTTGATCTGCACTGTCCACAAAAGCAGATAAACTTGGTTCCAGCACTGTAAGGGTTAACACCTAATTAGCCAAATATACATAGTTTTCCAATAAAGTAATAGACTTCAATCCTTAGGGCAGAAAACATTGTGGAAAAAGGAGAAAATGCTGGTTACCAGCATTTTCTCCTTTTCCCACAATGTTTTCAAAAGGGTAGTGTGGTGAAGGTTTGAAAAGAAAATGATCTCCAGGTTTACTTGGTCAGTTTTCTGGTTTCAGGTGGTATGTGGGAAGTGTAACCAAGTTTCCGTGACCTTTGAACCGTTCATGTATCTTTCAGTACCTATTCCTCACGCCATGGAAAGGCAGCTGTGTAAGTATAATCATTTGTCAACGGCTTTGATCTTTAGCCAAGCAGTGTCAAGTGTCTATGACCTTGAAGAAAAATGGTTTCTGAAAACGGGAGAAAGGAGAAAATGCTTTTTCCATAATGTTTCTATCCACTCAGAGACCAGAATTATCATCAGATCCACACTGCTGAAGAAGTTAAAAAAAAATAGAATATCCAGTACTATACATTGATATCACTGAAGTTAAAAAAAGATTGACATCATTAGTGGAAAAAGAGTGACTGATTTCTTCAGTATATCATAGTTATCGATCTTTATATTTCCGCAAAACGAATGTTGTCGAGGGTATACTGGAATCAGCCTGTGGGTCCGTCCGTGTGTCCTCTGTGTGTCCGTCCTTGTGTCCGTCTGTGTACAAAATACTAGTAATTGCCTGTTTCTGTCAAAGGGCTGGTGAGGGTATTAACCCTTTACTGCATGACAAACTTTAGACCTACCCAAATTGAAAGCATTTGCAGACAACAATTTTAAAGTGGCTCAAATGGTGCAATTTTGCTTCGATAAGGCAGAAAACATTGTGGGAAATGGAGAAAATGATGGTGACGATCATTTTCTCTTATATCCACAATTGTTTTCTACCCTTTCCAAAGCATAATTCAGCTATTGATTGACATTTATCATGTGAAAATGCTTTCAATTTAGACAAGTCTAGTGTTTTTGTCGTGTGATAAAGAGTAAAAAATTGTGGTTTTTGGAAGGAGTAGAAACCCACAGAGCAATAAAAGTTTTGGGATTGTGTTGGAAATACTTCCATAGCTTGATGTGTTGACATTTGTCTTTCAGGTATCATATTGATTTCATCATCAGCCCCTCCAACACAATATTTACTGACTTTACACAAACAAGATCGTATACAAAAGGTGAAGGAGGAATTGCGGACAGTTTTAGCACGGGACACACATGAGCTCATTTTAAGTGAAGTTCTCAATCATCATATATCTAGGATACTGGTAGGTTTATAATTATGTGTGTTTGGGCTGGCATGTTCGTTTTTGGAACAAGTCTTGATACTAATCTTTGATATCTCTTTAGCTCATCTCAGCACAAAGTGCTAAAGGTTAGCTTTTGTGATCTCGCCATGTCCATCACCCATCATGCTTCATCTGTTGTATGTCATGGATTTTCAACTTTTACCTTGTGTATGCTCTAGAGGCCACATTTTCAGTCAAATAACTAAGAAATTTGATCAGAATGCTTGTCTTGATATCTCGGATGAATTTGAAAATGGGTTATGTTGGATCAAAACCTAGGTCACAAGGTCAAATCTCGTGTATGCTCTTGGGGCCACATTTTAGAGTAATACTCCTGAATTTTTTTAGAATGTTTATCTTGATGATATCTTGGGCTACTTTGAAAATGGGTCATGTCAGGTAAGAAACAAAGTAATCAGATCAAATCTTAGAAAACCTTGTGTACACCGTATGGGTCACATTTTTTGTCCAATACTCTTGAAAATTCGTCAAAATGTTTTGCATGATGATATCTCAGACAAGTTCGAAAATGGGTCTTGTCAGGTCAAAAACTAAGTCACTAGGCCAAATCTTGTGTAGGCCTAGGGGCCACATTTTCAGTCCAGTACTCTTGAAAATTATTCAGATTGTTTGTCTTGATAGTATCTTTGATGAGTTTGAAAATGAGTCATTTCAGCTCAGAAAGTAGGTCACTCCGTCAAATCTTACAAGAAAAAAAAAAGACTAATGTGTACAGTTTAACCCTTTCCCAAACAATCCCTGGTTTTTACGGGTCTCGAATAGTAGCCTTTTGAAAACATCGTGGGAAAAGAAACTTTTGGACTGGACCAAATTGAAAGCATTTGCAGACGACAATTCAACTCTTCCTGGTAAGACGATTTCTGTCTATGATAGGGTAGAAAACATTGTGGGAAAGGGAGAAAATGCTTGTTACCAGCATTTTCTCCTTTTTGCACAATGTTTTCAAAAGGCTACTATTCCAGACCCGTAAAAACCCGGAATTGTTTGGGAAGGGGTTAAAATGTCATTGAGTCATGCGTGGCAGCAAAAAAGGGTTAGGTGACATTGTAAAGGCAAAAGTAAAAATTGCCAATTTAAAGCAATTTCTGCTTTTGCCTTAATGTTTTTTTAAAAAATGGTTAAATGTGATCAGCAGTGACCCACAGGTGTCAATGCATTAGCCCTGTACTATGAGATCCTGACTTTTAATTACCCTGAGAAAGAAACCATTACCAAATGACAAAATTTTGTACCTGTCCAAATTGAAACTTATAGACAACAAAATAAGTGTAACTCAAAAATTGAAATTTGTTGCCAGCAGGGTGGAAAACATTGTGGGAAAAGGAGAAAATGCTGGTGACCAGCATTTTCTCCGTTTCCCACAATGTTTTTTAAGAGACCTACAGGGTCGTGAAAACCAGGCATTGTTTGGGAAAGTCTTGAGACACAGTGGGGAAAAGGGGAAACTGCAGGAAACTTGCATTTTCTCTATTCCTCGCAATGTTTTCTCTCTCTGCTGGGACAAATTTCAATTTTTTAGGCACATTTATTTTGTCATCTGCAAGTTTATTACGCTGGAACCAGTCTAAAATGTAGTGGTTTTTGAAAGGGTTAAGAAAGATTTTGATTGTCTGACTGAACTCTTGGTTTTCTAGGAGGACAACACGATGCTGAGGTTCATTAATGACTCCACAAGAACAATTTACGCTTTTGAAATGGACCCTCTGATTATGGAAGACATTCAGAGCGATGATATATCAACTTCAGATGCTCCGATGCTCGGAAACTCTAACATTTCAAGCAACAAAGACAGTAATGAAGGTGATGTATTCAGCCAGATGGGCTCATTTTCCACTGAGAATGCTGTATTTCAGCCAGCACAGTTTGATGTGGCATCATCTACAGTTACATGTGAAAGTACCTCAGTGTCAGGTGAAAGTGATCAGAATGTTTATAAGACTGATTCTACAAATATTGATCTGGCTGGGACAGGACTTTGGGAGTGGAACCAAACAGGAGGAAATGAAGGCCGATGTGGTAGTTTGGAGACAGAGCCAGGAGATTCTTGGCCCGTGGTTGATAGTACAACATCAGGGAACACATACGACGAGACATACAGAGAAAAGGATTGGACGCTAAATGAAGATAATTTAGTCAGCAGTACTTCAGCACCAATGGCCACTGTCACTGCTGACTGGAAATCATGTGCAATATGCCTGGAGGAGCTCACGGATTGTGAACTTATGGTCCATACAACTTGTGGCGGAACTTTCTGCCCAAACTGTTTGGAGGTATTTGCAACAGTTTTTTTGTTTTTTTGGCCTTGAAGAATAATGATCTCACTGATTCTTAAAAGTACTGTTTTAAAAGTCTTTTTAAATTTCCTAAGCCCACCCAGATAGCTCAGTGGTGAGTGTGTCAGACTTATGACCTGGTCGTTGTGAGTTCGATACCTGGTTGAGACCAACTTTCTTTCCGGCGTATTTTTGCCTCTCACCTCTGCTGAAGCATGTGAGAAAAGTAGTCGGTGGCTTCGAAAAGAAAGTTGTGTTAGTACTGGTATAAGAAAGCCAGGAAACATGTGCGTCACCGACAGCCATGATATGACCATAGCTGTTAAAGTGGAGTTGAACCCCAATACGACCAACCAACTAAATTTTTATAATTGTACCAAACTAATACATGTTTAATTACTGAATTAAGTAATGCAATTCAGAGCTCCCTCCAGATAAGAGGGAGTGATGATATTCTGAATCCATTATTTCTCTTCCAAACCCTACGTTGTGGGCACTCATTAGAATCGATTCAATGAGAAGATTCTAATGCATACCTACAACATAGGTTTTAGTGGAGAATTATTAATATTTTCAATTTTTTCATCAAGATCACATCCTCTATCTGGAGCTCTGGCAATCAACTAATAAAATAGAGAAATAAAAGGAAAAAAGAGAGCTGCAAATTAAAATAATATTCACTTGTATCTCTTTAATGCGATACATAGCTTTTTATGATATTTTCAGACTTTGTTCAGTAATGAACACATAAAGAAAATAAGCCTACTTTTAATCCTTTATTGCCAAGCCCCCATAGCTCAGTCAGTAGCATACAGGAATTGATAATAAGGGGTCATGAGTTAGATCCCTGGCTCAGCCAATTTCTTTCAGGGGATTGATGATAGTCATTGCAACAGGATTCATTCCTCTCCCACCGCTGACCATTGTGACGATGATGGTTATATGGGAAAGCAACCAGTGGCTTGGAAAGAAAATCGTGAGAAGTACTGGTCAAAGAGACTCCAGAAAAGCAAGGATAGGCGTACTGGCCACCGCGATGTAAATGAAATGATGTTGAAAACGGTGTTAAACACCATACAATGAGTTTAATCCATTACCACACATTGTAAAGATTAACTAACCTTAGAAAGAATTCTTTATTCCAGATGTCAGTTCAACATTATAGGGATTCAAGTTACTGCTGTCCAGTAAGTATAGTTACATAGATATTCAGTCCTGAGGTACTTTTTACAATAGTTTACTGAAGTGTTCCCCTGTCTGATGGTACATGTAATCTCCCAGTCCATCTGTCCTACATTTCAACCACAGATCAGTCCATGCTGCTAAATTCAGATCCTGTAATTGGCTATAAACAGTGCATAATAGGCAGCTGCCCCACAATCTATGGTTAATGGCCATTTTCAAAGTCGAGGTTACAGCAGTTACTGCACATATCTTTGATCTGACTTTACTGTTTTAAATGTTTACTGCACAATCCTGACTTTTAATGACCCTAAGAAGGAAGCCTCGTGAAAACATTGTAGGAAAAGGAGAAAATGCTGGTAACCAGCATTTTCTCCTTTTCCCACAATGATTTCTTTTCTTCCCAAAACAAGTTTTAATTTTTCAGTCACATTTATTTTGTTGTCTGCAACTCTTTTCAATTTGAACAAGTCTAAAATTTTGTCTTTTTGTAAAGAGTTAAACTGCCAGTGGTGGTTGTGATCACTGATTGCAAGTAGAGGTTTCTTGTGTCCACAGAATTTACTCTAGTGAATAATCATATCCCCTTATAGCAGGGATTGTGGGCTATTCTGAAATCTGTGTGTTTGTCTGTCTATCTGCAGAAAAATATTATACATGTATAACGCGTGGCACAATGCCCTGCAATCCTTTTACAATATTCAATGAATTTGGCTTATATTTTCAGTAATTCTATTTCCTTTCTTCTGTGTGAACTTGTGCATTTTTTTTTCTTTTTAGTGATATTCTATTACTGCAATAACAACCCTTTAAATTCTTTCTTTGTGCAGTGATTAGGCAAAGGTTGGTTATTTGTCTGCCAGCAACATTTAATAGTTTTAAATAACCGCCTAATAATTTAGCCCTTTACTGTGAATAGGGTGTTTAACCCATTACCACACAATCTCTACTTTTGACGACCCTGAGAAAGAAGCCTTTGGAAAACATTGTGGGAAAAGGAGAAAATGCTGGTAACCAGCATTTTCTCCTTTTCTCACAATGTTTTCCATCATTCACAAAACAGATTTCAAATTTTCAGTCCTTTTTATTTCGTTGTCTGCAAATGCTTTCGATTTGGACAAACTTAAAATTTTGTCATTTGGTATTGGGTTAACTGTTACCAAACGACAAAAAGTTAGACTGGTCAGAATTGAAAGGACTTTCAGATGACAAAATGAAAAAGTGACTCGTTATTTGAAATTTGTTTTGTGAAGGGTAGAAAACATTGTGAGATGCATTAAACCTCTCTTTTCCAAAGCAGGGCTCATTTATCATTGTAACATATGGCTTTCTTACTATGTTCAGGTCTGTTCAACTCCAGCAGAGATCACAGAAGACTTTGTTCCACTTGTTGATGCTGCCAAACATAAACCAAAGAACAGGTAAGAATCTTGCAGTAAAACAAAAAAGATAAATTCAGATTATTTTGTAACCAAGGAAACACATGATTAAATGAGCTGTAGCAATGAAATCATTGAAAAAAAAAATGTTATAAGTCGTTTTTGACTGCAACTTTTCAAAGAAAACATACAAACAACTTTTTCTTTTTCATTAATGTTGAGCTCTAAACTCACCAAATAATCCTGGGTTTTCATGACTCTGAGAAAGAAGCCTTTTGAAAACATTGTGGGAAAAGAAGGAAATGCTGGTTACTGTCATTTTCTCCTTTTCTCACAATTTTTTCCACAAACATGACAAATCAAACACAGCTCATATTATGAGATAATATTATGTCATTGAAAATCTAGCTAGAATTTCATTCTTTTTTCCCATTTTGTTGTCAAAAGTAATATCCGACAAGATCATTAAAACTTCAGATTGTGTGGGAAAGGGTTAAAAAGGAATCAATCTCTGGGTCACCATCAATTTTGTTATGATAAGCAACACAGTACATATATCCTTTTTTGTCCAGCTATTTTCGTTGCATTTAACATGAAAAAGCATGGCCATAAAAATCAGTTGAAAAAAAAACATGCCATTATGAAGTATCACATATTGCCTGCAATATGCCAAAAGGACATTCAGACATTTGCTTGAAGTGTTGTTTTGAATCAACCTAAGCAATCTGCACAGGCTATTCTGAAACAGACCTTTTCTACTCAATTGGATATTGTTCCACAGTAGACTTGTGCAAAACAGAAAATGTCATAAAGATTATAAGTGTTGCTTCAGATATTCAGTGCAGGCTGATCCGAGACAACACTTTATGTAAATGTCTGAAAGCCTCTTATAATGTTGCAGGTCATATCATTTACAAAGCTCATAATGCATATCTACCTGTCATATTATTATCAACTGATTGCAAAGTGTCATTTTTCATTGTTACATCACCAGACAAGAATACTTCAAATTTCGTCATATTTAGAAATATTAAAAGCCTTTGTAGATTACAAAATACAAAAGTAGTGTGACTAACAGGATACTCTGTGATAGGCTGGAAAAGGGAGAAATGCAGGTAGCAGGTAAGCTATTTATGTATGTTTGTTAAGAATACCTGAAATGCCCTACACTGGAAAGCAATAAGCCTAATAATAATGGTATCTTCACTTTATTATTTCAGAATTGTGACCATTCCAATCTCGTTTCGCTGTGATAGAGATTTTACCGGCGCAGCTAACCCATTTATGTTTGCTCATCCTCAGTTACTTAACTTACCCAGTAATTTGACAGGGAGTTATGCTTATTCTACACTGGAGAAGTTAATCCCATTCCAGCGGGAATTCCAGATTTTACTCACTGATGGTCAGGTATGGTTTGGTTGTAGGGATTTTGTTTAACTCTTTACCACACAATTCCAACTTTTAACGACCCTTGGAAAGAAACCTTTTGAAAACATTGTGGGAAAAGGAGAAAATGCTGGTTAGCAGCATTTTCTCCTTTTCCCACAATGTTTTCTACCCTTCCCAAAGCAAATTTCAATTTTTCAGTCACATTAATGTTGTCGTCTGCAAATGCTTTCAGTTTAGACCAGTCTGTAATTTTGTCGTTTGGTAAAGAGTTAAATCTTTCCAAGACTACTCAAGTATTATTGTATAGTGATAACTCTCTACCAAACAGCAAAATTTTAGACTGGTCCAAATACAACAAATTGAAGATGGTTTAAATGCTGGAATTTGTCTTGTATAGAGTTTGAAAACGTGTTGGAATAGGACAAAGTGCTGGTTACAAACATTTTCACCTCTTTCCACAATTTTTTGAAAAGGCTTCTTTCCAAGGGTGATTAAAATGAGGGATTGTTTTGTAAAAGGTTAGGCACTATTTAAACAATTTCAGTTATATTGTGGCAGATACTGCACTTATTTAAACTCTCATGGAATTTTTTTTACCAGTGCTCTGCACAATATTCTTTCCAAGCCAATGGCTGCTTTCCCACATAACAATATTAATATTATTGTCGAAACATTGATCAGCGATGAGATAGGAATGAATCTTGTTTGCAGTGACTTGTTGCCATATTGTTTTATTGACAACAGTGAGACTGGTTTAAATATAGGATATCCCTAAGTGACTTTATCTCCGTAAATTCCGCAGTCACAGACTACGTTGTGCAGTTGCCCATTGTAATTAACGCAAGGTATGTTAATACCGAAATGAACTCCAGATAAGGAAAATTCGTCAGATTTTCGTGAGCGCGCCCAACATCCCACAATGGCTTAAATTTTAAGGGACATTGTTGGAAAATTTTTGGGAATCCTGCAATTGTGGGGCCTAGGCACAACACTGGATCAAGATCAGAATGTGCAAGATGTGCTGTCTCGGTTTTCATCTACACTCACTGCCATGATATTTTTTTTAACCCTTTCCCAAACAGGGCCTGGTTTTTACATATCTGCAGTAAAAGTCTTTTTAAAACACTGTGGGAAAAGGAGAAATTGCTCGTAATGAGCAATTTCTCCTTTTCCCACAGTGTTTTCTACCCTTTTTGAGAGCTTTCTGCCATTTTCTCCAAATCAAAAATTGTCGTCTGCAAACTCTTTCGGTTTGGAAGGGTCCAAACTTTGTTGTTTAGGAAATGGTTAAGTCAACTTTAAGATCACAATATTAAGGTTTTTACTACCGAGTTGAATTTTTATTCAACACGAATGTTTTTGGGGATATACTGGATTGAGCCTGTCTGTTTGTGTGTTGCCCTGTTTGTCCGTCTGTCTATGTACAAAATACATGTACTAGTAATTTTGTGTCGCAAACTCCTCCTACAATTTTCCTTCAATTGTATTGAAACTTTGCATATATATTGATCATATATTGAAGATTTGCAAGATGCAATATTCAAGTGTGAACTCCTCATAGTTGAGGAATTATTTTCCCTTGAACTTGTCACTTTTTTCTGTCAAAGTACTGGCAGGGATATTAAGTCACAATCAGTGACAGCTGTAGTTTGTTTTGGCTTTCTTGCAGATTATATGTTAACATAGGTCAGTCAATCGATTTATTTAACTTTTTAGGACAGGTTTTCATGTATTGAATCTTTCTTAAAGGGTTTACATTGCTCCCGTTGCTTGTATATGGAACATTGTTCTGGATGTGTTATACCTCAAGATGGAGAGGTTGTCCTTCGACCGGGAGATAACCTCACAATAAGCATTTCCATGGTTACAATGGAAGAACTGGACCAGCTAGGTCATGTAGTAGACCATGAATCAATGAAGCAGCAGCGATCAAATGACCCCGTGACCTTGATGGACTGTTTTACAGCATTCACTGAGAGGTACTAAGACCTTCAATAGTACTTTAACCTTTTACCACACGATGGCCCTGTAGGAAGAAGCCTTTTGAAAACATTGTGGGAAAAGGAGAAAATGTGGGTTACCAGCATTTTCTCCTTTTCCCACAAAGTTTTCTTCTTTATGAAAGCAAAATTGAACCATTTGAGCCACTTTGAAATTATCGTCTGCAAATGCTTTCAATTTGGATAGGTGTAACATTTTGCTGTGTAGTCAGGGGTTAACTCTCTGCCGAACAACAAAATTTTGGACTTGTCCAAATTGAGAGTATTTTGTAGACAACAAATTAGAGATGACTCAAATAGTGGAATTTGTCTTTGATGAATAGAAAACGATGTGGGAAAAGGTGAAAATGCTGGTTACCAGCATTCTCTCCTTTTCCTACACTGTTTTCAAAAAGCTTCTTTCTAAAGGTTGTTAAAACTTGTAATTGTTTGGTAAGGGGTTAAGTATTGACTAAAAAAGTCTAGGTTTGCAAATAAATGTACTTTAGCAGCTGTGATATAGCTGAAATAAGTTGAAAATAAGTGTTAGCTACTAAACAAACAACAACAAAGTTAGCAGCTCAGTTGGAGCCCTACCACTCTGTAGATATACCAGTCTGGAACCCTACCACTCTGTAGATATACAAGTCTGTAGACATACCAGTTTGTAGACATACCACTCTGTAGACATACCAGTCTGGAACCCTACCACTCTGTAAATATACCAGTCTGTAGACATACCAGTCTGTAGCCCTACCACTCTGTAGACATACCAGTCTGTAGACATACCAGTCTGTAGACATACCAGTTTGTAGACATACCACTCTGTAGACATACCAGTCTGTAGCCCTACCACTCTGTAGATATACCAGTCTGTAGACATACCAGTCTGTAGACATACCACTCTGTAGATATACCAGTCTGTAAACATACCAGTCTGTAGACATACCAGTCTGGAGCCCTACCACTCTGTAGACATACCAGTCTGTAGCCCTACCACTCTGTAGATATACCAGTTTGTAGACATACCAGTCTGGAGCCCTACCACTCTGTAGATATACCAGTCTGTAGACATACTAGTCTGTAGACATACCACTTAGTAGACATACCAGTCTGGAACCCTACCACTCTGTAGACATACCAGTCTTTAGACATACCAGTCTGTAGACATACCTGTCTGTAGACATACCAGTCTGGAACCCTACCACTCTGTAGACATACCAGTCTGTAGACATACCAGTCTGTTGACATACCACTTTGTAGACATACCAGTCTGGAACCCTACCACTCTTTAGACATACCACTCTGTAGACATACCAGTTTGTAGATGTACCAGTCTGTAGACATACTAATCTGTAGTGATTTAAGTGAAAGACAGAAAAATGTTTTCAGTGAAATAGAATAGACAGGTAAATTTGACAAATTTTCTCTGGTTATTTCAGTGAGGAGCTTGATGAGAACAATCCATGGTTTTGTCCACACTGTAAGGAGAATCAACAAGCTAAGAAGACCATGACAGTATGGAGATATCCAGATTCACTCATTATTCATTTAAAAAGGTGTGTAGGTCTCTTACTTATTGTTGATGTGCCTTTTAACTCTATACCACACAATACCAACTTTTAATGACCCTGAAACACAAACCTTTTGAAAACATTGTGGGAATAGGAGAAAATGCTGGTAACCAGCATTTTCTCCTTTTCCCACAATGTTTTCTATCCTTCCCAATACAAATTTCAAATTTTCAGTCACTTTTATTATGTTGTCTGCAAATTCTTTCAATTTGAACCAGTCTGAAATTTTGTCGTTTGGTAAAGGGTTAACTCTGTACTGTGTCCTGTAGGGCTCCGTGGTGATGTGTAGGACTTGTGACCCATAGGTCCCAGATTTAAGCTTCACTGGATCCACTGGGTTTTTCATGGGAGTGCCCTTGGGTAGAACCCTAGCCTAGTATAAAACCCAGGAAATACATGAATATGTGAGTTGTTTCCAAGATATGACTGAAATAATGTTGAAAGTGGTGTAAAACACCATGCAGTCAAACCTTTACCCAAACAATGAATTTTGGACTTGAACAAATTGCAGATGACCTAATGCATGTAGCTCAAATAATAGTTACTGCCTTTGAATCAAAAATATTTTGGGAAAATGAAAAATGCTGATTACAAAGCTTAAAATACTGATTTCTATTTTCTATCTTTTGTACCTTATTATTATTTGTGAGAAAGAGGCTTTTGGCAGACAAAACATCCTACTTTATTTGGATGAATTGTTGTCTGCAAACAACAGTGTTGTGAGATTATTTCTTAAATAGTAAGTTTCATATTGTTTGTTGTTGTAGGTTTTTATTTCACGAGCTGTCCAGCACCAAGGTGGACAATAAAGTGGTATTTCCATTGGATACTTTGGAATTGGAGGAGTTTGTCTCTGGCCCAAGAACGAAAAACCTTAATTATAGATTATATAGCCTGGTGTGTCATTTTGGAGGTATGTTTTCAGTTCATTTGAAACTATTTGACGGTCAAGTAAAATCTTATTTGTGATGTGGTGTGTGTGTTTTGCTTTGTTTCAAACATCTCAGCATGTATTTGCCAGACTGAAGGAGACTGATGTTTGGATAACATGATGGTAAAAATAGAGAGAGCTGTTCTATTTCCTATTTTCTTAAAACATTTTCTACACAAAAAGAGACAGTCATAATTTGAGTCAAAACTGATTTGCCATCTGTATTTGCTTTAGTATGAACCAGCTAAAATAAAATTTTGTTATAGATCTAGTAATGGATCTAGAAATTTACTGGATGCTTATGGCTCAGGTTGTCTCTGAATGGTTTTGCTGGCAAGTAATACATTAACCTTAACCAAACAATCCAATTCTGCATTTCATAGACCTTTTAGAAACAGGTTTTTGAAAGCATTCTGGGAGAAAATGAAAATGCTAGTAGGCAGCATTTTCTCTGTATGCCACAATTATTCTATTCATTTAATGTTCATTCCTCTTATTTGAAACCTACTGTCTACTTTCTCTTTCACTATGGCAAGCAGTAAATGATGTAATCTTGTCAGGTGGGGTTCCAGTCTGTTCACTTTTTTTCCTGATTTGGATATTACATTAGTGATTATCAAAAATGATGGCCTTGGGACATTTGAAAAGCGATCATAGCGACATCTACCTTAATTCCATCCAACAGTTGGGCAACTTGGCTTTACAGCATAAATGACTAGACACCAAAGTTACCTAAGTTGGATCACCTGTTTGTGAGCCATGTTTGAAAATACTGACTATAAAAATTTGAAAAATTTTCATTAACTTTGGAGGATAATTTAACAATGATAAGGGTTGTTGAAGATCACAATGTATTTTTGATTGCAAAGACAGGTTCAGGAAAGTCACCTCTTCATGAAATGATCCCTGCTGCATGTGAATCAGCCTAAAAATGTGCAAATCTATCATTTTCAACACTTTGATGTCACATGATAAACAAATCTATTATTAGATAATCCGCACAATGCATGATCATGGGGAGACCCTGGAATATTCCCATTATGGAAGCGATAAACAGATATGCTTTGTTAAAGATGGCAATTAAGAGAGGGTGATACAGAGTAGGTAAGAAATCGTCACGGCCTGGACCCAAGCTATTATCTTGTACATGGTTGAATGATTTACATTGTCTTAGCCTTCATATTTATAAATTTTTGAAGACAAATCCTGTCATATGAGCAGCAGTTAATTTTTCATCTGCAATCTCTTGATCCAGCTTATATGTTACAATCATTTTTACGGGAGCCGATTCAGGTCACTTAGGTTCCTACTTGAGACACATCATAAAAAATGCAATCTGTTCATGAAGGGGACAGGGCTAGAATTTTGTGGTTTAATGAAGTTTGAAATGGTCTATCTAGTTTGTAGATTTAAGTTTGTCTTAAACATGATTTTACAGGAGCAAATTCAGGTCATTACACTGCTTACTCTAGACACCCTGTGGACGATACATGGTACTACTATAATGACGAGACAGTGAACTGCCAGAGTCCAGGTGAAGATGAATACTCAAGTACATATGTACTCTTCTATCAGAGAAAAGGTAAGAGTTAGCGCTTAATGACAATTTCTCATGCAGAGCTCTAGATAGAGGGGATGAGTTTGATTTCAAAACTGAAAATATTAATAATTTTCTGCCAAACCCTATGTTATGGGTACTTATGAGTATCCACAAAACAGGGTTTGGGAGAGAAATATTGAATGTAGAATACTATCATTCCCTCTTATTTGGAGGTCTGCTTGTGGATATTTTTTTACCTCCCAGCTCTGAGAAGATGGCTGTTTTAAAATAGTTGGAAAATGAGAGAACAGTTATGTCCCTTTATCTTTATACTGAACAACAGAGTTTCAGACTGGTCTAAATTCAAAGCAGTTACAAACAATTTAGATGAAATCAGCATTTTCTCCTCATCCCATAATTTTTCTACTCTTCAAAAGACGTATTTTAATTTTTTGTTTGGCTTTTGTTTTTGTTATGTGGTCTGCAATGCTTTCAATTTGGACAAGGCTAAAATTTTGACAACTGATAAAGAGCGGATAAATTTATATATTGATAGGAACAGAAGAAAGTCTACAGATACCTGAGGAAGTTGACCTCAGTCTGAGTGAGGAAGACAAGTCAGATTATGTGACCAGCATGCCTGTTGTAACATATCATCCCCCGGAGGCTGAGCTAACCCTCACAGTAAAATTACCCGCGTCTAGCGAATGTACACCTTGCCAGTCGTCATCGTCACTGAGTGTCACGGCATCGACAGGACTTATGAACATTGCTTCATCATCAGAGGACAGTGTTGTAGACAGTAAAACAGAACCGGTGAGCAGTCATGATATAGCGACAGGAACAGATGTGAATCAATCCGCTAGAGCAGAGCAAGTTGAGGCAGACAGCACTCAGTCAACTTATGACTTCTACTCTTGATTTGTTTTTAATTTTAAGTAATGTGTTATTTATTAAGTGATGAAAAATATTTATGTTTTGCTTTATTGTCTAATGTGTATGCCTAACTTTTTAAATTCATGTTTAGCCAGTAATTCATATAGATGATCATAAAAATGATACGGAGTTATGCTGTCCCTTTACTAAGGACATTAAAATATTTTAGCCCCTTGCAGTATTTTTACCAACTCTGAGAAAGTCAGCTTTAAAAACATTGAGCAAAAAATAAAAAGGAAAATGATCTTATGTAACATTTTCTCCTTTTCAAAATTTTTTTACCTTCTGTTCAGATACTGTATAAGTGTGGGGTTTTTTTTGTGGGTATATAATTTCTGCTTTTTCAACAATGCCTCAGAAAATAAATCCACGGGTTATAATTATGGTCTGATTTTGTCTTTTGACCAAACAGCATCAAAAACATGGTTGACTTCAGGTGATAGGGTAATATATAACAGCAGTGTAGCCAATCTCACTATAAAATAGCTGTATTCATTGATATACATCAATCTTCAGGAAATGTTGATCAAATATGACTTCTCAATACCGGTAAATATCAGATTAAGTCGTGTAATGAAGATTCAACATCTAATTAGCAGGACTCTTTGTATAAAATTGCGGATTATAATTGCGGTATTCTATCTGTAGTTGTTTTTTCATCTAAGTATTAAAATCACCAGGGCCGGTATTTACCAACCATTCTTGAGAATATTCTTAGTCTTATTCTCCATAGTTTTCTAAATTTGTAAGTAACACAACTTCTGATTGGCTAAAACCAAATGGTTTAGCCAATCAGAATTTGTGTTTCTTACAAATGTAGAAAATTCTGGAGAATAAGACAAAGAACTTTCTTAAGAATGTTTGGTGAATACGGGCCCCAGAGTCAAATTTTCACATTTACACAACTACAGTTGGTAAACACTTACCATTTTACTTCTGCTAAATTATGGTATTGTAGTCTACTTTATGTTGACAACTTTGGGAAACTTGTATAGATTACAGATTATCTCAAAGGCATGTAAATGATTAATTCTCTTAACTCATTACCACACGAGAAAATTATGGACTGGTCCAAATTGAAAGCATTTGCAGACGACAAAATAAAAGGTGACAGAAGAATTGAAATTTGTTCTGGGAAGGGTAGAAAAACACTGTGGGAAAAGGAGAAAATGCTGGTTACCAGCATTTTCTCCTTTTCCCACAGTGTTTTCAAAAGGCTTCTTTCTCAGGGGCGTCAAAAGTAGGGATTGTGTGGTAATGGGTTAAGTATTCTTTCACAAAAAATAAACGTAATGGTCGACAATCAAAGTGTATTATAAAAGTATCGATCTTCAAGAATATCTATCCAATATTTATACATGCCAAAAATCTCCAGAAACAAAAGTAGGATATTGTAAACTGTAATTCTCATAATTTAACCACAGCAGATACTAAATACCAAAAATGCTTAGACTTCACATAGCAGAAAAGAGGTTTGCAGAAATTTAAATGCCTCTCTTTTTCGGAAAAATTGCAGAATTTGGATTCCACAGAAAAAATACTCATACAGTATAATTCTCGTAAGGTGTTTAATGCTATTTTCAGCCTTCTTCACTAGGCTGATTACAGATAGTGTTGGCTCTGGTGTTGTCATACAAAAACTTTGACATTTATGATATCTCTATTATACAGAAGATATTTTCTTCACACTACCACTAGTTCTTGACTATCATATTACAGGTGGTTACTTAAGAAATAATCTTCTTTCTATCGTGGTTTATTATTCAATAAACCACATTTGTGATTTATGAGGCACATAAATAATCCACAAGGGCCATAGCCGGAGTGGGTTATTCATTACACCTCATAACTCAGTACATGGTTTATTGAAAGATAAACCACGATAGAAAGAAGATTATTTTGATTCTAACATGACCAATTCTTTATGAAAGGAAAACAAGTTCATTCTTAGAGTAAAAACGCAGATGAAGACTATGTTCTATTGAATAACTCGGCGACTCACTTTATACAGAATAACATCACTCTGCATGGAATGTTGCAGATTTTACCAGGCTTTCTTTGCATTGTATTTATAGAGCCAAATTCGCATGTCATGTTAGAATATCAAATTATTTTTGATACTGCTTTGACATAACTGTAAATCAAGCAACTGTGTTGGCACCCATATGTGGTGTTCTTGTTTCAGTTGTATTTAGGGATGGCAACGAGTATCGATTTAAATACTTGAGCATTCTACCGATGGAGTACTTGGTTACTTGGACAGTTTTGTACTGGTCAGCACTTTTGCATAATTCACAAGTTGTCATGTATAAAAATAGAGCTTCAAGGGAGGTAACTTTGGAAAGAAATTGGGCAGCAGATTTCAATGTGCCAGTTCAGTTCATTCAACAGATCATATGCAACAATAATGGTGATTTTTAAAATAGTATGATTTTTAGATCAGCAAAAACTAACATACTTGCGTTTAATTACAACAAAATGTATTTTTTAGCCAATTCATATTAAATGATAGTGATATTTCAACATCCCTTTTGTGAAACAAATCCGTTGTTTTAAAACTGTCTCAGAAACCAGGATCGATACTCGGACAAATAGGTATACAACTGTATATAGGCGATGACAGGGTACGCTCAGCATTTAATTTTATAGCCCTAAATGCAGTTGTACACTTCCAAATATTGAAGACTACACAGGATATTTTTTTTTCCTCGCTAATAGTAGACCATGTTAGCTGGCCTTTGATTAACCGAATTCACGCAAGCTCTAATGATTACCACTTAAATGAAATAAGTGGCATAACAATATATAGAGGATATTTGGTTTTTTTTGGTTAAGATCGAAATTTATTTCATCGAGTGGACATCATTGGTAATATTTTCACAAGTGGTGCAGCCACAAGTGAAAATATTACGGATGATGTTCACAATAAATTTTGATTTTTTTTTCTATTTATTTCATACTTTTAACCCTTCTGGGAGGAGCTAAATATCAAAATCCAGTACAGTTCTTTTCCGTTGTTTCCCGTGGTGTAGCCCTTCCGCATAGCAATGGATTACAATATTACGTTAAACGCCAGAAATGTAAGGTAAATGACATCATTTCCCATCTGGTTGTGAGGCACGCGCAATTTACCTAGGCAACAAGAATGTGAAAATCAGTATTTTCACTGGTGGTACCAGTGTAAGATCTAAAAATATTTTCACTGCTATTTCTCGATATCCTACCGGAAAGCATGAAATAAAAGAGCATGGTTGTTGTTTATCACAAATACATGTCAAATTGTGGATTGTCTGGCTAACGTGTGGCAACTTTCGCACCTTAGCAACAATTTTTTGAATACATTGCCTGCTGCGTTTGTTTTGCAAAGAAATTTACCTCAGGAAGCAAAATGGTACATTTTTCAAATATTTTACTGATTACTCGAGTGTCAATCTCTGTAACGAATACTTGGATGTTCGATTGATTACTCTGTTAACTGGTTACTCGTTGCCATCCTCCGTTTTATTGGCAGCCAGTGCACCTATCCATACTTTCATGGAGTTTGTTTTATTCATACAACATTTTTATCCAAGCCACTTGCTGCGTTCCAACATTATCAACAATGATCAGTAGTGAGAAAGTAATATATCAGATGGCAGTGACAACCATTAATCTTTGTATGCCATGTTTGTCATCTGGAAATGCTTTTAACTCATTACCAAACGACAATATTTTAGGCTTGTCCAAATCAAAAGCATTTGCAGACGACAAAATAAAAGTGACTGAAAATTCGGAATTTATTTTGTGAAGGGTAGAAAACATTGTGGGAAAAGGAGAAAATGATGGTTACCTGCATTTTCTCCTTTCCAACAATCTTTTCAAAGGGCTTCTTTGTCAGGGGCGTCAAAAGTAGGGATTGTGTGATAATTGGTTAACCCTTTCCCATACAATGAAGACTTTTGACGACCCGGAGAAAGAAGCATTTTTGAAGAAAACATAGTGGGAAAAGGAGAAAATGCTGGTAACCAGCATTTTCTCCTTTTCCCACTATGTTTTCTACCCTATCAATAAACAATTGCACCATTTGAGCTACATTGAAATTGTCATCTGCAAAATTAATGCTTTCATTTTGGATAGGGTTAAAAACTTTGTTGTCTGGTAAAGGGTTAAGGATAGGGCACTATAAAACTTATTCCTGTCACATGGCCTTTCATTGCTGGAAAACTTAAGGATTCGGTTTTGACTCGGGTAATCCTTAATTGATTGGCCAATAGATGCTGGTTTGCTGCATCAATTACATCACCCGAGTCTTGGCCGAATCTGTACGATGAAAGGCAATGTAACACAAATCCAATTACGGTGCCCTATCCTTAATACGAATATATATAGGATCTGATTTGAGTTGGCTTTTGAGATCAGATTTTATTACACAAGTCTAGGGAAATATTATTAGGCCTTTGGCGAGCTTAATAACATTTTCCTTGACAAGTTTAACAAAATTTTATCTCAAAAGTCTATGAATATCAGATTGTTTTTTATCACATAACGATATTTCACGAAATATAGATCAGATAATGCTAAAACATTCATAAATGCACCACCGTATTAATTCGTGTACAAAATGACGTCAAAAATGAGGTCACGCAAATGTGATATCAAACATGTGTAAGATAAGAGAATTCATAATGGGTATATTACACTGAAAACAAGGGAGGTTATGTGATAAATGTCAGTAATTTTGATAGCTTATATAAAGAAAGTTGGATATTGTTATCTTTTATTTGTTACATAGACTTCACATCTCTTCTGTGTCATGTAGTGTTTCTATGAGAATTGTAATGCATTCTAAGTAAAAGTGCTGTCTTGATAGTGCATGGTAATTCCTTGTGTACTTGAGTTTTATATATCTGTCGACCTTTATTACCTTATTACAAGTTCCTATTTGACACAATGTACTACTCTCTGAAACAAAGAAAAACCATTGAAAGACTTCTTTGTTAACCCTTTACCACACAATTGTGGTTACCAGCATTTTCTTGTTTTCGAACAAACGTTTTTTTGTACCCTATCGGAGAGCTTTAAGGGCATAATTATACCCCCGCAAAACTACTGTTTTCCAGGGGTATACTGTCCGTGTGTCAGTCCGTCAGTCCGTCGTTGTTTCTATCTGTGTGTCTGTCTGTGTACAAATAATTCCCTGTTTCTGTCAAGGCACTGGTGGGGGGTATTACGAGGCGCGTTCAATAAGTAATGCCCCTGACCCCTTTCCAGTTACTTGATCTAGGTGAAATTTTGTTTGTAAGTACCTTCAGTAACCTTCAATAAAATGGAGCCCTGGTCAATTCTAATAAATTCAACACTCAACCAAATAAATATGATCTGAGAAAGAAGACTTTTGAAAACATTGTGGTCTAAGGATATGTGTCGGAAATCAGTATGTTCTCTTTTTTCCACAATGTTTAACACTCTTTTACGGACAGAGCCAAAACAAGCCATATATGGCCTACAACTTGTTTAAAACATCATTTGGACATCTGTGTAAAGTGTTGTCTCAGATCAGCCTGCACAATTTGTGCAGGCTAATCCAAGACAGCACTTTACGACTACATTATTAGTAACTGTTGTATGGTCAGGTGGCAGGGGACTTGGAAACTTGTTCACGGCTGTAGTTAATCATGTCGCCCCGAGCCGAAGGCGAGGTGGCGACATGATTAAGCACAGCCGTGAACAAGTTTCCAAGTCCCCTTCCACCTGACTGTACAACGAATTTATTATACTGCAAAGTTTTACCCTTTCAAAGTGTGTTAAGCGAATTTTTCCTGTTTTTTATGATTTCACAAATCAAGTATGCTGACGAAATAGAAATTCCCTTCTGTGTGCCCGAATTCAATGAAAACTGATGTCACTGGAAACTGACGTCACTAAAACGTGCAGTTTGGTGCATAAATGTGCAGTCTGGTGATCGATCGATGCCGCCATTATAGATGTTGTGTTGCACGTGTAGTGATGTTCACGGGGCACTCAAAAAGGGAAACTGGTTTTACGTGGTTTTTGCCAGGGAACATGATATATGTTCCCGGCATGTTAACCAATCAGATCACGAGAAATTTCTTTGCAGTATAATAATAGATTTTGTCCAACAGTAGACTTGCTTGAAACAGCAAATCACACACAATGGGAAAGTTTCATATTGGATTAGACTGTACAGAAAGTGCAGGATGATCCAAGAGGACACTTTACACAAATGTTCCTTTTTCGCGTGGTACAAGCCATGTGATTTGTCCTCCTACTTTGAACACATTTAAAGTTCTTTGGATTGTACAAAGACTTACGGTAAGACCTGTGTAATGCACTTTTGGTGAATACGGGGCAAAAATTCTAATTGGTTGATAAATAAGGATAAATAAGGATTTATGCAGAAATGATATTTTTCCACATTTGTAACGGATCAGAAATTCTGTTTATGTCTATCTTGAAACTATTTTTTGATACTATTGTTAGATTTCTGAAACGGGAGGTAATTATTATCTCTTTTTGAATTGAGAATATAGTGGTTTTCATTTTATAAATAATAATTCAAAGAAGAAAAAAAATGGAAAAAATGAATCGGTGAAAGTAGTTCCATAATACTTACTGCAGTATTTCTACTTATAGCTAATTTTGCAAAATGATATTTTAGTGAAATTAGCTGTTTTCCATTACACAGGTCTTACCTTACTCACAAAACTAGTACAAACTCTCAGCCAAGTTAAACACCTTGCTTCTCTGCAAAGTTGAACTAAGGAAGTTCTGTCAACAAATACATAAATATATCTACAGCCCTTAATCATTTTCTTGCCTCCATTTTCTTTCGTACCATTTCCTTAAACTGTGATAAAATCTTAGTTTCCCTTTTCAAGCATTCATCATAGTTGAAAGTTGCCCTTGATCATTTTCTTGCCTCCATTTTCTTTCGTACCATTTCCTTAAACTGTGATAAAATCTTAGTTTCCCTTTTCGAGCGTTCATCATAGTTGAAAGTTGCCAATGCACGCTTCTCGTCTGCACTGTAAATCTGGTTCTCTTTACGGAGACGCACAGCTTCCATTCTTCGATGTCTGAAAGAAGAAGAAAAGACAATAGTCTAATAATAATGACTAAAAAAGACTTCAGTCATTGGACCATTGATGCACATCACCTAATACCTTGATCTCAAATCGACCAATTATTTTTTTCCCTACCAAAAAAATTGAATTCATCATTTAACCCATTACCACACAATCCCTACTTTTGACGCCCCTGAGAAAGAAGCCTTTTGAAAACACTGTGGGAAAAGGAGAAAATGCTGGTAACCAGCATTATCCTTTTCCCACAGTGTTTTCTACCTTTCCAAGAACAAATTTCAATTTTTCAGTTGCCTTTATTTTGTTGTCTGCAAATGCTTTCAATTTAGACCAGTCTAAATTTTTCTCGTGTGGTAATGGGTAAACCCAAACAAGCCCTGGTTTTTATGTGTCTGCAGTAAAAGTCTTTTGAAAACGCTGTGGGAAAGGAGAAATTGCTCGTCCAATTTCTCCTTTTCCCACAGCGTTTTCTACCCTTTTTGAGAACTTTTCTGCCAATTTCTCCAAATCTAAAATTGTCGTCTGCAAACTCTTTCGGTTTGGAAGGGTCCGAAATTTATCGTTTGGGAAAGGATTAAAAGTGATCATTGATCAGTTAAAAGAACAAGAGCAAAAACAGGCTATGACACATAAACTAAAAGAACAATTAAAGTAAATTGAAAAGTAATTTGATATTTTGAACCACATATTTCTTTCATGGTTTGTTTTTATTGGTAAAAATGAGGTCACTCATGCCTGAGTTTAATCCTTGTGAAAAAAAAAAAGACAAAAAAAAACACCTTCTTTAGCTCTTTACCAAATGACAACATTTTAGACCTCTCCAAATCGAGAGCATTTGCAGATGCTAAGATGAACATGAATCAAAAATTGAAACTTGACTAAAGAAAAGTAGACAAATATTGTGGGGAATGTAGAAAATGCTGGTTTCCAGCATTTTCTCCTTTACCCACATTATTTTCAGAAGGCCTCTTTCTCTGAATCGTAAAAACCGGGGATTATTAAAGGGTTAATCTGCTTCAAATAATTCTGTCCATGATCTATTTTATGAATCCTGGAATCTTTGATAGTCAAATCTTCATGTACGTTAAAGCTAGAATCTAAGGGACACAATAAAGGTCTTTGTCAATGGTAGGTGCCTTCACAGTCCAGATATATCAAAAAAAGTATTTGGCTTTTATTGGGAACCTTATTGAATGCCTGGCCAATACAGGCTGGTCATTCTATACAGGTGGCTTTTAGCAGGATTAACCATATACTATGATCATGTAGAATGACAAACCTAAGGGGCTAGAGCTTCAATCCTCCGAAACTTCAAGATTTGAAGTGTCAAACAACTTACATAACAACCCTTGCTTTAAACTACCCCGTAGGAAAAAAAGCCTTTTGAAAACATTGTTGGAAAAGTTGCAAATGCTGGTCAGTAACTATTTCTACTTTTCCCACAATGTTTTCTACTCTTTAGAAAGAGAAACCTCTTGAATTAAAGCAAATGCTTCAAATTGGGACAAGTCTAAAAAAGATTGCTGTCTGAAACACAATTAAAACAATTTCATTAGCTGTCAACTGTGTGAAATACATACACAGAAATGGTATGGCTAATGACTCAAAAAATCAGATCTATTTCTTACATTACAATGATTTACATGAAGTGGTTATCATGTTTCACCCCTTTGAATATACACAGGCCAAATATAAAATATGTTCACCATTTAGTAACATTTTTTGATTTAGTAACACAAACATTTTAACTAACAAATTACAATTAATAGACTTGAAAAATGTTTTCCTGTGCTAGATAGAAAAACACCACTTGTGAACATATTTGATAAAACATTTAACAGACTATAATTTACTACTGAATTTTGTTGGTGCCTAAGATGGGTGGAGGAGCTTCAGCCGATGCTGCTGCAGAAAGAAAGCGAAGGGCTAGACGTCGATATCGCCGCCTCAAGAGGGAGCATCATCGACTTAATGAGGAATTAAAGCAAAGAGAGGGTGTGGATGACTTCGGAGTGAAATGTTTCTTTGATGATGAAGGGGAACCATTCTATTTTGATGAAGAAGGTTATGCTTTCTACTTGGATGAAACAAGAACACCATATTATAAAGATGTAGACGGAAATATTTGTTACTTTGATGAGAATGGTGAAATCTACTATAGAGATAAACAAGGCAGACAATATTATTTTGATGAGATCGGCATCAGATATTACAAGGAAGGGGATGGAACTAAATATTTTCTGGACCAATACAACCAAAAATACTATAAAAATGAAAGAGGTGAATCTTATTACATTGATGAGTTCAATGAAGTGTACTATCTCGATGACAAAGGGAGAGAATACTATCTTGACGAGAAAGGTAAAATTCTTTATAAAGATACAAAAGGAAGGAAATATTTCATGCATGAAGGAGAAAAGGTGTTGTTGGATTCAGAGAAAAATGAGGAGATTAAGAGAAAGGAGAAAGAGATAGAAGAAGCTGATGTAATTGAAAAAATACCAATACATATGAGGAATAGAATCACTTCCCATAAATACGTCAGAAAGGGGTCAAGCCAAGTGACAGTATCGGGTGTAGTAATACAGACAGCTACACCCAGATCATGGAAGAAAGGCCGACCATGGACAACAGAAGAAGAGGAGGAGGAGCTTGAACTCCCACAAGAACTCTTAATAAACTCAAATTCTGAAGACACACAAAGTGAATTTCCATCTTCAGCAATTGAACCAGTAGAAGAGGAGAGTGAGTTTATAATTCCATCTCCTGTCCCAAACATTGACAATCCAGATCTAGCTGATGAATATGAAATGGAAGTGGTGGACTTTGATGCCTTGAAGGAAATTCAAAAGGCTGCAGAACATAAAGTTCTAAGAAAGTTACTAGAAGATGAACTAGACAAAAGGAAACTTCCACCACGACAAAAGGCCCAAAAGGTTGGTGATTTTCCTGTAAGAATAAAAACAGATAAGATGAAATGTTCAATTACAGGTTCAGTATTTCTGGGTGATGGGACTTTGGTTCTATCAGACTACAACAACAAAAAGATAAAACTGTTTGACTCTGAGCTAGAGTTTGTATCTGCACTGAAGCTTGACTTTTTCCCTCAAAGCATGTGTGCAAGACCAACAGAATTTGAACTGTTTGTTACATTTAAATCTGCTGTAATAAATGCTATACAAGTTATAAAGGTGGAGGGCGACAGAATGATTTTATTGCGCAAAATTAACTTGACTGATGTTCCTTTTGGTGTAAGTGGTAACAATGAAGGCTTGGCAGTTACTGTCCGAACATTTAGTGGCTGGGAAATACATCTTATAAATTTGAAAGGCAAAATTCTACGAAAGATTATTCATGAAATTGAAGATAAAGACATGTTCATTAGTCCACATCATATTTTTGTTACCAGACAGTTGAAGATTTTTGTGTCTGATAGGGGATCCAATCAAATTCATGGATTCAATTCACTTGGAGACCTTGAATGCACAGCTGAGGGAATACGGGACCCAAAGGGACTGTGTTCTAATTTAAAGGGATCTCTTTACATAACAAGTCCAAGTGGAATGCATCAAATTTCCGATGGAGGACACAAAGTGGGAACTGTTATCAATAGAAAACAGATAGGCTTTCATCCCTCCAATGTTTGCTATGATGAGGAAGACAGGCTACTTGTTTTGACTGGTGATACAGATATAATGGCTGCTTTTCAGATTTCTGACCAAATAGGGTATTACTATAATCTGAAAACACCAACACTTTCTGGCGTACGCTCAAGTCATGGTCTGGCAGTCAAGGAGGGAGCACTAGGTTCAATACCACCAAGTGCTGATCGGGTGCCGAGTGTCCAGATACATGGCACATTCACACACCCCAGCTCAAGTATGGAGTTTGGAACCATGAAATGACTCCACTCCTTACCAAATGAAAAAAATTGGACTAGTCCAAATTGAAAACATTTGCAGACAACAAAATAAGTGTGAATCAAAAATTGAAATTTGATTTGTGAAGGGTAGAAAACATTGTGGGAAAAGGAGAAAATGCTGGTTACCAGCATTTTCTTCTTATCCAACAATGTTTTCAAAAGCTTCCTTTCTCAGGGTACTGAAAAGTAGGGATTGTGTGGTAGAGAGTTAACCCTTTACTCCATAGATACTCATTTTGACGCATCAACAAGAGACAGCTTTTGAAAACATTGTGGGAAAAGGAGAAATTGCTCGTAACGAGCAATTTCTCCTTTTCCCACAATGTTTTCCACTCAATCAGATATTTGTATCCTCAATTATCCATATTTTTGACATCATATCTTTATTTGCTGCTGAAATGGAAGAGTCTCAAATTGGCATATCAGGTAAAGGGTTAACCTGTAACCAAACAATACTGAGTCTTAATGAACCAAGAAAGAATGAGCACTTAAACACTGTTACACATAAGTTTTGTGACAAAGTTTCCTGTTTGAAAAGATGTATTGAAATAAGAAGTTGGATTTTATATTTGCTACAATTTAGTGCAAATAAAGTACTGAAGTTGAAATCTGTCTCTATTTACATCACTTAACAAGATCAAAAGACATCTTTTAAAATTTACACTGGAGGGGAGGAGGCCTGAATTATTGAACTTTTTTTACCAAACAACAAGTTTTCGGGCTGCACCAAATTCAAAGCTTATGCAAATGAAATAACCTGTCGAATGTTGCTAAAATACGGATGTCTGCCATTGATAGGCTATAAAATATTGTGGGAAAAAGGGTAAAACACTGTTTATCAGCATTATCTCCTTTTCCCACAATGTTTTCAAAAGCCTCTCTTTCAAGGTAGCTAATTTGATTGCATGGCTGTATGGTACTTATCGCCATTTTCAACATTATGTCAGTTAAAAAACTGCATCAAGTTCACCAATCCATGCTTTCCTAGTTTCCTTTACAAGAACTCCACAAAATTTTCTTTCAAAGACACAGGCTGCTTTCCCACATTACCATCATTGAAACAATGTTCAATAATGAGAGGGAGATGAATCTTGTCACAATGACTGTCATCAATACTCGAAAAGAAATTTGCCAACTAGGAGATTGAACCAGCAACTCCTGTTCTCAAGTGCTGAGCACTACTGACTGAACTACATGGGCCAGGCAGGGTTGTTTTAACTGATTACCAAGCGATAAAATTTGAGGTTTGTCCAAATCGAAAGCATTTGCAGACGACAAAATAAAACTGACTGAAAAATTGAATTTTGTCTTGTGAAGGGTAGAAAGCATTGTGGGAAAAGGAGAAAATGCTGGTTACCAGCATTTTCTCCTTTTATTACAATGTTTTCAAAAGGCTTCTTTCTCATGGGTGTAAAAAGTAGGGATTGTGTGGTAATGGGTTATTTAATCCATTAGCTTTTTTGGGTGGTACTTGTTTAAAAAAACAAGGGGGTGTCAAAAGTAGGGATTGTGTAGTAATGAGTTAAGCCTGAATTGTCTTGAGATGGGTTAATAAAGAACTGTATGATACAATGTATTGCATTGTATTTCTATAAACTGAAAACCAAAAATCCAAAATATATGACTATTTGGATGTGTGTTTGTTGTTTGACACCATTTTCTGCATTATTACAGTTGTATGCCACCCAGAGCACCTATCTATGCTTTCCTACAGTTTCTTTTCTGAGAACTTTACACAACATTTTGTTCAAGATAATGAGAGACCCATCAACACTTGGCAAGAATTTGTCCACAGGGTGTTGAACCAGCGACCCCTGAGTTTCAAGCAAGGTGTATTATAGGCTAAACTCTAGAGCTTGTCTCCAAACATCTAAACTCATTACCAAACGACAAAGTTTTAGGACTGTCCAAATCAAAAGCATTTGCAGACAATTAAATAAAAGTGACAGATTGTTATATGAAGGGTAGAAAACATTGTGGAAAAAGGAGAAAATGCTGGTGACCAGCATTTTCTCCTTTTCCCACAATGTTGAGAAAACATTGCGGGAAAAGGAGAAAATGCTGGCTACCATGCTTTGAAAACATTGCGGGAAAAGGAGAAAATCCTGGTTACCAGCATTTACTCCTTTTCCCACAATGTTGTCCATAGGCTTCTTTCTCAGGGTCGTCGAAAGTAGGTGTTGTGTGGTAATGGGTTAAGTTTTATTCTTGTTTGTAAGAGTAAAACTTTATTGGGTCATTTAATCTTATTGTTTATGTGCATTCATTTTTTCTGTTTTCTGATAAAACTGTTTTAAATAGAACAATAGACTGATTTCCCTTACTGTAACAAGTAGAGCTTTCTTTTTGAGCCCTTTTATGCTTCACTGTTTCAAAAACATTTCAACCTGGATTCATAAAAAATCCAAAGAGATTGTTTAGTAAAGGGTTAATGACAAATATCCGCCTATTCCTCATGGGAAACATTTATAAAATATGAATTAAAATGGATCAAAAAGTGGGATTTGTGACTGTTAGGTCAGAAATCTATGACAGAAAAGTAAAAAAAAAAAATGCTGGTACCCAGCAAAGGACCCTTGGGATAGTTTGGTAAAGGGTTAACCCTTTACCAAAAACCAAATTTTAAACTGGTCTAAATAGAAAACATATTTACAGTTTAAAAATTAACCCATTACCACACAATCCCTTCTTTCGACGACCCTAAGAGAGAAGACTTTAGAAAACATTGTGGAAATAGGAGAAAATGCTGGTAATCAGCATTTTCTCCTTTTTCCACAATGTTTTCTACTCTTCAAAAAACGAATTTCAAATTTTCAGTCTTTTTTGTTTTGTCGTCTGCAAATGTTTTCAATTTGGACAAGCCTAAAGTATTGTCATTTGGTAATAAGTTAAATAAATAAAAACATTGGAATTAGATTTTGAAAGATCAGAAAAAAACAGTAAGACAGAGGCAGTTACCTTCAACAAACTCATGAGATTGTTTGGTAAAGCGTTAACTCTAAACCAAATGACACAATTTTAGACTGGTCCAAAATTTAAACATTGCCTACTAACAATTCAAATATGGGTAAAGCCCGGACTTTTGTATTTGAAATGGTAACACATAAACTTAGTAGGAAAAGAAGAAATTACTGTTTACTAGAACTGTCTCCTTTTCATCCAATATTTTCAAATGCCTTCAACCTGAGGTACGGTATGTTACAACACGGGACTATTTGGTGAAAGGCTGAGCAAGGAGAGACCTTTGTAATAATAATATGATCTCATTTCAGTGAACTTTCTGTGACAATGTCCTCTTTTATTCAATATTTAAATAAAAAAATCAATTTTTCTATTTGGGCACCTTGATTACCATGTTGGGACTTTTGTTAAAATCCAAGATCAAAAAACAAACACAAGGACTTTCAAAAATTTAAGGTAGGTAAAATATTTTGTTACAAGCTTTTAATCATAATTAAAAGAGGCCCGTATACTCATTTTCAGCCAGTTTTAACTCATTTGTCTTTATTCTATCACACTATAGCCGTTGTTATATCTTCATGTCAAATATTGCACCCGACGGTTGCAAGGTTGCATAGGTTACGGTTGACAGAAAATGCATTTCGCTGAGTTGTGGCCTTCCATGTAAACAGACTCATCGTTTCCGGTTTTTAAATCAAAGATTTTCCATATATCTTTTATACACTTGGGTAGATTCATTATGATGATCATGCATTCTGTCACATGACCTTTGCCCTGCATCTAATGAGGTAAACAAAGGAAAATGGAGGCTTCTCTGATGCAGCTTCGATTTTCAGACAGAGGTCTCGGCCTATAAGCAAATTACGCCGTATCCGACTCTAGGCGGAAACCAACAATAAATTTCCATGACGCACCACCATTGTTTACAGGTTTGATCATCAGTCAGTTTTCTTTTGACCAATGTTCGGTTTCTAATACAAATCCATTTCTTTTTTCCAATTACACCAAATATGCCAGTAATTTATACATGTTTACACAAAGGACTGGTATCTGTACCATTCTAAATTGTTTGAAATTTAACAGCATTTTTGGTCACCACCTGTAGACGGGCATCTTTAAAGATTTTTTTGGTCATGTTCATTTTTTTTTCTTTTTTCATTCCTCAGATAAGTTCCTTTACCATATAATCCCATGTTTCACCAACCCTAAGCTTAAATGGTAACATCTACCAGCAACAATGGGAGGGACATGTTGGAGTCAAACAGAAGTGAAACCTACTTTAGAACGGCCCAAGACAAAACGATGGGAAGTCATAACTGAAGAACCTGCAGACAACAAATTTGAAAACAAAGAATGGATTCCAAAAGTGATTAAAAAAGAAGCCAGATATGCACTTCCTGTTGGGACGTGCTCCGTTCGACTCGGAGATGATGAACAAATATGCTCCATCACAGGAGCCGCATTTTTACCAAATGGAGACCTCTTTGTTGTCGATAAAAACAACAAAAAGTTAAAAGTTTTTAACAGCAAGTTTCAGTTTAAGAACAGTGTACAGATGCCACTCCCACCTGAGAATGTTTGCAGTTCCCCAAAAGAAAATCATGCCTATGTAACATTTCCGGATTCATCCAAGATTCGCCAGGTGTTGGTCACCAAAGATGACATGGTCCGTGTTGACACCTTTAACACGGTGGCAAAATGTACTGGCATAGCATGTAATAAATACGGTGGAGTTGCAGTTGCCGTGAACATTAAAGGAAACCAGTGGCAAATACATCTGATGAATAAAAGTGGAGAACTTCAGAAACGAGTGCATGGTGAATCTATATTCCTGAATCCGGAACACATGGCTGTTACAGAAGACATGAACATGGTGATATCAGATAGAGGAAACAGCACAGTGTTTCATATCACTCCCGAAGGATATGTGATCTTTGGTTATAAAAACATTCGATACCCACTGGATGTGTTTGTTGACAAACGTGGATATATCTATGTGGCTGGACCGGAGAAAATCCATCAGTTAAATGAACGAGGAGAGCTTGTACAGTACTTATTGTCAAAAATAGAGATTGGATTTGCTCCTATGAGCCTCGCATATCGACGCAAAGACGAGACACTTATAATAGGCGGGAAATCTGACAAAATCAGAGTATACATACTGCAAAACAGAATGAACTGAAAGGAGTTTTTTTTTCTTTTAAGAAATCTTGTGCAAAAGGAAAAACTGCTAGAAACAAATGAAATTTAGGACAATTTTGACAAATCCAAAAATTAAAAGCATTCAAAGACAATGAAACAAGTGTGGCTTAACCCATCATCAATCGACAATATTTTAGGCTTGTCCAAATCGAAAGCATTTGCAGACAACAAAATAAATGTGACTGCATTTGAAATTTGTTTTGTGAAGGGAAGAAAACATTGTGGAAAATGGAGAAAGCCAGCATCTTCTCCTTTTCCCACAATGTTTTCAAAAGACATCTTTCTAAGGGTTGTCAAGAAAGTCGTCATTGTGTGGGAATGGGTTAACTGATGAGATCTATCTTTGTAAGAGTTGAAAACATTGCTAGAAAAGAAAAAAAATGCTGTGTAACAGTACTTCTCCCTTTTCCACAATGTTTTCAAAAGTTTTCTTTCCTGGAGGGTTGCCAAATATAGGGCTTGTAGAGTAAAAGGTTAATAAATAGGTTAAAAAGTGGTGATGCAAGTTAACCCTTTACCACACAGGCCTTCGGAAAACATTGTCATGAAAGAAGAAAACCAAAAATGGTAACCAGCATTTTCTCCTTTTCCAACAATGTTTTCTTCCCTTCCTAAAACAAAGTTCAATTCTTTGGTCACATTTATTTTGTTGGCTGCAAATGCTTTCAATTTGGACCAGTCTAAAATTTTATTGTTTTGGTAAAGAGTTAACTCATTGCCAACAAAATTTTAGGTTTGTCCATATCGAAAGCATTTGCTGACGACAAAATAAAAGTGGCTGAAAATTTGAAATGTGGTTTTGTCAAGGGTAGAAAACATTGTGGGAAAAGGAGAAAATGCTGGTTACCAGCATTTTCTCCTTTTCTCACAATGTTTTCTAAAGGCTTCTTTCTCAGGGTCGTCAAAAGTAGGGATTGTGTGGGAATGGGTTAACAGAAATTTGTTTGAATTTGAAATCAATTACTTCAGTAAATGTCACAGATATAATAACATTTCAAAGTATAAATCGGACGTCAAAACTGAACGCAGCTTCAGAAGAAAAACTATAGGATGCTGGAATTTTGGGGGTATTCTGTAAAGTGTAATAATATCGTGGTTAAAATGGTTAAAAGCTTAAAATGTTTGTTACCAGGATTTTCTCCTTGTCCCACAATGTTTTCAAAAAGTTCTTTAACCCTTTACTCCATAGATACTCATTTCAACGCATTGCTTGTAGAAACCTTTGGAAAACATTGTGGCAAAAGACGAAATTGCTCATCACAATGTTTCCTATGCTATCAAAAGGTGTCATATACACATAAGAAACAGCTTCATCCTTGCTGTTATTTAGGGTCAATTAGAGATACCATAGAAATGCCTCATGGGGTAAAGGGTTAAAACATCACTATATTTAAAACTTGGGATTATGTAATAAAGGTATACAGGGGCCAAAAATGATATTATTTTTAAAAATCAGTCTGACATTATCTAATAGAGACGTCCTTTAAAGCAAAAGTTGACAAAAGCGGTCCTATAGGACCCAAATAGGCCAATCACATTAGCCCGAGCCTTTGAGCATTTATCCTCAGGTGATCTGAAAACCAAAACCACATGTACAAACCTGCTGCCACTCATCACATAACCCACGTCCTCGTAAGCTGAAATCTCGTCGCTCGTCAGACCGATTTCTCCTCTCCTCGGAATTCTTTTACCTTCTGCAATATAAGCTGCCATGGCTGCACCTTCTCCTGGTAGCAGAGCTTTTCCATAACTGTAAATATGAAACATAAACACATTATTAAATCTTTAACACAAAAAATTTTTTTAGACTGGCCCAAATTGAAAGCACTTGCAGATGACAAAATTAAAGTGACTGAAATATTGAAATTTGATTTGGGAGGGGTAGAAAACATTGTGGGAAAAGGAGAAAATGCTGGTTACCAGCATTTTCTCCTTTTCCCGCAATGATTTTTTTAAAAAGGCTTCTACCTCAGAGTCATCAGAAGTCGTCACTGTTGGGTTAAATCCCATGTTTTAACCCATTTCTCCATTGATACTTACTTCTACTCATTGCTTGTAGGAGCCTTTGAAAACATTGTGGCAAAAGGTGAAATTGCTCATGACAAGCAATTTCACCTTTTATCACAATGTTTTCTATGCTATAAAAAGGTGTCATATACACATAAGAAACAGCTTCATCCTTGCTGTTATTTAGGGTCAATTAGAGATACCATAGAAATGCCTTATGGGGCAAAGGGTTAAACAAACAAAGGAGAGAACTACTGGAAACATGGTAAGAAAAAAAAGAAAATGCTGAAAGCTATGGTTTCCAGTATTTTCTTTTTATTTTTTTGCCATGTTTTTATCCATTCAAAAACAATTCTCATTATTTTAGCCACATCAGATTTTACATCTGCATATTCTTTCAATTTGGATACCAAAATGATGACTTACATCACTTAACCCTTTACCAAACATTGACGACTTCTGCTGACCCTATGGTAGAAGCCTTTTGAAAACATTGTGGGAAAAGGACAAAATACTGGTAATTAGCATTTTCTCCTTTTCCCAAAATGTTTTCTACTCTCCAAAAAGCAAATTTCGATTTTTCAGACACATTTATTTTGTCGTCTGCACATGCTTTCAACTTGGACAAGTCTATAAATTTGTAGTTTGGTAAAGAGTTAAATGATAAACACTGCAGGAAGAAAAGAAAATGCTGGCTACCAATATTTTCATTTCCTAAAATTTTTTCAAAGGCCTATTATCTTTCAGTGTAATTCAGATTTGTGATTGTGATAATAAACTGTTAGAACCTTTTCAAAACAATTTCTTGTTCCTATGATGCCGTAAAACAAGGTCCTTGAAATATTGCAGGTAAAAAGAGAAAATGCCAGTAAACAGCATTTTCTCCCTTATCTACAACATGAACAATGTTCATATCATTTTGAAGGCAAATGCCTATCAATTAAGGCTTTCCTGCCCTAAAGCTTCTGGTCAACATGGAATAATTATCTTTGTTGTTAGATTATTAAGAATTTATAGTGATTTGATAATTCTAAACACATTTAACCATCAAGAATTTCTTTAAATGTCTATCTAAAAAGTTTCTGTCCATTATTCCTTTTTTGTAAAGGGAGGTAAAAATAATATTCCTTTGAATTGAGGATATAGTGATTTTAAAATTGAAAATGATAATTCTACTTAGTGTTTAACCTGATTTGCCGACCAATCAAATGGCCCCATATTTTTAAAAAAACATCCATCTTATTTATTAAACCCGACTCCCTAAATAATTAATTATTAGGAGTTTGCTACTTAATTGTGCAAAGCGTGCATGCGACAGTGAATTGTGGAAACTCGGCCCTACTGTCCTGTCAGGCCGACATGAGCTGTACTACATGTACAATTGCCTATTCAATCCGTTCAGCGCCACATTTGAAACATTTGACAGTTTCATTTTGATCACTGGACCATTTCATTTTTGTATTATTGGGTTTTCAAAGGTATCATTTGTATATCTAAGCGAGAGACAATGCAAAATTAAAAAAAGTTAATAAAGGATTGAATAGTAGCAATAACCTACTCTTTCTGAGACAAAGAAGATCCACCAGCTACAGCAGGTTTTGGGCCAAGGTCATCATCACTTTCCGAGTCACTGTTCTTGACCTTGACACCAGCATCTGTAAAATATGTATATGAATATTCAATTCTGTTTTCATTATTATTTAGGTTAGAAGACCATAACAAATGCACCTTGTTATACTTTACTTTTTTTTTTTCAACCAGCACCACTCAAAAAAGCCAAAGGATTAGTTAACCCATTACCACACAATCCCTACTTTTGACACCCCTGAGAAAGAAGCCTTTAGAAAACATTGTGGAAAAAGGAGAAAATGCTGGTAACCAGCATTTTCTCCTTTTCCCACAATGTTTTCTACCCTTCACAAAACAAATTTCAAATTTTCAGTCACTTTTATTTTGTCGTCTGCAGATGCTTTCTATTTGGACAAACCTAAAATTTTGTCATTTGGTAATGAGTTAAAGGTGAATGGGCAGGTAATGATGTTAAAGATGTAAACTACTAACAAACAAGAAAATAAAAACCCAAGATGTTTTAACCCATTACCACACAATCCCTACTTTTGACGCCCCTGAGAAAGAAGCCTTTTGAAAACACTGTAGGAAAAGGAGAAAATGCTGGTAACCAGCATTTTCTCCTTTTCCCACAGTGTTTTCTACCCTTCCCCGAACAAATTTCAATTTTTCAGTCACATTTATTATGTCGTCTGCAAATGCTTTCAATTTGAACCAGTCTAAAATTTTGTCGTGTGGTAAAGAGTTAAGATTAAAGAGCAATGTAATAAATATGTTAAACAACTATTACAAAGGGACTCATTGTATCTGCAAAGAGTATAGACCCTGGTCAGCCTGCATAGGCTGATCCAGTATAAAATTTTCTTCATGTCACAGGACCAGTCTATCTAATGATTTAGTTGGTTGCATGAAAAAATGAACTTTTTTGGATTGACAATTAAAGGAAGGCTTTCTTGGTATAACTTATTCTGGAGATACAATCAGGGTTTTTTCCCTGACCCCTTATTTCTTTGAATTTGGACCCCCAAATTTTCTACCTGACCCCAGGGAAATCCCTATGTAACAAACCCCCTTTTTCCCATACAGCTGCTCAAAAATTTGATGCTACAAGGATAAAAATTCAATTTTCTCAAAAACCCAAGACTTACTTTTGACTTCTACCCACTGCTCTTCTTCGCTCTCGCTTCCCGACGCATCACTTTCACTTTCCGATTCACTTTTACGCTTTTTCTTTTTTCTGGCTTTTTTAGATTTCTTTGACTTCTTACTGCAGAAGAAAGAAGAAAGACACTGATATGAATATGGGCTGTTCATAGATTCCATTCAATCCATTGTAGTAATACATTTAGTACTCAAATGTTCCATATAATTTTAGTATTAACTCATTACCAAACAACAGAATTTTAGACTGGTCCAAATTGAAAGCTCTTGCAGACAACAATATAAATGTAACTCCAAACCAGAAATTTGTTTAGAGCAAGGTAGAAAACATTTTGGGAAAAGGAGAAAATGCTGGTAAAATTACCAGCATTATTTTTCTCCTTTTTCCACAATGTTTTCAAAAGGCATCTCTCTCAGGGTCGTGAAAACCATGGATTGTTTGGTAAAGGGTTAAGATTCTACCAGAGTAAAGATGTGATACACTCTTCTAATATACTCAACATCAGTGATCATATTTATCATTCAGAACATCAATCGAAATTAACCCTTTCCCAAAAGACAAATTCTAGACACTTTCAAACTAAAAGCATCCACGGACGACAAATTCAGAAGGATACAAATGAGCTTTAGGTCTCTGATAGGGTAGGAAACTTTGTGGGAAAAGGAGAAAATACTGGTCACCAGCATTTTCTCCTTTTCCCACAATGTTTTTCAAAAGGCTTCTGTCACAGGGTCGTAAAAACCAGGGATTGTTTGGTAAAGGGTTAAGCGCCCTATGTTGCTAAATGGTGAAGCCGTAGGATTTGAAACCTCAAGACTCTGTGTTCCATTCTCACCTTACCTTTTGAAAAACAAGCCTATGCTTTAACGATCACTGAAGAAGAAAGCTTAGAGCTTAGAGCTCAGGTAATAGGATTTGTTTTTTGATATGACAGAAACATTGTGGGAGATGAGGAAAATGCAGGAATTTTTCTTTTACCTACAATGTTTTCAAAGACCATCTTTCTCAAGGTTGTAAAATCCAGCAAGATTATTTGATCAATAGCTAATCCAACAGACTTCATTTCAGACCATTTTTTGACCTAGAAATGGAACAAATTAATACAGAACTGGCTTGAAGAACATGAAACAGCGCAAACTAGTCCAGTTGCAATTACCTGCCATGTCAGTTTCAGTTTCAAGCACAAACTACATGTATTTGCAGTTTCAGGTTGATTATAAATACATGTAATTGCAAATGGGCCAAGCTTAAAAGGGGGCTTAACCCTTTACTCCACAGATACTCATTTCTATGCATTGCTTGTTGGAGCCTTTGGGAAACATTGTGGCAAAAGGTGAAATTGCTCGTGACGAGCAATTTCACCTTTTGTCACAATGTTTTCTATGCTATCAAAAGGTGTCATATACACATAAGAAACAGCTCGACTTCATCCTAGCTGTTATTTAGGGTCAGAGATACCATAGAAATGCCTTATGGGGTAAAGGGTTAATGCATCTGTAAGAAGAATCTACTCATGTCGGCCGTCGCAGTCCGCACAGGCTGACATGGATTGAAACTTTTTGTTTCAGGTCAGATTTTATGCATATTTGAAGACCACTCTATCTCTAGATTCAGTCAACAGTTGAAGCAAAAAGATTTCCTGGGTCTATGACTATATGATGATTTGCTTTGAATAGAGAACCACAGAAATACACTAAGTCCCCTTTTGCCAGAGCATGGCTCTAATATTAAATTTGTGTGGGAAATAGTTTCATTGGCTGAAAACAGTACTGAACTATTGTTGAATGTTTGACCTGGACTCAGTTTATTTTGTTGTCGTAATCACGACACAGACTTAGCACATGAAAAAGTTTCCAAGTTTGATTTGATCTGGATTTTTGCACCCTTTCGTAGCAATGAACCCATTTATCAATGTTGTTGGTGCACTGAAAAGTTTACAAAGAAACCAAAGGCCCATCTCAGACAAAAGATGAACCCCGATCTAATTACCTCTTTCTGTGCTTTTTGTGTTTATGACTTTTGCTTCTCTTCTTTTTCTTTTTCTTCTTTCTCTCTTCTACAATGACACATAACCTTAATAAGTATCATACAAGCATACAAACAATTTTATCGAGTGCATCTTATTACAAAGCATTTTATTTCTACAGCAGGGTCACAGGATTTTCACACAAGCTAATTATACAAAAGTACAGCTCATGAAAGTATTGATTCTTACTTTAACTCTTTACCACACGACAAAATTTTAGCCTGGTTCAAATTGAAAGCATTTGCAGACAACAAAATAAAGGTGACTGAAAAATTGAAGTTTGTTCTCGGAAGGTTAGAAAACATTGTAGGAAAAGGAGAAAATGCTGGTTACCAGCATTTTCTCCTTTTCCTACAGTGTTTTCAAAAGGCTTCTTTCTCAGGGGCGTCAAAAGTAGGGATTGTGTGGTAATGGGTTAATGGGTACATAATTATTAAACAATGAAAAATACTGGCGAACCTCTCTGTGCAACCAACTGTATTTACCCTTTACCATACGATCAGAATTTTAATGACCATGACAGAGAATGTTTTTAAAAGTACCGTATTGTGGGAAATTCAGAAAACTTGTCAGGTGGAAACGTATAAACAATCACCACAGCTTTGAGGTATCATTTTTAGTTCTTCATCCGTAGATATCTCTTAAATAAACAATACTGTGTTTTGAAGGGGTCTTGGAAAAAGCCCCAAAAACATTGTACAAAAGGGAGAAACCCAGATTGTTTCCCTTTGAAATACTGCTTTACACTAGGGCAAATACATGTACTATTATTAGAGTTCCATTCAAGTAAGCTTTTGCATCAAAAATGGATAGGTCTACACTTTGGTGGTCAGGTAAAGAGTAAAATAAATCTAATTTTAACCTGTATTAACCCATTACCACACAATCCCTACTTTTGACGCCCCTGAGAAAGAAGCCTTTAGAAAACATTGTGGGAAAAGGAGAAAATGCTGGTAGCCAGCATTTTCTCCTTTTCCCACAATGTTTTCTACCCTTCACAAAACAAATTTCAAATTTTCAATCACTTTTATTTTGTCTTCTGCATATGCTTTCAATATGGACCAGTCTAAAATACGGTTGTTTGGTAATGGGTTAAAACACAACCTCCTGAAAGAGACCAACATTTTGTTTTTTCTCCGGAAGTCTATTTGAACAGTGTTGACTGTTTCTCTTCTTAGTAGAAGATGTTTGTTCTTCCTGCTATTTGGGCTATGGCAAGGTATATTTTCATCCTTTAACAAAACAATCCAATGTTTTACAACTGGGCAGTCTAACCTAGAGAACAGGGAGTCGCTGTTTCAAATCTCCAGCTCATCTTATTCCTATCAAATTTCCAAGAATTCATGAAATTCATTGCGACAAGATTCATTCCTGTCTTTTGCCCCTATGATTATTTCAATGATATCTATTGTTTCATTACTATCTTACCTTCTGAGCTGTCTGAATCCTCTGATTCTGATTCACTATTTTCTTGTTTTTTGTTCTCATCTGACCTGCAATCAATTACATATTTTCACAATCTACCCCTTACAACCAAGAAAAATCTTAGACAAGTCCATATTCAACGCTTTTGCAGATGAAAATAAGTCATTTTCTAGACTCCACCATTCAAGCCAAATTGGGGATTTACACTTTCATGATAAAATTTTTGGACTCCACCAAACTCAAATCATATTCACAGGCAACAAGTTAAACATAGCTCAAATGATGATTCCTGTCTTTGATAGGGTAGAAACCAATGTGGACATAGGAGAAATTGCAGATAACCATGTTTTCAAAATCCTTCTTTTATACAGTCATTAAGACTGCCGATCATGTGCTAAAGGTTAAAGAATAATGCAGAGTTTTCACACAATCTGTGTAAGTGTCATGGTTGCGGCAGCATTTGGACATAAGCAAAATAATAAATAGAAAGATTTCCAAAAAAGCTGTTAAAGAGTAACTCCTTTCATTGATTTGCACACACCCATTTATCTCACTTTCTAATAAAAACAAAACAACAATTATTGTGTTTAAAAGTTGGCAGTGAAAAAACCTATTGTATGCTTTCTATATTTTGGCTTGACAAAGTATAAATAATTCAGATAACTGAATGACTAAGTTAAATTCAACTACTTTACTTAGATACTTACTCTGATTCACTGGGTGGGGGTGGAGAACTGCCCCATACCTCCGGGGCTCCCTGTGCACCAATTCTTTCTCTGTCTTCCCTGCGTCTATAATACAAAGATCAAAGCTACAGAATGCCACAGGAAGTAACAAATTATAGCACAGTTCTACCATGGTGGGGTAAGTATTAAGTAATAAACATGTAAGGAGCCAATAAAAGCTAATAAGAGTATGTCTACAGTATGCTTGCACTGGCCGCAAAGGCATTTCAAGTTCGAAATAAGAGTCGCTTTAACCCATTACCACACAATCCCTTCTTTTGACGACTCTGAGAAAGAGGGCTTTTGAAAACATTGTGGGAAAAGGAGAAAATGATGGTAACCAGCATTGTCTCCTTTTCCCACAATCTTTTTTACCCTTCACAAGACAAATTTCAAATTCCCAGTCACTTTTATTTTGTCGTCTGCAAACGCTTTCGATTTGGACAAACCTAAAACATTGTCATTTGGTAATGAGTTAACTCTTTACCACATAGCAAAATTTTGGACTGGACTGGATGAAATTGAAATCATATGCAGAGAACAAATCAGAAGTTACTGTAAATTTTTTTCCCATAATTAGAAAACATACAGTCAAACCTGGTGATCCGTCCACCTCCATTCAGCGTGAACCTCCATTTAGCGGCCTGTTCAATGTCCCCCCAATCAATTTTACTCTATATTGAACCTTTTTTCAACAAGCACCTTTAAAACGCAAGCAACGGCCGCCAAAATTGTGTCCCGTTTTTCAAAACACCCTGGTAAGTAGCGGCCAATAACCAACGGAAGTCGGACTGCCAAATTAAAATTTCACGCCTAGTGTACTTCTCACGTTCAACCGTTTTCGGATGAACAACTAAAGTGTCAAAATCGAACAATCATATACACACGTCGCCAATTAACAGGTGATTGCATATTACCTGATTACCTCGAGAACGTGTTATTCTGATGCAAATGATGATTTCGTAAGCTATTATACCCGATTTTTCACGAATTTTAAAGTTCGAAATCACGTGTAAATTACCCGAGTCAGATAACGAAAAATGTCTTTCTACTTTCGATTTAATCCGACATTACTGTAATGATTATATAACGTAATAATAAAGAAGCTGTTTCGCTTTTTTTTTTTGTTTTAATTTTTCTAAAGGGTAAGAAATGATTAAAGAAAACTGTCCTAACAACCGATTGTACCCAAATTAGCATAGGTAAATTGTAATTACATATGCCGGTGTTTCAGAAATTGTCTTTGAAATTACGTTAATTTTTGACGATTACCCGGACGTCCCGTTGTCATTGACCAGTAAACCTACGATTGTTTGACCTTTTTGCCCAATCATCTTCCGACCATTCGATTATTTTGATTGATGATTATTCCAAAGATGTAGATTTCTTATGTTTTGACCCTACGATCTGTCTATTGTATTATTAACTCGAGACTGTTAATATCTAATCATGGCTTGTACCAAGAGAAAAGTGTTGACATTAGAAAGCAGAGTGGAAGTGATTAGACTTTTAGAATCTGGAAAGAGTTCTCGGATTCTAGCTGAACAATTTGAACTTGGGTTTGCACATGTACTTGTATATGGGTCATGTACCCCCCCCTTTATAATTTTTTAGGAAAAGATAACCCCGAGACCATCTTGCGTGATGGACCTCTTTTAAGCAAGCACCTGTCTTAAGCAAGCAATTTTGGAAGGTCCCTTGACTGCTTGCTTAAGACAGGTTTGACTGTATTTGTTTCCCTAAGGTTAGAAGACATTGCGGAAAAAGGAGAAATGCTGGTTACCAGAATTTTCTTCTATTCAAACAATGTTTTCAAAAGGTTTCTTCTAAAGTGTCGTTAAAAATCGGAATTGTGTGATCTCTCTAAGGAGAGATTGTCCTATCTTGTCATCAAAGGTTAAGGGATCAATTCCCACTGGAACAACTCATAAAACCTTAGTAAAGCATAAGCATATCAGAGTTATCCCTCTTACCTCAAGAATAAATCACTGTTTTCATTGTTAAATTGGCCATTCTCCCTTGGCTTCCTCCAAACCCCAGTCTCCTTTCTATCTGGTGGGGACTTGCGCCTCTTAGATACTGGTGACCCTGACCTTGACCTTGATCTAAACTGTCTAGAATGTGACTTTAAATCTCTTTCTGAAGAATCAAACATGTGTTTCCCCCTTCTTTGTTGAATGGGTGATCTTGATGTGTGTCGACCATTGTGTTTATGTCGGTTATTCTTGTCAGTAATTGGTGAGTCATAGTCTTCTGAAACTGGTGACCTTTTTTTCCTTTTACCATATGGTGACCTTGACCTTGATCTTCTCTTCGATTTCCTTGAATGTCTATTTTCATAAGAACTGTCACTGTCATAACTTGACATAATTTCAGTTTGTACTTTGAACTCTTGACATCAGATCGAAGTATGGACTGCTACTAGGCTTCTGTTTACTCTCCTCTTATTCAACCTACAGCACAAACAGAACTAGAATAAGTGAACAATGAAAAGCGACAACTCTATTTGTCTAAAATTCTACACTCGTAACTTCTTCTTTTCCTAGATCGAATTTTTGGCTAATTCACCTCCCGCGAAAACACATGATTTTCGAGAAAATTTTAATTTTGCTTCAGTAGAATTAACTCTTGACTCGTAGATGAAAGAGTTATTTAAATCAATTATAAATTGCGTATGGTTCCTTACTTCTAAACTGTAAGCTAAAACGATGAATTTTCTAAACTTGCGTAGCTTCCGTACAAACTCTGGCTTCCTTGTCATGTAGAGGTTTGACAGACGTTTTCAGATCATCAGGGTAAAACGCCAGCTACAGTGGTTCCGGAATACTGCTTCAGTCGTTCTCAGTGAATTTTATCGTCTCTAAGGCAGGTTTAATGACTTTAAGCCTACCAGCGTCTTGGTTTAAAATAAATCTAATCCAGTAAGAAGTGTCTTTAAAAAGGAAAGACAGACAGGAGGGTTTTTTTTTACCAATATCAAAAAGTAGGTCAAAAGCCAATGCATTCAATTAGCCGTTTAACCCATTACCAAACGACAATATTTTAGGCTTGTCCAAATTGACAGCATTTGCAGACGACAAAATAAAAGCGACTGAAAATTTGAAATTTGTATTGTGAAGGGTAAAAAACATTGTGGGAAAAGGAGAAAATGCTGGTTACCAGCATTTTCTCTTTTTCCCACGATGTTTTCTAAAGGCTTCTTTCTCAGGACGTCAAAAGGAGGGATTGTGTGGTAATGGGTTAATCAGTATACTTTGGAAACTCTTTACCAGACTAAAATTTGTACAACTCATCTTTTTTTTTTTAACTCATTACCAAAACGACAAAATTTTAGGTTTGTCCAAATCGAAAGCATTTGCAGACAACAAAATAAAAGTGACTGAAAATTTGAAATTTGTTTTGTGAAGGCTAGAAATCGTTGTGGGAAAAAGGAGGGAGAAAATGCTGGTTACCAGCATTTTCTCCTTTTCACACAATGTTCTCTATAGCCTTCTTCCTCAGGATCGTCAAAAGTAAGGATTGTGTGGTAATGGGCTAATTTGCATTTTCTCATTTTTTCCCATAATCTGTTCAAATCCTTTTCTCAAATCGCAGAGTTATTTGGTAAAGGGTTATTTTAAAAGTAGCTACACGTTGTCGAGTTCTCACAATTTCACCATACTTACAAAAAAAAACCCTGAAAATAGAGAAAAATGACAAATTGCCTGTAAAGAAGGGAGATAAAAATAAGAGAAATACAGTTTTAAGAGATTCTTCCTTTAACTCTTTACCACAACAAAATTTTGGACCAATCCAAATTGAAAGCATTTGCAAACCACAAAATAAATTTAAATCGAAAATTATAGAGTTAAAGTCTATTTTCTGCATGTCAAATGACCATTCTACCTCACGATTCTGCATTTTTTTTCCCACACAAAATAAATATTTATTTGACCCATACTTATATTATGACTTGCATAGTGTAATGTGTTACGGAGTTGCATGAACACTTCCTTTATCACTTTTTGATTCACTTCCTTGTTCCAATCATATTATATGGATCTGAGGTCTGGGGTATCTATAATTACAAAATTGTTGATAAAATTCATTTACGTTTCTGTTATTAGGAGTAAGCCAACAAACCCCTAACTACGCTGTTTATGGCGAACTAGGTCGCTTTCCGCTTTATATCCTGGCCAAAGAGAGATCAGTTAATTTCTTTCTTAAAATGAAGCAAAATCCCCAAAGTATAACGTATAGTGTATTTTTAAGTCAACTTACGAGCAATAAAAGTAACTTCTGGGCATCTAAAATGAAACGAGTTATTGATCATCTAGGTTTTGGGTTCCTGACAAATATCGCTCCAATGAATTTATATATACCACCTTTCCAGAGTTTGAAAAACCGTATTAGGGATCAGTTTATACAAGATTGGCATAGCTATATAAATAGAACCCCAAAACTTATGTACTACTGCAATTTTAAAACTGATTTCAAATTTGAAAAATACCTTCATATAATTAAAAATGATCAACTACGAATTCACCTCACCCAAATTAGATTAAGCTCTCACGTATTAGAAATAGAAACTGGTAGGAGAAATGGTATTGACAGAAATAATCGTCTTTGTAAGTTATGTAATATGAAAGTCATTGAATCTGAATATCATTTCATTTTAAGTTGCCCGAAATACAACAATCTACGCCAACAATACATTGGAACAATTGCATGGCCCTCTTTACAGAAATTTAATCGACTTATGTCTCAAACAGATGATATAACATTGTATAAACTGTCCAAATTCATTAAGGAAGCAATGACTTTAAGGAAAAATTATTTTGATAGTATTTTAGCAGAAGGATCTAATTAATTGTATTCTTATAGTATCTTTTTTTTCACACATCCCTTGATATTTTGTAGTACTGTTATATATTACATTACTTATTTAGTAATTTAATCCATTACTACACTATTCCTACTTTTGACGAGCCTGTGAAAGAAGACTGTGGATGCTGGTAAACAGCGTTTTCTGCTTTTCCCACAATGTTTTCTTTTTTTGTTTTCTACCCTCCACAATGCAGATTTCATATTTTCACTCACTTTTATTTTTGTCGTCTGCGAATGCTTTCGATTTGGACTAACCTAAAATATTGTCGTTTGGTAATGAGTTAAAGAAAGATGTATATGTTGAGCTGGTGCTCTGTAATGCTTTAACTGTCCGGTTTATCTTGTGCTATTTTCGTTTTTTTTTTTTTCATACTCGAGCTTTGTTTATTTGTTTATTCTGTCTGCCTTTGTTGAATTTGTTGTATATAGCCAAAGACATGTTTTGTCGTTTGCTGAATAAAATGTATGTATGTATCAGAGCATGGCCTATTTAGATGATGAATAGTGTAATCGAAGGACCACTTCGTCGGTTTGCTTCCAAAACCTCGTAACTACAGCTTGTTACAAGCTTGTTACAAGCTGTAGTTACCAGGTTTTGGAAGCAAACCGGCGATTCGTGACTAACGAGGTTAAGTGAGTGAGGTCTGATCTGCGACGAATTTTGTCCTCACTCTTGCCATTCATGTCTACATCAAAGCACGTTTTGCACCGAACTGTAAGGTCAAGAATATGAGTTTGAGTACAGGTCTTCCAGGATGTTAAATGATGGCTTCAGTAAAACTGGGGGAATCTCTCTCTCTCTCTCTCTCTCTCTCTCTCTCTATCTATCTATCTATCTATCTATCTATCTACTTATTTATTTATTTATTTATTTGTATTTCATTCCGAATGACTATTTTTCAATTTTCACATCATTTATAAACCATGTAAAGATTTAGATATTTTTTTTCTTTTTTAAGGTAGTGGACCCGTAATAGAAAACAGCTATTTCCACTATTATGTTATCCTACAAAAGTTTCTATGATTAAACATGAAAATTATTGTAGTACTTTCTTCGAGCTACTTCTTCCTTTTTGTCCTTCTTAGAATTATGATTTATGATTCTAAAACCACTATATCCTCATTACAAAGGAGATAATAATTACCTCTCCTTTTCTATCAACTATCAACAAATAATTTAAGAATAGACATCAAAGGAATTTCTGGTGTGTTAACCCTTTCCCAAACGGCTAGGTTTGGACCAGACTAAATTGAAAGCATTTTGCAGATGACAAATTAACAGTTGCTAAAAAGATGATTTTTCAATATGATAGGGTAGAAAACATTGTGGTTACCAGCATTTTCTCCTTTTCCCACAATGTTTTCAAAAGGCTTCTATTCCTGAGCTGTAAAAACCAGGGATTGTTTGGGAAAGGGTTAAATATGTGCAAAATTATTATGTCCATATAAATCCTTATTTATCAACTATCAAGAAATTTCATGCCATGCTGCACTAGAAGTATTACGTGTCTACCACCTTAAGCGACTCTAGAGTGAACAGATTATGCACTTTACTGTAATTTCGGTGTAATATTTTGGCCGCCTTTATCGTAAAGTTCCAGTCCCAGACCCCAACCCTTTACCGATTTTTTAGAAGTTGTTTAATCAGAAAATATTTCCAGATGACCGACCAAATACGGATAAAGTGCTGAGACTGGTCTTTCTACAAGGTAGAAAACATTGTAGGAAAAAAGAAGAAAATGCTGGTTACCAGCATTTTCTCCTTTTTCCTACAATGTTTTTAAAAAAGAACATCTTCCCTAGAGTAGTAAAAACATCAGATTGTAAAGCAAAGGGTAAAACGATAAGAATATAAATAATACCGGTCACCGAAATGAACCCACTGTTCAGTTTTAAGCTTATGTCCCAAACCCTATATATTTCTTTTACGAAAAATATAGACCAGGATCAGACTGCAGAGAGTACACGGTCTGATTAAGGATATACACTGTCTTATTTTGTTTGAAAAATTCCAATAAAGACAGGAAAATCGTCAGAATCTACCTACCAAATACACTCATTCCAAGTCTTTACTGCTCTTAGGGCAAAGTTTCGGTGAAAGTAAAGTACTGAGATGAGGGTTGGTCAAGAAATACCCAGAATTAAAAAACAGGTAACATTTTTTCTAACTCTAACCTATTATATGTATACAGTAAGACATAAGTTAAGGTAAGACCTGTGTAATAGAAAATAGCTATTTCCACTAAAATATCATCCTGCAAAATTAGCTATAATTAGAAATGAGTAATACTGAACTACTTTCACCGATTCATTTTTTTCCATTTTTTCCTTCTTTGAATTATCATTTATAAATCTAAAACCACTATATTCTCATTTCAAAGAGAGATAATAATTACCTCCCTTTTCAGAAAACTAACAAAAGTATCAAAAAATAATTTCAGGATAGACATAAACAGAATTTCTGATCCGTTAGAAATGTGAAAAAATATTATTTCTGCATAAATCCTTAATTACCCTTATTTATCAATCAATTAGAATTTTCACCGGAAGTGCATTACACAGGTCTTACCTTAAGCATCACCAAAACTTAACAGCAATAGCCCATGTGCTCAGACCAGCATTACTCATGGTCACAATTTGCCATTTCTGGCATTCGGAAATTTTCTCGTAGCCATCCCTTCATTTGGCTCATAAAACAGCATGTTACTTGTCTAGTGGATCCATGCATAGCTTGAAAATATACCAAATAAAAGGTAATCCGTTAAATAAATTATGACTGAATTTGTTCTGGTGATGCTTAACTTAATGCATATACATATATCTAAAATGCAACTTTTAAGTTCGGCACTGAAAACTCTAGCATTCCTTTTTCAAAAACATGATTTGGGAAATAATATCTCTTTCTCGGATAGTGTAGATCCAAGATCAGACTGCACGTTTTGTGCATGATCAGTCAGCAAAGCTCAAGTGGTAGAAGCTTGGTGTTGACGTCAAGTCCTTGGTCGCTTTAGGGTGAGGGTTCGAGCTCCACGGCTGGCTATCTAAAATTACGAACAGTCTTTAACCTTTTCCCAAACAAGCCCTGGTTTTTACGTGTCTGCAGTAAAAGTCTTTTGAAAACACTGTGGGAAAAGGAGAAATTGCTCGTAACGAGCAATTTCTCCTTTTCCCACAGTGTTTTCCACCCTTTTTGAGAACTTTCTGCCATTTTCTCCAAATCTAAAATTGTCATCTGCAAACTCTTTTGGTTTTGAAGAGTCCAAAATTTGTCGTTTGGGAAAAGGTTAAAATGAGACGTTAAACCAAGGACCCGTGTAACGGTGCTATACACCGAGCACGTTAAAGAACTAGGCGTAACTACGGATGGGTTTCGCTCTGTTCTTGCTCCAAAATATACCGAAATTAATAGCCAATGAAATATTTGTAAATATTGATGCTGACATCTCCTGGCTTCTTCTTTTTTTAACTTGTAATTAATAGCCTTCAGGGGGCATGTCATTTTCGCGAGCCAAGGTTACGATCACTACGTGGATCTTACCTTGGCTGTTTGAGCCCGATTTATACATTCCTGCGATGTACCCTCCATTGGATGCTGCTTATTACCCCCCTTTACATCATTTTTCTAAAAGCCAATGAAATATCCTTTTACAAACCGCTTACGAATACACATGAAGCGATAAGCAGACATCCACGTGGGTTTCCATGTTTACCTTCTATTCGAAAGGTAACGACCTTGTTCTACTTATATCAAAGATGAAATACTACTAGCGATTTCATTCGTTGCAGTTAGAGCTGGCTGCATCCAATGACAAAGCGTATCGGGGGAATGTAAAAAATCAAGCTCGATCCGCCAAGGGTAGAGTAGCGAAGTGAATCGTCAGCCTTGGCTTGCGAAGATGGGGGGGCATGTCAATCTCTGTACATTTGTAACGACCCCTCATAATTTGACCTTTCGCTATAAACGAGGGTTCCCTCGATAAGACTGAGTTCCACTACTGCCATTTTAAGGTGAACCACAAGACACGGTAGGTGCTTCATTTAATATGAGCAATACTCTATGAAAAGGGGGCTTAACCCATTACCACACAATCCCTACTTTTTGACACCCCTGGAAAAGAAGCCTTTAGAAAACATTATGGGACAAGGAGAAAATGCTGGTAACCAGCATTTTCTCCTTTTCCCACAATTTTTTCTACCCTTTACAAAACTAATTTCAAATTTTCAGTCACTTTCATTTTGTCGTCTGCAAATGCTTTCGATTTGGACAACCCTAAAGTATTGTCATTTGGTAATGAGTTAATACATCCGCAAAAGTGTCAACCCAGGTCAGTCTGTGCAGTCTGTGCAGGCTGACCTGGTTCGTAATCTTTTGCGATTGTTAAACCATTTTTGCATGTCAAAGAACCGATTTACCTCACGATTCATTCGGTTGTAAGACGAAATGGATTTTATTGACCCGTATTTATATGATGACTTGCTTGGTATCATGCACCACGGTGATGCATTAAGCCCCCTTTTTACCAGAGGACGGCTCACTGATCCTAATCAGTCAATACGCTCAAACCTACATCTTCGCAAACCAAGGTTACGATCACTACGTGGATCTTACCTTGGTTGATTGAGTCCCATTTCGAGATTCCTGCGATGCGCCCTCTATTGGATGCTGGTTATTACCCCCCCTTTACATCATATTTCTGAAAGCCAATGAAATATCGTTTTACAAACCGCTTACGAATACAATTATTCAACATGAAGCGATAAGCAGACATCCACGTGGGTTTCCATGTTTACCTTCTATTCGAAAGGTCGCGACCTTATTCTATTTTTATCCAAGATGAAATGCTACGAGCGATTTCATTCGTTGCAGTTAGAGCTGGCTGCATCCAATGAAAAAGCGTATCGGGGGAATGTAAAAATCAAGCTCGATCCGCCAAGGGTAGAGTAGCGTAGTGAATCGTCAGCCTTGGCTTGCGAAGATGTCAAACCTATAACAAAACTGTTCATGTATTTGCCTTTGCCATCAGTGCAGGTTAAGATCAGACACCTGAAAACTTGAGGCTTATAATCTTACACCTACACTTTTTGCAACCTTGCATTTACCATTGAGCCATGCTCTGTAGAAAGGGAGCTTAAAGCAGTAGACCCGTAACACTTCTAGTGCAACATGGAGTAAAATTTCTTGATAGTTGATAAATACGGATTTATACAGATATGGTAATTTTGCATGATTTTAACCTACCAGAAATTCCTTTGATGTCTATCTTGAAATCATTTGTTGATACTTTCGTTAGTTTCCAGAAAAGAAATGTAATTATTATCTCCCTTTGTAATGAGAATGTAGTGGTTTTAGATTTTAAAAAGGTAATTCTAAGTAGGAAAAAAAAGGAAAAAGTTTCTTGGTTAAAGTAGTATAATAATACCCATTTTAAATGATAGCACATTGTTTGTGATAATGTTATAATGGAAATTGTTGTTTTCTATCATAGGTCCACTACCTTTAGCATTTGCGAAAAGTATCGACCCATGTCAGCCTGCGCAGTCCGCGCAGGCTGACATGGGCCGAAACTTTTCGCTATTGTTAAAACTTTGCGCGTGTCAAAGGAAAATTCTTCCCCATGATTCAATCAGTTGTTTCACAAAGTGGATTTTATGGGTCTACTCTATATTGGGCTAGGTCTCACTTGTTGTAATGCATGTCGAGGATGCAATAAGCCCCAGTTTGCCAGAGCGTGGGCCAATTATTTGTGTCATATTTTTAGACCGAAAAAAAAATCTGTTTATTGTGCTTCGTTTGGTACATAATTTTGGACTTATCTAAACTAAAAGCATTTGCAGACAAAAAAATCAATGTGAATCAAAAATTGAAAATTGATTTGAAAAGGGTAGAAAACATTGTGGGAAAAGGAGAAAATGCTGGTTACCATGCAGCATTTTCTCCTTTTCCCACAATGTTTTCAAAGGCTTTCTTTCTCAGGGGCGTCAAAAGTAAGGATTGTGTGGTAATGGGTTAAATGAATCGAATGCAAAGTTTTCAGCCATTGGTATTTAATTGTCAGATCTAAGTTTTGTTCTGTGCTGTCTGATCTTGATCTATCTTGTCCGCAAAAGTGCACTGTGTCGCCCTCAGCGGCTTAAGGGGTCAGTTATTCAACCCCTGTGACCTTAAATGCTCTTATCTAGAGTTTAAAGGTCACAGCCGTGATCACTACAGGGACCCAAAAAGTTCACCGAGGAAATAGGAAACAGTTTAATTGGACACGGAAAATGAGAAACTATCTTCTTCTCCATCCTCCTCCTCATCATAATCATCACCATCATCATCATCATCGTCATCAACGTCCTCCATGTTGTCATGAACGAACATCATTCATAAACATTAGTTTTAGCGTCAATCTGAGCACATTTTTTAACACTAAGGTAATATCTACTCCATTTAACCTGACCCAGGTCAAAATCATTTCCATAGATTAATTATTACATCACTCGTCATAGTATGTCCCGAATGGTCACGGAAATATTTCATATGCCAATCATTCCTTTATCTGCTAGATAAGTTAATTGAATACCAAAGTTAATTTTGAGGGAATTATATCCTCATCGGTCAGTGTAGATCCAAGATCAGACTGCACGTTCTGTGATTTTAGTGCAGATTCGTGATCAGACTGCACGTTTTGCGTAGTCTAATCTTTATTTACACAAACAACAACAGGTCAGTGGGTCAGACTTAGTAGCCTAAAGTTTCAAGCTTCTGTATATGTGCCAATTCTTATTTTTAATTTTCAAAAACATTAATGTTTGAAATTTCCTGATGAAAACGAAAATATGCTATTGACCAGCTGTTAGTCAGAAATTTCTCTTTTGATTAACAGTTAAAGATGTCTTGTTCGCAGACGTCCTTTTTTCTGGTTTGTAACATAGGAAGTTTGATTTAATGAAGCATTCCATCGAGTGTGCCAGTTCTTGAAGTGGTCAACTGCCAGACAATTACTGCCTATTCTCTGAAAGCTGACTGAACACTCTTTTCGATGTGTGAAACTTTTATTAAAGAACGACATAGGTTTTTCATAACGTGCTGTCTTAATAATGCCATAAAACATGTAAACGTCAGTAATCTTTGACGACAAAGATGCGAATATTTCGCATAATGGTTGACAGTAATTCCCTGCATTTTTTTCAGCTGTCAAGCAAGGTCAATCTTTTTATATGGCGGTGACCAAATTACAATTTTTTTCTCAAGGTTCTGCTTTCTCAAACTTATACTGAACCTTATTCCCGCTAAAAGATAAAACGTCGAGCCTATTGTAAATTAAGCTTTTACTTTTACGCATAAGCCGCGTTTCAGCCTTCAGTTGCGCTTTGTAGGTCAAGGGTTAAATTGCTTACCTGTGTATATAAGTACCTTCTCGCGTATATATAATTTTCTGAATAATAGTCGGGGTTCTATTTATATAACTACTTAAATATTCAGCGTAAAGGTCAGGATAAGGTTAAATTAAGTAGGTAATAACGGCACACGGTTTTCGGCTAAAACCGGTCTCTGTCGATGGTACACCAATCAGAACTTCCTCAAACAAAGGTCAATAGATTCAGCCTGAATTTATGCAAAGGAGGGTAAATGGATCTGCGAAAGTATCGACTCAGGTCAGCCTGCGCAGTCCGCGCAGGCTGACCTGAGTCGAAACGTTTCGCTATAGGTCATTTTTATGTTTGTCAAAGGACCAATATATCACATGATTGAGTAGGCTACGTATAAAACAGGCTCTAAAGGATCTATAAAAATGTGATGAGGTGGGCAAGAATCATGTATAACGGACATGTATTTAAGCGCCCTTTTGCCAGAGCATTGCGCGATCATATTGTGTTTGTTACATCAGTGTCTATATTGTTAATGTTGTTACTATATAGATAGATGCGAGTGCGCGTTGAGAATTCTCGAGGCTTTACGTGCAAAGAAATGAACATTAAGAATAGTTTGCTCAAGAAAACCGAATTCTTTTGTATCTCTATTAGGCAGAAGTAAAGATTTTACTACAAAGAAACCCTGTGTTTGAATATAAGGGTTTCAGGGCTTTAGGATCAAGGGAATGAACTTTAGGGACTTTAGGTGCTCGGAAATCGAATCTCTGTTCTTAATATCCCGTTTACAAGTTGAAATGTCTTATCGTTAGTTTAAGGTCAACAACAAGGACTGAACTATATATGAAACCTGAATGTGTAATACTATGAAAGAAAGATTTTAAAAGCAAGTTTTGAATAAAAATTGAGGCTTACAATTAAACGAAAAATAATATCGCACATTCGTATTCCAGAAATAGGTTAAGAAAAGCGACATTCTGTAAATTTATCTAAGATCTTCAGAATATTATTATAGTGTTTATTGATTATAACTATTGAAATATTTATCTATTGTTTAATCGTTTACTATAATGATATCGTGCGTTTGTCGTCTGCAGATGCTTTCATTTAGAATATATCTAATTTTCTTTTGTCCGGTAGGAAACTAACATGATCCTGTAATCTAATTTTAGGTTTCAGTATTTCTGGACCATGGGCTACCTATCCTTTGGCCTTTTGGCCGTGTTGGTCTGCGCAGCAATGGCTGCCAGTACCGCACCGACCCTACAACAGGTGCAAAAGGAACTTCAGGACTTCGAATCCTCCATAAAGGAAACATTGTCTGGACTTTCCCGACAAGTAATGTTACAACAGCTGTTTGTTGAAGAAAGGATTCGATCCGATGGCAATTCAGGTGTTAAACAAATACGTATAAATAACGGTGGAGTCCTAGACTATCAGCGGACTACTTTCACCAGCGGTTCCACTGCTGCAATACACGAACATTCGAATTATGACCGGACAGTTGGTATGGGCGAGTTGATTGCTGTCCTGAACGGAGTAGAGTTTCGCACTCGTCACAATGATTACAAACTTGTGATGCCGTCAAGGACGAAAAAAGACTGGAATGCAGTAGAGAACATCCCCTTCCCCGCTGTTCCACCATCAGTATTAAACAAGAAAACCGTGCAAGAACAGATAGAAGAGATGAGACTATACTTCAAAGCTTTTCATGAGCAAGATCCCAAGATTAGAGATTACAGGCCTTACTTCAAACCTGTTCTATCTTACCTTGAAGGGTCATGGACAACCGATACAAAAGATATTCAAGAGCCTTTCCAAAGTGACCGACACTTCCTGGATGCCAAGAACTGGTTTGATCTTCAAGAAAAGATAAGGTACATGGCATCAACTGGAGGGAAGAATCAGTTTGAAAACTTCTCATTTTTACCGACGACAATCGTAAATGTCACGGAAGATGGACGACCAGTATATGCACAATGGAACTATCGAATAGTTTGCCATCCGATACAAACGCCAGTGTACCTTAAAGATTTAGAACTAATTGATGATTTGTCCGTTCGAATGCGCTTCAATAAAAATATGACACAGTTCGGTACAACCAGAGCAGCTCGATACCGTTTCGCCGCTAACCATGGTACTAAATACAACATTGACACGGAGTCTGGTGTAATACCACACAACATATACAACTATGGACTTCTTGACCGAATCATGATGGAAATTCCAGGGAAAGAGAACTACAGAGGATATCTAAATGACCGTTCATTTGATATGCTGAAATACCGAATCGACGTTAAGAATACGACTGTCAATACAGCCAGATATCACAGGTGGTACAAAGTAACCCGACCTGGGGCCATGGGTCTCCTAATGCGACACCGTGGGGTTTCGGATAATAGTTTATTCGTTGCTCAAACCACCAACCCAAAAGTTCCGAAGATGGAAGTAAGCGAGTGCAAATACGACGGCAAGCTTCGTAAGAATGTCTGCCAAAAATATGATATGAGAACGTCGTACGCAATACCATTAGAACTAATCTGGATGACGCCATTGTCAAACTGGAACCCGTACAATCTCGTTGTCAACGACCGTCGTCATGAAAGTGTTGTAACAGCAAATGGAAGAAACGGAGGCATGAACAAAGATAAGGCGTTCAATGGTACAGCCTACAGTAAATATTACAGGACACCGTTTGAATTCTATTCCGGTGGTACCGTAGAAAGAGACCCGGCTGATACCGCCAAGGATGCTGTTGGTGTCCTCGATCCACATGGCCAGGTTTGTTCAGATTTAATCAGATGACACAATTTAGCCCTGTCCAAATTGAAAGCATTTGCAGGCGACAATTTCAATATGGCTCAAACTGAGTCATTATTCTTACAAAGGGTAGAAAACATTGTGGGTAAAGGAGAAAATGCTGGTTACAAGAAGGCCAGGTTTGTTCAGATTTAACTTGACTCTTTATCAAGCGACAAAATTTTAGCCTTGTCCAAATTGAAAGCATTTGCAGACGACAATTTCAATATGGCTTAAGTGGAGCATTTTTTAACATGGGATAGAAAATATTGTGCGAACAGGAGAAAATGCTTGTTACCAAATGGCTGGCTTTAGTCAGATTTAACTCAAATCTTTACCAAACGACAATATTTTATCCTTATCGAAATTAAAAACATTTGCTGACGACAATTTCAATGTGGCTCAAAAAGAGCAATTTTTCTTATATAGGATAGAAAACATTCAGGGAAAAGCAGTTCCCAGCATTTTCTCCTTTTCCTGAAATCTTTTCAAAAGGCTTCTTTCCCTGGCGCGTTAAAAGTCGGGGTTTTGTGGTTACAGGTTAATAGACCCGTCCAATAGTTATTGTATGAAAGCGATAGACGAGACTTAACATTTTGTGGTATGTCAAAGTGATCAGAAGTACAGGTTTATAATCATGTTAAAGCCCAAGAAGTGCTTCCGCTATAACCCGTTAAATTGCAGCAATTCGTTTAACCCTTTACTCCATAGATACTCATTTTGACGTATCAACAACAGACAGCTTTTGAAAACATTGTGGGAAAAGGAGAAATTGCTCGTAACGAGCAATTTCTCCTTTTCCCACAATGTTTTCCATTCAATAAGATATTTATATCCTCATTTCTCCATATTTTTGACATCATATCTTTATGTGCTGCTGAAATGGAAGAGCCTCAAATTGGCATATGAGGTAAAGGGTTAAATACTGCAAAAATGGATGAGTCATGCTATGGCAAGAGGGGACATAATGCATCTCTGTGAATCTAAATATCCATTTTGTCTTGCAATGGACTAAGTTATGAGGTCAACTGATCATTGTACATGCAGAAAATTGACCGAAAGCAAAAGATTTCGGCCAAGGTCAAGCTGCAGGGACAGCGCAAGCTGACCTTGATCGATAGTTTTGACATATGCCTTAAGCCCCCGTTTTTACAGAGCATGGCTCTTATGTTGTTAAAACTTTCGGTAAAAGACACCGTTGCGAGGAAATCGCTTGCAATCTTGATGGAGGTCTAGGGACCCAAATATAAATAATAATAATAATAATGATGATGATGATGATGATGATGATGATGATGAAGATGACTAAAAGAGAGGGCTTCTGTATATTCCTATATTCCTTTCTTGTTAACCCTTTACCCCATAAGACATTTCTATGGTATCTCTAATTGACCCTAAATAACAGCAAGGATGAAGCCGTTTCTTATGTGTATATGACACCTTATGATAGCATAGAAAACATTGTGACAAAAGGTGAAATTGCTCATCACGAGCAATTTCACCTTTTGTCACAATGTTTTCAAAAGACTCCTACAAGCAATGCGTAGAAACGAGTATCTATGGAGTAAAGGGTTAATGCAGTGAAACTGTTGTTGTCCAATGAAAAACAAAACCGAAGGCACAAGCGGAACTCCGGACAGAGGTAGTGACTTTGACTTCATACTTGAAAATATTAATGATTCTCCACTAAATCCTATGTTATGGTTACTCATTAGAATCGTCTCATCAATGAGTGCCTACAACATAGGGTTTGAAGAGAAATAATGGATTTATAATACAATCACTTGTTCATATCTGGAGCTGTTGACACAAGTTGTGGGTATATCGAAGTGGCTTCAATACTAGTATATCTTTTCTGTTCTAGGTGAGAAAAGTGTCCGCTGCCGGAGTACGTATTTATATGCCAGAAATCAAGGGAGTTGGCAAGATCCGACAACGCTATCCAGTATTCCCGATCCACCAGGAAGGCAGTGTAACCTGGAAGAACCTTCAAGCCTTACAAGACATGGTTATGGACATGAAATCATATGGCAAACTTTTCGAAGTTGCACCGGCAGTGCAAAATTCCGGTGGTCATGCGCCGGATAGCCACTTTGTGACGAGCACTTGCCATATGGACCCACCAGGTATGCATAAACACGACCTCTATCTAACCGCTGAGGAAATGCACGCCATACAGCACTCTGGTACCACGGTTCATGTGTTCACTACGCAGGACAATGGGCACCAGCACGAACTTGAACTTCAGCGCGATCCCACCCACAAGGATCGATTGAAGATCGTCAGTTGTGATGGTAGAAGCACCTGCTGGGACCATCATTCTAACACTGTTTATTTGAGTTCATCGTAATGAGATAAGAAAAAATTATAAATATGTGAGATGTCACTTTTGTTGAATTAAAATGACTATGCAGAAATGGGTAAATTCTATGCTTTGATTCTCCAACTCTAATTCTTATACCCTGTTAACTCTTTACCAATCGACAAAATTTTAGACTTGTCCAAATTCAAAGCATTTGCAGACGAGAAAATAAATGTGACTCAGAAATTGAAAGTTAACTTTAGAAACGTAGAAAACATTGTGAGGAAAGGAGAAAATGCTGGTTACCAGCATTTTCTGCTTTTCCCACGATGTTTTAAGAAAGCTACTTTCTCTGGGTAGAAACACCAGGGATCGGTTTGTACAGGGTTGAATTACAAAAATGATACTTTCAACGCGATAGTAAATATCCAAATTATTTGCTATTTCAAAAGTATTTTTGAGAGAAAAATACCTTCTTATCGCACAGCGTAGATCCAAGATCAGACAGCAGGTTTTGCATTCAGGACTAACATAACCATTTAGGAGTAAATAACCACTCTATTTCTTCTATAGGACAAATTATAAGAGATTACTTCCATTTAGGGTAAACAAACAAAACTCATCAACTCTTTTCGCACTTTAGACGATACAGAAAATGTTTATGAACCATGAAGATCTAGATCAGACTACATACTACGTGTAGTCTCATCTCTGATCCACACTGTCCACTTCTTTATTCTATTTTATAATTGACTAGGGTCTTCATCTTGTAAAGGAAGCGTATTTGCGGCCACTGGAAAATGGTATATTATTTTCTATGGTCGTGACAGTCTTAAAATAATTTAATACAGTACAACCTGTATTCAGAGACCACTCAAGGGAAGTACTGAAATTGGTCTCTTACAGCAGGTGATCTTTAAATACATGTTATATTAGGTTAATGTAAGAAGGGTTGTTGTATCAGAACAGTGGTCTCTTTCAGAAGATGGTCTCTTAATACAGGTGGTCTCTAACACAGGTTTAACCGTAAATAATTTAATAAATTATTTCATAAATGAGCCATGCTCTAGCCAAAAGGGGCTTAATGCATCTCCGTGATTCATGATATCAAGCAAGTCATCACGTGATCATAGATCCATCAAATCCATTTTGTCTTACCAACCGACCGATTCATGAGGTAGTCTGATCCTTGAACATACAGAAAGTTGACTGAAAGCGAAAAGTTTCGGCCCAGGTCAGCCTGCGCGAACTGCGCAGGCTGACCTGGGTCGATACTTTTCGCAGATGCACTTAGCCCCCTTTTCACAGAGCATGACTCAAATGAATTTAAACTGAAACTCAGAACTTGGAGATATGCAGAACTATAACGGCTTTATTTCTGTTCATCAATATTTAATCAAAAATAAATCTTACTATTAAAACTGCACATGAAGCATTACTCTAGCCCTACCATGATTTCACCAGAGGCCTTTGAAATTCCTTTGGTCTTTCAAGGGATAAGGTCATTTCTGGACACCGTTACTATAAATAGCACTTTGACGTTTCCCTTTTTATCGATAAAGAGGGAGTCGCCTATGAGCTATTCATAGAAACGGTGTTAATTAAATTTGAGTGTATTCTGTAATATATTTGTAGTCGCGTGCTTTAAGTGTTCGATGATCGACCAAGAAAAACGTATGTGTTCCGTGATAAACCAATAGAACTTAAAAAACCTGTAATTTTACAAAAAAAAAAAACAATATTTGACTTGTTAGAAAGAACATCATTTACACAAATTTAATGTAGAGCAAAGGATGGGATATATCGAAGAAGGGAATGTAGAATTTTGAGCTTACCAGTATTTTCTGCTTTTCTCAAAATGTTCCCATTCGTTTTATTAGACTTATTGCAGGTTGCTTGCATTTTTTTCCTTTTTTTGAAAAAAAAAAAAACTCTTTATCACACAATCCCGACTTTTAACGACCCTGAGAAAGAAAGCTTTTGAAAGCTTTTTTGGAAAAGTAGAAAATATTGGTAACCAGCATTTTCTCCTTTTCCAACAATGTTTTCTATCCTCCCAAACTAAAATTCAGTTTTTGATTCACATTTATTTTGTCGTCGGCAAATGCTTTCAATTTGGACAAGTCCAAAATTTTGTCGATTGGGAAAGACTTAAATGCTTTTAAGCATGATGTCTCAGGGAAGTTAAAATACCGTGTGTTTAATTAAATTTCGGGCTGACCCTTTCAAGCCCATGGACCATAAAAATGGGCGTTTGTGGACGACATAAATGAAGATCAGACAGCAATGTGCAGTCTGATATATGATGTAAGTTGTCGGCTTGTTTTGTCAAGCCTTCCACGTAAAATTCTTTCTCAGTTTCATTGGATGGTATTTCAAGCCGATGGAAGAGGTCAAGTTTATATGAGCATTACTCTGTCAAAATGGGGCTTAATGCATCTGCGAAAAATATCAACTCAGGTCAGCCTGCGCATTCCGCGCAGGCTGACCTGGGTCGAAACTTTTGGCAGTTGGTCGATTTTCTGTATGACCAAGGACTAGTTTATCTCATGATAAAAGCGGTCTTTGAAAAAAAATATTATGGACCCATAAGTATGTGAAGACTTGCTTTGGTATCCTGGATCACGGAGATGCATTTAGCCTCCTTTTGCCAGAGCATGACTCATCATATATTTAGCACTGGAATAATGAACGACATAAATGAGCCACAGAGCAACCGGTAAATATAACTTAGACGGTAATACACACGGCTACAACCCCAGCGGTCGCTGCTTCGATCCCCAGCCCGGCCTTATTATTACCAAGATTGCCGACTGTCATTTCGACACGATTTATTTCTGTTTCATCAACGTTTCTATGGTGTTCATAGCGTAAGCAATCGGTGACTTAGCAGAGTAAAGTTTAAGAAAAGAAGACGAAAGGACAAGAAGCCTCTCCAGAAAAGCATGGATAGGAGCAGTGGCTGCCGCGATAAAACTGGAAATTTGTTGAAAACGCCGCTAAAAAGCAAAATAACAAAATATCAATAAATAAGGACAAATAAAATATTTACATCAATATGCTAAACAAGAGTCAGACACGGCAGCATGTAGAGTGCACTGAGTAACCTTCGGTGGTTCCGGAGTACTGCAGAGAAATGACCCCCATTACAAAATGACCTAGGGGACATTTCTCGACGTAGAGGAATGACCCATGGGTCACTTCTCGACGTAGAGAAATGACCCATGGGTCATTCCTCTACGTCGAGAGATGACCGTGGTTCATTTTGTAATGGGGGTCAGTTCTCTGCATTACACCGGTAGTACATACACGCGATTTTTTTCATAGAGAGCTCTATGATTTTTTTTTTCAAAACTTGCCACTGTTCATGAAAACAACTGGAATCAAATTATTTCATTATGCTTAATCAAAAAGGATTTCAGTTCATTATGATTTGGGCGCATATTAGAATTAGGTAACACTTGATGTTTCACGTGTAAATGCGACAGACTTGTTTCTAAAACTTTCACCATGTCACCACTGTATCTGTCTAAACCAAGTAGGTTTAGTATATCTTGTTGAGCTATCTTACCTGTATGTGTTTCACATCTTTTTATATAATGTTCAAAGAGACAGTGTATTGGTCTTCTATGGAGTACGACTGAAGTTCCAATAACGTTTAGATCATTTGTTACTAAAAGTCTTAAATTAGATAGACTAGTATCACACGGTAACTGAGTTTCATGAGATCCTCGATGTGGCTGGAATGTAAGTGGTCCCATTTTATGTTTTGTATTGACATTTACTTGTTGATTTACATCTACGAAAGTTTGCAAAGGATATTGTAAAAGGTCACTTAGAATGGTACTATAAAGGGTTGGATGGTTATATCTCTCTTCCTCTAGGGATGATTTTGTTGATTTATATTCAACTTGAAGAATGAATTCGCTTAATGTCGGGACTCTATCATACACGCCGCTACCTAACCCTCTTTCGTCATCGGCTTGCATATTTCTATCGAGCATCACCTCCAACCAGCCGCTTTCTAAAGAGGCAACACCATTCGGTTGGGCAGAATGTAAAGTCAACCTTTTGTTCGTATCTTCGAGAATGGCCATTGAGCTGATTGGATAAAAGTTCGATTCAATCAGTCTGTCGGGATAAGTTTTCCTACCCATCAGTTGGAAACTATTCTGATCTGTGAACAGAATGTTTTCATTCTGTATATCTGTTTGAAGACGCATTACCACCTCTATGTCACTTATCGATGGGAACCCCTTCTCAAGGTCAACAATGTTACTCACATGTAGACCTTGACCTTGGACACCAGATGAATTATAAAGTCTAAAACGTTGTGAAAATCCTGACGAGTACAAACAGTCTATCTCCGACATAAGCGGACCTTTAAGCAAATAAACATATACATTTTTATACAGTCCCGGTATCTCCTCAGCTGGTCCAGCAGGCCCGAAGAGATAAGGGCCGCTGGTCTGCGGTGTGTATTGCATAAAACTTGATTTGACCTCTGTTGCACGTCCTTTACTGTCTTTCATCTTCCGTATAGAACAGGTGTGTGAATCAAACTCAACTGTAAGCTTTTTAGTTTCCAGATAAATCTTGTTTTGTCCCCTAAATGGCTCAGATTTATAAACTTTCTTTTGAGCATTGGTCTCTCGAAGTGTTGCTTGGAGAATTTCATACGGAGCCATTTTAACACGGAAAGACACCAAAAATCCTTTCTTTATGGATACATTCGAATGTTGTAATTTCGATACCTGGAACGAAACGGTTTTATTACCAATCCTTACAGCAACATTAGCCCTGTCAACCAAGATATTCACTATTTCTAAGCGAGGCTTCTCAAGAGGGTTTGCAACTAAAATAACCAAGCCCCCGTTGGTCATCTTATACAAACGATCCGCACGGATACTTTTTGAATCCAGCTTTTCGAAGTTTTCTTCTAACCTTTTCGGATTTGCGCTTTTCCCCTTTGTCAGTAAGGTAACTAATGCAGTTTTCAGAGCTTGCTGAGACTTCTCTAAAGCAGACATAAGTCGCATTTCATAATCAAAAACCACATAAGGCACGCTAGTTCCGGTTATACCATCGTGATGCTGATATATACCTAGTTCTCGTCTGGCTGCCTTCAAGTTACCCAAAATCTGAACAAACTCATCATGGACTCTCGTGCACTTCTTCAGCAAGATGCAGCTATGATATAGCATGACCGTGAAGGCATCGGCTGCTTTCAGAACCGGTTCTATCTCTCTCGCTAACTTCTTGACCCACGGTCGAGTTGTATAAAACCCAGTCCAATAAGCATTTTCACGATCAGAATATGGGAAAAAATCTCCGCTAAGGATGGGAAACTTCGGGTGTAAATAAGGACCATTGTTTGGCTTATATTTTCCTGCTTCTTGATTTCGAATGTTGGCAAAATATTCTTTAATAGTTCCAAACTTAATTTTCATTTTCCAGTCTGGTTTGTTATTGATAAATTCCATCAGTTTCATGTAGTTGTGGTACGTATTTTCCCAAGCGTCTTCCTGGCTATACGAGTTATCCTCACCCAGAAAAATTACAAGATTATTGTATTCATAGATACCAGCTGTGAATTTATAGGCTTTATACATTTCTGTAGCCACATGTTCAATATTTTTCTCTGTAATATGGGACACGGAACCCGGATCATCCTGCATGTGTAAAAAGTTGAACAGTTTACATACTTTCTGGTCAGGGCAACAGACATCATTCGCCCAGTAGTTCGGATAAGGCATAATGTTAGTCAATATGTCGTTTGCAGAATCAGTTTTCCAATACGGTCGCCACATGAACTCCAGACTTTTCTGTTTCATTAAAGTTGCCTTTATGGCTTGGTGTATTCTTAAAATCACCAAATTATCCATGCCACTGGATTTCCAAAGATATGGCATGGCGCTTGAAAACCCAAAAGGGTCGTTGACCCACGCGTTTTCGGGAATGGTATGAAGGTTTTCTTTCAGCCATTGATGTCCTTCTATCAGCTGATCGATTACACTTGTATATCTAGTCAGAGCTTCATCTGGCATCACCCAGCCTCCCAGTACGATCTCCAGCTGCCCTCGTTTGATCAGACTTCGCACCTGAAACCAAAATGCGTTGACACAAATTCAAATTTCTGTTCCGTTTAAAATTTGAGTCGTGGTCTGACAAAAAGAGGGTGAAATGCAACTGTTATGCATGTTGACATGCAAGTTGACAAATTAAAATGAATTAAAGTGTACAAACAGACTGAATCACGGGGTACACTGGTCATTTGACAACATTTACAAAAAAAAAAGTTTCGACCCCGGTCAGCCTGCACTGTTCGTGCAGGCTGACCTTGATCGATACTTTCTTGCAGATGCATTAAACCCCCTTTTCACAGAGAATGTCACATTTGTTTTCGTTGTCAAAAATTCGAAAGATGAACATAGTCTTACTTGTTTCTTTTAGATCTGTGAGATCGAGATCAGACACCTATTGGTTGATAGTATCGATCACGATCACACAACACAGACCATGCCAGCTGATCTTGAATCTACACTGTCTGCTGTTTTTTGTGTGAAAAATCCTCGCGTACTGTTCCCTGAGACTGCAATGCTTTGGAATGTTTTACTGATAAGATTCATCTTTGTTTTTTTTCACTCGGATTTCAACCTGTTTTTCACCCATTTAAGGTAAGACCTGCGTAATGGAAAACAGCTGTTTCCACTAAAATATCATCCTGCAAAATTAGCTATAATTAAAAATGAGTAGTATTGAACTACTTTAACCTTTTCATTTTTTCCATATTTTCCTTCTTTGAATTATCATTTATAAATCTAAAATCGCTATATTCCCAATTGAAAAAGAGATCATAATTACCCCCCTTTTTAGAAAACAAACAAAAGTATAAAAAAAAAGTGTCAAGATAGACATAAACGGAATTTCTGATCCGTTAGAAATGTGCAAAAATACTATTTCGGCATAAATCCTCATTTATCCTTATTTAACAACCAATTAGAATTGTTGCCCAATGTTCACCGGAAGTGCATTACACAGGTCTTACCTTAATCCTAATTTTTATGAAACAATAATCATTCTTGAATTTTCATACCAAATGTTGCCCCTGACGTCTAAAATACCTTTCATATGGAAGAGTAAAAAAAACTGCGATTTCGTAAAATGGTAAAGGTTTTATTCCACTGCAAAGAAATTTCTCGTGATCTGATTGGATAATATGTCCCGAACAGAATTGTGTGCTAGAAAATTCTAATTTTTAACTTCTAAGACAATTAATAATTGAAATTTCCTGATGAAAACGCAAAAATACCATTGACCGGCTGTTACTCAGAAATTTCGTCGTTTTTGTTCTGGTTAGAAACACAGGAGGATGCATGTAATGAAACATTCAGTCGAAAGAGCCGATTCTTGGAATGATAAACTGCCAGACAGTTACTGCCTATCCTCAATCGTCAGGACTCTTTGACGAAAAAGAGGTGATTATTTCAAATGAAAGACCTATGATAGTTGACAGTAAAAATGTGCCTGCGACTTTCATTGAATGAGCTCATCTGTTGAAATATTTTTTTTGTAGTTTAAATGCCTAAGCGTTATAGACAAAATCACAGACTTTTGCGGACGCCATAGATCAATATCAGACTACACAGAACTTGAAGTCTTATCTTGTGTCTTTACTTTCCGCTCGTTTAATCAGGCCTATCTGATACAAATCTGTCGGAATTCCCAGTGATTTTTTTCAGCTGTTGAGAGAGGTCAATTTATTGATATGGCGGTGAACGAATACAATTTTTTCTCAAGGTTCGACTTTCTTACACTTATACTGAACCCTACCCTGCTAAAAAGATGAAACTTCAAGCCCATTGTAAAATACAAGATTTTGCCTTCAGTAAATTTTAGTGAAGGATAACTCATTATCGGACATTGCAGATTCGTGATCAGACTGCACGTTTTGCGTAGTCTAATCTCAATTTAAAGAAACAGCAACAGGTCAGTGGATCGGGCTTAGTAGCCTAAAGTTTAAATCACAGACTTTTTTGGACGCCCTAGATCAATATCAGACTACTCGTTTAGTCAAGCCTGTCCGGTACAAAACTGTCTTAATTCCCAGAGATTCTTTTCAGCTGTCCAGAAAGGTCAATTTATTTATATGGCAGTGAACGAATTACATTTCTTTTTTCAAGGGGTGGCTTTGTGAAACTTACAATGAACCTCACGCTTATCCTGGATAAAAAGATGAAATTTCCAGCCCATTGTAAAATACGAGGTTATGCTTATCAAAGGTATGTTTTAGAGAAAGTGACTCATTTCCATCAAATTTTTCCAGCCGTCAAGAAAGGTCAATTTATTTATACGGCGGTGAACGAATTACAATTTTTTCTCAAGGTTCAATTTTCTCAAACTTAAACTGAACCTTACCCTTGTTCCCGCTAAAACGATTAAAATTCGAGCCTATAGTAAAATATAAGGTTTTACTTTTCAAAGGTATATTTTTGAGAAGGCTAACCCATTATCGGACAATGCAGATTCGTGATTAGACTGCACGTTTTGCGTAGTCTAATTTCAATTTACACTAACAGCAACAGGTCAGTGGGTCGGGCTAGGTAGCATAAAGTTTACAGCTTCTGTATATGTGCTAGAAAATAAATTCTAATTTTTCATTTTCAAGACAATTGATGTTTGAAATTTCCTGATGAAAACGAAAAAAAAAAAAAGGCTATTGACCAGCTGTTAATCAGAAATTTCTTGTTTGATTTAGAGTTAAAAATGTATTGTTTGCAGACGTCGTTTTCTTCTGTTTAGAAACATACGAAGGTTGATTTAATGAAGCATTCCATCGAGTGTGCCAGTTCTTGGAGTGGCCAACTGCCACACTATTACTGTCTATCCTCTTAAAGTTGAATAAATACCCTTTTCGATGTGTGAGACTTTTATTAAAGAACGGCATAGTTTTCTCATAACGTGCTTTCTTAATATTGCCACGAAACACGTAAGCATCAAGAATCTTTGACGAATAAAAGGCCATTATTTCGATTGAAAGGCCTATGATAGTTGACAGTAAGAATTTGCCTGCGACTTTCATTTCATGGGCTGCTCTGTTAAAAAAGATTTTTTTGTAGTTTAAATACCTCAGAGTTATTGACAAAAACACAGATTTTTGTGGAGCCATAGATCAGTATCAGAATACACAGAATGTAAAGTCTTATCTTGTATCTTTACTATCAGTTCGTTTAGTCAAGCCTGTCTTATACAAATTTGTCTGAATTCCCAGCGATTTTTCAGCCGTCGAGAAAGATAAATTTATTTATATGGCGTTGAACAAATTACAACTTTTTTTCAAGATTTGACTTTCTGAAACTTATACTGAACTTTACCCTTAGTCCTGCTCAAAAGATTAAACTTACAGCCCATTGTAAAATACAAGTTTTTTTTTTCTTAAAGTTGTATTTGAGAGAAGAAACCCTCATTATCGGACAATGCAGATTCGTGATCAGCAACAGGTCAGTGGGTCGGACTTAGTAGCCTAAAGTTTAAAGCTTCTGTATATTTGCTATTCTTATTTTTAATTTTCAAAAACATTAAAATTTGAAATTTCCTGATGAAAACGAAAAAATGCTATTGACCAGCTGTTACTCAGAAATTTCCTATTTGATTAAGAGTTAAAGATGTCTTGTTCGCAGACGTTTTGTTTTTGGTTAGAAACATAGGAAGGTTGATTTAATGAAGCATTCCATCGAGTGTGGCAGTTCTTGGAGTGGTCAACTGCCAGACAATTACTGCCTTTTCTCTGAAAGCTAATTGAATATTGTTTTCGATGTGTCAAATTTTTATTAAAGAACGACATAATTTTTTCATAACGTGCTGTCTTAATAATGCCATGAAACATGTAAACGTCAGGAATCTTTGACGACAAAGAGGTTATTTTTTCGAATGAGAAGACTATAAATGTTGACAGTAATTCCCCGCATTTTTTCAGCTGTCGAGAAAGGTCAATCTATTTATATGGCAGTAAACAAATTGCATTTTTTCTCAAGAATTTGCCTTCTTAAACTTATACTGAACCTTACCCTTATTCCTGCTAAAATGATAAAACTTCCAGCCCATTGTAAAATACAAAGTTTTGCATTTCGTATATTTTTGAGAAAGATAACTCATTATCGCACCGTGCAGATTTGTGGTCAAACTGCACGTTTTTCATAGACTAATCTCAATTAACACTTACAGCAACAGGTCAGTGGGTCGGGCTTAGTAGCCTAAAGTTTAAAGCTTCTGTATATGTGCTAGAAGTTTCTAATTTCTAATTTTCAAGACAATTAACGTTTGAGCTTTCCTGATGAAAATGAAAAAATGCTATTGACCACCATTTACTCACAAATTTCTTGTTTGATTAAGAGTTAAAGATGTCTTGTTCGCAGACGTCCTTTTTTCTGGTTAGAAACATAGGAAGATGGATTTAATGAAGCATTCCATCGAGTGTGCCAGTTCTTGGAGTGGTCAACTGCCAGACAATTACTGCCTATTCTCTGAAAGCTGATTGAATACTCTTTTCGATTTGAGAAACTTTTATTAAAGAACGACATAGGTTTTTCATAACGTGCTGTCTAAATAATGCCATGAAACATGTAAATGTCAGTAATCTTTGACGACAAAGAGGCGATTGTTTCGAATGAAAAGCCTATAATGTTTGACCGTAATTCCCCGCATTTTTTTTTTTTCAGCTGTCAAAAAAGGTCAATCTACTTATATGGCGGTGAACAAATTACATTTTTTTTTTCTCCAGGTTCTGCTTTTTCAAACTTATACTGAACTTTACCCTTATTCCTGGTAAAAAGATAAAACTTCGAGCCTATTGTAAAATACAAAGTTTTGCTTTTCGAATCTTTTGAGTATTTTAAGAGACGAAAAACTCATTATTGGACAATGCAGATTCGTGATAGGACTGCATGTCTTGCGTAGTCTAATCTCAATTTACACTAACAGCAACAGGTCAGCGGGTCGAGCTTAGTAGCCTTAAGTTGAAAGCTTCTGTATACGTGCTAGAAAATTTCTAATTTCTAATTTTTTAAAGACAATTAACGTTTGAAATTTCCTGATGAAAATGAAAAAATGCTATTGACCACCATTTACTCACAAATTTCTTGTTTGATTAAGAGTTAAAGATGTCTTGTTCGCAGACGTCCTTTTTTCTGGTTAGAAACATAGGAAGATGGATTTAATGAAGCATTCCATCGAGTGTGCCAGTTCTTGGAGTGGTCAACTGCCAGACAATTACTGCCTATTCTCTGAAAGCTGATTGAATACTCTTTTCGATGTGTGAAACTTTTATTAAAGAACGACATAGGTTTTTCATAACGTGCTGTCTAAATAATGCCATGAAACATGTAAATGTCAGTAATCTTTGACGACAAAGAGACGATTTTTTCGAATGAAAAGCCTATAATGTTTGACCGTAATTCCCCGTATTTTTTTTCAGCTGTCGAAAAAGGTCAATCTACTTATATGGCGGTGAACAAATTACCTTTTTTTTTCTCAAGGTTCTGCTTTCTCAAACTTATACTGAACTTTACCCTTATTCCTGGTAAAAAGATAAAACTTCGAGCCTATTGTAAAATACAAAGTTTTGCTTTTCGTATCTTTTGAATATTTTAGAGACAAAAACTCATTATTGGACAATGCAGATTCGTGATAAGACTGTATGTTTTGCGTAGTCTAATCTCAATTTACACTAACAGCAACAGGTCAGCGGGTCGGGCTTAGTAGCCTTAAGTTCAAAGCTTCTGTATACGTGCTAGAAAATTTCTAATTTCTAATTCTTAAAGACAATTAACGTTTGAAATTTCCTGATGAAAATGAAAAAATGCTATTGACCACCATTTACTCAAAAATTTCTTGTTTGATTAAGAGTTAAAGATGTCTTGTTCGTAGACGTCCTTTTTTCTTGTTAGAAACATAGGAAGATGGATTTAATGAAGCATTCCATCGAGTGTGCCAGTTCTTGGAGTGGTCAACTGCCAGACAATTACTGCCTATTCTCTGAAAGCTGATTGAATACTCTTTTCGATGTGTGAAACTTTTATTAAAGAACGACATAGGTTTTTCATAACTTGCTGTCTAAATAATGCCAAGAAACATGTAAATGTCAGTAATCTTTGACGACAAAGAGGCGATTTTTTCGAATGAAAAGCCTATAATGTTTGACCGTAATTCCCCGCATTTTTTTTCAGCTGTCAAAAAAGGTCAATATACTTATATGGCGGTGAACAAATTACATTTTTTTTTTCTCAAGGTTCTGCTTTCTCAAACTTATATTGAACTTTACCCTTATTCCTGGTAAAAAGATAAAACTTCGAGCCTATTGTAAAATACAAAGTTTTGCTTTTCGTATCTTTTGAGTATTTTAGAGACAAAAACTCATTATTGGACAATGCAGATTCGTGATAAGACTGTATGTTCTGCGTAGTCTAATCTCAATTTACACTAACAGCAACAGGTCAGCGGGTCGGGCTTAGTAGCCTTAAGTTGAAAGCTTCTGTATACGTGCTAGAAAATTTCTAATTGCTAATTTTTAAAAACAATTAACGTTTGAAATTTCCTGATGAAAATGAAAAAATGCTATTGACCACCATTTACTCACAAATTTCTTGTTTGATTAAGAGTTAAAGATGTCTTGTTCGCAGACGTTCTTTTTTCTGGTTAGAAACATAGGAAGATGGATTTAATGAAGCATTCCATCGAGTGTGCCAGTTCTTGGAGTGGTCAACTGCCAGACAATTACTGCCTATTTTCTGAAAGCTGATTGAATACTCTTTTCAAAGTGTGAAACTTTTATTAAAGAACGACATAGGTTTTTCATAACGTGCTGTCTAAATAATGCCATGAAACATGTAAATGTCAGTAATCTTTGACGACAAAGAGGCGATTGTTTCGAATGAAAAGCCTATAATGTTTGACCGTAATTCCTCGCATTTTTTTCGGGGTGACCAGCTGTTACTCAGAAATTTCTTGTTTGATTAAGAGTTAAAGATGTCTTGTTTGCAGACGTCATTTATTTTTCTGGTTAGAAACATAGGAAGATGGATTTAATGAAGCATTCCATCGAGTGTGCCAGTTCTTGGAGTGGTCAACTGCCATACAAGTACTGCCTATCCTCTGAAAGCTGAATGAATACACTGTTCAGTGTGTGAAAATTTTATTTAAGAACGGCATAGTTTTTTTTATAACGTGCTGACTTAATAATGCCACGAAACACGTAAATGTCAGGACTCTTTGACGACAAAGAAGCGATTATTTCGAATGAAAGCCCTATGATAGTTGACAGTAAAAATTTGCTTAGGACGTTCATTTTATGAGCTCATCTGTTGAAAGAATGTATGTAGTTTAAATTCCTCAGCGTTATAGACATAATCACAGACTTTTGTGGGCGCCATAGATCAGTATCAGACTACACAGAATGTGAAGTCTTATTTTGTATCTTTAATTTTCGCTCGTTTAGTCAAGGCTATCCGACACAAATTTGTCTGAATTCCCAGCGATTTTTTTCAGTTGTCGAGGAAGGTCAATTTATTCATATGGCGGTGCAACAATTACATTTTCTTCAAGGTTCGACTTTCTGAAACTTATAATGAACATTACCCTTATTCCTGCTAAAAACATGAAACTTCGAGCCCATTGTAAAATACAGGATTTTACTTTTCAAAAGTATAATTAAGAGAAGGATACTCATTATCGGACATTGCAGATTCGTGATCAGACTGCACGTTTTGCGTAGTCTAATCTCAATTTACACTGACAGAGACATGTCAGTGGGTCGGGTTTACTAACCTTAATGTTAAAGGTTCTGTATTATATCTTGTACACTGGCAAAACCAACGTAAAAGCAGTTTCCCTTTCGGAAGCCCCGTAAACTGACTGCACTTTCAAAACAACATCTAAAATTTGCATCAAGATTATGCGCCAAGCTGCATGTGTCAGCACGTATTACAAAGGTTTCCGTGACGTCAGTTCCCAGCTACGTCAGTTTTTATTGAATTGGGGCACATAGAAGAGAAATTCTACTTCGTCTGCGTGTTCATTTTTTAAACCGAAAAACAGGTAAAATTCGCTAACAAACTTTGGAATGGGTAAAACTTTGCAGCATAATACATTCGTTGTACGGTCAGGTGACAGGGAACTTGTTCACGGCTGTAGTGAATCATGTTGCCATCTCGCCTTCGGCTCGGGGTGAAATAATTCACCACAGCCGTGAACAAGTTTCCAAGTCCCCTGCCACCTGACCGTACAACTAATTAAGGCCAGGATTACCTGTTGTTTCTCGTCGTCCGAAATATCCCTGAACCATCTCTCGAGGAACACTGTCTCCACCCACTGGAACGTCATGTTCGGGTACTGTGTTAGTTTGTCCACCATCAGTGAGAGGACTCCTAAAACATGTAAATTTCTCTACCATTTACAGCCCAGTGGCTGCCAAAAGTAAACAAAGCGGATATTGAAATGAATTTACAGTTAAATATATCATTTTAACCATTTACCAAACGGAAAAAATATAGACTTGTCCAAACTGAAAGCATTTGCAGACGACAAAATAAACGTGGCTCAAAAATTGAAATTTGTTTTGAGAAGGGTATCAAACATTATAGGAAAAGGAGAAAATGCTGGTTACCTGCATTTCCTCTTTTTCTCCATAATGTTTTCAAAAGGCTTCTTTCTCAGGGTCGTTAAAAGTAGGGATTGTGTTTAACAGTTTAATTACGTAAATTATTGTGAAGTTGACAATAAGTTATTTTACGATCAGTCAAAGCTGGCAGAGAAATTAATTTCAAAACTAGGTTACAAGTTGCTCTATCTTTTATTTTCTTTTTTGTTGGTTATAACATTCAATTTTCTTTGCCAGGGATTAACACTCGGAGCGACCACGCAATAACAGAATGCCAACTTCACAATATTTACCATAATTTTAAATCGTGCAAAGTTCAGCCAGAACTCGCACCGTGTTGTGAATTCCAAAATTTAAACTCAGTTCAACACGCATTCAAATTCAGATCATTTGGCTTGTGAGGCCGGAGATCTACTTCACAAGCGGACAGTGTATCACCAAGGTCAGACTGCACAACCATGAAGTCTGGGTCCATATTCACCAACCATTCTTAAAAATGTTCTTGGTATTATTCTTCAGAATTTTGTCAATGTGAAAATGAAAGTAACAGAACGTCTGATTGGCTAAACCATTCAGAAAATATTGAGGATTAACTCATTACTAAACAATAATATTTTAGGCTTGTCCAAATCGAAAGCATTTGCAGATGACAAAATAAAAATGACTGAAAATGTGAAATTTGTTTTGTGAAGAGTAGAAAACATAGTGGGAAAAGGAGGAAATGCTGGTTACTAGAAGTTTCTCCATTTCCCACAATGTTTTCCTAAGTTTTCTTTCTCAGGATCGTCAAAAGTAGGGATTGCGTGGTAATAGGTTAAGACAAATATCGTTCTTAAAAATGGTTGGTGAATACAAACTCTGACCTTGATCTATACATTCCCCCAACACTCCTGTTTCATGTCTGAAAGTAGGCAATACAATCATTGGATTTTAAAGGGGCCCATTAAGATTTTCATTATCTCACCAAAACTAACAAGAGATGGCTTAAAGTGATAGCAAGCTAACCATCAGTAAAGAGAAAAGACAAATGTAGAATGCAAAGGTAATCTTCACTGGTATTTTTCTTAATGGGATATGTAGCTTCTCCAGAGATATTTATAGATTTTGCGCTGGAATTTCGCAAATGTTTCTGGGAATGTTTCTACTCTGTCTGTCAACAATAGAGCAGTTACAAATCTTGATTATGTGGAATCGAGTTCTGATAGGTCTGATAGCCTCATAGCGTCCGCAAAACGATTAACCCGTTTTATTTCATGCCTTCCGGTATGGTATCGAGAAATATCAGTGAAAATACTTTCGATAATCCACGGGCACGACCAGTGAAAATACCGATTTTTATATTCTATTTACCTAGTTAAATTGTGCGTGACTAACAACCAGATGGAAAAATGACGTCATTTACCTAACATTTCTCGTGCTTGACGTAATATTGTAATGCGTTGCTATTGGGAGGGGGATAACTGAAAAGAACTGACCTAGATTTTGATAAGAGTCCCCCAAGAAAGGATTAAAAACATGTAATGAATAGAATATTTGGGTTTTTTTAGGTAAAAGATAGCAATTTATTTCATCTCGTGAACACCATCAGTAATATTTTCACTCGTGGAGCCTGCGACTCTCGTGAAATTATTACTGATGGTGTTCACTCTATGAAATAAATTTCGATTGTTCACCGAAAAAGACAAATATCCGCTATATATTTATTCCCAATTTGTACCTTGCCTCACCTGAACCCGGTAACTCGGTAGAAAACAGGGTCTGAGAACAGGATATGGTTGTTTCGATCAACGACATAGAGGATATTTGTTTTTTTTCGGTGAAAGATCGAAATTTATTTCATCGAGTGGACACCATCGGTAATATTTTCACGAGTGGCGCAGCCACTCGTGAAAATATTACCGATGGTGTTCACGAGATGAAATAAATTTCGATCTTACACCGAAAAAAAAAACAAATATTCTATTTATTTTATGCTTTTAACCCGTTCTGGGCGGAGCTTTATCAAAATTCAGTACAGTTCTATTCCCTTATTCCCCGTGGCGTACCCCTCCCGCATAGCAACGTTACGTCAAGCGCGAGAAATGTAAGGTATATGACGTCATATTTCCCATCTGGTTGTTAGGCACGCGCAATTTACCTAGGCAACAAGAACGTGAAAATCGGTATTTTCACTGGTGGTACCAGTGTAAGATCGAAAAATATTTTCACTGCTATTTCTCGATATCCCACCGGAAAGCATGAAATAAAGAAATTTATTTCATCTCGTGAACACCGTCAGTAATATTTTCACTCGTGGAGCCTGCGACTCTCGTGAAATTATCACTGATGGTGTTCACTCTTTGAAATAAATTTCGATCGTCCACCGAAAAAGACAAATATCCGCGATATATTTATTCCCAAATTGTACCTTGCCTCACCGAAACCCGGTAATTCGGTAGCAAACAGGGTCTGAGAACAGGATATGGTTGTTTCAATCAACGACATAGCCAATTTCTCTCCGAGGATTTTAGGGTAATTATTGTGACAGGATGAATTCCCTTCACACCCTCACACCACCTAGCATTGTTTCGACGATGGTTATATGGGAAAGCAGCTAGTGGCATGGAAAGAATATTGTGCAAAGTGCCGGTAAAAAAAGGGAAGGAAAGCATGAAATTGTGCACTGGCCACCGCGATAGGACTGAAATAAAGTTGAAAACGGCGTGAAACACCACACAATTAATCAGTCATACCTTTTTTTTTTACATGTGTCTGTTTATTTTCTTTATGTTTGCAAGAAAAAGCAAATTTATATTATTTACAAATGTTTATGAAAATTTAGTCGCAACAAAAAAATCTAAAAAAAGCCCATAAACAGGGGGCTCAATATTGACCAGGTGAGCCTGCGTAGAATCCGCATTTTACTTTCGGCACATTTTCTGCATGTAGAAGGGCCAGTCTACCTCTTGCTTCATTTAGTTGTAAGAAAAATTACATTGTATTGATCCATAATCACGTGATGACTTGGTTGGTATCATGCATCGCGAAGATGCATTAAGCCCCCTTCTGCCAAAGCATGGTTAAAATAATTTGTGAATAAAATTGGATGTTCAATCCAATTGCGATACTCCCGAGAAATGCTGTTTTGTAAAATGGGTGTCAAGGGACTCAAAACAATTATTTCACATTCTATAAACTGCATTTTGTAATTTCTCTGGAGACAGTCAAGCGGTTTACATCAGAGAAAACTCTACTGCCGGATAGTCTTGATTTCCTCGCCTGTTTTCGTGTTTGATCCTTATTTCGGTTATATCGCCGCCGCCAGTGCACCTATCCATGCTTTCCTGGAGTTTTTAAGGAGTGTTCTGTTTTTGATAAGGTAAAACATATTGACGGTAAAAAAAACCCAAATGCTTAAAAACCAATAAATTCCTCGTTTTCAAAATATGTTTCCTAATCAGCTATCAAATGCAGAGCCGTTTTATTGAACGCATAATTTGATTGCGCCTGCAATGTAAGGCTTCCACTTTTAATAGAAAATACCTCGAGTGAATCAGTATATAAGTGATTGCGAAAACATTCTGGCAAATGGAAAAATTGTTTAAACAAATAATTGCTCCTTTTTTCTATTTTGCTTCAAAACCTCTGTCAACATTAGTGGTGTTTAAGCCATTACCACAGAATTCCTACCTTTAACGACCCTGATAAAGAAGCTTTTAGAAAACGTTGTGGGAAAAGGAAAAAATGCTGGTTACCAGCGCTTTTTCCTTTCCTACAATGTTTTCTACTCTTCACAAAACATTTTCAAATTTTTAGTCATTTTTTGTCGTCTGCAAATGCTTTCGATTTGGACAAGCCTAAAGTATTGTCGTTTGGCAGATCTAATGAGTTAACACGTATTTTGATTGTATCTGGTTGAACTTACTTCGAGTATGTCGTAGATAGTAATCTTCTACCGTCAGACCGTACCCCGGGTCGGCATGCGAAAACGGCACAACTATCACCTGAAGCTCGTCTTCGAGGGGCTCCTTCGATCGAGCGTACACTTCCTCAGGAAGTTTATAATTACGTGTGGCGTCTAAACTGTAATCCGTCACATCTGGAAGGTCAAAGGTCGAAATCGTGGTCGGCGAGACGCTTCGGAATGGAACTATTTTTTGACAAAGATCGATCTTCTTGACTGGTAGCTTCAGCTGTTGCGTGACGTCATTGTAGCTCCTATCGATATGTACATGTATAATACCTGACTTTGTCTTTTGTTTCAACTCGATTGTATCGGAATTCAATGTATCGTTAATGGACACCCAGCACATTCGGAAGAGAACAATTAGCACGATTAAGACTATGATGCGTTTCACGAAACGGGCGGTGATTCTTCGTCTGACGGCCATTTTGTATCTGTAAAAGAAAGAAAAGATCCGAAGTTAGTTGACAGATAAAATAACGTTATGATTTTAATAAACTATCCAGTGCCATAAAATGTGACCGTTCAGACGATTACAACTCGTGTTGTAGTTAGAAACACTTCTATCCAGTGGCGACAAATGGGGGGTTTTGATTCCAAATAAGGAATATTATTGCCTATTTCATTATCTCCCGCTAGATGGCATTCTACAAATACACATATATGTATTTTGGGCATTTCTCCAGATTTCTCCAAACTGCTGATCATAGCTGAATGAATCGCACCAGGTGGCGTTTTATTGAGTAAAAGTTTATGTTAGTTTGAGAATTATAGAATGCCATCTAGCGGGAGATAGTAAGAATAGGGCACCCTAATGGAATCCTTGTAACATCGATTTTCATCGTCGAAAAACGTACGGATTCTGCTAAGATTCGGGTAATTCGTAATCGATCGGCCGTTAGACGCTGGTTTCCTGCATCGATTACGGATTTCGCACGTCTTGGAGCCTTATCCCTAAATAAGAGTACTTATAAACCCACACCATTTGCAAAAATGTACCATAAGCTTAAAAGTTAAAATTCAAAAACCTTACCGCTGATTATATATTCTCTCAAATTCAAATACAGTGTTTTCATTCAACTTTGATCTCTTTTTTGAAAACAATCAGAAAATTCGTTTTTGTAAGGAATACACAATGGAACAAACTTGTACACGTAATCTATAGTGACCTAGTTATCTAACTGTCAACAATTCTTATCGACATACCTTTATAGTCAGTACCACACAACCTCGAGTGCTAACGACCCTTACAAAAAGTTCGAAAGAGTGGTGGCAACATGGAGAAAATGCTGGTAATCAGCATTTTCTCCTTACTCCGAACACGTTTTCGACACTATCACAGACAAAAAAAAACAACAACATAATTTGATGTATATTTAATTTGTAGTCTGCAAATGCTTTCAATTTGGACAAGTGTTAAATTTTGTCGGCTGTAAAAGCGTTACACTGTGAATTAATATTAATCCTTATACTGTCAATTCTGTCCCCGGATGCTTTGTTTTGGGTTTTTTTGTGGGGGAGGGGGGAGGGGGGAGGAAAGGAGTAAACCAACAAAGGCGCCACGTAAATATCCAATAATAGGTGAGTACGTAATGTAGAAAAAATGGGACAAAGGTAAACATTCTTTGATCATATCTTAGATTGATTGATGACTATATGGTGTTTAACGCCGTTTTCAACATTATTTCGGTTAAAACGCGGCGACCATTGCACCTATCCATGCTTTCCTGGAGTCTCTTTTACCAGTACTCTACACAATATTCTTTCTCAGCCACTGGCTGCTTCCTATACTATAATAGTCCCATCTTCCTAAATCGAGTCTACTTAACCCATTACCACGCAACTGCCACTTTTGACGACCCCGAGAAAGAAGCCTCTAGAAAACATTGTGGGAAATGGAGACAATGCTGGTAACCAGCATTTTCTCCTTTTCCCACGATGTTTTCTACTCTTCACAAAACTAATTTTCAAATTTTCAGTCACTTTTATTTTGTGGTCTGTAAATGTTTACGATTTGGACCAGTGTAAAATTTATGTTATTCCTTTGGTAAAGAGTTTAAACTGATAAATATAAAATGAAAATTTTCAACTCATAGTTAAAAAAAAGCCAAATATTTATTGCAGTTTCACCCTATTTCTTTTCGTCTTTTCGACGGATTATCTCACAGTATCGGGCAGCGTAGATCAATATCAGACTGCACGTTCTGTGCAGTCTGATCTTGGTCTACACTGCCCCACAAAACCGCACTACATCGCGCTTGGCTGCCTAAGATACAATAATAATCATGATTTCTAAGCGCGTAATGATTTGGAAATCCTGGGCCTGTACTCACCAACCATTCTTAAGAACGTTCTTGGTCTTATTCTCCAGAATTTTCTACATTTGTAAGTAACACAACTTCTGATTGGCTAAACCATTCGGTTTAGCCAATCAGAAGTTGTGTTACTTATAAATCTGGAAAACCTCGGAGAATAAGACCAAGAATATTCTCAAGAATGGTTGGTGAATTCGGGCCCTGGTTCGGTCCCCAGCCAACAGTTTGTTTGACTGTTTAACGCCGTTTTCTACTGAACATTATGCGGACTTCTATGAATGCATAGATAACTGTGTTAGAAGCACTTTTGAAATGAAATGGATATTTGAAATGAAATTTTGACCTCGCTACAATCCTTTAGCATTCACCAATCTACTTCAACATAGATATATATGGAGGGTTTTGGTCCAGAACTTTACAGAAATATCATCAAAGCTGAAAAAAAAAAATCGCACTTGAAAACTTAAGTTCAGAAGGCCGTTTCATGCGGAAATTTCATTTCAAAAGTGGTTCTAAAACAGGTCCGCTTACCATCGCATTATATCCGAAATGCTGAATATCAAAAACGCAAATATAGTACAGAACAACTAAACAAATATAAGAAAGGAGCATGTATTATAAATATTTGCACTGGATATAAGTATAAAACAATAACCATTATTTTTCATGGGACAAGGAAGTTCTTATTAATATTGAGATCTGGAGTCAAGTACAGCTTGACTCAATTGTTTCAAATGGCAGTTGAAGGATGTCTTTGTTGTTGGGAAATAACCATACAATAAGCTTTTTTTCTTCATTTGAGCTATGTCGTGTAAAAAGGGGCTATAATGCATTAGCAAAAAGTATCGACTAAGGTCAGCCTCCACAGTTTGCACATATTGGTTCCTTTTCTTTATTTCATGCTTTCTAGTTGGTTATCGAAAAATATCGGTGAAATATTTTTCGATATTTCATGGTTACGACCAATGAAAATACCGATTTTTATATATTCTAACTCTTCAATTGACGCGTCACAGCCAGATGGAAATATGACGTCATTTACGATACTTTTCTCGTGCTTGACGTAATATTGTAATGCGTTGCTAAGCGGAGGGGGTATGCCACGGGGAAGAACCGAAAAAAAAAGCTGAACTTGATTTCAATTAACTCATTAACACATGAGAAAATTTGGACTGGTCCAAATTGAAAGCATTTGCAGACGACAATATAAAGGTGACTGAAAAATAGAAATTTGTTCTGGGAAGGGTAGAAAACACTGTGGGAAAAGGAGAAAATGCTGGTTACCAGCATTTTCTCCTTTTCCCACAGTGTTTTCAAAAGGCGTCTTTCTCAGGGGCGTCAAAAGTAGGGATTGTGTGGTAATGGGTTAAGCCCCCCCCTCCTCCCCCCGAAAGGGTCAAAAGCATAATATAAATGAAATATATTTTTTTTTGTTCAGTGAAAGATCGAAATTTATTTCACCTCGTGAGCATCATCGATAATAGGCCTATATTACCGATGAAGTTCACGAGGAAAAATAAATTTTGATCTTGATATCTCTCTATTGCACTAGCTAAACAGCCTGTACCCATTTTCGAATGACAAAAATACACTCACTATATATATAAGTTACATTTTACTAACTTACAAGGTTTTAAACCTCCCCAACTTGAAATCATTTGGGAAAAATACAAAACACAAATGTCATCTAAAATGTGATTTGTTTTTCCATATGATAGAAAACATTGTGGGAAAAGGAGAAAATGCTGGTTACCAGCATTTTCTCCTTTTCCCACAATGTTTTCAAATTTGTGGAGGCCTTTAAATTTGGGGTTTTTTGGCTAAAGTGTTAACAAAGTAAATGTAAGTGTGAACAGGAAAATGGAGATAATGGTCTGAGGAGGCTTGCATCCGGCTATCAGAAATCGTCCCTTGACTATATGGCTTGCAACACACGAAAAGGGGCATTCGGACATTTGCGTAAAGTGTCGTCTCGGATCAGCCTGCGCAGTCCGCGCAGGCTAATCCGAGACGGCACTTTACGACTTCATTACATTTTGTGCTACAGGAGACTTGCGCAAAACAGAAAATTACACAAAAACGGAAAGTGTCGTCTCGGATTAGCCTGGGCTAGCTGCATAGGCTGATCCGAGGCGACACGTTAGCAAATGTCGGAATGCCCCTTTTCGCATGTTGCTCTCCATATGTATACTTGGGGAAAAAGAACACGTATGTTAAAGGTGGGTATTTAGATTTTTTACATCTCACCACATTGAAAAATATATATAAGATCTATAACTGAAATTTATGAAAAAAAACAAAAAACAATACAAATCATCAATAACTGAGAATAAAAAAAATACAAAAAAAATGGTGTTTCCTTAAAAGGCTAAGTAGCCCTTTTAGGTATTTTTTAGATTTCGGACCAAAAATCGAAAAAGCATTGTGGGAATGTCAAGTGACATTGAAGTTTAGGGGAAAATTACGGAATTCAGGTGTCCGAATTCAAAGACACCGGCGATCATTGAACACCCTAAATATGCAACTTTTGTGGAGAGTGTGAATCAAAATCGGACTGGATTAGATATGCAGTCAAAAGTTCAATTCACAGTGTCCAATTTATTGTGTTAAACATTGCGGCACATTAGAGGCGTTTGAGTCATACTTTTGGAAAAGGGGGCTTAATGCACCTCGATGCATTGCACCAATCAAGCTATCGTGTGATTATGGATCCATAAATGCCAATTCTTTTTTTTTTAAACAACAATCATGAGGTAGACTGGTCCTTTGGCATACAGAAAAAATGACAACTAGCGAAAAGCATCGGTTCGGGTCAGCCTGCGCGGACTGCGCAGGCTGACCCGAGCCGATACTTTTCGCAGATGCGTTAAGCCTCCTTTTCACAGCACAAGGTTAATCTATTGTCCAATCACTCAGAGAGGGTGCTGTTCGAATTCGAGAACTTTGAAGATTTTTTTATATATATCAGCGTTTTTAGTTACATAAAAAATGAAGTGCACATCAATACAACAAGAGCTGAGTGTCAAATTCTCGTTTTGAGTTATTGAGTCAGAATTTTAAATAATACATGAACATTTGTTTAGAATTATCAGACAGAACGCATTCAAAATTTAATATTGCAACGATACTTATTGTTCTCCGTGTTTTTTGGATATCGAGGACGTGGTTTTGTTTCTAGGCATTTCTGAGCCTTTGTAAAACCAGGTTGTATGGACAATGTAAATCTAAGATCAAACTACATTTTCAAGTCTGATCTGAATCTTCCACTTCAGCATGTTTTATTTACAATGAGAGCTCAAACTCCTGATTCTAGGCAACATCGAAATTAAACCTTTGTTGAAGAACCTTGGTTCGGGTTTACCAACCGTCCTTACAAAATCACTTTTGTTTTCCATTCTCAAGACTTTTTTTTTAACCCATTACCACACAATCCCTATTTTTGACGCCCCTGAGAAAGAAGCCTTTAGAAAACACTGTAGGAAGAAGAGAAAATGCTGGTAACCAGCATTTTCTCCTTTTTCCACAGTGTTTTCTACCCTTCCCAGAACAAATTTCAAATTTTCAGTCACCTTTATTTTGTCGTCTGCAAATGCTTTCAATTTGAACCAGTCTAAAATTTTGTCGTGTGGTAAAGAGTTAAATTTGCAAGTAACACAACTTCTGATAGGCTAAAGCGTTTTCTCACAATAGTTTTCTACCCTTCTGAAGAAAAAAAAAAAACTGACAATTTGAATAACATTTCAATTATCGTCTGCGAATACTTTCAATTTGGAGTAGTTTTTAAAAATCTTGTCTTTCGGTTAAGATCTGGCAAACTTTCTGAAGACAAATCTTATTGGTCAGATACTTTTTTTATTTTTCATCTGCAAATGCTTTCAATTTGGAGCATTTTAAAATTTTGTCGTCTGGTTAACATAAAGGAAATAAACAACCGGATATCTATAAATAGAACAGGAAGAAAACTGTCACATTGAAATAAAAACGTGTAAAGAATACATTCATCAATGATTATCTCCCAATCTGCGCAGTGAGAACAACAATGTATGGTAAAAAAGGGGGAAGCAGAAACTGTTTAACTCCTTACCAAACGACAAAATTTTGGACCCGACCAATTTCAAAGTATTTGCAGACGACATACCCAATGTGGCTCAAAAGATAATTTCTGATTTTGATATTGTAGAGTCATTGTGCGAGAACGTACAATTATTGGGGGAAAAAAAACACATTGTATCCTTTTCCCACAATATTAGCAAATGCCTTCTTCGTCAGCGTGGTAAAAGCCCGGAATTCTGTGATATTTTGCTAACTCTTTACCAAACGATAATATTTTTTACTTCTAATGTGTTACAAATTGAAAGCATTTGCAAACAAAAACTTTTCACGGAATGTGACTGAAAACCTGTAACTTGCTTTCGAATGGGTAGAAAACAATGTGGCAAAAGGAGAAAATGCTGGTTACCAGCATTTTCTCCTTTTTTCACATTGTTTTCCAAAGAGTTCTTTGACGAGTTTGCAAGACTTGAGCTTGTTTGGGAAAAAAATGTTAAATATAATTTGCAAACGATAACTATACCCATGGGAATACTATTGTTTTGTTTACGACGGGCGCCGGCATAATGCGTTGAATTTATCTCTGTAGATATTATCAGTTTATTATGAGTTTATGACCACTTTTGCCATATGCAGACGACTGCCACCGCCTTCGCTCTTTTTCTATCAAATAGATAAAATTAACCTTTGACAGTGAAAAAATATCGTTCTGAAGAGATCTTTCGTTTAATATCCAAAGAAAAAAAGAAGTGGAAAGTGTCGATCAGAGATCAGACTGCACAAAACTTGCAGTCTAATCTTTATCTACAGTGTCCACCGATGATTCTTGTCGTCTACGGCAAGGAAGGAATTCAAGCCCCATGCCGTCTTCGACTTTTCCCTCCTCCCACATTTTCTAGAAATGGTAATGAATCATCAATGATTAAGTAATTCGAAGAAATAAGTGATAGCAAACGTCTAAAGCTCGCTTTTATGAACGTCGTAAAAAAGTCCAAGCCACAAAATGGAAGAGGAGACGGAGAGGTGCGTGCGCATAGTAAGAAGTAGCAACTTTCATGAACGTCGTGAAAAAGTTCACGCCACAAAATGAAAGAGGAGGCGGAGATATGCGCGCCCATAGTAGGAAGTAGGAACTTATATGAACGCTGTGAAAAAGTTCACGCCACAAAATGGAAGGGGAGGCGGAGACATGCGCGCGCATAATAGGAAGTATACAAAGTATCAAAGGTGGCGCTATCAAGAAGCATATAACTGCGTAATAGTAGAATTTAGGGATGTATATAGGTTTTGCTAGCACTTTTTTTTTTTCTAAATTCTATAAGACATCACTGCAGCATGCAAATTAACTCACACCTCATTACCATATTTCGGATCTTGCCTTGAAATATGGATAAAGGATTTTACTGTATTTATCCCATTTATTAAAGGCATCAGTAAAGTAAACAACGTCCGGGTGTCGTTTGTAAAATCATAGTTTCTCTTGAAGGGCTTAACTTTTTACCAAACGACAAATTTGTAGTCTGGTTCAAATTGAAAGCATTTGCAGACGACAAAATAAATGTGACTGAAAAATCGAAATTGGATTTGGGAAGGTTAGAAAACATTGTGGGAAAAGGAGAAAATGCTGTTTACCAGCATTTTCTCCTTTTCCCACAATGTTTTCAAAAGGTTTCTACCTCAGGGTCGTCATAAGTCGTTATTGTGTGGTAAAGAGTAAATCAAGCTTCTTTTTCCCTTTTTTTCAGCAAAGAAAACTTGGGGACGGTAAAAATGAGAAAATCATTACCAAAAGAGAAATTTATGCCATTCGCTACATTTTTTCATCCTTTCACCCCTATCCTGTTAAATGACTCAATAGAAACTTTCAAGTCGATTATAAAGAAAAGATCTGTCTTGCTGTGAGCATTATCATCGTTTTAATTTTTTGGTATAATTGGTATATTTTCCCTAGTATAACTTCATGTAAGCCAATATGTCGGAAAAGAGAATTTGCATTCGACAAATTGTGAAAATATGTACTTTTTACTAAGGATATATACTTGTTGCTAAGGTTTAACCCTTAACCCTTTACCTCATAAGGCATTTCTATAGCATCTCTAATTGGCCCTAAATAACAGCAAGGATGAAGCTGTTTTTTATGTGTAAATGACACCTTTTGATAGCATAGAAAACATTGTGACAAAAGGTGAAATTGCTCGTCACGAGCAATTTCACCTTTTGCCTCAATGTTTTCCAAAGGTTCCTACAAGCAATGTGTTGAAATGAGTATCTATGGAGTAAAGGGTTGAGGCTGCTTAATGTGACTAAATGGCCTTTTGAGGGCCATGTAGACCAAGTACATTGTCAGTGAGTCGTGCTTGGCAGCCTAAGGGTTAATCGGTGGTTGGTTGGTTGTATTGAGGTTTAACACCACTTTAACAGCTAAGGTCATATCATGGCGGTCGGTGACGTGCATGTGTTTCCTGTCTTTCTCTTACCAGTACTAACACAACTTTCTTTCCAAAGCCACCGACTACTTTTCTCACATGCTTCAGTAGAGGTGTGAGGCGAAAATACGCCAGAAAGAAAGTTTGCCTCAACCGGGTATCGAACTAACAACAATCGGGTCATGAGTCCGACACGCTCACCACGGAGCCACCCGAACTGGCAAGAGTTAAATCGAACTCGTCTTTGGAAAAGGAGCCCTTCCTTCTAAAAGATGGTCTATCTAAACAGGAGCTGTTCCTTCTAAAAGATGGTCTATCTAAAAATGCATGTAGTTTGTACAGAAATGGGTTAGAACGTTTCGCATAAAAAGTATTAAATTACAAATTAGTGCGACCGCCATATATTTGTGAAATAATTCTGAAAACTTGGGTAAATCGTCGGTTTACTTCAAAAACCCCGTAACTACAGCTTAAAACAAGCTGTAGTCACGAGGTTTTTAAATAAAACGACGAAATAAAGCCCCCCCCCCCCAAACACACACACACACACACACACATAACAAAAGCAAAAACTTAAACTCCATACGGAAATCTAGCAGTAAGAAGAAAGCAAGAACATATAGGTTCCATAGAACTTGCACATACATATTTTGTATTAGAAATCTATAACTAGACTTACCTCAAGGACAAACAAACTCCGCATAGTAAGAAAAGAAAACCAATGACAAATACTGTATTTCGGTGACATCAACTGGACGCGGATGTAAAATCTAAATCTTGTTCACATCTCATCCCGGCACTCAATCGAGGAAGTGTTTTTGTTTTATTGAATATGAGAAGTTCCGTGCATGTAGGAATAGCCATACATGATGATTTCCTGTCATATTTAATAATACAAGCTTCCTGAATATTGCGTTATCATATCCGCTCTGTACATGTGTAGATATCGATGGGGAAAGTTTATCGAATTTTGATATCATGCAATGCTAGATCGAGGAGAGAAAATATTATATAGAGCCGAGCTGGTCAACTTTGGAGAGAAGGGATGACGCTGAAGAATGAGAGAAGGAGAGAGCTAAAGAGATTAGAGAAAATGAGTGAGATAGACAGACAAAGACAGGGGAGGAACAATAAAACAAAAGATAGAAAGAAAGGGAAAGAGAAATGAAGAGACACTGAACAAGAGAGGGGAGACTGAAGAACAGAGAGCGAGACAGAGACTGGCAGATAAAGATAGACAGAGATAGAGACAAAGAGAGGGAGACAAAGAGAGACACAGACAGAAACAGGAAGAGGGAGAGAGAGAGAGAGGGGGGGAGAGAGAGAAAGAAAGAAAGAACGAAACAGAGTCAGAGGGGGGTAGAAAGCGACAGAGAGATAGACTGGAAAAGAGGGATAAAGAGAAAGAGAAGGAGTGAGAGAGAGAGAGAGAGAGAGCGATAGAGAGAGAGAGAAAGAAAAAGAGAGACAGAGGCAGAAAGAGGGACAGACAAACAGACAGACAGCCACAGACACAAACAGACAATGGTGAAAGATTCTTCCAACTAGTAAGTATCATTTTAATGAAATTCACACCTCACAAAGGCCTCCAGCATTGAAAGTTCAAAATCAACTTTAGTTCCCCCTTGATGCTGTCCGCAATCATCAGTAAGCCTTTCATTTGCTCTCTTTTGAGATTTTGCGCAGCATTTGACCATTGAGTCGACATTTAACTAATCGCTAAAACAAAAGAGTCTTCCTGTCCTAAATATAAAAACAAAATCTGGTATTATTCCTCATAAACTAATTGTTGGAGAGTTTTATATTAAAATAGTGGTTTAGATTGTTTAACTTTTTACCAAAGTACAACATTTTAGACTGATCCTAATTGAAAGCATTCGCAGAAGAAAAACAAAATATGACTAAAAAATTGAATTGTGTTTTAGAAAGGGAAGAAAACATTGTGGGAAACCAGTTACCAGCATTTTCTCCTTTTCCAACAATGTTTTCAAAAGGCTTCTTTCACAGAGCTGTGAAAACTCTAGATTGTGTGGTAAAGGGTAAATCCTAATTCTGCTAAATTAGTCCAACAAAACTATCAAGCCGACAGTAAACACGCGCATAATGTTATTTCAAACGTATTCTTTAGAGAAGTATATCCTGTTATCGGACAATGTAGACCAAAGATCAGACTGCACATTTTGTGCAGTCTGATCTTGATCTACTCTGTCCGAAAAAGGTCAGTGATTGGCGCTTAGCATCGTAAGGGTAAACACTCACTCTTTTGACGCACAAATATTGATGAACAAAAAATTGTGACAATGTGATATCCTAGCGCCAGGAATGTGGCTTGACTGAGAAAATGCGGGAAAGGGTCGAGACCGTCGATGGATTTGTTTAACCCTTTTGCAAACAAGCCCTTGTTTTTACGTGTCTGCAGTACAAGTCTTTTAAAAACTCTGTGGGAAAAGGAGAAATTGCTCGTAACGAGCAATTTCTCCTTTTCCCACAGTGTTTTCTGTCCGTTCGAATAATTTTCTGCCATTGTTATGAAAGTTAAAATTGTCGTCTGCAAATTCTTTCAGTTTGGAAGAGTCTAAAATTTGTCGTTTGGGAAAGGGTTAAAACTATCAAACGACAAAATTTCACAATTGTCCAAATTGAGAGCATATGCAAATCAGATGACAGCATTTTGTCTTTGAAAGGCTTGAAAAGATTGCTGGAAAAGGAGTAAACCATTCTAGCATCTTAACCACATAGAGGATATTTGTTGTTTCTTTTTTCTTTTGGTGAAAGATCGAAATTCATTTCATCAAGTGAACACCATCGGTAATATTTTGCGCCACTCGTGGAAATATTACCGATGGTGTTCACGAGATGAAATAAATTTCGATCTTTCACCGAAAAAAACAAATATTCTATTTATTTCATACCTTTAACCCTCTCTGGGAGGATCTGTATCAAATTCCAGTACGGTCCTTTTCCGTTATTCCCTATGGCGTACCCCTTTTGTATAGCAAAGTATTACAATATTACGTCAAGCACGAGAAATGTAAAGTAAATGACGTCATATTTCCATCTGGTTGTAAGGCACGCGTAATTTACCTAGGCAACAAGAACATAAAAATCGGTATTTTCACTGGTGGTACCCATGTATTAAATAGAGGATATTTGTTTTTTTTTTCGGTGAAAGATCGGAATTTATTTCATCGAGTGGACACCATCGGTAATATTTTCACGAGTGGCGCAGCCACGAGTGAAAATATTACCGATGGTGTTCACGAGATGACATAGATTTAGATCTTTCACCGAAAAAAACAAATATTCTATTTATTTTATGCTTTTAACCCTTTCTGGGAGGAGCTTTATCAAAATTCAGTACAGTTCTTTTCCTTTATTCCCCGTGGCATACCCCTCCCGCATAGCAACGTTACGTCAAGCGCGAGAAATCTAAGGTATATGACGTCATATTTCCCATCTGGTTGTTAGGCACGCGCAATTTACCTAGGCGACAAGTACGTGAAAATCGGTATTTTCACTTGTGATACCAGTGTAAGATCGAAAAATATTTTCACTGCCATTTCTCGATATCCTACAGGAAAGCATGAAATAATGAAAAATATTTTCACTGCTATTTCTCGATATCCTTCCAGAAAGCATGAAGTAAAATGACTTCTTTCTTTCTACAAATCAATAACGATCGATGCTGTGCGGAAAAAAGCTAATTGCACCTGACAGTGCAAATCTATTATCAGATAAGTTAAAAATTTATCATTCTCTCTATCATAAATGTCTGCAGGTTGTGTAATACGTTTAGCTGATACATGTATATGAACCGTGCTTTGCGAGAAAGGGGGGTTTAACCATCTACCACACAATCCCAGCTTTTGACGACTTTGAGAAAGAAGCCTTTATAAAACATTGTTCGAAAAAGAGAAAATGCTGGTAACCAGCATTTTCTCCTTTTCCAACAATGTTTTCTACCCTTCAGAAACAAATGTTAAAATTTCAGTCACTTGCATTTGGTCACCCGCAATGTTTTCGATCTGGACAAACCTAAAATTTTGTCATTTGGTAATACAAAATTTGCTATAATTAAAAATTAGTATTATAGTACTTCTTTAACTGAACCACTTTTTTGCCCCTTTTCTCTTAGACTTATTATACATTAGTCTATAAATCTGAAATCAGAACATTATCTCCCGCTAAATGGCATTCTACAAATACGCATTTTTGAAGAAAATGACAAGCGCAGACAACGTGAGTTTTACCACAATATTCTCATTACAAAGGGAGATAATAATAACCTCTTCTCAGGAAAGTAATAAAAGTATCAACAAATAATTGAAAGATAGGCATCAAAGGAATTTCTGGTCGGTTAGAAATTCGCAAAATAATTCAGTATAATTCCTTATTTATCAACTCGCAAAACATTTTACTCCATGTTGCATTAGAAGTGTTAGGTGTCTACTCCCTTAAATTATTGACTGATTACAGACTGCACAGTCCATACAGACTGATCTGGCTGACCTACGTCGAAATTCTTTGCTGCTGATCAATTTTCCACATGCCAAAGGACCGTTCTACGTCATGATTGTTAGACAAAATAGATTTTATGGTTTCACAAATATGTGATTACTTGCTCGGCTTAACAGATCACAGAGATGCGTGAAGCCCGCTTTTGCCAGACTGACGTTCAAATATCATCATAATGATCTGCTGTACGGTCACAAGAAAAGTCATGTTAAACCTTTGGCTGCTAAGCACGACTCACTGACCTTTTGCGGGCAGCGTAGATCAAGATCAGACGTGCAGTCTGATCTTGAATCTACACTGTCCGATAAGCTGATATCATTCCCAAAAACATAATTTTGAAATAGCACTATTTGGGTTTTAACTATACAATTGAAAAATTCGTTTTAACTATTTAGCAGGATAAGGGTTAAACGAGATACATGTACCACGTGATAGATTTTGAGACTTGTCCAATTTGAAAGCGATTGCAGACGACGAATTACATGTATGTTGAATGATCTGGTTTATCTTTGTGGTTGTAGAAAACAATGTGGTAACTGTAGAAAACTCTGTGAGAAATGGAGAAAATGCTTATATTCAGCATTTTCTCAATTTCTCACTTTAATTTCTAAGGACTTCTTCCTCAGGGGCGTTAAAAGACGAGATTAAGGTAAGACCTGTGTAATGGAAAACAGCGTTTTCTACTAAAATATCATCCTCCAAAATTTGCTACAATTAAAAATGAGTATTATTGAACTACTTTCACCTCTTCACTTTTTTTCCATTTTTTCCTTATTTGAATTATCATTTATAAATCTAAAACCACTATATTCTCAATTCAAAAAGCGATAACAATTACCTCCCTTTTCAGAAAACTAACAAAAGTATCAAAAAATAATTTCAAGATAGACATAAATGGCATTTCTGATCCGTTAGAAATGTGCAAAAATACTATTTCTGCATAAATCCTTATTTATTTTAATTTATCAACCAATTGGTGTTTTCACCGGAAGTGCATTACACAGGTCTTACCTTAATTCGTAAAGGCCAAACACACATCCTAGACTATAAGTTAAATAGAAATTCTTAAGCCAATAGTGTTATATTCGAATAATACTAATCCAGAACTATTTTTTGAAGACAAATATCTCCTTATTGGACAGACATGGTAGGTCCAAGATCTGACTGCACGTTTTGTGCAGTTTGATCTTGATCTACACTGTCCGCAAAAGATCAATAAGTCGCGCTTAGCAGCCGTGCGGTTAAAGAAAGAGGTGCTTACATTTTCAAATTTTCGTTCGAACAACTTGAATGGTTTGACCTACACTTTTTTATCTAATAATCGAGCATTTTAAATTGATCTGTTTTGAAATCATTTCGCAAAGTCACTCTACCTTTAGTTTACTTTTTTAATTGGTTTTAAACTTCATTTTTCTGTCTGCAACTAACACTGGGAAACGACCGTGCAATGAAAAATTGTCACCTTCACAATGATTTACATACTTTTAAATGACCTAAATTTAAGTACATTTCAAATCCGCATTGTTTACCTTTGGCTGCTACTGTGCCTTTAACCCATTACCACACAATCCCTCTTTTGAAAGCTCTAAGAAAAAAGGCTCTATAAAATATTGTGGGAAAAGGAGAAAATGCTGGTGACCAGCATTTTCTCTTTTTCCCACAATGTTTTCTACCCTTGCCGAATCAATTTTCAATTTTTGATTCACATTTATTTTGTCGTCTGCAAATGCTTTCAATTCTGGACTTGTCCAAAATTTTGTCGTTTGGGAAAGAGTTAATGTCGTAAAAACACAGGATTTAAATGTGAAGAGTAAAAATATAGAGTAGACAAGGAGAGGACAATTTCTCAAGTCGTATATCAAGTAGATTGAACCCATTTCAATATATTGTATAGCAAACATTGAACTTAAACGAATAAATATTTGTCATTGTGTGATTTTAAACTTGATATGTGGTCGACCTCCATTTCTTTGATTGTATAACCTGTGTTTTTATTAGAGCAATGCTCGGGGAAAAGGGGGTTAAGTGCACCTCCGCCATGCATTATACAAGGGAGGTATACGGCTGGATCATAAGGTAGACTTGTCTTTTGACATGCATTACCTCCCTCCTCCGTCCGTCCATCTTTCCATCCATCCATCCCTCCCTCTTTCCCTCCCTCCCTCCCTCCCTCCGTCCGTCCGTCCGTCCGCCCGTCCGTCCGTCCGTCCGCCCGTCCGTCCGTTCGTCCGTCCATCCATCCATCTGTCCAGCCATCCATCCAGTCAGCCAACCAGCCATCCATCCAGCCAGCCAGCCATCCATTAACCCAACCAACCAACCAACCATCCATCCATTTATCCATCCAACCACTTATCAACTCAACGAGACACAACCCCCCTCTGTCTTTCCGTTCATTCATCACTTTCTTTCTCCGCAATCTATCGGTCGATCAATCTTCCGTTGCACCCACTCACCCATCCAACAAAAACTTTCTCTCTTATTTCACGACCAAATGCAGTTGTCCTTTCGATCTGACGAACAATTAGTTAACTGAAATAACCTATACGACTGTGCGAGACGGCTGTTTTAGACATTTCCATTTTGAAAGCATCTAAAGACGATAAATAAGCAATGAGCCATGCTTTGAAAAAAAGTGGGCTTTAATGGAAATCCGTGTTGCATTACATCAGACAAGCTATTACATTATTATGAATTCATAAAAGCAGTTTTGTCGAATAAACAGCGGAGTTAGAAGGTAGAATGGCCCTTTGACATGCATAAAAATATACCCACAGCAAAAAGTTTCGACCCAGGTCAGCCTGCGCGGATTGCGCAGGCTGACCTGGGTTGGTACTTTTTGCAAATCCATTAAACCCTTTTTTGACAAAGCATGGCTCGTATTGATATATGCTCTTACGACAGGAAAGAAAACATTGTGAGGAAAGGAGTTACCAGCATTTTCTCCTTTTCCCACAAAGTTTTCAAAAGCCTTTCAGCCTAAAGGGTCGGTAGTTTTGCGCAGGGTCAATAAACTGGAGCTTTTACGTCCATGTCGTTTTATCAGGGAAATGAATTGACCCAATTTATGACTCCAACAAGCGTAATTAGTAACAAGCGCTTTTAGACACATCAAAAATCATTATGTTTTTATCGATCAGTGGGAAATATTACGAGGCTGAAAACTGGCGTTTTGAATGGACTGAAATAATTCATTCAAGCTTTGCTGACGTTATACGAAAAGAATTTACCTAATTCATTGCGTGGTATTAAACGCCATTTTCAGCATAATTTCAGTTATATTGTGGCGGTCAGGCCTAATATCCATGCTTTTCTGAAGATCTTTTTTTATAAGTGATTCACTGTAATTTTTTTCCAAGCCATTGGCTTCTTTCCCATATAAGCGTAATCGAAACAAATGGCAGCGACTTTACAATACGGAAAGAATTTAGTTGATCAATTGCAGGGTGTTGTAAACGCCGTTTTCAGCCTAATTTCAGTTATATTGTGCTTGCCAGTGCGCCTATCCGTGCTTTCCTGATGGAGTTCCTTTTACAAGGACTTCTCTCTGTTTATTTTCTTTCGAAACCAAGCTGCTTTTCCACACCAAGACCTTCAAAACAGTGATCAGTGGTGAGCCAGGAATGAAAATGTGTCTCATTGACCATCATACGTCTTCGGAAAAAAATGTGCTGAGTTAGGTGTGAACACTCAAACCTGCAACAGTCCTAGATTCAAGCCCACGCGCTGTACCGGCGACTGGGCCATCGACCGTGCTCGGCGTTTCACGATGAAAAAGTAGCCTGTCAAAACCTCTTGTTAAAAATCCTGAGTTCTAACGACCCTGGGAAAGAAAGTTTTTGAAAACAATGTGTGAAAAAGAGAAAATGATAGTGATATAATATATACGTACAGTGAGGCACAAGGTGACGATGGGGGAGGGAACGGAAGATGGTTTTTGTCCCCCCCCCCCCTCCCCAACACACCCCCCACACTCACCGTTGGTTGGATTAGATCCATTACATTTACTCTTATCCAGCTAAATAACTAATTTTTTTTATTTCGATGGTAAAAACCCAAATATTGCTATAACAAAGTTTTGTTCTAGAGAATAATGTCTCCTCATCGGACAGTGTAGATCAAGATCAGACTGCACGTTCTGTGCAGTCTGATCTTGATCTACACTGTCCGCAAATGGTCAGTGAGTCGCGCTTAGCAGACTACGGGTTAATTTAACCCGTCTACATGTATTTGGTTTGAAAAAGGCGTACAGATCCAGACAAAAATCGGTACATATATGTTATTGTGATTTACAACTTGCCAAGTAGTTTTCTTTTTTTTTTTCATACGCACGTGCGTAATATTGTGCGTAAGGGGCGCTATGCCCTTGTTATAAATATATTAATTTGACGCAAAACAAAATCATTCTCTCGACAGCTGAAAAATGTAATTCAATTTGACCCAGAAACTTTTTAACTCTTTGCCAAACGACAAGATTTTACACTGGTCCAAAAATGAAAGCCTTTGCAGACGACAAAAATAAATATAATAATAAGAGGATATATTTCTCTAAAAAGTAAGTTTGAAATAACAGTATACGCGTGTTTACTGTCGGCTTGATAATTTTGTTTAACTTATTTAGCAGAATTAGAGTTTTAACTCTTAACCACACGACAAAATTATAGACTGGTCCAAATTGAAAGCCTTTGCAGACGACAAAATAAAAGTGGCTACGGAATTGAAATTTGTTTTAGGAGGGGGAATAAAACATTGTGGGAAAAGGATAAAATGCTGGTTACCAGCATTTTCTCCTTTTCCCTCAATGTTTTTAAAAGGTTTTTTTCACAGGGGTGTTTAAAGTCGGGTTTGTATGGTAGAAGGGTTAAATCACAAAGGCCTTACTGTACAAGCCGACGGTATAAATCAAAGATCAGACTGCACGTTCTGTGCAGTCTGATCTTGATCTATGCCGTCAGGAAAAAACCTCTTTCAACGCATAAAGCTCTAAAAGTCCTAATTACATCCTAGTCGGCCTACTTTTGAAAAAGAAAAAAACTCGACGACAAGAAAAAAAAATATTTACATACTCGATCATTCTACAATTTATAGACAGACATCAGTCGAGTTTCGCTGCATATTTTTTCTCTCGTGTTACGAATCCGTAGTTTTTTAATCGTCTTGTTTTGTTTTTAAAAATTAGATCGATCGGTTCGTTTGACCTCATTTTTTAATTGTATAATGAAATGTAAATGAACCATGCATCTGAGAAAAAGGGGCCTTAATGCATCTGCGAAAAGTATCGACCCAGGTCAACCATGTGCAGTCCGCGCAGGCTGACCTGGGCCGAAACTTTTCGCTAATCGTTAATTCCATGTATGTCAAAGACCCAGTCTATCTGATGATTCATTGCTTATTTTATTCAATGGATTTTTATGGATCTATAGCTGACTGATTGTTTGCTTGGTATAGCGTGTTGCAGAAATGCATTAAGCCCCCTTTTGGCAGAGCGTGTACTATACGCAAGTGTGTGTGGTAGAAACAAAGTAGGAACATGCAAAAACCTTCTTCCTTTTACCCCAAAAGGCATTTCTATGGTATCTCTAATTGACCCTAAATAGCAGAAAGGATGACGCCATTTCTTATGTCGGTATATGACACCTTTTGATAGTGTAGAAAACATTGTGGCAAAAGGTGAAATTGCTAGTCACGAGCAATTTCACCTTTTCCCACAATGTTTTCCAAAGGCTCCTACAAGAAATGAGTATCTATGGAGTAAAGGGTTAAAATCCTAACATCAATGGCGCCGCAAATCAGTTGTTTCTGAAACAAGGCATATTACAGCATTTCAAAACTGATCAAAGTTAATTTATGCAGAACTCGGTGAGAAATGAACTGAGAAGTCCTAGGCAATCTGTACAATGCAACTTAAAACTTAAAAAAGAAAGAACGATTAATGATAAGATACTATCATAGCCATTTTTCGGCGAAATTTAACATAGTTTCAATTGAAACTGTGTACAAAAGCAGTTGTCGAGCTATGCACAAAATCATTTGTCATTCGGCAACCAACACTAGGTTCTAAATTACTGAATTGATATAAAAAATTGGGTACGAAATGATCACAGAGGTAAAACTGACCAAATTCAAAAGCAAAGGTAGGTACGAAATGGCATAGGTACGAAATGACCTAGTTACGAAATGACTGGAAGCCGAATAAACAATATGGCTGCCTCCATAGGTACTTTTCAAAACCGAATGAAAATATAGTACCAGCGCTCATGCGGCGCCACAACACAAAGCATTTTACGATGTTCAAGGTGGTCAAACTCAATGTTAACTTCATAAATATCAATTTTTGACCATAAAAATGCAGGCTTTTAAATAAAATATTAATTTGATTTTGTATGAAATTTTGGGCACTGAACCATCAGCAAATATGACCTTTTGACACGTCGGAGCCTTCGGCTCGGGGCGACATGATTCACCACAACCTTGAAGAAGTTTCCAAGTTCTCTCTCATCTAACCTTACAACGAATAATGTTGACGTAAAGTGCCGTCTCGGATTAGCCTGCGCGACCGCGCAAGCTGATCCGAGTCGACACTTTACGCAAATGTACGCAAGCCCCTTTTCGCGTCACGTGTTCTAGACAATGTAACATAGCTCTGAAAGGCCTAATAATATCCTACTCGGCCTACTTTTGAAAAAAAGAAAGACTCGACGACACGAAAAAATTAATTCACATAGATCTATGTCATCATTCTACAATTTACGGACAGACATCAGTGGTGTCTCACTGCATATTTTCCCCATGTTACGCTTCCGTCGTTGTGAAATCACTCGGTCTGTTCGACGTCTTTTTAATTGTATAATTAAAATGTACAAGTTGAACCATGTTCTGTAAAAAGGGAGCATCTTCTAAAAGTACTTGTCCAAGTGAGCTGGTGCAGTCCGCGCAGGCAGACCTGGGACTAAACTTTTTTCATTTTCAGTCGATTTTGAGCATGTCAAAGGTCCAGTGTACCCAATGATTCAACATGTTATAATGAAAAAAAAGGTTTTATGTTTCTATAGTTAATTCACATGGTATAATTTACATGGTATATCATATCACGGAAATGCGTTAAGCCCCCCTCTTGTCAGAGCGCACGCACACTGCACGCAAGTGCATCAAGTAGAAAAAAATGAGAACATGCGAAACATTCTTTTTATCACTTTATAGAACAACTCCGTCTTTACAATTTACCCTTACGTTTTAACCCTTTACCAAACAACAAAATTGTAGACTTGTTCAAAATGAAAGCATTTGCAGGCGACACAATAAACATAGCTCAAAAATTTAAAGTTGTTTTGAGAAGGGTAGAAAACATTGTGGGAAAAGGAGAAAATGCTGGTTACCAGCATTTTCTCCTTTTCTCACAATGCTTTCAAAAGGCCTGTCTCTCAGGGTTGTTAAAGGAAGTTGGGATTGTGTGGTAAGGAGTTAAAGCACGATTCAAAGGCCCTTTGTGGACAGTGTAGATCAAGATCAGACTACACGATACGGTACGGAGATGTTTTTTAATAATGTTTTTAATAATGTTGAAAACGGTATTAAACACAATCCAGTCAATTGATACATCAGATAATTTCCCTATCCGTACTAAATTAAACCCTTTATCACACAATCCCGTGTTTAAACACCTCTGAGGAAGAAGCCTTTCGAAAACATTGTGGGAAAAGGGGAAAATGCTGGTAACGACTAAAATGATAGGATTTAACTTTGTCAAGGATAGAAAATATTGTGGAAAACAGGAGAAAATGTTAGATACCAGAATTTTCTGCTTTTCCTATGATGTTCTCAAAAGATTTTATGTCAGAACCGCTATATACCTCAGTTGTTTTGGGAGTCCTTAGCAACAGTAACCAAGGAAGTCGGTTTACCTTATAGCCCCGGATCCGTGTATCGGTCGTTTTGGGAGCCCTTAGCAACATTAACAAAGGACGCCGGTTTACCTTATTCACAAAGATCCGCGTATTGTGTCAGTGAAGCGTTAAAATACTGCATACCAAGTTCCTAGCGTCGTTTGCAATACTAACACTATATCGTGGGTTTGCTTAAAAAACCTCGTAACTACAGCTTGTTTCAAACTGTAGATGTCAGGTTTTTGAAGTAAACCGACGATATCTAGGAGTAAATCAATTTACTATTAAGCACTGAAATGAACCAATACACATCGATCGATAGATCGATACTTCAACTATTTCCCATGATAATTACAGACCTTTTATTGTTACTCTTTGTCATGTCTTTAAAGTTCCACGTGTCACAAAGAGTAAACAGTCTTGGGGTTTAAAGGTGGGTATTTAGAATTTCACATCACACCAAATCAAAAAATATATATATCACTGAAATTTATATGAAAAAACAATACAAATCATCAATAATTAAGAATCATAAAATTACAATAAGAAAAAAAAAATTACGGTATTCCCTTAAAAGGCTATGTTGCCTCTTAACCTTTTCCCAAACGACAAACTTTTAGACTGGTCCAAATTGAAAGCATTTGCAGACGACAATTCAACTCTTGCTGAAAAGATGATTTCTGTCTATGATAGGGTAGAAAACATTGTGGGAAAAGGAGTAAATGCTGGTTACCAGCATTTTCTCCTTTTCCCACAATGTTTTCAAAAGGCTACTATTCCAGACCCGTAAAAACCAGGGATTGTTTGGGAAAGGGTTAAGCTATTTTTAGATTTCGCGCCAAAAATTGAAAAAAAAAAAAGCACTGTGGGAATGTTAAGTGACTGGCACGTGAATAATGACGCTCTAATTTCACTACATAACAAACATGTAATTATTTTTCATAATATCTTCCTCAGATGCTATGTTTGAAGCTTCGTCTGTGTATTTCCGGTATGTATATGAGCGAGTTGCTCATGTAAAAATAGAACGTGTTTCCCGTCGATTTCGACCCGGGCCGTAGTAAATCTTTAATTTCTCTTGTTGTCAAATGGTTTTTGACTACTGGGATTTTACGAATGACATTCATAAGGAGTATGAGGATGATATTTTTGTATTTTTGTAAAATTTTTGTCCGAAATTCTGAAGGGCCACCTTTAAGTTTGTGGGTCATGCTCTAGAAAAAAGGAGGCTTATGCATCTGTTAAAAAGTATCGGCCCAGGTCAGCCTGCGCAATCCGCGCAGGCTGACCTGGGTCGAAACTTTTTATGTTTTAGGTCATTTTTTCTTTGTGTCCACTGACCATTCTATCTCATGATTCAATCATTTGTTCAAAAGAAGGGATTGATAAATCGGCCATACCTTGCATGGTACATGTATATTGCTTTATAGAGATGCAATAAGCCCCTTTTAGCCAGAGCATGGCTCCTATTTAGATTAACATCAAACCACATAAAAGTATGGACATTATTGTAAAGATGAGATCTCTTACTGCCGCTCACTTGACATTCCCATAATGCTTTTTTTTTTTATTTTTGGCGCAAAATCTAAAAATACCCAAAGCAGCTATGTAGCCTTTTAAAAGGAACACCATCATTTTTTTTTTTTTTGTTTTTTGTAAATTTACGATTCTTTATTATTGATGAATTGTATTGTTCTCTTCATATAAATTTCAGTGATACAGTGTCAAAACTCTAAAGACCCCACCTTTAAAATTGATTTTTCTACCGCTAACTAACACTTGGACCGACGGTACAAAAATGAATAGTCATAGATCTACACAATAATTTAACTTCAAATGTTATGATTTAGATATGAATGCATTTTGAAAAAAAATAATACTTGCATTGTTTACTTCGGGTCGTTACAAAATAATAATATACCTTTGAATGATTTTAAAAACTTTTTCGCTTCGCTTTCTGATAGTGTTTCCTGCTCTTCTAATCAAGAGGCAGATAGTTTTTGTAGTACCCATGACTTTGATGACAATGACAGCACATTTGAAGAACTAAATTCGCCATTTACTATTCCCGAATTAATGAAAGCAGTTGCATCATTAAAGCGGGGAAAGGCACTTGGCTCTGATAGTATCATGAACGAGTATTTGATTGAAGGTATTGATATTTTGTCCTCACATATATGTGACCTTTTCAATGCAATATTGGAATCTGGCTGCTTTCCGGATAAATGGACTGAGGGTATAATTGTTCCTATCCATAAAAAGGGATCGAGGGAGGATGTTAATAATTATAGAGGTGTCACATTACTCAGTTGTTTTTCAAAATTATTTACGACTTTATTGAATAAGCGTGTTACAAAATTTTGTGATGAAAACAACATAATTTCAGACGCTCAATTTGGATTCAAAAAAGGGGTTTCAACAACGGACGCAATATTTGTCTTAATGAATATTATAACTAAATATTTGAGTGATAACAAACGTCTTTATTGTATTTTTGTGGATCTAAAGAAATGCTTTGATTCTATAAATAGAAATATCATGTGGTATAAAATGAATAAATTGGGAATCAAGGGAAAGTTATTACGAATCGTCAGGGATATGTATAACAAAGTTAAGTCATGTGTTAGGAACAGAAACAAAATCTCAGACTTTTTCGAATACGGGGTGGGGCTAAGGCAAGGGGAGATAATTTCTCCGATTTTGGCATCTCTGTTCCTAGAAGATCTTGAGCTTTACCTTCAAGAAAATCCTGAGTCTGGTTTAAGTTTTGATCAGATCACGCTCATCATTTTGTTATTCGCAGATGACATGGTTATTTTTGGCAAGAGTCCAGATGAACTTCAAAAGAATATAAATTTGCTGTACGATTACTGTAGTAAATGGGGCTTAGAGGTAAACGTGGAGAAAACAAAAACAATGGTATTTCGAAAACGAGGTAAATTGAAAGAGAATGAATCATGGACATATAATGGTAGAAAAATTGAATCAGTTGATGATTTTAATTATCTCGGTACAGTATTCCATTACACAGGTAATTTTGCAGAAAATCAAGAATATATTGTAGGAAAATCAATGAAAGCTTTAAATGCACTACTGATTAACTGTTTTAAATTCAAATTGCCCACTGGTACGCTTTGTCAACTTTTTGATGCATTTGTTGGGTCAGTTCTCAGTTATGCCTGTGAAATATGGGGCTACAGCAAATCTAAAGCAATTGAGCGAATTCATCTAAAATTTTGCAAGCGTATACTGCAGGTTAAGTCTAGTACTAACTCTATGGCTGTTTATGGAGAACTTGGTCGTTATCCCCTTTATATATCCAGGTATATAAAAATAATTAAGTATTGGTACAAGCTCTTAGATACCAAAAACATCATTTTAAAAATTATTTACGAGCAGGCTTTTCAAGATTGTATAAAAGGAAAACAAAATTGGGTTTATAATGTTAAAAAGATATTTGACGATTATGGTATGTCCGAAATATTCAAAAATCCTGTCACTCATAATTCTAATCAAATTTTGATAGTTTTGAAACAAAGAATGATCGATTGTTTTCAACAAGAGTGGTTCTCAAAAATAAATTCTAGTTCAGTTTTAACGGTCTATAAAGGTATTAAAACATCCTTTGAAAAAGAAGAATATCTAGATGCTTTACCGTTGAATGTTCGGGGATATATTTGTAAATTCAGAATATCAGCTCACTCATTAAATGTACAAACCGGTAGATATGCCAATAATAGGATACCTAGGAACGAACGAATATGTAAACTTTGCAACATGGAAGAAGTAGAAGATGAATACCACTTTGTCCTTATTTGTCCAAAATATATGCAATTGCGTAAAAAGTATATTAGTGATTTTTTCTGTACAAAACCTAGCATGTATAAATTGGTTACTTTAATGCGAAGCAACAACAATGATACTTTAATTAAACTTGCCTCTTTTATAAGATCCGCATTAACTATTAGATTTGATAGTTTATATTCCAATGAGTAATAACATTTTATAACACTTTGCTATATTATCATTATATTTCTATATTTGAAACATGGTTATTCCATGTTATTCCCAGCTAAGTAGTACTTGTCGTATCTGTGTGTGTGTGTGTGTGTGTGTGTGTGAGAGAGAGAGAGAGAGAGAGAGAGAGAGAGAGAGAGAGAGAGAGAGAGAGAGACCTTGCTTATTATATACAATGTATGTAAACAAGACTATGTATGTTGTACTTGTCTAATAAAGTATATGTTCTGTTCTGTTCTGTTCTGTTTAAAAAATGAATATACGAACTGTTTGTCAACTGAAATATAGTCTTTTGTAAGTGGAGCCTGACAATTTTCAGAGGAGCAAAACGGCGTAGTTCCGGAGATGAATGCACCGATCTGTTGCATATCAATCCACCAGATACCGCCGAGAGGTTTAATGGCTCCCATCACCCGAGGTATGCCGAATGAGGTATAAGTAAAAGAAACTAAAGGACTGACTGACTGAATTGTATGGTATTTAACGCTGTTTTATTACTTCAGTCAAATCGTGGCGGCCAGTGCACCTATCCACGCGTTCCAGGAGGATTTTTTTACTAGTTATTCGAACAATATTCTTTGAAAGCCACTGGCTGCTTTCCCATATTATCATCGACGACAAGACGATCAGGAGTGGGAGATTAATGAATCCTGTTACAATAACTATCATTACCCCTCGGGGAAAAATGGCCGGGCTGAAGAGTGGAAAGTATGGGTAGGTGAGCTGGCCGTCAAGAAAAAAACTGAAACAATGTTGAATAGAATGTTAAATACAAAAACAAACGAAACTTCAAACCTGACTAAAATGTTATTTCAAAGTTCAAGTTCACCGTCCATAGAATTAATTTACAATTTATCAACAAAGTGACCTCAATTTGACTACACCCTTAACTCCTTCCAAAACAAGCACGAGTTAAACTCTACTACATAACAAACTTCTGTACTGGGTGAAATTGAAAGCATTTGCAGACGACAAATAAACTGTTGCTATTTAAAATGATGATACCTGTCTTTATTACCGTATAAAATATTGTGAGAAAAGGAGAAAATGCTGGTTACCAGCATTTTCTCCTTTTCCCACAATGTTTTCAAAAGCCTTTTCTCTCGGGGTCGTTAAAAGTCGGCACTGTGTGGTAAGGCATTTGATTAATCCTTTCCCAAACAAGCCCTGGTATACGTGTCTGCAATAAAAGTCTTTTGAAAACACTGTGGGAAAAGGAGAAATTGCTCGTAACGAGCAATTTCTCTTTTTCCCACATAGTTTTCTACCCTTTTTGAGAACTTTCTGCCATTTTTTTCAAAATCGAAAATTGTCGTCTGCAAACTCTTTCGGTTTGGAAGAGTCCAACATTTGTCGTTTGGGAAAGGGTTAAACGACCCTAGGGAATAAGTCCTTTGAAACATTGTGGGAACTTAGGAAATATACTGGTAGCCAAAACATCTCCTTTTTTCCCATTGGTTTTTCTTCTCCTTTTAAAATGAATCCAATCGTTTCAACAAATATTTGATTTATCGTTTTGCAAATGCTTTCATTTTGAAAAAAAAAATATATATATCACGTCGCTTTATATAGAAATAAAGATTTGACCCTTCACTAAAGAACCCCGTGCTTAAACAAACTAGGGGAAAAGGCTTTTACAAATATCGCGGGAAACGGAAAAAAATATCGTTAACCAGCATATCCCCTTTTCTCACGACGTGTTCCTCCCTTTCACAGGACAAACCCAAGCGTTTAAATTATTAAGTTCAGTTTGCCGTCTGTGTATGCTTTCAATTTGGAGAAATTTGAAATTATGCCTTGTGATAAAGACTGAAAGGTTTATCTCAAGTAATAGAGAGAGAGAGACAGAGACAGAGACAGAGAGAGAGGGAAAGACAGAGACAGAGACAGAGAGTATAGGCTGTTACAATTGAAAGTGTGAGGAATCTAGTCAGCTGTCTAAACATATATAAACCATCATTATATAAGGTGTAGGCAACAGGGAAAATCAATTGATTTAAACCGGAAACTATCACAGTACAGTCTTGGATAGCTTCTGAAAAATGAAATGCATTTTTTTTCTATCCGCCGTAATCTGCACAAACCTTGCAACCGTCAGGAGCAACATTTTGGTATGAAAATACGAGAATAGTTACAGTTGCATAAAATAAGGATAAAATTGAATTTAAGAAAATCGGATGAAAACGAGTAAATATGCATCTTTAAAAGTACTTACTTAAATCACACTGTAAATAATAACAAATGCAGCTTCAAGTGAAGATTCCGTTTATATATCCGCACACTAAACTTCACTTGACAGTGTATTTTATAAGTGCTCATTTAAACATGAAATTCACATTGACTATACAGTCAGAATGACAACATAGTAAATTGTATAGTTGAAAGTCGATATCGTGTCAAACCTTCACCACACAATTTCCAATTTTTAACAACTGTGATAAAAAAGAAGCTTTTGGAAAACATTGTGGGAAAAGGAGAAAATGCTGGTAACCAGCATTTTCTCCTTTTCCCATAATGTTTTCTACCATATCAAAGACAAAGTTCCAGCTCCCCAGCTACATTGAATATAGTCTACATTTGTTGTCGTTTTGCTAAAGAGTGCAACATACACACGCTCAAAATCCATACTATTATTGCAAAAGGGACATAATGATTATTGGAATAATTTTGAATACCCTACATTATGGCATCTTCGCGAGCCAAGGTTAGGATCACTACGTGGATCTTACCTTGGCTGATTGAGCCCGATTTCGAGCTTCCTGCGATGCGCCATCTATTGGATGCTGGTTATTACCCGTCTTTACATCATATTTCTAAAAACCAATGAAATATCGCTTTACAAACCGCTTACGAATACACATGAGGCGATAAGCAGACATCCACGTGGGTTTCCATGTTTACCTTCTATTCGAAAGGTAGCGACCTTGTTCTATTCTTATCAAAGATGAAATGCTACGAGCGATTTCATTCGTCGCAGTTAGAGCTGGCTGCATCTAATGAAAAAAACCTATCGGGGAAATGCAAAAAATCAAACTCGATCCGCCAAGGGTAGAGTAGCATAGTGAATCGTAAGCCTTGGCTTGCGAAGGTGACATTATGGGTTACGACCTTTAAAAAAAGGGGGCTTCAATGAGCCTGTAAAAGTTATGGTCTTTGTCAAAACAGTTAAAACTCTTTTTGCTCTGGATAAATTTTTTGCATGACAAAGGACTATTCTATTACATAAAGCAATTCTTTACCAGAACATGACTCATATATGGTTTGCAACACGCGAAAAAGGGGCATTCGGATATTTGCATAAAGTCTCGTACGGATCAGCCTGCGCAGTCCGCGCAGGCTAATCAGAGACGGCACTTTACGACAACATTAGATTTTGCTCTTCAGTAGACTTGTGCTAAGACCGGAAATAGCATACAAACGGAAGTGTCGTTTCGGGTTAGACGACACTTTACGTACATGTCCGAGTGCCTCTTCCCGCGTGTTGAATGCCATATATAAGAATGTACTTTTGCTAAAACATTTGTTTCAGTTTTGTTTCATCATTTCCCACTGAAGGACCTTTTGGGTTCAACCTCCCCACCTCCCACCGCGGCCGGGGAGCTCAGTGGTACTTTATCTGATTTATGACCTGGTGTTCGCAGGTTCGATATCTGTTTGATGCAAATTTTCTTACCTGCGATTTTCCGCTGAACCCCGATGGCTAAGTGGGTAGCGTACAGGATTTGAGAATATGTAAGTGGTCGAGGATTCGATCCCAGGCTCGGCCAATTTCTTTAGAGGATTGATGATAATCATTGCGAAGTGATTCATTTCTCTCTCACCGCTGTTTGGACGGTGGCTATGTGGGAAAGTAGCTAGTGGCTTAGAAAGAATATTGTGCGTAGAATCGGTAACAGAAACTTCAGGAAAGCATGGATAGGTGCATTTGCCGCCGCGATATAACTGAAATAATGTTGAAAACGGCGTTAAACACTATACAATCAATCAGTCAATCTGGCGATTTACCGTCACTCCCCTTTAATGCAGAGGTATCAGTTTTGGTCAGAGAAAGCAAGGAAACAGTGTTGTCTGCGCATGTCATATTCTTCGAAGACTCGACCTGTCTTTACTGCTATGACGCATCACCCATCCCCTAGTGCCTGGGAAAAGTAGCGCTTATTAAACAAGCACGTGGAAGCTGTTTTGATAAATGGTCGATGCATAGGTTACATGCTAGCTTACCATAGCTGAATGAATCTCAATAAGTAGCATTTTATTGAGTAAACGTTTATGTGATTTTGAACTTCAAAGTAACGGTTGTTGTTTTGCAAAATTACTCTGCTCCTGTACCCAACATGCCCAAATTAGATAGATGTGTATTTGTAGAATACCATCTAGCAGGAGACAATGCAGGAAACACAAGCGTTGGTTCCCTGACCACCGTGTCATGACCTAAGCTGTTCAAACGGCTTGAACTTCAATACAAATAGTTTCAAACCCGACGAAATAACAAAGTATCGTGGTTATATTGTACAAACGTCAATACAGAATTGTCAAGTTTATCGGGTGACAGCGTCACAATGAATATTAATTCTTTACATCTCGAGTTTAACTACCTTAAGAAAGACATCTTTTTGAAAACATTGTGCGGAAAGAAGGAAATACTTGCAACCACCATTTTCTCTTTTAACCATAATGTTTTTCTACCTTTCCAGAGGGCAATTTTAATTACGTTCACTTTGTTGTTTTTAAATACTTTGAATACGGAAGTCTAAAATTTGGCCATTTCGTAAAGGGTTAATACTTTACCCGTAGTTAAGGTTTTAGACTTTGTCAAATTGAAAGCAATTGGTCAATTGCAGACGACAAATTGAAAGTGGCCCAAATGATGCCATTTTGCCTTCGGTATGATTAAATCATTGTAGGCAAAGAGAAAATATGCAAGCTGATCTTGGATTCACGCTTCCCGATAAGAAGATATTTTTATCTAAAAATATGGTTGAAATAGCTTATTTCGTTTTTTTTTATCCCTTTCCCACACAATCCCTGTTTGTTTTTTAACGAACCTGAGAAAGAAGCCTTTTGAAAACATTGCTGGCAAAAAGAGAAAAAGATGGTAACCACCATTTTCTCCTTTTCCCACAATATTTACCACCTTTAACAAAACAAATCTCAAATTTCAGTCACATTAATTTTGTCGTCTGCAAATGGACTGGTCTGAAATTATGTCGTTTGGTAAAGAGTAAGTGTTCCAAATGACAAAATTTTAAACTGGTCCAAATGGAAAGCACGGGCAGACAACGAATTAAATATACCTCAAAAATTGAAATTTCTTTCCAGCAGAGCCGAAAACATTGTGGGAAAAAGAGAAAATGCTGGTTACCAGCATTTTCTCCTTTTCCCACAATGTTTTCAAAAGGCATCAATCTCAGGATCGTAAAAACCAGGGATTGTTTGGTAAAGATTTAAGGGATAAGCGGTCAGCGTTGGTTTTCCTTATTATCCCTTTAATCCTTAAACTGCCTAGCGAGGCTCAAGAACTCTTTTGCAGACAGTGTAGACCAAGACGAGACTGCACAGAACGTGTAGTCTGATCATGGATTTACACTATGCGATAAAAGATTTGTTTTTGTTTTCTAAAACAAATGGAATGGCATTACATGTGTTTTTACATTTTGGTTCGAAAAGGTCATGGAACTCAATCGTCTGGTTAAGTGTTAATTTTAAAGGTCAACTTTGATTTTCCTTTTGATCCCCTCTACTTAACTCTTTGCCAAACGACAAAATTATAGACTGGTTCAAATTGAAAGCATTTACAGACGACAAAATAAAGGTGACTGAAAATTTGAAATTAGTTTTGGGAAGGGAAGAAAATATTGTGGGGAAAGGAGAAAATGCTGCATTACCAGCATTTTCTCCTTTTCCCACAATGTTTTCTAAAGGCTTCTTTCTCAGGGTCGTCAAAAGTAGGACGTGTGTGGTAATAGGTTAACTGTTATCGTGCTAAATAAATAAAATATAAAAAAAAATCAGTATGGAAGTAAAAACCATATTCTAACATGACACGTGAATTTGGCTCTATCAACACAGTGCAAGGAAAGCGTGGTAAAATCTGCGACAATCTATGTAGAATGACGTCATCCTATATCTACTGTATGGAAACTCTGTACGGGAATTTTCTTCGGTGAATTCAAGATGGCGGACACGTATTATTGACAAAGTAAGTGTCGTTTAATTTTGGTCCATACTTGTTTCAAATTGCATCCCTTACAACGAGTAAGGTACCAATCTAAAGAGCTTTGATTGAAAAATCAAGCGATAGTAGCTTATGAGAAAACGGGAGTGCATCTTGTCCGTAATCCGGCGATGAACATGATCTTTTGATGAAGTTGAAAAACTAAGCGGGAGACCGGAAGAAAACTGGCTTTATTTCATCGAATAGAAAGCTAATGATAAAAGAGTGTGCCTCGATCGGTGGGGAAATGTCATATTCTTACAACTGTACCAAAATACGTTGCTTATATTTACTGATTTAGCTGTTATTAAGTTTTGAAATTTCGCATGGTGTACTCTTCGGTGCAAACCGAAACTAAACTACTGTACGGTTAGGTGATCGGAATTTCTGTTCGCTTCGGTAACAAATATGAAGTGAAAAATCTGTACGCTTCGGTGAAAACGATTAAGGGGCGCAAATGTGCGAACAACCTACATTGGTCATTTACTTGATTTTTTTATGTTGAACTCAAAGAAACGTGATGTATAAATCCACAGCTTCGTACACTAAAATGGCTCGTTATTGAGAAGTGCTGAGCAACATGAACAGAAGCATCTTGTATACATGTATATGTATATGGACCTTCAACATAAAAATAATAAACTTAAGGTTTTTGTCTTGGTCTGACACCAAAAATGTAGAAGGCATCGGATCCATAGTATAAATTTCAAAGACGCATTATGTGAAAAGCGAAATATAGAATCGTACCTCTTCTATCATCATTCATTGATCAGGGGTCCTCCGTAGCGCAGTAGGTAATGTAGATTTTTAGTAACTTTTTGTGGATGGTGTTGGTTAGAATTTAACAAAGAACACTGGTTATGGGTGTATGTCTGTTGGCGACGCATTTTTAGAGCCCAAGCCCAATGCTGGTGAACACATGAAGCACTTTTAGAGCAAACTTTGTGTTGATCGGAACAGAACCAGTTGGAAAACCATATTAAGCCTGAATCAAACAATGACACATCTCTGAGCTTTGGCTTGACTTTTCAAACACTAAGAACCGGCAGTGAAAAATGCAATACAAAACTCCTTTGTGCACTGCCTTGTAGCTATAGCTCATTTTTAAATTACATTGATATCGCCTAAGTGATCATTGTTATTCTTTATACCTTAAGAAACCTTTTAAACAAGAATTAGATCGTATGCCTCTTGTTAAATTCACATTTAAGAGATTTGCTTTAGCATAAATTATGCGTTTTTTCATTAATTGAAACCGTCAATTTTTTTCATACATTGATAGAACTGAGAAAGTCAGCCTAGAGGAACCGTAGCTCTCTTTTCATTTAGGGAAGAAAAAAACACACACTAATTTCGACGGTAATTTCCAAAGTATCAAATCCTTTGACTAGAAACTCTGGATGATTATACAGCACACTCAGGCAACTCTGTCTTCATGACATCGTTTTCTGAGTTACGACCCCTTTATATCATCCTTTTGTAAGCATTTCCAAGGGACATTGTCCTTATTCCGTAGCTTTCATTTTAAAGCTTTTATAAACTCCCACTTTTATATTTCAGTTATACGAATGAGGAACTACTTTAGTGGGTTTTTTTTTTTTCTTCTGCTTTCAGTGTTTTACAATAGAACTATATACATGGAACTTAATTTTTTTTGTTACATTCTGATAATGTGAATAACATTTTTTTTTTGTTACATTCCGGTATTTAGTATACCCGAATAAAAGGTCTTGATCCGGGTCATCTGAATGCGTTGATACATTGTAGTTTTATCTGGGGATAAGTTCTTTTTTAATTCACACTGATTTTGAACACTATTTTGAAATGACTCGTACTTTTCCTTTAGAAAATAGGAATAACAAAGAATTCTCAATCGAATCCTTACAAAGCCAGGAAACTCTGGCGTGACTCACTTTTGAGGCATTATACGGTTTTAACATAAGAAACAAGATGCAGAGTAAATGACACAAATTGGTTTCATGTACTTGTATGAGGAATTCTCGCTGTGCAGGAAATAAAAGTAGACTGTTCTAGCATTTTCCTTTAATCATTTTCACCGAAACGTACAGATTTTTGACTTCATATTTGTTACCGAAGCAGTTCGGAACAGAAATTCCGATCACCCAACCGTACTGCAGTTTAGTTTCGGTTTGCACCGAAGAGTACACCATGCAAAATTTCAAAACTTAATAACAGCTAAATCAGTAAATATAAGCAATGTATTTTGGTACAGTTGTAAGAATATGATATTTCCCCACCGATCGAAGCACATTCCTTTATCATTAGCTTTCTATTCGAAGAAATAAAGCCAGTTTTCTTCCGGTCTCCCGCTTAGTTTTTCAACTTCATCAAAACATCATGTTCATCGTGGGATTACGGACAAGAGGCACTCCCGTTTTCTCATAAGCTACTATCGCTTGATTTTTCAATAAAAGCCCTTTAGATTGGTACCTTACTCGTTGTAGGGGTTGCGATTTGAAACAAGTTTGGACCAAAATTAAACGACACTTACTTTGTCAATAATACGTGTCCGCCATCTTGAATTCACCGAAGAAAATTCCCGTACAGAGTTTCCATACAGTGATATCGAGTGACACCATTCAATGAGTGGGTTATTCAATGGAACACAATCTTCATCCGCGTTTTTACTCTAAGTTTGAACTTGTTTTCCTTTCATTAAGAATTGGCCATGTTAGAATCGAAATAATCTTCTTTCTATCGTGGTATATCGTTCAATAAACCACGTTGTGAGTTATGAGGCGCAATAATAACCCACTCAGGCTATCGCCCTCGTGGATTATTTATTGTGCCTCATAACTCACAACTGTGGTTTATTGAACAATATACCACGATAGAAAGAAGATTATTTCTTAAACATTGCAATTTCAAACATATTTTACGGGGAATGATATCTCGTTCTCGGACAGTGTAGATCCAAGATCAGACTGCACGTTCTGTGCACTCTGATCTTGATCTACACTGTCTGCAAAAGGTCAGTGAGTCGCGCTTAGCTGTTAAAGTATCAACAATCCACTCTAGGTTTGAACCACAATTAAGAAGATTATTTTTTTTGAAAACATTCTCGTATAAGGAGAAAATATTGATAACCGGCATTTTCCACCTTATAATAATTACCCCCCTTTTCAGGAAACTAGCGAAAATATCATCAAATAATTTCAAGATAGACATCAAAGGAATTTCTGGTCGGTTAAAAATGTGTACAAGTATTCTATCAAAATAAAACTTTATTTATCAACTGGCAAGAAATCTTATTCCATGTTGCACTAGAAGCGAAAGGGGTCTTCTACCTTAAACTGCCGTCTACGAAGTTTCCTGTATTTACAAATGTAAATATTTATGTCGTCTGCTGTAGAGATTTATCTAACCGTGTCCTGAACTGCACTTGTCCAACCCGTAGGCAAACAACCCCGAATTTTTAACGACCATCTAGAAAATGAAGCTTTTGAAAATATTGTGGGAAAAGGAGAAAATGCTGAACACCAGCATTTTCTTTTTTTCCCACATTTTCTATCCTCCCAAAAACAAACCCCATATTCTTGGCAACCTTTTACATGCCGACTGCATTTGCTCTCAGTTTATAAGAGGCAATTTCTCTTTTGTCATAAAGAGTCCATCTGATCAAAATTTTCGTCCCAATTTTACATAGATCTATACGCCATTATCCGAGATTTAAATATGGGTTTTCGCCGAAATTAAACACAATTTTGGTCATACTAGGTCATCCGATAGCTTACGGTGTAGATCAAAGATCAGACTGCACGTCCTGTGCAGTCTGATCTAGATCCATGTTGCCTGCAAATTCTATTGAAGTCGACAATGAGAGAGTTCAAAGCAATCGATATACTCATTCAAAATGAAAGCATCATTCGGCATACCTCGGGTGATGGGCGCCATCAAATCCCTCGGCTGTATCTGGTGGATTGATATGTACCGAAACAGTACATTTCATGGCCGGAAATACGCCCGTTAAAGGTGGCCCTTCAGATTTTGGGTCGAAAATTTTTCAAAAGTGCAAAAAAATCATTCTTATACTCCCAAAGCCTTTTAATTTTCATTCATAAAACCATAGTAGTCGAAAACCGTCCGACAACACGAGAAATTAGAGATTCACTACGGCCCAGGTTGACACCAACGGGACACACATTCTATTTTTAGATTATCAGTTCGCTCACTTACTTACAGGAATACACAGAAGAAGCTTCAAACATAGCGTCCGAAGAAGACATTATGGAAAATAATCATTACATGTTTGTTATGATAGGGAATTTAAGCATTATGAGTCATGTGCCAGTCACTTGACATTCCCACAATGCTTTTTTGGTTTTTGGCGCGAAATCTAAAAATAGCTTAAGAGGCTACGTAGCCTTTTAAGGGAATACCATAAAAAAAAAAAATTTTTTTTTTAATTTTATGAATCTTAATTATTGATGATTTGTATTATTTTTTCATATGAATTTCAGTGATATATATATTTTTTAATTTGGTGAGATGTAATAATTCTAAATACCCACCTTTAACCGTTCTGAAAATTGTAAGGCTTCTTTTAATATCAAAGTACTGAAAGTACTGACAGACTAGCGAATTTGAAATTAGTAAGTAGCTATGGTAAATGTAAATCTTTGTTGATTTATACCAGACAGAAGAAATATTGTCATATTTGGTTTCTGAGTTCGTTCCAGGTCCATCGGTTCATTCTGGTTATTAAATCCAATCCGGTTCAATTCAAATGTAGTTCAATCCATTGACTTTACCAGACGCTCTTAACTATTTTCTTCTCTAAACAAGAAATATTACGAAAAACTTCAGTTTGTTAACTTTCAATTTAAAACAGGTTATTTTGATGAGATGAAATCTCCTGCCTAAAAAGGCATCTTTAGTTTAAACATATTTTATTTGCAACATTTTACATACAAAATATAATAAGACAGTTACAAAATATACTTAGAATATGCTACAAAATATACTTAGAATATGCTACAAAATGGATTGGAACGAGAGCATAAGCTTATACTGTTCCTTTCCATGGATTCTAAATGGTATCAGTCCTATTTTATTCATTCAGTAATTGATATAACAAGTAAAAGAAAAACAGGTGCCAAAAGGGGAAAAGGTGTCAGTTACGGATGGTATAGATAGGAAGATCGTGCGATGTGGGATGCTTTCTAAACCAATATTAAGAAATAGACTATTCTCTTTATACGTTCGATATAATAGCAAAACGAAACTATAGAATTATTAAAAGAGTTGAATGGATTTTCTTTATAGCTTGAACCTTTTGCTATCCTTATAAAAAGACTGCACTTCTAAAAATACTGTTACATTTTTTTGAAAGGTGAGGCTTTCGTCACCGTACAGCAGGACATCCAAACTGACAGTTGTGAATTTCTCAATACTTGCAAAAAGCTTATTTCTAGCGACAGTATAATACCCACACTCTAACAGATAATGGTGACTAGTTTCAATTCCACCACAATGACACAAAGGCATCTTTAGATAGAAACAAATAAGAGGTAATTTGTGTTTTGCATGTACACCTGGCCTTTTAGTTATTTCAATAGCATAGCATTTGAAAAGATAAAACAAATATAATTGTATCTGGCCTATGACGAACAAAATTAATATGAAGTTTCATTAAATTTTGTCCAATAGTTAAAGAAATATCAGTCCATAATGGAAATATACACCAAGCCCCCTTTTCCGATTACACGGCATCAAATGAAAAAACAAATCTTTATCGGTGGACTATTTTAAGGAATACATGAATGATGTTTCACCAGTTTTCATCAAGGATTTTAAAAGATGTCTGTCTGAACAGAGAAGCGGTCAGACAGTGTGGAACAAGATCAGGCTACACAGTTTGTACAATCTGATCTTGGATCTATACTAACCGATAACGGGATTTTTTTTTTTCAAAAATATAACTTTGAAATAATAATATTCAGGTTTTCACCATCCGCCAGGAAGTTTTATTTAACCTTTTTTAGCAGGTTGAGGATTATCTTGGATTATACAGTTAATTAACAAACACAGCAAAATTTTAGACCTATCCAAATTTAAAGGATTTGCAGATGGCAGTTTCAAAGTGGCTCAAATGGTGCAATTTGGCTTTGATGGGGTAGAAAAAGTTCTGGGAAAAGAAAAAAATGCTGGTTACCTACGGAATACCGTTAGGGCCATCGCCTTTGAATGTGTTAATTTGAAACACGATACTCGATAGTACGATGACGATAACGCGAAACAACGAAACCACGATGGTGAAAACGCGATAGTACGATGACGATAACACGATACTACGATGGTGAAACCACGACAATACGATAGTACGATGATGATAGTGTGATATAGTATCGTGTTTTCACCATCGTACTGTCGTAATTTCACCATCGTACTATCGTATTTTCGTGTTTTCACCATCGTACTATCGTGTTTTCGTCATCGTACTATCGTGGTATCGTCATCGTACTATCGTGTTTTCACCATCGCACTATCGTAGTTTCACCATCGCACTATCGTATTATCGTCATCGTACTATCGTGTTTTCATCATCGTACTATCGTGTTATCGTCATCGTACTATCGTGTTTTCATTATCGTACTATCGTGTTATCGTCATCGTACTTTCGTGTTTTCATTATCGTACTATCGTATTATCATCATCGTACTATCGCCTTCCGGTGGGCATGCGCATTCTCCAATATTCAAGACCTACAGGACAACAGTACACATGGAAGAGTTTATTCAAAGTCATTTTGAGAGAGGCTATGCCTGTAAATTGGGTTATCTACCCTTTTAGACAATTGACTCTTAGAAAATGGCCTTATGGATAAAGCACATGCTAAATGTGAATTAGACCAAGGTTCAAATCCGACATAGAACTCTGGTTTTTTTTCAACTAGATTTTCTCCACTATCTTAACTTTTTTAAAACATTGATATAGTCAGAAATTTAATTTGTATCAAGAACTTTTGCCTTTGACTTCAACAAATTTGTATCAGTGACTTCAGAAAAGGGTGTTTGGGGGAAAATGGCTTCTTTTGTTTTTCCCATAATTGGGTACGACTAATTGTCTAGAGCATAATCTTCCAAGCCCTGGTATCTCAGTCGGTAGTGTGCAAGACTTGAGAACAGAGGTCACTGGTTTGATCCGCACCTCGGCCAATTTCTTTCCGAGGATTGATGATAGTCATTGTGACAGGATTCTTCCTCTCTCTCTGCTGATCACTGTTCTAATGATGGTTATGTGGGAAAGCAGCCAGTAGCTCGAAAAAAATATTGTGGGGAGTACCGGAAACAGAATTTATGGGAAAGCATGGATAGGTGGACTGGTTGCAGTGATAAAACTAAAATAATACTGATAATGATGTAAAACACCATACAACCATACAACTAAAGGATAATGTGTATATTCCTTTAATAAACTTCTGTATTTCTTCAGCAAATAAATCAAACCTATATTTAACCTGCTATTTTTTTTTAGATTTATCAATCCCAATTCACCTTTGTTTAGTATATATACTTATAGAACAGGAAAATGTTTTTTTCTAAAAATTTACATGTATGTGTTGTTCCACAATCTAGTTGGGTTAAGGTATCCTGTAATTTTTTTGCCACCAAAAAGAAAAATAATGATAAATTCAGGGTATTTCAAAGCTTGAAATTACATTACTCTAGAACTGTAAGATGGTTTTGCTAAAAAAAAGCGTCAGGTAGCAGACTGCACTTTCTAATCCACAGTTTCAGCTCTCCAAAAGCGATTTTAATCCCCACGGGCAGTGGAAGAGTTAAAGAACTTCGGTAATGGAAAAATATCGGATATCTATGGACTAGTATAGCCTCTCTCAAAATGACCTTTTATAAATTCGTCTATGTGTACTGTTGTCCTGTAAGTATTGAATATTTGATGATACGCATGCGCACCGGAAGGCGATAGTACGATGGTGAAAACACGATACTACGATGACGATAATACGACAGTACGATGACGAAACCACGATAGTACGATGACGAAAACACGATAGTACGATGACGATAGTACGATAGTACGATGACGATAACACGATAGTACGATGACGAAAACACGATAGTACGATGACGATAATACGATAGTACGATGACGATAGTACGATAGTGCGATGGTGAAACTACGATAGTGCGATGGTGAAAACACGATAGTACGATGATGATACCACGATAGCACGATGACGATAACACGATAGTACGATGACGATTATACGATAGTACGATGATGATAATGCGATACTACGATAGCACGATGGTGAAAACACGAAAATACGATAGTACGATGGTGAAATTACGACAGTACGATGGTGAAAATAAGATACTCTATCGCACTATCATCATCGCACTATCGTATTGTCGTGGTTTCACCATCGTAGTATCGTGTTATCGTCATCGTACTATCGCGTTTTCACCATCGTGGTTTCGTTGTTTCGCGTTATCGTCATCGTACTATCGAGTATCGTGTTTCAAATTAGCACATTCAAAGGCGATGGCCCTAACGGTATTCCGTAGTTACCAGCATTTTCTCCTTTCCCACAATATTTTCAAAAGGCTTCTTCCTCATGTGGTAAAAGGTTAACAGCACAGGATGCAATAGTCAACTATTTAACTTTTTACAAAACGAAACATTTTACGGCCCTCTACATTTAAATCTGTTCCAGACGATAAAGTTAAATGTGACTAAATTGATGAAAACATATTCTAAAAGGGTTGAAAACAACATGAGAAAAGGAGAAAATGTTTGTAACCAGCATTTTCTTCTTTCTTTTCCCGCATTGTTTTCAAAGGGCTTCTTTCCCACCTATGTGAAAACTCGGAATTGTGTGGTATAGGGTTAATATACAAGGCGTTAAAGAACAGTTTAACATATCACTTTCGCATTCACAATGATCTAAATAATGAATGACTGTAGGAATGAGAAGTGTTCCCTGGCCAGTGAGGGTTCGTGTAGCTGGGATTTGCTACAAGTCACCTGGGGGTATTATTTTTTGATTCATTCATACTTTTATGTACTGCGGAGTAGGAACCAGTGATACGAGCCTGATTTGCATATAAGGTCACTTAATTCACATATAAGCAAGCATCATGTACCTTATGAACGACATCTTGTACAGTCTATTGCTTTGAAAGTGGACAAGTTCAAATTGGGATGGCAGAGATTCTGCACTTTAAGTCAAAGTTGTCACACTGACTGATTTAAGATTCCTAACAGTAAAGAGTTATTTTTCTGGGAGGCATTATTGGCAACTGTGTTTTTTTTTGTTTACTTTGAGTCTGGCTCAAACTGGATGCCTATAGACTAGCTTCGCTAGTCTAAAAAGCAAACATGACTATCAATTATCTATCGAAATGTTTCTAACTATGTAACAGTTGAAAAAAAAGTTTGTACATTCATCTTTAACGCGGTTTATCAATTCTGATTCAAGTTTTCACCGACAGATACATATACATGTACGTGAATGACCTCACTGAGATTGTTTATGTCCTTACTAAACGAATTGCAGTGGCGCCCCATGTATACGACCATGTGATTGGCCATTATCTCCCGCTAGATGGCATTCTATACATACTCATCTATCTGATATGGGTATCCCGAGTACAGAACCGAACCACTATCCTACGCGACAACCGTTACTTTGAATTTAAAACAAAAAAAAAAGGTTTACCCAATAAAACGCTACCTCGTGCAATTCACTCAACTATGATCACCAGTTAAGAGAAATCTGTTGCTAAAGCAGGTCTCATTTCTCCTCAAACGTATCGATACGTAAAAGCTATTTTCAAGATTGCTACTTTATAGCGCGTAATATTACAGTCAGCCCGCTTTCGGGGCTAGTAGTGATGCGTCATATAAGACAGTCTAATCTTCGAAGAATATGACATGCGCAGACAACATGTGGTTGGCAGTTCAAATGGAAACGATTGTTACGAGATTAGATGTAGGTACGGAATCGGCCGAGTTGTGATGACTCATGAATTCTTATGCAGACAATAAGTTAAGCGTGATTAAATGTTATAATCTTTGAAAAGTTTTTAAATTTCTAGTTACCAGTTTGTTTATCTAACCAGTAAATGAGGCTAATATGATTGCATTAAATGTTAGCGAAACATTTTTAGAAAAGAATGAATTTCTGGTTACCAGTTCAGTTAACCCTTTACTCCATAGATACTTATTTCTTCACATTGCATGTAGGAGCCTTTGGAAAACATTACGGTGGCAGAAAGCAATTTCACCTTTTGTCACAATGTTTTCTATGCTATCAAAAGGTGTCATTTGCACATAAGAAACGGCTTCATCCTTGCTGTCATTTAGGGTCAATTGGAGATGCTATAGAAATGCCTTATGGGGTAAAGGGTTAATTTAACCTCCAAGTGTTTAAACCCTTACCTTTTTCAGTGCCAAAATACTTGCAATCCGTGGAGGCTGACCAAGACCGAAACTTTGCACTATAGGTCAAGTTTCTGTATGTCAAACGACCAGTCTACCTCATGATTAAGCTGGTTGTTTAAAAAAAGCGGATAATTTGGATCCATATGATGGCTTGCTTGGTACCAAGGATCATGCAGATGCATTAGGTCAACTTTTGTTTTTGATTGATTCATTTTTCGACGGTACCGGTTGCCCAAAGGTTGTTAGTATTGATACGGGAGATAGTGCAGATACAGGACGAACCAAATCCTAACTTACGCCTGGTTCTTTTCACGTGCTCGATGTATAGCACCGTCACATGGAACTTCAGTTTAACGTCTAATCCAAAAGACTGTTCGTAACTTTAGATGGTCAGCCGTGGGGATCGAACCCACACCCTCAAGGGACTCGAAACGTCACGTTCACGGGGTCTTCATCTTCGCAAGCCAAGGCTGACGATTCACTACGCTACTCTACCCTTGGCGAATCGAGCTTGATTTTTACATTCACCCGATACGCTTTTTCATTGGATGCAGTCAGCTCTAGCTGCAACGAATAAAATCGCTTGTAGCATTTCATCTTTGATAAAAAAAAGAACAAGGTCGCTACCTTACGAATAGAAGGTTAAAAACATGGAAACCCACGTGGATGTCTGCTTATCGCTTCATGTGTATACGTAAGCGGTTTGTAAAACGATATCTCATTTGCTTTTGGAGATATGATGTAAAGGAGAATAATAACCAGCATCCAATAGAGGGCACATCGTAGGAATCTCGAAATCGGGCTCAATCAGCCAAGGTAAGATCCACGTATATAGTGATCGTAAACTTGGCTCGCGAAGACGGGGTCATACGCTCTACCTATTGAGCTATTCGGGCTGGTCAAAATCAACCTTTGTTTGAGCAAAACTCAGTCATTAAGTCGATCGCTTACTGCGGATGAAATAAAATCAATTGAAACTAACATATAGAGGATATTTGTATTTTTCGGTGAAAGATCGAAATTTATTTCATCGAGTGAACACCGTCGTTAATATTTTCACGAGTGGCGCAGCCATAAGTGAAAATATTGCCGATGGTGTTCACGAGATGAAATAAATTTCGATCTTTCAGAGAAAAAAAAAACAAATATTATATTTATTTCATGATGTTAACCCTTTCTGTGAGGAGCTTTTTCAAAATCCAGTACAGTTCTTTTCCGTTATTCCACGTGGCGTACCACTCCCGCACGGCAGCGTATTACAATATTACGTCAAGCGCGAGAAATGTAAGGTAAATGACGTCATATTTCCCATCTGGTTGTTAGGCACGCGAAATTTACCTAGGCAACAAGAACGTGAAAATCATTATTTTCACTGTTGGTACCAGTGCAAGTTCGAAAAATATTTTCACTGCTATTTCTCGATATCCCACCGGAAAGCATGAAATAAAAGATTTTTTTTTCATTTATGCGGGATATTTATCTAACAATGTCCTGCACTGCGCGAATTTAATCTGATTAACCCTGTACCACACAATCACAAATTCTGACGACTCTGAGAAAGAAGCCTTCTGAAAACATTTTGGAAAAAGGAGAAAATGCTGGTACCAGCATTTTCTCCTTTTCCAAAATGTTTTCAAAAACATCATAGACAAATTTCATCATTTAAACCGAATTTTAAATTGTCGTCTGCAAATGCTTACAATTTGGGCACGTCTGCCATTTTTGTCGTATGGTGAACACTGTTAAATAGTTATTTCCTTCAAGAATTCGATATTTTGCGACCAATTTCAGCGGATCTACCATTTTTATCGCGTAGTAAATTGTTGACTCATTCGCTACCACATTAAAAATTCGACATTTTCCTAGGTCAAAAACACAGTTGATTTCCGATTTAAGCGAAGTTAACTTTTGTCATAGCTTGCCATCAGTCGGCTGATGGTACAGATCCATGATCGGGCTGCACGTTTTGGGCAGTCTAATCTGGAGATGCACCGTCCGGTAAAGCCCTTACTTCTGCATAATTATAGAAGCCAACTTGTTACCATTATCTCCCGCTAGATGGCATTCTATAAATACTCATCTATCTGATTTGGGCATCCTGGGTACAGAACCGAACCACTTTCCTACGCGACAACCGTTACTTTGAATTTAAAACAAAAAAAAAGGTTTACCCAATAAAACGCTACCTCGTGCAATTTACTCAACTATGATCACCAGTTTAGAGAAATCTGTTGCTGGAGCAGGTCTCATTTCTCCTCAAACGTATTGATACGTAAAAGCTATTTTCAACATTGCTACTTTAGAGAGCGTAATATAACAGTCAGCCCGCTTTCGGGGCTAGTAGTGATGCGTCATATAAGACAGTCGAATCTTCGAAGAATATGACATGTGCAGACAACGAACTTGTTACAACAGAGTTTTGCTGAATATTGCGATTTACCCTTTGATTCGTACGATTTCGGAATACCTCGGAAATAGTCGAAGTCTATTGATCGTGGAGAAAAATATATTTACCGAGTATTTAGTAATTCAAAGTTAGGGGCGAATCTGCTGTCATACGGAGCTGTCAAAAACACACAACAGAAATACGAAATATGTCCCGACTTGTATTGATCGCTTCCTCTGTTAGCTCTAGGGATTACCAAGAGCGATTCACTGACCTTTGGGGACAATGTAGATCAAAGATCAGACTGCACAGAACGTGCAGTCTGATCTTTGATCCACACTGTCCGATTAGAACTTACTTTTTTTTCTCCAAAATACCTTCCAAATAGCTGAATTTGGGAGTTTACTATCGATTTAACAGTTTCGTGTCAGTTATTCAGCAGGATAAACGTTTAATTCTGTACCAAACGACAAAATCTTTGGCTTGTCCAAATCGAAAGCATTTGCAGACGTCAAAATAAAAGCGACTGAAAATTTGAACTTTGTTTTGTGGAGGATAGAAAAAACAATGTGGGAAAAGGTGAAAATGCTGGTTTTCTCAAGGTCGTCAAAAGAAGGGCTTGTGTGGTATTGGGTTAACCATTCTTCCTGCCTTTTTCTGTGTCTTCCGGATTTGTATTCACCAACCATTCATAACGACTAAATGAGATTGGCTAAACCATCTATAGTATAACTCATCAGATGGTTTTGTACTTTCAAATTTAGAAAATCCTGGACATTAAAACGGGGAATGTTTATGATAACGGGTTGTGAATACGGACGCAGCGGGCCGTTTTTTTCACATCATAATTTAGACAGAGCGATTGAGAGGGAAAGAGACAGAGAAGAAAGAAAGAGAGAGAGAGAGAGAGAGACAAAGAGAGACAAAGAGACAGGAGACAGACAGACAGACAGGCTTCGGGATAGAAGGCGATGCCGAAAGTCGTTTCGGCGATGCCGAAATTCATTTCGGCATCGCCTTAATGTGTATATATACGTTTGACACCCATTATCAGATTCCATTATCTCAGTGCTAACTTGCATAAATTTTAATGTGTATATACGTTTGACACCCATTATCAGATTCCATTATCTCAATGCTAACTTGCATAAATTTGACATATTAATTAATTTTATGATTAAGTTAAGCTGCATTTTCATCCGTTCGTCTGTGTCTATCCATCCAGCAGCGGCTGTCTGACTGTCAATCTGACCGTCGGTCATCTTTTTATCACTAGGTACATGTATACGAGTGAATCATTCAATGTTTAGCGTTTTTATGCAGTGTGTATGCATAGATGTTTGTTTTCAATTTCCATTATTATTCATATGCCTGTTTACCTCTTTACCAGATTTATAGTCCGACCGGCGTAATGAGCCAATGCTCGGCACGGCCTTGGTATCGCCGAGCAGCTCCTAGGAAGTCTAGCTAGTCCTGTTCTTATGAATTCCGTGCATAGTACGGATTTTCTGCATTTTTCGCTTCTAAAATGTGCTTTGGACTGCGAGCAGTCTATTTAGCCATTGCCCGTCGTGGCCTTGGCCTCGCCGCACGGCTCCTATTGCGTTTCGAAGAGCCGAACTTACCTTTTCGGTAACTTAAGGCTATGTTAACTCTTTACCAAACAATCTGAAGTTTTCATGGCTGTGAGAAAAAGCCTCCTGAAAAAATTGTGCAAAAAGGAGAAATGATGGTCACCAGCATTTCCCCTTTTCCTACAATGTTTTCTACTCGCCAATAGCAAGTTTTATTCTTTGAACCGCATTTTTTTTTGTCTGCAAATCCTTCACTTTGGACCAGTCCAAAATTATGTCGTTTGGTAAAGAGTTAACCAAAATGATGTAAACTGCATTAATTTATCGATCGATGGCCTGGATGGTTTGACATCTGGCTGTAACTCTTCTAAAAATAGGTGTGTACTGCCTTGTAAACCACAGAGTCTGACTGCAGTCACAACTCTTTACCTCCTTACCTCCACAATCAACTAATAAATGCTTCATAATTTTTATTTAGATCTGAATTGCACTGTGAAAATCTTTACCTAAGTTAGGTTAATTATTACATCATTCTTAATCTGTCACAATGCCAAAACTTATCAATTAGAATGCATTTGATTTTGAAAAAAGTAATGATTCATCTTTGAATTTTAGAATCGTGAAAAGGGCCAATCAGTATACCGTACTTTTATCTGCACTACAATGAAGTAGTGGGCCATATATGAACTGACTGAAACTGACACAGTAAAAGGAATAACTGCTCGGTCGAATAATGTTTAATCTAAAGTAATTAGTAAAACGCGATAACTGTGTTCTAAACTTTTATTTCTTCACACATTGGGTGATAATAACAACTACTACTTAGTCACTTATAGCTTTAGATCAGCGTGACTCGTTTGTGAGGTGTTTTTTTCCTTCGTGCTGATCAGCAGGTAAGTACGTTCTTCAGATGAAATTTCACAAAGTCCTTTGGTTATGCGCTTATAAGACGCTCCCCCAACTACAAGCTAAAAATTCTAGTGAAAAAAGTGTGTCTTATATGAGCATATACGGTATAAATATACATGAGCAGTCAAAAGGAGTAGCGCGCAATCATAGGACGAACAAGCCATTGAACGAATTGGTTTTGGAACGAAAAAGCCCAGGGTCAGTTGGCAAATTTGTATCATTGCACCAATAAAAGGCTATGAGCGAGAGAAGTTATTTTCAATCAAAAATAAGCATCTCAACGATCGATGGCTTCGCCCAATGTATTTTAATATGCCATTTCATATTACATATCCGAGTGCCACCGAAAAACTCATTTGCCTGAGAAAAAAATTAGTTTAACTAGGTTTATTTCCTTCGGCTTTGCACAAAATAAGATAGTCTACATGGTTATCAAAATTCAGTCTTGAACTCATAGTGGTATTGTCTTCGACAAATACCACAAAAAGGCATGTAGATAAAAAAGAAAAATACAACCTAAAACCAACACTATTCTTTTACAGTTCTAGCCCGACACGTAAATTCAGCTGTAAGCGAGATCTCTAGAGATCTAGATCTATATAGATCTAGATCTAGATCTAAAGGAGCAAGAAAATTTTCAGGCGATTTTTAGCCTTTCATCTCTGATACATGTAATAGTTAAAAGTAGTGATTTGGAAAGAAAGTCGTGTTAGATCTAGAACGGAGTGAGAAAGTCAGAAAACGTTTTGATCGGAGTGTGTTTTGCCTGCTAGATCTAAACGTTACATGACCTTGCCATTGAACATAGCCTAAAGAGGGATTCTCACCTGTGCACGTGACCTGATAGAATCTACGTTATCTGAAACACTGATAGAGTCTAGTCACCTTTAATCAAATCAAAGTTATATCTAGATCTATGTCATTAAAAAATTTTTGCCACTTTTTCTTTACTTTTTTAAAACACACCCTTCATTTGTATTTACTCCGCCCACATGGATCTGTGTAGTAATGTATGGTAGTAATGTATGGTCTACTTATTGTGTCACTTGAATGTAAACAAGCAATCCAACACAAGAACAAAGAAAAAAAGGATAATTTAAAATTCCATTACATTGTATAGCTAGATCTAGATCTAAATGAATATTTAGGTAGAGCGCTCTAGATCTAGATCTATATAGATCTAGTTTATAAGAATAATTCAAGTTTTATTTCATATATTTTTACTTTAGAACCCACTAGATCTAGATCGATTTCAACTTTTACCAAGTGACACACTATCGTCGCTTTACTAGTCTATACGCAACAATCGCATAAACTTTTTTGGCGGGAAAAGATAAGAAAAATTGCATACTGAACCTGAGGAAACGCTGTGTCAACACGTAATGGTACAATGTTACACGTTATAACAGTTTTACATGTCGAAAAAATGAATATTTGGAAAAAGTGAAAGAGATTAGACCTAGATTAACGATGGGAAATATTGTTGCAGCTTTACATTGTGGTAAAAGGACGCTAAACGGCGTAAACGCTGATTATGACTGTGAATAGTTTGTGATTTGCGACGACAGTCAGATCACGACAGTGGAAATTACAACGAAACGATTAGATCTGAAGGTAAATTTACTTTTGCCTTTGCAAATTATGTTTGTTCCCAAATCAAGTCTAGATCTACCCTCTCTACGGACTTGCAGCAGACGACAGTCGAAGGAAAAGCAGAGCCGTCAGAGACGGGTTATGCTCCCCGAACAAGTACTTTTATAAAATGTATGAAAACTGATATAAATTCGCTTCTTTTTATCCTAGAAGGACCTGTTCGTACCCCCCAAAAATTGAAGTGAAAAGGCAGTTACTATGTTAGAGATAGCCAACACAAACTTGTAGCTGTAGGACAATAAGCCCACTAAGCCCCTTTTCCCGCAAGAAAATATTGCATCACTGGAATAAATACATCGGGTGTGTGGTTTGTGGCATTTTTTAATAATAATTCAAAATTCTAAATTTCATAAAATTTTGAGCAGTCATATAGTAAATAGATCTATTACATAAAATGATTTTTTACATGAAGCCCCCTTTTTCCACAACGAAGCCTGTAATTGAGAAACCGGAAAAGAGGTACCTGGGCAACGTTTCAACAAGTTCAGATTTGAAATTTCACAAAGTTTTGAGCACTGATGTAGGAGATACTAGATCTAGTGAAAAACCATTCTTTTCATGAAGGCCCTTTTTTTCCGTGATGCAGCCTCAGATTAAGAAAGCAGGAAAGAGGTATTTGCACATTAATAATTCATAGATTGAAAATAACAAGGGCACATATTGAAACTTCTAAAACAAATTTAACCCTTTCCCAAACAATCCCTGGTTTTTACGGGTCAGGAATAGAAGCCTTTTGAAAACATTATGGGAAAAGGAGAAAATGCTGGTAACCAGCATTTTCTCCTTTTCCCACAATGTTTTCTACCCTATCATATAGAAAAATCATCTTTTTAGCAACTGTAAAGTTGTCATCTGCAGAATATTTTCAGTTTGGTGTGGTCCAAAATCTGCCGTTCGGGAAAGGGATAACCATGAAGTTTCATGAAATTTTGACAAAAACTGAACAAGATACTAGAAAAAATTGCAATTTTGCATTAAGGCCCCTTTTTTCTTGGCATTTTACAAGAAAGCCCCTTTTTCCATTTTCATTGACAGGGGTTCAAACTGAAAAAGACATAGATAAAGAAACAAGAGCACATGGTGAAACTTTGAAAAAACAATATAACCATGTAGATTTAGTTGAATGAAATTTTAATCGAAACTGAATGAGATATTAGTAAAAATTGGAATTTTGCAAGAAACCCCCTTTTTCCATGACAGAATGTCAACTTAAAAAAGCCTAGATTAGAAATAGCAAGGGCACATGCTGAAACTCTCCATAAACTATATAACCTTACCGTGAAGTTTCATGAAAGACAAAAGCTGAATAAGATATTAGTAAAAATTGCAATTTTGCATTAAGCCACTTTTTTCCATGACACGGGGTCAAATTGAAAAACCGAGAAAGACACATCGGTGCATTACCCTATGAGTTCATATATGAAGTTTTATTTCAATGTGGTCCAGGGGTTGTGGAGAAATGGATTCGGACGGGATGGATGGAGAGTCGAAGTGGCAACTACATGCTCGCATAAAAAGAAGCATTTCTTTTTTGGTTAAGTAAAAAAAGGCGGTGTCGGGTGTATTGGGACAGGTAAGGATTTGTTTCACAACTATTCTAATTATGCCCCAAACTGTTTTAACTATGACAATTTAGAAAAAACCTATTGTTTCCTGTCATTTGTTTTGGGAACACACGTCTGGAATTTTCGGACAGGATGGTAGGGTAGGGTGGGGCAAAATGCCCCCAAAATGTTTTTTGTTATTATTTTGGAAAAGAATGAAGATAGAATGGTGGCTTTTCCGCAGTTGTATAACCATTTCAGTTAACTGAATATGATTGCTCATGGTTTTCGTAATCAATTCTAAACTGTATTAGAGCAATGTCAGGTATATTTCACGACTTTTGTAATCATGCGCAAACAGGTTTAACTATGAAAATTTAGAAAGCACTACTGTCACGGCGGGGAATCACGTGACACAACAACAACAATGACCGTTATTTGAAAAAATTCCCCGACTTCAGGTAAGAAAATCTTTAATAATTCCGTTAATACATGACCGATTGGAATTTGGTTTGAAGCAGAGAAGGCGGAAGGACTCCAGGGATTTGCTTGATGTGTTAGATTTTTTAAACAACACCTGATAAAAAAGTTATTGACGAGCAAACAAATTATCCAGGGTAAAAAATTTGTTTGCTCGTCAATAACGTTTTTATCAGGTGTTGTTTAAAAAAATCTAACACATCAAGCAAATCCCTGGAGTCCTTCTGCCTTCTCTGCTTCAAACCAAATTCCAATCGGTCATGTATTAACAGAATTATTGAAGATTTTCTTACCTGAAAGTCGGGGAATTTTTTCAAATAACGGTCATTGTTGTTGTTGTTGTGTCACGTGATTCCCCGCCGTGACTGTATCCAGTCATTTATTTTTGGAACTTGGCGTTAGCAAAATTAAAATTGATACAATATAAGCTAGCTGAAATGTGAACGTACGGAGTTAGTTTTCGGACACGTCTGGAATTTTCGGACATGATGGAGGGTATATTTGGACACCTTCTAATTTTTTAAAAAATAACTCTCAAAGGGCCTTACCTCTAGATTTTGGGTCAAATTTCCAAAAATGTAATTTCTAGTCCATTAATTATAGAGGTGAATGGAAGCATATTGGCATATTTCTGGCTATATCTAATGCACCTGGGGTTACCCGATATAGGAAACTCGGAGGGTCCAAGAACTCGGAGGAAAACAAAGACGGTGGCGCTAGACTAGGGTCGATGTTTATCCTGGTTTATTTTTTAAAAGACAAACTCTTTTGAATATTAAATAATCATAAAGGCTGTCTACATAAAAAAGATGAACTATCCTGTCGGTTACTCATCTACTTTCATTGCATACATTGAAAACTTACCTTCCCTTAATACCTACCTCTGCCTACCTACCTACTGACACATTCATATAATCTCACATTAACATTTTCAAAAAACAATGAGCTCTTCGAAAAGTTAAAACCTACGAGTTCCCATACCCATACCTCCGAGTTCACAAAATTACATTTATAAACTACTCCGAGAATTCCCGTAACAAATTTCGAGATACGTCATTAATGTTTTTATGCAAATAGAGCATATCACCCATATCTTTTGAGATAATATTATGTCCAGTAATGAGAGATATTGGTAAAAAATAAATTAATAAATTATGAAGACCCTTTTATCTATTGCGCAATTATACATCACAAAACCTTGACAATCTGCGCTGGGTCATATGATAAGAGTTCACAAGACATGGACATATATAAAAAGGACAGACATAGCTTTAATTTTACATGAAGCCCCCTTTTTCCATGACACAGCTATAAATCACATGATCTGTAAAAATTTCATCCAAATCCGTGGAGATGTGTTCGAGTATTAATAAGAAATACTGGTGAAAAATGAAGTATAACATGAAGTCCCCTTTTTCCATGACACAGTTATGAATTGAAAAATCTTAATCATATGTGCTAGGTCACAAAGAAGAAGAGATGAGAAACGTTCTGTGAAATTCTATCCAAATCCGTCAAGAAACGTGGGAGGAGTGCTGTTGCCCCTCAATTTCATATAGATCAGTCACATTTTACCATTAAATTTTCTGCTTTATTCAATATCATTCATTTTGTTATTTTGCTCTTTATATTTCATTTTCCAATCAAGTGAAAAAGAAAAAAACAACACTTTTTTTTCACTCGGGAACAGAATTTTAACTTCCACTTATTGTTTTATTCACGCTGTTTAAATTCATTATTAAATATGAGAGATAGTTTGAACTCCCTCTGATCGGACGATGCCACACTGATTAATGCAGTGTCATGGGTTTTCACGATTTTTTGCCGTACAATTTTTTCATGACAATAAATTTTTGTAGAAGTATTACTGCATGATTTGACATCATTAAGTCAGTTTGAATATTAGGTAACCTTAAAATCTGTCACTTTACACTAGATAAGCGGATTAACACCTTTGTTACTTTGGCATAAATGACCGCCAGTTTCATTATCATGCGCATGTCCTTGTTGCATTTTATACTGATCGTGTTTAGCCCAAATTCTCCAGGTAGGGTCGGGTGACCCGAAACAAACTACCTTTTTTTTAATTATGCCCATGCAAATATGTACTTTCAATATGAATAGGTATACACTTTTGTTGTTCAGTTGGTTAACAATTAAAAGGTTGTTTATGCTCATTTATTCATAATGATGAATTAACTTCAGGATTTAATTTAAAGATTTTAAAATCCATATCCAAGGGTGGATACTGGATTTTTTTGTCCAGGAGGGGAAGGGGTCCGGAAAATCGAATAGATCATTATTTACATACTTATTAAAATTTGTAACTGCATAAAATCTTTGTATTTCTAGTCTGTGTAGGTATAATAATACATGTGTACAGGTCTGCCAACAGTATTTTACTAGAAAACCTAAGCAAAGATTCATTGATTAATTGATTATATCCACTTCATTCCATCTTCTGGTTTGACTGCAGGCCCGTAGGAACGGGGGGGCTGGGGGGGCTCAGTCCCCCCAATAATTTTGAAAATCATAGTAACTAAAATATGAGTTCTTAGCGCAATGAAACAACCACGCAAAAAATCTCAGTATTTCGAAGTTAGCCCCCCCAATATTGAAATGCTTCATACGTCGCTGGACTGCAATTACAGCAACTTATAGGGCCTACTTAAGAATCTGTATTTGCTTGCAAAGTGCTGAATTACAAAAAGGTTTTGAATGAGGGACTTTTTGTCTGACATGGTTCATTTGTTCCTAATACATTTACTATTTACTAAACTACTAGGAAACTGTGCATTATCTATCCATAGAACTTATGTAAATTTGATTTCCGTCCTTTTCAAGTTAGGGTGCTGTGTTGGGTGTCTACTTTTGCAATGTCCAAAGCCATCTTCAGTACATGATGCAGGGCATAACATATGTGCATTATATAATGTTATTTAAATTGTTAATTATACTTGTAGAGTACAATATTTCTCTTTTGCATTTGATGAATGCATTTAAAAGTAAGTTTTACTTGTATGAAAATGCCAGAAAACAGAAACTGGACAAAAATTCCTATTGTTTTTAAGTATCCCTTTCTGAAGACTCAGCCATATATTTAAAAGCTAACATGTTTTTGCTGAAGAATATAACAAATCAGGTGTTGTAAGTTGCTTTATCCATTTAAAAGGTGATTTTCTATTCATCCTTTTTATTATAAAGTTTTATTTCATCTCTTGTGTATTGTTACGGGAGACCACTCCTTCCTGCATGGCGTACTCCCGATTTAAATACAATACCTGGCTACTGCGTCAGGGAGATATCTCTTTGGCTCAGTGGTTAAGGTATTGGCCTTGCGTCCGGGAGTTCGGGGTTCGAATCCCGCTCGGTACCTTATTTCTGCCATGCATTTATTCATTTGTTTCTTTGTTACGGACTTTGTTCGTAAGATGGGGGCTCGTCCGGGATTGGCCATTGAGCCATTAATCCCATTTGTTGTCCAAAATCGGACTTCCTGCCTAATAAGGCTTTGAGTCATCAATAAATGATGTCTTTAAGAGGAGGTGTGTTACGGGAGACCACTCCTTCCTGCATGGCGTACTCCCGATTTAAATACAATACCTGGCTACTGCGTCAGGGAGATATCTCTTTGGCTCAGTGGTTAAGGTATTGGCCTTGTGTCCGGGAGTTCGGGGTTCGAATCCCGCTCGGTACCTTATTTCTGCCATGCATTTATTCATTTGTTTCTTTGTTACGGACTTTGTTCGTAAGAGTATGTGTATACAAAAAATCTTTAAGAATTTCACAGCCAAAATTGGAAATAATTCAAATTTAGGTACCCCCTTTTGATCCTCCACGACACCCCCCCTCTTTTTTTTTTTTTAAGATGTCTTTCCAAGCACTGGATCTTAATCTTTTTGGATTCTACATACATTAACCCTTTCCCAAACGACAAAATTTTAGATTGGTCCAAATTGAAACCACTTGCAGACGACAAAATAAACGTAACTCAAAAATTGAGATTTGTTTCCAACAGGGTAAAAAACATTGTGGGGGAAAAAGGAGAAAATGCTGGTTACCAGCATTTCTTCTTTTCCAACGATGTTTTCAAAAGGCTTCTATCTCAGGAACGTAAAAACCAGGGATTGTTTGATAAAGGGTTAAAGTACTTATATGCAAATTTTGCTGCTTTCTTCGGGAATTGAGCATCTTGGGTCTATTTGGGTCTGAACCGCCTCACTATTAGTGATAAATTTAGATTTAAAAGAATCTGTGTCATATGAAAAAAGTGTCAGTGAAAAGGAGTGCTAGTGTTGTGCTTTTGAATTCAGTGATAATTTTGGATTTATAAGAAGAAACTGAAGGTCAGGATGAGTCGATGCACCACCATGCAACAGTGGTGAGTACAGCTAAGTTATTATATTACTTCAAAGCTATTACCAGGAAAAATTGAACCTTCCTTACAATATGAGTTTTAAAGGCCCAGTAGAGGCCAAAATATCAAAGCAGGCATTGGATCCATTTAATTTTGAATTATACAATTTGAAAGTACTTTCAAGCCATGATAACCCAGGCACTTCTGTTTCCTATTAACCCTTTCCCAAACAATCTCTGGTTTTTACGACCCTGAGATAGAAGCCTTTTGAAAACATTGTTGGAAAAGGAGAAAATGTTGGTAACCAGCATTTTCTCTTAATGTTTTCTACCCACCTGGCATCAAATCTAAATTTTTGAGTTACATTCATTTTGTCGTCTGCAAGTGCTTTCAATTTGACCTGTCTAAAATTTTGTCGTTTGGAAAAGGATTAATGTTTCAGTCATTTTTCCAGACCAGAGAACTGGGATCACCAGGACTTCATGTTGATAAGGAACACGATTCTTTATAAGAATTTCAATAGCATATGATTTACACAGACACTTGTATTTTCCCTACATTTGTTCAGATATGATGGAATAAATTGTCATTTATACACTGGATAGGGTTGATTATGACAACCTTTCGAATGTTATCATTTTTCAAGTGACCAAAGGTTAAATACTGACCCATAGCAAGTTTGTAGTATCGACTTGGACTTTCCTCTTCAGAAAAAAGTGTACTTTACGCAAAGGCTCTTGACTGTGAGGGCCTGGGCAACGTTAAAATTATACAAATAAATGTAAAGACTTAGCGTGGATGATTTCTGCTGAACATTTTCTCGCCTTACATTATCAGTACCAGTCCTGCATTCATGTATATGCCAATCAGACTGTTGATACAAGAGATATGGAACACCTTACCATCGGTGAGGGTATTACATGAACCCAATGGTACACTATAATGACCAGGAATTGTTTATCAAAGTGCCCACTCCATACCCCTCACATCTCTTGCTGAACACAATATTGGTCCAGAGTGTATTTCTTGCGTTTTTGACTTGGTGATTTCGTTTCTTAAACACTAAAATTTGTCATTCATGTTGTACCTGATGCAACCAAAAAGACCATTTCAATGGAAAGAATAGTTTATAATGCACAGTACCATAACATTGTTATGAAAACTAAGGGGAAAAAATTAGGTTTGTATAATTATACAGAGGGAGAAGATTTCTTTCTAGTGATTATTTAGTGAGAAATAATGATAACGTTTCCATTGTCAGACATAGAATTTTTGTAGAATATCTGCAGGTACTGCACAAAAAGAAATGCAGAGGACTTAATACTATCTACTGGCTCTTTCTGACAGTCACACATTTGAAGCTCTGTTTACTGGTAAATAACAAGGTACAGAATAACAAACTTGGATTTGTAGCCGCACTTGAAATGGTGTAGCCCATGTTTTCTAGATGCTTTTTGAAATATATTCAGAGATACCTTTTTTTGGTGGCCAAGATTATTCATAATTTAGAGTATATTTGGTAAGGCACCCAGTGTCTGAAAAGGAATTTCTCACAGGGCATGGCCAGCTTTGATCCCAGGGGATCATATGAATAAACTTGGTAGAGGTCCACTAGGAGATGGTACATACCATGTATCAAAGTTCTGTGCCTTCTAGTTTCAGAAAAGATTTTCAAAGATTTTGCTATTTTCACCTTTCTGTTGCTAAGGCAACCAGAGTTAAGGGTAGAATTCAATCTTTGGAACATGTTTGGTAGAACTTCACCAAAGGAACATCCCTACCAAGTTTCATCAAGATTTTCCAAGGGGGTTAGGAGGAAAATATGTTTAAAGGAATTCTGGACAGATGTACAGATGCATGCCGTACAATGATCGATCACAATTCTTCCTTACCACTTAGTGCTCAGGTGAGCCAAAAATAAAAATAAAAAAAAGTGAAATATTGTTAAATTTCAACTTGCAATCAACTTCCTTAGCAAATAAGTATGTCTCTTTGGTTAAAGGGAGATTACTGGTGCCTAAGTTTGCATCATTTGTGTATTTGTGGTCTCCTTTTGACCTTTCAAGAGGAGTCAAAAGTAACACGCCTTGACGGAAGGACGCATGATGAGTAGATAGAGAAGCCATGTATATACATTGAATTCAATTAATTTTACACCTGGTTACTGTGATTTTGAGCTGTCTGTGGCCATCAGGGTCTAATTCCCAACATTACAATTAAGTTTTCTACCTGTAAATATTCGCACACAATCAAATGAGTTGTGTGTAATCATGGGATGAATAAGCCCAGAGATAAACTGGTTTTGGAAAGAACAATCCCAGAAACAAAGAGAATAGAAGACCAATTTTATGCATATCATTGCGCCAGAGAAGGCTTTGAAGAGATGGAGCTATTTTCAATCGAAAAGAAGTATTTCAAGGATCGATAGCCTTTTGCAGTTTATTTCAATATGCCATTTCCAGTTATATATCGGAGTGCTTTGGAAAAAAAACATTTGTCTAGAAAAATTGAATTGGGTTTATTTCCTTTGGTTTTGCACCCATTCACAAGAGCCATGTTTCTTGATGGATCAAAATTTCGCAAACAATTTTTGAAAAGGGTCATTCAAGGAACACTGCTGTGAAATTATTTTAAAATCTGACCTGTCGTTTCAGAGAAGAATTTTCAAGAATTTCTTCATATCTGTATAGTGCAAGTAGCCCCCATTCACCAGAGCTATGTTTCTTGACAGATCAAAATTTGGTGAACAATTTTTGAAAAGGGTCACCCAAAGAACATCCCTGTGAAATTATTTCGAAATCTGATCAGCGGTTTCAGAGAAGAAGAAATTTCAAGAATTTCTTCATGTCCATATAGTGCAAGTAGCCCCCATTCACCAGAGCCATGTTTCTTGACGGATCAAAATTTTGCAAACAATTTTTGAAAATGGTCACCCAAAGAACATCCCTGATAAATTATTTGAAAATTTGACCAGCCGTTTCAGACAGAAGAATCTTTAAGAATTTCTTCTTTGCTGTAGAGTGCAAGTAGTCCAAATTCAGGAGAGCCATGTTTCTTGACGGATCAAAATTTCGCAAACAATTTTTGAAAAGGGTCACCCAAGGAACATCCCTGTGAAATTATTTTAAAATCTGGCCTGTAGTTTCAGAGAAAAAGAATTTTGAAGTATTTCTTAGAAAATTCCATTTGGTTGCCATGGCAACCAGAGTTTTTGACAATCATTTTGGTGAATAAATTTTAAAGGGGACCTCCCAAGGAATATTCCGGCCAAGTTTGGTCCAAATTGGCCCAGTGGTGTAGGAGAGTTGATGTTTAAAGAATTGTTCATGGCACACGACGGACGATGGACACCTGGTGATCCTAAATGCTCCCCTTGAGCATGTTGTGCTCAGGTGAGCTATAAACAAATGGACCGAAACAAAAATAGATCTAGATCAGATTGAATCTGGATCACAAAAATAATTAGACCTTGAGTAGAACGCTGAATTCACACTGTTGCTTTCTGTTTGATTGATGGAAGAAAATGTCATGTTTTCTCTGACAGTTTAATAAACTGAAGATCTGTTGAAGGATCTGATTACATATTATATCACTATGGTTTTGTCCTTTTAAACTCAAATTCTGTTATTTGAGCCCAAGTTAGACTAAAATGTGTGTTTGATACTGCTGTCCAAATAGGTATTTTTTTCTATTTTTTGTCCTCTTTGACAGAAATTGTAACTGAAATAATTAACACAGAAACATTCATTGATCATTACTTAACATGACATTGTCCTGTTTGTACAATATTGGTATATTAGCAAGAAAAATAACATAAATTTAGATCTATTAAGTATTTTATAGTTTTCTTTATTTTGCCAAATTGGTCTAATAGAAATCTGAAGTGGTGTAGTAAAAATTTCAAATTACTGGTCCACTGGCCTAGTTGAAAAAATGTTAATGTTGAACTGTGGACCCCCAAAATTTAACATAACAGACAATAATGCAAATAACAAAAACACAACTCAATCTAATGTTTTCAAACATGAAAATAAAACGAGAGAAATTTAATGCTTGTTCTAAGAATCTAACTCAATATTGTTAGCCTTTTACTCGGTAAAAACACTGGACAGGATTCAATTATGACTACCTTTTGAATGCTATCATTTTTCAAGTTAAATAATGACCATTCCTGACCGACTTGAGCTATGGGTTGTATTACAGGCAGATGCATAGTAGCACATAATCCTACATAATGCAGACAATATTGCTTGACCATTCCTAGGAACGGAATAGCTGTAGGAAGGTCATGTGCCACAGGAAGGTCAATTTGTTGCCACACTTTGATTATGACATTCTGTTTATTCTAGATGAATATTACAGCAGATGAACCATAAGAGAAAAAAAAAAAAAACAGAAAGGACTTGAACACTTTTTTACTAGCCCTTCTACAAGTAAACACCTTGAAATAATTTAAAACAAGAATCACAATTTTCAACTTGAAATGACAACTTTTTCCATATTGTATTTTTTTCCAAAATCAATAAGGCTGAAGCTATTGATGAGATAAACGAACTGTCCAAGCTTCACAAAAATCTGATAACAAATGCAGACTTTATCTTACAACAAGAGCGGCATATTGTTGCATGATACACATGTCCCACTGCCAGTTGTCGAGGGGGAATAATAATCATAAAGGGCAGGTAGAGGAAAAAAGCAGTGCAGCACAAATCATGTGATTGAAACAGGAATGAATGTCTCTAATGCTAAGGAAACATGCATATAAAATTTCAGGTCATTCTAACATGAAAATGCAAAGTTATATTGTAGAGAAGCATAAAAAGCTGTTAAAAAAAAAGTAATGAAACAGGAATACAGTCAATCTTGTATTAGAGACCACTCTGGGGCTGATGCAAAAGTGGTCTCTTAATAAAACGGTCTCTTAATACAAAAGCCTCCTTTTCTTTGTGGTGGGCAATGTAAGTATGACTCTTCAAAAAATAGGATATAGGTATATTTAGAATTATGCACTTTGCCAAAAATTGGATGTAACGGGACACCAACATGGTTGCCAACATAGCTTCCTCTGCAGGTAGCATGTAGCTTTTGTGAGTCATAGTGTTTTGTCAGGTGCATAAACACTGCTAATGCAGCAGTGGTTCAGTTGGTAAAGGATCAGACTCCGGATCAATGGTTACAGGTTCAATCTTTGGTTGGTTAAATATCCATCAATCCCGATTGCGACTTAGAGTTGTTTACAAGACATAAACTTAAAATTTTGTTAGTTTATGTAATTTACTTGTTATGCTCATATAATATTATATGTAGTGTGTGTGTAAATATGTACCCATTTCTTGAAGCTGCATGTCTTTGTTCTTTTCTTAACCTTGTTACTTCAGCTGTATGTTGCCCATATCCCATGAGCTACATATGCATATGCTATGGTGCTGGTAACATAGTGCTAGTGTAGACGGTTTGCTCACACATCATCGTGTTGGGATGGGGAAGTCTCGGATTAATACATGGATACTAATCATATTCTTCATAAACTATTTCAAAAATGGCAGAAGTTTCTATAGACCTAGACATTTTCATGCAAAATTTTGTATGTATTATACATGTACAGCAAAGCATTTGTTAAAAGCCACCTCACTCAGTAAAGCAACTAACCTATGTTTAACAGTAGAAAGACAACTTCCCAACTAACATTTTGTTCTAATCTCAACCTCTATTAACCCATTACCAAACAACATATTTTGGACTCTTCTGGATTGAAAGAGTCTACAAAATAATGGCAAATCAAAACCTGGAATGAAGTTCAGTTCTCTCACTGGAGAGAAACACACTATGGACATAGGATAAATTGCTCATATTTTGTTCCTTTTCTTGAATCTTCTCTACAGAAGCTCATAATACCTGGGTTGACCGGTGACTTGGGTTGACAGATGACAGGTTCAGAGGTCATTATTTTCTCTTCCCATAAGTGGCTGAATAAACATGTTTGTACATACTTAACCACTGAGACTACCCCCCAACCATCATTCAATAGATCTTTCATCTCATCATATTTTGTTTGAATCAGATGTGGTTGGTTAACAAGGCTCCCCTAGCGAATAGGGACCTTGGGGCTCACCATAGTTGCTGGGTGTAATAAGTGTATTTAATGTCTGCTCAGCGATTGTCTTTAGTTCTTCAGAAAGTACCCATCAAGGACAATTGAAAATTCAAACAACGAAATCCATTTACCCTTCAAATTTCACACCTGATAAAATAAAATTAAAGCATTTTGCCAAAGATAAATCAAAGTACTGAAAGTACTGTTGGAAGGCGAGTTTAGAATATAGGCATAACATATTGAAATACATTTTCCTGTACTTAAATCACCTCTCCTGATACAGCAAAGTCTACAGAGTTGTGCAATGTTCCTGTGCAATGAAGACCAGTTTACCATCCTGAGTTTTAACAAACTTTTGAAGAAGGCTTGTGAAAATATGTTGAAAAAATTTAAAACGAATGGACTTTTCTGAAACTCATTTCCATTTCATTTGCTAATTGACATTTTTTCCTTTTCCTAAAATGTCTTCCATCCTATTTCATACAGGTTCCATCAATGGTGCCAGTACAAAAAGTTGCTACCTGAAAATGCATTCAAATTTGGAAAGTCTGAATTTTTTCTTCGTGTAAAGAGTCAAGAAAGTTTCTCCTTTTCAAAAGTAAGTTTTTAAATGGCCTCTTTCTCAGTGTTGTTAAAACTGTACTTGATAGGGTATGGTAAAGGATTAAAGAATAGTTTTGGTTTGAAAATGCAATCAATTTTGATAGATCTAAAACTGTAAATCTGTAATGAGATGGTTAATTTCTTGAAAGTCTTTACCATCTTATTCCATGGATAATTTTATTGAGAGAGCAAAGAGTTTTTAGAAAGGTACATTTTAGAGTATAGAAACTGAGATTCAGCCTTTTAGATCACAATACTGACTTTCAACAATGTTGAAGAAGAGGCTTTTCAAAGCATTGTAGGAAAAGTAGCAAATAATGATAATCAACCTTTTGTTTGACTTTCCTACAATGTTTTCCATCTTAGTAACCTTTGTTTGACTTTCCTATAATGTTTTCCATCTTAGTAACCCTTTGCAAAACCCTTCAGAAAATAACAAAAAATTAGGGCCGTCTACATTAATTAACCCATTACCAAACGACAGTATTTTAGACTGGTCCAAATTGAAAGCATTTGCAGACGACAAAATAAAAGTGACTGAAAATTTGGAATTTGTTTTGTGAAGGGTAGAAAACATTGTGGGAAAAGGAGAAAATGCTGGTTACCAGCATTTTCTCCTTTTCCCACAATGTTTTCTAAAGGCTTCTTTCTTAGGGGCGTCAAAAGTAGGGATTGAGTGGTAATGGGTTAAAGCAATTAGCAGATAATAAGTTAAGAGCAGCTGAAAGTGGGCCGTTTTGCTGAGAAAAAGTACAAAACATAGTGATAAAAAGAGAAAATACTGGTGACTAGTGTATTTTCCTTTTCCAAAAGTATTTTGAAACTTTTTTTCCCTTGAGGTTGTCAAAATTTCAGTGTCGTTCAGTTAAAAGGCTTTTTTTTTTTATCTGTTTACCATTTTATTTGAAATATACTTTATCAAGACTGAAAAAGACTTTCAAAACAAACGACTTTCAATGTTCTAAACGGAGATTTAACATTTAGATTACATTACATATGCTGGATTTTAATGACCTTAAAGAATTGGGCTTTTTAGAAAGGGAAGGGTATTTTGAAAGCATGCAGGAACATGAGAAAATACTGGCAACGAACATTTTCTCCGTTTGCGAAATGTTTACCATCCTATCAAGGATAACCAACCAACATCAATTGACGGTTAACTTCTTAGGTCCTATAGGGAACGTCGGAAGGTGTTCTTCGTTTATATGATTCTTGTAATCTATGACTCTGTTAACCCTTATACTAGAGCGTTGGATTGATAAAAATGGCATTTTACATCTCGGGAAAAATGCTTAATTATTGCAACCTCACCCTGGGCTGTTTTGGTCGGGTTATTACAATATAGCTAATCCGACGTAAGATTGCATATTCTTTGCAGACTATAGAATCATCTGCCTTGTCTCCAAAAGAGACAGGCGTAATAAACGGTTTAAGGGTTCATTGACATTAACACTTGTCTTTCATTAATCCCGCGTAACCGGAATGTACGTTCAGCTTGTCGGCAAACATGAAAGCAAAATGATTGCTAACTCGTCATTATTGAGATACACCCTTTTCCTTTGTTTGACAAAAATATATCATGCACAGTTACACAGATACAGGCCCTTGGTCCGTGTTCTTAGAAAATCATGAACACGTCCGATGCACTCTAGGACAGTGGGATTGTCCCTGTCAAGTTAGTTTTATCGTTGTGTTATTCAGTTTTGGAAAAAGTGTATAGCTGAAGGAAATTCTTTCGAGGAAAAGAACTGGGAATGTATAAGGTAAAGATTTCAGTTCTAATAATGACGGAGGTAAGTGATTATGATAACAATTCATTGCGATAAGCGTTTATTCTTTACCAGACAAAGAAATTTCAGACTAAGTTGAAAGCACTGATTCATGCAGATGACAAATTCAGGGTGGCCCAAATTAGCGACGAAATTTGTTCTTGATAAGGTAGAAACATTGTGGTAAAAATGTTTTTAAAAGCTTGATTTTCAGAGTCGTTTCAAGTGAGCGGTAAAGGGTTAAATATTTATGAATAATTGCTGAACGATAAGCAACGTGACGACCAAAAGAAGAAGTTAAAATTCTTTGCATGGTAAAACGGTTACAGATCATGTTATTGTCATTTTTGACGTAGTAAAATCCGATCATACGGGTCTCCAGAATCAAAACTCGGCCATGTTGATGCGTAACAATAACCTAGTCATTAATCATAAAGTCAAGCACAACTTTGATAAAAGAAAAATATTTCTTTGAAAGAGAAAATTTTGTTTAAACACTTGATAATTCAAAGGAATTTATTTCATTGAAATTTTACTTCTCACAAAGACAGAATAAGGTTGCTAACAGAGGAAAGGGGTCTATCAGCGATACGTCATTCAAAGAAGCTATCCGATTGGTTAGTTCTAGGATAGTAAATTTACATGTACGACGCCACTGGTTAGTTGTTTATGCATTGTGAAGTGGAAGTAGGTCCGAATGACGTCATGTTAGTAGCTTTCGATTGGCTTATAATAGCTATGGTTTATTTGTTGGTGTAGCAAAGTGATTATATCAATGAACTGATCCAAAGTATTTTGCATTTGTCAAAAACGATGCTTTTTACGAATTCGATTTCATTCCTTCTAGAAACTTGAAGTTTCTTCTTGCTGTTCTGATTAAATTTACAATGGTCTCGACATTATTTTGTTCTAATGTACTCGAGAAGTATCGAACTATTTGAAAGGTGTTTTGATAATGCTGTTCAAAGGCATTTTCAGCAAGCTGCTGAGCGTTGACATATGAAGGCGAGAATGAAAATCTCGCCTTCCAAAAACTTGTACAGAATGGAATGCAAAAGTATTTAACCTGAACATTTAAAGTTTTATGAACAATCATCCACAGTGATCTGGTACTTTACGGAAAATGGTAAAAATAATTGCTGATAAATGTTAAAATATTCAGAAACAACCCTGTTTAAAATTTTATTTTCTATAATCAGTACAAACAACTGGTAGGATCATGTACTACCACCACTGGTCAGATTTTGGCATCTGAAAATAGAAAAAGCAGACAAGTAATTTTGTTTGATGGGTGAAATTTAGTCTGAAACAGAACCATATCACATGTTTACATGTACAGTGTTCCTTACACATCCTCAAATAGTTACAAAAATTCTTTTTCCTTATAGCATTTCAAAATATCTATCAACATATATCATAGTTTAACCCATTACCACACAATCCCTACTTTTGACGACCCTGAGAAGGAAGCCGTTAGAAAACATCGTGGGAAAAGGAGAAAATGCTGGTAACCAACATTTTCTCCTTTTGCCACAATGTTTTCTATGCTTCACAAATCAAATTTTAAATTTTCAGTAACTTTTATTTTGTCATCTGTGTTACAGGAGACCACTCCTTCCTGCATGGCATTCTCCCGATTTAAATACAATACCTGGCTACTGCGTCAGGGAGATATCTCTTTGGCTCAGTGGTTAGGGTATTGGTCTTGTGTTTAAAGTTTCGGAGTTCGAATCCCACTCCGACCCTTATTTCTGCCATGCATTTATTCATTTGTTTCTTTGTTACGGACTTCGTTCGTAAGATGGGGGCTCGTCCGGGATTGGCCATTGAGCCATTAATCCCATTTGTTGTCTAAAATCGGACTTCCTGCCTAATAAGGCTTTGAGTCATCAATAAATGATGACTTTAAGAGGGGGTGTGTTACGGGAGACCACTCCTTTCTGCATGGCATTCTCCCGATTTAAATACAATACCTGGCTACTGCGTCAGGGAGATATCTCTTTGGCTCAGTGGTTAGGGTATTGGTCTTGTGTCCGGGAGTTCCGGAGTTCGAATCCCGCTCCGACCCTTATTTCTGCCATGCATTTATTCATTTGTTTCTTTGTTACGGACTTCGTTCGTAAGAATCTGCAAATGCTATCAATTTGGAAAAGTTTAAATTTTTATTGTTTGGTAAAGAGTTAATTTCATAAATTTTATACTAGATATTTATGAAATATAAATGGTTCAGTTATCAAAGAGGTTACGAGGAAAAAAACTACATTGCTTGTAGCTCAGGAAATGTTTATGTCCAGACATTTACCTTTGAATTAATACAACAGTCGTGTACCTCCACACACGACTATTTCAGGTGGTTGAAGTATGCCCCTTATGTCTTGATCCACCACTGTGTGCTTAATATCATTTAATGCCCACAACCCTTTCTCTGTGCGGCTAAAATACCGTGTCCAAGGCCAATTATCCACCTGAAATCATAAATCTAGTGTAAATGAAATGTCATCCTATTTTCTAGAGAGGCTTTAATAGCTCGGCTGTTTTTGGAGAAAACCTGAGATATTGCTGTAGCCATGGCATTGTCTGCGCTGTTGTTGTCCTTGTCATGCTAAAACCATGACATTTTTTCGCTACCCACCACCTACAGCCGAGCATGGCACTTACATGCGGTGCTCTTGTTTTCAAAATATAATGTGCAAGATACAGTAAATTGCAGGACTGAATCTTGAAACAAAGAGGCAAACCTGTAAATATCTAGCTATAACTGCAATTGTAAAACTTTTTTTTAATTATATCTGTACAGTAAGGGTTTAATCATCCACTAGTCCAGCTACTATGAATACTATGAATACAGTGGTGTGTAGAATTTTCGTTAAAAAGGTCATCTCTTTTAACCTTTGCTAAACAATCCCTGGTTTTTACGTGCCTGAGATAGAAGCCTTTTGAAAACATTGTGGGAAAAGGAGAAAAAGCTGGTAACCAGAATTTTCTCCTTTTCCCACAATGTTTTCAACCCTGCTGGAAACAATTTTCAATTTTTGAGTAATGTCTGTTTTGTCGTCCTGCAAGTGCTTTCAATTTGGACCAATCTAGAATTTTGTCATTTGGTAATGGGTTTAAAACGATGAATGGAGACAGACGTTTTATGCGTGATTCATTACCAAAAAACTACAAATATATAAATGTCTTTCTTAATGATCAGGATCAAGTTTATCTGGACAGATATTAGGAACAATTCAATTTATAAACAATTTGTTTTTAAGTATAATCATAATGTACCTAAGTTAGCTCCCACTTAAAACAAACCATAGTCCTGTTAATGCATACATAGAGTAAAACCTTTTTACAATAAGTGTGTTTTGGCCTATACAAATTGCTGAAATTACAATTTGCAATATGAGCAGTATTTAAAATAATTAATCATGAATGAAAATACAGTTCAGTTCCAAAACAACATTTGAATGCATAAAGCTCTAATAGTGATTTCATGAGCATACAGCACAAGAAATTTATCTTCTTAAAACTGACTGACAAACTGTGATTTATCACTCAACAAATATGTACTAGGGCTGATCTATTTCGATTCTAAAACCCCCCAAAAATGTTTAAAGTGCAACTGCAGCTTTCAGATTTTTCCGCTTTTCCACCTTCGTAAGAAGAAATCCAGCCACTATTTTCTACTGTAACATAGATGGTTATGCATTTTTTACAAGGTTCGCACAGGCTTGAAAAGTGCTTGAAAATGCGGGGTAGTCTTGAAAAGTCCTTGAAACAGAGTTTTGTCTTGAAAAGTACTGGAAAATTCATATCTAGCTTTGAAAAGTACTTGAATTTAAGGCTTTTTACATGACGATCAGTAAATACTTACAAAAATTGCTTTATCAATGACAAAACAAGAAAATTACATCAACAAATGGCGTCCAATACATCTACGTCGCTTCTGAGTACGAAAATGCGCAAGACAGTTTTATTAGGTACGAAGTATTTTGTTACGAAACAACTGTATTTACACTGGTTCCCTGCTTTTAGGTGCCATCGCTACTTGAAAGCGTTATCGACCGGGGTCTAGTTTATACAGTATTGTAAGCATTATCTCCCTTCGTGGGATTCATCGTTTTGTAAAGTTATTGTCTGCAGAGTTTAGTGATTTAGTTACGTTTTAATTCCGGATTTCTAGAAATTAGAATACGGAAATATGTTTTCGGTCAGGATTGGTCCAGAAAATACCCATTGGGCCAAGGAAACGAACGATAAATATAAAGCCCTTTGTCGTAGCTGTAGAAAAGAAATAGATATTGCTTGCATGGGTGAAAGCTTGCATGGGTCTCATTCTAAAAGCAAGTTGGTAAGTCCATGAGAGGAATGTTTTCAGACTATCTTGTAAAATGTTCAGTCATGAAAACGAATCCGAGTGTAAAAAAGGAAATGAAAGTACTACTATGGCGTCGCCGTCAGGGGCAGAACTGACCATTCCTAATCTCATTGTGTTTAAGTAAATTAGAGCAAACCTGTCTTTGGTTTAAAAAAGGTAGGTATTATGTGTAAAAAGAAGGTCCTTGAAAATGAGTTTTATGTACTTGAAAAGTCCTTGAATTTAGTCAGCACTTGCCTATATGAACCCTGTTTTACTTTACGCAGACCAGAAAATGATGTTACACAGTCTAAGATTGGCAGTTGTTGTGGGTCATACACTTCTGCCGAGTGATATATTGTTAAGTATATCAACCGAATTTTCTTATAGCTGTATAGGCCTGCTGTGTCAGAATGAATGTTGTAATGAAGAGGTAGAAACATTTAATATGGTTTTATTTCTATTAATTTGTAAAGTAAAGGCTTTCATGGAAATAGCCTCAGCCGAGTGTTAAGAATATAAAACAATCCTGCGGGCTATGTCACTGAACAGAACTAAACTGAACTTATAACAAGCAGTAACTTGTAACAATACTTACAACAGCAGGATAAAAAGAATTTCCATGTTCAACTAGAACATAAGCTCCATTTCTTAACCTGGTCAAATAGATTTCAGTACAAAACAAACTTCTTTAACCCATTACCACACAATCCCTACTTTTGATGCCCATGAGAAAGAAGACTTTTGAAAACACTGTGGGAAAAGGAGAAAATGCTCCTTTTCCCACAGTGTTTTCTACCCCTTCCAGAACAAATTTCAATTTTTGAGTCACTTGTATTTTGTTGTCTGCAAATGCTTTCAATTTGGACCAGTCTAAAATTTTATTGTGTGGTAAAGAGTTAAGGCAAAGCCATGCATGAAAAGAGAACACAATCAGTTAAAAGTAGCTAGAGAAGTTATAAAGTGCTTTTGATGTTTGTTTTAACCTTTTTCTTCATGCAAGCTATAGAAGAATAAAGTAGTTTAAAGCATTGTGGGAAAAGGAGAAAATGCTGGTAACCAGCATTTTCTCCTTTTCCCACAATGTTTTCTACTCTATACAAAACACATTTCAAACTTTCAGTCACTTTTATTTAGTTGTCTGCTAATGCTTTCGATTTGGACAAGCCTAGGAATATTGTAACAAATTAAAGAAATGTTCACACAATTCATGGGCTAAAGCAAGGCAATACCTATGATGACAGTCTGAACATTAGAAGTTGGTTTCAAAAGCTAAATACCTGGTCTCATCTTTTGTCAAGGCGACCTCAAGGGTGGTGGTCTCCACAGGGTTAATGGGTTCCACAGGACTTGTCTCCTTGTGGGTGAAGGTTTCCACAGGGATGGCGGGCTCAACAGGGATGCTTTGTTTTATATACTGGATGTTGGTCTCTGGACTGAAACTATACAATAAAATACAATTAGACCACGCTTGTAGGGACTTGACCAATCAGCATTCAGTATTTCCATTGTATATATCGCAGATACAACTCCCGCAGTTGTATATCTGGATATAATATGCTAGCATATCCTGCACGTGAATTCCGACAATTTTTGTTTGCGATGTCGAGTCGGGGCAAAATGTACCCTTTGCGGTAAGACAATTTTGAAGTATGACTTGAACTGGGTATAACATTTTCATGTGTGAGTGCAATACTATTCAAAGTCTATACAATGTACAATCACTTAAAATAGTATTGCCCTCAACTAGCGATTAACCACAGCAACCTCTTGAATGGAGTGTACTTTAGGCGGTTGAAAAATAAGGCTCCATTCTGGTAAAAATGTAATGTTCACATTTTGGCTTTAATCATGCCATTGCCTTTACAACCATTTTTCTAAAACATCAATCTGAGAAGGATTAAACACTTATTTTTGCTAAGAAATTACAACACATTCGACAGCTCTTTAGTTTGCATTGGCGTTAAACGCGTCAGTGCACCTACACATGAATAGGTTGGTTTAGTAATGTTTAACCCTTAACCTGCTTAATAAGTGAAAAGAAACCTTCAAGCCAATAATAAAAGCCCAAATTTGGCTATTTTAAAGATATTTTAGGGGAAAATATCGCTTTAATATCGGCCAGTGTACATCCAAGACCAAATTATACACATTTTGTGCTTTCTGATCTGTATCTACATTGTCCACTAAAAGTCCTTGAGTCGCGTTTGGCAGCCTACAGGTTAAGCTCAATAGCTCTATAAAGTTTACAAGGTTTTCATTTTGACATTGCTTACAAAAATTGCTCGAAATTTACGTATTAAACATAATTGCAAAAAAAAAAACTGAACAATATTTCTCAGCAACATTCCATGTGTTTCGTAATAAAATAGAGTAGTACTGTCTAATTACAAGAGATACATAGTAAGTTCTAAACGATGAACGTCCCTATTGTCTTTGACAATCTACATCAATGGAAACATAATGTTTTCAAAATTTTGCCGACAAATACAATTTCGATCTTAATAATCCACAAATAGGTTAACTCTCATTAAAATCATAATGAATAATTTAACATCTTGATATAAATAAGTACCTTACTTGTGCCTCTTTTGAACCAGGTGCAAAACTTTCATTTTAACAATTACAACGACTCAATTTTGTAACAAGTTTTTTATCTACAATAAATATGAGCATATGACGTAAAAAGCATGAATAAATAGTCACGTGGTCTAAGTAAAATCTCGTGCCGTGATATATGGGAAATATACACTCGCTAACGCTCGTTGTATATTTCCCATATACCACGGCACTTGTTTTCTATCCCATACAAAACTAATGACGTTTTCACACAAATACCTAGGCAAAAGGAAGGCAATACCTATTTAGTTTACTTTAAATTTTTTTTGTAGCTTACAAAAGCTACATACCTAGTCTCATCTTCAAGGTTAAACCCAGGGATGGTGGGCTCTACAGGGGTGGTGGACTCTGTAGAGGTTTTTGGCTCTGCAGGGGTGGTGGTCTTCTCAAAGTTGGTGGGCTCTTCATCATTGGATGCAAGCATCTCCATCAGCGCACCAAGACTGTAGATATAGTACTATACATTAAAAAGTTAACCCATTACCACACAATCCCTACTTTTGACGCCCCTGAGAAAAAAGGCTTTTGAAAACCCTGTGGGAAAAGGAGAAAATGCTGGTAACCAGCATTTTCTCCTTTTCCCACAGTGTTTTCTACCCTTCCCAGAACAAATTTCAATTTTTCAGTCACATTTATTTTGTCGTCTGCAAATGCTTTCAATTTGGACCAGTCTAAATTTTTCTCATGTGGTAATGGGTTAATGCTTTGTTAAGAATTATAAATAACCATTTTAAAATGGCATTACAGAAGTTAAATTTCGAAAGAAACAATGTCTGAAAAGAAAAGTTGATAACTTAACCCACTGCCATACAATCCCAACTTTTGACGACCCTAAAATGTGGTGTCCATGTTACAAATGCTTGCAAATTTAACAGGTTATCATGAAAATATACTGCATTGTTGCCTAAATTATTTTCTAAATTTTGAAATCAAGAAAAGATTACTTTTTCAAATCAAAACCACATACTTAACGATGAATACTTGACAAAGGTAAAATTGATTTGTGCGTAACAAAGACACCAAATTAGTTGTGTTTGGTACATACATCCATTCACTTTTCAGCTTTTTTCTAAAAATTAAAATTCCATGTACTTCTTTATGAAAGAAATGATGTACTTTACTGTAAACTAAGATAATATCTGAACACAAATCACTGTAAAACTGATAGAACTTATAAATTAATCTTCTATTGAATCATGGTGTAACTAAGACAAGTTCAATATATGCATAGTCATTGTTTCTTGTTACACCCATCCTATCTATCCATAATTTCAATGTATTCAAACTTGTGAAAAGCTATGATGAACATTAAGTGAACTCAGACGATAAGTGACACTCATCGGAAGAACTTACCAAGAACAGTTTATAGGGTGAAATAAAATTACTTCACTTTTTTACTAATTTAATGCTCATGGTGTAAATTGGACACATCATACCAAAACAGTTTGTAACGTGGACACTAAAATGTGGTGTCAATGTTACACATACTTGAAAATTAACCAAATTAATATGAAAAATTTAATGAAATGTTCCGTCTGAACATTTTTAAATGTATAAAGATCAACAAAATACTATTTTCCAGATTAAATAACCACAAATATACAAAGGAATACTCACAGTGTGAAATCAATCCAGGTGTAACAAAGACAATAAATTATTTAGATTATTTGTGCAAGGGTGCATCCACTATTTTCCAGCAAATATATTAAAAAAAAAAACTTGTGAACTGCAATACTTTGTCAAGCATGTTCATTTCTGGCATTAGAAATCAACCCTCTCAAAGAAAAATTAGCTGATATTATTTGAATGAATAAATTTGCAAAATGCTTTTAGGACGTAACATTGACACATAATTTCACAGTGTCCATTTTTCAACCATATTGGCTTTTCATTGTCTTTGTTACTCTCATTGAATTTTGATAAACATGCATGAAATCAACGTTTTTTTCACCACGTCCTACTTCTTATTATTACAACCTTAGAAATTTAAGTATTTGAAGATTTGATTGATAAAATCAAACTTCAAATTGTCATTCTTTGACCATGGCATAACATTGACTATAGAGTATGCTTGGGCACTTTGAAATCTGCAAATGTTTACTTCCAAAATGCATGTTGTATGGCTGCAAAAACACTCATGAAATTAAACATTAATATCTCCCAGCATAAAGAAATGAAGTTTTGCTCGATATGAAACGTTGAATAAAGAATTATACTGTATTTTTACAAGCAGTTTACTTTGTTTGCTGGGCATAATAAACAAAATTACTCACCTTTTCTCGGTACTGTTGTCTTTTATCGACTCCATACTTGTTAAAAATAAACGCTATGCCGTAAAGCGAATTTGCAGGCTCTTGGTCATTGTTGCAAAATTCATTGTCGTAAATCGCTTTAAACAAGAATACGCGGGAGATTGGCATACCCTGGCATTTTAAAGAGGGGTTCGGGGCGTAACATTTTGACACCACAAACTTGCCGAAAAATGCGATCACATTCCAAAGTCACATGTTCTTGATAAAAATAATATACTGCCTTTCTATCTTTCTCACACCTACGCTTTGTCAGTGGAGCTATTGTTTTCTTTTTACTCTAAGTCCCGAATAACATAAAAATCAACGCTCATGGGCATAACATGCTTCGACACTAAATGTTACGCCATGAAAACGAACGATTATATTGCATATTTTCATGATCTATTCAATGGAATTTCCATTCTTTTTGTGTTTATTGTAATAATTAATTATTTAGAACACCAGAAAGTCCAGTATGGTTGTCATAATAATGATATAACTAAATCACTGAATAAATGAAATAACCAACCCCTATTTCAGTACTACCAATTTGTCCAACAATATTACATGAATATGATTAAAATTTTCATACCCGAGGCTTTATGAATTCAGTCCAGATGAGAAGTTATCTGGCAATGCCAAATTCTAAATAATTAATGATTTTAACCTCTAATTGTGCCATTCTTAATTAGAATAAAGAAAAAAGTTGTGGGTGTAACAAAAATTCCTTGACAGTGAATTCTGAGCCATATAATAACTGGTATTCTTTTCTATCTCTGCTCTCTGAGACTTTTAAATGTTTGTTAGTTTTCTGCCTTTGATCATTAAAGTACCTCTGAATAAGTATTACCGAATTGTCAGCCAGTATTGTTTTGCTACCTTTGTTTATATTACATTTGATTACATTTGCTTGTTTATCTTTTTTGTGTTCTTTCCTGACTAAAGAAGCAGTGTTATCAAGATGAGTCTTTTTAGACCTTTCAGTACCACATGTTCTGAAACATTTATCACAAGAAAATGACACTGAAAATTTAACAGGTAGAATTTCGAAATGGTTGCTTAGATCAATGTTCATACTTTCATACAATGCATACATTTATGCAACAATATCATCCAAGCTCTTGAATGACAATAAAATTGATCTTCTATCAGGGTCTGACAAGCCATCTATCCCATGAAAGTGAGAATCAAAAATGTAATACTTGTTCCTATAAAGAAACACTGCAGAGCAAATTGCACTAATCATTACAAGTGCATTCTCAGATGTCCGAAATGCAGTTTGAAGAGCTTCCTGCAAAGTTGGCAAGCCCAAACTTTCTTGTTGAATAGCTACACCAGAAATTATGTTTGACTTTAGCAAGTGATATGACCTATCTGAAATTTCAATAACAGATGGTACATCTTCAAAACTTAAAAGTTTGCTTACAATTGAACCCTTACTGCTAATTCCACTCATAATCTTTTTATACAAACAATCTCCTTCCTTTAGAATTTCATCTAGGGCTAGTGAAGTAAACACATTTCCAGCCTTAGTCAAACAACAAATAGCATTGGCAACACACTGACTGCCTCTCGAAAATGAAGTAAACATGGAATCACTTTGCTGAAATGATCCAAAAACCACATTTTCTGCGTCAGATGGAGTAAAAAAACTGAACTTATCAGTACTTCTCTCAACAAACAAAACCTGAGTTGGGTAGCATTTTGTGGAAATGTGAAGGTAATCATCACTGTTTGATGCAAGTTCCTCTTGAAAAAGTGAACTACCATTTACTAATGTGTCAAGCACAATATTAGTTTGCATTTCATGAACAGTCTCATGCACTATTTTAAGCATAAAATCAAGTGTAAGTTCAGGTTTGATTCTACATAAATGTTGCAATTTATTCTCAGAATCAGATTCAATTTCAGATACAGGTTCAGGCACAGATATAGGCATAGGTTCAATCACATTTTCACGCACAGTTCCAAGCACAAGTTCTGATTCAACCACAGACACAGATGGGACTCCCGAAGGAGATGAAGGGTGGGCTAGTCCCCCATCTGATAATTCAGAGACACCCTCTATAGACACATATAGACACAGATGGGACTCCCAAAGGAGAAAAAGGGTGGGCTAGGCCCCCATCTGATAGTTCAGAGACACCCAGGCTGTCTTCCGTCTCCCTCTTCCTCTTTTTCATTGCATCCGACATTCTCCAGTTCTTCTTCTTTGGCATCTTTTTTAACTGAAAAAAAAAAAAGAAAAGCTTCACAAAACGGAAAATATATATTTGAAGGGGCTTGTCAATGAAATGGCTTAAAATCTAGAATGCCTGCTCTTATCCAAATAAGGCGGGCACGGAACTATTTTAAAACCTACCATTTCTCTAAAAATAAAAATGTGAATGGCTGCCCTTATTAAAAAAAATGCAGCATTAGACATCATCTTTTACGAACTTTTCAATGTAAAATTATTATTAAATCATGAAAAATAAACAGAATATTTGTTTCCGAATAACAGCCCCTACAAAATTATGAAAAATTTGTCTGTTGAACATATTTATCGACAGTGAAATGTTTAAGCGATAAAAGAGGATCCTCAGTCACCATCTTGTTTGTTTACATACCTTTAGCAAACGATGACATCATCAAATGCAAAAATTGAAAATTTCAAGAAAGCACTGTGTGGCGATAACTTTCTTGTCACTTTTTGATAAAAAAAGACTGTTTTTAAAAAAGACAGATCAACGAATTTGACAAAATTAAATAGTTGAATCACAGAAAATTAGGTAAACTATATCAGAGTATATAATAAAACGGTTACTACACTTCTATGGGAATATATTGTGTTGAACGAGTTCTTTTTGTGCAGTTGCCCTCGCAAGCTCAGGGAAGTACACCAAAAGAACTCTTTCAACACAATATATTCCCATCCAGATGCAATAACCTAAAATCTCTATCACATCAACTGGAATACCTAACCATGTTTTTTTCGTCATCCTCAACTCTTTACAGAACAACAAATTTTTGGACAGGACCTAATTCGAAGAATCTGCAGACAACAAATCAAATCTTGGTAATTAATGATTTTTTGACTGATAGGGTAGAAAATATTGTGGGAAAAGGAGAAAATGCTGGTTATCAGCATTTTCTCCTTTTCCCACAATCTTTTCTTTAGGCTACTTCCTCAAGGTCGTAGTGGTAATGAGTTAAATCTGTGAAATCTGTTTGGAACTTTCCAATCACAATTTAATGAGGTTGACATGGTGGTTGAAATGTACAAAACAGTTACCTAATTGTCTGCAAGAAATGTACAAAACAGTTACCTAATTGTCTACAAGAAATATAAACTGCTTTAGAAATTTCACATTTTTTTTCTTTCTGTGAGCCAGTGATACCAAATTTATACTAAAAAACCTGAAGAATTTCATATCTCTTAGAGCTACTGATTGTCTACATAAGCTTACACTGTACAGCTGTGTAGGACTAATCTCTTCTTCCCTCCTTCATAAATTAATCTGAATATACACTCCTCCTTGTCTTCTTTCACTTCAGACAAGTCCACAATATTACATGAATTTAAAAGTCACACACTGATATCAAAAAAATAAAAGAGTTTTGTCAAAAGTTCACCACATATAGCACTAAAAGGTTCACAGAGTTGTTTATTCAATGTCACTAAGATACATGTATCTCTTGGCAGTTATTATTGTTTAACCTGAAATAGTGAAAAGAATACTAAATCATATGAAACTTTAAGCCTATATTCTTAAGCCAGTATTCAAAGCAAAACTTTGTGTAAGTGAAATTGTGAAATAACTTGAACTCTCAATAAAGAAAGACAGAAAGGTTTTGAACATTTTCAAATAATGGCATAAAAAAAAAAAGATCTGTCCAAACACATTATGAAATGATTTTTTTTTGTTTTGTACATTAATATTTAGCATGGTTTTAAAATCTATCTTCTTATGTGTACACATGTGTATGTAGCACAAACGGATGAAAAATTGCTTTGTATTGGAACACAGCACTTCAAATTTAAAATAACAACAACAAAAAAAAGAGATAATATGCATTTGCTTTTATGAAGGAAAAGAAAAGTGAATTTTGCTTTTATAAAAGAATAAGTAACATAAGTACAGGACTGTGACAAACTAGGCGGTTAAAACCAAGAAGGAGGCCCTATTCATAACTGGTGAAAGTAAAGTTAATATATTCCAATAGAAATAATTTCTATCAACTCTTGGAATACAATCATAGAGACCATTTACATCAAGAATACAGCTTTTCATGGAAATCTGCAAGTTTCACCAGGCACTTACCTGGTACGGATAGACGCCTGCAATAGCCCTTATTATCAAAATACGTAATTTTTTTTTTAGTGGAAATTACTGTTTGAAGAGCAAATATGGGTTAAAACTTTGATTTGAGATTGTGCACAGATGGTACACAAAATCTTGGCCAATTGAAGATTAAGACAGGATTAACTAAAATCTTGGCAAATTGAAGATCAGACAGGAATAACTAGTATCATTAACTGGTTCCATTTGTCTCTGAGCCATTTCACCACATCTGTCAGGAAATAAATAATCATGATTTATATCAACATAGTGGAAATAAGCCCCTCTACCCCGTCTTAGCTGGAAAGAAAAAAAAAATTATAACAGTGAATTCAATTATTTCAAAATCAGCCAAATGGTTTGTGAGAAGAAGACTTTCAAAGAATTTCTTCAAGTCTGCAGGGACACAGAAATTCCCTAAAAATGGCCATATTTTTTCATGAATCAAAATTTCACAAACCATTTTCTACTAAGGTCACCCAGAGATCCAGTCAAGTTTGGTTGAAATTGCCTCATTGGTTTCAGAGAAAATTTTTAAAGAATTTCTTTTAGTCAACAAATTGAAAATAAATTGTGCCCACTTCAATCATGTTTTTTCATAAAATCGAAATTTCTCTAATAATTTTTCAAGAGGGCCACCAGAGATCAATCCAGCCAAGTATGATTGAAATTGCAACAATGTTTTCAGAAAAGATTTTCAAACAATTCCTTCTAGCTTGCACAGTGAAAATAAGATCCGCCCATTGCAGCCATGTTTTTTTGTGAATCAAAACTTAAACAATTTATGAAAAGGGTCACCCAATCACGCAATAGTTTCAGAGAAGATGATTTTACACCACAAAAGTGTACAGAGCCACCCCTCGACCACCACCATGTTTTTGACGGATCAAAGTTTTGCAAACAGTTGCCCAATGAAGACTTTTGTGAATTTATTGTAAATTCCGACCTGTGGTTTGAGAGTAGAAGATTTTTAAAGAATTCCTTTGCCATAGGAACCAGAAGTTTTGATGGAATAAAATTCTATAAACAGTTTTTAAAGAGGACTTCCAAAGATAAATTCACAACATATCTTACCTCCTTACATGTACGTGAGGTGACGTTAATTCCACTCTGACAAGTACCTACTCGGACCGATCTCAAATTTGATTGGTTCGTCGATCTTCGATCAATAAACCTTGGGTAAAACTGTGTACCTTGAAATTCTATTTATAGACATTAAACTAGATTGACCATGAATTACACGCGTGTCAATTCTGTCAACTTCGGATGTACACACGTTATGGATCTTGGGTAGAAGTTTATCACACCCTTTTTACACTTACGTCGGATTTCTGTTTGATTTAGGGTTTAAATTAGACTGTCAGGTGATCGTTTTTTTTTTTGGTCTTGAATCAGGTAACTCCCATTGAAATCGTGAGGGTTGGGAAGCATGCTTACGACGTTACGTGTGGAGAAATATTAAAACTACGCGATTTCAAGTCGAAATAAATATTTGCAAACAAACGTTTTCAAATAGATTGACAGATTTTCTTTTTCTCTAAATAGCTTTTCACTGTCCCAATTCTTTGGAACAAAAAAATACCGATCTCGCTTTGCAATTTTTAGTATGTCCCAAATCTTTGGGTCATGAAAAATAATTATTTTCGCGATTTTTGATGGTGTCCCAATTCTTTGGGTGTCCCAAAACATACGCAAATTACGGTATGTGAAATTATTTCAGATTCTGACAAGCAGTTTCAGAGAAGAATTTTTAAGAATTTCTTCATTTCTGTATAGTGCAAGTAGCCCCCATTCACCAGAGCTATGTTTCTTGATGGGTCAAAATTTTGCGAACAATTTTTGAAAAGGGTCACCCAAGGAACATCTCTGTGAAATTATTTCAAAATCTGACAAGGGGTTTCAGAGAGGAAGAATTGTTAATAGTTTCTTCATTTCTGTATAGTGCAAGAAGCCCCCATTCACCAGAGACATGTATCTTGATGGATCAAAATTTCGTGAACAATTTTTGAAAAGGAATACATGTATCTCTATGAAATTATTTCAGAATCTGACCAGCAGTTTCAGAGAAGAAGAATTTTTAAGAATTTCTTCATTTCTGTACAGTGCAAGTAGCCCCCATTCACCAGAGCCATGTTTCTTGATGGATCAAAATTTTACGAACAATTTTTGGAAAAGGTCACTCAAGGAACATCTCCGTGAAATTATTTCAGAATCTGACTAGTGGTTTCAGAGGACAAGATTTTTAAAGAATTTCTTAGAAAATTCCATTTGGTTGCCATGGCAACCAGAGTTTTTGTTGGAATCAAATCCTGTGAACAATTTTTAAAGAGGACCTCCCAAGGAACATTCCACCAAGTTTTGTCCAAATCAGCCCATGGTTTAAGAGGAGTTGATGTTTAAAGAATTATTGACTATGGACGACGGACACCGGGTGATCCTAAAAGCTCCCCTTGCGCATGTTGTGCTCAGTTGAGCTAAAAACCCACGCAATCCAATGTTTTCAAACACAAAAAAAAAATGAAAAATCGAACTGTTGACACAAGAGGTATGGAACACCTTACCATCGGTAAGGGTGTTACATGAACCCAATGGTAAACTATGACCAGGAATTGTTTATCAAAGTGCTCACTCCATACCTCTCCTGCCACTGAATGCAGTGTTTGGTCCAAAGCGTATATTTTGGGTTTTTGAATCAATGATTTCTTTTCTGAAACACTAAAATTTCTCAAGTTATTTCTGATACAACCAAAAAACACCATTTCAATAGAAAGAGAACATTTTATAATTTCACACCATGACATTGCAATGAAAATTAAGGGCAAAATAAGGTTTGTATTCTAGATGCTTCGTGAAATATATACTGAGATAGCTGTTTTGGTAGGCCAAGACTATTCATATTGAGAGTATATGATAAGTGCCCAGTGTCTGAAATGGCTACTTTTCACATACTGTATGGGGTTTGTTATTCATAATCAATAGGGTTGAAGCTATTCCATCCTCGGATACCCCGGGGTCTCCCTATTTGCTATGCTACATCGACCCCTGGAACAATTAATTGAATTTCCCTCGCTTTACCGCTGGCTGAATGCTGACTTTTCATTGGTTCCATCATCATTTTGTGATGGGTGAGTGGACTGCACGCTATGACGTTTCATATCGATTTTCAGCGGCTGATTCAAAGTTTTATTAGTCAATTGTCCCAGGGTCGATGTAGCGTAGCAAATAGGGAGACCCAGAGGTATCCGAGGATGAAGCTATTCATAAGCAGGGGATTTTCTTCCTTTTCTGCGTAGCCGAATTTCGGGCCCATCCCCAATTGCAAAAAGTATTTTTTTTCCCAATTCCATGAAACAAAATTCCCAATTAGACGCTAGAAATAAAAAATTGTCTGATGTACAGCATGGACTTTCTCTGACAGACAAATCTCACAAATTTGCGGGCACTGACCAGAGTTCAAGCAGGAAGTTGACCATCTTTGTACTGTAGGTACGAAACTATTTGGGGGCGATTGAACTATAGACTGCGTCTGTATATTTTCAGTATTTCCAATGATGCATTGACTCCATTATCTGGCTGTAAACCGTTCTGTATGTCGTAAAAATAGCTTGTTAACTTCCAGGCATCTGCCTCGCGTAATATGCAGCGAAGCGGAGTTTCGTAAGGCAAAAACAAAGAAACCAGGTCCTAAACTGACAGTCATGAATCAGGAACAAGTTATGAAAAATACCCAATCTAATCTAGACTGCGAGTTTTTTTACTTTCGAATTCAGAGCGGTGTGCTTTGTCTTTGCCTAAGCAAAGAATCGTATGTATATTTATGAGCAGAGCTGGTCATCGGCCGAAATGTGTCAAGTTTCCTCATCACATTTAATTTTTAATAGGTATTTTTTTTCAAAACTATATTACATATCTGCCTCAGAAAATGACGATTTATCAATCTTTCTATATGTGTCAAAACATACAAAAAATTGTTTTCAATGATTAATCGTCATGGGAAAAAACCACGAAAACACATGACAAAACATTGTCAAAAAGACCTCAAACGATCAGAGGCTCTTCAATCTGTCTTACTTAGCCCTGATAATTACTTTAAACAACTGACTTGCATATATACAATATAGAAAATGGATCAGGCAATAACTCTCTGTTCATTCACCTGAAAAACAGATTATCTATGTAAGAGAATTAAAAATTCCATCACACAACCATCTAAAAAGAAAGAAGTTTGGCGAAAAAACAGTATTGATTCAGTATTTATTGTAAGGTTAAATACATTAACAATCTTTTGATGTTGAGTCAATTTTATTTTCCCAATTTGGACATTTTGTCGATGATTTGGCCAGGGGCCTTTTCCCAAAATGCCTGGATAAAGCCCTGATAAGATAAACTCTGCAAGTTTCACAAAAACCTGATAACAAATGCAGACTTTATTGCACAAAAAAGAAATGAAAATGTTCAACTTAAATTGCCTACTTTTCCATACTGTTTGTTGGATTTTTTTTTCAAAATCAGTAGGATTGAAGCTTTTGATGAAATCAACAAACAGTGCAAGTTTCACAAATATCTAAGTACAAATGCAGACTTTATGGTGTAAATAAGAAATGGCAACTATTCCCATACTGTTTGTTGGATTTTTCTCAAAATTAATAGGGTTGAATCTATTAATGAGATAAACAAACTGTGCATGTCTCATGGAAATCTGACCACAAAGTAGGTTTTATCCCGTAAACATTAAAAAAAAATGACCCTGAAACAATTTTTGTATGACACCCAAAACTTGACATAACGGAGATAATGATGCAATTAACAAAAAACCCAAGCAATCCAATGTCTTCAAGCACGAAAATAAATTGAGAAATCAAACTGTTGACACAAAAGGTATAGAACACCTTACATCGGTAAGGGTGTTACATGAACCCAATGGTAAACTATGACTAGGAATTGTTGTTTATCAGAGTGCTCACTCCATACCTCTCTTGCCACTGAATGCAGTGTTTGGTCCAGAGCATTTTTTTTTTGTTTTTGAATCAATGATTTCTTTTTTGAAACACTAAAATTTCTCAGGTCATTTCTGATACAACCAAAAAACACCATTTCAATAGAATGAGAACAGTTTATAATGCACACCGTGACATTGCTATGAAAATATTTCGAGGGATAATGATACAGTGTCAGTTGTTAGACACTGAATTTTTCTAGAATATCTGCTTCTACTGCACAAAAATAAAAGCAGAAGACTTATTGCAACCTACTGGCCTTTTTCTGACAGTCACACATTTGAAGCTATGTTATATGGTAAATAACTAGGTTCAGAATAAAGAACTTGGATTTGTAGCCACCCTTTAAATGTGTGCAGCCTGTGTATTTTAGATGCTTTTGTAGGCCAAGACTATTCATATTGAGAGTATATGATAAGGCGCCCAGTGTCTGAAATGGCTACTTTTCACATACTGTATGGGGGTTGTTTTTCAGAATCAATAGGGTTAAAGGTATTCATAAAATGTTCAACTTAAATTGCCTACTTTTCCATACTGTAAGTTGGACTTTTTTCAAAAACTTTTGATGAGATCAACAAACTGTGCAAGTTTCACAAAAATCTGACTACAAATGCAGACTTCATTGTGTAAACAAGGAATAAAAATTTTCAACTTGAAATGGCAACTTTTCTCATACTGTTTGTTGGATTTTTCTCAAAACCAATAGGGTTGAATATATTAATGAGAAAGAAACTGTGCATGTCTCATGGAAATTGACCACAAAGAAGGTTTCATCCCGTAAATAAGATAAAAAAAATATTGGATGGACAGACAGATGGATGTACACACAGACAAGGGAAACCATGCCATGACATAAGCTCGGCTGGCTTTCAGGCAGTAGAGCAAAAAAGAATCAACCAAGGCAAAAACTATCCCAGTCTGTCTGATTAAGTTAAAATTCAGAGTAGGTGGAGTCACAGAGAAAGGTCCAAAAATGTACAGCAAACTAGCATAAAAAAGGCATTTAAAAAAATGTCCCTGAAATGATTTTTGTAAGACACCCTAAACTTAACATAAGGGAGATAATGATGCAAATAACAAAAAACCCACGCGATCCAATTTTTTTTAAACACAAAAATAAAATGAGAAATTAAACTGTTGACACAAGAGGTATGGAACTCCTTACCATTGGTAAGGGTGTTACATGAACCCAATGGTAAACTGTGACCAGGAATTGTTTATCAAAGTACCCACTCCATACCTCTCATGCCATGGAATGCAGTGTTTGGTCCAGAGTGTATTTTTTTGGTTTTGAATCAATAATCCTTTTTTTGCTGAATCACTAAAATTTGTCGTCATTTCTGATACGATCAAAAAACATCATTTCAAGATTTCGTATCCATGAATTTTTATATGGAAGGATAATGATACAATGTCTGTTGTTAGACACTGAATTTTTCTAGAATATCTGCTTCTACTGTACAAAAAGAAAAGCAGAAGACTTATTGCAACCTCCTGGCCCTGTTCTGACAGTCACACATTTGAAGCTATGTTTCATGGTAAATAACTGGGTTCAGAATAAAGAACTTGGATTTGTAGCCGCCTTTTAAATGTGTGCAGCCTGTGTATTCTAGATGCTTCTTGAAATTATATACTGAGATAGGTGTTTTTGAAGGCCAAGACTATTCATATTGAGAGTATATGATAAGGTGCCCTGTGTCTGAAATGGCTACTTTTCACATAGTTTATGAGGGTTGTTTTTCAAAATCAATAGGGTTGATTCTGTTGATGAGATAAACAAACTCTGCAAGTTTCCCAAAAACCTGATAACAAAAGCAGACTTTATCGCTCAAAGAAGAAATGAAAATGTTCAACTGAAATTGCCTACTTTTCCATAGTGTTTGTTGGAATATTTTCAAAAGCTTTTGATGAGATCAACAAACTGTACAAGTTTCACAAAAACCTGACTACAAATGTAGACTTCATGGTGTAAACAAGAAATAAAAAATGTCAACTTGTAATGGTAACTATTCCCATACTGTTTGTTGGATTTTTCTCAAAATCAATAGGGATGAATTTATAATGAGATAAAGAAACTGTGCATGTCTCATTGAAATTTGACCACAAAGTAGGTTTTATCCCGTAAATAAGAAAAAGACTATTTGATGGACAGACAGATTGACGTACACACAGACAAGGGAAACCATGCCATGACATAAGCTCTGCTGGCTTTCATGCAGTAGAGCTACAAAGAATTAACTAATGCAAAAACTATCCCAGTCTGTCAGATTAAGTTAAGGTTCAGAGTAGGTGGAGTCATAGAGAAAGGTCTTATTGCAACCTACTGGCCCTGTTGTGACAGTTACACATCTTGAAGGTATGTTTCATGGTAAATAACTGGGTTCAGAATAAAGAACTTGGATTTGAAGCCGCCTTTTAAATGTGTGCAGCCTGTGTATTCTAGATGCTTCTTGAAATATATACTGAGATAGCTGTTTTTGTAGGCCAAGACTATTCATATTGAGAGTATATGATTAAGGTGCCCAGTGTCTGAAATGGCTACTTTTCACATACTGCATGTGGGTTGTTTTTCAGAATCAATAAGGTTGAAGCTATTGATGAGATAAACTCTGCAAGTTTCACAAAAACCTGATAACAAATGCAGAATTTATTGCACAAAGAGGAAATGAAACGTGGAACTTAAATAGCCTACTTTTCCATGCTGTTTGTTGGATTCTTTTCAAAATCAGTAGGGTTGTAGCTTTTCATGAGATCAACAAACTGTGCAAAATACACAAAAGTCTGACTACCAATGCATAATCGTGGTGTAAACAAGAAATAAAAATTTTCAACTTGAAATGGCAACTTTTCCCATACTGTTTGTTGGGTTTTTTCTCAAAACCAATAGGGTTGAATCTATTAATGAGATAAAGGAACTGTGCATGTCTCATGGAAATCTGACCACAAAGTAGGTTTTATCCCGTAATTAAGAAAAAGACTATTGGATGGACAGACAGATGGACATACACACAGACAAGGGAAACCATGCCATGACATAAGCTCTGCTGACTTTCAGGCAGTAGAGCTACAAAGAATCAACTAGTGCAAAAACTATCCCAGTCTGTCAGATTAAGACTTAAGTTTCAGAGTAGGTGGAGTCACAGAGAAAGGTCCAAAAATGTACAGCAAACTAGCATAAAAAAGGCATTTAAAAAAATGACCCTGAAATGATTTTTGTGTGACACCCAAAACTTAACATAATGGAGATAATGATGCAAATAACCCATTAATACACAATCCCTACTTTTGACGCCCCTGAGAAAGAAACCTTTTGAAAACACTGTAGGAAAAGGAGAAAATGCTGGTAACTGGCATTTTCTGCTTTTCCTAAAGTGTTTTCTACCCTTCCCAGAACAAATTTCAATTTTTCAGTCAACTTTCTTTTGTTTTTGTTGTCTGCAAATGCTTTAAATTTGAACCAGTCTAAAATTTTGACGTGGATAAGAGATAACGAAAACCCCACACAATTCAATGTTTTCAAACACAAAAATAAACTGAGAAATCGAACTGATGACACAAAAGATATGGAACACCTTACCATCAGTAAGGGTGTTACATGAACCCAGTGGTAAACTATGGCCAGGAATTGTTTATCAAAGTGCCCACTCCATACCTCTGATGCCACTGAATGCAGTGTTTGGTCCAGAGTGTATTTTTTGGGGTTTCTGAATCAATGATTTCTTTCCTGAAACACAAAAATTTGTCAGGTCATTTTTAATACAAGCAAAAAACACCATTTCAGTAGAAAGAGAACAGTTTATAATGCACATTGCAATGAAAATTAAGGGCAAAATAAGGTTTGAATGTGCAGAGAGGGAAGATTTCATATCCATGATTTTTTATGTCACGGGATATTGATACAATGTCTGTTGTCAGACACTGAATTTTTCTAGAATATCAGCTTCTACTGCACAAAAAGAAAAGCAGAAGACTTATTGCAACCTACTGGCCCTGTTCTGACAGTCACACATTTGAAGCTATGTTTCATGGTAAATAACTGGGTTCAGAATAAAGAACTTGGATTTGAAGCCGCTTTTTAAATGTGTGCAGCCTGTGTATTCTAGATGCTTCTTGAAATATGTACTGAGATAGCTGTTTTTGTAGGACAAGACTATTCATATTGAGAGTATATAATTAAGGTGCCCAGTGTCTGAAATGGCTACTTTTCACATACTGTATGTGGGTTGTTTTTCAGAATCAATAGGGTTGAAGCTTTTGATGAGATAAACAAACTCTGCAAGTTTCACAAAAACCTGATAACAAATTCAGACTTTATTGCACAAAGAAGAAATAAAAATGTTCAACTTAAATTGCCTACTTTTCCATACTGTTTGTTGGATTCTTTTCAAAATCAGTAGGGTTGTAGCTTTTCATGAGATCAACAAACTGCAGAATACAAAAAAATCTGACGCATAATCGTGGTGTAAAGAAGAAAAAAAAAAATTTCAACTTGAAATGGCAACTTTTCCCATACTGTTTGTTGGATTTTTCTCAAAACCAATAGGGTTGAATCTATTAAAGAGATAAAGGAACTGTGCATGTCTCATGGAAATCTGACCACAAAGTAGGTTTTATCCCGTAAACAAGAAAATGACTATTTGATGGACAGACGGATGGACATACATACAGAAAAGGGAAACCATGCCATGACATAAGCACTGCTGGCTTTCAGGCAGTAGAGCTACAAAGAATCAACTTATGCAATAACTATCCAAGAATGTCAGATTAAGTTAAGGTTCAGAGTAGGTATGTACAGCAAACTAGCATAAAAAAGGTAAAAAAATAAATGACCCTGAAATGATTTTTGTCTGACACCCAAAACTTAACATAACAGAGATAATGATGCAAATAACAACAAAAAACCGAAGCCATCCAATGTTTTCAAACACAAAAATAAAATGAGAAATCAAACTGTTGACACAAGAGGTATGGAACACCTTACCTTCGGTAAGGGAGTTACATGAACCCAATGGTAAACTGTGACCAGGAATTGTTTATCAAAGTACTCACTCCATACCTCTGATGCCACTGACTGCAGTGTTTGGTCCAGAGTGTATCTTTTGGATTTTTTTTAATCAATGATTTCTTTTCTGAAACACTAACATTTGTCAAGTCATTTTTAATACAAGCAAAAAACACCATTTCAGTAGAAAGAGAACATTTTATAATGCACACCGTGACATTGCTATGAAAATTAAGGGCAAAATAAGGTTTGTATGTGCAGAGAGAGAAGATTCCGTACCCATTATTTTTATATCGAGGGATAATGATAGAATGTCTGTTGTCAGACACTAAATTTTTCTAGAATATCAGCTTCTACTGCACAAAAAGAAAAGATGAAGACCTATTGCAACCTACTGGCCTTTTTCTGACAGTCACACATTTGAAGCTATGTTTCATGGTAAATAACTGGGTTTAGAATAAAGAACTTGGATTTGAAGCTGCCTTTTAAATGTGTGCAGCCTGTGTATTCTAGATGCTTCTTGAAATATATACTGAGATAGCTGTTTTTGTAGGCCAAGGCTATTCATATTGAGAGTATATGATTAAGGTGCTCAGTGTCTGAAATGGCTACTTTTCACATACTGCATGTGGGTTGTTTTTCAGAATCAATAGGGTTGAAGCTATTGATGAGATAAACAAACTCTGCAAGTTTCACAAAAACCTGATAACAAATGCAGAATTTATTTTTTGCACAAAGACACAAAAATCTGACTACCAATGGATAATCATGGTGTAAACAAGAAAAAAAAATTTCAACTTGAAATGGCAACTTTTCCCATACTGTTTGTTGGATTTTTCTCAAAACCAATAGGGTTGAATCTATTAATGAGATAAAGGAACTGTGCCCATCTCGTGGAAATCTAACCACAAAGTAGATTTTATCCTGTAAACAAGAAAATGACTATTGGATGGACAGACGGATGGACATACATACAGTCAAGGGAAACCATGCCATGACATAATGTAACTGGATGGTTTTGGGGTTTTAGTCCGCACCAGTCTGTTTTTAGAAAGCCGAACCGATCACGTGACCTGAAGAGAAATCAACTGTTTTTGCGTCTTTGTTTGTTGATATGGAAGTTTTCCATTGAAGTTGAAAATACATATTTTGTTGATATTACTACAATAAAGAGTCGGTATGTAATAAGCTCTGCTGGCTTTCATGCATTAGAGCTACAAAGAGTTAACTAATACAAAAACTATCCCAGTCTGTCAGATTAAGTTAAGGTTTAGAGTAGGTGGAGTCATAGAGAAAGGTCCAAAAATGTAGAACAAACTAGCATAAAAAAGACATTTAAAAAAAATGACCCTGAAATGATTTTTGCAAGACACCCAATACTTAATGGAGATAATGATGCAAATAACAAAAAACCCACGCAATTCAATTTTTTTAAACAGAAAAATAAAATGAGAAATCGAACTGTTGACACAAGAGGTATGGAACACCTTACCATCAGTAAGGGTGTTACATGAACCCAATGGTAAACTGTGACCAGGAATTGTTTATCAAAGTGCTCACTCTATACCTCTCCTGCTGCTGAATGCAGTGTTTGGTCCAGAGCGTATTTTTTGGTTTTTGAATGAATGATTTCTTTTCTGAAACACTAAAATTTGTCAAGTCATTTTTAATACAAGCAAAAAACACCATTTCAGTAGAAAGAGAACAGTTTATAATGCACACCATGACATTGCAAAGAAAATTAAGGGCAAAATAAGGTTTGTATGTGCAGAGAAGGAAGATTCCGTACCCATGATTTTTATATCGAGGGATAATGATACAGTGTCTGTTGTCAGACACTGAATTTTTCTAGAACATCAGCTTCTACTACACAAAAAGAAAAGCAGAAGACTTATTGCAACCTACTGGCCTTTTTCTGACAGTCACACATTTGAAGCTATGTTTCATGGTAAATAACTGGGTTCAGAATAATGAACTTGCATTGGTAGCCGCCTTTTAAATGTATGCAGCCTGTGTATTCTAGATGCTTCTTGAAATATATACTGAGATAGCCGTTTTTGTAGGCCAAGACTTTTCATATTGAGAGTATATGATAGGTGACCAGTATCTGAAATGGCTACTTTTCACATACTGTATGTGGGGTTGTTTTTCAGAATCAATAGGGTTGAAGCTATTGATGAGATAAACAAACTGCAACAAACCTGATAACCAATTCAGACTTTATTGCACAAAGAAGAAATAAAAATGTTCAACTTAAATTGCCTACTTTTCCATACTTTTTGTTGGATTTTTTTCAATATCAGTAGGGATGAAGCTTTTGATGAGTTCAAGAAACTGAGTAAGTTTCACAAAAATCTGACTACAAATGCAGACTTTATGGTGTAAACAAGAAATAAAAATTTTCAACTTGAAATGGCTACTATTTCCATAATGTTTGTTGGATTTTTCTCAAAAACAGTAGGGTTGAATCTATCAATGAGATAAAGAAAGTGTGCATGTCTCCTGGAAATCGGACCACAAAGTAGGTTTTATCCTGTAAATAAGAAAAAAGACTATTGGATGGACAGACGGATGGACATACATACAGACAAGGGAAACCATGCCATGACATAAGCTCTGCTGGCTTTCAGGCAGTAGAGCTACAAAGAATCAACTAATGGAAAGACTAGCCCAGTCTGTCAGATTAAGTTAAGGTTCAGAGAAGGTAGAGTCTTAGAGAAAGGTCCAAAAATGTACAGCAAACTAGCATAAAAAAGGCAAAATAAAATGACCCTGAAATGATTTTTGTCTGACTCTCAAAACTTAACATAACGGAGATAATGATGCAAATAACCCATTACTACACAATCCCTACTTTTGATGCCCCTGAGAAAGAAGCCTTTTGAAAACACTGTAGGAAAAGGAGAAAATGCTGGTAACCAGCATTTTCTGCTTTTCCAAAAGTGTTTTCTACCCTTCCCAGAACAAATTTCAATTTTTCAGTCAACTTTATTTTGTTGTCTGCAAATGCTTTAAATTTGAACCAGTCTAAAATTTTGTCTTGGGAAAGAGATAACAAAAAACCAACACAATTCAATGTTTTCAAACACGAAAATAAACTGAGAAATCGAACTGATGACACAAAAGATATGGAACACCTTAACATCCGTAAGGGTGTTACATGAACCCAATGGTAAACTATGACCAGGAATTGTTTATCAATATGCCCACTCCATACCTCTGATGCCACTGAATGCAGTGTTTGGTCCAGAGTGTATTTTTTTGGGTTTTTGAATCAATGATTTCTTTTCTGAAACACTAAAACTTGTCAAGTCATTTTTAATACAAGCAAAAAACACCATTTCAATAGAAAGAGAACAGTTTATAATGCACACCATAATCCTGTTATGAAAATTAAGGGCAAAATAAGGTTTGTATCTGCAGAGAGAGAATATTAAATTTTCATACCCATGATTTTTATATCGAGGGATAATGATAGAATGTCTGTTGTCAGACACTGAATTTTTCTAGAATATCAGCTTCTACTGCACAAAAAGAAAAGCAGAAGACTTATTGCAACCTACTGGCCCTGTTCTGACAGTCACACATTTGAAGCTATGTTTCATGGTAAATAACTGGGTTCAGAATAAAGAACTTGGATTTGAAGCCGCCTTTTAAATGTATGCAGCCTGTGTTTTCTAGATGTTTCTTGAAATATATACTGAGATAGCTGTTTTTGTTGGCCAAGACTATTGATATTGAGAGTATATGATTAAGGTAACCAGTGTCTGAAATGGCTACTTTTCACATACTGTATGTTTGTTGTTTTTCAGAATCAACAGGGTTGAAGCTATTGATGAGAAAAACAAATCCTGCAACTTTCACAAAAACCTGATAACAAATGCAGAATTTATTGCACAAAGAGGAAATGAAAATGTGGAACTTAAATTGCCTACTTTTCCTTACTGTTTGTTGGATTCTTTTCAAAATCAGTAGGGTTGAAGCTTTTCATGAGATCAACAAACTGCAAAATACACAAAAATCTGACTACCAATGCATAATCGTGGTGTAAACAAGAAATAAAAATTTTCAACTTGAAATGGCAACTTTTCCCATACTGTTTGTTGGATTGGATTTTTCTCAAAACCAATAGGGTTGAATCTATTAATGAGATAAAGGAACTGTGCACGTCTTATGGAAATCTGACCACAAAGTAGTTTTTATGCTGTAAACAAGAAAATGACTATTGGATGGACAAACGGATGGACATACATACAGAAAAGGGAAACCATGCCATGACATAAGCTTTCATGCATTAGAGCTACAAAGAGTTAACTAATGCAAAAACTATCCCAGTCTGTCAGATTAAGTTAAGGTTCAGAGTAGGTGGAGTCATAGAGAAAGGTCCAAAAATGTACAACAAGCTAGCATAAAAAAAGACATTTCAAAAAATGACCCTGAAATGATTTTTGCAAGACACCCAATACTTAACGGAGATAATGGTGCAAATAACAACAAAGAGTCCACACGAACCAATTTTTTTAAACAGAAAAATAGAATGAGAAATCGAACTGTTGACACAAGAGGTATGGAACACCTTACCATCGGTAAGGGTGTTACATGAACCCAATGGTAAACTGTGACCAGGAATTGTTTATCAAAGTGCCCACTCCATACCTCTCATGTCACGGAATGCAGTGTTTGGTCCAGAGTGTATTTTTGGGGGTTTTTGAATGAATGATTTCTTTTCTGAAACACTAAAATTTGTCAAATCATTTTTAATACAACCAAAAAACACCATTTCAATAGAAAGAGAACAGTTTATAATGCACACCATGATGTTGTTATGAAAATTAAGGGGAAAATAAGGTTTGTATGTGCAGAGAGGGAAGGTTCCGTACCCATGAATTTTTATATCGAGGGATAATGATATAATGTATGTTATCAGACACTGAATTTTTCTAGAATATCTGTTTCTATTGCACAAAAAGAAAATCAGAAGACTTAATGCAACCTACTGGTCCTTTTTTGACATTTGAAGCTATGTTTCATGGTAAATAACTAAGTTTAAAATAAAGAACTTGGATTTGTAGCCGCCCTTTAAATATGTGCAGCCTGTGTATTCTAGATGCTTCTTGAAATATATACTGAGATAGCTGTTTTTGTAGGACAAGACTATTCATATTGAGAGTATATGATAAGGTGCCCAGTGTCTGAAATGGCTACTTTTCACATACTGTATGTGGGTTGTTTTTCAGAATCAATAGGGTTGAAGGTATTCATAAGATAAACTCTGCAAGTTTCACAAAAACCTGATAAGAAATGCAGACTTCATTGCACAAAGAAGAAATGAAAATGTTTGCCTACTTTTCCATACTGTTTGTTGGAATATTTTCAAAATCTTTTGATGAGATCAACAAACTGTGCAAGTTTCACAAAAATCTGACTACAAATGTATAATCATGGTGTAAACAAGAAATAAAAACTTACAACTTAAAATGGCTACTATTCTCATAATGATTGTTGGATTTTTCTCAAAATCAATAGGGTTGAATTTATAAATGAGATAATGAAACTGTGCACGTCTCATGGAAATCTGATCACAAAGTAGGTTTTATCCCGTAAATAAGAAAAAGACTGTTGGTTGGACAGACAGATGGACATACACACAGACAAGGGAAACCATGCCATGACATAAGCTCTGCTGGCTTTCAGGCAGTAGAGCTACAAAGAATCAACTTATGCAAAAACTATTCCAGTCTGCAAGATTAAGACTTAAGTTTGAGAGTAGGTAGAGTCACAGAGAAAGGTCCAAAAATGTACAGAAAACTAGCATAAAAAAGGCATTGAAAAAAATGACCCTAAAATGATTTTTGTCTAACACCCCAAACTTAACATAACGAAGATAATGATGCAAATAACAACAAAAAACCGAAGCCATCCAATGTTTTCAAACAAAAAAAATAAAAAGAGAAATCAAACTGTTGACACAAGAGGTATGGAACACCTTACCATCTGTAAGGGTGTTACATGAACCCAATGGTAAACTGTGACCAGGAATTGTTTATCAGAGTGCTCACTCCATACCTCTGATGCCACTGAATGCAGTGTTTGGTCCAGAGCGTATCTTTTGGGTTTTTTTTAATCAATGATTTCTTTTCTGAAACAGAAAAATTTGTCAAGTCATTTTTAATACAAGCAAAAAACACTATTTCAATAGAAAGAGAACAGTTTATAATGCACACCGTGATTTTGCTATGAAAATTAAGGGCAAAATAAGGTTTGTATGTGTAGAGAGAGAAGATTCTGTACCCATGATTTTTATATCGAGGGATAATGATACAGTGTCTGTTGTCAGACACTGAATTTTTCTAGAATATCTACTTCTACTGCACAAAAACAAAAGCAGAAGACTTATTGCAACCTACTGGCCTTTTTCTGACAGTCACACATTTGAAGCTATGTTTCATGGTAAATAACTGGGTTCAGAATAAAGAACTTGGATTTGTAGCCGCCTTTTAAATGTGTGCAGCCTGTGTATTCTAGATGCTTCTTGAAATATATACTGAGATAGCCGTTTTTGTAAGCCAATACTATTCATATTGCGAGTCTATGATAGGTGCCGAATGTCTGAAATGGATACTTTTCACATACTGTATGTGGGTTGTTTTTTAGAATCAATAGGGTTGAAGCTATTGATGTGATAAACAAACTGCAAGTTTGACAAAAACCTGATAACAAATTCAGACTTTATTGCACAAAGAAGAAATAAAAATGTTCAACTTAAATTACCTACTTTTCCATACTGTTTTTTGGATTTTTTTCAATATCGGTAGGGTGGAAGCTTTTGATGGGATCAACAAACTGTGTAAGTTTCACAAAAATCTGACTACAAATGCAGACTTCATGGTGTATACAAAAGACAAAAAAATTTCCAACTTGAAATGGCTACTATTCCCATACTGTTTGTTTGATTTTTCTCAAAACCAATAGGGATGAATCTGTTAATGAGATAAAGAAACTGTGCACGTCTCATGGAAATCTGACCACAACGTAGGTTTTATCCTGTAAACAAGAAAAAGACTATTGGATGGACAGACGGATGGACATACATACAGACAAGGGAAACCATGCCATGACATAAGCTCTGCTGGCTCTCAGGCAGTAGAGCTAAAAATAATCAACTTATGCAAAAACTATCCCAGTCTCTCAGATTAAGTTAAGGTTCAGAGTAGGTGGAGTCACAGAGAAAGGTCCAATAATGTACAGCAAACTAGCATAAAAAAGGCAAAATAAAATAACCCTGAAATGATTTTTGTCTGACTCTCAAAACTTAACATAACGGAGATAATGATGCAAATAACCCATTAATACACAATCCCTACTTTTGATGCCCCTGAGAAAGAAGCCTTTTGAAAACACTGTAGGAAAAGGAGAAAATGCTGGTAAGTGGCATTTTTTGCTTTTCCTAAAGTGTTTTCTACCCTTCCCAGAACAAATTTCAATTTTTCAGTCAACTTTCTTTTGTTTTTGTTGTCTGCAAATGCTTTAAATTTGAACCAGTCTAAAATTTTGACGTGGATAAGAGATAACGAAAACCCCACACAATTCAATGTTTTCAAACACAAAAATAAACTGAGAAATCGAACTGATGACACAAAAGATATGGAACACCTTACCATCGGTAAGGGTGTTACATGAACCCAGTGGTAAACTATGACCAGGAATTGTTTATCAAAGTGCCCACTCCATACCTCTGATGCCACTGAATGCAGTGTTTGGTCCAGAGTGTACTTTTTGGGGTTTTTGAATCAATGATTTCTTTTCTGAAACAATAAAATTTGTCAGGTCATTTTTAATACAAGCAAAAAACACCATTTCAATAGAAAGAGAACAGTTTATAATGCACATTGCAATGAAAATTAAGGGCAAAATAAGGTTTGAATGTGCAGAGAGAGAAGATTTCATATCCATGATTTTTTATGTCACGGGATATTGATACAATGTCACTCTGTTGTCAGACACTGAATTTTTCTAGAATATCAGCTTCTACTGCACAAAAAGAAAAGCAGAAGACTTATTGCAACCTACTGGCCCTGCTCTGACAGTCACACATTTGAAGCTATGTTTCATGGTAAATAACTGGGTTCAGAATAAAGAACTTGGATTTGAAGCCGCTTTTTAAATGTGTGCAGCCTGTGTATTCTAGATGCTTCTTGAAATATATACCGAGATAGCTGTTTTTGTAGGACAAGACTATTCATATTGAGAGTATATGATTAAGGTGCCCAGTTTCTGAAATGGCTACTTTTCACATACTGTATGTGGGTTGTTTTTCAGAATCAATAGGGTTGAAGCTATTGATGAGATAAACAAACTCTGCAAGTTTCACACAAACCTGATAACAAATTCAGACTTTATTGCACAAAGAAGAAATAAAAATGTTCAACTTAAATTGCCTACTTTTCCATACTGTTTGTTGGATTCTTTTCAAAATCAGTAGGGTTGAAGCTTTTCATGAGATCAACAAACTGCAAAATACACAAAAATCTGACTACCAATGCATAATCGTGGTGTAAAGAAGAAAAGATAATTTTCAACTTGAAATGGCAACTTTTCCCATACTGTTTGTTGGATTTTTCTCAAAACCAATAGGGTTGAATCTATTAAAGAGATAAAGGAACTGTGTATGTCTCATGGAAATCTGACCACAAAGTAGGTTTTATCCCGTAAACAAGAAAATGACTATTGGATGGACAGACGGATGGACATACATACAGACAAGGGAAACCATGCCATGACATAAGCTCTGCTGGCTTTCATGCATTAGAGCTACAAAGAATTAACTAATGCAAAAACTATCCCAGTCTGTCAGATTAAGTTAAGGTTTAGAGTAGGTGGAGTCATAGAGAAAGGTCCAAAAATGTACAACAAACTAGCATAAAAAAGACATTTAAAAAAATGACCCTGAAATGATTTTTGCAAGACACCAAATACTTAACGGAGATAATGATGCAAAAAGCAAAATACCCACGCGATCCAATTTTTTTAAGCACAAAAATAAAATGAGAAATCAAACTGTTGACACAAGAGGTATGGAACACCTTACCATCAGTAAGGGTGTTACATGAACCTAATGGTAAACTGTGACCAGGAATTGTTTATCAAAGTGCTCACTCCATACCTCTCCTGCCGCTGAATGCAGTGTTTGGTCCAGAGCATATTTTTTTTGTCTTTGAATGAATGATTTCTTTTCTGAAACACTAACATTTGTCAAGTCATTTTTAATACAACCAAAAAACGCCATTTCAGTAGAAAGAGAACAGTTTATAATGCACACCATGATGTTGCAAAGAAAATTAAGGGCAAAATAAGGTTTGTATGTGCAGAGAGGGAAGATTCCATACCCATGATTTTTATATGGAGGGATAATGATACAATGTCTGTTGTCAGACACTGAATTTTTCTAGAATATCTGCTTCTACTGCACAAAAAGAAAAGCAGAAGACTTATTGCAACCTACTAGCCTTTTTCTGACAGTCACACATTTGAAGCTATGTTTCATGGTAAATAACTGGGTTCAGAATAAAGAACTTGGATTTGTAGCCGCCTTTTAAATGTGTGCAGCCTGTGTATTCTAGATGCTTCTTGAAATATATACTGAGATAGCCGTTTTTGTAGGCAAAGACTATTCATATATTGAGAGTATATGATAGGTGCCCAGTGTCTGAAATGGCTACTTTTCACATTCTGTATGTGGGTTGTTTTTCAGAATCAATAGGGTTGAAGCTATTGATGAGATAAACAAACTGCAAGTTTGACAAAAACCTGATAACAAATTCAGACTTTATTGCACAAAGAAGAAATGAAAATGTTCAACTTAAATTGCCTACTTTTCCATACTGTTTTTTGGATTTTTTTCAATATCAGTAGGGTGGAAGCTTTTGATGGGATCAACAAACTGTGTAAGTTTCACAAAAAGCTGACTACAAATGCAGACTTCATGGTGTAAACAAGGCATAAAAATCTTCAACTTGAAATGGCTACTATTCCCATACTGTTTGTTTGATTTTTCTCAAAACCAATAGGGTTGAATCTGTTAATGAGATAAAGAAACTGTGCACATCTCATGGAAATCTGACCACAAGGTAGGTTTTATCCTGTAAACAAGAAAAAGACTATAAGATGGACAAACGGATGGACATACATACAGACAAGGGAAACTATGCCATGACATAAGCTCTGCTTGCTCTCAGGCAGTAGAGCTAAAAAGAATCAACTTATGCAAAAACTATCCCAGTCTTTCAGATTAAGTTAAGGTTCAGAGTAGGTGGAGTCACAGAGAAAGGTCCAAAAATGTACAGCAAACTAGCATAAAAAAGGCAAAATAAAATAACCCTGAAATGATTTTTGTCTGACACCCAAATCTTAACATAATGTAGATAATGATGCAAATAACCCATTAATACACAATCCCTACTTTTGATGCCCCTGAGAAAGAAGCCTTTTGAAAACACTGTAGGAAAAGGAGAAAATGCTGGTAAGTGGCATTTTCTGCCTTTCCTAAAGTGTTTTCTACCCTTCCCAGAACAAATTTCAATTTTTCAGTCAACTTTCTTTTGTTTTTGTTGTCTGCAAATGCTTTAAATTTGAACCAGTCGAATATTTTGATGTGGATAAGAGATAACGAAAACCCCACACAATTCAATGTTTTCAAACACAAAAATAAACTGAGAAATCGAACTGATGACACAAAAGATATGGAACACCCTACCATCGGTAAGGGTGTTACATGAACCCAGTGGTAAACTATGACCAGGAATTGTTTATCAAAGTGCCCACTCCATACCTCTGATGCCACTGAATGCAGTGTTTGGTCCAGAGTGTACTTTTTGGGGTTTTTGAATCAATGATTTCTTTTCTGAAACACAAAAATTTGTCAGGTCATTTTTAATACAAGCAAAAAACACCATTTAAATAGAAAGAGAACAGTTTATAATGCACATTGCAATGAAAATTAAGGGCAAAATAAGGTTTGAATGTGCGGAGAGAGAAGATTTCATATCCATGATTTTTTATGTCACGGGATATTGATACAATGTCTGTTGTCAGACACTGAATTTTTCTAGAATATCAGCTTCTACTGCACAAAAAGAAAAGCAGAAGACTTATTGCAACCTACTGGCCCTGTTCTGACAGTCACACATTTGAAGCTATGTTTCATGGTAAATAACTGGGTTCTGAATAAAGAACTTGGATTTGAAGCCGCTTTTTAAATGTGTGCAGCCTGTGTATTCTAGATGCTTCTTGAAATATGTACTGAGATAGCTGTTTTTGTAGGACAAGACTATTCATATTGAGAGTATATGATTAAGGTGCCCAGTTTCTGAAATGGCTACTTTTCACATACTGTATGTGGGTTGTTTTTCAGAATCAATAGGGTTGAAGCTATTTATGAGATAAACAAACTCTGCAAGTTTCACAAAAACCTGATAACAAGTTCAGACTTTATTGCACAAAGAAGAAATAAAAATGTTCAACTTAAATTGCCTACTTTTCCATACTGTTTGTTGGATTCTTTTCAAAATCAGTAGGGTTGAAGCTTTTCATGAGATCAACAAACTGCAAAATACACAAAAATCTGACTACCAATGCATAATCGTGGTGTAAAGAAGAAAAAATAATTTTCAACTTGAAATGGCAACTTTTCCCATACTGTTTGTTGGATTTTTCTCAAAACCAATAGGGTTGAATCTATTAAAGAGATAAAGGAACTGTGCATGTCTCATGGAAATCTGACCACAAAGTAGGTTTTATCCCGTAAACAAGAAAATGACTATTGGATGGACAGACGGATGGACATACATACAGACAAGGGAAACCATGCCATGACATAAGCTCTGCTGGCTTTCATGCATTAGAGCTACAAAGAATTAACTAATGCAAAAACTATCCCAGTCTGTCAGATTAAGTTAAGGTTTAGAGTAGGTGGAGTCATAGAAATAAATAAATGAATAGTGTTTTAAGGCCCGTCGACAACTTGGGTCATATTGGGCGCACTTACAATAATGTTAGGTGAAAATAACATACATGTCGAACAACACAAGACAAACATGATAAATGAGGAATGGATGAAACACAAAATGATGCCCCTTTTGTCGCCTTTTACGACATGCATGCTGTCACTTTTGTTCCGCCAGATGAAATGGCAGATGTGACGATCGCGGGACTGCAGTGGTTTATTCTTATACCCCCGATTAAACCACACGGGGTCCCACAGGCCAATTGATTCCCATTCCAAACCCTATTTACACTGAGAAAAAAATATAGGATTTGGAATAAGAACTACCCAGCCTGCTGCAATCCTACGAATTACGAGGAAAGCAGCCGTTTGTCTCTAATTTTAGTCGCCTTCTACGACATGCCATAGAGAAAGGCCGAGGTCCTATTCTATACAATAAAAACCCCCGGGACCCCACGGGGAGGAGTCATAGAGAAAGGTCCAAAAATGTACAACAAACTAGCATAAAAAAGACATTTAAAAAAATGACCCTGAAATGATTTTTGTAAGACACCCAATAGTTAACGGAGATAATGATGCAAAAAGCAAAATACCCACGGGATCCAATTTTTTTAAACACAAAAATAAAATGAGATATCGAACTGTTGACACAAGAGGTATGGAACACCTTACCATCAGTAAGGGTGTTACATGAACCCAATGGTAAACTATGACCAGGAATTGTTTATCAAAGTGCTCACTCCATACCTCTCCTGCCGCTGAATGCAGTGCTTGGTCCAGAGTGTATTTTTGGGGGTTTTTGAATGAATGATTTCTTTTCTGAAACACTAACATTTGTCAAGTCACTTTTAATACAACCAAAAAACACCATTTCAGTAGAAAGAGAACAGTTTATAATGCACACCATGACGTTGCAAAGAAAAATAAGGGCAAAATAAGGTTTGTATGTGCAAAGAGGGAAGATTCCGTATCCATGATTTTTATATGGAGGCATATTGATACAATGTCTGTTGTCAGACACTGAATTTTTCTAAAATATCTGCTTCTACTGCACAAAAAGAAAAGCAGAAGACTTATTGCAACCTACTAGCCTTTTTCTGAGTCACACATTTGAAGCTATGTTTCATGGTAAATAACTAGGTTCAGAATAAAGAACTTGGATTTGTAGCCGCCTTTTAAATGTGTGCAGCCTGTGTATTCTAGATGCTTCTTGAAATATATACTGAGATAGCCGTTTCTGTAGGCAAAGACTATTCATATATTGAGAGTATATGATAGGTGCCCAGTGTCTGAAATGGCTACTTTTCACATACTGTATGTGGGTTGTTTTTCAGAATCAATAGGGTTGAAGCTATTGATGAGATAAACAAACTGCAAGTTTGACAAAAACCTGATAACAAATTCAGACTTTATTGCACAAAGAAGAAATAAAAATGTTCAACTTAAATTGCCTACTTTTCTATACATTTTGTTGGATTTTTTTCAATATCAGTAGGGATGAAGCTTTTGATGAGATCAACAAACTGTGTAAGTTTCAGAAAAATCTGACTTCAAATGCAGACTTTATAGTGTAAACAAGAAAAAAAAAATTTCAACTTGAAATGGCTACTGTTCCCATAATGTTTGTTGGATTTTTCTCAAAAACAGTAGGGTTGAATCGATCAATGAGATAAAGGAAATGTGCATGTCTCATGGAAATTGGACCACAAAGTAGGTTTTATCCTGTAAGCAAGAAAAAGACTTTTGTATGGACAGACAGATGGACTTACACACAGACAAGGGAAACCATGCCATGACATAAGCTCTGCTGGTTTTCAGGCAGCAGAGCAAAAAAGAATCAACTAATTGAAAAACTATCCCAATCTGTCAGATTAAGTTAAGGTTTAGAGTAGGTGGAGTCACAGAGAAAGGTCCAAAAAATTACAGCAAGCTAGCATAAAAAAGGCATTAAAAAAATGACCCTGAAATGATTTTTGTATGACACCCAAATCTTAACATAATGGAGATAATGATGCAAATAACAAAAAACCCATGCAATCTAATGTCTTCAAACAAAAATAAAAAGAGAAATCAAACTGTTGACACAAGAGGTATGGAACACCTTACCATCGGTAAGGGTGTTACATGAACCCAGTGGTAAACTATGACCAGGAATTGTTTATCAAAGTGCCCACTCCATACCTCTCCTGCCAATGAATGCAGTGTTTGGTCCAGAACGTATTATTGGGGTTTTAAATCAATAATTTTTATTTGCTGAACACTAAAATTTGTCAAGGCATTTCTGATACTATCAAAAAACGTCATTTCAATAGAAAGAGAACAGTTTATAATATACACCATGATGTTGAAATGAAAATTAAGGGCAATATAAGGTTTGTATGTGCACAGAGGGAAGATTTTGTACCCATGATTTTTATATCGAGGGATAATGATAGAATGTCTGTTATCAGACACTGAATTTCTGTAGAATATCAGCTTCTACTGCACAAAAAGAAAAGCAAACGACTTATTGCAACCCCCTGGCCCTTTTCTGACAGAAGCCATGTTTCATGTAAATAACTGGGTTCAGAATAAAAAACTTGGATTTGTAGCCACCCTTTAAATATGTGCAACCTGTGTATTTTAGATGCTTCTTGAAATACATACTGAGATAGCTGTTTTTGTAGGCCAAGACTATTCATATTGAGAGTATATGATAAGGTGCCCAGTGTCTGAAATGGCTACTTTTCACATACTGTGTGTTGTTTTTTAGAATCGATAGGGGTTGAAGCTATTTTTGAGGTAAAGAAACTCTGCAAGTTTCACAAAAACCTTATAACAATGTTTAACTTAAATTGCCTTCTTTTCCATACTGTTCGTTGGAATATTTTCAAAATGAATAGGATTGAAGCTTTTGATGAGATCAACAAACTGTGCACGTTTCACAAAAATCTGACAACAAATGCAGACTTCATGGTGTAAACAAGAAATTAAAATTTTCAACTTGAAAGGGCAACTACTCCCATTCTGTTTCATTGATTTTTCTCAAAACCAGTAGGGTTGAATCTATTAATGAGATAAAGAAACTGTGCATGTCTCATGGAAATCTGACCACAAAGTAGGTTTTATCCTGTAAAGATGAAAAAGACAATTGGATGGACAGACGGATTGACATACATACAGACAAGGGAAACTATGCCATGACATAAGCTCTGCTGGCTTTCAGGCAGTACAGCTACAAAGATCAACTGATGCAAAAACTATCCCAGTCTGTCAGATTAAGTTAAGTTTCAGAGTAGATGGAGTCACAGAGAAAGGTCCAAAAATGTACAGCAAACTATCATAAAAAAGGCATTGAAAAAATGACCCTAAAATGATTTTTGTATGACACCCAAATCTTAACATAATGGAGATAATGATGCAAATAACAAAAAACCCACGCAATCCAATGTTTTCAAACACAAAAATAAAATGAGAAATCGAACTGTTGAGACAAGAGGTATGGAACACCTAACCAACAGTAAGGGTGTTACATGAACCCAATGGTAAACTATGACCAGGAATTGCTTATCAAAGTGCCCACTCCATACCTCTCATGCCACTGAATGCAGTATTTGCTCCAGAGCATATTTTTTGGGTTTTTGAATCAATGATTTCTTTTCTGAAACACTAAAATTTGGCAAGTCATTTCTGATATAACCAAAAAACACCATTTAAGAAGAAAGAGAACAGTTTATAATGCACACCATGATGTTGCAATGAAAATTAAGGGCAACATAAGGTTTGTATTTACATAGAGAGAAGATTTCGTACCCATGATTTTTTATATCAAGGGATAATGATACAAAGTCTGTTGTCAGACACTGAATTTTTCTAGAATATCTGCTTCTACTGCACAAAAAGAAAAGTAGAAGACTTATTGCAACCTCCTGGCCCTTTTCTGTATATGCAGCCTGTGCATTCTAGATGCTTCTTGAAATGTATACTGAGATAGCTGGTTTTGTAGGACAAGACTATTCATATTGAGAGTATATGATAAGGTGCCCAGTGTCTGAAATGGATACTTATACTATACTGTATGTGGGTTGTTTTGCAGAATCAATAGGGTTGAAGCTATTGATGAGATAAACAAACTCTGTAAGTTTCACAAAAACCTGATAACAAATGCAGACTTTATTGCCCAAAGAAGAAATGAAAATGTTTAACTTTAATTGCCTTCTTTTCCATTCTGTTTGATGGAATATTTTCAAAATCAGTAGGATTGAATCTTTTGATGAGATCAACAAACTGTGCAAGTTTCAAAAAAAATCTGTCTACAAATGCAGACTTCATGGTGTAAACAAGAAATAAAACTTTTCAACTTGAAATGGCAACTATTCCCATAATGTTTGTTGGATTTTTCTTAAAATCAATAGGGTTGAATCTATTAATGAGATAAAGAAACTCTGTATGTCTCATGGAAATCTGACCTCAAAGTAGGTTTTATCCTGTAAACAAGAAAAAGACAATTGGATGGACAGACGAATGGACATACATACAGACAAGGGAAACCATGCCATGACATAAGCTCTGCTGGCTTTCAGGCAGTAGAGCTACAAAGATCAACTGATGCAAAAACTATCACAGTCTGTCAGATTAAGTTAAGGTTTAGAGTAGATGGAGTCACAGAGAAAGGTCCAAAAATGTACAGCAAACTAGCATAAAAGGCATTTAATAAACTGACCCTGAAATGATTTTTGTCTAACACCCAAAACTTAACATAACAGAGATAATGTTGCAAATAACAAAAAACCCAGACAATCCAATGTTTTCAAACACAAAAATTAATAGAGAAATTGAACTGTTGACACAAAAGGTATGGAACACCTTACCATCGGAAAGGGTGTTACATGAACGCAATGGTAAACTATGACCAGGAATTGTTTATCAAAGTGCCCACTCCATACCTCTCATGCTATGGAATGCAGTATTTACTCCAGAGCGTATTTTTGGGGGTTTTGAATCAATGATTTCTTTTCTGAAACACTAAAATTTGTCAGGTCATTTTTAATACAAGTAAAAAACACCATTTCAATAGAAAGAGAACAGTTTATAATGCACATCATGACATTGCAATGAAAATTAGGGGCAAAATAAGGTTTGTACGTGCAGAGAGGGAAGATTTGCTACCCATGATTTTTTATATCGAGAGTTAATGATACGGTGTCTGTTGTCAGACACTGAATTTTTCTAGAATATCTGCTTCTACTGCACAAAAAGAAAAGCAGAAGACTTATTGCAACCTACTGGCCCTTTTTTGACAGTCACACATTTGAAGCTATGTTTCATGGTAAATAACTAGGTTCAGAATAGAGAACTTGGATTTGTATCTGCCCTTTAAATGTGTGCAGCCTGTGTATTCTAGATGCTTCTTGAAATATATACTGAGATAGCTGTTTTTGTAGGCCAAGACTATTCATATTGAGTATATGATAAGGCGCCTAGTGTCTGAAATGGCTACTTTTTCACATACAGTATGAGGGTTGTTTTTCAGAATCAATGGGATTGAAGCTATTGATGAGATAAAAAAACTTTGCAAGTTTGACAAAAACCTGATAACAAAATTAATGCAGACTTTATTGCACAAAGAAGAAATGAAAATGTTTAACTTAAATTGCTTTCTTTTCCATACTGTTTGTTTGAATATACTAAAAATCAATAGGATTGAACCTTTGGATGAGATCAAGAAACTGTTCAAGTTTCACAAAAATCTGACTGCAAATGCAGAATCCTGGTGTAAAAAAATAAAATTTATCAACTTGAAACGGCTACTTTTCCCATACTGTTTGTTGGATTTTTCTCAAAATCAATAGGGTTGAATCTATTAATGAGATGAAGAAACTGTGCATGTCTCATGGAAATATGACCACAAAGTAGGTTTTATCCTGTAAACAAGAAAAAGACAATTGGATGGACAGACGGATGGACATACATACAGACAAGGGAAACCATGCCACGACATAAGCTCTGCTGGCTTTCAGGCAGTAGAGCTAAAAAGAATCAACTAATGCAAAACTATCCCAGTCTGTCAGATTAAGACTTAAGGTTCAGAGTAGGTAGAGTCACAGAGAAAGGTCCAAAAATGTACAGCAAACTAGCATAAAAAAGGCATTGAAAAAAAATGACCCTGAAATGATTTTTGTCTGACACCATAACTTAACATAATGGAGATAATGACGCAAATAACAATAAAACCATGCGATCCAATGTTTTAAAACACAAAAATAAAATTAAAAATTGAACTGTTGACACAAGAGGTATGGAACACCTTACCATCGGTAAGGGTGTTACATGAAGCCAATGGTAAACTGTGACCAGGAATTGATTATCAAAGTGTCAACTCCGTACCTCTCATGCTAATGAATGCAGTGTTTGGTCCAGAGTGTATTTTTTTGGTTTTTGAATCAATGATTTCTTTTCTGAAACACTAAAATTTGTCAAATCATTTTTAGTACAAGCAAAAAACACCTTTTCAGTAGAAAGGGAATAGTTTATAATGCACACCATGACATTGCAATGAAAACTAAGGGCAAAATAAGGTTTGTATGTGCAGAGAGGGAAGTTTGTACACATGATTTTTATATCGAGAGTTAAGGGCAATATAAGGTTTGTATTTACATAGAGAGAAGATTTCGTACCCATGATTTTTTATATTGAGGGATAATGATATTATGTCTGTTGTCAGACACTGAATTTTTCTAGAATATCTGCTTCTACTGCACAAAAAGAAAAGCAGAAGACTTATTGGAATCTACTGGCCTTTTTTTGACAGTCACACAATTGAAGCTATAGTTCATGGTAAATAACTAGGTTCAGAATAAAGAACTTGGATTTGTAGCTGCCTTTTAAATGTGTGCAGCCTGTATATTCTAGATGCTTCTTGAAATATATACTGAGATAGCTGTTTTTGTAGGCCAAGACAATACATATTAAGAGTATTTGATATGGCGCCCAGTGTCTGAAATGGCTACTTTTCACATACTGTAGTGTTGAGTGTATTCATAAGATAAACCCTGCAGGTTTCACAAAAACCTGATAACAAATGCAGACTTTATTGCACAAAGAAGAAATGGAAATGTTCAACTTAAATTGCCTACTTTTCCATACTGTTTGTTGGAATATTTTCAAAAGCTTTCGATGAGATTAACAAACTGTGTACGTTTCACAAAAATCTGACTACAGACTTCATGGTGTAAATAAGAAATAAAAATTTTCAACTTAAAATGGCAACTATTCCTATACTGTTTGTTGGATTTTTCTCAAACTCAATAGGTTTGAATCTATTAAAGAGATAAAGGAAATGTGCATGTCTCATGGAAATCGGACCACAAAGTAGGTTTTATCCTGTAAGCAAGAAAAAGACTTTTGTATGGACAGACAGATGGACTTACACACAGACAAGGGAAACCATGCCATGACATAAGCTCTGCTGGTTTTCAGGCAGTAGAGCTACAAAGATCAACTAATGCAAAAACTATCCCAGTCTGTCAGATTAAGTTAAGGTTTAGAGTAGGTGGAGTCACAGAGAAAGGTCCAAAAAATTACAGCAAACTATCATAAAAAAGACATTTTAAAAAAAATGACCCTGAAATGATTTTTGTATGACACCCAAATCTTAACATAATGGAGATAATGATGCAAACTGTTGACACAAGAGGTATGGAACACCTTACCATTGGTAAGGGTGTTACATGAACCCAATGGTAAACTATGACCAGGAATTGTTTATCAAAGTGCTCACTCCATACCTCTCCTGCCAATGAATGCAGTGTTTGGTCCAGAGCATATTTTTGGGGTTTTAAATCAATAATTTTTATTTGCTGAAACACTAAAATTTGTCAAGTCATTTCTGATACGATCAAAAAACGTCATTTCAATAGAAAGAGAACAGTTTATAATGCACACCATGATGTTGCAATGAAAATTAAGGGCAATATAAGGTTTGTATGTGCAGAGAGGGAAGATTTCGTACCCATGATTTTTATATCGAGGGATAATGATACAATGTCTGTCAGCTTCTACTGCACAAAAACAAAAGCAGAAGACTTATTGCAACCTACTGGCCCTTTTTTGATAGTCACACATTTGAAGCTATGTTTCATGGTAAATAACTAGGTTCAGAATAATGCCCTTTAAATGTGTGCAGCCTATGTATTCTAGATGCTTCTTGAAATATATACTGAGATAGCTGTTTTTGTAGGCCAAGACTATTCATATTGAGAGTATATGATAAGGTGCCCAGTGTCTGAAATGGCTACTTTTCACATACTGTATGTGTGTTGTTTTTCAGAATCAATAGGGGTTGAAGCTATTTATGAGATAAACAAACTCTGCAAGTTTCACAAAACCTGATAACAAAATTAATGCAGACTATATTGCCCAAAGAAGAAATGAAAATGTCTAACTTAAATTGCCTTCTTCTCCATACTGTTTGTTGGAATATTTTCAAAATCGATAGGAATGAAGCTTTTGATGAGATCAACAAACTGTGCAAGTTTCACAAACATCTGACTACAAATGCAGACTTCATGGTGTAAATAAGAAATAAAACTTTTCAACTTGAAAGGGCAACTACTCCCATACTGTTTGATGGATTTTTCTCAAAACCAATAGGTTTGAATCTATTAATGAGATAAAGAAACTGTGCATGTCTCATGGAAATCTGACCACAAAGTAGGTTTTATCCCATAAACAAGAAAAAGACAATTGGATGGACAGACAGATGGACATACATACAGACAAGGGAAACCATGCCATGACATAAGCTCTGCTGGCTTTCAGGCAGTAGAGCTACAAAGATCAACTGATGCAAAAACTATACCAGTCTGTCAGATTAAGTTAAGTTTCAGAGTAGATGGAGTCACAGAGAAATGTCCAAAAATGCACAGCAAAATAGCATAAAAAAGGCATTGAACAAAAATGACCCTGAAATGATTTTTGTACGACACCCAAATCTTAACATAAGGGAGATAATGATGCAAATAACAAAAAACCCACGCAATCCAATGTTTTCAAACACAAAAAAAGTAAAATGAGAAATCAAACTGTTGACACAAGAGGTATGTAACATCTTACCATCAGTAAGGGTGTTACATGAACTCAATGGTAAACTATGACCAGGAATTGTTTATCAAAGTGCCCACTCCATACCTCTCATGCCACTGAATGCAGTATTTGCTCCAGAGCATATTTTTGGGGTTTTTGAATCAATGATTTCCTTTCTGAAACACTAAAATTTGTCATTTCTGATATAACCAATAAATACCATTTCAATAGAAAGAGAACAGTTTATAATGCACACCATGACATTGCAATGAAAATTAAGGGCAAAATAAGGTTTGTATGAGCAGAGTGAGAAGTTTGTACCCATGATTTTTATATCGAGGGATAGTGATACAATGTCTGTTAAATCAGACACTGAATTTTTCTAGAATATCAGCTTCTACTGCACAAAAAGAAATGCAGAAGACTTATTGCAATCAACTGGCTTTTTTCCGATAGTCACACATTTAAAGGTATGTTTCATGGTAAATAACTAGGTTCAGAATAAAGAACTTGGATTTGTAGCTGCCTTTTGAATGTGTGCAGCCTGTGTATTCTAGATGCTTCTTGAAATACATACTGAGATAGCTGTTTTTGTAGGCCAAGACAATACATTTAGAGAGTATTTGATAAGGCGCCCAGTGTCTGAAATGGCTACTTTTCACATACTGTATGTGGGTTGTTTTTCAGAATCAATAGGGTTGAAGGTGTTCATAAGATAAACCCTGCAGGTTTCACAAAAACCTGATAACAAATGCAGATTTTATTGCACAAAGAAGAAATGGAAATGTTTAACTTAAATTGCCTACTTTTCCATACTGTTTGTTGGAATATTTTCAAAAGCTTTTGATGGATCAAGAAACTCTGCAAGTTTCGCAAAAATCTGACTACAAATGCCGACTTCATGGTGTAAATAACAAATAAAAATTTTCAACTTGAAATGGCAACTATTCCCATACTGTTTGTTGGATTTTTCTCAAACTCAATAGGTTTGAATCTATTAATGAGATAAAGAAACTGTGCATGTCTCATGGAAATCTGACCACAAAGTAGGTTTTATCCTGTAAACAAGAAAAAGACCTTTGTATGGACAGACAGATGGACTTACACACAGACAAGGGAAACCATGCCATGACATAAGCTCTGCTGGCTTTCAGGCAGTAGAGCTAAAAAGAATCAACTAATGCAAAAACTATCCCAGTCTGTCAGATTAAGTTAAGGTTTAGAGTAGGTGGAGTCACAGAGAAAGGTACAAAAATGTACAGTAAACTAGCATAAAAAAGGCATTTAACCCTTTACTCCATAGATACTCATTTCTACGCATTGCTTGTAGGAGCCCTTGGAAAACATTGTGGCAAAAGGTGAAATTGCTCGTCACGAGCAATTTCACCTTTTGTCACAATGTTTTCTATGCCATATACACATAAGAAACGGCTTCATCCTTGCTGTTAATTAGGGTCAATTAGAGATACCATAGGAATGCCTCATGGGGTAAAGGGTTAAACAAATGACCCTGAAATGATTTTTGTATGACACCCAAATCTTAACATAAGGGAGATAATGATGCAAATAACAAAAAACCTACACAATCCAATGTTTTCAAACACAAAAATAAAATGAGAAATCAAACTGTTGACACAAGAGGTATGGAACACCTTATCATCAGTAAGGGTGTTACATGAACCCAATGGTAAACTATGACCAGGAATTGTTTATCAAAGTGTCCACTCCATACCTCTCCTGCCACTGATTTCAGTGTTTGGTCCAGAGCATAATTTTTGGGTTTTGAATGAATGATTTCTTTTTTTTGAAACACTAAAATTTGTCAAGCCATTTTTAATACAAGCAAAAAACACCATTTCAATAGAAAGAGAACAGTTTATAATGCACACCATGACATTGCAATGAAAATTAAGGGCAAAATAAGGTTTGTATGTGCAGAGAGAGAAAGTTTCGTACCCATGATTTTTTATATGGAGGGATAATGATACTATGTCTGTTGTCAGACACTGAATTTTTCTAGAATATCGGCTTCTTCTGCACAAAAAGAAAAGCAGAAGACTTAATGCAACTATAGGAAGGTGAGTTTGTCACAGCACTTTAATTGTAAATGTTCTGTGTAGTATAGATGATTTTCGAAATATAACAGAAGATGAACTGTGAAAAAACAGAAAGGACTTGAAAACTGTTTTACTGGCCCTTCCACAAGTAAACAACTTGAAATTATGAAAAGAGTATAATCATCTAATTCAACAAATATTAGAGTCTTGTCAGACAGGTTCCAAGGTGGAGGAATCACAGGGAAAGGTCCAGAAATGTAAATTAATGTAGCACAAATAAGGCATTTGAAAAAAGTAGCCTAAAGAGAGTTGTAGAATCCCAAAAGTTAGGAATAGGCGTTTTAACGACCCTCAAAAGTTTGAAGCTGGTGAAAAAACTGCAAAGAGATAATGTTGAAAATAATGTAAACACCACATACCAATAGCTGCATCTAAGGAAGTCTTTCGACTGGTAGACTGTACATGTTTGCTTTGTCATCCTTTGTAAGAGACACCAATATTCATATTTCAGCAAAATTGTCAATGAAGTACACAGATTTTTCTAGGAAAAAAGCCAAAGGCTTGGAGTGGTATGAAAAGGACTGGTAAACAGAAATTTAGTAATGCATAGACAGGTGCACTGACCATCAGTTTATCACCAATTTATTACTAGTAGTGTTGGGCAATCGGTTTAAAATCTCAATCGATTATCGCTTTGTAATCGGAAGAGCAAACCAACTAGCTATCGATAGTACAATCGGTTTAGACTCCATTTAACTGAGAATGTTTTTTTGCTTAAAATATTGTGACAATATTGTAAACATGATAGTCTTCATGTATTAAGTTTATAAAGATGTTGTATTCTGCACTTTAATCAGTTGAAATACATTACAATTAAGTTTTCTACTTCAATCAATATCATTCATTTTGTTCCTTATAATTTCCAAACGAGTTAAAAAAGAATCAGACATATACCTAATAGTTCAAACATTTGCAGACGACCCCTCTTCCCCCCCGCCCCCCCCCCCCCCCCCCCCTTATTTTTATTTACTAATTCAACATTTTTTCCATCCATGAACAGAATTTTAGCTTCCACTTACTGCTTTGTTCAGAAATTTGTGTAAATTCACTGTTAAAATAATTCATTATTAAAGATAAGAAGATAGTTTGAAGTCCCTCTGATCGGACAATGCCACGCTGCTCATTGTAGTGTCATGGGTTTTCGCGCTTTTTTGGCGAACTATTTTTTCTTGACAATTAGTTTCTGGAGAAGTATTATTACTTGATTTGACATTATTTAGTTAGTTTAAATAGCAAGTAACTTAAAAAGCTGTCACTTTACACTAGATAAGAGGAATAACACCTTCGTTACTCTGTCATAAATGACTTGCCAGGTTCATTATCATCCGGGTGTCCTTCGCATTTTATACTGATGGTGTTTAACTCATATTTCTGCCCGATGCACGCAAGCTAGGTTATAAGAAGTTCTAGACGATAATTTCATGCCTCAGACTGACATTTAGGCAAACATCTTTCATTGCCAGAGACAGGTAATTTCAAATTTCCAAATGTCAAAACCCGGGCTCAGGGGAACTTGCCGAGTTGTCAAATTTTGTGAAGACATTCATGGACAAAGATTTTTCTCATTTTTCAGCATGTTTTCATGTTTCTTATCCACTTTGTTTAATTCAAGATTGTGATTAATAATAGTCAAAAAACCAAGCGCTAAAAACCAGAATTCAAGGTTTGGCACCAAGCCAGCATAGCAACCGATTACAATCGATTGCGGAATTTCTCAATCGATTATCGGAATCGGAAGCCAAAACCAACTGACTTTCAACTATAGTCGATCATCGGCCCACCACTAATTACTAGGATGGCGCTTACTGCAATTGATTGATTGTATGGTGTTTGACGCCATTTTCAACACTATTTCAGTTTTGTCACGGCAGCCATGATTTCCTGGAGTCTCTTGTATTAGTGCTCCGCACAATTTTCTTTTTGAGCCACTTGTTACTCTCCCACATTACCATTATCGAAACAGTGATCACTGGTGGGAGAGGAATGAATCCTGTCACAATGACTATTATCAATCCTTGGAAAGAAATTGGTGGAGCCAGAGATCAAACCCATGACCCAGTTCTCAAGTCCCGTACACTACGGACTGAGCTACTTTAAATGACCACATTGTTTATGTTCATTGGGACCCTAAGACTTTGTGCTGTATACATAGATATATACACATGTTGAAAAATTTGTTAGTCACTGATCATGGATAATTTGAGGACAGAAATGTTTGCAAGGTCAAGTTAGTTTACTATTGGTATACTTGTGGAAAAATATGTGAACAGGAATTTTTATGAACTTATCAAATTTTGGTAATTCGCAAAAACATCCACTTCACTAAAAATTCCAATTATAGGGGGTTGTAATGCATACCTTTATTATGGAAAAATTTCACTATTGGCAAGCCTCATCATGGTCTTTTTAGCATCCACTTCTTTACTTGTTGTCCTCTGACATATCTAGAAAAAAGTCAAATTTAAAAAAAAAAAAAAGACTCATGCCAAGCACAGTTTGCATCCACAAGGAGCAGAAACCTGATTTGCAAACTTACTATGGCTTAAATAAAGCATGTGCATATCAAGATTGGATTACATTGAAAGTGCTGTCTGATTTTTAATCAAAACTGTTATTGTGTGGATATGATGTGGCAAAATAAAATTAAGAAATAATTAGACATTAGAAAGAAATTGGGAACCAGCCTAGAAGCTTACTAACAAACTATATTGCAACCAGAATGTATTAAGATGGAATTTCAGATCGATCAATTTGTTGTCAAAAACTGGTTATAGTCAGTTTGACAAGAATCATTCCTATCTTGCCATTAAAATTTATTTTTCATATTGATTATGTTTAAGAAAGGCATCTGCTTGAAAATACTAATGTGCAAAGTAACAATAAAAGAAGCTTCAACAACTCTATAATAGGTGCCCTAACCTGTACAATATGACATATCTTTTTGTGATGGGGTTGCCAACAACAAACGAAAACAAGAGGACCATGATGGCCCTATATTTTTCCACTGGCTGATAAAACACTCCAAGCCAAATATTACAACAATTGGCCAAAACTAGAAGACATACAATTTTTTTGTAGGCATTATCCTCCGAGAAAGTTATGACCTTCGGGCAAAGCCATTTGTGGCAACAAAGCTACAGTTGCTTGAAAGCTCGTGGATGTCCAGGAGATAAAGCTCAATACCAAATAATACAGGTCAAGAATGTGTGGATATATAAACAAAAATATTTTCGAAGTTTCCTACCTGAAAGGCCCTGTGAAATATAAGATCTCTAAGGCAGGACTAAATTTTGTCACCCCAAGTCCTATGGTTAGTAACATTAAGACAGTTTATAAAGTTTTCATCATAAAGCCCACGAAAAACTTGTGATCGCCTTGGATGGGACCAAATTGACACAGGGCTATAATTTTGGCTCTCTATTAGACCATAGATAAAGCTACATGGAAAATTTGGTAGCCGTAGGCCTAATGGCTAGGTAAGAGTAGATTTTTAAAGTTTTCCCTATAAAAGCCATTGTAAAACTTGTGACCCCCAGGGTGGCAGGGCTTCCCCTGGAATTTTTTTAGTTTGCACCAGTAAATTCGCCAGTTAAAAAAAATTGGAGCCGACAGGAGCCAACTAATAGAGCCAACTAGAGGAGCCAAGTATGAGTGAAAACATTGGTCAATATTTCACATTATTTAACTAAAAAAGAGCACATTTATTTTCAAAGCACATCATTACAAGTCATGTTAATGATTTAATAATCTAACAAAATACCATTTTAAATAAATAAATCTAAAAAGTCAATATATATTATATATTATACTCTTTACCACACAATCCCGAATTTTAACTACCCAAAGAAAGAAGCCTTTGGAAATCATTGTAGAAAAAAGAGAAAATGCTGGTAACCAGCATTTTCTCCTTTCTCCACAATGTATTCTACCCTTCTATAAATATTTTTTTCTATTTTTGAGTCCCATCTATTTTGTTGTCTGGAAATACTTTCAATTTGGACTGGTCTATAATTTTTTTCATTGGTAAAAGAGTTAAAGATTTGCATAAAAGATCAAGATGATATGAGCAAAACCAATGTGGAAAGAGGAGGCTAATGTTCAGGTAACTGAACACTGATATATAGCTCTTTGGTACATGTACATGACAAAACTTTATACCTGTCCACAATCATAACATGAAATTTGGCTACAGGTTGAAATTACCAGTGATAGAACAGAAAACATTGGGGGAAAAGGAGAAAATGCTGGTAACCATCATTTTCTCCTTTTCTTACAATATTTTCAAATATGTTTTTTCTCAAGTTTATTCAAAGCTAGTACTGTGTACATGCCATGTAAACTTACTACATAGAGGGAAAATCCTTTAATAATACACCACTTTCTTGGACATGTATATATTTAGCTTTCAGGTTAAAATACGTCTGCTTTTAGCAGCTGTCCATTTACTAAAAGCTTTACTGAAGGGAAAGTCTTTCAAATCTGGGCCCGTATTCACCAACCATTCTCAAGAACATGCTTTGTCTTATTCTCCAGAATTTTCTGCATTTGTAAGTAACACAACTTCTGATTGGCTAAACCGACTGGTTTAGCCAATCAGAAGTTGTGTTACTTACAAATGTAGAAAACCTTCGAGAATAAGACTAAGAATATTCTCAAGAATGGTTGGTGAATACGGGCCCAGGACCATCGATTGAGATTCTCATTAATCTATCTAAAGTTTCAATGCCCATGGAATTCCTTAAGCAAGTTTTTATAAGGTTTTGTCGACTAAAGCCCCTCTCACAGTCTACAGTTGATACTGGAGCAATAAGAAACCTACAGGCTACCTCACCTGTTGCAGGGTAAACATCTTTTTTCCTGATTGCCAGACTTGCCACATCTTTTGCTCTAACTACAGATTTATTTCCACTCTGAACAAGAGAATCTAAGAAACCAAGAAACAACTCCAACTCATCCCTGCATCCCTCAAAACCTAACTTGAACAAATATTCCTCAATTATTTCTAAGTCATCTAGCTTACTGTTTGCTCCAAGTGTAGGATTGAAAAAGTTACTCATTGCAGTAAGAATAGTACTATCCTTGTTGTCAGTAAATCTGTCCTTAAGGCTGGAAACCATTTTTGATGCAAAACTACTACAAATATTAATGGCCTCTTCTCTCTGTTTTGCACCATCCCTTATGGTATGACCTTCATACAATAATGTCAATAACCCATCAGAATCCACCTTAGGTTCACTAGGCACTTTGGAAAGGAAACCTTGCAACTTAGTGCCAAATTTACCAGATTCAAGCTTATTAATAGACTCAGTTGTTGACAATAACAGGGGGGTGACCTCTGAAAAATCTAAGTCAGCCTCCTGATACGATTTTGAAAGGTTACTTAAGGGCTTTAGGATGTCAGCAAGAAAGTGTATAACATGCAAGAACTTGTATGAGGTAATTGGCTTATGGAGACTTAGTGCCTTTCCTGACTTTTCCTCCAAGAAAACTGAAACCAAACTGCTTAAGTTACTGACCATTGCATCAACTGAACCTTCAAAACTCAACCATCTTGTGTGAAAAACCTCTTTAAACTTACTACTCTTACCAGAGCAAGACTGAATGCCCTCCAACATAGCCATATTCTTTGGTGAGTTGTGAAAATACTTGTACGAGTTATTTAGAATTTCTTGTACTTTGTCCAAGTATGGTATAGAATCTGCTGCAGAACAGCAGCTAAGTGCCAACCGATGAGCTATGCAGTGTGTCGCTAAAACCCCAGGAACTTCCTCTTTTAACCTAGTAACCACACCTGACTTAAAACCAACCATGACAGATGCCCCATCTGTACTCACACTACATAGACCAGAAAGACGTATCCCTTTCTTACATAGAGTATTGCAAACCTTTAAGTAAATGGACTCTGCATTTGCTCTTGCAAGACTGTCAATGCTTAAGAAGTAGGTATGGGGCTCAGTTACACCTAACATGCTTGTTTCCAAGATACGAATATACATAATCAAATTCTGGTGGATTGAAATGTCAGTACTCTCATCAAACATTAGACTAAATTTTTCACTGGCTTTCACTTTTTCAAGGATACTGTCTTCTATAACTGAAGAGATTGATTCTTGGAAATCACTCACTGACGAAGAGTGTCCATAGTTAGTGTGTTCATCCACTTTAAGGTCATTCAATTGTTCTACACCCTGAAATATTGTATACAACTAGTAAATATTTTGTACTCATTACCATGCTAATACTGGGTTTCATTTATCTCAGACAGTCATCTGCATTTTCTACCTTTTCCACAGTGTTTTAAATTCTTTCCCCATTGATATAATAGCACAACCTGTCATAAAATATGGATTCAATTTCTCTATTTCTAACAACTTGTGTTAGAAACAAAAAGGAGGAAAGGTTTTAACTTATTGTAATTAATTATTAAAGAAGGTGTAAGTATAATAGTTCATATTTTTTTTCTTCAAGTACTTTTCACACAGTTCATAGCTTAGCCATTTACCACAGTCCCTTGTAACTTGCATTTTCTCCATTTTCCTCTATGTTTTCTACCCCCATGACTCATGTTATTTTGTTGCCTTTTGTAGCTTTCATTTTTGACATTTCTAAATTTTTCTTGTGTGGTAAAGACTTAATTTGTGCAGTTTTAAACTAAACTGTTCAATGAAAGTGAAAACATTAACCATATGAGATACATGGACTAGTCTAAGAAACGCGACAAGAAATGGACTGATATAACATTATTTTTACAGTGAGTTTCAGTGACATCCAATACATTAAAAAAAAAAATAAAAAAGAATCACCTGATATAGGAGGAATCTATTCATTGTTTGTAGTAGGCTACTGGGCAAGTTCTGTTTTGCAAGAAAGTACACATTACTCATGGCAGTTACAATTGCATTCTCACTTTTCTTCAATGAAGACTGCTGTGCCAACTTCATGTCATCTCTCATTTTTGAGGCTTCAACAGCTTTTTTGTGATCTGAAGTTACATTTTATTTTTCCTATTAACTCTTTCATGACTAAAGATGACACCTGAAGCTTTTTTGGACAGTGTAAAACAAGATCAGACAGCACAGAACAAACAGTCTCATCTCTGACCTATACTGCCTACTGCTATTTGACCCAATTTTGTCTTGATCTTTGAGTTCATTCTTTTTCAAGGGAAAAAAAATAATTATCATCACAGACAGCTTGATAAATGCTAGTTTTGAAATTTTGGGAACCAAGAGAATAATTAAAAATCTAAAACAGGTTCTTAATACTATCTTATATTTTGACGATCACCATACAAAAATCATCCTCTATGGAGCATGCATGATTCTTTCCAAACCCACTGACTAAGAACCTAAGAAAGTAAGCTGACTAAACAAAGAAAAATTCTCTTACCATTAGTTTTCATATGCTTTGTAATAGATTCCCTCTTCAATACATTACATCCAGAAGTAAATGTATTTTTAAACTGACACTTTAAACACAAATCACACAACATGGACTTTGATTTACTACAATATGTTATAAATGGAAAGTCTCTTTTCCAACTATCCTGAAAATATCTAGTGGAGTTCACTTTACTATCCATTTTCGCGAACTTTGCAGGACGATCGTCCTCAAAGTCAGAATTCTGACATTTCTTCATCAACGATAGCATGATTGCGGTACAGAAGATCTGATCTTGAGCTATTTAAACTGATTCTTAAATATATCTATTCAAAACATCAAATAATCACATTCGCCGCTAGAAAACAATCATAAAACATTACGAAAAACAAACTACTTACCATCAAATAATTACCGACTGGATTGCCTTCACGTTCTGGCTAAGCGGCTTTAATCTCTCATAATTGGTAATTAAAGAAGTGTTAACGATTAATCAACTGTAAAGACCGTTTATCATTAATTGATTACCCAAATAACATCTTATTATCGGGTTCTCAAACGTGTCATACACGATCGCTAAGGTGCGAAATCACGCCCGCCATTCATGGTTGTCGAGATAAACAAAGGGCCGCTTACACCACCGTGCAACAATTACGGCCGTTTACGACAATAGCGTTTGGAAATTACTTGTCGCCAGTAAATTCGCCAGTGCTTCCTTTTTGGAGACAAATTTGAAAAAAAATCGCATTTGGCGCAACTAGCGATCGACAGCGGGAGCCCTGGGTGGCCCAATTTTAAACCCAAGGGCTATAATTTGGGAACCCTTGGTAGAGACCAACTAGAAAAAGCTTCATACAAAAATTGGTAGTCCTAAATCTTATGACTAGGTATGAGTTATGAGAAGATTTTTAAAAATTTCTCTGTGTAAGTCTTTGTAAAATTTGTGACCCTGAAGGGGGGGGGGGGGGCGTATTTTTGACCCCAGGCCTATAGTTTGAAGAAACTTGATTGAGGTCCACTAGATAAGGCTTCATGCCATATTGGTAGCCCTTAACCTTACGGTTTCAGAAAAGAAGATTTTCTAAATTTTTCAATAGATTTCAGTTTCGTTGCCAAGGCAACCAGAGTTTTGGAAAGAATCATATTTTTTTATGATATTCTAAAGAGGACCATGAGAGGATCACTTCTGTGAAGTTTCATCAAAATCATATGGGTAGTTTCAGAGAAGAAATTGTTTGAAATTGAAGTTAATGCATGAACGGACGACAGACAGTGAGCCATGACATAAGCCAGGGGAAATCTATGACCCATTTCTTCCTGTTTGTAATGAAAAAGAAAAAAAAAAAAGGTCACTGTGTTCGTTTTACACTATACAGCTACACTATTATGCATACCTTTGTTTCTGAGAAGAAGCACTATTGCTCAGGCTCTTCAGGGCCTTCTTGGCCTCCACTACCCCACAGATGTTCTTGGTTATTCTCCCTAGAAAAAACAAATCATAAAGTTTTAAAAACATTGCTAATGTTATGCCTTGTATAGATTTGTTGGGCAATTATGACCTGCCAACCTGTTGTTGCTCAATTAACAATGTGCAATAACAAGATGAGACTATGTTGAAAGCCTACAATTTACCAATAAATTCGCAAAAATATAGATAACCCCTTTCACCAGTCATACTTGGGTAATAAATTATTTATAATCTAATGATAGACGTAGGTATCTACAAATAATATAACCCCTTTCACTTGTCATGATTGGGTGACAAATTGTGTATAGTCTAATGAGAGAGGGAGGTATCTGCACACATACTCCTTTCACCAGTCATGATTTGGGTAACAAATTGTGTATAGTCTAGATAGTGATAGAGGGAGGTATCTGCACACATAGCACCCTTTTGCCTCTACTCCAGTGATAAACTGTGTAACATAGTAGTATTTATTACTTTTGATTATCATCATTTCCTGTGCCTGCGCCCCCCTCCCCACATTTGTGAGCACAACGAATGCAAACACTCGGACAGTGTAGATCCAAGATCAGACTGCACATTCTGTGCAATCTGATCTTGAACTACACTGGGGTTCTTATATCATGTTAACTCTTTACCACATGAGAAAATTTTGACTAGTCCAAATTGAAAGCATTTGACTAGTCCAAATTGAAAGAATTTGCTGACGACGAATAAAATGTGACTGAAAAATTGAAATTTGTTTTGAGAAGGGTAGAAAACATTGTGGGAAAAGGAGAAAATGCTGGTTACCAGTATTTTCTCCTTTTCCCACAATGTTTTCAAAAGGCTCCTTTCTTAGGGTCGTTAAAAGTCGGGATTGTGTGGTAAAGAGTTAACCGGTCTATTGTGTTGTTGCTGTGTAGAGTCTATTTAAAATATAATATTTAAACCATTGGAATGTGAATTAGTTCTTTTCAGAAGGTAATCTGTTGTCATAATTATATCACCCCTGTTGCAAATGCTTCATGTCAATGGTCTGTGTGACACAGAATGAAGAGGTGAAAGAGTCATCTCTAAAATTAAGATTTTGGGTAAGGTCCTCTAAAAAATTCAGGTGAGCAATCCAGGGCCAACTTTGCCCTCTTGTTCTTCTTTTTAACTAATTCTACCCAAAGAAAGTGCTACATATTTCAAATCACCAATAGCATTACCATATATTTGCAAAGAATACATAGTATATGTAAAAAAATGCATAGGTGCACCTTTGATTCCCTATCCATGACAAAAACACATGTGCAGCACAGGTGCTTACAAACATTTATTTTGTGATGAACATCATTAACCCTTTATCAAACACTTTTGTGTTGTGGGGACCTTGAGGAAGGAGTCTTCTGAAAACATAATGGGGAAAGGAAAAAATGCTGGTAACTTACATTTTCTCCATTTGCCATAATGTGTTCCACTGTTCTTCAGAAAAAAAATACAAGTTTCTAACTTCATGTAAACTATCATATGCAAATACTTTCAACTAGGACAAGTCCAAAGTCTTATTCTGTGGAAATATATATTTATGAAGGGTAGAAAACAATGTGCAAAAAGGAGATATTGCTTTTTACTAACATTTTCTCCTTTTCCCACAGTATGTTCTTCAAAAACTTTCTTTCTAAGGGTCGTTAAAAGTTGGGCATGTGTGGTAAAGAGTTAAACAACTTTTGAACTTGTAAAATTATTTCTTTCCCAGTGAAATAAATAAATTGTAGTTTCTCAAAGGTTAAAAAGATATTTCGTCTGCAGGATCAAAACTGGCCATAATCTAGAATGTAGCAGTAGACAGTATAGATCAGAGATCAGACTGCACATTCTGTAAAAAACACACTGCATAAAAGCTTCTGTTGTTATCTATGGTATGGAAAGACTTTAGATCCTAGTCACCAGACATATAACTCTTTACCAAACAGCATAATTTTAGGCTAGTCCAAATTGAAAGCATTTGCAAACAACAAAATCAATGTGACTCAAAAATTGAAATTGCTTTTGGAAGGGAAGAAAACATTGTTGGAAAAGGAGAAAATACTGGTTTACAGCATTTTCTCCTTTTTGCACATTTTCATAAGGATTCTCTTCAGGGTCTTGAAGACTCGGGATTGTTTTGTAAAGGGTTAAACTTTGCATTTTGTGCTTGTAACAATTTGTCAGAATTGAAAGCAGTTGGGTATGACAAGTTTATACACTCTTGGAACTCTTAAAATTTGGTCGTATTGGTGAGTTGTCGGATTTCTGGGTTTCACACGCCAACGTTTTGATAAACCCAGCTCTTAGTAGACTTGTTCAGGGCTAAATGATGTGAATAGAATGGAATGGGAGAGAGTGCTGATTACCATCATTTTCTCCTTTTATAACAATGTTTTCAAATAACAGTTGTTCCCAGGTTCATTTATTGCCATCATTTTCTCCTTTTATAACAATGTTTTCAAAAAACAGTTGTTTTGGGGGTTGTCTAAAGTCGAGATTGTGTTGTAATGAGTTAGGTGTGTAGAAGTTAAATCACATCTATTATTTGTACTCAACCTTTGTTGTATTGAATGGTATCATACGCATAAAGAGCCCTGAATTTGGAGTTTGATTATTCTTGGTTATGTACGTGTTTATGGATCCAAATATCCATTTTGTTCAATAAATGGTTCAATGACATGGTAAAAATGACAGTTATTACGAAAAAATATAGATTCAGTGCAGAAATGTATTTATCCCCGGACTGTCCGCGGACCTCTTGCTAGCATACTTAGGATTGTCCACGTAAACAATCCAGAATGGTACCCAATGTTCAGGCGTGGAAGCAGATTGTTTCAGGGCAACGTGGACACATTTAGGATTACACCAGGAAACGTTTGGGACAACTAGTTTCAGTGCACGTAACTAAGCGGAGACGGTACGGAAATGCAGAGGTTGCATTCATAATTGATATAAGAGCGCTAGGATCTCTCGTTCCATAGACTGACATCAACAAATTAGCCGTGTGTCAGAGAAAATAAGGTCGCTCTAGACAAGCAAGAATTTAAAGTACCACAAACTCCAGTCGGCTGGTTTTTTTTCACCGTCGACTTTTGTTTTTTCTTTTTTGTCTCGGCATAGTGTGTGCAGGAGAGATTAAAAACACGTCCACCCTTGTCTAAAGTCAAACTGCAAGTGATAGAGCACTGATTTCGATATGTTAAGGCCCTTAGGCTGCCTAGATACGAAAATCATGTGACATTTTCCCCATGTTCAGAGAGCATACCACGACCTCTCTGAATGTTCAGGAAAGGTTCCGCAAACCTGTATCGATTCCTCCTAGTGGCCGCAAGCTGTCTGCTTCCCTGAAGCTTTTGGGAATACGCAGAAGACACAGGATGTCCTGATGATGTCCTGACGACGATGCGGACAAGATGCCGAAGGTGTAATTCATTTTTGTGTCCAAATTTTGCTCTCGATCACAATTTCGACTCGTACAAAATTGCTGATCCAGAAGGCTTCGAATCAGGCAGAAGCATCTAGGACAACAATAAGAAGCCATCAGGAACATGCGGAAGCTTTGCCGAATATTAAATTTGTTGTCCGCATGTTATCCGAGTATTGTCCTGGCCCCAGTGGACCCCTGGTCTAACCTGTTACTTTTGACAACCCTGAGAAAGAAGCCTGCAGAGAACATTGTGGGTAAAGGAGAAAATGCTGGTGACCAACATTTTCTCCTTTTCCCACAATGTTTTCTGTCCTTCACTAAACAAACTTCAAATTTTTAGTCACTTTTGTTAGTTGCAAATGCTTTCGATGTGGACAAGTCTCAAATTTTGTTGTTTGGTAATGAGTTAAAATGTGAGATTGTGTGGTAAAGAGTTAACTCTTTACCACTCAATCCTGACCCTGAGAAAGAAAGATTTTGAAAACAGAGAGAAAAGGAGGAAATACTGGTGACCAGCATTTTCTCCTTTTCCAATAAAGTTTTCTACTTTTCTCAAAATAAATTTCAGTTTTTGAGTCACATTTATTTTGTTGTCTGTAAATGCTTTCAATTTGGAGAGGTCTAAATTTTATTGTTTGGTAAAGAGTTAATGCAAAAATTACCTGTTGAACCTATTTGATCTACAGCATGGAACCCTTTTCTTGCACCCACTGCTGTTAAAAGCATCTAAATGCATGTATCATAAAACAGCTGATCATTCAAAGTATGTATATCTGTGTGTATGGATAGTGGTCACGAGTCAAATCATATAGCATAACAAAAGGGACTAATCCATAACCAAAACCTGAAGAAATTCACACCCAATACTTCAACTGAAAAGGACTCATACATGACTGTGTAACCCTTTGCATCAGCTATGTATGTATAGACTGTTATTAACCCTTTCCCAAATGACAAACTTTTGGACTAGACCAAATTGAAAGCATTTGCAGACGACAATTCAACTCTTGCTGAAAAGATGATTTCTGTCTATGATAGGGTAGAAAAAATTGTGGTAAAAGGAGAAAAATCCTGGTTACCAGCATTTTCTCCTTTTCCCACAATGTTTTCAAAAGGCTACTATTCTAGACCTGTAAAAACCAGGGATTGTTTGGGAAAGGATTATTTTGTTAGCTCATTACCACACAACAAAAATGTAGAGTTGTCACAATTGAAAGCATTTTTCAGACATTTTAACTCTTTACCAAACGATCCCTGGTTTTTACGACCCAGAGGAAGAAGCCTTCTGAAAACATTGTGGGAAAAGGAGAAAATGCTGGTAACCAGCATTTTCTCATTTTCCCACAATGTTTTTATTTTTACCCTGCTGGAAAGATATTCCAATTTTTGAGTTATGTTTAATTTGCCGTCTTCAAGTGCTTTCAATTTGGACCAGTTAAAAATTTTGTTGTTTGGTAAAGAGTTAAATTAGTCTCAAATGATGGAATTTGTAATTAATAGGGGTAGAAATAGAGGTAAAAAAGAAAACTGGACAGTTATGAGCATTTTCTTCTTTGCCCACTATATTTTCTTCATGATTCTTAACCCTTGACCACACAATCCCAAGTTTTAACGACCCTGAGAAAGAAAGCTTTCAAATAAATTGTGGAAAGGGAAGAAATTGCAGGTAACCAGCATTATTTTTTCTCCTTATCTCACAGTTTCCTCCCTTTGAAAGAGAAAAATTATCCTTTGAGTTACTATATTTCACCTAATCATTGCTCCCTCCCTAGTAGCATCTTCATGAGCCAAGGTTATGATCACTATGTGGGTCTTACCTTGGTGGATCGAGCCGGATTTTGAGATTCCTGCTATACGCCCTCTGTTGGATACTGCTTATTATCCCCCGTTAAGCCATATTTCTGATAGCCAATGAAATATCGTTTTACAAACCGCTTACGAATACAGTAATTCAACATGAAACAATAACCACAAACATACTTTGACATTCCAATGTCAGGTGTTGGAATATAGGGTAAAACCTTCGATAATTGATTGGTCACACTGAAACTTTCTGTACTTATTGTTTGTCAATGTTTTTTCGGTTATAAATCATTACAGATCTTGCCCACATCCACAGAGTTGCCCACAAATGTTTTCCTTTATTTTTATTCGAAAGGTCATGACCTTGTTCTATTTTTATCAAAGATGAAATACTATGAGTGATTTGACTCGTTGCAGTTAGAGTTAGCTGCAACCAATGAAAATCAAGCTCGATCGGGAAAGGGTAGAATAGCATAGTGGATTGTCACCCTTGGCTTGCAAAGATGCCCTAGTTTTAGCGCCCTCCACAATATTGCTTACTCCACAGGCCTCTGTACAACCACCATCCACACCCAACCTCAGTTGATAGTTAGCTACCGGAGTGATAAACCTCCAAATGCAAGATAACTTTACTAAAACCCAGAAGAATGAAATTTATTGATGAAATATATCTTTTGAATAAAATACCAGTGTGGCATTGACATAATCCTAATTATACATGTACTTCACAAATCGATGTCCTTTAGTTACTTAGGAGCCATTGTCTGTGCATGCCATATCCTTCGAAGATTCAACCTGTCTTATGTGATGCATCACTAGCCCTGAAAGCGGGTAGACTGTAATATTACGCTCTATAAAGTAGCAATGTAGAAAATAGCTTTTATCAATACGTTTGAGGAGAAATATGACCTGCTTTAGCTCCAGATTTCTCTAAACTGCTGATCATAGATGAGTGAATTGCAAGAGGAAGCGTTTTATTGAGTAAATGTTTACTTTAGTTTGAAATTCAAAGTAACGTTTGATGCGTAGGAAAGTGGATCGGTTCTGTACCCAGGATGTCCCAAATAAGATAGATGAGTATTTATAGAATGCCATCTAGCGGGTGTTAATGACTTAGTAGCTATGCTCAGTCAAAAGGAGTTGAGTTGTTCGTATGAATATTAATAAGGCACTAATTTTGACCCAAGTTTGGTACAAATTTATTACACTCTAGTGGAGGTACAAGATAAATTTGTGATGCAATGCATCACAAAAGCCGCAATGTTTTGGACTACTGTTTCAAAGTACTTTTGTTACATTAACTCTTTACCAAACAACAAAATTTAAGATTGGTCCAAATTGGAAGCACTTGCAGATGACAAAGTAAACACATACTTCAATATTTTTTAAACATTAAGTCATTTCTCATACTTTGGCGGTCCTTTATCATTGCCAAATGGAACTATAGCAAAAAAAATGCAAGCAACAAAATAACGCAACAGCTGATTCTCAAAATTGACAAAATATAAGAAATTATATATAATTTTATTTACAATTTTATAACTTCATTGGAAATAACATTTACAAAGTCCTAGTTTAAATGCAAATGCTAAAATGGATTACAATGCTATATACAGGGTGACCCCAAAAAAATGAGACCCATGAGCATGTTAATAAAAACTTTAATTTTCAGGCTACAGAAACCAAACATCACACATGTTATCTCAACTTAACGCAAGGCCTGCACACCAAGTTTCATTAGGCAGGGCTTATCATTTTCTGTTTAATGACGTCTTTCCATTATGTGCTCAAAATGAGCCCTTCGGCGCTGGCGGCACACTTGAACACGACACGCGAAATTCTCAATGACTTGAACGCACTCCTCCTTTGGAATCTCACCCCAGGACTGCCTACAGAGGCCTCTTCATTCCATTAAGTGCACTGTGTGGGTTGCAATATCTACACATGGAATCATCGGGCCATTCTGGTTTGAGGATGAGAACGAGCGTGCAGTCACTGTGAACACAGAGCATTACCTAGGGGTCCTCCGCAAGTTTTGGGCTGTACTCGGCCGATAAAGGGGGTTTGTAAGGGAGGATCAATGGTTTCAGCAGAATGGGGCAACTCCCCACACCTCAAATGACTCGCTGAATTGGCTGCGCGAACACTTTCAGGATCGCCTTATCAGTCGGAGGTGTGACCCTGAATGGGCTTCACACTCGCCAGACCTGAACCCTCCGGATTTCTACCCATGGGGCTACCTCAAAGACAATGTCTATAGGAATAATTCCCAAAACATTCACGAGTTGAAGGAGGCCATAATTGCTAAGATTTGTGAGATTCCAAAGGAGGAGTGCGTTCAAGTCATTGAGAATTTCGCGCGTCGTGTTCAAGTTCATTTTGAGCACATTATGGAAAGACGTCATTAAACAGAAAGTGATAAGCCCTGACTAATGAAACTTGGTGTGCAGGCCTTGCGTTAAGTTGAGATAACATGTGTGATGTTTGGTTTCTGTAACCTGAAAATTAAAGTTTTTATTAACATGTTCATGGGTCTCATTTTTTTGGGGTCACCCTGTATTCAAAATCCATTTGAGAAACAACTGCTTAATTTGAAAGTCTAGGAAGAAAAGCAAACATTTCCAAATGGCTATGAATCATTGTTTTAACTCTTAATATACCGTAATTTGCGTATATTTTGGGACACCCAAAGAATTGGGACACCATCAAAAATCACGAAAATAATTATTTTTCATGACCCAAAGATTTGGGACATACTAAAAATTGCAAAGCAAGATCGGTAATTTTTTGTTCCAAAGAATTGGGACAGTGAATATCTTATTTAATTTTCTTTTTTCAATCCGTTGATAAGCCTACCCTTTTCAAATATTTATTTCTCGTAGTTTTATTTTTACGCTCGTAACGTCGTAAGCATGCTTCCTAACTCTCCCCATTTCAATGGGAATTACCCGATCCAAGACGAAAAACCCGATCACCTGATTGTCTAATGTAAACCCAATTCAAAAAGAAATCCGACGTAACTGTAAAAAGGGTGTGATAAACTTCTGTCCAAGATCCATAACTTGTATAACGTGTGTGTACATCAGGTTAACAGAGTTGACACGCGTGTATTTTACGGTCAGTCGAGTTTGTTGTTTATAAATAGAAATCTAGGTACTATCAATACACAGTTTTACCCAAGGTTTATCGATCGAAGATCGACGAACCAATCAAATTTGAGAACGGTCCGAGCAGGTACTTGTCAAGAGTGCAGTTAACGTCGTTCACCTCGCGTACATGTAAGCAGGTAAAATATGTTGTGATTTTTTTTCTACAAACGCAAAATAACGTCTTTATTGATATCCCAAGATGCAAACAAAAATGAGTGAAAAGTTCATAATCAAGGAAAATCGCGAGCTCTTAGTGCTCAAACTGATCGGTGGAATTCCAATCAGTCTAGAAATAGACCAACCTGCAAACCCGACATCAACCACGTTGCAATATATTTCAACGTCGGCAATATTCGATGTGTTCGCGGCGAGTGACTTTCACTTTGACAGACCGTCGTGTTTGACAATAAGTTTTGGGACAGCTGACAGAATAATTATTTTTTGTAGACCAAAGTATTGGGACACGAAAAAAATTAATTATTTTTTGCTGTCCCAAAATTTAAGCATATTACGGTACTAAGTTTTGGGCCAGTCCAAATTATAAGCAGATGCAAATGCAAATTAGATGTGGTTCAAATGACAAAATTTGTGCGTGATACAATGGTGAACATTGTTGGAAAAGGAGCCAATAATGGAAACCAGCATTTTCTCCTTTTCCCACATAGTTTTTGTTATTTTTTTCCTACCTTGGGGTCATTAACAGTTGTAGAAGTATAGTAATGGGTTAACAAGGATATTAAACTCAGGATTTGTAATTAACCCTTTTCACAAAACAAAATACAATACAAATCCAAATAAGAAGTATTTCCAAAGGACGTAGTGAATGTGGCACAAGAAATGAAATGAAAACATTGTGGGAAATAAAAAAAATCTTATTACTAGCATTTTTAGCTCACCTGAGCACAGCATGCTCAAGGGGAGCTTTTAGGATCACCCGGTGTCCGTCGTCCATCGGTGCATCGTCAACGATTCTTTAAACATCAACTCCTCCTAAACTGCTTGGCCAATTTGGACCAAACTTGGCTGGAATGTTCCTTGGGAGATCTTCTTTGAGAAGTGTTCACAGAATTTGATTCCATCAAAAACTCTAGTTGCCATGGCAACCAAATGGAATTTTTAGCAAATTCTTTAAAAATCTTCTCCTCTTAAACCGCTGGTTAGATTTTAAAATAATTTCACAGATATGTTCCTTGGGTAACCCTTATCAAAACTTTTTCGTGAAATTTTGATCCGTCAAAAAATGTGGCTCTGATGAATGGGGGCTACTTGCACTATACAGAAATGAAGGAATTCTTAAAAAATCTTCTTCTCTGAAACTGCTGGTCAGATTTAGAAATTATTTCAGAGAGACCCTTTTTCAAAAATTGTTCGCGAGATTTTGATCTGTCAAGATACACAGCTCTGGTGAATGGGGGCTACTTGCACTAGACGGAAATAAAGATATTCTTAAAAATTCTTCTTCTCTGAAACTGTTTATCAGAATTTGAAATAATTTCACAAAAATGTTCCTTGGATGGCCCTTTTCAAAAATTGTTCGCGAAATTTTGATCCGTCAAGAAACATGGCTCTGGTGAATGGGGGCTACTTGCACCATAGGGAAATGAAGAAATTCTTAAAAATTCTTCTTCTCAGAAACCGCAGGTTAGATTTCGAAATAATTTCACAGAAATGTTCCTTGGATGACCCTTTTCAAAAATTGTTTGCGAAATTTTGATCCATCAAGATACATGGCCAGGGTTTTCCCTTGGCCACAAAAATAGGGGGTCATTGTGACCCCCTAGTCAAAAATAATGGGGGTCATTTTGGAATTTGTAGGGGTCACAAAAAATGCAATTCGCAAAATCACTTAAACAAAAGCTACTATTTCTGAAAGTATGTGTTTTTTTTTTATGTGTAGCCTCTCGCTATGGTTAAGGGTTATTTTGTTTTAATCACAGGAATCGACCATTTAGTTGGCGAAGAAAGCTTGTTGTCGGCCAGAGTGGGAACAGTCCATTATTTTTCTTGATATTTTTAGATTATCTGTTTCGGCCGAAAATAAACTATTTTCACCAATTAGATACATGACCGATTCTTGTGTTTTGACACGCGGGTCGCGTTCATGCTGCTGTTTTCAATGAATAACAAAGAGTATCTCTAGCTAATTGACAGTAAACCCTCGAGACCTTGAAATGTTGTTCTGGGTGCTCTCACCAGCCGCTGTATCGTCTGATCTTTGTTTAAGGGCTCTTCTTCCTTGCAGACAGCAAGAATGACGTCGATTTTGACAGAGTCGTATTCTTCTCATTTGAGATCGACTGGTTTAGTTTAGACCCGTTTAAATATCGACGGTATTTTAGTAAAATCGATAGACAGTCCAGTGTTTCGTCCCTTTTTCCCTTCGTACTTCTTACTCCAGACTTTTCATCTGCTCACGATGTAACAGTGTCAGAAGTATATACGATCTTTATTACCTCTTATTGCATTTGTGCGTCCACCATGACACATTACTGAACAAAATGCGGGTCATTTTCCTTAAAAGTGCGTCAAAACGCACAATATCGTGTGTCAAGGAAAACCCTGCATGGCTCTGGTGAATGGGGGCTTCCTGCACTATATGGCCATGAAGAAATTCTTTAAAATTCTTCTTCTCTGAAACAGCTGTTCAGATTTTGAAATAATCTCACAGAAATGTTCCTTTGGTAACCCTTTTCAAAAATTGTTTGCAAAATGCTGATTTGTGTAGAAACATGGATCTGATGAATAGGGCTTCTTGCACTATTTGGTTTTTAAAATTCATTTTCTCTGAACAAAAATTGCCCAAGAATTTATTTTGATCCATCAAGAAACATGGGTCTGATGGCTGTTTACACTATACAGACGTAGAGAAATTCTTGAAAACTCTTCTTGTCTAACATGGCTGATTAAATTTTGCAAACAAGAGGACCATGATGGTCCTGTATCGCTCACCTGAATACTTAAGCAGTAAAGGTCTACAATGAAGATAAATACCAAATATCATAGTTCAAGGCCACATAATTCTGACAGGGTATGTAACTGTGCAAAAAGCACTTTCTTCTTTTCCAAAAATGCTTTTACAACTTTTCTTATTCAGGGTCATTGAAAGTCAGGATTGTATGGTATGGGATTGAATTAACTTGGAAGGCCAGGCATTAATTTCCTGGTCAAAATGGTGGTGGAATGACAGATTAAAACATCATTCATTCATTGGTAAGACACAAATGAGATGTCTCAGTAACTTTTGATCAAATGTCAAAGGATGTTGGCTGAAACAGTTATCAAGCCAGCGCAAACTTAGAACCCTAGACTAACAGCTCACAACATTACAAAATGATCTATAGGGGCTCAACAAGTCCAGTATGTGAAAGGTAACCCCTTTTTCTGTGACACATCTTACAGAAGAAAATTTTATTAAAAGACTATCCTAAGGAAAACATGTTTAAAGTTTCATAAATGCCAAGGACTTTAGAAGATATCCGTCAAGGTGGATGGATGGGCAAACTGACTGTAATTGGTCTGTAATGAAATTATACATTTAGTCCCCTTTTTTGATAACATGTCGTTTCATGAAATAAAATCAAATAACTATTGTCGGTCACTTAACAAGATGAAGTTTAATTAACATTTTGTCCTGTAGTGAAAGAGATATTGGTCCACAGTGAAAATTTACACCAAGCCCCCTTTTTTCAATGACATGGCAGACTATCATAAGGAACACACTATGAAGTTTCCATCTTCATTCAGAACAGAGGAATTTAAAAGTTTTCCTTCTTTGTTCCTGTGTTCAAACTTCTGACCATCAGGGTGGGGCCAGTTTGAACCCCAGGATCATTGTATCATATTTGGTAAAGGTCCACTAGAAGATGCTACATATGAAATATCAAAGCTCTATGACTTCCAATTTCAGAGAATTTTGTTTTTTTAAATTTTCCTTCTTTGTTCCTATGTTTCAAACTTGTGACCCCCGGGGCTTGGCCTGTTTGGACCCCAGGGACGTCATTTGAACAATCTTGGTTGAGGTCCACTAGCAGATGCTACATACCAAATATCAAAGCCCTACTCTTCTTGTTTCAGAGAAGAAGATTTTTAAAAGTTTTCCTTCTTTGTTCCTATGTTTTTTGACACCAGGGGCATCATATGAACAATCTTGGTAGAGGTCCACTAGGAGATGTTACATACCACATATGAAAGCTCTGCACCTTCTACTTTCAGAGAAGAAGAATTTTAAAGTTTTCCTTCTTTATTCCTATGTTTCAAACCTGTGACACCTGGGCGAGGCAAGTTTTGACCCCAGGGGCATCATATGAACAATTTTGGTAGAAGTTCACTAGGAGATGCTACATACCAAATATCAAAGCTCTGCACCTTCTAGTTTCAGAAAAGAAGATTTTTAAAGTTTCTTTCTTTGTTTCTATGTTTCAAACTTGTGACCCCCAGGGTGGAGCCACTTTTGACCCAAGGGATGTCATATGAATAATCTTGGAAGAGGTTCATTAGGAGATGCTACATACCAAATATCGGAACTCTGCACCTTCTAGTTTCAGAGAAGAAAATTTTTAAAGTTTTCCTTCTTTGTTCCTATGTTTCAAATTTGTAACCCCGGGGTTGGGCCAGTTTTGATCCCAGGGGCATCATATGAACAATCTTGGAAGAGGTTCACTAGGAGATGCAACATACCAAATATCAAAGCTCTGCACTTTCTAGTTTCAGGGAAGAAATTTTTAAAGTTTTCCTTCTTTGTTCATATGTTTTAAACTTGTGACCCCTGGGGAGGGGCCAGTTTTGACCCCAGGGGCATTATATGAACAATCTTGGTAAAGGTCCACTAGGAGATAATACATACCATATATCAAAGCTCTGCACCTTCTAGTTTCAGAGAAGAAGAATTTTAAAGTTTTCCTTTTTTGTTCCTATGTTTCAAACTTTTGACCCCCGGGAGGGGCCAGTTTTGACCCTAGGGGCATCATATGAACAATCTTGGTAGAGGTCCACTTGGAGATGCTACATACCGAATATCAAAGCTCTGCACCTTCAGTTTCAGAGAAGAAGATTTTTAAAGTTTTCCTTCTTCGTTTCTATGTTTCAAACTTGCGACCCCTGGGGTGGGGCCAGTTTTGACCCCACGGGCACCATATGAATAACCTTGGTAGAGGTCTACTAGGAGATGCTACATACCAAATATCAAAGCTCTACGCCTTCTAGTTTCAAAGAAGAAGATTTTCAAAGATTTTGCTATTTTTTTCCTTTTGGCAACCAGAGTTATGGCTGGAATTAAATTTCTTGAACAACTTTGGTAGAGCTTTACCTAAGGAACATCCCTGCCAAGTTTCATCAAGATTTGCCCAGTGGTTTAGGAGGAGAAGATGTTTAAAGAAATTGTGGACACAGCACGATGCACACCACACGACATGACTTGGGCGATCACAAAAGCTCACCATGAGCACTTCGTGCTCAGGTGAGTTAAAAATGGCTATGGTTCTCTCAGAAATTCAGGAGAGCAATCCAGGGCCATCTTGGCCCTCTTGTTTTCTTTCTGTCACTATGTTTTGAAAAGCTTTCTTTCTTATGGTAATTATAACTCGGGATAGTGGTAACATATTTATACAGTAGTTAACAATATGTAGCACATGATAGTAAGTATTAAAATCTTTTAATCAGGGAATGTCATAGCACAACTTTTTAATTTCCTGCACAGGTCTCAAAATTAACCTTTTGCTAGAAAAACAAAAGTTTGGAAGTTTTTCTTGGGGTCATTAACTTTTGGATATGATGGTAAAGATTAACCAAACATTTTTCATATATATCAAATTCAGTATCAGCAATTTTATATGACTTATGTAACCATGAAACTGAAAAAATATGAATACGATAGAAAAAAACTAACAAAGGTATCACTGAAAAATATTGATACAGTAGGGGCAAAAAAATAAGAACGGAATGTAACACATGATATATAGTTAAGATTTTTCTAGCAGCAAATTTTACAGCACAACTTTCAAACTGCCTGCAAAAGTCTTAAAATTAACCTTTTGCCAGGAAAATGTTTTTTACAAAAAGTTGCACTTCTCTAACATCAGGGTCTTTTGATTTTGAAAATTTACAAACCTTGAGTATGTGATAAAAGGTAGTTTCAAAAAAAAAATGAGGGTTTATCAAAATTTACTTCTTACTATGAAATAACACAATATTTATAGAAAATTTGAGTCCTAAAATTTGTATTTCTTTATTCTTCAATTAATTGTAAAATATGTTTCACTTTGAATGAATGATATGCAAATGGTGTAAGAAAAACATTTAAAAAAAACAGGAGTGTAACACTTTTTGTGTGAATTTTTTTTAAAAGTCTTTTTTCCCAGAAATGTACTATTACAAAACCACCCCATAAAAAGTGTTTAATCTTTTACCAGAACAAAATTTGATATCTAATGTCAACTCTTAACATATTAGTTTCATCTTGGAAGATATACATTGTAAGAAATACTCATTTGTTAAGCATGACTCATCTGTAAATTTTTCTTGAAAATAAGCCATACCTTGGATTGACTAGAACATTGCACGAAATACTAACGGTATCTACAATTTTATGCTAGAAACTAGTTAACTAACATGTTTGGCTGTTGTAGTCTTCATTTATGTGCATGTCATAAAATTCATTTGGCTATTTCATATTTATCACAACCCATGTTTAACAGGAGTGTAACACCTTTTACACAAATCAATTTCTCTAACATATTTAACAAGCATATTGACTTTCTCTGGCTATTTTTCAAGAAAGAATATGTCATGAATATTATCAGAGAAGAAAGTTTTAGTGCCAGGAGCCACAATTTTGTCACATGTGATCATAAGTGAAAACAGGAGTGTAACAGTAAATTCAATTTTGAGATGTCACTTCCTTTTAGCTTAGAAAACTTTATTTTATTTCTTTGATTCATTGAAGTTTCAACATTTGCAGAGGGAATAGGCTTTTTTTTTTCAACTTAAGATTAAGTTTAATGTGTTTACATCTATTAAATTTCCAATTCAACATGTCATTTTAAAAACAAAATCTTCATTTTGTAGATGTTACTAAATTTAGAAAATAAAACACGAAAGTCATTATTGACATTATTGCTATCTTTTAATATACCTCTACATAGCATCACTCTGGAATTAGAATTGGAAGAGCAATATTTTCACCAGTATACTTTCACATGAATTTCTGCTCCCAAGTTTCTCAACCATGCTCGAAGATGACGAGATAAAATTATCGTGATAGTTGTATCCGTTTCTCAATATGTATAAATAGAAAATTCATCATTTGGATGAACTCGGCAGTTTTGACTTTAAGAACTTTTTGGATAATATGAACCATTAAATGAAAACAATCGTAAAATTGAAAACTGTACTTCAATTTTTATTGTAAAAAGAGAGTTATGAGTGAAAATGTGATTTGCACACCAATGCGAGTTTGTGAAATCCGCGTAAACAGGATGTGACGCCACACGTCTTGGCTTCTGTGTATTGTATCTGTGTATTGTTTATTTGCTCTGATAATGACTTTTTTAACTCAGTCTTATCCTCTCTCATGTCGGGACGTGACTGTTTTTGTCACAAAAATCCCTATCTTGTGCTTGTTAACCTCCAGCCTGCAAGCCAGGTAAAAAAATATATGACATCACATCAAAGAGGCACCAGATTTACCATTTGCCACTTTACATTGATGGAATACACAATTCTTTTCGCAAAAAGGTTGGCGTACAAAAGTTTTGTGTAAAGTTTGTATGCAGTTATAAATTTTTAATTTATGCTGCATTTTATGGTCAGCAATCTGCATCTGTTATCTCCTACATAATTACAGCGAGAAATACAGAAGAAGAAAGTTAATTCATTTTTGTCCATGTTGTTATTTCCTTTTAAATTTTACGCATTACATGTCTCAGTATTTAAGAAAAGGACTGACCCTGTATTTTGGAGACAATTAAAAATGTTTACCCCATGATATGGAAGGCAGAAGGCAATTCAGACAATCTTTAAATGTTGTTGTTGATGAAAGAAACAAATTTGAAATTGTGTAAAAACACATAGGAAAACAATTATGAAGATCAAGTGTAAAAAAAAGGGATTGAACTGTAAGGTGGCCCTTCAGATTTTGCAATGAAAATTTTACAAAAATGAAATAAAACAAGGCGGTTGGAAGCAGTTCGGCCATGGCCAGACCAAATTTTCAGCCGAAAATGAGAAATGGCCAGACCAATTTTAAAAAAAAAACAACAAAAAAATGCGTAATATAAACCTCAAAAAATGCGCCAGAATGCACCAGAGAGCATCTTATTTTCAAAACTTTTCTGGGGGAGCATGCCGGACCCCCCCCCTAGCATGGCTTAAATGCGTAATATGAACCTCAAAAAATGCGCCAGAACGCACCAGAGAGCGGGAACATGCCCCCTGGACTCCCCCCCCCTCCAGCATGGGTTAAATGCATAATATTAAACTCAAAAAATGCACCAGGGAGTGTCTTATTTTTCAAAATTTTTCGGGACCCCCCCAGCATGGCTTTGCAACTTTGTCGCTCGCCATACTAGCTGGACCAAATGAAATTTCCTTCCAACGGGCCTGTAAAATCATTTTTGTACTTAATTTTCATTCATAAAACCCTATTAGCAGAAAACCATCCGACAACAAGAGAAATAGGAGATTTACAACGGCCCAGGTCGGCACAGAAAGGAAACACTGTTTATTTTTACATGAGCAACTCGCTCATTCACATAACAGAAATACACAGACGAAGCTTCAAAAATAGCCTTCAAAGAAGACGTTACGGAAAATATTTACATGTTTGTTATGTTGTGGAATTTAAGCATCATTAGTAAGATACCAGTCACTTGGCATTCCCATAATGCTTTTTTGATTTCTGGTAAGAAATCTAAATATACCTTAAAAGAGGCTACATAGCCTTTTTAAGGAAACACCTTAAAAATATCTAATTTTGTGATACTTAATCATTTATGATTTGTATTTTCATGTAAATTTCAGTGATATATATATTTTAATTTTGAGAGATACGAAAAGTCTAAATAGCCACCTTTAACGGCAAATTCAGGATGTATGCTTGACTTAATACTGTTTGTGAATGTTAAAGATAGGATACAATTTCTAAGGTAGATGAAGGGTTTTAATTCTTCCGAGCTGAAGGAGACAAGTAAAATGCTGACATTGATGATGTGGATCAAGATCAGACTGCACAGGATTTGTGGACGGTTTAATGATCAACGGTATCCTATATTTGGTAGAAACAGCCTTAGAACTGTACTCGAATGACTTACTTTACACATTGCCATGTTCCTTCTTCCTTGTATCAGCAAGTAGAAGAAACTTTTGGCATGTGTCAACTATCTTGAGTTATAGGTATTTTTTTTTTATGAATTGAACTTTGTTGATTTGGCAGTGGAATAATTGAAATAACTTAGAGAAATAAATTTCAAAATAGTTTTGTTTCCCACTAGAACACTTCCTTTCCATAAGTACTATCTCCACTAAGCTCATTATATCCCCTGCAAAACAAATGTTTTTGGGTGTTAACTGGAATCAGCCTGCCTGTCTGTGTGTCTTACCATCCGTCAATCCATCCATGTGTCTGTCCGTCCGTCAGTAAACTAGAAACTTTGTGTCGCAATCTGCTCCTACAATTTTCCTTCAATTGTATTGAAACTTTGCACATATATTGATCATATATTGAAGGGTTGTAAGACATAATTTTCCATTGTTACCTCCTCTTGCTTGAGAAATTATCTCCCCTTGAACATTTTTTAGTTTTAGGTTTTTAGCTCCACTGGCTAAAGGCCAGCAGGCTTATGTCATGGCCCGGTGTCCGTCGTGCATCCGTCCATCTGTGCGTCCGTTAACTTTTATTTCAAACATCTTCTTCTCTGAAACTACCAATCCAATTTTGTAGAAACTTCACAGAAATGAGCCTGACATGGTTCTCTTCAGAATTCCTTGAAAGAATTTTATTCCTTCTAAACTCATGGTTGCCATGGTCACAAAAATGAAAAAAAATGAAAATTTTTAAAGATCTTCTTCTCAGAAACCATAAGGCCTAGGGCCACCAAATTTATCTAGTGGACCTCTACCAAATTCCTTCAATTACAAGCCCTTGGGTGAAAATTGGCCCCGCCCCTGGGGTCACAAGTTTTATATGGGCTTATATAGGGAAAATTCTAAAATCATTCTGGTATCTAGCCATGGGGCCTAGGGCTACCAAATTTGGCATGTATCTTTATCAATTGATTGTCTATCAAGAGTGCCCAAATGATAGTCCAGTGGTCAAATTTGGCCTGGTCCCGGGGGTCACAAGTGTTATTTGGGCTTATACAGGGAAAACTTTAAAAATCTTCTCGTACCAAGCTATAAGGCCTAGGGCTACTCAATTTTGCATCTAGCTGTATCAAGTGGTTGTCTACCAAAGGTGCCCAAATTATAGCCATAGGATTAAATTTGGCCCTGTCCTGGGGGTCACTAGTTTAACATGGGCTCATATTGTGAAATTTTTAAAAATCTACTTGTACCTAGCCATAAGGCCAAAGGCTACCAAGTTTTGCATGTAGCTTTGTCTCGTGGGCCTCTACCAGGAGGGCCCAAATTACAGCCTTTGGGTCAAGTTTGTACCCAGACCAGAGGTTACAAGTTTAACATGGGCATTTGTGGTGAAAACTTTCTAAATCATCTTGTTAATACCCATAAGAAAGGTTAGGGCTACTAAATTCAGCCCTGTCTCATGGGTTTCATGTTTTACAGGGCCTTCTTATAGAAAATGTTTTGCATGTCCCCAAGTTTGAAACCAAATATTGTAATGTTTGGTTTGTAGTGTTTTTACTTATTAGCAAGTGGAGCGATACAGTACCATCATGGCCCTCTTGTCTTTTTTCCTCAACATCTGTCTATGAATTACTAGTAATTTTGTGTCACAAACTCCTCCTACAGTTTTGCTTCAATTGTAATGAAACTTTGCACATATATTGACAGGGTTTTCCATGACGCACAAATCCTGCATCATTGACGCAATTCTAATTCAAATGACCCTAAAATAAATGACAGTGTGTCATCAGTGACGCAACTTTCCAAAATTTAAATGATGTACGAAGTTGTATGAAGTGTCATAATTCCAAGTCTGTTCTTGCTTCAATGTCAGACTTTTTTTAACTACAGGGTTTATTTTAGATAAAAGTGGTTTTCCGGTAGTTCATTTATGGAATAAGACTGGTGTACGCATTATTGCCAAAATGTATATTGGACACATGTCGCAAATATGGACCCAATCAAAGTCGTTGTTGGGTTCTCTATTTTGTAGCATATTTTACACAACTTCAGGTAGATAAAAGTACACATTACCGGTCTGTGCTGTTAGCGGAAAAATAATGTCATGATGAAGAAAACTGTAGCATTCTTCCATCGTCTGCTTCCTACAACTGCAGATCAAGCCACGTCAAGCAGCAATTCAGACGAAAAATGTTTTGTCCGTCAAAAAGTGACATCGGCCTTTCCGTCAGAAATAATCGACCCACTTTTTAATCTTGGAAGTTGGCGTTTAAAGGTAAAATGCATTATAAATTGTGCTTGAAGTTGATGACGAGGAAATCCATATTTTTGACCCCACAAATTAATGAAATGACCCTCAACTAATGAGGATCGGGGTCACAATGACCCCCAATTTTCAAAGCCAAGGGAAAACCCTGCATTGATCATATATTGAAAGGTTGCAAGATTCAATTTTCAAGTGTCAACTCCTCCTCCTTGAGAAATTATCTCCCCTTGACTTTGACACCTTTTTTTTCTTCACATCCATCTGTCTATAAAATACTAGTAATTTTGTGTCGCAAACTCTTACAGTGTCTCTTCAATTGTATTGAAACTTTGCACATAATGTTGATCATATATTCAAGGGTTGCGAGACGCAATTTTCAACTGTCAATTCCAATTGCTTGAGGAAGTATTTCCCCTTGAACTTGACATTTTTTTTTTCTTCACATCCATCTGTCTATAAAATACTAGTAATTTTGGAACTTGACATTTTTTTTTTTTTCTTCACACCCAGCTGTCTATAAAATACTTAGTAATTTTGTGTCACAAACTACTCCTACAATTGTATTTTCCTTCAATTGTATTGAAACTTTGCACATACATTGATCATATATTGAAAGTTTGCAAGACATAAACTTCTCTGAGTTCATGAATTATCTCCCCTTTGAACTTGACACTTTTTTTTTTCTTCACATCCATCAGTCTATCAAAATACTTGTAATTTTGTGTCACAAATTTCTCCTACAGTTTTCTTTAATTAACCAAAATGCCAGAGCTGTCAATCAAAAACAATTCAACCAATCTGTGGTCAGCATTTCCCAATTCAGAGCGGAAGCCATCTCGCTGTTATCAAAACCTAGACATTCTGTAATGGAAGCATATATAGATGTCTAGTAGATATGAATTTAAAAATCTGATTAATTACATGAAAACTGATATCCATCATTAATCCTTAGATCCATGGTACAAGGTAAAACTATTGACAAAAATGACCAGTTAAATTGAAAAAAAAAAATAGGTATAACCTTTGTAAACATGTTTTTCTATTGTCATAAATTTCCCAGAATGACATACTTAGCTATATCAATACTCGTTTCTTTACTAAAGGAAATAGATCTATACTTGTAAATCATATTATAGGCTACTGATTGGATTTTATCCAGTTCATTTTTTTTTAATCCAACATATTTTTTCATTTGAGTAGAGCCCGTCTGACTCAGTTGTGAGAGTGTTAGACACATGACCTGGTGGTTGCGAATTCGATACCTGGTTGAGGCAAACTTTCTTTCCTGTGTATTTTAACCTTTCACCTCTGCTGAAGCATATTAGAAAGCCAGGAAACACATGTGCGTCACCTACCGCCATGATAATTATGACCTTAGATGTTATAGTGGCGTTAAACCCCAATACAACCAACCAAATCATTTGTGTAGACTCTATATACTATTTAACACAATTTCTTCCCAAATCAAGTCCATTTGTTATATAGAATGTAAATATTTGTATCTGTTTGGTAGACTTTCTACCCAGATAACCCTTCAAAGAAATGTTAATTGAAAAAAAAAAATAATGCAAAAATAATTTCAAAAATAATGTTCCTAACCAAAAGTGACAGCTCTAGTTCATTTAGAAATTCTTTCCTATGATTGTAGTATATGTAAGAGTGATAGAGGTGAAAATTCCACAGTACACAGAAGTGATTGAAACGTGATGAAGCGATTTATATCTTTAGAAACATCATTCAGTTTTCTCAGTTTTCTACATTAGTCCATATATAGCGACCACATTTTCTCACACTTGTAACTTCACGGCAAACTGCCAGAAGTCATGATTTTTCCAATAAGCAACTTTCAGGTGGATGAAAATCTTAAGTTTAAACCTCTATATCTCTTGAAGTAAGGATCGCAGAACAAAAAAAAAAAATTGTTAACATACTCCAGTCTAGTTTCATCCGATTTTGAAATGAAAATTTTGGTCTTGAGTTACCCTTTAATAAGATTGTAGTAAGTAAAATTTCAAATCATTAACAAAATGTTTTGTACCATAATTGGTAAATTTTGACAATACTCAAAATGAACAGAGGTCTATGAAATCACAAAGACGACTCAAAATGCTTCCTATGAACAACTTAAAACCATCCAGGGAAAAAGGAGAATTAATAAGGTTGTAGATGAAGGTGCTCCAAAACTGTATCTAATTATAGGTATCTTGATTGTCGTGCCAAAAGCAAAAACACTCATGATAAGAATTAGAATTAATGAGATATACTTTTGTACATGTTTAACGAATCAGAAATTGATTTTGTGTCTATCTTGAGATTAATTGTTGATACTTTTGTTAGTTTTCGGAAAAGGAAGGTAATTACTATCTCCCTTTGTAATGAGAATATAGTGGTTTTAAATTTGTAAATGACTATTCTAAGAAGGACAAAAAGGAAAAAGTGGCTTGGTAAAAGTAGTACAATAATTCTCATTTTTAATCCTAGCAAATTTTGTAGGATAATATCATAGTGGAGGAATCTGTTTTCTATTACTAGTCCACTTAAATTATCATGTTAGCTATCTCGTGTCTGGCGGCAGAAATATGCAACCATAGCATTGAAATGTTACGAAATAGATACAAACTACTTTGGCAAGCAATATCAAAAGCTCTTGTAGTTTAAATGGAAAAACGCCTCTGAAAATACTTGGAGGAGTTCTGAGTTCGATCCTCAGCAGGAGCAGGAATTTGCTGAGCCAAAGTGTAGATTTACCAGTAATTAACTCTTAACCACAGAATGCCGTGGTAATGAAGTGATTTGAAAAGATTCTGAGAAAAGGAGAAAATGCTGATACCCTATCATGCTGATACCCTATCAAAGAAAAATTGCACCATTTGAGCCACAATGAAATTTTCATCTTGAAATGCTTTCAACGTGGACAAGGCTAAAACTTTGTCATCTGGTAAAGGGTTGAACAAGGCCAGGTAGATCCAGGAACACTTCTAACATAGGTTGAATTAGTTGGTAACAGTTCTGTATAGTACATCCATTTGTCAAATTATTATCCACAAACATAGCCGACCTCAATATGTTTTTCATTGTAATATCAAAATAAGTTTTGACATTCTCTCATTAATTTCATCTAACACTCAGTCTCCCTTAAGTGTGACAAAGTTGCTGGAAAATTTTTAAATTTTGGCAAATGCAACTTTTGACTTTAATTTTTCAGAACAGTAGTATATGAAGGAGATAAAGAAGAGTTATTATGAGCACAACTAAAATACTTTTCCATATTCAGATGCCAATAATACCACTGCTGTTATTTTAGGAAGCCATTTAAGAGGCATGTACTTTATCAAGAAGTACTGAATGTGTTGAGGCCTATAGGCTATATAGTTATGACTTGTCATGGCTTTTACTAATAAAATAAACCTGTTCTTATCTGAATCATTTTTGTTACGACTTTGGAATCATCTGCAAGTGTTAAAAATCGAAGCAAAGCTACATGCTTGTAAATTTGGAGGGTGTTTATTACAACATAAAAGAAAACAAATTGTGTAACTCCATAAAAAACAAAGCAGAGAAAAAGTTTCACACATGGTCTACCTTTGACAAGACTCCCGACATAAAATCGTCACTTATAAATGTTGATATATTTGCTCCATCCTCAGATACCCCGGGGTCTCCCTATTTGCTACGCTACATCGACCCTGGGACAATTGACTAATAAAACTTTGAATCAGCCGCCGAAAATCGATACAAAATGTCATAGCATACAGTCCACTCGCCCATCACAAAATGATGATGGAACCAATGAAAAGCCAGCATTCGGCCAGCGGTAAAGCGAGGGAAATTCAATTAATTGTCCCAGGGGTCGATGTAGCCTAGCAAATAGGCAGACCCCGGGGTATCCGAGGATGTATTTGCTCTGTTTATATATACCATGTTGGAAATACTGTCTCGTAAATTGTCCATTGTGGTCCAGTAAATGATTTTAACAAAAATAAAAAATCTAAGAGGAACATAATTATACTGTCAATCCTATTAAAAATGTGAAATACAATCCTCACAATATAAAACTTCTTGTTTTTGTCAAGATTGACAGGAAATTACTGATTTATCCATAGAAATAACAGTGACATTGAAACAGCTACCCTTGCAGATGTATATGTGTTTATATAATTTCTATCATTAATAACTTTCAAGTAATATAAAACGTTCAATCTTTGAAAAATAATTGAAATGCTAATGTGATGTCGAAGCACTTATCAATGGCTGACTTTTTGGGTGACTGTGCTTCTCTATCTTTGACAGCATGTGATTTCCGTCTCTATGGAAACGTTACACAATGTATTTTGTTCAGTTTCTGCTTACGCTACTGTTGCTCTGACTGTTGCTCTGTACTAAGTTCTGCAACAGACACAAAATAACTCTTGAATTTGATATTATTTTTTTCATCACTCTTCTCCATGATAAATATACATGTAGCTGTTTCTTTTTTGCTCTGTACTCACAAAGTCATTCTCTGGGCCTTGGACTTTGGTATGCTGACATTATCAATAATGTACATTTACTTAATGTAAAACAATGACTGACAGAATCTGATGCATGAGAAGACATACACGGTAAATTTGTTTTTCCTAAAGCATTTAAGCGATTTCTTTCTAAAGCACAGGTATACTAGAGCCTGATTTGTGACCAAAAGTAAATGATGCAGATGAATAAAATGCTTTGAATTTTTCATTATACCATTTAGAAATATTGACACTGTTATTTGTACAGTTCAGCCATGTGTTAGTCGCTGGCGGAAAGATGAATTCTGAAAATGGATCAAAAGTTGCCAGGTCACCCTATATTCTGTTTAACCCTTTACCAAACGACAAAATTTTAGACTGGCCCAAATTGAAAACACTTGCAGATGACAAACTAAACATAACACAAAAACTGAATTTGTTTCCAGCATTTCATAATACCATTTAGAAATATTGTTTTCATTATACCATTTAGAAATAATGAAATTATTGACACTGTTATTGTACAGTTCAGCCATGTGTTAGTCGCTGGCGGAAAGAAGAATTCTGAAAATAGGTCAAAAGTTGCCAGGTCACCCTATCTTTTGTTTAAAGGTGTCCCTTCAGAATTTGTGACGAAAATTTTACAAAAATACAAAAATATCATCCTTATACTCCCAAAGCCCTATAGTAGTCATTCATAAATCCCAGTGGTCGAAAACTATCCGTCAACAAGAGAAATTAATGATTTACTACAGCCCAGCTTAACATCGACAGGAAACACATTCTATTTTCATTTGAGAAACTCGCTCATATAAATACCGGAAATACACTGATGAAGCTTCAAACATAGCATCTGAGAAAGATATTATGAAAAATAGTTACATGTTTGTTATGAAATGGAATTTAAGCGTCATTAGTCACATGCCTGTCACTTAACATTCCCACAATGCTTATTTTTATTTTTGGCGCAAAATCTAAAAATAGCTTAAGAGAGGCTACGTAGCCTTTTAAGGGAATACCATCAAAAAAATTTTTTTGTGTAATTTTATAGTTCTTAATTATTGGTGATTTGTATTGTTTTTTCATATAAATTTCAGTGATATATATATTTTTGATTTGGTGTGATGTGAAAATTCTAAATACCCACTTTTAACCCTTTACCAAACAACAAAATTTTAAACTGGCCCAAATTGAAAACACTTGCAGATGACAAACTAAACGTAACTCAAAAAACTGAAATTTGTTTCCAGCATAGAAGAAAACACTGTCGGAAAAGGAGAAAATGCTGTATCAGCATTTTCTCCTTTTCCCACAATGTTTTCAAAAGGCTTCTATCTCGGGATCGAAAAAACCAGGGATTTTTTGGTAAAGGGTTAAATTTTACCTTGTTTTAACATTATCCTGTCTGCCAGCGACAATCACATGGACCAACCAATACATTTTCCATATGTTTATTGCAGAATGATAGATTGTCATCTTCGCAGTGATATCTATTGTTTTTCATGATGACTATAGTCATGCATTTTTTGTCCACTGTTTGGCCTTTAGCTCATTCTTATGCTTGAATATATTTGTAATTCTGGAATAGTGGTTAATTATGCCCAAATCAGTTCTGGACAATTTTCGAGAATTCTGGAGAGAGAGAGAGAGAGAGAGACAGAGTGAGCATTTTGAAACTGTCAGATGAGGAGGAAATATTTCACGAAAATATATTGTCTGAAATGCAGTGTGTTTCACACTTTATTGCTGTTTTTATATTGGTAAAGAATTACATTTAACATGAAAATGATAAAAATAGAAAACCTTAAGTTAAACATACTGTTAAAGAGATCCATAACCAATTACCACACAATCCCTACTTTTGACGCCCCTAAGAAAGAAGCCTCTTGAAAACACCGTGAGAAAAGGAGAAAATGCTGGTGACCAGCATTTTCTCCTTTTCCTACAGTGTTTTCTACCCTTCCCTGAACAAATTTCAATTTTTTAGTCGCCTTTATTTTGTCGTCTGCAAATGCTTTCAATTTGGACCAGTCTAAAATTTTCTTGTGTGGTAAAGAGTTAAGTTATATAGCGATTGGACATGCTTATTTTAGTTTTCAGACGGTGCAAATAAGCACAATTTTGTAACATCAAAAGTGATAATATACAGGACTACAAGTCCAGTTATGGGACAATACCTTTGCCCATATAAATTGAGAGACATTACTTCTCTGTTTTCTTTTTATTGTGTTTGACATGCAAAATTGATCTCTTGATACAGAATTCAGCCATTGAAATAGTTAAAAAAGCAGAGTGAAATGAAAGTAAAGGTTTCTTTGAGTCACTTACCGCTGTTCTGTAGATTAACCATTATTTTCACACTTGTTCAGTTTCAAACATAGCCACTGTAGTACTTTGTCACAAATACCCTGTATTGAGTGAAAATTTATTAAAAAAAAAAATCAGGAAAAACTGCACTATCTGTCCCATACATGGTGACTTGTACATGGCTTCAAAATCTGGTAAAGCCACTGTTGTGTCGAGCACATTATGGATCTTTTGCTGAAATTGTGTTTTTTATTTCATAGGAACAAAATAGTTTTGGTAGAAATTAACTGTTTATTTTCCAGTGTTCATAGTTCGGTGTAATGTTACATGAGAAATGTATCTCGTAAATGTCTTCGTTAAAATTACGCTTTGCAATCAAATACTTTGATTCTTTCTGGCTGCATAAAAGCAGCAAAAACTTGTGCTTTGAATAGGCAGGCACAGACATATGACCATAATTGTTAAAGATTGCTATTTGTATTTGTTATTTAATGTTGCAGGCTAAATTTGTAATCAAAATTAGGTGATGTCTTGGAACTAGTTCAAATGTTGAAGACACTCTTATATGGCACTCGTTCTCTCCTCTCCAAATGCCAAATTTAATTCTTTTGTCTTATATTATTTAACTCTGAACCACACAATCTCGACTTTTAACCACCCTACAAATAAAGCCTTTTTAAAACATTGTGAGCAAAGGAGAAAATGCTGTTAACTAGCATTTTCTCATTTTTCGACCATGTTTTCTACCCTTTCCAAAACAAATTTTGATTTTTCAGCCACATTTACTTTGTCATCAGCAAATACTCTCAATTTGGACCAGTCTAAAATTTACTTGTGTGGTAAAGGGTTAAGGGGCATATTTATAAGATCGGATTAAAATGAAACTTTTGTCCTATGTTGTTCTGAATAATTACGGACAGTACTTGAAACAAGTCATTTTGCTCTGAAGACAGGCTGCCCTCTCGATGGAAAATTGATTATACATTGCGAATAGATAGTATAATGTGAGTGTTAGTGATTTTCCATAAACAGAGTGGGTGTACAATCCAAAGAATCATGTAGACCACCACAAGAAGTCCTACAAGTGTTGGTATCACCATACCACTGTTGAAGGCAGCGTTTGTTGCACTAAAGTGAGACTGAGTGCTTAACCCTTACCCAAACAACAAACTTTCGGACTAGACCAAATTGAAAGCATTTGCAGACGACAATTCAACTTTTGCTGAAAAGATGATTTCTGTCTATGATAGGATAGAAAACATTGTGGGAAAAGGAGAAAATGCTGGTTACCAGCATTTTCTTCTTTTCCCACGATGTTTTCAAAAGGCTACTATTCCAGACCCGTAAAAGCCAGGGATTGTTTGGGAAAGGGTTAATCAGTTGACAGAGCTAACTGTCATGGTAAAAATGTATGTCTTCACATGTTTGTTATCCAAGGGAAGCAAAGCTGTAGTATAACAAACAAATCTTGTCTGGGTTGAAACATGGGCCTAAGAGGGTAGAGATCAGACAGTTTCTTAAAAAGAAATAGTTATTTGTCTAAATAAGGATGGTAAAATCAATTTTGAATTTGCCAATGAACTACAAATAAGCATAGGCGTAACTTCTGTTATGGACACCACGCACGTGCATTATGTAAAAAAAATCGAGAATAGGTCGTAGGTTGCTTCTTTTCAAGTGTTCTTCAGTTTGGCCGTTTTCTTAAACAGCTAACATTAGAAATATCTTGAGTATACGGCTCCAATTCCATTCGGCTGATTCCAATTCCAATCAAACCTGTCTTTGAAAAAAAAAAAAAAAAAAAAAAAAAATTCTGTCTTAGTAGAAGCTCGAAATTGTTTTACAGCTATCTTGAATATCAAAATTTTCTTTGGGGAGGAGGCCCACTCGTGCCTATGGCGCTCAAGAACGCCTATGGCATTCATGCATGCCTTGGGTGTGCATATAATTTACTTTTTCTTGGTTATGCTCCTGAATAAGTATATTTACCCTATGCAAATTTCCATAAATTATTGAAAATTCTAAAGAAAGTAGAAGGAAGGAAAAAATGTGACAGGAAACGTAAATCATCTAGCCAGACTGACAGACCATTATTGAATCTGATAAAATATAACAAGAAACAACTTCAAAATAAACAACTTCAAAATAAACAAAAACTATCTTGGAGGATAATTTTGAGAAGACTATATCACAAAAATGGTTACTACAAGAGGGTTGTAAAGAAGGCAACTGTCATTACAGCCAGAAACAGAGTAATGAGAAGTGCCTTCACTTGTTCCCATCTACACCGGACATTTGAGAGAGAATGGGCCAATATCATTTTTATGCTCCCCCAAAGGGCTAGCATATAGTCACCGCTTCGTCTGTCCGTCTATCCATCCGAAGCCATATCTCCACAACCCCTAGACCAAATTGGATAAAACTTCATTATGAAGTCCTTGGGTAATGCACTTATGTATGTCATCAGGTTTTGACCCCCTGTCATGGAAAAAGGGGCCTTAATATGAAATTGCAATTTTTACTAATATCTTGTTCAGTTTTTGTCAAAATTTCATGAAACTTCATGGTTATAGTGTTTATGGAAAGTTTCAGCTTGTGCCCATGCTATTTTTATGCTTGCCATTTTTTAAGTCGACATTCTGTCATGGAAAAAGGGGGTTTCTTGCAAAATTCCAATTTTTACTAATATATCCGTCAGTTCGAAGCCATATCTCCACAACCCCTGGAGTAAATTGGATAAAACTTTATATATGAACTCATTAGGGTCATGTGCCGATTAATCTTTCCCGGTTTTTTAAGTTGACCCCGTGTCATGGAAAAAAAGGGGCTTAATGCAAAATTGCAATTTTAACTAATAATTCATTCTGTTTTTGTCAAAATTTTATGAAACTTCATGGTTATACTGTTTATGGATACTTTCAGCATGTGCCCCTGCTATTCTTAATCTGGACGTATTTTAAGTTGACGTTTTGTCATGGAAAAAGGGGGTTTCTTGCGAAATTCAAATTTTTTACTAATACCTCATTCAGTTTTGATCAAAATTTGATTAAACTTCATCGATATGTATTGTTTTTTCAAAGTTTCACCATGTGCTGGTGTTTCGTTATCTCTGTGTTTTTCAATTTGACCCTCTGTCGTGGAAAAAATTTTTTTTTTTTTTTGTAAAATGCCAAGGAAAAAGGGGCCTTAATGTGAAAGTGCAATTTTTACTAATATTTTGTTCAGTTTTTGTCAAAATTTCATGAAACTTCATTGTTATATCTTGTTTTAGAAGTTTCAACATGTGCCCTTGTTATGTTATTTTCAATCTATGAATTATTAATGTGCAAATACCTCTTTCCTGGTTTCTCAAGTTGAGGCTGCTTCAAGAAAAAAGGGGACTTCATGGAAAAAATTGTTTTTCACTAGTATCTCCTAAAATCAGTACTCAAAACTTTGTGAAATTTCAAACCCGAACTTGTTGGAACGTTGCCCAGGTACCTCTTTCCCGGGTTCTCAATTACAGGCTTCGTCGCAGAAAAAGGGGGCTTAATGTAATTTTTTTTCCCCACTAATATCTCCTGCATTAGTTCCCAAAGTTCATGAAATTTCAAATCTGAAGTCGTTGGAACATTGCCCAGATACTTCTTACCCGGTTTCTCAATTTCAGGCTGCATCAGGGAAAAAGGGGGCTTCATGTAAAAACTTGTTTTATATGTAATATTTACTACATGACTGCTCAAGATTTTATGAAATTTTGAATTTTCAATTATTATTTAAAAATTCCACAAACCACACACCCATTGTATTGATTCCAATGATGCAATATTGTCTTATGGGAAAAGGCGGCTTAGTGGGCTAATTGTCCTCTTCAAGTTTGAGTTGGCCATCTCTAAGATAGTAATTGACTTTTCATTTCAATTTTGGGGGGGCATGAACAGGTCTTTTTAGGATAAAAGAAGTGAATTTATACCAATTGCATACATTTTATAAAAAGCACTTGTTCGGGGAGCATAACCCGTCCCTGACGGCTCTGTTTTCCAATAAACACAAGTAGTGATATATAAAAATAAGACAAACTATTTCTCACAAATAGTCAAGTTTATTGTGTGAAAATGAAGCTGTTTGGTGTGGGGTGGGGGTCATGATGGTTTTATCATAAAGAGAGTTATTCTTGTGTTACACTGCTTGCATCATTTTGAGCCTTTTGTAAACCGCCACAGAAATCACAAATCATTTGTTTTTTGCCTTTATGCTGAAATGCCACCTCGACGACGCAGTAAACATACTCCATATGATTGTCCTGAGCCTCAGGGTGAGGCTGCACCAGCTCAAAAGGCTTCAAGGGCCACGAAAACAGAATAATCTGCTGTCGCGGAGACGGAACATATTGTGTTGTCCTTGGACGAGCCTGCGTCGGTTAATCTACTTGCTCGGTTAATTTGTATACCTATGCTTTCTTGGTCAAATTTCACAGTGCCTCCCAGGCAATTCACCAAGCCGATAACGATATAGCTCTTCATGTACCGTCCGAACTATGTACCAAAACATGGAAGGGTGAATATGTCAACTTGGCTCAACTGTTACAAAGGGAGCTGAGGGATCAAGCGTTGGGCCAGGGATCGAAAGTTACTATAACCGAGCGGGGAACCCTTGAGTTGTTACCCAACTTTACAAAGAAGATTTCCAATATCCGTGAGTGGACGAACGCCTTTCTGATCTATATGTATATTGTTACTAAAAAAAAGCCTGAAAAAGCTTGGAAGCTTATTCAGTATATGGCCACTATTAGAGCGGCTGAAAGCAGGAGTGGTTCTACTGATTGGTGGAAAACATATGATGAAAGTTTTATGTTTCAACAGGCAGTCAGTCCAATGCCTTGGGGTAAAATTCATGCTGATCTTTGGCTTAAAGCTATGTGTCTGTCTGCGCCCATTACCTAAAACGTGCCTGTTAGACAGAACACATTCAATCGGGCAAAAAATATTTGTTATGAATATAACTTGGCAAGAAGTTGCAAATTCCCAAATTGCAAATATGCCCATATTTGTTTAGTCTACCTAGGGGATCATACCCAAATTAAATGTAATCAAAAGACTCCCCCCTTTTCGCAAATTGTGAGACACAAAGAATTTCAGGTTAGGTGTAACATCTGTCAAATATTCTGCAGTAAAAGACAAACTGTCTAGATATGGCCAAAGCAGATGCAAGATGGGCTTTTTGCTTGATACCACCAGCCGAAGAAGATTTCTCTCTAGCTGGGTTTTCTCATGGCGTTTTCGACTGTATGCTTCCTTTTGGGGCTATTATTTCCTGTGCTATCTTTGAAAACTTTGCCTGCACATTACAATGGATTGTGCGTAAAAACTGTGCTTCTGGGGACCTGGATCATTACCTGGATGATTTTATCTTTGGAGGGAAAGCGGGATCAGATGATTGCCTGCTATTGTTGCAGACTTTTTACAACTGCTGAAAAAAGTTAGGCATCAAGGTAGCAGAAGAAAAACTGTTTGCCAACACCGGTTCTTATATTCTTGGGGCTTGAATTAGATTCACTCTTGATGCAAGTTCGGATACCATTATCTAAAATAACTCGGTTAATTGGCTACATGTATATCAAAGATGGTTCAGCCCACAAAAAATCAGTACAGTTGCAGTCATTGATTGGGTCTCTTAATTTCATTTGCCGGGCAGTAGTACCTGGTCGCCCTTTTTGCAGAAGACTTATTAACCCTTTTCCAAACAAGCCCTGGTTTTTACATGTCTGCAGTAAAAGTGCATTGAAAACACTGTGGGAAAAGGAGAAATTGCTCGTAACGAGCAATTTCTCCTTTTCCCACAGTGTTTTGTACCCTTTTTGAGAACTTTCTGCCATTTTCTCAAAATCTAAAATTGTCGTCTGCAAACTCTTTCGGTTTGGAAGAGTCCAAAATTTGTCGTTTGGGAAAGGGTTAATGCAACATTATGGAATAACAATATCTTGCCATTACATCAAAATTAACAAAGGAATGAGACAAAACCTAAGCATGTGGTTGGAATTTTTAACTTCCTTCGATGGGGTTTCAGTGTTCCATGACCAATTCTGGACCTTCAACTCCGATATTTATCTATATACAGGTAGTTCTGCTGCAGTTGGTCATGGCTTTGGGGCAACTTTCATGAATGAATAGGCTGTAGGTGTCTGGCCAAAAGAGCGGCACGATGCTGGCCTTATGAAAGATATCACAGTTCAGGAGTACTGACCTATTCTGGTGGCAGTCAAATATTTGGGGTGTAAATCTTAGAACAAAAAAGTTCTGTTTAACCCATTACCAAACGACAATATTTTAGACTGGTTCAAACTGAAAGCATTTGCAGACGACAAAATAAAAGTGTCTGAAAATTTGAAATTTATTTTGTGAAGGGTAGAAAACATTGTGGGAAAAGGAGAAAATGCAGGTTACCAGCATTTTCTCCTTTTCTCACAATGTTTTCTAAACGCTTCTTTCTCAGAGGAGTCAAAAGTAGGGATTGTGTGGTAATGGGTTAAGTGTGACACCCAAGCAGTGGTCAATATTATCAATAACCAGTCCAGCAAGTCAAAGTTATGGTCCTTGTTAGGTCTTTTACATTACTCTATCTTAAATTTAGTATCAATTTTAAAGCAGAATATCTACCTGGTTCCAAAAACCTAGTATCAGATAGTTTATCTCCATTGCAGATGAAGCGTTTTCAGGCTGCTAGCCCCAAATGCCAAAGCAGGAACCAAGAACCATTCTAGCTCATCTTTGGTCCATCTTCGACAACGCTGCTTAACAATGCCACAGGCCAGCATGTCATTAACTCAAAAAAGGTGTACAAAAATGCAATTGAAAAATTAAATGAATTTAGGACTGGTAGTGGTCTACAAAATTTATGGCCTGTCCCTTTATCTCTATTAAAGACGTTTTCTACAGTTTTGTGAAAATTTAATCCTTTCATAGAATTTTCTCATTCTTTCATATGTTGGGTAAAATTTAATGGCAAACTCAAAAATAAAAAGAAAAAGGTATGTTGCTGAGTTAGATTTTCTGCAGAATGGCTGTTTCTATGGTAACCGTTTATATCAAAACACCTAATATGACTATAATTATCTTCATAAAAGACAGTAATACAGTGATAGAAAGTTTATTATACAATGCAAATATTATTTTCCATATTTAATATATTATTTCTTGATTCTGTATCACTGAAATAATAATCTGAATTAATTTTCTTTTTAAAAAATATTTTTCCTATTTCTTGACTCACCAAAATATAGGCAAAATCAACATGTAGTCTTCAATTAATTCAAAATTTTGAAAAATTCCTTTCGTAGAGCCTTCTAATTATTTGGTATATACAGTAAAATTTAATGGTAAGTCCAAAATTGAGCAGAAAAAGATAATGTTGATGTGTTAGATTTTTTTGTAAAATGGCCGTTTCTGTAGTAACCGTTTAGGTGCTAAGACCGATCAGCACTGTCATTTTCTGTAGACTCTAGTCCCGGAGAAAGTCCATACCGTCAAAAACTTTCCTGTATTCTTCTGATCTTTTCCCCTTTTGATCCTTTTGCAAAATGTCTGTTAAGTCGATATTGTAGACTCATTCTTTGCTTTGAAACGAACCGTATCCGAAATTCAAGGTATTGTGTGAACGATATACAAGTACCTTCTTTGAGAAGAATTATTGTCTCCCTTGAAATAGCCAAAGTGATGTTTAGAAATTACTACCGAAAACGTCCTTAAGAGTATTTCATCGCCTTTTTACACCAAAATAACTATTCTTCCAAATCTGCATCAACCTTCATTTCTGCAATTACTTTCTATCACAAGATAAATAACATGAGGAACTCATGTGTCCACTTCTGTTGTTAAAAACTTCTTGAAGGTTATCGCAGATTGAATCCTTCGAAAGATACAAGAATGCCATCTACTTTGGATATTTTCACAAAAATTTGGGTCACTGTAGAAAAAACGTTTTTCAAGCTAAGAAACCAAACTATTTAGGGCAGCATATTTTCTCGCATTCTTTGGTCTCTTTTGGGCGAGAGAGTTGGTTTGGACCTCTCCTGGGGAACCTGATAGACATTTGTTAACTTCTGATGTACAATTCATCCACGTTTCAAATAAGCTTCACCTTCTAAAGTGAAATGCGCAGGTCAAAAACCAATCAAGCAGGCAAACCAGAAATAGTTACTGTTCATCCTGTGAAATCAGCCGTATGTCCCATTCAGGCCATGTTAACTTGCTTACAAGTCAAACCAAAATCGTCTAGTCATTAATTTTGTCACGAGAATGGGTCTCTCCTTACTTTATAACAATTCGGTGCAATGATCTCAAAATCCCTTATGAATTTGGAAATGTCACCGGTAGGCTATAAGACTCATTCTTTCAGAATTGGAGAAGCTACATGGCTTGCCCAACAATAAAGAAATTGGGAAGATGGTCTTCAAATGTTTTTGTACACTATATACATATTTAACTCGGGGTCGATCATGATTCTTTGTAAAAATTTGAGTAGGGAAAGTAAAGCTGGGTGAATAATTCTGTGAACAGAACCTGGCTATATAAGCATTATATGTAGAGATTCTAGTCACTAGTCTTTATTACATACTAAGCTAGTCAATTTGTTAAATATTTTAATTAATGTAACTGTATAATCCAAGTATTAATATTTTTCCTTGATAGCCCTCTATCGCATCACTGGCTTTTTACCCTTTACCACACAAATTGAAGTGTTCATGACCCTAAAAAAGAGGGCCTTCAAAAACAATGAACACTGTCGGGCAATACAAGCAGGGTAATTCATTGGCATGAAAGGTAAAGTTCTAGGGAAAAAAAACCCCAAATGATAGAAACCTTACTATGAATTAATCATTTCATGCATGTGAGCATAATTATTAGCATCAAAATGAATCACTCTCCCTGAAAACAGAATGTTTTCTATCAAAAAACTTAATATCTAGCATCAATCATGTGTCACTGCAGTTTCATAATCAAGGGAGGTAAATAGTAACAAACTTTAATCTTTATTAAAAAAAAGTTATTTTCCTTGATTAATGCTTAAATTGAAGTGACTTATATTTTGAAGCCCATGTTAAACTTGTGATCCCTGGAATGGAGCAAATTTTGACCCCAGGCCTATAATATGAAGGTCAATTACGAGGTCCATTAGATAAAGCTACATGCCAAATTCAGTAGCCCTGGGCCTTCTGGTTTCAGAGAAAAAGATTTTTGATTTTTTTTTTTTCAGTTTTGTTGCAGGGCAACCAGAGTTTTTGAAGGAATCAAAGTCTTTCAAGAAATTCTGAAGAGGACCATAGCAGGATCATTTCTCTGAAGATTCATCAAATTTGGATGGGTAGTTTCAGAGAAGAAAATGTTTGAAATAAAAGTTAACGCACAGACTGACACACAATGGACACCAAGCCATGACATAAGTCTGCTGGCCTAGTGGAGCTAAAAACCTATTCCTTTATAGAAGTTGTATAATAACATAATATAAGTTCATTTCAGATGTTTGGTTTGTTGGTAATTCATACATCCACTGGCTAGAGAAGCGTCTGCAAGTCAGCAAAATACAGTCAAAGCTAGGCATCTCATCAAAAGCCAGAGTGAAGTGGATCAGCCGTAGGGGAATGCAATGGTCAGAATTCAACCTAATGCTTCAACTGCAGTGTCTCCACTCCAGCCCACCAAAGTATTTAGTGATACATATCGGTTCAAATGACCTCACATCAACAACAGGCTGTGAACTTGAGCAAAAGTTCGTGTTGATATAGATTTATGGATGGGTAACCTACCAAACACAACTTTTATTTTCTCCAAGTTATTGCCAATGTTTTCAAAAAATTGAGAAGAAAAGGAAACATTTCAATAATCGCATCCAAGATTTCATAAGTGCTAAAGGTTGTTATTTTGTAAAACATGATGATATTAACATCGACACTCCAGGTACATACTTAGAGATGCAGTACACTTGTCAGACCTAGGTTACGATATGATGCTTTTGAGTTTCACAAGTCTGTTTGAGAACATATCTTAAAATAACGATTTTGGGGCGAACAAGTTTGTGTGGCGGAAAATTCCATGGGGTGCCAATTCAGGTTCTATGAAATTGCAAAGGCTATGTATACTTCAGAGTGGTTGCTTGGTTGCAGTCAATACAGTTTATTGTATATACTGTTTGGGGGTGGGTTGAGCACCCTCTCATATTGTTAGTACTGTGTGAGGGTTAGTGGATTGTAGGACCATGGTCTCCTCATTCCCCGAATGGCTGTTGGGGTTGTAGTTTGGTTTGTTGTGGCTGCCACATGCATTTTGGTCCTACAGTTTAATGATGCATTTGCTACAGCCAGCAAGGCTAGGGCTGGTTACCCTGGGGCTTTTTCGCCCACGACCAAGATCGTACTGCCACAATTTGTTTTCTTTGTAAATGAATAATAAGATTTGGAACTTTATTATCATTTTCGCCTATTACAATAAAACAGACTATTTATCACAAATAGTCAAGTTTATTGTGTGAAAAAATTAAGCTGTTTGGTTTGTGTGGGGGTGGAGGGTCGTGATGGTTTTATCATAAAGAGAGTCATTCTCATGCTACACAGCTTGCATCATTTTGCACCTTTTGTAAACCGCCACAGAAATCACAAACCTGCCCATCCACCTTTTCTTTTTTTAGCTCACCTGAGTACAATGTGCTCAGGGTGAGCTACTGTAGTCGGTCAATGTCCGTCCGTCTGTCTGTCTGTCTATCCGTATTAAAAAAAAAACAACAAAAAATCTTCTCCTCCTTCACTAACAATCAGATTTCAATCAAACTCCACAGAAATTATCCTTAGGTCATGCTCTTTCAAAATATTGCAAAGAATTGAAATCAGTGAAGAACTCTGGTTGCCTTTGCAACCGAGAGAAAACAACTTTAAAAAAATCTTCTTGTCCCAAACTGAAAAGGCTAAAGCTTTCATATTTGGCATGTAGCATCATCTAGTGATCTTCTTCAAAAATACTTCAAATTATGGCTCTGGTGTTGAAATTGGCCCTATGTTGTGAGTTCTCAGATTTCACATAGAGATAAAGAAAGAAATCTTTTAAAATCTTCTTGTCCCAAACCCTAAGGGCTAGTGCTCTCATATATGGCAAGTAGCATCATCTAGTGGCCCTCTACCAAAATACTTCAAATTATGGCCCCAGTGTGGAAATTGGCCCTTTGTTGTGGGTTCTTGGATTTCACATAGAGATAAAGAAGGAGATCTTTAAAAGTCTTCTTGTCCCAAACCGTAAGCACTAGAGCTTTCATATTTGGCATGTAGCATCATCTAGTGGCCCTCTGCCAAAATACTTCAAATTATGGCCCTGTCATGGAAATTGGCCCTGTGCTGTTGGTTCTCAGATTTCACAAAGAGAAGGAAATCTTTAAAAATCTTCTTGTTTACATTTTAGCATAGCACCAAACTTGGTCAAAATATATATGACTATATGATCTTGGATGGGTTTGATTATTGGTCTTATAGGATTAGAATGACTGGAGTTATTTGCCCTTGAAATCGAAAATTCTTTAAGATACATGTACATTAGTTCTTTGTTTGGAGCATAACTTTGTCATCTCCAAACTTAAAACTTGGCATTTGTGTTTGTTGCAATATGGAGTGCAGTGCAAAAGGACCAAAACTCTTCCTAGCATGAATTTTGAGTTATTCCCACTTTGATCTTCATTTTTATAGCATTTCTTGCTTGTCCGGAGCAAAACTTTGTCATCTTAAGTAGGAATGGCTTGAAATATGGTATACTTATTTGTTGCAATATTTGGAAGAGCAGTGTGCAAGATTTGTAATTCTACTTTGTACTGTCTTTGAGTTATTTCCCTTTGATCTTCATTTTTACAGCATTTAGTGCTTGTGAGGAATATAACTTTGTCATCTTAAGTCAGACCGACTTCAAATCTGGAATGCATATTTGTTGCAATATTACACTCAAGAACAATAACTCTACCTAACACTGATTTCACTTTGATCTTCATTTATACAGTATTTCTTGCTTGTCCGAAACAGAACTTTGTCACCTCAAGTCAAATTGACTTGAGACTTTGTAAACATATTTGTTGCATTACCTGCCCTTTGCCTTTATTATACCTCCTCGACAACTGGCTGTTTGACAATTCGCTGGTCTTGTTTCATTATCATTTGGCCTTCAACTCAATATTTGGTATTCATCTTCATTGTTGACCTTTACTGCTTAGTACTCAGGTGAGCGATATAGGACCATCATGGTCCTCTTGTTTTACTTATATTTTTTGCTGCACTTCTTTTTCTATTTTCAGATCTGCTTTGTTATAGCTTTGAGAGCTCTCCACACCGGAACAATATGTTTAAATATTATCTGCGATTACTGCTTGCTTGATATTTTATCTTGTTCTCTGGCGGAATATTCCTGGCGGTGCCAATTCAGATTCTATGAAATTGCAAAGGCTATGTATACTTCAGAGCAGTTGCTGGCTTTCTGTCGATGCACTATGTCTCCTTGTCTCCAAATATTGTATGAACTGTTTGGGGTTGGGTTGGCCACCCTCTCATATTGTTTGTACTGTGTGAGAGTTGGCTGGTTGTAGGACCATGGTCTCCTCATTCCCCCAACAGCTGTTGGGGTTGTAGCTTGGTTTGTGGTGGCTGCCACATGCGTTTTGGTCCTACAGTTTAATAACGCGTTAGGTGCAGTCAGCAAGGCTAGGGTTGGTTCCCATGATGCTTTTTTGCCCACAACCAAGATCGTACCGCCACAATTCTGTTTTCTTTGTAAATAAAGAATGAAAGATGTAAGTCAAGATTGGAATCTTTATTATCATTTTCGCCCTTTACAATAAAAAAAGTTGTGTGGAGGAAAAATGTGGATAAATGGAAACCCAGGGCCAGTTACTTAGGTAGTAACAAGCGAAATTTATGCAAGTTTTAGGTAACTATGGTTTGGTAGCATATTTCTGCTATGAGATACGAGGTAACTACTGTATCATTATTATCTAAGAAACTGTTGCAAAAATCAAAGTTTCCTGAAAACTATCTTTTCATTTTATCAGATAAAATTTCCAGGAAACTTTGATTAATAAGGTGCAGTATAAGCTAGAGTTTTGCTATTATCAGGGCAGGACATTGAAGGGCCTTACTTAATGATATTTCTACGAAAAACACTGTGGATGAGGATCAAAATCTGGGCCTCTGCTTTACCAATCACAAAGCCAAGCTGAACTCTGAGATAAAGAGATAGACAAACAGAAAGACCAAAAGTGACAGAGCATTAGTAAAACCCTAGCCTGGCATTCAAGCCATGCATTTAAGTTATTCTAATAAATAAGGTACACAACTACAGCAAAGTCACAGAAATATGTGTTGTTACTTGCCCTTCTTCTGAAATACAGATAAGACATTCAGAACATTAACTCTTTCCCCCATAAGGCATTTCTATGGTATCTCTAATTAACTCTAAATAACAGCAAGGATGAATCCGTTTCTTATGTGTATATGACACCTTTTGGTAGTGTAGAAAACATTGTGGCAAAAGGTGAAATTGCTCGTCACGAGCAATTTCACCTTTTGCCACAATGTTTTCCAAAGGCTCCTTAAAGCAATGCGTAGAAATGAGTATCTATGGAGTAAAGGGTTATGAACACAGAGGTTTCGTTTTGCAGTTTTACTTGATTTTGTTTTAATGAAGATGCTCTATTTAATGGACTGACACCAGTCTAGTAAAACCCTTGTAGCCCCCAGCCTGGATTAAATTCTTTACTGCATGACAGAACTTTAGCATTGTCAAAATTTAAATCATTGCAGATGATGAAATAAATGTTTCTCATACCACAATATTTGTCTTTCAACTTTGTGGGAATAGAACAAAATGCCGGCTACCAGCATTAAAAAATGTTCTGCTTTTCCAAACAATGTTTTCAAAAGCCATCTTCCAAGGGCTACTTTAACGCTTTAACAAACGACATAATTTCAGACTTCCAGATTGAAGCATTTGTATACGACAAGTTGATGTGACTCAAAAATTTGTTTTGGAAGGGAAGAAAACATAATGGGAAAAGGAGAAATTGGTAGATGCCAGCATATCCTCCTGGATACCAGCATTTTCTCCTTTTCCTACAATGTTTTCAGATGGCATCTTTTTCAGGGTCTTTAGAACCAGGGATTGATTTGGAAGGGGTTAAAGTTAGGATTGTGAGGTTAACGGTTAATTGCTTACGTGGACAGTGTAGATCAAGATCATACTGCATATAACTTGCAGTCTAATTCTAGATCCACAGTTCCACACAACTGGATTCTTTGCTAGGTTAAAAAAAGAATGTAGCAAAGAAATCCCAACGTTTACATTAAGTTCTAATTGATAATTCTATGTATTCTTACAAACAAAGTCTGTATCAAAGAAACAAATGAACAAATGTATATCAGAAACCAGGCAGGATTCAAACCTCAAAAGCCCAGACAAAAGACCAATACCATAACCACCGAGCTTAACTCTTTCCCAGACGACAAATTTTAGACTCTTCCAAACTAAAAGATATTGCAGACGACAATGTTAAACTTAATGAAAATGACTGAAAGTTCTCCAAAAGGGTAGAAAGCACTGTGGGAAAAGGAGAAATTGCTCGTTACCAGCAATTTCTCCTTTTCCCACAGTGTTTTCAAAAGACTTGTATTGCAGACACGTAAAAACCAGGGCTTGTTTGGGAAAGGGTTAAGGAAATTGTATCTTTGAATCCCCAGACAAAAGGCCAACACTGAGCTAAAGAGAATTTTCTTTAGACATATGGTAATGGTGTTGGCCTTTCATCCAGGCATTCTAGGTTCGAGACCTGCCTGGATTTTTTGTTTCTTTGTTATGGACTTTGTTTGTAAGAGTGTCTAACTAGAGTTGCTGTCTCATCTTCTCTACACTTTTACAAAAAATAAGCTGGTTGCTTTGCAATCAGTAACTGCATCTATTTTCATGATACCCAAATGACATCATCCTACTCATTAGGAAACATTCAATCAAAATGTGTTATTTTTCATGTGACATTCCAACAAACCTCAGCAAAATTCCAGCATAAATTTTAAATATATGCTAGAGGCTACAAAGCCCATTAACCCTTTCCCAAACAACAATTTTTAGACTCTTCCAAACTCAAAGGGTTTGCACATTTTCAACCTTGGTGAAAATGGTAGAGAGTTCTCAGATGGTAGGAAAACACTGTGGGAAAAGGAGAAATTGCTCATTACGAGCAAAGACTTGTACTGCAGACACATAAAAACCAGGGTTTGTTTAGGAAAGGGTTAACTCTTTACCAAACAATAAAATTTTAGGATTGTCCAAATTGAAAGCTTTCGCAGAGGAAAAAGTAAAAGTGACTTGAAAATCAAAATTTGCATTGGGTTGGTAGGAAATATTGTGGAAAAATGAGAAAATGCTGATTACCTGCATTTTATCTTATTCCGACAGTGTTTTCGAAAGGCCTCTTTCTCAGGGTTGTTAAAATTGGGATTGTGTGGCAAAGAGTTAAAGAAAAAATAATTCTTTTTCCATACCTTTTTCTTTCTTCTGTACTGATGATTTTCCAGCTACTGTTTCCTTAATTCTTTACCACATTGCAAAAATTAGGCAGAGTCCAAATTGAAAACATTTTGCAGATGACAAATAAATATGACTCAAACAGACTGAAATTTGTTTGCCTAAGGATGGAAAACATTGTGGTAAAAGGAGAAAATGGTGGTTACCAAAGGCTATTTCTCAGGGTTGTAAAAACCAGGAATTGTTTGGTAAAGAGTTAAGGTTTGCAAATTTTTAACATTCTAGATTTGAGAATATGTACAGTCAGTGCAGCTTGACCACAATCAGATGGCCATTGTTAAATTTTCCGACCAATTTAGGACAATTCCACCTCATATTTCGGCCATTTTAACTCATTACCAAACGACAATATTTTAGGCTTGTCCAAATTGAAAGCATTTGCAGACGACATAATAAATGTGACTGAAAAATTGAAATTTGGTTTGAGAAGGGTAGAAAACATTGTGGAAAAGGGAGAAAATGCTGGTTACCAGCAATTTCTCCTTTTCCCACAATGTTTTCAGGAGGCTTCTAGATCTGTCTCAGGGTCGTAAGAACCAGGGATTGTTTGGTAAAGGGTTAAAAGAAAAAAGTAAATTAGAAATATGTGACGTGTTTAGTAAAATGTAGTAGGAATATGCATATAATTATATGTTTTACAAAGTGTTTTACATGTTTTACTAGACCGAACTGAAATTATTTGAAGACGACAAATAAGATGTAACATTAATGATACTTTCTGCCTGAAAAGGGGAAGAAAATGCTGGTTCCTGCTGGTTTTAATGGCAACTATCATAGGCCTTTCATTCCAAATAATCGCCTCTTTTTCGTCAAAGAAACTTGACGTTAACATGTTTCGAGGCATTACAAAGACAGCACGTCATGAAAAAAGTATGCCGTTCTTAAATAAAAGTTTCACACATCGAAAAGAGTATCCAGTCAGCTTTCAGAGGATAGGCAGTAATTGTCTGGCAGTTGACCACTCCAAGAACTGGCACACTCGATGGAATGCTTCATCAAATTAATCTTCCTATGTTTCTAATCACAACAAAAAAGATGTCAGCTATCAAGACATCTTTAAGTTTTAATCAAACGACAAAATTTCTGACTGACGGCTGATGCCTTTAAAAGCCTGCACGTTTTGAGTCATTTTAACCTTTTATGACACAATCTCAACTTTTAACGACCCTGTAAAAGAAGCCTTTTGAAAATTGTTGGAAAAGGAAAAAAAAAAAATACTGGTAACCAGCATTTCTTCCTTTTCCAACAATGTTTTCTACCATTCTCAAGACAAATTTCAATTCTTCAGTCACCTTTTTTGTCGTCTGCAAATGCTCTCAATTTGGAACAGTCTTTTGATAAAGAGTTAAGATAAGGATTGTTTGTTTAACCCTTTCCCAAACGACATCTAATTTTGTCATCTGCAAACTCTTGCGGTTTGGAAGGGTCCAAAATTAATCGTTTGGGAAAGGGTTAAGAAAAAATTAATGGGTGATGGAAAGCAAATAAGTTACGTAACACTTTTCGCACATGCCCAATGTTTCGTTGTTATGAGTTTCAAAAATAGACATGGACAAAGCACAACCTTTAGTCTTCATACAACAAAGGTTTCGTACACATGCAAGTTGAACAGTGATCACTGTCAAACATTTTCACATATCCCGAGGGTCTAATCATGGCCAAAAAATTTGAGAGCCACAAACTTAGTGTCGCCTAATTCTTATAAATACAATATTGATATAGCTCTCACCAACCCAGCCCTGTGTCTTGATCTGTTCCAATTTTAACTCTTATCCTATTACATGGGTTAACCTGTTACCATACAATCCTGAGTTTTAACGATCCTGCATGAAAAAAACTCGTGAAAACATTGAGGGAAAAGGCGAAATGTTGGTAACCAGAATTTTCTCCTTTTCCCACAATGCTTTGTACCCTATTAAAGATAGAAATCATCACTTGAGCCACGCTAAATTTATTATGTCATCTGCAAATGCTTTTATTTTGGTCAAGTCTACAATTTTGTCGTTTGGTGAAAATTCAAATGAAACTTTTAAGTTGATAGTAAAACCTAGATAATGCCATTTCGAACTTAAGCTTTGGGGGAATTTATATATCTTTTTATCAGACAGTATAAATCTAGGATCAGGTTGCACATTTTGGGTCAATGAGTCGTGCTTTGTAGACAAAGGGAATAGTGTGACTTTGTATTGTTGCAAACATTAACCCTTTACCCCATAAGGCATTTCTATAGTATCTCTAATTAACCCTAAATAACAGCAAAGATGAAGCCGTTTTTTTATGGCTATATGGCATCTTTTGATAGCATAGAAAACATTGTGACAAAAGGTGAAATTGCTCGTCACGAGCAATTTCACCTTTTGCCACAATGTTTTCCAAAGGCTCCTCCAAGCTATGCGTAGAAATGAGTATCTATGGAGTAAAGGGTTAAAAAAGTAAACTGAAACAAAAATAAAGTTGAAATTTAGGAAAACCAGGTTAATCTGCATAGAGATTAAGTTTCAAGCGGATGAATGGACGACTGGATGAAAAACAATGGATAAAAGTTCATGTCACACAAAGTCCTTGTTACGTCTAACTTTACAAACCCATTTACTTGCACCATACATGTACATCTTATTTTTTTTACCAGAAGAAATTCTAGACAGGCCCATGTTAGGAGCATTGCAGTCGTTAAATCCACAGGGAATGAAGTGTTTTTTAGTAAAACGCCGTTTTAACAGCTTGGGTCATATCACGTCGGTCAGATCACCTATTTATGTGTTTCCTGGGTTCCCTAACAACAATACTGACAACTTTCTCCCTAAGCAACTGACTACTTTTCTGAAACAGTGAGGTGAAAGACTAAGCATTGCCGGAAATAAAGTTTACTGCAACCTGGTATCGATGCTCCGGTCACAAGTCAGACACCCTTACCACTGAGCTACCCGGTTGGGCTTGGCAGCAATGATGGGATTGGTCGTAAAAGGTAAGAAAACATTGTTGCAAAAAGAGAAAAAGCTCGAAACCAGCATTTCTCCTCTTTACACAATGTTTTTAATGGTCTTTTTTCTTGACGGATAATAGCCACGAGCCATAGAGTTCTCGTAACTCCATAACACAACAAATTTTCAACTGCTCCAAATTGACAGCATTTGCAGACGACAAAGTGAATGAGTTGGTTTAAAACTCGTGACAGTGTGAAAAAGCTGTTTTCTTAAGAGCGCTGGATACCTTGACACCCCTTGGGTGGACCATACCATGTTTTCCCGCGCTTACATTCCAATGTAAAACCCTAGGGGAGGAGCTAAAAATGCCTTCGATATTCGGCAAAACTCGGTAGACATATTGGACGGTCTTACGGAATCGGCCGATTAGCGACGAAAGAATCCGTATGTTTCTTCAAGACTGTGACGTCAGCGAAAGGGTATAAATACCCCTTTCTCGCTGGTTTGCTTCCCCCATTCTTTGCGTAAGTACTGTTCGAACACTGTTATTTTGTTGTAAACAAACTGTATTCGTTTTATTTATTGCATTAAAAAGCATCGTGTGACACGAGATAACGAGCACTCATCTTACTCTAACCCTGGGCTGCTAAGCGCGACTCTCTGACCTTTTTCCGGACAGTGTAGATAAAGATCAGACTGCATAGAACATGCAGTCTGATCTTGAATCTGCACTCTCCGATAAATGAAATTTATTGCCCAAACATGCTTTTGAAATAGCAACACATGTGCTTTTACCATCTAACGAATCGAAAATTTCGTTTGAGCGATTTAGCAGGATAAGGGTTGTTGTTGTTCAGCATGTTTAACCTTATGTGTGCACGTGTGTAGATCTCAAGGTTACAAACCTGGGACGATATTAAATCAAGACTAGTGCCAGAGCTTCTAACAAAAAAAAAAAGAGCGAATGGCGTGGCACGAGATATTCTAACATTGCTTGACTCCAAACTTGAGGTCACAGTTACATTTCAATGACTTCAGAATTTCCCAGGAAAAGTAATATTCACAGGCTTACTTTTTTAATCTATAACTTTGGAATGGCAGGGTTGCCCAGCCATTCAATGATATTTTATGCACACATCAAGAACGACACATTGCTGCTAGTATGAACTCTTTTCCAAATGACTGAATTTTGGACTGTTCCAAATTGAAAGCATTTGCAGATGACAAAAAATGACACAAATACTGAAATTTGTTTGGGGAGTGTAGAAAACATTTTGGGAAAAAGAGAAAATGCTGGTTAACAGCATTTTCTCTTTTTCCCATAATGTTTTCAAAAGGCCTTTTTCTTCAGGGTCTTTAAATGTCGGGATTGTGTTGTAGAGTGGACTTAACTTTTAGATAAAAAAAAAATACCAGTTACTGCCGCTAGATATTTTTATTTTGCAGCTCTTTCATGTTGTCTGAAGCATCCCCACCATGCAGAACTGCTGCTACACCCTCTGGCTCATCCATATGAACACCTTGATGATGAATATGGCAACATTCAAGTCAAAGAAGGTGAGAGCATAAATTGTAAATGGTGGTCATTTAACTTTTGACTAATTAACAAAATTTTACACCTGTCCAAATTCAAAGTATGTGCAGATGACAAGATAAATGTGGCTCGAAAATTGAAACTTGACTTTAGAAGAGTAGAAACATTGTAGGAAAAGGAGAATATGCTGGTTTGCAGCATTTTCTCCATTTCTCACAATGTTTTCAGAAGGGTTCTTCCGTTGGGTCTTTAAAACTGGGGATTAATTAGTAAAGGGTTAAGCTCTTTTCTTAACTCATTACCAAACAACAAAGTTTTAGGATTGCCCAAATTGAAAGCATTTGCAGACAACAAAATAAAAGTAACTGAATATTTGAAATTTGATTTGTGAAGGGTAGAGAACATTGGGGGAAATGTTTTCTAAAGGCGTTTTTCTCAAGGGCGTCAAAAGTAGGGATTGTGTGATTATGGGTAAAAGCGCTTTTTATTACAATGGTTGCTCTTGTGGCCAGTGTAGATCAAGATCAGACTGCACAAAAGGTGCAATCTGATCTTTGATGTACACTGTCTACTTTGCTTTGACATTCCAGACAAAAGCAACATTGAAACTGTAATTAGGTGGTTCTTTAACCCATTACCACACAATCCCTACTTTTGACGCCCCTGAGAAAGACGCCTTTTGAAAACACTGTGGAAAAAGGAGAAAATGCTGGTAACCAGCATTTTCTCCTTTTCCCACAGTGTTTTCTACCCTTCCCAGAACAAATTTCTATTTTTCAGTCACCTTTATTTTGTCGTCTGCAAATGCTTTTTTCAATTTGGACCAGTCCAAAATTTTCTCGTGTGGTAATAGGTTAACCCTTTACCACACAACAAAACTTTAGTCTTGTCCAAGTTGAAAGCATTTGCAGACAATAATTTTAGTGTGGCTCAAATGGTGCAATCTGGCTTTTACAGGTAGAAAACATTGTGGGAAAGGGAGAAAATGCTGGTTACCAGCATTTTCTCCTTTACCCACAATGTTTTAAAAAGGCCTCTTCTACAGGGTCGTGAAAATTGGGGAATGGTAAAGGGTTAAGATGGAAAATATATGGTTGGGTAATTAAGTCTTCCTAGGGTTAAAAAACAAAATGAACTTGTAGTGCTCTACTGATTGATTGTAAGTTGTTGAAAGAAGTTTTCAACAATTTTTAGTTTTCTTATGGCAGCCATTGAACCTATCTATGCCTTTCTTGGGTTTCTTTTACCAGTACTATGCACAATCCCAACCACTGGTGCTTTCCATAAAACCATCTTCGAAACAATGACCAGTGATGAGAGAAGAAGGAATTCCGTCGCAATGACTATCATCTGTCCTGTGAAAGAAATTGGCCATGTTGAGGATTATAGAACCAGTGACCCTGTTCTCATCTTTTTTATGCTACAAACTGAGCTATCGGAGTTCGGTGTTAAATGCTCTCGAAATTCTATTTTGGAAATTAGAACATGGAGTTTGTATTGAATCTGTACTGGACTAGGTTGACCTCAAATATTACATTAGTTGAAATCGGCAAAATAATGGTGCATCCTTTCTGTACTACAGTTGAAAACATTGTGGTTACCAGCATTTTCTTCTTTTCCCACAATGTTTTCTAAAGGCTTCTTTCTTAGGGTTGTAAAAACCAGGGACTGTTTGGTACAGGCTTAAAGCATTTGCAGGTGACAACTGTAAACTTGGCTCAATTGATGTCTTTAACTTGGATGGCAACAGTAAAATTTTAGCCTCTTCCAAGTTGAAAGTATTTGCATGTGACAATATAAACTTGGCTCAAATGATTTGTCCATAACTTTAAACCAAACAATAAAATGTTAATTCTTCAATGTAACCTTGGCCCAAATGACTTGACTTTAACTTTCAGCCAAACAGTAAGGTGTTAAACTCTTGCAAACTGAAAGCACTTGCAGATAACTACTCGAACATGGCCGGAATGGTCAAATTTGGCTGCAAAGGAATAAATATAAATAACATTGTCATAAAAAGAGAAATTGCTGGTTATCACCATTTTCTCTGAATATTTTAGGGGGCAATCTTTCTTAGGTGAACAATTAACGGGGGTGGCAAATTACGGAACAAGAGAGAATGCAGTTAACTCTTTACCAGATGACAAACTTTAGCATTTGCAGATGACAATTTCAGTGTGGCTCAAATGGTGTAATTTTTCTTTGATAGAGTTGAAAAAATTGTTGGAAAAGAAGAAAATGCTGGTTACCAGCATTTTCTTCTTTTCCCACAATGTTTTCAAAAGGCTTCTTTTCCAGGAGCATCAAAAGTCGGCATTGTTTGGTAAAGGGTTAACCATCATTTTCTCCTTTTCCAGCAATGTTTTCATAAGCTATCTTTCTAAGGGTCGTTAAAACTCCTGGTTGTTTGTTAAAGTTAAAAAGGTAGAAAAAAAAAAACATTGTGCAAAAAGATAAAAATGCCAATAACCAGCATATTCTTCCTTTTCCCCACTGTTTGCAAAAGTTTTCTTCTTGGGGAAGGGATGTGTCAAATTGAGTAACTGTTTGGTGAAGGATTAATCAAGTACAGTTCTGATTATTTCACTTTCTGTTTCAGGTGTCCATATTGATGACCAGGGCGGTCGTGCTGCAGGATACAGGCCTTGGTTGGGATGCTGTACAAATTTTTTGGTTAAGTAAAACACAAGTTCAATGATTTTATCCAGATAACATGTAAGTGTATTTTCTCATGACCGTTAATGCAATGAAGTACTTTTTCTCTTCAATTTCCATGCCTGAAAAAGTCCTTATAGCTGGTTACCACACAGGAATAAATTACTATTGTCCATATCCAAAGTTTTTGTTTACAACATCTTCCTTTACCTATAATAATTCAAAAGGCCTTCCTTGGTCGTTGAAACTCAAGATTGTGTGGTAAAAGGTTATAAACACCCATATTTTAGTGAAGAGAACTGTTTTTTTTTCTAACTCTTTACCAAACTACAAAATTTTAGACTTATCCAAATTGAAAGCATTTGCAGATGACAAAAATAAATGTGAATAAAAACACAAATTTGATTTCAGGTGGTTAGAAAACACTGGGAAAAGAAGAAAATGCTGGTAATCAGCATTTTCTTCTTTTCCCACAATGTTTTCAAAAGGCTTCTTTCTTGGTTGTTAAGAATCGGGATTGTGTGGTAATGAGTTAAATAAAATCTTGGTTGACAGCCTGTGACAGTGAAGTGTTTGTATATCAACATTTCTGGAATCATTCTTTAACTGATTACAACACAATACTTACCACATAGCAAAATTTTAGACCTATCCACATTGAAAGTATTTGCAGACAACAATTTCAGAGTGGTTCAAATGGTGCAATTTTGCTTTGATAGGATAGAAAACTTTGTGGGAAAAGGAGAAAATGCTGGTAATCAGGATTTTCTCCTTTTCCCTCGATGTTTTCGAAATCTTTCCTTCAAAAAACAGGGTTGTTAAAAGTCGTCATTGTGTGGGAAAGGGTTAATGTGGACTGTGCCACACGGTTAAATGTTTTAACTCTTTACCAAATGCCAAAATTTTGGACCAGTCCAAACTCAAAGCATTAGCAGACAGTAAAATAGATGTGAATCAAAAAGTGAAATTTGGTTTAGAAAGGGTAGAAAACATTGCGGGAAAAGGAGAAAATGCTGGTTAACAGCATTTTCTCCTTTTCCCACAATGTTTTCAAAGGCAATGTTAAAAAAAAAAAAGATTCTATCAATTTTAGCTACATTTGTCATCTGCCAGTGCTTTGAATTTGGAAAAGTTCAACATTTTTCATTGGCAACAACTTGGCATAAAAAGGTTTATTTTACCTCTTTACCGAACGACAAAATTGTAGACTGGTCCAAATTGAAAGCACTTGCAGACGACAAATTATATGCGACTCAAAAATTGAACTTTGTTTCCAGCAGGGTAGAAAACTTACCATCATTTTCTCCTTTTCACACAATGTTTTCAAAAGCCTGCTCTAGTGGGGTATTTAATATTGTGCGGTAAAGGGTTAAAGACCCTTAGGAAAAGGCTTTTAAATGCATTGTGTACTGCCTTCAGATATATTTTGCAGTTATTTGAAGTTATAGCTCTTTCATGTCGTCTGAAGCATCCCCACCTTGCAGAACTGCTGCTACACGCTCTGGCTCATCCATGTGGACACCTTGATGATGAATATGGCAAACTTCAAGGCAAAACAGGTGAGAGCAGATTATGGTGGTAACTAGTCATTTAGATTCTTCCAAAAAATAAATAAAATGAAAACATAATGCATTTACTGAAAACTTCAAATAGGATGAGGAACAATTGTGATTCAAGCTTGATGGCTCCTAGAAAATTCTAACATGGAACTTCTAAAACTGTGACCTTGATCCTGTGATCATGGGCATGACTAAGGTATTGTCAATGAAATTTTGCACCTGTATCTGTCAAGTATTATCCAAACCCATTATTGTTTGGAAAATGAGCTCAAAAAACTTTTGTGTAAAACTTGATGTACAACGGCATAGTCTACTACCTTGGCCATGAGCATGGGCAGGAGTATTGCTGAAAGACACTTTGGACCTATATCTATTACCATACATAACATCAAAGAAATCTATCATAAGGTTTGCAAAATGTGAGTTTTTTAAGAAAAAAAAAAAAAACGCTGTAACTTTAATGTAGATACTAGCACTTATGCCATCACAGGCACTTATCCTGACATAAATGCTGAGGCTACCGCCAACACAGGGGTAGTGTTATAGCTGTTCCTGGACCTTCATTGAGGCAGGCTAGAAAATAATGATAATTAAAGGAATAAGATTTAAGATTTTTTCAGACAAAAGTAACTGGGGTTGGTATTGAAGTAAAAGTTCATTTTCAGATTTTTTATTTTTGATTTCGTATTACCTTAAATATTTAGATGGCTCTGGTATAAAGACAATTATCTGAACTTTCAATAATCAGTTACAAAAGTGATTATTTATGATTACTGTAGAATTTCATTATATGTAAAACTCTTTTAACCCTTTACCAAAGGACAAAATTTTACACTGGTCCAAATTGAAAGCACTTGCAGACAACAAAATAGGCCTAACTCAAAAATTGAAATTTGTTTCCAGCAGGGTAGAAAACATTGTGGCAAAAGGAGAACCTGTTACCAGCATTTTCTCCTTTTCCCACAATATTTTCAAAAGGTATCTATCATAAAAACCAGGGATTGTTTGGGAAAGGGCTAACACAACAAACATTCGAGTCTTGTCCGAATTCAAAGCAGATGCAGGTGAAATTTTAAATAGGGCTCATCTTCGAAAAGGTAGAAAACATTGTAGGAAAAGGTGGAAATGCTGATAACCAACATCATTTCCCTTTCCCACTGTTTTTAAATGTCTTCCTCCTCTGGGTCATTAAAACCCAAGACAGTGTGGGGAAGGCTTGAATAAATCCAGAACAAAAGTTGGCGTGTTATTAGTCTTTACCAATTGACAAAATTTTAGACTTGTTGGAGTTTAAGCATTTGCAGACAACAAAATTAATGACATAAAAATCAAAACCAAACATTTGTCTTTTAAAGGTTAAAAAAAATTGTGAGGAAGGGAGGAATTTGCTGGTTAATAGCATTTTCCCCACTATGTTTTGATAAGTTTTCTTTCTTGCGCTTAACACTTTAGTAAACAACAAAATCTTAGACTTGTTCAAATTGAAAAAAATTACAGTTGACAAGTTTAAATGTAACTCTAAATGTGAAAACTGTCAAGCATAGGGTAGAAAACTGGTAACTGGGATTTGCTATCTTACACACAGTGTTTTTCAAAAACCTTTTTTCTCCTTAACTCATTACTAAACGACAATATTTTAGGCTTGTCCAAATCGAAAGCATTTGTCAGAGAACAAAATGAAAATGACTGAAAATTTTAAATCAGTTTTGTGAAGGGTAGAAAACATTGTGGGAAAAGGAGAAAATGCTGGTTACCAGCATTTTCTCCTTTTCCCACAATGTTTTCAAAAGGCTTCTTTTCCAGGGGCCTCAAAAGTAGGAATTTTGTGGGAATGGGTTAACTGAAATAATGTTGAAAATGGTGTTGAACACCATGCAATCAATCAAAAGCCTTTTGTTCTTGGGGTCATAAAAACTCATGATTGTGTGGTTAAGGGTTAATACTCAGTAGGTATGAAATTTCAGACTTAGATGTTTGGTAGAGGGTTTCTCAAATACAGTTCTGACTATTTTACTTGCTGTTTCAGGTGTCTGTATTGATGACCAGGGAGTCATGCTGCAGGATACTTGTCTTGGTGGAGATGCTGTACAAATTTTTGGTGAGATAAAACTCAAGTCAGATAATTTTATGTGGATTACAAGTAAGTGGATTGTCTCATGAATCTTATAATGCAATGAAGAGTTTTGTTTTCTTAAAGTTCCTGTATTCTCTCCCAAAATGCGCTTAACCCCTACCACACAACTTCAAGTTTTAAAATACCCGAGGAAATAGTTTGAAAAAATTTTAGCTCTACTGGCTGAAAGCCAACAGAGCTGATGTCATGGCATGGTTTCCATCCTTCTGTTAATTAATTAGTCTTGTTGTTGTATATACAATAAAGTCTGCATTCATGGTGCATTGTCTGCTCATGTCATTTTCTTCGAAGATTTGACCTGTCTTATATGACGCATCACTCTCCCTGATATTGGGGAGATAGTAGTAATACACTGTATAAAGTAGCAATGGAGAAAATGGCTTTTATCAATACATTTGAGGAAAATTCAGGCCTGTTTTAGCTCCGGATTTCTCTAAACTGCTGATCATAGCTGAATGAATTGCACCAGGTAGCGGTTTATTGAGTTAAAGTTTATTTTAGTTTGAAATTCAAAGTAACTGTTGTCGCAAAGAAAAGTAGTCCGGATCTGTACCAGGATGCCTAAATTAGATGAGTATTTTGTAGAGTACCATCTAGCGGGAGATAATGTTTTGTGGTGAGATGTTAATGAAACTTAGTTTCTGTATATCATCAATACCTTGAACACAATTGATTTTTAAAAAATCTGACAACCAGTAACCAGTAAGGGAAAAGTAATTATTTCAAACTGAAAATTTACATTTCTTCTGTATACAGTTAGTTTGAAACTTGCACAGATTATATTTGGACGGTGATGATATTAGTCAGTTCTCACTGTCTATGGCAATTGTCAGGCTGAAGTCTTGTGAGGGCAAATCACTCCTTTATTTCAAGAAAAGATCAATGAACAGATGTTTCTGTATCATTTGATAAGTAAAAATTACATGCAGATTGGAAATCTGTGAAAGCATATTACACAAACAACAAACTTCAGAATGTTATTGAAATAGCTCTAGATTTGAAATGAACCTATTTAAACATTGTTGACCTGACCTAGTTTATAAAATCTGCTTGGAGTATGAATAAAGAAGAGAAACTTCCAAAAAGACCTCCAACCACTTGAAAATGCCTGAAAACAGTTATTTTGCATAAACAAATTTCGTAACACCTAAAACCACATGCAGAACATTAAGATACATGACTTTATCGAAAATGATTAAGAAATAATGGTATGAACCATCAGATGAATGAATTTTTGATAAATTTGTCTACTGTTAAATTATGTTCGCTAGCAATTTTCCAACTTCACCTTCTAATTAGTAGTTTCAATACTTTAATCATCATCAAGGAAATAAATCCCAATAAAAGGAAGAAAACCCAGAGATCATTTTAGAAAAAGCAGTATTTTGATGACTTTTATCTTATTTACTCAACACAGTCCACATTATTGTTCCCGTTTCATTGAAACTTGCGTTGCTTGATAAGTACAGTGGGTACTGAAACACTATAAAATTTTGCTTAATTTCAAACAATAGTCTTTTCCTACTTGCATCGTTAATTAGCAGTCACAATTACTGCCAGTAGAGTGATTCTAGCCCTCAAGAGTCAATCGTTTGAAAAAATGGACAAAGCAAATATCCAAGTCCAAAGTTATGTCGTTTGGAAGGAGTTGACCAGCATTTCTACATTTACCTTAACCCCTACCAAATAATCCCTGGTTTTTACGACCCAGGGGAAGGATTCTTTTGAAAACATGGGAAAAGGAGAAAATGCTGGTAACCTGCATTGGCTCCTTTTCCTACAATGTTTTCTACTATGCTTAGCCATTTCCCAAACAGCAAATTTTGGGCCAGACCAAATTGAAAGCATTTTGGAGGCGACAAATTAACAGTTGTTAAAAAGATGATTTTTCTATATGGCAGGGCAGAAAACATTGTGGGAAAAGGAGAAAATGCTGGTTACCAGCATTTTCTCCTTTTCCCACCATGTTTTCAAAAGGCTTCTATTCCTGACCTGTAAAAACCAGGGATTATTTGGGAAAGGGTCAAGTTAAGTTTCAATTTTCGAATCATGTTTATTGTGTTGTCTGCAAATGCTTTTGATTTGGACAAGTCTAAAACTATGTCGTTCTGTAAAGAGTTAATCTTAAAGACACAATTTTAGGCTTTTCAGTGTTGGAAGTATTTGCAAACAACAATTTAACCTTTCACCACACTACAAAATTTTAGCCTTGTCCAAATTGAAAGAATTTGTACACAACAATTTCAACGTGGCTCAAATGGTGCCATCTTTCTTAGTGTAAAAAACATTTTAAGAAAAGGACAAAATACTGTTGACCTTTACCTGTCTCCCAAAATGCTTTCAAAAGGCTTCCACGATCAGCAAAAGTGGGCATTGTGAGGTGAAGGGTTACCCAATAGACCCCAGAATAAAATGGAACAGGCGGGCTAAATCAGACATGTGCATCCAAATGAGAGCAGTTTCATGTTACTTTTGTCTACAGTATTTTATCAAAATGGGCAATGGGGATCAAAGATCAGACTGCACATTTTGTGCAACCTGATCTTTATCTGCAATGGTCGCAAAGGCTCCTATAATCATTAACCCTTTCCCAAGCAATCCCTGGTTTTTACTGGTCAGGAATAGAAGCCTTTTGAAAAAATTGTGGGAAAAGGAGAAAATGCTGGTAACCAGCATTTTCTCCTTTTCCCACAATGTTTTCTACCCTGTCATATAGAAAAATAATTTTTTTAGCAACTGTTAATTTGTCACCTGCAAAATGCTTTCAATTTGCTCTGGTCTAAAATTTGCCATTTGGGAAAGGGTTCAAGGCAGTCTCAGGGTTAGCTTTGATCAAAAACATGAAATTTGTATTTGAAAGGGTAGAATATACCAAGGAAAAAGGAAGAAAATTCTGGTTACCAGCATTTTCTTCTTTTGCTACAATGATTTCAAGAGGCCCCTTCCCCAGGGTCAATAAAACGTGTGACAGTGTGGTGAAAGGTTAACCCTTTCCCAAACAAACCCTGGTTTTTATGTACAAATCTTTTGAAAACACTGTGGGAAAAGGAGAAATTGCTCATAACGAGCAATTTCTCCTTTTCCCACAGTGTTTTCCTCCACCCATTTGGAGATTTTTCTACCATTTTCATCGAGTTTGAAATTGTCGTCTGCAAACCCTTTCAGTTTTGCAGAGTCTCAAACTTGTTGTTTGAGAAATGGTTAATTCTTTACCCCAAAAAAAAATTTTAAACTTGTCTAAATTGACAACACTTGCACGCTAGAGATGAGATATGGCTGACGTCATGATCTTTGGCTTTGAAAAGGTAGAAAACATTGTGGAATGTGATGATCAGCAATATCAGCGAGCAAAATGTTACTCTTTACCAAATGACTAAATTCTATACTTGTCCAAATTGAAAGTACATGTATTTGCAGACAACAACCTCGATTTTATTCATGTGATCTAATTTGCCTGCTTAATCCATTACCACACAATCCCTACTTTTGACGCCCCTGAGAAAGACGCCTTTTGAAAACACTGTGGGAAAAGGAGAAAATGCTGGTAACCAGCATTTTCGCCTTTTCCCACAGTGTTTTCTACCATTCCCAGAAAAAATTTCAATTTTTTATTAATCTTTATTTTGTCGTCTGCAAACCTTTTCAATTTGGACCAGTCTAAAGTTTTCTCATGTGGTAAAGAGTTAAAGGGTAGAAAGCATTGTGGGAAAAGAAGAAAATAATGGTAACCATCATTTTCTAGTTTTTCTACAGTATCTTTGAAGCCTCCGATCTTAGAGTTGTTTGAACTTGGGATTGCATGGTAGAGGGTTAAACATAAATTTAACTCATTACCAAACGACAAAATTTTAGGATTGTCCAAATTGAAAGCATTTGCAGATGACAAAATAAAACTGAATGAAAAATTGAAATTTGTCTTGTGAAGGGTAGAAAACATTTTGGAAAAAGGAGAAAATGCTGGTTACCAGCATTTTCTCCTTTTCCCACAATGTTTTCAAGAGGGTTCTTTCTCAGGGGAGTCAAAAGTAGGGATTGTGTGGTAATGGGTTAATTGTTTACCACTCTACAAAATTTTAGACTGGTCAAAATTGAAAGCATTTGCGAACGACAAAATAAAAGTGACTGAAAAATTGAAATTCGGTCTGGGAAGGGTAGAAAACACTGGGGGAAATGGAGAACATGCTGTAACCAGCATTTTCTTCTTTTCCCACAGTGTTTTCAAAAGGTTTCTTTCTCAGGGGCGTTAAAAATTGGGATTGTGTGGTAAAGAGTTAAGGACTTTCTCCATTGGGGTCATATAAAATCAGGGTATGTTAGAGACCTAAAAAAAAGCATGCGCATTATGTATTGCTGCAACCTGAATGTGAAATAGCTAATGAAGTTAAGTAATTAGCTTTTGCATTAAGCAAGCAGCATCACTCCGCGATTTATCGTGTATTTATGCAGAAAAAAGCCAATGAAGTCAGATAAGTGCTAAAATCTGCAAGAATCGGTTTTACTGCAACCTTGCTGCAAAATAGCTAATGAAGTCGAGTATTTAGCTTTTGCAGTAAGTCAAATAACTGCTAAAATCTGCAAGAATCGGTTTTGTTGCAACCTTAGTGCAAAACAGCTAATGAAGTCGAGTATTTAGCTTTTGCAGTAAGTAAGCACGCTTCAGTCGCGTTCACAAAGTTACGAGGGTTGTCCCAAAATTTCATGACAATTTCAATAGCAAAAGAAAATAAACTGCTGCAAATGCATTTTTTGGATATATTTTCAAGACATATATGACCAAGTCTCACGAAGATTTGCCAATTAACGTTGCCATTGTTTATAAGTTCTCTAGAATGTTAATTGCCTTTCCATATGCCTTAGAATTATGTTCAGATATAAGTAAAGTCAGTTGATGATATTCAAAGGGCATTTCAATTGTAGATTTTTCACTTTGGATCAAAAAAGATATTGATCCTGTCTACCATATTCTATGAAAATGGCAAATTCCCATTGTAAAGGCCCATGATTTTTACAAAAATACAACCAAAAACTGTAAAAAGTGATTGATATACAAAATGTATGGGCTCATATCACATATTAACCCTTTACCAGACAATCCCGACTTTTGATGACCCTGAGAAAGAAAGCCTTTGAAAACATTGTGGGAAAAGGAGAAAATGCTGGTAACCAGCATTTTCTCCTTTTCCCACAATGTTTTTTACCCTTTCCAGATCAAATTTCAGTTTTTGATTCACCATTATATTGTCGTCTGCAAATGTTTTTTATTTTGACTAGTTCAAAATTTTGCCACTTGGGAAAGAGTTAAAGTAAAATATATTGACTAGGATTATCTTTGTGATTTTTGATGTTGCTTTTTGAAGTGTCCCCAAGTCGGACATAATCTATGAGTCCATATTTTATACAACAGTTGATGTCAAAAAATATCATTATGATCTAGTAATATTAGGCAAAAATGCTTAAATATAGCCAATATAGATGAAAAGTATCACTTTGAGCTCATTGTATTATGGATACAAGCATGAAGAGAGGCTAAAACTCGAACCCTTCAACGGAAAAATGAATTCCTAATCTACTAGTCCTGAAAACATATTTGAATGCATATTTTGGGTCTATATTAAATAGTGTAGCTTTATCTACAACTATGCATTGATTAGGTATTAAATAGTATATCGGTGCCATTCAAAGTGTATGCTACTTCTTAATTTCGTGCCAAACCAACAATTTACATTTCCATAACCCACCTAGGTGGCTCAGTGGTGAGCGTGTCTAACTCATGACCTGGTGGTTGTGAGTTCAATACCCTGTTGAGGCAAACTTTCGCTTTGGTGTATTTTCGCCTCCCACCTCTGCTGAAGCATGTGAGAAAAGTAGTCGGTTGCTTTGGAAAGAAAGTTGTGTTAGAACCGGTGTGAGAAAGCCAGGAAACACATGTGCGTCACTGCGGCCATGATATGACCTTAGCTGTTAAAGTGGCATTAAAACCGAATATAATACAATATATTTCCAGATAATTGTATTTCGTAATTTTCAAGACCTAATCTACGCTACCCTTTTTCAACTACTGTAACCCTAAATATTCACATGAAGTCACTTGAGAGCTCAACCTGACTTAAACTTTCACCACATGGACAGGACAAGCGGAAAATTTCTTGAGGGGCAAAATTTGTTTGCTTTTAAATATTTCAGTTCTTCCACATTTTCAGTTCTATTTAGGCTAAGTTTTGTGAAAAGTATGTATAACTAAGGAATTTCAAGTTATTTAGTTGGTAGTTTGCCTCATTTTTTAATAAAAAAGTAATGAAAAGAAACTTTTGTTTTTTGTATTGATGTATTTTAATCCTTCACAAAGCAAGTAAAAACAAAAGAAAACACTTTTCAGCAATGTTATCTGCCAGTTTAATGGTTTGAAAAAAGGTGATTCCATTCTAAGAAATTTCAAATTGTTGCACCATATGCATATTTAAAACTCAAAAATAGTTTCTTTTTTGCAAGATTTCAAACGAACATTTTCCTTAATCTGACCCAAGAAGAAGTAAAGTATTTACAAAATTCATAATAGTGATAGTTAAAAACTTGAGGTTTTAAATATGGAATTGACAATTCTTCATGAGACTGAGTCAATTATACCCAACATTTTTATAGAAAACCACACAAAAATCTTTACAAATAAGGAAATTATAGCATAAATACCACAACAAGTACCCACACTGAGGTGCACATCAAGCATTAACTCTTTACCAAACGACAATATTTTAGGCTAGTCCAAACTGAAAGCATTTGCAGACAACAAAGTAAAAGTGACTGAAAATTTGAAATTTGTTTTGGGAAGGGTAGAAAATATTGTGGGAAAAGGAGAAAATGCTGGTTACCAGCATTTTCTCCTTTTCCCACAATGTTTTCTAAAGGCTTCTTTGTCAGGGTCATTAAAAGTCGGGATTGTGTGGTAAAGAGTTAATAAACATTGTTAATGTTAAGTTTAACTCTTTACCAAAAAACAAAATTTTGGATAAATCCGAATTGAAAGCATTTGCAGACTGCAAATTAAATGTCCATCAAAAATTGAAATTTGATTTTAGAAGTTTAGAAAACTTTGTGGGAAAAGGAGAAAATGCTGGTTAACAGCATTTTCTCCTGTTCCCACAATGTTTTCAAAAGCTTCCTTTCTAAAGGTCGTCAAAAGTCAGGATTGTGTGGTAGAGAGTTTACAGCCATTTTCAAGGTATTCTCCGTGAAATTCAATACATTTGCTATGTCATTTAAATCCATGGCTGCTCAAAAACTGTCTTTAACCAAATTGCTGTCAGATCTCTGTTAAAAGCAATTATAACACACACCAGCTCATTGCCCGAATCAAACTTACGACTTCCTAAATCCTTCTTTAGCTGTGGAAAGCAGACAAACATGTACATCCAAGTAGAAATTATGGACTTCTTGGATGGAGGGGTTTACGTTGTCTTCCATATACTATCCGGGTTTGAAGTAGTTGAACCACCTCTTATCTGCTATAAATAGAGAACCCAACAGTGTCACCTGCTTCAACTTGAGCAAGAAATTCTTAAGGGACAGTTGAACCTTCTTCTATTTGTTATCATCAGATATCAGAGGTGGAGCCCAGCTCTGGCAAAGTCTTGACATGTTCAGTTTGTCCTTAAATATTCTGTGGAAAGAAGACTTTGAAATGGCAGCTGATGATAGTATCCCACTGACTGCTAGTTTCCCATCTGCAAAAAATGCATCTCTTCACAAAATCACACGACTCTCTGTCTAAAGAAATCATCATTTCTTGCTTTCTCCTCTTTCTAGTGTTCACCTGCACTTAACCCTTTACTCCATAGATACTCGTATCTACGCATTGCTTGTAGGAGCCTTTGGAAAACATTGTGCCAAAAGGTGAAATTGCTCGTGACAAAAGGTGTCATATACACATAAGAAACTGCTTCATTCTTGTTGTTATTTAGGGTCAATTAGAGATAACATAGAAATGCCTTATGGGGGAAACAGTTATTTCTGTTTTACTCCTATGGCACTTGTAAGCCAGTGCTGCAGTAAAGTTTTAAACTTTTCAGATCACCAAATTTGTCTTATACTCTGCTAAAGAGTGATCCCAAGATTGGCGCTGAAGTTTATAACTGTTCACTAGGCCGTACAATTTTCTGACTTTATCATTTCAAATTTCCTTTTTTCTGTTGATCTTTTTCGTTTGTTTATATACCGTCTGTTGTTTACTCGATGACAACAAAGTTTCAGAAAAAAAGCATCCATGTAAAATTGAAGCAGAAATGATAGCATATATCAAAAATATTTGTACATGATTGGAGCTCATAAAGAAACATAAAAATGGAAAAAATAGCATGTGATGGCAAATAATATATCAATTTTGTGAATTTAAAGAAAAATAAAGCTAATATTTCATTGGAGACTTCTTAGAAAGTGAAATATTATACTAGTGGATGAAAAGTGGGAAATTGAATATCCTGATGCTAAAATCGGCTCATTTATGAAATTTGTTACGCAGTTTTTGGACAACCCTCGTATAGATGTAAGAAAGGCAGTTATTGAAGTCGAGTAACTAGCACATTACAGTAGTTTCTAGCTCTTCTGGCTGAAAGCCAGCAGAACTTGTGTCATTATATTGTTTCTATTGTCCACCTGTTTGCCTGCCCATTTGTCTTTCTCTTGTTTATGCAGCCGAGCCCTAGTAGCTCAGTCGGTAGCATGCAGGACTTGAATACGGGTTTGTGAGTTTGATCCCTGGTTCGGTCAATTTCTTTCCGAGGATTGACGAGTCATTGTGACAAGATTCATTCCTCTCCCACTGCTGACCATTGCATTGACGATGATTGTGGGAAAGCAGTCAGTGGCTTGGAAAGAAAACTTTGCCGAGTGCAGGTAAAAGAAATGCCAGGAAAGCATGGATAGGTGCACTGGCTGCCACACTATAACTAAAATAGTGTTGGAAAGAGTTTTTAGCACCATAAAATAAGTAAATCTTGTTTGTGCAATAGTCTGTAATCATGAACTAATTTTAGTGAAGCATTCGTGCAGCTCATTTTCATCATCAATAGTTTGAGTTCTATAGATTTGAAAAGAATCTGACAATTTTAAAGCTAACATAGCTATTTAATCCTAAACCACACAATCCAGACTTTTAACAACCCTCACAAAGAAAGCTTTTGAAAACAGTGAGAATAAGAGAAAATGCTGGTAACCAGCAAGCTCTCTACAGAGCTCCAGATAAGAGGGAGTGATGGTATTCTAAATCCATTATTTCTGTCCCAAACCCTATGTTGTGGGTACTCATTAGAATTGTCTCGATGAGACGATTCTAATGAGTACCCATAACACAGGATTTAATGAAGAATAATTAATATTTCTAATTTTGAAATCAAAATCACTACCTCTATCTGGAGCGCCGCTTTCTACCCTTCACACATCAAAAAGGTGTTTTCAAATGCCTTCAGCCGTAGTCATAAAAACCAGGGCTTGTCTTTGAAGGGGTGAATGCTTTACCACATGCGAAAATTTTAGACTGGTCCAAATTGAAAGCATTTGCAGATGACAAAATAAAAGTGACAGAAAAATTGATGTCTTGCGAAGGGTAGAAAACATTGTGGGAAAAGGAGAAACTACTGGTTACCAGCATTTTCTCCTTTTCCCACAGTGTTTTCAAAAGGCTTTCTTTCTCAGGGCCGTCAAAAGTAGGGATTGAGTGGTAATGGGTTAAACACCACCTTAAAAAAAATGGGAAAGGACAGAATGCTGGCAGTAGGTATTTTGAAATAGTGTGGAAGAAGAAGAAAATGTTGGTAACCTGTTTTTGCTTCTTTTCTCATTTTTGATACTTTCTCAAAAGACAGTTAAGCCTACTGTAGCCCACTCTTTACAAGGCAAATACATGTACATCAGTATACCCCTTGCAAAATGAATGGTTTCAGAGGTATAATGGAATCAGTCTGTCTGTCCGTGTATTTGTCTGTATACAAAATAATAGTTATTTCCTGTTTCTGTCAAAGGGTTGGCGGGGGCTTTAATCTTTTCCCAAACAATCCCTGGTTTTTACGACCCTAAGATAGAAGCCTTCTGAAAACATTGTGGAAAAAGGAGAAAATGCTGGTAACCAGCATTTTCTCCTTTTGCGCAGAATGTTTTCTACCCTGCTGGACACAAATTTCAATTTTTGAGTTACGTTTATTTTGTTGTCTGCACATGCTCTCAATTTGGACCTGTCTTAAATATTGTTGGTTGGTTAAGGGTTAAGTCGCATTCAGTGACAGCTCTAGTTTTAACTGTATATGATTGAATTTGTGTTTATTAATTGTGGCCACCGGTTGCCCATATGGGCGATGCCCCCTTAAGGGTGTCAGTAGTGCTAAGGGGGATAGTGCTATATAGTGCAGACACAGGTCAAAACCGATTTAAAATCACACTTAGTTTTTTTACGTGCTCGGTATATAGTACAGTAACACTGGACCTCAGTTTGACGTCTCATCCAAAAGATTAGTAATTTTAGATGGCAAGTGACTCGAATGTTCATCACTTTCACAATCCTACGCTCTACCTAGTGAGCTATGCGAACTGATCTTACTGTATTAGGTAGGGTGCAAGCCCTTTTTATATGGATGTAAAGTTTGTCATCTGGTATAGATTTAACTCTTTTACCAAACAGCAAATTTTTAGACTGGTCCATATTGAAAGCATTTGCTGACAACAAAATAAAAGTGACTGAAAAAATTGTAACTTGTTTTGGAAAGGATAGAAAACATTGTGGGAAAAGGAGAAAATGCTGGTACAATGTTTTCAGAGGGCTTCCTATTAAGGTCGTTACAAGTGGGAATTGTGTGGTAAAGAGTTAACTGAGAATGCTGAACTTTTCAAGTTCCGATAACAAAAAATGGAATTTGCTGGTTGGTATTTGGTATTGTTTCATTGTATTACTGTGAAATGAAATAAAATTTGGGAATTGTTGATTTTTAGTTTCATTCGACACTTCATTACATAATTTGTAATGGACATCCATTAATTGACAAACTTAATGGCTATGAAGTAGATGCGGTTAAATACTAGGAAATGCTACTTATACTTAGAAAACCTCTCATACTGTACACCTGTGTTTGTTAACCCTTTATCACATGATCCTGACTTGATGACCCTGAGTAAGAAAGGTTTTACAAATATTGGGTGGGGGGGAAAGAGGGAACAGAGAAAAACCAGTCTGAAATTTTGTTGTTTTGTAAAGAGTTAATAACCCTCTATCAGATGATGAAATTTTAGCCTTGTCCAAATTGAAAGCATTTGCAGATGATAATTTCAATGTGGCTTAAATGATGCAGTTTTTCTGTGACGGGATAGAAAACATGGGAAAAGTAGAAAATGCTGGTTACGAGTATTTTTCCTTGTCCCACAATGTTTTCAAACTGCTTTTTTTCCAGGGTCGTCAAAAGTCGGAATTGTGCGTTAAAGGGTTCGGGAACTGGCCAAGTGATGGAAATAATATTTGTACCCTGGAAAACAGGAGCAAATGAATTAAAGATATTAACCCTTTCCCAAACAAACCCTGGGTTTTACGTGTCTGCAGTAAAAGTCTTTTGAAAACACTGTTGGAAAAGGAGAAATTGCTCGTAACGAGCAATTTCTCCTTTTCCCACAGTGCTTTCTACCCTTTTTAAAAACTTTCTGCCAATTTCTCAAAATTCAAAATTGTAGTCTGCAAACTCTTTCAGTTTGGAAGAGTCAAAAATTTGTCGTTTGTGAAAGGATTAAGAGAAAAAAGGCTGGCATTTTATTTTAGGACGAAGCATAGTTGACAGCTTTGGTTACGTTTTCTGGTGGAAAAGATCAAGATCAGATTGCTAAAGATATATTTTAGATATAATGCACATTATCATATACTTTGATATTGTCCCCAAGTATTTGCACTGGATGAAAGTATGCAATATTTTTCCATATTGCATACTTTCATATTTCATCGTTAAGAGTTTTTTTCACATGAGTTGCAAACTACGGAACTATTCTAAAACCTGACATTTCTCTAGAAATCAAAATACGAACGGCCTCCATTATAAAAAAATTCAGCATCAGACCTAAAGATTTACGAACTTTTCAAAGCATTGTCATTTATAGAAACATGATAAAAAAAACAGAAAACTGGTTTCCTAAATATCAGTGATTACAAAAGTATGAAAAATTTGCCTATTGAACATGTGTATCAATGATGAAATTATTAAGCGATGAAAACAGATCCTTGGTCGCCATCCTGTTTGTTTTACATACCATTAGCAATGGATGAATAAGAATGTTTTTTTTTTTTTAAGTCAACAAATTCTTTGGAAATACTGTTAAGTTCCGGGGAAATTATGTAAACAATATCAAAGAATGTAATAAAAAGGTTATTGCACTTGTATGGGAATATATTGTGTTGAACTTCTTCTTTTGGCGTAGTTGCTATCGCAAGCTCGGGTGACTCTGCTAAAAGAACAAGTTCAAAACAATATATTGCCATACAAGTGCAATAACCTATAATCTTGGTCAGTGATAGAGGTGCATATAGTGCAATTCCAATTCTGTTCTTGTCAGAATCTCTGGCAGAAAAAGTGATATTGTCAACTTACGATCAGACTGCATATTCTGTTTGGTCTGATCTTGGTCTATACTCCCAGCATTTAACTCTTTACCAAACAACAAAATTTGCACTAGTCCAGATTCAAAACATTTGTAGATGACAAATGTAAATCAAAAATTGAAATTTCATTCAGAAAGGGTAGAAAATATTGTGGGAAAAGAGAAAATGCTGGTTACCAGCATTTTCTCCTTTTCCCACAATGTTTTCAAAGGGCTTTTTTCACAGGGGCGTTAAAATTTGTGATTGTTAGGTAAAGGGTTAAGTGAGTAAATCCTACTTTAGCACTACTAGGATTACTGAAATTCTATTTTTTTTTCTCTTTTTCTCTTTTCAGATACAGAAGAATATAGTATAAGTATAGATCTACTTACTAAAAATTCAAAATGTCATTTTTCAATGTTGATATGAATGCAAATCCACTTTCATGGGCAATGAGAGGAAATGCAGAGGTTTACTCAACCCCTGCATCTCCCCTTATTGCTCATGATGTTGCTGTCCCCCTCTTTTCGGAAGACGAAACCTCCGTAAGCATGTCCGAAAATTCCTTTTTGTGGGATGAAATTGAGGGAGACGAGGGAATGGAGGAAGATCTGAGCTCTGATGACCTCAGTAACTCCTCCATTTTCTCGCCTATCAGGGACGAGGATGATGTGATGCATGAGCAATCTCTGAATCACACATCCTTGCCCTTGGATGACTGGCATGGTATCAATGATTATGCATATAGAATTGCTTTTTTCGAGTCATCTGGTTCCCAAGATACGGAGACAGCGGAAGAAAACGGAATGTTTTCTTCCTCTGTCTCCATGTCTTGGGATCACCCATATGCGGAGGCTTTAGCTGACGTTGAGAGGGGGAGGTTTGACGAGTCCAATTTTGAGGAAGACATGGAGGTAACAGTTGGCTCTGTTGAGCTAAATGATACCTCCATGTATTTTTCAAATGTTGCAGAAGACACGGTGGCACAACTTGGCTCTGGTGAGCGAAGTAATGCCAACATGTCTCTTTCTGCAGTGCCTAGCACGAACTTGGAGACAGGTAGGGATTGTGACAGTTCGGCTGATGGGGAAGAGTCTGTCCCTTCCCCATTTGCCCAAACTGTATATAGTGACTCACGGCGACAGCGTGTAGTCAGGACTCGTAGCGGGCGAATTAGCCGTCCACCTGACCGGTATGGTGACTGGATATATTATTAGCCTGCTAGGAGTCAATCTCTAGTGTTGACGACCCTGAGATAGAAGCCTTTTGAAAACATTGTGGGAGAAAGAGAATAATGGAACCAAAGTTTGTGAGTCACAGACAAATGTTTTCAAAAGTTTGTTAGTCATAAATGTTTTCAAGTTAGGTGTAGATGCTAATCCTCAAAGTGCGTCTTGGGCTGAAGTCGCCTACTTAACTCTTTACCATACAATCCCCACTTTTAACAACCCTGAGAAGGAGAGCTTTTCAAAACATTGTAGGAAAAGGAGAAAATGCTGGTAACCATCATTTTCTCCTTTTCCCACAATAGTTTCTAGACTACTCAAATAAGTTTCAATTTTTAAGTCAATTTCATTTTGTCATCTGCAATTACTTTCAATTTGGACCAGTCTAAAATTAGTTGTTTGGTAAAGAGTTAAAAGAAAAAGGTTCAGGTGCAGACCAGGACTAGGATATGGTGACATATCCCTATCCTTGGCCATGTGGAATAGCATGTCTACAGAATTGCCTTTGTTGCATTATTTGCATAATAGAGCCTCATGTTTGTCATTACTTTAGATTGAGCCTTTCTCTGACACTCACCCGTATCTGTGTAGAGTTGTTACCCACTGTGTAAGTGGTTCTTGTGCATAAAGTGGCGTCGGGAAGTTGATGAATGGGATCTGTACGTAGTAGACCAGGGAAAACTTACTTACAGGTCTTTGAAGTTGGCTGTCCATTGCACAGTCACAAACCTAGAGTGCCAAAGGTCAATAAATGTGTTGGTCAAGGAAACCATCTATTAGTTCCTGCAGAGTGTCAGGCTAGAAGGTCTTCAATCTATGGTGATTACAGATATGTTTCATTCTTGATGTTTTCCATTTCACTTATGAAGAAAGCTTGCATAATTTTATGACATGTAGGTTTATTATGATCAGGTGCTCTAATGCCATGGCATGGATTGAACTAAGTTTTGTATTCAGCTGTATTACATATATATAACCCTTTACCAAATATTGCTTTTTCTGAACCAAGTGGTATATTTAATTATATGTATTTTTGGCTGTAATTGAATTTACTACCACCGTGTAAATCAGATCGTTATGGCCACTGGGTTTACTATTAAATGCTTTAACTCTTTAGCAAACGACAATATTAGACTTGTCCAAATTGGAAGCATTTGCAAATGATATAATAGAAGTGACTGAAAATTTGATTTTTTTTTTGTGAAGGGTAGAAAACATTGTGGGAAAAGGAGAAAATGCTGGTTACCAGCATTTTCTCCCTTTCCCATAAAATTTTCGAAAGACTTCTTTCTCAGGGGTGTCAAAAGTAGGGATTACGTGGTAATGGGTTAAAAAATTCATCAATTGTAGATTAATGTTTAGAGTCAAAAAGTTTGTCAGTCAACTACTGAAAAAGTGATTAAGGCACAGAAACCACCCACTTAAAGAATAGCTTCAGTTGCAGACATTGTGTGTTTGATATGAGCCCCATGTTTGTCATTATTTTAGATTGAGCCTTTTATTGACACTAACCCATATCTGTGTAGGGTTGTTACCCACTGTGTAAGTGGTTCTTGTGCATAAAGTGGCGACAGGAAGGTGATGAATGGGATCTGTACGTAGTTTACCAGGAAAAACTTACTTACAGGTCTTTGAAGTTGGCTTTCCATTGCACAGTCACAAACCTAGAGCGCCCAAGGTCAATAAATGTGTTGGTCAAGGAAACCATCTATTAGTTCCTGCAGAGTGTCAGGCTAGAAGGTCTTCAATCTATGGTGATTACAGATATGTTTCATTCTTAATGCTTTCCATTTCATTTATGAAGTAAGCTTGCATAATTTTATGACATGTTTATTATGATCAGGTGCATTAATGCCGTGGCATGGATTGAACTAAGTTTTGTTTTCAGCTGTATTACATATCTTTTCTGTGATATTACTGTCATATCACAGTAACAGTTCACTTGTCATGTGTCTTTGGTTTCACTGGTACTAGACTCTGAAGAGTCTTACCCAAAGATACACCACAAAAAAACTGAGCTTTTTTATTGAGGATCGAACCCAGGCCTCTGAATTATATACCCTACAAACTCACCACTGAGCGGCCTAGGATGAAACGAGAAGAGCAGCCCAATACAGATGGATAGAAGACAGATATGGATGAACAGTGCCTAGATGATGTTCTGGAGAGAAGCAAGACGAGTCACCCCTAAAAGATAGATGGAGAATGTTTGGTGATGCCAGATGTGTTGAATAGTATCCAATGGAGAGATAACAAGTAACTTTCTTTTGAGTATCTTTTCCAAACAAACATTCTTAATCAAGTATTGAGCAAAGCTGTGGAAAATACTGTAAACAGTATTTTTTTTCCCTTTTCCTGCTGTTTTATCACTTCAAAGATAAAACCCATCACTTAACACTTTACCAAACAAAATTTTGGATTCAGCCAAATTTAAAACATTGTAGATGAACAAATGCAGCTCATATTATTTTGGACTTTGATATGGTTGAAAACAATGTGGGAAAATGAGAAAATACTGGCATTTTCTCCTTTTCCCACAATGTTTCCAAAAGGATGCTTTCTCAGGGTGGTTAAAATTTGGAACTGTGTGGTAAAAGTTTAATTCTTAAATTCATGAAATGATAGATTTATGATAGATTTAGATAAGACCAAATGGGGGTAGTTAACCCTTTCCCGAAAAATCCCTGGTTTTTACGCGTCTAGAATAGTAGCCTTTTGAAAACATTGTGGGAAAAGGAGAAAATGCTGGTAACCAGCATTTTCTCCTTTTCCCACAATGTTTTCTACCCTATCATAGACAGAAATAATTCTTTCAGCAAGAGTTGAATTGTTGTCTGCAAATGCTTTCAATTTGGTCCAGTCCAAAAGTTTGTTGTTTTGGAAAGGGTTGAATGGGTAAAAAATAATGTTGGTAAAGGAGGTGATTATTACCAGCCTTTTCATCTTTTCCCACAATCTTTTCAAATGTCATCTTCCACTAGGTTGTTTAAACACTTTACCAAACAACAAAATTTTAGACTGGTTCAAATTGACAGGATTTGCAGACGACAAAATAGGTTTAAACCCAACTCAAAAATTGAAATTTGTTTCCAGCTTGGTAGAAAACATTGTGGGAAAAGGAGAAAATGCTGGTTACCAGCATTTTCTCCTTTTCCCACAATGTTTTCAAAAGTTTTCCTTCTCAGGGTCGTTAAAAGTCTGGATTGTGTGGTAAAGAGTTAAACACTAAATTATTTGGTGAAAGAGTTAACTGCTTACCACACAATCGGGAGTTTAATGACCCTGAGAAAAAAGGCTTTTGAAAATACAAGAAAAGGAGTAAATGCTAGTTTTTATCAGTATATACACCTTCTCTCACAATGTTTTCTGTTCTTTCATATACAAATCTCTACATTTGAGTAACATTTGTCACCTGCGAATTGTTGTAGCACAGAAGAGTCTAAAAACTAATCATGTGGTTTAGAGTTAATTAATTTTGTCAATTTTTCAGCAAATAACATGAAGATTTGGAAACAACATGAAGATCTGGAGACAGCGTCCAGAAAGACAAAAGTTCACCCTTGTGAGGAGACAATCCCAAACTGTATATAGACAACCAGATAGCTGCAATATCTAATAGTCAAGATTGTAAGCACTAGTAACTCTAAACCAGATAACAGAATTCTAGACTTGTCTTTTGCTACATGACATGGGAAAAGGAAAAACTGTGGTTACCTGAGGTGCCAAACAACAAAATATTAGGCTTGTCTTAATTTATAGCATTAGCAGACGACAATTTAAACATAACTTAATTATTAGTTTTGTCAATGGAAGTTTAGAAAACATGGTGTAAAACGGAGAAAATGCTGGTTACCAGCTACCAAGCAAGAAAATATTTGTCCAAGTTTAAAGTATTTGCAGATGACAATTCTAGCATTGCTCAATAATTGTGCTTGTCCATAGAAGTGTGCAAAACATTGTGGGAAAAGGAGAAAATGATGATTGTCCTTCTCTCACAATGCTTTCTGTCCTTTGGTATACAAATCTCAAATTGTGTGGTAGAGAGTTAACTCTTTACCAAACGACAAAATTTTGAACTAGTCCAAATTGAAAGCATTTGCAGATGACAAATGTGACACAAAAATTGAAACTCCATTTGGGAATTGTAGAAAACATTGCAGCAAAAGGAAAAAAAATGAAGGTTACCAGCATTTCATCACTTCTTCCTTTGGGTTATATTAACTTTGATTGTTTGGTAAAGGGTTGAATGGGTAAAAAATAATGTTGGTAAAGGAGATGATTATTACCAGCCTTTTCATCTTTTCCCACAATGTTTTCAAATGTCATCTTCCACTAGGTTGTTTAAACACTTTACCAAACAACAAAATTTTAGACAGGTTCAAATTGACAGCATTTGCAGACGACAAAATAAACCCAACTCAAAAATTGAAATTTGTTTCCAGCTGGGTAGAAAACATTGTGGGAAAAGGAGAAAATGCTGGTTACCAGCATTTTCTCCTTTTCCCACAATGTTTTCAAAAGTTTTCCTTCTCAGGGTCATTAAAAGTCTGGATTGTGTGGTAAAGAGTTAAACACTAAATTATTTGGTGAAGGGGTTAACCGTTTACCACACAATTGGGAGTTTTAATGACCCTGAGAAAAAAGGCTTTTGAAAATACAAGAAAAGGAGTAAATGCTAGTTTTTATCAGTATATAATACACCTTCTCTCACAATGTTTTCTGTTCTTTCATATACAAATTTGAGTAACATTTAATTTGTCACCTGCGAATGGTTGTAGCATAGAAGAGACTAAAAACTAATCATGTGGTTGAGTTAATTAATTTTGTCCATTTTTCAGCAGACAACATAAAGATTTGGAGACAATGTCCAGATAGACAGAAGTTCTTCCTTGTGAGGAGACAGTCCCAAACTGTATATAGACAACCGGATAACTGCAATATCTAATAGTCAAGATTGTAAGTACTAGTAACTCTATACCAGATAACAGAATTCTAGACTTGTCCAATTTTAACTCTTTTGCTACATGACATGCGAAAAGGAAAAACTGTGTTTACCAGGTACCAAACAACAAAATATTAGGCTTGTCTTAATTTACAGCATTAGCAGACGACAATTTAAACATAACTTAATTATTAGTTTTGTCAATGGAAGTTTAGAAAACATTGTGTAAAACGGAGAAAATGCTGGTTTCCAGCTACCAAGCAAGAAAATATTTGTCCAAGTTTAAAGTATTTGCAGATGACAATTCTAGCATTGCTCAATAATTGTGTTTGTCAGTAGAAGTTTGCAAAACATTGTGGGAAAAGGAGAAAATGCTGTCAACCAACATTTTCTCCTTTTCCCACAATGTTTTCAAAAGATTTCTGTGTGGAGCCAGATTAATCTTGTGATTGTAAAGGGCTTTATACAATTTTTTTTTCAGATTTGACAACCTATAGGTCATGAGTACAAGCAGCAAGTGACATATCCAGCTGGATTACAGGATACCTAGAATTACTAGACTTTTGGATAAAAAAACACCTAGAATTTACTTTCTTGTTTAATAGCATCCTTAACATTCTTATATGAGCAAGGCCTACAGATATATGACTTTTATCATTGTACTAGTGGTTTGAAAAAAAAGTATTAGTATTTTTATACGTCTGTCGAAGACGGGACGTATTATGGGATCACCCATGGTGTCCTGGCGGGCAGGTGTCCGGGTAGCGTTCAGCTCTTTGTCAGGAGCATAACTTTGTCATCTCAAGTGCAATTAACTTGAAACCTGGCTATTGTGTTTGTTGCAATAATACGGAGTGAGGTGTTAAAGAACCGTAACTCTACGTTGTGCTGTCTTTGAGTTATTTCCCTTTGATCGTCATTTTTACAGCGTTATCTGCTTGTCTGGAGCATAACTTTGTCATCTCAAGTCCGGTTGACTTGAAACTTGGCATTTGTGTTTGTTGCAATAATACAGAGTGCAGTGCAAAAGAACTGTAACTCTACCTCATGTTGCCTTTGAGTTATTTCCCTTTGATCTTCATTTTTACAGCATTTTCTGCTTGTCCACTCCATAACTTTGTCATCAGAGTGCAGTTCAAAAGAACTGCAGCTCTACTTTGCCCTGTCTTCGAGTTATTTCCTTCTGATCATCACTTTTACAGCATTTTCTGCTTGTCGGCAGCATAACTTTGTCATCTCTGGTCTGATTGACTTGAAACTCAACATTTGTGTTTATTGTAATAACGCGGAGTGCAGTGCAAAAGAACCGTAACTCTACCTCATGTAGTCTATGAGTTATTTCCTTTGATCATCATTTTCTGTTTGTCTGGAATGTAACTTTGTCATTTTCAGTCTAAACATCTTCAAATTTGGTACGCATGATTTTTTCAAAATTATGGAGCGCAGTGCATATGAATCATTATCTCTGCACTGCTATTTTCCTCTTTTTTCTTTCTTATCTAATAACATTCTTAACATTCTTATATGAGCAAGCCTACAGATATATAATTTTTATCATTGTACTGGTTCTTTTGAAAAATAAGTATTAGTATTTTTAGTTATTAAAAACAATAATCATCATTGATGTGTCGACGTGTGGCGAGTGTCATTTCATACCTTGGTTACTGTGGAATAGAAATACATGGTTGTTTTTATTTCTTCAACCAATTAGAATAAGGTCGCTGGCTGATATAAAAACCCTTGTTTGGCTCCCACACACGCTCTCTTACAACATAGATTTGTAGTTCAACAAGGGTAAATAACCCTCACACCCACACCCCGGCTCAAGCACTTGCAACCTCATTTAGTTAAGTAGGAGCCAAAGCTAGGTTTGGTGGTATATTTGGTAGTGTTTTTCTAAATCTTTTGCCTGGGGTAGATTTTCAGTTCCATCCTAGTAAACTGGTATATAATTAAACCCCTGCAAAATGGATGTTTTTTGGAGGGGTTATACTTGAATCAGCCTGTCTGTCCTTGTGTCTGTGCATCCGTCTGTATGTCTGTCTGTGTACAAAATACTAGTAATTTTCTGTCATGAACACCTCCTACAGTTTTCATGCAAATCTATTGAAATTATGCACATATACTGATTACATATTGAAGATTTGCAAGCCACAATTTTCAAGTGTCAGTTCTTCCTGATTTAGGAATGATTTCCCCTTGAACTTGACTCTTTTTTCTGTCAAAGTGCTTGCGGCAGTATTCAGTCACATTCAGTAACAGCTCTAGTTCCATTTGTTTTATGGACTGACATGAGTTACAGATCAGACTGTGGTCATTAATTAATGGGTAATACTGATTACTGTATATAGTTCCATCTTAATTAATTTCTTTCTTTCCTCCATCAAGTCCGAGTCAAAGGAATTGAAGAACAGGTCCCAGATGATCCTGAGAGAAACAAGAAGAGCAGCCCCAAACAGACAGATAGAAGACCAACCTTGATGGACATACTAGATTAAGAAGGGAGAACAGCCTTTAACCCATTACCACACAATCCCTACTATTGACGCTCCTGAAGAAGAAGCCTTTAGAAAACATTGTGGGAAAAGGAGAAAATGCTAATAACCAGCATTTTCTCCTTTTCCCACAATGTTTTCTACCCTTCCCACACCAAATTTCAGTTTTTCAGTCAAATTAATTTTGTCGTCTGCAAATGATTTCAATTTGGACCAGTCTAAAATTTTGTCTAAGTAATGAGTTAAACAGATGGATAGAAGACCAGTGTTGATGAACAGAGCCCAGATGGAGTTATGGAAGAAGCAAGAAGGGCAGCCACTTATAGACAGATGGGAAGACCAATATGGATGAACAGTGCCTAGCTGATATTCTGGAGAGAAGCAAGACAGATGGAGAATGTTTGGTGATGCCAGATGTGTTGAGTAGTATCCAATGGAGAGATAATAAGTAACTTTCTTATGACTATCTTTTCCAAACAAACATTTTTAACTCTTTACCACACAACAAAATTTTAGACTGGTTCAAATTGAAAGCATTTGCAGACAACAAAATAAAGGTGACTGAAAAATTGAAAATTGTTCTGGGAAGGATAGAAAACACTGTGGGAAAAGAAGAAAATGCTGGTTACCAGCATTTTCTCCTTTTCCCACAGTGTTTTCAAAAGGCTTCTTTCTCAGGGGCGTCAAAGGTAGGGATTGTGTGGTAATGGGTTAAGTATTGAGCAAAGCTGTAGAAAATACTGTAAACAGGATTTTTTCCCTTTTTCTGCAATGTTTTAACACTTCAAAGATAAAACCAATCACTTAACACTTTACCAAACAAAATTTTGGATTCAGCCAAATTTAAAATATTGCAGACGACCAAATGCAGCTCATATCATTATTTTGGACTTTGATATGGTTGAAAACAAGTGGGAAAAGGAGAAAATACTGGCATTTTCTCCTTTTTCCAACAGTGTTTCCAAAGGGCTGCTTCCTCAGGGTGGTTAAAATTTGAAACTGCATGATAAAAGTTTAATTTTTAAATTCATGAAATGATAGATTTATTGTTGATCTGTTGATGAACAGAGCCCAGATGGAGTAATGGAAGAAGCAAGAGGGGCAGCCACTTATAGACAGATGGGTAGAAGACAGATTTGATGGACAGTGCCTAGATGATGTTCTGGAGAGAAGCACGACAAGGCCCCCCTGACAGATAGATGGAGAATGTTTGGTGATGCCAGATGTATTGAATAGTACACAGTGGAGAGATAACAAGTAACTTTCTTATGAGTATCTTTTCCAAACAAACATTTTTAAGTATTGAGCAAAGCTGTAGAAAATACTGTAAACAGGATTTTTTCTCTTTTTCTGCAATGTTTTATCACTTCAAAGATAAAACCAATCACTTAACACTTTACCAAACAAAATTTTGGATTCAGCCAAATTTAAAACATTGCAGACGACCAAATGCAGCTCATATCATTATTTTGGACTATGATATGGTTGAAAACAAGTGGGAAAAGGAGAAAATACTGGCATTTTCTCCTTTTTCCCACAGTGTTTCCAAAGGGCTGCTTCCTTAGGGTGGTTAAAATATGAAACTGCATGGTAAAAGTTTAATTTTTAAATTCATGAAATGATAGATTTATTGTTGATCTATTGATGATCAGATCCCAGATGGAGTTATGGAAGAAGCAAGAGGGGCAGCCACATATAGACAGATGGGTAGAAGACAGATTTGATGGACAGTGCCTAGATGATGTTCTGGAGAGAAGCACGACAAGTCCCCCCTGACAGATAGATGGAGAATGTTTGGTGATGCCAGATGTATTGAATAGTACCCAGTGGAGAGATAACAAGTAACTTTCTTATGAGTATCTTTTCCAAACAAACATGTTTAAGTATTGAGCAAAGCTGTAGAAAATACTGTAAACAGGATTTATTCCCTTTTTCTGCAATGTTTTATCACTTTAAGGTAAAACCAATCACTTAACACTTTACCAGACAAAATTTTGGATTCAGCCAAATTTTAAACATTGCAGACGACCAAATGCAGCTGATATCATTATTTTGGACTATGATATGGTTGAAAACAAGTGGGAAAAGGAGAAAATACTGGCATTTTCTCCTTTTTCCCACAGTGTTTCCAAAGGGCTGCTTCCTTAGGGTGGTTAAAATTTGAAACTGCATGGTAAAAGTTTAATTTTTAAATTCATGAAATGATAGATTTATTGTTGATCTGTTGATGAACAGATCCCAGATGGAGTTATGGAAGAAGCAAGAGGGGCAGCCACTTATAGACAGATGGGTAGAAGACAGATTTGATGAACAGTGCCTAGATGATGTTCTGGAGAGAAGCACGACGAGTCCCCCCTGACAGCTAGATGGAGAATGTTTGGTGATGCCAGATGTATTGAATAGTATCCAATGGAGAGATAACAAGTAACTTTCTTATGAGTATTTTTTCCAAAGAAACATTTTTAAGTATTGAGCAAAGCTGTAGAAAATACTGTAAACAGGATTTTTTCCCTTTTCTGCAATGTTTTATCACTTCAAAGATAAAACCAATCACTTAACACTTTACCAAACAAAATTTTGGATTCAGCCAAATTTAAGACATTGCAGATGACCAAATGCAGCTGATATCATTATTTTGGACTTTGATATGGTTGAAAACAAGTGGGAAAAGGAGAAAATACTGGCATTTTCTCCTTTTTCCCACAGTGTTTCCAAAGGGCTGCTTCCTCAGGGTGGTTAAAATATGAAACTGCATGGTAAAAACTTAATTTTTAAATTCATGAAATGATAGATTTATTGTTGATCTATTGATGAACAGATCCCAGATGGAGTTATGGAAGAAGCAAGAGGGGCAGCCACTCATAGACAGATGGGTAGAAGACAGATTTGATGGACAGTGCCTAGATGATGTTCTTGAGAGAAGCACGACAAGTCCCCCCTGACAGATAGATGGAGAATGTTTGGTGATGCCAGATGTATTGAATAGTACCCAGTGGAGAGATAACAAGTAACTTTCTTATGAGTATCTTTTCCAAAGAAACATTTTTAAGTATTGAGCAAAGCTGTAGAAAATACTGTAAACAGGATTTTTTCCCTTTTTCTGCAATGTTTTATCACTTCAAAGATAAAACCAATCACTTAACACTTTAAAAGTTTAATTTTTAAATTCATGAAATGATAGATTTATTGTTGATCTGTTGATGAACAGAGCCCAGATGGAGTTATGGAAGAAGCAAGAGGGGCAGCCACTTATAGACAGATGGGAAGACTGTTTTTGATGAACATGCGTAGATGATGTTCTGGAGAGAAGCAAGACGAGTCCCCCCTGACAGATAGATGGAGGATGTTTGGTGATGCCAGATGTGTTGAATACATGACATGGGAGAAAGAAAAACTGGTTACCAGGTACCAAACAACAAAATATTATGCTTGTCTTAATTAGAGCATTAGCAGACGACAATTTAACTCATTACCATATGACAGTATTTTAGGCTTGCCCAAATTGAAAGCATTTGCAGACGACAAAATAAAAGTGACTGAAAATTTGAAATTTGTTTTGTGAAATGTAGAAAACATTGTGGGAAAAGGAGAAAATGCTGGTTACCAGCATTTTCTCCTTTTCCCACGATGTTTTCTAAAGGCTTCTTTCTTAGGGGCATCAAAAGTAGGGATTGAGTGGTAATGGGTTTAAACATAACTCACTTATTACTTTTGTCAGTAGAAGTGAAGAAAACATTGTGGAAAAAGTAGAAAATGCTGCTTACCAGAAATCAAACTACAAAATATTTGTCCAAGTTTAAAGCATTAATTTTGCTGATGATGATTCTAACATTGCTCAAAAATTGTGTTTGTCTGTAGAAGTTTGCAAAACACTGTGGAAAAATGAGAAAATACTGGTAACCAGCTACCAAGCAACAAAATATTTGTCCAAGTTTAAAGCATTTGCAGATGACAATTCTAACATTGCTCCGTAATTGGGTCTGTCTGTAGAAATTTGAAAAATATTGTGGAATAAGGAGAAAATGCTGTTAACCAGCATTTTCTCCTTTTCACACAATGTTTTTAAAAGGATCTTAACTGGGGCCAGGTTAAACTTGTGATTGTAAAGTAAAGGGCTTTATATATATATATATTTTTTTTTTTAGGTTTGGCAACCTATAGGTCATGAAGACAAGCAGTGAGTGACATATCCAGCTGGATTATAGGATACCTAGAATGACTTCTTTTTTTTTATTTTACTTTAATTGACTTCTTTGTTGTCCCAAACGGCAAATCTTGGATCAGACCAAAATGAAAGCATTTTGAAGATGACAAATTAACAGTTGCTAAAAAGATGATTTTTCTATATAATAGTGTAGAAAACATTATGGGAAAAGGAGAACTTAGCCCACACTGTTTTCAAAAGGCTTCTATTCCTGGCCCGTAAAAAAACGGATTGTTTTGGAAAGGGTTAATAACACCATTAACATGCAAGGTCTATTTTTAGTCCCCTAACAGCGAAGCCGGAGGGGACTTTAGGTTTACAGTCTGTCCGTCGGTCCTGCAAATCGGTTTTCCACACTTTTTTTTCTAAATGCTGGCAGATGTTGAGTTGAGTTTGAGTTTCATTCCAGTCTACAGATTTTAACAAACTTACCGGCCTTGGACTTAAAACTTTTCACTGGAATCGGCCTGTCTGTCCGTCCCTCTGTGTGTCCGTCTGTACAAAATACTAGCAATTTTGTGTCGCAAACTCCTCCCATGGTTTTCCTTCAATTGCACTTTGCACATTGATCATCTACTGAAGATTTGCAAGATGCAATTTTCAAGTGTCAACTTCCCTTGTTTGAGAAATTATATCCCCATGAACTTTTTTCTGTCAAAGAGCTGGAGGGGATATTTGTCAAATTCTGTTACAGCTCTAGTTTTCCTTGTGTAAGTCAACCACCATGAAACTTTTTTCAGGGTGGTTATAACGGAATTGTGTGATAGTGGCTAACCCATTACCACACAATCCCTACTTTTGACGACCCTGAGAAAGAAGCCAGCATTTTCTCCTTTTCCCACAATGTTTTGTACCCTTTACAGAGCAAATTTCAAATTTTCCGTCACTTTTATTTTGTCGTCTGCAAATGCTTTCGATTTGGCCTAGCCTAAACTTTTGTCGATTGGTAATGAGTTAAATAATTATGTATGAGAGAAGATTTGACAAGGTACTCCTTTATCCAAAATTTGATTAGTCTTTTTTGAGTAGTTTTGTATCTTTTGTATTGTAACATGGTTTAATGTCTCATCCAATTTTTGGTAGACATGTACATATTTTTTGGGTAGTTTTGTATCTTTTGTATTGTAATATGGTTTAATGTGTCATCCAATTTTTGATATACATGTACATATTTTTGGGGTAGTTTTGTATCTCGTGTATTGTAATGTGGTTTAATTGTCGTCCAATTTTGTATAACATGTACATATTTTTTGGGTAGTTTTGTATCTCGTGTATTGTAATATGGTTTAATTGTCGTCCAATTTTGTATAACATGTACATATTTTTGGGTAGTTTTGTATCTCGTCTATTGTAATATGGTTTACCGGTAATATATTATACAATTTTTGATATACATGTACATATTTTTTGGGCAGTTTTGTATCTTTTGTTTTGTAATATAGTTTAATGTATCACCTAATTTTTGATATGCATGTACATAATTTCTTTTCACTTTTATTTATGACTGGCCATAATTTAGGTTAACTCATTACCAAACGACAATATTTCATGCTTGTCCAAATTGAAAGCATTTGCAGAAGACAAAATAGAAGTGACTGAAAATCTTAAATTCGTTTTGTGAAGAGTAGAAAACATTGTGGGAAAAGGAGAAAATGCTGGTTATCAGCTTTTTCTCCTTTTCCCACAATGTTTTCTAAAGGTGTCTTTCTCAGGGTCGTCAAAAGTAGGGATTGGTTGGGAATGGGTTAATGTTTTTAGCTCTTATGGCTGGAAACCTCTAGAGCTTATGTCTTGGAGTGGTTCCCATCGTCTGTCTGCCTGTCTGTCCATCCGTCCGTTAGTCTTTTTCTGGTATACATGAAAAAGCATGCATTGATTGGTCAGATTTCCATGACACTTGCACAGTTTTTTCATCTTACCAATAGCTTCAACCCTATTGACTTTGGAAAAAATCCAACAAAGAGTATGGAAAAAGTAGCCAATTCAAGTTGAAATTTTCATTTCTTGTTGACGTGATAAAGTCTGCATTTATTATCAGACTTTTGTGAAACTTGCACAGTTTGTTTATCTCATAAGTAGCTTTAACCCTATTTGTTTAGAAAAAATTCCAACATACAGTATGGGAAAAGTAGCCATTTCAGGTTGAAAATTTTCATTTCTTGTTTAATGCAATAAAGTCTGCATTTGTGCTCAGATTTTCATGAAACTTGCACAGGTTGTTTATCTCATCTGAATGTTTGTTTATCTCTCCCCGTGGGGTCCCAGGGGTTTTTACTGTATAGAATAGGACCCCGGCCTTTCTCTATGGCATGTTGTAGAAGGCGACTAAAATTAGAGACAAACGGCTGCTTTCCTTGTAATTCGTAGGATTGCAGCAGGCTGCATAGTTCTTATTCCAAATCCTATATTTTTTTTTTCTCGATGTAAATAGGTTTGGAATGGGAATCAATTGGCCTGTGGGACCCCGTGTGGTATAATCGGGGATATAAGAATAAGCCACTGCAGTCACGCGATTGTCACATCTGCCATTTCATCTGGTGGAACAGAAGTGACAGCATGCATGTCATAAAAGGCAACAAAAGGGGCATCATTTTGTGTTTCGTCCATTCCTCATTTATCCTCATTTATCATGTTTGTCTTATGTTGTTGCACATGTATGTTATTTTCACCTGGCATTATTGTTTATTAAGTAAGTGCGCCCAATATAACCTAAGTTGTCGACGGGCCTTTTTAAAACGCTATTCATTTATTTATTTATTTTATTCGTTTATCTCATTGATAGCTTCAACCCTATTGATTTTGAAAAGAAAAAATCCAACATAAAAAATGGGAAAAGTAGCCATTTCAAGTTGAAAAATTGCAATTTCTTATAAGTTAATTATAGATATATTCAATTTTGAACTTTATTTTTCTTTTCCTTTTTCATTTATTTTTCATTCTAGGCGCCTAGATATAGCTATACTTTTTGGTATTGTTTTTGTTGATTATTTTACTTGCTGAAAGGTGATAGCATGCTATTTTGTTTACTTAAGTTACCATACCATAAAACACTATTCATTCATTCATTCATTCATTCATTCATTCAAGTTACCATATCAGAATTGTTTTGTTCTTTCTTCATTAGAGTTATAGGATTCCATACTTTCTGAAGCTGATTCTTTTTTTTAACCCTTTACTCCATAGATACTCATTTTGATGTATCAGCAGCAGAAAGCTTTTGTACATTGTGGGAAAAGGAGAAATTGCTAGTTACAAGAAATTTCTCCTTTTCCCACAATGTTTTCCAGTCAGAAATTTGTATCCTCATTTGTCCATATTTTTGACATCATATCTTTATTTGCTGTTGAAATGGAAGCGCCTTAAATTGGCATATCAGGTAAAAGGTTAAGAACAAGTCCTTAACATATGGATCCATATACTTTATCATACCTATGGTAGTTTCTTTTTGTTTACGGTATATTTGTACTCGTTCTGTGTACTATTGATTTGTATGTGTTTTTAGTGATTTCGTATTACATTGACTTCAGTTTTTGTTTCTATTATGCACATTTTTTTTCCTTTGTGGTTATCAACCTATTTACCTACATGTATTCATTACATGTTTTACTCCCACATAATTTTTGTGAATTTGTCCTGTTACAATTTATTTAGAAACGTGTTTGTATTAAGTATGCATGTGTTTGCTGGATGGTCCTAATGCACACTAAACTCAGATACAATGTACAAACATTTGCAGGTGGTGAAGAATGTCTGAAGGGGAGGAAGGAGGCCAATTTCTCTAGATACAATTTGTTTATTGATTTATGTTTAGAGAAGTTTGAAAGCCTACATGAATGTCTTGGAGTTATATTGCATTCGGTAATTTTTTTAAGTGAAATTATTTTCATTCTCTCAATAATTCAGATGACTGTTGTTGCCTTAGTTATATAGAATTGTTAAGACACACTCGCACACACAAACACATATATAATCACAAGATCATTGATACAATGTACAGAGATTTGCAGGTGGTGAAGGATGTCTGAAGGGGAGGAAGGAGGCCAATATGTCCAGATACAATTTCTTTATTGATTTATGTTTAAGGAAGCTCAGAAGCCTACATAATTGTCTTGATGAAAATTATATTGCAGTCTTAAGTTTTAGCAGTAAAGTAAATCTAATTCATTTTGTCAGTAATTCAGATGACTGTTGTTGCCTTTGTTTACATAGAATTGTTATGACACACACACACACACATATACTCATATAATATATGTATTTAAAAAAAAGATCATTGGTACCAATGTTGTTTATTTTTTTTAAATAACAGTTCTTCTTTAATATGTGTGATTTACCTGACAAAATGGTAGTTATTAATTAACAGTCTTGTTTTTGTTTACTTCCATGCTGTTTTCCATACTGTTGAAATACATTTACAACTGAGTTTGTAGAGATGTTTATTACATGTATTTTTCAGTCGTTTTCTTTTCAACTAGTTACGGACAGTTTCGTTTCTGTAGTGATTATCAGCAAGGTGTTTATTTCACCTACCTATAACAATCATTTATTCATTACATGTTTTACTTCCACATAATTTTTTTGTGTTTTCCTGTTACAATTTATTTAGTAACATATTTGTATGAAGTATGCATGTGTTTGTTGGATGGTCTAAGTGTACACTAAGAATAAACCACTGCAGTCCCGCGATCGTCACATCTGCCATTTCATCTGGCGGAACAAAAGTGACAGCATGCATGTCGTAAAAGGCGACAAAAGGGGCATCATTTTGTGTTTCATCCATTCCTCATTTATCATGTTTGTCTTATGTTGTTGCACATGTGTGTTATTTTCACCTCGCATTATTGTGTACTAAGTAAGTGCGCCCAATATGACCTAAGTTGTCGACGGGCCATAAAACACTATTCATTCATTCATTCATTCATTCTAAGTGTACACTAAAATCAGGTACAAAGAATTGCAGGTGGTGAAGGTTGGCTGAAGGGGAGGAAGGAGGCCAATTTGTCCAAATACAATTTGTTTATTGATTTATGTTAGAGAAGTTTGAAAGCCTACATAAATGTCTTAGAGTTATATTGCATTTGGTATATTTTTTTTATAAGTGAAATTATTTTCATTGTCTCAATAATTCAGATGACTGTTGTTGCCTTAGTTTACATAGAATTGTTAAGACACACTCGCTTACACACACGCATATATAATCACAAGATCATTGGTACTAATACTGTTATTTGCAGCTCACCTAAGCAAGAAGTGCTAAGGTGAGGTATTGTGATCGGACGTTGTCCATCGTCCAACTGTCCACAATTTCGTAAACATCGCCTAAAACGGTGGGTCAATCATTTTGAAACTTAGCATGCATGTTCCTTGTGTAAAGTTCTACCAAATTTGTTAAAAAAAATTAAATAACCTATTAACTCTGGTTGCCATGACAACAAAAAAGTGGAAATTTACATTACTCTAAAAATTATCTTGTCTGAAACTAGAAAGCTCAGAGCTTTGATATCTGGTATGTGGTATCTTCTAGTAGTCCTCTAACAAGTTTGTTAAAATACTGCCCCTGGGGTCAAAATTGGTTTTGCTCCCACAAAAGGGGCATCATTTTGTGTTTCGTTCATTCCTCGTTTATCATGTTTGTCTTATGTTGTTGCACATGTATGTTATTTTCACTTCGCATTATTGTTTACTAAGTAAGTGTGCCCAATATGACCTAAGTTGTTGACAGGTCTTAAAACGCTATTCATTCATGGCTCTGCTCCCAAGGATCACAAACTGTAACTTCTAAATTTGAATACTAGTATTGCTGGTACTCTTTTGTCAATACCTTTTCCAGAGTAACCACAACATAGGGTTTAACAGTTTAATTAAGGGTTTGAGACCTTGCAAAATACCTCTTATCTGCAGCTCTTAAGAACAGGGACACAGACATACAGAAAACAAATCCAGCTCTTCGTTACATTCAGTTGTCATCAATTTTTATCATTTTAGCACAAAATATCAGCTGCGCGCATTTCGTTGCAAACTCCCTTGTTTCATACATGTTTTCAAGATTGTAACTGCAGTACATGCTAGACAGACTTTTATATGCATGAGAACAAATGAGTTAAGAGCATAGCACATTATTAAAAACTGTTGCTATTATCTTGTTACCACAATCAAGGTGCTAAGAATCGTCATTTTATTCTCCCAAAAACCATGTAAGGCTTCCTCATATCTGACAACTCAAAGGATATTTAACTTATCATAACATTCAGACTACAATAGACAAGACCTTGCAACTTTGCAAATGCTAGAATTATACAGCAGTCACAATACTGACAGTTAAGTTGACATTTATCTCCCTTGCATTTGAAAATTTCCAATTCTTTATAAAAGAACACCAACAATGTTCAAAAATTTCATCTGGATACTGTATACACTATCAAACATTCAAATAGATTAGTTTTATAAAATACAAAAGAATTCCACCATAATTGTCACCAATGACGGATCAAGGCATACCAGAAAGGATGTCGATCTATTCAGGGACAATGTTTTTCTTAAGGAAAATTGACCTTAGACATAATTTTGACATATATTTTAAAAATTTTTTGCTATATTTGGACCTTTTTATTTTTTTTCTTATCACTATATACCTGTTTTACTTTATTTCCATTATCATATCATTTCATAACACATCTTTCATCATAATTATACTCATGACTTGCATTCTCACACGGAACAAACGTGACGGCATGCATGTCGTAAAAGGCGACAAAAGGGGCATCATTCTGTGTTTTGTCCATTCCTCATTTATCATGTTTGTCTTATGTTGTTGCACATGTATGTTATTTTCACCTCACATTGTTGTTAACTAAGTAAGTAAGTGCGCCCAATATGACCCAAGTTGTCGACAGGCCTTAAATCGCTATTCATTTATTCACATTTTTACATCCTTCTCTTTCCTTTCACTGCTTCTTTATTGCTTGTTAAATGACCTTAGATGTTGATGCATCATAAAACACCATGCATTCATTCTTGTCTGAACAGAAGACCTAGAGCTGCAATACTTTGCATGAAACATCACCTTGTAGATCTTTACAAATTTTTCTCATAACATGTGCCTGGAATCATTACAGACCCTGCTCTGGGGCCACATGTTTGAAAATCATTGTATGGTCAGGTAGCAGGGGACTTGGAAATTGGTTCACAGCTGTGGTGAATCATGTCGTCCTGAGCTGAATGTCCCACGTGGAGTCCCGACTAAAAGTACAGACGAACGGCTGCTTTCCTTGTAATTTGTAGGATTGCAGCAGGCTGGGTAGTTCTTGTTCCAAATTCTATGTTTTTTTTCTCAATGTAAATAGGGTTTGGAATGGGAATTAAATGGCCTGTGGGACCCTGTGTGGTTTAATCGGGGGTATAAGGAAAAACCACTGCAGTCCCGCAATCGTCACATCTGCCATTTCATCTGGCAGAAAAAATGTGACAGCATGTATGTTGTAAAAGGCGACAAAAGGGGCATCATTTTGTGTTTTGTCCATTCCTCATTTATCATGTTTGTCTTACGTTGTTGCACATGTATGTTATTTTCACCTCACATTTTTGTTTACTAAGTAAGTGCGCCCAATACCGGTATGACATAAGTTGTCGATGGGCCTTAAAACACCATTCATTCATTCCTGAGCCGAATATCATGAAAAATTTCTTTGCAGTATAATAAAGCCGTATATCAGGCAATTATGAAAAAAATTCTGGGTAACCTTAGGGCCTAGACCTCCATAACATTTGTGAGATTTCTATCTCTTTTCATTATCATTTGGTATGTTTGGTATTTATCTTCATCATAAACCTTTACTGCTTAGTACTCAGGTGAGTGACATAGGACCATCATGATCCTATTGTTGAAATACAGCTCTTGTTTAATATGTGTGGTTTACCTGACATAATAGTGGTAATTAATTATACAGTCTTGTTTTTGTTTTCGTCCATACTGTTTTCCATACTGTTGAAATAGATTTACAGCTGAGTTTGTAGAGATTGTATATTACATTCAGTTTTCAGTCTTTTTTCTTTGTTGAACTAGTTGTGGAAGTTTTGTCCCTGTAGTGATTATCAACAAAATGTTTATTTGTCAAAGCTAAAGTGATCATTTGATATTTTTATGACCACACATAATTCTTGCTTGTGTGCCTGTTACATTTATGTAGAAACATCCATGAACTGATTATTCACATGTTTGCAGGATGGTTTTAGTGAACACTTAGATCTGATGCAATGGTTTGAAGGTGGTGATGGTTGGCTTAAGGGGAGGAAGGAAGCCAGTTTTTGTAATTTTCACAAAAATGGAAACTTAAAATACCTTTGTTTTTTAACCCTTTCCCAAACAACAAATTTTGGACCCTTCCAAACCGAAGAGGTTGCAGGCGGCAATTTTAGATTTGGAGAAAATTGTAGAAAGTTCTCAAAAAGGGTAGAAAACACTGTGGGAAAAGGAGAAATTTCTCCTTTTCCTGCAGTGTTTACAATGAAATTTCCTGCAGACATGTACAAACCAGGGCTTGTTTGGGAAAGAGTTAACACAAGATCATTAGTAACATTTTCATTTGTAAACATCTATCTGTTAAGTTTGTTGATATGTTGTTGATGGTACATGTATTTCAATAAGGATCAGGTTTCTGATCATGTGATTTAGATTATGGAATGTTGTAAATGAAGAATTTGAGTTTTATGCCAATGTTTACAAGGACAATTTGAATGGATATTTGCTAACCGTGATGGCCCTTATAGAGGTGGCCTTCTCCTGGCAAGGGCTGGGCATTTACCAAATGAGAAAAGTTTAGGTTTGTCCAAGTCGAAAGCATTTGTAGATGACAAAATAAAAGCGACTGAAAATTTGAAATTTCTGTTGTGAAGGGAAGAAAACATTGTGGGAAAAGGAGAAAATGCTGGTTACCAGCATTTTATTTCTCCTTTTCCCACAATGTTTTCTAAAGCCTTCTTTCTTAGGGGCATCAAAAGTAGGGATTGTGTGGTAATGGGTTAATTATCTCTTGCAGTTAATGATGGCGAACAACCTCTATGTTTTTGTTGTATTTGTAATATTGTAAATAAATATTGATTGTATCGAAACTTTTGCCTTATTTATTTCATTAAAGTTGAAGTCACAGACTAGACGAAATGCTTCCCAATAAATTTCCCTAGCACTGGTATTTTCCTACTTTACCTTTACTATTTCTATCAAATTTCCCTGAAACTGCTTCTTAACCTGTACTATTTCCATGTGAAACTGCTACTTAACCTGTACTATTTCCATCAAATTTCCCTAAAACTGCTTTTTTACCTATACCATTTCTATCAGATTTCCCTGAAATTACTATTTCCTACTTTACCTATACTGTTTGTATCACTTCAACAATAAAATCACACCATTTGGACAGTATTTGTTGTCTCTAAATGCTTTTAATTTGGACTTGAGGAATATCATTTACCAAAATTTAATGACATCTTAGACTTAAATATTGTGGCATTTGTAGAGAATAAATCAAAAGTTGCTCCAATAATGAAACCTATCTGAAAGAACAGAAAACATTATGGGCAGAGGAAAAAATGCTGGTTGCTAGCATTTTCCTTTTTTCCCACAATTTTTTCAAATGGCTTCTCTCTAACACTCTGGATTGTTTGGTAAAGGGTTAAAAATCTTATTTCAAGGACCCAGAGAAAACATGAGTTTTAGAAATATGGTTGGAAAAGAAACCAAAAAATATGTAAAAGAAAAGAAGTCTTCACCCTTTACCCCGTAAGGCATTTCTATGGTATCTCTAATTGACCCTAAATACAGCAAGGATGAAGCCATTTATATATGTATATATGACACCTTTTGATAGTGTAGAAAACATTGTGGCAAAAGGTGATATTGCTCATCATGAGCAATTTTACTTTTTGCCAATATTTTCCAAAGGCTCCCACAAGCCATGCGTAGAAATGAGTATCTATGGAGTAAAGGGTTAAACCTTTTACCACGCATGCAGAGAAGCTTTTTATCCTCATTTTCAAACAAGAAATTTTAAATTCTCTGAAATTCAAAACATCTGTTGATGAGGAAGAAACATTTTTGGGAAATGAAAATGCTGGTTACAAGCCTACAAGCAGTTTCAACTTTTCTTTACAGTGTTTTCAAAAGTCTTCTCACTTAAGGCCGTTTCAAGCCTTAACCATTTGTTAAAGGGTTAACTCATTACCAAACAACAATAGTTTTGGCTTGCCCAAATAGAAAGCATTTGCAGATGACAAAATAAAAGTGACTGATCATTCTAAATTTGTTTAGTGAAGAATAGAAAACATTGTGGGAAAAGGAGAAAATGCTGGTTACCAGCATTTTCTCCTTTTCCCACAATGTTTTCGAAAGGCTTCTTTCTCAGGGGCGTCAAAAGTAGGGATTGTGTGGTAATGGGTTAATGAAACTTTGAGAGGTTAATTTCAAAAACAGTGCGGGAAGAGGAGAATAAAATGTTACTTATCAGCGTTGTTTCCCTTGACACATTGTTTTGTATCCTTTCAAAGACGAAATTCCATCATTTAGGCTATACATATTTCATTTGTTGGCTTTCAAAAATCCAAGTTTGATTGAAATCACTGCAGAAAAAAAATCTACAACACCAGTTGGAAATGAACAAAGCACTGTACCGATTTTGTGAAAAAAGGAAAATAATTTGTGTAACATCAAAATTTTAAAATGTTCCAAATTGAAAATATTTGCAGACGACGAAATACATGTGACTGAAAAATGGGAATTTATTTTGGGAAGGGTAGAAAACATTGTGGGAAAAGGAAAAAATGCTGGTTAACAGCATTTTCTCCTTTTCTTACAATGTTTTCTGAAGGCTTCTCTCTTGGGGTTGGTAAAAGTCCGGGATTGTGTGGTAAAGACTTAGCAGTGATTGACTGGAATGCTGTTTTAACATTATTTCAAATCATATCATGACAACAGCTTGCCTATTCATATGTCCTGGCTTTCACAAGTAATAGGCTAGAGCTCTGAATTGTCTTGCCTAAGGACACTCACTAAAACCCAAGTGTTTCCAGTGAGCTTCAAACCTGGGACTTCCAGACTGCAACTCCTAAACTGAGCCATGCAGGACCCCCAGGGGATGCTGGGGATGCTTCGGATTGCTCGGTGCTTTATCAAACAATCTCCACTTTGAAAATCATAAGGAAAATGTGCTTTTTAAAGATATGGCAATTCTTTCCATGAAGAAAAAGAAGCAAGTCTATTTTTTTTCTGGTAGAGATAATAAGGCAAGTCTAAAAAATTCAATGGTAGAAATACCAAAAAGACAAAATCTTGGACTTGTCCAAATTCAAAGCAATACAGACATTAATTTTAAATAACTCGAGCAATGAAACTTGCCTTTAACTGAGAAGAAACATTGTGGGACAGGAGAAATGCCAGTAGCAAGCAATATTTTCAAAGGCTCTTTCTTCAGGGTCATTAACCCATTACCACACAATCCCTATTTTTGACGCCCCTGAGAAAGAAGCCTTTTGAAAATACTGTGGGAAAAGAAGAAAATGCTGGTAACCAGCATTTCTCGCAGTGTTTTCTACCCTTCCCAGAACAAATTTCTTTTTTTTAGTCACATTTATTTTGTCGTCTGCAAATGCTTTCAGTTTGGACGAGTCTAAATTTTTCTCGCGTGGTAAACTGTTGTGTGGTAAAGGATTGAATAGGTTTAACTCATTACCAAACAACAAAATGTTAGGTTTGTCCAAATCAAAAGTGTTTGCAGACGACAAAATTAAAGTGACTGAAAATTTGTTTTGTCAAGGGTAGAAAACATTGTGAGAAAATTTTCTCCTTTCACCTAAATGTTTTCCAAAGGCTTCTTTTACAGGGTAGTCAAAAGTAGGTATTGTGTGGTAATGGGTTAACCCTTTACCACACAATCCTGACTGTTACAGATCCTGAGAAAGAAGCCTTTTGAAAATGTGGGAAATAGAGCAATTGCCAGCAACCAGCAATTCTCCTTTCTTCACAACAGCTTATACCCTTTCAAAAGACTTCAATCTGCTTTTGCCAATCTCACACTAACTTACTATCATGCTATCACATGTTTTGAAGACCCTGAATTCAAAATAACAAGTGCCATACATCACAATATATGCTGCCACATTAAATCAAGAAAGTAGCTATAAAGACAAATTTAAAGGGACATAACTCTTGCAAAGATCAATGAACTAAAAAATCCCTGCTTCATGCACATCTACTTATGATAATGACATTGAGCAAATTTTTAAAAGATACAGTCAGAAGCTTAGGAGATGTTTTATTCACAAGAAACAGACATACATACGGATGGATGCAGGTAGGGATGGATGCAGGGACTGAGAAGATGACGCAAAGATAAACACTTTTAAAAACTGAAGACACCTCGGCCATTTGCTTTGTATAAAAAATGAAAACATGGTTTTTAACCCTTTACTAAACAACAAAATTTTAGACTGTCCAAATTGAAAGCACTTGCAGACAACAAAATAAAGGTAAGTCAAAAATCAAAATCTGTCTCCAGCAGGGAAGAAATCATTGTGGGAAAAGGAGAAAATACTGGTTACCAACATTTTCTCCTTTTCCCATAATGTTTTCTAAAAGGGTTCTATCACGGGGTTGTAAAAACCAGGGATTGTTTAGTAAAGGGTTAAAGGAGAAAATATAAGTAAACAATATGTTTGCTATTATGTTTTCCATCTAATGGGAAACAATTCCACTTTTAATTTGGATATGTTTACAAATTGTTTTGTTTGGTAAAGAGATAATAATTTGCAGATGCTTTCACCTGCTAACCCCCAATAGGTCAGTCAGTAGCATCCAAAATATCTGCAGATAATAAATTCAAAATTTGTGAAAACATGCATACTTAACTCTTTACCAGACAACAAAATTTTACATTGTTCCAAATTGAAAGCATTAGCAGACAAAATTCAAATGACTCAAAATTTGAAATTTGTTTTGGGAGGAATGAAAACATTGTGGGAAAAGAAGAAAATGCTGGTGGCCCAGCATTTTCTTCTTTTCTTATAATGTTTTCTAAAGGCTTTTTTCATAGTTTTGAAAACCCAGGATTGTTTGGTAAAGGTTTAACCCTTTACTCCATAGATACTCATTTCTATGCATTGCTTGTAGAAGTTTTTTGAAAACATTGATTTTTCGTTCGGGGAAGGGTTAAATCATGATTGTTTGAATGCACCTCAACAACATTTCAGTCATACCATGGCAACAGCTCACATAATCATTATTTCCCTCTTTACAACAGAATAGGCTGAAATGACCAGAAAATAGGCCAATAAATACCATGAGATGTACGAATAAGTTATAATTAAAATGATTAAAATCAATAGAGTTGCAAAGTTCAAGATTCAAATTCTGAAAAAAAGGGGTCTTGGTGCAGTTGTCTGATCCCTCTTTGCCATAGAATAGACCAAAATGACCCGGAAAAATAGGTGATGAAAGAATAATAAATAATAATAAAAACAGATAAAATAGATTTATAGAATGGCAAAGCTGAGTATTCAAACTCTGAAAAAAGGGGTCTTGCAGTGCTCTCAATAAGGGCCCATTTCAGGAATTTTTGTAATTCCATGTTGAAATTTCAGGAATTTTTTTTGAAAAATCAGGAATTTTTTTCTGCACCAGTCAATGTGGTCATAATTTTAGATTTCTGTCCATTGCATCACGGAATGTCCAATCCTAATTTCAAACCCTATGTTGTGATTACTCTAAAGTTTTATCCAGAAAGACATGTCCTTAGAATAACCATAAAATAGGGTTAGAAATGCAGATAAATGCTTTCAATTCTGATAGGTCTAAAATTTCCCATGTGGTAATGGGTTAAGAATAAATAAACAAATCACTGTTTCATAAATGACAACTCAATTTTGTTTAATATCAATGATAATTCAGTTATACAATACAACAACTTGTTTATTTTAGCTCATGGATACTGAGTGTGAAAAAGATTATTTTTTTACATCAAGACAGTTTCTCTTTTGGTTGTTGTAACCAAGCCCCAATCATTTTAACTTATCCAGTTCTCTGTTTTTTTGACAAGTGCACCATATCTTCTGCTTTTACGTTTGTTCCAATGCTGGACAGCTTGAACAAATGGAAAAGCAGAAGATTCTGGTCCTACAGAAATTTTCATAAGCTTTTCCAAACTGTCAGAGGACAGGGATGACCTGGCTTTAGTTTTCAGTTTGTTCTGAAGGCTAAAGCCACGTTCACAAGCTACTGAGGTGACACAAATGCAAAGGGCAGCCTCTGAAAGTCTGGAAAAGTTAGGAAAATCTGCAGCATGTTTGAAAATAATGGACTTGCATACCTGCAATGGTGTATACTTCCTATATGAACCTAGCAATAAAGAGTGCAGCAGAGGCCATTCAGGAAGAAGTTTACCAGGTTCAATAAAGGGAGCCTCTCCAGAGCAGTAATGAAGTTCAATATTTTTAAGATGATGTGTAAGATCAGCTTGGTCTAATTCCCTGACAACAAAAGGATCAAAAATTGAACTGAGACCTTCCAAAAGATCTCTTGTATTGTCAGAAGGGGCTAGTCTCTGAAGGAAATTGTCCTTTACTTTCTCAACATAACTATTCATCAAGTCTAACACATCCCTCTCACTGTGCATTAAACAAATCCCTTTAAAAATGTCTGACCCTCCTTTTCCTCAATGTTACAAAGAAAGCTTTGAAAACATTCACCTCCACCATTCAAAACAAGCGCTCCCAACCTGCCTACAGTCATTTCTATCAAATTGGTGATGGTTGCAAAATGAGCTTCATTTTCTTGGAGCTTTAGACTTGGGCATCTTAATACACTCAGAACATCATTTAAATAGTGCACAGCACCAACAAATTTGTAGTTTTTCAAGTGTTTTAAAATGCCCTTTGCCTTGGGGTCTTTTTTCATCAAGACATCTTGCTCGAGACAACTGACTAGACTTTGGTAAATTTTGCATACTGTGGATATAGCACTTTGGACAGACAACCATCTTATTTGTGTGGGCTCTTTCAGTTTAAGTGAGGGTTCATCAAAAACTTCTTGTAATTCCTTAAGCTTGCTATACCGAACAGCAGAGTACTTGAAATAGTTGTACAGACTGAAGAGAGTACCCTTTACCTCTTGCAAAAATGGGAATGCTGCTGCAGCATCACTGGATGCTAAAGAGACTCTATGTGCCAAACAATGGATGTGTACAAGTGCTGGAGCTTCCTGCTTCAGCTTTGCACCCACACCATTGCTTCGCCCTGTCATTACACTAGCTCCATCGCTACCTGGACCTACTAAGTCTGCACATGCTAATCCAACACTCCTAATAGCCTTAATTATCTCATTCTTAATAGTTTCGGCTTTTCCATCAGAAATTGATGCGTTGCATAGAAATTTTGTTACAACATCATTTGACTGGTGACTAACATATCTGAGATAAATACCTAGTTTTTTATCCACACTAATATCACAGCTTTCATCCACTATAACTCCGTAGCATGACACTGAACTTAACTCCTTTGATAATAATCCATCCAAAACACTCACTAAACTATCTTGAATCTGAGATACACTATCACATGACAGATCACGGAAAGGGATTTCTAATCCATTTTCACGTTGCAAATCCAATAGATCATTGATGCATGTATCTTATCCCTCTTTGCCATAGGATAGGCTGAATTGAATTAGCTTAAATATACAAAAATCTCCCCTTCTAATCAGCCAATCAAATCTTAGCCCTCTTTTAAGTTATCCAATCACATAGGGTTTTAGAAAATCAAATTGGTGTCCTATCAGCTTATCAAATCTCAGCTCTTTCTTCAAATAAATCAATCAGAAAAGCTCTGAGAAGTTCAGAATTGCACTCAATCAATCAAATAAACATAAAAGTTTAACTCCTTTAAAAATCATTCAACTGTAACCAAATTATAATTTGCACATCTTAGCTTCATACTAAAACTTCCCATGAGTTTGTCTGCAATCCATCCAATAGGTACTGAGAAATGGAGCGGAAAAAAAATCTTGAAAGCGCCATAACTCCTGTGGAAATCATTGAACCGTAACCAAATCGTAATATGCACATCTTAGCTTTATGCTAAAACTTCCCATGAAGTTTAATTGAAATCTGTGGTGTAGTTATTGAGCAACAGAGCGGACAAATAAATTCATGAAAGGGCCATACTTTCTTTGAAAATGATTCAACCATAAATAAATTATAATATGCACATCTCCGCTTCATAATAAAACCTCTGACAAAGTTTGACTAAAATCTGTCCAGTAGTCATTGAAAAATAGAGCGGACAAAAATAATCAAGAAAGGGCCATAACTCCTTTAAAAATAATTTAACCGCAACCAAATTATAATTAGCACATCTCCAGTTCATAATGAAACTTCTGATGAAGTTTGACGAAAATCTGTCGGTGAATTATTGAGAAATATAGCAGACCAAACAAAAAAGCTACAGACCGACACACCGAAATAATGACTTCCACATATACCTCCCCCCCAACAATGTTTTATGGGGGGTATAAATATGTAAAAGAGATATAATGGAAAAGTCGATGTTTCAAACTCTAAAAAAATGGATCTTAGTGCAGGTGTCTGATCCCTCTTTGCCATAGAACAGGCTGAAATTACCGGAAAAGAAGGCCAATAAAAAACCATACGATATAAGAATATTAAATAACTAAATTGGACAAAATTGATAGAATGGCGAAGTTGAAAACGCAGCTTTGGTGCAGGTGTCTGATCCCTCTTTGCCACAGAATTGGCCAAAAGAATATCATAACATGTAAGAATAAGTTATAATACAAATAAATAATAATAGATTGAATGTAAAATTCAGGATTCAAACTCTTAAAAAAGGGTGCATGTGTTTGATCCCTCTTTGCAATAGGATAGGTTGAAATGACCCGAAAAATTAACATACCAATGAAATCGCAAACACACACCCCGATTATCCAATCACAAAACTTTGATCCGTTTTAAATGGCGCCTGAAAATATTACGGGAAAAGCCGTTTTACGGTTTTCCCGCATTTAGGTAACGCGAAAAATAACATATAAGAAAATATATAAAAAAAATATAAAATATATATAAATATATATAAATCTATATACCCGTGAGACTCGAATCTCGGTTCCAGTTTTCATGGAGCCATCTTGGATCTGCCGTTGGTACTCCTTTCAAATTATACGCATATTATTATGCGAACAATTGTACGGGATACCAGTCTAACGGTGCTTCCTTTACAACGAATGCAGTGTTTCCCTAAGAAAATGCAAGGCATCCCTAATTACAATCTCCCAGCAGAGTTGTCGTTCGTTACTCTCACCATACGTGAATCAATCTCCGAGCAGAGTTGTCGTTCGTTACTCTCACCATACATCTCTGCGATGGGCTAAATGACAAGAATCTTGTCAAACCGAGGAAAAGAAGTTTTGTTACTGTTTAACTGTTTCATGTGTAAAATTATAAGGTAGACAAAGGAAATATGATTCTGGATGCATTACAGGTGCGTTCAAACTAATGAATTTACCTGTATACAATGGAACTATTTTTTTCGAGCCTATTTACTAATCAGACTCTTACGCCAATTTTAACAAAAATGGCTGCGCCCATGGATGATGACAACAGTTTTGACACACCGATAAATCTTAGGTTATAAGATTAAAATACAAATTATGGTCCTTTAAAAGACATTGACGCTTTTCAGAAAATCCGTCTTTTTCACAATTCCTACCACTAAGTCTGATTGGCCGTATACTTTTTTAACAGCACAAAGAAATCGATATTGGTCTTTCTTTCACTGGCGTTTGTGTCGCCATTTTTAGTTCTGGTCATGTGACGAAAGTATCACGTAATGACGGACTACTTTCTGAGCCCACTATAGAGGTGAATGTGAATGATCCGCAGTGCAAGAGATTGTACGTGAATGTGAATGATCCGGAGTGCAAGAGACTGCTAATATAATAATAATAGGTGCTACATGTACCTATGAACGGGAAAAGCACACATCCATCAGCCACTCAATTTATATCGAAAATCATTTCTTGTCAATGAAAAGAAAAAAAAAATATTTGGGGGAGGGGGGTCATTTTTTGAGAAAAGTAATCTTGATTATTCAACCTTGACCTTTGCAGATGACATTGATCTTGGTACCAGCAGATGTGTTTTGATGAGGTGTGCCTTCATACCAAATATGAGCCTTGTAACTAAATTAGTTTAGGAGTAGTTCTAAAATGTTAAGTTTTCACGTTAAGTTTGCACAGACAGACGGACAGACAGACAACGGTAAAACAATACGCCCCCGATCTTTCGATGCAAGGGCACAGAAATGGGTAAATAAGTGATTTTTAGAGTCAAACAACAAATGCGTCTTAAAACAAAATGCAGACAAATTAAAAAAAAAAAAAAAAAAAAGACCTGTGGTTTTCAAGGAAATGTTGCTTTTAGACTAGTCTACTGTGGACTAGATCTATGAATTATAATCATCTGGTAGGGATCTAGATCTGGTTCTTCATTGGCATTAAGGCCCCTTTTGATAAAAAAAGAATTGAAACTAGAACTACATCTACTAAATGAATCATGCAGGGGACAATGGATTTAAATATGTCGATTTTACTTTTCAAAATGCATGCAGTAGTTCTAGAGGTACAAATTTAATTTATATAGATCTACTGGCTCTACGGTAGACTACTGCGACAAGAAAGAAAAGTAAACTGTTTTCAAAGACCTAGTTCTGATAAGAATGATTTATTAGGCTTACAGTCACTATTACAGTCACTTTAACAATACTATTCATTGTAAAATAATCTACATCAATTATTATTCGATCATTTTGATATGAGATCGACTATGAAAGGGGAATAGTTCATTTCTATTTCTATTTACCATCGCAGTCCTAGCAGCAGTTAACTCTCTTTGAATACGAAACGTATTATAACGTAATATGGTGTAGGATGTCGTCACTGGTCTCGAATGAAGCCGTGACGAGATTTGGGTTGTGTTTCAGTTCCTTTTTTTTTATATTTCGCCATAATGATTACCCGTTAATTTTCGACTCTCAGTCTCTTAATTTTTGTGCCTTTAATAAAAAAAAACGTAATTATAGATGCATTGCATTTTCTAACGGAAACACCGTATTCGTTGTAAAGGAAGCACCGTTAGACTGGTAACCTGTACAACTGTTCGAATAATAACATGCATATAGCTCGAAAGGGGTACCAACGGCGGATCCAAGATGGCTCCATGAAAACTGGAACCGAGATTCGAGTCTCACGGGTATATAAATTTATATATGTTTTTATATATTTCCCTATATTTTATTTTTCTCGTTACCTAAATGCGGGAAAAACCGTTAAACGGCTTTTCCCGTATAATTACGGTTTTCTTTTTGCTTTTTTTTAAAGACACAAAAATTAAGAGATTGAGAGTCGACAATTAACGGGTAATCATTGAGAACTGAAAAAAAAGAACTGAAACACAACCAAAATCTTGTCATGGCTTTATTCGAGACCAGTGACACCATCCTACACCATATTACGTCACAGCACGTTTCGTATTCAAAGAGAGTTTACTGCTGCTGGACTGCATGGTAAATAGAAATAGAAATGAATCATCATAGGCGATCTCATATCAAAATGATCGAATAATAATTGATTAAGATTATTTTATAATGAATAGAATTGTTATAGTGACTGTCATGAATAGTGACTGTAAGCCTAATAAATCATTCTTATCAGAACTAGGTCTTTCTTGTTGCGGTACTGTAGATCCACTAGATCTATATAAATTAGATTTGCACCTCTAAAACTACTGCATGGATTTTGAAAAGTAAAATCGACATATTCTAGTTTAAACATATTTTATTCAATATAATAACAGATATTATTTATGTACAGTAACATATTGCGAATAGGATTAGAACGAAAGCATCAAAGCTTATATATAGTTCCTCTCCCTAAAGAAAATCACGAGGTATGACAATTACAGTAAACAAAAACAAAGAAAGACACAAAAATAATGAACTGACAATGAAAGATTTAAAGAGTAACGGTGAAAAAATGAGGAATTAAAAAAAAATGATCAGAGGTTGTGCAGAGTTAAGAGAGAAAATTTAGAATTAACTTTTATAGGCCTCGTGTATATGTGTGTCCGCGGCAATACAATATCAAAAGAGAGGTACCATACACTAGTAACGTTAAATTTAGCTTGAAACTCAGGAGAATCTACCGCTATTCTCAATAAAAGCATGGACTGCATTAAAGATTATTTCGTTTTCAGCCAGGGAGAGATTATTATCTCCCAAAAGGACGACTTCAATATTATAATCAGATATTTCACAAATACATCGTCTGAATGCTGTCCTTATATTACGATAATATTTGCAAACGAAGAAGTAGTGTTCATTGGATCCTATTTCCCTGCAACAACATAAAGGGTTTTCTACAATATTTTTTCCAGAATAAGTGTTGCTTTAAGTCGCTACAGTTATTCCTAAGGCGAGCATGTAAAATCTGCAGTCTTCTTTCTCCATAAAAAAATAGTTTGTTGGGAATTGGCTTATCTTTGTTTAATATACTGTACGTATAACAAAGATAACAAGCCATCGGTCAATCGATTGAACAGACAAAGGAGCACACGCACGCACACACGAAAGAACAAAACGAACAAAAAAAAAAAAAAAACCTAAACAAATCAAAGAAAACATACAAACAAATAACCGAACAAACAATCTATTACAAAATGATTAAAAGTTTTCCTCTGTTTCAGTGTATTTATTAGGATTTAAACAAGCAAGACCTCCAAAAAGAATAATAAATAAACAGATCCATAACAGTGCTCCGTATTACAAAGTTATTCAAAGAAAATAAAGTTCTGTTTTGCTAATTCGTGCCATCTATGTCCTCTTTCATTCTATCAACCCACTCCTCTGTTAACATGGGCTCTGAATCACCAACTGCAGTCAGACCTTTCAACAAATCCAGAAGTCCCTTCTCAAAAGTCGGATTCGAGCGTCGGGCCATGGTCAGCCGACGTACCATTTGTGATCCTAGAGTAACAAGCAATTTCGTTAAAATGATATCTCCAGCCGAAATAAAAATTTCCAACGCGTAACTTTAAATAGCTCCCAGTCGGCCATTTTGTATCATAAAAAAGAACAGAAAAAAGTGTCTCAGCAGAATGGGTTATTGTACACATGTATAAAGCTTCACGAAATTCCGTCCAATGGTATTAGAGATATCCACTGGACGGACAGACGGACAGGCGAACGGACAGGCGGACGGACAGACAGACGGACGAACAATGCTAAAAAGTTAAACATGACAACACAGAGAAACGTTTCTTGATAATACTACATTATGGTGCACAATTTTCCGCAAAATTCCATCCCCATGGCCACATTTAAATCGTTGTTAAGAAATGCTTTGTGTTTGGACAAGTCTGGATTTATGTGGTTCGGTAATCAGGGCCCGTATTGACCGACCATTCTTGAGAATATTCTTAGTCTTATTCTCCAGGGTTTTCTACATTTGTAAATAACACAACTTCTGATTGGCTACCGGTTGGTGAATACGGGCCCAGGATTTAAATTCTGTTTTGTGGAGCCATAGTAGTCTAGTCATGCAGTAGCTTAACTTCAGAACAGGGGGTTGCAGGCTCGATACTTGGCTCGGCCCATTTCTTCCCGAGGATTGATCCTATCATCTCCCCCCCCCGCTTATCACTGTCTGGACGATGGTTATGTGGGAAAGCAGCCAGTGGCTTGGAAAGAAGATTGTGCGGAGTAGTGGCAAAGAGACTTCAGGAAATCATTGAAGGCTGCACTGGTCGCAGCGACATAGCTGAAATAAAGTTGAAAATGGCGTTCAACACAATACAATGGTACAGTTCATGGTTTATCGTCCTTACCGTGATATTCTTCAAAAACAAACCCGCGGTATCCCAAAATCGAATGCAAGGAGGTACTTTCTGTGGGTAGATTGGTCGCTATATAATGGTATCCTTGACTCGGGCATTGGAATACCCACTTGGGATCGGGGACTCCGGAGAATATCGACAATATCACGTGATATGATGCTGGCTCCGTTTGTGCTGCAAGATAAAAGGGGAAATTTATCTCTGGTTGTCTGCACATGTCATATGTCTTCGGAGATTCGACCTGTCTGATACAGCGCATCACTCTCCCCAAAGTTCGGGGTCGGGAATGTAGTAATATGCGCTATAAGGTAGCGATGGAGAAAGTGGCTTTTATCCATACGTTTGAGGAGAATCATTCGGGCCTGTTTTAGCTCCAGATTTCTCTGATTTGCCGATCATAACTGAATGAATAGCGCCAAGTAGCGTTCTATTGTGTAAACGTTTACTTTAGTTTGAAATTCAAAGTTACGGTTGTCGTGTAGAAAAGTAGTCCGGTTCTGTACCAAAGATGGCCAAATTAGACAGATGTGTATTTGTAGAATGCCATCTAGCGGGAGATATAAAGGATATTCAACTGGTTATTTTTTATATGAAAAATATCTCACGAGGATGTGTCGTTAGGCGTTGAAAAAGAAAACCGAGAGCACAGCACGGGTTTTTTTTAACGCCTTACGACGCATCCCAGTGAGATATTTTTCATATCAAAAATAACCAGTTGACTATTCTATTTATTATATACCTTATTAACATTATTATTTTTAATTTTTCGTTTGAAAGTCGACTGATTAACACTATCTATAAGTGCTTAATGAAAACAAAAGTAGTTCCTAAATTACGACAGGAAGTGAAAGTGAAACTTGATATCGTCACTAGTGGTGATATCAAAATTTATTACACTGGGAGATTCCAGGATTTCACTGCAAGGTATAATAATAAGATTAATAAAATTGTGATATATACATACCTACTTTTTTGTTGCCCCAAGAAAACATTTTCAACACAGGTATCAACTATCTTGTTCCTTAATAAGCTGCATTACTGTGTACAATAAAAGAAAAAAAGATGAAAGATTGCACATTTATTTCTCATCAAAACATAACCGCTTTCTATACAATCCCTTGCCGTTGGTATTCTGATATTTTTTTGTGGTATTTGTCGAAGACAATACCACTATGAGTTCAATATTGAATTCTGAAGACCATGTATCATATTTTGTGCAAAGCCGAAGGAAATAAACCCAATTAAACTCATTTTTTCTCAGACAAATGAGTTTTTCGGTAGTGCTCAGTTATGTAATTTCAAATGGCATGTAAAAATACATTAGGTGAGGCCACCGTACGTGGAAATACTAATTTTTGATTGAAAATAGCTTCACTCGCTCATAGTCCTCTATTGGCGAAATGATACAAAATTCGTCTATCGATTGCTTGGTCCAGGGCGTTTTCGTTCCAAAACCAGTTCGTCCCATTGCTTGTTCATCCTATGATTACGCACTACTCCATTTGATTCAGCATAAATATTTATATATGGAAATAATCGATTGATTGTAATGATGGGAATTAAATTTTAACGGTTCAAGATATTTCAAAATCATAGTTTTCAGGTACGAACTTAATTCTATTCGATATATTAGCACATGTTTTCTCTCTTTCCATCATGCATCCTTCTGTAAAAGGACGTTACATCTGACTCCTCCAAATGATCAAAGAGAGACCACCAATATTCAAATAATCCAAACTTTGTCATGAGAACTTTCCCTTCAATAAAAATGGTATTTATTTGCTTAGTAGGTTGATTTTTAAGCCAATATTTGAAGAATAGTTTGTTTTTATTTCAAATTTTTAATTGCATACAGTGAGTTCCTTGACAAATACCACTTCAGCGTTCTCAACGCTTTGATTAAAACAAAAATTTATCCCTAATAATCCTGCTTAAAACTTTCGAATCGAAAGTAAAAATCCCAGTCTTGCCGTTTCAAAGGTACCTGTTTGGAAAAAAACATATCTATATCAGACAGTAGTAGTCTTATCTTTGATCTAAACTGTCCGAAAAAAAAACGTCGAAAAACCTTGCTTACCAACCCAAGAGTGAAGACCCAATACGGGCGATAACTCTTACGGTATGACACATAGGTCTGCAAAATACATTTTCTATAAATAGTGTATAATTCTAACCAGGTTAACCTTTCATTAGCAGTTTACATTATTGTGTACTTTTGGGAAAACAGGTTTAAACCAAGAACTATGACGGAACAATGTGAATTTTATCGAGTAGGATTTATGAATTATTTCGTCACGGTACGTGAGTTTAAACTTGTTTCCCTAAACACATAAAATATTATAACCAGATATGAAACATTATCGTGTGATAGCTATACCTAAAAGCTGGTCCAGTTTAACAATGATATACATATTTTACGAATCCGAAACAGACAGATGACTGAATATCGACGACTATAATGCAGATCTGTAATAACAATTGGACGCACTTAGTCTGTCCTTTCAACTACGTATCAAACGCACTATGTCACTCAGTTATAAAAACACATATAAGATATGCAGATCGTCTGCTTACTCCACGTGTAGTCTAGTTCTCCCGAAACACTAATACCTCAGAATCAATACCCATCCTGACTGTTCAGTATATTTGCCAAGCTGTAGAAAAGAAAAGCCTCTCCATAGATATTCTGTAAATTTAATCTCGCACACTCGTTCTTAGAATTTCATAAATAATCCACATCCAATAGAGCAGACGCGAAATTACTCTTCCGCGATCAAAGGATGTATATAGCATACCATACGTGAATGTATTAACCCTTTGAACACAAATAGGCGAAAACAATGACTTTTGCGGACAGGATAGATCAAGATCAGACTGCACAGAACGTGCAGTCTGATCTTTGATCTATCCTGTCCGTCTATCTTGTCAAGCCTATACAATCAGAATCTTTTTTAGTTACAATTATATTGTATTTAGAGTCCTCGAAAGAGGTCGTGTTTAGTTATTTGGCGCATAGCGAGTGGTGGGGAGGGGCGGTGTTTACGTCTATGTATCTATTTATATATATGACAAGCACTTTATTTTGTCTCATACAGATTGCTCGCAAAGCACAAGTGGTATCTAGCACGTAGGATTCACGAGTAAACAAGTCGTGGGTTGCTTGAGGGTTTGGGTTCGAGCCCCAACACTGAAATTACGTGTAGTCTTTCGGATGCGACGTTAAGCCGAGGTACCGTGTGACGGCGCTATACACCGAGCACGTAAAAGAACCAGGCGTGACTTAGGATGGATTTCGTCCCGTATCTTGCATTATTCCACGTAACAATACTAACAACCATCAGGTCGAGGTTGCCCATATGGGCAAGCGGTTGTTAACAGCTGAATAAATGAATTGAAACTTTTATACTAATTTAAAAAAAAACAACAACAAAATTTTGCTATTTCAACGGCATTTTTTGAAGAAAAAAACCTCTCCTAATCGGACAATATAGGTTTAAGATCAGGCTGTACGTTTTGTAGTTTGTCCGCAAACGGTCATTCAGTGCGACCTACTACTGACAACTCCATGTATGACCGTATATGTGATCATCGCTTAATGGAAAAGAAGTAATGTCACCACTTGGTTTTAATTTTTCCTTTTATCAAAATTTTAATATGGACCTGCTCGTGTCTGGTTGTAACCACTTGAAGAATTAACCTCAAATTTATTACATGGTCAAAATTGTCACACAATATACCAGGCCAAGGTTGAGAGAAACACCGAAGGACTCGGTAATTAATCTTTACCCGCTTAAGTTCTACTAAAAGACCTTTTGCGGACAGTGTAGATCCAAGATCAGACTGCACATAATGTGCAGTCTGATCTTGGATCTACACTGTCCGAAAATGATAATTGTTTTACCAAAACGGATGCCTGTGAAATAGCAATATTTGTTTTGTTTTTTACTTCCGACTTTAAAGGTGGATATTTCGATTTTTCACATCTCACAAAATTAGAAAATACATATATATATCACTTAAATCTATATGAAAATCAATGGAAATCATCAATAATTAAGAATAATAAAATTACACACACACACAAAATTGGTGTTCCCTTCAATGGCTACGTAACCTCCTAAGGTATTTTTAGATTTCCCGCCAAAAATTAAAACAAAAGGCATTTTGGGAATGTCAAGTTACTGGCACGTGACTAGTGACGCCTAAATTTCATAACGTAACAAACATGTAATTATTTTCCATAATGTCTTCTTCGGACACTATGTTTGAAGCTTCGTCTGTGTATTTGAACCAAATTCAAAGCGTCTGCAGTTAATAACTTAAATCTGGGCAGCATGATGATATCTGACTTACATAGAGTAGAAGATATTGTGGGAAAAGGAGAACATGCTAGTTACCATTGTGAGTCGGGCTTAGCAGCCTAAGGGTTAATAAACCTTACAGCTGCTAAATAAATGAATGTAGACTCTAAAGGTGGCCCTTCAGATTTTTGGTCAAAAGTCTTACAATAATACAGTTTAGCCCAAAAATTTCTTCGCTTTGTAAAAGAGTTAAACTGGGTCAAGCATAATTTTTAATTTATTTTGCAAATTTTACCTTGTCTACACTATAAAGAGCGCTCTAATCACTAATTTATTTTCTGTACAATAGAATGCATAAAAATGATAATATGATAATCTTCCTTTGTTCTTTATGTATACTTCTCACTAGGTTGGAGTTGGATAAAATTCTACTTTCTTTGTAAATTAAGATTAACAAGTCACGTGTTTTCCTACATAAAAATAAAAAAATACCCGCAAAGATAAAGCTTTGGAAAATGATTAAGTTTAAAGGTATCTATTTTACATCGATTGAGAAATAAGTTTTTACAACTCATACCAATCTCTCTGGATTCTGCTTACTGGGAACTACATCAGTACTCGCGCTTCATGTTTGATATCTCAAAGTTGACACCTGCTCCCGCATATCGAACTCGGGACCTCATGGTTGCGAGGCCGACGCTCTACCACACAACCACTGACACCACAAAAAAAAATCTAATTACCTCTCAAAGCGGCAGTTTCTGATTCAAAGTGAAAATAAAGATTGGAATGGGCAGAAAGTGCAGTCTGATCCATAATGATAGTGAAATTGCAACCATGTTTAGTTATCTTTCGGCAAATAATACAATCTGTCATATTAATCGTTTTTTTCCCCTTTTACTCTTTCCAAATGATTATACTCGACCTACAGCCCCCCCCCCCCCCCAAAAAAAAAGTCTAATAAAACTTAGACTGATATTCAATGGTTTATCCTATAGGGTTTCTAAACATGCGGAATAGATCCAAGATCAGACTGCAAGTTCTGCGCAGTCTGATCAGAATCTATGCCGTCCCCAAAAGCCTTCGTCTGTCTATGTCGCTGAAAGAACTAAGGGCACAGATCAGTAAACCCTTAACTTGCCCTTTATAGTAATAAAATCCTGAACATCACAATTTAAGTTATTTTTCAGGAAAAATTGTCTTACCGAACAGTGGAGATCCAAGATCAGACTGCACTTTCTGTGTAGACTGATCTTGATCTAACACTGGCTGCAAAAGCGTCTTAACCCTTTACCACACATTGTTCTGACGCTCCTGGAAAAGAAACCTTTAGAAAACATTGTGGGAAAAGAAGAAAATGCTGGTAACCAGCATTTTCTCCTTTTCCCACAATGCTTTCTACTCTATCAAAGAAACTTACACCATTTGAGCGAAACTGAAATTGTCGTCTGCAAATGCTTTCAATTTGGACAAGGTTAAAATTTTGTCGTCTGGTAAAGGGTTAAACCGCTCTTAGAAGCTCAAGGGTTAAACTTTTTTTTCTATTTGCAGCGTAATTGCAATAATCCGAGCGACAATTAAATATTCTGGCAGAATGAAATTAGTTCCTGTGTATAAATGTTGGTTTTTATTTATTTTTTGAAATAAAACAAGTCGATCAAGAAGATGAAAAATCTACTATTATTTGGATTATATACTTTTTCGCTTGGTATCAAATCTTACTATTATTTTTTTTTTACGAAAAATGATACTAATCATTACTATGCCGATACAGTCAGTGGCAAAAGGACGGTCGTCATACATCAAATGCAGAATTTACATTGACTTGCATATATACTGCGTACAATGAAAATTTACTCTGTGAAATGAACATATTTTCTGGTACAGTGTCGAAAATTTCATTAAAATCAAATTGAAAATTCATCTCAAATCAAAAGCTTGTATTTGTGTGGTGACAATTTGAAATTCACAGTTATAATTATAGTGTTGGCACCCCAAACATCAATTGAATACTGGCATTGCCGATACATAGACAACACTTGGACTGCTATACACTTCTGTGGAATATTGTTCCACTCTTGAATCAGTGCTTGACGGGAGCTGAATCTCAATATGAGGTTGATAAAGTCAAATAAGAGGAGTACCACACTTTTAAAAGCATCTTGTGGTGGTCGCACCCATGTTAACTTCGTAAATTTCAATTTTTGACTACCCAAGCTCAGGCTTTTGATTTGAGGTGAATTAGTCATTTGATTTTAATGAAATTTTGGGCACTGAGACATTAGATATTTCAATTTGATATACTGAATTTTCATAGTCGTGCATTTACTTTAGTCCTAGATAATATTTTGAAACCAAGGTGTGCGTTTTTAAATGTACGCAGTACATTTTGCAGCGGACAGGAATTCTTTTTACACTGCTTTTGATCATGGCTGTAGTTCTAAGAAAAACTATACTGGTAGAAAGCGTGTATATTTTTGCTGTTTGCACGAATATATTTATACGAGCTAGGCTCTGACAATAGAGGGCTTAATACATCTCTGTGATGAATTATACCAAGCAAACTATCGAGCTAATTTTGATCTATAAAATCAAACTGAATTATGAGGTAGAACGTTCCTTTGACATGCATGAAATTGACCAATAACGAAAGGTATCGACCCAGGTCAGCCTGCGCGGACTGCGCAGGTTGACCTGGGAGAATACTTTTTGCAGATGCTTTAAGCCCCCTGTTCACAAAGCATAGCTAAATTATCATTGTTCCTCGCCTGATGTGAAAGTTGAAGCTGTCTGTTTTCTGCTAGCTAGTGGTGTTAAATTTCCATTATTTTTTTTTGTGGGGGGAGGGGACGGGCGCAAAAAAGTAACAATAAAGTCCAAAGGTAAACAAAGCGGGTTTTAAATGAATTTGAATTTATATCATACCATTTAAAAGTATGGAAATTATCGTGAAGATAGCAATCTGTCATTAAACGGTTAGCCTGGGTGTTAGTTGCTTAAGGAGCCGTCACACCATGACGTTCTGGTCAACGTTTTCTGTTAGTCGCCCATGGTCGCTGGGATAGCGCCAGAAGAGCGTTGTGTGAATGCTAGTGAACGTCGGTGATCGCCGGGAATCGGCGGAGAACGCTAGTCCGGAAAAAAAGTTTTGAGCATGCACAAAAGTTCTCACTGACACCAACGTTCTTCAACGTTTAATTTTAAACGCTGAAGATCGTTAAAGAACGTTGTGGGACGTTTTACTAACGTTCATCGAGCATTGCACGCGTTCGGCTATCCCTAGTCAGTCGTTACGGTAGCGTTACTTGGTTGTTACTAATCGTTTGCTTTGCAGTGAACGACTCACTGGCGACCTGTCAACGACCGCTGAACGGTCTCCTAGCGCACGCAGCGTTGACTAAAGTGAAACAAACGTCCTTTTGGCGTTGATTTAGCGTCATTCGAGCGTTTTCCGAACGTCCATGCATATGGAGGTATCAGAGGTATCTTACTTGGTCGCTGTTACACTCTTCTCTTACGTTAGATACACGCTAGTCATGCGTTAGGCACACGTTAATAACACGCCAGATGTGAAATCCTCATTCTAGAACGCTAAAAAATCGAACGATTGAAAATCTCAGAGAACGTTGACCAGAACGTCATGGTGTGATGGCGCCTTTACAGAAAAATTAATTTCCAAACTATAGGTTAAATCTGTCGCGTAACTGTATCTTTTGTTTACTTTTTGCCTGATTTTATTTATTTTTTTTCTGCTAGCGATTAACATATAGCCCGACCACACGATAACAGACTGTCATCTCCACAGCATTTTTCACATTTCTAAACGGTACGATTTAAATTGAAATCATGTAAATAGAAATACTACAACTAATGATGATAAAATCTGAATATGATGAAAGACGTGTTTGCAAAGAAATAGAAATTTAAGTCTGTGGACATGTTAAGTTAAGCCATGGAATGATATTGTTACGAAACGAATATATTTGAACGATACATTATACAAACCAAGTCATTACAGTCTGTCTTAAACACACGCTATCGTCCAAATGTAAACTGTTAAAAAGTCAAAATGCAGACTTTAACAATTAACCCTTTACCACATGGCAAAGTTTTAGACCTATCCAAATTGAAGGCATTTGCAGACGACAATTTCATAGCGGCTCACATGAAGCAATTTTCTTTTGATAGGGTAGGAAACTTTGTGGGAAAAGGAGAAAATGCTGGTACCAGCATTTTCTCCTTTTCCCACAATGTTTTCAAAAGGCTTCTTTCTCTGGGTCGTCAAAAACAATCTAAAAGTAGATCGATATATATTACTATGATTTAGATAATGTGTTACAGAGAAACCTGTTTTAGTTCCAGTGACTAACAGAACTATGAATATCAAAACTAGAATCACGACTGTAAACTTTTGGTTTAGATTTTCGATACATTTTCTGCTAGCGACAAGAAATTTGGCAGATTACAGTGTAACACATTCTCAAATTGCTTATAATATAAATTCTTTTAAATGGCATCAATTTGTGATCAGTTTTACCTCCAAATTCTTTACTTTTGACCGCTAGTGTGCTTATTTCATTATATCCTGCTAGATGAGACTGTAGAAATACACATCTATCTAATATGGGTATTCTGGGTACAGAACCAGATCACTTTTCTACGCGACAACCGTTATTTTGAATTTCAAACCAAAATGCAGGTTCACGAAATAAAACTATACCTGATGCGATTCATTCAGCTATGATCAGGTAACCTATGCACCGGCCATTTGTTAGAACGGCCCCTACATGCTTGGGTAATACCTTCGGTGTAAGCCTTACTTTTTCCCTAGCATAGTGGATCGGTGATGCTGCATAGCAGACAGGTCGAATCTTTGAAGGATATGACATGCGCAGATAGCATTGCTTTTGTTTACACGTGATTGCTAGTTAGCCTGTAATCCCAAATAATTCTAACAGAAAACATTATGACAAATGTTCTTGTAACTCTTAATCTACTTCATGGCATTTCAAAAAGAGAATATGCGGGTGAAACGAGTCTGAAAATGACAAATTAGCAACGTGTGTCTCCATTTTAGTGGGGATATCATTTTTGTGTATTTGTGGAATGATATTTAATACTCTGTATCATCTATGAAAGTTGTATGGCTTTTCTAGTACACAAAATTCATTGCATTCACAGCTATCAAGCTCACTATGACGTCATCAACGCTGACGGCAACACTTCAGATCGACTGCGCATGTTACGGAAATGACGAAAGAATCGATTCGATTATGCCAAACTGTACAGCCTCTAATGGTTCAATTGCCATCAATAGTGTTTACCATGCAGCTAAAAACCAAAGTACTGGGTGCCCTTTAGTTGCAACAGGTACCTGTATTTATTTTTGTCTTCGTTTTAGGGATTTATTTGACGCATTATTTGGAGAAATCGTTTGCTAATATCACTTTAAAAAAATTGAATTCACAAAATCGAAAAGCCATTGGTTCGTTTTCATAAATCATTTTTATAGATTTTCATAGCCCCATTCTCCAATATTTTCTAAATTTGAAGGTAGCACAATTTCTGATTGACTAAACCATTTGGTTTAGCCTATCGGAAAATGTGTCTCTTTCAAATTTGGAAATTCATTGAGAGTAAGTCTCCCTACTTGCATGTACCAACCATTCAAATGACCGTTCCAAGTCTTATTCATCCAGAGTTACTAAATTTGAAAGTACCACGTTTTTGATTTGCTAAACTTATGAATTGCTTAAGCCAATCAGAAGACATATACATGTATTACGATCAAATCTGGCAAGTTCTGGAGAGTAAGACTACGAATGCTTTTAAGAATGGCGGATGAAAATAAGGGCCCGGGTAAATTTGGTTATGATAATGTAATTGTAAACTAACTGTAACTATCTGTATAAATAAAGAAACGTTTATGTTCTAGTCCATACGATTGATGGTCTAGACTATTACTGCCAGCATAATAACATCCCACTAACCCTTAAATTGCTTATCATAGTACCCCCGTCATACCAAACTCGTTCACCCTCCGCTCCAAATTTTTTTGTCGAACGAACTTAAACTGTGTTCGGACGGAGTGCTTGTATAAGCAACCGCTTACGATCTGTTTACGAACTTAATGGACGGGTTAGGACGGGAAGAACTTCAGAACTTAGAGCCCGCTCAAGATTTTTTGCCGTTCATCCCGTCCTGTAATTAGACTTAGTGACAACGTCCTTAAAACGAGATGGACGTTCTACAATTGAACTGCCGTACTTCGATCCTAATAAGGACGCGATACAGTCCGGCTTAAATGGACACTGCGTTTGCAATTTACCAAACGATATTACGCTTCCGGTCACGACAGCAGCCAGTTTTACGATATTGATGACCGGGGTAAGACCTTTTTTGAACAGGTTTGGTGAAACAAGGGCTTCAGGCATTATCAGGCCAAAACAACACGCTCTACCCCGACCGCAACCGGTTTTTTCGATTATAACACAACGGGGTAAAACCTTCTAAGAACTAGTTTGATGTGTCGGGGGCTTAAGGAATATTCTAGATTGGTGACTTTCAACTAATCGGCACATACATCATTTCAAATCTCTTTGATGATAGGCAGAAGTTTTATTTTAACTGTTGCAGACGGCGATCGTGATGAACCGAACTGCTGCACGTACAACGCAGCCGAAGACTGCCAGATTACGCTGACGTCGAACGACATTCTAGCAGCGAACGTTTTCACCGACTGCGCAGGCGCGGGCACCTGTTCAAAACGTGCCACATGGCAGGACACGATACTGCACTGTTCCAGCGGATATTTAACCCAAACCAACTTTATGTGCATGGAATATTATTGCTTTCCTTGTAAGTTTATTTATTTTGTTTGTTGGTGCATTTATTGAAATAAATAAATAACTTAATAGATAAGTAAATAAATAAATAAATAAATAAATAAGTTGAAGCGGCCAGTTCACTTCTCCATGATTCCTGTTACCAGTGCTACGCAAAATATTCTTCCCAAGCCACTGGCTGCTTTCCCACATTACCATCGCCGGATCAGTGATCAGCCGGTGAGAGAGGAATATATGCTGTCGCAGTAACTGTCCTTAATTCCCGGAAAGAAAATAAACGATCTATGTATAACCGCGACTCTCCCTCCCCTCCCCTCAGTCTCCCAGTCTCCAGTCCCTAGACGTTACTTGGTGAGCTAACGGGCTTGGAATTTCCTGGACAATGTTTCATACAACGAATGATTTATTACACTTAAATGCATCGTGAGGAAAAAAGAATCAGACTGTTTTGCAACTACCTAGAACGGTCTAAAAACGGTTTATTCTGTAAAGATAGATTTCCATCTTTTATGAATCAAACAAACCTTCGTAAACCGACGACTTTGACAGCCAAACTGCTATCGGTCAGTGTTTTGTATTTCCTAGGACCATTTTACGTCATGATTTACTCGCTTGGTATTATTAAGTAGCACGAAGAGGCCTTTATGGTAGTCACTGGACCCGTAATAGAAAACAGATATTCCGCTATCATAATTATTATCCTACAAAATTTAACACGAATAAAAATGAGTTTTGTTGTACTACTTTAACCGAGCCACTTTTTCCTTTTTCTGCCTTCTTAGAATTATCATTTATAAATCTTAAACCACTATATTCTCATTAAAAAGGGAGATAATAATTACCTTCCTTTTCTGAAAACTAACAAAAGTATCAACATATAAGTTCAATATAAATAAATTTCCATTCAGTTAAACATGTGCGAAAATATTATATCTATATAAATCCGTTTTTATCAATTATCAACAAACTTTACTCCATGTTGCACTAGAAGTATTTATGGGTCTACTACCTTGACCTCCTTTTGCCCAACTATGTCTCTTGAGTAATCATTTTTTTAAATTTTCTTTTTTCAGTACAAGACACGGCATCTTTTTGCGACGGATCAAATACACTTTATACGGGGTCACAACTTTTCTTCTACAACGATAACTACCCATCACCAATCTCAGTCTCAAACTGTTGCGCATGCGTGGTGACAGCGTCGGCAAGTTCCGCCACGATTGACGTTAATATTATCGACTTCCGTTTGTTCGACGTGTCGTCGCAATGCGTTCAAGCGGTAATTATTGAGGACGGGACGAACGTGACGTCATATAATTGTTCTACAAACAATGATTTCGTCATTCAAAAACTGATGACTTCTTCAACAAACTCTCTGACAATCACACTGGAAAATAATGCAACCACGACTGCAGGTTATATTTGGATGGGCGTCGTAGGTGAGAAACTTTTTTACTGAATTATCTACAGATAGGAAAAACAACTAGTAATTGACTGATTGTATGGTTTTTAACGCCGTTGTCAACATTATTTCAGTTACTAGTATATCGCTGCAACCAGTGCACCTATCCATACTTTCCTGGATTTTCTTTTTCCAGCACTACGTACAATGTTCTTTCCAAACCATTGGCGGCTTTCCCACATAACCTTCGTCTAAACAATGGCCAAAGCTGAGAGATATCTCTGAGGACTGATGAAAGTCATTTTGCTAAGGTTCATTCTTCCCACATTGGTGATCATGGTTATGCCATTATCTCCCGCTAGATGACATTCTATAAATTCTCATCTATCCATTATCTCCCGCAAGATGACATTCTATAAATACTCCTCTATCTAATTTGGGCATCCTGGATACAGAACCGAAACAATTTCCTACGCGACAACCGTTACTTTGAATTTCAAACTAAAATAAACATTTACTCAATAAAACGCCACCTCGTGTAATTCACTCAGCTATGATCAGCAGTTTAGAGAAATCTGGAGCTAAAGTAGGACTCATTTCTCCTCAAACATACCCGCTTTCGAGACTAATGATGCGTCACATAAGACAGGTCGAATATTCGAAGAATATGACATGCGCAGACAACGACGTTATGCAGCCACTGGCATGGATAGAATATTGTGCGCAGGACTGCTAAAGAAGCTGAATGAATACATGGAAAGATGCACTGGCCGCTATGATATAACTGAAATAATATAAAAACGGTGTTAACTCTTTACCACACGAGAAAATTTTAGAATGGTCCAAATTGAAAGCATTTGCACACGACAAAATAAAGGTGGCTTAAAAATTGAAATTTGTTCTGGGAATGGTAGAAAACACTGTGGGAAAAGGAGAAAATGCTGGTAACCAGCATTTTCTCCTTTTCCCTCAGTGTTTTCAAAAGGCTTCTTTCTCAGGGGCGTCAAAAGTAGGGATTGTGTGATAATGGGTTAAGCACCATACAACCAACCGCGCAGGCTGAACTGGATCGACACTTTTTGCAGATGAATCGAGCCCTCTTTTCATCGAACATGACTCAAGTTTATTTCATTCAGTGAGCGGACCAAAGTATTGTACAGTATTTTTAAATTTCCGTAAGTGTGTGTATGCGTTTTTTTTTTCTTTAAAACTTCAATATTGATATCTAATTGCGTTGATAAATATTTGCGTAAGAAATTTCAAAAGATAGTTTTTCTATTCGATACTAGATGACCTTTACAAGATAAAAACAGTTTAGTTTTTTTTTTTATAAAAAATGCGCTTGAAAGAAAGAAAACTAGCTCAATATATGTTTATATCCATGCGTTTGTTCTGCAAATGAAGGCATTTTCTGTTATCATACGAACGTTTTTCAATGACATGATTACATTTTTCTATCCATAACGATTCTTGTGGTGTCCGTGGTCGTGAGGTATCTAGCGTCGGCCTCATAACCAAAGGGTCCCGAGTTCGAGAGCGGGTGTTAACTTTAAGATTTTTTAATTGGCCCACACATTCAGCGCGAATACTTGTGCAGTTCGCGAAAAGCAGAACTGAGAGAGATTAATATTTAAGTTGAAAGAACTTGTTTTAAAATCGATGAAAAATAAATAGGTTTAATCCTAAACTTTATAAATTCGGCATTTTTTTGACAGCCAAAAATCAAATCCATTGAAAGATATTTATCAAATAGCCTTGACTTAAAAAGTACGCAGTTTACGTTTCCTGCAGTCTGATCTTAATCGATATTATATTTCTTATAACCCCCCCTCCCACAACTCCGCTAATGGCGCTTTCAAACCGATAGTGCAAAACCGATAGTTCAAATGTAATTTTGGAGGAAAATGTATCTCCTAATCGGACAGTGTAGATCCAAGATCAGAATGCATGTTCTGTGCAGTCTGATCTAAATCTACATTGTCCGCAAAAGGAAAGATGTTTGAAATTTTGTGACCTCGTAAAGAGAGTAAACTAGGAAATAATTACTGGTATAATTTTCATGATTTAAAATGATATCAGCAAATCGTTTAGCGGATTTTTAAATGGACCATTCATATTTGACAGTTCCGCACTGGATAATTTATGACGAACAATGGGCCAAGCAATTTTGAAATAAGATAATCATCTTATATTCCTGAGGACCGTCTCAGATAAGAATATCAGAACTATACATGCGTAACCCCTACAGAGTAAATCTTTTATTTAAACAATCCTGTATTTTGTTTGTTCGGTGGAAAAGCAGCCAGTGGCCTGGAAAGAATATAAGAATATTGTGCGGATTACTAGAAAAAGAAACCTTAGACTAGCATGAAAAGGTGTACTGACCGCCGTGGCGTAACTGATATAATGTAACAAACGGCGTTAAACACAAATCAATCAATCAATTAATCAATCCATCCATCCATCCATCCATCCACCCACCCACCCAATCATTCACTTATCCATCCATCTATCCATCCATCCATTAGTTACCAATGAGAGAAAGAAGATAGTTGAAAACTTTGTGGGAAAAGGAGAAAATGCTGGCAATTATTTTTCGACAATCTCTCAAACCCGAGATCGAATTAGTGACCCCCCTCTCAAGTTTTTTACGCCACTGACTGAGGCACCGGGATTCGAATCGTGAAATTTCGAAAAGAGAATGCAATGTGCAATGGTTGGGATGCACTTTATCGCAGTCTGATCTTTTTCTACACGTTTTTCCAACGCTCAAACTCGTTCTACGCTGCCAAAACTCAGTCGCAAAAGACCTTAACAGTTTAGCCGGTGAATATGTGAAACCAAAATAATTTTTACTCGTAAGTCAAAAACCAAAATTTTGCGAATTTAAAGTTGATTTCAATAGGGAAAGATCTTAACAGACAGAGTAGATCCAAGATCAGACTGCACGTTCTGTGTAGTCTGATCCTAGTCTACACTGTCCGCAAAAAAGTCTGCAGGTTAATTGTATGTCCTTTTTTCCCCAGTAAGTTAGTTGTCTCTAAAATTAACCTTGAATATTTATGCATACATTTATTGAATAATTAACAAGTGCGTTGCTGTCAATTATATTGTATAAAACTTCGGAGCTCAAATAAAAATTGTATGCCTTCCTATATCCAATTTTGTGGCCTTTTTGTGATTATATTTGAGTCAATCTCTTTTAAAAAGGGGGCTTAATGCATTTGTGAAAAAAGTTCCAATGCATGTCAGCCTGCGCAGACTGCGCAGGCTGACTTGCGTCGAAACTTTTTGCTGTTTGTAAATTTTTCTGTCAAAGAACCATGCTATTCCATGATTTGGTCTGCTTGTAAGACTAAATGGTTTTAAGGGATCTATAATTATGGGTTGACTTTCATTAACCCCCCTTTTTTGAATGGTATAGCTCATTTAGAAAAAAAAAATACGAACTTGCACCCATTACCTTGCTAAAACAGACAGGTGATGTCGTAGGGCCGTATCACACGGTTACGAGGATTGATGATCACAGTTTTTGTTTGAATTTTCTTAAATTTGGAAACGAACGGCAATATTCGACTATTGCTTCATATGAGGTATTTACTCTTTGTGTAAACATTTCTCTTAATTTTCTTATATTTTTTTTTTCAAATTTTGCTCCTAACTAATAATTGCTTGAACATATAAATAAATGAGCTTTTGACAAAAAGAACGAGTACTTTGCGGGCGTAATTTGATGTTTTTTTCCCGGTGAGTTTGAAAAAAAAAAAGAACTATACTTTGTAAAAAGGGGTCTAAGTGCATCTGTAAATAGTATCGACCTGGGTCAGCCTCTGTAACGAGACTCTACGGTGATCTAAAGTCAATCATAAATTTTCCAGTAGGAAAGATATAGCGCTATACTGACTTTCTGTTTTCGTAGGTTTAATTTTGTATTGCAGCGGAATGCAACTAACCGTTAGTAACAAGCATGACCGAAGACAAATTCTAAAACCTTTTATTACCTTAAGACCATGAAGAAAGCATTTATAACGAGTAAATCTCGGAAAAAACGCTGAGGAAATCTATCGTGCATGGCAGCCATTTTTGTCTGTTTCCCAGAACCTAAACAAGACCGTTTTCCCTCATGTTCAGGGTTTGAACCAAGATACTTGTATTTCAAACTTAGAGTTAATTTCATTAGCTTGTGGTTATGGGGAAATATTTGCAGAAAAAGGAAAGGTATGCGAAAATAACGAGTGCCGTAAGACACGAGTTATTTTCGCGGACCTTTCCTTTTTGAGGAATTGTTTAGCCAATCAGAAGTTGTGTAACTTACAAATGTAGAAAATTCTGGAGAATTAGACAAAAACCGTTCTTGGGAATGGTTGGTGAATACGGGCCCTGATGTAATACGAGTACTGGAAAGGGTAAACGTAATCTCTGTCTCCTGTGATTAATCTGTAAATCTATTTCAAATCTATATGCAATTTTTATGGAATTCAAGCAGGACCAGTGCGTTGAATTAAACCTTCGGTACTTTTACATTTATCGTTATGGTAGAGACAGCATCAAGGCAATGTGTTCGTCGCTACTTGTCACAATGTTTCACATTCAACTTGTTTCAGTATCTCATGGAGGTTTAACAGTATCCTGTGGTCCTGTAACATCGTGTCAGAGTACGTCCATGGCGACAACAACAACTGCAGCGAGCACGGCTGCCGCTTCCGCTTCCGCTTCCGGTAACTTCTCTTTTAGATTTTTTAACATTTGATGGCCTAGAAATATTTTTATGGCCGAGACTTTGCTTTTATGAGCTCATCTGTTAAAAGATATTTTGTAGTTTAATTCCCTCAGCGTTGTAGGCAAAATCATAGACATTTGTGGACGATATAAATCAAGATCAGACAACACAGAATGAGAAGTTTTATCTTGGATCTTTAATATCTACTCCTTTTAAAGTCAAGATTATATAATACAAATGCGTCTGAATTTCAACCAATTGTAAATTTAGCCGTCGATAATGGTCATTTCATTTATGTAGCGGTGAATGTATTACAATCTTCCTCAAGGTTCAAATTTCTGAATTTTTTTCTGAACCTTACCCTTAACCCGCTAAATAGATGAAAGCTTCAAGCCCATAAAAATACAAGGTATTTCTAATTCGAAATTATATATTAGAGAAGGGTAACTCATAGTCGGACAGTGCAGATTTCTAATCAGACTGCACGTTTTGTGTTGCCTGACCTCAATCTACATTCACAGCAATAGGTCATTGTGCCGGGCTTAGTAGCCTAAAGGTTAAAACTTCTGTACGTTTGGTAGAAAATTCTGATTTCAAATGTTCAAGACAAAATTATGTTTAAAATTTCCTGAGGAAAACGAAAAAATACTATTGGTCATCCATTAGTCAGACATTTTTACATTAAAAATTTGCCTGAGACTTTGCTTTTATGAGCTCATCTGTTGAAAGATATTTTGTAGTTTAATTCCCTTAGCATTGTATGCAAAATCACAGATTTTTGTGGAAAACATAGATCAAGATCAGACTACACAGAATGCAATGTCTGATTCACAGATATCTTTTTTGTTCTGGTTATAAACATAGAAAGATTAATTTGATGAAGCATTCCATCGAGTGTGCCAGTTCTTGGAGTGGTCCACTGCCAGACAATTACTGCCTATCCTCTGAAAGCTGGCTGAATACTCTTTTCGATGTGTGCAACTTTTGTTAAAGAACGGCATAGTTTTTTCTTGACGGCCCCCTTTATAATGCTACGAAACACGTGAACGTCAAGTCTCCTTGACGAAAAAGAGGTGATTATTTCGAATGAAAGTCTACGATAGTTGACATTAAATACTTGCCTGAGACTTTGCTTTTATGAGCTCATCCATTGAATGATATGTTGCAGTTTAATTCCCTGCGCGTTGTAGGCCAAAACACAGACTTTTGTGGAGGACATAGATCATGATCAGACTTCGAAGAATGGGATGTTTTGTTTGCAGACATTTTTTTTCTGGTTAGAAACAGAGGAATATTAATTTGATGAAGCATTCCATCGAGTGTGCCAGTTTTTGGAATAGTTCACTGCCAGACAATAATTGCATATCCTGTGAAAGCTGACTGACGTCAACATCTTTAAATCTCAATTCCTATACTTTATAAACATACAACCTATGTTCTGGCATTTTTTAAAATTCATCTACGTGGTGTAGGATACAGGGAAATTATTTCATGCTTTCCGGTAGAATATCAAGAAATAACAGTGAAAATACTTTTTGATATTCCAAGGGTATCACCCGTGAAAATACCGTTTTTTTAATTTTCTAGTTACCTGGGCAAATTGTGCATGACTCACAACCAGATGAAAATATGACGTCATTTACCTTACATTTCTCGCGCTTGACGATATATTGAAATGTGTTGCTATGCGGGAGGGGTGTGCCACGGAGAATAACTGAAAATGACTGCACTGGATTTTGATAAAACTCCTCATAGAAACGGTTAAAAACATGACATAAATAGAATATGTGTTTTTCCGGTAAAACTTTTTGTTATGTTAGGAATTTAAGCGTCATTAGTCACGTGCCAGTCACATGACATTCCCACTATGCTTTTTTGAATTCTGACGCGAAATCTAAAAAATACCTTAAGAGGCTATAAAGCCTTTGAAGGGAACACCATCAATTTTTTTTTATAACCTTATGATTCATGATTCATAACTATTAATGATTTTTACTGTTTTTTCATATAAATTTCAGTGATATATATACGTTTTTTTTTTAATTTGGTGAGGTGTGAAAAATCTAAATACAAACCTTAAAGGCCATAAAACTCTTTTTGCCTTGAATCTTAGCAGTGATATAATAAACGCTAGTATAGGACAACTGACCTTTATAACCAAGCTTCTGGCGGGGTAAATAAGTTATTTAAACTGTTTTCTATTGACAGATGACGAGGAGAGTTCAACGTTGTTGGGACTGTCTGTGTTAAACTTTATCTTGGTCATGACTGGCGCCCTTCTTACACTAGTATCGTTACTGACTTGTATAGGCTTCTGTATAGCGTTCCTGATGAAAAAATATAAGGTAAGGAAGAAACCACATTTACCAAACAATCACTAGTTTTTACGATCCAGAGGAAGATGCCTACTGAAAACATTGTGGGAAAAGGAGAAAATGCTGGTAACTAGCATTTTCTCCTTTTCCAACAATATTTTCTACTCTTCTAGACTCAATTTTCAATAATTGGGTCGCGTTTATTTTGTCGTCTCCAAATGCTTCTGATTCAGACAAGTCTGAAATTATGCTGTTTGGTAAAGAATGAACTGTTAAATGTTTACCATACGCCAAAGCTTTAGACTGTGCGAATTTGCTTTGTTATATTTGATAGTATTTTTATGCAAGTAATTTGTGACGTGTCAGCTCATTTGTTTACGTAAGGCATGGGAACTTTTCTAGCGCATCCCTCCACCAAAATATATTCTACTGAATAGATAAACAGAAATACAGCATATGTATTTTAGATTGTGTTAAAAAATGATTTCAACTAAATGTTTTAATGCATCTTTGAAATTTTCACCAAAGGGGCAGGGGTGCGTGAGCGGAAGGGGGGGGGAGGTTATTAATTTTTTACAACGTGTGACGTGAGAATAGACAAATTATTTACCTATAAACAAACGTTTAGAGAAAAAAAATCAAATATATTATGACTACATTATGGGCATGTAGACCAATTTTTTTTTAACTTTGATGGTAAACCGTATATTTTATGGTAAAATCTTCAGAACGCCTTTAAGATAAACTAGCTGGTTCTCCATTATCTCCCGCTAGATGGTATTCTTCAAATGCACATCTTTCTAATTTCGGTATCCTGGGTACAGAACCGGACTACTTTTCTACATCGGTTACCTTGAATTTCAGACTAAAATAAACGTTTACTCAATAAAACGCTATCTAGTGCAATTTAGTCAACTGTGATCAGCAGTTTAGAGAAATCTGGAGCCAAAACAGGCCTGATTTCTCCTGAAACGTATCGATAAGAGCCATTTTCTCCATTGCTACTTTATAGTGTATATTACTACAATTCCCCAATATGGGGAGAGGGGGGTTGATGCGTCATATAGGACAGGTCGAATCTTTGAAGAAAATGATAATGTGCAGACAACGGCTGGCCCTCATTAACCGTGCCCTACCTTAAAGATCAAAAAAACGTATCAGTACGGACAAATGATATGTATTTATTCTCGTACTAGACGAGAAAATATTAGAGCACTGCAACTGAAAGCGTATTTGTAGACAACGAATTGAAATTGAACCATGCTCTTGCAACAGGGGGCTTAGTATAACTGCGAAAAGTATCGACCCAGGTCAGCCTGCGCAGTCCGCGCAGGCTGACCTGGGCCGAAACTTTTCGCTATTAATTAAATTTTCTGTATATCCAAGGACCAGTCTACCTCATGATTCAGTCGGTTGTTAAAAAAGTTGCAAAATTAGGGATCCATGATTGAGTGATGGCCTGCCTGGTATCATGCATCACGTAGATGCATTAAGACCCCTTTTGCCTGAGCATGGCTGAAATATAAATCACATGCTAAGATGGTCTTTAAAAGAGGAGGAAACAGGGTTGTAAGTGTTTCCTCCTTTTCAATCGATGTTTTCAGAGTTCTATTCCAAAAGAGTTGTTTAAGCTTAGGATTATTTGTCAAAGAGTAAATTGTTGTTAAGCACGAGATTTTCTATCCAAACACCGCATGATACATCGTTGTCCGCTCATGTCATATACTTCGAAGATTCGACCTGTCTGCAATGACACATCACCCATCTCCCATATACCTGGAAAAGGCAGAGCTTGTACCAAAGCTACTAGCCTATTACCCAAGCATGCAGGGGCTGTTTTAATGAATGGTCGGTGCATAGGTTACACACAAGCCGATCATAGCTGAATAAATGACACCAGGTAGCATTTTATTGAGTAAATGATTATTTCATTTGAAATTCAACGTAACGGTTGTTGTATTGAAAAATTAGTCCGCTTCTCTTCCGAGAATGCCTAAATTAGATAGCTGTGTAATTGTAGAATGCCATCTAGTGGAAGATAATGCATGATACGTAAATTAAGATTTTACACAAGCAAAGGATCGTGGGCAACCTTCGTTGCTGTTTCCTGTCCATCATAATATTTTTATATTTCTACTTACAACATCATCTTAAAAAAAGTAGTTTCTGTTTCAAATGAATTTTGTCTATTATATGAAAACACGACACCTGTGCAGAATTTGATATTCTGTTTCAGAGTTATGACGTCAAGGACAAAAACAAAGCAAAACAAACACGTCAAAAACGGAAGCGGAAGTCACCACCGTCCTACGTGACCCCGACGCCATTTACACACGGTAAACCTTTCCCACGGAGTGATGTCACCACGGAGAGCCGATTTCCGGATAATTGTAAAAATACAGTGTTTGTGTACCGTCCACATGAAAACCGGTATTTAGCCGACCACTTCGGTCAGCCTCGTTATTTACCGCGAGTTGAGACAACATAGCGAGTGATTGATTTTTGGACTTATTGTTGATGGTGGGAAAGCTGATGGGTAGCTACATGTAGATGAATGACTGGGTAGATAGACGGATACCTGAATGCATGTTTCTTTATTTTTGGCTACTTCGTTTTGGGTCTAACTCATAATTCTGAGGACACATACCTCAGTACTCAAACAAACAAGCAAGACATTATCTAAGTGTATAACTAGATCCCTAAGTGTATAACTAGTGAACATTTCAGTAGTCACATATCGTCAGTTTACTTCAAAAACCTCGTAACTACAGGTTGTTTCAAGCTGTAGTTACGAGTTTTTTTGAAGTAAACCGATTATATTGTGTTTTGAATTCTCTGCAATCCATGTATTACAGTTTCAGCTTATTCACATTCGAGGACGTTAATTTTATGAAATATGAGTCCGTACTTATTACTTCTAATTGGTTTAACCAAATGGTTGTAGTACTTTCATATCTAGAATATTCTTGATGATAAGCCCGAGAACATTTTTAGGAATGGTTGGTTGATACGGATCCTGGTAGGCATAGTCTTTTTTAAGATTTGAATATTGTTATTTATTTTTCAAAATATAGTCATGGTTACTTATGTATCTCGTTTGAATCACATGACTGCCCTGCTTTCAGTGTTATATCGTCATTACATTTTTTTTTTTTATTTCACACATGTTTTGTTTTGTGATCTCATGACTGATGGCTTGCAACACGCGAAAAGGGACACTAGGACATTAGCGTATTTAGTGTCGTGTCGCATCAGCTTCCGCAGTCTGCACAGGCTAGTCCGAGAGGGCAAAGCAGGTAACATTAAAGCGCAAAGCGTCGTTTCGGATTAGACTGCCCGCAGGCTGATCCGAAACGACACTTTACGCAAATGACCGAATTCCTCTTTCCACGTGTTTCAGGCCAATTTTGTGAAGTTATCTTTCACTCTACAAAAGAATGAGCTCGATCTGTTTCATATAAATTCTAATATACTATAAAGTACTAACATAATGATATCTGCAATTCTTTTAATATCCTTTGTCTGATGAAAACCATCCTACATTCCTTGTCTTAGGAAATAAACTTTAGTTTAATCCAGAGAGAGTTTTTTGCCAAATGCTCAATAGAAACATTTTTCAAGGTCGTTTTTTCAGACGTTTTTGTCTCAAATATCTAGTTAAGTCAAGTTCTATACATTTTAGCTAAGCACAAATGATATGTTTTGCCAGATCTTATACATCTTAGTTAAGCAGCGGTTATTACACAGACACAAGTCAAATCTTACGGTACACGGCCCCTAACTCATTAAGGTAGTGGACCCATAATAGAAAACAACTTTTTCCACTCTAATATTATCCTACAAATTTTGCTATGATTAAAAATGATTATTATTGTACCACTTTCAGGGGGCCGCTTTTTCCATTTTGTCCTTCTTAGAATTATCATTTATAAATCTAAAACCACAAGATTCCCATTACAAAGGGAGATAATAACTACCTCCCGTTTCTGAAAACTGGCAAAAGTATCTACAAATATTTTCAAGATCGACATCAAAGAAATTTCCGATCTGTTGAAAATGTGCAAAAGCATTATATCTGTATAAATCTTTATTTATCAACTATCGAAAATTTTTTATGCCATGCTGCTTTAGAAGTTTAAAGGTTCCACTACCTTATTAGGCGAAGGCTGCCGAGATTAGCCGAATACCCCTTACGAAAATGTCGATCTTTACCGATGTGTAAGGGACTGTAGACCTTAATTTCAGTCAAAAATTAGAAACGTTCAAATAAAATCAATATTTATGAAGCATGGAACAGCATCGCTGCAAGGTGCAGTAGTTGTCTCATTAACCTTGTGGTACAAAGTGCACGTATCTATGGTGTCATCAAATATCACCAAGGAGCATTCATTGACGTCACCGCAAGTTTGCCTGGCTTGTAGGCTGCATTTCCTCATACAAGCATTCACTGCTACAGCTTCATATGTTGCTAGTTCTGTGTAGTTGGATTGATCAGTTGTGGTCTTGCGCATGACGAATTTGGAAGTAGCAGGCACTATCCACTGGTGAGCGCATCTGGAATCAACTGAAACAATACAATTTATTTGGTTGCAAAAGATGATAGAGAGTCTGCCGCTTTGTGGCATTTGTCGAAGACAATGCTACGATGAGTTCATTATTGAATTTTGAAGACCATGTATCGTATTTTGTGCAAAGCCGAAGTAAATAAACCCAATTAAATGCAATTTCTGGGGAAAAAAATGTTTTTCGAAAGCACCCGGATATCTTATTGAAAATGAAAAGGTGAAATACATTGGTGAGGCCATTAATCGTGAAAATACTTATTTTTTTTTTTAATCAAACATAGCTTTGCCTGTTCATAGCCTTCCTTTGGCGCTATACATGGTAAAATACACTGGCTGAGGCCATTAATCATGAAAATACTTACTTTTCATTAAAAATAGCTTTAACGGCTCATAGCCTTCTTTTGACGAAATGATATAACAAAGTTTGTCTAATGATCGCTTGGTCCAGGATTTGCGTTCCAAAACCAGTTCGTCCCATTATTGTTCATCCCATGATTGCAAGCTACTACATTTGATTGAGCATTTATAGATCGAATTATTTCATTGTAATGTTAGGAATTAAATCTTTACGGCCAAATATATCTTAAAATCATACTTTTAGGGTATAAACTGAATTATATTTGATATATTTACATAATTTCTCTCTCTACCCATAATGCATTCAACTATAAAGAGGCATTACTCTTGACTCCTCCTGAATTATCAAAGGGAGACCATCAATGCACAAATAATCTTAACTTTATAATTTCCTTTTTTCTTTAAAATTATTAATTCCACACAATGGTTTCCTTGACAAATGCCACTCTATTGTTTTCATAGCTTTGAGTTATGTTTACTTCTTATGAAGTTTCGTTTATAAATCTATGAATACATAGGCCACTTTGCGTGGAATATTTCATAGGTTCGACATAAAAGGAAGATTATTCACAATATAAATGTGCTAGAACCTAACTGCACAATTTCTATATTTTTTTTTAACTGATGCTCTTTGAGAACTAATTTTCGGCTATGGCGTAGTATGCTAAAAGGTTTCTTCAGCTGTATCTAAACTCATCCCTTGTCCGGTCAAGATTAAAAAGAATAAGAAGTAAAACAGGAGCATGAAAATGTTTTCAGGGGCCCTTAGCTTCCTGTACGCAAAAACGCAGTTGCGTACACTTGAAAAAAAGAAAGAAAAAATTGCCCAAAACACTTCAGTATAGACCACCAAATAGCTTCTACGATTAAAAGAATAACTATAGAAGGCCCTCCCCTCCAGATCCTCCTGTGAAATTTCCTTTCCCCCTCTCGGTGCTTCGAGGTTCGGGTAATATCTTACGTATTACATTTGCGTACACTTTATTTTGGGCTAGCTACGCCTCTGGTTTTTATACCAAAAAGTACTTTTTTTCTGATCGCTGAAAATATTTCAATAATTTAAGCTTCTCTTTTCACCTGTGTCGGCTTATAGACTCCATGCATGCGCAACCTGTGCGTTTTTCCGATTTTTTAGGAAAGAATGGCATGCCTTGTATTGATAAAATCGAAAATTTTGTCATTGCAATACCATGGATAACGTCAAGATATATGTAACAATTTATTTCCATTGACATTTCTGTTACTTGGTTAAATTTACAGGAGAATCAAAAGTGGTGGTTAAGAAGTTGTACTGAATGTGCGTTGTAAATTTACCTGAACAACTGACGGATGCGTCTTCCATATGACCACAGTTGTGATTGAAGCGTGTGAACGTACAGTTCATTAAGTGTGACTCATTCCCTTGACATGCCACATCGTCCGCCAGTATACTTCCGTTACCAGGACCGTAATAGGCATTCCAGAATGCATTCTCTGCTTTCCTACGGTAAAGGTTGAACTAGACAGCATGTATTTTCAATCCTTTACTACAATTCCGACCATGTTTTACTCCAAGGGAAAGTTCTTTTGAAAATATTGCGGGAAGGGAGAAAATGCTGGTAAGCAGGATTTCCCTTTCCAACAATATTTTTCCTCTTCTAGCCCATCAGAGAATACCGGCCAGACCGCACCAATTTTGACTTTGTAGCGTGTATTTTTTGTTGGTTTGGAAATTCTTTACGGGAAAAACAAAGGTCTAAACGTGTTAATTTTGAACAAATTTGAAGGAAGGAAGGAAGGAAGGAAGGAAGGGAATGAGGGAGGGTGGGAGGAATGAAGGAATAAATGAAGGAAGGAAGGGATGAAGGAATGAAGGGAGGAAGGAAGGGAGTGAGGAAGGAAAGAAGGGAAGGGAAGGGAAGGAAGGAAGGAAGGGATGGAGGAAGGCAGCAGGGGAAAGAAGGTATTAAGGAATCAAGAACGGAATAAAAGAAGAAATTAAAGAGCCAGTACACGCCAAAACATCAAAGCAGACGTCACAATGTGTTTAGATTTAAATCAAGCCATTTAAAATTATGAAAAATATTGTGGAAATGATAGTCTGTTATCGTGTGGTCTGGCCATGTGTTAGTCACTGGCAGAAAAAGAGAATCTTAAAATCAAGCAAAAAGTAAGCAAAATACACAGCTACCTGGCAGGTTTTAACCTAGTTTTGGAATTAATTTCTCTGTCAGCAACAACACTTGGACTGATTGTACATGTGCAGTGAAAGTTTGCCATCTTCACAATAATTTCCATGTTTTTAAACGGTACGATACAAATTAAAATGCATTGAAATACCCGCTTTGTTTAGTTTTGGGCTTTGTTGAGAGAGCTTTTACACCATACTGTCAAAAAGCGGTCTTACTCGTATCCAAGCATCCGACACACCACATTAGCATCGTTTTTGTCCCAGTTGTCATCGCAAATGGTGCCCCAGCCACCGTCTACGAGAATTTCGACCCTGCCCTCCCAGGGCAAAGTACCTCCCACCAACCGGATATCCGTTAAATCGAACTCTGAAATAGTTTAGACCGTAGATTAACAGAATGGGCGACAATCTGGCAAAAGATTCTTTGATACATATCACTGACACACTATACCATGACATACGTCATCATATGGCCTGTAACACGCGAAAAGGGACTTTCGGACATTTGCGTAAATTGTCGGCTCGGATCAGCCTGCGCAGTCATCTCTCTAGAAAAGACTAATCCGGAATCTTCCAAACTGATATAAATAGGGGTGACTTACTTGGTGATTTTGTACTTAAACTTAGACTTGTGGCTTGAAGGATACAGAATTTAAGTGAAAACTGTTGGATTTAAACTGGAATATAGATCTTTAGGTTGGAATTGTTCATTTTTATACAGGTTGTTCATAGCTATTTGCAAATAAAACTATTGTTAATTTAGGATTTAGGAACCAGGAACTTCATACTTTTTGTAGTCTAAACAAATTCTATTTCTTGTCCTAAGATTAAAACTTGTAAAAAGCTCATTCAATCTTAACTCTTATTGTACTCTTGTGTATTATTTGATTAATAAATATTGTTAATTGTTAATGGCTTGTTGCTGGTTTTCTTTCTCGTTACGCCTTACGTCTGGGAAAAGGCGACTTACTGCATCTGCGAAAAGTATCAACCCATGTCAGCCTGCGCGGATTACCTGGGTCGAAACTTTTCGCTACTAGTCATTTTTCTGTATGTCATAGGACTATTTAACCCCATAATTCGGTCAGTTGTTTGAACAAAATTGATTGTATGGATCTACGATCATGTAATGTCTTGCTTGGTTATATGCATTACTGAGGTGCAATAAGCACGCTTTTGCCGGAACTCATGTAAACTTGTCCTCTTCCGACTGCTTAACCCTTTACTAAACAATCCCTGGTTTTTACGACCCTGAGGTAGAAGCCTTCTGAATACTTTGTGGGAAAATGAGAAAATGCTAGTTGCTTTTATTAAAGAACTGCATAGTTTTTTCATGACGTCCTCTCTTTATAATGCTACGAAACACGTTAACGTGAAGTCTCTTTAATGAAAAGAAAAAGGGGTGTGATAGTTGATATTAAAAATTTGCTTGAGACTTTGATTTTATGAGCTCATCCGTTGAAAGATATTTTGTAGTTTTAATTCCCTTAGCGCTGTAGGCATAATCACAGATTTTTGTGGAAAAGATAGATCAAGATCAGACTACACAGAATGTGATGGCTTGTTCGAAGATATCTTTTTTGTTCTGGTTAAAAACAGAGGAAGATTAATTTGATGAAGCATTCCATCGAGTGTGCCAGTTCTTGGAGTGGTCCACTGCCAGACAATTACTGCATCTCCTCTGAAAGCTGACTGGATACTCTTTTCGATGTGTTAAACTTTTATCAAAGAACGGCCTAGATTTTTCATGACGTGCTGTCTTTATAATGCTAGCAAACATGGAAGGTATTGCTATTTTAAATATTAGAGAATGATAACTCATGATCGGACTGTGCAGACTTCTGATCAGACTGGACTGGACTTTGTGTAGTCTGACCTCGATCTACATTGACAGCAAAGGGTCACAGGGTCGGGCTTAGTAGCCTAAAGGTTATAGCTTCATTAGGTATTGGTAGACAATTCTGATTTTAAACTTTCAAGACAAAATTATGTTCAAAATTTCCTGAGGAAAACGAAAAAATGCGATCGGTCAGCCGTTAGTCAAAAATTTTGTTGTTTGATTAAAAGGTAAAGATGTCTTGTTCGCAGACATCTTTTTTGTTCTACTTAGAAACATAGGTAGATTAATTTGATGAAGCATTCCATCGAGTGTGCCAGTTCTTGGAGTGGTCCACTGCCAGACAATTCCTGCCTATCATCTGAAAGCTGACTGAATACTCTCATCGATGTTTGAAACTTTCATCAAAGAGCGGCATATTTTTGTCATGACGTCCTCTCTTCATAATGGTATGAAACACGTTAAGGTCAAGTCTCTTAATTAAAAAAGAGGCAATTATTTCGAATGAAAGGCCTATGATAGTTGACACTAAAGATTTGGCCGAGACTTTGCTTTTATGAGCTCATCTGTTAAAAGATATTTTGTAGTTTAATTCCCTCAGCGTTAAAAGTCAAGGTTATATAATACAAATGCGTCTGAATTTCAACCAATTGTAAATTTAGCCGTCGATAATGGTCATTTCAATTATGTAGCGGTGAATATATTACAATCTTCCTCAAGGTTCGAATTTCTGAAATTTATTCTGAACCTTACCCTTAACCCGCTAAATAGATGAAAGCTTCAAGCCCGTAAAAAATACAAGGTATTTCTAATTCGAAATTATATATTAGAGAAGGATAACTCATAATCCGACAGTGCAGATTTCTAATCAGACTGCACGTTTTGTGTTGCCTGACCTCAATCTACATTCACAGCAAACGTCATTGGGCCGGGCTTAGTAGCCTAAAGGTTAAAGCTTCTGTATGTTTGGTAGAAAATTCTGATTTCAAATGTTGAAGACAAAATTATGGTTAAAATTTCCTGAGGAAAACGAAAAAATGCTATTGGTCATCCTTTAGTCCAGACATTTTGTCGTTTGATTAAAAGTTAGAGATGTCTTGCTTGCGGACATCTTTTTTGTTCTGGTTATAAACATAGCTAGATTGATTTGATGAAGCATTCCATCGAGTGTGCCAGTTCATGGAGTGGTCTACTGCGTGCTGTCTTTATAATGCTACGAAAAACGTGAAGTCTCTCTGACGAAAAAGAGGGGATTATTTCGAATGAAAAGGGTGTGATAGTTTACATTAACAATTTGCCTGAGACTTTGCTTTTATGAGCTCATCTGTTGAAAGATATTTTGTAGTTTAATTCCCTTAACATTGTATGCAAAATCACAGATTTATGTGGAAAACATAGATCAAGATCAGACTACACAGAATGCAATGTCTGGTTCACAGATATCTTTTTTGTTCTGGTTATAAGCATAGGAAGATTAATATTATGAAGCATTCCATCGAGTGTGCCAGTTCTTGGAGTGGTCCACTGCCAGACAATTACTGCCTATCCTCTGAAAGCTGGTTGAATACTCTTTTCGATGTGTGCAACTTTTGTTAAAGAACGGCATAGTTTTTTCTTGACGGACCCCCTTTATAATGCTACGAAAGACGTGAACGCCAAGTCTCCTTGACGAAAAAGAGGTGATTATTTCGAACGAAAGGTCTACGACAGTTGACATTAAATATTTGCCTGAGACTTTGCTTTTATGAGCTCATCCATTGAATGATATGATGCAGTTTAATTCCCTGCGCGTTGTATGCCACAACACAGACTTTTGTGGAGGACTAAGATCATGATCAGACTTCGAAGAATGGGATGTTTTGTTTGCAAACAATTTTTTTTGTTCTGGTTAGAAACAGAGGAATATTAATTTGATAAGCATTCCATCGAGTGTGCCAGTTTTTGGAGTAGTTCACTGCCAGACAATATTTACATACCCTGTGAAAGCTGACTGAGTACTTTTTTCGATGTGTGAAACTTTTATGAAAGAAAGGCATCGGTTTTTTCATGACGTGCGGTCTTTATAATGCTACGAAACACGTTAAGTCTCTTAATTGAAAGAGAGGCGGATATTTCGAATGAAAGGCCTATGATAGTTGACATTAAAAATTTGCCCGAGACTTTGCTTTTATGAGCTCATCCATTAATACTTCATCCATTGATACGTTGCAGTTAAATTCCCTCAGTATTGTAGAGAAAATCACAGACTTTTGTGGAAGACATATATGAAGATCAAACCACAGAATGTGATGGCTTGTTTGATGACATTTTTGTTTTGGTTAGAAAGAGAGGAATATTAATTTGATGAATCATTCCATCGAGTGTGCCAGTTCTTGGAGTAGTCCATTGCCAGACAATTATTGCATATCCTCTGAAAGCTGACTGAATAGACTTTTCGATGTGTGAAACATTTATTAAAGAACGGCATAGTTTTTTCACGACTTGCAGTCTTTATAATGCTACGAAACACGTGAACGTCAAGTCTCTTTGACGAAAAAGAGGTGATTATTTCGCACGAAATTCCTATGATAGTTGACATTAAGAATTTGCCTGAGACTTTATTTTTATGAGCTCATCTGTTGAATGATATGTTGCAGTTTAATTCCCTGAGCGTTGTAGGCCAAAACACAGACTTTTGTGGAAAACATAAATCAAGATCAGACTACACAGAATGTGATGTTTTGTTCGCAGACATTTTTTTGTTCTAGTTAGAAATAGAGGAAGATTAATTTGATGAGGCATTCCATCGAGTGTGCCAGTTCTTGGAGTGGTCCACTGCCAGACAAGGTATGTCTGAAAGTTGAATTAATACTCTTTTCGATGTGTGAAACTTTTATCAAAGAACGGCATAGTTTTTTCATGACGCCTTCTATTTATAATGCTATGAAACACGTTAACGTCAAGTATCTTTTACGAAAAAAAATCTTTAATTTCGAATGAAAGGCCTATGATAGTTGACATCAAAAATTTGCCTGAGACTTTGCTTTCATGAGCTCATCTGTTAAAAGATACTTTGTAGTTTAATTCCCTTATACATTTGTGGACGACATAGACCAAGATCAGATGAAACAGAATGAGAAGTCTTATCTTGGATCTTTACCATCTACTCCTTTAAAAGTCAAGGCTATCTAATACAAATGTGTCCGAATTTCCACCGATTGTAATTTTAGTCGTCGATAAAGGTCAATTCATTAAATATTACAATCTTCTGCAAGGTTCCAATTTCTGAAATTTATTCTGAACCTTACGCTTAATCCACTAAATAGATGAAAGCTTCAAGCCGAAAGTAAAAAATAAGATATTTTTATTTCAAAGTTATATTTTAGAGAAGGATGTCTTAGACTTTTATTAAAGAACGGCATAGTTTTTTCATGACGTCCTCTCTTTATAATTAAGCGAAACACGTTAACGTCAAGTCTCTTTATTGAAAAAAAGCCATTATTTCAAATGAATGGCCTGTGATAGTTAACTATGAAAATTGCCCGAGACTTTGCTTTTATGAGCTTATCTGTTGAAAGATATTTTGTAGTTCTTGGCGTTGTAGGTAAAATATGTAAAAGATTTTTTAGATCAAGATAAGACTACACAGAATGTGATGGCTTGTTCGAAGATATCTTTTTGCTCTGGTTAGAAACAGAGGTAGATTAATTTGATGAAGCATTCCATCGAGTGTGCCAGTTCTTGGAGTGGTCCACTGACAGACAATTCCTGCCTATCCTGTGAAAGCTGACTGAATACTCTTTTCGATATGTGAAATTCTTATTAAAGAGCAGTATAGTTTTTTCATGACATCCTTTCTTTATAATGGTGTGAAACACGTTAACGTCAAGTCTCTTAATTGAAAAAGAAGCGATTATTTCGAATGAAAGGCCTATGATAGTTGACAATAAAAATTTGCCCGAGACTTTGCTTTCATGAGCTCATCTGTTAAAAGATATTTTGTAGTTTAATTTCCTTAGACATTTGTGGACGACATAGATCAAGATCAGACAAAACAGAATGAGAAGTCTTATCTTGGATCTTTACTATCTACTCCTTTAAAGGTCAAGGCTATCTAATACAAATGTGTCCGAATTTCCACCGATTGTACGTTAACGTGAAGCCTTTCTGACGAAAAAGAGGCGGTTATTTCAAATGAAAGGGGTATGATAGTTGACATTAAAAATTGCCCGAGACTTTGCATTAATGAGATCATCTGTTGATAGATATTTTGTTGTTTAATTCCCTTATCGTTGTAGGAAAAATCACAGAGATTTGTGGAAAACATAGATCAAAACTAGACTTCCAAGAATGCGATGTCTTGTTAGCAGATATCGTTTTTGTTCTGGTTAAAAATATAGGAAGGTAAATTTGGTGAAGCATTCCATCGAGTGTGCCAGTTCTTGGAGTGGTCCACTGCCAGACAATTACTGCCTATCCTCTGAAAGCTGACTAAATACGCTTTTCGATGTGTGAAACGTTTATTAAAGAATGGCATAGTTTTTTCTTGACGCCCTCTCTCGATTATGCTACGAAACGCGTGAACGTCAAGTCTCCTTGACGAAAAAGAGGCGATTATTTCGAGCGAAAGGCCTTTGATAGTTTACATTAAGAATTTGCCTGAGACTTTGTTTTTATTAGCTCATCTGTTGAATGATATGTTGCAATTATTGTCCTCAGCGTTGTAGGAAAAATCACAGACTTTTTTTGAAGACAAGTTTTAAGATCAGACTACACAGAATGTGATATTTTGTTTGCAGACATTGTTTTGTTCTGGTTAGAAACAGAAGAAATTCAATTTGATGAAGCATTCCATCGGGTGTGCCAGTTCTTGAAGTGGTCCACTGCCACACAATAAATTATTATTACATATCCTCTGAAAGCTGACTGAATACTCTTTTCGAACGGCATGGTTTTTTCATGATGTGCTGTCTTTATAATGCTACAAAACACGTTAAGTTCAAGTGTTTTTGACGAAAAAAGGCGATTATTTCGAATGAAAGGCCTATGATATCTGACATTAAAAATTAACCCGAGACTTTGCTTTTATGAGCTCATCTGTTAAAAGATATTTTTTAGTTTAATTCCCTCAGGCATTTGTGGACGACGTTGATCAAGATCAGACAACACAGAATGAGAAGTCTTATCTTGGATCGTTACTATTTATTCGTTTAAAAGTCAAGGTTATTCTATACAAATCTGTTCGAATTCCCACCAATTGTAATTTTAGTCGTCGATAAAGGTCAATTCATTTATGTAGCGGTGACAATATTACAATTTTCCTCAAAGTTCGAATTTCTGATTTATTCTGGACCTCACTCTTATCCCGCAAATTGATGAAAGCTTCAAGCCGAAAGGAAAATATTATGTATTTTTATTTCAAAGTTATATTTTAGAGAAGGATAACTCATAATCGGAAAGTGCAAATTTCTGATCAGACTGCACGTTTTGTGTTGCCTGACCTCAATCTACATTGACAGCAAACAGTCATTGGGCAGGCATAGTAGCCTAAAAGTTAATGCTTCTGTATGTTTGGTAGAATAAAATTCTGATTTTAAACTTTTAAGACAAAATTATATTTAAAATTTCCTAAGGAAAACAAAAAAATGCTATTGGTCAGCCATTAATCAGAAATTTTGTCGTTTGATTAAAAGTTAGAAATGCTTTGTTCGCGGACACCTTTTTTGTTCTGGTTAGATATATGGGAATATTGATTTGAAGAAGCATTCCATCGAGTATGCCAGTTCTTGGAGTGGTCCACTTCCAAACAATTACTGCATATCCTCTTAAAGCTGACTGAATACTCTATTCGATGTGTTAAACTTTTATTAAAGAACGGCATAGTTTTTTCATGACATCCTCTCTTTATCATGCTACGAAACACGTTAACGTCAAGTCTCTTTAATGAAAAACAAAGCCATTATTTCAAATGAAAGGCCTGTGATAGTTGACATTGAAAATTGCCTGAGACTTTGCTTTTATGAGCTTATCTGTTAAAGATATCTTGTAGTTTAGTTTCTTGGCGTTGTAGGTAAATCACAGATTTTTGTGGAAAACAAAGATCAATATTAGACTAAACAGAATGTGATGGCTTGTTCGAAGATATCTTTTTGCTCTGGTTAGTAACACAGGTAGATTAATTTGATGAAGCATTCCATCGAGTGTGCCAGTTCTTGGAGTGATCCACTGACAGACAATTCCTGCCTATCCTGTGAAAGCTGACTGAATACTCTTTTCATGACATCCTCTCTTTATAATGGTGTGAAACACGTTAACTTCAAGTCTCTTAATTGAAAAAGAGGCGATCATTTCGAATGAAAGGCCTATGATAGTTGACAATAAAAATTTGCCCGAGGCATTGCTTTCATGAGCTCATCTGTTAAAAGATATTTTGTAGTTTAATTCCCTAAGACAATTGTGGACGACATAGACCTCGATCAGACAAAACAATGAGAAATCTTATCTTGGATCTTTACTATCTACTCCTTTAAAAGTCAAGGCTATCTAATACAAACGTGTCCGAATTTCCACCGATTGTAATTTTGGTCGTCGGTAAAGGTCATTTCAGTTATGTAGCGATGGAAATATTACAATCTTCCGCAAGGTTCCAATTTCTGAAATTTATTCTGAACCTTACCCTTAACCCGCTAAATAGATGAAAGCTTCAAGCCAATAAAAATACATTTTTTTTTTTATTTCAAAGTTATATATTTGAGAAGGATAACTCATAATCGGACAGTCTAGATTTCTAATCAGACTGCACGTTTTGTGTTGCCTGACTTCGATCTACATTGACAGCAAACGGTCATTGGGCCATGCTTAAAGGGCAAATCAACAAGTTTCTGATATGATTAATTTTGAAATCTACATCTATCAAATGGCAACCTGGTAATATTGTAATTTGAAAAAAAAATTAGTAAAAGTACTTTTTTTCAATTTATATTTTTGCTTATTAGTTTTTCTTGCATCGCTTACCTCCCTTACTTATTGTAGCGCACCTTGATCTGTGACGTCAAAGGAGCGTTTGTTTCAATATGGACCTTGTTTCAGATAGTGAAATGAGCGATATTTAAGACGAAGGAATACACGATTCTAGGCCGGTAAGGCCGTACATGTACCACCAAGTTTTTAATGAAACTTAATAGTTTCTGATGATGAGGATAAAAGTAAAAATTCGCCCACCAATGGCGAAAATAACGATGTTATGCCGGACTTTTGAACAGCGTGATGAGTATCACGCCTACATGTATTAGGCTACGGGGCGAACGTCGCTTACAGAAATATTATTCGATACATGATAAAATTAAGTGTACGGCATAAGCTTTGTTTCACTTGAAGTATTTTCAGTAGATTTACGGGTGGCATTAATAATAATAATAATAAAAAAGACGGTTTCAAGACAGTTCCACGACTACACAGTTCCCCGACACTTTTAAAGACATTTCTCCTACACTTTAGTTTCACGTCAAATAACCGATTTCTTGACTTTTACGATTGATAATCGTGAGATGTTAGTTCTAACTATTTGTTGATGGATTCTATATTTGTACCTTGTAAAGAATTCTGTAAACATTGACAGGTACAAAATTTGTTCTCTCATGGGTGAAGGGTTACACAATAAATCGCGATTTTCGTGAGAATAAGAATAGTTTGAAATGCTGTTAACGAGCGTGAAATTTGAGAAAATAATATGTTCCGAGATCCAATCATCAAAATTATTTTATATTCTGGGTAACCACGTTTGTATCAATTTATCCTTTATCCACAATATTTTCTACTTTTAACTCTTTACCATACGACAAAATATTAAACAGGTCCAAACTGAAATAGCTTGCAGACGACAGAATAAAGTTATATATTTCAAAAATTGAATTTTTTTTCCAACAGAGTAAAACACTGTGTTAACAGGAGAATATGCTGGTTACTAGGTTACTTTCTACTAGGTAGCTGGTTACTTTCTTACAATGTTTTTAAAAGTCTGCTGTCTTCAGGGTCGTAAAAATTAAGGATTGATTGGTAAAGGGTTAAATATAAATCCCACACATTGGGCACAAGTTCTGGTTAAGTTCACAGGGAGCAGTATCCGAATTTGAAGTTTGCTTTGAATTTGGTCTGGTCCAAAATTTGCCGTCTGGGAAAGGGTTAAATTGTTACCAAACATCAAATTTATTGACTCAACCGAATTGAAAGCAATTAGAGTCAACAAATTAAATTTAACTCGCATGTTTGTACTTGTTTTTGATGGGTAAAAAACATTGTAGAAAAAGGAGAAAATGCTGGTCAGCAACATTTCTCTTTTACCTATAATGTTTTCGAAAGTTTTTTCTATCTTTACAAGGGTCGTAAAAACAAAAGAGTTCTCTCAGTAGCCTGTCTAGAAGACAGAGTATGGAGAGGAACAGGGAAATATCCACAAATCAGAAATGTAAAGATACAATTCAAAATTTGTTCAAAATGATAGTAAGTTGTCAAATCATTTTTAAGAGTGAAATGTCGAAGAGAAGAAGTGTACGGGATAAAAGCTGTAACATGGGTTTACTGTCACAAACAAACATTACAGAGTAAAGGGGTGAGATATGCAAATGTTATGTAACCATTTCCTGTATTGTTTCAACTGGCCGGTGATGGATTAACATTTATGACCATGACTAGGGGTAGCCAGATACTGACTTCACCCTTTACCGTGCAAACCCTAGGTCTAGTTTCCAATACCCAAAGAAAGAGTGTTTGAAAAACAGTGTGGGAAGAAAAAGATGTTTACTGTTTAAGGGCAAATCCTAATATATTTTGACCATACTGTTTTTTACTCCAATCAGCTGCAAATATTTTTGGTTCACAATTCTTTTGTTGTCTGGAAATGCTTTCAATTTGAACAAGTCTAAAATTTTTGTGTTTGGTGAATGGTCACTTGACCCTTTGTTTTTTACAACCCTGAGACAGAAGCCTTTTGAAAACATTGTGGAAAAGGAAGAAAAAGCTGAAACACTTGAAAGTTAACATCATTTGAACAATCCAGACTTTGGTACTTGCAAAATCTATGTTATGAATTTGGATGAATATGTTATGTTGTTGCCTTTGAAAACATTGTGAGGAAAAGAGAAAATGCTAAGATTTTCTCCTTTTCTCATAATGTTTTCCATCCTTTCCAAATCAAATTTCATTTCAACTTTTTGATTACCATTTTTTGTCATGTGCAAATTAACCCTTTACCATACAATCCCTGGTTTTTACAACCCTGAGATGGAAGCCTTTTTAAAACATTGTGGGAAAAGGAGAGAATGCTGGTAACCAACATTTTCTTCTTATCCTACAATGTTTTCTTTCCTGGTGGAAACAAATTTCAATATTTCAGTTAGGTTTACTTTGTTTGCAAATGCTTTTAATTTGGACCATTCTAAAATTTTGTCTCTTGGTAAAGGGTTGAATGTTGAAAACACTTCGGGAAAGAAAGGGAGAAAACGGCACCGATTTCTACTTTGTCCAGAATGTAGATCTAGAAAAGGATAAAATGTTACGAAAAACAATTAAAGGAATTACCGACCTTATGTTTGTTTTTCTTTTTGGAGATTGCCATTGCGGAATGTCTGTCTTATGGCCTATCTTATTTCGACTCGGAGTTTCGAACAATGTCGGCACAGCATCAGGTTTTAATTGCAGCCTAATATTCCTATAACCAACTTCTTTTACGAGTTTTGGACTTAATAAGAACTGACTGTCCTCGAAGTGTTTCAAACACAATTTGGAATGAACTGATGGCACAAAATCCTCCGTTACTGTCCGGTCCCGGTTTAAACGTTGAATCCATAGTTTCCTCCTTTTTAATTCCTTCGGAAATTTGAACATACTAATTCTATGTGTTCCTGATTCGACGATGAAGCCATAGGCTGCACAATTTACCATTTTTTCGGCTGAATTCTATGTTAATACTCAGATATCTGCGTATAATCATCAGCGTCCCTACTTATTTCTACTGACTGTAAACACAGGCTTACGCGACTATGACGTCACACAGGTACGGAAGATAAGCGAATCAGGGGAAGCAAGCCATGCACCATTTTTGGGGCCGTATATCAGCGTGACAATTCGAGCGTGATTTATGGCATGTTACAGAGTGGTATTTATGAAAACTGATGGACATGTGTTTACTAACATCATTTGCAGCTGATTGGAGCAAAAAAACAGTATGGTCAAAAAATCTTAGGATTTGCCCTTTAAAAGTTAAAGATGTCTTGCTCGCGGACATCATTTTTGTTCTAGTTAAAAACATAGGTAGATTAATTTGATGAAGCATTCCATCGACTGTGCCAGTTCTTGGAGTGGTCCACTGGCAGACAATGAATGCCTATCATCTGAAAGCTGACTGAATACTCTTTTCGATGTGTGTAACTTTAATTAAAGAAAGGTATGGTTTGTTCATGACGTCCGCTCCTTATAATGCTAGGAAATACGTTAATGTGAAGCCTTTCTGACGAAAAAGAGGCGGTTATTTCAAATGAAAGGGGTATGATAGTTGACATTAAAAATTGCCCGAGACTTTGCCTTTATGAGATCATTTGTTGATAGATATTTTGTTGTTTAATTCCCTTAGCGTTGTAGGTAAAAATAACAGAGATTTGTGGAAGACAGAGATCAAGATCAGACTACAAAGAATGCGATGTCTTGTTAGTAGATGTCGTTTTTGTTCTGGTTAAAGATATAGGAAGGTAAATTTGGTGAAGCATTCCATCGAGTGTGCCAGTTCTTGGAGTGGTCCACTGCCAGACAATTACTGCCTATCCTCTGAAAGCTGACTGAATACGCTTTTCGATGTGTGAAATGTTTATTAAAGAACGGCATAGTTTTTTCTTGACGCCTTCTCTTGATTATGCTACGAAACGCGTGAACGTCAAGTCTCTTGACGAAAAAGAGGCGATTATTTCGAGCGAAAGGCCTATGATAGTTGACATTAAGAATTTGCCTGAGACTTTGTTTTTATTAGCTCATCTGTTGAATGATATTTTGCAATTATTGTCCTCAGCGTTGTAGGAAATATCACAGACTTTTGTTGAAGACAAGTATTAAGATCAGACTACACAGAATGTGATATTTTTGTTTGCAGACATTGTTTTGTTCTGGTTAGAAACAGAAGAAATTTAAATTGATGAAGCATTCCATCGGGTATCGATATGTGAAATTCTTATTAAAGAACAGTATAGTTTTTTCATGACATCCTCTCTTTATAATGGTGTGAAACACGTTAACTTCAAGTCTCTTAATTGAAAAAGAGGCGATTATTCGAATGAAAGGCCTGTGATAGTTGACAGTAAAAATTTGCCCGAGAATTTGTTTCATGAGCTCATCTGTTAAAAGATATTTTGTAGTTTAATTCCCTTTTTTTTATTTTAACACCGATTGTAATTTTAGTCGTCGATGAAGGTCATTTCATTTATGTAGCGATGAAAATATTACAATCTTCCGCAAGGTTCCAATTTCTGAAATTTATTCTGAACCTTAACCTTAACCCGCTAAATAGATGAAAGCTTCAAGCCAATAAAAATACAAGGTGTTTTTTTTTTAATTTCGAAGTTATATATTGGAGAAGGATAACTCATAATCGGACAGTGTAGATTTCTAATCAGATTGTACGTTTTGTGTTGCCTGACCTCGATCTATATTGACAGCAAACGGTCATTGGGCCATGCTTAAAAATTAAAGATGTCTTGCTCCCGGACATCATTTTTGTTCTAGTTAAAAACATAGGTAGATTAATTTGATGAAGCATTCCATCGAGTGTGCCATTTCTTGGAGTGGTCCACTGGCAGACAATGAATGCCTATCCTCTGAAAGCTGAGTGAATACTCTTTTAGATGTGTGTAACTTTTATTAAAGAACGGCATAGGTTGTTCATGACGTCCGCTCTGTATAATGCTACGAAACACGTTAACGTGAAGCCTTTCAGACGAAAAGAGTCGGTTATTTCAAATGAATGGCCTATGATGGTTGACCTTAAAAATTGCCCGAGACTTAGATATTTTGTTGTTTAATTCCCTTTAGCGTTGTAGGCAAAATCACAGAGATTTGTGGAAGACAGAGATCAAGATCAGACTACAAAGAATGCGATGTCTTGTTAGCAGAAATCGTTTTTGCTCTGGTTAGAAACAGAGGTAGATTAATTTGATGAAGCATTCCATCGAGTGTGCCAGTTCTTGGAGTGGTCCACTGCCTGACGATTACAGCCTATCATCTGAAAGCTGACTGAATATTCTTTCCGATGTGTGAAACTTTTATTTAAGAACGGCATAGTTTTTAAATGACGTTCTGTCTTTATAATGCTAAGAAACACGTTAACATCGAGTCTCTTTGACGAAAAAGAGGCGATTATTTTGATAGTTAACATTAAAAATTTGCCCGAGGCTTTGCGTTTATGAGCTCATCTGTTGAAAGATATTCTGTAGTTTAATTCCCTCAACGTTGTAGGCAAAATTACAGCCTTTTGTGGACGGTATAGATCAAGATCAGGCTACAACGAATGTGAAGTCTTAACTTGGATCTTTACTGTCCGCTCGTTTAAAAGTCAAACCAAGCCGATTCAAATCCGATTGTAATTTTAGCCGTCGATAAAGGTAAATTCATTTATGTAGCAATGAAAGTATTACAATTTTCCTCAAGATTCGAATTTCTGAAATTCAATCTGAGCCTTACCTTTATCCCGCTATATAGATGAAAGTTTCCAGCCGATGGTAAAATGGAAGGTTTTTCTATTTTAAAGTTATATTTTAGAGAAGGATAACTCATAATCGGACAGTGCAGATTCGTGGTGATCTGACTGCACGTCTTGCATAGTCTGACCTCATTCTACATTGACTTCAAAAGGTGAGTGGGTGGGGCTTAGTAGCCTAAAGGGTGAAGCTTCTGTATGTGTTGTAGAAAATTTTGATTTCGTGAAGAAAACGAAAAAATGCTGTTGATGAGCAGTTAGTTAGAAATTTTGTCGTTTGATAAAGAATTAAATAAAAAAAATGCTTGATACTTTGCATTTATGAGCTCATCTGTATAAATATATGTTATCCTTTTATTCCCTCGGCGTTGTCGGCAAAATTACAGACATTTGTGGAAGGCATGGATTAAGATCGACTACACAGAATGTTAGAAACTTATGAAGATTAATTTGATGAAGCATTCCATCAAGTGTGCCAGTTCTTGGAGTGGTCCACTGCCTGACAATTACTGCCTATCCTCTGACAGCTGACTGAAAACTCTTTTCGATGTGTGAAACTTTTATTAAAGAACGGCATAGTTTTTTCATTACATGCTGTCTTTATAATGCTACCAAACACGTTATCGTGAAGTCTCTTTGACGAAAAAGAGGCGATTATTTCGAATAAAAGGCCAGTGATAGTTGACATTAAAAATTTGCCTGAGACTTTGCTTTTATGACCTCATCTATTCAAAAATATTTTATAGTTTAATTCCCTTAGCGTTGTAGGTAAAATCACAGAATTTGTGGCCAACATAGATTAATATCAGACTACACAGAATGTGAACTCTTAGCTTGGAACTCTGCTGTCCACTCCCTTAAAAGTCAAGCCAATCCGATACAAATATCCTTTTTCCCACCGATTGTAATTTTAGCCGTCGATAAAGGTCAGTTTATTTATGTAGCGGTGAAAGTATTACAATCTTCCTCAAGGTTCGAATTTCTGCTATTTATTCTGAACCTTACCCTAATCCCGATAATAGATGACAGTTTCAAGCCAATAGTAAACTACAAGGTTTTGCTATTTCAATGTTATATTTTAGAGAATGATAATTCATAATCAGACAGTGCATATTCGTGATCAGACTGCACATTTTGTGTTGTCTGACCTCAATTTACATTGACTTCAAAAGGGAAATTTATCAGGCTTAGTAGCATAAAGGTTAAAGCTTCTGTATGTTCGGTAGAAAATTCTGATTTTAAAATTTTAAGACAAAAATTATGTTTAAAATTTCCTGAGGAAAACAAAAAATGCTATTGATCAGCCGTTAGTCAGAAATTTTGTCGTTTAATTAAAAAGTTAAAGTTGTCTTGTTCGCAGACATCTTTCTTGTTCTGGTTAGAAATATAGGAAGATTAATTTGATGAAACATTCCATCGAGTGTGCCAGTTCTTGGAGTGGTCCAATGCCAGGTAATTACTCCCTACCATCTGAAAGCTGACTGAATACTCTTTTCGATGTGTGAAACTTTTATTAAAGAACGGCATAGTTTTTTTCATGACGTGTTGTCTTTATAATGCTAAGAAACATGTTAACTTCAAAGCTCTTCGACGAAAAAGAGGCAATTATTTCGAATGAAAGCTTAAAGATATATAATTTCCTGCGTTTGAGGAAGGAATTAAGAGGAAATTATTTTCCCTTGTTTGATGACGCTTCGATATGTACCTGCAGTGCATGAAGCACGGGATTCAAGATAGGCAAGTGGTAATTGGTACAAAGTTCATTCAGCTTTGAGAGTGCAACGCGTACAGACGTTTTTTTTTGTAACTGCTTGTTGGTTTTTATTTTGGGGAAATGACGATAACCGGCAGAGCTCATACTAGGACTTCGAATACAAAGAAGCTTCTTTTTCGAGCAGGAATGTTAACATTGCAGTACCATCTGTCAAACAGAAGAGAATATGTTTGGAATATGTGTTTGTGCGGGTGTGTGAGAAATTTATATGAAAAACAATATAGGTTATCAATAACTAAGAATATTAAAATTACAAAAAAAATCATGGTGTTCCTATGAAAGGCTACGTAGCCCTTTAAGATATTTTTTAGATTTCACGCCAGAAATCAAGGGAGCATTGTGGGAAGGTCAAGTGACTGGCACGTGACTAATGACGCTTAAATTCCATAACAAAACAAACATGTAATAAGTTTCCATAATGTCATCTTCGAACGCTTCGTTTGAAGCGACGTCTGTGTATACCCGGTATGTAAATGAGCGAGTTGCTCATATAAAAATACACCCTGTAATCCGTCGGTGTCGACCTGGGTCGTAGGAAATCTCTAATTTCTCTTTTTGTCGGATTGTTTTCGACTACTGGGGTTTCAAAATAGCTAAACTAACCTTGACAAAAAACGCCAGCTCCATAGGAATAACCGCCTATTGATATCCAGGGTGAATGTGGACACTCGACTAGATCGGTCTCGTTACCCAGGCAGTTCATACTCTCCAGGATCCACGGTACGTTGTGTACACCATGGAAATAGCTGCCTCTAAGGTACCCAATATCACTGCAAGTATGTTTCACAGAGATACGTTAAAACTGATATGTATAAACTTATTAAAAGATCTGAAAGAAAAACAAATGTGAAAGTAAAGAATTCGCAACCAATTGGCCCTGTGTTTGATCCTAAGCTCGTCATAATATTTTTTGCAAGGCACTTTAAACCCTTGGTTGAAACAGGTTCAATGTCTACGACTCCTAGCTGTCTTACTGAAAGACAGAAGCTGCCGAGATTGGCCGAAAATACGTCGATGTTTTACGATATTTACCGATCAGTTAGCAAGTCTACAGCTCCTTGCTCTCATATTAACCCTTTACCCCAAAAGGCATTTCTATGCTATCTCTAATTGACCCTAAATAACAGCAAAGATGAAGCTGTTTCTTATGTGTATATGATACCTTTTGATAGCATAGAAAACATTGTGGCCAAAGCTGAAATTAATCGTTACGAGCAATTTCACCTTTTGCCACAATGTTTTCCAACGGCTCCTACAAGCAATGCGTAGAAATGAGTATCTGTGGAGTAAAGGGATAAACACTTGGTTAAAACAGGTCAATGTCTACGACCCCTAGCTGTCTTACTGAAAGACAAAAGCTGCCGAGATTGGCCGAATAGTCTTTACGAATATATGTACGTAGATGTTTTACGATATTTACCGATCATTTAGCAAGTCGACTGCTCCTTGCTTTTATATTAAACACTTGGTTAAAACAGGTCAATGTCTACGACCCCTAGCTGTCTTACTGAAAGACAAAAGCTGCCAAGATCGGCTGAATAGTCTTTATGAATACGTCGATGTTTTACGATATTTACCAGTCAGTTAGCAAGTCTACTGCTCGTTGCTCTCATATAAACCCTTTACCCCATAAGGCATTTCTATGGTATCTCTAATTGACCCTAAATAACAGCAAAGATGAAGCTGTTTCTTATGTGTATATGATACCTTTTGATAGCATATAAAACATTGTGGCCAAAGGTGAAATTGCTCGTTACAAGCAATTTCACCTTTTGCCACAATGTTTTCCAACGGCTCCTATAAGCAATGCGTAGAAATGAGTATCTTTGGAGTAAAGGGTTAAAAGACGGAAGCTGCCGAGGTTGGTTGAATATCTTTTACGAAAACGTCGATGTAAAACAAAATACAGTTTGTTTAAAGCTGTAGTTACGAGGCTTTTGAAGTATACCGGCGATTTAACGATTAGTTAGTGCTCGTAAGCATTGAATTTAGGAATAACGTATACATGTACAAGTTAGTTAGACCAGTGATACGACTACATTGATGTTAAAAGCGGCTTTAAATAAACACCATTCGACAATATTTCGGCTTCGCACAGTGTTGGAGATTGAGATTGTGATATGTGTAATTATGGAAGACAACGATTTAAACGTGAAATGAATGAAACTTTATAACCCTTAACGTAACAACAAACAGATGGGGTATTTAAATGTACTTAAATGTGTTTAAATTTATATGATACCATGTAAATGTATAGAAATAGTTATGCACATGACAATCTTTCATTGTACGACCAGTCCAAGTGTTAGTTGGTGACAGAAAAATCAATTTCAAATCTAGGTTAAAACCTGCCAGGTGTCTTTTGTGTATTTTTTCTTCCTGATTTTAAAATTCCTTTTTCTGCCATCGACTAACATATTTTTTCACAATATTTTTCACACTTTTAATGGTATGTTTTAATTTCAAATGTATTATGGCACATGCCTTGATATTTTGGCCTTTACTGGTAGGATATTTGCTTTGTACAGCAAAAAAAAAATCATTTTTCTTGATTATTATACATACTTTTGGCATAAAGTATTTTTCTTAAAAATTTACACAAAAGTGACAAAAATCGAGTGAAAATATCTACTCATAAATACAAATAGCTCAAATGACGGGTTGTGTCTTTTGATGGCTAGAAAATACTGTAGAAAAAAGACCAAACTGCTGGTAGCCAGCATTTCTTTCTGTCGATGTTTCAATTAAAATATGCTTTTACTCAGGCTAGCACTAGCCTGTCATTGTTTAGAAATAAGTTTAAGCCTTATGCTTCTAAGCCCCACTCACTGACCTTTTGCGGACAATGTAGATCAAGATCAGACCGCACAGAACATGCAGTCTGATCTTCTACACTGTCTATTAAGAAAACATTATTCCCTAAAACATAACTTTTAAACCGCATTTTTGGGGATTTTACAATCGAACTGAAAATTTCATTTAAGTTATTTAAATGGATAATATTTAACGAAATTCAGCAGGATAAGATTTAACGAACAGATCATACCCATAACCCATTATTCGACACACAACCTTGACGGTGTTGTCATCGATGGAATGCGACTTAATGGCTCCCCACTGGCCGCCATGAAACATTTCGATGGCTCCTTCTCGAGGATTTCCCGTGTCGGATGTAAGTCGTATTGGTCCTCCTTCAAATTTCAAAGAAATGGACATTAAGGTAGTGTGACCCGTAATGGAAAACAGCTATTTCTACTGTAAAAGTATCCTACAAAACTTGCTAAGATTAAAAATGAGTATTATTGAACTTCTCTCACCTATTCACCGAGCCACTTTTTCCTTTTTGTCCTTCCTAGAAGTATCATTTATAAATATAACCCCAGTATATTCTCATAACAAAATGATATGATAATTAACTCCCTTTTCTGGAAACTAACAAAAGTCTCGACAAAAAAAATCAAGATAGACATAAAAAGAATTCTTCGTCAGTTAAAAATGTGCAAAAATATTATATTTGTATAAATCTGTCTTTATCAACTATCAAGAAATTTTATGCCATGCTGCACTAGAAGTATTACGGGTCTACTACCTTAACTCTTTACCACATGAGAAAATTTTAGACTGGTCCAAATTGAAAGCATTTGCAGACGAAAAAATAAAGGCGACTGAAAAATAAAAATTTATTCTGGAAAGGGTAGAAAACACTGTGGGAAAAGGAGAAAATGCTGGTTATCAGCATTTTCTCCTTTTCCCACAGTGTTTTCAAAAGGCTTCTTTCTCAGGGGCGTCAAAAGTAGGGATTGAGTGGCAATGGGTTAATGCATCATAAAGCTGATTTCTTTACGTAACGTAGTGTGTACACGTGTTTAAAGCGTGCGCAAAGATGCTTGAACAGCCTGTGACCCACAAGTACGTTTGCAGTATTTCAAATGTATCATAGTTATCAAACAGACAACCATACTATGTGAAAATGGGGTTTATTGCATCTGCAAATAAGTATCGACACATGTCTGCCTGCACAGTCCGTACTGACATTGGTAGGACCTTTATTTGCTAGTCGTCAATTTTCTGCATTTCCAAAGACATTCTACAATAGAATTATCGACAGTAGACCTGCGTGAAACAGTAAATTGCACAAAACAGAAAGTATCGTTTCAGGGTAGCCTGTGCCGTCTGCGCAGAGTGATCCGAGACGACGCTTTACGCAAATTTCTGAATGTCCCTGTGGAAGATTAGAAATTCGTAATGGCTGTATCACACAGAAAAAAAGGCTGTTTATTTGATAAGATAGAAAAAAATGAATAATTATATAGTAAAGGAAGTAAAATATAAACATAAATACTTCAGTACCCCTGCATGTCACCCCAACGGCGTCGGTGGAGATGCATATACCATCGTCACCTACTGTATGCTGACATTCTGCCAGGCTGTTCTCATTTCCGGTACACAGAATGTTCGAATACCGTATCCAACCTATACCTGTCCCAAATAAGGCCTCGAGGTGAAAGCCGTAGGCACCACTGATGATAAACGAACATTGATATCCTTATCATCAGGTAAGTAAAATTGTCATTAATATGTATAAGAGGTGAGTAACTTCTTGCAAATCTCTGGATATGGTATAGTGAACGACATTTACGGAAGATAGTAACATGAAAGTATGGCAGATTATTCCTCGGACATCACAGGTGAGTTCAGTGCTTATAAATGGAGAAAGCGCAGTCTGGCAGATTTAACCTAATTAGTAAATAAGTGCAAAATAACCAAACTAGTGTGTACTTGCACGTAATTTCATCTCTACTCAGTTCCAAATTAATGAATTAATATCGATATCCATTTATTCATAGACCACGTAGATATTTCCTGGCAGAAAGCTGTAAATTGTTGAAAAAATGATAACCAAAAACTTTCTTTTACTTTTTTTTGTTATTGGACAGTATCGATTCAGATTAGACTGTATGTTTTGTGCTTTAAGTCTATTGTCTTTCAAGACTTTTACTTACGAAAGAATGGCTTGTTGCATAGAAAATAATCGTGAATCAGTCTCTTTTTTACCTGTAGCCAAGGTAGTTACAAATTACGTTAGCTGCGTCCATATCAAAACCTATACCACAAACAGTCGCCCAGAATCCGTCAGCCATGACTTCCACTCTACCAGCATTTGGTGTTGGTCCATCTATAATCCGATAGTTATAGCTATCTGAAAGTTGATGTAATCTTTTCAAAGTATATTGAATCAAAGGTGGCCGTGGTCTACTTTAAATATGCCCCGAACATATATATCATATACACTGGCAAAAACAACGTAAAAGCAGTTCCCCTTCGGAGCCCCCATATACATGACTACACTATCAACACTGCATCCAAGATGGCGGCGTCGATCAAAATCAAAATCACGTTTATGCACCAAGCTGCACATTTTAGCACATGTACCAAGGTTTCAGTGACGTCAGTTCCCAGTGATGTCAGCTTTCATTGAATAGGGGCATCGGGATGGAAATTCAACCTCATCAGCGTGCTCATTTCTTACATCAAAAAACAACTAAAATTTGTTTAACAAAGGTTGGAATGGTAAAACTTTGCAGAATAATAAATTCGTTGTACGGTCAGATGGAGGGGACTTGGAAACTTGTTCAAGGCTTTGATGAATCATGTCGCCGCCATGCGGCGAGGCGGGGACATGATTTATCTCAGCCGTGAACAAGTTTCCAGGTCCCTTACCACCTGACGGCGCAACTAATATTGTTACACTTATAAGTTAAGAATTTTACTGTATGATAAAAATGATCCACTCTGCAGGCTAAAATAATAAAAAAAAATGTATATTACGCTTTGATCATTTGTAAACAAAATTAAATATCGAAAATACCGAATAATAAAAAAGATCTGAGTAAGATTGGTTATATTATTTTCTGAGACGACAGTGAAAGTAACGATAAAAAACAACATACCTATGACTAAGGAGTGTCTTTACTGGTTGAGCACAAGCTCGTAAATTACGCATGATCATCTTTGAAAACGCCCAATTTATTTCAGTTACAAGATTTCTTTGAACTTGAAAAATTCTATTATGTACTACTGGCTAGAAATCTTCATTCTATATTTTTAGAAATTTTAAGAGTTTAATATGGGCTAAATTAATACTGGGTTTATATGATTAGATAGCCAGATAGTGTACAAGTATACTATGTCTGGTTCTTTGACGAACAGATCAGGCCATTCGAATATTTTAGGTACTAAGGTCATCGCCATGTATTTGGAATACTGCAAAAAATACACTGAAGACATTATTAGTTGTGCGGTCAGGTGGAAGGGGATTTGGAAACTTGTACACGGCTGTGGTATATCATGTCGCCCCGAGCCTTAGGCTCGGGGCGACATGATTCACCACAGCCGTGAACAAGTTTTTAAGTCCCTGCCACCTGACCGTACAACGAATTTATTTTACTGCAAAGCCTAAAAAATCGAGTACGCTAATGAACTAGAACTTCTCTTCTGAGTGCACCAAACTCACGTCACTGGGAACTGACGTAAATGAAACCTTGATAAAAGTATGTGCTAAAACGTGCAGCTTAGCGCATAATCTTGACGTCCATCTTGATCGACGCCGCCATTTTGGATGTTATCCGTTGGTAGTGTAGTCATGTATACGGGGCTCCCGAAAGGGAAACTGCTTTTACGTTGGGTTTGCCAGTGTACATGATACATATGTTCGGGGTATATTATCCAATCAGATCACGAGAAATTTCTTTGCAGTATAATAAAATAGATAAACACACTATCGATAAATATAATCATACCCAGACATTCAATGCCGACGTCCATATAGGATTCGCAGTTATGATTTAGCCAACCAGAGTTAGGACAAGAGAGAAGATCTGTTTCGTTACCCAAACACGTGACTTGGCTTAGCCATACTCCCCCACTCGCACTCTGACCGAAATAAGCGGTTTGAAAAGTAAGGCCTACTGTTCTGAAAAGAGACAGAAGAAAGTACTTTAAATGAATATCGGACTTTTTAACAGGAGTATTTTCGTTCATAATTCTTTGGCAGCTAATTCAGCGATTCGCTGACCTTTTGCGGACAGTGTAGATTAAGATCAGACTGCAAAAAATTTGTAGTCTGAACTTTGATCTACACTGTCCGATAAACAGATTATTATTTCCCGAGAACGTTTAATTATAAAATAAACACAAGCTTTCGGCGGTACAACCGCCTTCTTCAAGTGTGATCCTGTAATTTTATCACAGGATCACACTTGAAGAAGGCGGTTGTACCGCCGAAAGCTTGTGTTTATAATTAAACGTTACATATCTCAAGAAGAGGATATATCATGATTTCCCCAGAACATACACAGCGTTATTTTAGTTATTGATATCGATTTGAAAATTTAATTTTAGTTATTTAACAGGAAAAAGATTAAGGTATGGCTTCGTAGGGGGCCGGGAATTATTATATATAACTGATTTAATTAATTAATTGAAAGGTCTTTTATGCCGCGCTTTCAACGACATTTTAGTCAATTCACAGCGACAGCTCACATATCCAGTACCAGGCAAAGGCTCTACTGTCTTGCGAATATATTTCCCCAAATTTGAAGAGGCGATATTTCAGGCCATACCTTAATTATAGTAACATTTTCGTTGATTTTTTTAAAAGTTTTATTCTCCTTTTTTCGCACCATAAGGGTTAACAACAACAACAACTCTTACTACTACTACTTCTACCACCACTACTGCAACAACATGACTGAAACGTTCAAGTCAAGAGAAATGTTAACAAAAGTAGTTCTCTTACCCAAGACCGAGTTGCTTGCAAGCAACCGTGGCGGACCGATCTGTGAAACCATCGTCGCAAATACTGCCCCAGAGCTCAGAATGATATATCTCCAATGTACCTTTGGTGGCTGTGACGGACTGTAGGCGGAGCGATCCCTCTTCTATGTATACAGAAAAAATTAACACGTGTAAGGATGGCGGTTCTTGGAAATGTATTATGATTTGAATTTGTCAGTGAAGGTATTTGCAAAATATTTATGTTCATTTTTAATCACCGAAATACACATCGTTTCAATAGGATTTATGTACACCTAATAACCTGAAATTGATGGAGTTCAATGAGTCGCCCAGGGCTCATGCATCCGACAGGATGAATGAGAGGGGTCCGTGTGAGATCCATGGCTAATAAGCCATGCTTTGTGAAAAAGGTGCTAAATGCATCTGTAAACAGTATCGACACATGTCAGGATAGACATGGGTCGTTGTCTGCGCATGTCATATTCTTCGAAGATTCGACTGTCTCATATGACGCATCACTACTAGCCCAGAAAGCGGGCTGACTGTAAATATTACGCTCTATAAAGTAGCACTGTTGAAAATAGCTTTTACGTATCAATACGTTTGAGGAGAAATGAGACCTGCTTTAGCAACAGATTTCTCTAAACTGGTGATCATAGTTGAGTGAATTGCACGAGGTAGCGTTTTATTGGGTAAACCTTTTTTTTTTGTTATAAATTCAAAGTAACGGTTGTCGCGTAGGAAAGTGGTTCGGTTCTGTACCCAGGATGCCCATATCAGATAGATGAGTATTTATAGAATGCCATTTAGCGGGAGATAATGAGACATGGGTCGAAGCTTTTTGCCCTATGTCAATTTTTGCTTTGTCAAGGACCACTTTACCTTTATATCAGACTGATTTTGGGGCAAAATGGATTTCAAGAGTCCATGGTTGTATGATGAATTGCTAAGTAATAGGCATCACGGAAATGCATATTAACCCTTTACCAAACAACAAAATTTTAGGCTGGTCCAAATTTAAAGCACTTGCAGAGGACAAAATGAACATAACTTAAAAACTGAAATTTGTTTCCAGCAGGGTTGAAAACGTGGTGGTAAAAGGAGAAAATGCTGGTTACCAGCATTTTCTCCTTTTCCCACCATGTTTTCAAAAGCCTCCTATTTTAGGGGTCGTAAAAACCAGGGTTTGTTTGGTGTAAATGGTTAAGCCACTTTGGCAGAACAAGGCTCAAATAAAATGTCAACGGATGTCGGCAATTAATGAAAGTATTACTATTTGATTTTGATAGAAGAGCAGTTATAAATATAATGCTCTCTCGGAAGATGAACATAACACGTGTGGTGTCCGTGATTGTGAGGTAGAGTGTCGGCCTCATAACCTAAAGGTCCTGAGTTCGATACCTGGGAGCGGTTGTCAACTTTGGGATTTTTCATTGGCCCACACATTCGGCGCGAGTACTGGTGTAGTTCCCAGGTAACATAATCGAAAGGGATTAGTATAAGTTGTAAGAAATTGTTTCTCAATCGATGTAAAATAAATATGTTTAAATCAAATTAACATAATATAATCATTTATGAAGATTCATTTTTTTCCGAGAAAGAGAATTTCCAATGGAAAAATATCCTTACCTTGAGTATTTGCTTGGTGACAATGGCACAGCGAGAAAACAGCAGTCAACAACAGTCTGTGATAGAAAACAGTCAGTGTTTATTGCTTGGCTTTGTGTTCAAAGCTGTTTTTTCTGTACTTAGTAACGTTGTTTCAACTTTATCTCGGCAGGTATGACCTCCTCCCATGGTTTTCCAGATTTCCTTTTTCCAGTAATTTTCAAAATAATCTTGTCAAACCACTGGGTGCTTTCCCACGTACACATTTTCGAAATACTGTTCAACGGTGAGAGATAAATGGATTAGGTCGTATTGACTCAGACAGAATCTGGCAAAAATGATAATCTAACCAGCGGCCCTTGGATTTCAATTCTTGTATGGTACTGACTGAGACATGTGGCTCGATAAAAAGACTTGTAAAAACTTAAATACCTTTTCATAAAAGAGAATATTTTCCCATCGGTATTTTCCCCTCAGAGAAATAAGGTACGTTTTTACGCTCTTCAAAGTTTTTGTTTTGAAAACGTTGCTTCGAAACGAACAATATGTCTATAAAATAACACCCCACCTTTCCAACATTTTTTGTCGAATTATTAAGTACAAAGCAACATTCTTTCCTACAAATATTTCTCTTAGTATCACATAATTATACACATCCAAAGTATATATATAAATATGAGCCATACTCTTAGAAAAAGGGGTTTACTGCATCACTGTGATACAATTCATCATCTAATAATGATTCCATAAATTACTTTTTGTCTTAAAACCGACTGAATCATGAGGTAGAATGGTCTCTGGAATTGCAGACAAATTTACAAATATCAAAATGTTTCGACCCATGTCAGCCTGCGCGGATTGCGCAGGCTGACATGAGTCGATACAGTTTGCAGATTCTCTAAACCCCCTTTTCACGGAGCGAGCGCGGCTCATATATTTCTAATCAAACTATATGTATACAGTGCAATCAGTTACACAGCTTACCTCTTCATCTTTAGGATTTCCAAATTCATACTACCTGCTATTCTCCTGAAAAAAAGACATCATAATAGTAAGCCTGTTTGTTTCAACGACTTGAAAAATGTTTGTTGTTGTTGGTTTTTTTTTTTCAGAAAAAGAGCATCTACTCGGTGAATGTAAGCCCTGTCTGTAGATTTGTAATAATAAACCCATGGCTGAAATACCTTGTGCGGCTGTATTTTTAGGTTCACTTAGGCTGGAGACACCTTTTTTTCTGTTTACATATTTAAACATTAAAGCAGTAGACCCGTAACACTTCTAGTGCAGCATGGCATAAAATTTCTTGATAGTTGATTCATACGGATTTATACAGATATAAAACTTTTGCACATTTTCAACCGACCGGAAATTCCTTTGATGTCTATCTAGAATGTTTTTGTTGACATTTTTGTTTGTTTCAAGAAAAGAGAGGTAATTAGTATCTCCCTTTATAACGAGAATAAAACGGATTTAGATAATTATAAGAAGAAACAAAAAGGAAAAGGTGGATTGGTGAAAGTAGTACAATAATACTGATTTTTAATCATAGCAAATCTTTTAGGACAATAACATAGTGGAAACAGGAATTTTTTTTTTATTACGGGTCCAATACCTTAAGATAGATTGACTGAATGCTATGTATCTTTCCCCCCCCCCTCTCTCTCTCTCTCTCTCTCTCTCTCTCTATTTCCTTAATAGTTAGTCGATTTCTAACATTTCTTACGCTATGCAAGTTTTGTTAGATCAGTATGATTATGATGGGAACTGTATTTATAACTTTTTGAGAAGAGATAAGGCCGAACAGGTCCTGAAAGTATTGATCAGCCATTCAACAAAATAAACTACAATCTTTTTCTTTTAAAAAGAAAGTAATTTTATACGAGCCATACTCCGTGAAAATGGGGCTTAATGCATCTCTGTGATCTATGGCACCAGACAATCTGTTACATACTTATGGATCTACAATACCTACATTTTTCAACAACGGGCTGAAGCCTAAGGTACACTGTCTTGAGCATACAGAATATTGACCGGTAGCGAAAAGTTTCGGCTCAGGTCAGCCTGCGCGGATTGCGCAGGCTGACCTGTGTCGATACTTTGCTCAGATGCATTAAGCCCCCTTTTCACAGAGCATGGCTCATAATGTGTTGTCAAGTGGTTTAAAATTTTGTTCTACAAGAATAACCTGATAAATTCGTCAAGAAATCAAGGACAGCAGATTTGGACCAGAATGTACCATTACGAAATTGAAAATTACGATTTTTGCCACCTGAATGTATTTGAAAATATTATTCCTTTTTTGACACTTCTACGGATGTGCTTTCCAGAATTATATTTTACTTATCTAATCCAAATTTTAAAAATATTTAGCATGTCAGATATCTACAATGTTTGATTGTTGGTTGTATTGGGGTTTAACGCCACTTCAACAGCTAAGGTCAGATCATGGCGGTCAGTGACGCACACATGTTTCTTGGCTTTCTCATACCAGTACTTACACAACTTTCTTTCCAAAGCCACCGACCACTTTTCTCACATGCTTCAGCAGAGGTGAGAGGCGAAAATACGCCAGAAAGAAAGTTCGACTTAACCGGGTATCGAACTTACAACCACCAGGTCATGAGTCCGACACGCTCATCACTGAGCCACCCGGGTGGACTCTACAATGTTTGAACAATGCCAATTGCTACAGGTTACAGAGGGACAAATTCTAAGGTATGTCACTTGATTCCTTTACCACAGCATAATTCTTGAAAGTGCACAAACTCGAAACTATCGTGTAAATTTTGTATCTTTTATTCTACAGGCGCTGTAGCTTTCAAACGTAAATTTCTTATTTCACCGGCATTACCACTTCTTTTCTTATGCTTTTTTCGTTCTATTCATTCATTTTTCTCTTTACTTCTATATTGAGTTTCGATCATTTTTTATTAGTTTGCTTATGTAGAACTGTAGATCAAGCATAAAAATCTGGTAAAAAAAAATGTTCCATTCTTTTGAAAACTTCAACATACTCCTAAATCAAATTTTATTAAAAATAACATCTTTTTTTTTTTATTGTTTTTTAATTATAACTGTACTTTCATTTTTGCTTTGCATTTCCTTAATTGTAGTGTTATTTCAATTGATAATTTTCGATGATTCGTTTTACACTGAAGCTGGATCGTAGTGTATGAAGTTTTATATTGAAATTAGCTTTATTGGTAAAACCTATTTACACAAGAAAATAAAATAAGACTTTTCTTTTTTTACTGATCGGTACTTTCAATCGAGGTGACATTCGAAATATGACAAAGTTATGTAGTTTTTCAAGCTGAGAGAAAGCCAGAGGGAGAGACAGAAGAAGAAAACACACACGTTATATTCCCTGCCATACGACATTCAAAAACTAAATGATAGGATCTCCTAACGAATTAGAGACTTAACCCTTTACTCCACAGATACTCATTTCTACGCATTTCTTGTAGGAGCCTTTAGAAAACATTGTGGCAAAAGGTGAAATTGCTCGTGACGAGCAATTTCACCTTTTGCCACAATGTTTTCTATGCTATCAGAAGGTGTCATATACACAAAAGAAACAGCTTCATCCTTGCTGTTATTTTGGGACAATTAGAGATACCATAGAAATGCCTTATAGGGTGAAGGGTTAAAGTCTAGATACAATTTGCTGTATAATTTAAATAAACAAATTAACTCTTACCCTGTGAATGACTAAAAAAAAAGATTCTATATTAGACTGTAAAAATCCCATAATTGCCATTTCAAACTTATGCTTTGGAAAATAATATGTCCTACTCGGACAGTGTAGATCCAAGATCAGACTGCACGTTCCGTGCAGTCTGATCTTGGATCTACACTGTCCGCAAAAGGTCAGTGAATCGCGCTTAGCGGCGTAAGGGCTATGTTACAGTCAATAGATCCCTGCTATTCAAGACAGTGACAGTCAAAGACATCCCGAGATCTCTAGAATATCATTTCAATCGGACTCTTGCAAAAGGGGGCTTGCTGCATCTCAGTAACACATTGCAACAAGGAAGTCCTTCCATAATTATATATCCTTAAAATCCATATTGTCTTAGAACCGAGTGAATCAAAGTGTAGACTGGTCTTATGGCATGTAAAAAATTGGCTAGTACTTAAAAAAAGTTTCGACCCATGTCAGCCTGCGCCGACTGCGCAGGCTGACATGGGTCAATGCTTTTTAGAGGATTTATTGAAACACTGTTCATAGATCCTGGCTGATTTACAAACGCCACGATCACTGGGGCCAAAGTATATATTTTTTTCTGAATAATTTAATTAAAGTAGATACATCGACTTAATTGCCCTCCTTATGTAGAAATCGTTAACGTTTACAAATATACGGGTACAGAAAACTGAAAACAAGACAAATAGAGGATATTTGTATTTTACGGTGAAATATCGAAGTCTTTTTTATCGAGTGCGCATCATCGGCTGTGCCAATCGTGAATATATTACCAATTATGTTCACGAGGTGAAATTAATTTCGATCTTTCACCGAAAAAAAAAAATACTATGTTTATTTCACGCTTTTAACCCTTTCTTGGGGGGAATTTAATCCAGTACAGTTCTTTTCGGTTATTCCCCATAGTGTTCCCCTCCGCACAGCAACGCATTGCAATATTACGTCAAGTGCGAGAAATGAAAGGTAAATGATGTCATATTTCCAACTGATTGTGAGGCATGTGCATGTTTTGTAAGGTTACAAGAGTGCTCGGGAACAATTGTTATCGCCTTCAATTGATGCGTTAGAATATAAAGACCGATATTTTCACTGGTCGTAACCATGAAATATCGAAAAATATTTCACCGATACCGGAAAGCATGAAATAAAGAAAACATAATGTATCGATTTATTTTTATAGTGGATTGCATTTTACGTAACAGCTAAAGAGAACTGAAATGGGTGGGCTTATTTATACAAGGTTTTCAAGATATTTTTCTTCAAAGAGGTCCTTTACTCCTTCACCCCCTCCCATTCCCTTCTCCCTTTCCAAAAAAAAAGGTGCGGGGGGGGAGAAGAGTGGCTTTGATGGACGATGTAGATACATAGATCAAGATCAGACTGCACAGAACCTGCAGTCTGATCTTGGATCTATGTTTTCTGCTTATTAAGCGAAAATAAGGTTAAACCGTATGATGCTAAGTAACTATAACGAAATGTTCATTTCGATATAAAAAAAAACAACTCAAATATTGCAATTTCAAATGTACATGGATCTCCATTGTCCGCTAAGGAAACACTATTTCCCAAGACAAGACGTATGTCTTGGGGAATAGTATGTCCTTATCGGACAGTGTAGATCCAAGATCAGACTGCACGTTCTGTGCAGTCTGATCTTGATCTACACTGTCTGCAAAAGGTCAGTGAGTAGCGCTTAGTAGACTAAGAGTTATGAAAAGGAAATCTGCAGAAGTGTTATTGGTCTTGTATTTTGACGCGATAAAGGGGTCGAATTAAATTCCAAACGACACTGAAATTATAGACTGGTCTAAACTGAGAGCATTTGCAGACGACAAAAATAAATGTGACTGTAAAAAATTAAAATTTGGTTTTAGAAGTATAGAAAACATTTTGGGAAAAGGAGAAAATGCTGGTTACCAACAGACTGCGCAGGCTGATCCTAGAAGATACTTAACGTAAATATCCGAATGACACTTTTCGCGTGCTGCAGTCCATATGCTCTTGCAGTTGACAAATTAAGAAAAAAGCTGTTTTTAAAACAGCCATTGATTTTTTTTTAACCCCGTCAATATTTAAAGAAAAAAATACTCAGCTAAGTTGCTGCTTTCATGTCGCTTTTGACAGGAAAATTGTGAGCCAAACGGCGGACATCCTTGATCAAAAGATCAGTCTGTATGATCTCGAGGAACACGTTTGATCTCGATATAGTCTGGCTGCAAATATCCCCTGAAGCTTTGAAAGGCAATGGAACAGTTTTCAAACCTCGTACCGGTGCAATCGAAAATATTAGAGCCGTGTTTTGTGAAAAGGGGGCATAATGCATCTTCGAAAAGTATCGACCCAGGTCAGCCCGCGCAATTCGCGCGGGCTGACCTGGGCCGAAACTTTTCGCTATTACTAAATTTTCTGTGTGTCAACGGACCAGTCTACCTCATAATTGAACCGATTGTTTGAAAAAGTAGCTATTATGGATAAATAATTATGATTGTGATGACGTGTCCGGTATCATGTATCAAGGAGATACATTAAGCCCTCTTTTTCCAGAGCATGGCACATTAATTCATGTATTTGTCAGAATTTAGTTAGTAAGAAAGATAACACTCCTATGCTATACGTGTGTTGCAAACTGAGTTACCGCCCCTTATAAGCGGAAACCCATGCGAACGACCCTTGGTTTCGAGTCCACTAAACTATCGATTGTCGTGTTTGGCACGGATAATTTAACCATTTACCATTCAATGTCGAGTTTCAACTACCCTATAATTTAAACATATTTATTTTACATCGATTGAAAAACAAGTTATTGCAACTTATACTAATCTCTTTTGATTCTGCTTCCTGGGAACTATACCTGGTCACTTGGGTCGTTTAAAGTCGGGATCGAGTTGTAAAGAGTTAATAAAGGCCGTATTTAAATTCATTTCAGTTTTATACAAGTGACAAGCGCATTCACTGATGCCCAGAAAACCAAGAACAGTTCTTCTTAGGCTTAACTAAACAAGCGGACAGCAAGATCAGACAGCAAGTTATGTACAGTCTGATCTTGATCTATGCCCTCAACAATGGCCTTTGTTTTGGTTTCACCGATGGGGCTGAAAGGGGCTTACTCATTATGGGAAACCTTTGTATTCCCCCTCCCCATGAAGCGCTTATGTGGGGGGGGGGGGGGGGAGGTTATACTAGAATCGCCATGGCTGTCCGTCTCTCTGTCCGTCCGTCTGTCCATAGACACAAATTTGTCGGGCAAAATACTCCAACAGTTTTTCAGGTACTGAACTCAAATTTACACCATGTCTTCCTATATAGATTATATATGTATGAAGTTATACATGTGCAATTTCCATGATACTGCTGCAATTCGTAGTGGAAATCATCTCCCGTTGAACTTTTTTCAACTTTTACATTTGTACTAAACCATTCTGCATTCTGTGACAAAGACTTGTTTTTGTGACAAGGACCTGATTGGTGGGGGGGTGGGGGGGGGGGGGGTATGATCACGTTAAGCGATAGCTGTAATTGGACTTGTTTATGTAGAAAGCATTTAATGAGGACAAATTACATGTTAGGTACATAATATCACGTATAACTGAATGTGTGTTTGAAACTGTGAATTGTAAAACCTTATGGGAAAAGGAGAAAATGCTGGTTACCAGCATTTTCTCCTTTTCCCATAATGTTTTTAAAAGGCCTTCCTTTCCAGGACCGTAAATACACTTGTTTGCTTGAAGGGTAAATTTATCAGCCTGTTATATGTAACCTGTGCCTTTTGTAGTGCTTACCTGAGATACTGTAAAGCTGACAGGACGCACAATATTTCTTATAAGTTAAGCACTTGTATTTTACAGATCGGCTTTCGTCTCTTCTTCATTTTCATTCTTGATTTTAGATAGTATTACGTGATGTTTTTCATATTAAGTGGATGGAAAAAAAATGACTTATTTTTGTGGTAAAAATAAATATTAGGATTTATGTAGTTAAATAACATTGCTGTAATTTACATGTGTTGAAGATTGTGAGAATACAAGGTAAGATATTTTAGATAATAGCTAAATATTTGTGGCTTGGTCTGTGAAAAGAGGGTTTAATGCATCTGTTTAATAAAATAAAAAAAAAAAATAGGTGTCGACCAATAACACCCTGCAGAATTCGCGCAGGCTGATCTGAGTCGAAATTCTTAACCTTCGGTCAATTTTCTGCATGTGAAGAGACCATTCTACCTGATGATTCAGTCGATGATTGAACAAAGTGGATTTTATGGATCTTTAATTATGTCATCCATCCACCCATCCATCCACCCATCCATCCAGCCTAGTCTCAATAATGAGACTCCCCGGTAATCTTTTTCATATTTGGACATTTACTGTACACCGTCAAGGCGACCAGTCAAAAAGTAACATCGCCTTTGGGGACAGTTATCTGTACTACCATCCACCCATCCATCCACCCATCCAACCATCCGTCTGTCCGTCCGTATGCCCTTACGAGGCGGACATTGTGGGGTCTGTATGGGGTTGCATTCTGTCCATCTGATAGGTAGGGGGTTAGGGTTAGGGATTAGTGGGGTTAAAAAATCAACTTGTGGGGTTGCATTGAATAAAGAGCAATTCGACCCCACAATGTTCCTCTCCTAAGATTGTTCATCCATCCATCCATCCATCCGTTTGTCTATCCATCCAACCGTTTGTCACCCATCCAACCGTTTGTCACCCATCCAACCGTTCGTCTGTCCATCCACCCGTTTGTCACCCGTTGACTCTTTGACGAATAAAATTAATGATTTATGTTAATGATTAATCTTTTACCAAAAAATTCCGCGATTAAACGATTTTAAAGAAAAAAAAAAAAACCTTCCGAAAACATCTGGGAAAAGGAGAAAATGCTGGTAACCAGCATTTTCTCCATTTCCCACAATGTTTTTTTGCCTGTCCAGAGACAATTATCATTACTGAAGCTACATTCAATTTACCGTCTGCAAAGGCTTTTAATTTCGGGGAAAAAAAGAGAACATTTTGTCATTCGGTAAAGGGGGTTAAGGTTTTAAAGAGACATTTTGCGGTGGGTATTATGTTTGAATGGCATTAAGCGACGCTTTTATCAGCCTCTCTGTTTTGACAAGACGGCAGCTCGCTCTTTTCATCTCATGAATAGATTTGAGCTATGATCTATGACCTGGGTCGATAGCTGTCTCAGATGCATTGAGCTCCTTTTTCTAAGAGCAACGAAATGTATGCGAATTCAGATAAACCTTCGCGGAAGTGGTACTTAACCCTTCACCTAACAAGCCCTGGTTTTTACGTGTCTGCAGTACAAGTCTTTTGAAAACACTGTGGGAAAAGGAGAAATTGCTCGTAACGAGCAATTTCCCCTTTTCCCACAGTGTTTTCTACCCTTTAGGAGAACTTTCTACCATTTTCATCAAATCTATATAAAATTGTTGTCTGCAAACTCTTTTCAGTTTGGAAGAGTCTAAAATTTGTCGTTTGGGAAAGGATTAAAGTGGCTCTTCCAACGGGCGAATTTATACAAGCCTCTGTCACTGAATAGTTTTATAATCGTTTCCAACATCATTTCCGTCCTATTTACTTTAACAATCCTCTTCCTCATAATGTGTGTCTTTGGGTTCACCAATACTAGACCAGTTAAATATCTTTCGCAAGAACACGCCTTCAAAAAAACAAACAAACTCAGTGCATCGAGGTAAAGGATATACAAATGACAGATGCTACGGAAAAGTAGGTCAAGTCCATCATCGCGATGCATGATACTTAAAGGGTGGTCGCATAATCCGGTAAAATATCTAGGTAGAGTGCTCCTTCTGACATCATGAATCTCTACAAATACGAGCATTATTATAACTGAGATCGAGTTGCGCAGTCAGTAGTGTGCAGGGTTGATTGATTGATTGATTGATGATATCGTCGGTGTACTTCCAAAGCCTAGTAACTACAGCTTGTAACAAGCTGTAGTTACGAGGTTTTGGAAGAATATCGACAGTATGGTGTTTAACGCCGTTTTCAACATTATTTCAGTTATATCACGGCGGTCAGTGCACCAATCCATGCGTTCCTGGAGTTTCTTTTACCAGTACTTCGCACAATTTTCTTTTCAAGCCACTGGCTGCTTTCCCACATAATCATCGTCGAAACAATGGTCAGCGGTGGGAGAGGAATGAATCCTGTCGCATTGACTATCATCAATCCTCGGAAAGAAATTGGCCGAGGGGTGATAGACAGGGATTGAACCCTGGACCCCGTGTCCTCAAGTCCTGCATGCTAACGACTGAGCTACCGGGGCTCGGCAACGTACAGGGCTGGACTACATGGAGTCGCTGGCTCGAATTTTCAATTCGGCGAATTTCTTTCCGAGGATCGAAAGATAGTCATTGCGACAGGATTCATTCCTCTCTCATTGCTAGTTATTATTTTGACGACGGTTATTTGGGAAAGCAGCCAGTGGCTTGGGACGAAATTTTTGCAACGTGCTGGTAAAAGAAAATGCAGGAAAACATTCATAGGTGCATTTGCCGTCCGGATATAATTGCAATAATGTTGAGAATGACTTTAAATATCATTCAATCAATCAATGAATAACAAAAAGTTTCGACCCATGTCAGCCTGCGCGGACTGCGCAGGCTGACATGGGTCGATACTTTTTGCCATTGCATTTAACAACCTAACCTTTCAATAGAGCAGGATCCAGATCCATGGGTTAATCTGTATTACCGATGCTTCGCTATTATTGCGTTGTTGAATTCACGTACTCTTTGAATGACATATCTATCAGGTAGGTGTGACCTACTTCTGTTTTAACCTTGACCCACACCAAGATTTGCTAGAAGTTATTGGTGATGAAAATCACAGCTTGATCCCCGTTACACCCTTTACATCATGGCATGCCCAAGAGCGTACGTATTTACCTTAACACTGTACGAATATTAGTGGCCTACAGCCACTTTGGTATTTAGTTGGTTTTTTATATATATATATTTTGAAGACATGGTTTCAATAGAAGAGAATGCTGATAATCAGCATTTTTTCCTGTTACATCACTGTTTTTTCGCTGTTTTTTCACCAAATGGTTTAGCCAATCAGAAGTTGCGTTACTTTCAGATCTAGAAATTCTTGGAGAATAAGACTATTTTTAAGAATGGTTGGTGAATACGGGCCCAGGATAAATGAGAAGGACGGAAGCACTAAAAGATAGGGAAAGAAAAGGGGTAAGATACACATTGAAAATCAAAGGGTTGAGAACGCTGAAGTGGTATTTGTCAAGGAAACCCATTGTGTGGAATTAATAGTTTGAAAGAAGCAGAGACAAAGTGTTCAAATATAGGCTTAAAATTGAACCCACTAAGCAAATGAATACCTTTTTTGGTTGAAGGGAAAGTACTCACAACAAAGGACGAACAAGACATGGAACGAATTGGTTTTGGAACGAAAAAGCCCAGGGTCAGTTGGCAAATTTGTATCATTGCGCCAATAAAAGGCTATGAGCGAAAGAAGCTATTTTCAATAAAAAATAAGTATCTCAACGATCGATGGCCTCGTCCAATGTATTTTATTAAGCCATTTCAAATAACATATTTGAGTGCCACTGTTTATTTCGTTCGGCTTTGCACAAAATAAGATACATGGTTCGACAAATACCACAAAAAGTACAAAACGTTGGGGGGGGGGGGGGGGGGGGGAAAGGCAGAAATTCTTGACAAATCACATAACAGTTTCACAACATGTCAGCCTGCACAAAATGTGGACCCAGGACAGCGCAAGCTGACCTGCGTCGATATTTTTTTCTGCGGACGCGTTAAGCCCCCTTTTGCCAAGGTACGGCCCAAATATAGGTCAGACCCCTCCACCACATATGGTACTCAAGTCTGCGAGCTGCAGGTGGATTGATAACGCTTTCTATCACGTATGACTATAGTATAAAGTTCGAACTTGTCTCAGTTACTCTTTTCCAGAATTTTGATTATCATGAATGTAAAAGACTTTTTTTTTTTCGTCTTCTGCCAGCGCTTTCCATTTGGAAAAGAGACCAGATTTTTTTTTGTTTCCTAGTGCAAAGTTCAATCAGGTGCTCGAAAAACAAAACAGCAGTAATTCGCGAGTAATAAAAAGTAATTATTGTATAGGTTGCTGTTTATACATGTGTAGTAATTAACAAATGAATGCGAATGAAGGTCAGAATAATAATAATTATGACATTGTATGGGACACACGGAGAAATTTTTCGATCGCTTCCTTCTTTTTTTTCCAATTTTTTTAAATTTTCGATTAACCCTACTTCACTTCTATCCCCTACCAAATCTTTCTTTTGACCGTTCGTTCGTTCCCACTCTCTCTGTCCCTCCCTCTCCCTCATTCCCCCTCCCTCCGTGCTTCCTTTCTTCCTTGCTTGTTTGCTTCCTTCCTCCCTCTCTCCCTCCCCACCGGGCTGCTCCCCACCTCCTCTCTCTTTTCGATGGTTGATTGGTTAGTTCGTTAGTTCCTTCCTTCCTTCATTCTGTCTGTCTATCCGTCTGTCCCATCTCTCTGTCGACTGATCCTTCTTTTATAATTTCTTATCTGATTTCTTCTGATAGTAATTAACCCTTTTTAACCATTATCGTTCCAACCCGAAAATATTTTCTCTCCTTCCTTGCTTTATGGAGAATTGTAGGTCCTTTACTCGACCCTTCCTTTCATCCATTCTTTTTAAAAAATTTTTTTTTCATTTTTTAGACTATTCTTCGTTCCGTCTGTCGTTCCGCCAATCGTCTGTCTGTCTGTCCGTCCGTCCATACGTCCGCTCGCCCGTCTCTTTTCTTTCAACTGTTGTATTCTCATTCTATCTGTAGTTTACCCATTTCTTTTCCTAACTGTTTAGTGCGTCTGTCCTCTTTATATCCATCTATCCAGATCAGGTTCTTTTTTTTCTACCATTCCTTCTCAGTGCAAGAATACTCTAGACTGTGCCAAATACCTGTCACCTAGTGAACGAATAACAGCTGAAATGTGGAGCAAAGCCATCATCCAGCCATGTTTTTGTGTCCATGTATACATTATGCGTAATTTATCCCCTGTGGATTGCGCAATTTCGCGCCTGTATAACAGTGAATAATGGAAAATTTTGTATGGTCTTCAAATAAAAGTATAAATTTGAAGACTGAATGACGACAGAGAAAAGATAGAAACCATATTAAGTATACCTATTTATTCCAGGCTTTCCGGTAGTTTATCGAGAAATATCATAGGTGATATATTATTTTCGATATTTCATTGTTACAAGTAAAAATACCGATTTTTATATTCCAGTTACCTAGGTAAGATGCGCATGGCTCACAACCAGATGGAAATATGACGTCATTACAAATTACATTTCGAGCTAAGCAGCTTTAGAGATAAGGGAAGAAAAAAAAATAATGGAAGGAAAAAAAAACACTGTGTACGTCGCTTTCTGATGTGAAACACTTGGTCTTAGTATACACGTTCGATTACGTGGGGGCGTTTTTGTTTCAAAAAGAAAATTACAATGTTAATTGGTCGTTTTTTTCATGGCGGATATAAGGCTTTAGTTTTTTTTTTAATGGCGTTCAAAATCTTAAATTATGTATTCACGTGGAACTAAAATATATACAGCGACGGATAGGATTATGAAGCTGAATTTTAACCTTAAGGTTGTTAAGCACGACTCACTGACCTTTTGTGGACAGTGTAGATCAAGATCAGACTGCACAGAACGTGCAGTCTGATCTTTGATCAACACTGTCCAACAAGGTGATATTATTCCCCAAAAACATAACTTTGAAATGACAGTACTTGGGTTTATAGTATCAAAGTGAAAATTTAGTTTCAGTTCTTCTTCAGGATAAGTGTAAATATACATATAAATGGCTTCAAGGCATAAGAAAAAAATTGGCGGCAGTAGAAATCGACGAATTCCTTACTCGAAGAGTTTTCATGAGGTCTTAAAAGTGGGTATTTTAATTTTTCACATCTCACCAAATTACATATATATCTTTATCTCACTGAAATGTATATGAAAAAACAAAAAAAAAATGAAAAAAACAGATTGTGTTTCCCGTCGGTGTCGTCTTAAGCCGTTGTAAATCTCTAATTTCACTTGTTTTCTGATGGTTTTCGACTACTGGGGTTTTTAGTAATGAAATTCAGAGGATTACAATCGACAGTGCTATGTGAACTGTGAGGTCATTGTATATGGATGATCCTGTATGTTTGTGTTTTTTGTAAAATTTTAGTTTCAAAATTTGAAGGGCCATTTTTAACTGGGCTTAATAAGCTTGTTATTTCGAGGGAGGGGGGGGGGGATAAAGTTTTATCGACATTGGTAATCAGTGAAGTCTCAATGGGCCTTAACAAGCCTGTTACTTGCAATAAGGGGTTTAATACGTGTTTGTGATAGACTAAACCATAAATACCATCATATCAGTATGGATTTATGAAATCTACTTTGACTTACACCTGACAATGGAGTCAATAGGTAGAATTGTCCTTGGGCATACAAAAAAAAACCCGAATAGCAAAAAGTTTCGACCAATGTCAGCCTGGGCTGAATGTGCAGGATAACTAGGGATGATAGCTTTTGCCGGTGTAATGCAGAGAAATGACCCCCATTACAAAATGACCTATGGTCATTTCCCGACGTAGAATAATGACCCATGGGTCATTTCTCTACGTCGAGAAATGACCCGGGGGTCATTTCTCGACGTAGAATAATGACCCGGGTCATTTTTATACGTCGAAAAATGACCCATGGGTCATTCCTCTACGTCGAGAAATGACCCGGGGGTCATTTTGTAATGGGGGTCATTTCTCTGCATTACACCGGTACAATGACCTCACAGTTCACATGGCACTGTCGATTGTAAACATAATTGAAAGGTTAGAGTCTACAATGATATCATCTGTGTGGAATGAAAAGGGTAGAGTGAAGGGTTTTCAAAAACCAAGGACGATGTTGATCACTGACACGCAGAGGGAATACAATACTTTGCAGGACCGTAGGAAGCAATTTTGGGTTGGGGGGGGCAAAATTTTCTGTTTGTCCGAATTTGACATGTAGTGTGTTTGGTTATGCAGTGAGAAATAACCCACCTACTAGTACGAGGAACTGAAATAGAAGGAAATTTGTTCAAGAATGTGGTGAATTATGGAGAAAAAAAGAAAGCAGAAAATCACATTTAATGGAATGTGACGTCGGAAATTGTTTGGTGTATATGGAGTGCAACACGCGAAAAGGGTCATTCGGACATTTGCGTAAAGTGTCGTCTCGGATCAGCGTGTGCAGTCCGCACAGGATAATCCGAAACGAAACTTTCCGATTTCATGTGATTTTCTGTTTTACGCATGTCTACTGTAGCACAAATTCTAATGTAGTCGTAAAGTGCCGTCTCGGATTAGCCTGCGCGGACTGCGCAGGCTAATCCGGGACGACACTTTACGCAAATGTCCGAATGCACCTTTTCGCGTGTTGCACTCCAATTATCAGATAACAAAATTAGATGAAAAATTTCTGTGTCTCGCCCCAGTTTGTTTAGAACTATTTTAATTTGTTTGAAATTTTCTATCAGCGATTGTCTAGCAATATTTGGCCAGACAGTGACACTCATTTTATTGGTGATCAAATTATGCACAGATGGATGGGTGAGTTAAAGGGGGAGGGCGTATAGCCATAAGGACAGTTGGTAAGCAGACACGGAACTTTGAAACGGGTTTCCGACACGAGACTTAAACGTGAGACGCGGACATGCAGGCTCGACATGGAATGAAGGCCGGAAGAGCATTCACGGATGTGGATATGGAGCGTGAAAACGGAGCGTAGCCACAAGGCATTGATATCAAGCGTCGACGCTGAGCGTATGCACGGGCAATAGTCGTGAGACGCAAACATGCGGGTGCGACATGGAATGCAAGCTGGAAGCGCATATACGGATGGGGATATGGAGCGTGAAAACGGGGCGTAGCCACAAGGCAGAGAGGCATCAAGCGTGGACACTGAGCGTATGCACAGGATGTGGAGACTAGTCATAGACGTGAGACGCAAACATGCGGGTGCGCCATGGAAATGTAGGCGGGAAGCACGCAAACACTCACACACTCACACCCACACCCACACCTCCAACACACACTCACAGATTTAGGTACAGATGTTTGGAACGAGCTGTAGTGACGAGGAATCGACAGGTAGGCTGGACATACAGCGTGGGCATGGAGTTTTGAAACATAACATAGCTACTATGCATAGGCGTGTGGAGCAGACGATGCGAGTTGACACGCAGGCAGCATAGACACGCAGGCTCGTACATGGAACGTGGGAGCTGTTTGTGGGCTCAGAGCACTGAAACAGGAATGATCACGACGCATACAGGATATAAGAAGTTTAGACACTAGCCACGCACGTAGGGCATGAACACGGAAGGATAACCAGCACGGAACGGGAACACGTAGCGTGAACTCGGAGCTGGGAATGAAAGGCTGTAAACGACTCTATGATATTATCATACATAATGGATCGTCGGTTTAGTTAACCCTTTCCCAAACGACAAAATTTTGGACTATACCAAATTGAAAGCATTTGCAGACGACAATTCAACTCCTGCTGAAAAGATGATTATTGTCTGTGATAGAGTAGAAAACATTGTGGGAAAAGGAGAAAATGCTGGTTGCCAGCATTTTCTCCTTTTCCCACAATGTTTTCAAAAGGCTACTATTCCAGACCCGTAAAAACCAGGGATTGTTTGGGAAAGGGTTAAAAAACCTCGTAACTACAGCTTGAAACAAGCTGTAGTTACGGGGGTTTTGAAGTAAACCGACGATATACCAACACTTTCCTTTACTTATATTTCTGACAACACGATTGGTTTCCCTCTCTGACGACACTCAACGAGCAATTGTATTGCTTTTGTCACTCTTCCAAATGCTCACACCCATTCTTGCAGACACTCCATCGATTCAGATCAAATGAATCAAATGTAGACACGTAGCATGGAAACGGGGCATGGATACGATGCGCGAACGTAACACGCGAACATGAAAGAAAGGCTTACAATGGTAAAATAGTCTAGTCAGCTATAAGCTACAAGCTACCTATACGACCTGTGATATCTATTTATCATTTAGACCTAAATTTCTGACAAGATCAAAAGTTGGGTCCTTGACGCAAAAATGCAGAGCTTCAGATAAGAGGGAGTGATGGTATTCTGACGATTCTAATGAGTACCCACGACATAGGGTTTAGTGTAAAATAATAAATACTTTCAAGTTTGAAATTAAAATCACTCCTTCTATTTGAAGCTCGGAACATGTGACTCACGCTCTGGATAAACGGGGTTTAATCTATTCCCTTGACAAATTACATACCCATCAAATTGTAAATCCATACAACGTAATTTTGTCTAAAAATCGACTTAGTCATGAGGTAGAACGCTCCTTTGTCAAGCAGACATTTGACTGATTCTATAAAGTTACGATTCAGGTCAGTCTGGCTTTAGTTGATACTGTTTACACATATAGTAACCTCCTTTTTCACAGAATGGCGTTTTTCACTCTACCAATTTGACAAACCATTTACCACATGGACTAAAAATGTTTACCTGTTTTGAACTGTTACCATTTTGTGTACAACTTAACCACGTAGGCTTCTAAGCGCGATTCTTAGACCTTTTGTGGACGGTGTAGATGAAGATCAGACTGCACAGAACGTGCAGTCTGATCTTGGATCTACACTGTCCGAATAGGATATACTTTTCTAAAAAAAAAGAAAAGAAGTTTGAAATAGTATTATTCGAGTTTTTACTATGGCTCATCTTCGCGAGCCAAGGATACAATCACTACATGGATCTTAACTTGGCTGCATTGAGCCCGATTTCGAGATTCCTGCGATACACCCTCTATTGGATACTGGTTATTAAACCCCCCCCTTTACGTCATGTTTCTAAAAGCCTATGAAATATCGTTTTACAAACCGCTTATGAATACGCATGAAGCGATAAGCAGACATCCACGTGGGATTCCATGTTTACCTTTTATTCCAAAGGTAGCGGCCTTGTTCTATTTTTATCAAAGATGAAATGCTACGAGCAATTTCATTCGTTGCAGTTAGAGCTGGCTGCATCAAACGAAAAAGCGTATCGGGGGAATGTAAAAATTAAAAATCGATCAGCCAAGGGTAGAATAGTCAGCCTTGGCTTGCGAAGATGCTATCGGCTTGGCAGTTTTCATTTAATGCATTTAGCAGGATAAAGTTTAATTAACGCGGATGGTAGTTTGCATCATATATCAAATTTCTTCTTTTTTCTTTCATGCAAAATCTAGTAGGAAACCTTTTGAACTCAGTCTCGACATTAAGTAAGCTCTATAACTGACGTAACCCTTCACTCCACAGATACTCATTTCTACGCATTGCTTGTAGGAGCCTTTGGAAAACATTGTGGCAAAAGGTGAAATTGCTCGTGACATTGTCACAATGTTTTCTATGCTTTCAAAAAATGTCATATACACATAAGATACGGCGTCATCCTTGCTGTTATTTAGAGTCAATTAAAGATACCATAGAAATGCCTTATGGGTTAAAGGGTTAAGCCTATAATGGAAAGGCGGCTATGTTATTGACTTAAGGACTGCGACCCATCCCTAAGTCATCGGTAAATATTCGTAAAGGCTACTCGGCAGCTTCCGTCTTCTATTATTAGAGTCCGGGCCGTAGACTCACTAACTCATTTGTAGATATCGTGTAACATAGATGTTTTCGTAAGGTCTATTCGGTCAATCTCGGCAGCTTCCGTATTTCATTTTGAGAGTTAGGGGCCGTGACAGACAGTTTGTAACAGACATCTTCTTCTCTGAAACTACCCACCCAATTTTGATGAAACTTCACAGAAATGACCCTACCATGAACCTCTTTAAAATTTCATGGAAGAATTTGATTCCGTCTAAGACTCTGGTTTCCATGGCAACAAAACTGAAAAATAATGAAAATCTTTGAAAATATTACAGCCTGAAACGACAAGGCCTAGGACTACCAGGTTTTGCATGTATCAAGTGGACGCCTACCAAGTTCCTTTATATAATAGCCCTAGGGTCAAATTTGGTCCAGCCCCTGTGGGTAACAAGTTTTATATGGGCTTATTTAGGGAAAATTTTAAAATCCTTCTGGTACCTAGCCAAACTTGGCATGTAGCTTTACAAAGTGAGCATCTACCAAAAGAGCCCAACTTATAGCCTTGGAGTCAAAAAACGGGTAGATCTGGGAAATTTTGGGAAAAGGTTATGGTCATTGCCCTCCAAACGCGGTTATATCTAAAATTTCCCATGTGTGTGGAAGATTAATTATGACCTTTACTGAAATATTAGAAAAAGTTGGTTGACTGATTGTATGATGCTAACGCCGTTTTCAAAATTATCTGCGTTATAGAAAGAAGGTCAGTTCGCCTATCCGTACTTTCATGGAATTTCATTTTACATGTACTCTACCCCAATGCCACAGGCTGCTTTCCTACTTCACCATCGTCGAAACAATGATGATATGTGCATGAAGTTTGGACGATTCGGTACAAAAATATAACAATGCTCGCCCACACTGAAAAGAATGGCTCCCGCTGGTGTTTCACACCTATCTGTAGTCAATGCTGCAGCAACTCGATTTTGAAAACTGCTTAAACAAATGATTTTGTTAAAGTATTGTTACAGGTGGTTTAAGAGTGTTCAAACTCTTAATTAGGACATTTTATCGTAATGTCGCGCAGTACCAAAATACACTCGACGTCACGCGACGTCAAAATGACGTTAGATTATTTATTTTGCTTTTTCAAAACCATTATCAGTAGAGCGGGCTTGAAGGAAAGTAATCTTATAGTTGAGAATCGCCGATGCCGCCTACATCGCTATGTTATGTTGGTTTTTAGTACTCTAATGAAATATTAAAGAAGATTAAAAAGCGCAAATTTGCCGGTAAACTGACAGGGGTAATATCTCCTGCTCGATGGCATTCTACAAATACACATCTATCTAATTTGGGCATCCTGGGTACAGAACCGGACTACTTTTGATATTGATAATATCCACTTTCGCCATTGCTACTTTATAGCGCGTATTACTACAGTCTCCCTTCAAACATTTGTGGGGAATGGTGCGTCATATCAGACAAGTCGAATCTTCGAAGAATATGACATGTGTAGACAACGCAGACATGGGCCCTTACAATAAACATGTTTGTATTTTTGACCAATCACAACGTTCTATTTATTCATTTGTTATCAGTATCAAAAAGTAGGTCAAGAGCCAGCACATTCAAATAGGCCGAAAAACAGGATGAACTGTAAAAGGTTAATCTCTAGGCTGCGAAGGGCGACTCCCTGACCTTTCACGGACAGTGTAGATCAAGATCAGACTGCACAGAACGTGCAGTCTGATCTTGGATCTACACCGTCCGATAAGGAGATAATAATCCCCAAACATAACTTTAGAATTACAGTATTTGGATTTTTACTATCGATTTGATTTGAAAATTTTATTTTAACTTTATTAGCGGGATAAGGGTTGAAAATGTAAAATTTTGGGGAAAATATTACCGCTTGTTAGATTACAGCTTGCGAGCTGACAGTTATAGAACGGAAGATGAAAGCTACGATAGATAATAATCATAACGAGAAATAACTGCCTCATAAACATACAGTGTGTACTTGAACCTTTGACTCGTTAGCTATAACTCTGTACTCTTTTACCTTTAGTAAGGTGGAGGAAATATAGAACCATATTTTCTTTTGTTCCTCTGTTTACACAAACATCGTATACTTCATTTTTAACTTCCTTAAGTTAAGTGAAACTTTACAGGATAGGAGTACCCAGCTGAGATTCGTGTAACATCGCCTTCGTACGGATTCGGTTAAGACTCGTGTAATCAATAATCGATGCGAGGAAGAATCATCTATCAGCCGATCGATCACGGATTACTCGAGTCTTACCAAAATCAATTTTAGCTCCATTGGCCGAAGGCTTGTGGGCTTATGTCATGGCCCAGTGTCCGTCATGCGTTCTTCTGTCCGTGCATGCGTGCATGCGTAATTTTTATTTCAAACTTCTTCTTCTCTGAAACAACCCATCCAATTTTGATGAAATATGACAGAAATGATCCTACTATGGTCCTCTTTAGAATTTCTTGGAAGAATTTGATTCCTTCTAAGACTCTGGCTGCCATGGCAACAAAACCGAAAAATAATGAAAATCTTTGAAAATATTACAGTCTGAATCGACAAGGCCTAGGGCTACCAGATTTTGCATATAGCTTTTATCTAGTGGACCGCTACCATGTTCCTTCAAATGATAGCCCTGGGATCAAACTTGGTCCCGCCCCTGGGCTTACTTGGAAAATACTTTAAAATTCCTTCTGGTACCGAGCCATGGGGCCCATGGCTGCCAAATTTGGCATGTATATTCATCAAGTGAGCATCTACCAAGAGAGCCAAACTTATAGCCTTGGAATCAAATTTGGCCTGGCCCCGGGGTTCACAAGTTTTATAGGCTTGTATAGGATAAACTTTAAAAATCTTCTATTATCTATATCAATAAGGCCTAGAGTTACCAAATTTGGCTTGTAGCTTTATCTGGTAAGTGTCTACAAAGAGTGCCCAAATTAAAGCCATGGGGTCAAATTTGGCCCCGTCCAAGGGGGGTCACAAGTTTTACACGGGCTTGTATTGGGAAAACTTTAAAGATCTAGCCATAAGGCCCAGGACTACCAAATTTTGCATGTAGCTTTATCTGGTAGGCTCTTCTAAGAGGACCCAAATGATAGTGTTTGTCAAGTTTGTCCAAACACTGGGGGTCACAAGTTTTATCTGGGCTTTTGTGGTTGAAACTTTATAAATCCTCTTGTTACTAACCATAATAAAACCTAGTGCATCTATATTTAGCCCTGTCTCATGGCTGTCATATTTTACAGGGCCTTTTATTGAGGAAACTTTGAAAATCTTCTTGTTGATAACCACACATTCGAGACCTGTATTATTTGGTATGGGGCTTTATCTCGTAGACCTCTACCAGAATTCAAGTAATCATAGCTTAGTTGTCAAAAATAGCTTTGCCTGTGGGTCATAACTTTCTCGTAGGATTTTATATAAAAAAGTGTATGTCTACAAGTTTGAAACAAATTGGCCGAGTATTGTAATGTTTGACTTGTAGTGTTATTACTTATTAACCAGTGGAGCAATACAGGGCCATCATGGCCCTCTTGTTTTCCGATGAAAAGCTAGGTTGTAGCAATCCGAGACAGTGCCCTACCCTTAAGTCGATAGTGAAAATCTCAAAATGCTTCTATTTTAAAGTTAATTTTAGGGTAAAACATAACGCCATATCGGACAGTGCAGATCAAAAATGAAACTGCACGTTCTGTGCAGCCTGATCTTGATCTACACTGACTTCGAAAAGGCCATTGACTTGAACTTAGCAGCATAAGGGTTAATATCGCGATTATTATTATAACCAGAGCAAATTGTATGAAACGACGAACAAACAAATGAATTAACAACCAACGAAACAATACCCAGGATCGACAGCGAAATCGGGTTCACTGTCTTAATATTATTTCCATGACAAGTAGAAGCCTACTCAATGGATGGAATATTTTCCTCGCTATTTCAAAATTCGCAAGGAGAGCGGAAAAACAATGATGGTTGAGTTTTGGGGGAAAAAAAGCCCACGTACTTTTCCGAAAATGCTCTCGGGAACATTCTGTCCGGTACAAACAAAAACAAACAAACCCTTAACCTAATAAACAAGTTATTTCAAATTCTGAAGCCGAGAAGATAAACCCAAATTGTGCAATTTCAAAGGTAACTTTTGCGTAAAATATGTCTTTATCGGACAGTGTAGATCCAAGATCAGACTGCACATTCTGTGCAGTCTGATCTTGATCTACACTGTCCGCTAAAAGCCCGTAAGTCTCGCTTAGCATCTTTGGGGTTAATCCAGTCCTGTTGACATACATTATACAAGTTATTATTTTGATGACCTTTGTCCCGTGACCATCCCGTAAATAGAAGGCAAGAGTGCATGTTTTGGTATAAAAATAGCGACGGAAAAAATCATTACTTCAGTCTGATATAGAATGTGACGTTACCACAGGTGTATTTATATATATCGGTCGTCATTCCAAAGGATTTTTTGTCTGTCATTCATGCACTTTTTGTGCGTGTTTGCATGTTTATAGGCTGGGAGGACTACCTGGTACATTGAATTGGAAAAACTGAAAGGTACTGAATGATCTTAACATCTTACATTTCTTTCTTTTTTTTTTTCTTTACAAGGGGCCGCGTGCTAGGAAAAGGGTGTTTATTGCATTGTAGATTGATTGATTGTATGGTGTTAAACGCCATTTTCAACACTATTTCAATTATATCTCGGCGCCCAGTACTTACTTTATACAGAATGATATCATTGTACATAGAATAACATAGATTTTACCAAGCTTTCGTTGCACTGTGTTTATAGAACCGAATTCACGTTTCATGTTGAAATGATTGATTGGTTGTATGGTGTTTAACGCCGTTTTCAACAGTATTTGTATCGCGGCGCCCAGTGCACCTACCCGTGCGTTCCTGGAGTTTCTTTTACCAGTACTCCGCACAATTTTCTTTCCAAACCACTGGCTGCTTTCCCACATGATCATCGTCGAAATAATGGTCAGCGGTGGGAGACGAATGAATCCTGTCACAGTAACAATCATCAATCCTCGGAAAGAAGTTGGCCGAGCCAGGGGTAGTAGCCAGAGATCGAACCCTGGACCCCATGTCTTCAAGTCAAGCACGCTAACGACTGAGTATTGCATCATAGAAATGCATGATACAAAGCAAGTCATCCTTATTATCATTATTGATCCATGAAATCTATTTTATTTTATTGTTGATTGAGTAGTTTTACACCCGGGAAGTATGTAGTATACTGGTCTATCCCATAGATAGCATCTTCGCGAGCCAAGTTTACGATCACTACGTGGATCTTACCTTGGCTGATTTAGCCCGATTTCGAGATTCCTGTGATGCGCCATCTATTGGATACTGGTCATTACTCCCCTTTACATCATGTTCCTAAAAGCAAATGAAATATCGTTTTACAAACCGCTTACGAATACACATGAAGCGATAAGCAGACATCCACGTGAGTTTCCATGTTTTACCTATTATTCGAAAGGTAGAAACCGTGTTCTATTTTTATCAAAGATGAAATGCTACGATCGATTTTATTCGATGCAGCTAGAGGTGGCTGCATCCAATGAAAAGGCGTATCGGGAGGTTGTAAAAATCAAGCTCAATCCGCCAAGGTAAGATCCACGTAGTGATCGTAAACTTGGCTGGCGAAGATGGATAGATAGATGTAAAGCTGGGTACAGGTATCTGGTGATATATCGTGCGGCTGTATTGACATGTGGTTCGGTAGCTCAGTTGGTTAGAGTGCAGGAACGGTATTCCTGAGGCCCTGGGTTCGAATCCGGGTCGAGCCGCGATACTTTTTCACCACCTGTTACATTTGGCGTACCACCTGTACCCGGCTACTATTATGGATGATTTTGTAGGAGAGAGTCATTTCTCTGCATTACATCGGACGCTGTAAGTCCATGGTTCAAATCTCAGAAACGATGATAGTTATTGCCAGGGAATCGTTTCTTCAATTCTCCGCTTAACTCTTTACCACACGAGAAAAATTTAGACTGGTCCAAATTAAAAGCATTTGCAGACGACAAAATAAAGCTGACTAAAAAATAGAAATTTGTTCTTGGAAGGGTAGAAAACACTGGGGGAAAAGGAGAAAATGCTGGTTACCAGCATTTTCTCCTTTTCCCACAGTGTTTTCTAAAGGCTTCTTTCTCAAGGGCGTCTAAAGTAGGGATTGTGTTGTAATAGGTTAACCGTTTGGGTACTGAACACGAGTCGAAAGCCTTTATTGTGTAGATCAAGATAAGACTAAACAGAATGTAGAGTCCGATCTTCGATCAACATTGTCCGATAAGGATATAATTATAATGTCCTCCAAAAATACCTTTAAAATAGCTTTATCTTGGTCTTTCCAATCATCTTTTCTAGCAGGTTAATGGTTAACCTATTACCACACAGTGCCTACTTTTGATGACCCCCAAGAAAGAAGACTTTAGAAAACATAGTGGGAAAAGGAGAAAATGCTGGTAACCATCATTTTGTCCTTTTCTCACAATACTTTCTGCTCTTCACGAAACAATTTTCCAATTTTCAGTCACTTTTATTTTGTCGTCAGATGCTTGTCGATTTTGGACAAGCGTAAAGTATTTTCGTTTAGTACTGTCGTACATGTCTTATAAATAACTGTTTCAAAGATGGACGTGAAAAGCTGACGCCTACATATTTTGGTTTAACAAAATAGCCCAACTCGAATAGTGACAAAAAAAACCAACTAGATACTTAACATTATATCCTGTTTAGACGAGTAAAATGACAGCTTCAAGCCGATAGTAATAGCTCAAAGTTTCCCATTTCAACGTTACTTTATTTTTCTTTCGGGGTGGTTGATACCTCCTAATCGGACAGGGTGATCCAAGATCAGACTGCACTGTCCGCAAAAGGTCAGTGTGTCGCGCTTGGCAGTCTAGGGGTTAAGATGATAATCGTATATATATCGCATAAATATGTCTTGATCTAACTTACTGACCGCAAAACATATTTGTTTTGCTCGCTGTCGAAGCTGAGGTGGTGACCTGGTCTTGACCTCACGGGTAAATATCAACGTGAATCAGCTATGTACAACTGGGCCAGCTTTCTCCTAGCCTGGCATTCAGGCCCTGCATTTAAGTCATTCTAATAAACAAGGTACACAACTACATCAACTCATATAAATATGTGTTGTTACTTGCCCTTCTTCTGGAATACAGGCGTTAAATCAGACATCAGAACATTGAGAACACAGAGATTTAGTTTTTCTGTTTTACTTGATGATTTTGTTTTAATGAAAAGGCTCTATTTAACGGACTGACAAAAGTTTAGCTTTCTCCCTCAGTCTGCGCATGCCATATTCCTCGAAGATTCGACCTGTCTGCTATGACACATGAATCCTCCCTTTTTTTTTGGGGGGGGGGGGATTGTAGTAATACGCACGATAAAGTAGAAATGGAGAAAATGTCTTTTATCAATATGTTCGTGGAGAAATCAAGCCTGTTTTAGCTCCAGAATTCTCAAAACTGCTGATCATATATAGCTGAATGAATCACACCAGATACCTTTTACTTTTGAGTAAACGTTTGTTTTAGTTTGAAATTCAAAGAAACGGTTGTAGCGTGGAAATGTAGTCCAGTTCTGTACCCAGAATGCTTAAGTTAGATAGATGTGTATTTGTAGAATGCCATCTAGCGGGAGATAATGAGCTCTCTTCTACTATGTATACAGTCACATTCTCTTGCTGCCAGCAAAATGATATTAATCCCTTCTCAGCGCGACTCGGTGATCTTTTGCGGACAGTGCAGATCAAGATCAGAATGCACAGAACGTGCAGTCTGATCTTGGATATACACTGTCCGATTAGGAGATATTTTCTTCAAAAAGATAAGTTTGAAAGAGCATTATATGTACATGTATTTGGACTTTTTTCACAATCAACTCGAAGTCTCCATTTAAATATTTGGCAAGATAAAGTATAACTATTTTTTGATTGCCTTAAACCTTGTCAGATTTTTTAACCCTTCACCCCATAAGGCATTTCTATGGTATCTCTAATTGACCCTAAATAACAGCAAGGATGAAGCCGTTTCTTATATGTATACGACACCTTTTGATAGCATAGAAAACATTGTGACAAAAGGTGAAATTGCTCGTAACGAGCAATTTTACCTTTTGTCACAATGTTTTCCAAAGGCTCCTACAAGCAATGCGTAGAAATGAGTATCTATGGAGTAAAGGGTTAAAAACATACCAAAGTTCAAGGCTGCTTTGTCACCAAACCAGTTGTACAGATAAATGTCCCAAAGGGTGATTTTGCTTTTTGACTGGTCGCCCCTTGGTACAGAGACGATCAAGACTAAAACAGTTAAAATCTCTGCACAGATTTCAGAGTTCAATCAATCAATCAATCAATCAATCAATCGGTCGGTCGGTCGGTCGGTCGGTCGGTCGGTCAGTCGGTCAGTCAGTCAGTCAGTCAGTCACTCACTCACTCACTCACTCACTCACTCACTCACTCACTCACTCACTCACTCACTCAACCAACCAACCAACCAACCAACCAACCAACCAACCAGTCAGTCAGTCACTCAGTCACTCACTCACTCACTCACTCACTCAACCAACCAACCAACCAACCAACCAACCAACCAACCAACCAACCCCCCAACCAACCAATCAGTCAGTCAGTCAGTCAGTCAGTCAGTCAGTCAGTCAGTCAGTCAGTCAGTCAGTCACTCACTCACTCACTCACTCAACCAACCAACCAATCAATCAACCAACCAATCAATCAATCAATCAATCATTCAATCAGACAATCGATTGATCGATCAATCAATAAATCAATATCTTGAGCTTTATTAAACATAACGAAATGTCCAATTTAAGTATTTGGTTTAGCCCATCAAAAATTGTGCCACTTCGAAATTTAGAAAGTTCTTGGAAATTTGTCTAACATTTGATATTGGCCCTGCTGCCCAGTGCCATCATCCCACAAGAATTATATGAGCCATGCTTTGGTGAAAGGGCGCTTAGTGCATTTCAGTGATGCATGCAACTAAAGCAAGACAGTCATACTTGTGAATCCACAGTTGCCCCTTTTTTAACATATGACATAATCATTAGGTAGAATGGGTCTTGAACATACAGAAAGTTTACTAATAGCGAAAAGTTTCGACTCAGATCAGCCTGCGCGGACTGCGCAGGCTGATCTGAGTTGAGACTTTTCGCAGATGCATTAATTTCCCCTTTTGCCAGAGCTCATAGAATATAATTGTATTACTATCCCGATGTCCCTTTTTAGATTATTTGACTGGAATTAAAAATTTCGATTTTTCGTTTTTCGATTTTCCAGACTCAATAAAAAAAAGGTGAGTGCACTTTCCGTTCTCCGATTTTCGACGCGACGTCGTGTTCCCATTTTTGAGATTCAAAAAAAAAGTTATCTCGACTTTCGTTTTGCCATTTTCGAGATAAAAAAAAAAATAAGTTACTTCCATTTTCGTTTTCCGATTTTCGAAATTAGATATTGCTATAAGAATGGGGGAAAAAGCAACCTATCAGCACTAAGCCTATTTTGATATCGATTATTGATCGATAACCTCCAATAGTATGTCAACAACACGGATTTACCCTAAGGATACAGTGATGAATAAAATGAATTATTCAGACCACTCAGTTGATATCGCGGTGAAATCCAGTTCAATTATCTACAAGTGGCTTCTTTAAAAAGAGAAGCCAGGAGATGTCGACATCATTTTTTCAAATACTTTTCATGCTTTTAAATCAAATATAATCTTGGTACATAAAGAAAAAAGCTGGCAATAAACGGGTTGTTGAACTCTGTTCAGTTGTAAATCCGTCCTTGTAATTAATGTGAGTCACATGACCTTCTTCCCGCCTTTTAAGGTCACGTGATTTTTTTCGGCTGTGTTCGTTTTTATTTTTTAACGAAATTCTCTTTTTCTTTTTTTGGTTTAGATTTAATTGTTTAATACAAAATTGAAATTGTTGGAAAGGTCATATGCAATTAAATCTTTACAATTTTGTTGAAATTCGCCATATAAAGATAAACCACGTCTATTTCATATTTCAGTTTTTTGACTTCGATTTTTTTAATAAAATCATGACGAAACAGACTGTGTATCGGAACAATTCCCATACAAAGATTGGATTTAGACAGCAATTTCTGAGGCAGTCTGCCTTTTAAACTCACCACTGTTGGAGGGGCCTGATGACCTCTCCAATGAAACAGTAGGCTGCAGAGTGTGACACAGGGCGCTTTTTGCGGACAGTGTAGATCAAGATCAGACTGCACAGAACGTGCAGTCTGATCTCTGATCTACACTGTCCGATGCAGTTTTTTTCTTTTCCGGTGAAATGAACTTTGAAATTGCAATATTTGCGTTTTTACCATTGCGTGGCAAGTTTTCGTTTCATTTATTTAGCAGTTTATTTGGTTGAAACTTGTACGTCGCTTTCTACTTTTAAACATAATGAGTCTTTTATACTTGGCGGCTCAGTAAGCAATATACATGACTTGAAACCGGGTAGGGCGTTTGGCGTATTGTATTTTGTGCAAAGCGGAAGGAAGTAAATATTCAACTCAATTTTTCCTCAGTCAAATGAGTTTTCCCGTCGCACTCAGATATGTAATTGGAAATGGCATGTTAAAATGCACTGGGTGAGACCATCGTTCGTGGAAATACTGAAATAGCTTTACGGTCATAGATTTCTATTGGCGCAATGATACAATATTATTAAATGATTGTTTGGTCCTGGGCTGTTTCGTTCCAAAACCAGTTCCTCCCATGGTTGCTTAATCCAATGATTGCGCACTACTCTATTTTATTGGGCATTGAATATTTATTGATCGAAATAATTCATTGCAATGCTTGGAAGTAAATGTTAACGGCCAAGGATATTTCAAAAGCACAGTTTTCAGGTGCAAACTTAATTTCATTCGATAAATTCGCAGAGTTTCTCTCTCTGTCCATCATGCATACTACTGTCAAACGACGTTACTCTTGACTTCGATCAAAAGAAAAGCGCCATTACACAAATAATCCTAACTTTGTCATGAGTACTCTCCCTTTAACCAAAAAAAAGCCATCCATTTGCTTAGTATATTGACATTCGAAAGCCAGTATCTGAATAGTATTTCTCTCCTTTCTTTTAATTTCATAATTACACACAATGACTTCCCTCGACAAATACCACTTCAGCGTTCTCAACACTTTAATTTTTGAAAGGTATATTATATTGTGCGAAGAGGAGAACATGCTGCATAGAAGCGTTTTCTCAATTTTCCGCAATGTTTTCAAATATGTTCTTCTTCCTGGTAGTGCAAAAATGGGCCTGTTTGATAAAAGATAAAATCGTGCTTGGACACTTAAACCCTTCACGTAACGACAAAAACTTTTTGGCACGACCAAATTGAAATTACTTCTACACGACAAGTCAAATCTAGAATGAACTAATGATTAAAGTGTTCGATAGGATAGAAGAAAACATTGAGGTAAATGGAGAAAATGCTGGTCACAGCATTTTCTCCTTTTCCTACAATGTTTTCAAAAGCCTTTTTCTTTCCAGATTGTTTAGAAAATCGGGATCGTATGATACACATTTTAAGTGTCATCGTTTTTGTCACGTAATTATACCCAGTTTTCAATGTAATCTTTAATCGCCATACCATGGCACTGTTGATCGTATTCCACCTCTCAATGTTTTCTATACAAATTTACATAATTGACTCTTACCTTACTGTAATAACTAAAATAAAATTTTCAATTCGATGGCAAAAAACCCAAATGTTGCTATTTTAAAGTTATGATTTTGGCAATAATATCTCCTTTGTCGGACAGTGTAGATCCAAGATCAGACTGCACGTTCTGTGCAGTCTGATCTTGGATCTACACTGTCCGCAAAAGGTCAGTATGTAGCGCTTAATAGCCTAAGAACTAAATATTCGACTTCTTGAATGAGAAGGGGTTTTGATATATCTATTTTTTTGTGAGGTGGGAGTTTTGTGTTTAATTTTAAACCTATTTCTGCGTCATAGAGAAAAACGGGGGCTTTTTGGGGACGGCATAGATTAAGATCAGACTGCACAAAACGTGCAGTCTGATTTGGATCAACAGCGTCCACATTTTCAATCCTTATCTTAGAAATTGTAACCTATGTTGAAACTTTTGCGTCAAACTTTTTCGCTATTTGCCAGAGGACCATTCTATATCATGATTCTTTTGGATGTTAGGCAAAATTGGTCGAGCCCTGATTGCACAGTCGGTAGGGAGTAGGACTTTGGACCGGGGGATACCTTGTTCGATTCTCCACTTGAACAATTTCTTTCTAATGACTGATAAGAGTCTTTGGGACGGGATTCATTCTTTTCTTACCGCTGATAATCATTTCGACGTTTCGGGAATGTAACCAGTGGCTTGGGAAGCAATGTCTGTGCTTGTCATATTCTTAGAAGATTCAACCTGTCTACTATGACGCATCACTCCCCCTAATGTTGGGAGGATTGAAGTAATACGCGGTAATAAAGTAGCAATGGAGAAAATGGCTATTTTCAAATCGTTCGAGGAGAAAATTTGCCTGTTTTACCTCCAGATTTCTCTAAACTGCTGATCATAGCTGAATGAATCGCAACAGGTAGCGTTTTATTGAGTAAACGTTTATTTTAGTTTAAAATTTAAAGAAACGGCTGTCGCGTAGGAAAGTAGTCCAGTTCTGTACCCAGAATGCCCAAATTAGACAGATGTGTATTTGTAGAATGCCATCTAGCGGGAGATAATGGCCTAGGAAGAAGAATATTGTGCAAAGCACTAGTTATAGAAACTCCAGGAAAGCATTGGAAGAAAACATTGTGGATGAAGGAGAAAATGCTGGTTACCAGCATTTTCTCCTTTCCCCGCAATGTTTTCAAAAGCTTTCTCTCTCAGGGTCCTTAAAACTCGGGATCATAAGGTACATGTAAGGGTTGTAGAAATTCAGCTCTTAAGCTTGCATGCAATTTCATGTTATGTTAATACTATTTTGAACGCATACTAACCGCAAACATCCTTGTTTATGCTGATAACTTTACCCTTTGTTCACGTTTACCATTGTCGTGCTAAGTAAATGCAATGCAAGCCGATTGTCTAAAAAGAGGATATTTGTGTTTTCGGTGAAAGATCGAAATTTATTTCATCTCGTGAGCACCATCGGTAATATTTTCACTCATGGCGCAAATTTCGATCTTTCACCGCAAAACAAAAAACAAATATTCTTTTTATTTCATGCTTTTAAACCTTTCTGGGAGGAGTTTTATCAACGTTCAGTACAGTTCTTTTCAGTTATTCCCCGCGGCGTACCTCCCGCATAACAACGCATTACAGTATGACGTCAAGCGCGAGAAATGTAAGGTAAATGACGTAATATTTCCATCTTCTTGTGAGTCACGCGCAATTTACCTGGGTAACTAGAATGTAAAAATCAATATTTTCACTGGTCATACCCGCAGAATATCGAATAATATTTTCACTGATATTTCTCGATATCCTTCCGGAAAACATGAAATAAAACCCAAATATTGTTATTAACGACTTAGTTTTGGGAGAAAAATAATTATGATAAATAGATAGATAGATTTTATTGACTTATACAAATACATGTATCTCGTCACATACAATATATATATAATAAATATAAATTATGTATAAATTATGTATCGGAAAGTGTTTATCAAAGATCAGACTGCACTTTCTGTGCAGTCTGATCTTTGAGCCATACTGTCCGCAGAGGTCAGTGAGTCAAGGTAAGTAGCATATAGATCGAGGAAAACTTGACTCTTTTTGCGGTTAAAATGTATCAATCTCAGCTTGCATCGTATATCCAAACTGATCTGGATCTAAACTTTCCAATCTTTTGTCACGTATTTTGTTACGTATTTGGGAAGACGTCGATGACTTTCGTAAGCTCATCGCCAAGTCGTCCCCTTTTGCGTGTTGCAAGCCAGCCATTATAAACACTATCGGTTTGAAAGTTTGTTTTCATTTATTGGGACTGTGAAGGTTTTGACTTATTTTTTATAAGATTATAGATAATAAAATTAAAAGAAATAAGTGTCTATTTTCAAGCTTTTTATAAATGTAAGAACACTAGGCTCGTCTTGTAGGGCCCAAACTACCGATAAAGCAACGGAGAGTGTACAGAAAGATCAGACTGCACAGATGTGCAGTCTGATCTTGCCGAACAATCGCCGCAAAGAGTCAAGATAATGATTTAGTAAGAACGATGGTAATACTGAGATAATAGCGTGAAAGAGGGAGAGGGACAAACACTATAGACACATACTTGAGTTGTCGGCAAGAGTCTTTTCACGTCACTATCACGCTTATATCGCATGCGAAAACTCTTCTTTTTACCTCCCAAATAGATAATATGTGGTTTTTTTTTTTAGTTTCGGAAAGAATTCGTATAGGAATCCAAGACTTCTAGTCTACTTCTACGTTGTTTTTTTCTTCCCATAATCAACGCACTTCGTGAACCTGCTTATATAATGTGTTCCACTCATTTCATCTGTTACCAATCAATTCCAAGTATTAACGACCCTGGGGCGCTGCGTCGTTAAGTGGTAAAGTGTTGCACTTGTGGACCTTGAGGTCCCAGGTTCGAGTTTAGCCTCACTGGATCTACTGGGCTTTTCGATAGAGTGTCCTTGAGCAAGACAATTCCGAGCCCCAGCTTTGTACCAGTAAATGTAGGGGAAAAACATGAAAAAATGTATGTTGTTGCGGTGATTTTACTGAAATGATATTTAAAACAGCATAAAATACTGACCGTTCAGTGTAAGCAGTGAGGAAAAAGCACGAGAATTGTTTCTGTGAAAAAAATGTAATCCGAAAAAACAAGCATGAAGTTTTCAAAAACTTACTTTTTCAATTTACAATGTTGAGTGAAAGAATGAAAATAAGTTTCTTCTTCGATAAAAATTGAATGAATTCTCTATAGAAATTGGCTCAGGTATGTTTTCAGATCGGTCAATTGTAATATTTTATATGCAGCGGACGAGAGAAAAGGTCTGTTGGAAATTACAGCATAAAAAAAGTGACCGTCAGGTTAGAAGTTTTAGTGTAGATGTACAGATGATTTTTTTTTTCCATATCAAACGAACTTTACCAAGTTTGCACAATTTGTCACGACATGTTTATACTCTTAGATACTGTAACCCTTAAGGTGCTAGGCACGACTCACTAACGTGCAGTCTGATCTCACGTCTACACTGTCCAATGCCTCCAAACCCCACCCCCCCCCCCCCCCCCGCAAAAAAAAATCTTTGAAATATCGAAAAAAAAAATTTACGACCGGTGTAGTGCAGAGAAATGACCCTTCCCTACAATATTGTCTTTGAAAAACCAAAAAGTATTGGTTTGTTACACTAGTATCGGCTTGGATTTTTTTTTCTTTTCACTTATCTAATAGGATATTAGTGTAATAGCGCTGAATAAACTCCAGGGACATTTCGTTACTTTACTTCAAAAACCTCGTAACTACAGCTTGAAACATGCTGTTGTCACGAGGCTTTTGAAATAAACCGACGATTTATATATAAGTCTATGATATGGCCTAGGCCCAATAATGAGACGACACGGTGATTATTTTTAATATTTGAACATTTATTGTGCACCGTACCGTCTCAAGTCAATAGCAAACTTTCCTGTAGCAAAGATAGAGCACTGTACTTACTTTCTGTTTCGTCGGTTTAATCTGTATTGCAGCAAATGCAACTAACTTTTAGTAATAAACATGACCAAAGACAATAAACCTTTCATTACAAAAAGAGCTTGTAGATATCGTTTATAACATGTAAATCTCAGAAAAAAGACTGGCGAAATCTATCGTGCGTGGCGGTCATTTTGTCTTGTCAGATGAAATGCAGTTTTCTCTTTGTTTAGCGTTTAAATTGAAATTATTTGTATTTCAAACAAAGGGTTGTTAAGCATCAGTTATGTTGAAATCCTAGTTTTGTGCTCTAGTTGCAAAATTATAGGAGTACAAACATGCGCACAAAATCTGTGCGGAAATTTCAACCGGTTTTGTCTTGATCGTCTCTGTACCCAAAGGCGACCAATTGAAAAGTAATCATCGCCTTTGGCGACATTTATCTGTACTAGGATATGACCCTGATAATTGCAATTGTGTGCTTCCTTTTGACTGTACATAGTGTGTCATTAAAGCGGACTGTGGACATCACAGATCAGACTGCACGTTTTGTGCAGTCTGATCTTGATCGACACTGGCCGCCAAAGCAACTATATTTGTGAAAAGGCCAACATTGCTCTTTTTGAACTTTTTCTATTCACTGACAAAAAGCCGTTCAAGTCATTTAACAGCATAACCAATTAGCACACGATACAAAGTTTCAAGACTTATTGATTGATTGTATGGTGTTAAACGCCGTTTTCAACCTTATTTCAGTTATATCGCGGCGGCCAATGCACCTGTCCATGCTTTCCTGGAGTTTCTGTTACCAGTGCTCAATACAATATTCTTTCCGAGCCACTGGCTGCTTTCCCACATAAGCATCGTCTAGACAACGATCAGCGGTAAGAGAGAAATGAATCCCGTCGCAATGACTATCATCAGTCCTTGGAAAGAAATTGGCCGAGCCGGGGATCGAACTCAAGACCCCGTGCTCTCAAGTCCTGTACTCTACAGACTCAGCTACCGGGGCTAGGCACAAAGTTTTAGAACCCGTAGAAAGAGCATTTGAAATCATTGTCGAAAAGGGAAAAATGCTGATAACGTTTTCTGTCCTCTTGTTGGCAAGTAACATCATTTTGAAATCCATTCTGTATGTTGTCTGTATATAATCACCTTTTGGTGCAAATGGGGCTCTTCGGATATTTGCGTACAGTGTCGTCTCGGATCATCCTGCGCAGTCCGAGCAGGCTAATCCGAATCGATACCTTCCTTTTTAAAGCAATTTTCTGTATTGCTTTTTCTATTTTGTGCAAATCTACAGTAGCACAAAATCTAATATACTCGTATAGTGCCGTCTCGGATTAGCCTGCGCGGACTGCGCAGGCTGATCCGAGACGACACTTTACGCAAATGTTCGAATGCCCCTTTTTCGCGTGTTGCAAGTCATTCGTAAATGTCTAAATTAGTGGTGTATTATAAAAAGATTCAAGCTTTGTAAAAATTAGTTTGTAAACTGAACTCGCCCGGTCCTATCCGCCTTGAACTGGTATTGTAGTTACGTAGGAAGCCTATAGTTGAGTGCAGATGGATATTGAAATCAAAAGCTTGGTCGTGAAACACCCTTTCTGCCTCAATGTCCCTTTTAAAGTCCATTTGCCACGCTATACCAGATGTTCTGAAACAGATTCAAATTCACATATTTTCGTTATATAACACACGAGGAACCGAATTTATCTCTGTTTTATGGATTATTAAAAATATTGGTAGGTGCAGTGCCATTTACAACAATGAAAACAACCTATTTGTATTGAAAAATGAACGGGCTAAGGACAGGTGCAGTGCTGAACTTCAACAAGTTGACGAGTTTTGACGAAAATGAAAGTAGGCGCAATATCATTTTGCCAAATTTAAAACTCACTCATAGTAGTTTTGCTGTTTCGATTAACTTTTCAAATATGTGAGCATTGGTCTACAGAGAGGGGGCTCGGTGCTCCTGCAAACAGTGTCGACACAGAAGAGTCTACCCTATGATTCATCCGGTTAATACACAAAATGGATTTTAGGGTTCCAACGTTTTAATGACTGTTTCTCTCTTTGTTCCTGTTTAAACATATATCTATTTCAAATCGACTGAGGAACAAGTTCATGCAACTTAGATTAATCTCTCTCGATTCTGCTCCCTGGAAACTGCACCAGTACTCGAGCCGAATGGCTGGGCCACTGCAGTCCTAAAGTTGACATCTGCTCCAGGGTATCTAATGATTACGAAATCAACGCTCTATCTCACAACCACGGGAACCACACAGTGGTGACTAACTTAGTATAACGCGTCGCGGAGAAACATTCTACCCATTTTTTGCTAGGGCATAGCATATCGTCGGTTTACTTCAAAAGCCTCGTAACTACAGCTTGAAACAAGCTGTAGTTACGAGGTTTTTTAAGTAAACCGACGATATTCTGTCTAAAACGACCTTGGAATAGCAATGAGTTGGTTGTTCATCCCCTATTTATAAAAGGTCAATATCACTAATTCAGTGCTCTAATATTCCAACGTTTGCGCCTTATTTGATCTACTGTTCTTTTTTTCAAAGGAGTGTCCCTAGACAAGACACATCACAGCCCCAGCCTTGAACTCATGAAACCCAGGAAGTACATGAATTCTTTGGTCTAAAAGTTATTTCTTGTTCACCGTATCGTCTCAAGTCCATCCTAACCATGCTAATAAATGGAATAAAATTAAGTCTGTACCTGAAAACTATGATCTTAAAATATATTTTGCCGTTAACATTTGATTTTCAATATTACTATTAATTATTTCGATCTATAAATATTCATGCACAATCAAATGGAATAGCGAACAATCATAGAATGAAATAGGCATGGGACGAACTGGTTTTGTGACGAAAAATCCCAGGACTAAGCGATCAGTAGACAAATTTTTACATCATTGCTCCAATGAAAGGCTATCGGCTAGCCTGGCATTCAGGCCCTGCATTTAAGTCATTCTGATAAACAAGGTACACAACTACATCAACTCACAGAAATATGTGTTGTTACTTGCCCTTCTTCTGAAATACAGGGCCTGGTGAAAAGCCTGGCATTCAGGCCCTGCATTTAAGTCATTCTGATAAACAAGGTACACAACTACATCAACTCACAGAAATATGTGTTGTTACTTGCCCTTCTTCTGAAATACAGACATCAGAACATTTAGAACTCAGAGATTTCGTTTTGCAGTTTTACTTGATGATTTTGTTTTAATGAAAAGGCTCTATTTAACGGACTGACACCAGTCTGTTAAATCAGACATCAGAACATTTAGAACTCAGAGATTTCGTTTTGCAGTTTTACTTGATGATTTTGTTTTAATGAAAAGGCTCTATTTAACGGACTGACACCAGTCTAGCTATCGGCGAGAGAAGCTGTTTCAATAAAAGAATACTATTTCCGCTATGGATGGCCTCACACAATGAATCTTAACATGCCATTTCAAATTATATATCTGAGTGCTCCGAACAATTTATTTGTCTATGAAAAATTTAATTTAATTGGGTTTATTTCCTTCGGCTTTGCACAAAACGCGATACACGGTCTCCAAAATTCAATATTCCACTCATAGTGGTATTGTCTTCGACAAATACCTCAAAAAACTCTCGAAGTCTATCGTGTTTGGAGCCCATTTTGTGTGTTTTCGGGGGCATAAATTACTTTAGTAGCAAGTGAAATGAACTGCTTTTTCTTAATATGTTCAGCGTTTATACTTGAGAATATTTGTATTTCAAACGACGGGCCAATGAATACGCAAGCAACGGGTATGTTTAAATCCCAGTGTTTGTGTTCTGCATGTGAAATTATGCGAGTTCAAACTTACGCACAAATTCTGTGCAGAGATCTCAACTGTCTTTGTCTTGACCGTCTTTGTACCCGGAGGCGACCAGTCAGGAAATAAAGATATGAACTGAATTGAACCATTCAAACAAACAAAACTAAGATTCCAGCTACAATTTATAAGAGTAACCGGCAATTTTTCGATACCTTGCACAGTTTTACTACTGTACCATAAAATAAAATCGACGTCCTACACATTCGGCGAGTTTCTGATCTTTCTCATTATCTGCTTATTATGTTGTAGCGAAAGTCAAAACATTTATTAACATTATTCATGAAACATATCTTTAAAGTATAATTCTGATTACATACTATGTTAGCAGTTCCTGGTGATCGAGATAGGAAAGTGATAGCACCTGGGTTGGCCAACTGTGAGAGGTAAATCTATTTTGACTTCAGTTGTTAATGATGTTAATGTAGCCGGACATGCGTAGAGCATGATATATCTATAGGGCTCGGGTTCAAGGTCGCTAAACCCATTTCTCGTTTGGCATATTTAAGATCTATAAGTGACCTGTGTTCATACTCAGTAACTATTAGCAAAATAATATTTTTAGTCGAATTCTTAAGGTAGATAGTAACACAATTTCTCATTGGATAAAGCGTTTGGTCAAATTTCTTTAAAATTAGATTAAGAAAGTTGCTAAACCGTAAACTGCTATGCGCGAATTACTGAACTTTTGCGGACAGTGTAGATCAAGATCAGACTGCACAGAACGTGCAGTCTGATCTTTGATCTACACTCTCCGACGAGAGGATATACATTTCCCAAAGATACCATTGAAATGGTTGTGACTATCGACTTGAAAGTGTCATGTTCGTTATTTGCAGGGGTTAAGAACAATTTCTGAACGCAGACCATTGTTACCGTCAGTCTGAAGTATGTAAGGGTTGCTCCGATGATATTTTTTGACTGGATCTCCATTGTAGCGGAAAAACAACCACAAAAATAACATCGGAACCAGTCCCCCAATCGGAGTTAAGACATATGTCACGGGCTGGGAAAAAAGCTAAGAAAAGGAAGGAGTATTCTCTCACTCCTATTTATTCTTCTCCCCCACGCTGACTATTTTTTCGACGATAACCATGTGGGAAAGCAGCCATGGATATGTGCACTAGCAGCAGCGATATAACTGAAATACTGTTGAAAATGGCATTAAATACCGTACACTCATTCAATTTATCTCACTCATATCTAAAGAAATATTGTGACTGAAACGTCAATTTTTTTTAGCTAAAGCGTAAAAATATATATGATTACTTTTCCTTTAACAACATCACTTTCGAAACGTACATGTATGTAAACACGCCGTTGCCATGGCAAAGGGTAATTTTATTGAAGCAACGTTGCGTTGTTAACAAACTTCACAGCTGACCTGATACGCCATCTTTACAGCTGACTTGGTATAAACAGTACATTCAGTTATAAACAAGAGAGTTAATGAGGATTCATTTACAATTCACATATTAATATCTAAGCCAAATTTTCTGCAAGGATATTATAACTATTGCTGTTAAAAAAGATTGTTAAATATTCACCATATTACCGGGACTTGTTAGAAAATAAATTCTTTTTGTGTGTGTGTGTAAAAATATCGCTGAGATTGTTATTAAAAAAAAAGTAAGTTTTTATTACATGTACATTTGACTAAAAACCTCACGTCCTGGATAAATGCATTGCTATTTATGAAGTCGCTGAGTATTCACTCATTTTACTTCAGCTTATTTTAACCCTTTACTCGATAGATACTCATTTCTATGCATTGCCTGTAGGAGCCTTTGGAAAACATTGTGGTAAAAGGTGAAATTGCTCCTGACGAGCAATTTCACCTTTTGCCACAATGTTTTCTATGCTATCAAAAGGTGTCATTTACACATAAGAAACGGCTTCATCCTTGCTGTCATTTAGGGTCAATTAGAGATACCATAGAAATGCCTTATGGGATAAAGGGTTAAATTCTACTTGTTATGTGTGTAAAAACTATTGATGACGTAGTTTAAAAAAAAAGAAGTTAGTCAGTTTTTGCTTTTTTTTTTCAAACAGTACTTTGTATACAGAATCAATCTAGAAAGAAATGTTGTTGTTTTGAAAGTTACTGTCGATTTACCGTAGAGCCAATATTTTTTATTCAAGACTTAATTTTGTGTGTATGTGATCACATATGACTAAGTCTATGATTTCCTGTCATCGTACCACGATATAGGGCACGTATATTGGGCTACATACATATATATTTGAGATCTGAGATATGGCCTGTAAAAAGGAATTTAATATATCTGCAAAAAATATCAACCCATGCCAACCTGCTCAGTACGCCCAGGCTAATCCGAGACGGCACTTTACGACTAAATTAGATTTTGTGTTACAGTACACTTAAACAGAACAGAAAATTACATAAAAGCGGAACATGTCCTTTTGGAGGCTGGTCCGAGTCGGCATTTTACGCACATGTCCGAGAGCCCCTTTTGACGTATTACAAGCAATTATTATGTAGGGCTATGCATCTTTTTTCTCTAGAAGTGCTTTCAATTTGGTGCACACAACAATATTACTTCAAGATAAAGAGTTAAACAAATGAGGTATAAGTACAATTTGTCAGATGCTACCCTTGTCCCAGACTGGTGTCAGTCCGTTAGACAGAGCCTTTTCATTAAAACAAAATCATCAAATAAAACTGCTAAAGGAAAACTATGTGTTCTCTATGTTCTGAATGTCTGATTTAACGCGCCTGTATTTCAGAAGAAGGGCAAATAACAACACATATTTCTTTGACTTTGCTGTAGTTGTGTACCTTGTCTATCAGAATGACTTAAATGCAGGGCCTGAATGCCAGGCTACCTTGTACTGGACCGGTGTCAGTCCGTTAAATAGAGCCTTTTCATTAAAACAATGTCATTAAGTAAAACTGCAAAAGGAAAACTCTGTGTTCTCTATGTTCTGAATGTCTGATTTAACGCCACATATTTCTTTGACTTTGCTGTAGTTGTGTACCTTGTCTATCAGAATGACTAAAATGCAGGGCCTGAGTGCCAGGCTACCTTGTACTAGACCGGTATCAGTCCATTAAATAGAGCATTTTCATTAAAACAAAGTCATTAAGTAAAACTGCAAAAGGAAAACTCGGTGTTCTCTATGTTCTGAGTGTCTGATGTAACGCACCTGTATTTCAGAAAAAGGGCAAGTAACAACACATATTTCTGTGAGTTTGCTGTAGTTGTGTACCTTTTTTATTAGAATGACTTAAATACAGGGCCTGAATGCCAGGCTACCCTTGTCTATATAGTTATCTATCAACATCCTGGTTTGTGGACACCTTTAAACCGGTAGCTATTTTTTATCTATGGGTATATGATAGCCCAGTTGGTATAATGCAGTATAAAGGTCCATTAAGCCCCCTTCTCACATTGCATGACCCCTATGGGTTTCTTTTCTTTGTACGAGGATGTTCATTTTACAATTCTAAAAACAAAACGACTTGTATAATTGCCGATCAGTCTTAAAAATTTCCTATGTAATTAATATACTCGATACATGTATGTTGGCCCCATTTTGATCAATATCCCGACTGGTCTCGGTTTTTGTGACTGATAGAAATTCTCCATGTCTCTGTGCCGACCCGATTAATTAACCCTTTCCCAAACAAAAAATTTTGGACCCTTCCAAACTGAAAGAGTTTCCAGTCGACAATTTTAGATATGGAGAAAATTGCAGAAAGTCCTCAAAGAGGGTAAAAACACTTTGGGAAAAGGAGAAATTGCTCGTTACGACCAATTTCTCCTTTTCCCATGGTGTTTTCAAAGACTTTTTCTGCAGACACGTGAAAACCAGGGCTTGTTTGGGAAAGGGCTAGATCTCTTTCATTTCTTATTAATAAGCCCGTTCACAATGAGCGGCAAATCAAAACCCTATTCATGAAACCTGTACAACTAACGATTTATTGACTGTGTGATTATTGAAATTGCTGTTGAATAAAACTGGGACAACCCTTATTCTGCTGGACTAGTGAAATGAAAGTTTTAATCCTTTATCACACAATGCCGACTTTTGAGAAAGAAGCATTTCGAAAACATTGTTGGGAAAAGGAGAAAATCCTGGTAACCAGCATTTTCTCCTTTTCCCACAATGTTTTCTCTCTTATGTGTCTAAACAAATTTCAGATTTTTAGTCACTTTTATTTTGTCGTCTGCAAATGCTTTCAATTTGGACCAGTCTAAAATTTTGTCGTTTGGTGAAGGTTTCAGGCGATGGTGAAAACCCAGATTTTGTATTTACAAAAGTATAATGCGGGACTATATAACCTTATCGGACAGTGCAGATCTGTGATCAGACTGCACGTTCTGCAGTGTCCGCAAAAGGTCGGCAGTTCGCTCATGAATAGGCTACCTATATGGGCCCTCTTCTTTTTCTACTGATCATGCGCTCCTTAGTTTGAATTTCTGTTAAGGTAGTAGACCCATAATACCTCTAGTGCTGCATAGCATAGAATTTCTTGATTGTTGATAAATACAGATTTATACAGATATAATACTTTTGCACATTTTTAACCGACCAGAAATTTCTTTATGCCTATCTTGGACTTATTTGTAGAATTTTGTTAGTTTCCAGAAAAGGGAGGTAATTATTATCTCCCTTTGAAATCAGAATTATAGTGGATTTAGATTTATAAATGATAATTCTAAGAAGGACAGAAAGCAAAAAGTGGCTCGGTTAAAGTAGTACAATAGTACTCTTTTTTAATCATAGCAAATTTTGTAGGATAATATTATAGTGTAAATAGCTGTTTTCTTTTACGGGTCCACAACAACAAAAGAACAAAAGAGGCAGGTACCCGGCAGGTTTTAACCTAGTTTTGAATTTAATTTCTCTGTGAGCGATAAACACTTCGACCGATCGTACAATGACAGATTTTCATCTTTACAATAATTTCCATGCTTTTAAATGTTATGATAAAAAAATAAATGCATTTAAACACCTCCCTTGTTTACTTTTGGTCTTAATTGTTACTTTAATGTGCATGTCCGTTGTTTGAATAGTAGCAAGCTTTGGTAGTTTTGAAAGGTCTAAAATTATGACATGAACTTATTTCCTTTCGCGAATATGGAACAGTTTTGGTGTAGAAAAAAGTTATATAGGCTGACCTGGGCCGAATTCTTTCGCCACCAGTCTATTTTCTGTATATCGAAGTACCAGTCTACTTAATGATAAATTCGGTGTCTACTTAACCCTTTACCTTATATGCCAATGTGAGGCTCTTCCATTTCAGAAGCAAATAAAGATATGATGTCAAAAATATGGACAAATAAGGATACAAATAGCTGATTGAGTGGAAACCATTTTGGGAAAAGGAGAAATTGCTCGTTACGAGCAATTTCTCCTTTTCCCACAAATTTTTCAAAAGCTGTCTGTTGTTGATATGTCAAAATGAGTATCTATGGAGTTAAAGGTTAATGATAAATTTTGCTATTATGGATTCATACTCACGCTATGGCTTGCTTGGTATCACGTGACACGGAATACATTAAGCCCCCTTTTCGCCAGAGCGTGGCTGACTTGTATTTTTGTCTATTTTCAGAACGAATCTGAATAACATGGCAAACGACGTCGATCGAGGCTGGGCGTGGGCGGTGCTAGCATCTTCCTTCATCGTTCACATCATGTCCTACGGGATGGCGTGGAGCACGGGCGTCTACAACGTTATATTCCTGGACGCCTTCCGGCAACCCAAGGCCATTACTGCATGGGCGGGGGCATTACCAACAGCGGTGATGTATGGGATAGGTAGCCCCATTTAGTTATAAATATGTAGCTTTATGCAAAGCTCTCACAGTGATATATATGTACACATCATATACAGCTAGACGGATAAACGCTAGATTTGCCAATGGCGCCTCCGCCTTATGGGCGGAGGTTGTGATCTTTCCTATAAGACGGTAAGAAATTTTTTACCTGATGCTCTCTGCAAGACGTTTCCATTAGTCTGTGCGTAGAAAAGAAGGTATGGATGTATGAGTAGGAATATATCGAACTAGCAATTCAACTTTAAAGGCTATAGCATTGTTTCAGACAAACAAAAAAAGAAAAACAATGAAAGATCAAAGCGTTGAGAACGCTAAAATGGTATTTGTCAAGGAAGCTATTATGTAGAATTGATAATTTGAAAGAAAAAGGGAAACATTATTCAAGTGTTGTATTGAAAGTTAACCTTTTAAGAACATGAATATCTTTTAGGTTGAAGGGAAGTACTAATGACAAATTAGGATTGTTTGTGTATTGGTGGTCTCCCTTTGAACATAAGGAGGAGTCAGGAGTAACGTCCCCTGACAGCAGGATGCATGACGGATAGAGAAAGCAACCATATGAATAGATCAAATAAAATTAAGTCTGTACCTGAAAACGATGATTTTGAAATATCTTTGGCTGTAAACATTTAATTCCCTATATTACAATCAATTATTTCGATCTATAAATACTCATGCCTAATCAAATGGAATAGCGCGCAGCCATAGGATGAACTGGTTTTGTAACGAAAAAAGCAGGGGACCAAGCGATCAGTAGACAAATTTTGTATCATTGCACAAGTAAAAGGCTATAAGCAAGTGAATCTGGTTTCAATCAAGAATTAGTATTTCCTCGATCGATGGCCAAACCCAGTATATTTTAATATGCAGTTTCCAATTATATATCTGAGTGCTACCGAAAAATTAATTTGTCTGAGCAAAAAATGAGTTTAATTGGCTTTATTTCCTTCGGCTTTGCACAAAATGCCATACATGGTTTTCAAAATTTAATACTGAACTCATAGTGGTATTGTCTTCGACAAATACCACAAAACTTATTGCAAAATTGCAAATATATACATATATAATATGAGCCAAGCTTTGGCAAAAGGAGGCTGAATGCATTCCTGCGGTGCATTATAATAGGCATGACATCGCCTAATTATGGATCCACCAAATCCAATTTGTCAAACAAACGACTGAATCACGAGGTAGAATAATCCCTTGACATACAGAAAATTTAAATATAGCGAAAAGTTTCGGCCATTTTCTGTTTTGTGCAAGTCTACTGAAGAGCAAAATGTAATATAGCCTTACAGTGCTGTCTCGCATTAGACCGCGCGGATTGCGCCGGCTGATATGGGTCTATAGTTTTCACTAATGATTATCAACTAATGACAGTTTCGGTCTGCCCTTCAAGCTTTAGAAGCTACAGTCATACTTATATGCTGAATGATTTCTCTTGGGGAAGTTGTGCAGCAGCTGTTCTTATTGCCCGAAAGGCATATAGCCCGAATCAATAAAGCCATTAATTAGGTTTTATCCTGTTAATTAAGTAAAATCAAACTTTCAAGCTGATAATAGAATCCGAACAATGCTAAATTCCATTCCTATTTTGTGGATGAAATATCTCCTTATCGGACAGTGTAGATCCAAGATCAGACTGCACGGTCCGTGCAGTCTGATCTTGATCTACACTGCCCGCCAAATTTCCGTGAATTACTTTCAGCAGAGTAAAGGGTTAAGGAAGCCTTTGATGAGTTGCATATTATGTAAATCTTGTCGTGTTACATAAAATGTTAATCGGTACAGTTAACGAATGTTGTTTACGTCCTAAAGTGATATCTCACGAACGAGAAATGTACGCGTAGACATATTTAAGGCACCCTGTGGCAAAATGGGGCTTAATGCGTCTCAATTGATGCATAATACTAAGGAAGTCGTCCTATAAAATTTATGCATCGATAAAATCCATTTTAGTCCAATAAACAAATGAATCATGGGATAGAACTATCCTTTAGCATGCAGAAAATCAACTCTTTACCAGATGACAAAATTTTAGCCTGGTCCAAATCGAGAGCATTTGCAGACCACAATTTCAATGAGGCTCAAATGGTGCAGTCGTCTATTGATAGGGTAGAAAACATTGTGGGGACAGGAGAAAATGCTGATTACCACCATTTTCTCCTTTCCCCACGATATTTTCAAAAGGCTTCTTTCCAAGGACCGTCAAAAGTCGTCATTGTATTGTAAAGGGTTAATAAAATGGCAACGAAAAGTATCAGGCTCATGTCAGCCTGCGCAGGCTGACATGAGTCGATACTTTTCGCAAATACATTAAGCCCCCTTTTCACAGAACATGGCTATTTATTTTCCTTAAATAAACCTTTAAATTAGCCCCAACCCAATTCCTTGACAGTTATATACAATATTTACCACCACGCATGTCTGTACTTGATGCTTTTGATAGTGTGCAAGAAGAAAAAACAATGCAATTGTTACATAATATAGCGATACCGAGGGTGACTCAGAATACCAATGTATAATTAGTTATATAAGTATCATACGACCTTGAATCATACAACACACTTAGATCTGTTTTCCTATCCGGGATTGTCTCCTTTCCTCCGTATGTTTATGAATTTATAAGCTTATAAGCGGCTCTGTTGGAAAAGAAGGGTTTGGTGCTAAGCAAAACGTCGGATAATGTGAATCTATTTCGTCTAAAACAACTCCCAGTAATAAGATATAACGGTCCTTCGACATGCAGAAAATTCATTACAGAAAGTGTCAACCAGTTCTGCGGACTGTGCAAGCTGACATAAAATGGCCAGCAACACGTGAAAATGTGCATTAGGACATTTGCGTAAAGTGCCGTTTCGGATCAGCCTGCGCGGACTGCGCAGGCTAATCCGAAACGACACTTTCCGCTTTTATGTATTTTTTTGTTTTTTGTGCAAGTCTACTGTAGCACAAAATCTAATGTAGTCGTAAAATGCCCTCTATGGTTAGTTGCGCAGACTGCACAGGCTGATCCGAGACGACACATTACGCGAATGTCCCTTTTTGCAAATTGCAAGCCATTCTTGTGTCGATATCTATTGCATTTGACGGAGAATAACCCCATGTATCACACAATCCTCGTATATATGTAGATGTTAGATTAATGTAGCCAAAAATTAATGCTTACCTTCTTTGATATTTTGTCCGGACCTGCTTCTGCGTTCGCAGACTCACGATGGTAGTACATTAGGAATTGGGAGTTCTAAGCCCTTTCTTGCAAAGTTATTTGCGATAAAAGTCATTACGTCTGTGATATTTTATTGTGGCAAAATTGTAGGTGATATATTCTATATCGTCAAAACTATGTTTTGGATTTAGAAATGACCATATCATTTTCTCAAGGCAATCGTCTCGTTGTTGTTGTTAGTGTTTTTGTTGTTGTTGTTGTTTGTGTTGTTGTTCTTCTTGTTCTTGCTGTTCTTCTTGTTGTTGTTCTTCTTCTTCCTTTTCTTCTTGTTCTTTTTGTTCTTGTTTTTCCTGTTCTTGTTCTTCTTCTCATTCTTTTTCCCGTCTTTGTTTTTGGTCTCTTTTTTTCTCCTCTCTGTTTCTTCAACAGCTATTTTTGTATTATGATAATGGTTATGATGATGATGATGATGATTATGATGATGATTTTGATTATGATTATTATTATTATTATTTATTATTATTATTATCAATCTCTAATTCTTTTTCCTGTCTTTGTTATTAGTATGCTTCTTTTTCTCCTCTGTGTTTCTTCAACAGCTATTTTTGTAATATGATGATGGTTATGATAATGATGATGATGATGTTTATTATTATTATTTATTATTATTGTTATATGTTGTTTATACCGATTTTAACAGCATTACTCTTCAATGATCTAATGATCCATTGTCTATAGACTTTGATAAACAGCTTAAACTTAAAAGAAAAACGGGAATTCTCATTAGTTATCTTTGAGAAAAGAATCTCCAAAAGTACATTAAGTATACCTTTGATACTTGCGAGCACTTTCAATTGGACAAATCTTAATTGTGACCCATCACGCAAAAAGTTACCATCTTGGAATTCTGTAAATCAATCGGATGAAAACAGATCAACGATAGTGCAGGTCAATTTAAACAGACAGTTCAAAAAAGTGTATAATAAGGTACAATGACCATTTTTCATTAAAATGTCATCAAAGAAAATGTCATTAAAGCGAAAAGTGTCAACCCTAGTCAGCCTGCGCAGTTCGCGCAGGCTGACCTGGGTTGACATTTTTCGCAGTTTCCAGAAGGTCCCTTTTTGTGTGATGGGTAGCATATATATTTGCCTGTGAACGAACAACTTATATTGCAAGTATTTGTCTTGTATCAGCATATTTTCTATTCAAACACTTCTCCTCTGTCATCTACTGCGATGACAAATGATGCATAGTCAATAGCAAGAAATCACGATCATTTGAAAACATTTTTTTTGCGATAATTGTGGGTCAATATTTGCCAAGATATTGTTAAGATATAGAGGATATTTGTTTTTTCGGTGAAAGATCGTAATTTATTTCATCGAGTGGACACCATTGAAAATATTACCGATGGTGTTCACGAGATGAAATAAATTTCGATCTTTCACCGAAGAAAAAAAAAAAACAAATATTCTAATCATTTCATGCATTTAACCCTTTCTGGGAGGAGCTTTATAAAAATCCAGCACAGTTCTTTTCTGTTATTCCCCGTGGGGTACCTCTCCTGGGGTACGCAACGCATTACAATATTACGTCAAGTGCGAGAAATGTAAGGTTAATGACGTCAGATTTCCATCTGGTTGTGAGGCACGCGCAATTAACCTTGGCAACAAGAACATGAAAGTCGGTATTTTCACTAGTGGTACCAGTGTAAGATCGAAAAATATTTTCACTGCTATTTCTCGATATCCTACCGGAAAGCATGAAATAAGAACATTTTCTCTGTGAAATATACAGCTATTTCAACTTCATATTAGAGCATTGATAGATAATGTATAAAGTTTAAAAAAAGTTGTCGTTATTTCAGTTTTTTAGTAGTATAGACATATTTTATGTATACAGCTGTGTTTTCTTTCACTCAGCTTATTTTTCCGAATCTGTTATCTGAGTACTTGAGATAAAAGAAATATGGAGAAAAATAGTTTTTTGAGAGAGAGAGAGAGAGAGAGAGAGAGAGAGAGAGAGAGAATTTGTATTTTTTCTCACGAAGCACAGAATAAGTGGTTATTTCAAAGTTTAAAAGTCTGCACAGTATGATTTAATACATTCTAAATATTTGGATTTCAGGTCCCATTTCCAGTATGTTGACTAATAAGTATGGTTTCCGACCAGTCATCATTGCCGGCGGTGTGGTTTCCGGAAGTGGTCTCATTCTAAGTTACTTTGCCCCTAACCTTTGGTATCTGTACTTTAGTTTTGGAGTGCTTGCAGGTAAGATATATCACCCATATTCATGTTCATTTTTTAACGGACAAGTTGGCTTGTTTAGATTTTTTTTTCACTAAATCAGTGCTTCATATAAAATCTAATAGAAATATTATCTTTTAAGCTCAAAACACATAATGGTTGCAATTTTTACTACAAGATGAAGCGATGGTCATTTTGCAACTATGCGATTATCCATGCAATAACCCACATGCGATATATTTTTTATATCGTCGGTTTACTTCAAAAACCTCGTAACTACAGCTTGTAACAAGCTGTAGTTACGAGGTTTTCGAATTAAGTCGACGATATACTCCTACTACAGATATTTATAATTCAAGACTTCATTTTCTGGGGGTAAACCTCAGATGACATGGTCAGCATTGTCCATGGCGCCAAGTATTAACTAATCTATATCTATATGATCGGCATATACAACTAAATTAATGTGTGTCGTCGGTTGACAAAATGAACAGCCAAAATTCAGATGTTAAAGATAGATAAAATACCTACATAGCCTTATCGTATATCAAAAATATTTTACTCGTTTGTAAGAATTGATGATTGTCTTGCCAAGGTTTGACAATTATAAGTTCTCCCAACCATAATTTATATATGTATATTTATGATATACAACATTACTCATTCTCTATCTAAAACTACGTTTTTTTCTTGTGAATCCTGAAATCTCAAAAGAACCTGTAAAGCTACGAAACCAAAATACCTTTAATACTGTTATCTTTTTCTAAGCTGTGTCTTTCTTCTTTACTGATCGTTTACCTGCTATTGCCCAAATTTAGTCAGTGACAAATGTTCTTTGAGGTTTAGTCAGGTGATAAACAAGAAATATCTGTGAAGAAAAAACACGGCGTACATTTTCCACCAAACAGACAGGGGCCCTTACAATTAACATGTCTGCATTCTTGACCAATCAAAACTTTCTATTTATTCATTTGTTATTAGTGCCAAAAAGTAGGTCAAAAGCCAGCACATTCAGCCACGCTAAAAAAACTGAACAGCCCGTTTTCACTAGCCTGACTTTTTTTAGTTATGTTAGCTTTAACTATTCTTTCGCTGTCCACTAAATAGATTGGACACTTTTTATTTCTGCAATTAAAGATGAGTTACAAAGACCATGCACTCTGATTTGTATTCTCTGCTTGTTTTGTCAAACTTAAAAGTTTTCTGAAATATTTCAAAGCGAAAGGAGACTGTATTTTTAGATGCCGAAAAAAGATTGAGTTCATATATTTGACGTTAATAGATATAAGTCCAAGGAGCGAAGACTGTCTGGGTCGTTTTAACCGAACGATATACATATCGTCGGTTTACTTCGAAAACCTCGTAACTACAACTTGTTACACGCTGTAGTTACGAGGTGTTCGAAGTAAACCGACGATGTATGGCGCAGAATCGGGTTATCCTCTACCAAACACAATTCCAAGTTTTAACGACCCCGGAGAAGAAGCCTAATTCGTTTTATCGAAATGTTTAAAGTTATAGACGAGTCTAAAGTTAGATCACTTAGTAAAGAGTTAAGAAGTCCGGGTCATGTTACAGGCCCTCAATTGAGAAAAGGTCATGAAAGGTCATAAAAGAATTATATTTCCCAACAACAGCTGATTTATGAACACCTTTTTATTACGTTTCTAGGTCAAACTTAACATTATGCCAGAAAACAAATAGACTTGATCATTTTCCATGAGTTTATAGATAAACATATATTACATGTGTTTCACACGATGGCATATAATGATAGCAAAAACTATCGTCGGATGTCAGCCTGCGCGAATATTGGTCGAATAGCGACATGATGACACGGTGGATACTTTCCATTCAAACGCAATAAACGCCCTTTTGACAAAGCAAGGCTCTTCTCCGGGGTGCTGGTAGACAGCCTTTTTTTCCTCTCCGAAACGTTTACCATCCTTCAAAGACAAGGCGCATCCGTTGAACCACATTAAATATATCAGTCGCAAATGCTTTAAATATGGCTTTGTCTAAAAGTTCTTGTATCGTAAAGCGTTGCTTTTAACTGATTTAGAAAACGTTCTTTTTCTTCAGGTGCCGGTTATGGACTTGCCTATATACCTTCAATCACTGCCATATCGTTCTACTTTAACGAGAAAATTTCTATCGCAGCGGGCATTGCAGCCTCTGGAATCGGTTTGGGTAACTTTATCTATCCTCCATTAAGTCGATACCTGATCAACACGTTCGGATGGCAAGAAAGTCTCCTTATTCTTGGTGCTGTTACCTTAAACATTTGTGTCTGCGGTGCTGTCATGCGACCAGTCAGACGTCCAGAGATCAGGGAAAACAGACCTATCTTAGATATCACACCGTTCAAAAAGCGAGGATACGTAGTGTTGTGTATTAACAACTTTTTATTCTGCTGTGGTATTTCGGCGCTATATATACATCTAACAGCATACAGTGAAACCAAAGGTATAAATGCGGATCACAGCGCTATGTTGATATCAGGGTTGGGTATTTCAAACCTAATTGGACGTTTATTGTTTGGACTTGTAGTGACGCACCCTAGGTTTAACGCCATAGTGCTTTATGGCGTATCCTTCACACTCTCAGGTGTTTGTATATGTGCCGTTCCACTTTGCACTAACTTTGTAGGATTACTGTCATGCGCAGTGATGTTTGGACTATTATCAGGCTCTCTTGGTACCCTTCTGGTCGTTATATTGATAGAACTTCTTGGACTTCAGCGTTTTGCCAATGGTTATGGGTGTTTGTTGCTGTTTGAGGCTGCTGGACAGTTAATAGGGGGATCTTTAACAGGTAGTTATATATTTTAACCCTTATCCTGCTGAATATCTGAATGAAATTTTTCATTTCGATAATTAAAACCCAAAAATATCTATTTCAAGGTTATATTTATATATTTATATATATATATCTCCTTTTCGGACAGTGTAGATCAGAGATCAGATTGCACGTTATGTGCAGTCTGATCTAGATCGACACTGACCGCAAAAGATCAGTGAGCTGCGCTGAGCAGCCAAAGGACTCTGTAGGTGGATGTTATAGATTCAAGAAAAGACTGCAATTATTGTTTAAACTGACCTTGTCATCCTCAAGAAAACTTGATTGCACTAGTAGTAGTTTAGGTGTCTCCTTGCATCAAAACAAAGATGACGTAGACAATTGCTATTTTGATACTCTTCCATGGGTAATGTGCAGAAAAGTTTTACTGTATTCAGTAACAGAAGGCCAATTTTCCCCAGATTTCTCTGGTCCAGATGACGACCTAGTTTCAAGCAGCCAGGGACAGGTCTTCAGGTCTTCACGATTTTATTTTTGTTATAACGCGTCTAAGATAAAACACTTAGTTCTTTAAATTAAGCCCTGGGACGTATTCAGCTGCTTCTCTGAAGATCCGTTTTTGTCTTCATATTTGAGGTGTCTAAATTTTAAAGTAACACAACTTCTGATGGGTTAAACCATGCTGTTCAGCCAATCAGAAATTGTGTTACTTTCAGTTTTAGAACATGTTGGAAAAAAAGACCGAGAACATGTTTATGAATGACTGATGTAAACACACCTTATAGTTAATTGCATACTTTCTTTGAAGACTCTCTTTTTGAGCTGCAATTGTGCCTACATATACGAGTAGGTCTTCTTCTTAGACCAGTTCCTTGATACGAGGGGACATTAAATAGTTTTGAGCTTCACACAGAAAGAATCAGGTACCTAGATTTAAAATGCTTTATTGCTTGACGCCGTACCCTACAGAAGCATAACCCACTGAAGCAGGTGCGCCGATCCATCAAGGAGAAACGCCGCGGGAAAATCTGTCCTGGGATTCTGCTTCACCAGGACAACGGGCCAGTCTACACCAGCTGAGTTGCAATGGAAGCTGTGCGCCAATGTATCTACGAAGTCATCCTTCACCCACCCCATTTTCCAGTCCCAGCCCCCAGCGACTTCCACCTCTTTCTCAGGCTGAAAAATACCTTCGGGGGCGGATGTTTGATAATGATGATGATTTGACTTCTGCTGTTGAGGGCTGGTTAGGGAACCAAGATGTTGACTTCTACTGATTGGATATCAATGACTGTCAAACTGGATGGAACAAGTGTGTGGAGTTGCAAGGGGACTATGTCGAAAATAAAACAATTCAAATCCGGATATCTGGTTCTGTTTATGTGAGGCTCAAAACTTTTTGATATCTCCTCGTAACTGTAGGTTTAGAATTATGTATCTTTGAAAATCCCTTTTATCTAATCATGCTGTATCTATAATGTGGTATGACCTTTTTCCTACAGGTGCAATGTATGACATCGTCGAATCTTACACCCTAGCCTTTATAATCGGTGGTGTACTGGTCATGTTGAGCGGTATTGTAATGATACATCCATACTACTACGTGAAGAACCACAAATCCGAGGACGATCTCGAGGAAGAAATACCCACAGAAAAAGCACTAGTATCTGACTCGATCGACATACCTTCCGCCCATTTCACCTCGTATCGCGATATCGTGCAAATGACAGCATCCATGGAAAGTCTCGCAATTGTCAAGAGGATCTGTGATATAAAGAGGTCCACTTATTCTCTATGTGTGCCCAATGTCACTGTGGCTGAAATTTCAAAACATTCGATGGATGCTATTCCAGTTAACAAAAAGTTGCTAGCCTTAAAAAGTGAAACATTTAGCTCTACAGAAACAGTTTAAGCTTTATGCTGCTATGTTAGACTCAATGCGTTTTGTGCATGATATATATCAATATCATATTAACTAAAACGTCTCGCCTGGTCTTGGATACACAGTGTCGGATTTAGTTAGTTTATCGGGCGAAAGAAAAAAAAACTGAAAATGTATTATTGGGTTTTCAACAGGACGTTTTCGCTTAAATTTTGTAGATGCCATAATTCGGCGCAACCGCACTAAACTCAATCGAGCTACGCCCTTGCAAAAGGCCGTTTAATGCGTCATGCTAACGTTAGTAGTTCGCCGTTACCACGCTAACCTCAACATGGCTACGCTGTGGCAAAAGGCCGTTTAATGCGTCATGCTAACGTTAGTAGTTCGCCGTTACCACGCTAACTTCAACATGGCTACGCTCTGGCAAACGGCTGTTTAATGAATCTCCTTGATGGGTCATACACAGCACGTTGTCATATAATTATGGATCCATAAAATCCATTTTCTCTTATAATCTACTGAATCCTAAGGCACAGTGGTCCTTCGATATACAGAAAATGTATCAATAGTAAAAAAAAAAGTTCTACGTATTTACGCCGGACATGACGCCATAATTCTTAATGATGTTTTGGCAAGTATCCACTTGCGTATTTCCCTACAAACAGCGGTTCCACCCTAAGATTTCCATGTCAGATTAATTGTTTTGTGTTTTTTTTTTCTTTTTCTCTGCCGAGTTTTTTTTTCAGTTGATAAGACCATGACGGTTTAGAAATCTCAAGTTTCGTTGACAGATTTTTTCAAAAAAAAGAAATGGCACGTTTTTGTATAGAAAAAGCATTTTTAGCTCTTAATAGTTATGTATTTGTTATTTTTCTCTATTTGAATTTAGCGCAGCCATGCTCTGGAAAAGGAGTTTTAATGTATCCCCGTAATGCACGATAAAAAGCAAACCATCACATATTCAATGAAATTTGTTTTGTTGAAACAACGACTAAATAAAGAGGTAGACACGCATCAGGTACAGCGACCGGGGAAGTTACTGCAACGTAATCTTCCGTTTAGTAACTTTCTTGCCACTTTTTACTTGATTCGAGCTGCGCAAGAACATCTGATATCGCGCAAGACAAAAGGTCGAATCACTGTTGAATTTTCTTGCACGGTTAAAGGCAAGTACACGCACCAGGAGGGTTACAACATAATATGCCTTCCATTATATATGTGTAATGCAGAGAAATAACCTTCCCTACAAAATGACAAAACTTTGTGGATACTATACTTTTCCTCTGGAATGTGGGGTATTTTCATCTGCATGTGATGTATGAATTTCAGCCGGAAAATTTATAGATTAATAATGAATGGTGTATGTTTTATAGAGTGGCGTATGTCTGCATTTATTATTTTTGTATCAAAGACGTTTAGTTAAGTGAGGGCTTTACGTTGATTGTTAGAAAGTATTTTTGTACTAAATTTTATTATGAATAATGAAAAACTGTTGTTTTTTTTTGCAATATTTGCAAGTGAATGTTTGTTTACTTTTTCTTTCTTTGTTTGTTTTGACAGTCTTGCGGTTTACATTTTAACCCTTTCCCAAACAAGCCCTGGTTTTTACGTGTCTGCAGTAAAAGTCTTTTGAAAACACCGTGGGAAAAGGAGAAATTGCTCGTAACGAGCAATTTCTCCTTTTCCCACAGTGTTTTCCACCCTTTTTGAGAACTTTTTGCCATTTTCTCCAAATCTAAAATTGTCGTCTGTAAACTCTTTTGGTTTGGAAGAGTCCAAAATTTGTCTTTTGGGAAAGGGTTAAGGGTGCAGACTGAACTTTGATCTACACTGTTCGATATGAGGTTATTTCTTCCCCCAAAATAAATTTGAAATGGCAACCTTTGTGTTTTTACTATCGACTTCAAAATATCTTTGTACTTATTAAGCAGAATAAAGATTTATTTAGAATAAGCAAAAAATGTAATTCGGAATGGTTGGCGAATACCACCCTTTATTTCCGGTGGGATATCGAGAAATAGCAGTGAAAATATTTTTCGAGATTACACGGGTACGACCAGTGAAAATACCGATTTTCATGTTTTTTGTTGCTTAGGTAAATTGTGCGTACCCCACAACCAGATGGAAATATGACGTCATTGACCGTACATTTCTAGTGCTTGACGTATTATTGCAATGCGTTGCTATGCGGGAGGGGTACGCCACGGGGAATAATGGAAAAGAATTGTACTGGATTTTGATAAAGCTCCTCCCAGAAAGGGTTCAAAGCATGAAATAAATAGAATGTTTGTTTTCTTCGGTGAAAGATCGAAATCTGTTTCGAGTGAAGACCATCTATAATATTTACACGAGTGGCACATTATTTCATCGAGTGAAAACCATGGGCACTCGTGAAAATATTACCGATGGTGTTTACTCGATGAAATAAATTTCGATCTTTCACCGAAAAAAACAAATATCCTCTATATCATATAACCAAGGTTTTCCATTTCAAATTTATTCCAAGCTAACGCCAGCTGCTATTTTTATCATACATTTGTATATAAATCATATATACTGTTGAGCAGATCTCAGTTGTATATAATAACGTTTTTTTTTCAGTTTAATTATCTACTAATACTTTGTCATTTCAGTTGTTGAATGTTTTTTAATTACTCATTTGTACATAAATATAATGTTCTGCTATTAATGATTAACTGTTTTTTAAAATCGACGGTTATCAAATAAATGTAATATCTATTGAGTTTCCTGTTGTGCATCCAACGTTGTTGTTTTACCCACTTTCAGCGAAAATTTACTTTTTGAACTTTCTTAATTCTCTCACAACGTTTTTCCTCCATCTCAATTACAAATCTCACCATTTGAATTAAATTTTATTGCATTGGTATACTCAATGAATAAACAGTAACAGACCATTGGTAAAATGGTGTTGACATGTTTATTCTACGGCCTCTGTGGGCCTATTTTCGGGTAAATTTATGGCAAAACTATAGAAGTATTGCTGCAACTAATTAATACCTTTCGACGTTTTCCCATGTTTAACCTCTCATAAGACTAGAAAGGTTTTTTTGCTGTCTGGAAGCCACATGTTAAGTCTTATACTCGTAAAACCTTTCTAGGAGACTTTGTCTTCATGATATCTCTGAAGAATTCGAAACTGGGTTAAGTTGGATCGAAAACTAGGTCACTGGAAAAAATCTTAGAACAATCTTGTGTACACTCTAGAAGCCGCAATTCCAATCCGATACCCATAAATCTTCGTCATGTTGGTTGATGTTGCGTCATGTCGGATCAAAAAGTACACGACTGGGCCAGATCTTAGACAAACCGTTTGTGCACTATAGACACAACATGGCAAGTCTGATACTTAATGAAACATAATCAGAATGCTTGTTTCTGTTATATCTTGGACACAAACCATATCTATTTTTCCTAAACCATCACAACAAGAATCCCTCGAGCTTTATCAATCCCAGATGACTTTACTCAGGTGAGTGCATTAGGGCCAACTGCTCTCTTTTTCAACGATTGCCAGCGATGATTAGATTAAGAACTTGATTGATGGGTGCTTCAGGAAAAGGCAGATAACATTTAGGTTTTCTTACATAAAACTATTTTTTGCACAATTAAAACGCTGTTATAATAATCTTGAAATGAGATCAAAAGAAACTGCGCACATACTTTGTTTCATACTGAAGTGTTGAAATTATTGTATTTCAAATAAAAACTTAATCATTTATTAAACAATCCCAAGATCCATGACCTCCAAGAGGGATGTCTTTTGAAAACATTGTGGGAAAAGGAGAAAATGCTGGTAGCCAGCATTTTCTCCTCTTCCCGCAATGTTTTCTATTACTTCAAGGATATCTCTAATCGTTTGAGCAACATTTGATTGGTCGTCTGCAAATATTTTGACGTATATTGACGAGTGAATTCTTTTGTCGTCTGGTAAAGATTAAGAATGATTTTTTTCTTAATTTATCGTCGCCATCGGTTTGCCCATATGCCCCCAACCCCTTCCCTAAGATGGGTCGCGAAATACAGAACGAAACCTAAACTTGATTACGACTGGTTGTTTGCGGTTCTTGGCACACAGCACAGTCTCACGGAAGATCTTGATTGAATTTTTCTTTATTTATCGTCGCCATCCTTTGCCCATATGCCCCCACCCCATTTCCTAAGATTGCAACGATTGGGCACAAAATACAGAACGAAACCAAGCTTGATTACGATTGGTTGTTTGTGGCCCTGAGTGCATCACACCATTTGCGGGATTTCGGTTTTACGTCTAATTCGAAAGACGGTCAGAAACTTAAACCCTTTCCCAAACAATCCATGGTTTTTACGGGTCAGGAATATAAGCTTTTTTGAAAATATTGAGGGAAAAGGAGAAAATGCTGGTAACCAGCATTTTCTCCTTTTCCCACAATGTTTTCTACCCCTCATATAGAGAATCCATCTTTTTAAGAAACTGTTAAGTTGTCATCTGCAGAATGCTTTCAGTTTGGTGTGGTCCAAAATTTGCCGTTTGGGAAAGGGTTAAATGGCCAGCCGTTGGGCTCAGAAGCACACCCTCCAACGATCCAAGATAGTTGTTGATAGACTTTAGTGGCATATTCAGGACTTGATGTCCTACTCACAACCACTTGAACTATGAGGGTTGATCAAAGAAAAGAGTCAATGATCAAAGGCATATAAGTGCCCCATACTTGGTGAGACATTATATAACCACGTGCTGAAGAGCAAAAATATCATAGTACAATGTTCAAACTCTACCGATAGATCATTACGGCTTGCTACACGCAAAAAGGGGCATTCGGACATTTGCGTAAAGTGTCGTCTCGGATCAGCCTGCGCAGTCCGCGCAGGCTGATCCGAGACGAAACTTTACGACCATATAAGGTTTTTGCTACAGTAAGACTTAGGCAAAACGGAAAATGATATAAAAAAGGAAAATGTCGTTTCGGATTCGCCTGCACGGACTGCGCAGGCTGATCCGAGACGACTCTTTACGCAAATGTCCAAATGCCCCTTTTCGCGTGTTGCAGTCCATTTAGAGTGCATTCTGCTTGATGTACTTTGTATGTTTTTTGTGAGAGTTTTTTGTTATCAATAGAGACAAAGTCCAGTTTGATCCATATTTGCTCTTTACATATTTAAGTTTATTCTTTGCGGCTTTAACCAAATGACAAAATTCTAGACCGGTCCAAAATTCAAAACGTTCGAAGATAACAGATTTGATATGGTTCTATGGTTGAGACATGATTTCAAATATATAGAAAACATTTCGGAGAAAGGAGAAAATTAAAAGGTTATCAGCATTTTCTCAAATCAATCAGTCAGTCAGTCAGTCACCCACAATCCTACAAACCCACCCCCTCATTTCCTCCCCCACTCCGTCCATCCGTCCCTCCCTCCCTCACTCACTCACTGACTAGCTCACTCACTTATCGTCCCTGCCTCCCTGCCTTCGTGCCTCACTCCCTGCCTTCGTCCCTCACTCACTCACTCACTCGCTGGCTCGCTTACTCACTCACTCACTCACTTACTCACTCACTCACTCACTCACTCACTCAAGCTTAATAACCTGTTACACAGTAAGATATTGAGGATATTTTTTTCGGTTAAAGGTCGAAATTTATTTCATCCAGTGAATATCATCGGTAATATTTTCACGGGTGGCACAGCAACTCGTGAAACTATTTCCTTTGATGTTCACGAGATGAAATAAATTTTGATCTTTGACCGAGTAAAAATCTATTTATTTCATGCGCTAAAATCTAGTACAGTTCATTTCAATTATTCCCCGTGGCATACCCCCTCCGCATAGCAACGCGGACATTTCAATATTACGTCAAGGGCGAGAAATGTAAGGTTAACGACGTCATATTTCCATCTGGTTGTGAATCACACGCATTTTACCTAAGTAACTAGAATATAAAAATCGGCATACATGTATTCACTGGTCTTAACCATGAAATATCGAAAAATATTTCACAAATATTTCTCGATAACCTACCGGAAAACATGAAATAATCACTGAATACTTCATACGCATCTAAAACTATGTATTGAGGGCATTATTTGTGAAAAAAATGTTAAATACACCTGCCGATAGTAGGGGAAAAAAACATTGACCTTTGATGTACAGTATTTGAACCAAAGTTTTGAATTGGATTTCTGCTTATAAAGAAGAAAAGTAAATTGTGCAAATTTATTTTGAAATACATGTATACGGATAATATGTGGGTTCTGGCTATACAAAGCTGAATTTGTACCAATTCCACCATTTGACCTTCAAGCATGACCTTAACCAGTGGGACAGACGTTTGACATGGCGGTTCTTTCGAAGAACGACAATTAGGCAGACTTATTTTGAAGTGATCTATGATAGTAGGAAATGGGGCACGAAAAACACCAAAGTTTAACAACTATGTGGAAGATGGATTTCTGAAAATATTGTGAGAAAGGGAGAAAATGCTGGTAACCAGCATTTTCTCCCTTTTCCACAATATTTACAACATATTCGAAGTGAAAACCTATCGCAAAAGTCATGTTTAATATGTCGTCTGCAAACGCTTTCAATATGGACCAGTATAGAATTTTGTCGTCTGCTATGGTGTTAATCACAGTGTGAGCGACCTTGTAGCTACCACTTAACCGATTATATATAGTATTTTAAGTTGTATAAATTTGAACCTTTGATATGTAAGAATTTGGGATGCTAAATATTTTGTGTGAGCATAAAGGAAAGTAAACGCAGAAAGATTGTTTAAGGTAATTCTTTTTTTTTTTAAAAAACTGTATGTTTAAAGGGGGATAATGAGATTTTTATCATTTTATCTCATCAAACTTCGAAAACGTTATTATAACTGACTTTCGGTTCGAATTCATCTGCAAACAATCAATGAAGAGGGAAGAAAAGTGTAAGGAAATAACTGTGCATCAATGGTATTTCCGTGACTATTTTCGAGAGTAATTTTCTCAATTCAGTTCATTTAAATGAAAAAAAAAAAATTGCAAACGACAAATCAAACGTTACGCAAATAATTTGAGCTGTTCTTTTGATTACGGTAGAAAACTTTGGGGTAAATGGAGAAAATACTTGCAACCAGCAGGTCAAAGTGATGTAAAGCAAGTTTCGGTATTTTTAGATTTTTCAAAGGCTTGTGGGAATGAAACAGTATCAGTAACACACATCTATTATATATAAGTGTGATGACGTCATATCCGATTTCATAAAAATGGACAGGTTCCCCGCTTGTTAAACTACCACCCCGTTATCTAGTAGAAAAACTGTACCATTCTATAAACCAAGTAGAAACGTCCTGTCTCTGAAAAAGTTAACATTAATCCGACCCAAGATGGATTTTATGTGTATGTTATTTCTTTTAATTTCTGTGAAAGCATTGAACTCTTGAAGTCTACTGAACGTTGTTCGTTTTAATCCCTTACATAAAAGGGACGTTCCGGTTCATTTCAGTAATATATTTCATATAAACTCGGGTGAAAGGGACAAAAGAGACTACCTCTGCCACTACCACTACTACTAATATTGATAATTCTGATAATGATTATGATGATTAGAATAATAATTGTGCAGCCCATTTATACAAATCAAGCAAATAAAGAAACGAAAACGACTTAGTACATTTTTTAAACTCCCTACGACATGATAAACCGTCACAGATTGCCCTGCTTTTTTTTACGAACGCATGTGCAGATGACAGAGTATATGCCGCTCAAAATCTGAAATTTATCTTTTGTAGGGGGTAGAAAATGCCGAAAAGGGATAAAATGCTTGTTACATGTATTTTTGATAATTTCTCTCCGTGTTTTCGAAAGCGCATTGGCGTAGCTTAGTGCGCCCATTGGAAGGGGAAGTTTCGGGGTCCTCCCCCAACGTGAAGTTAAAGGGGGGGGGGGGGGCAGAACCTCTTATGAGGTGACCAGGGGGGCGAACCCCCCCCCCCGGACGAAAACGAAAATAAGGCAATATAAAGGTAAAAAAAAAGAATTTTCCGAAGCCCTTTTTACACAAGCTAAAAAGCTGAATTCGAGTAGATATCTGAGTATATTTCAGTATTTAAACTCATACATGCGGCTCCAATGTGTACGCACGTGCGTATGTGCGTACCTGGCAGCTATGCCACTGGTTTTCTTTCTAAAGATCTTTAAAATAAAGAATTGTGTGAAAGGGTAAGTATTGAATTGCGATAAAAAATTTCATCTTTGGCCTGCCAAGCACGATCCAAAGAAATTTTGCGGTTGCAGAGAGTGTAAATCCAAGATCAGACTGCACAGGACGTGCAGTCTGATCTTGGATTTACACTGTCCGATAAAGGGATGTTTGGAACAGCAAAATTTCGATCTTTACTTTAAGCTTGATTGTTTAATTTCGCTTATTCAGCACAATAAGTATTGAATAGTGATATACATCTGAACTAAACGTGCCGCTTATAAAATATCTTAACCTTTCGCCTGCTTATCGCGTCTCGCTGACCTTTTGCGGACAGTGTAGATCCAAGATCAGACTGCACAGAACGTGCAGTCTGATCTTGGATCTACACTGTCCGGTAAGGAGATATCATTCCCTAAAACATAATCTTGAAAAAACAATATTTGGGTTTTTACCACCGAATTGAAAATTTTATTTTAGTTATTTAGTAGAATAAGGGTTAATATATACCGTGTCGGTCTATATAAGTTTTACACCACCTACAAATTAGTGCTGTCAGATAGGTATGTATATCTTTAATTTTAAACCCAAACGGTAAACCTAAACCCCTAATATCGGCCAAAAGTAAACAGCTTGGGTGTTAACATGTATTTGAGGTCTATCAATATCGAATTTTTCGTAGCTATTCGGGCAATCTCGGCAGCTTCCGTCTTTTAATTTAAGCCTAGACTTACTTACTCATAAGTAAATGTCGTGTAACATCAACGTTTTCGTAAGGGCTTTTTGGACGATCTCGGCAGCTTTCGTCTTTTAACCCTGTACCCAATAAGGCATTCCTATGGCATCTCTAATTGACCCTAAATAACAGCAAGAATGAAGCCGTTTCTTATGTGTATATTACCTTTTTTATAGCATAGAAAACATTGTGACAAAAGGTGAAATTGCTCGTCACGAGCAATTTCACCTTTTGCCACAATGTTTTCAAAAGGCTCCTACAAGCAGTGCGTAGAAATGAGTATCTATGGAGTAAAGGGTTAATATCAGAATTAGGGACCATAGACCTTGAATTTTAATTATAAAAGTGAACAGTATGCAATTATTGTAAAGATGACACTTTATTATTGTATGACCAGGCAACGTATTAGTCACAGGCAGAATATGAATTTTGAAAGGAGGCCAAAAGTTGCCAGGTAGCTCTCATCTTCGCAAGCCAAGGCTGACAATTCACTACGTTACTCTACCCTTGGCGGATCGAGCCTGATTGAACGATAAACTCTCAACTTGTCCAAATTGAATCCCGGAAAACACATGAATATGTGAACTTCTCGCCGGATGTTAACGATACTGTTGACTTTGGAATTAGTAACATTTAAACAACCTAATAATAAAGACATTGACTACCGGAAATAAGCGATCGCTTGACCTTGGCTTTTTGACACCGTCCTCTTATCAGGTCACGTGCTACATGTATGTATGAGACCCTTTCTTATGATTTACTGGTTTTGAACAAAAACAAAATATTCTTATTTCGACAAGAGATAAACAACATTATTAGTAAATGTTTTATTCATTTGTGAAAATCTTTATTATCAACTCTTTATCGAACGATAAACTTTCAGACTTGTCCAAATTGAAAGCATTTGCAGACGGCAAAATAAGCCTGACTCAAAAAATGAAACCTAACTTAAGAAGAGTAGAAAACAGTGTGGGAAAAAGGAGAGAAAATGCTGGTTACCAGTATTTTATCCATTTCCTAAAAATGTTTTCAGAAGGCTTCTTCCACTGGATCGTAAACACAAGGGATTGTTTGGTAAATGGTTGGAAAACAAGTTGATGAACAGTGAGACAGAACATTTCAATATTGCGCCCTGTTTTCGTAACTCGTCTAAGGTAAGAATCTATGTTTACGTTTAAAAACCGTAAATAAGACACAAATGTTGTTTTGCATGTATGACAAAGATCGAGACGAAATCCATACTATGGACTGCAACACGCGTGAAGGGGCACTCGGACATTGCCGTCAATTGTCGTCTCGGATCATCCGCGCAGGCTAATCTGAGACTGCAGTTTACGAATACTCTCCATTTTGTACTACAATGGAGAACATTGGATGTGAGCCGAAAGTGTCGTCTCGGATTAGCCTGCGCGGACTGCGCAGGCTAATCCGAGACGACACTTTAGGCAAATGTTCGAAGCCACTTTTTGCGTATTGAAGGGCATATTAAAACCTTTTGAATGCTTGGTGTGCAGTTAGATGTGATTGCAGGTAGAACAGACCAAGATCAGACGATCCCGGAGTTTTAAAGTCTCGAGAAAGACTTTTGAAAAAAGCCAACATTTTCTCCTTTTACCACCATAATTAGTTTCCCATTTTTAGAGCCGAATTGTATTGTCGTCTGTAGTTGCTCTGTTTGGACAAGAGTAAGATATTGCCGTTTGGTAAAGAAATAAAGAAAAACTTCATTTCTTATCATTCTTAAGGTATAGCGTAACACGGCCTTGTAGGATATGGAGCAATATACGCGTATGTAACTTCGTTTGGTCATCTTATATATGATAATGAGGTTCTTTATATGGATTCTTTGTATGCAAAAATGGACAAGCATAAATATTGCTCTGTATTTTACATATGTGTAGCATTTTGTTTGATCGTGTATTCTTCTGACTGTCTATTATATCATCAGTGTACTGAACAAGCTGTTGTTACCAGGTTTTTGAAGTAAACCGACGATATGGTCTTCTTCATCAACAAAATCCTTTTCATGTCTCTGTTCGGCTATTTAACTTTTGACTTTGTACTACACTCTCATTTTTGAAGTCATAAAACCGATATCAACTTAAATCAAATCGTTGGAAACGCTGATGTGGCATTTGTCAAAGAAACCAAATCATTTAAATATTAACTTGATAATTAACATCCTAAGCAAATTTATACATCTTTTTTTGTTAAAAGGAGAGTACTGGTGCCAAAATTTGCATTATTTGTGTATTGGTGGTCTCACCGTGATCATTTAGGAGGAATCTGAAGTAACGTCTCCGGGCGGGTAGGATGTCTGGTGGGAAGAGAGAGAAACAATGTAAATATATCGAAGTGACTTTAGGTTACACTCGAAAACTGGCCGGCAGGATCTAATTCCCAACATTACAATATTTTTTCGGCCTGTAAATATTCATGCACATTCAAATGAAATAGGGTGCAATCACACGACAAACAAGCCAAGGTATGGACTGGTTTTGCAACGAACGAGCCCGGAACCAAAGCGGTCAGTAGACTAATTTTGTAATATTTGTAATATCATTGCGCTGATACAAGGCTATGAGCAGGTGAAGCTATTTTCAATGAAAAGGAAGTATTTTCACAATCGATGGCCTGCTTCAGTTTATTCCAATTATATATTTAATTGATAGCGAAACACCTAATTTGTCTGAGAAAAAAAAAGTTTGACTTGGTTTATATCCCTTGATTTTGCACAAAGTACTGCACATGGTCTTCAAAATTCAATACTGAACGTTCATTATTGTACTCATTGTGGCATTGTCTTCAACAAATGCCATAAAAACCTATGTCATAGTTCCAGTACGACATTTAATTCTGTCTGCGTGTTTGTCTTTCTTCGTTCCCCATCATTTTGTCTTTTTCCTCATTCCCTACCTCCTGTGTTTTCGTTCATTCGCCCTTCTCCATCCATTCCTACCTCTTTTCTTTACTCTTTTACTAACTCTTTCACTCACTCAGTCACTATTTCACTCACTCAATCGCTTTTTACTCACACAGTCACTCCCTCAAATTTTATAGATGATTCCCCAAATTTACCAAAATTTATATTTTATTCAATTTCGTTTATTCACGTGAAGGCGTCAAGTGACCCTTAAATCAGAAAGTCAAAGGAAAACTCTGGTAACATGAGGTTGTTGTTTATTTACAGATATTATGACGCAAAGTTCATCTGCTGCAGTAAAAGAATTATGGGTCCAGCGAGGAAAATTGCCTTGATTACCGGCAGTACATCTGGGATTGGGCTAAACATAGCCCAAAAGTTTGCCAAGGGAGGTAATTCCGTCGTCCTGACTGGTAGAGGCGAACAGAAGGATATTTTCCGGGAAATCTTGGATTTTAAAAAGTATGATTTTTGCCGCTGAGAAAACTCTTTGTCTTTCTTTTTTATTAGTTTTAGTCCAAATAATTTGAGCTGTGCTCTGTTAAAAGAGTCTGGACTCGTCTGCAAAAAAGTATCGAGCCAGATCAACCTGCGCAGTCCGTACAGGATGACTAAGACGAAACTTTTCGCTATCGGTCAATTTTCTGTGTGTTCAAGAACCAGTCTACATTATGATTCACTCTATTGTTTGACAGAATGGATCCCATGGATTCATGAAGAATCACGTGGTGTCATGCATCACGGATGTACATCAAGCCCCCTTTTGCCAGTGCTTTTTCACCAAAAGCCTATTGATAAAGACATCTTTTTTTTTCTCTCATTTGTTTCCAGCGGGGTAGAAAACATTGTGGGAAAAGGAGAAAATGTTGGTTACCAGCATTTTCTCCTTTTCCCACTATGTTTTCGAAGGGCTTCTTATTCTGGGTCGAAAACACCAGGGATTGATCGGAAAAGGGTTAAAGGTGGCCCATCAGATTTTAGGACGAAATTTTTACAAAAATGCAAAAAAAATCATCTTTATACTACCAAAGCCTTTAATTTGCACCCATAAAACCCAGTAGTCAAAAACCATCCGACAACAAGAGAAATTAGAGATTTACTACGGCCCAGGTTGACATCGACGGGAAACACGTTCTATTTTTACATAAGCAGCTCGCTCATTTACATACCGTAAATACACAGACGAAGCTTCAAACATAACGTCTGAAGAAGATATTATAAAAAATAATATTACGTTTGTTATGTAATGAAATTTAAGCGTCATTAGTGACGTGCCAGTCACTTAACATTCCCACAATGCCTTTTTTTTTATTTTTGGCGCGAAATCTAAAAATAGCTTAAAAGGTTACGTAGCCTTTTAAGGGAATACCATCAAAAAAAAATTTTTTTTGTAATTTTATGATTCTTAATTACTGATGTTCTGCATTGTTTTTTCATATAAATTTCAGTGATATATATATTTTTTTATTTGGTGTGATGTGCAATTTCTAATTACCCACCTTTAATGCATCTCCGAGATGCAATATACCATGTAAGTTATCAAATTATTATGGATCCATTAAATCTATTTTGTCTAAAACCGACTGAAGTCTGTGGTAGAATGGCCCTTTGACATGCAAAAAAATTCCAAAGCAAGAATGTTACATTCAGATTAACCTGCACGGACTGCTCAGGTTTATCTGGATCGTTACTTTCTGTAGATACAGTAAACCTGTTTTCACGGAGGGATGACTCAAAGCAACAGGAAAATTACTAAAACATTATATTACTCGCTGCATAGCTGCTGAATTCAAGGTGTGAAAGAAGAGGTACGTTTCACAAGTTTTGCCAAAGTTCAACACCAGGTTGCCCATGATGTAAATACTAGCTCAGATTGCACTTTCTTATCTAAACCGCCCTGAAGAGCAATCCAAATCACGATCTTAATGTATTACCATCCTAACGCTTCCAGTGCAACATGGAATGAAATTTCTTCTTCTTTGATAATAAAGGATTTATACCGAAATAAAATTTTTGCCCATTTGTAACCTACCAGAAATTCCTTTGATGTCCATCTTGGACTTTTTGCTGATATTTTTGTTAATTTTCAGAAAAGGGAGGTAATTTTTATCTCCCTTTGTAATGAGAATAGAGTGGCCCCAGATTTATTAATGATAATTCTAAGAAGGAAAAAATGGAAAAAGTGGCTCGGTTAGAGTCGTACAATAATACCCATTTTCAATCATAGCAACTTTTTTAGGATAATATTATAGTGCATATAGCTGTTTTCCATTAAAATGGTAATGCCTTAAATTGCAGGCAATATCATAACAGAGTGGCGTTTGTACATGGTGATTTCACAGACACTGATTCCGTTCTAGCCTTGTGTAGAGATGTGACCAATATACACAGTCAGGGCGTCGATATACTCATCAACGATGCTGGTATCCAACATTATCATCATCATCGTCATCAGCAGCAGCAGTACCCGCACCACCACCATTATCACTATAATCATCATATATATATTATATATCATAATTATTATCAGCATCAGCATCATCATCATCATCATCATTCTATTAACCTTTTACCAAACGACAAAAAATTTACACTCACTCTTACAAAAAAACTGAAAGCATTCGCAGACGACGAAAAAAATGTAGCTTAAATTATGAATTTTGTCTTTGATTGGGTTAGAAATCATTGTTGGAAAAGGGGGAAAATCTTATATGATCTATCTAAAGAGGTTTTTTTTCCGGTGGGAGATTCATTTCAACGACGTAATATGTTTTAAACTGAATTTTTTAAGAAACTGAAGGTTTTCATGGTATCTCTTGTTTTATGAAGTAAATAGTCAAGAACGTCGGGTAAAGTCAATGGATTAAACTGGATCTGAATTAGACCGGTTGGACTTAATGACCGGATTAAACCGGTGGAACTGGAACAGACTCAGTAACTAAATTTGACAGTTAATCTTCAGTCTTGTATAAACCAACAAATATGTACATGTATCATAGCCACTTATTTCAATTTTGCAATTCTGTCAGTACTTTCAGTACTTTGATTTTTGTTTTCGTTTAGGTTTTCAGTATGAGAGTCCTATAGAATAACACAGTTTACAGATCTGGAAGGATATGCTGTCAGTCCACGTAACGGCTCCGTTTCTGCTCATTCAATACTTCTTACCTTACATGAAACGGAAAGGTATGTAATATTTCTCATGTATGCATCCTTTACTTCTGTGTGTGACAGAGAGAGAGAGAGAGAGGGGGAGACGGAGAAGAGACACAGACAGAAGGAGAGACGTAATGGGCTGAAATGATAAATGATATCATATTCTGTCTGTAGGGGAAACGATGTTGAAATTTTCTGTTTTCAACCGGTTACAGTTAGCCTCTTTTTTTAACTCTTCACCAAACAACAAAATTTTAGACTGGAACAAATTGAAAGTGCTTACAGACAACAAAATAAACGTGGCTCAAAAATTGAAAAAAAAGTTTTGAGAAGGGTAGAAAACATTGTGGGAAAAGGAGAAAATGCTGGTTACTAGCATTTTCTCCTTTTTCCGACAATGTTTTCAAAAGGCCTCTTTCTCAGGGTCGTTAAAAGTAGGGAATGTGTGGTAAACAAATAAACCGAAATTCATGATTATAACACTATCTTTTAAATCAAATTTCAGGTTGGGGCAGAATTGTGAATATATCAGCAATGCAAGGTATGGTTGGGGAACCTGGTAAAGCCTCGTTTTGTGCTTCAAAAGCTGGTATCATTGGGCTTACAAAGGTTTGTTTTGACCCCTTTGTCACTCTGTTCCTTGTTTTGCCGAGCCCCGATAGATCAGTCGGTAGCGTGCAGGACTTGAGAACAACGGGGTCCAGGGTTGGATCCCTGGCTACGGCCCCTGGCTCGGCCGATTTCTTTCCGAGGATTAAAGATAATCACTGCGTCAGGATTCATTCCTGTCTCACCACTGACCATTGTTTCGACGATAATCATGTGGGAAAGCAGCCAGAGGTTTTGAAAGAGAATCGTGCAAGGTAGTGTTAAAATAAACTCCAGGAACGTATAGAAAGGTGCACTGGTTGCCGCAATATAACTGAAATAATGTTAAAACCGGTGTTAAACACCATTTAGTGAATGAATCATTCAATCTGACTCTGACAGATCATACCGTTTAAAACCTTGTGGGAAAAGGAGAAAATGCTGGTGACCAGCATTTTCTCCTTTTCCTGCAATGTTTTCCTACCCTATAGTTGGCAGATCTTAACATTTAAGTTACATCTAATATTTCGTCTACAAAAGCTTTTAAGATGGAAACGTTTGAAGTTTTGTCATTTTGTAAAGTGTTCTATTTTACCAAACCGTAAAATGTTATATAGAAATGTCATTGGTTCTTTTGACTGTATGGTGCTTCATGCCGTTTTCAACACGATTTAAGTTATATCGCGGCGGCCAGTGCACCTATCCATGATTTCCTGGAATTACTTTTATCGGTAGTCCCCACAATACTCTTTCTAAGCCACTGGCTGCTTTCCATCATAACAATCGCCGAAGCAATGGTTAGTGGTTAGAGGGAAATGAATCCTGTCTTAAAGGTTGCCCTTCAGATTTTGGGACGAATATTTTACAAAAATCTAAAAAAGAACCCTCATCCTTATACTTTCAAATCCTTTTAGTTTTCATTTATAAAACCCCAGTGGTCAAAAACCATCCGACAACAAGAGAAATTACAGATTTACTACGGCCCAGGTCGACGCCGACGAGAAACACGTTTATTTTTACATGAGAAACTCGCTCATTGACATACCGGAAATACCTAGATAAAGCTTCAAACATAGCATCTGAAGAAGATATTATAGAAGATAAAGACATGTTATATTTTGGTATTTAAGCGTCATTAGTCACGTGTCAGTCACTTGACATTCCCATAATGCTTTTTTAATTTCTGGCGCGAAATCTAAGAATACCTTAAGAGGCTACGTAGCCTTTTAAGGGAATACCATTAAAATTTTCTTTTTTGTAATTTTATTATTCTTAATTATTGATAATTTGTATTGGTTTATCATATAAATTTCAATGATAAATATATATATTTTAATTTGGTGAGAAGAATCTAAATATCTATGTTTAAAGCACCATAGATTCAAATGATATACATTTGCAATTACCCAAACATTTTGTAGAGCTTATCTCATATGCATCCTTGAAAAGTTGTTATTTTGAATTTGCATTTATTGAAGGGAAGTACATGTAATCATGGTTGCCAGAAAAAAAAAACTGTCCATGGTCACCTTCATTTATTAAAGGGAGGTAATTATGTTAGCCAGAACAAACTGTCTATGTACTTTATATAATTTCACTTACAGACGGTTGCGCTTGAAGCTGGAAAATACGGTATAACATGTAACGCTGTGTGTCCTGGATTTGTGCAATCAGAAAGTAGGTGTTCAAGTATCATAATGTATAATTACTTTTTTCTGTAAAAGAAAACAATTATATCCACTATACTATTATCCTACAAAATTTGCAATTATTAAAAATGAGTATTGTTGCACTACTTTCACCGAGCCACTTTTTCTTTTTTCCCCTTCTTAGAATTATCACTAATGAATCTAAAACCGCTATATTCTCATAGCAAAGGGAGATAATAATTACCCCCTTCTGAAAACTAACGAAAACATCAACAAATAATTTCACGATGGACATCAAAGAAATTTCTGGTCGGTTAAAAATGGTGCAAAAGTATTATATCTGTATAAATCTGTATTTATCAACTATCAAGAAAATATATTCTATGCTAAAAGTGTTACGGGTCTACTACCTTAAAAATATCTAAATTCTTTGACTTGTACAATCGGTAAAAGAATAGACTCTAGCTTTCAATATTAATTCTGTAAAATCACGCAGACAGGTCATATATTTATGTACATCCTTGGTTTTACCAGTACTAGACTTTGAACTGTCTTGCCTAAGGACACTCCTACAAAAAAAGACTAAAAAAGTAGAGAAATAAGAAAAAGGGAAATAACGTCACTGAAACCGTGGTAATACGTGCTAAAACGTGCTGCTTGGCGCGTAATCTTTATGTTAATTTGGAAATTTGGATATTGTGTAGTCATGTATACGGGGTTCCTGAAACGGAAACTACTTTTACGTTGGTTTTGTCAGTGTACATGATATATATGTTCGGGGCATATTATTTATCTAATCAGATCACGACATTTTTTGCAGTAAATTAAAACGGGCTTAAATCATAATTATGTCAATAAGGCAGTTCTATTATGAGCTCGACTTAAGGTACTCATTTTAAATCTATTTTATTTCCTACAGATGCCTCGAAACCAATGAAAGATTTAGCTGTTTCTGAAAAGTTAATGATCGAAAACACAACGGTATGACACGATTTTAATGTGTTGTTTGTCACATGCATGAATTACCATTATTCGGCAAAACAATAAGCGAAGAAGGGCATCCGGACATTTGCGAAAAGTGTGGTCACGGATCAACATGCGCACTCCGCGCTGAATAATCCGAAATAACACTCTTCCATTTTGTGTAATTTTCTGTTTTGTGCAAGTCTACTGTACAAAATCTAATATAGTCGTAAAGTGCAGGCTGATAAGAAACGACAATTTACGCAATCGTCTTACTGTCTTTTTTCGCGTGTTTCGGGCTTACTTAAGTTAATGTTTGTTAAAGGCCTGTTAGCGACAAAAACAAATCAAGGCATATATTAAAATGCATTTAAATTCAAGGCATACCATTTTAAGCTTGGAAAATATCACGAAAATGACGATACGTTCATATTTAGTCGACCCAAGTTGTAGTCGTTGACAGCCAAGTGAATTTAAGAATAATACAAAAAGTAAACAAAAGGTTAAACATATTTTGATGACCAATCTAAACCAAATTCAAGTTTCTCTTTATGCCTGTATTTATCGCCAGAAATCTAGTTCTACTGTAGCTTATCCTTTTGCAGGAATCAAATGGCCTGGTTTTAAATTGAATTGGTTTTAAATTGAAGGACATCACATAGCATGATTCATAATGCATGTTAATATTTTAATTCCATTTCTTTTCACAGGCATCGTTTAAACAGAACACCAATTCTACAAAGGTACCCGTTACTGCGGAACAGGTATATCATATGAGAGAGAGAGAGAGAGAGAGACAGAGAGAGAGACAGAGAGAGCGAGGAAGCACTGACAGACACACAGACAGACAAACAGACAGAAAGATAGACAGACACACAGACAGACAGACTGCATCAATCATAATTCTTGCAATTGTTTAACGTAGAAAAAGCCCATTAGCCAATTGTTTATAAGACATAACCAGTCTTGTGAGGAGAGGTGTAAAAATCAATGTTCCAGATATAACCAAAGCCCTTAAAGCACCGATGTCTTGGCATGATTGGAAAGTGTATTATATGCATAAATCAGTTTGCATTCAGCCATGTAAAGGGGATCAAAGTGGAATTCCTTTAACCCATTACCACACCATCCCTACTTTTGATGCCCCTGAGAAAGAAGCCTTTAGAAAACACAATTTTCACTTAAGCCTTTCCCAAACGATCTCTGGTTTTTACGGGTCTGGAATAGAAGTCTTTTGAAAACATTGTTGGAAAAGGAGAAACTGCTGGTGACCAGAATTTTCTCCTTTTCCCACAATGCCTACCCTTCACAGGACAAATTTCAAATTTTCAGTCACTTTTATTTTTTCGTCTGCAAATGCTTTCAATTTGAACAAAGCGAAAATTTTGTCGTTTGGTATTGAGTTAAAAAATATAAAAAAAAACTATGGATGCTTATATTCAGCTGCAGCTGATTTAACCCTTTCCCAAACGACAAAATTTTGGACTAGACCAAATTGAAAGCATTTGCAGACGATAATTCAACTCTTGCTGAAAAGACGATTTCTGTCTATGGTATGGTAGAAAACATTGTGGTAACTACTTCAAGCTTAAGTAAATGTCTTAAGTAAAGAAAGTTGTGACAATGGTATTTCAAGATATCAAAATAGTTGAACATTCAAGGTCAAGAACGGCCATTTATAACTGTTTGAAAAATACTTGGATGAATCTTGTCCCTTTTGTATGGGTATAGATACAGAATCAGACTGATCTTGTATCTATACCGTACATCTTTTTACAATCCAATGAAATGAAAAATGTCGGAGTTTCAATTGATTGTATGTTCCGGCCGATGACAGAGTTCGAGATTATATATTAACCCTAATCTTTGTGAATACATGAAATGAAACTTTCAAACCTATAGTTAAAAAGAAAAGCTGCAGATGTCGCAATTTCAAATGTAGTTTCTTTTTAAAGGAAACTATATCTCTGCAAATCCAATATCAGACTGCATGTTCTGTGTAGTTTGATCTTGATCTATACAGCATGCAAAAGCTTTCAGTCGTGCTGAACAGTTTTAAGTATCAAATTGATATTTTACAGGTTGCTTGTTTGGTATCATTCCTGTGTACAGACAGTGCATCTGCTATAACAGGTGCAGCAATACCGATTGATGGTGGATACTATAGATGACCCCCAGAACGTTCGAGGGACTTGTTTCAGATATTATCACATAAACAATACAGAAGAGAAGCGCTTTTAAAGGCACTGTTTAAAAATGGAACGTATAATTATTGTCAGAAATTGTTCTCTCTTATTTTCACATTTTCCAGGTATCTTCTCTACCTTCAAATGCATTTTGTTTCTATTCTTTTTTCACTAGAGGTAGGGTCCGTGAAGTTGGCTCAACGCTCAGTAATCGACATTCAACTCAACACCAGCCTTGTTGAGCCAGCTCGACATTCCAGCTCAACGGCAAAAATACTAAATCCATGTCCATTGAGCCTGGTCGACATCGCAGCTCAACCGCAAGCTCAACAGTAAAAATGTTTATATATATGTTTCTATTAATGTCCATTTAGCGAGCTCAACATTCCAGCTCAACCGCCAGCTCAACAGTAAAAATACTTATACATATATTTCGATCAATGTTTGTTGAGCCAGCTCGACATTTCCAGTCATACGCCAGCTCAACAGCAAAAATACTTATATATGTCAAAATCAAAGTCCGTTGAGCCAGCTGGACATTCCAGCTCAACTGCCTGCTCAACAGCAAAGGAATACTTATACATATATTTCGATCAATTTCCGTTGAGCCAGCTCGACATTCCTAAAGTGTCATCCCCGATCAGCCAGCGAATTCCGCGGAGGCTTATCCGAGACGGGACTTTCCGTTAGTATGCAATTTTCACCTTTGTCCATGTCTACTGTAGAATGTATCTGTATAGTGTCGTCGCGGATCAGTCACGATCTTCTTGTACGCGGAGGTGCAACGTTTTTTTTAAGTCCACACTGAAAAATACGTAGGAAGTTCCGATACGTCATGCTTACGTCACAGATACGCCGTAAATGCAAAAACAACCCAGCAGTGACGCCGAGGAAACGTAGCTGAAATACTAGCTTCGACATGCGAACGTATCGGTTAAATTGATACGTTTGACTTCTTTCAAATGAATGACAACAACAACTGAGCAGAGCTGTTTTCCATCAGTGACCACGGTATTTACGCAACAGCAAGGCTGCAAATAAGAAAGGAACGTCGTGCTAACGAATCGGTTATGCCACGACAACGCGTAATGCACTACGTTTACGCCTCAGTGGCCATACTTTACGTCCCTCGAACTCCATACCAACACAGATTCGCCACAGGAACGCCACAGGAACGTCGAAGATACGCTAAGTCTTTAATTTTCAACAAAATACGCCTTGAGCAGTTCTCGGCGTTTGACCCCCTTGAAGAACTTTTTTGTTGCAACCGCCGCCGATACGCAATAGTGAGAGAGTAGGAATTTTTTTCTTTCATTATCAGCTTAACTACAAAGACTGAATGAAACCAAAACTAAAACAAGTAGAAAAACCGCATTTTTTTAATTTTGAGAAACTATTTTACATATCACAGCAACAAGAAATATCTTACAATAATACTTAACATTTTCCATTTTGTCCTTAAAAATATTGACCCACTACCAATCGATTTATATTACTATTACAGATGTGAATCACGATTTACTGGGAAAAAATGATAAAAAATTGAAAAATTCATTTCAGTTTAAAATATTTTAAAAGTAGCACAAAAGGCACCAGGGCCCATATTCACCAACCATTCTTAAGCACATCCATAGTCTTATTCCCTACACTTTCGTCAATGTGAAAGTAACAGAACCTCTGATTGGCTAAACCAGTTTGGTTTAGCCATTCAGAGGTCCTGTTACTTTCACAGTCAGAAATTCTTGAAGATTAAGAGAAAAAAAGTTCTTAAGAATGGTTGGTGAATACGGGCCCAGGACAGCAAACTGTTGACTTTGGTTTAGCCATCATCGACAATGAAAACGTGAGCCGAAAAAAAAAAAAGACAGAAATCGCAACACAAGGCGACACGAGATACAGTAAAACTAGATAGAAACGCATGAATTGCGCTATAGGACTAAGAACTCACAACGATTTATTTAGAGTATTACTCTAACAAATTGACCTGAAATTGACCTTTATGCAAAGAATAATTAAAAAACTGAATAGATTTATAATCGGGTACAATCGGACTGTACGGGAATTCTATTATAGATAATTACCCTTGCAATACCATGAAATTATTAGAGTTTTCGCGGATGTCATGGATGAAGATGAGACTGCACAGAAAACTCATCAATTATCTATGTCACCCGCCACGATTGCCTTTTTCAACTAACAAAATCGTGTTTATATCAGGCATATTAAGTAGTTTTTAAACACAGAACAAATTTATTAGCCGCATAAGTTGAAACTCGTGCACATAGTTCCGCATGCAGACGACATTAGCCAAGACTAAGTTCGGACAATTTGTTCAAGTAATAACAGTCTTTCAATATGACGTTTAACGTGTTATCGTGGATTTCTTTGATATTGCATTTTAGTAGTTTTGATGAGATACATCGAGAATCAGTAATAGATTGATTGACTGAAAAGTGTTTAACTCTTTACCACACAAGAAAATTTTAGACTGGTCCAAATTGAAAGCATTTGCAGACAACAAAATAGAGGTGACTGAAAAATTGAAATTTGTTCAGGGAAGGGTAGAAAACACTGTGGGAAAAGGAGAAAATGCTGGTTACCAGCATTTTCTCCTTTTCCCACAGTGTTTTCAAAAGGCTTATTTCTCAGGAGTGTCAAAAGTAGGGATTGTGTGGTAATGGGTTAATGCAGCTTTTAACATTATTTCATTCAAATCACGGCAACACTTCTAATATTCAGTGACCCATTACACAAAAAGGGACCATCTGGGAATTCTTTATATCAATTAGATGAAAACGGGTCAACGATGAAAAAAGTCCATGTCAGTTTAAGCTGATAATTTAAGAAAACATTGTCTAGCAAGGTAAAGTGACCACTGTTCATACAGAAAATGTCATTAAAGCGATAAGTGTCAAACCTGGCCAGCTTGCGCAATTCGTGCAGTCTGACAAGGGCTGACACTTTTCTCAGTTCCCAGAGGGTCCCTTTTTGCGTGATTGGTCACAAATAAATATAAGAGAGTGAACATCGCAGAGTTTGTTCAAAGGTTTACATACATTCTATCTTTCATTTACCGAATAAATAAATAGAAATCTACCAAAGGCTTCAAGTCCTGTCTCGGTGTAAGGTCAAAAGAGGGTTTAGTCATAATTTAGAATAAAGCAATGGACAGTGTAGTTCAGAGATCAGACTGTACGTTCTGTGCAGTCTGGTCTCTGAACTACGCTGTCCACAAAAGCTTCTAGGGTCGTGAATGGTATTGAAACAATTAAAGGAGTCATACATACAAAAATAAAAAGGAAGAATGCTATCCGTAGTCAAGTCTCGTAAACTAACATTGCTTGCCTTAGACATTATATGGTCTGCAATATGTAAACATGGGCATTCGGACATTAGCGTAAGGTTTTGTTTTGGATCAGCCTGCGCAGTCTGCAAAGGATAATCCAAAAAGACACTTTCCCTTTTCGTGTAGTTTTCTGTTTCACGCAAGTATACTACAGCACAAATTCTATTGTAGTCGTAAGTGCTGTCTCTGATAAACCTGCAAGGACTGCGCAGGCTAATCCGAGACAACGCTTTAAGCATTTGTCCGAATGCCCTCTTTTACATATTGCAAGCCATTAATAAAGACAATATTGGGCGTTTAAGTAAGATGACTATCTGAAGTCATGTTAGAAGTACAATTCAACTGAAAGACAAATTTCATACATTCGTACAGTCATCATTCGCAGAATCTAACGACATAGCTTTCTGATATGACACATTCTTTCTAAGGGGACTAGGTTGCTGAGTTAAATTGACATTGTCGTCTGCTTCCAATTCGTTGTCGTCTGTCTTTGAGTCCTGAAAAAGTTTGCGTTTAACGCTCGGGCTTTTCCGTGACGGAACGTGCTTAGGCGCTGCAGTGTTTTTCAAGCTTTCACGACTTGGAACAGATGACGATCGTTTCTTAAATCTATTTCGTTTATCACTGGCGGCAATCTGGCTAGGACTATCGTCTATAAGTCTATCACTTGGAGACGATTTGCTTGTTTCATCTGTTTCTGTAACCTTTGCTTCCTCCTCATCTTCGTGTTCACTAAGCGTACCTAATTTTGGCGTACTGGATTTAAAGTCATCATGATCGTCGGAATGTTCCGAGTAAGCTCGTCTTTTCATTCGCAATCGTCTCCTTGCAGGAGAATCCATTGCCAAGGCAACGTTTCCGACACTTGCACCCCTCTGTCTGCTATGTTGATCGGGAACAGCTAAACTCAACCGTCGTCTATAGTTCTGTGTGATATCCGAGGGTACAAGACTTTTCCTTGCTGTTCTGTTATATAAAGGCGTGCTTTCCGGAGTAGCCGGTTCAGATGGCATAAAGTGTACATGTGAGGCCCGGCGCGTGCGCATCTGTTTGTCTTTCAAGAATTTAATGAGGTCTGTTTCACTGTCTTCGCTGGTGATGTTTTTATTGAGCCGTTTGTATTGCATCTGAAACATGATACCAAAATTAAATCTAAATTTGTAGCTTTTCCACTTTTATCCTTCTAGATCAGATTGTTACACATTTTTAGGGCTTTCAAGCAAAATACTATCGTACACTGAAGCAAACAAAACCATCACGAAATGGGAAAACTGTTTACGACTAAATTCTAAAGAGTTATGTTTTTTTTCTCTTCTTCGATATTTCGATTGATCGATCGCTCGATTGATGGAATGTTTGACTTTGTTTTAGCGCTGTTTTCAACATTTGTTCATTTATATCGTGGCGGCCTGTGTGAATTTTGCTTACTTACATAGCGTCTAAATAGTGATCAGCGTTGAGAAAGGATTTAATCCTGTCGCAATAAGTATCATCAATCCTTGGGAAAAAGTAGCTGGTTTAGGGATTTGAACCGGCAACTCCCTGTTCTCAGAGTCCTGTGCGCCACTCGTCCTGCAATTTTGAGCTGTGTAGGTGATATTTAATAAAGAAAACAATCAGTCTTTAAGAGCGTAAATCGTTTTACTTTCAGTTCTTATCTAGTACAGTTAAATGTGAATGCAAATAATCAGGATTAACCCAACAAAGGTAAGCACAAGAAAAGAAATACCAGAATTAGTATTCTACTGACCTGACGTCTTGATGGAACCATAATTTTTCGGACATCCTGAGCTGTTGGATTTTCCCTAAGTCTGTCTTGCACGTCCTTTGGTATATCGACGGTAAACATAGTTCTGCGCTTGCCTCCTGAAAACAAATTTGCACAAGTTATGCTCTGTGAAAAGAAAGGGGTCAATTCATCTGCAAAACGTATCGATTCAGGTCAGCCTGCACATTCCGCGCAGGCTGGCCTTGGTCGAAGCGTTTTGCTATCGGTCAATGTTCTGTTTATCAAAGGACGATTCTACCTCCGGATTCAGTCAATTGTTAGAAAAAAAGGAATGGTTCCACATACAAAATTGGGTGATGACTTGCTCAGTATGCTGCATCAAGATGTCATAAGCCTCTCCCCTTTAAGGCTGACTGTGTTGAAACTCTTTGCTGCTGGTCAATGTTCTGTATGTCAAAGTACCAGTATATCTCATGATTCAACCGGTCATTAAACAAACCGGATTTAATAATTTCATAGTTATATGACGACTTGCTTAGTACAAGGTGTCAATTCATCAAACTCCTTTTTGTGAGAGCACAACCCTTATGCATCTGCAGAGACGTTTGACAATATCAGACTGTACAGAACATAGTTTTCTGACACTCATCCTCCGCAACTTTTTATTGTGAGGGCGATCGTAATGCCTACTTTCATGTAAAGGGCGATCGTAACGCCTACTTTATTGTAAAGGGCGATCATAATGCCTACTTCCTTCTGAAGGGCAGTTATAATGCCTAATTCCTTCTAAAAGACGATCATAATGCCTACTTTCTTCTGAAGGGCGATCATCATGCCTACTTTCTTCTGAAGGGCAGTTATAATGCCTAATTCCTTCTAAAAGACGATCATAATGCCTACTTTCTTCTGAAGGGCGATCATCATGCCTACTTTCTTCTGAAGGGCAGTTATAATGCCTAATTCCTTCTAAAAGACGATCATAATGCCTACTTTCTTCTATAGGGCGATCATCATGCCTACTTTCTTCTAAGGGGCGATCATAATGCATATTTTCTTCTACAGGGTGGTCATAACGCCTACTTTCTCCTGAATGGCTATTATAATGTATACTTTCTTCTAAAGGGCGATCAGAATTTCCTATTTTCTTGTAAAGGGCGATCTTAATTGCCTATTGTCTTGTAACAGGCGATAATAATGCCTATTTTTTGTAAAGGGTGATCATAATGCCTACTTTCTTCTACAGGGCGACCGTTATTCCCTACTTTCTTCAAAATGGCGATAATAATGTCAACTTTCTTGAAATGAGAGATCGCAATGCCTACTTTTTTCAAAATGGCAATTATAACGTTTATATTCTTTTAAAGGGCATTCATAATGTCTATTTTGTCATAAAGTGCGAAGGTTTGCCTACTTTGTTCTAAAAGGCAATCAAAACACCTATTTTTCTTTCGAAAAAGCGGTCATAATGCATCATAAACTTCGCCGAGCTGTCTAAAAAAAAAATAGCAAAGTGCAATTCAAATGGTCAGTTAAAATGGACGCATTACACGAAAGAATTCCAAAGTTATAACAATATCTCAGAAGAGAGCGTATCATCCAAAATAGGGCTAACTTTTCCAGTCAGATCTTAAAAAAAAATCTGTTTGGGTTAGAAAACATAGTGGGAAAAGGAGAAAAATACTGGTAACCAGAATTTTCAAAATTATAAAGAAAATCAAAGAATATACTAGTATGTTATCCTAAATCAGACTGCATCTTGTTTTTCAATTAGACCTCAAAAAGTATGTGAAAGGGTAGAATACATTGTGGGAAAAAGAAAAATTACTGATAACCAGCATTTTCTCATTTTTCCACAATATTTTCAGAAACCCACCAAACTCAAGGCCGTTAAAATTCGGGATAGTGCTGTATACGGTTAACCTACTCTGTCTCATCTTAGTAAGTAGTTCTGCATCCATTTCAGAACTGATATCTTCAGAGCTGGCATTCTTGGAAGGGACTGGTATAAATATATCTGATCTTTCATCTTCATCATCATCGTCTTCGTCAGTGTATGTCTCCTCTGGTTCATCACTTTCGATGCTTTTATGATAAAAGAAAGACGAAAAAGAGACATATAGGAACTAACATAAGTTTGCATTTGAGATGAATTGGAGAAACGAAATATTGAAGAACAATATGCGCAATATTTGATACTTTAACCCATTACCAAACGACAATATTTTAGACTCGTCCAAATTGAAAGCATTTGCAGACTTTACCATCTAGAAAGCATGTACAGACGACAAATTTGGCTATACTGTTATCTGCAAAAGATGTGACAGTTTGTTCGAAAGGATAGAAAAATATATGGGAAAAGGAGGAAATGCTAGGTATACAGTATTTTCTCTTTTTTTCCCCAACAATGTTTTCAAACGTTTTTTTTTTTTTTGCTCGGGTCACTTACACTAAGAATTATTTGGTAAACGGTTAAAGTTTGATTACGAGTTAATGGTTATTTTTAATTCTCCCTATTATTCCCTATGGGAATCGACCTTCACAGGGGAAGATGTATTCCAGAGAAAAAAAAGGCCCGTCTTTATGGATGGTGTATGGATACGACTTTTAGCTATATTAGAAATGATGATGATGTTGGATTTTCTAAAGTTCTATTCACACATATTTGGATGGCCTAAGAATACAATAGGAAATCAGTTTTCAGATCCCCAATAAAACGAAAGTAAATGAAGACGGCAGTGTGTAGGACCCGCACGAGTAAACCTTCAGCAAAAGGAGTTCCGGCACATCGGATCTTTTTTGTTCCATGGAGCTATGAAATACAGTTTTCAGCCAATCAGAACCCGTAAATAATCATGAAAAAATGAATTATTGCAAAATTTCAACATTTTTGAAAGACGGCGACAACAAACTTTGGCGTTTTCTTCGAAAACGACCGAGCTAAAAATGTCACTATACGATAAGCTTACAAGTTCGGAAAAAAATGGTATCAAAAATAAATCAACGAACTGCATTACCTAACATTTTCGATGAGATGAGTGCTACTGGAATATTTTTCCTTGATCATTTTACTGCCCGCTAAACTTTCAAAATGCTGCCTGTAAAACATAGATAAAATAGAAATGACAATGAATACTTGTACATCATTTTAAACACTTAGTTAAAAATACATTCATTTATATACAACACAGAAAATAGTAAATAATACCACAATGACCAGATAAAACTTAAAAACACTGCAAAAGTTAATCTCTTACTTCAAAAATTGGAAAACGAAGTTCAAACATTTATGTCCATAGAAGCGTCACTGTTTTTTGTCACACAACTATACACTGAAATATCTTCATATAGTTTTTAAAACAAGTAAGCATCCTCCAAATATTTCTAGCCTTTACTCTCATACTACAAATCAATTCTAATAAAATGCGTGCTACGCTCTGGAAAATGGGGGTATTAATGATGCATGATATCGAGCAGGCCATCATAATGATGGATTCAAGAAATCCATTTTGTGTGAAAACTGTTTGAGTCCTGAATTGGTATGGTCTTTGGACTTGTGGAAAATTTATCGAGAGCAAAAAGGATCTACAAGGTAACCCGGTCGATACCTTTTGCACATGCAACAATCCCCCTTTTCACAGAGCATAGCCCAGTTATACAATAAGATAGAAACGCAAATATGAAATCAATGACAAAGGTTTTACGTACTCGAGGGCCAGTTTTTCGTAACAGTGCATAATTTGTTCATCTGTACTGATAGGATCACGCTGTAACCATACCTTGAGATAATGTGAGTTGTAGTATTCAATTAGTTCCTGTAAGGGAAATAGAAAAACACTTAAAGATACATACTTACAGCTAGAGAGAGAAACACTGTTAGAATTTGAATATGTGCAGATTAGCTCAGCTGTGAAAAATAGACATAAATTACCAATAATGGTGTAAAGGTTAGAAAAATCTCAAGAATAAGATACTTTTAAATCTATCAATAGAACATTAATATAGTTACCTGTTTTCAGAATATTTTAGAAACATACAGAACATTTATTGTCGGTCTTTTTTACCAGTCCATGCTGTCATCTTTCTAGAAAAGACTAATCTAGAATTTTCCAAGCTGATATACTTGGTGATTTTGGAGTATGAAGTTAGATTTGTGGCTTTAAGGATACAGAATTAGTGAAAAGTGTGGAAATTAAATTCGGACATAAGTCTGTAAGTTGGAATTACTTTGTTTTTAAAAAGGTTGTTCAGATCATATCTTTTTGCAAATAAAATGTATTGTTTATTTAGGTTTTAGGAACCAGAAATTCCATGGTTAAATTTAGTAACTTTTGTTCTTAGGAAACCAGACACAAAGGACAGGAAACACACCCATGAAGCACAGCTTAGTTCTCACATGCAGGCTAAGCAGGATAAGTAATGAGAAAAATAGGATAAGCAGGATAAGTAATACGAATAGTAAGGTAAGTAGGATAAGTAAAAAGAAATGTATCGCAAGTAGGATAAGTAATAAGAATTGTAGGATAAGTAGGATAAGTAATAAGAAAAGTAGGGTAAGCAGGATAAGTAAAAAGAAATGTAGGATAAGCAGGATAAGTAATAAAAAATGTAGGATAAGTAGAATTTTTCTACCTACACGGAAGTGGTATTGACCTCGTTGTCCAAGAATCTCCTCGATACCAGCCATCACGTGATCAGTCACATGATCATTGATTTCTTCACCAAGCTGTAACTTCTTTTTGTCTTCCATTTTGACTCGCAGATATTTGACCAAAGGTTTTATTGTACTTCCCTGCATAATACACATTTATTTCTTCTTTTTACTCCAGTTCTATGTAGGTGAAATGAAATAAGTATTTCACCAATGCATACTATTTTTATACTTTAAAAGGCTACCCTAAACATTGTTCTGCAAACTCTGAATGATGTTAAAGTGACAATTCACAGCTCGAATTTCGATGTGAAAAAAAAGTTATTCAAATCCCACGAGATCCCAAAATAATTGATGGACGGGTTAATACGTAACCATCAATTTATTACAAAGAAAGAAATCTTGAAAAAGTTTCTTTTATGTGTACAAATGTTCGTGTTATGACCAATTTCTACTTTTGTTCACTATACCCCACTTCCAGGTTGGCATTTCGCCAGTAGTCTGTTGCAATTCTTTGAAAACATTTTAGTCTTCTGATTATATAAAGAAATGAACTTTAGGCCATTTTTGAATTGAAAAAAAGGACAAACCTGGATGAAAACTGTGCAGAAAATAATAACCAGCGTGGTGGTCAGAAAATGTCCTTTTGGCAGGTTTTCCTTCCGTAGAACATCAACTAATGAAAATGCTACAGCACCTCGTAGCCCTCCATAGGCCTATATTATTTTTCGAGAAAGAACAAATAAATGAACAGAATTAAAGCTATCCGGTTGAAACGATAATCGCGGCTTTAGGCTCATGATATCTGATTAGCTTTGGCTGTACTAACGTTATACTATTTATGCCATAACTGTTGGTAGTTATATCTGTAAGTCGACTAAACCTTCAACATATGCTTGCCATCTTTGAAATGCTGAATGGAACTGATATACAGTGAGACTTACTGTACAGGCCACCTCTTGCAACAGACAATCCAGGATTTTCCTGATCCTAAGAAAGAGGCCTTTTGAAGACATTGTGAGAAAAGGTGAAAATGCTGATCACCAGAATTTTCTCATTTTTCCACAATGTTTTCTACCTTTTTGGAATTAATTTTCAATTTTTAGTCACATTAATTTTGTTGTTTACAAATGTTTTTAACTTTGACATGGTTACTATGTTTTCCTGTGATAAATGGTTATATAGGTGTTTTATTGCCTGGAGAAACGAATATTTTGATATATATCTAAACTTTGCATAAAACTACACAAAACACTATTGTCTGGATTCGATAAATCAAAATAGTTATACCATATTATCATCCTTTAAGGTCTACGGCCCTTGAGGCATACGTAAACATTGACTTTGGCGTAAGGGCTGTTCGGCCAATCTCGGTAGCTAACGTCTTTTAATCTGAGAGTTCAGGACCGTATACTCATTTACAAATCGACGTCTTTGTAAAGGCGATTCGGCTGAACTCGACAGCTTCAGTCTTTTAATATGAGAGTTAGGGGCCCTAGACCTTAGATTGTGAAATGAGAGTGTCTGCTAATAAACCTACCATTATAAACTGCTCCTCCAAGTCGATTTTACGTTGAATTCTGTTACTTTTATTGAGCAAAAATGTTAATCCAAATACCACTGAAATCAAAGTAAATGCATTTAAAAGAAAACGGTGAAGTTATGAACAGACCCGCAAGTTTACCAACATTCTATCAACATTTCATTAAGAAGTTGATATCAAACGTAGAAGCAGCTTCCCTTTCGGTAGCCCCAACATCCAAAATGGCGGCGTCGATCAAGATTAACTTCAAAATTATGCCCCAAACTGCACATTTTTGCATGTATCACCAAGGTTTCAGTGCCTTCAGTTCCAAGTGACATCTGTTTTCAATATATTAGGGCACTATGAAGAGAAATTCTACTTTGTTAGCGTACTCAATTTTTTAAACCAAACAACATGTGAAGTTCGCTTAACAAACGTTGGAATGGTAAAACTTTGCACTATGATATATTGGGCTCGTTCCTACATGATTCACAACAGCCGTGAACAAATTTCCAAGTCCCCTGCCATCTAACCGTACAACTAATACAGTTCCAAATCGTTGTCAAAAATGATCCATGAATATATCATACAATCACAATCAATAACAAAATTAGTTAAAACGGTACAAATTACATCAGTTTATATATAAGCCATCCTCTGTTGATGAGGGGGGTTTAATGCATCTTCAAAAAGTATCATTCTACCTCACGATTTAGGCCGGTTAATATTGGCAATTATTGATCCATATGACGGCTTGATTGGTATTGTGCATTACCGACATGTATCAAGACACATTTTTTGCTAGAGCATGGCTCGTATATTTTGTTCTCGTTTACGTAAAATTTTATTAATTTCAAGGTGCAGTTGATTTTCTTTTACGATTGTCCTTGTCATCATCATGACACTTATCAGAATACATCCAGTTTGCAGAACTCACCAGGCGACATTTGTGACCCGTCACACAAAAAGGGACTATCTGGGAATTCCGTACATCAATTAGCTGTAAACAGGTCAAAGATAGTGCAGGTCAATTTAGGTTGATAATTCAAAAATGATTCTACAGTAAGGTGGAATGACCACTTTCATACAGAAAATATCATACAAGCGAAAAGTGTTGACCCTGGTCAGCCTGCGCATCCGCGCAGTCTGACCAGGGTCGACACTTTTCGCAGTTCCCAGAAGGTCCCTTTTCGCATGACGGGTCACATGTAAGAACTCACCTAGAAACCGGTAGACAAAACAAAATAATATAGTCCACAGTATAAACCACGGATTCCAGTGTTTGATGTTTAAAACCTCGTCCTTAAACAAGGCTATTCCGAGGAACAGGAATATCACACAGTCGCTTGTGGCACTGAAATTAAATTTTTCCTATTTAGGTAAAAAATGTTTTATGGAAAAAAAAAATATTTGTAGTAGACCCTACCTTACCGAAGCCATGCTTGTATCCACATGTACATGCTGTTTATGAATATGCCTCCTTTTTTGTCAGACCCAAACTCAAAAAAAGAAAAATGTGAAAAAGAACTATCTCTCTGTCTGATTGAAAGATATTTAAAAAAGTTTTAAACAGTTACACGACATTTTGTTCGCTCACTTCTCGAAAGTAACTTATTACATTTGCAAATTTTGACAAACTGCGCGCAAATATTTCCGACATATCGTTTGACTCTTCTTTCTGCCAGTAGTGATATATACCTGCCACTTTTCTCACGTCATGTTGAAGTTCAAACTTTATTATCGCCATCTTAGAGTATCTAAACCGCTGTAAGTGTAGAAACGTCGCAGAATATCTTAATAAAAAATATGACCGGCGCCAAGACATTCTCAAGTCTATTAGAGTTCGTAAAGTGTCAATGGAAGAAGTCTTGGTTGAACATGAATATATACGGAGTTGGCAAGTCGGTTTAGAAAAAGAAAGTCATGGCTATATTTATTTTTTCTACCGCTCTAGCACACTTCTTTTTTAACACATTCCATGCTTGCATCAAGCAAAGGAAATGGATATAGTCATTAAAACCCGTTCCGATTTCGAGGTTTCTTAAAGGTGTTTGCACCCTGAAGTGGAACATCTATTTCCACTGTAATTTTACTCTGGAAAATATGATATCGTTAGAAAAGCCTTAAACCCAAGTCACACTAGAACAAGCTCCCACGTCAATGTCAAATCGCATCGACGCATTTCTTGACTTGTTCACATGCACGACGTAGTTAAGCAGTCGAAATCGAGTTGGGGACGCGATCGAATAATGACAATGTTTATGGTCATAAAAAAATCTGTACAAAGAGATCCCAAGTGGGAAGCGTTAAACACATGTTTGCAGATCTGTAAATCGACTGTCTCTTGAGACCTGACATAAAAGAAATTTACATCGTCGAAATGGGTATATGTTTGTTTGATGTTTACAATAGTATTTTCAAAATCTCTCCATTTTAATGGCAATATAGTAATAACATCTTAATACTTTCTGCCTCATTTCATAGTATTTTCCTTTTACCATGATTAGCTTTAGACGGAATAAGAAGAGTTTTGTGAATACCTTTACTAACTTTTATGTACTTATCATCATCATGTATTATCTATTCAGATAAAAAATGATAAACAATATATCTTTTATTGCTTTGATGATTCATTTTTGGCTCTAAAAAGAAATGAATATTTAGGTATCTTACCTCATCATCTTACTGAAGTATTTGACCGTTGTAAAAGATTTCCTAGATATGTTGTGAAAGGCATACTGGGCTTGTGTGAGACCACAACCTATTATGCTGAAAAAAAAATGTAAATAAAAAATTTATCAATGTTATTACATTGTACTGGTTTGAATGTATGCAAAAAGGAAAGACGTAGGTATTCAGATACCGAGAGATTACAAATTGTCTGCGTTTCATACACAAATTATAAAATGTCGTCAAAATTCTAATTAGGATGCCTAGGAACTATATGCTCTACAATTACGTCCCCTTTTCATCAGTTCCAATTATTCAATATTAAAAGAAACTATTTAGCAATGCAATTGAAATTTTGTGCAATATCATGTCAGTTTAATGGAGCACCTTGTGGTATATGCATATCTAGTGAAGAACGGCAAAAGAAACATAAATGGAGTAAACACCCCTTTGTCCTCAATAGAAAAGTTTATTTAAGATATATGACCGATGAAATACCTAATTATTCCAGAAAGATGAAACATCTCTGCTCCCAGAAAGGCAATGTAAGCTAAAACAAATACAGCCAGTGGTTCCACAACTGAAAAAGTCACAAAAGAAGCTTTGGTAGAGAGCTGCAATCTCTGTTTAGCTATAATCACTTAACTTAATAAATGTCTTGATAAAATTTAATGTGCCTTTAACAATAGTTGAAACGTTTTGGTCAGTATAAACTTGTTTCTTCATAATTCAAATTCGCTGAAGTATGAATTAAGGATTTACAACAGCAATAGTACAATAGGAGATTTGAGATTGTTTTATTGTAGATAATCCACTTTCCTTATGTTTTAAGTTTAGACGCAAATTAGTGTTACTAGATCTATCTTAATTAAAATAATATGTTTTCTAAAATTCATAAAATGTATGCTCATTCGTTGGGCCTAAAATATCCCACTCAGCCACACATCAAAATCTTCACAAGGCTGGTCACTTGGGATTGCTTATGGATAAAGAATTACAAAGCTTAAGTCTGATATTACCCATAACAAAGTATATAAAGGTAATAGTGATTTGTTCGTATAATGGGTCTTCGATACATTTTAATTGAACAATAACAAGAGCACCGAAGGCGGGTTTTCCAACGCTTGAACATGCAGTCTGATCTTGGATTTACAGTGTCCGATGATTAGATATTTTCACCCAAATAACAACTTTGAAATAGCGAAACTTTCGGTTTTACTATCAGCATTAAAGTTTCATTTCATACGTGTAGCAGGTTTAAGGTAAGCAAAGTATAATTTCTGTCATACCTCTACAGTGTTCCGTATATTTCGTCATGACAGCTGTCAGAGCACCAAACAGGATACCAATTGCTAGACCGCCTAAACTGACTACAAAGAACTGTACAATACCTAGTAATACCTGCAAAAACATGTACGTTATATATTAGTTACAAGTATATATCAGCCTGTACCTGCTAAGCGCAACTCGCTGACCTTTTGCGGACAATGTAGATCAAGATCAGACAGCACAGAACGTGCAGTCTGATCTTTGATCTACATTGTCCGATAAGAAATATATTTTTGTACGAAAAAAAAATTGAAAGTGCAAAATTTTCGGTATTACTATCGACTCAAAAGCTCAAGAAGCTGGTTATTTAGCAAGATAAAGTTTGAAAATAGAAATGACTGATCATAATGTTTCACATCTCACATACACTCGTAAATGATAAAAAAAGACATAGTTTGCTTAACCCTTTACCACACGGAAAAATGTTAGACTGGTTCAAATTGAAAGCATTTGCAGATGACAAATAAAGGTGACTGAAAAATTGAAATTTGTTCTGGGAACGGTAGAAAACACTGTGGGAAAAGGAGAAAATGCTGGTTACCAGCATTTTCTCCTTTTCCTACAGTGTTTTCAAAAGGCTTCTTTCCAAGGGGCGTCAAAAGTAGGGATTGTGTGGTAATGGGTCAAAAGGGCTAAAGTATCAAGCATTCATTTTCTGCATATGACGTTGTAGAACTGTAATGAAACGTCAATGTTATCACATTAAACTCAAGACTTCCGTATGCACTTTATCATTTTTTTTTATGAATTCAACTCATGAAATGATTATCATAATGAAAATAAATGTGGTCAATGTAGCAACTTCGATAGTTTAATTGACAACGAAACATGACCCTTTAAAATGTTTGGAGAAAGTATGTAAACTAAAGCTCCCCAGTACAGTTCTTACACAATCTAAAGTAGACATCGTAGATATTGAAAAAATGCATTTCGTTTCAATAAAATGAATTGTTGCTGTAGCGTTCAACATTTTCCATTCATTCTCTGAAAGTTTGGACTACCAAAATCTATACTGTAATCTCAAAATTCCAGATTTAACTTTCTTTCGGTAAATGAACATAAAAACATGAAGGGAGAAGGACAGAATAATCTTAAGGAAAAAATGCTTCTTTTACTAAAACATTTACACTTTCTCCTTTGACCCTTTACCAAACAATACTCAGATTTTACGACAAAGAGGAAGAAGCCTTCTAAAAACATGGTGGGAAAAGGAATAAATCCTGGTAACTAATATCCTTTTCCCATTAATATGTTTTCTATTCTTCTACGGTCAAGTTTCAAGTTTTGATTCACATCTATTTTGTCGTCTGCAACTGCTTTCAAATTGGACGAGTAAAAAATTTTGTCCTTTGGTAAAGAGTTAAGTCACTTAAACAATTGTTCTATCAACTTTTCTGAGCTTTGCACTAGGATAACGAGGTTAGATGTATGACCATAATGCAAGCCATCACATACTATTGGATCCATGAAATCTGTTGTGTCTACCAACGGACTGAAGCTAGAGATACAGTAAAATGGTCCTTTGATAGCCAAAACCAATATTTAGCAATAGCGAAAACTATCGACCCAGGTCAGCCTGCGCGGACTGCGCAGGATGACCTGGGTCGCTACGTTTTGCAGACACATTTTTTTTTTATTTACTGGGCACAGCTCACTTGTTTTCCATTCTAATCCTTTAGCAACGTGTTTCGTGTTTCGTTTTTTTTTTTTTTTTTTTTTTGCTTTTTTTTTTTTTTGCTTTTTTTTTTCCGCTTTTTTTTTTTTGCTTTTTTTTTTGCCTTTTTTTACTTTGCTTTTTTTTTTGCCGTCGTGAGGTTCAGTTTTACCTGATCTACTGTAATATTATCCATGAGATTAAGGGTTTTCATCATATTATATAGCACCACGGTGACTGCATCTATTGAATAAAAAAAAAAAAACGAGAAAAAGACGTAAAATTCAATTTTCAATTCAAAAATACCCTATTTAACTCAAATCTTAGCTCTACAAGATATTTAAACAACAATCTAATAACTCATAATAATTTTGTATGGCGACGAGGGGTTTCTTGTCAATAGTAGGGGAAGTTTGAATAATGCAAAAATATAGAGTTTTTTAAGAGACAGCATAATTATAGAGCATGTTAAATCTTTCCTCAGCATCCCAACCCATATCAGGAGATGGATTGAAGATACAAAATGCTTTTGAGAAAGTCCATATGACGTTAAGAGTGCTTCATAAATGTACAAGGAAATATGGCAGCAGGGGTCTGCCGAATAAACCTGTACACAATTATAAACCAATCGTAAATTTCCATTTATTCGTTCTCTATCAGTAGCAAGAAGCAGGTCAAAAGCTGGCGCATTCAGCTTTGTCTCCTCCCCTCCCAAAAACAAAAAAAAATAAGTAGTACAAATAAGAGTGACATTATGTCACCTTTACACAATGATTTATTGCTATAACCAGCGGGCTGCTGTGAAACTTGAGACGACTGCGCCGTACAAAACAAGACGTACTTAATGGAAATGCCATTTCATTTTACTGAACTTCAATAAAAAAAACACAAGACTCTTTACTTAGCTTTATTTCTAAGTCTTTAAGATCAATAGTTTAAGAAAAATTAAGCAATTAACCGTTCAGTAGTTATGCAATACTAAGTGCTCTTTACATCTATTTTTCCTCTACATGTATCTTTACACAGCTGACTAGGTACTACACACCATCAAGTTTTCACAGCGTGTTAATACTTTCTGGCTGCACAGGGGATCCTTTTGTAAATTTTCTTCCCTTCTTCCGTAGCAAATACAACTGAAACACCTGCTGCTAATTTTGTAGAATAACTTTAAAATCATTTTTGAAAACACGGATATGACTGACCCTTCACGCAAAAAAGGGACCATCTGGGAATTCTGTATATCAATTAAGTGAAAACAGATCAACGATAGTGCAGGTCAGTTTAAGTTGATAATTAAAAAATGATTGTATGACAAGGTACAATGACCACATTTTATACAGAAAACGTCATTAAAACGAAAAGTGTCAACTCTGGTGAGGCTGCGCAATTCGCGCAGCCTGACCAGGGTTGACACTTTTCGCAGTTCCTAGAAGGTCCCTTTTTTGCGTAATGGAGCACATATTTCTTTTGCAAAGTAGTATTTCAATACTACTCGCAAATCTGCTGCCCTACAATTCGAATGCATGGCCATTACTTGATTCAGAATAAAAAGAATAAATCAAGTGAGACACAAAAATATCATACCATTTAGTAGTGATTCACCAAACACCAGAAAGTATAAGGTATTGTTGACCCCAACTTCTTGAAATATGGCTAGCACCTGAAACGATTGGGATTTTTCTGTGTTTGTCTTTTTTACTTCCATATAAAAAAAAAAAACATTTACTTGTTTAAATTTACAGCATGTGTAAATGACAAATCTAAAATAGTTCAAATGTGTAGCTGAAAATAACTTGATCTGCCTTTCTCTGGATAAAAGATCTTGTTACAAAAGGAGACAATGCCATCAAATTATTTGCAAGAGTATGCAGGGCGACAACAGTCCATAGGTACTATAATTGCGCTCTGTACATATTGCGAGAAAGGGATCCATGAGTCTACATACAGCCAGAAAATCTAGGACTACTATATACCCTGGTACATATAAGTGAGCTGAGGTCTGGCACAAAGAAGTTGAATGCATTGCAATAAGCAACCCATCACGCGATCGTTGATATATAAATATTTTTATCGAGAGATAAATGGTTTTATCTACAAATAATTTCCTCCCTTCTTTACATCGTGTGTGAGTCTATTGCGCTGTTCTAATAGCACCCGTCGTTATCAGTCAGCAGCTGTTTCATCACTTGGATACGCTCTTACGATGAATACCTTTTCTGGCCAATGATTCATTCTATATTTGCTCTATGTGGAATAAACAGCTATACATGCTAAATTCGGAATTTCCATATATTTATTTCTTGTTTTGCATCTGTATTAGTTTACTTATACTTGACCCTTATAGTAGAAATAGTTTGCAAAAACGAGCTGCTACAAAGTCAGCGTGCCAGTACTTATGAAATGGATTTTGTTGATAAAATCTGTTTTGTCTATAAATAGACAGATTCATGAGGTAGAATGATCGTTGTACCAACAAAAGAAAGTGTTGACCTATACCAGCCTGCGCGTACTGCACATGCTGGCATACGTTGATACTCTTTGCAGATGCAAGAAGCCCCCTTTTCACAGAACATGGGTCAATAATGTTAGAATGATTGTTGGGCTTGCAAAAAATTGACCTCGTCACGAGCAATTTCTCCTTTTCCCACAATGTTTTCAAAAGCTGTCTGTTTTTTGATACGTCAAAATAAGTATCTATAGAGTAAAAGGTTATTCCACATACCGCGACAGGATCCACGGCTACTATAATGGCACTGAACACCAGACACTGTATAAGTCGCAATTCCGGAACGTGTTCTCCCATCCCGCCGGCAACATAGATACCGTACAGCGAGGGTCCTACAAATAAACAGTTCGTGCGCTGTGAAAAAGCGATTTAATGCTTTCTACAAAAAGTATCAACCCAGGTCAGCCTGCGCAGTCCGCGCAGGCTTACCTGTGTTGAAACTTTTTGCCTTTTTCAGCGTGTTAATGAAAGACAGTACCTCAGGATTAAGCTGTTTCTTGGACAATGTTTTACGGATCTAGAATTATGTGATTAATTGCTTGGTGTAATGTGCCAAGGATATGAAGTTAGCCCCCTTTTGCCAGAGCATGGTTCAAGTGAATAAACATCATTGTGCTTGCATGACATACTTTTTCTGTAATGATGTAAAAACTTTGTCAATGTCATTCGGGGATAACATCTAAATACATCACTAGATACTGTTTGATATGGGGGGAGAGAGAGAGAGAGAGAGAGAGAGGCGGGCGGATGGACAGGCAGAGCGTGTGACAAAATAATATGCACGCGCCGTTAATTAAACCTCGATAATATAACACCGTGTCACTTGTCAAATTAACCCTTTGGCAGCTAAGCCCGATATGCTGACCTTCTGCGAACAGTGTAGATGAAAGATCAGACTGCACAGAACGTGCAGTCTGATCTTTCATCTACACTGTCCGATAAGGAGTTATTATTCCCCAGCACATAACTTTGAAGCAATAATATTTAGGTTATTTAAAATATCGAATTGAAAATTTACTATTCGTTATATAGAAGGATACGAGTTAATTTTTTCTGATTCTGGTTCTTCAAAGAATGGGATATTGAATGATTGATACATGTTTTATACAATGCGAAATTGTGGAGCGGAGTGAAACAATGATATATGGACTTTTAACTGATTGCTTCCTGAAAACAAGGTTACTGGAGCTATCTGATCCTTTTAGTGCAGAAAGCTCCCGTCACACCAAGCTATATATTATAAGACCGTCTAACCCCCCCCCCCCTCCGACATGATCGAAAAACAGGTTATTGTCGGGATAGAACGTGCAATTTTGGCCTGATATGAAAGCCTGCAGCCTGGGCCCGTATTCACCAACTATTCTTAAGAACGTTCTTTATCTTATTCTCCAGATTTTTTTTCTTATTTACATTTGTAAGTAACACAACTTCTGATTGGCTAAACCATTCGGTTTAGCCAATCAGAAGTTGTGTAACTTACAAATTCGAAAACCTTGGAGAAAAATACTAAAAATATTCTCAAGAATGGTTTGTGAATACGGGCCCAGGTTTTTATCATGATAAATGTGTAAATACCCATGTTATATACAGACCATTGAGTTAAAAAGGGGGATAATTTGATCGAATTAAGGGTCAATCTTGAAAAAACGCATACTTTCAAATGGACAAAATTTTATTATAATTTCCATACTTATAGTATTTATAATTATAAACAATTAGAAAAATAGAAATGGCATCTATCCGTGCTTATTTTATCAGAAAACAAAGTTGAAGGTCACTGTGGAATTTATTTTTTCAAAGAAGAAAATGATGAAAGCTCAACAGACATGGCTACAGACTGCGCTATAGGGGCTTGGCGATCATTTGCTTTTGACATATTCAAAGTTACATATGATATAGAATGAATTAACTGTCCACATGCAGCATCGCAAAGACTTGGATTACGAATAATAGATATATAAAAAAGTTAAGCCATGATGGCTAAATTTACTATAAAACAGGGGAACATGCAATATTTGTGTGCTTCATTCTGCCAAAGAAGTGACAAGCAAGGACAATTTCAGCAACTTTCTTCGGGTAGGGGAACATGCAATCTGACTGTCAAGAAACATCTAATTACAGTCTCTCATTTCGTCAAGAAGTGACAAGAAAAGACAATTTCGGCAAATGTCTTCGAATAGACAAATCGTAAACCAGGACAATTAGGCTCATAAATGCACGTTGTTACTGCAGAAATTCGCACTGTGTATTGAAAACTGCGTGTCTTTACCCCAAGACTGCTGAGCGCGTTTAACTGACCTTTTGCGGACAGTGTAGATCCAAGATCAGACTGCACAAAACGTGCAGTCTGATCTTGGATCTACACTGTCCGATAAGAAGACATTATTCCCCAAAACCTAACTTTGAAATCACACTATTTAGGTTTTTATTATTAAATTGAAAATTTCATTTTAGTTATTTAGCAAGATAAAGATCAATATTCATGTTAGAAAGATGTTACAATATTGTTGCTTCAACTGCAAGTTATCTGATTATTTTGCGGTAATGAGACAAACACTTATTTATGTTCATGTTGTTGTACTTGTTATTGTTGTTTCTTTTACAATTGTAGATAATGTTGTTTTTGTTCCTGTAAGTATTGATGATGATAATGATGATGGTGGTTTTGATGGTGCTGAAGAAGAAGAAGGTAAAGAAGGTAAAGAAGAAGAAGAAGAAAAAGAAGAAGAGGAAAAAGAAGAAGAAGAAGAACATGGTGATGATAATTATGATGCTGACAACGATAATAAAGAAGAAGAAGTAGAAGAAGAAGAAGAAGAATGCTGATGGTGGTGGTGGTGGTGGTGGTGGTGGTGATGATGATAATACTGATGATGGTGATGATGTTAATGATGATGATGTTGACGAAGATAATGATAATGACGATGATGTCGTCAACAAGAATGATAACCGTAACTACATTCATAATAACTAATGATTACTAAGTAGTCAATCAGTTTACATTGAAACATGTCTTTATGGTAAACCTAAAGGAAACTAAGATATACATGCTTGAGACGGGTGTTTGATGAATACAAGCATATTTTAACCCTTTACTCCACAGATACTCGTTTCCACGCATTGCATGAAGGAGCCTTTGGAAAACATTGTGGCAAAATGTGAAATTGCTCGTAACGAGCAATTTCACCTTTTGTCACAATATTTTCAATGCTATCAATAGGTGTCATATACGCAAAAGAAACAGCTATATCCTTGCTGTTATTTAGGGTCAATTAGAGATACCATAGAAATGCCTTAAGGGGTAAAGGGTTAAAGCCAAAGTCTGCTAAGTGCGACTTACAGACCTTTTACGGATGGTGTAGATCAGAGGATACCATGATAGCGATTAACGTATTGGCCTCACCTGGGAAAGCAATATATACAATCTTGATACAGTTGAGTTACTGTATAACTTTGGTCTCTAAGACATGTTGTACGGTATACTTTCAAGTTTGCCGTACGTTCGGCGGTAAATAAGATACCCATCACGTAAAAAGAACCATCTTGGAATTCTGTACATCAGTTAGATGAAAACAGATTAAGTTGATAATTCAGAAATGATTGTATAACAAGGTACAGTGAATATTTTTCATACAGAAAATGTCATTAAAGCTAAAAATTTTTAATCCGCGCAGTCTGACCAGGATTGACACTATCTGCAATTTCCAGAAGGTCCCTTTTTGTGTAATGGGTCATATATGGAGCTACTAGACTTCGACGGAATACTCACCTATTAAGAAACAATTCAGCACTGTCCCCTGTATGAAAAGAAGATAGAGAGTAAAACAAAAGTTTTGAATTCTGGTAAGGATTAGGCAACGGTTCTATTGTTGCAAGCAACTGTCATGAAGGATGCCAGTACCAAGTTTCGACCAGTACGCACTGCGTAGGCTGACAATAATCGATACATTTTGCAGATGTGCTTTAACCCGTACGCTACCAAGCACGACTCACTGACCTTTTGCAGACACCGTAGATCAAGATCAGACTGCACAGAACGTGCAGTCTGATCTTGGATCTACACTGTCCGATATGGACATATTACACCCAATACCGACCTTTAAATAGCAATATTTCGGTTTTTACTAAAGATTTAATTTTTATCTAAAAAGTGAAATAAGGATGAAAACATTTTTTTTTTTTGCATCTGTTAAATGCTTTAGGGACGTTTGTATTCGTGGATCTAAACCAAAGAATTTGCTCCTGTTACATGATAATTGGCCTGCAACACGAGAAAAGGGACAGTCGGACGTTTGCGTAAAGTGTCGTCTCGGATCAGCCTGGGCTGTCTGCGCAGTTTAATCCAAAACGACAATTTCTGTTATAATGTGATTTTCTGTTTCGCAAAAGTCTACTGTAGCACAAAATCTAATGCAGTCGTCAAGTGCCGTCTCGGATTAGCCTGCGCGGACTGCGCAGGCTGATCCGAGACGACACTTTACGCAAATGTCCGAATTCCCCTTTTCAAGTGTTGCAAGCCATATACTAGCTTTGGTTGTCACAAAAGGTCAAACGGTAATAAAAAAAAGATGTCAAAGTGGGAATGCACCCAGTAAACAGGAAGGAAGCACCGGTTTAAAGAATAGCCCAGGAAATCATGAATAGGTGCACTTGCTGTGGCGGTATAACTGAGATAATGTTGAAAACGATGTTAAACATTATTCAATCAATCAAACAGTCTATCATTATCAGCGGCCGTAGGCAGTCGAGTTTACTCATGCTCTGTAAAGTGTCGTCTCAGATTAGCCTGCGCAGTCCACGCTGACTAATCCGAAACGACACTTTCCACTTTTTTTTTTGCAATTTTCTGTATCATGTGAGTCTACTAAGGGACAAAATCTATTGTAGTCGTAAAGTGTCGTCTCGGATTAGCCTGCGCGGACTGCGCAGGCTAATCTGAGACGACACTTTACGCAAATGTCTGAATGCCCCTTTTCGCGTGTTGCAAGCAATTTATAGAGAATGTTAAAGTAAGACTTACCATCACTGCGTAAATGAGGACGGTTCCTAGATTCTCAAAGAACGTCCTGTCGTGTAGGCTGAATGCTGATTCTAGGATTATTCTTGAAATGGAAGGATAAAGTTATATGTTATTGAGAGAGAGAGAGAGAGAGAGAGAGAGAGAGAGAGAGACAGAGACAGAGACAGAGACAGATACAACCAGACAGACAGACCGACAGAGACTCAAAGAGAGACTGACATAGACACAGAGATAGACAGACTGAAAGAGACACATAGAGAGACAGACAGAGAAAGACAGGCAGAGATAGATAGACAGAGAGAGACAGAGACACAGACAGAGACTTACACAGAAAAGGTGGGGGAAAGAGAGAGGGGGAAAAGACAGACAGACAGACAGATAGAGAAGGACAGACGGAGACAGAGACAGAGAGAAAGAGAGAGTGAGAGAGACAGAGAGAGAGAATGAAAGAAAGAGAGAGATACAGAGAGACATAGATAGATATTAACAAAGTAGAGAATGTTTCTTGGAAGCAATCTTTGGAAGACAAATACACTGTAATTGTGCATCGTAGGCCTCAACACTTGAACCTTTTTGGAAGATGGGACTTTGGCAAAAAGGGAAAAGTGTCTTATGCAAGGAATTGAGTCGTGCTCGGGCAGAAAGATGGTTTTGTTTGTTTGTTTGAATGGTGTTGTACGCCGCTTTCAACATAATTTCAGTCATATCACGGCGACAGCTCCCATTATTCATGTTTCCCTGGGTTTCACCAGTACTAGGCTAGGAGAAAGATGGTAAAATGGTTCTCCGTTACACTTCCCCGCAATGCATGATACCAAGAAAGATATTACATAATTATGGATGCATGAAATCTTTTTGTTTGTCTAAAATCCAATCGAGCCAATAGCAAAACGTTTCAACTCATGTCAGCCTGTGCGGAGTGTGCAAAAGGCGTTGACTCATGTCAGCCTGCGCGGATTGCGCAGGCTGACATGAGTCGACACTTTTTGCAGATACATTGAGTTTCCCTTTTTAGAGAGCATGGTTTATAATAATTTTGATGGTGTTTTCTGACGCACGCAAGGGTTTTAATCTTGTTAAAATCGTCTCCCCCAAGAACTGGAAGGCTGGGGATTTTCAGGAAAAATAAACATGCATTTAGACAGTCTTGATATCAAAATGTCAACTCGTTAATTTGTAAATCGACTTTCGGAATTCTTTTTAAAGTAACACGCTGGGTTGAACTGTTTTTATAGTATTGAAGAAATCACTTAACAGAGTAGATAAATCAAGAAATCACTTAATAGAGTAGATGCCTTTCTTGCGTTATTGAGATATCGTGTCTATATAAATACGCTGGAGAAAGAAAAGTGATGCAAATAAATAGGAAATCAAGAGTTGATCTAAAACCGCACTAGAGCTGGAGAAAGAAAAGTGATGCAAATAAACAGGAAATCAAGAGTTGATCTAAAACCGAACTAGAGCTATCAATAATCGTGATTACACCTTCCACCAACTCCTTGGCACATAAACAGGTTTTTATCACAGAATGCAGCATGGTTTAGTACAAAAAAGAAAGTTGAAAAACAAATTCAAGGGAAGATAATTCCGCAACAAATCGCAGCAGGGTCATGAGACTTTCACATACACAACTTCATATATATAAGAACCGGTGTGTAAATTCGAGTTCAGTACGTAAAAGAACTGTTTGTGTTAACGGACGGACGGATGGACGGACAGCCCGGGCGATTCCAGAATACCTCCGTCCACTTCGTTGTGGATGTTATAACTATTTTTATAAAGATATGAGCCTAGCAGGTCACAAAGTAACATTATATGAACTTGCACATGGCTTATGATATAATGGGAGGCAAGGGATTCCAAAAACAGCCAAGTAATTTTCCAAGAACGATGGTAGTCATGGCGATAAGTTACATCTCTCTTTAATAACGGAAAATGTTCACTTATTTTTTTCTTTAAGGAACTAGCCAGTGACTTACGAACAATTTTAAGCAAAGTACAGGTTAAAGACACTCCAGGAAATGCAGGGTGCGCTGAAAGCAACGATATTACAAAGATAATGTTGAAAACGGTATTCATAAAAAAAAACACACACACACTTTAGAAATGGTGCAGTTAAATTACTACGTTCGGTGCTCTGAAAATTTAATATGGGTATTTTTATTATTGATTGACTTTGCGTTTTTTTATCATCGTCACCGGTTCCTCATATTTGGAATGCCCTGCTGTTAGTATCGTTACGCGGCATAGTGCAGGTACAGGGTGAAACCCGTCCTAAAGTTACGTTTGGTTCTTTAACTCTTTACCATTTTACAAAATTTTGGACATGTCCAATTTGAAAGCATTTGCAGACTACAAAATAAATGTGAATCAAAAAATGAAATTTATTTTAGGAAGGGAAGAAAACACTGTGACAAAAGGAGAAAATGCTGGTTACCAGCATTTTCTCCTTTTCCCACAATCTTTTCTTAAGGCTTCTTTCTCAGGGGTGTCAAAAGTAGGGATTGTGTGGTAATGGGTTAACTCTTTACCAAAAGACAAAATGTTAGACTTATCCAAATTGAAAGCATTTGCAGATGACAAATCAAATATGACTCAAAAACTAAAATTTGTTTCAAGGAGGGTTGAAAACATTGTAGGAAAAGGAGAAAATGCTGGTTACCAGCATTTTCTCCTTTTCTTACAATGTTTTCAAAAGGCTTCTTTCTTAGGGTCGATAAAATTCGAAATTGTGCGGTAAAGGGTTAACGTGCTCGATGTATATAGCACCGTCATACGGAACCTCAGTCTAATGTCTTATCCGGTCAAATGTCTTATCCGAAAGACTACTAGTAATTTCAGAAGGCCAGCCGTTGGAAGTGAACTCACGCCTTCAACCGACCCGGAACTTTATATTTACATTTCCTACGCTTCCCCACTTAAACTATGCAGGTTGCTCATTCTTGGTGTAATTCTTCCGGTATTAGCTTCCGAACAAGCGGTTTTAATCTACTTAAACCGCTGCAGTCTTGATTAACAAAAATAATGAGAGCCGAGGAAATGCAGTTTCGGTATGGTTTGACACATGTTACGTCATGATTTTACAGAAAAGTAATTGAGTAATGAAAATTAATCCCTTTTAAATCGGATTTCAGAATGACATTTCGATGTTTTGGCGAAATTATTTTTAATGCATTTAGCGATATAGACGAAAACGGTGTTTTTCTTTGCAGACAGTACAGATCAATATCAGACTACACAAAACGTGCAGTCTGATCTTTGATTTATGCTGTCCGCTTGTTTTGTCATGCCAGAAGATAGAAACCATTTTGAGTTTCAACAGGTTTTTATTCAGACGTCGAACAGAGTCGAGTAAAATTTTGGTGGTGAAATAATTTAAAACCAGATAAGAAAGAGCTTGTGTGAGTCGGTTTTTAAACCTTTAGGCTGCTAAGCGTGACCCAAGGACATTTTTTCAGACTTTTTTCAGATGCTGCGGACTTTGTGCGTAAGATGGAGGCTCGTCCAGGATTGGCCATTGAGCCATTAACCCCGTTTGTTGACTAAAAACGGACTTTCTTCCTAATAAGCCTTTGACTCATCAATAAATGATAACTGTAAGGGGGTATGTTACAAGAGATCACTCCTTCATGCATGGCTTCATCCCGGTTTAAATACAAAACCTAACAACTGCGTTAGGGAGAATTCTATTTAGTTCAGTGGTTATGGTGTTGGCCTTTCGTCCGGGCGTTCTGGGTTCGAAAGCTGTCCGTTCCATGCTATGTATTTGCTCGTCTGTTTGTTGTATACACTATATACACAAGTAATCCTTTGTCATAAGTATTCTCTCTTCAACCACACAAAAAAGTAATCATTTGTTTGATTGGTTGACTTTCAAGCCAATATTTGAATAATAATTCTCTTTTTCTTTCAAAATATAATTTCAAAAAAACAGCTTCCCTGACAAATACTACTTCAGCGTTCTAAACGCTTTGATTTTGTTACGAACTTTGTAAACATTTTACAAAATCTTGCATAATACATAAAAAGATGGACAAGGCCCCTTTTTACTCAAATATAGCTTTCAAACTCTGTTAACCTTTTACCAAACAATCCCTGGATTTTACGACGTTAAGACAGAAGCCTTTTGAAAACGTTGTGGGAAATGGAAAAAAATGCTCTTTACCAGCATTTTCTCCTTTACCTACAATGTTTTCTACCCTGCCGGAAACAATTTTGAATTTTTGAATTGCGTATATTTTTTCGTCTTTAAATGCTTTCAATTTGGACCAGTCTAAAATTTTGTCGTTTAGTAAAGGGTTAATGTTGAACTGCCTATCAAAGTGTTCGAAAGCAATCAACCAATAAAAAGATTTGAATGAATTTGCATCGCTCGACTAATTTTCTGTCAGTTCGGAGAATATATTACGTCATAGAAAATGGAAACGGTACTAAAATTACGTAGAAATGTAAATTCTTTATTGATGGGCAAAAACTGTTTTAACTATTGGGCTGCGAAGCGCGACTCGTCGACCTTTTGAGGACACTGTAGATCAAGATCAGACTGCACAGAACGTCTTGGATCTACACTGTCCTGTAAGGTGATTTCCCAAAACACAGCTTTAACACAGCAATATTTTGGTTTTTACTGTCTAACTGGACATTTTATTACAGTTATTTAGCTGGACAAGGGCTTGAAGATTATTCTTTGCACAGCATGCCCATTTACCAATTATTCGTGTTCTATAGATGAAAGCTGGAATAATTGATGAAAGTTGAAGTTCAGCTTACAGGAATCAAAACTGCAAATCACTGGCTGATTTTATTTGTGTTTATTTATCGTCGCCACCGGTTGTCTATAAGTAGTATGTTACACTTTTTTCACACCCTTCTTGCCGATCCTGAGCTATCCACGTGACCAGAAATGACCACGTGACCAGAAATGGGCATCGTCATCTTGGATGACCTTGACCAGTGCCATTTTGGATGTCCTTCTCGTGTTGTTTTGACTAAAATTAGGGGCTAAAAACGGGACAAAGCGTGTTTTCGTCGTGTCATTACTAAACATAGGTCTAGTCAGAAATGGGTCGATGCATTACTTCGTTCGAAAAAATTGTGAGGGTCATACGTGATTGGGTCGACAGGTGTCAATGTTAAACGTCCTCTCATTTCAAATTTAGCGCTCATTTTGAAGCTTGTGTATAAGCCCATATCGTGTATATACCATACCGTGACACGTACCTACCACCCCTTCACCCGGTGTTAAACATTCCAAAGGCAGGACATCAAACCAATTAAGAGTTAAACGTTTTTGAAAAGATTGTGGCAAAAGAAATGCTGGTGATATGATGAAAAAGATGATGCCACCATGTTGGTATAGTCCAAGTTTTGTCGTTTGGGAAAGGAAGTGGAACAGTTAGAAAGACAGAAAGGGGAGAAAAGAGAGTCATTTTTTTCTCGTTGTGGCACAATTTTTTTTTGCGAAAATGGGCGTTTGTTTACAACCCATAACCCACTTTTTTTTCTCCTTTTGCCATCATGTTATCGAACAACCATCGTTTTACCGTTCCTTAATTTGATTAGTTTGATCTTTTTATCATATCACAAGCATTTTCTTCTTTTGCCACAATGTTATCAAAAAATGTTTAGCTCTTCATTGGTTTGAGCACCTGCCCTTGGAATGTTTAAGACCGGGTAAAGAGGTGGTAGGTAGGTGTCACGTTATGGTATATACACGATATGGACTTATACACAAGCTACAAAATGAGCGCTAAATTTGAAATGAGAGGGCGTTTAAAACTGAAACCTGTCGACCCAATCACGTATGACCCAGGCAAGCATAGCTAGTAGTTTCTCCTTTTCCCCAAAATGTTTTCGAACGAAATAATGCATTGACCTGTTTCTGACTAGACCTATTTTTAGAAATGACACGACATTTTTAGCCCGTAATTTTAGTCATAACATCACGTTATGGACATCCAAAATGGCGCTGGTCAAGGTCATCCAAGATGGCGATTCCCATTTCCGGTCACGTGGATGGCTCAAGCTCAGCAAGAAGGGTGTGAAAAAAGTATAACATACTACTCCTATATGGGCGACGTCCCCTGAAGGCTGTTAGTATTGTTACAGTGTATAGTGCAGATAACGGACGAAACCCATCTAAAGTTACGCCTAGTTCTTCTACGAGCTTGGTGTATAGCACCTCACACGGGACCTCGGTTTAATATCTAATCCGAAAGACTATTAGTAATTTTAGATGACCAGCCGTGGGAATCGAACCCGCTCCTTCAAGTTAGCCAAAACGTCACATTCACGAGTTCTATACTCTATCGGCTGAGCTATTCAAAAAATTAATAACTAATTCGACAATACCAGGTAATGAATGAGAGACATGTTCGATAAATTTTATGCAATATTGTTGTTTAAAACGAATTTCTCAAGATGTCTAAGCTAAAAGTTTGCCTGTTATAATATTTATATATTAATAACTTGATTAAAACCTTTCTCTTTTTTTAAACGATTTCAAACACAATAATTTTTGGAAAAAAAAAAACCTCAATAAGTTTTTATTCTTACGTCGAAATTCTGCGAATTTAACGCGATGCCCTCGTACATATAAACAAGAATATTTATTGTCATATCAATAACCTGCTTATTTTCTTTTCACTTTTTAAAGTTCTTAAATCCAATAATATGTCTACAAGATATAACCGTTCTTTTTTTACAACAAACTTCCACGGATTTACTGCACAGGCGTCGCACATACCAGTAAGAGTATTCATCATATTATCAATAACTTGATGAAAACCTTTTTTAATTTTTAAAGATTTCAGAGGCAATAAATAGAGTTTATTTCATCATCTTGTGGTTAATATGGGGAAATAATTACCGAAAAAGGGAAAGGTCTGCGAAAATAACGAGTGCCGTAAGGCACGGGTTATTTTCGCGGACCTTTCCCATTTTGAGGCAAATATTTCCCCATATTAACCACAAGCTGATGAAATAAATTATATATTATATTTCACCTGATTATTTTGTCAACGAATGCCATTTTTAAAACTTATGATCTCAAGTCAATTAACCAGATTCTCGGCAGGAGGAAAATATTCACTGTAATCGGGAAATAATTCCCCCCAGCTGAAATGACGTCATTTCTTTGCCCATAACATTTCTTAAAAATAGACACATGAAATATAATATTATGTTTGCAAAATATAACCTCAATTGGTTTTTATTTTTACAACGAACCTCTACGAGTTTAACGCAAAGCTCTCGAACCGTAGGCGACGATAAATAAACGTAAATGCAAATAATCAATAACTTTTTTATCATGAAACTGTTTTTCTTAGACGACGCAAGTAAAAAGTAGATTTTTTTGTTATCTAATTGCTTTTTGATTCAAGGTAAAAAAAAGATAGAGTGATTAAGTAAGGAAGGATTACATTACCGGAAAAGCCATTGCTTAACCGCCCGTAAATACTACCCATCTATTTATTTTCATCCCTATTGTCGTTAAACTATTCCCAAACCCATACTGAAATATAACGTCGGTTTGCTTCCAAAACCTGGTAACTACAGCTTGTTACAAGCTGTAGTTACGAGGTTTTGGAAGTAAACCGACGATAAGCTAATTAGACGGAAGTGACGACACAATTCACTCAGAAATATAGTAGTCTACTTTCGGTGTGGTTGAATGTAAGGGCCTACTTCTTGGTACTGATGACAAATGAATAAATGGACAGTTGTGATTGGTCAGAATTGCAGACATGTTTATTCTAAGCCTATTTGCTGGCAAATTCAGACCATATTTTTTTCAATAATAATTCTCGCTCATGTTTAATCATTTAATTGAAATTTTACCGACCTTGAAGTTGAGAGCTAGTAAACAGCATTTTCCCCTATACCCACAATGATTTTCTCTCCTGCCGAAGACAGAAATCATCTTTTAAGATACATCTAATTTTCGTCTGCAAATGCTTTCAATATAATACAGTTTACGATTGTGTCTTCTTGATAAACTGTGAAAAGTGAGAATAATTCTTTTTTTTGTGCAGGATTTCACTGAATCATTTTTTAACTAACTAAAATAATAGTCACTTACGGAAAGAGAAGATACAAGAAGAATAGTTCTGCAGTCATACCAGGTCGGTTTTCTTCGCTGTCCGGAAATACACCGCTGAAAAGCACATAGAATATATAGGCATGAGAACTGAAAGCTCTGTCAAGATCTATCCAGCTAAAGAAAATTAACAAGAGAAAGCATTTTCTGATCCATGCTTTGTGAAATGGGGGTTAAATGCATCTGCAAAAGGTATCGACAAAGGGTAGCCTGCACGGATAAAAACTGCTTGCTATTTTTCCAATTTCTGTATTCCAAAAAACAGTATTCCTCATTTTTTTACTTGAATGTCATACAAAATTATATTTTTAAATCCCAATCATATGATGAATAACTGGTCGGTATCATGCATCACACAGACTCATTAAACCCCCTTTTGTCAGAAAAACGACTCATTTGTTTGTGATAATTTGCATACTGTTGAATATGTACAGCATGAACTGGCGTTGAAAAGAATCATAAAAGAGCTTAAGTGAGTCTTGGCTACTTCACAAACTACATGTAGAGATTTTCAGTCGGGACATCCAGATTCATCCCAGGTTGACCCTTGACCAGGTTAGTGATGGGCAATCGCAGTACCAATCATGATAGTAGGGTTTATACAAGGCTGGCCCGTTTGTGACGGGCAATCACAGTACTAGTCAGGACATTGGAGTTCATTCCGAGTTTACCCGGTTTGTGATGGACAATCAGGGTACCAGTCAGGACATTAGGGTTCATCCCGAGTTGACCCGGTCTGTCAAGGGCAATCGCAGTACCGGTCAGGATAAAAGGGTTCATTCCAAAGTGACCCGGTTTGTCACGGACAATCAGGGTCCAGGTAGGACATAAGGCTTCATCCCGGGTTGACCAATCACAGTACCAGTCAGGATAGTAGGGTTCATCCCGAGCTGACCGGGTTTGTCACGGACAATTAGGGTAACCGTCAGGACATAAGGCTTCATGCCGGGTTGATCCGGTTGTGACGGGAAATCACAGTACCGGTCTGGATATAAAGATTCATCTCGTGTTGACCCGGTTTGTGACGGACAATTGTAGTACCAGTCAGAACATTGGGGTTCAAATACAATTTACAGAAAGGTAAACCGGCGTATTTCCAGGCAATGAATGCATCTATCTGACACATATTAATCCACCAGGTACTGCCGACGGATATGATGGCTCCCATCACCCGAGGCATGCCAAATGTCGCGGTAACAACCAGGACATTGAGGTTAATCCCAGATTGACTCGGTTAGAGACGGACAGTCACAGTACCAGTCAGGACATTGAGGTCCATCCCGGATTGACTCGGTTAGTGACGGACAAGCACGGTACCAGACAGGACATTAAGGTTCATCCCGGATTGACTCGATTAGTGACTGACAAGCACAGTACCGGTCAGGACATTGAGGTTCATCCCGGATTTACCCGGTAGTGAGGGACAACCACGGTACCAGTCAGGACATTGAGGTCCACCCCCGATTGACTCGTTTAGTGACGCACAATCAGGGTACCAGTCCAGGCATTGAGGTTCATCCTTGGTTGACCGGTTTGTGACGGCAAACTTTAGTCGATCAGGATCTGGAGGGTTCCAAAACCGTGACTATGACATAATACCATTTCTCAAACGACGAAATATTATACTAGATCTAGTTCATACTGAAAGCATTTGCATGCTACAAATGATGATATGCTAAAATGACAAAGTCTTATTTATTAACATATTGTGGGAAAAGGAGAAAACACATGTAACCAGCATTTTCTCCTTTTTCCAATATGCTTTCAAAATTTTTGTTTTTTCGTGTGGTTGAAATACAGAACTGTGAGCTAAAGGCTATACATTAGTGCAGATACTTTGTTGAGCAACTAGGACCTACGGCTAATCGTCCACAGTACAAGAATAAATTCAGAAAATAAACATTTAATTGTATAATGTATTTTTGAGAATTCCCAGCCAATGAATATTTCAGAAGCTTCGATTTGCTTTACTGTGGTAACCTAGGAAACTAAGTGGTTTGCAACACGCGAAAAGGGGCATTCGGACGTTTGCGTAAAGTTTCGTCTCCGATCAGCCTGCGCAGCCCGTACAGGCTAATCCGACACGATACTTTACGATTACGCTAGAGTTTGTACTACTGTAGACATGTGCAAATCAGAAAATTACATAAAAAGAACGGAAAGTGTCGTTTCGGATTAGCCTGCGCGGACAACGCAGGCTGATCCGAGACGACAATTTACGCAAATGTCCGAATGCCTCTTTTTGCGTATTGCAAGCCACACATACATAATATATATGTACTTACTATAGAATTGCTCCAACAACTGTACCAAGAATGATCAACAGGCTGCAATGGAAAATGAAAATAAAAATGTCATTTGTCTTTGATATGGTAGATATATTTCTTACGAACATGAAAGTTCGCTACAAATGCATAGCTAAAACACAAAAGGGCATCCGGTTGGACTCTAATCCATGGGGACAAATATCCTCGATTTTCTAGGTTTAAAAGACCAGAACAATAATCACTAAGCTAAAGAGACATCTCCCTAACGCAGTTGTGAGGTACATGTATTGTATTTAAATCGGGATGAAGCCACGTATGAAGGAGTGGCCTCCCTTGACACATCGCTGGAAACAAACATTTTTATCCCTTGGGCTGCTATGCGAGACTAAAATACTTTTGTCTATGTTCCATATACAGTAGGCCGTTGTAGAAAATACAATAATATGAGCCTTCAAACCTGCATCTTCGCGAGCCAAGATTACGATCAGTACGTGGATCTTACCTTGGCTGATTGGGCCCGATTTCGAGATTCCTGTGATGCGCCCTCTACCGGATGCTTGTTATTAAACCCCCCCCCCCTTTATGTCATGTTTCTAAAGTCCAATGAAATATCGTTTTACAAACCGCTCACGAATGCAGATGAAGCGATAAGCAGACATCCGCGTGCTTTTTCATGTTTACCTTCTATTCGAAAGGTAGCGTCCTTATTCTATTTTTATCGAAGATGAAATTCTACGAGCGACTTCATTCGTTGTAGTTAGAGCTGGCTGCATCCAAGGAAACAACGTATCGGAGGAATGTAAAAATCAAGCTCGATCCGTCAAGGGTAGAATAGCGTAGTGAATCGTCAGCCTTGGCTTACGAAGATGTCAAACGTGTTCTGGTTTTGGTCTTGCTTCGAGAATTGAAAAATGTCCAGACACACGACAATGGGATTTTTTCTGTCTGATCTAATTAAATGGCAAGTTTTAATCCCGTACTGCACAAATCCGATTTTGACTCTTCACTAATATGTGACAATAGTAACATTATCTGTATCTGTATTTCTAGAACTGTATCTTTTTCTCTTTAAAACTGAAGATACTTTTTCAAGTTTAGCATCAGGAAGCAAACGGCGCACTTCTAAGATCAGGCTGCACGTTTTGTGCATTCTTATCTTGATCTGCACCGTCTGAAAACAGCATTCGGACGCGACATTTGCAGGGAAAGATGTATAGTGGTTCCCATTTATGCCACTTGCATAGCTTTTCTGTTCGTCTGCGTCATAAGTTCTCGTATATATATCTATATTATAGGTCCAAATAATAGTGAGGCCGATAGTCTGGTGTATATGACAATTTGGCAGCAGTAATGACAGGCTTTAAAGGTGGGTATTTAGAATCAGTTTCACATCACACCAAATTAAAAAAATACATTTGTCAATGTTATTTATATGAAAAAAAAAACAATACAAATCATCAGTAATTAAGAATCATAAAATTACAAAAAAACGCTTTTTTTGGTGGTATTCCCTTAAAAGGCTACGTAGCCTCTTAAGCTATTTTTAGATTTCCCTCCAAAATCAAAAAACCATTGTGGGAATGTTAAGTGACTCGCCCGTGACTAATAACTATAAAATTCCATAACATAACAAACATTTAATTATTTTCCATAATGTCTAGAACTTTGGGTGCTCCGTTTGAAGCTTCGTCTGTATATTTCCGGTATGTAAATGAGCGAGTTGCTCATGTAAAAATAGACCGTGTTTCCCTTCAGTATCGACCTGGGCTGTAGTAAATCTCTAATTTATGTAGTTGTCGGATGGTTTTTGAATACTGTGGTTTAATAAATGAAAATTATAAGGCTTTGGGAGTAGAAGGATGATTTTTTTGTATTTTTGTAAAATTTTCGTCCCAATACCTGAAGGGCCACCTTTAAGAGATGTCGGGATTCCCAACGCAAAGGTCCGTCATGTAACAAAACCATATGGTACTAATATCGTCACTACATAATTTAGCCACGCTCTGTCAAAAGGCGGCTTGATGCATCTACAAAAAGCATCGACCCAGGTCAGTCCGCGCAGGCTGACCTGGGTCGAAACTTTTTGCTATGGATCAATTCCCTGTATGGTACAGGACCTGTCTACCTCACGATTCAGTTTCTTGTTAGACACATTGGATTCAATATTAAGCCGGCGAAAATGTTTCAAGAATTTGCTAGATTCTTGATTATGTAATGACTAGGTGTGTTGCCAATGAATCATAGAAATACATTAAACCCCCCCCCCCCCACACACACACACATACTTTCCCAGAGCAAGGTTCATATATACTTGCCAAAAGGAAGTCTTATATATAGGTTTCCATGTCAACCAAATTGTTTTTTTAGAATTTGGTTTCCAAAGGGAGATAACAAAATGGTTCCATTACTGACAACTGTTTTAGATTTAGATCGTGTGATCGATGCAAAATAGTCTTCGGGGAAAAAACTGAAAACACTCCACTTCAAAAATAAAATCGCTGACAAGGCAATGAGACAGAAATTATTTTCTCTGGGTTTTTCCCCCCAGCACCGTGTTATAGTTTCTGTATTAAACTATTATAGTATTCTGTATTGTACATGTAGTTCTAGAAATAAAACATTTGTTGACACGTAGCTTAGGTACGGGGGCCAATTGCTATAAATGGCCGTCTGAAAATACATGAAAAAATACAATAAAACATATTCTCCTTATCGCACAGTGTAGATCCAAGATCAGACTGCACGTTACGTGCTGTCTGATCTTGATATACACTGTCCGCAAAAGTTGAGAGAGTCCCACTCAGCAGCTTTATGGTTAAAGTCGGAATAAATGCTTTTTTTTTTACAAACGCCTGGAAAGTTTCTTTCTATTTATTTAGCAAGTAAAGGCAAGCACGATTCAATACTAAATGTCATAGATAAAACGACTGTCGCTGTCGTATACTACTTCAGTTCTTGTAAATAATGAGAAAATACATCCTCATGGCTACAGGAGATAATCACAAGCTATCTATCATTGCGAAAGGAGGTGAAATGTCCGGAAGGTTGAATGATATGAGAGAATGGTGAACAATAGTTTTATCTGTTAATATAAAACTCTTCCAAGATCGATATTTTCTCGATCTTAGACTGGTTAGCTTAACGACGTATATGACAAATGTTCGCGCGCATTCTACTGCGCAGTTATTTTTGTCGTGGATATTGAATTAAAATTGCACCTAAGCATTTCTTTTTGCACATAATGGTAATACTATTGGTGTACTGAAATAAGTAGTACTTTCATCAGGTAATGTGTATAATGTCCAAATATGGCACTACTTTCGTACCTTACACGAGCATAAATACGCGTGGACTTAATTTTCTTTCATTTCTCGTCGGCATGCGACATGCGACGAGAAATAAAACATGCGATGAGGAATAAAAGAAAATTAAATTCATGCCTCCGGTAGGATAACGAAGAAATAGCAGTGAAAATATTGTTCGATCTTACACTGGTACCGCCAGTTTAAAATACCGACTTTCACGTTCTTGTTGCCTAGGTAAATTGCGCGTGCCTCACAACCAGATGGGAAATATGACGTCATATACCTTACATTTCTAGCGCTTGACGTAATATTGTAATGCGTTGCTATGCGGGAGGGGTACACCACGGGGTATAACGGAAAAGAACTGTACTGGGTTTTAATAAAGCTCCTCCCAGAAAGATTTAAAAGCATGAAATAAATAGAACTAAAGATCGAAATTCATTTCATCTCGTGAACACCATCGGTAATGTTTTCACTCGTGGCTGCGCCACTCATGAAAATATTACCGATGTGTTCACTCGATGAAATAAATTTCGATCTTTCACCGAAAAAAGAAAACCAAATATCCTCTATATATTACACACTATGTAAGAGATGACGGGATAGAGGAACTTATACTTAGTAATAACAAGTTAAAATCTTTGGTTAGATACAAGAGGATCTCAAGGCGAGTTAATAAATTTGATCCGTAATTGGTGGCTAACGTTCCTTTGATTACAAGTTAATGACATTGTCATGTCTAATCTATCATCTCCATGGAAACACATTGCAGCGGCAATGACCTGATTCTAAAACTTTATTGTTCTTCACGATTTTGGCTACCCTTCACAAAGATGGGGCCAAGTTAAAATAGGAGTGATGGCATTCTAAATCCGTTATTTCTTTTCCAAACCCTATGTTCTGGGTGCTCATTAGAATGGTCTCGATGAGACGATTATAATGAATACCTATAACATAGGGTTTAGTGGAGAATACCTATAAAGTTTCATGATTCCTGGTAAGATATCGAGAAATAGCGGTGAATATTTTTTCCGACATTCCACGGGTGCAACATTTTTTTTTAAAATTCTAGTTACCTAGGTAAACTACACGTGACTCACAACCAGATGTATTTATGACGTCATTAACGTTACATTTCTCGCGATTGACGTAATATTGTAATGTGTTGCTATGAGGATGGGGTGTGCCAGGGGGAATAACTAAAGAGAAAGGGTTGAAAGCATGAAATAAATAGAATTTTTTTTTGGTGAAAAGGCGAAATTTATAATTTCATCTCGTGAACATCATCGGAAAATATTTTCACGAGTGGCGCAGCCACTCGTGAAAATATTATCGATGATGTTCACTCGATGGAATAAATTTCGATCTTACACCGAAAAGAAAAAAAAAATCTTCTATATATTTTTAATTATGAAACCAAAATCACTCCCTCTATCTGGAGCTCTGAATCGATATACATGTATACCACTCAAACTTTGCTAGGGATCACTCTAAAACATTCACCTTAGATATATATGTGGCATGTATCATGTATGGTTTTACAATATGTAACGTTGCCACACTGATCAATAAAATGACCAGTAGAAATGGATCTTAAAGCCTTTACCTCACAATGCCGACTGTTAAGGACACTGAGAAAGAAGCCTTTGGAAAACATTGTTGGAAAAGGAGAAAATGCTGGATACCAGCATTTTCTCCTTTTCCAGCGATGTTTTCTACACTATGATAGACAGCATGGTGCACGTTGCATATAGTTTTGGTCAGCAAATGCTTTCAACTTGTGACAAATCTAGAATTTTACAGTATGGTAAAGATTTTATGCAAAACTGATGTAACTTATAAACCCATACAGAAACATATAAGTGATCTCTATCAAAGTGTGAGTAGTATATTTAATAGTCGTAAAAAAACTAGCATACAGATGAAAATTAGGACAAGCTCAACGCCAATTTAAACATATCTGCTAGTAGTAGATCAAATATTATAATGGCTTGCAACAGGGAAAAGGGGACATTAGGACATTTGCGTAAAGTGTCGTCTCGGATCAGCCTGCACAGTCCGCGCAGGCTAATCCGAGACGGCATTTTACGACTACATTAGATTTTGTGCAACAGTAGACATGCTCAAAACAGAAAATTACATAAAAAAACGGAAAGTGCCGTCTCGGATTAGCCTTGGCGGACTGCGCAGGCTGATCCGAGACGACACTTTACGCAAATGTCCGGATGTCCCTATTCGAGTGTGTTACGGGAGACCACTCCTTCCTGCATGGCATACTCCCGATTTAAATACAATACCTGGCTACTGCGTCAGGGAGATATCTCTTTGGCTCAGTGGTTAGGGTATTGGTCTTGTGTCCGGGAGTTCCGGAGTTCGAATCCCGCTCCGACCCTTATTTCTGCCATGCATTTATTCATTTGTTTCTTTGTTACGGACTTCGTTCGTAAGATGGGGGCTCGTCCGGGATTGGCCATTGAGCCATTAATCCCATTTGTTGTCCAAAATCGGACTTCCTGCCTAATAAGGCTTTGAGTCATCAATAAATGATGACTTTAAGAGGGGGTGTGTTACGGGAGACCACTCCTTCCTGCATGGCATACTCCCGATTTAAATACAATACCTGGCTACTGCGTCAGGAAGATATCTCTTTGGCTCAGTGGTTAGGGTATTGGTCTTGTGTCCGGGAGTTCCGGAGTTCGAATCCCGCTCCGACCCTTATTTCTGCCATGCATTTATTCATTTGTTTCTTTGTTACGGACTTCGTTCGTAAGAAGTGTTGCCGCCAATATGATGTTTTTGTCCACATGATGTATAATTAATTACCGAGAGAATGAATACAGCAGATTCATCATTCTAGAAATTAGGATGATCTAATATCCCGTGATACATTTCTATTTTAGCTAAGACCAAAAAATATTATGACATGCAAGTTCCCCACTGAGAAGTAAACTTAATAACTTTTACTTTATGAAAACAAATGAGTTTCCTTATAAGGAGTTATAATGCCGGTTCATACTCGCTTTATATCGTAGATTCTACTATATAGTCACAGTTCTAAAATAGAGAGGGATAGGAAACATGATTTAAAGCCAAATACCTCTAACGATCTTTTCACAACACACACATTTAAATACCTACAGCTCAGAATTTCATGTATTTTGTTTTGTTTTTGTTTTGTTTTGTTTTCATAAATCCATATTTCTATAGAAAATTACAAAACTGAAAGAAAAACATGAACATAAAGCGAAAAAAAATCGAGAAAACCGGTGATATAAGCTAACTGACAAGAAAATATTGATGTATAGCATCGATGGCGCCGCAAATCAGTTGTTTCTGAAAGAAGGCACATTACAGTAATTCAAATTGACCAAAGTAAATTTTTGCAGAGCTCGGTGAAAAATGAACTGAGACGTCCTAAACAATCTTTAAAATGCAACTTAAGACATAAAAAAAGAACCGATAATCAAAAGACACAATCATAGCCAGTCTTCGGCGAAATACCATATTAATTTCAGTTGGAACTATGTACAAAAGCAGTTGTCATCGGCAAACAGCACAAGAAAATAACATTTAAACTAGGTTCTAAATTATCTTATTCATATTAGAAACTGGGTATGAAATTACCAAAGTGGATACGAAATGATCAAATTGAGTACGAAATGACCAAATAAGAATTATAGGTGGGCACGAAAATTGCCAAAATTCAGTGCAAAACGGCTTCGGTACAAAATAACCTAGATACGAAATGACAGGAATCCGAGTGAACAATATTGCTGCCTTCATAGGTACTTTTTCAAAAGCGAGTAAAAACAGTGTCGCTACTCATGCGGTGCCACAATCAATACGGCACAGTTTTGATGAGATATTCCGCCCCAAAAACAGCCTGCGCTAAAAAAGGTAGCGGAGAGATACGCCCGTAAAGAAGTAAACAAAGTTTCGATATCAAGGACGGCCTCAAACCTTCAGCTGCCAAGCTCGAATCGACGACCTTTTGCAGACAGTGTAGATCTAGTTCAGACTACACAGAATGTGCAGGCTGATCTTGATCTACACCGTCCGACAAGGAGATAGTTTCTGCCAAAATTACAATAACTTTGAAACAGCAATAATTTGCTTTTTACTATATGCTCGAAATTTTATTTCGCTTTTAAACAGCAGATTGAGGGTGAATAAACAGCATGAAAGAGAAGAGAGGTTATTTTGGGATAAATATACGATCTGCATCCAAAGATGTCCTTGCAATATGCAAATCATATCACACCTAGCTGCAATATTTTGCGACGTGCTTCGAAAGATGCATTTTTTCCCCCGGAAAATATTCTATTCTTTAATCCTTTTCCGATAAATCTCGAATTTAACGACCCTATGTAACGGAAAGACTTTTGAAAGCATAACTAGCATGTTCTCCTTTTCTTACATTTTGTCTTACCTCATAAGGACAAATTCCATTATAACAGCATGATATGATATAATAAGTCGTCTGCAAATTCTTTGATTTTGGACTAGTTTATAAAAAATGCCGTTTAGAAAAAGTTAAAGCTTCAGGGAAGTCTGTAAAAAAAACCCCTGAGTTCTGGTATCTTTTCTGAAACTATTATGTACTTACATGGATACAATGTTTTTTGTTTTCATTTAAGAGAGCATGGGGCTTTAGATAAATAAGACATGCTCTTTGAAAGGGGGACTAAATGCATTTGCAAAAAATAACAACCTATGTCAGTCTGTGGGAACTACGCAGGCTTACATGGTTCAATACTTTTTGCTATTGACCAACTGAATTTAGATGTAGAAAGCATGATAAGGACCATTCTAGCACATGATCCAATTTGTTGTTAGAAAAAATGGTTCTTGTGTGTCCATAATTAAATGATGTCCTGCCTGGTGTGATATATCATGGGATGCATTAAGCCCCCTTCTGCATGAGGACGGCTGAAATATTAGTTGCTTTGAAAATGCAGACTTTTAAAAGACTGCATGGTTACCGTATTTTTCATACAATAAGCTGCTCTACTGTATGCTCCGCACCCATTTCATTTTAACGATTCTAGAATATGCACCGCGACTATTATCATACTGCTAAGAAATTTCTCCTAATCTCATTGGTTAATATGCCTGGAACATATATATCATGTACACTGGAAAAACCAATGTAAAATCAGTTTCCCTTTCGGGAGCCCCATATGCATGATATATACGTAAAATGCGGTGACAATCAAGATTAACATCAAGATTATGCGCCAAGCTGTATGTTTTAGAACGTATTACCAAAGTTTCAGTGACGTCGGTTCCCGGTGACGTCAGTTTTCATTCAATTGGGCCGCGACACTCAGAGGGGAAATTCTACCTTGTCAACGAACTCAATTCTTTATACAAAAAAAGGTAAAAAAATTCTTAACAAATGGTGGAACGGTAACACAATAAAATCGTTGTACGGTCAGGTGGTCTGGGACTTGGAAACGTGTTCACTGCTGAGTGAATAATGTCGCCACCTCGCCTTCGGCATGTTTCCAAGTCCCCTGCCACCTGACCATACAACCAATAATTTTGCCGTGCAATAAGCAGCTCCGGCACATAGCCGGACTGAGACGCTGGATTAATGTATCTATAAATACATTATTTAAACGGGTTAAAAAGTTTCTGTTCTCGATTCTTATGTTGTTGAGAGAGTAACACTAGTTACATCATTTGTGCCTCCATAATATGTTTCTATTATCATACTTTCATAGTTTTAATTATATGACTGAATAGTGTTTTACATCGCTTACAAGGGTCTCGTATTATTTAAAGTATTTTATAAAAAAAATATTATAAATTGGATTAAACTAAGGAAATTAGATAAAATACTTACCAGGATTCAGGGACTTTTGACGACAGAAAATTGGCGTGGTGAAACCCTGCAAGAAACAGAAGATAAGATTTCTTGAATTAATCTGTCCGTCTGGCCTCGTATTTAGAGTCATTTTTTGGAACTTCTTTAGTCTTTATGTAAATATTTTCTTCTTAATTTGAAAGTAACACACTTTCTACTTGGCTAAACCATATGGTTTAGCCAAGCAGAAAGTGCGTTCCTTTCTATATCCAGAATAAGAACTAACTCTCTGACGATATAACTTTGAATGGTTGGTCAATGCGGGCCCCAGTATGATTCCTTTCAGTATGGAAATATTTCTTTTCCTACATCACGACAAGATATAGATTCTATTTATAGAAAAGTACTGATTTAGTTCATTTACATCGGTCAAAGACCACAGCATACAAACTTCAGCATACCCTATCCAAGGGGTAATAGACAGCATGAAGACTCCTGAATCCATTTTGTCAGTTACTGATAAGATACGTTTAAAAAAAACAGGTAAAACCTTCCCTTTTTTTGTAATCCTATTCCCGGCAGCCACTGCAGCCCCGCCTTTCCGATACATGTTGTACCGCGAGATTTTGATAGTTTTTTTCCCTCTATTTACCAAGATAAGACCCTTTACAGTACCTCACGGTACCCATGACTAGCCGTGGAGAGAATCCTATATTTACACCATGTTCCCGGCAGCCACGTTTCTTACAACCGTGGATGAAACGGGACCGACACCGGCTAATCAGACACGGCACTTTACATCTACATTATTAGTTGTACGATCAGGTTGCAGGGGACTTGAAAACTTGTTCACGGCTGTGGTGAATCATGTCTCCGCGAGGCCGAAGAAGAGTAACTAATTCATTATATTGCAAAGTTTCACTCCTTCAAAGCGAGTTAATCGAAATCTTCCTGTTTCATAATCTCACGAATCGAGTATGCTGACGAAATAGAAATCCCTTCTGAGTGCCCCTATTCAATGAAACTCACGTCACTGGAAACTGACGTCACTAAAACGTGCAGTTTCGTGCATAAACGTGCTGTTTGGTCATCATTTTGGATATTGTGTTGCAAATTTACGGGACATTCAAAAGGGAAACTGACTTTACGGTTTTTTTTTTAGGGTACATACCAATATGTTTCGGGTATATTAACCAATCAGATCATGAGAAATTTCTTTGCAGTATAATAATAGATTATGTGCTACATTAGAAATGTGCAAAACAGAAAATTGCATAAAATCGGAAAGTGTCGTTTCGGATTAGCCTGCGCGGACTGCGCAGGCTAATCCGAAACGACACTTTACGCAAATGTCCGGATGCCCCTTTTTGCATGAAGCAGGTTATAATGGGTCCATTAATATTGTATGAGCACAAATAGTGCTGTCAATTACTAGAAAAGTATTTTTATTGAAATGTGACGATCGTACAGAGAAAAAAAAAAAACATTTTGCGTTTACTTTCAGCAGACATTCATTAGGGGCTATACAAACTATATAATGGCAACATGAATGGCTAAATTTGCGTGTTAACTCCGTAAATTAACGGCACGCATTTTTCCTATTGGAAATTAACCTCGTCAGCTAAAGTAAACCCTAAAATTATATCTGACTGTTACCTGATTAATCCACAATTTCTACTGCCATCAGATAAAATCAGATTCGGAAAAAAGATAATGCTTTAAAAGTCCCACCGGTACATCAAATAACGTTACTTTCATGTTATGCTGGGTCTTGTTTCTACTACATGTACTTGTAAACAGAAAACTGGATGATAATTCACAGATACGTTTTTTTTTTCTTTACTAATAACATTCCTAACAACATGTTTTGGTGCACCAACAGTAGGCCTATAACCATTTTGCGAAAAATACGTAGGTGACCTTTTGATGCACTAACCATGTCAAAAACACATGCGCAAGATGGATGCGCGCGGACATTTGTGATATATATCTTTAAGATATTCTTGGTCTACTTATTGATTTAGAAAGTGATACAACTTCTGATTGGCTAAACCAAATGGTTTAGCCAATCAGATGTCGTGTCTTTTTCAACTTTAGAAAATGCTTTGTAATAGAAGTGGAACTAATAATAAGAATGGTTTGTGAATATGGACCGATGACTTTCTTCCAGAAAACTCGTCTCGTCTTATTCATTTTTGTCAACGCCATGCAGTCTCTCCATGCAATGCAACAAATAAGATCTCCCGCACGTTCTTTGACGTCTGATCTTAATATACACTTTCCGAAAAAGGTCATTAGGTTGTGCTTAGAAGTCTGCTTTTTTTCATGCCGTATTTACTGTTTATTTTTTCTTTCAAATTTAAATACTCGTGAACTAACTGGCTTGAAAAAATGCGCTGTTTCCAGAATTAGCCAGAGACCTGTGTAAGCATAAACGAGACATTCCTTTTAGAACATTCTTAGTATTATTCTCAATAGCTTTCTAACTTTGAAGGTAAAGCTGCTTCTGATTGGCTATCTCATATGTTTTGGCCAATGCCTAAAGCATAAAGTTTTGGCATTTAAAAGTTGTGCACCTCTCTTATTCTTAATTTAGCTGCAGACTTCTAACGAAATTAAGAACTCACGGTTGGTGAACAGATCTATACAAACACGAATGTCGGCACTTGACTCGAAATCTGTATTACCGCTTTCTGTTTCCTCTGTCAATATTAAACAAATACCAAAAGTCATCGATTATAAATTATATATGTATTACATCATCCATTTTTTTCTTATTTATACAATTTTCACTTTTTCTGCTTGTTTGCTGCAAGCTTCGTTCAGGAAGCAACTAATAAATCCTTGTCCTGCCAAACGAATTAACTCTTTACCAAACAACAAAATTATAGACAGGTCCAAATTGGAGCAATTTGCAGACGACAAAATAAATGTGAACCAAAAGTTAAAATTCCATTTGGAAGGGCTAGAAAACATTGTGGGAAAAGGAGAAAATGCTGGTTACCAGCATTTTCTCCTTTTCCCACAATATTTTCAAAAGCTTTCTTTCTCAGAGTCGTTAATAGTCGGGATTGTGTGGTAAAAAGTTTAATATACCTCTTTACTCTTTTTCAGCATTTTTTTTTCTTAATTTTATGAAAATATAATTACTCTTGTATCTTCATGCAAAACGTTGCCACTGACGGTTGCAAGATGTCACAGATTAAGGCAGATCGAAAATGTATCATAATTAAATTTCATGTATCTATTTTTAGAAATGTTATGGGTAAAGAAATTACTTTATTTAAGCTGGGGGCATTATTTCCCCGTCTCAGTGAATATTCTCCTCCTGCCGAAAATCTCGTTAACTGACTTGAGATCACTAGCTTTAAAAGTGGCATTCGCCGACAAAATAACTTAGAGGAAATATAATATATAATTTATTTCATCAGCCTGTGGTTACCGTTTTTTTTTGTTTTGTTTTTTTTTGGGGGGGGATTAAAAAAATCGAGTAGTGATGCATGATACTAAGCAAGCTATCTCATAATCAAAGATACTATAAAATCCGGTCCATCAACTCAATCTGGAGCTTAAATGGTCCTTAGACATAAACAAAAATTAAAAAAAAAATGGCAAAAACTTTAGACCCATGTTAGACCACGCATGCTGTTTGGGTCTATCCCTCTTTTTCCAGATGCCTTAAACGCTCTTTTACAGAGAGCATGCATATGAAGGAATACAAAAAAACATTATTATACCGCAAAGAAGTTTTTCGTGATCTGATTTGATAACATGCCCCCAAACATATACTAGTATATCATGTACACTGGTAAAATCAACGTAAAAGCAGTTTCCCTCTCGGGCGCCCCGTATACATGACTACATTATCAACACAACATCCAAAATGGCGGCTTCGATCATGGTTAACATCAAGATTGTGCCAAGCTGCATGTTCTAGCAGGAATTACCAAGGTTTCAGTGACGTCAGTTCCCAGTGACGTCAGTTTTCAATGAATAAGGGAACTCGGACGGGAAATTCTACTTCGTCAGCGTACTCAGTGTTTAGAAAAAATAAACAAGTAAAGTTAGCGTAACAAACTTTGGAATGGTAAAACTTTGTAGAATAATAAAGGACCTGGAAACTTGTTCACGGCTGTGGTGAATCATGTCGCCCCGAGCCGAGGGCTCGGGAGACATGATTCACCACAGCCGTGTACAAGTTTCCAAGTCCCCTATCACCTGACCGCACAACGAATTATATCGGTTTGATTGATATTTTCTGGCATTTTAATAGAACTAAACTATTCTTGAAAAGTCAAATATTATACGCGTTGTATAGAGTCTGGCGGTTCAAACCAAATACCATGAAACAACTAATTGATTTTGGATTTTAAAGCCGACACTATCTCTGTAAACACAAGGCTCAAAATAATCCGATTTCATGAACATTGTTGTTGCCTTATGATAACGGCGAGGCTTTGGTTATAGTGCCACTTAACAATCTGATGACGCTCTGTTTACATATTGATATAAATGAAACAATTGTTTTGAAATTTATCTGAAATGATAACTTGTTTTTTTTTCTTATTAAACCTTTCCCAAACGGCAAATTGTGGATCAAACCAAATTGAAAGCATTTTGCAGATGACAGATTAACAGTTGCTAAAAAGATGATTTTTCTATATGATAGGGTACAAAACATTGTGGGAAAAGGAGAAAATGCTGGTTACCAGCATTTTCTCCTTTTCCCACAATGTTTTCAAAAGGCTTCTATTTCTGAGCCGTAAAAACCAGGGATTGTTTGGTAAAGGGTTAAAGCAATGATATTTGAGCCATGCTCTATGAAACGGGGGTTTATTGCACATTTGCTATCGGTCAATTTTCGACAGCACAGAGTACTGTCCAAGAATTAGTAATGTCCAAGGACACGCATGGCAGGATATAGAAGAAAGCCAATGACTAGCAAAGGTCATCATTCAGAAGTCATCGGATGCCATTTTTCTGAAGTGAATGCTAACAAAGCGAGAAGTAAAGCACACGTATTTGTTCAAACACATATTTAAAGTATATCCTTACGCTAGCGAGCGCTACTCAAGTCGCTTTACTGGCCAACATAGATCAAGATCAGGCTGCATAGATTATTATACTGCAAAGAAATTTCTCGTGATCTGATTGAGAATATGCCCCGAACATATATCTCATGCACACTGGCAAAACCAACGCAAAAGCAGTTTCCCTTTCGGGGGCCCCGTATACATGACTACGCTGTCAACGCAACATCCAAAATGGTGGGATCGATCAAGATAAGCATCAAGATTATGCCCCAAGCTGCACGTTTTAGCACGTATTACCAAGGTTTCAATGACATCATTTCCGATTTCCGAGTGGCGTCAGTTTTCATTGAATTGGGGCACTCAGACGGAAAATTCTACTGCGTCAACGTGCTCGATTTTTAAACCTAAACAAGCAATTTCGTTGAAATGATATCCCCCGCCGAAAAAGACCTTTTTTGATACAAACGTATAGGAGGTATTCTGTTTTGCATGTACATGTGGCCTTTTTGTTATTGGTCCATGAAGAAATTATACGTTAAGCTCCCTTGTTCCATGGCACAGGATTTCATTAGATGAAAGAAGAGCCGTCAGAGACGGGTTATGCTCCCCGAACGAGTGCTTGTCATAAAATATATGAAATTGATAAAAATTCACTTCATTTATCCTAAAAGAACCTGTTCATGCCCCCCAAAATTTGAAGTGAAAAGGCAATTACTATCTTGGAGATAGCCAACACAAACTTGTAGAGGACAATAAGCCCCCTTTAAGCCCCCTTTTCCCATAAGACAATATTGGATCATTGAAATAAAAACAATGGGTGTGTGATTTGTGGCATTTTTAAATAATAATTCAAAATTCGAAATTTCATAAAATTTTGAGCAGTCATGTAGTAAATATTACATAAAACATTTTTTTACATGAAGCCCTCTTTTCCCGAGACGCAGCCTGAAATTGAGAAACAGGAAGAGAGGTACCTGGGCAACGTTCCAACAAGTTCAGATTTGAAATTTAACAAAGTTTTGAGCACCGATAAAGGAGATATTAGTGAAAAACAATTTTTTCCATGAAGTCGCCTTTTTCCGTGATGCAGCCTCAATTTGAGAAAGCAGGAAAGACATATTTGCGCATTAATAATTAATAGATTGAAAAAAACAAAGGGCACATGTTGAAATTTGTAGAAAAAGATAGAACCATGAAATTTCATGAAATTTTGACAAAAACTGAACAAGATATAAGTAAAAATTGCAATTTTGCATTAGGGCCCCTTTTTCCTTGTCATTATACAAGAAACCCCCTTTTTCCATGACAGAGGGTCAAATTGAAAAACACATAGATAAAGAAACAAGAGCACATGGTGAAACTTTGAAAAAACAATATAACCATGAAGTTTAATGAAATTTTGACCAAAACTGAATGAAATATTAGTAAAAATTGAAATTTTGCAAGAAACCCCCTTTTTCCATGACAGAACGTCAACTTAAAAAACGCCCAGATTAAAAATAGCAAGGGCACATGCTAAGACTTTCCATAAACAATATAACCATGAAGTTTCATGATATTCTGACAAAAACTGAATGAGATATTGGTAAAAATTGCAGTTTTGCATTAAGCCCCTTTTTTCCATGACACGGGGTCAAATTGAAAATCCGGGAAAGACACGTCGGCGCCTTACCCCAAGGAGTTCATATATGAAGTTTTATCCAATTTGGTCCAGGGGTTGTGGAGAAATCGAGTTTTGAAGAGAAGACTCCAAACATTGAAAGTGTACTTAAGTGTAACTTAAGTGAAACTTAAAATCGCTCTCAGTCGGCCATTTTGCATCGAATCAAAAAAAACAAAAAAAGTGTCTCGGGAAAATGGTTCATTGTATATGTATATAAAGTTTCACGAAATTCCGTCCAATGGTATTGGAGATATTTGCCGGGACGGACACGCGGACGGACGGACGGACGGACGGACGGACAACGCTAAAACTATATCCCTCCGCCTACGGCGGGGGATAAAAATAAACAGGTAAAATTCCATTAAAAAGACGTTGGAACGGTAAAACTTTGCAGTATAATAAATTCGTTGTACGATGAGGTGGGAGGGGACTTGGAAACTTGTTCACGGCTGTGGTGAATCATGTCGCCCCGAGCCGCCTCGGGGCGACATGATTCATCACAGACGAGAACAATTTTCCGAGTCCCTTACCACCTGACCGTACAACTAATAATGCGCAGTCTGATCTTTGATATACACTGTCCTAAAACAAGAAATTTTCCCCATTTTAATGATTTTAAATACTGAAATATTTGGATTCTTTTTTACTACGGACTGGATAGTTTTGTTTCAGCTATCCAGTAAGTTAAGACTTAAGGCAGTGAATGTATCAAATGAAAATCGACCGATATATAGTACAGCATATCAGAAATGTATCTTTCTTTTAAAAACAATGGATGAAATACATTGCTGTCGAACGATAATAAAAAGTAAAATTAGCTTCTACACTAAAATTCAGCAATAAGCACATAATCGTATTAAACCCAGTCCCTTATCTTGCTAAAAAATAACTAAAGTGAAATTTTCAAATTTCAAACAATTGGTAAAACTCCAAGTCAATACTGCTATTTCAAAGGTCACTTTTAGGAAATGACATCTCCTTATCGGACAGTGTAGATTCAAGATCAGACTGCACATTCTGTGCAGTCTGATCTTGATCTACGCTGTCTGCAGAAGGTCGATGAGTCGTGATTAGCAACCTAAGGGGTAAATTTCTGACAAGATGTGTTGATTTCCAGGGTATTGTCGCCATAAATTCCCTGTGATAACATGCACTTACAATAAAACTGTCATTAGTTTCAACTGATAAAACATGGCTTTTGTTTTATATGGCCTCAAAGACATAGTTTATCGTCATGTGACAGAGCTAGGACGTCTACTTTCCTAACGTTAAATACGTGACCCATCACGCAAAGGGGACATTCTGAGAAATGCGAAAAGCGTCAACCCTGGTCAGACTGTGCAGCCACTTAAGTAAATATTACTGATAATGTTCATTCGATGAAATAAATAGGGGATAATCAACTGGTTATTTTTGATTTGAAAAATATATCACGAGGAGGCGTTGAAAGAACGAGTGCGCAGCATGAGTTTTTTTAACGCCTTACGACGCATCCGAGTGAGATATTTTTCATGACAAAAATAACCAGTTGCTTGTTCTATTTATTATATACCTTATTAACATTATCATTTCTAATTTTTCGTTTGAAAGTCGAAATCCATACTTTGGATAGAGAAAAGAAATCAGGGACATAGTGCGGATGAATACATAATTTAAAAAAAAAACAAAATGAGACTTCACAAAACTTACAATTAACACTATAAGCGCTTAATGAAAAAAAAGTAGTTCCTAAATTACGGCAGGAGGTGAAAGTGAAAGTTGATATCGTCACTAGTGATGATATCAAAATTTATTACACTGGGGAATTCCAGGATTTCACTGCAAGGTATATAATAAATTTCGATCTTTCACAGAAAAAAAAATCTGTTTATTTCATCTTTTAACCCTTTTTGGAGGAACTTAATCAAAATCCAGTTCATCTTTTTTCGGTTATTCCCCTTGGCGTACCCCCTCCGCTTAGCAACGCATTAAATATTACTTCAAGCACGAGAAATCTAAGGTGAATGACGTTATATTTCCATCTGGCTGTAAGGCTTCAATTAAAAAATTAGATCATAAAAATCGGTATTTTCACTGGTCGTGACCATATAATACCGAAAAAATATTTCACCGATATTTTTCGATAACCTACAAGAAGGCATGAAATAAAATATCAATATGCCTAAGAGTTCGTATTGTTTTCAAACGTACTGGAGGACAGTTCTACCCCAATTAACGAGCAACTCCATGTTCTAGGGACCCTGGTGAAGCTGACCGTTGAACATCCAATCCCTGGTGCCTGATGCAGCATTCTCCTTTTCCCAGAGTGTCTACCAGAAATGTCATTTGAGTTTCATCTAATTGATGTCTATAAATGCTCTCAATTTGGTGGAATGTAAGATATTTGTGATCCATCACGATAGTGCAGGTTAGAGTAAGTTGATAGTTCAAAAATGATTGTATAAGAAAGTACAATCAAGGGTAACAACCTACGTCGCAGGAAGTGATATCTGACCTGGACATTTTCATAACTTATGTCCGCCATATAGAAAAGTTAGTACGATATGAAGATAGAATGAGGCTAGCTTGGGTGGATACAAACGGACTACAAAGACTCTCATGTATTTATCAAAGACATTAGATTAATACATTTAATATTCTGATGTTTTAGACAGGAAGTAGATGTCCATATGCACAAACACTTTGAACAAATATCAAAAAGTGATTGGGTTTAAATAGTTGGTCGAAGTCCATTATTATAAGTAGTTAACAAAAGCTCTGACAAAAAAAACCTAGGCATTGTACGCTTTGGAAGTCTAAAGACTTTTTTTTTTAGATCATTTAAAGGAACGATTACAAAAAAAAAAACAGTCTTACCAACCACGCACACTGACTTTATAACAAGGGTCCGATATCACTACCTGTGACGTCACACTGACGTACGTTGTGAGGGGTGACAATGGCAATTTTCTACACAGAAAATGGCGTTAAAGCGAAAAGTGTTGACAGTTTTCGCAGTTCTCATAATGTCCCTTTTTGCGTGATGCGTCACATACGTAAAACAACTAAACCTTTCATTACTTCTTTTTACACATAATTTACCCAAAATATGAATGGCTCTAGGTGTCAGATACATTTTCAAATGTCAGACAAATTAATCTAAACAATAAGAACTAATTGATATTGGCATTTAGAGATTTGATCAATTCATTAACGACATTAAACGTAATCCAATAAACGTCCTTTACTACTGACGGAAGAGAACTGCCTTGCGTTCATTTACCCATACTTTTTGCCTGTAAGCCTTTACGAAATAGGAGGAGTTTTTAAAAAGACCCTGTGTTAGAAGCGTAGTCTGCGCATGTCATATTCTTCGAAGATTCGACCTGTCTGCTATGACGCATCACTTCCCCAGTTTTGGGGGATTCTAGTAATACGCGCTATAAAGTAGCAAAGGAGAAAATGGTTTTTATCAATACGTTTGAGGAGAAATCAGACCTGTTTTGCTCCAGGTTTCTCTAAACTGCTGATCATAGCTGAATGAATCGCACCAGGTAGCGTTTTATTGAGTGAAGGTTTATTTAAGTTTTAATTCAAAGTAACGGTTGTCGCGTAGAAAACTAGTTCAGTTCTATACCCAGGATGTGCAAATTAGACATATGTGTATTTGTAGAATTCCATCTAGCGGGAGATAATGGTGCTAGAAGGCTTTTGGAAACAACTGTGGTAGAAGGAAGATAATGCTTGTTTTCAAAATCTTGGTCCAGTCTAGGACCCAGCAGAAGTATACGCCCTCCTTACATGAAGTTGTATGCACATATTCAGTTAGAAAGCGAACTTTACGCCTTGTTGATGGCTAGAAATAGTTTACTACTACCATTTTTGATAGGCGTTTTTTATCTAATACATGGAACGAACCTATTGAGTTACAATTAGCAAGTCTATGTATATTTTAGTCGTATGACAGCATGTGCTGAATTACCGTCTGTTGACCTTTTCGGTTAGCCAATCAGAACTCTGCTATCTAGTTGAACAACAAAGGAAAGTAGACTTACCAGAACACATTATTATATATACCAGTTTAAAGATGATTCGAACTTAATTTACAAGCGCTGATCTGTCACTCTGAATTGGTGTACTTAAGCCTATTTCCAGAACAAACTATTGTTATAGATAAATCATTTGGTATACAAAACTTAAAGGCCCAGTTAAGACCAAAATATCAAAGCAGGTGTCATGATACATCATAATGTTTTCTACCCTTCCGCAATCAAATTTCGATTTTTTTGCCACTTTTATTTTATGTCGTCTGCAAATGCTTTCGATCTGGACAAACCTAAAATTTGTCGTCTGATAATGAGTTATCACAGTCCCGACGTTGTGAATATGATTGTTTTATTTTATGCTTTTCGGTATTTCATCGAGAAATAACGGTGAAATATACTTCGATATATCATGGCTACGATCAATGAAAAATACCGATTTTATTTTCCAAACTCTTAATCCTTTACCAAACGACAAATTTTTGGACTTGTCCAAACTGAAAGCACTTGCAGACGACAAAATAAACGAAACTTAAAAAATGAAATTTGTTTTGAGCATAGTACAAAACATTGTGGGAAAAGGAGAAAATGCTGGTTATAAGCATTTTCTCCTTTTCCCACAATGTTTTCAAAATGCTTCAATCTCGGGTCGTAAAAACCAGGGATTGTTTGGTAAAGGGTTAAATTGAAGGCAGAAACACTCATTCCTGGGCATTGAAGGCAGAAACGCCCGCCCGGGTGGCTCAGTGGTAAGCGTGTCAGACTCATGACCTCGTGGTTGTCAGTTCGATACCCGGTTGAGGCGAACTTTCTTTCCGGCGTATTTTCGCCTCTCACCTCTGCTGAAGCATGTGAGAAAAGTAGTCGGTGGCTTTGGAAAGAAAGTAATAAAAGTATCGGTGTGAGAAAGCCAGGAAACACATGTGCGTCACCAACCGCCATGATATGACCGTAGCTGTTAAAGTGGCGTAAAACCCCAATACAACCAAACAACCATGAAGGCAGAAACACTCATAACCTAGATAAACAGCACGTGTCATTCAACCAGATGGAGATATGATATATTTACCCTGTATTTCTCGCGCTTTGCGTAGTATTGTAATGCGCACATTATGTTGAGGGGTACGCCACGGGAAATTACTGAAAACAACTATACCGGATTTTAATGTAAGCTGCCTCCCCACCCCCTCAAAAGCAAAAAGGGGCGGTTTAAAAGCGTGAAATGAAGAGATTATTTGCCCTTTTTCGGTGAACGATCACAATTTATTATATCGAGTGAACATGATCGGTAATATTTTCACGCCAATCGTGAAAATATTACCGACGATGTTCACGAGATGCATCGTCTTTATATCACATTGTCAGCAGTGTATTTGTGGTACAACGGTCAGTTCGATAAAGCAATCCAACTTGGAATAGTTGAACCAAGTATATCGAATATTTATCGCGTTCAGTTTAGACCTTTGTATAGAAAATGGGAAACAGTAGATCACACGTGAAGAACGCACATAATTATTTTCTTCGCAAAAGTCACATGAGGTCGCAATATTGGTTACCATCAATATTACACTTATATCATAATGAAAAAAAAAAGACCAATATTTCTCTTTTCCTGACCCTTTCCCAGCGAACTTGATACAGATACATATCGTCGGTTTCCTTCGAAAACCGCGTAACTACAGCTTGTTATGGCCTGCAAAATGCGAAAAGGGGAATTGGAACATTTACGTAAACCGCTGTTAGAACCACTTTTGAAATAACATTAGATTTTGTTCAACGCTAGACTGGCGTGAAACAGAAAATTACATAAAAACGGAAAATGTCGTTTCGGGTTAGCCTGCGCGGATTGCGCAGGCTGATCCGAGACTACACTATACGCCCATTTTCGCGTGTTGCAAGCCATCTAATCTTTTCGGACCTACAGAAGTTCCCCTGGAGATGAGGATGACTTAGCATCACGTTTGGGCGGTCTAGATCTAAGACCACAATGCAAGTTTTGTGCATTCTGATAGTGGTATAACGTTACTCATAACAGCAAAAGCTATTTTGGTCTCAATTTGTTAACCTAGACTGAGAGGAAATCGAATATTGATAAATACTGATCTTTTATATTTCAATTTAGCTGTCGTAGCTTGGAACCGAAGTACACACGAGCGTACAAATGGGTCTCAAATGAGCCGTGCTTTCGGAAAACGGACATAAGTTCACCTTGTAAGGCATTATAACAAATAGGTCATCATACAAAAATGGCTTGATTTCGTCTCATAACTGACTTGTCATTTGACAAGAAGAAAACTGGCCAATAGCAAAAAGTATCTACTCAGGTCAGCCTGCGCAGTCCGCGCAGGCTGAGCTGGATAGATAATTTTTGTAAATGCATTGAGACCCCTTCTGCATAGAGCCTGGTTGAAATAGTTATGCTAAAGTCTGTCATACGAGTTCAGTTCATTAAATTTGCTGACTATGTTTTCTTGTTACGGACAAAAATCTTGGATACGGTCGTTGTCCTGAGAATTAATCAAATTGGGGAAATTGTTCCGTCATATTCCATCTTGAATGTGATCAGGGCTATTTTTAGAAATTGCATGATTGCATGATTTTCAATAAAAAAAAATAAGGAATTTGATATCAGATTATTTCTCTGGTCTAATTCATAGATTTATTGCATGGTGTTTAACGCCATTTTCAATATTACTTCAGTTATATCGCAGCGGCCAGTGCACCAATCCTTGCTTTCCTAGCGTCTCTTTTACTAGGACTCCTCACACTTTTCTTTTTTGGCAACTGGCTGCTTTCCCACATAACCATCGTCGAGACAATGTTCAGCAGCGGGAAAGGAATAAATCCTGTAGCAATGACTATCATCAATCCTCGGAAAGAATTGGCCGAGCCAGGGATCGAACCCACAACCCTTTGCTTGCAAGTCCTGCACTCTACCAACTTAGGTACCGGGGCTCGGCCTTTGGGTCCGTATTCACCAACCGTTCTTAAGAACGTTCTTTGTCTAATTCTTCAAGAATTTCTAAGTACGAAAGTAACGGAACTTCTGATTGGCTAAACCAGCTAGTTTAGCCAATCAGAAGTTCCGTTACTTTTAAACTGATGAAATTCTGAACAATAAGACTAAGAATGTTCTCAAGAATGGTTGGTAAATACGGACCTAGGCTGGTCTCACTATTTTATGATAATGGTCGTGGAAATGGCGAGTTAACAAGATTTATAAAACATACTTTACCTAATTTAGCTATTCCAGCAACGATCAGGAATACTGCAATAATGAAAGGAGCCTCCACGTATCGAAAATTCCAGCTAACCACGTGGATTGAATGATGAACCGCATGTGCGTGATCGTGTTCGTGCGTCGAGTGATCCTTCTCTACGCCATCATGGTGGGTGTGGTTTTCCTTCTCTCGGACTGTCTCGTTTCCCGACGAGATTGCAACGTGTTCTGCATCTGTCACGTGAGATTTGTCATCGATGCTTCGCTTGATAGTTTTCTCTAATGTCACGTCACGATTAATGTTTATTACATATCCGGTCACGTGATGTGTATACTCCAACGTCAAAAGCGTGCAAATTACGACACAGGCACGCCATGGTAACTCCATTTCGAATTTGTTTCCGGTTCATTTGGGTTTCCTTGATTGAACAGATGTTAACTCCATAATCCTCGGATAAATTTTGACGTTAATCAGTCTGAAAAAGAAGATGAGAACATGATAGTGTTTTGTATTGAAAATGATGAGGAATCCATTGACGAAATACACGTTTTGCGCTGAAAATAAACCTCTCCATCGCCAACTCATAAATGTTACCAATACTGAAAAATTCTGCACTGGGCATAAGCCAAATACAGTGCATACGTGAAAAAAATACAGGAAGCAGCTCTCCAGTTTAAAAGCATGAAATAAATAGAATATTTGGGTTTCTTGTTCGATGAACACCATCGGTAATATTTTCACGGGTGGCTGCGTGTTCACTCGATGAAATAAATTTAGATCTTTTCAGCTCTCCAGTTTAAAAGCATGAAATAAATAGAATATTTGAGTTTCTTTTCGGTGAACACCATCGGTAATATTTTCACGAGTGGCTGCGCCACTAGTGAAAATATTACCGATGGTGTTCACTCAATGAAATAAATTTCGATCTTTCACCGACAAAAATAAATATCCTCTTTTTATTTACGTCACGGGAAGAATGAACGTGTGAGGAACTCGTGCGGAAAATACAAGTGAGGTCTCCTGGGATGGAAAATTGAGAAATCTAATGGAATCTGACAAGACGTTGCGGGCTGAATCTTCGTTCTGCGAGTTCCTAAATATACTATGTTTGGTCTTCCCTTGTTCTAATGAATCACCCTTGAGTATGCTTTTGGCAATTAGGAACTAATCCAATGGTTCTGCGGAATAAATTGATGCCAGTTGTAAAGATATTTCTCTGTTCACTGGATAACCATTTGGTCGAGGAAAGAGTCATCAGACAGACGGATAGATAGATAGATAGATAGATAGATAGATAGATAGATTTTATTGATCCATAATTATGTGATAAGCACTTGATATCATGCACAACGGCTCAAAATGAATCTCCGCCTATTTCGAAGGGTTAACTCATTACCAAACGACAATATTTTAGGTTTGTCCAAATCGAAAGCATTTGCAGACGACAAAATAAAAGTGACTGAAAATTTGAAATTTGTTTTGTGAAGGGTGGAAAACTTTGTGGGAAAAGGAGAAAATGCTGGTTACCAGCATTTTCTCCTTTTCCAACAATGTTTTCAAAAGGTTTCTTTCTCAGGGTCGTTAAAAGTTGGGATTGTGTGGTAAAGAGTTAAGGTACAAAATACTGGAAGTCAAAAACATTTACTGAAACAGATGCAGACTTTTTAACATGTTTTGATTTAACTCATTACCAAAAGACAAAATTTGAGGTTTGTCCAAATCGAAAGCATTTGCAGACGTCAAAATAAAAGTGACTGAAAATTTGAAATTTGTTTTGTGAAGGGTAGAAAACATTGAGGGAAAAGGGGAAAATGCTGGTTACTAGCATTTTCTCCTTTTCCCACCATGTTTTCTATAGAGGATAATCAACTGTTTATTTTTTATATGAAAAATATCTCAAGAGGATGCGTTGTTAGGCGTTGAAAACACAAGTGCGCAGCACGATTTTTTTTCAACGCCTTACGACGCATCCGAGTGAGATATTTTTCATATCAACTTGTACCTTATTAACATTATTATTTTTAATTTTTTGTTTGAAAGTCGAAATCAATACTTTGGATAGAGAGTAAAAATCAGGGACATAGAGCGGATGAATACATAATTTAAAAGAACAAAAGGAGACTGAGAAAAGTAGTTTGATTGTCTGGTTGAAAATATAGAATTTACAATAAACACTATCTATAAGTGCTTAATGAAAAAAAGAATGGTTCCTAAAATACGGCAGGAAGTGAAAGTGAAAGTTGATATCGTCACTAGTGATGATATAAACATTTATTACACTGGGAAATTCCAGGATTTCACATCTAGGTATATAATAAATAGAGGATAATCAACTGGTTATTTTTGATATGAAAAATATCTCGCGAGGATGCGTTGTTAGACGTTGAAAAAATCGAGTGCGCAGCACGAGTTTTTTTTAACGCCTTACGATGCATCCGAGTGAGATATTTTTCATATCAAAAATAACCAGTTGATTATTCTGTTTGTTATATACCTTATTAACATTATTATTTTTAACTTTTCGTTTGAAAAACAACAAAAACTGTCTATAAGTGCTTAATGAAAAAAAAAAAAAAGTTCCTAAATAACGGCAGGAAGTGAAAATGAAAGTTGATATCGTCACTAGTGATGATACAAAAATTTATTACACTGGGAAATTCCAGGATTTCACTGCTAGGTATATAATAAAAAGGCTTCTTTCTCAGGGTCGTCAAAAGTAAGGATTGTAAGGTAATGGGTTAACAAGTGGATGGTATAGGTCACAGATCAGACTGCACATTCTGTGCAGTCTGATCGTGATCTACAGCGTCCGCAACAGAACCTGTCTTCTCCCAGACAGAGTGCTGAAAATTTAGAGCATAAAGATTGAAGCAAAGGGTCAATTATCTAGCTGACTGGAATTTGCGGTCATTACAGGAAATAAAATGAGATGTAACTAGATTTTTTTTCTTGTCCTCGACATAATCCATCGAACGTGTTCCTGCAGTTTCCCCAAACAGATAATAGTCTTTCACAATACTATCTATCTTTCTCTTGGCACGATTTTAAGGTAAGACCTGTGTAATGGAAAACAGCTTTTTCAACTAAAATATCATCCTGCAAAATTCTCTATAATTAAAAATGAGTATTATTGAACTACTTTCACCATTTCGTTTTTTTCCATTTTTTCCTTCTTTGAATTATCATTTATAAATCTAAAACCACTATATTCTCAATTCAAAAAGATATAATAATTACCTCCCTTTTCAGAAAACTAACAAAAGTATCAAAAAATAATTTCAAGATAGACATAAATGGAATTTTTGATCCGTTAGAAATGTGCAAAAATATTATTTCTGCATAAATCATTATTTATCCTTATTTATCAACCAATTAGAATTTTCACCGGAAGTGCATTACACAGGTCTTACCTTACGGTTCATTCCTCATTTTAACCATCATATAGAAAAAAGAAATAAACTTTTAACCCATTACCAAACGACAATATTTTACAGTAGTCCAAATTGAAAGCATTTGCAAATGAGAAAATAAAAGTGACTGAAAATTTGAAATTTGTTTTGTGAAGGGTAGAAAACATTGTGGGAAAAGGAGAAAATGCTGGTTACCAGCATTTTCTCCTTTTCCCACAATGTTTTCTAAAGGCTTCTTTCTCAGGGGCGTCAAAAGTAGGGATTGTGTGGTAATGGGTTAAGCTGCTTATTATTCAAACTAACGATAGTCGGCCAATACTAAAAACTAACACTTTACTGTTCAAAGATTTAGGTCGTTGGAGGAATCTCAACATATCGGACGGTGTAGATTCAAGATCAGACTGCAAGTTCTGTGTTGTCTGATCTTGATCCACACGTCCGCAAGAGAGCACAAAAATCGTGCCTATCGGCCTTGGTGTTTTCACGGTGCTTGGAAAGGTAAAATCACAATGCCGTTTATTTTATAAGCTATCCATGAGAATAGGCGTAGATGGCATTCACCGCAAAGGTTATGTTTTTATTCTGTAATAAAAGAGAAATAATTATTGTTAAAACCCAGACGTGCATCCTTTTTTTTATAGCGGTGAGCTGTATTTTGTTTTACATAGTGAAATTTACTGTCATGGAATGCAGTAAAATTGAAGGCATCAGAGCAATAAAATAGTTGAACGGAGTTCTGGGAAAAAGGGCGGGTGGGGAAAGCTCCCTACCTCTTCTGTATGCATTACGCCGAGCAAGTCAACATAAAATATTCCCCCAACAAAGAAAAAAAGGCTAAAAATGGGTTAGATTGATCTTTTGACATGTAAATAGTCGATACTTTTTGCAATTGTTCGTACAGACCCTAATTTCAATGGGGGAGGGCATTCTTCAGTTATTTCCCTTGATTCTTTTCCAACAGTTCTTCAGTTATCTCCCTTGATTCTTCTCTAGTACTACATTGGTCCTGATAAGAGGATTACTTGGATTTTATCCTTGATTTTCTTGCTTTAACAGCTACGTTCTTGAGAAAATATTGCAATTAAACCTAGTTAGATTGCTTTACAAATCAATTTGTCCGTAGTTCCTGAGAATTAGGAACAGAATTCGAATTGAATTACACGCAGACCTTACACAAACATTATAAATCATTGTTCTGCTAAAAGAGGACGGGTACCATTTATTACCGTACTTTTTGCCACAATGTTTTCACAGGCCGTCTTCCTAAAAGCTGTTAACCCATTACCACACAATCCCTACTTTTGACGCCCTGGAGAAAGAAGCCTTTTGAAAACACAGTGGGAAAAGGAGAAAATGCTGGTAACCAGCATTTTCTCCTTTTCTCACAGTGTTTTCTACGCTTCCCAGAACAAATTTCTATTTTTTTAGTCACATTCATTTTGTCGTCTGCAAATGCTTTCAATTTGGACCAGTCTAAAATTCTCTCGTGTGGTAAAGAGTTAAGAAACAGAATGGTGGGTCGAAGGGAAGAAAAATAGACAAAATACAGAAAAGGCGGAAGATAAAATTGGCGACCAGACATTAGCAAAGAAGAACACAAAACAATAACAGTCCCGCATTCATTGAAGTTCCTCTTTTTGCTTTATCTAAACACGTAATTGAGGTCTGTTTATACGTATTTACCCATAATTGCTCAAGGATACATTTATTGATTGATTATACGGTGATTAACGCCGCTTTCAACACTATTTCAGCTATATCGTGAAGGGCAGTGCACCTATACATGCTATCCTGGAGTCTCTTTTACCAGTACTCTGCACAATTTACTTTCCGAGCCATTGGCTGATTTTCCACTTAACCCTTTACCACACGACAAAATTTTAGGTCTGTTGAAATTAAAAGCATTTGTAGATAACAGTTTTAATGTGGCTCATATGAAATGATTTTTTCTTTGATAGGGTAGAAAACATTGTGAGAAAAGGAGAAAATGCTGGAAACCAGCATTTTCTTCTTTTCCCACCATGTTTTCAAAAGCCTTCTCTTTCAGGGGGGCGTTAAATGTAGTCATTGTGTGGTAAAGGGTTACCCATCGTTAAAACAACGGTCAGCGGTGAGAGAGGAATGACTCCTGTAACAAAGACTATCAACAATCCTCGGAAAGAAATTGGTGGAGCCAGGGATCGAACCAGCTAGTCCCTAATCTAAGTCCTTTGGGCTAGCTACTTTGCCACCGTATGGGGGGGGGGGGGGTGAAAGAAGAAAATTGTGGTAACCATCATTTTATCTTTTTCAAACAGGGTTTTCTAACTTTATGCAGCAAATTGTATCATTTCGTGCCGCACAAAATCTGTTCTTTGAAGATATTTCCACTATGGAAAAAAAAAAATCAATATTTTCTAGTCTGGTAAAGGGTAAATGAATTGTTATGTATGTATCCATCTGCCTAACCAACCCTTTACTATACAGTTCCGATTTTAACCCTTTCCCAAACGACAAATTTTAGACTCTTCCAAACTGAAAGAGTTTGCAGACGACAATAATTTTAACTTTCATATCAACGGCAGAAAATTATCCAAACAGGCAGAAAACACTGTGGGAAAAGGAGAAATTGCTCGTTACGAGCAATTTCTCCTTTTCCCACAGTGTTTTCAAAAGTCTTGTACTACAGACACGTAAAAACAAGGGCTTGTTTGGGAAAGGGTTAACTATCATCCCTTTTTCGGGATTGTTTGGTACAAGGTTAACTTTTTACAACGAGTTTCTTGTTTAAACAAGCCTAGAGAAGAATGCATTTGAAAACATTGTGGGAAAAGGGAAAAATGTTGGTAACCAGGATTTTATTCCCTTTTCCCACAGTGTTTTTTATCCTATTAAGGACAGAAATTATCCTTTTAGCCACATTCATGATTTCGTCTGCAAAATCCTTTAACTCTTTACCAAACAATCCCCGGTTTTTACGACCCTGAGATAGAAGCCTTTTGAAAACATTGTGGGAAAAGGAGAAAATGCTGGCAACCAGCATTTTCTTCTTTTCCCACAATGTTTTCTACCATGCTAGACACAAATTTCAATTTTTTAGTTACATTTATTTTGTCGTCTGCAAGTGCTTTCAGTTTGGACCAGTCTAAATTTTTGTTGTTTGGTGAAGGGTTAAATTTGGTCTAGTACAAAGTTTTCCTCTTTCGGCAAAGAGTTGCGGTATTGTTCAGTATGTATCAATCTACCTAATTAACTACCTATTGAATAAACTGCTGGCACTAACCACAGAGTAGTATTGCCAAAGAATGGGATACATAAGTTACCTTTATCTCCGTATTCATATAGATAATTACATCTCTTCCGTGTTCTCAATTATCACAATTTTCACCTAGAATTGCCTTGAAACTATCTTAACTCTTTACCAAACGACAAATTTATAGACTGATCAAAACTGAAAGCATTTGCAGACGACACATAAAAGTGACTGTAAAATCGAAATTTGACTTTGGAAGGGTAGAAAACATTGATGTAAGAGCAGAAAATGCTGATTCATTTTCTCCTTGTCCCACTTTGTTTTCAAAAGGCTTTCACCTCAGGGTTCAAAAGTCGTCATTGTGAGGTAAAGGGTTAAGGTAGTAGACCAGTTATAGAAAACAGCTATTTCCACTATAATATTATCCTACAAAAAATGCTATGATTAAAAACGAATATCATTGTACTTTTTCAACGGAGCCACCTTTTCCACTTTTTCCTTTTTAGAATTATCATTTATTAATCTAAAACCACTGTATTCTCATTACAAAGGGGGGTAATAATTACCCCCCTTTTCTAAAAACTAACAAAGGTATAAACAAGTAATTTCAAGAGAGAAATCAAAGGAATTTCCTGTCGGTTAAACATGTGCAGAAATATTACACCGGTATAAATCCTTATTTATCAACTAATAAGTAATTTATTTCCATTTAGCACCAGAAGTGTCACGGGTCTACTACCTTAAGGTATTACCATCCTAAAGCTTCAAGTACAAAATGTAATAAAATTTCTTATTAGTTGATATATAAAGATTTATACTGATATAATATTTTTGCATATTTCTAACCGACAGACACTCTTTTGATGTCCATCATGAAATTATTTGTTGATATTTTTTGTTAGCTTTCAGAAAAGGGAGGTAATTATTACCCCCCTTTGTAATGAGAATAGAGTGGTCCTAGATATATAAATGATACTTCTAAGAAGGAAAAAAGGGAAAAGAGTTTCTCTGTCAAAGTAGTACAACAATACCAATTTTCAATCATAGCAGCTTCTATTATAGTGGAAATAGACCACCTTTAATTTGTTGTCTACAAATGCTTTTGATTCATGCAAGTTTAAATCTACACGGTCTCATAAAATCTCGCCAATATAAGGCCTTCTCTCAAACGCCAACAGCACATAAAGTTTCTCTTTCGATTTCTTATAAAAAATATGAATGTACCAGCTTTCATTAAAAAAAAAAAGAGCAACGCCTTTTAACCATTTCTCAAACGATAAATTTCAGACTCTTCCAAAGAGTTTGCAGACGACAATTTCAAATTTGATAAATATGGCAGAAAGTTCTCCAAAAGTGTAGAAAACACTGTGGGAAAAGGAGAAATTGCTCATTACGAGCAATTTCTCCTTTTCCCACAGTGTTTTCTAATGTTTTGTACTCCAGACACGCAAAAACCAGTGCTTGTTTGGGAAAGAGTTAAGTGAAAAAGAAACACTGTATACAGACCCTTTTTATCAGTACCACATATTTACAAAATATTTCCCAATACACCAATAACCAACGGTACTATTAACGCGATGCGATTCCCTCGCGCTAGGACTTGCACTTTGTCAATAAATCGCTGCCTCGCGAGTATGTGCGACAAGACAAAAAATTAATCACGTGACTGACAGAAGCGATCGTATCAATAATTCCAAATACTTAACTCTTTACCGAACAAACGGCCACTTAAACGAAGTCAAGATCTTTAAACAAGAAAAAAAAAAAAAAAAAACTGTGAGAAAAGGAGAAAATGATGGTTACCAGCATTTTCTCCATTTCTCACAATGTTTTCTAGCTTTTTTACTCGAGTCACATTAAATTTTTTTGTCAGCCATTTTTGTTTTCAATTTTGACAAGACTCCAATTATGTCATGTGGTAAAGAGTTTGCACACCTACAAATATAAAAAGAAATATTCGAATAAGACTTTTATCATTACCGGAGCATGGTATATCGTTATTTCGTCAAAAAGGGGGGAAAAGGAGCCATGTTTTTTTTATTTTTTTTTCAAAACTAAAACTGAAGTGGGAAGAGAGAAGTGAATCATTCAACATGAACGGTATTACTGATGCATGAGGAAACATGCCTAATAAAGATATTTCGTCATGAGCGAATCTAAACGAGCAAAGACTGCAAAACAAAAAAGAAGTTAATCTTTCTCTTTAGCGCATTTGTATATCAAAATCCGCTTACCGTGATCGTTTTGACCGGATACAAATACATCAAGCGTAGCGACGCATGCGCGCTCACTCAGCACTTTGGTATCATTTGACCTGAACCACATATATACTGTCATACACAGTTGTTTTTTGTATTCTATTAAATGCTACTTTCAACATATATTGCTGTTGCCATTGAAACTGTCAACAAATTCTAGCAATTTCTTCTATTTGCATTTTGTACAAAATCCCTCAAAGAGTTTGAATTATTTTCTTAACAGAGATCACAAGACCAAGAATGTAACAGTAGAATGCGTATTTTAGACGATATTTTCTTATTTTTGTTTATATATAATTCCTAGAACTATTTGATTTTTTTTTTCTTTTTTTTTTAATCTAAGCATTAGTAAGTTTTCCCATGTACTGGGATACTTTCCCACTTAACCGCCGTTGAAACTACAATCACGGATGAGAGAGGAATGAATCCTGTCGACATTACTAAAGTCAATAAAGGTGTTTCGAACCGGTGACCCCTGAGTTTCAACTTCTCTTTACGTTAATGACTGAGCCACGGGTTTGGCAACTATAGCCAGGGAAAAACTAGCACGAATTCAAACGGATAAAGCCAGAGATAAAATAGAGGAAAAAACTTATAAACCATCGATGAAAACCTACAGGGTAAAAAGGAAAACATAGAAATGATGTACATGTCAGATAAGCGCCCTTAGTAAAACAAGGAAGCATGTAGGTCATTCTAGCATTTAAACGCATGAAAAAAGAACAAAAAAAAAATTAGAAAATGATATGCAAACGTAGGAAATATTTTTATGCAAAAAAGTAATGAAAAGGCTCGGTCCGTATTCACAAACCATACTAAATCAGATTTTCAGCTTTACTGTGGATTTAAAAAGTAACGCAGTATCTGATTGGTTAAACCACCTGGTTTAGCGAATCACCGATTGCGTAACTTTGAAATTCAGAAAATGTTCGATACAATTGTCCACGACTTAGTAACGTTTTTCTACCACGACGTGACAATTATTGAATGGCCTGAGTTGAAAGTACTGAAAAAGTATATCTGTTGAATGTGGCTATAAAATATGCATATCCTCTCTTCAACAAAAAAGATTGAAACCTTGCAGGAAAAGGAGAAAATGCTGCTTACAATTATGTTATCCTTTTTCCACAGTCTTTTAAAAGCAATCGTTGTCAGGGTCCGGATAAAACATTGGATAGTTAGGTAAAGGTAATTAATCAAATACCTTAATCATTACCTTGTGCTAGGATTAGACTATTGGAAATTGTAATTAGAGCTGTTTATATGGCATAAAATCGGATTATTCCAACTCAAAGGGAACATGTGTTAACATGTATAACTCAAATTTGAAAAACTTTTCATTAACGTTTTCACATTATTGTTCTGTCTTGAAATACAGATTTGAAAACACAAACTTGGACGAGATAATATTACAATTATGGAGTGGGGCTTATGAATTATCACGTCATATAATGTGAATTCAAACCTGTTCTCCCAAACACAAACAATGATATAAACGGATTATGAAAGGAAGTCACAAGCTCGTTTTCGTATTCTTTGAAACTGTTTCAGCGCAAAAGTCAAACATAGGAGTTTTCGGGGACGGCATAGATCAAAATCAGACTGCACAGAACGTGCAGTCTGATCTTGGATCTATTCGGTCCTCGTGTTCCGTTAAGTCTGTACAATAAAAGGTCTAAATTGAATTTCAATGGATTTTTTTCCAAGCCGTCGAAAGAGGCCAGGCTTGCATTCATGTATTTATCAATAAAAGATTTATTATTGATATATGTAAAGAATGATACGCTTAAATCCTACTTAAATAGGCTTAAACGTATTTTAAGGGCACTTGCCGGTTACATAAGGTAAAACAACTTTGAAACCCTGATCTGAACATTTGTTTATACAACAATCTTGATTTAGTTAAGAAATAATCTTCTTTCTATCGTGGTATATCGTTCAATAAACCACGTTGTAAGTTATGAGGCGCAATGAATAACCCACTGGGGCTATCGCCCTCGTGGATTATTTATTGAAAGAAGATTTTTTCGATTCTTACTTGGCCAATTCTTAATGAAAGGAAAACAAGTTCAAACTAAAAGTAAAAACGCGGATGAAGATTATGTACCATTGAATAACTCACTCATTGAATGACGTCACTCTACATGGATTGTCGCAGATTTTACCACGTTTTCCTTGCACTGTGTTTATAGAGCCAAAGTCGCGTGTCATGTTAGAATTTAGTTTATACATATTTATTTTACATGGATTTAGAAACAATTTCTTACAACTCTACATACTTATCTCTCTCAATTCTGCTTCCTGGGAACTACACCAGTTTTCGAGCCAAATGTGTGGGCCAATGAAAAATCCCAAAGATGACACCCACCTCCGGGTATCGGACTCAGGACCTACTGGTTATGAGGCCGACGCCAGCGGTCGGACGAGAATAAGTATTGTCGCAAGGACTATCATAAATCCTCATCGAGCCGGTCATAGAAAATAAGATTTGAAAGTAACACAGCGTCTGATTGGCTAAACCATTTGGTTTAGCTAATCAGAAGATGTGTTACTTTCAAATTCATATTTTTGTGAGAATTAGACAAAGAATGTTCTTTAAAATGCTTTGTGAATACCGGTCCTGATTTACTTCTTTTAAAGAAGTATGTATGATGTCACTTCTTACGTCACACAATGCTTTTCCTAAGCATGTGTAAGATATATAGGATTTGACATGAGTTGGCTTTAAAGATAAGATTTTATTAAACGAGTCTAGGGAAATGTTATTAAGCAAGCCTTTGGCGAGCTTAATAACATTTTCATCGACGAGTCTAATAAAATCTTACCTCAAACGCCAACAAATGTCAGATTTTTTTTATCACATAACGATATTTCACAAAAAATAGATCAGATGATGCAAAAACATTCATAAATGCTTCCTCGGTATTTTTCATGAGACCCCTTGGTATGCACCTGTACAGTATATTTTATCGCCAGAAATATGCCGATTCACCGTTCTGAAAATTCAAAGGTTCCTCTTAAAAAAGAAAACATGGGCCCCAGTTTTCTATCGAAATCTTTCTAGATTTATTTCAGTTGAAAAACAGTTCTTAAATTCATTTTTATTGTGGTTTTTCAATAACGATTGAAGTTTTCACTGTTTATCGACAAGAAACCCTTCATCGTCACACTAAATCATTATGAATTGTTGGAAATCCTCATATACCTTGTAATTCTAAGAGCTGAGCTGAATAAAGTAATTTGAATTGAATTGAATTGAAGTTTTCACAGACAGATAGATAGAACTGAATAACTTCATCGAGGTTGTTTTTGTTGTTGCTAAACGATTACACTGGCGCCGCCATGTATATGATCGTCTTATTGGCAGTTCAAATGGATAGAGACAATGTTAGATGCAGGTAGGGAATCGACCGAATTGTGACGAGCGGCTACGTTGATAACATCATTTAGAAAACTTTATAATTTGGATCTCTATAGAAATACTGAAATAATTACAGAAGAAGAACACAGATGAGGTAGGGCAAACAAGCAAACATTAGTACCAAAAGCAAGTAAAGATACACTACAAACATTGAGAGATTTATGTACTTTCAACAATTGACTCTTCCATTGTGAGGGAGTGTAAAGCCTATATTTGATCGAAAAAATCCAGATTTCTACTCTAAACCACATGCGAACTATATTATACGCTTAAATGTCTGGAATAATCTAAAACGTTTCATTTCATAGAATTAAATTCGATGCCTGCGCAGGTAAATAAACTTGTGTCTGAGCTGTACCACCTGTTTACTGGTGTATGTATGTTCAGTATTTTCAGTATCTAAATCAAAGTTCCTATTTACAGTTCACGAGTACATGTACGAACACACTAGATCTAGGTCGATATCCAAGTGGTGTCATGTATCTGTGGTTTTGTAGTGCATTTAATGTCAACAAGAGTTAACCGTAGGTGAATTAATGTCGGGTAAAATCTGTGTCTATATACCACAGTAACATTGTTGGACCATCTCGACGACCCATTCTTGTATGCTTTTGCCCCGTTGGTCTCGTGAAAATGCCATCGGAAAAGCAACAGTCGTCTATAACAAACGGTAGTGACATTTTGGATGTGACATTGGATACCTGGCAGCACTCTGGGATTATTCATAAGCCCACACAATTTGCATGAGTACTGGTGTAGTTTCAAGGGCGCAGAATCAATAGAGATTTGTATAAATGTAAGAAAACTTTTCTCTAACAACGCAAAATAAATATTTTCAGACTAATAATACAGAAAAAAAATGCTGTATAAAAATCTGACCTTGTGTACTTACGTTAAGTAACGTCTCGCTGGATCTCTATTATCAATCAACAAATAATAACATCCGACAGCAAACCATGATACCTGTAAGTATATATGTTACAATTAATCCGTGAAATCGGCCATTCTTGAAACAGCTAAAACTTTCAATATTTTAATAAAATGACCAATTCACAACCCTTTTGCATGAAATGGCTTATTTTGATAATTCTTCACAATCCTTTTTTTTTCAAGTTTGATACAGTGCAAATTGTTTCTTTTAACTCTTTCAGCGTCGCAGCCGAAATCTTGGTGATTTGCAGATGGCATAGATCAAGATCAGACTGCACAGAATGTGCAGTCTGATCTTGGATCCATACCGTCCGCTTGCTTATAAGTTGAAATTTCTCTGACTTTCAGTGGATTGTATTTTCAGCTGAGTTTATACATCAGGCGTTACAAGATGTATAAACTCAGAGACCGCCAATACACAAATAATCCTAACTTTGTTATGGTTGTAGTCATATGCTCAGTAGGTTGACTTTCAAGCTAATATTTGAATAATATTTCTCTTTTTCAAATTATTAATCCCACACAATAGCATCCATGACAAATACCACTCCAGCGTTTTGAACACTTTGATTACTATCGGCTACATAGTTTCATATAACTTATTTAGCAGGTTAAAGGTCGCCCTTCGATCATTAGGAAAAGTCGGGAGTAACGTCCCTTGACTGTAGATTGCATGATGGATAGAGAGAGAAACCAGGTAAATATAACGAATAGAACAAAGTTTTTACCTGAAAACTATGATTTTGAGATATCTTTTGTCGTAAAGATTTAATTCTCAATATTAGAATCAATCATTTAGATCTATAAATCTTTATGCACAATCAATATGAGCAGCGCGCTATCAGGGGACGAACACACCAAGATACGAAGTAGTTTTGGAACGAAAAAGCCCAAGACCAAGACATCCGTAGACAGGTTTTGTGATTTTCATTGCGCCAATAGAAGGCTATAAGCGGGTGGAGCTATTTTCAATCGAAAATTAGTATTTCAACGACAGATGGCCTCACCAAGTTTATCTTAACATGCTATTTCCAATCTAGAGTAACTAGATCTACAAAGCCTCCGAATGAAGCCTCAAAACTGATAGAGGACGGATCAATGTCTGAAAAAGACCTTGTTGTCCAAAAACAATTTCTGCTATCGGTTTCTATTTTTCTAATTGGGGTAAAGAATCTTGGATGAACACCACTTGCGAATAGCATATTCTATGACAAGTTCGCCACCTTGTGAACTTTCAGTAACCCTTGGGCCGCTAAGCACGATTCACTGACCTTTTGCAGACAGTGTAGGACAAGATCAGACTGCACAGAACGTTGACCAATATCAAAACTTTTCGGCTCAGGTCAGTCTGCGGGAATTGCGCTGGCTGACCTTGGTCGATACTTTTTACAGATGCATTAAACCCCCTTTTCGCAGAACGTAGTTTTAAGCAACAAATAAGTAAATTTTGATTGTAGAAATAAGCTTCATACAGTGTGTATAAACATAAGCATGAACAAGTTGGCTTTTTTACAAAAGATGCCAGGAGAGGTCAGCATCAATGTTTTCAAAAAGTTTATTGGCTTTTAGTTTTCAATATATTTTGGTACATGTAAATAAACAAGTAAAAAAGCCGCCGTGTAGAAACCTCATAGTAATGCTTTACATGACGGTCATTTGACTTTCTTGCTGTGTTTTCAAGTCGTATGATCTTGTCCAACGGTCTTCTTTCTTTTTTCAAACGAAATTCTTCTGATTTTTCTCTTCTGCTTAGATTTATTTACTTAGTGAAAAATTAGAATTATTTGAGAGGTCATTTACAGCCATGGCAAATGAAAATAACAAATCTTTTTTTCTGAAATTAGGCATATCTAAACAAATCATGTCTTTTTCCTGTTTCGGTTTTTTGAAATCGCTTTATTTACAAAACCATGACGAAACAGACTGACCATCAGAAAAACTTCGCAAGAGAAATAGATTTAGAGAGCAAATTCTGCGACAATCTGCCTTTTAAGCTCACCACTGTTGGAAAAGGTCAATGAAAGCGATTGGTAACGACCATATTTGCTATTCACCGGTAATCGTACTGCGAGATGCCTGAAAAAAAAATCTAGCAAAGATCACACAATTATGTTAGATACATTTACCTTACAAAAGTGATATAAGTGATGAAACTACCAACTTTTTTTTGGCACGATGAAGCAAGAAGTTCCCGAGTTTGACAGACTGTTGGATACTTGCATGTCATTAATGTCCAGTATTGTGATACCGTGCCAACAAGATGCTGTCGAGATTGTTTATTGTGACAACTCCTAACTATAGAAACCTGGCTTGCTTATCGGCACAGTTCTTAAAGACCCAGTAAATGCTAAACTGTCAAAGCAGGAGTAGAAATACATTTAAACTCAATACATCGTATTATTTAACTCTTTACCATACAACAAAATTTTAGACTGGTTCAAATTGAAAGCATTTGCAGTTGACAAAATGAATGTAACTGAAGAATCGAAATTTGATTTGGAAAGGGTAGAAAACATTGTGGAAAAAGGAGAAAATGCTGGTCACCAGCATTTTCTCCTTTTCCCACAGTGTTTTCAAAAGGTTTCTTTCTCAGGGACGTCAAAAGTAGGGATTGTTTGGTAATGGATTAAAGGCCCGGTAAATGCTAAAGTATCAAAGCAGACGTAGAAATACATTTAAACTCAATATATCGTACTATTTAAAAGTACGGAAAACATTGTGGAGATGACAGTTTGTTATTGTGTAGTCTGGCCGTTATGCTAGTCGCTGGCAGAAGAAAAGATTGATTATATGGTAATTAACGCAGTTTTCATCATCATATCAGTTATATCGCGGCGGCCGGTGCACATTTCTATGCTGTCCTCGAGTTTCTTTTTCCAGTACTCTGCATAATATTCTTTCCAAGCCACTGGCCGCTTTCCCATATAACCATTGTCGAAATAACGGTGAATAAATCCTTTCACAATGACTATATCAATCTTTGGAAAGAAATTGGCCTAGCCGGGGATCGAACCAGCTACCACCTATTCTTGGGCCCTGCTACAGACTGTGCTACTGGGGCTCGACTGCTATCTCTAACCATTCTGCACGTTAAGGGACAGTCTATTGCCAGATAAAACAGATTTTAGGTAAATCTAGGCCTATCCAAATTGAATGATGACTTCTTTGGTATTTATGTACTTGCATAGATGCACAAAGCCACCCTCCGTACCAGAGCTCCGTTCAAATACATTTTTTCTTGGAAGGTGTAAAAAAGGTAGACCGTTATTTTTTTATCGTCAGTTAAAAGAAACTGCAAACTTATGATGTTCATAAAACGGGATGGTCATTTTCACATTGGGTACACCATATATTCATAACTTCAGATCTGACGTCATCATTGCTTACTTACATTTGGTTCAAAGGACTAGTAATCGACGTATGTTATTGCACAGAGCTTTTGCAAAAATCTGGCATAAATTACAAAATTTTCACGTTACAACTGTGCTTCCGAGAGCACACTCACTAATCCCAAGCTGGTGCCGTTGTCTGCGCATGTCATGTTTTTCAAAGGAGCCTTGTATGACACATTACTCTCACCGATATTGGGGAGACCGTAGTAAAACTCATTATAAAGCAGCAATGGAAAAAATAGCTTTTATCAATAAATTTGAGGAAAAATCAGCCCTGTTTTGGCTCCAGATTTCTCTAAACTGCTGATCATAGCTGAGTGAATCGCACCAGATAGGGTTCTATTGAGTAAACGTTTATTTTAGTTTGAAATTCAAATTAACGGTTGCCGCGTAGAAAAGTAGTCCGGTTCTGTACCAGGGATGCCCAAATTAGATAGATGAGTATTTGTAGAATGCCATCTAGTGGGAGATAATGAAGCTGGTGCAAAAATACTTTCAATTAGTTTTCTGCTGACACATCGATTTTCGAAATAGTTACAGTTTATTGTGCTTGTTCACCGTCGGCTAATATTATCTAGGAAATTATCTGGCCTTTATTGCTCGATCTAATTGCCTAACTGAATAATCCTAGAAATAAATTTGTTTACATTTTAGACAGACATAAGAATAAAGGTAACTTTATTATTCAGTTTTCAGTATCGTATATAACTCATCCAAATTCTGCAGATTTACATATACAGTATACATATAAAAGTTGAGCGTGTTGCTCATATTATGGATTTTGCTCGTGAATGATTGTATTTAGCAATTATTAGTTGTACGGTCAGGTGGCAGGGGACTTAAAAATTGTTCACTACTTTGGTGAATCATGTCGCCCCGAGCCAAAGCGAAGTGGCGACATGATTCAACACAGCCGTGAACATGTTTCCAAGTCCCCTGCCACCCGACCGTACAACGAATTTACGTATTATACACCAAAGTTATACCCTTTCAAAGCGTATTAAACGAAATGTTTGCTGTTTTATAGTCTCACGAATCAGGATGCTGGCGAAATAGAAATTCCCCTCTAAGTGCCCCATTTCAATGAAAATTGACGTCACTGTGAACTGACGTCACTAAAACGTGCCGTTTGGTGCATAAAACGTGCAGTCTAGTGATCGATCACTCGTCACAACTCGGCCGATTCCGCACCTACATCTAATGATATGATGGCTCCCATCACCCGAGGTATGACGAATGGTGATCGATGGACGCCACCATTTTGAATGGTATGTTGTAACTGTAGTAACGTATACGGGGCACTAAAATGGGAAACTGGTTTTACATGGTTTTGCCAGTGTACATGATATATATGTTCGGGGCATGCTATCCAATCAGATCACAAGAAATGTCTTTGCAGTATAATAAAGGAGAAAGTACATACTTTTTGGAACGGCATAGATCACAATGTTCTGTACAGTTTGATCTTAATCTATATCGCCCATTGGTTTCTTAAGTTTGAATATTTTTTTTTAATTTCAGTGGATTGAATGATTACTTGTATGGTGTTAAAAGTCGTTTTCAACATTATTTCAATTAAATCAACATTATTTCAGTAAATCGAACGGGCCTGTTCACCTATCCATACTTTCATTGAATCTCTTTAACTAGTTTTCTGCACAATTTTTCTTTCCAACACAGGCCTTACGATCGTCAAAACGATGGTAAGGCAGTGGGACAGGGAAGAATTTAGTCGCAATGACCATCATAAATCGCCAGAAGAAATTGGTTAATCCAAGGATTAAACGCACGACCTGTTCTCAAGCCCTGTACACTACCGACTGAGCTACCGGGACTTGGCTTCAATGGATTGTATTTTAGTTTTCGCCGCTGAAAGAAGCCGATTTCATATATATTTGACAGGAGGATGTAACAAATGATGCATGCCCAGTGTAAATGGAGGTTCAGTGGGTCTGCAAATGGATCGACACAGATCTGTCTGCGCGGACAGCGCAGACAGATCTGTGTCGATATCTTTTGCTATGTGTGTACTTTCTGCATATCTAAAGAGAGTCTACCACTTGATCTCGTCAATTTTTAGACAAAAAAGTTACTATAGATCCATTATCATATAATTAATTGCTTGATGTATTGAATCACAGAAATGAATTAACTCTTTACCAAAGGACAAAATTTTAGACTGGTACAAATTGAAAGCACTCTTAGACGACAAATGAAACATAACTCAGAAATTGAAACGTATTTCCAGAAAGGTAGAAAACATTTTGGGAAAAGGAGAAAATGCTGATTTCCAGCATTTTCTCCTTTTCCCACAATGTTTTCAAAAGGTTTCATCTCAGGATCGTACAATGGTTTTAGAAGGATCTATCTCAGGGTATAAAAAACCAAGGGTTGTTCAGTAAGGCATTAAATACCCTTTTCCACATCATGCTCATACAATTCTATAAATGTGATTGTATTTCACGGTATCCATAATGCAGTTGTTAATAAGCATTATTTCTAGAGGTATTGTTAAAAATTAGATTATTTCAGCAGATTTAAAACAGAATTTAAATTTGAAAATTACCTTCAAAACATCCAAAACGAGAATCTCAGAAAAAATTTCACAAGGTTGAGACTTAGTTCACACTCTTTAGAAATCGAATTAAGTAGACGTAATAGGGTCGATAGAAATAACCGTATCTGTAAACTTTGTCCTTTGATAACTGTAGAATCTGAATTCCATTTCTTACTATGTTGTCCAAAATATGATGAATTACGCAAAAAATACATTGGTAGAGTCCAGTGGCTCTCTCTGCATATGTTCTATAATTTGATGTCTTCTAGTAATAAAACTTCTCAAATAAGAATAGCCCGATATATATCTAGTGCACTTTTATTAAGGGAGGAATCCTTGAAACAGCAAATACTATACCCATAATTTCTGTCTCATGTGCCTAAATTTCAGTCCCATTAGCTTGAAATACCTTATGTCACTTGTGTTATTGTTTTTTTGTCATACACTTATATAGTTTATTTTGTGTTTGTTTTCCCATTCAGAAATATCTTTGCTTATCCTGTCTAACATGTGTCTGTATTGTATTTTTCATATCAGTCTTTGCCATACCTTTTTTTGTAAATGGTCAAAGGCAACATGTATTGCCGATAACCAATAAAATGTATGTATGTATGTATGTTAAAGATAATCTGTTACTTATCAATGGTGCATAAACCTACATTGTAAATAAATCTATACAATCTGTGTATCGTCAAGCACCATCTGTTGTGAGACCACAGGCAATTGTTTCTCTCTATTTTTTTCAGCGTTGTGGCTTTTGACCTACTTTTTGGCGTTGATAACAAATAAAAATATATATCACTTTGTGATTGGTTAAAATTGTACACATTTTTTGAAAGGCCCTTTTCACGTGTTGCATGCAAATGGTAAATGATGTGCTTCAAACTGATTATTAGTAACCCTTTTTGTTGATAGGCGCGACCTTTCAATGTGCTTCTGCGGTCAGTGAAGGTCTAGATCAGACTGCACAGAACATGCAGTCTGATCTTGATCTTCTCTGTCCGATAAGAGAACATTTTTGCCCGAAAGATAACTATGGAATAGCTATATTTGGGTATTCTATCGTTAGCTGGATAGGTTTATTGAAAATTTTAGCAAGTTAAGGATAAGCTCTTGACCTGCTAAAGAAATTAGAAGAAACTTTCAAACTGATGGTAATGATCAAAGTTGTGTTATTTCAAAGTTAGTTGTAGAGGGAAAATATCTTCTTAGCAAACAGTAGAGATCTAACTTTATATTGCGCGTTGCGTGCATGCTGATCTTGATCTGCAAGGTCCAGAAATGGTCCTCGTGTCACATTTAGCAACCTAAGTGTTAACCCATTACCACACAATTCCTGCTTTTGATGACTTTGAGAAAGGAGCCTTTAGCAAACATTGTGGGAAAAGGAGAAAATGCTGGTAACCAGCATTTTCTCCTTTTCCCACAATGTTTTCTACCCTTCCCAAAACAAATTTTAAATATTCAGTCACTTTCATTTTGTCGGCTGCAAATGCTTTCGATTGGGACAAACCTAAAATTTTATCGTTTGGTAATGAGTTAAGGGTGTTATAGACGACGGAACACCGGAAGTTGGCAAATTTTCTCCTCCCATCATGAAATGGAAATTCTAATACCGCGATGGATGTATTGCACAGATTTTATTGGTCAATAAATCGTAGTATCGGGGTTTGAAATAACGACGATCTGCCAACACCATTATATCGACTAATCAAATGCGTTTAATTCATCAACTCTTTGTTGTTATATGAAGGTTTAAAACAGGAAATGGTTATTAACCCTTTCCCAAACAGCAAATTTTGGACCAGACCAAATTGAAAGCATTTTGCAAATGATTAATTAATAGTTGCTAAAAAGATGATTTTTCTATATGGTAGGATAGAAAGCATTGTGGGAAAAGGAGAAAATGCTGGTTACCAGCATTTTCTCCTTTTCCCACAATGTTTTCAAAAGGCTTCTATTCCTGACCCGTAAAAACCAGAGATTGTTTGGGAAGGGGTTAAACTTTTCATTTTGGTTGTATTATAGGTCTTTTCCTTTCTTTTCTCCTTTTATTCCTCCATCTTTTATATTTTTATTTGTATTTTCATTGTTGTACTAATAATCGCCAAATTGGCGGATAAACAGTAAAATAATACAAGTTATTTGATAAGCTGAATCTACCTAAATATATACTCTCTCAAAAAAGAAACGCAACATACAGAAAATAGGAAATTTACTTCATATATTATTTTCATAATTTATGATATAAATAATTTACACAGGAATGCAAAAATTGGCACACTTCTTGTTCATGAGTTCTTTTACCTTGGAATATCACAGTTTGTCACATATTGTCAATAAATCACTCATAAATTGTCAATATCTGGTATAATATTTCAAAAAGATAATCTGATGTTGCGTTTCTTTTTTGAGAGAGTATATATACAGAATAAATTCAACTATATCGATACCATACACGACACAATTTTCTTTGGGGATAGAATAGTGTAGATCAAGATCAGACTGCAGTGAACGTGTAGTCTAGATTTGTTGCTGCATCATTCTACTGTGACAAAACTATGTCTGCACTTAAAGAGAGATTCAAACGGCTATGCGCCACTGTTAAATTATAAACAGAAGCACGGAGTATCAACTATTCCAGCAATAAATAGATTATAGGGCCTACCTTATATGGCCTACAACATGCGAAACGGGGCGTTCAGATATTTGGGTAAAGTGTCGTTTCGGATTAGCCGGCGCACTCCGCGCAGGCTAATCCGAAACGAAATTTTCCGTTTTATGTAATTTTCTTTTTCGCGCAAGTCTACTGTAGCACAAAATCTAATGTAGTCGTAAAGTGCCGTCTCGGATTAGCCTGAGCGGACTGCGCAGGCTGATCCTAGTCGACACTTTACGCAAATGTCCGAATGTCCCTTTTGGCATGTTGCAGGCCAGTTATGTAAGTTCGACTTCTTTTAAAGGTTACAAGTACAATATGCTGAAACGAAGACAAACTTTTACCTTAATATGTTATACTAAGCAATCGGAATATAGATCAAAGATCAGACTGCATGTACACGTTCTGTGTAGTCTGATCTTGATCTAAACCGTCTGCAAGAATCCCTGCTTTTGGCTTAGACATTGAAACTGTTTAATCCTTTCCCAAACGACAAACTTTTGGACTAGACCAAATTGAAAGCATTTGCAGACGACAATTCATCTCTTGCCGAAGAGATTTATGTCTATGATAGGATAGAAAACATTGTGGGAAAAGGAGAAAATGCTGGTTACCAGCATTTTCTCCTTTTACCACAATGTTTTCAAAAGGCTACTATTCCAGATCCGTAAAAACCAGGGATTGTTTGGGAAAGGGTTAAATGAACAGTTAAAGTATTCACACAATGAAAAATGATTAATCAAGACTATTAATGGAATTCAATTACCTATAAATTGCTAAATAAGTTCAACAACTGCTAAATTAATTAATGAAAATTTTCAACCGGCAGTAAAACCCCAAACAGTGCGAATTAAATGTGATGTTTAGTCTGACTTTGATCTAAACCATTCACAAAAGTGCACTAAAAAGCGCATAGATGCCAATCATTTAACTCCTATGCGCGACTCAGTGACTGTTTGCAAACCGTTCAGTTCTGGTCAAGATCTGGTTGCACAGAATGTGCACTCGTATCTTGAACATACACTATCCAATAATGAGATATTTTTTTCCTTCAGAAATAACTTTGAAATAGCAATAATGGAATTTTTGCTATCATCACTAATGCCGATATAGAATGTTTGTGGAAACTACTTTTTTCCCACATACATATTTTTCATATCATACCTTTCTTGATTATAATAATCATTAGAGTAATCACTCAATACTTTATTAGAATAACATAATACATTGTTGTTGCTGTAAAGATTCATGCAAAATCAAAATAAATAATTGCACGATAAAGTTACAAAGTTTGTATATACTAATAGTTTCAGTATGTAGCTTTTACGTGCATCTTTGGACAAAAACAGTACGAGAAAAGTAAAATATAGGTTCAGACCTAAACAGTTAATCACTTGAAAGATTTCTATCCTTTTTATTTGTTACTTTGACGTTCTGACGTTTATCATTGGCCATATATATATATTTACTTAAGTTATTCATAGATTTTTATTATCATTTTTCATCAACGAAATAAATTTGTACATACATGTAGATGGTTGTGTATAGTAAAACTTGGGTATTAATTGACTTCTAATTTGTTGATAAAGAAGACAATTTGGAACAAAGTGAAACTCGTCTTCTATTTCATTCAGATTACGTAATTTACAGATTCTGTTCTCTCTAGGTGTGTTATTGAATCTACCATCCTCAATCAACGAATGGTGTGGTGAACATTTTAATCTTGTAAGCTCAATTCTTTGTTAACTCATTACCACTCGAAAAAATTTTGGACTGGTCCAAATTGAAAGTATTTCCAGACGACAAAATAAAGGTGACTGGAAAATAGAAATTTGTTCTGGGAAGGGTAGAAAACACTGTGGAAAAAGGAGAAAATGCTAGTTACCAGCATTTTCTCCTTTTCCCACAGTGTTTTCAAAAGGCTTCTTTCTCAGGGGCGTCAAAAGTAGGGATTGAGTTGTAATGGGTTAATCATTAATTACACAGTTAAGATAATTTCTATATTCAAAACATATTTTAAAAGATCTATAGCACTGCAGATTAGATGACTTTTCTATATCCGTAAACCAATTATGAATAAATGTATCCTTTATTTTTCTAGTTATCATTTCTATATCTGCTTAAGTAACAATCGATTAATTATGCATGAATGATAGTCCTATTATTATTTAATATATAATATATAACATATTTATGAAAACCATTCACGATATTACCATTTTGTCTTTCATGTTAAAAGTTGAAAACTTTACATAAAAGGTTACTATGGTTTGATCGTATCTTTTGCCGATATTTCATAATTGCTATTTTTTGCGATGTACAATTAGTGGATAACGACCCACTTCGACATATATGGCCGCGGTTGGAGTCTGCGTATGTACACATTATATATATACTGTAATCGTTTTAAAACGTGACATATAGGCCATGGGGCCGTGTGTTTTTGATTTCATAATTTATTCGTAAAACTGAATTGCTTATACACATGTCACTATAATAAAATATTTACTTACTTACTTACTTACATAAGATCTGCTTAAAAAATTTCAAATATATTTTTCAACGTCATCAGCCTTATGAAGACCCCATACAAGCTTCGTACATTAAGACTGGAAGAATAAGTGAATCGAACGATTGCAAATTTTCCGAAGAATAGAATAAAAGGGGTGAATTAGTAATATAACAAATAGGAAAATCAGCTGGTTATGCGTGAAGTTAAAAATCCTTCACTCAAATGGGGTTTGGTGCGATTAAAAAAACTCGTCCTTTGGATTTCATGCTTTCCGGTAGGATATTGAGAGATAGCAGTGGATATATTTTTCGGAATTACACTGGTACCACCAGTGAAAAAACCGATTTTCATGTTCTTGTTGCCTAGGTTAAAAGCGCATGCCCTCAGAACCAGATGGAAATATGACGTCATTTACCTTACATTTCTCGCACTTTACGTAATATTGTAATGCGTTGCTATGCAGGAGGGGTACGTCAAGGGGAATAACGCAAAAGAACTGTACTGGATTTTGATAAAGCTCCTGCCAGAAAGGGTTAAAATCATGAAATAAACAGAATATTTTTTTTTTTTCGGTTAAAGATCGAAATTTATTTCATCTCGTGAACACCATCGGTAATATTTTCTCGAGTGGCGCAGCCTCTATGTATGACTCATCCTCTATGTATTACACCCCATCCTGTTCACAGATTTTTAGTATCACACACTACTAGCTGATTATCCTCTATTAATCGTTTACCACACAATGACGACTTTTGACGACTCTGGGGTAGAAGCCTTTTGAAAACATTGTTGGAAAATGAGAAAATACTAGTAACCAGTAATTGTTTTTCCTTTACCGACAATGTTTTCTATCACATCAACGTCAAATATGAATGTTTTAGCTACATTTCATTTTTGACTGCAAATATTTTCAATTAAGTCCAGTCGAAAGTTTTGTCGATGGTAACGAGTTTACTCTTTTCCAAAAAATGAAATTTTAGACTGGTTCAAATTGAAATCATTTGCAGACGACAAAACGAATGTGACTAAAGAACTTGAATTTGTTTTTGGGAAGGTTAGAAAACATTGTTGGAAAAGGAGAAAATGCTGGACACCAGCATTTTCTCCTTTTCCTACAATGTTTTCAAAAGTCTTCTTTCACAGTGGTGTAAAAATTTGGGATTGAGTTGTAAAGGGTTAACCCTAAAACTGTAAAATGAATTCAAGTAAAGTATCCAGGCTGTCAAAGAGAAGAAGAAACCAGAATACAAGGATTTTAATGACTTTGTCTTCGGAAACATTGATCGGTATCGATCGGACAGTGTCGATCCAAGATCAGACTGCACGTTCTTAGCAGTCTGATCTTTGATCTATACTGTCCGCAAAAGCAACTATGATCGCGTCTTGCAGTAAAAGGGTAAAATATCGATATTTGGACCCAAAAAAGGAAAGGTAACTGCAAATTCTTTGGCATTTATATTCCACAGGAGTAAGGTTCATAATTAAATCCAATTGGTAAGCAGAGAGTGTATTTGTCTACAGGTCAGTGACTCTTGTCAAAACCTTCTGTTTTTGTGTGTCGAAAAAAATACCACTATGAGTTCAAGATTGTATTTTGAAGACCGTGCATCGTGTTTTGTGCAAAGCCGAAGGAAATAAACCAATGTAAAGTTAATTTTTCTCGGGCAAATGAGTTTTTCATTAGCACTTAGATATATAATTGAAAATGGCGTATTGAAATAAACTTCAAAAAGCCATCGATCGTGGAAATTCTTCTTTTTGATTGAAAATAGCTTCACCTCTTCGTAGCCTTCTATTTGCGCAATCATCTACACAAAATTTGTCTACTAACGGCTTTGCTTTCAGGATTGTTCGTTCAAAAAGCCAGTTCGTCCCTGGGCTTGTTCGTCCCATGATTGCACGCTACTCATTTCATTTTGCATGAATCTTTACAAGTGAAAAACTTTATTGTAATGTTGTGATTAGATTCTGACGGCCAAACATTTCTTAGAATCATAGTATTCAGGTATAAACTTAATTGAATTCAATATATTTACATGGTTTCTCTCTCTATCCATAATGTATCCTTCCGTCAAGGGACATAACATCTGACTCCTTTTAAAAGATTAAAGGGAGACCATCAATACAAAAACTGCAAACTAAGGCACCAGTACTCGCCTTTTAATCAAAGAGCCGTATTAATTTGCTAAGGAGGTTGGTTTTCAAGTCAATATTTGAAAAATACTTCCCTTATTTTCAAATTATTAATTCCATACAGTGGCTTTCTTGATAAATGCCACATCAGCGTTCTCAACGCTTTGATATTATTGGGAATTAGCAGCCAAAGGGTTAGATATAACTTTATTGACTGCGAAGTTTTTCAAGAACACAATTGCCTGTGGCGTCTGTTAATTAAGTTCTTGACATCAATATTACGTGTTTCACAAGTTTCGAGGTAAGCTTTACAGACATGTAATGAAATGTTGCCATTATTTTGCACTCCAAATTGTTACAAGTTTTGCTGGAACAGTTAACTCTTCGCCACACAGTCCCGACTTGTAACACCCCTGTGAAAGAAGCCTTTTGAAAACATTGTGGAAAAAAGGAGAAAATGCTGGGAACCAGCATTTTCTTCTTTTCCCACAATGTTTTCTTAGCTTCCTAAAAAAAATCAGTTCATTAGTCACATCTATTTTGTATAAAGAGTATTTATTGAGCAAAAAATATTACATGGAATACAAATAAAACTAGATAGAATATTGCAACGTTTTTCGCGCCATAACAGACTGGCTGGTTAAGACGTAGTACATTAAACAAAAATGACAAAAATATATAATGCACACAAAAAGACATAATGAACAATTTTGTTTGCACACAAATAAAAACATTGTATTTCGCACAATCCACATACCTGTTTAAAGAAGTCGAGACCACTGGCTATCCAGCACTTTCTCTGCAACAACTGCCGCTAAATACACAATAACAAGTATTGTATTCTTAACCCTTTCCGTGCTGTAGGCGAAACTGGTGTCTTTTGCCGGCGGCACAGATCAAGATCAGACTGCACAAAACATGCATTCTGATCTTTGATCTATACTGTCCGATTGTTCAGTTAAGCCAAAAAAATCAAAATCTGTCTGAGTTCCAGTGGATCGTTTTTTTTTCATTTGGCGAGAAAGTGCCAGTTTATTTACTTCGGACTGGAAGCTTAGAACCTTAGTACTAAAAATACAACATCGACACGCTAAGCCAGCTTATTAAAAAAAAAAAGCATTTTAAAGGATGTTTTTCAACATTATTGAACATTTCAACTTTGCGGACAGGGCAGATCAAAGATCAGACTGCACGTATGTGCAGTCTGATCTTGATCTACCCTGCTCGCAATAGAAACCATAAGAACCAAAGTTGTGAAAGTCGCGCTAAGGGTTCTAGAAAAGGGAAAGGCGAAAAGCACTCATGATGTTATGTATCGCTAGGCCTACATACATCCGATCTATTGAAGTGTTTTTCTCCGCTCGACAAGTATCATTCCGTTGGCATAAATACAATCCCTCACCTGTGTGGAGGCTGCTTCCCGCGCGTGGCAAGTTTAATAATAATCGCTCCTGACGTTTGCAATCGATTTCTGATAGTCGTTGTCTGCGCATGTCATAACTATTCTTCGAAATTTCGACCCATTATCTCCCGCTAGATGGCATTCTAATTTTATACTCATCTATCTGATATGGGCATCCTGGGTACAGAGCCGAACCACTAAGTCCTTCCTACACGACAACCGTTACTTTGAATTTAAAAAAAAAAAGTTTACCCAATAAAACGCTACCTCGTGCATTTCACTCAACTATGATCACCAGTATAGACAAATCTGTTGCTAAAGCAAGTCTCATTTCTCCTCAAACGTATTGATACGTAAAAGCTATTTTCAACATTGCTACTTTATAGAGCGTAATATTACAGTCAGCCCGCTTTTGGGGGCTAGTAGTGATGCGTCATTATAAGACAGTCGAATCTTCGAAGAATATGACATGCGCAGACAACGAATTTCGACCTATCTGCTAGGACGCATCACCCAACCCCGTGCACCGGGGAAAAGTAGGGCTTAATCGAAGCTGTTAATCTAGGATATAGGGGCTGTTTAATAAATGGCCGATGCATAGGTTACATGCTAGTTGTTAATAACTGAATGAACCGCACCAGGTAGCGTTTTATTGATTAACGTTTATTTCATTTCGAAATTCAAAGTAACGGATGTCGCGAAGAAAGAAAATTGTGAGAAGTAGTGGTAAAAGAAAGTCAAGGAACGCCTGGATAGATGCACTGGCTGCCGAGATATAACCGAAATAATGTTGAAAACGGCGTTAAAAACCATACGATCAATCAATCACTCAACTGAATTTTGTCTAGTCCAAAAGTAGGCCGTTTGCTTGTGGCGCCGCATGAGCAGCGGCACTATAGTTTTGTTTGCTTTTGAAAAGTACCTATGGAGGCAGCCATATTGTTTACTTGACTTCCAGTCATTTCGTAACCGGATCATTTCGTACCAAGGCCATTTCGTACAATTTTGATCATGTCGTACCAACCTAAGCTTTCTATTTTGATCATTTCGTACACACTTTTGTCATTCCATATTCCGTTTTTAATATCCGTTTGGTAATAATGTGGAATATAGTTTTAATATTATTTTCTTGTGTTGTTTGCCGAGTGAAAACTGCATTCTTGCATAGCTCCTACTGAACTTATATACGTTAAATTTCGCCGAAAAAAGCCTATCATAGTGTCTTACCATTATTTGTTCTTTCTTTTTTAAGCTTTTAGTTGGATTCTTAAGATTGCTTGCTCATTTCTCATCGTTTTTTGCATGAATTTACTTTTGAAATTTACAATTTGAAACGCTGTAATGTGCTTTATTTCAGAAACAACTGATTTGCGGCGCCATTGATGTTAAACATCAAAATTTTGTTGTAAAGAGTTAAAACTGGAAACGATAACAGCGGTTGCTATGAAGACCCAACAAGACATGAAATGTATTTTTTTACCCGTCATTCTCTATGCGATCTTGCTGCCATCATGCCAGCATTTGGCATGAAAATACAATAATAATTACAGATTCATAAAATATGGATAAAGAGGGTTAACACTTTGGCTGCTAAGCGCCACTCACTGACCTTTTGCAGACAGTGTAGATCAAGATCAGACTGCACAGGATGTGCAGTCTGATCTTGGTTCTACTCTGTCCGATAAGAAGATATTATTCCCCAAAAAACACATCTTTGAAATAGCAATATTTGGTGCATTTTTACAATCGAATTGAAAATTTAATTTTACTTATTTAGGTTAAACATACGAGGGTAGTTCAGAAAGTTCTCGGCCTCAACAAGAAATATGGTGAGAATCTGGTTTTGTTTCGCACAATGGCAAAGTAGAACACCACATGTAAGTGCACCTAAAATTTCAGACTGCGAATGTCTTTTGTATGCAAATGGCACATTTTGCATTTCACTCAGGAAGACAGCTGCGTTCTGGACTTTTGTTGCTCCAAGACAATGCTCCTGTTCCCACTGCACAAGTGGCAGTCGCAGAAGCGGAAAGAACTGCTGCCCCATGCACCTTACTCTCCAGATTTGGCAACATAAAACTTCTTCCCAAACTGAAATCCCTCGTACCGGGGCCCCTGTTTTGAGAGTGACAACGACGTCATATGTCCCGTTGAAGGGTATCTTGGGGCTCAGACTGCAGACTTCTTCCGAGAAGGGATAGCAAAGCCTGACTATTGGTGGCCAAAATGCATTGAAGTTCCGGGGAACTATGTTGAAAAATAATATAGAAACGCGCTGTCTTTGAAGATGTTTTCTTGTTGTGGCCGAGAACCTTTCGAAATATCCTCGTATTTATTTTTTACATCGATTGAGAAGGAAGTTCTTACAACTTATACTAATCTCTCTCGATTCTCCTTCATGGGGACTGCACCAGTACTTGCGCTGAACGTGCGTGTGGTCCAATGAAAAGTCCCAAAGTTGACACTCGCTCCCGGGTATCGGACCTAGGACCTTATGGTTACGAGGCCGACGCTCTACCTCACAAACACGATAAGAGTTAAAATCTGGCTGAAAACTGACTAGAGTATAGATGGACCATTCATGTCGAGCACATTAGCCCATTCAAATACCCACAGGGTTTTAACCAAGGAGTTGCAGGTTCGATTCCACAACCCTTATCCTGCTATATAACAAAAATAAATTCCCGAATTTAGCAAAAAAGTTGTGTTTTTGACAATCATATCCCCTTAACGGGCAGTGTAGATCAAAGATCAGACTGCACGTTCTGTGCAGTCTGATCTTTGGTCTACAATGTCCGCAAAAGGTCAGCGAGTCGCGCTTAGCAGCGAAAGGAATAAGGTTGGCCTAGGGATGGATGATAGTCACTGCGGCAGGATTCATTCCTTCCTCGCCGATAAACAGTGTTTTGGGATGAATATCCTGAGAAACCACGAGGAAAATAGAAATAGAAAAGCATGGATAGGTGCACCGGCGATTATGTCAATGTTGGGAAATAATCAGTGACAAGGAACGAAACGTGTACGAGTTACTGGTATTTAAGAATCCCCAACAAAGCATGGATGCGTTTATTTGTATTAGCCTCAGCAATTTAACTGAAATAAAACGAGGCTATTCTTTTTTTTCGGCAAAAGATCAAAATTTATTTCATCGAGTGAACACCACCGGTAATGTTTTCAAGAGTGACGCAGCCGCGAGTGAAAATATTACCGATGGTGTTCACGAGATAAATAGAGAATACGTACCTAGTGTTGTAGAATATCAAAAATATCTAACAAAGTTGGGAGAATTGATAATTGTCGAGCCTTGGCGAGACAATTATCAATTCTCACAACCGAGTTAGATATTTTTGATATTCTACAACACTAGGTACGTATGCTATTTATCTTTCAACGTCTGACTGGTCGGTTTTTGTTATTCCTGTTTATTATTCAACAAGAAAAAACACGAATTTATCACTATATGCAAATTAGCTAATGACACAGCACGCGCTTTTAATCTAATACACAAACAAATTACTCATAGACATATAAAGTCTGCACAAAGAAAGAAGTTCAAGATGTTTATTCGTTTTTGTACTCAATCAAACGTTTTCAAAAAAACAAACCGACAGAAACTGGTTTTTGTCAATATTGTAACAGAAATCAAGTGTACATTTGACCAGAAATACGTTGGATAAGCCGTCGCTTGAAAAAAATATGTCACGGGTAACCGGCAAACTTTGTGTACTCTCACAAACGGTCGTGTAGTGCAAATCATTGAAATTTAAACGCAGGAGAAAAGTACATGGAGATTTTGACAATTCTATTGATCAGATAGGTTCTGATATGGATAAACATTTAATCTGCCGACTTTTAATACGGTTCTGTAGAACATCGGAGTTGTCACACTACTATTCCTAGTGAAGTTATTCAAGTTTGGAATATGCAGCTGTTCGTGTATGGCGGGTGGAGTTACTTGGGTATAACACACTGGATTTTCATAGGCTCTAGCTTCATTTGCAAATGCGAATTGATTGGAAAGCTGAGATTGGGCTGTGGAGATTTGAGCCACGCTATTACTGCGTGGGGGACATTGATTTTCAAGACCTGAAAGCCAGTGAAAGGTACGTGTCACCGCTGCCTGTGTTTGCCAAAATATCTGACCATATTTTATCCCGTTTCCACAATATTTTCTACCCGTTTCAAAACTTATTTCAAGATGCAAGTTGAATTCGTCATCTGCAAATGATTTCAATTTGGACTGTTGTATAATTTTTCTAAAGATTTACATTACGTATTTTTTCTCCGATATATTGAAAAAAATGTGGGAAATGGATAAAATGTGCATAACAAATTTTTTTCATCCTCCTCCTTGTACTGTTTAAAAACCTTTCTTCCCTATGGTGGATAATTTGGAATTGTGTGCTAAAGGGATAAATTGTTTTGAAGTAGATCTATGTATGAGAAAGAAAATCAAATATGCCAACATATATCGAGGAAACTCTTCCCCTCGAGTAGATTTGCCACTCTCATAGTCACTGTGCTATTCTGTAAATCTCCATTCAGAAAATCAAGAAAATGTGCTCATAACAAGACAGTTTTCCATTACTGCAATGTTTTCTACTGTAAAAGTCTGCTTACTCTGAAAAAGACATAATCATGATGTAAAGGGTTAATATGCTAATTTTCTTTCTCACATTTAGGCATTCAATTTATAATTTCTTGTTTCTAATTTCAGTGCAAGACAACTCAAAATTATAACTGAAATAAGGCATGGAGTTATGGAAGAAGTTTAATAAAGATTTTGAAGACAGCCAGCATTTTACCTGCCTACAGAACTACGCCAGACCTGCAGTGTGACATATTCTGTATTTGTTTAATTTAAATAAAGACAGCAAAAGTTCTGTTTTTGTTCTATAGATTTTTAGGCCAGGGAATCCCTCTCAAGGGATTCCCTTGCCTATAGGGATCGTAAGCTGCCTATTCAGATAAAAATGTTGGACGGTGTGTCCTCTCTATATCGCTGAGTCCGCCAAAACAACTAGTTTCCCAAGTATATACAGAGATTGCTTATCACACGGTGTGAATGCTTTCCTTTCTTCAAAGCTTTCATCTGCAAAATGCCATGGAATTGCAAGGGTATTACAATCCTTTAATAACTGACGAGTGTGTGTTTTTTATCCCGTTTTTGTCATGAACACTGACCTAATAAAGGCGTAACCTAATGAACTTGGCTTTATCCGACAGTTGTGTATTCTTACGCGCTATATACGGTTAATATCTATAACGCTCTCTCTTGCACTCCGGATCATTCACATTCAGGTATGGTGAGATTAACGAACGACGACTCTGCTCGGAGTTTGTCTATATATAACGTTGTGTTGACATTTGAACATATGTGTCACAAAACGCGTCTCCGCTAAAATGTGATTGTAAATAAAGCAAACTACATATAGAATATTGGCCCGTGTTATGTTTATCACTTTTTCTTATGTATATTGACTAAATCTAGGGTACTTTAGCGGAATGCTGGAGAAATCGGCCCCTGGAGAAATCGCCCCCAAACTGCTTGGCCCGTGTTATTTTTACCACTCCGGAGAAATCGTCCCCTGGAGACGATTTCTTTGGTGAAATCGTCCCCAAATAAAATATTAGAAAAATCGACCCCAACATCAAATTTCATCCATATCGTTAATCAAGTTGTCTATAAAAATATTTTTGAAATTTCGTTGTCTTTAGTATGTACATTATGTGTATTAGTTACCTTTATCCAAGAGTTATTTGGTATTTTTGTCATTGTTTATACTGCCTATTTCACACATAACTTCTACAATTGTGGATAGATTTCAAAATAATTTGGCACAATTGACCTCCATCACGGTTAAATGTGCCATTTGAAACATCTGTTTAAGTAGGTTCAAGATCAAGGCCACATTGAAGGCCAATTTTTCGTCCGAACTATAACTCCTACTTTTTTGGATAGATTCCGATATAAATTAGCATAATGCATTGTTCTCCATCATGAGCAGAAGTTCCCTTTGAAACATTTATTCAGGTCCAGGGTCTAGGTCAAGCTTGAGAGTCAAGTGTTCGCGGGCTTGACACAAGTTGTCCTTGGACAACGATTATGAATTAGGATTAACGTGTTTTTATATTATGTAGATATAAGTATCTAAGCTCAAGTCACTGTGACTTGTCCGTAAAATACGCAAGTAAAATAGGAAAACCGAGCCTAATCGTTTTCCTAAAACAATCCAACCTTTTCACAGTATTTTATCAATAAAATATTTTGGCTAAAAGAGAATTTGCTTGTAACAAGCAATTCCTCCCAATTTCCCCCAAAATCTTACTTTTCAATATACACGAAGAACTAATTTGGATTTTCATCGACAACTTCCTTCAAATATGACCAGTTAAAAATTTCGTCGACTTGTGGAAGGTAGAGACAACATGACCAACTGCCATATCACTCCAATCTTTATTATTCATTACATTTTATCTTGATATCTATCTTACATGTATTTTCATTAAAATCAATAAAAATAAATATGTTCTTGCGTCATAAATGTAAAAAATAACGTCATTCAGGAATACAAGACATCACATGTCTCAGAAAATTTAGATAACCAAAGTTGGTATTGCGCCGATTGAATACGGTTCAATTTTGACTTGGGATTGTTTACAAGCACGACAAATTACTAAGTATTCTAAGCCATTATCAAGCACCCCATACATGTGAGCACATGCCTAGCTCTGGCTTAATTAGTTTCTGGCTGGTGCTTTCTAGTATCAGTTCAAAATTTCCTTATAAAACCAAGAATTCCAGGGGCTTAGTGGAATCCGCTTGTATCCCTGTCCGTCTACCTGTTTGTATAAATTAAAATTGACCTCATGTGTTGTTTGGTATCCTCAATTTCCTGGCCTTCAGTACTATCAGTACTTTGATTTTTTCTAGCGACTGTTGTCTTGCTTGGATTTGTGTATTGACAAAATGTCAATAAGAGGTCATGTTTTAGGTCGAAAGTAGTTCCGGCATGTGCTATAAATATCCTTGGTATATCATTGTTCTAAAAATAACCGTGGTATATCAAAAAAAAAATATATATCATGGGTGATGTTGCATGGATATTTGCGTAGTTGAAAGATAAAATGAATTTCCATATTTCAGCGAACAAAACAAATATTCTATTTATTTCATGCTTTTAACCCTTTCTGGGAGAAATTTTATCAAAATCCAGTACAGTCATATGCTGGTTACGAGCATTTTCTCCTTTTCTCACTGTGGTTTCAAAAGGTTTCTATTTAAGGGTCGTTAAAAGTCGTGATTGTGTGGTAAACGGTTAATGCATCGCCAAAAAGTATCGACGTATGTCAGCCTGCGCAGTTCGGTAAATTTTCGGCATGTCAAAGGATCAGTCTAACTCATGATTCTGTCTGTTATGAGACAAAACAGCTCGTAATTATGTGTTGACTTGCCTGGTATTATGGATCGCAAAGGTGCTTTAAGCCTCCGTTTGTCAGAGTAGTTCCATGTTTAGAGCGTTAACTACACTCATAAGCCTTGCTATAACAAGAGACAACCACCCGGTCGAAAAAGAAATAGTTATACAAATGGAAAACGCATGCTACCCACGTAAACCCTGTGGACAATACTCGATGTGGTTAGTGTCAAATTTGCTCAACTGGCTGAGGGACAGAAAGGATTCGTGACAGAAAGATAGTCAGATAGACAATCTTTGAAAAAACTGGTAAATAGAGACGCACAGCGACATAGAATTACACAGATAGAGGCACAGTTGGTCACGCAATACACGGAATAGCAGATAAAGAGGGGGTACTGACAATTATAGAGGGAGAGAAAGTGAGAGAGACAGAAAGACAGAAAGACAGAGACAAACAGAAACAGACACAGACAGACACAGATAGACAGCAATACAAAGAGAAAGTTATAAAGAATTGTTTGGTTGGTTGTATTGGAGTTTAACGTGACTTTAATAACAGTAAAGGTCATATCATGGCGATCGGTGACGCACGTATGTTTCCTGGCTTTCTCACACCAGTTCTTACACAACGTTCTTTCCAAAGCCATATACTAATTTTCTCACATGCTTCAGCAGAGGTGAGACGCGAAAATACGCCGGAAAGAAAATTCGCCTCAACCGGGTATTGAACTCACAACCACCAGGTCACGAGTCCGACACGCTCACCAATGAGCTACCCGGGCGGGGCAAGTCATCGAGAAAGAGAGACAGAGAGTGAGAGAGAGAAAGAGAGAGAGAGAAGGGGGAGAGAGAGAGACACACACCGCGAGAGAGAAAGTGAGGCAGAGAGACGGAGAAAGGTGAAGAAATATGATTGTATCAGAGAGCGACATTGAACAAATAACACAGAAATAGAAACAAAACTTACCAAATTTAGAAGAACTGTACCAGTATACAATCTATGACGTTCCTGGAATAACCTCCATACATGGTAAAACCCCGTCTTTAATTAACTAAATCCGTCTCTATTATTTTTCCAGCGAAAACAGCTAACGTTTATAAAACTGCCAGTCGTCAGACAAGTCTAGTGTTCCCCTCGCTGCGCGTTTCCGTATATAATTTCCGATTTCTTAATGACATTATTGTTAATCCCGGTCTATGACCCTTATTGTCGCCCCAGGATTTGACAGATAAACGGACGTGGTTTTTCAATTTTCTTCCTTTTTTTCAGTCTTTTTACCATCTTTTATGCTAGAAAGCAATTCAATGTATTTCGAAATCTTAATTAAAAACAACAACAACAACAACAACAACAACAGAAAGAACAGTTATTATGGCTTCAAGTCTTAGAGTTGCCTTCAATAGATCAGTACAGCGCAAATAAGTAATTGATTAATTTTCTGTTACGAAAGCTAAAACAGAAAAAAGAATGGGATTAAACTACATAGAGCGGTTAATTAGGGCTTGATGTCGAAAAGTGAGGCCTTAACGCAGGAAATAAGTAATAATTTTCAAATGTATATGGGCTGTGATCTGACAAAAGAGAGTTTATCGAGTCTTCGTGATGCATAAATAGAGGATATTTTTTTTTTCGTTTAACCCTTTCCCAAACGACTAACTTTTGGACTAGACCAAATTGAAAGCATTTGCAGACGACAATTCAACTCTAGCTGAAAAGATGATTTCTGTCTATGATAGGGTAGAAAACATTGTGGGAAAAGGAGAAAATGCTGGTTACCAGCTTTTTCTCCTTTTCCTACAATTTTTTCAAAAGGCTACTAATGCAGACCCGTAAAAACCAGGGATTGTTTGGGAAAGGGTTAAAGATCGAAATTTTTTCATCGAGTAACACCATTGTTAATATTTACACTCGATGAAATACATTTCGATCTATAAAGGTGGGTATTTCGAATTTTTACATCTCACAATATTAAAAAAATATATATATGACTGAAGTTTACATGAAAAAATAATACAAATCATCAATAATTAAGACTCATAAAATTACATTTTTTTTTTTGATAGCATTCCCTTAAAAGGCTACGTAGCCTCTTAAGATATTTTTAGATTTCGTGCCAAAAATCAATAAAGCATTGTTGGAATATCAAGTTACTGGCACTTGACTAATAACGCTTAAATTCCATTACATAACTAACAAATAATAATTATTTTCCATAATATCTTCTTCGTACGCTATGTTTGAAACTTCGTCTGTGTATTCATGTATGTAAATGAGAGAATTGATCATCTAAAAATAGAACGTGTTTTCCCGTTGATGTCAAAACCTGGGCCGTAGTAAATCTCTAATTTATCGTGTTGTCGGATGGTTTTCGAATGCTGGGGTTTTATGAACGCAAATTAAAAGGCTTTGGGAGTATAAAGATTTTTTTGCATTTTTGAAAGTTTTCGTCCCAAAATCTGAAGGGCCATCTGTAATGCAGGAAATAAAATATTTAAAATGCTCTGACAAAAGGGGGTTTAATGAATCTTTGTGATGCATAAATAGAGGATATTTGTATTTGTTTTTTTTTTCGGTTAAAGATCGAAATTTATTACAGTTCTTGAACACCATTGGTAATATTTTCACGAGTGGCTGCGCCACATTAAGCGCTAGAAAAGCAAGGTAAATTACGTCATATTTCCATCTGGTTGTGAGCCACGCCCATTTTACCTAGGTAACTAGAATATAATCAAAGCGTTTAGAACGCCGATGTGGCATTTGTCAGGGAAGCCACTGTGTGGAATTAATAATTTGAAAACAAGAGGGTAATAATGGCCCTGGATCGCTCACCTGAGTCAACAGGTGAAATTCAGTCCACGTGCGTAAGTCAATTTCTGACCAATTGTCCAATCAATTAAAATGTGGCAATCTAGAGCGTCCACAAAGAATTTCCTTAAATTAACCTAGTGACCTTATTTATAACTCGAAATAACAGAATTTAAAACTCATCAAAAGATTTATAAACGCAAACATTCAGAACGATTTTCAAGTTAACTGAGCAATAAATGTGACTTCTAAAATGCCCACAAGGTAGACATATTTCTTAAATTTGACCAAGTGACCTAGTTCGTGACCCCAGGTCACCAAATTCCAAACTCACCCAATATTTCATCAAGAAAAAAAATCTGACCAACTTTCAAGTCAATTGAGCAAGGAATGTAGCCCCCAAGGTATTTCTTTAATTTGACCTAGTGAAATAGATAATAACCTCAGGTGACCCAATTTTGAACTCATCTTAAATTTTATCAAGACAAACATTCTAATCAATTTTCAAGTCCATTGAGCAAAATATGTGGTCTCCAGAGTGCCCACAAGGTATTACTTTCATTTGACTTTGAGACATAGTTTATGACCCCAGTTGACCCAATTTTAAACTCAATGAATACTTTGTGCTCCGGTGGGCGAACAAAATTAGAACAGGTTCACTGCATATCAAATAACAAAGCTTTATGCTTTCCAGTTTTAGAAAGGAGGACTTTTAAAGAGTTTGCTTCTTTGTTTCTTTCTTCGAACTTGTGACCTCCGGGGAGGTGACCCAAGCCGCATCATTTGAACAAACTAGGTAAAGGTCTATTAGGAACTGATACGTAATAAAATATTAAAGCTCAACACCTTCCAGTTTTAGAGAACAAGAATCTTGAATTTTTCTTTCTTTATTCATATGTTTGAACTCGTGACCCCTGGGGCGGGGCCAGTTTTGACGCCAAGTGCATCATTTAAAGAAAATTGGTAGATTTTTACTAGGAAATGCTAGATGCCAAATGTTAAAGCTCCACGCCTTCAAGTTTCAGACAAAAATAATTTTTAAATTTTTCTATTTTGTTCCTATTTTCGAAATTGTGACCCCCGGGGCGGGGCAAGTTTTTATCCGAGGGGCATCATATGATAAAACTTGGTAGAAATTAACAAGGAGATGCTATATACCAATTTCAAAGCTCTACGTCTCTTAGTTTCAGAGATGAAGATTTTCGTAGATTTTGCTATCTATTTCCTTTTTGCCATGGCAACCAGAGTTAAAAGTGGAATTTAATCTCTTGAACAACGGTGGTAGAGCCTCGACCAAGGAACATCCCTGCCAGGTTTCATCAAGATTGGCCCAGGGGTTTAGGAGGAGAAGATGTTTAAAGGAACAATTGACAGATGGACACCGGACAATAACCGATCACAATACCTCACCTAAGCAATTCGTGCTCAGGTGAGCTAAAAAAAGAGAAGTATCATGTAAATATTAACTTGAAAATCCTAAGCAAATTAATACGTCCTTTTGGTTAAAGGGAGATTACTGGTGCCTATGTTTGCATTATGTGTGTTGGTGGTCTTCCTTTGATCTTTCAATAGGAGTCGGGAGAAACGTCCCTCGGCGAACTGATGCATGATGGGTAGAGAGAGAGTGCCATGTAAATATATTGAATTCAATTAAGTTTATACCTGAATACTATGAGTTTGAGATATCTTTGGCTGTCAGGATCTAATTCCCAACATTACAATAAAGTTTTATACCTGTAAATATCCCTGCATAATCAAATAAGTACCGTGCAATAATGGGACAAATAAGCCCAGGGACGAGATGGTTTTGGAACGAACAAACCCGGAAGCAAAGCGGTCAAAAGACAAATTTTGTGCATATCATTGCGCCAGCAGTAGGCTGTGAAGAGGTGAAGATATTTCAATCAAAAAGTATTTCCACGATCGATACCCTTTTGCAGTTTATTTTCAATACGGCATTTCCAATTATATATCTGACTGCAATTGAAAAACTAATTTTTGAACAAAAATTGAGTTTAATTGGGTTAATTTCCTTTGGTTTTGCACAAAGTACCATACATGGTATTCCAAATTCAATTTCAGAAGGTTAATTGTTTCTTTGTTTGCCCGATGTTTACCGTTTTCAGCATTATTTCAATTGTATCGCAGTGCACCACTTACATCGCCAGAACAACTTTTCATGGTTACCCAGGATTTATTCTACCAATACTCCTTACTACATTCTTCCCAAGCTACTGGCAGCTTTACCATATAACCGTGGTAAGAAGTAAAGAGGAAATATAAATTGGAATTTCTAAACTTTACAAGAGCTCAAACATCTTATGTAATTCAAGACTCGAAAACACTTAAAGACGACAAATTTAGTGGAACCATTTTACATCGATTGAGAAATACCTTCCTACAAAGTATGCTAATCTCTCTCGGTTTTGCATCCCTGTGAATTACACCAGTACTCGCGCCAAATGTGTGGGCGAGTGCACAATTTCAAAATTGAAACCCGTTCCTCGGTATCAAACTCGGGACCAAACGATTACGAGGCCGACGCTGTATCACACAACCACAGACACCACAAATTTAATGTGCCAGTATCACATGTTGGATTCAAGTCACGGCAGTGAACCAGTATAGGCGAAATCCAGAGAAATCATGAATCGGTATACTGTCGCCGTGGTATAACTTGAAGAGAAGTTTAAATCATAGTTCACCCTAAACCAGTTGAATCAGATTCAAGTCTTGTCCTGATTGAAACCATTTACAGACTGTAGTTCTTGTGTGACACAGAACATGTGTTTCAGAGGGTAAAACGGAGCCTGGAAAAAGATGAAAGTTAAAGTTGCCAGCGTTTTCTGATTCCCACGGTGGTTCTAGTGATATAAATTGTCTTTGAAAAAGTCAGAAATCACAGACTTTTGTGGACGCCATAGATCAATATCAGACTACCCAGAATGTGAATTCTTATCTTGTATCATTAATTTCCGATCGTTTAGTCATACCTATCCGATACAAATCTGTCTGAATTTCCAGCATTTTGATCAGCCGTCGGGGAATTTATTTATATGATTTATATGGCTGTGGACGAATTACATTTTTTTCTCAAGGTTCGACTTTCTGAATCTTATACTGAACCTTACCCATATTCCTGCTAAAAGATGAAACTTCGAGCCCAAATTAAAATATAAGGTTTTGCTTTTCAAAGGTATATTTTAGAGAAGGATAACTCATTATCGGACAGTGTAGATTCGTGATCAGACTGCACGTTTTGCGTAGTATAATCTCAATTCACACTAACAGCTATAGCTACGTGGGTTGAGCTTAGTAGCCGAAGGTATAAAAGTTCTGTATATGTGCTAGAAAATTTTAATTTCTGGTTTTCAAGACAACTAACGTTTGAAATTTCCTGATGAAAAGGAAAAAAAAGCTATTGACCAGCTGTTACTCAGAAATTTCTTGTTTAACTAAGAGTAAAAGATGTCTTGTTCACAGACGTCGTTTTTTTCTGGTTAGAAACATAGGAAGATTGAATTAATGAAGCATTCCATCGAGTGTGCCAGTTCTTGGAGTGGTCAACTGCCAGACAATTACTGCCTATCCTTTGAAAGCTGACTGAATACTCGTTTCAATGTGTGAATCTTTTATTAAAGAACGGCATAGTTTTTTCATAAGGCACTGTCTTAATCATGCCATGAAACACGAAAACGTGAGGACTCTTTGACGACAAAGAGGCGATTATTTTGAATGAAGTATGATATATAAAATATGATAGTTGACAGTAAAACTTGCCTGCGACTTTCTTTTTATGAGCTCAGCTCTTGAAATAACTTTTGTAGTTTAAATCCCTATGCGTTATAGGCAAAATCAAGGACTTTTGTGATCGCCATAGATCCTCACTAGACTACACAGAATGTGAAATCTTATCTTGTATCTTTATTTTCCGCTCGTTTAGTTAAGCCATTTAAATACAAATCTGTCTAAATCTGTCTAGAAAATTCTTATTTTTAGTTTTCAAGACAATTAACGTTTGAAATTTCCCAATGAAAATGAAAAAAATGCTATTGACCAGGTGTTACTCAGAAATTTCTTGTTTGATTAAGAGGTAAATATGTCTTGTTCGCAGACATCGTTTGTTTTTCTTTTTTACTGGTAAGAAACATAGGAAGGTTGATTTAATGAAGCATTCCATCGAGTGTGGCATTTCTTTCAATGGTCAACTGCCACACAATTACTACATATCCTCTAACAGCTGACTGAATACTCTTTTCGATGTGTGAAACTTTTATTAAAGAATGATTTTTTTTTTCAAAGCATGCTTTCTTTACAATGCCACGAAAAACATTAACGTCAAGTCTCAGACGACATAGAGGGGATTATTTCCAGCCCATTGTAAAATACAAGGTTTTACTTTTCAAACGCATATTTAAGAGAAGGATAACTCAATGCTGGACAGTACAGATTCGAGATCAGACTGCCTGTTTTTCATAGTCTAATTTCAATTTACACTAACAGCAACAGGTCAGAAGGTCGGGTTTAGTAGCCTTAAGTTTAAAGCTCGTGTATATGTGCTAGAAAATTCTAATTTTTAATTTTTGAGCCAATTAATGTTTGAAATTTCAACGAAAACATGCTATTGACTAACTGTTCCTCAGAAATTGCTCGTTTGATTAAAAGTTAAAGATGTCTTGTTCGCAGGCATCGTTTTTTTTTTTTTTTTTTCTGGTTAGAAACATAGGAAGGTTGATTTTATGAAGTTTAAAGAACTTCGAGCCCATCGAAAAATACAAGGTTTTGCTTTTCAAAGGTTTATTTTAGAGATGGATAATTCATTATCGGAGAGTGCAGATTCGTGATCAGACTGAACGTATTGCGTAGTCTAATTTCAATTTACACTTACAGGTACTTGGTGCGGGCTTAGTAGCCTAAAATTTGAAGCTTGTGTATATGTGCTAGAAAAATTTAAGTTTTAATTTTCGAGTCAATTAATGTTTGAAATTTCAACGAAAAACATGCTATTGACTAACTGTGACTCAGAAATTGCTTGTTTGATTAAGAGTTAAAGATGCCTTGTTCGAAGGCATCGTTTTTTCCTGGTTAGAAACATGGGAAGGTTGATTTAATGAAGCATTCCATCGAGTGTGCCAGTTCTTGGAGTGGTCAACTGCCAGACAATTACTGCCTATCTTCTAAAAGCTGAACGAATACTCTTTTCGATGCGTGGAACTTTTACCAGACAATTACTTCCTATCCTCTGAAAGCTAACTGAATACTCTTTTCGATGTGTGAAACTTTTATTAAAGAACGGCATAGTTATTTTTTAACGTGCTGTCTTAATGATTCCACGAAGCACGTAAATGTTCGGACTCTTTGAGGACAAAGAGGCGTTTATTTGGCATGAAAGACCTATGATAAAATTTGCCTGCGACTTTGATTTTATGAGCTCATCTCTTGAAAGAATTCTTGTAGTTTAAATTTCTCAGCGTATTACGCAAAATCACAGACAATTACCGCCTATCCTCTGACAGCTGACTGAATACACTTTTCGATGTGTGAAATTTTTATTTAAAGAACGGCATAGTTTTTTTTTTTTTTCAAAGCGTGCTTTTTTTTATAATGCCACGGAAAACGTTAACGTCAAGTCTCAGACGACAAAAAGGGGATTATTTCCAGCCCATTTTAAAATACAAGGTTTCTCTTTTCAAACGCATATTTAAAGGTGGGTATTTAGAAATTCATATGAAAAAATAATACAAATCATCAATAATTAAGATACGTAAAATTACAAAAAAGGTTTTTTTGATGGTGTTCCCTTTAAAGGCTACGTAGCCCCTTAAGGTATTTTTAGATTTCGCGCCAAATATCAATTAAGCATTTTGGGAATGTCAAGTGACTGGCACGTGACTCATAACGCTTAAATTCCATCACATAACAAACATGTAATAATTATTTTCCATAATGTTTTCTTCGGACGCTATGTTTGAAAGTTCGTCTGTGTATTCCTGCATGTAAATGAGCGAATTGACCATCTAAAAATTGAACGTGTCTTCTGTTGGTGTCAACCTGGGCCGTAGTAAATCTCTAATATCTCTAGTTGTCGGATGGTTTTCGACTACTGGTGTTTTATGAATGAAAATTAAAAGGCTTTGGGAGTATAAGGATGATTTTTTTGCATTTTTGTAAAATTTTCATCTTAAACCCTGAAGGGCGACATGTTAGAGAAGGATAACTCATTATTGGACAGTACAGATTCGTGATCAGACTGCCTGTTTTTCATAGTCTAATTTCAATTTACACTAACAGCAACAGGTCAGAAGGTCGGGCTTAGTAGCCTTAAGTTTAAAGCTTGTGCATATCTGCTAGAAAATTCTAATTTTTAATTTTCGAGCCAATTAATGTTCGAAATTTCCACATGAAAACGAACGAAATGCTATTGACCAACTGTGACTCAGAAATTGCTTGTTTCATTAAGAGTTAAAGATGTCTTGTTCGCAGACGTCTTTTTTTTCTGTTAGAAAGATAGGAAGGTTGATTTAATGAAGCATTCCATCGAGTGTGCCAGTTCTTGGAGTGGTCAACTGCCAGACAATTACTGCCTATCCTCTGAAAGCTAATTGAATACTCTTTTCGATGTGTGAAACTTTTATTAAAGAACGGCATAGGTGTTTCATAACGCGCTGTCTTAATAATGCCACGAAACATGTAAATGTCAGGACTCTTTGACGACAAAGAGGCGATTATTTCGATTGAAAGGTCTCTGATAGTTGACAGTAAACTTTTGCCTGCATGTTTTATTACATGAGCTCATCTTTTGAAAGTATTTTTGTTGTTTAAAAATCCCTCAGCGTTATATGAAAAATCACAGATTTTTTGTGGACGCCATAGATCAATATCAGACTACACAGAATGTGAAGTCTTATCTTGTGTCTTTACTTTCCGCTCGTTTAGTTAAGCCTATCCGATACAAATCTGTCTAAATTCCTTGCAATTTTTTCCAGCCGTCGAGAAAGGAAAATTTATTTATATGGCGGTTAACTTATTACGATTTTTTCTCAAGGTTCAACTTTCTCGAAGTTATAGTGAACCTTACCCTTATTCCTGCTAAAAAGATGAAACTTCGAGTCCATTGTAAAAGTTTTTGCTCTTCAAAGGTATATTTTAGAGAAGGACAATTCAGAATCGAACAGTGCTGATTCGTGATCAAACTGCACGTTTGCCTAGTCTAATCTCATTTTACACTAGCAGCAACAGGTTAGTGGCTCGGGCTAAGTAGCCTCAAGTTTAACGCTTCTTTATATGTGCTAGAAAATTCTAATTTTCAAGACGATTAATGTTCCAAATGTAAATGTCCTGATGAAAAAGAAAAAAATGCTATTGACCAGCTGTTACTCAGATATTTCTTGTTTGATTAAGAGTTAAAGATGTCTTGTTTGCAGCTTTTTTTTCTGGTAAGAAACATAGGAAGGTTGATTTTATGAATCATTCCATTGAGGGTGCCAGTTCTGGGAGTGGTCAACTGCCAGACAATTACTGCCTATCCTCTGACAGCTGACTGTTAAATACTCTTTTCGATGTGTGAAACTTTTGTTAAAGAACGGCAAAGTTTTTTTTTTTTTTTCATAACGCACTGTCTTAATAATGCCACGGAACACGTTAACGTCGAGACTCTTTGACGACAAAGCGGCGATTACCTCGAATGAAAGGCCTATGATAGTTGACAATAAAAAATTGCCAGCGACTTTCATTTCATGAGCTCATCTGTTACGAGCATTCTTGTAATTTAAACCCCTCAGTATTAGAGGCAAAATCACAGACTTTTGTGGACGCCATAGATCAATATCACACTACATAGATTGTGAAGTTCTATCTTGTATTGTTACTTACTGCTCGTTTAGTCAAGCCTATCCGAAACAGATATGTCTAAATTGCCAGAGACTTTTTTCAGGAGTCGAGAAAGTACAACTTATCTATATGGCTGTGAATAAATTACCATTTTTTCTCAAGGTTCGTCTTTCTAAAACTTATACTGAACCTTACCGTTATTCTTGCTAAAAAAGATGAAGCTTCGAGTCCATTGTAAAATAAAAGGTTTTGCTTTTCAAATCTATATTTTAGAGAAGGATAACTCATTATTGGCAGTCCAGATTCGTGATGAGACTGCATGTTTTGCGTAGTCTAATCTCAATTTACACTAACATCAATAGATCAGTGGATCGGGCTTAGTAACCTAAAGTTTAAAGCTTCTGTATATCTATGTACTAGAATTTCTAATTTTAAAGACAATTAACTTTGAAATTTCCTGCTGAAAACAATAGAAATGCTATTGACCAGGTGGTACTCGGATATGTCTAGTTTTATTAAGAGTTAAAGATGTCTTGTTCGCAGTCGTCGTTTTTTCTGGTTAGAAACATGGGAAGGTTGATTCAATGAAGCATTCCATCGAGTGTGCCAGTTCTTGGAGTGGTCAACTGCCAGACAATTACTGCCTATCTTCTAAAAGCTGAACGAATACTCTTTTCGATGCGTGGAACTTTTATTAAAGAACGGCATATATTTTTCATAACGTGCTGTCTTAAAAATGCCACGGAACACGTAAACGTCAGGACTCTTTAACGACAAAGAAGCGGTTATTTCGCATGAAAGGCCTATGATAATTGATAGTAAAAAATTGCCTGCGACTTTCATTTTATGAGCTTATCTGTTAAAAGAATGTTTGTAGTTTAAATCCCTCAGTGATAAAGGCAAAATCACAGATTTTTGTGGACTCCATAGATCAGTATCAGACTACAAAGAATGTGAAGTTTTATCTTGTTTTTTTTTACTTTCCGCTCGTTTAGTCAAGCCTATCCGATACAAATCTGTCTAAATTTCCAGCGATTTTTTTCCAGCCGTCGAGAATGAAAAATTTATTTATATGGCAGTGAACGAATTACAATTCTTTCTCAAGGTTCGACTTTCTGAAACTTATACTGAACCTTACCCTTAGTCCTGCTATAAAGATGAAACTTCGAGCCCATAGTAAAATACACGGTTTTACTTTTCAAAGGTATATTTTAGACAAGGATAACTCATTATCGGAAAGTGCAAATTCGTGATCAAACTGCAAGTTTTGCGTATTCTAATCTCAATTTACACTACCAGCAACAGGTCAGTGGGTCGGGCTTAGGAGACTAAAGTTTTAAAGCTTCTGTATATGTGCTAGAATACTGGTTTTCAAAAGTACTGATATGTCTGTATATAAAGGTTACCGTTATGTTTTGCGTAATAGGTGTTTTTTTCATAAAATCTTTCGTCACAATCAATGATTTTCTTATCCTACGGTACGAATAGTTACACCTTTCACCCTTTACCACATAAGACCGAGTTTAACCGCCCATTGAGGGGTAACTTTTGAAAAAAAATGGGAGACAGTGCTTGTCAGCAATATTTTCTCCTTTTTCTACTATGTTTTCTACCTTAAAAAAAAAACACACACACACACACATACGTACAAATACCATTATTGGAGCCACCAATTATAAAATGCTGAACAATACCATATTGAAAACATTTCTATATAACAAAGTGGTTTAAATGATCAATTCTGTCTTTAACAGGGTAGAAAATATTGTGGGTAAATTAAACAAACAGAATTGCTGGTCCATCAACAGAACTTTGGCAAAGCATTGCAACTACATGTATTGTAAACCTGCAAAACAGCTTGAAAATTGCACAAATCTCTCACAACGAGATCGTAAAGGACTGATTGATTGATTGATTGATTGATTGATTGACTGATGTTAAAGTTATATTGCAGCGGCCATTGCACCTATCCATGATTAGCTGGAGTCTCTTTTACCAGTATTTCGCACAGTTTTCTTTCCGAGCCACTGGCTGCTTTCCTACATAACCATTGTCAAAACAAGGATCAGCGGTGGCAGAGGCATAAATCCTGTCACAATGACTATCACCAATCCTAGTAAAAAAATGGCCGAGCCGGGGATCGAATTCACAATCCCCTAATAATTCTCAAGTCCTGTACGCTACCGACTGAGCTACCGGGGCTCGGCACAACAAAAGAGGAAGAAGATGGCGATGATGATGAAAATTTACAGAAAGATCAGCAGAAACAAGTTCGTGAAATAACGGTAAAAAAGCAAACAAAATTAATCCTTTTTTTTTTTTAGTTTTTATGACCCTTAGGAAGAGGGCTTTTGAAAACATTGTGGGAAAAGGAGAAGAAACCACCAGGATTTCTTTATTTGTCATTTTGTTATCGGACACACAGGAAGCAGATTTTATCCTTTACCACACAATCCTGAGTTTTATTGACCTGCAGAATGAAAGCTTTCGAAAACGCGCTGGTAACAGGCTTTCTCCCCTCCCCCCTCCGAACAATTTTTTTGATAACTTTACGGAGACTAAAATTATCAATTGAACTACATTGAAAATGTGTTCACGAGTGCTTTCAATTTTGAAATTGCTAAAATTTTGTCGTAAGGTAAAGTGATAACTCTTTCAGTTGCAAATACAAACACGTGACCACGTTCGACGTATCGCCCGCAAATCAAATCAAAATACAATGTAGGTACAGTCTGATCTCGATTTATACCATCCACAAAAACCCGTGTTACATCTGACGCTGAAAGGCTGAGACATATTATGGGGGAAAGAGAGAAGACAGCCGATACCAACTTTGTTTTTCCTGTTAACAAAATGTTTTCCTACCCTCTGCTTACAAATACAATAAATTGAAAGGTATTTTATTTGTTGTCTTCAAATATTTCACTTTTAAAAATTGCGTTTTCTAGTTTAATGTTGAATTGTTTATTCTGGGCACTGTATTAACCCCTTTAGCAATTGATCCCGACTCACTGATCTTTTTCGGACAGTGTTGATTAAGATCAGACTGCACAGATAATGAGATACATCCTTCCAAATTATACTACTCACAATTTGGTAGAGATCACTTCAGCCTGTTTTACATCAGCCTTGCGACAGCCGTTGGAGAACATTTTTTTGACAAATCGCAGGACTTTGCGCGGACTCTGTAAGATTGCCGTACGAATTCGCAACGCCGTAGACGTCGCAAGCTGTTTTTTCAACATATTTATTTTCCGTGCGATTTCTTTGCGATTTTTGGAGTTCGCACGGCAACTGTACGTTTGCCACACGGCAGCCGTACGGCTACCATGAGACCATCACACATCAGTCGTAAGGTTTTATGCTTGCGTTTGTCCTGCGAAAGCTGCAAGATGACTGCACGAACATCTTGCGGCTGTCTTGCAAATGCCTTGCGTTTGGTGAAAGTCTGGTTAAAGGCTACTGCAGAACGTACGATTAACGTATACACTCGCACGACTGCCTTCCAAATGCCTTGAGAAAAGTTAGCGTCATCTCTCCTCTTTTAAAAGTTTGGATGTCTTGTTCGTCATCCGTGGCTGTCGAGATTTCAGAAAGAGAATGTCATGCCTCCAAAACAAAGATCTCAGAAGGGAAATGGGAATGCTCTGGTTGATGAACCCTACATTGGACCCGAGACAACCGAGGTACCACCAACCCAGAATTCAGATGAAGAAGGCACGTGCTTATACAGGAGTGACAAACATGTTTTTAACATAGAATAGCGTGCGTCGTCCCGTTCTTCATCTGCGAGTATCCTGTTCATGGCTGTAATATGCAACCTATGAACCTGGATAGCCAAAGTAACTCCGTGAAGTGCAGAATGAGGCTGTTGCCGCATACCATTGTGTATACTTGTATATATGTTCTGTGCAAAGTAGGAATCGGGACAAGTCCTAAATTGTCCTGCGCAAAGTAGGAATTCTCACTTTGTCGGGCGAAGTAATAATTCCTACCTGGTACGGTTCAATTCTGGAATTGCCCTTGCGCTAAGTAAGTATTGGGACGAAATGAGAATCTGTTATGTTGTTGGCTATGTGTATTTTAAACAAAGTCGATTATTCAGTAAGTTGTAAACATTTTATTCTGCTTTTTTGGGAAAATCCAGAGTACAATATACAACAATGTTTCCTGTGCAAAGTAGGGCCGGATTGGGGGCAATGTATGAAAAAATGTTTTCTCATTTTCATTTTTCATCATTTTCCGATCATTGTTATAGATGTTTGATCTTGAATCTACAGTGTGTGATACTCTGAGATTTTCCCTGTAGTGAAAAGAACTTTGATATAGCGATAGTTTATAGTTTCACCACAAAAACCACATTCTTTGATGGTACAAAATGAAAGCATTTGCAAGATTACAAGTTAAATGCTGCTTAAACGACGGAATTTGTGTTTGAAAAAGAAGAAAACATTGTGGAAAAAGGATAAGCTGTTGGTAACCATGTTTTCATAGTTTAGCATGAAAGATTTGATCTACTCCTAGTCCTTTATTGTCGCTTAAACATAGCTGTTTCATGTGGCAATGGAGAAATATCTTCAGTTACAAAACATTCCATTTACTTTTTTTTGAATAGAAATTCTTTTGGTTATTCTTACTTTGTTTTATTCTTGTAACTATTCCCACTACCCTTCGAATTCTTACTTTGTCCAAGCCTATTCCTACTTTGTGCACAGACCATATCTGACCAGTTATATCGCAAAAACATACTTTCCCGTCGTTCCTTTTGATTTTTATGTTTCATATTTTAGTCAATATTTCACTTTGAAAAAGATGGTTTATAGTCGAGAGTTGAACTGTTTCTGTGAATGCATTGTGTTTAACGCCGAATGTACGGGCTGCAGTGGTTAAGTCGGCACCTTGTTGCCTATAAGGGCTGGAGCCAAGTACGTACTGGCTAAATCCATGACAAACATAAATATGTGAACTGTGGCGGTAATATGACTGGGATAATATTTAAAACACTTTCCATTCATGATTCAAACAATTTATACAGCATAAGGGTTCTGCATGGCTAAGAGCTGAAGTAGGGAATCGTAACTTTGAGGCCCCAGGTTCGACCCGCACTGGATCAAATTCGTTCTTTGAGGCAGAGCCGTGGGCAAGACAATGCAGAGTCCTAGCATAGTACTGGTTAAACCCAGGAAAACATTAATGAGTGAGCTGTCATCGTGATGTAACTGAAAGAATGTTGAAAGAGGCGTAAAACGCCATTCTATTTATCAGTCAGTTGGCAGCATAGTATGGAACTTTTCCACTCTTTCGGCGCCAAATATAAAAGAAGTCTACTTCTTCCAAAAACTGGAACACAAACCCCAATACTCAGGCAAAATATTTTATCTTTGCCATTCGACCGCTAAATAAATGGAACGAGCATTTGTATTATCTACTTCATTTAACCTGACCAAGGTAAAAGTCATTTCCATAAATTAAAATTCTTTTTTTACCCTCGGCATCGCTCGTCGTATGATCCGAATGGTCACGGAAATATCTCGTGTGGCATACGTCAATCATCCCTTAATCTACTAGATAAATTTTTCTAAAATTTCCAGTCAGTGGTAAAACATTAACAGACATTGCAAATTCAGAGTTGTTGGGAGGAAATATTTCCTCATCGGAGAGTGTAGATCGAAGATCAGATTGCACGTCCTGTGCAGTCTGATCATGGAGCTATGCCGTCCGCTAAAGCCGGGGTCCTGTGTGGCTCAGTGGTAAAGAGTAGGACACGTGACCTGTAGGTCCCTCATTGGCTCCACTGGGTTCTTAGCAGGAGTGTCCTTGGGCAAGGCACTTCAGGGCCTAGCCTAGTACTGGTGAAAAGGCCAGGAATTACATGAGTATGTGAAGTATCGCCGTGAGAGGACTGCAATAATGTTGAAAGCGGAGTAAAACACCATTCAAACAAACAAAAACAAACAAACAAACCGCTAAAGCCGAGGGCCACTTTCACGTACATGCCTAATGCTGAAAGGGTAAAGTCGAGTGTACACTTTCAAAAACAGCATCGTGTATTTATTTACATCTGATACAGGAAAAACACACGTATCTGATTATCTGACCTCAAACAAAACGTTTGTTGCTCCGTACAGGTCATATGGTGTGTAATTGTAAACTCACCACGGGACACGCGCAGGCAAGGAAAAATGTAAGTAGAACTTTTATTTTTAACTAATTTGAACTGTATAAAGCTTATTTTTTAGTGTATCTAAATAACGCTAGTGTTTTACCTTCTCAGAACGTTTATGTTATGCAAGTTCTGCCAAGTCGGCCTACAGTGGATGTCAGTTTTCATTCTACATAAGCATGGGGATGGTTCGGGGACTGCATTGGGAATCATTTATTGGCCGTGAGCAAGGTCCGCCAACATAATTTGACCGAGGTCACATCGACCCAACTGTCATTGAATTGTTGATGGCAAGTTACCTGCTATGTAGCCTTAGGCCAACAATGAGCTGTATACGTACGCTTGAATCGTGCAGCGTCTTAAATTTGCAAGTCATATTGCAATATTTGAGCCATGTGTGTTAAAGAAAGCGGCGTATTTTGGCTTTTGGATAAAATTAATCTGAGATTAAGTTGTGTAACAACTCTTTTCTCAGATGAGATGATAATTCATAATAGATAAACTATGTTTCTCTTGTCTTTTACGAAATTTACTTCTGTATTTTCAGTTCAAAAGATAACACAATAGCACCGAGTCGTCTTAATAAGCCCAACATATATGCATTAGATATGAGCCGTGCTCAGCAAAAAAAGAGGCTCAATGCACCTCTATTATGCATGTTACCAAGCAACCCGTCACATAAATTTGGATGCATAATGTCCAAATTTCTTTCGAAACAAACTTAATCCCTAGGTAAACTGAGCCAAGGACATGCAGTAAATTGACCAATAGCGAAAGAGTGAGGCTCGGATCAGCCTGAAAATTTCCTTTGGCAAACTTTCGTCGCTGTTTGAATTGTGATATGACCTTAGCTGTTAAAGTGGCGTTAAACCCCAATACAACCAACAACCGGCTGTTTGAATTGCGAATCTTGACACTTTCAAATTTTTAACTGAATTCGTTCTCTGAATTATGTAGGCCTGTAGATCTACAAGATCTACATTACACCATAATTTTACATTGAAAAAATAAAATTTACTTTTATTTTATAAACAGGCTTTTTTACTTAAAAAGTTCGTTAAAGAATCAGTGGTTTGTTTTCTAGATGAATCTGGCCGTAACTATTCGGAGAGCGTCTGATTATTTTCTAATAGAATTATTCCTAAAGGTAATGAAGTTCTTTTACATTGTAATGTCGGTTCGACAGGTCCTGTTTGTTACACAGAACTGGATAGGACCCGTTTATGCGTTACATGCAATAGAAAAATTAAATGTGAAATATCAGAATAGATTGAATGATGAGTCAGATTATATATGTCTAAAATTTGGAGTACATGACACACAGAAATGTATGATTGGGCTTTATTCCTTTAGTTCTCTGGTTGTGTATTGTACATTGCCAAACGATTCTGGTTAGGTCTAACCAAAAAAAAAATCTGTTTTAGGGTTTCAATTCGAGATGTTGTAGGTTTAGTAGGGAGGGATTGTTTCCTCAGTAACGTTTAACATGAACCATGCACCGAAATCGCAGGTTCTTTTTTTCCAGTTGTAGCGTTAAACGTTTAGGGTCGGCAGCATTTTCTAGGTACGGTTGGGAAACTAAAGACACATCTTTTTATTATACTGCAAAGAAATTTCTCGTGATCTGATTGGTTAACATTCCGGGAACATATATATCATGTTCCCTGTTTTTTGTTTTGTTTTTTTTTTTGTTAACATGCCGGGAACATATATATCATTGTTCCCTACCACGCAAAGCCAGTTGAGTGCCCCGTAAACATCACTACACGTGCAACACAACATCCAAAATGGCGGCGTCGATCGATCACCAGACTGCACATGTATGCACCAAACTGCACGTTTTAGAGTCGTCAGTTTCCGGTGACGTCAGTTTTCATTGGATTTGGGCACTCAGAAGGGAATTTCTATTTCGTCAGCATAATAAATTCGTTGTACGGTCAGGTGGCAGGGGACTTGGAAACTTGTTCACGGCTGTTTTAAGCGAATTTTACTGTTTTTTTTTTTTGGTTAAAAAATTGAGTACGCTGACGAAGTAGAATTTCCCTTCTCAGTGCCCCAATCCAATGAAAACTGACGTCACTGGAAACTGACGTCACTGAAACCTTGGTAATACGTGCTTCTTGGCGCATAATCTTGATGTAAATCTTGATCGACATCGCCATTTTGGATGATGTCTTGATAGTGCAGTCATGTATACGGGGCTTCCGAAAGGGAAACTGATTTTACTTTGGTTTTGCCAGTGTGCATAATGTATATGTTCGGGGCATAATATCCAATCAGATCACGAGAAATTTCTTTTTACCTTTTAACATTTATTCATTAGACATGTCATAATTATTTCACATCGTGTTTCTTACACTTAACTTCTCTAGGAGCGGTCCTATAGCAAAGGTTACAATATTCCTATTCAGGAAATGAGATCTTTCGGCGCCAAATAAATGTACTCGACGTTTTTCGACGGGACTAATTACTGTTACTAGCGACTGATACTCGGAAGAAAAAATTTTGAATAAAGGCTTGATGAAACAAGCGGACGGTATAGGTCGGAGATCAGGCTGCACGTTTTGTGCAGTTTTATCTTGATCTATTCCGTCCGCATAAGTCCATGTAATTGCCCTTTGCGCTGAAAAAGAGGTAAAAAAACCGGAGCAGTTACGTAGAAAGAGTTCAAATGCATTTAGGACCGGTTTTGTTTGAATATATTCAACTGCTGTCTTGTTAATTAATGGCAGGAATCTTTCAGAATTCAATTTAAAACACAATTAATTCGTACTGCGCATGCAGTCTTCGCTATCTGTTTCAGTCATGCAATCGGTTGCATAAGAAAACCACATTAGATATTAATATACGGATTTTTAACGAAATTATTTTTTGATTAAAACAGATCGGGCTGAAAGTAAATTCGTGTTAGATGAAGACATAACATGATTTCATCGGTCGTATTTCATGTCTGATTCTGAACGAAACAAAACAGTGGTGCTGACTCACTGGTAAAGTGTACGAGTCGTAACCTTGAGGTCACTTGTTCAAGCCTCACAGGGCTTTTTGTTGGTCGGAGTGCCCTTAGGCAAGACATTCTAGAGCCCCAGGCGAGTACTGATAAAGCCCAGCACATTCATGAACGTGAGCTCTTGCCGTTATTATGAATGAAATGACCTCGAAAAACGCCTTTCATTCAAGCAATCTGTTGGTGGCATGCAGACAGGTCCTTCAAGCAGAGTCTGCTTGGTTCAGTGGTTTTAAACTTTTTAACTAATCTGTGGATTCTTATTATCCTTTACATTTATTTATAATTGCACCGGGTAAATGTTACATTCAGTAAAACATCCATTTTGAAATGAAGTATCCGTACACCTGCAAGCGCACATTGCCTGCGAACTTTTATACGCTAGGCGATTATTAAAACCCAAAATGTGCCATTTCATAGATATTGTGTCTGTGTGTGTGTGGGGGGGGGGGGGGGAGGGGGGGGGTTCTAATCTTGATCAACATTGTCCGGAAATTGTCCTTGAGTCGCTCATAGAAGTTTGTGAACCTGTATATGCTGGGCGATTATTAAAACAAAAACTGTGCCATTTCAAAGATATTTTATTTGTATGTGTGTTGTGGGGGGGGGGGGTGTCTAACCTTGATCAACATTGTCCGGAAATTGTCTACTGGTTAAGTTCGTCATGGCTTTGAATTTGTAAACTCATTGTAGTTGGTGTGACGGGTTCCTCCTATAAATAGTGCGGCTTGCCAATTCGCCAATTCGGAATAGCGTCAACTGGAAGGGTAAACAGTGTCTCATTTTGACCTTCAGAAAATCAAAATAATCGGGCAGCAAAAAATTGTCGAATGAATTTATCAGTCAACAACCTGAACTAACACGCTAAGCCTCAGTCTCGTGGTAGCACCATAAAGATACAAATTAGCAGTAAAGTGGAGTGCCTACATTTCTAATTGCCTGACCGCCATTTAGACTCCATCCAAGGACTATCATAAAACATTTAAACAATCTCTTGAGACCAATACAGCGGTCGGGTTCTGCTCATTAGCTCTGTTTTCTTGAAATTTGCTAGTCTGTAATAACTTGTGAATACCTATTCTATTTTTCTCATCGAAGATGCAAAAAATAAGTAGTGCTTTCTGCTTTCACCTCGTAGTGATATCTCATCGTCAGTGTACTTCCAAAACCTCATAACTACAGCTTGTAATGTTCCTTATTTCAGAAATAACTGATTTGGGGCGCCATTGATATTACGCATCAATATTTTCTTGTCCGTTTTGTTTTTCAGGGAGCCATTCGAGTACATGTATCATTCGACAAATATGAAGTATCAAATAGTGCGCAGCGGTGTTCTCGACGAGGACACGCACTTCTGTTGCACGCTTCTTCACGGAGAAATTCCGAACAAGCTCGCTTATTACGGAAACTATCGAGTAGGAGTCGATGTGCAAGGCGTACTGGATCACTTCTTCGAAGATCCGAGGCTATATTTCATGAGTTCCTCGAAACAGAGAAAGACGAACTGTAATATTTGGTACCATAATCTTCTTCTGACCGACTGTTACTACAAGGGCCTAAAATACCTCGATATGGACGACAACGATCTGCTGATACTGGATTTAGACTGTAATAATTTTCTCGTGAAAGAAAACAACAGTGGGGATTTTATCCGAGTGCGTAATCGGGTTATTCCGGAATACCATTGGGTCAACCTACTAGTGGAACCGGAGATCGATCTGAATTTCGTGGAGCATTGGTGGGACTAAATGCCTGACTGGGAACGGATCTTTTTTGTCCTTTTTCCGCTTCACTTTAACTCTTTACCAGACAAAAGAATTTCAGGCTTAGTATTTGCAGATAGAATACTAAAAGCAGGTCAGGTGATTGGATGCAGATAAATTGCTAACTTTTATCATACTGGAAAATTTCAACTCGATCGTGAAAATTCAAAATTTGCTATTTCAAAGGTAGATTTTGGAAATATATTTCTTATCGGACAGTGTAGATTCAAGATCAGACTGCACGTTCTGTGCAGTCTGATCTTGATCTACACTGTCCGCAAGTTTCTTGAGTCGAGATTAGCAGTCTGAGTGTTCAATTCAGCTCGAATTATGACATTTGTCTATACGGTTGAAAAAACACTGTGAGAAAAAGAAAAACCTTTTTCGGGATGGTTGATATTTCGGGTTTGTCTTGTAAAGAGTTAAATGTTTTGGAGGAAAGAAAATCTTTATTAAGCATTAATTAGGCTCGGTGATCAAAATGATTGGACGTTATTTTTCATGCAGCTTTGTTACTATTTTTCTTCATTTTATTCATGATTTGACAATGTTTATATTGACTGAAATACAGATATAGTTCAATCAAAGATATAGGTCTTTATTGCTGTTTACTGTTTGCTTCCAGTATTGAAAAAAAAAAAACACTTTGAAATTATACACTTTCAGAGAGAGAGAGAAACAGACAGGCAGGCAGACAGACAGAGAAACAGAGACAGATAGACAGACAGAGAGAAACGGTGTTATAACTTGAAAAATGTAAAATAGCACAGCTGTGAAACAGTGATAGTTCACCGACAAATGGCCTTCAATACACGAAAAGGGGCATTCGGACATTTACGTAGTGTCGTCTCGAATCAGCCAGCACACTTCGAGCAGGCTAATCCGAGACGGCACTTTATGACTACATTAGATTTTGTGCTACAGTAGACTTGTGCAAAACTGAAAATTATACAAAAGCGGAAAGTGTCGTTTTGGATTAGCCTGCGCGGATTGCGCAGGCTAATCCGAAACGACACTTTACGCAAATGTCCAAATGTTCCTCTTCGCGAGGGTCCTGTGTGGCTCAGTGGTAAAGTGTAGGACTCGTAACCTGGAGGTCCCAGGTTCGAGCCTCGCTGGCTCCACTGGGTTGTTTCACAGGAGTGTCCTTGGGCAAGACACTTCAGAGCCTAGCCTAGTACTGGTGAAACCCAGGAAACATGAATATGTGAACTGTCGCCGTGATATGACTGAAATACTGTTGAAAGCGGCGTAAAACACCATTCAAACAAATCCTCTTCGCGTGTTGTAGGCCATACTTATAAATGGTGTAAGGGATGGAAAAGTCCAAGGATCTTTCTTCATTTAGAAATAGAAACGACAGCAGCAATTTTGTTGTAACCCATTACCAAACAGCAAAATTATAGATCTATCCAAATTGAAAGCATTTGCAGACGGCAATTTCAAAGTGGCTCAAATGGTGCAATTTTGCTTTGATAGGGTAAAAAACTTTGTGGGAAAAGAAGAAAATGCTGGTTACCAGCATTTTCTTCTTTTCCCACAATGTTTTCAGAAGGCTTCTTCTCCCATCGCTGACCATTGTTTCGACCATAATGATGTGGGAAAGCAGCCAGTGGCTTGGAAAGAAATTTATGCGAAGTACTAGTAAAAGAAACTCCAGGAACGCATGGTTAGGTGTTCTGGCTGTCGCAATATAACTGAAATAATGTTGAAAACGGCGTTACCAAACGACAATATTTTAGACTTGTACAAATTGAAAGCATTTGCAGATGACAAATTAAAAGTGACTGAAAATTTGAAATTTGTTTTTTGAAGGGTAGAAAACATTGTGGGAAAAGGAGAAAATGCTGGTTACCAGCATTTTCTCCTTTTCCCACAATGTTTTCTAAAGGCCTCTTTCTCAGGGGCGTCAAAAGTAGGGATTGTGTGGTCATGGGTTAAAGAAAAAAAAGAAAAAAATCAAGAGGGTTTCTTCCTCAGGGGCGTTAAAAGTCAACCTTGTGTGGTAAAGGGTTAAGGGGCCTTCAACACATGAAATGCAATTTCTGTTTGTTATGAATTGTGCAATCTTGCAGCCATCAGGCGCCAGTTTGACATGAAGATACGAGAACAATTAAACTTTCATAAAATAAGGATGAAATGGGGAAAAAAAGCTAATAACTAGCTGAAAACAAGATCGGGTCTATTTTAACTTTGGTTTTGTTTTATTCATACAGAGCTACATATAAGAGATTGTTTTCGGGGATGTACTGGAATCAGTCTGTCCGTGTGTCCATACGTACGTCTGTCCGTCCTTGTGTCCGTCTGTATACAAAAATTACAAGTAATTTTGTGTCGCAAACTCCTACAGTTTTCCTTCAATTGTATTGAAACTTCGCATATATATTGCTCATATATTGAAGATTTGCACGACGCAATATTAAAGTGTCAACTCTTCCTGGTTGGGGAATTATCTCCCCTTAAACTTGACACTTTCTTTCTGTCAGTTCTGATGGGGGTATTAACTCTTTACCAAACGACAAAATTTCAGACTGGTCCAAATTGAGAGCACTTACAGACGACAAAATAAATGAAACTTAAAATTTGAAATTTGTTTCCAGCTGGGTAGAAAACATTGTGGGAAAAGGAGAAAATGCTGGTTACCAGCATTTTCTCCTTTCCCACAATGTTTTCAAAAGGGTTCTTTCTCTGGGTCGTAAAAACCAGGGATTGTTTAGTAAGGGGTTAAGTCACATTCAGTGGCAGCTCTAGTTAAAATCGTCTTGAAAAGACGATTCTAATGAGTATCCACAACATGAGAATAGTTTATATTTTCAATGTTGAAATTAAAATTACTCCCTCTGTCTGGAGCTGTGGTACATGATGAGTCTTGCTGGAACAAGTGCCGAGCCCCGGTAGCTCAGTCGGTAGGTTGCAGAACTTGAGAACATGGAGTCGTGGACCCGATCCCTGGCTCGGCCGATTTCTTTCCAAGAATTGATGATAGTCATTGCAACAGGATTCATTCCTCTTCCACCAATGATCATCGTCTCGACGATGGTTATGTGGGAAAGCAGCCGGTGGTTTGGAAAGAAAATTGTGTGGAGTACTGGTAAAAGAGACTTTGCGAATGTTTTGCAACTTTTTAGGCGGCTTCTTGTTTCTTCATGACCTTAACCCATTACCAAACGACAATATTTGAGACTGGTCCAAATTGAAAGCATTTGCAGACGACCACATAAAAGTGACTGAAAATTTGAAATTTGTTTTGTGAAGGTAAGAAAACATTGTGGGAAAAGGAGAAAATGCTGGTTACCAGCATTTTCTCCTTTTCCCACAATGTTTTCTATAGGCTTCTTTCTCAGGGGCGTCAAAAGTAGAGATTGTGTGGTAATGGGTTTAGGAATGCTTGACATACTTGAAATAAACACGTATTTGTCGGTTCAAGTCGGTAATACGTAGCAGGTGACATAGATCTAAGAAGTAATCTGTACAGTCCGATCTTGATCTATGGCATCTGCAAATTATGCTTCTTATTTTGACTAAGGCACAGTAAAGGTCAAAGCCGACATTTACCGTTAACAAAATTTCTGTAACGTCCGATTATACCCGGTGATAACAAGTTTAATTCTTCTTTGCATAAAGGTCAATTTAAGGTAAATTTATTTGCAAAATTACAATAAAGAATACTGTATACACCACGCATTTCTTATACATACCGCAAAACTTTATTAAAGAAAAATAACTCATTGTTTGCGTAGCTGCTATAAGTTATAGCGTTTATCTCCCTTTATGGTAATTTCCACCATCGCCCGTAGCTTGATGGAAATGTGACCCATCACGCAAAAAAGGGACCATCTTGGAATTCTGTACATCATTTAGATGAAAACAGATCAACGATAGTGTAGGTCAGTTTAAATAGATAACTCCAAAATGATTGTATAACAAGGTACAATGACCACTTTTCATACAGAAAATGTCATTAAATCGAAAAGTGTCAACCCTGGTCAGCCTGCGCAATTCACGCTGTCTGACCAGGGTTGACACATTTCGCTGTTCCCAGAAGGTCCTTTTTTTGCGTGATGGGTCATAAATATTTGCTTTTCCAGTCATGACAATTTTATTGAACCCTTTCAGGGCCATGGACGAAATCATAGGGCCTTTTATGTACGGTATTGTTCTTAAATCTGCACAAAACGTGAAGTCTTATTTTAGGTCTTTTACCGTCACTAAACTTAATCATACCGGGAAGAGAGAGAGAAAGAGAGAGAATTGTTTAAGTTTAAGTAGTCTGTATTTTTAGCCGTAGAAGGATCCAGTTTATTTAACGCTTACGGATTTCACTTAGAAAAAATACGTGAAGATTTGTGTAAATTTAAACGTTTTTAGGAGTGGGTGGAAGGTCTATTTTTTTGTTTTTGCTGTAGTGTAATATTCAGAAATTTTATCAATAATACCAACAGAAAATGTTAATTTTTTTAGCTGCGAAATCCGCATTTTTTCTCAGTTTACCCTCTGACACCCGCCTACGTTCAGCCCAACCCCTTTTTTTCTTTTATAAATTGGAACTTTACTTTGTCAAAAATGAGGCGTCATTTTAACCAAGTGATGTTCAAGTACGAAAAAGGAGAAAAATGACCGGACTGGAACCTAGGCTAGCCAGAAACCCCCAGTCCTTCGGGAAAACGTTAGAAATGATTTCCGTTTAGATTTATTTCTGTGCAATGTTAAATGAGCCTGGCTGCCGATGTGCCATAAACCACAACTCGAGATGACAATGTCACATTAAATTTGAGCCATGCTCTGTAAAAAAAGGGAGCTTAATGCAACGAGAGGGAGGGGGGAAGCATATTTTGAGGGAGGTCAGCCTGCGCAGGTTGACCTGGTTCAAAACGTTTAGCTATTAGTCAACTGTCTGCATGTCATAGGATGGATCTACCTAATGATTTTGTCATCTGTCTTACAAACTTAATTTTATGGATCAATGAATATATGATATGCTTGCTCTGTATCACGGAGATGACTGAAGTCCCTTTTTGTCAGAGCACGTCTCATAGAATACTTCGGAAATAGCAACAGTTCATGAACAAGGGTAACTTATCATAGCAGTGCAATTTGAATAGATTACTTTCTCGGGTCTTGAAATAACTCTTTCAGTGTCATCAGCGAACATCTATGGCTTTTTCGGACGGCATAGATTAAGATCAGACTGCACAGAACGTGCACAGAACGTGCAGTCTGATTTTGGATCTATATCGTCCGATTTTTAAGTCAAGCTTTTTTAACTCGTTACCAAACGACAAAATGTTAATTCTTGTCTAAATCGAGAGCATTTGCAGGCAACAGAATAAAAAAAGTGACTGAAAATTTTGAAATTTGTTTTTAGAAGGGTAGAAAATATTGTGGGAAAAGGAGAAGATGCTGGTCGCCATCGGAAACTTAAACGTTGTCGCATTATGTCTATTTACATTAAACCAGGACTAAGTGTTCACTATGGACAGAGAAAACCATAACACAAGGGAAGGGAACCCTAAAATATTTCTGTAATAATTATAGCTCTTTTTCGAAACAGAAATTTTCGCTGCAAAGGCAATTATAATCTAGTTTTGGCACCCGCCTGTCTTTAAGTTGTTTGAAGATGTTCTTAATGAGGTGTAACCGAACTTGTTTTGTTAATAGTAGGTATATGCCTCTGTTTGACTATAACGTTACCAGCAAACTGACAGTATTACATGACCTTTAAAGACAGTGATCCTGGACCCTCAGGCACCCCATCTTCGCAAGCCAAGGGTTACGATCCACTACGCCACTCTACCCTTGGCGGATTGAGCTTGATTTCGACCATCACCCGATACGCATTTCCATTGGTTGCAGCTAGCTCTAACTGCACCAAATCAAATCGCGTGTAGCTTGTCATCTTTGATAAAAATAGAACAGGGTCGCGATAAAAATGGAAGGTAAACATGAATACCTCCGTGGATGAGTGCAGGATCTGTAATGATTTATTACCGAAGAAAACATAAAGGAACAATATTTACATAAAGTTTCAATGTGACCAATCAAGTATCAGATGTTTTAGACTATATTCCAGCACCTGACAATGGAATGTCGAAGTACGTTTGTGGTTATTGCTTCATTTTGAATTATTGTATTCGTAAGAGGTTTGTAAAACGACATTTCACTGGCTATAAGAAATATTATGTAAAGGGAGATAATAAGTAGCATCCAATAGGGGGGCGTGTCGCGGAAATCTCGAAATCGGGCTCTATCTGCTAAGGTAAGATCCACGTAGTGATCGTAACCTTGGCTAGCGAAGATGAGGCACCCCATGTTAATTGGAAGGTTGACTAACTGACGCAAGCTGTCGTAAACCACGCTCTAATAACGACTCAATGTTTTATACATTGCTTCACTCGAAAATAACACTTCATAGTATAATTGAATTTTAATGGCTTTTTTCCCCTCAAAACTTTATTTCTTTACCAGACGACAAAGATTACACTTACTAGTAGTTAAAGCATAATTACCTACAGAATGAAGACGAGGTTTGTATTTAATATAATTTGGCTTTAACTCTAAACCTTGGGATTAGCATAGAATAAATAAATAGTGCGAGTGGACTGTTAAAAAATGTGGACAGGTTTTATTCTGCGGGGACTATTATACTTTTGATTCAACGACGTTTTTGTTTTGCTCTCTCAAGCTCTTTCAAGTCACTAGCTGCTTTTTCAAAAACAAAAAAAAAAAAGTTTTTGAATCGAAATTTAGCACAGGGAAGAAAATGTTGTTTTTTAGCTCACCTGAGCACATAGAGCTCGGGATGAGCTATTGTGATCGGTCATTGTCCGTCGTCGGTCTGTCGTCTGTCTGTCCTTCCGTAAACAATTACTAAAAAATCTGCTCCTCTGAAACCGTCCATCAGATTTCAATGAAACTTCACAGAAATAGTCCTTAGGTGATGCACTTTCAAAATACTTCAAAGGTTTTAATTCCATGTAGAACTCTGCTTGCCATGGCAACCGAAAGAAAAATCTTTAAAAATCCTCTTGTCCAAAACCGTAAGGCCTAAACCTCTCATATTTGGCATGTAGCATCATCTAGTGGCCCTCTACCAAAATACTTCAAATGATGGCCCTAGTTTCAAAATGGCCCTATGTTGTTGGTTCTCGGATTTCACATAGCGATAAAGAAGGAAATCTTAGAAAATTTTCTTGTCCCAAACCGTAAGGGCTAGAGCTTTCATATTTGGCATGTAGCATCATCTAGTGGCCCTCTACCAAAATACTTCAAATTATGGCCCTGATGTGAAAGTTAGCCTTGGTTGTTGGTCTCAGATTTCATAGATAAGGAGGGAAATCTTTAAAAATCTTCTTGTGAGCACTCTAGGGACCCCATTTCTTGGTAAGCTGATTTAAAAATTAGTTAGAATGTTTGCCTCGATAAAATCTCACAAGAGTCTGCATTTAGTGCTTATCCGGAATATAACTTTGTCGTCTCAAATCAGAACAACTTCAAAATTGGTATACATGTTTGTTGCATTATAACCGAGTACTGTGTGCAAGAACAATAATTCTTCCTAGCAAGGATTTTGAATAATTTCGCTTTGATCTTCATTTTTACAGTAGGTTTTGCTTGTCCAGTGTGGAATTTTGAAGTCTCGGGTCAAACTGACTTCAGACTTGGTAAACATGTTTGTTGCATTGCCTGCCCTTTGCAACTGTTATGCTTCCTTGACAACTGGCGGTGGGATTGCATATCTTGCGACAATTAGCCACTCTTATTTCATTATCATTTGCCCTTGAACCTCAATATTTGGTAATAATCTTCATTGTAGACCTTTTTCGATAGTACTCAGGTGAGCGATATAGGACCATCATGGTCCTCTTGTTTTTACCAGCCGTCCTAAAATAATTTGACATTTGAAGCTGGGACTAAACTATTGATCTTTGGACCATAAGCCCTGTAGTATATATGTAACCCACTGAGCAAAAGGGTTCGGCCAAAAATACACCAGTAGGTTGCAAAACACTTTTTCAAGGCAATGACTGCTTTCTCACACAAACATGGGCGAAACAAAAGTTCATTGCTCAGAAGGAAATGAAATTTTCACCAACCTTTCAAAATATTTTTTGTCGAAATTGTACTTTTTTATCACAAGCCCTATATGCTATCGATTAAGCTCGTCTAAACTTTTTACCAAACAATCCCTGGTTTTCACGTCCTTGTGAAAGAAGTCTTTCGAAGACATTGTAATAAAGAAGAAAATGCTGGTAACCAGCATTTTCTCCTTTTCCCACAATATTTCCACCCTTCCCAAAACATAATTCAAGTTTTGAATCAGTTTAATTTTTTTCGTCTGCAAATGCTCTCAGAACAGTCTAAAATTTTGTTGTTTGTCAAAACATGGTTTGAGGCATCTCTGTGAAAAAGTGTTTTTTTTTTTCAACTACAGAGAACATAGACTAAGCTCAGTCTGTGCATTTTTAGTAGATTGACCTTCTTACTCTCAGCTATTGCTCAATGTTAAAGCATTAGTCTTTTTCATGTTTTACTAAGTTGTTAAAAAAAGTATTAGCTTTCGGCTCGAGGCGACATGATGCATCACAGCCGTGAACAAGTTTCCAAGTCTCCTGCCAACTGACCGTGCAACTAATAATGTTGTCGTAAAGTGCCGCCTTGCATTAGCCTGGTCGGACTCTGCAGGCTGATCCAAGACGTCACACGCAAATATCCGAACGTACCATTTAGAATGTTGCAAGCCGTATAGAACGTATTAACACAAATACGTCGTGGCTTAACTTTACCACACGATAAAAATTTAGACTTGACCAAATTGAAAGCATTTGCAGACGACAATTCAAATGTGTCTCAATTAACAGTATTTGTCTTTGATAGGGAAGAAAACATCGAGGGAAAAGGAGAAAATGCTGGTTACCAGCATTTTCTCCTTTTTCCTTAATGTTTTCAAAAAGCTTTTTCGGATTGCGTGGTAAAGACTTTAGTGATAAAACTCATCTTTAAAAAGGTAAAAACATCGTGGAAAATGCTGATAAGCAGCATTTTCTCCCCCTTTTATGATGTTTTCAAAAGCCTTCTTTTTAGAAGTTGTTTTCATAAACGCGAGCTTATTGTGTGAAGATTTAAGGATAGGATAGTTTGGCATGGGGTTAAACACCAAATGGCGTTTTTTCGCCAGAGCAAGTGAAACAGCGGTCAGTTCATAAATATAACACTTGATCGAGTCACAAGTATCTGATTACCAGCAGTTTTTTTTTCTCAATTTTAAGATGTTTTTCGATAGCTTATTCTTCGAGGGAGGTAAAATGAGGGCATAATTTGGTGAAGGTTTGAATGTTAGTGATTAGATCTGCTTAAACCCTTTACAACACAACTCCGACTTCTAACGTACTTGAGAAAGTTTTCTTTTGAAAACATTATGGTAAGAGGAGAAAATGCTGGTAACCAGCATGTTCTCCTTTTTCCATAATGTTTTCTACTCTATTGAGTCACATTTAATTTGTTATCCGCATTTTGAAGAGATTGCTGTTGAAAACATAGTGGGAAAAAGAGAAAATGCTGGTAACCAACATTTTCTCCTTTTCCCACAATGTTTTCTACTCTATTAAAGACACTTTCCATACTTTGACTCACATTTGTTATCCGCATCTGCTTTAATAGGTTTGGACATGTTTCAAATTTTTTCATGTGATAAAGGGTTTAATAAAGTAGATGAAACTTTCAAACCCGTCGTAAAAACACAAGTTTTCGGTATTTCAAAGGTATTTGGAGGTTAAAAATATCTTCTGATCGGACATTGCAGATCCAAGATCAGACTGCACGTTCTGTGCAATCTGATCTTGATCTACATTGTCCGCAAAATGTCCTTGAGTCACGCTGAACAGCCTAGAGGTAAAATGGCAACTTCACAACTGTATATGACACAGCGAATAGTTTTGTAAACAGCTATTCGTCCAAAATACACCTCTGAACATAATAGAAAAATGCATCAAAGTGGGCTTGTATTTTAGGCATGCTAGGGTGAATTTGAATGGATTAAGGAAGAAACACGGACATTTGAATTTTGATAGATGTCCTTGAGGTCCTCTATAAAGATTAAAATTGGGATTGAATTGTACTGGGGATTACACTGTGTGAAAGACGACAGAAAGGTATGTGATATATTTTTTATTTTCTACATGTACGTAATAGTTTACGCCTGGCGGGCTTATATTCAGTGTTTAATGTATTATGACGAATCCATTCTATAAGTTTCATATGCAACTAACTGGGATAATTATGTTTGTGTATCTTAGTATTTTTATGGCGCATGAGAAAAGGGAAAGAAAAGAAGAGAGAGTGACAAAGAAAAATAGAGATACGTAGATAGACAGACGGACTGACAGACAGCCGCAAAAACGGACGGAAGGGCGAACAGACAGACTGGTGGTCAGGCGGTCGGAAGGAAAAACGTACGGAAGAATGGACGGGCGGAAGAGAAGGACTGACCAACATACATGTGTATTGAGGAACGGGCGGACGGATGAACTAAGGAATGGATGGATGGACGGATGGACTAAGGAACGGACGCACGTATGGGTGGACTAAGGAATGGACGTACGTATGGGTGGACTAAGGAGCGGAAGGATGGATGGATGGATGGACGGACGCACGAACACACGGATGGGCGACGGACGGGCGGACGGACAGATATACAGACAAACTGACAGACAGAGAGACAGAGACTGATAACTTTGCTTGAAAAGCAGATAGACAGGCAAGCAGACAGAAAAAAGAAACAGAACATACCGAAGGGTGAACGGATGAAAACCTAAAAAAAGACACAGAAGGACAGACGAACAGCATTAAGGACAGACAGGCGGAATTATGAACACATTCGTAAAAGCCCATATTTCAATAAAAATGGAGGCTTGTATATGAAATGTCAGCTGTTAGCGACAATTAGGGCAACACATATTTATTATCTATGTATATTTACCCTTTCTGAGCTAAGAGAGAAAATGGGGGCATATGAGGAGGGATGAGATGACGATCGGACTGCACAGACTGTGCAGTCTGATCTGAATCTGTACTTCTCCTGTGATTTAACCAAAAGAAGAAGATGAAAACCCTTTTTTTAGTCATAGTGATTCGGGTTTTTATTCAGGTGTAGAGGTAGATTTTACATACATATTTTGCGGTAACGAATTTAATTTGCTCTGTACCAAGCGATCAAATTTGTACTTTTCCCAAATTCAAAGTTTTTGCAGACGAATCATTATCTAAAGTTCAAATGTTGCTTTCCGTCTTTGAAAGGGTAGAAAACATTGTGGGAAATGAAGAAAATGCTGGTTTCCAGCATTTTCTTCTTTTCCCACGATGTTTTCAAAAAAAAAAAAAAAAAATGCTGGTACTCAGTATTTTCCCCTTTGCTACAATGTTTTCTATTCTATCAAAGACAAATTATATAATTTCATCCACATTAAAATATCTATCTGCAGATGCTCTCAATTTGGAAAAGTCTAAAATTTTGCAATTTGGTAAAGGTTTAAAACTTCTATGCCCACAGCGCCGTTCAATTTAAAATTTGCTACACCAGTAGGGATGCTGGGTGCCGTCGCCAGGTAGGTTTTCTTTTGTATTATGTCTTACGAACGAAGTCCGTAACAAAGAAACAAATGAATAAATGCATGGCAGAAATAAGGATCGGAGCGGGATTCGAACTCCGAACTCCCGTACGCAAAGCCAATACCCTAACCACTGAGCCAAAGAGATATCTCCCTGACGCAGTAGCCAGGTATTGTATTTAAATCGGGAGTATGCCATGCAGGAAGGAGTGGTCTCCCGTAACACACCCCCTCTTAAAGTCATCATTTATTGATGACTCGAAGCCTTATTAGGCAGGAAGTCCGATTTTGGACAACAAATGGGATTAATGGCTCAATGGCCAATCCCGGACGAGCCCCCATCTTACAAACAAAGTCCGTAACAAAGAAACAAATGAATAAATGCATGGCAGAAATAAGGTACCGAGCGGGATTCGAACCCCGAACTCCCGGATGCAAGGCCAATACCATAACCACTGAGCCAAAGAGATATCTCTCTGACGCAGTAGCCAGGTATTGTATTTAAATCGGGAGTATGCCATGCAGGAAGGAGTGGTCTCCCGTAACATATGAAATACCTAAAGTAACATTTTGGGACAAGTATAAAATTTCCATTGCAAGCTTATTTTTCATAATAGCTATGAGACGAGCTCTGTGAAAAAGGGGTTTAACGCATCTCCCTGTGCTTACTGATCCGAGACGAAACCTTTTGTTATTGGTAAATTTTCTGCGCGTCAAAGGACCGTTGTACCTAATGATTTATTCGGTTCTGAATAAGGAGGAACCATAATATTAGACAAGTTGTTTCGTATAATGGTTTTTGAAAGGGCCTTTCATTTCACTACATGATAAAATGACCTTTCTTTTTTTTTTTCAATGACTACAAAATACAGTTCCTCTGCAAGATTACCAACAGTAAGGGTATAATGTAGAATAAGAGAGAGGACAAACATGATTAGAGGTCAGAATGCACGTTGTCTGCAATCTGATCCTGAACTACACTGTCTACAAAACCTTCTTCTGTCGTCGACACTATGAAGGTTAAGCCCCCTTTTCCCACAGCGACGCTCAACTTTGAATTTGCTTAAACAGTAGGGATGCTGGCTGCCGTCGCCAGGCAGGTTTTCACTGCATCATGAAATACCTACCATAACATTTTGGCATAAATATCAAATTTCCCTTGCAAATGAATTTCTCATAATTTTTTATAGATATGAACCCTGCTCTGCAAAAAGTATAGACCCACCTCTATGAAAAAGGCACTTACTACATCTCCATGATCCATGGTACCTGGCGATCCACAATAGCATCCTGTTTTTTTTTTGTTTTTTTTAACAACCGTCTTAATCCTGAGGTAGACTGGTCCTTGGTCACACAGAAAATTGACAAATAGCGAAAAGTTTCGGTCCAGGTCAGCCTGCGCAGATTGCGCAGGCTGACCTGGGTCGATACTTGTCGCAGATGCATTAAGCCTTCTTTTCAGTGATGGCTGGCTTATCATTTTAATATAATGAAAAACGTTGCCGTCTGAAAATGCTTTCAAGACATTTTTATTGTCGTTTTGTTACCCCTCACGCCGCCAAGAGCTAGTCAAGGACGTTTTACCGACTGTGTAGATCAAGATTAGACTGCACAGAACGTGCAGTCTGACCTTTGATGTACACTGTCCGATAACTAGATATCTTTCCCTAAAAAATTACCTTTGAAATAGCAAAGTCTTTGTTCTTACTATAGGCTTGAAATGTTCATTTCAATTATTTAGCCTTCAAAGGGTAAAGACTTGAATAGACAATAGAACAGAGTTTTTACAGAAACCCTTTACCAAACAATCGCGAGTTTTCATAACCCTGTAGAAGATGGCTTTTGAAAACATTGTGGGAAAAGGAGAAAATGCTGGTACCCAGCATTTTCTCCTTTTCCCACATTGTTTTCTATTCTATCATAGACAGAAATCACCATTTGAACTGCAGTCAATTTCTCCCCTACAAAAGCTTTAAACTTGCTCGAATTCAAATTTTCGTCCTTTGGAATGTGCTATCCACTTAGAGTGTTGTATATATACATGCAATTCATACGCGCATACTTCCGGTACAATAGATCTTGCAGGAAACATTATGTAATTTTCGTTCCAGTATTGTTTTGTGGAATACAAGTCTATTACTACCCAACTTAAACATTATCAACGTATCATGGACTGCGATTGGCTGACAGATGACGACGAATTGGACGGACCAAGTTTTAACCCAGATCTGAAAGGTAAGACAAGTATAATAGATCCATCGCCTTTTTTCTGTTTGTTGTTTAAGCCATTTTCAACATTTTCTCTGATGTATCATAGTTGCAAGTTCATTTATCCATGTTTTCCTGGATTTTCTATTGAAGGGACAGTAAAGGTCATGGGTTAAAAATACTGGTGCTAATGTATGCATTTCAGTGTAAATCGTACCGTTTAAAAGTATGGAAATTATTGTGAACGTGGCAATATGTTTTTTTGCGGGCGGTTTAAGTGTTGGTCGCTGGTTAAAAAAAAGATTAATATTAAGTAAAAAAAAAATAAGTAAAAGGGAGAGCAATATGGCAGCTTTAGACCTACATTTAAAGCTCATTTGTTTTGCCAGCAACTCCTAATTGAACCGAACTTCACAGTATGTGATTTAGTTTGGAGTAAAATTCATTTCAACACCTACATTGGGCGTTTAACAGTACTTCGACCAACTATCTTTCGACTACACTAGCTGCTTTTCCGAAGCAATGCTCGACATGGAGAAAGGAATATGTGTTTGGCATACATCAAGATCAGGCAGTATAAACTGCAGTCTAATCCCTAATCTACACCACCACAAATTTACAGTGCGATATTTTAAAGAACTATATGACTCATGTGTCACATTCTTAACCACAAAAGCATAAATTTCTCACTGAGCCCCATCCGCTCAGTCGGTAGCGCGCAGGACTTGAGAACACGGGGTTTAGGGTTCGGTGGCAGGCTACGAACCCTGGCTCGGCCAATTTATTTCCTTCCAAGGACTGATGATAGTCACTGCGACAGGATTCATTCCCCTCCCACTGCTTGAATTTGTTTCGACGATGAACATGTGGGAAAGCAGCCAGTGGATTGGAAATTAAAATGCGCGAGGTACTGGTAAAAGAAACTCCAGGAACGCATGGATAGGTGCACTGGCCGCCGAGATATAACTGAAATAATGTTGAAAACGGCGTTAAACACCATACAATCAATCAATCATTCAATGAATTTCTTTTGCATACATCAAGATTAGAATGTATAAATTGCAAGTGTTTCTTTCATTCATTCATTGGGGAATGCACAGATAGCGAAAAGTTTCGATCCAGGTCAGCCTGCGCGGACTGCGCAGGCTGACCTGGGTCGATACTTTTCGCAGATGCAATATGCCCCCTGATTCACATAGCTTAGGTCATTTCCTTCCCCCCCCCCCCTAAATAAAAAAAAAAACTTTTTTGTCACACAGGGCGACTTCGGAAATCTCCTGGTCACGAATGGGAGATCAAAAAACATGGACTCGTGAATGCTTTGTAAAATATATTATAGATTATATGATTATAGATTTCTTCTGTATAAATTGTAAAGTGCATAAGAATAATTATTATGTCGTAAAAATTCTTCACTATATAAATGTTATCGTATTTGTATTTGTAAAATACAAGCAATTTACCCTTTTGCCAACATATTTTCAAAATTATTCTATCAGTTGAAATGTTTTAACTCTTAGCCCTGTCACAGCTTCTGATTCATTTTGTGATAGGTGTAGATCAGGATCAGACTGCACGAAACGCAAAGTGTGATTCTTGATTGACCCTGTCGTTTTTGTGGAAACGGTCCAAAAAGAAACCTTATTTTTTGACGGAAATTTTCTGTTTTGTCAATGCGGTGTTCTAAGTGTTGAGATTCACTTCCTTGTTCCTGTTTCTTCACTCGCTACAACTCGATTAATTACGTTACTACGTCTGAGACATGACTGACGAATCACGAATGTATCTCTGTAACATGAGTAAGCAAGAACGAATATTATTGTGCTTTTTTTTTTGCATAAAACTAAACATTATGTTCATAGTTACCTAGACAAAAACTGTATTTTCGCTATAATTAAAAATGAAATTTGCCATAGGTACATGTAAGTTCGAGTTCCCGGACGTTGTGGTTCAATATCAGATTGCATGTTTTGTGCAGTCTGATCTTGATCCTATAATTTCGGCAAAAGTCACATTTCATGCACATTAAAGATTAGCATACTACTTCTTTATTTCAAAACCTTTTTTTTCTATCAATTAAATATTTTGTTCAAATCTTTTTATCACAATCTTAACTATGTCATTAAAAACGCAGATGATTAGAGGGAGATTCCCCTGTCACTGAATAATGTATTTTTATTAAGGTCACATAGAATCTTCCTTAATTCAAACCTTTTACTTTCATCAATGTATTCAGGGTTTTTTATGGCTTAAAAATTCCACTTAAATTATCTTTTAAAAAGGATATGTCCGCTAAATGACCAAAGCTGTCGGTGGGCCAAAAGACAATTAATTAATTAATTCATTAATTCATTCATTCATTGTTTCGACGATGGCTATCTTGGAAAGCAGCTAATTGCTCGAAAAGAAAACCATGCGGAATACTGGTAAAGGAAACCTTAGGAAATCATGGACAAGTGCACTGACCCCCCAAATACAAGTGAAATGATGTTCAAAACGGCGTTGAACACCATACAATCAATCAATCAATCAATCACAATGGATGATGTCCACCTACACGGTGTATTTCTTCCCCGGAAATACAAAGCTATACCGTTTCTACAACTGCAAGGCTCCATCTAAAACGAACGAAACAACTATGAGTTACAATTTTCTATCGAAATCTTTCTAAATTCATTTCTGTCAGCTAACAGATTGTACATTCAACTTTTAACGCAATCTATCAATTCCGTTGGCAGATTTCACTGACAGATTGATAGATGTGAATAACTTCCACACATCGTCGGTTTACTTCAAAAACCTCGTAACTACAGCTTGTAACAAGCTGTAGTTACGAGGTTTTCGAAGTAAGCCAACGACATGTTGCATGATGTCGTTAGTAATCGATTTACATGGGCGCCGCCATGTTGAATATCATGTGACTGTCTATGCTTCAAATGCTTGATACGGACGTGGTTAGATGTTGTTACGGAATTGGCCGTGACAAGTAGAAACAGACTAGATTAGAAATATTTAAGAAATCGGCAAAGTGGTAAAGAGTATTCATACGCAGTTCGACCCTTTACCAAACAATTATGTGTTTTATCGACTTGACAAATGAAAGGTTTTTTGACAACCTTGTTGAAAATAGAGAAACTTCTTGTAACCAGCTTTTTCGTCTTTGTTCCGGCCTTTTTTTCCCTTTCCCTTCGGACAAAATCGAACCAAATATAATTGCCTTTGGCAGATTCTATACTCTATTTATAAGTCTAAAATTTTGTTGTGTATGAAACGTTATACCTGTAATATTTCAGAGGTGACACGGAGTCATTTTGTAGACAAGAACGAGAGGGACCGATGTCACAACGAAACTTGTCCTGTAACTTTTGTATTTCCAAGTATGAGGCGCCGCCATCATTGTAGAAGGTATGAAAATGTACCGACTATAAAAATGGGACACTTTGTTAAATCTTTTTTATATGATAAAAAATAGGCTTTTTGTAATGGACTTTTCGACTCTGCCTTATTCATTCAATAATGTCATAGGTCGAAAGGGATACATAATTATGGATGATTTTAAACCAAAACATCCTGAGAAGGTGGCAAAATGAATTTAAAGTCTCATTACAATTGAACTGCAAGAATGGTTGAACAGGCAAAGTAAAAACAGCTTTTGAAAAAAATGTTTTTCAGTTTTATAACAAAAAGCCGTTTTATCACGAAAGCAGTTCTAACCATGGCTTGTTTCCTTCCTTTTTAGATCGTTCGTACTTATAGTTTGAGGTGTAACGTAACATTCCCCGATATTATGATCAAACCGACTCTCTACGTCAGATGTAATAAGTCCTGTGAATCATATCACTATTTTTCTCTCACTATTTTGACGTATGAACCATGCGTCGCCAACAAGGAACTTAATAATCTGCAAAAAGCATCAACTCATGTCAGCCTGCGCAATCCGCTCAGGTTGACATGAGTCGAAAGTTTTTGCCATTTGTAAATTTTTCTTAATGGTGGCCCTTCAGATTTGGGGACGAAAATTTTACAAAAATACATAAAAGCTGTTTTTAGGATGAGGGCTTTTAATTTTCATTCATAAAACCCCAGTAGTCGAAAACCATCCTACAATAAGAAAAATTAGAGATTTACAATGGCCCAGGTCGACACCGACGGGAAACACGGTCTATTTTTACATGAGCAACCGGCTCATTTACATGTACATACCGGAAATACACAGACGAAGCTTCAAAAATAGCGTCCGAAGAAGACACTATGGAAAATAATAACATATTTAATATGTTATGGAATTTAAGCATCATTAGTCACCTGCCAGTCACTTGACATTCCCACAATGATTTTTAATTTCTGGCACGAAATCTAAAAAATACCACAAGAGGCTACGTAGTCTTTTAAGGAAACAAAATCAAACACAATTGTGTTTGTAATTTTATGATTTTTAATGATTTTTATTTTCATTTAAATTTCATTGATGTATATATATTTATTTTTTTAATTTGGTCAAATGTGAAAAATCTGAATACCCACCTTTAAGTGGAGAGAACCATTCCACCTTCAGATTCAGTCGATTTCTTGACAGAATAAATTTTATTGATCACTAATTATGTGATGACTTGTTTGGTAGATTGCATCACAGATTGCATTAAACCACCATTTTCCAGATCATAGCTCATGTGTTTTTCTTTGCATATTCGAGTAGATGTGGAGAGGTGTTTTGCCGGGACTGTTTACAATACACTAGAAAGTTGAACGTCATGGCACAACCAGACTCTAAAGGGATACCAAGTCGGGTTAGTATTTAGTGATTGCTTGATTGATTGATTGCTTGATTGCTGGCTGGCTGGCTGGATGGACGGACGGACGGACCTTGTGGGGTCGAATTGCTCTTTATTCAACGCAACCCAATGCAACCCCACAAGAATTTTTTTTATAACCCCACTAGTCCTAACCCTAACCCCATACCTACCAGATCGACGGAATGAAACCCACAGAGACTACATGTACACTTACCTAACCTCACAATGTCGCGCTCGTAAAGACGGACAGACGCACGGACGGACAGACGGAAGGCTGGCTGGCTGGATGGATAAATGCATGGATGGATGGATGGATGGATCCTCTTTCATGGGGTACATCAACGCCTCTTTCTGCTTTAGATCGACTTAGAGGCTTTTTTATTTTCAATATGTTCCAAATACCAGGTTTCCCTTTTTCTTTGTGTGGGGGGGGGGGGTTTAGGGGGCAGAAAAGGGGGGGGGGCGAGGGGGAGGGGGTGACAATGAGTAAAGATGCATCTTTAAAGTTATATTGTCCAAATAACATTAAAGTCCAAATCCCTATACATACGACGATTTATACCATAAATCCATTTGTAGGTCTGTTTTTCCTGCTATATCGAGAGAGATATAATACTTGAAGGTACGCGTAGATCAATCACCAAAGAATTTTTGCGCAGGCGCACCGATTACCTCGAAGAACGAAGAAAACTGGTTGTTGACGTCACGATCGAAATAAAAAAGGCGGACAGGGTACCGACTTTCTGGAAAGAACAGTAAGAGCATTTTGTCGGTTTATTAAAAAAAAACAAAAAACCTCGTACCTACAGCTTGTTTCTGATCTACATTTGTTTCAAGCTGTAGGTACGGGGTTTTTGAAGTTAACCGACGATTTGAAATATTGTTATTTTCAACATTCTCTAGTTAACCCCTCCCCCCCCTCAAAAAAAAAAAGAAAAAATCCCGAAAGACAAATTATGATTAGCGAAGATGGACACATAAGTGTTTACAAAAACTATGTATACTCTGATACATGTATTACTATACCTTATTCATACTTCATTCAAATGTAGACTAGTTCGCCTGTTCATTATTGGTTTGTGCTTTTTCAATTCGTTTAGTTAAAAATGGATATAATTATATAAACACAAATTGCCTCACATTTTCGTTTCTGTTAGGCCAATTACATCATGATAAGTATATTCAGTAGCTTTTTTCCTATGGTATTACGCACCCTTTTCTCCTTTTTTCTTTATCAGGGAAGATGAAATATTTTGGGAATAACTGATTTAAGATGCTGCTTCATCTCTAACGTGTATGATTGTCTTACTCAAATTCAATCAGTAATATTAAGTTAAAACTACGAGGGATGTTCGAAAAGTTTCGGGACAAGTGCTGCTATTCTTTTATATTTTAATATTTTTAAATGAGATTTTCGGTAATGATAGCTGCAACCATATTCTATTGGTTGGTTGAAACAAATAAACGCAGGTACACGAAACGCATGATGTGTTGTCACCATAGCAACGTCAAGTCGACGTGAGCGGGGCACCTTGATGTGCTGAATAAGAAGCTTGTCTTTACAAACGTCTGAAAGTTATGGTTATTCAAATTATCCCACGATATGCTCAATGCACCTCTTATGCCTATGTCCCCACGAATTAAAACATTTTTTATGTCTGGTGACGGAATGTTGCTTATACATTCCCTGACCATGATGGGAAGTTCATCGACGTCGTCAAAAGAGTGACTGCGTCAGTAACGCCTGATGGTGGGGAATACCCAAAACTTACACGTTGAGAGTCTGGGGAATATGGTGGGTGCTGAATAGTGTTACTCTATCAATCAGCAGGTACTTTCTTGGTAGTTGATGAAGTATACGTCGTGGCATTGTTGTGATGTAAGTAGAATTGCCGGGTTCTTTTGGTCGTTTCTCCGATACAACCCTAGTCAACCCATTACGATGCACCTGAATGCATCTAAAAACATGTGGGATCGAAATTATGTTTATGAATCAGTGGTTTCACGAACCAATTCTGTCATTATATAAAATAAGAATATCATTTTATGTAAAATGTAGTTAAAAAATCAAAAGACCGTACGTTCGAGTAATACTGTGCTGTGACTGTCTTCCCAATCGGTACTGTGTGGCAGAGGATAACTCCGTTCATTTCAATAAAATAAAACGTTTCACCATTGCTTTTGTAGGCAACGGTGAATTAGGGTTTTTTCCACACAGAAATGTCTTGCTTGGTCTCTGGATCATACAAACCAATCCCAGTTACATCGGCCGTAATAATGAAAACCAAGAACCTGTCACTACGTTCTCTGTACTGTTTCAGGAAAGCTTTACTGTCGGCGATTCACTGTAGCTTTTGATTGCAGGTAGTAGACGGGGCACCCTGCGGTCAAATAATTTTGTCATACACAATTCAAAAACATACTGGAGTGCCTATTGTGATCGATACTTGCCATTAAAAAGAAGTTAGTTTGTGAAGTGACGTCAAGGTGCCCCGCTCACGTCGACTTGACGTTGCTATAGTGACCATTCATCACATGTGGCGTATATCTTTGCTTATTTGTTTCGATTAACCTATAGAATATGGTTGTAGCTATTACTACCGAAAAAATCATTAAAAAATCTTAACAAATAAAAGAATGACGCCAACCGTCCCGAAACTTTTCGAACACCCCTCGTACATTGCAAAGTTACCAAATTTATGCATTAAGAACTTGTAATATGCTGGAAATATCTAAAAAAAAAAAAATGCCACCCCAGTTGGTCTATGTTTTATACTCATCTATATGGGTCGAAGGCCAAAATACTGAATAAAAGCATTGTATTGTATACATGTATTGCTATACAATACTTAAAAAGGTGGTCTAAATATTTCAGATAATGAAAGCTAAAAGCATAAAAAATGTTTCCAGGTTTCAAGTAAACATTCCAAAAGAATGTCAACGACTTTTGGACGGTTTCGAAGAGGAAATTGGGTCATCAGATGCGATGAAAACTGTTGAGGAACTACAAAGTTTAGTCACGATACCACACTGGCAGAAGTCAACATACTGGGAGGTAGGTTTGAATAAAGCCAAGTTGTCGAGAGAGATGTTCTATTAAAAGGTAGTTTAATACATCTCTTTGAAGCATGATGTCAACCAGGGCCCGTATTCACCAACCATTCTTAAGAACGTTTTTTGTCTTATTTTCCAGAATTTTCTACATTTGTAAGTAACACAACTTCTGATTGGCTAAACCATTCGGTTTAGCCAATCAGAAGTTGTGTTACTTACAAATGTAGAAAACCTTAGAGGGTTAGACTTAGAATATTCTCAAGAATGGTTGGTGAATATGGGCCTTGGTCATCCTGCATAATTATGAATCTATGATAAAATCCATATTGTCGAAATACCGATTGAATCACGAGGTAAAATTAGCCTTTGACATGCATCGAATTCATGTGAATCAGTTCCAAAATGGTAGCGAGTCAGTAGTGAAAGTCAAGTTGGATTTTCTTTTAAATGTTTTTATGAAACTGAATGATATTTTCTGTTATGCTAAGTAAAAACTTTCACTAAAAGATGAAATAAAAATGTCATTTGTTGATTTGTTAAAAACCCTGACCTTTGCTTCTTCGAACCGTAACTACCGTGAACCACTGAACCACAAGGCTATAATTATACCTGTTTCAACTTTGTGACTCATTTGTATTTGTGTTCATTTTCTTTTTTTCTTTCTCACATTTTCAGCTCGAGAAATCGATTACTTTCTGCAGGGTATGTCGAGCGAATATAACTCGAATACAGAAGAAACGAAATTGCAGAGTGTGCGGCCTGGCTCTCTGTAAGAAGTGTGCATTTAAGCAACTTCTGCTGTATTATGAAGATACTGTCAGGGAACCAGTACCGCGACTTTCGATAATACGACTTCAAGGGGTACAGTTTTACCATATGCTTTAGTTTTAAAGATACAGTCATAAAGAACCCTCCGATCGAAATTCATGGTAGTGGGCCCGTACTAGAAGTCACTATTTCCACTATAACATAATTCTGCAAAATTTGCTACGATTGAAAATTAATATTATTGTACTACTTTAACCGAGCTACTTTTTCCTTTTTATGTCCTTTGTAGAATTATAATTTATGAATCTAAAACTAGTACTATGTTCTCATTAAAAGACAGATAATAAATACACCCGTTTCTGGAAACTAGCAACAGTACCGACAAATAATTTCAAGGTAGATATCTTAGAAATTTCTGGTCGGTTAAAAATGTGCAGAAGTATCATATTTGTATAAATCTGTATTTATCAACAATCAAGAAATTTTTATCTTAAATTATCTGTCTTACCAGATAAACACTAAAGATATCCAAATAACACATTGGTCCTTTTACCTTTGTATTTCACCTCTGAAATGATGGCTGTGTTATTTTTCGGGTAAAGATGGTAATACTTAAAAAAGTACCCTCTTTTTGTTTACAACTTTAAAACATGTTCTTCATTCATTCTTTTTCCTTTTTATTACAATTAAGTGTCCGGAAGTAGAGCCCAGATATTCGTTACTACTATATGTTTGTGAGGATTGCAGAAAGTTTATTACAGACAGACAAATTCTCGATCCTGATTGGTTCATCAAAAAACCGAAGCCACCGGACGTGACGTCACAGTTGCAGGCTCTTGATGCCATTTTTAGGGATTTAGTAACACAGATTGAAGATAAAATAACACAGGTAAGCTGATTCACGAATTTTTTTGTATCAAATGACATTGTAGCTAATCATTCTATTACTATTATTTTTTTTTTCTAAAGAAAGACCGGGGTTCATCAAGGCTCAGTTCTCAGACCATTTTTGTTTGTTTACATGTTACCATACTTATGCGATTGCCAATATGTTATGTTTACATTATGACCTATGATGATATAATATTCTAACATCTTCTCAAAATCTGTTTTGGCCAAATCGTATTTGGTTAATTTTAATGCAAATAGGACTGAAGCGACGTTTTTCTGTTTTGTGAATAAATTAGCTAATTTATCTTAGTTAAGAACTGTAAATACTTTGGCATGATTTATATGTATGACAACAAAACATAAAATTGGTACACACCAGATAATATTGAGGTTCAAAAGTATTCTAATAAACTCTCATACTTATATACTTAATCTATAGATTGCAAATCGCAGTCACAAATATGTGCTTCACTTCTCTTACCATGTCTTGAATACAGGTCTTAAGTTTAGGCAGGATCACTTAAGAGCATCCACAATCTAGCTAAGTAATTTTGACTTTTTCTATGTAGGCTTATTTTTATCTCTCTATTTCTGTAACAGGGCCAATTCCATTTTACAAGTCCTTGCGGCCAATTAATACCATGTCCATCCTTTTTTCCCACTTGATTTGTATCAGTATTTTCCCTGCAGTTCAATCCAATCACATGACTTTAAACGTTTTCATTACGTCTTTAGTCTTCCAACTGTTCAACTGGAAAACATTTGTTTCAAGCTGTAGTTATGAGGTTTTTGAAGTAAACCGACGATTTCATCTATTTCTGAGAATTATTTCTAGACAGAAAGAAGCAAGTTGTTGTAAGTTGCCTTTCTGAGCGCTTTTCTTTAAGATCACCAAAGTGATACCCTTGTTTGATATGAATGATTACTGCCGCTTAAGAATTTAGTGCGTGTTGGTACTGTAAACTCAGCAATCCATACCTTTTTCAACTATGTTAAGTAATTATTTACACCACGGGAAATAACTGAAAAGAATTGTACTGAATTTTGATAAAGTTCCTCCCAGAAAGGTTAAAAACACGAAATAAATGGACTATTTGTTTTTGTCGGTTAAAGATCGAAATTTATTTGATCTCGTGAACACCGTCGTTTCATGAGTGGCGTAACTTATTTGATCTCGTGAACACCATCTGTAATATTTTCACGAGTGGCTACGCTATTACCGATGGTGTTCACGAGATGAAATAAGATTTTATCTTTAAACGAAAAAAAATCCTCTATATCTCATTTGAGAGAACTTGTAGCCCTACCTGTTTTACTAAAAAGATAAGTAAAATTGGAACGGCGTCCTGGCATTTCCACGATGAAGATGTTACGATAATAAAAATTAAGTCATCAAATAATTATTGTTTCATACAATCCGTTTTGTGAAACAACCAACTGAATTACGACATAACGTCGGTTTACTACAAAAACCTCGTAACTACAGCTTGTTACAAGCTGTAGTTACGAGGTTTTTGAAGTAAACCGACGATAAACTAATCCTTTCCAGTTAGAGGAAAATGTGACGAACATTCGACATGCAGAAGACAAAGAAAACGGCCGGATGTCCATATTTGGACTAGTACAATCTTTACACGAGATAGACCTCAAACGAGGCCTGAATAAGAAAGTAGAAGGCATACAAGTAGGTATTAGAGGTTACCCTTTTTCTTCCTTCATTTAACTCTTTTAGATTTGATACTTTTCGGGAAAGTGGGCGTTGGGGTGACAAACAGAGTTCTGAGCAAAATAGCTTACAGTCTGGTCGTGATATTCGTTGATAAAGGTAAGACGTGTGTTATGCACTTCCGGTGAACAAGGGGCAAAAATTCTAACTGGTTAATAAATAAGGATAAATAAGTATTTATGCAGAAATAATGTTTTTGCACATTTCTAACGGACCAGCAATTCCTTTTATGTCTATCTTGAAATATTTTTTTTTTATGCTTTTGTTAGTTTTCCGAAAAGGGAGGTAATTATTATCTGTTTTTGAATTGAGAATATAGTGGTTTTAGATTTATAAATGATAATTCAAAGAAGGAAAAAATGGGGAAAAAAATGAATTGGTGAAAGTAGTTCAATAATACTCAATTTTAATTATAGCTAATTTTGCAGGATGATGTTTAGTGGAAATAGCTGTTTTTCATTACACAGGTCTTACCTTAAGGGTTTTTTTCTAAATTATTTTGATGTGCATTTCCTTCCTCAAATCGATTGTTTGGGAAGAAGACGTCGAAGTATTCAATTCTACCTTGAAGTCTTTGTCTCAAGAATTCTAGCAGAGGAATCCATATTGGAAGGGCATGTAGCTCTCCAGGGTCCGTATTTACCAACCATTCTTAAGAACGTTCTTAGTCTTATTCTTCAGAATAATTTAGTCAATGTGAAAGTAACAGAACTTCTGATTGGCTAAACCAAATTGTTTAGCCAGTCAGAAGTTCTGTTACTTTCACTGTAAGAAGTCTTGAAGAATAAGACAAAGTATATTTTATTTGAAAATGGTTAACGAATACCTACTCTGTATTCAGGGCTTTTGTTAGGCTTAGCTGAACAAGCTGGCGTTTGACCTACTTTTTAGTATTGATGAATAATGAATAAATAGTTATTTGTGATTGGTCAAATATCTCTACATGTTTATTTTAAGGACCCTTGTCTATTTGCTTGCACATTTTTGCCGTCTATCATTTCATATAGATATTTTTGTTTGTTTGTGCTTCATTGTTTTACAGAGCGATATACAACAAAAACTAGGTCAATATTTCTCCCTGTACACGAAGCTAAGGTCATTAAGACAAGAAAATAAAGCTATGATGGGGCCCTGTCTGAATAAATTGCTGAATAATTACATTAAGGTAAGTACTGATAATAACGCTGGTCAATTTTAATGCATAACACACGATCCAGCATTTTCTCCCATTCACAAAAAGAAAGTTTTCTGTACTTCCACAGATGGATCCCATTATATTTTGCCAAGTGACAGATGAATGGTGCACCCTTTTGAACAGATGATTTAGTTGTATGTTCTTCGTTCATATCGAAAAGCTTGGCCTTGCTGTACTATGTAATGCTTATATACATATCAGGATATTGAAGACGTAAACCACTGGAGGTGTCGGGTTCGATACCCGGTTGTGACGAAATTTTTTTCCGTTGATTTTTCGCCTTTCACCTCTGAAGCATATGAGAAAAGTAGTCAGTAGTTTTGGAAAGAAAGTTGCCAATACAGGTATGGGAAAGCCAGAAAACACATGGGTGCGTCATTGACCGCCATGGTATGACGTAAGCTGTTAAAATGGCATGTAAACTCAAATACAAACTGCCATCAATACGTTTAAGGGAAAAAAATCAGGCCTTTTTGATCTGCAGATTTCTCTACGCTCCTTATCATAGCTGAATGAATCGCACCAGGTAGCGTTTTATTGAGTAAACGTTTATTTTAGTTTGAAATTCAATGTAACGGTTGTCGCGTAGAAAAGTAGTCCGGTTCTGTACCTAAGATGCCCCAATTAGACAGATGTGTATTTGTAGAAAGCAATCTAGCGGGAGACAATGGTGTTTTGTGCCCTATATATCCCATTCTTTGTTTGTTTCAGTGTCGAAACGAGTTTTATATAAAAACAAAATCAACGATTTCATCTTTAACCAAGACTGCGGAAGAAGACTTGGATTCCAATCATATATAACTATGTTTATTACGCAAAACCGAACTTTTCAAATCTTTGCCACACAATCCCTAGTTTTACCGTCCTTGTGGAAGAGGTCTTTCGAAAACATTTTGGGAAAAGGAGAAAATGCTGGTTACCAGCATTTTCTCCTTTTCCCAAGATGTTTTCTACCCTATCAAAGACAAATCTCATCGTTTGAGCTACTTTTATTTTGTTGTTTACGAATGCTTTTAAATGGTTGAGTGCACACTTTTGTCATGTGGTAAAAGGTTATGTAAGGTTAGAGCCTATTTGGCCGACTGTTGTTAGACTTCAACCAGACATGGCCCAGCCCCGGTGCTCAGCTCAGTGGTTGGCGTGCAAGACTTGAGAACAAGGGGTCGTGGATTCAATCCCTGGCTCAGCCGATTTCTTTCCGAGAATGGAGGATAGCCACTGCGACAGGATTTATTCCTCCCTCACTGCTGACCAATCGGACGATGGTTATGTGGGAAAGCAGCTAGTGGCTTGGAATGAAAATTGTGCGGAGAATTGGTCAAATAAACTCTAGGAAACCATGGATAGGTGCACTTACCGCCTTGATATAACTGAAATAATGTTGAAAAGGAAGATAGACACCTTTCAATTAATCAAACGACCAGACATGCTTGGCAAACTATTGTAGCTAAGATATGAGTAAAGGTATTTAATGCATCTTCGAGAAGTATCCATCTTCGCGAGCCAAGGTTACGATCACTACGTGGATCTTAAATTGACTGATTGAGCCCGATTTCGAGATTCCTGCGATGCGCCCTCTATTGAATGCTGGTTATTACCCCTCTTTACATAATATTTTTAAAGCCAGTGAAATATCGTTTAACAAACCGCTTACAATACACATGAAGCAATTAGCAGACATCCACGTGGGTTTTCATGTTTACCTTATTCTATTTTTATCAAAGATGAAATGCTACGAACGATTTCATTCGTTGCAGTAAGAGCTGGCTGCATCCAATGAAAAAGCGTATCGGTGGAATGTAAAAATCAAGCTCGATCCGCCAAGGGTAGAGTAGCGTAGTGAATCGTCAGCCTTGGCTTGCGAAGATGAGAAGTATCGAACACGGCTATTTTTGTAATCTGTATTTTTGTATACCAAAGGACCATTTTACCTCCGCATCGTTCAGCCAATATTAGACGAAATGGATTCAAATGTATTAGTATGCCGCTTACTCGGTATAATGCATGACGAAGATGTCTTTAAACCCCTTTTTCATGGACTGTCGCTCATATCCTACCACAATTAAGATCACATGAATAGATATGGAAGGCAATGGGGCTGTTTTTTTTCTTCTTTAACTCATTACCACTCGAGAAAATTTTGGACTGGTCCAAATTGAAAGCATTTGCAGACGACAAAATAAAGGTGACTGAAAAATAGAATTTGTTTCTGGGAAGGGTAGAAAACACTGTTGGAAAAGGAGAAAATGCTGGTTACAAGCATTTTCTCCTTTTCCAACAGTGTTTTCAAGAGGTTTCTTTCTCAGGGGCGTCAAAGGTAGGGATTGAGTGGTAATGGGCTAACTCTTATCCTGCTACGTAACTAGAATTAAATTTTCTATTCGATATTGATAACAAATGGTGCCGTTTCAAAGTTATGCTTTGGGGAATAGTATCTCCATCTCGGACAGTGTAGATCAAAGATCAGGCTGCACGTCCAGTGCAGTCTGATCTTGATCTACACTGTCCGTCAAAGGTCAGCGAGTCACGCTTAGCAGCGAAAGGGTTAAGTTTGTTCTGATATGTAGACTGTATCTTTTGTTCATTTAGCCCATTACCACACAATCCCTACTTTTGACACCCCTGAGAAAGAAGCCTTTAGATAACTTTGTAGGAAAAGGAGAAGATGCTGGTAACCAGCATTTTCTCCTTTTCCCACAATGTTTTCTACACGTCATAAAAGAAATTTCAAATTCTTAGTCACTTTTATTTTGTCGCTGCAAATACTTTCAATTTGGACAAGCCTAAAATTTTGTCGTTTGGTAATGAGTTAAGAAAGAAATACAACAAAGATCTTTTTTGTATGTCAGACCTAGAATGTATATAAATCCCCGAGCCTAACAGCATGTATATACATGTATATACGCCGGGCTACAATGTACATAGCATCTACCTATTTCTTACTCCGTTTTAGACCCATAAGCAAAAATAGGGAGTTTTGCTGACAGCAGAGACCAAGACTAGACTGCACAAAACGTGCAGTATGATATCCTTCCGCTACTTGCCGAGACATAGTTGTCAGAACGTTGTGTATGTGCACGCGAATTGCGCAGGCTGACCAGGGTTGGTACTTTTCGCTTTAATGACATTTTCTGTATGATAAGTGGTCATTGCACTTTGTTATACAATCATTTTTGAATTATCAACTTAAACTGAGCTGCATTATCGTTGATCTGTTTTCATCTAAATGATGTACAGAATTCCCAGATGGTCCCTTTTTGCGTTATGGGTCACATTTTTAAAATAACAATGGCCTACTTTTTTTTTCAAAATGATTTCACCTATATTAAATAAGTTTTTTTCTTCAAAGTATTTCATTAGTATTCATGCACCAACATTCCAGTAAAGGAGGTTTTATATGGGGAAATAGTGCCGTTACCATGGCATCCGGAGACAGCAACTTTGTCACCATTGTTAAGAGCGATAGTAACGGAACTACTTGCGGAAGTGTATGCACTATATGCGGACGTATACACCTCAACCAAGAAGAGTTGATCGTTTTTCACAATATAGCAATTTAGAAAATCTGTAGCCGCCACCCCAAGAGTAAGACTAAACCAGTACACGCCATCTGTCGGGGCAATGAATTCTCCCGTGGACTGGTTATAGGCGTTTCCTTCGTTGACGATTCTGCCATGGAACTTCAAGGTCTGTTTACTGCCAGATGGAACTGTCCTATCGGAATTTCGATATGTAAAGTAAACCTTCATGCCTGAAAAAAAAAATAAGAATTCACCTGCATCTGTCCAGAACAACCTCTCTTATTGGCCATCTCAGTTTAGGAAACAGCAATGTATTAACCCTTTCCCAAACGACAAATTTTGAACCACACCAAACTGATAGTATTCTGCAGATGACAACTTAACAGTTGCTAAAAAGATGTTTTTTTCTATATGATAGGGTAGAAAACATTGTGGGAAAAGGAGAAAATGCTGGTTACCAGCATTTTCTTCTTTTCCTACAATGTTTTCAAAAGGCTTCTATTCCTGACCCGTAAAAAACAGGGATTGTTTGGGAAAGGGTTCAGCAATCATTAACAGTTACAGATTAAAATTAGGACTCCTATGTCAGAGGGGCTTGTTTTTAGAAAATTTTCCATAAAAAAGATGTTTTCATAATTTACTTTAGCCATCAAATGGAAAAGAAATTGGACAGTTACCATGCAGTGAGAATGTTGACATCTGGCGTTCCAATAACGGACTTACTTCCCTCCCAACCAACACACATTTGTCTTTCCTCTATATTAATGGTTTGCCAGCAATCGCTTTTACGTCAGTGAGAAACCATTCTCTCCTTTTCAGAAGTTCGGTGAGGATATATAAATCTGAACAGCCCCCTTTAAAATGTACCCGTATAAAATGGCATGCAACACGTCAAAACGGGCATTCGGACTTTTGCGTAAAGTGTCGTCTCGGATCAGCCTGCGCTGTCCGCGCAGGCTGATCCGAGACGGCACTTTACGACTACATTAGAATTTGTGCAACAGTAGACTTGTGCAAAACAAGAAAATTACATGTAAACGGAAAGTGTTGTTTCGGATCGGCCCGCGCGGACTGCGCATGCTGATCCGAGACGACACTATACGCAAATGTCCGAATGTCCCTTTTAGCGTGTTTCAAGCCAAATTATAAAATAAAAGTGTTTGGAGGTAGAAGGAAATTACTGCCCCAATGGCTGCAGGAAAAAAAAAACGTTGACATTAAAATACATTTAAATCTAAAAGTATGGAACTCATTGAAAAGTTGACAACTTGTCTCGTAGGATCGGCCAAAGTGTTAGTCGCATGTTGAAAAATGAATGATAAAGGTTGGTCCAAAGTTGCCTATCGCTTTATATTTCGGTTCCTTTTTACCTAATTTTGAATTATATTTTCTACCTGCGACTATCACTTGGACCGAACCTACAAAGTCAGATTGTCAGCTTCACGAGAGTCGAAATACTTTTAAAAGGTGTGATTTAAACGCAGGTGCATTGTACCGCGTGCTTTGTTTACATTCGGTCGCTACTGGGCCTGTAACAAGAGAAAACAGACAATTAGGGAGACAGACAAAGAATCAACAGGAGAAAACAGTGAGGAAATGTTACTATTTGTAGCCTGTGCGAGTGTTTGCTCCAATGATGTCAAGTTTCCGTTCACTAAGTCAATCCGTTGGCTAACACGATTGATGGACTGCGAGAGTGTTTGATTTATTATCTGCAAAGCTGTGCTTTGTGACTGGATATCTTGCTTTGCATTGTCAAGCTCTGATTTCACGTTTTTCGCCAAGGTCGAGGCGGCTCTCACGTCACCTGACAGCTCTCCGCTGCTTGCAATTAGGTTTTGTAGTCTGAAAGCAGAAGGTATAAGAAGTTTCAGCTTTTCGAAAATTATTTATTTGTGATCCATCACGCAAAAAGGGAATTCTGTACATCAATTAGATGAAATAGATCAACGATAGTGCTGGTCATTTTAACTTGATAATTCAAAGATAATTGTATAGCAAGGTACAATGACCACTTTTCACTCAGAAAATGTCATTAAAACGAAAACGGCCATCCCTGGTAAGCCTGTGCAATTGGGGCAGTCTGACCAGTGTTGACATCTTCGTAGTTTCAATGGGTTCCCTTTTTTGCTTGATGGGTCACATTTCTTATTCATTACTTGTATATGTATTTATCGATTCATTTATTTATTTATCCTTCATTTTATCTTTTTTTTTTTAATTTTCTTTTCAAAAGAGTTTCATAATTAATTACGTATATAACATAGAATCCAAAGACTAGATTTGTATGAAGAACATGTAGAATTCTGGATGATTTACCGTTTTCCTAAATCTGCCACTTTGGCCTCTAGGGTCGCTGATTTGGCGCGTTCAGCCGTGAGTGAATTATTTAATGTCGTCACACTGGTTTGCAGGAACTGTGTTAAGTCATTTTTCACCTTGATATCCTGTTCTAGGTAGTGGGTTCGATTCTCCAGAAGGTTTAAACGTGTTTGTACATCGTTCTGGTCCAAAAAAGCCAAACACAGTGGAATTAATCCGAGTGACACAAATGTCGAAGAGAATATTCCGAAACTAGACATATTCGTTTAACGTTTTCTTTGTGTTTTTTTTTTTCATATAGGACATTAAACGACCTTATCTTTAGCTTTTTGAAGATACTGTTGCATCTTAAAGGGGGTTATTGGAATTTTCATAATCACATCAAACTTCCAAAAATGTTCTATCACTGAATTGGTTTGGCATCAGTATGAGGCTACAAAAGTATTTAAGCGACAGTACCATTTTAGCAGTACTTCCTTAATATGATAACCTCTTAGTGTGTTTTTAGCTGTTTGTGACAGGTAGGATGACGTCATATCTGATGTCATCAAAGTTGACGCCGTTCCCATCTCAAAAAAATGTCTACGCATGTCATGTTGTGCGAAGATTCGACCAGTCTGCTTTGACGCATCACCCGTCTTCAATAAAGGAAAAAAAATACTACTCCGCTAATAAAATAACGATGGAGAAAATGGCTATAAGCAATAAATAAGTGGAAAAAATATCGTATTTTTTTTTTTTGCTCCAAATACTCAATTATTCAATTAATTCAAATGGAAAAACAAGTTTTAACAAATACCCTTTTTTTACTGCACATTTTGTAAACCGTTTCTAAACATAGCCTTTAGGAAAACCAGGGTCAGTATTCACCAGCTGTTCTTTAGAACATTCTTTGTCTTAATCTTCAAAATTTTCCAACGGTGAAAGTAACCGAAGATCTGATTGGCTAAACCGAATGGTTTAGCCGTTTAGAACTTTTGTTGCTTTCACTTTGACTTTCACTTTGACAAAATTCTGAAGAATAAGACTAAAAATGTTCTTAAGAATGGATGGTGGATACGGACCCTGGATTCATACAAGTTTTTTTTTTTTAAACATATATCAACAAGAAGTGTCCGGGCCCTAGATGAACACATTTAATGTTCTGATGTTTTATACAGGAAGCAGATGTCTATATGCACAAACACTTTGATCAAATATCAACAAGTGATTGGGTTTTAATAGTTGGTCGAAATCGATTCCATTATTATAAGTAGTTAACAAAAGCTTTGACAAAAAACAAAGTCCCTAGGCATTGTTCGCTTTGAAGGTCTAAAGACTTTTTCAGATCACTCAAAGGAACGATTACAAAAAAATACAGTCTTACCAAACCGCACATTGACTTTATAACAAGGGTCCGATATCACTACCTGTGACGTCACACTGACGTACGTTGTGAGGGATGTGAATGAATCGTACAAGGTGAAGTTTAATTGAGTAAGCGTTTATTCTATTTTGAAATTCAAAGTACATGTTGTACTTGAAGAATAGCTCGGTTCTGTACCCAGAATGTCCTGAACAGAGAGATATATGTATTTGAAAAATGCCAGCTAGCTGAAGATAATATTCTGAAAACAATCGATTTGCTGTTTAAACGTCTGCATATTAGCGTCCAATTTCTTTAAGCCTAAAAAGAAGAAAATAGATCTATATTTATTGATGTTTATCATCGTTAGATAAGGAATGTTTGATTCACAAAAAAGAAGTCTTAGATACCTGAATGCCCCTTTATATCCGTATAGACCAAAACCACAATTCTTATCTTTAAATTCTACAAGACATAGATAAACAACTTGGTCCACATTTACCCTTTATCATACAATCCTGTTTTCAAATGACATTGAGATAAAAGGCCTTTGAAAACATTGTGGGAAATGGAGAAAATGCTGGTAACCAGCATTTTCTCCTTTTCCCACGACGTTTTCTTTAACCATCTGCAAGACAGATCCCATGGTTCTACCACGTCTTACTTGCCGTCTGGAAATACTTTCAAATTAGGTAAAGCTAGAATTATGTCGTCTGTATAAGAGTTAACAAAATCTGTTATGGTTTGGGATCGCTTGCACGAGCGTACCCAGCAATAAAATCAAAGAGGTAAGGTATATGTACATGTATACATACATGTAGATCAGTTCAGTTTTTAAACTCTTCTTGTTGACTTTCAAATGAAAGAACTTATTCGAAAGCAGATAACAAAAAATTAGAGCACTAGTTATTTCAGGAAAGAATTTTCTGTATAAGTGTAACTTCATCATCGATGATGCATTATCTAGTGAATAAATTTTCAAGTACGAGAACTATCGTTTGCATCGCTGTTTACTGGGTTTGCATGCAATCATTTAATTTTTCCCCATTTCTTTTTCTTCAGCCGTTTTTCCTCTACCAAAGTTATCCTCGTCGCCCGTTGTCTGCGCATGTCATATTCTTCAAGTATTCGACCTCTCTGCTATATGACGCATCAATATGGAAGGGGGCGTAGCTACCCCCCCCCCCCCCCCTCCAAATAAAAGGTGTACGCTTAAGCACTACCGATGGTATTAATAATCATTTACCACACATTCCCGATTTTGACGACCTTCAAGGAAAAGGACTTTTGAAAACATTGTGGGAAAAGCAGAAAATGCTGGTTACCAGCAATTTCTCCATTTCCCACAATGATTTTCTATCATTTCGAAGAAATATGTCCTAATTTCTGTAAATTTTGTTTTCCGTAAATATTTCCACGTTTAACTAGTCTAAAATTCTGTAGTGTGCTCAATAGGGTTACGAAGGGTTGAAAGAGGGGTGGAGAATTTTTGAGGAGGGTGCGAAGGATCTTATCCCCGGAAATTTATTGAATTTCAGAAGCAATTAGGTGACGTTCTGGACCGGTATTCACCAACCTTTCTTTAGAACGTTCTTTGTCTTATTCTTCAAGATTTTCTGACAGTGAAAGCAACAAAACTTCTGATTGGCTGAACAATATGGTTTAGCCAATCAGAAGTCCTGTTACTTTCACACAGACGAAATTCTGAAGAATAAAACAAAGAATTTTCTTAAGAATGGTTGGTAAATACGGACCCTGGTCACGTTCCTTCTTTCACTGAAAAATGTACGCAATTGCGTTTTTGTGCACAGGCAGCTACGCCCCTGATGGCGGCGTCTGCGTGCTTGTCGCCTGTGAGATATGTCATTCTGCGATACAGGAGCGACACTATCGACATTTGTGTCTTATTTTAACTGACAATCTTTCGGCGTTGCTTTGAAAATCTCTCTTAAATGCTTCTCGATTGTGGTGTTGATGGGCACCGCCACATTTAAAGTATTGCAACGCTTGAATTGCAACGAATGATGTTAATCGATTTCCACAAGTAAAAAATTGAATTATCGGCGTATATGTGATTAAAATACTTAAATTTTCTCAAAGAAAAACTGAGATCACCAATCAAAATGCTTCCTGAATAATTCATGAGAACGAGGAAACGCCTGCGAAATAACCCAGTGGCGATTACAGAATGAATCGAAACTGGGTCACCGAGGATGTCGAACGGTTAGTGTAATCTTGGTTTACACCTCGCTGTTTGGCTGGCTGGCTTCTTGATTTATCCACTGTTTTGGGTGTCAAATACAGCAGCTGAAGATCAGGCTTATCTAACCCTACCATTTTTGTATTGGATCGCACTTGCGATATCTAGATCATCAAAAAAATCACCCAACAAGCTCAGTACCGACATTCACACATAACTGTTGATGGACAGTTCAAAATATCTATCAGAGTTACCTCCCATATTCATTTTTTCGGTAAAGGACTAAGAGCACTTCTTATCCTCCGCCGAGGGTGGACGGACATATTTTTAGCGTTGTCCGTCCGTCCGTCCGTCCGTCCGTCCGTACGTCCGTCCCGGAAAATATCTCCAATACTATTGGATGGAATTTCGTGAAACTTTATACATGTGTACAATAACCCATTCTGCGGCGGCCACTACACCTATCCATGCTTTCCTGGAATTTATTCCACCAGTTCGACGCACATTTCCTTTCTAAGCCACAGATCGCTGTGCCACATAACCAGCGTCGAAACATTTGTCAGCGGTCGGAGAAAAACGAATCTTGTCGCATTTTTGATGGTTAACTCCGCGTTCAACATCATTTAAGATAAATCACGGCGGCCAGTGCACCTATCCATGCATTTCTGGAGTTTCTTTTACCAGTTTTCCGCACAATCTACTTTCTAAGCGACAGACCGCTTTCGCACAGATTCAATGTCGAAACATTTGATCAACGATGGGATAGGAATGAATCCTGTCGCAGTGACTATCATCGATTTTCGAAAAGAAATTGGCTGAGCCAAGACTCGAACCCACGACCCCCTGTTGTCAAGTCCTGCATGTAACCGACCGAACTATCGGGGCTCGGCCAATGTTTTATACAGAAGTGGCACAAGCGTGGTTGTGTAACTGCAACACTTCGACATCGATTATTTCAAATTCCGTCTATGGGATGTGTTGTGCTAAACAGTGATATAAATATGATATAACGTAAGTGCTGTGTAGCTTTATATACCTTTTTTATCAAACAAGCTTGTATTTAAATGACCCTGGTTGAAGCCTTTTTTAAAAAACATTGTGGGAAAAGGAGAAAATGCTGGTCACCAGCATTTTCTCCTTTTCCCACATTGTTTTCTATCCTTAAGATAAGTTTCCATCCTGAATGCAATATTTTGTTTGTCATCAGAAAACGTTTTAATTTTTTGACGGGTCTACAATTTTGTTGTTATTTGAAGATTTTGTATCCGTATGAAGTCGATAATTGCTTTTTAGGGCATTATACAGATAAACAAAGTGAAAGGTGATTGTTATTTCATCCTTTCCGGTGGATTATCGAGAAACAGCGGTGAAAATATGTTTCGATATTCCACGAATGCGATCAGTAAAAATTCCGATTTTTATATTACAGTTACCAGGTAAAATGCGCGTGACTCACAACCAGATGGAAATATGATGTCACGTACCTTACATTTTTCGCGCTTGACGTAATATTATAATGCGTTGCTATGCGGTGGGGATACTCCACGGGGGATAAACGAAAAGAGCTGTACTGGATTTTGATAGAGTTGCTCCCAGAAAGGGTAAAAAGCATGAAATAAATAGAATATTAAATTTTGTATTTATCGGTGAAAGGTCGACATTTATTTCATCCAGTGAATACCATAGGTAATATTTTCACTCGTGGCTGCACCACTCGTGAAAATTTTACCGATGATGTTCACTCAATGAAATAAATTTCGATATTTCACCGTAAAAAAAAAAACAAATATTTATTTATACAAGTGTGCCATTGAAATTAGTTTAAATTGATAATGTACATGTATTCCAATTGTTGTCGAGTGATCCTCTACCAGTTACGTCCCTACTGATTGATTGATTGATTGATTGACTGATTGCAGAGTAAAATAGTTTAGCTATACATTTAACAGCATATCCATCCCTGAAGTCATTGCATCAATGCATGTGTTTCTTGGTCTTCTCACGCCAGAACTGACCCAACTTGCCGAGTCACTGATTAGACTTTTCTCCAGTTACGGTCCTTATTTACACGTGCTGACGGACTGACGGACATTCTTATTTGTACTCCAAGTCCAAATATACATTTAAAATATAACAAGAAATTCTGATAAGCTAAAACACTAAGTTCAAGCAATTACAAATTGCTGTTCTTTGAAAGACACTTTTTTTTTTTAATTTTAAGAAGGGCAAAAATTCTGGCTTTAGTGACCGTATTATCGAATTTTTTCGACTTCGAATAAAGTTTGCAAGTGTTTATTTTCTAGACATATCTAATCGGAAAATGGGTTAATTATTGTACCTGATAATTATTATGTGTGAAAAGTGAGGCATGTGTTACGAAGAAATCACGGTTATGTAGGCCTGTAATTATTTATTTCCCAGGATAATTAGTGCCAAATATCTTTGAGGGGGACATTTTAAATCAATGATATCGTTGTCTACGCATGCCATATTCTTTGAAGATTCGGCCTGTCTTATATGACGCATCACTCCCCGCAATATTGGGGGATTGAAGTATTACGCGCTATAAAGTAGTAACGGAGAAAATGGCTTTTATGAATAAGTTTTAGGAAAAATGTAATAATATAAAGCATGAATCATTGTTTGTCCCAGCTGTCGTCTCGTCTGGAAATTCAGCGTGTCTGCAATATTAGTAATGCGCATGCCCGGTGTACAGTGTCAAGTTTGATACACTCGCTCAGCGTCATATAGAGTGCAACACGCGAAAAGGTGCATTCGGACATTTGCGTAAAGTGCCGTCCCGGATTAGCCTGCGCAGTCAGCGCAGGCTAATCCGAGACGCCACTTTACGACTACATTAGATTTTGTGCTACAGTAGACCTTTTGAAAAACAGAAAATCACATAAAATCGGAAAGTGCCGTTTCGGATTAGCCTGTGCGGACTTCACACGCTGATCCGAGAGGACACTTTACGCAAATATCCGAATGTCCCTTTTCGCCTGTTGTAGGCCAATTATAGGAGAATTCAGAGACTTTTGCAGACGGTGTAGACCAAGATCAGACTGCACATAACGTGCATTCTGATCTTTGACCAGAATAATTATTGCAACGTTTGATTTTGAATCCCATGTCTGCTTAAAGTGGGCTCATCTGATTTTTTGGTATAATTTCACCAACCTTGAAAACTGATGTATCATTGGAAAATGTAAAGCGATCATCAGTAAAGAAGAAATACATGAGTAAGAAAAATCTATATTTCTACTTCTGTGGTATTAAGTTAGTGAGCTACGTAGCCTTTATAATGTATTTTTAGAATTCGCGCTAAGGATTGGAAAAAGATTGCACGAATGTAATATAATCAATAACATGAACCAATTCAGAATCTTCGTATTTAAATCCGTATGATGACGACATAATCTAATATAGTAATCTTTGCTATATTAAAGCCCAAAAACCCTATAATGCCCAAAGTTGCACTTTTTCATTGCACACAACGGTGCATTAATACGGTTGCAAAGAAAAAAATATATTGTCGTACTTATCATTATTTTACAAGGATTTTTTTTATTACGACATAAATCTGAAGATATATCTTTAATAAGTCTTTGTGCTACGACTAGATACAGATTTTCTTTTCCTGAAATGTACGCATAGTTCTTATTAACCTTTACCAAACAATCCCTGGTTTTTACGACCCTGAGATAGAAGCCTTTTGAAAACATTGTGGGAAAAGGAGAAAATGCTGGTAACCAGCATTTTCTCCTTTTCTCACAATGTTTTCTACCATGCTGGAAACAAATTTCACTCTTTGAGTTACTATTATATTGTCATCTGCAAGGGCTCTCAAATTGGGCCAGTCCAAAATTTCGTCGTTTGGGAAAGGGCTAAGGGATCACAATTTGATGTATTGCATTGAATAATAAATTCCTGCAAGACAATTATTGATATGACATAATGTATTAGATTTTGAGCCGTACCGCTGTGCCAAAATGGGGCATAATGCATAGACTTACAGCCGGTGACTCCGATAACTTCGGCCATTAAAATGGGACCAGATATGACGTCATAGTACTTAAAGATTACCCCTTGTTTCCACTTTATTGATTGTTTGCCTGCCAGCAATTTGCCAGTGATCGCCTCACCGGATACATAGGTTCCTGCATAGCTCAGTAGTAAACTGTTGGACTCTTGATCTGGGTCTGGAGACTCCAGGTTCGAGCCTCACTGTGTGTGGAAAAATGTCCTTGGGCAAGATACTTCAGGGGCCCTACAATACTGGTCAAACCCTGAATATACATGAATATATGAGCTATTGCCGCGAAATGGCTGAAATGGTGTTGAAACCGACGTAAAATATTATAGTCAATCAATAAACAATCAATTGGATACTCGATACTACATTTTCAATATTATCTCCAGCTAGATGGCATTCTACAAATGCTCATCTAATTTTGGCATCCTGGGTACAGAACCGGACTACTTTTCTATGCGTCAACCGTTGCTTTGAATTTCAAACTAAAATAACCGTTTACTCAATAAAACGCTAACTGGTGCGATTTATTCAGCTATGATCAGCAGTTTATAGAAATCTGAAGTTAAAATAGGCCTGATTTTTCCTCGAAAGTATTGATAAAAACCATTTTCTCCATTGCTCCTTTAAAGCGCGTATTACTACAATCTCCCCAATATTAGGAGGAGTGATGGGTCATATATGACGGGTCAAATCCTCGAAGAGTTTGACAAGCGCAGACAACGACATTTTCGAAGACTGGTGTGATCATAACACTCTAAATAGCCCCTTTAAGACCACGATCTTCTCCTGAAAGGCACACGTTGTTATGTTTTTGAATAATTTCCATTAATCATACGTGACACTATACACCGTAAACGTGAATTACAAAGGTTGCAGACACGCTGAAATTTGCGATGAGACGCAAGCTGTGGTCGAACAATGATTCATGGGTTATAATATTAGAGAATACATGTGAATTACTGCAACGTGGTGTCTCCTTGATTGTGAGGTAGGGCGTAGGCCTTGTAGTCATAAGGTCCTGAGTTCGATATCTGGGAGTGGGTGTGTCAACTTAACGTCTGTTCATTGGCACATGCATTTGAGGCAAGTACTGATGTAGTTTCCAAGAATTGAGATCGAGAAACATTGGTATATCTTGAAAGACCGTGTTTCTCAATCAGTGTATAGTATATCGTCGGTTTAGTTCGAAGACCTCGTAACTACAGCTTGTAACAAGCTGTAGTTACGACCTTTTCGAAGTAAACCGACGATATATTTTTACACTAAGTCACTGCAACGTTTGAGTATAATTTCAGCAACCTGTAAGGTCATTGTTACCGAGAGTATATCAAGGTCAGCAATCAACTTAGATGCAGTCTAATCTAAAAGGACATTTTAAGATATTTTGCCGATGGCCAAGACTAAAAGGCTTGTCGAACGAGCGGACGGTGTGGATCTAAGATCAGGCTGCGCGTTCTGTGCAGTCTGATCTTGATTCACACCGTCCGCAAATGCCATTGTTTTCGCCTGTGTCGCTGACGGGGTTAATTAAGCTCGACTTCAATGCATAATTATACTCATTACTAATACTGCAGACGTGCCGGATTTTGCGACATACTGAAAGCTGTGGCCTGACTGATTCATTGGTTATTCAATTATACAATAGAACAGGGTTTGGTTTGCCGTCCTGCTCTTTCTAATGTCCTCTGTGTTGAGTGTAGGCCAAGATCAGCATACAACCTGCGTGCGATCAGCGAAAGACTTTTATGTTTTTTTCTTCCGGCTGCTGCCAACGGCAGATTGATTGATTGATTGGTTGATTGGAGTCATTGATTGTTTGCAGATTAACGCCTTTTTCAACACTACTTCAATTATTAGTTCGATCTCTGGCTACGAAATCTGACTCGACCAATTTCTTTCCGAGGATTAATTATAATCACTGTTACAGGATTCATTCCTCTCCCACCGCTGACCATTGTTTCATCGATGATCATGTGGGAAAGCAGCCAGTGCTTTGCAAAGAAAAGTGTGCGAAGTACTGGTAAAAGAAACTCCAGGAACGCATAAATAGGCGCACTGGCCGCCGTGATATAACTGAAATAATGTTGAAAACGACGTTAAACACCATACTCACTCTGTACTGACAGATTTTAGGCCTACACCGCTCGATATTCCATGAGGTATTTTGGATAAGCTAAACTTGCGTTAGAATAAATCTGGCATCCTCTGCGGACAGAAAATGTCTATAGTTATTTATTCTGCACTTTAACTCAATTGCTGCCAACTAGATAAATACTTTTCCAATGTCTTGCCCTGGAGATCGTATGTTAAAGTTTTGAATGAAATCTTCGGTCGCTTTATGGAGTAAACCTGGCCGAAAAGTAACGATTTTGATGGTCGCTTCTCGGATTAACCAGAGACATTTAGACTGAACTTTGTTAATTTATAGACTAGCGAATGGTGTGAAAAAAACTAAAAGATCGGACTGCGCATTTGATCTTGATCTACGGCGTCACACAAGGCTTTTCTACATCTCCGTTGGCAGTAAAAAACGTTAAAGAGTTACTGGTTGATAGATGATTCATCGGTCTTTATGACTAATCAATTTGTCATAAGTTTAACTCTGTTAGCGCCAAATAAAGTCGACTTCTTTCCACGGCTCTTAATACAATCCTTAGAAACTCTGAAAGATTTGATTGTACAAGCTTGACTTAATTAGCGGACTGTATAGATTAACATCCGACTGCACGTTCTGTGCAGTCTGATCTTGATCTGTACTGTCCGCAAAAGTCCATGTTTTTGCCTATGTTTCCGACCTAATTTCAACGTGAATATGCCAGGAAGGACTTTAGGCAGTTTTGCGGACAATATAGATCAAGATTACACAACACAGAACGTGCATTTTGACATCAAATGTAGAATTTCAGAAATATTGTCATTCATTCACAGTAAAAGAGCCACAGCAGAGTTATGATTTTTTTTTGGGGGGGGGGGGGGGGCCGACAGATCTTTGCTAAACGCTTTAAGAATTATGAATACTTTTTCTGAAAACAAATAAATTAACGGAAATAACACCACACTTACCTCCCCCTACGCCCCCTTATCCCCCTTCCCCGCCACCCCGTATAAAGATTATTATTATTATTATTATTATTATTATTATAAAATCAGTTCTTGCGTTTGCTCGATTCTGTGTGCAAACATATAAATAGATCGATGATGCATACGGATAAACTTTGGAGAATTTCATTTTCCAATCACTATTATTTTGTTTTTTGGTCTTTTATATTTGTATGCTTCTGTTTCTTCCTATTTTCTGCAGTATTTCCTCTCTCTCTCTCTCTCTCTCTCTCTCTCTCTCTGTCTCTCTCTCTCTCTCTGTCCCCCTTTCTCTCTGTGTGTCCGTCTGTATCTATCTATCTATCTGTCCGACCGTCCGTCATCTCTGTCTATCTATCTATCTACCTATCTATCTATCTATCTATCTATCTATCTCGCCGTCCTGTCTGTCTGTCTGTCTGTATCTATCTATCTATCTATCTATCTATCTATCTATCTATCTAGTCTCTCAGCAATCAGAGTCTGTATCACAAAATAGAGTAAAGCCTACCGCCATGTTTGACATAACTATAGATAAATCACAATATCTCCCGCACGGAGAGGACATCATAAACCAATTACTTTCTGGAAAATGTCAGCACAATTTGCCGCTATATTTCTAAATTGCATGAATTATAGTTAATGAAAGAATTATGCAATCATGGGGATTTATTCAGTTCTAATCAAGAAACCTTTTTCGTCGTGTGTGTCAGCTTTCAAAACTGTCACTACAAATTTTGTTTAACCCTTTACCACACGACAAAATTTTAGACTGGTTCAAATTGAAAGCATTTGCAGACGACAAAATAAAGGTGACTAAAAAATTGAACTTTGTTCTGGGAAGAGTAGAAAACACTGTTGGAAAAGGAGAAAATGCTGGTTACCAGCATTTCTCCTTTTCCTACAGTGTTTTCAAAAGGCTTCTTTCTCAGGGGCGTCAAAAGTAGGGATTGTGTGGTAATGGGATAACCCGTTGCCAAACAATTCCGGGTTTTTACGACCCGGAGAAGGACAAACGACAATGTTTTAAGCTTGTCCAAATCGAAAGCATTTGCGGACGACAAAATAAAAGTGACTGAAAATTTGAAATTTGTTTTGTAAAGGGTAGAAAACATTCTGGGAAAAGGAAATTATGCTGGTGACCAGCATTTTCTCCTTTTCCCACAATACTTTCTAAAGGCTTCTTTCTCAGGGTCGTCAAAAGTGGGGATTGTGTTCGACAAAATAAAAGTGACTTAGAATTTAAATTTTTTTTTGTGAAGGGTAGAAAACATTGTGGGTAAGGGGAGAAAATGCTGGTAACCAGTATTTCTCTCCTTTTTCCCACAATACTTTCTAAAGGCTTCTTTCTCAGGGTCGTCAAAAGTGGGGATTGTGTGGTAATGGGTGGCAGACGACAAATAAAAGTGACTTAAAATTTGAAATTTGTTATGTGAAGGGTAGAAAACATTGTGGGAAATAGAGAAAATGCTGGTTACCAGCATTTTCTCCTTTTTCCCACAATATTTTCTAAAGGTTTCTTTCTCAGGGTCGTCAAAAGTATGGATTGTGTGGTAATGTGTGGCACACGACAAAATAAAAGTGACTGAAAATTTGAAATTTGTTTTGTGAAGGGTAGAAAACAGTGTGGGAAAAGGAGAAAATGCTGGTTACCAGCATTTTCTCCTTTTCCCACAATGTTTTCTAAAGGCTTCTTTCTCAGGGATTGTGTGGTAATGGGTTTATTAATGGATTGTGCCTAACAAGATATCATAATAATCATGGATCCATAAAAATCCATTTTGTCCGACATCCGTCCGATTCATGAGGTAAAACGGGCATTTTGGCATGCAGAAAATTGACCAATATAACAAAAAGTATCGACCCATGTCAGCATGCGCGGACTGCGCAGGCTGACATCGTCGATACGTTTTGCAAATGCTTTAAACCCCTTTTTACAGAGCATAACTGATATAAATGGCAATGGAAGAGTCATTAGTGGTTTATCCGTTCAAGGAAAGACGATTTTTTTTCTTCCCAGGGTTTACAGTAAAAGAGTTGAGATAGACAGAAATGATATGTAACCTTAGAGATAATTCACTTCCCGTCAAAAAGATAAGATATCATATTATAAAGGGCAGATTACATAACTTTACAGTGCTTATCTATGATTGATATTTAATTTATTCGCATGTATGAGTTTAATGTATTTTTTCTTTTAATCTTTTATTTATGTAGGTGCACTATTGACGTGTGTCCAAATTAATTTTCAGATTTTTTTTTTCTGAGTGGATGTATTTTATCTTCTTTTTCTTTTTGAAATAAAAATGGAACAGAGCGTGTTGAATGCAAAAAACTCTGCATTAGTTTAAAGGGGGTGGGAGAATAGTTCGTGTTTAACCGTATAACAAGTAACTGTCTGGTTTGACCTGCCAAACAAAAAAAGTTATATTGAAAACATTATAGAAAAAAAGATATTTCTCTTTTTTCTCACAATATTTTATATTCCTACCATTTGCCGTCTTTTGTTGCTGCGTATTTGAAATAGTGCTAGAGTTTTCCTTTTGAAATATATGGAAACACGTTTTTAGGTTATAAAAAAAATGGTTGAAGAAAACAAAAAGAAAAAGGGCCAAATATTGCACTGGCTGCCGTAATATAACTGAATGGATGTTAAGAAATGTGCTTAATATCATACAAACAAAAAAAAATCAAATTGACCCCTCTTATATAAAAAAAACCTGTATAATTTCACTTCCTCTTATGTTTCCATTGGTATATCAATGGCTAGTTTTATCAACGAAAGACTGGGAAAAAGCAAAATATCAACATGTACCCCTTGCTTAAATACCTTATAGGAAAAAAAAAAACACTTTCTTAGGCCAACAGAGATTCATAGGTTTAAAACTGCTGAAAGTACATGTTTATTCCGCTAATATGGCCCTGATCCCCACCCACTTCCTCCCGAGACCCAATTACTTGTACGGTGAGGTGGCACACCCCTAACAACGTACGTCAGTGTGACGTCACATGTAGTGATATCGGACCCTTGTTATAAAGTCCATGTGCGTGTTTGGTAAGACTGTTTTATTTGTTTTGTAATCGTTCGTTTAAATGATCTGAAAAAATCTTTAGACCCCCAAAGAGTACAATGCCTAGGGACTTTGTTTTTTGTCAAAGCTTTTGTTAACTACTTATAATAATGGAATAGACTTCGACCAACTATTAAAACTCAATCACTTTTTTATATTTGGCCAAAGTGTTTGTGCATATAGACATCTGCTTCCTGTCTAAAAAATCAGAATATTAAATGTATTCATCTAATGTCTTTGATAAATACATGAGAGTCTTTGTAGTCCGTTTATATCCACCCAAGCTAGCCGCATTCTATCTTCATATTGTACTTACTTTTTAATATGGCGGACATAAGTTATGAAAATGCCCAGGTCCGATTATCCTCGGATACCCCGGGGTCTCCCTATTTGCTACGCTACATCGACCCCTGGGACAATTAATTGAATTTACCTCGGTTTACCGCTGGCCGAATGCTGGCTTTTCATTGGTTCCATCATCATTTTATGATGGGCGAGTGGACTGTACGCTATGACGTTTCGTATCGATTTTCGGCGGCTCGCTTTACCGCTGGCCGAATGCTGGCTTTTCATTGGTTCCATCATCATTTTGTGATGGGCGAGTGGACTGTACGCTATGACGTTTCGTATCGATTTTCGGCGGCTGATTCAAAGTTTTATTAGTCAATTGTCCCAGGGTCGATGTAGTGTAGCAAATAGGGAGACCCCGGGGTATCCGAGGATGGGTCCGATATCACTTCCTGTGACGTAGGTTGTTACCCTTGTGGCAGGGGACTTGGAAACTTATTCACGGATGTGGTGAATCATGTCGTCCCGAGCTGAGCCTAGGACCAAAATGTCCTTATTGCCCACCGACCTGTCTTCATCCTAAATATACATAAGCGGCAATACATTTTTTACCGACCTAATTCGGCTTAAAAATTGTTAACAACAAAATAAAATCCAATGGAACCCAATGCCCAGCGATACACAAGGACCTTTTGCGGACAGTGTAGATTCAGATCAGACTGCACAGAACGTGCAGTCTGATCTTTATTCTACACTGTCCGGTAAGACGATGTCCTCCCCATACCCCGCCCCCCCCCCCCCCAAAAAAAAAATATAAATAGTAATTTCTGGTTTTTGATATCGGCTTAACTCTTTACCAAACGACAAATTTTAGACTGGTCCAGATTGAAAGCATTTGCAGACGTCAAAATGAATGTGATTAAAGAAATGAAATTCGTTCAGGAAGTGAAAGAAAACATTGTGGGAAAAGGAGAAAATGCTGGTTACCAGCATTTTCTCCTTTTCCCACAATGTTTTCAAAAGGCTTCTTTCACAAAGGGTGTTAAAAGTCGGGATTGTGCGATAAAGGGTTAAACGAATCATTTTTCTTCTTCAGTAGGTTAAGGATTGACAGGGGATAAAATGGACAAAGGGTTCAAAAGCTCATGAGTGCATTTTCCCGGTAACATTTTCCGAGAAATTACAGGAGATCACGCAAAAAAACTATTTTCTGAGGCATGTTCAATTTAAGAAGACGTAAGGCTCGTCATTATCCGTTCAATACAGCTTTGAGTTTAAATGGAAGGAAAAAAAAACCGTTTAAAATGTTGGTACGTTTAGGGCAGAGTCGACAGTTGTAGTGGAGAGTGAAGATCAAGATCAGACTGCACAAAAGCCACATCTCAGATCTGTTTGTACGTCAATGCGTCCGTCCGTTTGGCCTCTGTCTGTCTGCCCCTCTCTCTCTCTTTTTCTTTCCCACTTTGCTATCTATCTATCTATCTATCTACCTAACTGTCTGTATCTATCTATACTGTCTGTTTGTCTGCCTATATCTATCTACATATCTGCCTGTGTGTGTTTGTCTCTCTCTCTCTCTCTCACTCGCGCTCGCTGTCTCACACTTTGTCTCTGTCTTTGTCTATCCTTCCTCTCTGTCTCCCCCCCCCCCCTCTCTCTCTCTCTCTCTCTGTCTGTCTCATTCTCTGTCTGTCTCTCTTTCTCTCTCCCCCTCTCTCTCTCTCTCTCACTCTCTCTCTAACACCTTCAACATTTCTCGTCACCGTGTCGACAAGGGCAACGTCTGTTAGGTTAATGCACCAAACGAAAATTATCCATCGAGCACAAAGCCATACGGTTTAGTTATTACAATATGTTTGTCTTCATGACGTTAATGTTTTCATCTCCTTCTCCAATGTTTACTATAAATCATCATATCGGCAGCCTTTGGCTAGCACCCAAACAGTGAGCAGAACAGTCTGTTTATCCTTTTTTTAACGGCATACACCACGAAGGGTGGCCTTTTTCCATACGCCATAGATCAGGATCCATTTGTTTAAAAATAGATGTTGAATCGAATGGTACAATGGTCCTTTGAAACGCAAGACATGCTCTTAAAGTAAAAAATTTCGATCCAATTCAGCTTATAGCTATAATTGCTATTGGTACAAGCGAACTGTACATGATGACATAAGTCGAGTTTGCACATAATATTAACCCTTTCCCAAACAATCCCTGTGTTTTACGCGTCTGGAATAGTAGCCTTTTGAAAACATTGTGGGAAAAGGAGAAAATGCTGGTAACCAGCATTTTCTCCTTTTCTCTCAATGTTTTCTACCCGTATCATAGACAGAAATCATCTTTTCAGCAAGAGTTGAATTGTCGTCTGCAAATGCTTTCAGTTGGTCTAGTCCAAAGGTTTGTCGTTTGGGAAAGGGTTAAACTACTTTTTCACAGAGTTTGATGTAAATGCTGTTTATCTAAATACATACAAGCTGTACTATGGCCACCTTCGCAAGCAAAGGCCGACGATTCACTACGCTACTCTACCCTTGGCGGATCGAGCTTGATTTTTATGTTCACCCGATACGCTTTTTCATTGGATGCTGCAAGCTCTAGCTGCAACGAATGAAATCGCTCGTAGCATTTCATCTTTGACAAAAATAGAACAAGGTCTCTACCTTTCGAATAGAAGGTAAAACATGGAAACCCACGTGGATGTCTGCTTATCGCTTCATGTGCGTTTCATAAGCGTTTTGTAAAAACGATATTTCATTTGCTTTTAGAAATATGATGTAAAGGGGGATAATAACCAGCATCCAATAGAGGGCACATCGCAGGAATCTCGAAATCGGGCTCAATCAGCCAAGGTAAGATCCACGTAGTGATCGTAAACTTGGCTCGCTAAGATGTACTCTGGCAAAAGGGGGCTTAGTGTATCTCTGTGATGCATGATACCAAGCAAGTCATCACAAAATCATACATCCCTATAAATCCCTTTTTTTAATCAATCTACTGAGTCAAGAGGTAGACTGGTCCTGTGACATACAGAAAATTGACTAATAGCAAAAAGTATCGACCCAGGTCAGCCTGTGCGGATTGCGCAGGCTGACCTGGGTCGATACTTTTCGCAACCGCATTTAAGCCTCCTTTATATAGATCATGTCTCATATCATCGTTTTAATTAAAAAATCTCGTATCTACAGCTTGTTTCAAGCTGTAGTTACGAGGTTTTTAAAATAAACCGTCGATATACACGCTATTATCAATGTTGACGTAATTATCCTTGGCTTGCATGGTAAATGCAAACTACACCAGCTGGTCTGCATGTTTAGTTGTTATTTTTTTTCCCTGTTTGTGTAGTTTGCATCAAAGTAACTGCGATAGATACGTAGATACAACCTGACATGTTGATTAGAAACAGTGATTGGATACAAACGTTATGTTCTTTCATATGCTCGAATTTTATTCTAACCCTTAGCTCACTAGATAAATGAAATGAAACTTTTAATGGTTGATTGTATGGTACTTAACGCCGTTTTCAACATTATTTCAGTTATATCGCGGCAGCCAGCGGCCACCTATCCATACATTCCCCGAGTCTCTTTTACCAGTACTCCGCACAATTTTCTTTCCAAGGCAAGCCAATGGCTGCTTTCACACATAACTATCATCGAAACAATGGTCAGTGGTGGAAGACGGATGAATCCTGTAGCAATGACTATTCCAAGTCCTCGGAAAGAAATTGGCAGAGCCGGGGATCGAACTCACGATCCCCTGTTGTCAAGTCCTGCACGCTATCGACTGAGCTACCGGGGCTCGCCATTGAAACTTTTAATCGGCTTGTAAGAATCACAATTTTGCTTGTCTTGATTTTATTAGAGTTTGACGTCCTTTTAACAAGTAAGGTCATTACACGGCGGTCAGAGCACAAACTCCTGTGTTTCCTAGCTATTTCACACCAGTACCAACTTAATTTCCTCTCTAAGTCACTGAATATTTTTCTTACATACATCAGACTGAGTGAGGGACAAAAGATCTCAAAAAAGATGATGTGCCTATAACGGATGTCACTCGAATCCACCAGGTCACGGGTCAGATATGCTAGTCACTGAGCAACCAGATTGGCCCAAACTTTGCTATTTCAAAGGTGACAATCTGTTCTTATCGAACAGTGTAGTTCCAAGATCTGTCCAGTTCGATCTTGATATCTACACTGTCCGCAAAAGGTCCGTGAGTCACGCTAATCATTCTTAAGATTAAGCCACTTGTATCATTTTTCGATCATATGAAAGCGACATCATATGCACTAGCTGTCGAGCTCTGGTTTATCAGTCGGGGGCGTATATATAACCAGAGAAACTCCAAAGAAAGCATGGATATGTGCACTGGCAGCTGCGATATCACTGAAGTAGTGTTCAAAATACGTTTAGCATTCATTTATCTATTAACCCATTACCACACAATCCCTTCTTTTGACGCCCCTGAGAAAGAAGCCTTTTGAAAACATTGTGGGAAAAGGAGAAAATGCTGGTAACCAGCATTTTCTCCTTTTCCCACAGTGTTTTCTACCCTTCCCAGAACAAATTGCAATTTTTCAGTCACTTTTATTTTGACGTCTGCAAATGCTTTCAATTTGAACCAGTCTGAAATTTTGTTGTGTGGTAATGGGTTAACCAGTCAATCAATTCACGCACTAGTTTTGTAATCAAATATAGTCATAATTATAAACAGTCTGTGACAGAAACTCTCGTAATTTGTAATATAGTCATAATTATAAACAGTCTGTGACAGAAACTCTCGTAATTTACAAATAATCCCTCCCTGATATTTGCTTTTTAACAGTACCAGTGCTACCGACATGATCTGGTTCGTTGGCCTGACTATGTTCATCATGGGATTCGAACTCAAATGAATCCCTTTGATTGGAGATGCAAATGCTCTATTGATCAAACCAATTATTCGAGCTCTGCAGTGCCTTATTAAAAGTCACGCCGCTATCGGGGCAGAAACGAAGACATTCATGATATTTATGAGCTATGCTCTTTGAAAAGGGGGCTTAGTATAAGTGACTTGTATAATGTATCTCTATGTATACAAAATACCAATAACGTGTCATTGTAACTGAAGTCGGCTCATAGTTATGGAAAATCCATTTTTGCTTAACAAACAGTTGCATGATTGACTTAAGTGGTCCTCTAAAATGCAGAAAATATAATAAACACAAAAAAGTTTCGATCCATGTCAGCCTGCGCTGACTGCGCAGCCTGACATGGGTCGATACTTTTTGCAAATGCATTAAGCCCCCTTTTCAACAGAGCATGGCTTAAAAGTGATCCTCGTACCTTGTTGACCGTAAAATGTTATAATTTAAAGCAAAGGAAGTGCGGGTGGTGCATGTCCTAAATCAGACTGCGCTTTCTGTGCAGTCAATATGATTTCAAGAGATTTACGGACCGGTGTCACATTCGTGGGAAAACATAAAGCGGAAATAGACACTTGCAGGGTTTCCATGGCAGGGGTTCCATGGCAGGAAGCCCTTAAAGTAGGCTATTTAATGGTGTTTTTATGTTCGTGACATTCACGATAGATCACGTGAAGGAACCTGTGTAAGTACAAGTATTTACTGCCTGTACTTATTGCATTCCAAAGTCATGACTGATAGTGTTATGATTTCACTTGGACGTCTCTTAGCGTTGTCTGCGCATGTCATATTCTGCGAAGATTCGGCTTGTCTGCTATGACCCCATTATTGGGGGAAGGGGGGTTGTGGTATTACGCACTAATAAAGTAGCAATGGAGAAAATGGCTGTTATCAATCCGTTTGGGGACAAATTAATGGCAAAGGTATTTGAAAAAATACGATCGATTACTGCACATCTTTGTAAAGAGTGTCTAAAAATAGATCAATACGGTACACTGCGTACATATGCATTACCTAAGCGTATCTTAGTTTGAAATTCAAAGTAACAGTTGTCGCGTAGAAATGTAGTCCGGTTTTGTACCCAGTATGTCCAAATCAGATAGACGAGTATTTTTATAATACCATAGCGGGAGCGGAAGTACGCAAACAAATAAAGGTCCCAGTAGAAATTTACCGAAATTGGATAATTTTTAAAGCATTCATGACTAAAAAAATCACCCAATGATCGCATTTACCTAGGTAATTTTTTTTTATGGCCATGCAGATGGTAAACTCTAGGAAAACATTCATAATCTAAAACATATGGATAAACTAACAGCAATTAGTAATGGCGAGTTTTCTGTTTTCCTTAGTTTAAGAGATTTGGTACCTGTTTTTCCACGCATAATAAAGCGAAAACGAAGTGCGACGGCAGAATACCGCTCTATTGTCTGTCACGAAAACGGGTTGTAAAACAACTTTAGTTTCTTGTCACAGTGAAAAAGGATGTTACGTCTTGAATTCAGTGATTTAATTCTCAACGTGAATAATTATGCCTACTTCGGGAAACAATCGGTTTTCTTAGCGAAGAAACTGGATTTCTACTAAATTAATCCTAGTAAGAGTTGGTGGGTGTGGTCAAGCACTGAGAGGGTGGTAACACCCCGCCTTCTGATAATAACAAATCGCCGAAGTTTGAAAGGTGCTTTAATTTGCATAAAAAAAAACAACATGTAAATCTACATTGTTTTCTTATTAAAGCTTTCATCGTTTGGTCCAAACAGACCATTGAAACTTGCATCATAAAAAGAAGAAAGAACAAACGATGTATTCCGAAACCTTGCAGAGTGCCGATACATGTACTCATTTTACATTAAACATGCGAATTAATGTAAAGGTCGATAACGCTCATTACGAGAGCTCCCCCATTCTTGAATCTTACTGAAAAGTTGTCTTTAAAACATATACAAAATAATTTAAAAGAGGCTACTTTTAGAACCGTTTTCATCATTTCTCTCATGTTAAAGGTGGCCCTTCAGATTTTGGGAAGAAAATTTTACAAAAACGCAAAAAAATCATCCTTATACATCCAAAGCCTTTTAATTTGTGTTCATAAAACCTAGTAGTCCAAAACCATCCGACATCACGAGAAATTAGAGAATTACTACAGCCCAGATTGACACAAACGGGAGACACGTTATAATTTTAGATGATCATTTCTCTCATATACATACAGGAATACACAGACAAAGTTTAAACATAGCGTCCGAAGAAGACATTATGGAAAATAATTATTACATGTTTGTTTTGTAATGGAATTTAAGTGTTATTAGTCATGTGCCACTCACATGGCATTCCCACAATGCTATTTTGATTTTTGGCGCGAAATTTAAAAATAGCTTAAGAGGCTACGTAGCCTTTTAAGGGAATACCATAAAAAAAAATTATATGTAATTTTATGATTGTTAATTATTGATGATTTGTATTATTTTTTCCATATAAATTTCAGTGAAATATATATTTTTTAATTTGGCGAGATGTAAAAATTCTAAATACCCACCTTTAATCCGTATCCTACTAAATAACAAAACAAAGAAAAAATTCGCTTTGATATTAACAACCCAAATATTGCTATTTCAAAGTTATATCTTGGGGAGTAATATCTCCCTATCGGACATTGTAGAAAAAGGATCAGACTGCACGTTCTGTGCAGTCTGATCTTGATCTACAATGTCCGCAAAAGGTCGTTTAGTCGTTTAGCAGCCTAGAGATTAACTATTCATATCCCAACGCCTCTTACGCTGTCTATCGTTTTTAAAAGAAACTTCTTGTTTTAGATGACCTTGATTTGTTGTGGGCTTCTCCTGGCGCAGATAAGGTCTAGGATGATAGATCTAATTCAATTATTATGCCTATGAATGATTAGTTATTTGATTATGGACAAAAAGACGCCTCAATTCTTTTCCTTCATCAAAGAATATTCTTTCATACGCCTCTTGGGTGGCAGTATAAAGAAAAATGTAGAACCTGTACAGCTGAAGAATAAGAATTAAATGCCGGAGAACTTAAGTGTTACCTTTTAAGCGCCATTTATGAAGACTGGATTTTGCGGAAGGTATAGATCAAGATCTGACTGCACACAACACGCAGTCATATCTTGAATCTACCTCGTCCGCTTGCTCATATAAGACAAATAGACAAAAGTACACACTGTAGGAATAGGTGTCTCAGTTTTGAACACGTATCGAAATACTTTTCCTGTTATAGGTATACTTATAAACACATTTGTACAAAACGCGTCTCTTGTTTAATTCTGAAACACATAAGGTGGGAAAAAATGCCAGTCTTCCAGTTTTAAACACATCACAATTTTAAAATTGAAACATGTGACGCATTTCAAAGCAAAACACGTCTCTTTTTACACTTCGGGTAAACATGTCAGATGTATCAAACTGAAATAAGTGACATGGTCCACACGATTAGTGTGTCATTTCACAACACCTTAACTCTTGTGAAGATGAACACTTAAAACGTGTTTCAATTTCAGCATTCTCATTTTGACCTGAATATCGGACAATCTAAACCTATACCAAACGATTAAAGTTTCTTCTAGTTATTCAATCACATTTTAACGACATGTCTATCTAACAAATAACATTTGCACCATCGATTAAATGTTTTTTTACGCCGCTAACAATATCACTTCATTCATATCATCGCAACAGCTCACATATTAATGTATTTACTGGGTTTCATATGCGACATGCTCGAGGTCTTTCTTTGAAATTCACTTGCCATTTCCTTTATGTGTTAGTTTACATATATTTCATTCGACAGTAATATATATATAAGTGTACAATAAGCAATATAAAACAATTTAATGGTATAATTAAGATGTCAGTCACCTTTAAAAGAAATTATTTGAATAGATTGACTCGATTGACCTTTATGTGTTGATCATACGTTACAGTGTCGCATTCTTCAGATGTCTGAGATGACCCATATTTACTCTTAAAACGTTTGAATGAAATCAACTTAATCGTCTGGAAGGGTAGATTTTTTTTTTCGGACGGAAAAAAATATTCAGCATTTCTCTCTTTTTGCCAAAATATCTTGTAATCTTCAAAAGGCGATTTAAATCATTCGAATGAAATCAACTTGGTCGTTTGTTATTTGGTATAACATAGTTTTGGGACATACTTTTTCTTAGTATGCCAGTTCCCTGATTTCTCTCGTAGTTGCTTCGAATACTCTGAACATTACTCCGTCCTCTTCCAGTCCCATTTCCAACCCTACGCCGGTCAATTTTCAACTGAACTTCAAAGAGAGACTTTATTTATTAAATACGTTGTAAATTTTTATCGAAAACAGTCAATTTTTGTAAATCCTTGGGGCTTTTCCTTTCTCCTTGGTCAATGAGCGGAAAATAAAGTTCTATTTCTTTTCGTCTTGACGTCACTGTAGTGACTTTCATTGACAAACTGTCGGAGGGCGAAGACATGGAACTGCCACGGGAAAGGTGGGGGGGTGGTATTGGCTCATACAGAATGACGTCACTCTACATTGAATGACGTAGATTTTATCAAACTTTCGTTGCACTGTGTTTATAGAGCAGAACTGACGTGTTATGTTAGAGTATCAAATAAATTCTCTTAACATCCTGATGAAGGTATTGGTTTAAAAGATGATAAAACAGTGAAACTTATACATGAAGTAATGAATTTATTTCCATTTAATACTAAAAAACAAACCAGTCAGGCGTCAATGAAATATTTGCATTACTCTCTGTCTTTGGTATCCCCAGTTTCCTTTTGTTGATCCGTTGTGGAAATGGTCATTATACTTGCTGCTTCATTCCACTGCTGACTTTCTTCTAAAACCATGAGATATCTTCTTTGGTAAGGAGAAACAAAACATCATCGTCTTCAACGTCTGCAACATTTCTTTCTAAGACTGCCGTAATCTTGCCAGTTAGTGTTGGTTTATTTCCAGCTAGATCTACATAAAATTGAATAAATAATCTGATACGATAGAAAGATTCGCACTGACAAAAGGAGAAAATGTTGGATAATCCGGACTGCCCTTTCTTTAAGTTTAACTTGGGTTTCAGTGTTATTTTTCTAGCATGATCTCCAATATTACAACAATAGTCCAGTAGACGTGATATATAGGAACAATAAAATAGCTTCCTAGCATGTAGTCGGAAGATAAATCAGAAGTCCCTGCATGCACACGGGTAAGGCAAGATGCAACAAATTTACACATGCGTGTTCCATGCGAGGTTTTCGTCAACGTTGATACCTAGTGATTTAAGACGCTCTACATTGCCAATAATTTCTTCATTTATTGATATAGGGTTAATTCACGTTTTTGAGGTCGTTAACATTCGCAGAGGCCCGAAAAATGCTTTAACGCCCGAGTGCGAAGCACGAGGGTGTTTAAGTATTTTGAGGGCCTCTGCGAATGTTAACGACCGAATTAACGCTATTATTGCATAAAGTAAAGGTATTCTAACAATAATTTGCATTTTAACGCTATTATTGCATAAAGTAAAGGTATTCTAACAATAATTTATTAACGACGTGAATTAACGCTATTATTGCATAAAGTAAAGGTATTCTAACAATAATTTGCACAGATAGCAAAAATATTTCCATAGAAATGCAAATAAGCGAATTTCAAATGTACTGTACGCAAATGGGTAAAAACCGGAAGTCGGCGAAGAAGTTTTTGTTACGATTAGGAAAGGGCCGTTAGTCCTGTATGCCAGTTTTGATTCTTTCGCTGTAAATACACTTTTATTGATTTTTAATACACACTGGACTTATGTGGAATAAACTTGCACACATTTGGACGATTACAACTAGGATGAATGCGTGGATATAAATTTCTGTAACTGAAGGCGACAGAGGGTTCGATATACATCAAGCGAGGCGGACCGATCACGTTAAAAAATGGGTGGGATGTAGCTGGTTTAGAGTACATTTCACGGGCGAATTTTTGTTCAGATCTCGATTAGACTGAGATTCTGTGCAAAGGTTTGTTTGTGGTGTACTAATATCATCAAAGACATGCCATGAAAAGGATCGAATATGGTACGAATTCCTACAGTTTGATGGTCGGAGTCTAGGGAAAATCTGACAAGGACAAACGTTGTTTACAAGGTAGGCCCGAATCGAGGATATTGATGGTACAAACCCGGGCGTTAACGGCGCGTGAATTTACTGATTAATACACGTTTTCTCCCGTTAACCGCCCGATTTTTACCCGTTAATACATGCTTAAAACGGCCCGAAAAGGCACGTTTTATGCAATAATAAATGTTAGTTGCTATGATGCTAAAGTTAAGGGGAAGTACAACGTAGCATTGTCTTTGTCTTAGATGTGTCAATGCAAATTCCATTGTGTAGGCATCATTGATTGATGATTTCTAGGTCGGTTTGAAAATAATTTTTTTTCAGTATCATTTGGATCAGTCATCAGTGATTGTTTATGGAAAGTTGCGTCATAAGCATGCATATCTGTCCTTGTATTGTCTACATAGAGCTGAAGGTCATTAACATATGAAAGGACCAATTAACATATGAAAGGAACAAAATAGGGCCAAGGATAGATCCTTGTGGAACACCATGTGACCGGGGCAAAGCAAGGAAAAGTCGGTTTTGGTCGTGTTCAGTACTTTTATTGCCAAGAATAAAAGATACGTGTAACAAACAGCCTGAAATATGAAAAAAAAAAATAGCGGTCAGGCTAAAGATTACATACAGAATGTAGATAAATACATATTTATGAATAAAAAATGCAATAAATACGGGACGGAGGGAGGGGTAAAACTTACCAAGGAGGAAAGTTGACTTCTATGAATCTTCTGCAAGATTATAGAGAACGTTCCAAAGAAGCATATGACTGTCCCTGAAGGAAGACGGCGCGGGAATGCGACACAAAGAAAGGAATATACTTATGCGCACGCATATAGTACTCACAAAACGCACGGGCAAATTTAAACACCGGGAATTGTCGGTACTTTCCGTAATCGTTTCCGTAACAAAAATACGGACCGCGGCATACAAAAAGTAAACATGCTTTACAAAAGGAACAAAATAGGGCCAAGGATAGATCCTTGTGGAACACCATATTTAATAATTGATGGCGAGGATATTGTTCAATTAAATTGTGCTTGTTGAGTTCTATATTGCTCAAGTGGCACTTAACCTATATAACTGTTTTATCATGAAAGTTATAAAGTACTTGTCTATCAAGTAGGATGGTATAGTCAACCAAGTTGAATTCTTTCTGCATATGTAGAAATACAGGTCCCACAAAGTTCCTCTATCAAGGGCAGAAAGCCATCCATCAATCAGTTTCATAAGAGCGGACTGGCAAAAATGGAACTGTCTCAAACATGATATCTTGGTGGAGATGACTTTCATGTAAATGTTTACTAATTTGTTTGGCAACGTTTTTCAATTATTTTAGAGATGAACAGGATTAATTGACATAGGTCTGGAATATTCTTGAAATTCCCTGTCACCCGATTTGATAAGAAGTATAAACCTTGCTGTTTTTAGAATATTTGGGAACACACAATGCTTAACATTTTAATTTATAATGTGTGATAGGGACGAACTAATTTCTTTTACTGACAGTTTTATTTTTTTTTTACTTCAGCCATCTAAGCCATCTGTTGATTTCAGGTGATTGAAAATTTTTAGTTTCTTAATATAGGCTGAAATTTGAATTTCTCTCCTGTAGTTTCTGGATTTTTCGGTTTAAGGAAATCTCTGAGTAAATCATAATTAGCTGTATTTTTTATAGTTTTTATTTTATCATTTAATGTACAGAATTCATTGTCTAAATGCTCCACTACTTCTTGTCTTTAGGGGGTTATTTCGTCACCCACTTTTAATTGTGTTGGGAGATTTGGTTCCTCTTTAGAATGCCATTCCTTTAAATATTTCCAAAGTGTTTTTGTATCGTTGTCTTTGCCGGTGGCAGCCTATCTTTAATTTGATTTTTTCTATCATAGAGGTTACTCTATTGCGGTATATCAGTATTTGCTTAAGTCTCTCTGCTAATATTTGTCTTTGTTTCATGAGCAGTTTTATTTCTTCATTGTACCACAGTGGTTATTTAAGAGATTGAATGTGTTTTTGTTTACTTCTTTACTAGGTGCATAGTGATCAAAATCTGTAAGAAATTTTACATATTTAAACAAAGTTCCACGTCATCAAAGTGCAAGATCTCCTGAAAGTCTGCCATTGATAGGTCATGCAAAAACTGTGTTTCATCAAATGCTTTATATGACCTGTATTCCATGGATATATGTCTTCTTTTCTCTAAAGTTTGGCCAAGTTTATGTTTTAAACAGACTGGAAATTGATCACACACAGAATTTTGAACTTGTATTTCACAAAAGTTTTCGGGTATTTCAAAATAGATGTGATTGATCAATGAGTAAGATGGAAGTGTCAGTGATGCGTCTTTGATCCTGCATTAACAGTTCTAGATTATATAGGTTATTAGACTTGTCCATCTACTGTTGTTACAATGCTCAATCTCGTAGGAAAATAAATGCAGTGTTATGCTATGACGCTGATATAATCTGTCCAAATTTATCTATCCATCAGATTTATAAAACTTGTTGGGTGATAGATAGTGCATGATGTAAGTAAAGGTTTGGAGAATGGAACTTTCAGTTCTATATATACAGATTAATCAGATTCCAAATCTACCCTTCTTTTATAGCTTATGTTATTTCTTACGTATACTATAATACCACCGCCATTTTTCTGTTCCCGTCCTTTCTTTTAAAATCAAAGCCATCACTTTTCAACAGGTTGGATACTTTGTTGTAATAACTATGGCCTCCTGGGAGTTTAGCGTGTATAGCCCACTTTATTTAACCTGGTCCAGACCTTTATGCTAAATACTTAAGTAGGCATAAAAATATAATTCCCACTATTGTTCGGAAAATTGTATATACTCGAGAAGAGAGTACTTCTATACACAAGGAAGCCATGAAATCCTTGACCTACAAAGCGCGACTCAAGGTGCTTTTACGGAACGTGCAGTCTGATCTTGGATCTAAACTGTTTGATGAGGAGATATTTACCTCTATTATAACTTACAATTGCATTGCTACTATTTCTTACTACTGACTGTAGCAATAGGCTGTTCGGAAAGTTATTAAATACATTTTAAGAATTAAAATTGCAATGTTTATCAAGAATCACACAACAGCCGTTGGAATTGTGCACTGAAAGCGGCCACTCTAAGTTTAGATCTTTATATTTGAAACTTTGTCTCTTCCTAGATCTTTGATCTTGATAGTGCAATGCATGAGTGTCAACGTGCAGTACCGTTCTTTCAGGATAAATATTTTCTCTTGGGAAACTACTCACATCAAGATCGGAAATATTTTAACTTCGGCTGATAATCACTAGCGCACATGCAGATTTGTATACATGTGCTGCCCTTAAATTTGTTTCGCCTGTGCTAAATACGCCATTCTGATGGAAGTTGAGATCTGTTAAACGATTTTGGACTTCCACAATCAGCTGATCAGACTTCAAAAATTTCAGATTTGAGGTAATATCTCAACCATACAAGAGTTTTCTGAAAGTCTGCCATTTATACCCTGTTGTTTCCAACACGTCCAATACTGGTGTCGAATTGAAAGGCTGAGTGCAATGTTTTTAAAACACTTCCGCGTAATATTTTTGAAGAACAAATGCTTGCCTGTAAAACTCGCGAGCCACTGATGGCGACCAGGGACAAATTTTAATATCTGCTGTGGAATATGTGCAAAGTAATGAAATTTCGGGAGTCAGTGGTGATTTTGGATATCCACTTTTGACCTCATAATGATAGACGTAGACCAGGTGCTCCAAATCTCTTTTTCTAATGAGAACATAGTGGTTTTAAATTTGTAAGTGATAATTCTATAAAGGGGAAAAAAAAAAAAAGAGTGGCTCGATTAAATTAGAACAATAATACTCATATTTAATCGTAGCAACTTTTGTAGGATAATATGGTGGAAATAGCTGTTTTCTATCACGGATCCACTACCTTAACAAATCAATGTATAGTATTGGATGTGCAAAACGTCAAAGTACATCAACAATACGTAATAAATGTGCTACCAAAATATAGTCTAACTTACTGAACTTTTCTATTACCGAAATATCTTTTCGTCATCTGAACTCGCTTTCTTAGCAAACAATGATCAACTTTCCACATAAGGTATCCAAAATCTAATCATTTTATCTATTTACTTAGTTCTGAATTTGTTTTCTATTTATTGCTGAAAATCGGCATACAGTTGAATTATCAAACGAGGTGTCTAGCGTTCTCAGCAACTTACCTGGATCGCTGCCTTATGCAACTTCTTGCTTATGTCCGAAGTCTCTCTATGACTGCAGACGAAAACAAACTAAGCTGTGTCGGAAATAAATGATCTTTTAAGATGACCACCATACATTTAGAAGCTATTTTCACTTTGAGAAGTCTTCCTATTACCGATGACTAACTTAGGAGCTCTCATTTTGTTATATACTTTCGTTATACATCAGTTTCAAGGGGTAATATATTATTGAATTTTAGCTATAATACTACTTAAATCGATGTCATCATTATCAAGTAAAAGACTTTCAGCATTAATATCCCACATCCTGTCCGAGTACTTGGCTCCATCTGCTCCATAAGGGAAAGTCATTCTATGATGTTCTCTTCTCTCTTTTGAAAGACAACACCCAGAAACTTTTATTTCATGTGATCTATTGAGGTATTGCATATACTACAAACTTTGTAAATCCAACATCTTCTTTGAAGCAGCCTAAATACAAAGCGGCAGGTGTATTTGCAACAGCAAGAACCCTTAGTATTCGCGACAGTACCATTAACAGGTAATACAAAAGCAGTAGTACCAAGCCTGGTCATTGTTTCTGCAAAGTCATGAAGGAAGTGTTCTAACCCAAAATTCTAAACATGAAGACTTTTCACTTCTGCAATTGGATGGCTTCAAACTTTGAATTTTTGCAATTGTGGAATAAATCATTTTATCTTTATTATTTACATCACCTCGATTGGGCTTACCATACTCTGCCAGGTAAAGATCAAGTTGCAAATAAATCACAAAAGCAATTCCATCTCTGGCCAAGTCCTTCATGAAATATGTATCAAATAAATCTTGCATGATGCTATCATAGCTACAGTGGGACTGTGTCACACAATGCCAGACTTGGGGCATTAAAATAAATTTCGCCAAATTCTTCTGAAATGGCACACAGTAATCAAAGCCGCACATTTCCCTTTATTTCCTGCAAATCCTCACCAATTAAGACGGGCATCTTTTTATTAAGCCTCTTTGCGCTTCTTGTAAAACTAATGCATGCGGTAGCTGAAAGTGCATCAGCTACAATAGGAGTATCCTTTGTAAGGGCAACACCATACCCAAGTTCTAGCAACGCAGTTTTAACCCTTTTTACATACTGCACGATGCGTAGCTACACATTCGTGTGCATTTCTTACAACTGCCTGTATACCTCTTTCTGAAATATGATGATCAGTATGTAATGCCAAGAGAAATTTATCGTCAAAATACCTTTGTTGACTAACATGGTCTGTATTTTTGTTGTGTGTGTCCTCCACGGTTTCGAGTCCATCATATGATTCATGAGCATCACTTTTTTTTATTACCGCCTGCTCGTCGTAATATCTTTCACTATACTTTTCGTAGAACATGCGTGATGTAAGCATTCACGTTTTTTGTTGAATATTTACATTCATCAATGCACCAATAAATAATTAAGTTGACATCATGTATGTGGTCCTTAACAACATGTCTATTCAAATGCTCATGATTATCTCAACTGAAACTAGACCTTAACAAAAAAAAAAATAGTTTTTCTTAAAACATGACTTTTTAAAAGAAAAGTGAATCCAATTAATATTTACACATTTTGCAATGGATCTAAATGCTCAGCTAAAAGACATAATTAACGACCATGAAAAGCAGTTTAATTGGTGGATGCGGGACAGTGCAGATAGATCTAGTAATTTTAATAAGGGTTTACCAGTAATTCGTTTTTACTCCAAGCAAGATTACAAACAAAACAGTCAAATATAGTTTAGCAAAATATTCCACTACATGAATTCTTTAATTTTCAAACAATTCATAAAAACATCAGGTGTACCAAGGTCGTTTCAATCCCAAAGTCAAGATCACTGGCTTGATCTTAATGCACCAAATCTTACTCAAGCATTTCTGGTACGATGCCACGCTCTGAAGTGTCTAGCTAAAGGACACTTCCACATGCTGTAACATTGAAACCGTTTGTTAATTTTTTCGCCTGTTTTGGCTGTAAAGACTTGTTGATGTAATAATTTACTCATTTCTGTATTAGGGAAGGAGGTTGTGTTCACCTTTCTCTAACATTGGAGTATATTTTTGCCCATTTTCTTTGTTTGCTCAGTGTTCTGAGCTCTCAGATAAGTTACATCCTCCATAGTGCATAATTTAAAGCGTTTTTTGGTCTTCACTAGAGGCACTTCATTCGAGAGGTCAGGAGGAGGATATTTCCGTAGGATTGTGTCAATTTCAAAGGACTCTTTGAACAATCTATCCATCGCTTCAGGCGTCATAGAAGCTAACTCATCCGAAATAAGATTAACATCATCATATGAAATCGACGAAATTTCCGTGATTTCATAGTTAAATTTCTAACCACCTGTCCTGTCTCAAAAGACTGTAGGGAGCAGTTCTTGTATGGAAGCTTTCGGACTAAAATATTTTGCGAGAGGAGTAATCAAGCTGCCATGCGTTAGTGCGAATGATCGTTTTCCATACAGATTTAGATCACTGAGAAAGCTTGAAATATATGCACACAAGTCGTATTTACGTAGTAATCTAATTATGTCTGGAATGAAGCCATTTTATATGTATCTGAATGATATCAAATAAGCCTATCGACTAAAATTTGCTTTAGAGAAATATTTTGTCGGGAGGCGACAAAGCTGACCGAGAAAGGTAATTTTCGGCAATCAGCCTCTGCGTTAACGGATAATGCCCCTGCTGCACTTCTCGTGATCGAATTGTTTGTTGGCACTGGTAATTTTTGTATTCCTATTAAACAAAAGGACTGGTGTATCTGCAACTGAAGATAACTTCAACATGACCTCAGATGTTGTATTTCTTGTTTAGCCCTAGAAGGCGGTGGCTCATGGGTCAATCGGGTGAAAGTTTTTGGTATTTGGCTGACATTTGTAACCTCTCAATGATCGTCTAAGCTTGGTAGAACTTTCTGCGAGAAAGCATCTGTCCAGTCTAGCTCTTTCATACCGAGTATACCATTGATGTATCCCTGTCATGGTCTGCGAATGGGTTTTCCCCGGACCATGTCCCCTTGTTGGGCTCCATGGCGGGTGGGGAGCATCGGTGGTGAAACTAAACACAAAAACATGGCATCCCAAAAAAAGGCCAAGCTCAACGAAAGCAAGCGCCCCCCTTTCCGATAGTGAATCTGAAACAGAACCTATTTCTAGTTCTTCTTTTAACTCTCCACGTTTTATTGTCATTCAGTCCAAAGATCCTTCAAAACTTATCACAAAACTATCTCCTTTTATTTTTGAAAAACAAATATCTTGCATCCTTGGAACTCCAAATCTGTCCAAAAACTGAAAGATCAGACTCTCTCAGTTGAATGTTTTACTAATCCGCAAGCACTAAATCTCTTGAAAAACACAAAATTCTTTGACATGGACGTTAAAATTTTCCCACATCCTTCCCTCAATTCTTGCAAAGGAGTAATAAGATGCAAAGAGCTTACTTACTGCAGCTCTTTACAAGAAATTAAAGATAACTTGAAACAACAAGGTGTATCCGATGTTCAGCAGATTTCTGTATGCAGAGATGGAGAACAGAGACTTACAAATACGTACATTTCAACTTTTTCTTCACCTGTTCTTGCAACGTCTATCAAGATAGGCTTCCAAGTAGTCAAAGTAGATGTGTATGTGCCAAATCCCTTGTGATGTTTTAAATGCCAGAGGTATGGCCATCACATCAGTAAATGTCCAAACCAAGAAACGTGCTCGAAATGTGCTCATCAAGGACCTGACCATGACAATACTACTTGTTCAAATCCTCCACTCTGCATAAATTGCAAATCTGCACAGTCTACTTTTTCAAGAGAGTGTCCAGTATGGAAGGAAGAAATAGAAATTCTTTCAATTAAATATAACAATAATGTTAGCTTTCCAGAGGCAAGGAAAATATTCGAACAACGCAAGAAAACCTCTTCTAGTCCTAGTTATGCAGGTGTTGTTGGCTCATCAACTGAAAAGGACGACTGCAGCACTTGTAAAATTCTTGCGAAAGTTCTACTTCAAAAATTTTCTGATGTAGCTTCCGAGCTGAAAGAACTTCTTCCTCCATCCACATTGTTCAAACTAATTCCTGACTCTCCATCTGCATCTAAAACAATCAGAACTCTTCGGCATCCTCAAAACCCACAAACTCTCAACATAGTTCTTCTCAAAAAACTTCAAAGCCATCTACATCTTCACAAAATTCTTCACGTGAAACTTCAAAGCCATCTACCTCTTCACAACCACCTCCTAGGAAACCACAACCTCCATCTTCAGAGTCTACAACAAAACCTAACGTCTCATCTAAGGATAACAATCCCAATCATACAGCCCGACCTCCTAAAAGGTCTTCTTCCAAATCCAAACCACAATCTAAAGATAACCAAGGATCTTGTGAGATCACAGTCAAAGTAATGATCCTGTCCCTACGAAAAAGCCAGAGGTGGTGTTTCTATTATTATGAACAACAACATTCCTCACAAAGTTATCTCTTTAAATACAAACTTGCAAGCTGTTGCTGTCGGGTTATCTATACACAGTGCTGTTACACTGTGTTCTTTATATCTCCCGCCAAGCACACCTATCAATGAGACCAATCTGAATGATCTAATTTCCCAATTGCCATCCCCCTATATTCTTGCTGGGGACTTTAATGGTCACATTGTTATGTGGGGTTGCAATGACACCAACCAGAGAGGTCTACAGTTAGAGAACTTCATTTCGAATAACCCTTTGTCTTTGATGAATGATAAGTCCAAAACCTACTTGCATCCAGCAACGGGATCTTACTTTTCCATTGATTTAACATTATGCAGCCCAGTCTTACTTCCCAATTTTACTTGGAAAGTGACTGAGGATTTGTATGGAAGTGATCACTTCCCCATTATCTTTTCATCTACACAACCGTCCAGCAGTGTACGACCGCAGGAATGGACGCTTTCGAAAGCAAATTGGAATAAATTTGAAATCCTATGTGAACAGACCATTACACATGATAAATTTGGAAATTGCGATGACACTGTAAAACTTTTCACTTCCCTATTAATTGATGCAGCTAAACAGTCCGTCCCTCAGACCTCGACAAACCCAAAACGACCTGACAAGCCTTGGTACAATGATGATTGTAAACAGGCTGTCAGAGACAGAAAACAGGCCCTTGGAAAATTTAACCTCAGGCCTACCAAAGAAAATCTTAACTTATTCCGTATTTCCAGGGCAAAAGCCCGTCGTACCATTAAAGAAAGTAAGCGCAAGGCTTGGAGACAATATGTCTCTAAATTAAATAGTAGAACTACTACTAAAAAAACCTGGGATATGATCAGAAAGATCAATGGCAAAGGCCAGTCCCCTCTTAGTCACCTTGAAGTTAACAAAACTTCGTTGGAATCTCCCCAGGATATAGCTGATGCTCTTGCTGAAAGTCTTCCTCTGCAAACTATTCAGAAAAGTTTCAGAGGAATAAAGCTAGAGAAGAAAAGAAAAAGCTTATTTTCAAGTCCGTCTTCGAATTCAGAGCATTATGATAAACTCTTCACTTTTAAAGAATTAAAATCTGCTCTGAATAAAGCTCATGATTCTTCTCCTGGCTCAGATAAAGTTCATTACCAGTTTTTAAAACGCTTACCTTTTACTTCTCTCTCCGTTTTACTTGATATTTTCAATGATATCTGGCAGTCAGGTGATTTTCCTGCATCCTGGCGGGAGGCACTAGTCATTTCTATCCCAAAACCTGGCAAAGATGGTAGTGACCCGGCCAACTATCGGCCAATAGCCCTTACTAGTTGTCTCTGCAAGACCCTAGAACGTATGGTCAACGACAGGCTTGTCTGGTTTTTAGAAAAAAAAACACCTCATTGTTGATGTACAGAGTGGATTTCGTCGCCAGCGTGGCACCATAGATCATCTTGTCCGCTTTGAAACCTTTGTCAGAGAAGCCTTTATTAATAGACAGCATGTAGTATCTGTCTTTTTTGACCTTGAAAGCGCTTACGATACAACCTGGAAATACGGAATTCTGAAAGACTTGCATGACTTTGGTCTTCGAGGCCGTCTTCCCCTTTTTATTTCAGCCTTCTTGGATGAACGTCTTTTCCGCGTTCGAGTTGGTAATACTGTCTCGGGAGCCTGTGAACAGGAGATGGGTGTACCCCAAGGATGTATTCTCTCTGTTACAATTTTCAGTGTAAAAATAAACAGTATAGTTAAAGCTATCTGTCCTGGTGTAGACTGTTCACTCTATGTTGATGACTTCGTTATATGCTTCAGATCTCGAAATATGAATATTATTGAGAGACAACTTCAGCAATGTCTCAACAAATTGCAAACATGGTCTGATGAAAATGGCTTCAAATTTTCAAAGTCCAAAACTAAGTGCATGTACCTCTGTAATCTACGAGGTGTTCACCCAGATCCTGAACTTTATTTAGACAAAACTAAAATTGAAGTCGTTTCCGAGTTTAAATTCCTTGGAGTCATCTTTGACAGAAAGCTTTCCTTCCTTCCTCACATCACTGCACTTAAAAAGAAGTGCAAGAAGGCTCTTAATCTTCTTAAGGTTGTGGCTCATTCTGAATGGGGAGCAGACCGTAAAGTCCTCTTGCGGATTTATCGGTCTTTAGTTCGCTCCAAGTTGGACTACGGATCTGTTGTATACGGATCGGCCCGTAAATCGTATCTGAAAGTTCTCGATTCCATACACCACGAAGGTCTGCGTCTTGTGCTTGGAGCTTTCAAAACTTCTTCCGTCAATAGTCTCTATGTTGAGGCTAATGAACCTTCCCTTTCTTACAGGAGATAAAAACTCTCACTTCAATATATTTTAAAACTTAAGTAGAATCGTTTTAATCCAACTCATAACGTTGTCTTTAAACCTGAATATAAACGCATGGAGCCCATTGTGGATAACCTTGGCATAGACACTGAGTCTATTGCGGACTATAAAATCTCTGAAATTCCTCCATGGACACTAAACAGTGCAGAATTCAGATTTGACCTTGCATCTTACAAAAAGTCTGTCACGGATAGAACCGTGTTTCATGCTAGATACAACGAGATAAAGGAGCATTATTTTTCCTTCAAACCCATCTATACAGATGGATCTAAAGAAGGAAATTCTGTAGCAGCTGCTGCTGTTTATGGACAAAGGAGCTGAAAATGCCGCCTTCCAAACAACTCCTCTATCTTCTCTGCTGAAATTAAAGCAATTGATCTTGCCTTTAATCTAGCTGAAAGTTCTAATTACAACCATTTTATTATTTTTTCGGACTGTTTGTCAACATTACAGGCCCTTTCAAATCAACGACTTGAGAATCCTTTAATCTGCAGTTTACTTGAAAGGATCTCACAAATTTCTTCTTGGAATAGATTGGTGTTCTGCTGGCTTCCAAGTCATGTAGGCATCAAAGGCAATAAAAATGCCGATAGGTCTGCCAAATCTGCACTTAACCTTCCCATTTAAGATTTTAAAGTTCCACATACTGATTTTAAATCCTCCGTTTTAACACATATCCAATCTTCTTGGCAATCCCAGTGGGATGCTGATGTTTTTAATAAATTGCATTCAATTAAACCATCCCTTGGTGAATGGTACCCCGTTTACAGGTCTGTTCGTCGAGAAGAAGTGATAATTGCACGACTTCGAATTGGCCATTCACGCATCACACATTCCTGGCTCTTGACCAAAGATGATGCCCCTGAATGTATTCCATGCAATGCACTCTATTCTGTAAAACATATCCTATTAGATTGCGTTGACTTAACTCTCCACTGCTAGAAATACTTAGTACGGTGTTCCTGAACTTGTTACATGACTCTTGGATATTTTCGTTTAAACTGAGATATTTATAAGTTATGATACCAACATGTTTGTAGTCTGGAATCTTGTCCGTGCCTATAAACCACTTCATGTTTTGTTTGGAAAAAGTATAGTCTGTTCTCGTTATAAACTACTACGGCACATTTGACGCATTATATCTCCATTTACAGGAGTACTCATAAACATATCTGGGGCATTTTATCAAGACCTCGCTTAGACTGATGAGAACCATGTCGTCTGCAAATGTAGGGCCATTGAATGGTCTGTTATTAACACGCATTCCAAATTCAGACTTTTTTTGTTTCTGTATTAGCCTATTTATGTACTATAAATACAAAAAATGTGATATTTTACCCCCTGTCTTTTACTTTGCTCAATATTTATGACATCTGACAGATGAACCCCATTCTTGACTCGACTACTCATAGAGCTATACATACTGATAATAGTTTACTTCAAGCAAACTTACGAACGTGTCCAAGCTCGTAACCAACCTAGACTGTCACACCTTTTGATCGGTGTGAATGTAGGTGTTGTTTGCTGTGTACGGTCAAACTGAAACTGACAATTTCAGAATTCCTTAAACATTCGAGAAGATGTAAACGAATGATAAACGAAGGATGACCGTCTCAAGTCCTCCGAGTGATTTGAACCTCAGAAGGGGAAATCACCAAAATAGAATGGGAAAAAAGCGAAAACAACGGAATTGGAGTCACCAAATGGTGTATGAAAATAGAAAGGGCGTAGTAACTCATGAGCTTCAAAACACATGGATGAGGGTCATTCTTAGATTTTCTCTTGAATCCTCTCCAGTGCTACATTGATCCTGACAAGGGGGTGTTACGGGACAAGCGTAACGAGAAAGGAAACGAGCAACAAGCCTAAAGTTAACAAGTAACAATATTTACTAGTATTAATGAACAAAGACAACAGAGTGCAATATGAGTTATGTTTGAACGGAATTATGACAGTTCTTAATCTTAGAACAAGAAATAAAATAAGTCCCTAAAATAACGAATTATGTTTAGATTACAAAAAGAATAGTCTCTGGATCCTAAAACCTAAATTGACAATAGTTTAACGTACATGTACATAACCTGTTAAATAAAAGGATAATTCCAACTTACAGTTGTAAATCCCAAGCTAAATCCAATACTTTTCACTAATTCTGTATCCACAAAGCCACAAGTCTAACTTCCAAATCCTAAATCACCAAGTAAGTCACTCCTATTTATACCAGCTTGGAAAATTCTACAGTAGTCTTTTCTAGAAAAATTACAACATGGATTGGTAAACAGCTTGTTTACTTACAATCTGTTTCTTAAAATAACCACAACAGAAAACCAATAAATGTTCCTCATGTTTCTAGAATATTCAGAGGACAGGTTACTGTATATCCTATCTAAACAACAGGGGTTACTTAGTTTTTATCCTTGACCAGCTATGTTCTTGAAATAATGTTTCAAGTAAAATTTAAATAGACTGTTTTACAGATCAATATACATGTAGTTTGTGATGGTTAAGAACAGAATTCGATTTAAACTATTTGGGACTTTACGCATATATAATAAACCATTATTTCATTCATCGTAACATCTCCAAGGAAAGCAAGGATAAAAACAAAGGATACGTGTGAAAGGGCCAATGTGTTATTTGCTTAACTTCACGCTCTATCTGGCAAGGGAAACTATTTAAGTTACAGGAATAGCCCTCATTTGTCGATTTCAATAAATCTCGTCTGAAACACCAAAGTGTACATAAATCAATGGCAAGAGAACACAGGCTTTTCATAATTGAACACGAGTCAGATAGTTTTGTGTTTAAAGTCACCAGAGCTCGTTTTAAGGCTATTTATAGCCTGTGTGCTATGTACACGTGTATGTAATTCAAACACATATACACAAGTAATGAAGAATTGAATAACTATAAATTATAATCCACACTTTCCAAACTCCACCTGAAACGCTGGTGTTTTCCTGACACCAGGCGTTTCTTTAAAGAATACGCCCGGTTCAGTATAAACCGGGTCTTTGATACGTACATGAATATCACGTGTTTCAATATTGAAACGCCTTAAAACGCCAAAGTTCCATTGTCCAAAACCTTTGAAACGTGTCACGTGTAACCCTTTTTATACAGTGATGGTTCCCTTTCCAAGTTTCTGTGGATTTGTTTTCAGTCGTCGATGGAGGTCGACTATCTGTATTAGGCACTGAGAAACTTGATTGATCATCTCAATCTAGCCTGGCATTCAGGCCCTGCATTTAAGTCATTCTGATAAACAAGGTACATAACTACATCAACTCACAGAAATATGTGTTGTTACTTGCCCATCTTCTGAAATACAGGTTCAGAACATTGGGAACACAGAGTTTTTGTTTTGCAGTTTTACTTGATGATTTTATTTTAATGAAAAGGCTCTATTTAACAGACTGACACCAGTCTAATCTCAATTCAGCGGGAGGGCTGTTGGTTAAATTTTAACCTGCTAAACAAGTTAAGGTTTGCAGTCCATAACTATCATCTTAAAGGGCGGAAGCTCCTAAAATTTGCCGAAAAGCTTCTAGGTAAACGTTGATGTTACAGGATATCTACCGATGAGTTAGTGAGTCTACGGTCCCTAACTCTCATGTTAAAAGACAGAAGCTGCCGAGATTGGCCGAAGAGTCTATACGCAAACGCCGATGTTACACAATATATTACCGATGAGGTATTGAGTCTACGGCCCCTTACTGTAATATTAAGGTAGTGGACCCATAATAGGCCTAGTGCAGCATGGCCTAAAATTTCTTGATAGTTGAAAAAGACATATTTGTACAGATATAATACTTTTGCACATTTTTAACCGACCAGAAATTCCTTTGATGTCTATCTTAAAATCATTTGTTGATACTTTTCGTAGTTTCAAAAAAAAAGGGAGGTAATTATCATATCCATTTTACCATTTATAATGAAAACATAGTGGTTTTAGATTTATAAATGACAATTCTTAGAAGGCCAAAAAGGAAAAGGTGGCTCGGTGAAAGTAGTACAATAATACTTTTTTTAGTCTGAGCAAATTTTCTAGGATAATATTATAGTGGAAATAGCAGTTTTCTGTTACGGGTCCACTACGTTAAAAGATGAAAGCTGCCGAGATTGACCGAATAGCCTTCACGGAAACGTCGATGTTACACGATATTTACCGATCAGTTGAAGGTCGTAATCTTTTAAATGAATTTTTAAAGCCTATAGTAAAACCCAAATGTTGTTATTTTCAAGTTAATTTTGGACCGTGAATGGTATCTAAATGTATCGGACAGTGTAGATCAAGATCAGACTGCACGTTCTGTGCAGTCTGATCTTGATCTGCAATGTCCGCAAAAGGCCAATAAGTCAATCTCGACAGCCTACGAGTTAAATACATGTACATCCTATCTTTCACAGTAAATGCTTGGTTAAGTTATCGGAAACAGTTTCCTATTAGATTACTGTCTCTATACCTTTGAGAATACTCTAACTCAATAATCATATACAAGCTATGGGATCGATACGTAATAACTCTAGTAGTTTCATCGTATAGTTGGCGTGCGTTGGGTCCTTGTTTACAGAATATATCTGCTATCATATAACCAGTTAATTTTCTTAGTTCACTCTTTAACATTTGTTCACTGCTTCGGCGAAACTGAGTGCGCTGTCTTTTGACCTTCTCATTGGATCTGATGACGAGTGAATAAATAGTTAATTGCGATTAGTCAGATATGGGCACATGTTTATTCGACGGGGCTCTGCTGCCCGATGTCTGCGCATGGCATTTTCTTCGAAGATTTGACCTGTCTGCTATGATGTTTTGATAAACGGCCGATGCATAGGTTACATTCTGGCTGATCATAGTTGAATGAATCACACCAAGTAGTTTTTTATTGAGAAAACGGCTATTTCATTTTGAAATTCAAAGTAACGGTTGTTGTTTTAAAAAAAGTTGTCCGCTTCTCTACCCACAATGCCATAATTAAAAGGATGTGTATTTGTGCCATCTAGCGGGAGATAATGCCCTACTACTATACTGTATTTCCTGGAACATTTATGAAACCACTATTGACAATTCTTGAATTGTAGCTGCCACTATTCGATACACCGGAGCCTTGATTCATAACATAGCAAACTAAGACACTAGAAAATTATTCTTTCTTTATGCTGTATGGAGATTTAATATTTTCATACGAGAAGCCAAATAACCTGGTACTACTTTTCAACGAAAAGAAAAATAGGAAAGATAAACAGGCAGATGTTCGTTATTGTACTTCATATTGAACCAAAAAGAGTGTCAGATTCCTATTCCAGTACCACTAGCTGTATATCCTTTTAAAAGATATTTGTTGTTTCGACTGTTCAGTGTTCACCTAGAAAAACTGGATGTATCACCTTTGCCTTTGTGTCATTGTCGTACAATAGATTTGCTATTTTCTGATATTTCTATTATTCTTAAAATGTTTGTGCCATGCTCTCTGAAAACAGGGTTTAATGGATCTGTAAGCGAAATCGAATCAGGTCAGCCTGCCCAGTCCGCGGCTTACCTGGGCCTACACGTTTTCCTTATTGTAAGTCTCTGTACTTGAAAGAGGTATTCAACCTCAGCATTCAGTTAGACAAGGGTGACAACCTACGTCATAGCAGAGGTGTCGGAAATAGGCGCCATTTTGTGCGCAAAGTGCAGATTAATTACTTAAACCCTTTCCCAAACGACAAATTTTGGACTATTCCAAACTGAAAGAGTTTGCAGACGACAATTTCAGATTTTGAGAAAATGGCAGAAAGTTTTCAAAAAGGGTAGAAAACACTGTGGGAAAAGGAGAAATTGCTCGTTACGAGCAATTTCTCCTTTTCCCGCAGTGTTTTCAAAAGACTTTTACTGCAGACACGTAAAAACCAGGGCTTGTTTGGGAAAGGGTTAAAAGATACGTGTATTCAAAATTTACTTAGAATACCTACTTCATCTGGTGACGGTAAATATATTTGTCATATTCGTGAAATCAAAATGCCATGAAACAATGTTGTAGCTTTAAACACTTCAACACAATTATTCTTAACGGCATTGTATACGAGATCTTTTGTTAAATCGCACATGTGTCACCCGCTTCGAAAATTGTGCTGAGGTAATTGCAAAATCAATGAAACTAATGAACAAAATATTAATGTATACTAACGAAGAAAGTTGTCAGGTACCATATGCACTGCTTTGTTTTGACAGATCTTCAATAACAATAATGTACAAGCTGGAAATCTTTCCTTTAAAACGAAAATGGCGGATTTTTAATGTCACCGATGACGTATGCTATGACGTAGGTTGTTACCCCTGTTAGATGTAATTGGTCAATAACTATTTGACGACTCACACCAGAATGGCGTATCGTTCGAAATGTCTATGGCAGTCATGTTTCTTTTTTTACATAATTGTGACCCGTCAAGCAACAAAAGACTTTTTTGGAACTGAGGAAAGTGTCAACCCTGGTCAGACTGCGCTAATTGCGCAGTCTGACCAGGGTTGACACTTTTCGCTTTTGTGATATTTTATGTTTGAAAAGTGGTCTTTCTTCATTGTTTTACAATTATTTTAGAACTATCAACTTAAATTGATCTGTTTCATCTAATTGATGCACAGGTTTCCCAGATGGCCCTTTTTTGCGTAACAGTACACATATGATAATAGTACAAAGGAAAACAACTACAGTCGAAGGTATGTTGTGCTTGTGTCATTTGTGTCACATTCAATTTGTCGTTCGTGTCAGAGATTATTTTTTGGGTGTGTTTATATCGCCCCTATATATTATTGACGGTACTTCAACTACCACTTCAGGTTGAGTGCTACAATGGCAATACACAGAGTAGCCTTATGATAAGATTTGCCTTCAAAAGGAGGAAATGCTGATTACTAGCATATTCTCATTTTCCCACAATCTTTTTAAGGCTTCTTTTCGTGGTTGTTGAAACACAGGGCTGTTTGGTATACTAAGTTCTTTCTCCCCAGCACCTTTCATAACATAACATAACATAATCTTTATTTGGCATAAAATACAAACATATTCATAGCAAATACAGATATATACAATATACCTTCCTTACCCTATTTAAGTTAAATTGTTCGTGGTTGTTGAAACACAGGGCTGTTTGGTATACTAAGTTCTTTCTCCGCAGCACCTTTCATAACATAACATAACATAACATAATCTTTATTTGGCATAAAATACAAACATATTCATAGCCAATACAGATATATACAATATACCTTTCTTACCCTACCTAAGTTAAATTGTTTGTAGAGTGACATACGTTGCCAGAGGTGGGAGGCCGGGAATAAAAGGAAATTTTTTGCTGCTCTGTTTTCTCTTACAAGACTTCTCTTCTTTTCAATACTTAAGATTTTGCGCCTTTTTTTTTTCAAAATGTCTGTAGCAAAGGAAATTGCTCGATTTGGGCAGTTTTGCGTTCTTCGAGTAAAGCTCGGGTCTTGCCTAGCTCAGTGTTAAAGAGCAGGACTCGCAATCTAGAGGAACCGGATTCGAGCCTCACTGGATCCACTGGGTTTTTCGTGGAAGTGTCCTTGGGCGAGACATCTCAGAGCCCCAGCCTATTATTGGTGAAGCTAAGGAAATACATGTGCTTTCACCTTAATATGAATGAAATATTGTTGAAAAGGACTAAAATACCATTCCATCAATCAATCAACCCATTTACTAATCGAGCTTTCGTACTTGCTTGATCAATAGCACTGAGGGGGAGTTAAGGGCAACTGTTTTCCTAATTATAAGTTGCGGATATCCACGTGGTCTGAAAATCTAATTAATTTCAACTTGAAAGGTTATTTAAGTGCAATGAATTATTGCAAATGATGCACTTCCCTTGGTCTGCTTGTAATGTGGTTAATTCTCTACTTCAGGACAAATACTTTAGACTTGTCCAGACTTGGGTGATGACAAATTAGCTTGATTGCTAGACATTTATTATTTGTTTTAGAAAACAATGTGACCAGCATTTTCTCCTTTTTCTCACAATGTTTTCAATCGAATTTCTACTCCTGAATCATAAACCCTTTCCCAAACAATCCCTGGTTTTTACGGGTCAGGAATAGAAGACTTTTGAAAACATAGTGGGAAAAGGAGAAAATGCTGGTAACCAGCATTTTCTCCTTTTCCCACAATGTTTTCTACCCTATCATATATAAAAATCATCTTTTCAGCAACTGTTAATTTGTCATCTGCAAAATGCTTTCAATTTGGTCTGGTCCAAAATCTGCCGTTTGAGAAAGGGTTAAAAGACGGAATAATTTGGTGAATGGTTAAGTCTTTACCGAACGGCTGAGCCCCGGTAGCTCAGTCGGTAGCGTACAGGATTTGAGAACAGGGGGTCGTGGGTTTGATCCCTGGCTTGGACAATTTCTTTCTGAGGATGGATGATAGTCATTGCGACAGGATTCATTCCTCTCCCTCCGCTGACCATTGTGTCGACGATGGTCACGTGGGAAAGCAGCCAGTGGCTTAGAAAGAAAATTACACGGAGTACTTGTAAAAGAGTCGCCAGGAAAGCATGGATATGTGCACTGGCCACTGCGATATAACTGAAACAATGTTGAAAACGGCGTTAAACACCAATTCGAGACTCTTCGAAATTTGAAAGCATTTGCAGACAACAAAATAAATGTGATTTTAGAAAAAAAAAAGAATTTTGTTTTTGGAAGGGTAGAGAACGTAGTAGGCAAAAAGAGAAAATTTTGATTATCAAACGTAGTAACCATTCCCTGAACGACAGCGCTGTTATTTAACTCATTGCCAAACGAAAAATTTTGGCTTGTCCAAATCGAAAGCATTTGCAGACGACAAAATAAAAGTGAATGAAAATTTGATATTTGTTTTGTGAAGGGTAGAAAACATTTTGTTAAAAGAAAAAAAGATGAGAAAATGCTGGTAGACATCATTTTCTCCTTTTCCCACAATATTTTCTAAAGGCTTCTTTCTCAGGGTCGTCCAAAGTTGGGATTGTGTGGTAATGGATTAAACGCTAAAGAGATGGACATTATTCACTGATTTAAACCGTACAATTAAAATAATTCCAAAGCCGAACACATTTAATTGAGCAATTGGTATTTTACAAGATTTTTTTTTTTCAATAATTAACGGCCCATAAAAAACCAACTAAACAGCCTCTTATAACATTGTTTTAACCGTATTTATGTGGAACTGCAACCAAAGATTTTGGAAAAATCATCGTAAGAAGCACTGGTTGTCGAAACTCTAGAAACGTATGGAAAGGTGCACTGGTCTTGGCAATGTTACTAAAATAATAAACACCAAATAAAAAACAAAGGTATATTGCCATAAATATAATGATCCATGCTCTATCAAAAGGGCGCTTGATACATGAGCAAAAAGGATCGACCATGTTCAGCCTGCGCGGAATGCGCAGGCTAACCATGGTCGCATTTCAGGACTTTCATTCCTTTGATTTTTTTCCCAGTCGACTCAGCTAGTACATTGAGTAACGTTATTATATGTAACAATTATGTTTTCAAGTGAAGTATACCATTAGCTTGGGATATAAATGCCAAACCTTATAACTTCGTTACTATTGAGGCTCGCGAAAACACATGACATCGCCATACCTACGTCTATCAGACTTAGTTTAAACATATTTATTTTACATCTATTGAGAAACAAGTTCTTACAACATATACTAATCTCTCTCGATTCTGCAGAGAATCTAGCAGACTTGCACATGCGGTATTGAAAAGCAGTCTTGATTAATATTGATATTAATAATCAACCCTAAGGCTATTAAAAGGTTATTTTGCGGACAGTGTAGATCAAGATCAGACTGCACAGAACGTGCAGTCTGATCTTTGATCTCCACTTTCCGATAGGGAGATATATTTTTCCCCCAAAACACGCTTGAAATAGCAATTATTGAGTTTTTACTATCGGTTTGAAAGTTTTATTTCACTTATTTAGCAGGAAAACGGTTAAACTGCTCGACAGATCGATCGATTGTTTGGTGATTAATGCCGTTTTCAACAACATTTCAGTTATATCGCGACGGCCAGTGCATCTACCCATGTTTTCCTAAAACCTACTTTACCAGTGCTCCGCACATTTTTCTCGCTATGCCACCGGCTGCTTTCCCACATAACCATCTAGACTAAGCAACTTTCAGCGGTGGGAGAGAAAGAAATCCTTTCGCTATGACTTTCATCAATTCCGGGAAAGAAATTGGCCTAACCAGAGATCGAACCCACGACCTCCTATTCTCAAGTCCTACACGCTACCGACTGAGCTGCTGCCATGGAGGCTGGCCTAAAATGTGTAATATAATGAAACAAAAATTTCCACTCAATAATTAAAAAAAACCCGAAATATTGCGATTTCAAAGTTGATTTCACGGGAAAGAAACAACGATATCGGACAGTGTAGACCAAAGATCAGAATGCACGTTTTTTGCAGTGTGATCTTGATCTACACTGTCTGAAAAAGCGCTCCGAGTCCCACTAGCAGCATAATGCTTTCCTTGTTGGCTGCTGTTGCCTGCAGTATGGATAAGTATAAATTAACTAGTGGTGTCTGTTTTAACGTTGTGCAGGCACGTAGTGTAGATCCAAGATCAGACAGCATATTATGTGCAGTCTGATCTTAGTCTATAACGTTTTCAAATGTCGATTATATGTTGTATATTGTTATATAATGATGTGTAAGTATTGGAATTAAAAACATCGACTTCTTTTTCGTTAATTAAGTAGTTTCTACGACCGGATGTGATCACGTTTACAACTAAGGAGAATTCTTGTGCGGTGTCGGTTTCATCTATAATTCAGCGGAGTGTACCGGGGTGTTGGCACCGGAATATATCAACCTTAGGACTTCGTGTTGGAAAGAAACGACGGACCACGCAAATATCGAACGGAAAGGAATAAATGAGAAAGAGAGTGGTCTCTGTGAGTTCTAAAATTGTATTACGTATCGCTCGGTACAGTGTGAAATATATCGACTGTGTAGGGATATTGTTTTTCCCCTTTGGATACCGGGTGATACCGTAGTTTCATATTCCTATAATAAATTTAGAACAAGGGATGCATTTGTGTCAGAAATATTCTCTGGTATCTTTTTTACCGATCTGGCTATGAAACAATTATTGAAATAATTGTACACTTTATTATTATTTCAGAAAAAATGGATCGAGAATCGATAGTGCCTTTCATCGCTCAGATATGAATACCGTTTTGTTTTTTCACGAGAAAAATGATGGAATTTTGTTGTGGTTATTTTTGGATTGAGTTTCAAGCATTGATCAAGAGTTATTGATTTCTGTAATTCGTGGAACTGAGTGAAAATTCAACATGGATACAAGTTTGCTATGCAAAAGTGTTTTGTATGAATGGTTTACGGTGCTTCTTTTTCTCCGACACAGCATTGGGGACAGTGGAATGGTGAGTATAAGTATATTTAGCTTATTTTCCGTACATAGTAGAGTAAGATAAGACATGTAATTGATCATTCAGATAAATATATTAATCTTCTTTTTTGCAAAAAAATTTGCATTATGTTATTGACTGACGGTATTTTCACCCCACCCCTCCACCATTTCGGACATTTCTAGGATTACTTTCTATCGCTATCATTTTGAAAGTCAGAGACATAGAGAGGGGGAGAGAGAGATAGACAAAGAGACACACACAGAGAATGAGAAAGTGAAGAGGGAGACAGAAAAAGATAAAGAGAGACAAAGAGACGGAGAGACAAACTTCGTAAATCAGAGAAGTCCAGAGAAACTGAAACAGATTCCTACCTTATGGACTTAAGTAGCAGAGCGGATGGTATAGATTAAAGATCAGACTGCACGTTCTGTGCAGTCTGATCTTGATCTATACCATCCGCAGAAGCCTAAATATTCGCCTAGCGTGCTGACAAGGGATACAATTTGTATATCATAGGATACTTATCCTGGTAAATCAGCTTTTTTTTGTACAAATGTCGTCTTTGTAAATCAATTCGTTGTTTTATCCAGGTCTAAGAATGAATTTCCAATTCCTATGAGCACGCCATTGATCAAAACTCAAGCTTTAAACAAACCTTGTTGATATGTGAATAAAACGATTTTTACGTCGTTTTAACATTGTCGTAAAAGTTATATCACGCCATCAGATCACTTTGGCTTATTCATGTGCATTCTGGATTTATTACATTTAGTGCGAGACAAGGGCTCTGAATTATCTTGCCCAAGGACAATAACGCGAAAAACTAATTGCAACGATTTGTTTACATTGAAGTTCATCACCATTTCAACAACTTACGCCACGCCAGGGCGTTCAGTACATCTATGCATGTCTTTCCTCGCTGTATTACACCAGTATTTACATAACTTTGTTTTATTTCCGTAGGGGTCCGAAGTTTGATTCCTGGCTCGTACAGACTATATATTATAAACAAGGGATTTAACTGTATGCAGCCCGTTACTCGCCCCCAGTTACAAAAATACAACGTATTTTTTCTTGCCCATCAGTTTATAATATTTATTTCATGCTTTCCGGTAGGATATCGAGAAACAGCAGTGAAAATATTTTTCGATCTTACATTGGTACCACCAGTGAAAATACCGATTTTCACGTTCTTGTTGCCTAGGTAAATTGCGCGTGCCTAACAACCAGATGGGAAATATGACGTCATATACCTTACATTTCTCGCGCTTGACGTAACGTTGCTATGCGGGAGGGGTACGCCATGGGGAATAAAGGAAAAGAACTGTACTGAATGTTGATAATGCTCCCCCCAGAAAGGGTTAAAAGCATAAAATAAATAGAGTATTTGTTTTTTTCGGTGAAAGATCGAAATTTATTTCATCTCGTGAACACCATCGGTAATATTGTCACTTGTGGCTGCGCCACTCGTGAAAATATTACCGATGGTGTCCACTCGATGAAATAAATTTCGATCTTTCACCGAAAAAGAAACAAAAAATATCCTCTATACAGTCTATGGGTAACAGGAGTCAAAGCACGGACCCCTATATTTTTTGCCAAACAACTGACTGTTTTTCTCACGCGACTTGTCAGTTTTGGAGTTTAAATCCGTTTTAACAGCTTTGGTCATACCACGACGGTCAGCGCAGATCTGCATACGTTTCCTAGTTTTCTCAGATCAGTACTGACATAACTTTCTTTCTAAGCCACGGAAACACCAGACGATCTATCAGTCAATCAATCAATCAATCAACCATTGTTCTATCTAGGTATGATTACATATTAACGATAATCGGTTCTATTTCTCCAGCCATTTACATAATATACATTTTGTATGCCTACATCTCAAATTGGTAGGAGCGGACAATTACACAGGGAAAAAAACTTACAGTGTAAATTGCCGTTGCCCACTGTCAAGATTAACTGGAATACCGCTAAGGAAATTGCTCACAAATTTGCCTCGGGTGTCTCATTTTGATTACGGATTTCAGAGTTTTAGAAGTAAGTACTTGATAAACGTATGCTAGTGCTTTTTTAATGTTTGACCAAATTTCATAAAATCATAATTATTTTATAATGTGGCCCTCTATAAGTTTTGTTAAGTGTATTATGCATTTATTGACGCATAACAGAAGGAAATACAATAATAACGTGTACAATTCAACATTGGGCCTAGGCATACATTATTGATGGTAAATGGGGCCATTGCGTGCAACTGAAACCTTATACAAGTAAATAGGACCAGAGCTTCCTTGTGGTTTCACTGAACTCTAAACAGATAGGCTTTCAGACAAGTTCGGTATTTAAAAGCTTTGTTAAATATTCCAGCTTTCAGACATCTTCGGTATTTGAAAACCCGGTAAATATTCAGGCTTGTACACTCGACAGACGTTTGAAAGGTTTGTAAATATTCAGGCTTCATAAAGAAACATAGGCTTTAAAACACGTAAACCATTCGATAGACCCATAAGCATACTGGCTTTCATACGTAATACACATTTTAAAGACATATGTTAGGAACTTGGGATATGCTGTTAATATTAAGGCTTTCATACACGGAAAGTCACTGGAAAAGCTTGTAAATACACACGATTTGGAACAAGCATTTGAAAGGCTTGTAAATTTACCGATTCTCTTTGGCAGGGATTCGAAAGGCTCATAAACATGACAAATTCCTCAATCACCAAAAAGGCCTGTAAACATTCGAGCTTTTAGGTACCTTAAACATTTCACAGACTTGTAAACATTTAGGGCTTTCGATACCTAAATACTACACAGGCTTGTTTAACACCCAGGATTTTAAAAACGTTAAGCACTTCACATGCTTGTAATATGTCGAATTTTATATATCTGAATTACTAAACGGGCTTGTATAGATTCATGCTGTTAGATACCTCACATACGAAACAGGCTTGTAAATATTCAGGTTTACCTTAAACACTACACATACTTGTAAACATGCGGGGGTTACGATACCCTAAACACTTAAAGTGTCTGTAAACATTTAGGTTTTTAGATACCTTAAACATTAAACATACTTGTAAACATTCAGGCTTTTAGATACCTTTAACACTAAAAATGCTTGTAAACATTCAAGGCTTTCAGGTACCTTTAACACTAAAAATGCTTGTAAACATCTCGGTTTTAGGATACATTAAACACTTAACATGCTTGTAAACATTTATTTGTTTTTGGATACCATAAACACTAAACATGCTTGAAAACAATCAGGTTTTTAGATAATCTTAAACACTCAACATGCTTGTAAACATTTACGTATTAGATACTGTGAACACTAAACGTGCTTGTAAACATATAGGTTTTTAGATACCTTAAACACTAAACATGCTTGTAAACATTTAGGGTTCTTTTAGATACATTAAACACTAAAAATGCTTGTAAACACACAGGGTTAAGGATACCTTAAGCACCAAACAGGCTTGCAAAAATTCAAGGAATTTAGATATATTAAACACTAAACATGCTTGCTCACATTCAGGTTTTAGATACTTTAAACACTAAACATACTTGTAAACATGCAGGGCTAACGATACCTTAAGCACCAAACAGGCTTGCAAAAAGTCAAGGCTTTTAGATACTTAAACACTAAACATGCTTGTACAAATTCAGGTTTAAGAAACCTTGAACACTAGACATGCTTGTAAACATTTAGGTCTTAGATACCTTAAACACCAAACAGGCTTGTAAACATTCAGGTTTCTAGATACCTTAAACACTATACAGATTTGTAAACATTTATGTTTTTAGATACATTAAACACCAAATTTGCTTGTAAACATTCAGTTTTTTAGATACCTTAAACACTACGCATACTTGTAAACATTCAGGTTTTTCGATACCTTAAACACTAAGGATGCTTGTAAACATTCAAGTTTTAAGATACCTTAAACACTAAACGGGCTTGTAAACATTCAGGTTTTAGAACCTTAAACACTAAACGGGCTTGTAAACATTTAGGTGTTTGGATACCTTAAACACTTAAGAGACTTGTAAACATTCAAGATTTTAGATACCTTAAACACTAAACAGGCTTGTAAACATTTAGGTGTTTGGATACCTTAAGTCTTTACCACACGACAAACTTTTAGACTGGTTAAAGTTGAAAGCATTTGCAGACGACAAAATAAAAGCGACTGAAAAATTGAAATTTGTTCTGGGAAGGGTAGAAAACACTGTGGGAAAAGGAGAAAATGCTGGTTACCAGCATTTTCTCCTTTTCCCACAGTGTTTTCTCAGGGGCGTCAAAAGTAGGGATTGTGTGGTAATGGATTGAACACTAAACAGACTTGTAAACATTCAGGATACCTTAAACACTAAACAGGCTTGTAAACATTCAGGTTTTTAGATACCATAAACACTAAACAGGCTTCTACACATCAAGTGTTAGATACCTTAAACACTCAACACGCTTGTAAACATTTAGGTTTTAAGATACCTTAAGCACTCAACACGCTTGTAAACATTTAGGTTTTAAGATACCTTCAGCACTCATCATGCTTGTAAACATTTAGGTTTATAGATACCATAAACACTAAACAGGCTTGTAAACATTCAGGATTTAGGTACCTTAAACACTAAAAATGCAGGATTAAAGATACCTTAAGCACCAAACAGACTTGCAAACATTTAAGGCTTTTGTATACATCCAAAGTTTTAGATAGCTTAAACACTAGTAAACATGCTTGTAAACATGCAAAGATTCAGATTCCTTAAGCAACAAACAGGCTAGTACACATTCAAACTTTTAGATACCTTAAACGTAAAATAGGCTACCTTAAACACAAAATAGGCTTGTATACTTTCAGGCCTTTTAGATACTTTACGCAAGGTTGTAAACATTCAATGCTTTTATATACCTAAAACACTAAATATGGTTGTAAACATGCAGAGATTTAGATACCTTAATCACTTAACAGGCTTGTAAACATTCCGCGTTTTAGATACCTTTTGAAAATACTAAACACGCTTGTAAACATCCATAGTTTACCATACCTGAAACACAGAACAAGCTTGTTAGTATGACAGTTTTTAGATACCTTAAAGACTTATCAAGCTTATCAACATGCAGGTTTTCAGATACCTTAAACACTCAACAGGTTTGTAGACATTTAAGATTTAACATACGTAAAACACTGAACATGCTTGTAAACATCCAGGGTTTTTGATACCTTAAACACTTAACAGGTTTGTAAACATGCAGGTTTTTAAATGCTTTCAACACTGAAGAGGATTGTAAAAATTCAAGGTCTAACATTCCTGAACCATTGAACAGGTTTGGAAACACTCAGGCTTTTAGACACCCGGAAAACTGTACAGGCCTGTAAACATTCAGGTTTTTAGTATGGTTGTTGAAGTTTGAATACTTTGTTCTGTTGATTTTTTTGTACTTACTACAAATAAATAGGACAGTAAAAGATCGATTTTTTTCATCTCGTGAACACCATCGGTAATATTGTCACTCGTGGCTATGTCATCTGTGCAAATACTTTCGATGATGTTCACAAGGTTGAATAAATTTCGATCTTTCATCGTAAAAAAAAACAACAAATACCCTCTCTCTATATATATTTATATATTGTTATTGTCCTCTTAGTACTGACATGGACCGGTTAAAATAAAGGTGACAAAATATGCCAGAATTAGTTTTTCTTTCATCACAAGAAAAGATTGTTGTTGATGAACCGATTGATAGACTGAAAAAGTAGATAAATTGATTGATAGGCTGAAAGAATAGATAGACTGAAAAAATAGCACTGATATAGACTGGTCAAATAAAAGTAACAAAGTATGCCAGAATATTTTTTTTCTTTCATCGGAAAAAAGAAAGTTAGAAATTTCATTGTTGATAAATTGATTGATAGATGAAAGAATAAATAGATAGATAGATAGATAGATAGATAGATAGGCATACAGGCGCGCGTGTGGGCGGGCAGGCAGGCAGGCAGGCATCCAAAATCAGGAGACTGGCGTGTTTGACGATAGACCAATTGACCCACTTGATATTCGATCTAGCACATAACCTTGGTCGGGGAAAATCTATTACGTGATGTAGCTAATTTTGCCTGATCTACTTCGATACAAACCAATAAATCAAACGAATTAATTCCTATGTGCTTCATTTAGATTGTTTCAATGCCATCGATCTATATTTAGATTAATCACTTCACTAGAGGATAAAACTTGAGACTTCTTTGTATGGAAAGCGTGGGCAGACTACAAATTGCGTGTGACTCAAACGATAGATTGTCTTTGAAATGGTTAAAAGTATTTTGAAAATAGGAGAAAATGCCTGTAATCGCTTTCTCCTTTTTGTCGGTGTTTCAAAAGCCATCTCGCCCAAGGTAAAAAAAATACCGGAACATACGGTAAAGAATCAAGTATCTCATACCGGAAATAACCACAGCTTGAATGACGTCAGTAAACGTAATCAGGCTGAAAACCGGAAGCTGTGACATGTAAACTTAATGCATTGACAGAGTTCAGTTTATGAATCTTTACTTTATGCAGTAAGATCGATACATTTGGCTTAATGATAGATCTAACATGTCATCAGATCTAATGTCTCCGTTTTCAACGTTCGATGGCCAGCTTCATTTACGTAGAACATAAATTAGTAAAACTAAGACCGACAATTTGGTAATTTTAAGGCTATTTTGAGTAAACATACGATTTTGTCTACCATAGATCGGCCAGTATACAGATCTTTGAATAGATTCATTGTACACATGGTAACTGATCTTGATCCACATTTTGAGAAAAAGAAAGGTACCTTATCTTCTTATTTTTTATCTTTGAGACAATTCAAATGAGTACCCATAACAAAGATTTTGATGGAGAATAACTGATATCTTTAATGGTAATCCATATGGGTATCATTATTATCAAGGTTTGATTTTTTTAAAGCCGTTTGCTTCAACTTCGTAGTTGCAATGAGTGTTCGAACTGTATTCAGTAATTATTTGTCTAGAACCAACATTTCAACAGGCTCAAAGAAATTGGGAGCTGCACAAAACCCATCAATCTATTGACGTAACATAATGAAAGTCCCTTCCAGACCACTTTACGGTTATGTCTGTCGGTATTGTTTCCAGTTAAAATGACAGGATGTTAAGTAATTTTCTCCCCAACACGTTTTAGCTTCTCTCTTACTTTTTTTCCTGGTGAATCGATCGTGAATGAACTTCGGGTGACTTGAACAATTTGTATTTGCATTTTATTTGGTTTTTGTCGAGATGGCATCAAATGTGAATTAAATTTAGTAAATTCTGTTTATTAAATTTGTTTCCATTCTGTGTCTCCTTTCTTCAGTCATCCGCCCTCCTTCTTTCACTTCTTACCTCCCTCATTACCTGCAAGACCCCGGAAGACTAGTCAATAGTGTACAAGACTTAGGAAAATGGGATGGCTGGTTTAATCCCAGCCTCGGCCGATTTCTTTCTGAAGATTGGTGATAGCTATAGCTAGAGGAATCATCCCTCTCTCACCGCTAATCACTGTTTCGGCGAGGATCATGTGGGTCCTGTGAAAGCAGTCAGTGCTTAAAATATTGTGCAGAGTACAGGTAAAAGAAATACCAGGAAAACATGAATAGGTGCAGTGCCCCCCGCGGTTTGAATGAGATAATGTAGAAAACAGCGTTAAACACCAAACAATCAGTCTATCCTCCTTTTCTCCTTCTTTCCCCTATTCCTTCCAAGCTAGAAGACAGAGAAATAGCCGTGGGAAACAGAATGACGATATAGTCAATGGTGTCTTCTAAACACATCTGTTTTTTCCTTCTAATGTTGTGATATAATTGGCTTGCAACACGCGAAAAGGGGCATTCGGACATTTGCGTAAAGTGTCGTCTCGGATCAGCGTCTGCAGTCCGCACAGGCTAATCCGAAACGACACTATCCGATTTTATGTGATTTTCTGTTTTACGAAAGTCTACTTTAGCACAAAATCTAATGTAGTCGTAAAGTGCCGTCTCGGATTAGCCTGCGCGGACTGCGCAGGCTAATCCGGGACGACACTTTACGCAAATATCCGAATGCACCTTTTCGCGTGTTGCACTCCATATATTTTACACATTTGTGTTTTCTGTTTAATGTCATGATGTTCATAAAGATGATGAAGGACAATGTTTTTTTAATGTAGTGTATTTATGTAAAATTATACACATCAGTTATGTCCATTTAATGTAAACTTGTCCATAAAACAAACAGGTCTGCTTTGTCTTTGTAATGGCATGGCGCCCATAATAGTAACCTGTTTTGTATTTTGTCTTCGTAATATCTATACATACGACACATATCTTTTTGTTTTGTCCATAATGTCACAATGTTCAATTTACGCATATGTTTCCACATGTTGCATCAAGATGTCCATTACACCTATCTGTTTAATGTCCATTTTTCTCATTTCTACTTATTTTGACCATGTAGTGTCATGATTTTCACCATATACATGTGGTTTGTCTTTCTTTGTCTTGATGTGCAAAACATCATTTTTGTCCAAGTTGTGTCACAATGTTTATTTTACACACCCGTTTTATCCATGTATTTCCGTGAAGTGTATGGTAGCCGTCTGTTTTGTCTTTTGATGAAATATTGTCCATTTTACCCACTTCCTTTGTCCATGTGATGTCATGATACACACCTGTTTTGTCTTTAGAATATCATGAAATCCGTATTACACACTCACTTAGTCCTAGATGTGAATAATCTACTCTTGTTTTGTCCATGTCATGTCATAATGCCTATTTTACACCTGTTTTACCCATGATTCACATCTCTGGGGTCATTGTAATATCATGATGCCTATTTTACACATCCATTTAGTTCTTCTTCTGCCTTGATGAGTATAATACACTGGGATCCTGAGTGACTCATTGGAAAAGTGCGGGATTCGTAACCTGGAGGTGCAAAGCTCAAGCTGCACTGGATCCACTGGGCCTTTCGTGGGAGTGTCTTTGGGTAAGGCACTCCAGAGTCCTAGCCTAGTACTGATAAAACCCAGGTAATATTAATAAGTGAGCTGTCGCCCTGACATGACTGAAATAAAAACGAAAGCGGCGTAAAACATCAATCAATCAATCAATCATAATACACGTCTGTTTTGTCTGTGTCATGTCTGGATGTCCATTAAATATACCTGTTGGGTTCACGCAATATCATAGTTTTGGGGCCTTTTTACTTTAGAGCTAAAAATACACTACTAAAGGTCGTCTTCGGCCTAGCATGCAAATTGTTTGACCTTCACCCTGTGATGTACCCAGTTCAATTCTGCTGAAGACGGACATTAATACAGTGTTCTCGACAGGGAAAATTTACTACTCAGACAAAGCCAGCCGGTTATATTTTACCAAAATTGCTGAGTGCCCTTGATCTTTAACATGGGTGGTTAACTCTTTGTATGCTTCGTTTCTTGGTGGTCCAGAAACGTGGGCCGTTTTCGAGTCGAGAAAAATGTGTCTTTATTGGACAGTGTAGATAAAAGATCAGACTGCACGTTTTGTGCAGTTTGATCTTGATCTACAGTGTCTGCAAAAAATCCATTAGCCAGGGGTTTAATTTAAACCCATCACGTGCGAAATAGATAAAACTTATGTTCAAAAAGATATGAACAGAATTTAACGGTTTTCGCCAAGAAAACCTAACAAAGTGTTTGACCTTCAGTGCCGTCTAATCTTGACTTACACGGTACGCCATGGGAAGTTGTAATCAGTGCTTTGTGGGCTGAATGTTTACCCTAATACAAAATGTTAGATTTCTTGAAATTGATATCACCTTCATACGGTAAAATTTGATGGGTTTCAAACGATGAACTTTAGCATTGAAAAGGAACGACGACCCCCTAACTCTCATATTAAGAGACGTAAGCTGTCGACGTTTGTCGAACAGTCTTTACGAAAACGTCGATGTTACACGATATTTATTTATGAGTTGGTTAGTCTATACACATATAACAAGACGGAAGCTGTCGAGATTGTGGGCATAGCATTAACGAAAACGTCGATGTTACACGATAATTATCTATGAGTTGGTTAGTCTATACACATATAACAAGACGGAAGCTGTCGAGATTGTGGGCATAGCATTAACGAAAACGTCGATGTTACACGATATTTATCTATGAGTTGGTTAGTCTATACACATATAACAAGACGGAAGCTGTCGAGATTGGCCGAATAGCATTCACAAAACGTCAATGTTACACGATATTTATCTATGAGTTGGTTAGTCTATATACATATAACAAGACGGAAGCTGTCGTTATTGGGCTAATAGCATTAACGAAAACGTCGATGTTACACGATATTTATCTATGAGTTGGTTAGTCTATACACATATAACAAGACGGAAGCTGTCGAGATTGGCCGAATAGCATTCACAAAACGTCGATGTTACACGATATTTACCGATGAGTTAGGGTCCGTAGATCTAAAAATACGAGTATTGCTAGAAAAGAAGAAAAAAGAACTGGCCACCGGTATTTTCTATTTTGGTTTACCAGCATTTTCTGATGTCATGGGGATGTTTTTCAAGCCTTCTTTCTCGAGGTCGTTAAAACACAGGATTGTTTTGTAAAGTAATTGCGTCCTTGAGCATTGATTAAATTACAAAGATCGACTGTCTCCAGTTTTCCTAGCAAGCCGGAAGGCTTTTCATTTAACCCTTAACCTAACGTCAAAATTTTATAATTTGACCAAATTGAAAGCACTTGCAGACTACATAATAAATTTAATTCAAACGAGAATTTCTTTCTCTGGTAGGGTAGAAAACATTGTGGGAAAAGGTGAAAATGCTGGTTACCAGCATTTTCACCTTTTCCCGCAATGTTTTCAAAAGCTTTGTTCTTATGTATCCTTGAACTCTGGATATTTGCAGTGAAGGGTTGAATCGTTACCAAGTGCTCTTATGTTGTAACAACCCGGAGAAATAATTCTTTTGAAAAGAAGTCTTTTTTGTATGTAAGAATGCTTTTGAAAATATTGTTTCAAAAGTTGAAATTGCAGGAATTCATTATCTTCTCCTTTTTTACCGCGTGTGTCACTGACTGTATGGTGGTGTACCTCGCTTTCAGTATTATTTCAGTCATATCACGGCTACAGCTAACATTTTCATATATTCACTGGGTTTAGCCAATCAGCAGTTCTGTTACTTTCACAGTCAGAAAATCTTGATGAATTAGTCAGAGAACGTTCTGAAGAATCGTTGGTGAATACAGACCCTGCAGGGATCGTCTAAAGGAGAAATCGTTGCAGATATTTTCTATCATTTTTTTTTTTCTACAAATGCCAAAATATCTAGAACGAAAAAACACGTATTGCATCAAAGATTATCTAGACTGCTCGATCTGTGAAGCCTCATAATCGACAACGTAATAATATTTCCCTTTAACAAGAAAATATTAATGCACGTCATCAATGGCGCTGCAAAACAGTTGTTTCTGAAATAAGGAACATTACAGCATTTCAAATTGACCACAGTAAACTTTTGCAGAACTCGGTGAGAAATGAACTGAAAAGTTCTAAACACTCCTTAGAATGCAACTTATATATATGTATAATAGCAAAACACAATCATAGCCATTCGTCGGCGAAATTTAACATAATTTCATTTGGAGCAAAGTACAAAAGCAGTTGTCATTCGAGAAACAGCACAAGAAACAAATATTAAAAATAGGTTCCAGATTACCAAATTGATATTAAAAACTGGGTATGAAATTATCAAAGTGGGTAGGAAATGATCGATATAAAGAATAGGTGGGTAAGAAATGACCAAAATTGCACGAAATGGCCTAGGTACGAAATGACCTAGTTACGCAATGACTGGAAGCCGAGTAAACAATATGGCTTCCTCCATAGGTATTTTTCAAAACCTAATAAAGATATAGTGCCATCGCTCATGGGGCGCCACAACAACTTTTATCGATACATCGACACTTATTTTATACGCAATTTTCAGCCAGTGTTTAACCCATTTTAGCCTAATATTATGAAACTATAATCATTTTTGTGTCTTAATGCCAGATGTTGCCCCATGATGGCTGCAAGATTGCATCGATTACGACGGATAGAGAATACGTTTTGATGTTTTGCGGCCTTCAAAGCAATTTTGTAGTCGTTTCCATTTTAAAACGAGAACAAATCCCTTGTGTTTTTCTATCGCTTACGCCATCGTTACATAATTGTAATTCTAACATGACTCGCGACTTTGGCTCTATAGAAACAGTCCAAGGAAAACGTGGTAAAGATCTGCAACAATCCATGTAGAGTGACGTCATCCAATATCGAGTGACGTCATTCAATGAGTGGGTTATTCAATGGAACATAAACTTCATCCGCGTTTTACTCTAAGTTTGAACTCGTTTTCATTTCACTATGAATTGGCCATGTTAGAATCGAAATAATCTTCTTTCTATCATGGTATATCGTTCAATAAACCACGTTGTGAGTTATGAGGCGCAATGAATAACCCAATCGGGCTATCGCCCTCGTGGATTATTTATTGTGCCTCATAACTCACAACTGTGGTTTATTGAACGATATACCACTATAGAAAGAAGATTATTTCTTAATTTACATATGATAACATACATGTAGCTTAGCCATTATATCGTCGGTTTGCTTCCTAAATCTCGTAACTACAGCTTGTAACAAGCTGTAGTTACGAGGTTTTGGAAGCAAACCGACGATATACACTTTCAAATTTTAGCAGTATTTTTTCTCTCTTGCTGTAAGATTGTATCTTTAACCCTTTCCCAAACGGCAAATCTTGGACCAGACCAAATTGAAGGCATTTTGCAGGTGACAAATTAACAGTTTTTAAAAAGATGATTTTTCAACATGACAGGGTAAAAAACATTGTGGGAAAAGGAGAAAATGCTGGTTACCAGCATTTTCTCCTTTTCCCACTATGTTTTCAAAAGGCTTCTATTCCTGACCCGTAAAAACCAGGGATTGTTTGGGAAAGGGTTAAAGCCTCAGTGAAGTCAAAGAATAGGCGATTTTTACTGTTTGTACGCCGAAAATATAACGGATTGCCGATCACAGCACACATATATAAGATCGGAGAAAACTGAACGTGTCAGTTACTGCATTGGTTGCTATGATATACGCGTTCGAAAATGCATGGAGAAACCCGTCGATTTCAGGGTTGCCAGTCAAGATGATCGAGACAAGCTTCGTTACGTTCTGTATATTCGAGAATGTCACGTGATAACATTGCATCTAATAAGTGCTAAATCATGCCATCGGAGAGTGAAATTGCTCATTCCTCATGATCCTGTTTTCTTATTTCGATGTAGTAAACTCTTCCTGTATTGATGATAAATAATTCTAACATGACACGCGACTTTAGCTCTATAAACACAGTGCAAGGAAAAAGTGGTAAAATCTGCGACAATCCATGTAGAGTGACGTCATTCACTGAGTGAATTATTCAATGGAACATAATCTTCATCTGCGTTTTTATTCTAAGTTTGAACTTGTTTTCATTTCACTAAGAATTAGCCATGTTAGAATCGAAATAATCTTCTATCTATCGTGGTATATCGTTCAATAAACCACGTTGTGAATTATGAGGTGCAATGAATAGCCCACTCGGGCTATCGCCCTCGTGGATTATTTATTGCGCCGCATAACTCACAACTGTGGTTTATTGAACGATATACCACGATAGAAAGAAGATTTTTTCTTAAATAAGCGACGATCAGCCTGTGCTATGTGTCTGTTCACAATGTTAATAAAGTTCGTTTTTCAAGCCTATAATCGGGGACAAAACGATCAAGTGAATGAAAGTTTTGTTTCGATGCATTGAATTATGACGTAGTGTTTACGTCAACTATTACGTCACAGCGGAGATTTTCGACGAAAATTCGGCTAATCGTCGTCGATCATCCATGTAAACAAACAGATAATTAATGCAGCATGGTAGGATCTGTTCTAGTTTCAAAATTCTTTTTTTTTTTTCTGTCATTGACTGGAACTGTAACGAACTGCACTTTTACATACCGTTAAAGTCTTAAAAATCGCCATATTTTCACATGGTAAAAATGATCTTTTTATCTTATAAACAGGCTATTCTACATTTGAAAGTTACTGAGATTTTAATTTGTCATCTACGGATGCTTTGTGGATACACAGGTTAACTCTTACCAAACGACAGAATTTTAGATTGGTCCTAATAAAAAAAAAAAAACACTGGCATCAATGCAACCTCATTGACTAATCAGTATTTTAAAAAAGCAGCGGGGTGGGGGGGGGGGGGATGACATTAGAGCATAAATTCTAAACAATCGCACTTTTAACTCGTTTATCTTCAAAGCATCGACAGACGACAATATTAACCCATTACCACACAATACCTACTTTTGACGCCCCTTAGAAGGAAGCCTTTAGAAAATATTGTGGGAAAAGGAGAAAATGCTGGTAACCAGCATTTTCTCCTTTTCCCACAATGTTTTCTACCCTTCACAAAACAAATTTCAAATTTTCAGTCACTTTTATTTTTTCGTCTGCAAATGTTTTTGATTTGGACAAGCCTAAAATATTGTCGTTTGGTAATGACTTAAAGTCTCAGTAACGTTCCAGATGTAAAATAGCCAGTTTATAAGATAAAAGTGAAATTCCAGCATTTTCCTTTTTACCCACAATGTTTTCAAAAGACTTCTATTTCAGGATCGTAAAAAACAAGGGATTGTTTGGGAAAGGGTTAAAAGTGCAGTTGTTTAGTCGCCTTTCACCCCTCCGCTTTTTTAAAGTACTAATTAGTCAATGTGCTTATACTGACGAGAGTTCTTACGTAAAACAGTGTTGTTATTTTAAGAATAGCGTACAGAAAAGGAAAACCCAGCTAAGTTTATCCTTGGCGCGCGGAATTAATGAAAAGAACCTTTTCGATTAGCAAAAAGTGTAAGGAATTGCTATTGCAGAGTTGTTTTGGCCAGGTAATCGAACAAAGTAGCGTACAGTGTGGATCTAAGATCTGACTGCACGTTCTGTGCAGTCTGATCTTGATCTACACTGCTCGCAAAAGCAACTTATACTGGTTGCAAAGATTAAAGTGTTAATACAAATTAAGTTGCCTCAGACAGTAATTGGTATACTCTCTTAGAAGAAAAAAAACCCTCGTTTTTCCGTTTTAGGCAGACCAAATTTATTTGATCTTAAAACGGAAAGCTTTTTGCAGTGTGTCAAGGGCAAATCTTCTCACCTTTGCAGTTATTTGGAAAATTTGTAATCATTGCGAAAAATGGAAAGGATGTCCCCCACTTATAACATTTTTACACTTAAACAAACGATCCGTTTTTTTTTTTTGTTATAATCATTTTATTCTTTTTTTAAACGTTGAGCAAATTGGCTTTTGAAAATAAAAAATAAACTTAGATACATCCTTTCAGCAAGTGAGTGCAGAAAAAAACTAGAAGTATGCACCTGCTTTAGCTCCAGATTTCTCTACACTGTTGATCATAGCTGAGTGAATTGCACGAGGTAGCGTTTTATTGAGTAAACGTTTATTTTATTTTAATATTGAAAGTAACTGTTGTCGCGTAGGAAAGCGATTCGGTTCTGTACCCAGGATGCCCAAATTAGATAGATGAGTATTTATATAATGTCATCTAGCGGGAGACAATGAGTAAACCGACGACATTTACACGGTGCAAGGTATAGCAAACCCCAACGGATTTGTCTTCGTTTAAAACGACGTCAGCAATCACTCTGAAGGCATGTTGTCTCTCCCTCTGTTGTCTTTTTTTTTGGGGGGGGGGGGGGGATGTAATAATACGCGCTATAACATGGCAATGGAAAAATGGTTTTTATCAATATGTTTGATGAGAAATCAGGTCTTTTTTTAGCTCCAGATCTACCCGAAACTGCTCATCGTAGCTGACTGAATCGCATCTTGTAGCTTTCTTTTTTTTAAAGTAAACGTTTATTTCAGTTTGAAATTCAAAGGGACGGTTGTCGCGTAGAAAAAAAGATGTCCGGTTCTGTACCGAGAATGCCCAAAAGAATGCATTTGAAGAATGTCATCTAGCGGAAGATAATGTCGAGAGCCTCCTTAATCCCTCGTAACCTGTGCAACCTCAGGGCAACATTTGGTATGAAGATGCAAGAGCCCGGCCGGGTGGCTCAGTAGTTTGCAGGTTCAATACCCGGTTGTGGCGAATTTTGATATCCGGTGATTTTTCGCCTCTCATCTCTGATGCATGTGAGAAAAGTCGTCAGTGGCTTTGGAAAGAAAGTTGTTTCAGTACTTGTGCACATGGTAGAAAGCCGGGAAACACATGGGTGCGTCATTGACCGCCATGATATGACCTAAGCTGTTAAAGGTGGCCCTTCAGATTTTGGGACGAAAACTTTACAAAATGCAAAAAATCACCCTTATACTCCCAAGGCCTTTTCATTTTCATTCATAAAACTCCAGTAGTCGAAAACCATCGGACAACACGAGAAATTAGAGATTTACTACGGCCCAGGTTGACACCAACGGGGAACAGGTTCTATTTTTAGATGATCAATTCGCTCATTTACATACAGGAATACACAGACAAAGTTTCAAACATAGCGTCCGAAGAAGACATTATGGAAAATAATTATTACATGTTTATTATGTAATGGAATTTAAGCGTTATGAGTCACGTGCCAGTCACTTGACATTCCCACAATGCTTTATTGATTTTTGGCGCGAAATCTAAAAATATCTTAAGAGGCTACGTAGCCTTTTAAGGGAACACCACCAAAAAAAAGATTTTTTTGTAATTTTATGAATCTTAATTTTTGATGATTTTGTATTATTTTTTCATATGAATTTCAGTGATATATATATTTTTCAATTTGGTGAGAAGTAAAAATTCTAAATACCCACCTTTAAAATGGCGTTTAGGTAAGACATATGTAATGGAAAACATCTATTTCCACTAAAATATCATCATGCAAAATTAGCTATAATTAAAAATGAGTATTATTGAACTACTTTCACCTTTTCATTTTTTCCATCTTTTCCTTCTTTGAATTATCATTTATAAATCTAAAACCGCTATATTCTCAATTGAAAAAGAGATAATAATTACCTCCCTTTTTAGAAAACAAACAAAAGTATCAAAAAATAGTTTCAAGATAGACATAAACGGAATTTCTGATCCGTTAGAAATGTGCAAAAATATTATTTCTGCATAAATCCTTATTTATCCTTATTTAACAACCAATTTAAATTTTGCCAAATGTTCGCCGGAAGTGCATTACACAGGTCTTACCTTAAACTCTAATAAAAACGAAGATATTTGAATGATACAAGTCTTATAAGATATGGACGAAAAGGGTCAACCCTTTACCACACAGTGACGACTTCTAGCGCCCTTGAGGCTAAAGCCATTTGAAAATATTGTGGTAAAAGGAGACCACATTTCCAGCATTTTTTTTATTTTCCCACAATTTTTTCAGAAGTCTCTTTCTTTCCATTCCTTAAAAATCGGGAATGTTGATTATTGATTTTGGAAAAAAGAAAACATTGTGGGAAAAGAAGAAAATGCTGGTTACCAGCATTTTCTTCTTTTCCCACAATGTTTTCAAAAGCCTCTTTCTTCCCACTCGTTAAAAATCGGGAATGTGGGATGAAGCGTCGAGAGGACATGTCCACTGTATATTTTCAGGACTATTTAAAGAAGTATGGCTATATAGAGAAGTCGGATTCGGTCTCCGGAAATTTAGTGTCCGAGGATTACATAAAACAAGCTGTCAAAAATTTCCAGAAAATGGCTGGACTTCCAATAACAGGTAAAAACTCAAGTCTCTTTCTCTGACCCTGTCTCAAGTTGTGTTCCTGGCTCTGTCTCTCTGTCAGTCTCTATCTCTGTCGCTCTGTCTCTCTTTGCTCCTCTGTCTCTGTCTCTCTGTACCTCTGTCCCTGTCTCTGTCTCTGTCTCTCTCTGTCTCTCTGTCCCTCTGTCTCTCTCTGTCTCTCTCTGTCCCTCTGTCTCTCTCTGTCATTCTGTGCCTCAGTATATCCTGGTTTCTGAAAAGTTATTGTCCAACCATTACAAAAAAAAAACTACAAAAATTTCCAAAAATGGCTGGCCTTCCAGTAACAGGCAACATTCCAGTCTGTATGTCTGTTTGTCCGGTAATCTGTTGTCCGACGATTACATAAAACATTCTGTCAAAATTCAAGAAAAAAGTTATCTGTCTGTCTGTCTGTATGTCTGTCTGTTTGTCCGTCTGCCTGCTTGCCTGCCTGCCTGCCTTATCTATCTATCTATCTGTCTATCTATCTATCTCTTCCTTTCTATCTTTGCCTCACTACATCTTCTTATTTCTGTATGTCTGTGACTTTTTTGTCAGTAGTATAGGGGTCGATTAAGAGTCAAACAAATACGTAAATATCCAGTAATCAGAGTTCATTTTGATACTGTTGTTCATAGCTCATTTATGTGTGAAAATGTTAATATATATTCGTTCTAGACAGCAATATTTTGTGTACAGAAATGTTTGCAGCAACTTTGGATTTTATATTTTTTTGGCAACGATTTTACAAAAATAGTGTTTTTATAGAACCAATTTTCCAAACATAACAAACACTACATTTTACACTCACGATTTCAGGAGTTCTAGATGAGATTACAAAAGATACAATGACATTACCTCGGTGTGGGAACAAAGACACTATAGGGACGGGTAATAGAGCGCGAAAGAAACGATATGCTTTACACGGTAAGGTTTTTTTTTTCACAGAAAAATGAATGAAAGCATGGTTAATTTACATTGTTTCATAATCATCAAAGCAGAAACAATCGTAGGGTTAGAGTGTCTTTTTAATAGTGTTGAAGAAACTGTAATAGGAAACTGTAATAAGTTTACATTGCTCCTCTACCATCGAGGAAGAAACTACTTTACGTGTGGAAGAAAGTCTGTACTTAGGCTTTAGTGCAACATTATGAAAAACAAAGGTACACGCTCTAAATATATCTAGGCAGCTTACATTGCAATGTTACCTTCCAGCAAAAAAACAATTTTCTCTACATGGTAAATTTACGTTGGCACTTCGCCCTCTGGTGGAAGATGTGTGTCAAAATGTCGTACGTCCATGAATTTTACCATCTTACCTAAATTTTAGATAAGTATTATCTCACATTATCTGTGACGTTATTTTATAATATTTCCAGAAGAGTGAGTCAGGTTTTATCACGTGTGCGTACAACACTATTGTTTTGCATATTTTGATAAATAATTGGTGACATATCGTTCTTTATTTAAAAGAATCTGACATTCAGTGACTTTACAAAGATAACTTTTATCAAACTCATGAAGGAAAAAAAAGTTGTTAAACTCGCCAGAAGTTTGATCAATAACATTTTTCTATACTCGTTCAGTAAATTTTAGCTAAAATGCCAACTTAATGTAAAATCCTATTTGTCATTACTTCAGGAAGTAAGTGGCCTAAACAAGAAATTTCCTACAGAATTGTACAGTATTCCAGAAAATTGTCAATGCTAGAGATAGAAAATGAACTGCAGAGGGCTTTCGATGTAAGTAATTTGTCTCGTTGGCAGACATTGTAATTAAATACCAGTTCAATATGGAAAGTAGATCTAGATCTATGGAGAAAATGATATATACTTCAATTTCCAAACAGTATTTTTTCTCCTTAACCTACATCGTTTTCTTCTATTTCCAAATTAAATTCCATTTGAGGTCAGGATCTAAATAATTTTGTTGAATTCAAATGTTTTCCATACAGCTTAGTTTAAAGTTTTAATTGAATTGTCGACTTGTCCCAACTGAAAACAATTATAGACGACAGAATACATGTGACTTAAAAATTTAGATTTGTTTTTTCGAAGGGTAGAAAACATTGTCTGAAAAGGGGAAACTGCTAGTTTCCAACATTTTCTCCTCTTTCAAAACGATTACGTTTTATATTATCGTTTATACTCGATAATGTGTGGTAAATGGTAACTAGTCGTTCTAATTTCGGCCTAATTTCTTTTTCATGTGGATGTTCAGTTGTGGAGTGAAGTAATTCCAATAAAATTTACCAAACGAGATTACGGTTATGCTGATATAGAGATAAAATTTGTCTCCGGCTATCATCGAGATAACACACCATTTGACGGGAACGGACAGACTTTAGCGCATGCGTACTTTCCACAATATGGCGGAGACGCACATTTCGATGAAGATGAACGGTGGACTGTTAATACGCCCGAAGGTAAGAGAGTGCTTGAAAACTAAAGTCTTGCAACAAGTTTGAAGCAGGGAAATCTTTTGTCCGTGTTACTATTGGACAATGCAGTCCTTACATAAAACACGTGAACACCAGGATTTTATATATTTAATAATCTTACTAAATTGTTTTGAAAAAGGTTTTGATACATTATTTTCAGAAAACGGATTATTCTTTTGCAGCAGACCTTATTTGCTAACGTTGCGTTTAAAAAAACAAAATCTGAAATGAGCATTTTTTGTTACGATGATTTCGCCCATGTTCATCTATTGTAAACCTGAACTGAGGATGGAAATATTGTAGTTCTAAGAACGAAAAAATGTTAGCGAAGCCGTTTGTTGCACACCTGTTTTAAGATGACATGGGCCGAAGGGTATTATCTCTCAGTAGCCACAATAATTGCATTGGATGTTTTGGATATGGTGGATTTGTTGTTTTGAATATTTCATAAATGTCTTCAGAAGGTTTCAAACCCCGTTTGAACTATCAGCCTGTCTCTTGAATATATCGTGCGCTATTTATTTGTTATTAGTTTTGTTCTCTTTCTGCTTATCTTAAACACGTAGGAACTGTCTTCCCTGCCAACATTTTGATATCTGTAATAATTATATACCAATAAACACTACCACTCGCAATCCACTTTTTCTCGCATCATATCGAAAGCTTTATGGCAATGGTGAAATAACTAAATTTGCGTAGTAGAACCCTATTAGAAAACAGTTATTGCCACTATTACTATCCTAAGAAATTTGCTATGATTAAAAACGAGTGTTATTGTACTGCTTTAACCAAGCCACTTTTCCCTTTTTGTCTTTTCTAGAATTATCATTTATGAATCTAAAACCACTATATTTTCATTACAAAGAGAGATAGTAATTACCTTCTTTTTCTGAAAACTAACAAAAGTATCTACAAATAACTTTGATATAGGCATTAAGAAATTTCTAGTCCCTTAAGAATGTGCAAAAGTGTTAAATCTGTATTTATCAACTATCAAGAAAACTCTATGTAATTCAGCACTAGAGGTATTAGGGGTCTACAACCTTAAAGCAGTCTTTCCTGTCACCATAATATTTTCTCTAGTTTATTCCAACTGTTAAAGGATACTTCAAAGTGGACCATTAGATAAGAAAGAATAAACGAGCCGTGCTCTGTAAAAGAGGGCTTAATGCACCCCCGCCCCTCGAAAAGTATCGACCCAGGTCAGTCTGCGCAATCTGTGCAGGCTGACATGGGTTGAAACCTTTCGCAATTGGTCAATTTTATGTTTGTCAAAGACCAATCTACCTCATGATTAAGTCCATTTATTGGAAAAAAAATGCTTCTATGGAGTCATAATTATGTGATGCTGGTATCATGTATAACGGAGTTGTGCAAAGTCCCCTTTCGTCAGAGCTCGACTCAAATATACCATTGTTGTTGCAGGTGTCAATTTATTTCAAGTCGCTGCCCACGAGTTTGGCCATTCGCTAGGTTTAGCTCATTCAGACGAGAGATCGGCATTAATGGCTCCTTTTTACCGGGGCTACGATAGAAACTTTAAATTGGACCAAGATGATATTATGGCTGTACAGGAACTTTATGGTAATGATGCAGTTACGAACGTCAACTTTATAATGCTAGCTCATATGTATTGTTTCCTTTTTTACAAAAACAAAAATTAACGCTGTACTAGACAAAAACATTTGTTGCTTATCCAATTTGAGCACATCTGCAGATGACAAGTTAGATGTGGTTCAAGTAATACGAATTGATATTTATAGGTTACAGGTTATTGGCTAGTGCCAAAAGCAACCACAGTATATATGTCGATAAGGAAAGCAGTTGCAGCAGGCTATATATGAGGTAGTGATCCAATGTTCGGCTTTGTTTCTACGCAGACAGACAACACTTTGCGAAATGGACTGGACAGTACTGCGGAGATAGCTGGTTCGAATCTCTAATCGGCCTGTTTCTTTCCGAGAATATTCTTTGATAGTCATTTCTACAGGATCCATTCCTCTCTAACTGCTGACCATTGCTTGAACAATGGGTATGTTGGAAGGCGCCCAGTGGCTGGAGAAGAGAATTGTGCAATATATATATGAAAGAAACTCCAAGAAAGAATACATAGACACACTGGTCCCTGCATATGGCTTGAATAATGTGGAAACCGCATAAAAGACTATACAAACAACCGATGCAAAACTGAGAAAGTGTTTGATAATAGTAATCTACCCTTTTATCACTATGTTTTCATAAGTCCTCTTTCTCGTTGTCGTAAAACTATGGGATCGTTTATTAAATTTTCAACCAAACCTTTACTGAAAAACACATTAGAAGCTAAATAACAACTGCTGGAATTGTTCCACAGTAACGGTGAACAGAAAAAAACATGGCACGATCCATAACAGGGGAGCCAGTATGGCGTATTGAAATTATATCAATAGAAATTATCAGTTTAGGATCACATTGCCATATGCAAACGACAAAGGTCATCCTGTAGTCACTAAATATTATATTAACCCTTTACTCCATAGATACTCATTTTGACGCATCAACAACAGACAGCTTATGAAAACATTGTGGGAAAAGGAGAAATTGCTCGTAACGAGCAATTTCTCCTTTTTCCACAATGTTTTTCACTCAATCAGATAATTGTTTCCCCATTAATTTTGTCCATGTTTTTGACATCATAATTATGTTTCTTTGCTGCTGAATCGGAAGAGCCAAAAATTGGCATGTGAGGTAACGGGTTTACAAAGCAAAAACAAAGTCGACAGCAACTATTTCGTATATTTTGGGCAATTTTCAGGTAGCCGGACAGTCTATCCTAGGCCTACCAAAGCACCAGAACTACCCTTCATTCACATTCCAGATATTTGTAGAAATGCAACTGTAGATGCCATCACAAAAACAGAGGATGGTTTTACATATGTCTTTCAAGGTATGAAATGTTACTGAGCAATAGAAAAGAAAAGGGTTTTTTTTTTCACAATATACTTGCACTATATTTTTATGAATTATTTTTCTTTAGTGTCTAAGTTAAGAATATTTATCGTCTGCGATTGCTGTCAATTCTTGGAGGCAACTAAACCTCTTTTCACAGGGCATGACTTTGAGAAAAATATATGTTTTTACTAAGTTATGTGTCAGGTTGTAATGTTTTTAGGATTCAAACATCTCCACTGACTTGAATCTGTTTCAGGCAATTAAATGCTTAACCCATTACCACACAATCCCTACTTTTGACGCCCCTGAGAAAGAAACCTTTTGAAAACACTATGGGAAAAGAAGAAAATGCTGGTAATCAGCATTTTCTCCTTTTCCCACAGTGTTTTCTACCCTTCCCAGAATAAATTTCTATTTTTTAGTCACCTTTATTTTGTCGTCTGCAAATGCTTTCAATTTGGACCAGTCTAAAATTTTCTCGTGTGGTAAAGAGTTTAAGGCCCAGTAAAGGCCAAGATATCAAAGTAGATGTCGCAATAAATCTAAATTTAAATCATATCATTTAAAAGTATGAAAACTATTGTGGAGATGACAGTGTATTAACGTGTGGTAGAGTCATATATTTTTCACTGATAGAAAAAAAAAAGAATTTTAAAATCATGCAAAAGGTAAACAAAAGATACAGCTACCTGCCAGGATTTAAATTAGTTTTGAAATTAATTTTCTCTGTCAGACATTACCACTTTGACCGAGCAGTGACAGATTTCTATCTTAACCCTTTACCCCCGATGATAAGGCATTTTTATGGCATCTTTAATTGACCCTAAATAATAGCAAGGATGAAGCGGTTTCTTATGTGTAAATGACACCTTTTGATAGCATAGAAAACATTGTGACAAAAGGTGAAATTGCTCGTCACGAGCAATTTCACCTTTTGCGACAATGTTTTCCAAAGGTTCCTACAAGCAATGAGTAGAAATGAGTATCTATGGAGTAAAGGGTTAACAATAATTTCCAAACTATAAAATGGTATGCAAACGAAGTCCGTAAGAAATAAATAAATAAATGCATAACCGAAATACAAAACGCATCTAGCGGGATTCCCTCGAAGGGACAAATAACCTCGTTTTACTAGGAACAAAAGACCAATACCATAACTACTGTGCCAAAGGGATATCTCTCTGACGCAGTTGTCAGGTATTGTATTTAAATTGGGACGAAGTTATACATGAAGGAGTGGTCTCCCGTAACACATCCCCTCTTAAAGTCATCATTTATTGACGACTCAAAGCCTTATTAGGCAGAAGGTCCTTTTTTGGATATCAAATGGGATTAATGGCCCCATTGCCAATCCCGGACGAGACCCCCATCCTAGGAACAAAGTCCGTAACAAAGAAATGAATAAATGCATAACTCCAATACAAACTGCATCTGGCGGGATTCAAACTCTTGAAGGGACAAATAACCTCGTTTTTCGAGGATTAAAAGACCAATACCATTACCACTGTGCCAAAGAGATAACTCTGACGCAGTTGACGCAATACTAAGGCATTGTATTTAAATCGGGACGAAGCTATACATGACGGAGTGGTCTCCCGTAACAATATAAATTCAAATGCATTTAAACACCTGCTTTATTTTTACTCTTGGACTTTATTGTTACTTTAACAAAGCTACATTGTAGATATTAATTGGTCTTCATCAATTCTGTCTTGTGTATCTTACAGGTAAATCTTACTACCGACTGGGTGATAAAGGTTTCGACAATAGATACCCACGGCCTGTTGAGGACTGGGCTGATATATCTGGACCAATAGATGCAGCTCTCACCTGGCCCAATGGTTGGACATTTCTGTTCAAAGTAAGCAGCGTTATTTAATTTTATTATATACCTAGCAGTGAAATCCTGGAATTTCCCAGTGTAAGAAATTTTGATATCATTACTAGTGACGATATCAACTTTCACTTTCACTTCCTGCCGTAAATTAGGAACTACTTTTTTTCATTAAGCACTTTAGATAGTGTTACTTGTAAGTTCTATATTTTCAACCAGACAATCCAACTACCTTTCTCAGTTCTGTTCTTTTAAATTATGTATTCATCCGCACTACATGTATGTCCCTGATTTCTTCTCTCTATCCAAAGTATTGATTTCGACTTTCAAACGAAAAATTGAAAATAATAATGTTAATTAGGTATATAATAAATAGAATAATCAACTGGTTATTTTTGATATGGAAAATATCTCACGAGGATGGGTTGTTAGGCGTTGAAAAACGAGTGCGCAGCACGAGATTTTTTAACGCCTAACGACGCGGCTTACGACCACTCCTTCATGTATAGCTTCGTCCCGATTTAAATACAATACCTGACAACGACGTATCCTCTATATCTCCATCTACTATTATTTCTTTTTATGTAACCATTCTGAAATTTTTGTCCTTGAATAAGACAAATATTTCTTGGAGTTCTAATGGTCATTTTTTTTAGCTCAACATTGTAGAAATATAGTAATTGCTGTTGCTAAATATGCTTTATATCTTTACTAAATATTGTAGGGAGCTCATTATTGGAAATTTCATAATCTACAACCAATTTACGGGCCAAAAAATATTTCCGAAGGTTTTGATGGAATTCCAGGAGACTTGGACGCAGCTTTTGTGTGGAGCGGAAACGGGAAAACGTATTTTATAAAAGGTGCGCTTTTGAATATTTTAAAATGATAAAAGAGAGGATTTCAGCCTTTTATAAAAACCCATTTCAATTTAATTTTATGAAACTAATGGCATTCTCTTATTCTCATGCCAAATTTTGCCCCTGACGGTTGCAAGATCGTACAGATTACGATCGATAGAAAATGTATACATTCTCTTTGGAGCCATTAAGGCAAACATTGTTGTCATTTTCGGTTTTAAATTGAAGACAAATTCCTGAAGTTTCTTTGTCTGTTTCACAATATTTATTGCTTATATACTAATGGTTACACAGCTGATCAATATCTGAAGCATTCTACGCACTATTTTTACAACCTTTTTCTGTTTAGCTGTAAAGATTTATCTATAAGAACTTATTCAAGGAGGACATTAATTGTAGTTTGCCAAGCAGTATTGTATAAAGACACTACAAGCTTTAAAGAGTAAGTCTCGGATAGGTAAAACTGTAATAGACTTAAGGAGGGGGTGGGGTATTTTCTACACGGAAAACAAAATCTTTCGCAAGGCAATAACCGTTTACCACACGATCCCGATTTCAACGACCTTGTGGAAAATTGTTTTTGAAAACACTGTAGGAAAAAGGAGAAAATGCAGGTAACCAGCATTTTCTCCTTTTTCCTACAGTGTTTTCTACCCAATCAAGCACAAATGTCGTTATAATGGCTACGTTCAAATGGTGGTCTGTATATGCTTTTAGCATGGACTGGTCTACTTTTTTGTCGCCTGGTAAAGAGATGATGGGCACTTTTGTTTGCTCCTTTTTGCAAAAATGGCCACGGTGTATTCCAGAAGAGTGCATTTCTTTGAATTTTGACCTTTGAATATTTGTGTACTTATAACGGTTTGGGTTAGGTTCAAAAAGCACGGGCTGCAGATGGTTAAATAGCGAAATGGTGGGGCCTACAGAAATTCCAAGTCTTAATTTTAGAAAATTATTTCAGGTCATAGATATTGGCGTTACTATGGGAACAGAGTTGATTATGATTATCCTCGAAGTTTAAGTGTATGGAATGGTCTCCCACCAAGAATTCATGCGGCCTTTCAGTGGCAAAATGGTCGGACCTACTTTTTCTCTGGGCATGAATATTACAGATACAATGACCAGCTTTTTAATGTGAGTCTCTTTGTTGTTGGACTATGCGCTCACTCTCTCATCTTTAAATAAGCATGATGACGTCATACATGATCTCACGAAAATAGGTGGAGTTACCAATCGCAAAGGGACCAATCCGTCATTTGAACACATTTTAGTACTTTTTCACTCATGTAACTGTTCAGTGGTCCTGTTTGCAGAACATTTTGTTTTACTCATCAACAAAAACTTAACTCGCAGCTACAGATATCTGAAAAAAGACAATATAGACATTATTATATTGCAAAAAATATTCTCGTGAACTGATTGGAAAATAATGCCGCGAACATATGTATCATGTACACTGGCAAAACCAACGTAAAAGTAGTTTCCCTTTCGAGGGCCCCGTATACATGACCACACTATCAACACAACATCCAAAATGGTGGCGTCGATCAGGATTAACATCAAGATTATGCGCCAAGCTGCAAGTTTTAGTACATATTACCACTGGTTCCCAGTGACGCCAGTTTTCATTGAATTGGGGCACTCAGAAGGGAAATTATATGTCGTCAGCGCACTTAATTCTTCAAACTAAAATAAAAAAACACTGGTAAAATTCGCTTAACAAACGTTGGAAACTTTGATCTTGATCTTGTTCTTGATCGACGCCGCCATTTTTAACGTTGTGTTGATAGTTTAGTCATGTGTACAGGGCTCCTGAAAGGTAAACTGTGTTTGCGTTGGTTTTGCCAGTGTACGTGATATCTATGTGCTGGGCATATTATCCAAACAGGCCACGATAAATTTCTTTGCAGTATAATAATTATTTATATACTATGTATTGCTATATACCACATAGTTGGGGGATCACCCTTTGCCCGAATACCATCAAATGTACCGGATAATAATTACAGACTTTAAATTGCAGGTTGACAGTGGTGGTTACCCAAGAGAAATTGGTGTATGGTGGCTGGGTTGTCCAGACAGACACCAAATCGAGGCTTATGATAGAGCGCGTGGTAGAGATAGCGGTAAGGTGTTTTATTACCAGTACATAAGGACTCTGTTTAATGGAAGGTCTTGTTTTGAGCTCATTTTAACACAAATAGACTAGAAACTGTTGTTTAGAGGTAGCTAACTACTTGTCCAAATTACTTGTCTAGAAAAAGGTTGGCAGTTACAAGATGTCTCAGAAACTTGTCACGGCAAAGTTTGGTACTCGTAGCGAGCTATTAATTACCAATTACATGTCTTGTAAAGATGGAATATTTCAAAGTAGGCCTATCGGCCTGTACCGGTATGGGCATAAAATGAAGCAGAAGACTCTCTTTGACAAATAAAACAGACTAGCTGCCGTGTACCAGACGAACATTATGTACATGTACATTTGATATCACAATTGTAACGTTATGATATCATTTATGTCATCATTTTTACATATTTCGTAGAAGTGACTGGTTTATGGATATTTCTGCGGCTGTATCTATAAATGGTTTTGCATCTTCTGACCTATAATTTATGAAATACCTTTATGTGATTAAAAGATTCTGATAGGAGATGCCGTTTGGAAAAAAACTTAACTAAACGAGTCAAGAAAAAGCGATATTAAGTGTGACAACATCAATCGCTTAGCCAAGGAAGTTCCCACGTGTGCGTGTTGTTTATTTTTCCATTTTGTACCATATTCCGACCTATTTGCATAATTTGCGAGATATCCAGTCATGTGACATTCTTAGGTAATCAGATGGACGTTTACAATAAGAATAGTACATTCGTTGGTAATAGTACTGAAGTTCATTTTTAAAAACTCCTCTATAATCGGTAAAAAAATCTGGCTTCATGTAGCTTTAAACACGACATGAACATTTCGGGATAAAATCGCGAAATAAAGTCCTCGCGAAATTAAAGTGATTTACAGTAGATAACCACAAATAGGCAGCCAAACCAAAGGCTTCGTCTGCCTGTAGATTAAAATAGATAAGACACGCTCAGTGAATAGGGGACTTAATTCATTCTTCAAAAAGCATCCATCCAGGTCAGCCTGCGCAATCCGCGCAGGCTGACCTGAATGGAAACTTTTTGCTACTAGTCAATTTCCTGTATGTCAAAGTATCACTGTACCTTACGATTTCATTGGTTTTTATACAAAGTTAATTGTATGGATCTACAAAAGATGCTTTGCGTTATATCATGCCTCAAGGAAACACCCCTTTTACCGGAGCAGAACTCAAATATCAAAAGTAAATTTGTTTATTTTCTTTTGGTTTACTGCAACAGACGTGCGGTTTGGTTCCCTAAACGGAGAGAGGGGCAGTGAGGAACAATGGATAACCGTGCAGGAACCTGAATACAGCAATGGTTACCCTGACAACCATCACAATGGAGTTGCAAGAACAATCAAGTCCCAAACAAATTTGTTATTTATTCTGTTGATATACTTTTATGGGTGGAACTTTTATATTTTGACTATTAGATAATAGTTTTTCAAACGTATTCATACTCTAAAACTACAGGCTCTTATTTAGCCAATCATACTTTTATTAGCCACAACCTCCAAGGACCTTGACCTGTGAGTGCTGCCACTCTGTAGGTAGAACATTGATGGTGAAACACAGTGTGACCTTTAGAAAGTCTTGGCCCATTTCCAAAATAGGCATGTACTTTCAAAATATACATGTATGTGGTATCATTGGAGTTTGTTGGTGGTAAAGTTTCATCTGATATCATACCGGAAGAGGTGACAAAATTGCGCGGGAAGAGGTGACAAAATTGCGCTCAAATTACAACTGTATTCAGAAAATACATTGTCAGCATTTTCTGTTGAAAATCTACGATACAATTATGAGCCGTGTTCTTTAAAAAGAGGACTTAAGGTGGTGGATCCGTAATAGGCCTAGTGCAGCATGGCATAAAATTTCTTGACAGTTGATAAAGATGGATTTGTATAGATATAATACTTTTGCACATTTGTAACCGACCAGAAATTCCTTTGATGTCTATCTTGAAATCATTTGTTGATAATACTTTTATAAGTTTTCAGAAAAGGGAGGTAATCATCATATCCACTTGTAATGAAAACATAGTGGTTTTAGATATATAAATGATAATTCAAGGAAGGACAAAGAGGAAAAGGTGGCTCGGTGAAAGTAGTACAATAATACACATTATAGTCCGATCATATTTTCTAGGATAACCCTTTCCCAAACAACAAATTTTGGACTCTTCCAAACCAAAACAGTTTGCAGATGACAATTTTAGATTTGGAGAAAATGCCAGAAAGTTCTCAAAAAGGGTAGAAAACACTGTGGGAAAAGGAGAAATTGCTCGTTACGAGCAATTTCTCCTTTTCCCACAGTGTTTTCAAAAGACTTTTACTGCAGACACGTAAAAACCAGGGATTGTTTGGGAAAGGGATAATATTACAGTGGAAATAGCCGTTTTCTATTACGGGTCCACTACGTTAATGCATCTGCGATCAGTATCTACCCAGGTCAGCCTGCGCAGGCTGACCTGGGTCGATACTTTTCGATATTGGTCAATTTTCTGTAATTCAAAGGACCAGTCTACCTCATGACTAAGTTGGTTGTTCCAAAAGTTGCCCTAATGGATCCATAATTATTATGTGATGACTTGGACTGGTATCGTGAATCACGGAGATGTATTAAGCCCCCTTTTGCCAGGGCATGGCTCATTTATTTATTTTATTTTTATTCTTATTCTTCTAACATTTTAGATTGGTCCATAATTGAAAGCATTTTGTAGACAACAACAATATTATGCTGGGATAGATTAATGGCAGCAAATGAATTGTGGGATAGGACGAAAATGCTGGTCACTGGCATTTTTTGCCTTTTCCTTGAATGTTGTCCCAAGCCCTCAGTTCATTAAATACAACATTTTTTAGTTTGGTTTCGCAAGAAAATCAAGGATAAAATCCAATTAATTCCCTTATCAGGACCAATGTAGTACTGGAGAAGAATCATGGGAAATAACTGATGAATGGTCCTCATTTGGTCCTGATCTAACATAAGTAATGGACATTGTAGATCAAAGATCAGACTGCATGTTCTGTGTAGTCTGATCTTGATCTAGACAGTCCACAAATGCTTCTCATGTCCTTTACATTAATGAAAGATCTAAACCCCTTTTTCAACCAGACTGGCTGTATATTACTATTTTTACATTTGTCTGTATTTGGTTGACACAATCTCCTTCTCTTTAGTAACACAAAGCGTAAATGGTTCTGTAATGCGATTATAAATGAACAGGTTACTAGTTCACAAACTTTCCTTTGTTGCGGGAGACCATTCCTTCATGCATGGCTTCATTGTGGTTCACATACAATACCTAACAACTGCTTCAGGGGGGATTTTCCTTAGCTCATGGTTATGGTGTTGGCCCTTCATCCAGGTGTTCTAGGTTGAAATCCTACTACTGAGCCCAGTAGCTCAGTCAGCAGCATGCAGGACTTGAGAACACGGGGTCCAGGATTCGACCCCTGGTCACGACCCTTGGCTCAGCCAATTTCTTTCCCAGGATTGATAATAGTCACTGCGATAAGATACATTCCTCTCCCACCACTGACCATTGTTTCGACGATGGTTATGTGGGAAAGCAGCCAGTGGCTTAGAAAGAAAAATGCGCGGAATGCTGGTAAAAAGAGACTCCAGGAATGCTCGGATCGGTGGACTGGCCCCCATGATATAACTGAAATAGTGTCGAAAACGGCATTTAACCCTTTACTCCATAGATACTCATTTTGACGCATTGCTTGTAGGAGCCTTTGGAAAACATTGTGACAAAAGGTGAAATTGCTCGTGACGAGCAATTTCACCTTTTGTCACAATATTTTCTATGCTATCAAAAGGTGTCATATACTCAAAAGAAACGACTTCATCTTTGCTGTTATTTAGGGTCAATTAGAGATATCATAGAAATGCCTTATGGGGTAAAGGGTTAACACCATACAATCAATCAATCTATCAATCAATCAATCAATCAATTGAATCCTGTCCGGTCCCTGTATTTCTGCTATGCATTTGTTTATTTATCTTTTTTTGTTACAGACTTTGTTTTGTAAGACCTTATGGACTAATTTCATTCTCCATCAATTATTACATGAAAACGACATTTCATTATACTGTTATCAGTGAATTATTGGGATTTCCCAGTGAATAATACCACTAGTGATGATTAATGTGGTATCATCATTAGTGATGATATAGTTTTAGAATGTTTGCTGGTGTAATGCAGGGAAATGACCCTCCTTTTAATATGACCCATTGGTCATTTCATTATGTAGAGGAATGACCCAGGTCATTATTCTACATGGAGAAATGATCTCAAAGGGTCATTTCTCTACGCAGAATAATGACCTGGGTCATTTCTCTACACAGAGAAATGACCCATGAGTCATTTCACTACATAGTGAAATGACCCATAGGTTATTTCTCATGGGTCATTTTGTAGGAGTCATTTCTCTGCATTACACCGGAATTACTTTTTTTTTAAATGTTGTTCATATCATACAATTCTTTATGATTATTAGAATTAAAAAAAAAGGTTGAATTAGGAATAAAATGAATAACATAATCAACTGGTTGTATGGGATATAAAAAATCTGTCACTCGAATGTGGTTTGATGTGATTTAAAAAAAATGTCCTTCAGAATTGTTGTTTCAACCACATCACACCTGATCTTGTGACAAAACTTAAACTCTTTACCACAGGAGTAAATAATAGTATTATCCTAACTAAAAGCATTTTCAGACTACAGTTTCAACATAGGTCAAAAGATGGAAACTCTATATTATAGTGTAGAAAACATTGTGGGAAAAGGAGAAAATGCTGGTTACCAGCATTTTCTCCTTTTCCCACCATGTTTTCAAAAGGCTTCTACCTTGGGGTCCTTAAAACTTATCATTGTGTTTTCAGACCACAGTTTAAACGTAGCTCAAAAGATGGCAGCCCTATATGAAAGAGAAGAAAATATGGTGGGAAAAGGAGAAAATTCTGGTTACCAGCATTTTCTCCTTTTCCCACTATGTTTTAAAAAGGCTTCTATCTTAGGGTCGTTAAAACTCATCATTGTGTGTTAAAGACTTAATATCACACATAACAAGAAGAATTATCCTCAATTTATCTGCTTTATGATGAACTTTAATGTAAATCAAAGTCTTGTGATTGGCTGGTGATGACAATGGGTTGAGTGAGTTTTCATAATTAAAAGTAATATCTTGTTCCGTCTTCGATTTGTTGTCTCGAGGTTTTACTACCGTGTGGTTTAACCCTTTACCACTCAGCAGAATCTCAGACCTATCCAACTTAAAAAACATTTGCAGACGATAATTTCGTAGTGGCTCAAATGACGCAATTTGTTTTGATAGAGTCGAAAACTTTGTGGGAAAAGGAGAAAATGCTGGTTACCAGCATTTTCTCCTTTTCCTTAAAAGTTTTCAAAAGGTCTCTTTCTCGGGGTCGTTAAAAGTCGTCATTGTGTGGTAAAGGGTTAAACACATTGAATGCTGTTTTAGTATAAAATTATCATGTATATTTTCACATACCAGTTATTACAGTTCAGCCAACAGTCGTAATCAAGAAGCAGAAACATTTACTCCAAGGAATTCCTTCAACAAAGTCTGTACTGACGTGTAAAATACACAAAGTTTTGAGCAATACAGGGCCATTATGACCCTCTTGTTACCCATATAGTATGATATTTATAACATATTGTTGGTTTACTTCAAAAGCCTTGTAACAACAGCTTGTAACAAGCTGTAGTTATGAGGTTTTTTAATTACACCGACGATATATAGTACTGAACTTGCTACACAACACAAAGTTACTGAATTTTTTTGTCAAATTTAATTTCGGTCTCATAAACATTTCACAGCCAATTCCTCCAGCATATTTGAAACTTACCAAGTACATTTTACTGATTTTCAGTAACTGTTGACTTAACTCTTTACCCAAAGACAAAATTATAGACTGGTCCAAATGAAAAGCATTTGCAGACGACAAAATAAATGTGACTAAAAAATTGAAATCTGCCTTAGGAAGGGTAGAAAACATTGTGAGAAAAGGAGAAAATGATGGTGACCAGCATTTTTTCCTTTTTTCACAATGTTTTCAAAAGGCTTCTTTCTCAGGGTCATTACAAGTCGGGGTTGTGTGGTAAAGGGTTAATATATTACAAAACATGTGTTTGGCATCAAATAGGTTTCATTCCAAACATGTGATTATCTGTGAATATCACTTTCTCTCTTGGTGAGTTTAGGAAAGCTTGTCCGTCATTTCAGCACATGTACTGAACAGCTAAGCGGCACTGAAGATGCCCAGGCTGACCATAGAAGTCAGATAATGGGCAATTGTACAGCTGCAAGTTGGCCAGTCTAAGGGACAGGTGCCTTGTGCCATTAACTGTGCCCCTTCTATGACTGCCAGATTGTGACTAAACCCAATAAAACTGGTTTGTAGTGATTCTTTATCTCTGTCTACAGAAGGTGACAGTATTGTTACACATGTATGTGGAATTTCAGACAAATAAATAAACAACAAAAAATATTCATTATCAAATGAGATGTTGCATTTGAAAAAAAAAAAAAAAAAAAATCAAGTAATTTTGGTGTTGCGTTCAAAATTTGGATTAGCATAAAAAAGATAATTAATCGTCAATTAACTTCAAAAACCTTGTAACTACAGCTTCTTTCAAGCTGTAGTTACTAAGTTTTTGTAGCAAACTGATGAAATATTGAACCAAAACACAACATGAGAAAATAGTAGATAAAGAAACTACATTTTTTAATCGATGTTTTAATTTATCACACGCAATCACACCGCACAATCTATAAATTAATAACTAGTAAATTAACTATATGTTGCTATGGTAATGTAATTGAATCCAATCCAATTTTATCTGGATCTTTGAAAGCCCAGCTATAGCAGTAATGACTCATGAGTTGATCCAATAACTCTTTCTCGTCTAGAAACTCAATTCTTTCTATCCTGAAAGTGAAATTATCAATATTTTAAAGACTTGAACATGAAAGCTATTGAAAACAATGAGGGAAAAGAAAAAAAATGCTGGTACCCACAATGTTTTCTATCCTTTCTGAGAGAAATTCTGTAATTTGAGCTCCATTTTATTTGTTGTCGGTATGTGTTTAAAATTTGATTAACCCATTACCACACAATCCCTACTTTTGACGACTCTGCGAAAGAAGCCTTTAGAAAACATTGTGGGAAAAGGGAAAAAATGCTGGGTACCAGCATTTTTTCTAATTCCCACAATATTTCTTCACTCCACAAAACAAATTCAAAATTTTCAGTCACTTTTAATTTGTCGTCTGCAAATGCTTTCGAAATGGACACACCTAAAACTTTGTCGTTTGGTAATGAGTTAAGTCTAACTAGCTTACATTTTACAGCTATTGTTCATGTGCTGAACATTTTTAATTTTTAAGACAATTAATGTTTGAAACTTCCTGATGTAAACGAAAAATGCTATTTACTTGCTACTACTCAGGAATTTCTTCTTTGATTTAGAGTTCACGATGTTATGATGAAAGACGTCGTTTTATTCTGCATAGAAACATAGGAAGGTTGATTTAATGAAGCATTCCATCGAGTGTGCCAGTTCTTGGAGTGGTCAACTGCCAGACAATTACTGCCTATCCTCTGAAAGCTGACTGAATACTCTTTTCGATGTGTGAAACGTTTATTAAAGAACAGCATAATTTGTTTATAAAGTGCTATCATAAAAATGTCACGAAACACGTAAACGTCAGGAATCTTTGATTTTTGGCTTAGTAGCCATAAGTTTAAGGCTTCTGTATATGTACCAGAATATTCTAATTGTTCATTTTCAAGACAATTAATGTTTGAAATTTCCTAATGAAAACGAAAAATTGCGAACGAAAACGTGTTACTCAGAAATGTCTTGTATGATTAAGAGTTGAAGATGTCTTGTTCGCATACGTCGGGTTTTTTTTCTTCTGCTTAGAAACATAGTTATGTTAATTTAATGAAGCATTCCATCGAGTGTGCCAGTTCTTGGAGTGGTCAACTGCCAGACAATTACTGCCTATCCTCTGAAAGCTGACTGAATACTCCTTTTGATGTGTGAATCTTATATTAAAGAACGGTATAGTATTGTCATAACGTGCTGTCTTAAAAATGCCACGAAACTCATAAACGTTAGGTGCCTTTGATCTTTGGCTCAGTAACCTGAAGTGTAAAGCTTCTGTTTATGTGCTAAGAAAAATTAATTTCTGCTTTTCAAGACAAATAATGTTTGAAAGATCCTGATGGAAACGACAAAAATGCTATTGACCAGCTTTTACTGAAAAAATTCTTGTTTGATTAAGATTTAAAGATGTCGTGATGAAAGACGTCGTTTTTGTTCTGGATAGAAACATAGGTAGGTTAATTTAATGAAGTATTCTATCGAGTGTGCCGGATCTTGGAGTGGGCAACTGCCAGACTATTACCACCTATTCTCTGAAAGCTGACTGAATACTCTTTTCGATATGTAAAACTTTTATTTAAGAACGGCATAGTTTTTTCATAACGTGCTTTCTAAATAATGCTACAAAACACGTAAACGAAAGGACTCTTTGATCCTTGGCTCAGTAACCCAAAGTATAAAGCGTTTGTATATGTGCTTAATTTTTTTTAATTTTTAAGATATTTTATGTTTGAAACTTTCTGATGAATATGAAAAAATGCTATTCACCAGCTGTTACTCAAAAATTTCTTGTTTGATTTAGAGTTAAAGATGTCGTAAAGAAAGACGTCGTTTTTTCTCTGGATAGAAGCATAGGAAGGTTGATTTAATGAAGCATTCCATCGAGTGTGCCAGTTCTTGGAGTGGTCAACTGCCAGACAATTACTGCCTTTCCTCTGAAAGCTGACTGAATACTCCTTTTGATGTGTGAAACTTTTATTAAAGAACGGCATAGTTTTTTCTAGGGATGGCAACGGTTAACCGGTCAACCGATCGAATGACCGATTAATCGGTTAGGAAATTGGTAACCGGTTAACCAGAAACAAATATAGGCCTATATTATCAAAAGTTTACCAAAATGACCATTATAATAAAAAAAAAAATACAAAGTTAACTTTGCCGGTTCTGACAACCAAAACTGCGTCATACGCACATCCAATGTGGCCAAGACGCGGCGAAGGTGCGATATATAGTTTGACATGTCTGTGCAATATTAAACATTGTTAATTCGCTAATTAGTCCCCAGAATCCGATAATAAACAGTCAAACACGTGTCCTCTTTGGATTAAAGGCACTGGCTTATCCTAATTGATTTGCTTGGATTATTTCATTAAGTACCCGCCCCTAATCAAATATATGCATGGATTGACCAATAAGAGGGATTGAAATTTATAAAGTCAATCATTCTGTGTTCAAGCAGGCATAACGGTTTCGTTCCTTCATTATCATTTCGATAAGTATCTTCGAAAATCATGGTTAAGTGCATAGGCTTTGAATTTGGGAGATTCTAAAATTTAAACCTGTCGTTTGGGCGATGGCTAACACCCGATCACTTAGCGATAGCCGCTTCGTTTGACGATCAATAACCATACCATAATCGGTATGATTATGTTTGTAGATTTTTTGAAGTTGTAAATAGCAATGATCCCACTTTCGATGCAGCACTAAAGTTTGTTATTAATATATCTGTGGAAAGTTTTTGCTTTAAATCATTAAAAAGCTAAAAAGACGATCTGGAGTGACTCTGATACGGACAATGTCGAAAGGAACATTTTGTTCTGTCATGGGTTTCCGTGTTTCTTGCATCGAGCATTTTTTCATGTGTTTTAATTTATGGATAGGTATTTCCGCCTGATTTGACAATAATTTATCAAAATGGGTAGCAAGTAACTTCAAAACCTGGTATTTTACACAAGTTAAGCAGATACTTTTTTTTTCCTGACGTGAGGTCTCACGTGAAACCAAACTTTTTTACGTGAATTTCAGTTCTATTAGGTGATTTACGCAATAATTTGCGAAGTGGAAACACTGAAATGGCCTGACAATTTCTAGTCCTCTATAGAAAACATTGTGGGAAAATGATTTTATTGCCGAGAGGGTGAGAGATCGTCGATAGATTGGCCGTCTTTTGCGCAAAAGTACAGAAATAGAAAACATCACGGGAATGCATTACTCACGCACCGGTTGTCAATGTCAATGAGCAGGTACCAGAAAAGGCCACCGTTGTATACCGTGTATTACCTATACACGTAGTAGTATCAGGGGCGGTAACCAGTCTAGCAGGTAACTTCCTCTTAAATGTTTTTACATGGTCGTTCGGTTAACCGGTTAACCGATCGAAAGATTGAACGGTTAACCGGTTAGCAAATTTACTAACCGTTGCCATCGCTAGTTTTTTCATAACGTGCTATTTAAAAGTGCCACGAAACACGTAAACGTCAGGACTCTTTGATCTTTGGCTAACTAGCTTACATTTTACAGCTATTGTTCATGTGCTGAAAATGTTTAATTTTTAAGACAATTAAAGTTTGAAACTTCTTAATGAAAACGAAAAAATGCTATTAACTTGCTACTACTCAGGAATTTCATCTTTGATTAAGAGTTCAAGATGTTATGATGAAAGACGTCGTTTTATTCTGCATAGAAACATAGGAAGGTTGATTTAATGAAGCATTCCATCGAGTGTGCCAGTTCTTGGAGTGGTCAACTGCCAGACAATTACTGCCTATCCTCTGAAAGCTGACTGAATACTCTTTTCGATATGTGAAACTTGTATTAAAGAACAGCACAATTTGTTCATAAAGTGCTATCATAAAAATGCCACGAAACACGTAAACGTCAGGAATCTTTGATTTTTGGCTTAGTAGCTTTAAGTTTAAGGCTTCTGTATGTGTACCAGAATATTCTAATTGTTCATTTTCAAGACAATTAATGTTTGAAATTTCCTAATGAAAACGAAAAATTGCGAACGAAAACGTGTTACTCAGAAATGTCTTGTATGATTAAGAGTTGAAGATGTCTTGTTCGCATACGTCGGGTTTTTTTTCTTCTGGTTAGAAACATAGTTAGGTTGATTTAATGAAGCATTCCATCGAGTGTGCCAGTTCTTGGAGTGGTCAACTGCCAGACAATTACTGCCTATCCTCTGAAAGCTGACTGAATACTCCTTTTGATGTGTGAATCTTTTATTAAAGAACGGCATAGTTTTGTCATAACGTGCTGTCTTAAAAATGCCACGCAACACGTATACGTTAGGAGCCTTTGATCTTTGGCTCAGTAACCTGAATTTTAAAGCTTCTGTTTATGTGCTTAGAAAAATTAATTTCTGCTTTTCAAGACAAATAATGTTTGAAAGATCCTGATGGAAACGACAAAAATGCTATTGACCAGCTTTTACTGAAAAAATTCTTGTTTGATTAAGATTTAAAGATGTCGTGATGAAAGACGTCGTTTTTGTTCTGGATAGAAACATAAGTAGGTTAATTTAATGAAGTATTCTATCGAGTGTGCCGGATCTTGGAGTGGGCAACTGCCAGACTATTACCACCTATTCTCTGAAAGCTGACTGAATACTCTTTTTGATATGTAAAACTGTTATTTAAGAACGGCATAGTTTTTTCATAACGTGCTTTCTAAATAATGCTACAAAACACGTAAACGAAAGGTCTCTTTGATCTTTGGCTCAGTAACCCAAAGTATAAAGCGTTTGTATATGTGCTTAATTTTTTTAATTTTTAAGACATTTTATGTTTCAAACTTTCTGGAGAATATGAAAAAATGCTATTCACCAGCTGTTACTCAGAAATTTCTTGTTTGATTAAGAGTTAAAGATGTTGTAAAGAAAGACGTCGTTTTTTCTCTGGATAGAAGCATAGGAAGGTTGATTTAATGAAGCATTCCATCGAGTGTGCCAGTTCTTGGAGTGGTCAACTGCCAGACAATTACTGCCTATCCTCTGAAAGCTGACTGAATACTCCTTTTGATGTGTGAAACTTTTATTAAAGAACGGAATAGTTTTTTCATAACGTGCTGTATAAAAATGCCACGAAACACGTAAACGTCAGGACTCTTTGATCTTTGGCTAACTAGTTTACGTTTTACAGCTATTGTTCATGTGCTAATGCTATTTACTTGCTACTACTCAGGAATTTCTTCTTTGATTAAGAGTTCAATATGTTATGATGAAAGACGTCGTTTTATTCTGCATAGAAACATAGGAAGGTTGATTTAATGAAGCATTCCCTCGAGTGTGCAAGTTCTTGGAGTGGTCAACTGCCAGACAATTACTGCCTATCCTCTGAAAGCTGACTGAATACTCTTTTCGATATGTGAAACTTTTATTAAAGAACAGCATAATTTGTTTATAAAGTGCTATCATAAAAATGTCACGAAACACGTAAACGTCAGGAATCTTTGATTTTTGGCTTAGTAGCCTTAAGTTTAAGGCTTCTGTATATGTACCAGAATATTCTAATTGTTCATTTTCAAGACAATTAATGTTTGAAATTTCCTAATGAAAACGAAAAATTGCGAACGAAAACGTGTTACTCAGAAATGTCTTGTTTGATTAAGAGTTGAAGATGTCTTGTTCGCATACGTCGGGTTTTTTTTCTTCTGCTTAGAAACATAGTTAGGTTGATTTAATGAAGCATTCCATCGAGTGTGCCAGTTCTTGGAGTGGTCAACTGCCAGACAATTACTGCCTATCCTCTGAAAGCTGACTGAATACTCCTTTTGATGTGTGAATCTTTTATTAAAGAACGGTATAGTATTGTCATAACGTGCTGTCTTAAAAATGCCACGAAACACGTAAACGTTAGGTGCCTTTGATCTTTGGCTCAGTAACCTGAATTTTAAAGCTTCTGTTTATGTGCTAAGAAAAATTAATTTCTGCTTTTCAAGACAAATAATGTTTGAAAGATCCTGATGGAAACGACAAAAATGTTATTGACAAGCTTTTACTGAAAAAATTCTTGTTTGATTAAGATTTAAAGATGTCGTGATGAAAGACGTCGTTTTTGTTCTGGATAGAAACATAGGTAGGTTAATTTAATGAAGTATTCTATCGAGTGTGCCGGATCTTGGAGTGGGCAAATGCCAGACTATTACCACCTATTCTCTGAAAGCTGACTGAATACTTTTTTCGATATGTAAAACTTTTATTTAAGAACGGCATAGTTTTTTCATAACGTGCTTTCTAAATAATGCTACAAAACACGTAAACGAAAGGACTCTTTGATCTTTGGCTCAGTAACCCAAAGTATAAAGCGTTTGTATATGTGCTTAATTTTTTTAATTTTTAAGATATTTTATGTTTGAAACTTTCTGATGAATATGAAAAAATGCTATTCACCAGCTGTTACTCAGAAATTTCTTGTTTGATTAAGAGTTAAAGATGTTGTAAAGAAAGACGTCGTTTTTTCTCTGGATAGAAGCATAGGAAGGTTGATTTAATGAAGCATTCCATCGAGTGTGCCAGTTCTTGGGGTGGTCAACTGCCAGACAATTCCTGCCTTTCCTCTGAAAGCTGACTGAATACTCCTTTTGATGTGTGAAACTTTTACTAAAGAACCGCATAGTTTTTTCATAACGTGCTGTTTAAAAATGCCACGAAACACGTAAACGTCAGGACTCTTTGATTTGATGAGATTAAAAAAAAATGTCCTTCAGACTTTTTGTTTCAATTGCATTACACCTGATTCTTGTGACAAATCTTTAACTCTTTACAACATGAGTAAATAATAGTATTATCCTAATTAAAAACATTTTCAGACTACAGTTTCAACATAGGTCAAAAGATGGAAACTCTATATGATAGAGTAGAAAACATTGTGGGAAAAGGAGAAAATGCTGGTTAGCAGCATTTTCTCCTTTTCCCACTATGTTTTCAAAAGGCTTCTATCTTGGGGTCCTTAAAGCTTATCATTGTGTTTTCAGACCACAGTTTAAATGTAGCTCAAAAGATAGAATCTCTAACTGATGAAGTAGAAAACATTGTGGGAAAAGGAGAAAATGCTGGTTAGCAGCATTTTCTCCTTTTCCCACTATGTTTTCAAAAGGCTTCTATGTTAGGGTTGTTAAAACTCATCATTGTGTGGTAAAGACTTAATATCACACATAACAAGTTAAATTATCCTCAATTTATCTACTTTATGATGAACTGTAATGTAAATCAAAGTCTTGTGATTGGCTGGTGATGACAATGGGTTGAGTGAGTTTTCATAATTAAAAGTAATATCCTGTTCCGTCTTCAATTTGTTGTCTCGAGGTTTACTACCGTGTGGTTTAAACACATTGAATGCTGTTTTAGTATAAAAATATCATGTCTATTTTCACATACCAGTTATGACAGTTCAGCCAACAATCGTAATCAAAAAGCAAAAACATTTACTCCAAGGAATTCCTTCAATAAAGTCTCTACTGATGTGTAAAACACACAAAGTATTGAGCAATACAGGGCCATTATGACCCTCTTGTAAACCATATATAGTAAGATATTTACAACATATTGTTGGTTTACTTCAAAAGCCTTGTAACAACAGCTTGTAACAAGCTGTAGTTACGAGGTTCTTGAAGTACACCGACGATATATAATACTGAACTTGCAACACAAACAAAGTTACTTAATTTTTTCGTCAAGTTTAATTTCTGTGTCATAAACATTTCAAAGCCAATTCCTGCAGCATATTTGAAACTTACCATGTACATTTTACTGATTTTCTGTAACTGTTGACTTAATTCTTTACCCAACGACAAAATTATAGACTGGTCCAAATGAAAAGCATTTGCAGACGACAAAATAAATGTGACTAAAAAATTGAAATCTGCTTTAGGAAGGGTAGAAAACATTGTGAGAAAAGGAGAAAATGCTGGTGACCAGCATTTTTTCCTTTTCTCACAATGTTTTCAAAAAGCTTCTTTCTCAGGGTCATTACAAGTCGGGGTTGTGCTGTAAAGAGTTAATATATTACAAAACATGTGTTTGGCATCAAATGGATTTCATTCCAAACATGTGATTATCTGTGAATATCACTTTCTCTCTTGGTGAGTTTAGGAAAGCTTGTCCGTCATTTCAGCACATGTATTGAACAGCTAAGCAGCACTGAAGATTCCCAGGCTGACCATATAAGTCAGATAATGGGCAATTGTACAGCTGCAAGTTGGCCAGTCTGAGGGACAGGTGCCTTGTGCCATTAACTGTGCCCCTTCTATGACTGCCAGGCTGTGACTAAAACCCAAACACACTGGTATGCAGTGATTCTTTATCTCTGTCTACAGAAGGTGACAGTATTGTTACACATGTATGTGGAATTTCAGACAAATAAATAAACAACAAAAAATATTTATTATCAAATGAGATGTTGCATTTGATAAAAAAACAAAAATATCAAGTAATTTTGGTGTTGCATTCAAAAACTGGATTAGTATATAAAGGATAATAAATCGTCAGTTAACTTCAAAAACCTAGTAACTACAATTTCTTTCAAGCAGTAGTTACTAGGTTTTTTTAGCAAACTGAAGAAATATTGAACCAAAACACAACATGAGAAAATAGTAGATAAAGAAACTACATTTTTTAATCCATGTTTTAATTCATTACACACAATCACACGGCACAATTTATAACTTAATAACTAGTAAATTAACTATATGTTGCTATGGTAATGTAATTGAATCCAGTCCAATTTTATCTGGATCTTTGAAAGCCCAGCTATAGCAGTAATGACTCATAAGTTGATCCAGTAACTCTTTCTCGTCTAGAAACTCAATTCTTTCTATCCTGAAAGTGAAATTATAAATATTTTAACCCTTTGCCTGATATGCCAATTTGAGGCTCTTCAATTTCAGCTGCAAATAAAGATATGATGTCATAAATATGGACAAATGAGGATACAATTATCTAATTCAGTGGAAAACATTGTGGGAAAAGCAGAAATTGCTCGTTATGAGCAATTTCTCCTTTTCCCACGATGTTTTCAAAAGCTGTCTGTTGTTGATACGTCAAAATGAGTATCTATGGAGTAAAGGGTTAAAGACTTGAACATGAAAGCTATTGAAAACAATGAGGGAAAAGAAAAAAAATGCTGGTATCCACAATGTTTTCTATCCTTTCTGAGAGAAATTCCATAATTTGAGCTCCACTTTATTTGTTGTTGGTATGTGTTTTAAATTTGATTGACCCATTACCACACAACCCCTACTTTTGACGACCCTGAGAAAGAAGCCTTTAGGAAACATAGTGGGGGAAAAGGAAAAAAAAATTCTGGTTACCAGCATTTTTTCTAATTTCCACAATATTTCTTCACTCCACAAAACCAATTTCAAATTTTCAGTCACTTTTATTTTGTCATCTGCAAATGCTTTCAATTTGGACAAGCCTCAAACTTTGTCGTTTGGTAAAGAGTTTAGTCTAAAATTTTGTTTTCTGGTAAAGAACTATCTATAGCAAGCAATGGCTAAGACATGCTGGAAGAAAACCAATGCATGACATCAATTGGAACTGCTGCTGCAACACTTTCAGGAAAGAAATGTGACTCAAATTTGCATGACTAAATAAGCTAATCAATACATGGTTAAAGCTTTGCCACAAAGTCCGGAGTTTTTTTATCCATGAAAAAGAAAACTTTGGACACAGCGTTGGTAAAGGAGAAAATGCTGGTATCAATAATTTTCTGTTTTTCCCCTGGCATAACATTTTTCTAAACTTTAAGACAAATCCAACTATTTAACCCTTTACCACATGAGAAAAAGTTAGACTTGTCCAAACTGAAAACATTTGCAGATCCCAAGTCAAATTTAGCTCATATGATGTAGTTTGTTTATGATAGGGTAGAAAACATTGTGGGAAAGGGGAAATGCTGGTTACCAGCATTTTCTTTTCTTTCCCACAATGTTTTAAAAGGCTTCGTTGAAAGAATATAAAATCCCGTGTTTTAATGACCCTTAAGTATAAGCCATTAGAATCCATGCCAATAACCAGTAGTCTCTCCATTTCCCTAAATGTTTTTTACCTAATCAAAAAGGGTAAACATTATTTCAGCCATGTTTGACATCTGCAAAGCTTTCAAAAATGTAAAATTTCTCCTTGGAAAAGACCTAACCCTTTACCACACAATCCCAACTTTTAACACCCCTGTGGAAGAAGCCTTTTGAAAACACTGAGGGAAAAGTAGAAAATGCTGGTAACCAGCATTTTCTCCTTTTCCCACAATGTTTTCTTCCCTTCCTAAAACAAATATCAATTCTTTAATCACATTTATTTTGTCATCTGCAAATACTTTCAATTTGGACCAGTCTAAAATTTTGTTGTTTGGTAAAGAGTTAAGGGCTGAGAAGGGAATGACACCTGTCAGAATAGATTTTCACCAGTTTCAATGAAAACATTTAAATGACCTGGAAAAGAAATCAGCATCTGCTTGGCCTCAAGCCTACTATGCTATTAACTGAGGTAAAGGGCATGGCCACAGTGGAGTGCGAAACCTGGCTAGCAAAGAAGAGTAAAACAACAGTAATCATTGATACCTCTGCACATCTGCCTGTGGAAGACTAGCTAGTACATGCCTCATCTCCATTGCATCTGCACCTTCAAAACCCTGCTTTGTAAATCTGTGGCATGAAACAACAATTACAACCAATTACAAGGATGGCGCATGCAGACTATGGTGCTTGAGTTCAGTTGCTTCTACAGTACAAGAAGGGAGATAAATGTGTCAAAAAGCATTCCAATAGTTTACCCAACCCTTTACCACACAATCACGACTTTTAACGACCCCGAGAAAGAAGCCTTTTGAAAACATTGCAGGAAAAGGAGAAAATGCTGGTAACCAGCATTTTCTCCTTTTCCCACAATGTTATCCATTCTTCTTCACAGAAATTTTGATTTTTCAGGCATATATATTTTTTTGTCTGCAAAAGCTTTCAATTTGGGCCAGTCTGTAATTTTGACATGTGGTAAAGAGTTAACTGGCTATTAGTAAAACCTTTTCTTCAGTTGTTTGGCATGAAGTTACCCAAACATGTGTTTCCTTGCTTTCTGAAACCAGTACTGACAACTCTCTTTCCACAGTCACTGACTACTTTTCTCAAATGTATCAGAGGAGGCTAAAAGCTTCTTCTCCCACAGGGTTTTATACTATTTCTAAGACCAAACGCAACATCTGAGCCATATTTTGTTCAGCAACAGTAACTTAACCCTTTCCCAAACAATCCCTGGTTTTTACGGGTCTGGAATAGTAGCCTTTTGAAAACATTGTGGGAAAAGGAGAAAATGCTGGTAACCAGCATTTTCTCCTTTTCCCACAATGTTCTCTACCCTATCATAGACAGAAATCATCTTTTCAGCAGGAGTTGAATTGTCGTCTGCAAATGCTTTCAATTTGGTCTGGTCCAAAAGTTTGTCGTGTGGGAAAGGGTTAAAGTCCTTTCAAATGGGACAAGTCTAAAACCAAGTGGACTCGAATTCATACAACTCTGACAGCACATCTTTTTTGGGGTTCATTTTTTTTTTTCACATGTAATAAGCGCTTCAGTTCATAGCTACCAGTTCACATAACCAGGTATCCTCCTACAGCTTCTTAAAGATTTCCACATCAGACATTCTAATTAAAATACTGGGTTGACCCTGATAGTGCAGTTGGTTGTGTATAGAAGTGGAAGCCAAGAGTTGCTGATTCAAATACCAAGGCTGGACAATTTCTTTCCAAGGATATATAGAGAGTATTTGTTTTTTTCGGTGAAAGATCGAAATCTATTTCATCTTGTGAACACCATCAATAACATTTTCATGAGTGGTTTTCACAAGTGGTGCAGCCACTTGTGAAAATATTACCGATGGTGTTCATGAGATGAAATGAAACAATATTCACTCTTCTCTTATTCCTGACCATTCTTCCAAAAAGGGCAGTGACTCCAGACAAGCATGGATAGGTGTAATATAATGAAATACTGAAAATGGCATTAAATGCCAGACAAACATTAAAATACTAGCTTCTTTCTTGCAACTAAAATAGTGCACAGTAGTGCAAACAAAAACTTAATCCTTTTCATCCCTAAACTTATAAAATTACAAAGCTACCCAGAATCCACTCACCTGTCTATTTGAGACTGTAAGGACTTGCAAGCCTCAACATGTAGAATACAATCTCTAGCCTTAAGATTATCTAACATGACCTCACCAAATCTATCTCCCATGTTTACCTACATTAATAACAACAAAATAGAACAGCACCATATGCATTACCAACATCATTTAACCTGATCAACGTCAAAACCATTTACATAAATTAATATTGTATAATTTAAACCTGTGCATTACTCAGCGTAAGTCCTGAACAGTCACAGAAGCCTATTAGGTAAGTTAACCATTTCCCAAACAAACCCTGGTTTTTATGTGTCTGCAGTAAAAGTCTTTAGAAAACACATGGGAAAAGGAGAAATTGCTTGTAACGAGCAATTTCTCCTTTTCCCACAGTGTTTTCTACCCTTTTTGAGAACTTTCTGCCATTTTCTCCAAATCTAAAATTGTCGTCTGCAAGCTCTTGGGGTTTGGAAGGGTCCAAAATTTGTCATTTGGGAAAGGATCAATTGAAACATTTTAGTCAGTAGTGGAAAATTCAAATATTACAATTTCAAAGTTATTTTTTTTGAAAATACCTCATCAATGGGCAGTGTAGATCCAAGATGCATGTTTTGTGTAGTTTGATCTTGATCTACAATGACTGCAACAATGCATTAAGTCTCGCTTTGTTGGCTAAGGGTTAAATTGCTTACCTGTGTATTTAACCCTTTACCCCATAAGGCATTTCTATGGTATCTCTAATTGACCCTAAATAACAGCAAGGATGAAGCTGTTTCTTATGTATGACACCTTTTGATAGCATAGAAAACATTGTGACAAAAAGGTGAAATTGCTCATCACAAGCAATTTCACCTTTTGCCACAATGTTTTCCAAAGGCTCTTACAAGCAATGTGTAGAAATGAGTATCTATGGAGTAAAGGGTTAAGCACCTTACCGTGAATATATAAAACTTCCCAGATCTATAAAAGTATCAGTTCTTTTATATACCTACTTATGTATTCATCATAAAGGCCAGGATCACTGAGGTAAAAGGTTTGACCACAGTTGTGTGGTAAAGGGCTAAATGGTATGATATAAGTCAAAATGCATTTAACCCATTACCACACAATCCCTACTTTTGACGCCCCTGAGAATGAAGCCTTTTGAAAACACTGTGGGAAAAGGAGAAAATGCTGGTAACCAGCATTTTCTCCTTTTCCCACAGTGTTTTCTACCCTTTCCAGAACAAATTTCTATTTTTCAGTCACCTTTATTTTGTCGTCTGCAAATGCTTTCAATTTGGACCAGTCTAAAATTTTCTCGTGTGGTAAAGAGTTAAACACCCACTTTGTTTACATTTGGCCTTTATACATGTAATTGTTTTTTTTACTTTGTTGTCTAAAATTTTTAAGTTGAACATGTCTAAATATGTGTGGTTTTGTAACACTTACCTGCTCGTAGTTAATAAATAAAACACTTTTGAAATTATCACATATCCATTTTAGAAGTTCATCCGTCTTTGACTTTTCTATATACACAAGCACACATTCGGCAATGAATACTGTTGGTAAATTCCTATCTAACTCACACTCTTTAAGTTTCTGATCAACTTCAGTCAGGTTTTTCAAATTGGCTGAGACCAAATGATAGTCTTTACTGTGTAAATCTGTTGTGCTTAGTTTGACATCATCATCTAGTAAAACAAACAAACGAACATATATTAATGAGATGAGAAAAAAAAAATTATACAGGGCCATAGCTAGCCCCCCAAAACGGTGTATGCTTAACTATTTACCACACGACAAAATGTACGACTGGTTCAAATTGAAAGCATTTGCAGATGACAAAATAAAGGCGACTGAAAAATTGAAATTTGATCTGAGAAGGGTAGAAAACACTGTGGGAAAAGGAGAAAATGCTGGTTACCAGCATTTTCTCCTTTTCCTACAGTGTTTTCAAAAGGCTTCTTTCTCAGGGGCGTCAAAAGTAGGGATTGTGTGGTAATGGGTTAACCCTTTACCAAACAGCAGAATTCTGGACCTATCGAACTTGAAAGCATTTGCAGACGATAATTTCATAGTGGCTCAAATGATGTAACTTTTATGTGATAGACTAGAAAACTGTAGGAAAAGGGGTATATGCTGGTTACCAGCATTTTCTCTTTTTCCCACAAAGTTTTCAAAATGCCTCTTCCTCAGATTTGTTAAAAGTCATCATTGTCTAGTAAAGGGTAACATGATTCCAATAGTATTAATCATTCCTGATTTAGACAACCTAAAAAAAGGGACTTTTAAAAAGAGAAAATGCTGGTTACTACGAGCATTTACAAGCATTTTTTCCTTTTCCCACAACGGCTTCTTCCTCAGGGGCATTAAAAGTCTTCATTGTATGGCAAAGAAAACATTGTGGAACAAGGAGAAAATTTTGGTAACCAGCATTTTCTCCTTTTTCTTCAATGTTTTGCTATCCTTTGACTGACAAATTTCATGTTCTTATCAATATTTCTGTTGTCATCTGCAAATACTTTTAACTCTTTACCAAACAACAAAATTCTAGACTGGTCTAAATTGAAAGTAATTGCAGATGACAAATGACAAATTAAATACATGTACTTCTGAAATAATGATTTCTGTCTTTGATCGGGCAGAAAACTTTGTGGAAAAAGGGAAAAAAAACAGCACTTTCTCCTTTTCCAACATTGTTTTTAAAACACTTCACTCTCAGGGTTGATAAAAGTCGTGATTGTGAGGTAAAGGGCTAATTGGATAAAACCTATACTTAAACACTACAAAGCCAACTTGAGTCAAGTGAAGATTAACCCTTTACCCCATAAGGCAATTCTATGGTGTCTCTAATTGACCCTAAATAACAGCAAGGATGAATCAGTTTCTTATGTGTATATGACACCTTTTGATAGTGTAGAAAACATTGTGGCAAAAGGTGAAATTGCTCGTGACGAGCAATTTCACCTTTTGCCACAATGTTTTTCCAAAGGCTCCTACAAGCAATGCGTAGAAATGAGTATCCATGGAGTAAAGGGTTGAGATATGTACTGATGAAAGTACTAATTCCATTTCATTGGGTGTTTCAATAAGAAAGTGAGAAAAATTAGAGTATACACACCATCATTTGCTATTTTGTCCAATAATGTTTTAGACCTTCTGATGAAATGAATCTTTCTGGAAGTGACTGCAGCAAAATCTATCTCTACATATGCCCTTGGACTTAGACCCTGGTCCTTCAAAATCCAGTTATAGGTGTCAAACCCAGCCCCTAGACTGACAATCTGACAAGCTCCTGAAGTAAGCTGGAAAGTAGAAGGGAACATATAAAAGGCGACTTACACTGGCTCATTATCACTCCCAAAATTTTTGAAATGTCTGCATAAAGAATATTCTAACAAACATGAAAGTTCACAACAAATGCATAGCCAAAATACAAACCGCCTCTGGCTGGATTCCAACCCAGGATGAAGCATGAAGGAGTGGTCTCCCATAACACACCCCCTCTTAACTCTTTACCACACAATCCCTACTTTTAACAACCCTGGGAAAGAGGTCTTTTAAAAACATTATGGGAAAAGGAGAAAATGCTGGTAACCAGCATTTTCTCCTTTTCCCAAAATGTTTTCTACCTTATTGGTGGGTATTCAGAATTTTTACATCTCACCAAATTAAAAAATATACATGTATATATGACTGAAATTTATATGAAAACATAATATGAATCATCAGTAATTAAGACTCATAAAATTACCAAAAAAAAATTTTTTTGAAGGTGTTCCCTTAACTCATTACCACACAATCCCTACTTTTGACGCCCCTGAGAAAGACACCTTTTGAAAACACTGTGGGAAAAGGAGAAAATGCTGGTAACCAGCATTTTCTCCTTTTCCCACAGTGTTTTCTACCCTTCCCAGAACACATTTATATTTTTCAGTCACCTTTATTTTGTTGTCTGCAAATGCTTTCAATTTGGACCAGCCCAAAATTTTCTTGTGTGGTAATGAGTTAAAAGGCTACGTAGCCTCTTAAGGTATTTTTAGATTTCGCGTCAATAAAGCATTGTGGGAATGTCAAGTGACTGGCATTTGACTAATAACGCGTAAATTCCATTGCATAACAAACTTGTAATAATTATTTGCCATAATGTGTTCTTCGGACGCTATGTTTGAAATTTCGTCTGTGTATTCCTGTACGTAAATGAGGAAATTGATCATCTAAAAATAGAACGTGTCTCCCGTTGGTGTTATCCTGGGCCGTAGTAAATCTCTAATTTCTCGTGTTGTCGGATGGTTTTCGACTACTGGGGTTTTATTAACGCAAATTAAAAGGCTTCGGGAGTATAAGGATGATTCTTTTGCATTTTTAAAAAAATTTTCGTCCAAAAATCTGAAGGGCCACCTTTAAAGTCATCATTTAAGTTATTGATGACTGAAAGCCTCTGGCTGGAATGGAACCCATGACGGGGAAATATCCTCATTTTTTGAGGTTTAAAGGTGGCCCTTCAGATTTTACGACGAAAATTTTACAAAAATACAAAAAAATCATCTGTATACTCCCAAAGCCTTATATTTTTCATTCATTAAACTCCAGTAGTTGAAAACCATCCGACAACTAGATAAATTAGAGATTTACAACAGCCCAGGTCGACACTGAAGGGAAACACAGTCTATTTTTACATGAGCAACTCGCTCATTTACATACAGGAAATATACAGACGAAGCTTCAAACATAGCGTCCGAAGTTCTAGACATTATGGAAAATAATTATATGTTCGTTATGTAATAGAATTTAATAGCCATTAGTCACGTGCAGTCACTTAACATTCCCATGATGCCTTTTTTTATTTTGGCGGGAAATCTAAAAATAGCTTAAGAGGCTACGTAGCCTTTTAAGGGAATACCACCAAAAAAATTTTTTTTTGTAATTTTATGATTCTTAATTACTGATGATTTGTATTGTTTTTTCATATAAATTTCATTGATATATATATATTTTTTAAGTTGGTGTGATGTGAAAATTCTAAATACCCACCTTCAAAAGACCAATACCATAACAATTGAGCTAAAGAGAAATCTCCCCAATGCAGTGGTCAGGTATTGTATTTAAATTGGGCTTAAGCTATGCCTGAAGGTGTGGTCTCCTATAATAATATGCATCATATATGTCCATGATTCACATTTACAATAAAAAGATCACATGCATTTATTTCTTGTAATATGTACCTAGATGAAAAAGAAAGAAGACAAGAAAGCATGTGTACAGAGAAGAAAAACATCAGTTTACTGTCCCTGGGCCAAAGTTTCTGAGCGTTACAATAGTTAACGTTGAGCCATAACAAAATTGTTGTCTGCAAATGCTTTTAGTTTGGACAAGGCCGCTATTGTGTCATCTAGTAGAGGGTAAAGCATTTCTAGGAGAAACTACCCTGCTGGTTACCAGTGCTTTCTCCCTTTTCTACATTAATTTCTCACTTGCACATAAAAATAAAAAAAAAAACATATGAACTAGATCTACTTTTATTTTGTCCTTTGAAAAAACACAATGTACTTCCAAACTGGACAAGTTTCTCTTCTGTAGTCTCAAAAACAATTTGAGAATTCAACTGCAAATAAGTCACAATGCCTTTTTTTGCGATGGCGAACTGAATTGAAGTCACATCTCTAACTTAACTCTTAACCAACCGAATCAAGACCTTATGTACCCTGACAAAGATGCCTTTTTTATAACAATGTAGGAAAAGAAGTAAATGCTGGTAAACAACATTTTTTTCCCTTTTCCCAACAATGTTTTCATTTCTTCCCTGAATAAATTTCAGTTTTTCAGTAGCATTTATTTTGTCGTCTGCAATAGCCAATCCCTTTCATTTTGGTATAGTCTAAAATTTTGTCGAAAGGTAGAAAGTGAAGCCTTCTTTTCAATAGCTAATATCCTTCAATAATCATTCTTACGGACAAAAACTTCTCCACTAATTGTCTCAGCCCATGAACTCGTGCATAGTAACCAATGCTTATCTCTGGCGCGTGCGATTGTTTACTTCTAGATGTGAACAAACTTATGTATGGATCTTGCCAGTAACCACGCTCGACGGCAAACCGTTTGCATTGTGCAGCATCATCATTGGTTGCCCTTACACTGTCTTCATTTGCCATCGCACTTGGTGCTAGAAAGAGCGAGAATTCATGACAAAGTCTGTGCAACTACTTTCGGTTTGTAAAATTAGGTTTACTTTTTGACAATCCGGCGAAGCTGTAATAATAGCAAATTTCGTGAAAAAAATGTGCTCTGTTTGTTTTGTACTTCATATTTCTTTTCCAAAGTACCAGCGGTAATAGATTGGTTATGTCCCTTTTTAACCCATTACCACACGATCCCTACTTTTGACGACCCTAAGAAAGAAGCCTTCTCAAGACATTGTGGGAAAAGGAGAAAATGCTGGTAACCAGTATTTTCTCCTTTTCCCGTGCAGTGTTTTCTACCCTTCACAAAATAAAATTCAGATTTTACTTCACTTTTATTTTGTCGTCTGCAAATGCTTTTGATTCGGACAAGCCTAAAATATTGTTGTTCGGTAATGAGTTAAGTCTGAAGCTTTTACAAGTATATAAAGAATACCAGGTCATCTTAGTAAAGAAACAATAATATGACACGAAATGTCTTTAATACCGATGACATTAGTATTTCCCAGAATTAATACATGTTTTTTCATACGGACGTCTATAGACTCAAATGACAGTCATGTAATCATGGAGTTATATGTGCTGGTACTGTTTCTTTTGAAATCTTTTTCTGAGGATTGCCAAAAGTCACTGGCTAGCTAATTTCAAGAAAGCACATTTCCTGAAAGTTGAAAATGAATGCAGGGCACAGAAACTAGGAATCGTATATTTTCTGCAATAGCCACGGGCAAATATGGAATTTACGGCAAACTGAAATGAGGACAAGCAGTTTGTGCTGCTGTACAACCATTTAAATAGATCAATTGATAAATTCATATAAATTTAATCAAAAGCCTTTATTGACTTATCTTGAGATGTTCTAGTAGTATCTATAATTCTTAAAGTATGACGACGACAACAATGACTATGAAGTTGATGATCATGATGATGATGGTGATGATGATGATGCGGATGATGATGATGATAATGATGATGATCTTGGTGGTAGTAGTGGTGGTGCTTATTGTAATGCTGTTGATGGTGATTTTATTATGACCATAATAATGATCATGATGGTGACCATGATGATTTACACATTAATTAGCATCCTCTTCTGTAGTTTTCCCAAGTTTTATTATCTTGTATGACTTTTTAATTCCTTCATATTGTTTCAAAGGGGCATAATCATAAGATCAGCATCATTGGTTTATTACACAGCCAGAATCACTGCTGGATAAACTTTGGTGAGCTTCCCTCTTTTATTGCTGCTTGTAAAGAACGAATCTTTTTAAGAAAACAGCAAAAATTGCTCTGTCAATGACTCACATTTTTTTTTCTTTCCTAAAACAAGGAATTGTAGACTCCCTTCGGATCACCTATATAGTCAACACGGTTGCTTGACTAAGATAATTTTGTCTGAAAACATTACTTAAGGTAAGACCTGTGTAATGCACTTCCGATGAAAATTCTAATTGGTTGATAAATAAGGATAAATAAGTATTTATGCAGAAATAATATTTTTGCACATTTCTAACGGATCAGAAATTCCTTTTATGTCTATCTTGAAATTCTTTTTTGATATTTCTGTTAGTTTTTATGAAAAGGCAGGTAATTACTATCTCTTTTTGAATCGAGAATATAGTAGTTTTAGATTTATAAATGATAATTCAAAGAAGAAAAAAATGGGAAAAAAATGAATTGGTGAAAGTAGTTCAATAATACTCATTTTTAATTATAGCTAATGTTTGCAGGATGATATCATAGTGGAAATAGCTGTTTTCCATTACACAGGTCTTACCTTAAGCTTTGATACCCACATCTATTGTAACTTTACATGCAATAGTTTATCACAGTATTGGAAAACAATACAGATGAGTTCTCTTTATTGTGGTAAACTTTCAGCAAAATTAAGTACCGCGGTACCAGTGAGGGTCATCCTATAAATGTGTCTAATCAAAAGATCCCTGGTAAAACATGAGGTTGTTGCTAATGGGACGAAAAGAAATGTGTTAAGTTTGACACACTGAGTGAATGAAATCATAAGTTTTAGTAACCCAGTTACTGAATAAGGTCCTATATTGGTAGCATGTCCCACACAACGTTATACTGGAAACGATTCCCTTCAAACACAGAGAACTTTAGAATAGAGTTCCCACTTAGTGTATCACGTCCAAAATGATAGCTAACAAAGCACGTCTAATAGCGGGAACAGGAACATGGAAAAAGAAATGTCAGAATCACCTGTGCCATGTTTTCACCTAGAAAAGATGAGAGAACGAATAAAATCTTACATAGATAAAGTAGGAGGCTTTTTTAGCAAAAAGCAGTCTTGAAGCATTTGTAAAAATAAATGATAATTTATGCCTCTACGACGTTATGTTGACATTTCATTAAGAAAGTGTGGGTGGGGGATTGCAATAGTTCCTCAATTACAGCGATAGTTATGTTTTCTTTTCTCGTGAAAGAAATATGAAATCATAGTAAGAGTCCGAAATTTTGTTGTTTGGTACAAGAGATATTTCTTTACTCGGCATCTAAATTTAACTCGTTACCAAACAACATTTTTTTTTAGGCAGTGGCTAGAGATACGGTACCGTACCTCTAGCCTATAATAAAGAAATGGCTAGAGATACGGTACCGTACCTCTAGCCCCGGAGTCTAAAGATACGGTACCGTATCTCTAGCCATTCTTATGATATAGGCTAGAGGTACGGTATTTTGTAGATACATGTAAGAAATTATAATTTTACTTCAGTTTTGATTATTAACGTTATTAGTATGGCTTTGTATTAATTGATCGGCATCAAAGAACAGATCGAACTCATCAAGTTGCAGTGTGCGAATGTGCACTGATGAGCGAAAATAATAATTGCGTTGATTATTAGGTGAACTTAATTACTTAACCCAGGGATTCTATATAACATATGTATTATCCCTGCTTAACCCTTTCTCAAAAGACAAATTTTACACTCAAAGAATTTGTAAACAATTTAAATTTTGATGAAAAATTGTGGAAAATGGTCATCAAAAAGGGTAGAAAACACTGTTGGAAAATGAGAAATTAGCATTTTCTCCTTTTCCTGCAGTGTTTTCAAAGGACTTGTACTGCATGTAGGAAAGCAGTCAGTGGCTTAGAAAGAATATTGTGCCGAGTACTGGTTATAAAAACTCGACAAAAGCATGAATAGGTGCACTGACCGATGCAAAAGTACTGAAATACTGTTGAAAACGGCGTTAAACACCATTCATTCAATCAAATTTCTAAAGTTATTTACAACCATGTGCAGGCCTAGCCCCATAGCTCAGTCAGTATAGCGTACCGGAACTGAGAACAGGAGATCGCCGATCGATCCACAACCCAAGAGTAGATAAATAAATGAATAGATAAAATAACTTAATAAGTATAAATAGATGGATGGTAGACAGACAGACAGACAGACAGATAACCTTTGTTCTCTCACTCCTGTCCCACTGGCTATGAAATTCTTGCCACCATGAATACAGTATTTAAAGCGATATCCCGTAATACTTTCTCCTTTCTTTTATTTATGTTTGTACGCGCGGCTGGGCTTTTTTTTTTTTTTTTTTTAAAGTCATAGAATCCCTCTAGTAAAACTGCACACTTTCTGCACTTTGATAGCACTTTATTGCGCTTTTAAATGTTTGAAAATCTTCAAATTTCTTCCCGACGTGAATACTATGAGCCATTTTGACCGTATGATACAAAACTGGCTTGAAAGTGCTTTCAGAAAATTTCCCGTGATTGAGTAATAGTTAAATTATCAATTTCCGTGATTGAGTAATTGATTAATTATGTCGTTTTCCATTATCAATATTAAAGAACAACAAAAGTTAAAATAATGTAAGATCAGCATACATCTTAAGCAATTGAATTCACCTAACTAATCAACGCAATTATTATTTTCGCGCATCGATGCAAACTCGCACACAGCAAAGAGTTTCTGTCCTTTGATGCCGATCAATTAATATAAAGCCATACTAATAACGATAATAATCAAAACTGAAGTAAATTTATAATTTCTTACATGTATCTACAAAATACCGTACCTCTAGCCTATATCATAAGAATGACTAAAGATACGGTACCGTATCTTTAGACTCCGAGGCTAGAGGTACGGTACCGTATCTCTAGCCATTTTTTTGATATAGGCTAGAGGTACGGTACCGTATCTCTAGCCACTGCCTTTTTTTTAAATTGAAAGTATTTGCAGACGACAAAATTAATCTGAATCAAAAATTGAAAATTGATTTGGAAAGGGTAGAAAACATTTTGGGAAAAGGAGAAAATGCTGGTCAATAATTACATGAATGTTCTCATTTTTCCTTCATGTTTTCAAAAGCTGTCAGGCAGAGAGTAGTAAAAAGAAAAAATAATGTTTGGTTTACCATTAACCCTTTACCACATAATCCAGACTTTAAATGACTCTGAGGAAAAAGTCCTTTCGAAAGAAATTGGGAATATGAGTAATGCTAATTATCTCCTTTTCCCACAATGTTTTCTGCTCTGCACAAAACCAGTTCTAATATCTGAGGAATATTTATTTTGATGTCTGCAAAGTGTATCCATTTTTGACAAGTCTTTAATTTTTACGCTTGATAAAGAGATAAACATTGAATTGGAGCATGATATTCTATGATATCAGGTAAGCAGTTGAAAGTAAAGTGTCCTATATTTCTTTTCATTTCAGCATCATTATGAATCTGCATTGTTCTGGGCGGACAAACTGGTGTCTTTGTCAAAAGGTACATATTAATTCTTTAACTCTTTACCACAAAGCTCCAAATAGAGGAAGTGATTTTGATAAATTTCAAAAGTGAAAATATGCATTATTCTCCACTTTACCTAATGTTGTGGGTACTCATTTTAATTGTCTCATAGAGACAATTCAAATGAGTACAATTAACCCTTTACCACACAATTCCTAGTTTTAACTACCTTGAGAAATATGCCCTTTGAAAACATTGTTTGAAAAGGAGAAAGTGCTGGTAACTAGCAGTTTCTCCTTTTCTCGCAATGTCTTCTTCCCTATCAAACACAGAAGCTGATAACCAGCATTTTCTCCTTTTCCCGCAATGGTTTGGTCCCTATCAATCTCAAAAAATTTGAAGTACATTGAAATTGTCGTCTGCAACTTCTTTCAATTAGGACTAGTCTACAATTTTGTTGTCTGGTAAACATAAGGTTTTAAAGAGAAATAATGGATCTAGAATTCCATCTATCCTCTAGTCTGCATGCCACTAAATTTTAGCTTGGTCCATATTACAAACATTTTGCAGGCAACAAATTTAATGCAAATCATAAGATAAAATTTGAAAGGGTAGGAACCAATGTTGAGAAAGAAGAAAATGCTGGTTCATACCAGCATTCTCTCCTTTTCCCACAATATTTTCAAATTATTCCTTTTTCAGAGTCGATAAAAGTGGTGATTGTATGTTTGAATACCTTTGCAGATATGATTAAAGTGCATTGACATATATAATTGGCAGTGACCTAGCAAAGTCACATTATCATAGTAAAAAAACTCTTAACCAAACATCATTTTGGACTGTCCCAAACTGAAAGTTTTTGTCTTTCTTAGCTATCTTCAAGTAAACATGGATGTCCTGTGAAAGTCTCATTGTTTTCAAATTCTTCATTGAAAGAATATTTGACCTTAACTTTTGATTTCTTCATCAATTTGAAGATATTTGCATCAAATTCAGGCTGGCTATACTGTCTAAGGGAACTCATACAAGAATATTTCCTTTTCCCAGTTTTTTAAAAGGCCCTTCAGCAGGCTTTTTTTTTTTTATGGATGCTTATTCAGATTTTCATAGCATCACCAAACTTTGAAGAAATATATTTCCGACGGTGTTTATGACGCCTCTGTCAGAGGGTCATTAAAACTAGGAATTGTGTGGAAGTGGGTTGATTGACATCTTGTATGTTTATTACTGACAGATGATATAGATGATGTATACTGGTACGCACAGACACTGTATCATACTGGGCAATATCACAGAGCAGCAGGTATGCTGATCAACAGAAAACTGCATAAGGTTAGTAGTTTTAGTATCTGGGTTATAGTCATGTGCGTTGCCTGCGCATGTCATATTCTTCGAAGATTCGACTGTCTTACATGACGCATCACTGCTAGCCCCGAAAGCTGGCTGACTGTAATATTACGCTCTATAAAGAAGCAATAAATACGTTTGAGGAGAAATGAGACCTGCTTTAGCAACAGATTTCTCTAAACTGGTGATCATAGTTGAGTGAATTGCACGAGGTAGCGTTTTATTGGGTAAACCTTTTTTTTTGTTTTAAATTCAAAGTAACGGTTTTCGCGTAGGAAAGTGGTTTGGTTCTGTACCCAGGATGCCCATATCAGATAGATGAGTATTTATAGAATGCCATCTAGCGGGAGATAATGTAGTCATGTGGCCATGGAAGTTGGTAACAAAACATAGATGAAATACAAACCGCATCTGGTGGCACGCAAACCATGCGGACAATTATCCTCATTTTTTGTGATTTAACCCTTTCCCAAACAAGCCCCGGTTTTTATGTGTCTGCCGTAAAAGCCTTTTGAAAACACTGTGGGAAAAGGAGAAATTGCTCGTAACGAGCAATTTCTCCTTTTCCCACAGTGTTTTATACCCTTTTTGAGAACATTCTGGCATTTTCTCCAAGTCTTAAATTGTTGTGTGCAAACTCTTTTGGTTTGGAAGAGTCCAAAATTTGTCGTTTGGGAAAGGGTTAACAGACTAATGCCATAACCATATATCTCCCTAACTCAGCTGTTTGGTAAAGTATTTAGATCTAAGCGAAGCCATGCATGAAGGAGTGGTCTCCCATAACACACTCCTTCTTAAAGTCAGCATATATATTGATGATACAAGGCATTATTAATGGGAAAGTCCATTTTTGGACAACATATGGGATTAATGGCTCAATTGCCAATCCTGGACAAGCCCCCATCTTGTGAACATGGAAGTTTGCAACCAATGCATAGCTGAAATACAAATGGTATCTGGCGGGTCTCAAACCTATGCGGACAAATATCCTTGTTTTTGGATTTTTAAATGACCACTACCATAACCACTGAGCTAAAGAGATATCTTCCTAATGCAGCTGTTAGGTATTGTAATTAAATCAGGACTTATTGGCTTGAAATGAGTTTTGTATTAACAATTGTTAAAAGAAATTCGAACAACACAAGATCCACTGACTGTATTAATGCACTGTTTAAACTGAAGGGTGCCTCAGGCAATTCCAGGGACCTTTACAGCGCCATACATAGAAATAAGGCTGTGCCAACTTCTAGCACAATGAGTTTTAAATCAAGGTTAAAAATCTATGTCTTTCTATCTTTTGTTTACTTTTTACTTGGTTTTAAATGTACATGTAGTTTTTATCTCAACAACCAAAACTTAAGCCAACTCCGACTAAGCTTACAATAACAGATTGTGGTGTGTACAATGATTGGAATAATTTTTGATAATTTAGTTTCAGATGCATTTTCACACCAGCCTTGTTTATTTTTGGCAGCCATTGGGCCTTAAAGAGATATCATTCGGCCCTGTAGAAGTAGAAATCATTGTAAGAAAAGGACCAAATACTTTCTAAAAATCTACACACTTTTTCTTTCCCAAAAGATCTTCAAGTCTTAACAACACCGCTACATTTTAGCCTCTTACAAATCTTTAGCATATGCAGATGAAAAATTTAATGTAATTTGATAAGTTAGGAAACATGTGGAAAAAGGAGAAAATGCTGGGAACCAGTATTTTCTCCTTTTCCTGCTAATGTTTTCAAAAAGTCTCATTTTTCATGTTTGTTAAATTGATAGTGTGGTAAAGGGTTAAACCCGGGGTTGTCTTGTTAAGGGTTAATTGTAAAATACATGTTCAAGGCTAGTTATTTGATTGGCTTAGCACATTTTTTTTCAGCCAATCAGGTTACTAATTTACTATCTGAGGGTGAAGGATTGTGTTTAAATGCATTTTATTCTTACTGTTATTTTTTTCAATATTTTTTTATTTTCCAGAGCCACTTAAACTGTCAATATTTAGCTGCCAAGTGCTATGTAAGTATCTATGGTAGGATTGGCTGTTCTACAGTTTTCTAACTCTTTACCACACAATCCCGACTTTCAGGCTGTCTGTTCTGTTGGTAGACAGAGACTTGTTTTGTGGTCTTCTCCTATAGTTTGCATTTAAATTGGTTGAAATTAAAATCGAATGACATACAACTAGAGAGGGGGGAAGGTTTGGTCTGCATTTTGTCCTTTTTGCATTATGTTTTCATAAACCGGTAAGCTCAAGGAGGTTAAAAGGTAGGATTGTTTGGTAAAGGGCTGAATGTAAATGAGCCTATCTCTGTGAAAAGGAGGTTTAATGCATCTGCAAAATGGTATCAGTCCAAGTCAGCCTTAGCAATTTGTGCAGGCTAACCTGAGTTGAAACATTTTGCTGTCAGTCATTTTTCTGGATGCCAGGGTTGAAACTTTTTGCTGTCAGTCATTTTTCTGAATGCTAGAGTTGAAACTTTTTGGTATATATCAATTTTGTGCATGTCCAATGACCAGTCTACACCATGATTTAGTTGGTTTGACAGGAAAAATGAATTTTATGGATCCCAAAATTAACCCTTTCCAAAGCAACAAAATATTGGACTAAACCAAATTGAGAAGGTCAGCAGAACAGAAATTAAATGTACCGCTCATGATGATTTCTGTTTTTGATAGGCTAGAAAACATAGTGGGAAAAGGAGAAAATGCTGGTTAGCCAGCATTTTCTCCTTTTCCCACTATCTTTTCAAAAGGACTCTTCTCCTGGGTCGTAAAAATCAGGGGTTGTTTGGGAAAAGGTTAAATGGTGACTTGTTTGACATAGTGCAGATCTTGGTTGAACAAAGCGTGATGTCTCAGAGAGCTGGATCAACTCTTTACCAAATGACAAAATTGTAGACTTGTCCAAATTGAAAGCATTTGCAGATGATAATATAAATTAAATGTGGCTTAGAAATTGAAATTTGTTTTGAGAATGGTAGAAAACATGGTGGGAAAAGGAGAAAATGCAGGTTACCAGCATTTTCTCCTTTTCCTACAATGTTTTCAAAAGGCTTTTCTCTCAGGCTTGTTGAAAGATGGGATTGTGTGGTAAAGGGTTAAATACCCTTTTGCCAGAGCATGGTTTAAATAATTTCTGTTTCAGTACGAATGTAAAGACTACCAGGAGGCGCTAAACATCCTGGACTACGTACAGCCCATTGGCTTTCAGCCTCTGAAGAAAAGGATGTCATTCAATGTGAACCAGAGTATAAGTGAGCAAGAGCCTACTTGTAAATCTGTAAGTTAAAATTTAGTTATACCTAGTGTTGGGCAGTCGGGTTAAAATCTCAATCTATTGTCGTTTTGTAATTAGAAGAGCAAACCAACTACTTAACTGAGAATGCCTGTTTGCTTTAAATTCTGTGACAATGTTGTCAACATGATATTAGTTTATATATAAAGATGTTCTTTTTTTTCACTTTAAAAAATAAATGGAAATAATTATATTACCATAAGTATTCTGCTTTATTTAGTATCATTCATTTTGTTCCTTATATTTTAATTTCCAAATGACTTCAAAAGAATAAGACATATTTCAAGCATTATTCTCCTTTTCCCACAATGTTTTCAAAAGACGTCTTTCACATGGGCTTTTAAAAGTCGGGTAAAGGGTTAACAAAAAGATAAAATATTGCCAAATGAAAAGTATTTGCGGACGACAATTTACAGCTGGCTCTTGTGATTGAATCTGTCTCAGATGAGGAAGAAAACACTGTAGAAAAGGGAGAAAATGGAGCTTAAGAGGATTTTCTCCTTAACCTTTTCCCAAATGACAAAGTTTTGGACTAAACCAAATTGAAAGCATTTGCAGACGACAATTCAACTCTTGCTGAAAAGATGATTTCTGTCTATGATAGGGTAGAAAGCATTGTGAGAAAAGGAGAAAATGCTGGTTACCAGCATTTTCTCCTTTTCCCACAACGTTTTCAAAAGGCTACTATTCCAAACCCGTAAAAACCAGGGATTGTTTGGGCAAGGGTTAACTCATTACCAAACAACAAATTTATAGACTGGTCCAAATTAAAAGCATTTGCAGACAACAAAATTAATGTGCCTGAAAATTTGAAATTTGATTTAGGAAGGGTAGAAAACATTGTGGTAAAAGAAAATCCTGGTTACCAGCATTTTCTCCGTTTTCTACAATGTTTTCAAAGGCTTTTTTTGATAGGGTCGTTGAAAGTTGTGATTGTGCGGTAAAGATTTAAAGGATTGAGAAAGCGTGGTTACTTCCTGTTTATCTAAGGAAAGCAGCTTTTGAAAAAAATGTGGAAAATGGAGAGAAATGCTGGTATGCTGCATTATCTTCTTTTCCTGCAATGCTTTTCCTACTTTGCAAGAGAAATCCCTCATCACAGCAACATTTTTTGTTCGTGATCATCTTAACCCTTTACTCCATAGATACTCATTTCTACGCATTGCTTTTAGGAGCTTTTGGAAAACATTGTGGCAAAAGGTGAAATTGCTCATGACGAGCAATTTCACCTTTTGCTACAATGTTTTCTATGCTATCAAAAGGTGTCATGTACACATAAAAAACGGCTTCATCCTTGCTGTTGTTTAGGGTCAATTAGAGATACCGTAGAAATGCCTTGTGGGGTAAAGGGTTAAATAAAGACAAGACTATTGGTATGGTATCTAGTATGAAACTTAATAATAACTAGGTATCTATTTATAGAGATGATGTCTTTAGCTGAGTGGTACACTGTCAGCTTGTTTATCATCAGGTCCCAAGGTCAGTTCAACTTTGGAATTTTTTATCCGCTACCAGACAAAAGAAATTTACCCTAGTCCAAATTGAAATCATTTGCAGATGAGAATTTCAGTGTGGCACTATTTTCCTTGATAGGGTAGAAAACATTGTGGAAAAAGGAGAAAATGCTGGTTACCAGCATTTTCTCCTTTTCCCACAATGTTCTCAAAAGGCTTTTTTCCCAGGGTCATCAAAAGTCGTCATTGTGGGGGAAAGGGTTAAATTGCCCACACAGGCTGCTCGGGTACGGGTGTTGTTTCCAGGAATCAGAATCGAAAAGGTTTTCTATAAGTCGCAAGAATTTGTTTCTCAATCCATGTCAATCAGTTATATTTAAACTACTACATGTATTTTGTAGATGGAAAGTTCTATTAATTTACTGCGAGGTAAAATCTACGAGGCCATGGAGAATGGTAACCTAGCAACAGAATGTTTTAGAGAGGCCTTGCGACAAGATGTTTATTGTTATGAGGCTTTTGAATTATTAACAAACCACCATAAACTCTCAGCCCAGGAAGGTATGTTGAAGGTTACTTGTACTTATATTGTCAACCTTTACATGTACATATTTCTTTCTCCTGTCCTTAACCTCTAAGATTCATATTCACCAGCCATTCTTAAAACTTTACTGTCAATTTTGGGTTAGCCAATCAGAAGTTGTGTTACTTTCAAATTCAAAAAATTCTTAAGAATAAGACAGAGAAGATTTCTCTTTTTTTCTTTCCTTTAAGGTCATATTCATCAGCCATTCATACAGAAAAAAATCCATCTCTTCTCAAAAATTTTCTGCAATTGAAAGTCACACAACTTCTGATTGGCTAAACCAAAATGGTTTAGCCAATTAGAAGTTGTGTTACTTTCTTAACTCTGTGCCAAATGATGAAATTTTGGACTTGCCCAAATTCAAAGCATAAGCAGACGAAATACTAGTATTGAATGTAGCTAAAATAATGATTTCTGTATGTGATAGGATAGAGAACTTTGTGGGAAAAAGAAAAAATGCTAGTCACCAGAAGACTTCTTGCCCAGGGTTGTTAAAACTCAGGATTGTGCAGTAAAGAGTTAAATCTAGAATAAGACTGAATGAAATTAAGAATTGTTGGTGAATATGGACCCTGACTTACTTTATACTTTCTTAGTTTGACTAATTTCCAAACCTGAAAAAGAAGGCTTTCAAAAAAAAACATGCTGGAAAAAGGAGAAACTGCTATTAAAAGCATTTTCTCCTTTTTCCACAATGCTTCCAACTTTTTCAATGAAATAGAAAAAAAAATCCAATCTTTTGAATTAAGTTTTAGTTTGTTTTTCGTAAGGTCTATAATTGTTAAAGAGGATATTAATTTTTGTAGGGTAAAGGTACATAATTATGCATCATTTCTTTTTTTCTTTGCTCAGAGAGATTGTTACTGGATTCCCTCCCCTTTGGTATGCAATGTCAACAAGATGAAGAAGAGTTGATAAAATATTTATATGAAACTAAATTAAAAAAGGTTGGTTTTTGTATTTTTCCTTCATTAGCTTGTTCTTTTTTTCACATGCTTTTTAGCTCGCCTGAGCATGAAGTGCTTATGGTGAGCTTTTGTGATCGCCCTATGTCTGTCGTACGACATGCGTCGTCCACAATTCTTTAAACATCTTCTCCTCCAAAACCACTGGGCCAATCTTGATGAAACTTGGCAGGCATGTTTCTTGGGTGAAGCTCTACCAAAGTTGTTCAAGAGATTGAATTCCAGGCATAACTCTGGTTGCCATGGCAACCAAAAGGAAAAAATAGCAAAATCTTTGAAAATCTTCTTCTCTGAAACTAAAAGGCGTAGAGCTTTGATATTTGGTATGAAGCATCTAGTGGACCTCTACCAAGATTGTTCATATGATGACCCCGGGGGTCACAAGTTTGAAACATAGGAACAAAGAAGGAAAATCTTCTTCTCTGAAAGTAGAAGGTACAGTTTCTAGAAACTTTTATTTAGGAAATAAAATGTAAATGAAAGACCTGGTTCAAAGCTCCGGCTAGGCAAGTGTCTTTCTTAGGACTGATGGTAGTCTTCCTTTCTCACAGTTTATCATTGTTTCAGAAATGGTTATTTACAAAATCAGCCAGTGACCTAGGGAAAAGTAAAGTGCTGAAAAAAGAAATAATTAGTAGGTGCACTAGGTGTTGTTATGTATCTGAAATATGTTGAAAAATGTGTAAAAGACCAAACAAATGGCAAATTTTGGACCTTGTTACCTTCTTAGCTCTTTACTGAACAATTCTTCCATTTTTAGCCCTTTACTCCATAGATACTCATTTCTATGCATTGCTTGTAGGAGCCTGTGGAAAACATTGTGGCAAAAAGTGAAATTGCTTGTCATGAGCAATTTCACCTTTTGCCACAATGTTTTCTACTCTATCAAAAGGTGTCATATACACATAAGAAGCGACTTCATCCTTGTTGTTATTTAGGGTCAGTCAGAGATCTATACAATAGAAATGCCTTATGGGGTAAAGGGTTAATGAACTTGAGAAAGACGGCCTTGAAATCATCATGGGATAAGGCTAATAGCCAAACTTTTTTCCCTTTTACTCCTTGTTTCTCCCCTTTTCAAGACATCTTCCATCCTCTTTGAGTTGCATTTATTTTGATTTCTGGACATATTTATAATTTCGCTAGGTGTAAAACTTTGATTTCTTGTAAAAGTGTTGACTGTTAAAGCCAAGGTGTATCATGGAAAATAAGGGGTTGGTGGGGAGGGGGTCACGGAAGACTGTATTTGTTGAACCATGATTAAAGATTTTATGTTCATGTTATTTACACTTTTAAGCATGTATAAGATCATTGATTCATTAGAGTGTACCAATAGCAAGAACAAGTCTGTAATTTCAAATGGTGGTTTATTAGATATTTAACAAGTGAATAAGTAAATCAGATATTTTCAGTTGATAGAGGAATCTATGTATACAGGGAAACCTTGATTGTTTTATTTTATTGAGAGAGAGAAGGAAAAAATGCATCAATTGACTCTATATCATATCAACCAGTCAATTAGTCAATCAATCAATCAGTCAATCAGTCAGCCAATCTGAACCAACCAGAACCAACCAACAGACTAACAAACTAATCAATCAATCAATCAATCAATTATTCATCACACAGACCCTATTAACATCAAACCCAAGGTATCTTTCAGTGCTTTCCGAGTTTTCTTTACCATTCTTTACCAGACATGTAATATTATCTGCATGCTTTTTTTTTGTAGTATGATAAGCCCCAAGAAGCAAAACTGCCTGAACCATTACATCCATTGAGGGAAAATTTAGACATTATAGTAAATCTTGCAGAGAGACATTACTACAACTGTGATTTTAGAGAATGTTTGAAATTAACGTCAAAGTAAGTCTGTTAATGTTTACATGAGATGTTTACTTTATAGAGGCTTTGATAGTTTTAGTTGCATTTGTGACCAACGTAAAAACAATTTCAGACCTCATAATGGACAGTGTAGATCAAGGATCAGACTGCACATTATGTGCAGTCTGATCCTTGATCTACTCTGTCCATTATGCTTAGAAATAATTATTTTAGATGAAAGTATTGGAATTGTTTTGGCATGATTTCTCATAAATACCCAATGAGTTTATTTGGCTATCAAAAGGTTAATATTTGGGATTCTGTTGACAAAAGCGAAAGTTCTACTCTGAACTTACATTTTTGTGTCAAAGTGAATGGTTCTCTTGCAGAAGTGGGGTTAATGTGTCTTCCTAAAGCATTATACCAAGAAAGGTATGACATAAAGATGGATTGATAAAGATCTTTTTTTCTAATAACAAAGCGGACAGTGGGATAAAATGGTCCTTTGGCATGCAGGAAATTGATAGTAGAATAAATTTCTTTTCCATGTCAGCATGGACGGTCCAGGAAGGCTGATACAGATCAATCACAATGCAGGGCTCTTCTTTGTTTTAGATTTGTTTCTTTTATTTTAACTATATATGCATGTATAATATTGTTATTATCATTTTATTGCATGTCATGTGAATTAAATTACCCTATTTGAGGGTCAATCCATCCCATCCCATCCCATCCCATACCAATGCTCATCTCATCCCTCATCCCATCCCCAGTCCCCCATTTCCATCCCTCATTCCCATTCCCTTACCCATCCCCCATCATATACCATCCCTGATCCCATCCAATCCCCTGTCCCATCCCCCATTCTATCCCATCCCCCACAAGCATCTCATCCCCCATCCCATCCATCCCCAATCCCCATCCTGTCCCTTATCCACATACATTTCACGTTGGTAATTGTTTATGTATTGGTAATAGATTGTCAGAGTTTAATTAGGAAATAAAACCTCTGTTGTGCATACTTGTTCATATAGAGGATCTTATATGAGTGTTTATCTATTATCATCTTTTATCAAATGAGTTGACTGAAATTGTTTGAATTGAGCCTTCATGATCATCAAATACATTTGATAAAAATGATAACACATAAAACACAAATGTGAGATTCTATTAATCACATAAAACAAATGACATACAGAAAAATACCCTGTATCATCACCTTTATCCTCTATACCATTCACAGGTCCATGTTTACAGTTGTAGTTTGTTTTCATATTTGGATATACACAAGTAAGTAGTTCTTTGGCACTGACACAGAAAGAAAATGAAATAGTTTATAGAGTGGTTACCGTAGATCCAACTATTTCAGCAATAATATTAGTTTTAAGAAACTATTTCAGCATTTTTTTGTTTTTATCAAATGCGAAAATCAAAAACTTTCCATACATATACGTCATAGCAACAGTGAAATCATTTTTCCACAAAACGGTGTAGCAGTACAAATTTCGACGTATGCTGCATTTGGTTTCTCTGGCATCACATGCTCATGACTTAAAATTTATCAGAACTGGGACCCCAAAAAAGATAGTACACTAGTGTATTATCAAAAATAAGTCATGGGTTTAATATACTGGAGGCAGAGGTTTTATATGATGCATACATATATACCTTTCAGGGTTTTAAAAGAAGATCCTTACAACAGTAGCTGTTTACCGACACATATAGCAGTTTTGGTGGAGTTACAAGAAAAGAAAAGTAAGAAAAGCTGAACAATTGAACCCTTTACCACACAATCCCAAGTTTTAACAAACCTGACACAATGAAAGCTTTTGAAAACACTGTGGGAAGAGGAGAAAATGCTGGTGACCAGCATTTTCTCCTTTTTCCACAATGTTTTATAGGCTATCATGGACAAATTTATTATTTGAAGCAATTTTTTCATTTGAATTTATGTATAATTGTGGACCCTGCTGTCATAAAAGAGGAATTGATGCATATCTTTGGTGCATGCTGTATAAGTGGATATTGTTATGATGTATAAATTTTTGCGATTTAGCAAATTTTGAAGTATTCACAAACTTTTCTGGTCGGATAATTTACCACAAGTATACCCTCAAGTAAATGTCGGGAATTCGCAAAATTTGCTGTTTGCAAAATGTCGGTAATTGGTAAATAAAAAATTTTTCGACATGTGTATATATCCACGCATACAGTAATATCAACCATTTCATCCTTCACATTATGATGGATCTATGAAATGTAATTTGTCTTATATTTGATATTTTGACTTTGTCAGTCTATTTGGACTACAGAGACAGACCTGCATTGATTCCTTCTGCAGATGCAATAAGCCTGCTTTTCACATAGCATTGCACATATGTATCTGATGGTGCCCCATCCTCACTTTAATCCATTACCACACAATCCCTACTTTTGACGACCCTGAGAAAGAGGCCTTTAGAAAACATTGTTGGAAAATGAGAAAATGCTGGGTAATAGCATTTTCTCTTTTTCCCGCATTTTCTTTACCCTTTGGAATAGAACATTTCCCCTATTTATAACAGTTGATTTGTTGTCTGCAAATGCTTTAGACTTAGCCAAGGCTATAATTTTGTAATTTTAATAAGAGTGAAATATATTTCTTTGTCTTTGCAGATCTATTTTATCTGGCCCACAAGTTGGTAGATTTATATCCAAATAAAGCAGTAAGTATTGTCGTATGGCTTTAATATTTTTTTCATTATGAATTAACCCATTACCAAACATCAGAATTTTGGACTGGTCCAAATTGAAAGCATTGGCAGAAGACAAATTTAAAGTGACTGAAAATTTGAATTTGTTGTGTGAAAAGTAGAAAACGTTGTGGGAAAAGGAGAAAATGCTGGTTACGAGCATTTTCTCCTACAATGTTTTCTAAAGGCTTTTTTCTCAGGGGCGTCAAAAGTAGGGATTGTGTGGTAATGGGTTAAGAATTATCAAAATAAGCCATTTCAAAAGGGATGTGAATTGGTCATTTTATGAAAATATTGAAAGTTTTAGCTGTTTCAAGAAATGACCGATTTCATGGATTAATTGTAACATATATACTTACAGGTATCATGGTTTGCTGTCGGATGTTATTATTTGTTGATTGATAATAGAGATCCAGCAAGACGTTACTTAACGTAAGTACACTAGGTTAGATTTTTATACAGCATTTTTTTCTGTATTATTAGTTTGAAAATATTTATTTTGCATTGTTAGCAGGCCTCTGCCAACCCGCAGAAAATGGGGAGAAGTGACTTCTCCCTAGTCTGAGAATGGGGAGAAGTTTTTCAAAATGGGGAGAAGCCGTCAGACTTTGGGGAGAAGTGGTCAGACTTTGGGGAGAAGTTCAGACGGACATCAAAAAAAAGATGTGGGCCGAAATATAGAGGGAATTCACAACACCTTAACAATATAACAAATTAATAAAATTGAAAATCATGTAAATCTAAATGGAATAAAATTATTTTATGCTTTTTATCTTTTTCATGATCAGTATACATACTTCTTCCTTTTGGAAACTACTCAAAACATATTTATTCATAGTTTGCTAAATTCACGTACATGTACCTTTAGGATTAAAACATTATGGAAAGAAATGATAATGGAAAGAGAAAGCAGTGCTAGTTTGAGTATTAAATAGTTTCTCCTGGCAGATTTTTCTTTTCAAAATCTTCCAAACACTAGATTATTTGTTTCCAAAGTCCTGAATATAGATTTTTGCTAAAAATCATTCTCATTACCAATTTTAACATGCATTATAATATAAATGTAATATAGTAACCTATCAAATTGACAGCATTTGCAGGGGGCAAATACCGGTAGATAACCGCTCAAAGGCTGTAACTAATGTGAAAAAATATCGTCTGTCAAATGTAGAAAAGCTTACTTCCAGCATTTTCTCATATTACCACGATGTTTTCACCTTTCTATTGGTAAGTTAGACGCAGTTTCAGAGTGCGAGAGACATCGAAAATATAGTTGTCTGATTACCGTTTGTCTTTGATTAATATAGGATAAATCGTAAATAAAACCATCGTTCAACAACCAACACCTAATTTACTATCAAAGCCTTGTAGATCGGCGGTTCGCGGCCCGATCAAGGAAATACTATAAATCAACGGAATACTTAAATCTATCTAGAACCAAAGACAATAACATTTTTTTTTAAATTTTATCTTTTAGTTAGTGTCATAGAATATATTCAATTTTATCCGAATGCTGTTGCGGTGACGAGCTACCATTTTGAAGTTGAATCATGTGACTTCGCTAAAATACTATATTGGCGCCAAATTATAGTCACATGATTTGAAAATATAGTGCTACATGATCTAGGAGATGATCTAAGTACATCATAACCTCTAAATATCTGTTCGTTTGGAAAACTGCGAGTAATAACAAATTTTAAAGGATGGGGGTAAATGGTGATAAGCAAGTAGGTACCGATTCCATCGTTTTCAAAACTGGAATATTTCAGTCCATTTAAAACTTTGGAAATAAAAGTTGACGACGAAAGACCGATATCCGGGATAGGACTTTCATTTCCATATAGTTACTAAATTTAGCAAACCGTGTTTCAAAAATAGAGGTCCGACAAACACCGATAGGCGGCGCTGATATTTGTCAATAATATGGGATTATCCCATGGTGTCGTAAAGTTAATTAACAATGACTTGTCAATCACACTCTCGGTATGTTGTAAACTAATTAAACTCGCTGATTGGGCAGTAACTCTAAATCGGGTACGGCACACGCTGATTTGGTAGATTAGACACAGGACGCTTTGTCAATATACGCGAGGCGACTTCCCGATTTTTTCAGGCGACTTGGACTTCGCTTTACTTGGCGAAATGAGCGAAGTTTTTTGAAATCAGGCGACTTCTTCGCCCAAGTCGCCCACTCGGCCGAGGCCTGGTTAGAGGAAAGTTTTCGTACATTTATACAAATCTCTGTTGATTCTGCGCCCTTGAAACTACACCAGTACTCATGCCAATTATGTGGGCTTATGAATAATCCCAGAGTTCTGCAAGGTATCAAACTCTGAAACTTATGGTTATGAGCCCAGCTTTCTACCTCACAACCATGGACATGACTAGTGTGATATTGTGATGTTAGCTGCCTACATTCTACCCTAATAGTACTTGTACAAAGTGTGCACCATTTATTTCAGCAAGGCTACGACGCTAGACAAGTCCTACGGACCGGCGTGGCTTGCGTTTGGTCATTCCTTCGCTGCTGGTAAAGAACACGATCAGGCAATGGCCGCCTATTTCACTGCAGCACAACATATGAAAGGGTAAGACTGATTTGATTCAGGGTCCTGGGTTGCTTAGTGGTAAAAGAACAAGATTTGAACCCTGGAGACCTTGTGTCTTAGTCTTCCATAGCTCTTTGCAAAACAATCCTGTATTTTAAAGACCACTGACTAAGGCAGCTTTAGAAAACATTGTGGGTAAAGAAGAAAATGCTGGTAACCAGCATTTTCTTCTTTTCCCACAATGTTTTCTTTCTTGTCTGCTGTATTATCCGTTCAGTTGTGCCACGCATTGTCTATCTTTTGCAGATGCTATCTTTTGCAGATGTATTATTTTGTTGCGAGATAAAGGTTTAACTCTTTACCACAGGAGAAATATCTGGACTTGTCCAAATGAAAAGCACTTGCAGATGACAATTTAAATGTGACTCAAATGAGAAAATTTGCCATTGGCAGTGTAGAAAACATTGTGGGAAAAGAAGAAGATGCTGGTTAGGAGCATTTTCTCCTTCTCCCACCATGTTTCCAAAAGCCTTCTTCCTCAGTGTTGTTAAAGGTCAGGATTGTGTGGTAAAGGGTAAAAGGGCAGGGTGTTCTAGAGGAGTGTCCTTGGGCAAGAAATCAGAGCCCTGGCCTAGTCCCTGTACTCGTGAAATACAGACCACAAATGAATAAGTGAGCTATAGCAGTGAAGTAACATGAAACAACAAAACGTCATTCAATCAAGCAATCAGTCAATAATTTCAATATATTATATTTCATGTGTCAATTTTTAGAAATGTTATGGGTAAAGAAATGTCGTAATTTAAGCTGGGGAGAATTATTTCCCTGTCACAGTGAATATTTGCCTCCTGCTGATAATCTGGAACTACTTTTTTTGGAAATGTTTGATTATGTGGTTTATTGACTTGAGATCACTAGTTTTAAAAGTGGCATTCGTTGACAAAATAATCAGAGAAGATATAATATATAATTTATTTCATCAGCTTGTGATTAATATGGGGAAATATATGCCTGAAAAGGAAAAGGTCTGTGAAAATAACTTGTGCCTTATGGCACTCGTTATTTTCGCAGACCTTTCCCTTTTTTGGCAAATATTCCCCATATTAACATAAGCTGATGAAATAAACTATTTATCTATTCTACCTACCCCTGCTTACCTGTAATTTGCAACACTAATAAGGTAGATTAGTTTCATATTCTAGTGAAAATTTTCCCTTTTTTTGAAAAGATGCTTTGTCTATCATTATATCTGTAAATACTACACAAGACTTATCGAAATTGCAAGCATTTGCAGACAACAACATAGAAGTGACTCAAAAATTTGAATTTGTTTTCTGAAGGAACATTCTGAAGAATAGGGGGAAATGCTGGTCACATCTGTTTGTGAATTCTCACTAGAAAAATCACCATTATGTTTATCAAGCGGAAAAAGCAGATATAGATGAAAAGGACCCTATTTTTTGGAATAGTACTTTTACGACCTAGTGTGCCCAACAGGACCAAGGTTTGTTCAGAATTGCGTTATCAGAAACATTAGGAGGCCTGTGGCACAATGGTGCGCGCTAGATAGAACACTGGCTTTGTTCTTCAAAGTTGCTAAAGGTCATTGTTTTATAAAATGTTAATCCATTACCAAACGACAAAATTTTAGGTTTTTCCGAGTCGAAAGCATTTGCAGATGACAAAATAAAAGTGACTGAAAATTTGAAATTTGTTTTGTGAAGGGTAGAAAACATTGTGGGAAAAGGAGAAAATGCTGGTAACCAGCATTTTCTCCTTTTCCCACAATATTTTCTAAAGGCTTCATTGTGAGGGGCATCAAAAGTAGGGATTGTGTGGTAATGGGTTAAACAATATAATGAATGAAACAATGAAACATTTTTCATTGTAGTTCATAGAACATTTACCCTATATTTTCCTTTGCCCATGTTGTACACCTGTTTATCTACATGTGCAATATCATTTCCAGTTGCCATTTGCCAGCATTGTACATAGGACTGGAATATGGTCTAACAAATAATCCAAAACTAGCCGAGAAGTTTTTCAATGAAGCCCTTTCCATAGCCCCTGAAGATCCTTTTGTGTTACATGAGAAGGGAGTGATAGCTTTCCAGAATGATGAGTAAGCTTGTTTTTGGTTTGTTTGATGTAACTTTTTTACATATGATTTTCTTTGTAGTATCAGACCTTTCTTTAACCATGTACCAGATGATAATAATGTGTTTTTACTGCCACAAGGATACATGAAAACATAATGGGAAAAGGAAATAAGATCACCAGCATTTTTCCTTTTCCCACAATGTCTTCTTCCCTTCACAAAACAAATTTCAAATTTTCAGTCACTTTTATTTTGTCATTTGCAAATGCTTTTTATTTGGACAAAGCTATAATTATTTCGTTTGGTAATGAGTTAGCCCTTAACCCATTACCAAACGACAAAATTTTAGACTGGTCCAAATTGAAAGCATTTGCAGACGACAAAACAAAAGTGACTGAAAATTTGAAATTTGTTTTGTGAAGGGTAGAAAACATTGTGGGAAAAGGAGAAAATGCTGGTTACCAGCATTTTCTCCTTTTCCCACAATGTTTTCTAAAGGCTTTATTCTGAGGGGTGTCAAAAGTAGGGATTGTGTGGTAATGGGTTAACCAAAGGAAAGAATTTTAGACTGGTGCAAATTGAAAATATTTGCAGACAATTTATTCTCACTCAAAATGTTCCTATTTGTCTTTGATATGATAGAAAACATTATGGGAGGAGGAGAAGATATGGTAAACAGCATTTCCTCCTGTTTTCCACAGTGTTTTCTGAAGGCTTCTTCCTCTAGATTGTTAAAAAAAATGTGATTGTTTTGTAATGGGTTAAGACAGATTTCATAATCCTGGTTCTTTATTTCAGTTTTCAGCTAGCAGAGAGACATTTTAAGGATGCTCTGGAGAAAGTACAAAATCTGAATGGACAGTTTATTGTGGAAAAATGGGAAATGTTACTGAATAATCTGGGACATACCTGTAGAAAGTTGAAGTAAGTCTGAATCTGCAAGTTTTAGGCAAATGTTCTTGTTTTTGCATTATTATATATTGAATTAAATCATTACCAAACAACAAAATTTTAGACTGTTTCAAATTGAAAGCATTTGCAGACGACAAAATTAAGGTGACTGAAAAATTGAAATTTGTTCTGGGAAGGAAGGGTAGAAAACACTTTGGGAAATTTGTTCTGGGAAGGAAGGGTAGAAAACACTTTGGGAAAAGGAGAAAATGCTGGTTACCAGCATTTTCTTCTTTTCCTACAGTGTTTTCAAAAGGCCTCAGTTTTAGGGGCGTCAAAAGTAGGGATTGTGTGGTAATGGGTTAAATGCCATATTCAGTTTTGTAACAATATATTCCAACATGACACCTTAAATCGGTACTATAAACACAGTGCAATGAAAGAGTGGTAACATCTATGTTTTTAGCTCTCCTTAGCACAAAGTGCTAAAGGTGAGCTATTGTGATTGTCCTATGTCCGGCATCTGTCAATATTTTCATTAAAAATCTTTTTCTCCTAAATCATTCTTCCAATCTTGATGAAACTTGGCAGAGATATTCCTTGCTTGGGGTCAAAACTGGCCGCGCCCCAGGAGTCACAAGTTTGAGCATAGGAACAAAGAAGGAAAACTTTAAAAATCTTCTTCTCTGAAATCTGGGAGCTTTGATAGTTGGTATGCAGAATCTTCTAGTGGACCTCTACCAAGTTTGGTCATATAATATTATGTCCCCGATGTTAAAACTGGCCTTGCCCCGGAGGTCACAGGTTGGAACATAGGAACAAAGAAGAAAAAATTTAAATTTCTATTTCTCTTATACGGGGAGGTGTAGAGCTTTGATATTTAATATGTAGCATCTCCGAGTGGACCTTTACCAAGTTTGTTCCAAGGATGCTGCTTTGGTCAAAACTGGCCTGGCCCCGGGGGTCACAGGTTTGAACAAAGAGGAAAAAATACGGAAAATTTAAATTTCTTCTTTGAAACTGGAAGGCGTAGAGCTTTGATATTTGTGTGCTAAAGGTGAGCTATTGTGATCGACCTTTGTCTGGCGTCCGACAATTTCTTTAAACACCTTCTTATCCTAAACCACTGGGCCAATCTTGATGAAACTTGGCAGGGATGTTCCTTGGGTGAAGCTCTACCAGAGTTATTCAAAGAATTGAATTTCACCCATAAGCTATAGTCTCAGGTGAGCGCTCCAGGGCCAATATCCCTCTTGTTCTTTATAGCGAGACGTTATTCTATATAGAGTAACATCATTCTATATAAAGTAAGGAAGAAAGTTTTTCAATGGAGTATAGCCTGCATCCGCATTTTACTCCAAGTATAAACTTGTTTTCATCTCATTAACTCTTTACCAAAAGTCAAAATTTTCATCTTTTACAAATTGAAAGCACTTGCAGACGCCAAAATATAAGTAACTCAAAAATTGATGGTTATTTCCAACAGGGTAGAAAACATTGTGGGAAAAGGACATACCCCTCTTTAAACTATGTCAATCTTCTCTCGGTTTAACCCATTACCACACAATCCCTACTTTTGACGCCCCTGAGAAAGAAGCCTTTAGAAAACATTGTAGAAAAAGGAGAAAATGCTGGTAACCAGCATTTTCTCTTTTTCACACAATGTTTTCTACCTTTCACAAAACAAATTTCAAATTTTTGGTCACTTTTATTTTGTTGTCTGCAAATGCTTTCAATTTGGACAAACCTAAAATTCTGTTGTTTGGTAATGAGTTAAATGTCACAGAACTATCTAGTCGTGTATGTAGGCATTGAAACCAAACTACAACATAAACATGGACCCGTGAAAGGTATACAGGCTGAAGGTGATGATGCAGGAGATTTTTCTCTATGTCATTTGTTTTATAAATGTGATAAATAGAATCTCACATTCATGTTTTGTATTATCATTTTTATCCAACCTTTTGACTAAAATGTATTTGACGCTCACTGAGGCTTGCATCATACAGTTTTAGTCAACTTGTTTGATAAAAACCATAATACTTAAACATAAATGTAAGATTCTCTATTTATTTCATTGTTTCTGGTAGGATATCAAGAAATAGCAATGAAAATATTTTTCGATCTTACACTGATACCACCAGTGAAAATACCGATTTTCATGTTCTTGTTGCCTAGGTTAATTGCGCGTGCCTTGCAACCAGCTAGGAAATATGACATCATATACCTCAAATTTCTGGCTTGCCGCAAGTGAAAATATTGCTGATGATGTTCACGAGAGGAAATAAATTTCGATCTTTCACCGAAAGAAACAAATATTCTCTATTTATTACACCCCTTTTCTCAGAGTGATATTCACATGTATTTGCAGGAAGTATGATGAGGCACTGGAATATCATCAGCAGTCGAGGGTTTTAGACCCGCACAACGCCTCCACTTTGGCATCAATAGGGTTTGTGTATGCTTTAAAAGAGGATAACTTAACGGCTATTGATTACTTTCATAAGGTAAGTTCACCTCTATGATTGTTTATCCCCAGCAAAGATGAGGGGATATAGTGCAAGATATCTGTCTGTCACTCTGTGCAGATATCTTCTAAAATCCATGATTCGAATGGATAAACTTCAAACATTTGTTTTGATACTTTTGATTGTCCGCAAACATATATTATTTTAATTGGATGCTGTCTCATGGAAAAAAGGAGCACTTGATGTATATTTCTATTATGGACCAATATCTCTTTTACTAGTAAACAAAATTTTATCAAACTTCATATTTAAAATGATCATATGATATTTGTTACATTTAAAGACTAAGACAGTTATGATAATCATTTTTTCTTTCTTTTTTTAATGAAATGCTTTTCTATGGAAAAAAGGGCTAAACTCATTACCACACAATCCCTTATTTTGACTCCCTTGAGAAAGAAGCCTTTAGAAAACATTGTGGGAAAAGGAGAAAATGCTGGTAACCAGCATTTTCTCCTTTTCTCACAATGTTTTCTACCCTTCAAAAATCAACTTTCAAGTTTTCAGTCACTTTTATATTGTCGTCTGCCAATGCTTACGATTTGGACAGGCCTAAAATTTTGCCGTTTGGTAATGAGTTAAGGCATAATTTCATCGTGGACCATTACTGTATAAATGGAATTTTATGTGATTTTAGAAACTAATATTTATTTATATAATATTTTCCCGTAATATTTACTTTGTTGATGTATCAAGACAAAGGCTTTAACTCTTTACCAAACGACATAATTTTAGACTTGTCCAAATTGAAAGCATTTGCAGGCGACAATTTCAGTTTGGCTAGAATGGTGAAAGTTTCTTTGATACAGTAGAAAACATTTTGGGAAAAGGAGAAAATGCTGGTTATCAGCATTTTCTCCTTTTCCACAATGTTTTCAGAAGGCTTCTTTCTCAGGGTCGAGAAAACCAGGGATTGTTTGGTAAAGGGTTAAGCTAGGCTGTATTTGAAGAAAACACAGGTATTTCCATTGACCTATATAGTCACATGGAAACTTAAACTTTTTTCTGATATTTCTAACATAACTGAAAATATGTAATTTAGATTTTGGCCAGTTATGACCTATGCTGTGCACAAAAACGAGAGGAGTTAGATCTTTTCACTGCTATTTGTCTTTAACAACAACCTACCTTTGTTATTTCAGGCTCTTGCAATTAGGAGGGATGATGCTTTTTCAACTACCATGCTGAGTAATTTAACAGAATCTCTAATTAATGAATTGTCCCCAGCTTGTGGTATGATTTCCTTCATTGTTTGCTTGTTTATCAGTCTTTATGAAAGTTGATCAGTTCTTCTTTCGTATAGGACACCATTAATGTCAAAATGATGAACTTAAAAAATGAAGTGGGACTTCCATTGCCAAGGTCATGGTAGGCAGACATTTGCACTTAACCCTTTATCAAACAGTCCAATGGTTTAACTCATTACCAAAGGACAAAATTTTAGGTTTGTCAAAATTGAAAGGAATTGCAGACAACAAAATAAAAATGAATGAAAATTTGAAATTTGTTTTGTGAAGGGTAGAAAACATTGTGGAAAAAGGAGAAAATGCTGGTTACCAGCATTTTCTCCTTTTCCCACTATGTTTTCTTAAGGCTTCTTTCTCAGGGGCGTCAAAAGTAGGGATTGTGTGTTAATGGGTTAATAAACCAGGGGAAGAGACCTAATGAAAACATTGTCAGAAAAGGAGAAAATACTGGTAACCATTTACATGTAGTTATACCCCCACAAAACAAAATGTTTTCAGAGGTATACTAGAATCAGGAATCAGCCTGTCTGTCAGTGTGTCCGTCTGTGTACAAAATACTAGCAATTGCCTGTTTCTGTCAAAGTGCTGGTGGGGGTATAAAGTCAAAAGTTGGTCACAGCTCTGCTTTGATGTCTGCAAAATAAGAAGTTTTGTAGTGTGCTAAAAGATCGATTTATATTTGGGTAAGAATATCTCAGAAAACAGTAGATCAGGCTGTTTGTTCTGTGCTGTTGGATTTTGTTCTGCACACTCACCCCAGCAACAAAGCATGTGCTAAGCCTGTTACAAGTTATTTTCTTTTTCCAAACTCCCAGATGCAGAAGAATTACCGATGTTCACTGCACCAACAGCCACAAGCTTTCCAGCGTTTTCATTACCAGATAAACCCAAGCCGGAGACTGATACCCCGCCTCCCCCTCCAATCATGAACCTGGCGGCCGAGCTGGAGGAATCAACAGCAAATAACACATCCCTTATAGACAGTAGTTTAACTATTGAAGAGGTGGAGATGGGAGAGTGTGACTGAAATACAATCTTTATGATGCTAAGCATGAATTGGTGTGCTTTTGCAATAGGTGAAGATCAAGATCAGATTGCATGAAGTGTGCTGTCTGATCTTTAGTCTACACTGTCCATATGGTATTTTATTTCCAGTGAAATCAACAGTAAATATCACAATAATTATTATGGTGCTTACTTTTGAGTGGAAATTTTTGTTTCGTTTAATTAGCAATTTAATCAACACTTAAAAAGGGCTAAATAAATGAAACACTAAACTCCATGATATCAAACATTTATTGAATGGTATTTTACTCTGCTTTCAACATTATTTCAGTCATATCAGGCGAAATTTCACATATTCATTGATAACCTGGGTTTCACCAGTACTAGGCTAGGGCCCTGAAGTATCTTGCCTAATTCTCCCTAGGATAAAAAAACCAACTCTCAATCCAGTGAGACCTTGAGTCTCCAGGTTGTGAGTCCCACACTTAACCCATTACCACACAATCCCTACTTTTGACGCCCCTGAAAAAGAAGCCTGTAGAAAACATTGTGGGAAAAGGAGAAAATGCTGGTTACCAGCATTTTCTCCTTTTCCAACAATGTTTTCTGCCCTTCACAAAACAAATTTTAAATTTTCAGTAACTTTTGTTGTCTGGAAATGTTTTCAATTTGAACAAACCTGAAATTTTGTGGTTTGGTAATGAGTTAACCATTGAGCCATGCAGGGCCCTGAGATAGAACCATTCCTGTATTTAAGGTAAGACCTGTGTAATGGAAAACAGCTATTTCCACAAAAATTTCATCGTACAAAATTAGCTATAATTAAAGTTGAGTATTATTGAACTACTTTCACCAATTCATTTTTTCCATTTTTTCCTTCTTTGAATTATCATTTATAAATCTAAAACCACTATATTCTCAATTCAAAAAGAGATAATAATTACCTCCCTTTTCAGAAAACTAACAAAAGTATCAAAAAATAATTTCAAGATAAACATAAGCGGAATTTCTGATCCGTTAGAAATGTGCAAAAATATTATTTCTGCATAAATCCTTATTTATCCTTATGTATCAACCAATTAGAATTTTCACCGGAAGTGGATTACACAGGTCTTACCTTAACAAAGTATTTTTCAGAGATCACCGACAGTGCATGCTGCAGGAAATCTTGATTAAGCTAAGTTAAGTTTTTACATCAAAATGCCAGCTTTTAATGGTCTAGAGGATGAAGAATTTTGAAGACATTGTGGGAAAAGGAGAAAATGCTGGTTACTAGCATTTTCTCTTTCTCCAGCAATGTTTTCAACAGCTCTCTTTTATAGAGTTGTGAAGTGAGGGGATTGTTGATAAAACGGTAAAGAACAAGAAAAGATAAAATTGAAGTATAAATTTTAGCTCATTTGGGATTTTATTGTGTAATACAGTGACCAACTTAAGAAAATCTGATATTGTACTGTTATATTTTCATCCAATTACTTGTAGTTTTCCTTTATTAAATTTCTTTAGCCATTTTATATATGCATGACAAATCACACAACTGCTCAATCTTAAGGTTATTCTGATAATTGACTGTAATCCTAAGAGACAGTAATAGTGTAGATCATCCAAGTTGAAAGCATCAGCAAGTAGCAAATTCTGTATAGCTCTAAAGACAGTATAAATTTATAGGAGGAAACAGTTGGAAAAAGAAGTCCTTTTCCTACAATGTTTTCAAAAGCCCTTTATACCAGGAACAGGAAATTAAATGAACTTGCTACTGAACCAAACGCTGACAATTTAGTCAAACTACTGATATATGAATGCTAAATCAAGCATCAGAACTAATGCTAAGAAACCAAAATATTTATTTCTACACATGGGTCATTAAACATGGGATTATTCTATAAAACATTTTTGTAGGGCGATCATTTTTATACTGCTTCTATACTTATCCTGCTAAATAACTAGAATAGTTTTCTTATTTCTATAGAGAAAAACCAAAATACTGATATTTTACAGTTTTGCGTTGGGGAATAATATCTCCTCCTCAGACAGTGTAGATTGAAGATCAGACTGCACAGAATGTGCAGTCTGATCTTAGATCTACACTATTCGCGAAGGTCAGAGAACTGCCCTTGGCAGCGTAAGGGTTAACATTATGTCAGCCATCTTAAAGGTGGTCCTTCAGATTTTAAGACAAAAACCTTACAAATATACAAGAAAATCATCCTTATACTCCCAAAGCCTTTCAATTTTCATTCATAAAACCCCAGTAGTCGAAAACCATACGACACCAAGAGAAATTAGAGATTTCTACTGCCTAGATTGACACGGACGGGAAATGCATTTTGTTTTTACATGAGCAACTCGCTCATTTACATACCTGAAATATACAGGCAAAGCTTCAAACATACCGTCAGAAGGAGACATTATGGAAAATAATTCTACTTGTTATGTTAAGGCTATCTCATTACTTAGGTCAAACTTTGTATTCTGCAAATTGCTCTTAATATGAACAAAACTACAATATTGTCATTTGATAAAAGGTTAATGAATTCTTGTGGTTAGGAATGTTTTATGCTGCAAGCAACTGGCCCAAAATTCACTGACTACTTAAGTACAAAATTCACTGACTACTTAAGGTAAACTGTGTACAGAGTTCTAGCGACTGACCCATGCTATCCCCAAAATTATCCAGATCTAGCTCTGTGTTTTCATCATCATCAGCCATTTGGCTATATAACTGAGTTTCCAACAATAAACCCTGACTACACTCTGAATTATCCACCGAAGATAGGTCTAAACTTGAATTATCTTGACTTGAGAGATTGTCTCTATCAATCATTGTGTCTGTAAGCTTACCAGCCATTTCTTCATCTGTTGCAGTGTTCTTTTGATGATCTTCTAAGTCCTCTCGCGGCTTTTCATATGCTGTCTTTTCTTCAGTAGCCTTTGAATGAACACTGTTTGAAATTTGTAATCTGTGTGATGGAATAACATCGTCATCAAGTTTTGACAATATCTCTGTGTCATTGCAGGTATTTTCCTTTTTGTTTCTCTTACATACTGTTGCTTTATCTATCTCATCCAGAGGAATTTCTCTTTTGACACATTGTCTCTGTTTTTCTGGTAACCAACTTGCATGGTTCCTTTGAATATCTTGAAATTTGTGAGTTGGATGTTGTAGAGAGAAATTAGTATCAAAATTGTATGAATTTATATCATACTTATCATGAAATGCAACAAATTTCTCAGCTTCATGCAAACAACTTTTCCACATGTTGTCTTCATTTGTAGCCGTCTCATTCAAGTTACTGATGTTTTCTTTCCCTTGATAATGGCAAGGTTTACTTTCATATACGGCTGTTTCACTCAAAAATCCTGGTTTCTCGACATTGTTCCCTGAAGTATCTACCTTGTTGCTTCTTGAACCATCTGGATTTGTTCTTCGGCTAACTTCTTCAGGACCTACCCATGTAGCTGGTCTCTTTTCTTTACGGCACTTTTTTGGTCCTGCATTAATTATGTAAGTAGCTCTGATTACCTCATCCTGTCCCTCAACATCAACTCATTATCAAACGAAAATATTTTAGGTTTGTCCAAATCATAAGCATTTGCTGACGACAAAATAGAAGTGACTGAAAATTTGAAATTTGTTTTGTGAAGAGTAGAAAACATTGTGGGAAATCCGAAAAGGAGAAAATGCTGATTACCAGCATTTTCTCCTTTTCCAACAATGTTTTCTAAAGGCTTCTTTTTTCAAAGTCTTCAAAAGTAGGGATTGTGTGGTAATGGGTTAAACCTTACAGCATCTGCGATAGTGCGATTACAATAGTTTCATTTGCCACCAGTGTAGATTAAGATCAAACTACACAAACTCACAATTTTATAACTTTGTAAAGTAATGAAGAAAAATTTCATCACTACATCCTCTTTCAATTAGTTGCCTAAAAATGCTTTTACTCTTAACAAATGACAAAGTTTTAAGATCTGTACAGTCTATATCTTGAAAGAAAAGATTGGGGGAAAAGTAAATTCTTTTACAAAGTGGAGATTAACTCTTTGCCACAAAACGAAATTTTGAAACCTGACCAAACTGAAAGCCTTCAAAGTCAACAAATTAAAAGTAGCTCAAACGATGATTTTTGTCTTTGATATAAAGGTAGAAAACATTGTTGGAAAAGGAGAAAATGCTGGTTACCAGCATTTTCTCCTTTTCCCACAATGTTTTCAGAAGCCTTCCTGTCTAGAGTTGTGAAATCCAGGCATTGTTTGGTGAATGGTTAGAATGGTGTTATCTGATTGAAAGAATGACAACAGAAGAAGCCAACTGACCCCTTCACAAACAACAAGGAGTTGATTGATCGATTGTATGGTATATAACCCAGTTTTCAACATTATTTCAATTATATCACAAGGGCCAGTGTTTCCTGGAGTCTCTTTTCCAAGCCACTGGCTGCTTTCCCACAGGACCATCATCAAAACAACAGTCAGCTGTGGGAAAGAAAAGAATCCTGCCCCAATGACTATCATCAATCCTCAAAAAGAAATTGGCCTAGCCGGGCATCAAACTCATGGCCCCCCTGTTCTCAAGTCTTGTACGCTACGGACTAAGCTATAGGGGACCGGCACAACCTAGAGTTTCAAAGACCATAAAGAAAATTGCTTTTGAAACAGTGTGAGAAAGCAGTAAAATGCACCAGGACCTGACAACCATTCTTTCTTTTTCCCTTCTTTATTTTCTACCTTATCATAGACATAACCTTGATTTGGGGCACATTAAACTCGTTACCAAATAACAAAATTTTAACTTTGTCCAAATCAAAAGCATTTGCAGATGACAAAATAAAAGTGACTGAAAATTTGAAATCTGTTTTGCGAAGGGCAGGAAACATTGTGGAAAAAGGAGAAAATACCAGCATTTTCTCCTTTTCCGACAATTTTTTCAAAAGGTTTCTTTTGCAAAGGTGTCAAAAGTAGGGACTGTGTGCTAATGGGTTAACAGTCTGAAAGTGGTATCTGTTTAACTCGTTACCAAACAAAAATTATTTAGGCTTGTCCAAATTGGAAGCATTTGCAGACAAAATAAAAGTGACTAAAAATTTGAAATTTGTTTTGTGAAAACATTGTTGGAAAAGGAGAAAATTCTGCTTAACAGCACTTTCTCCGTTTCCTACAATGTTTTCAAAAGGCTTCTTTCATAGGGTCGATAAAAGTTGGGATTGTGTGGTAAAGGGTTAAACAGTCCAAAACTTGGTAGAGCGGTTAAGAGTTAACTCTTTACAGAACAACAAACTTTTGGACTGGACTAGACTCAAAGCATTGGTAGACAGCAATTTGTAATATGATGATTTCTGACTTTGATAGAGTCGAGATCATTGTAGGAAAAGGAGAAAATGCTGGTTATCAGCATTTTCTCCCTTTTCCTACAATGTTTTTTATAGGCTTCTTTCTCCGGGACATTGAAAGTTGGTATTATGTGGTAAGGAGTTGATTGACAATTCTACTTGCCATTATCCCCAGGTTTGAAGAAATCACTGAGTTTTGACTGCTTCGTGGCTGTATGTAAAAGTTTTGGTGGCGGAGAATTCTGGGTCATTGGAAAGGCGGCACAATTACTCGACTTTCTAGGCTTAGGGAGAGAGGACCTTTTCTTGACGACATCCTTCTTGGGTACCTAAAATAAAGAGTAAATGAGTCTTTGTGCACCATGCAAAAGTACCTTTATTTGTTTACCAAACAACAATATTTTAGGTTTGTCCAAATCCAAAGCATTTGCAGACGACAAAATAAAAATGACTGAAAATTTGAAATTTCCTTTTTGAAGGGTAGAAAACATTGTGAGAAAAGGAGAAAATGCTGGTTACCAGCATTTTCTGCTTTTACCAAAATGTTTTCCAAAGGCTTCTTTTACAGGGACGTAAAAATGGGCTAAATCAGCCTTGCACAGTCTGCTCAGGCTGACCTAGATCAAATCTTTGTAACCAAATTTCAAAGGACCAGTCTACCTCATGATTCAGTCATTTTTGAGACAAAAACTGATTTTGTCATATATTTAATTATTTGGTGTAAAGCACAGAGGTGCATAAACCCTTTAGCCCTCCAGATTTTGGGACAAAAAGTTTACAAAAATACAAAAAAAATAATCGTTATACTGCCAAAGCCTTATAATTTTCATTCATTAAACCCCAGTAATCCAAAACCATCAGACAACTAGATAAATTAGAGATTTACTACAGCCGAGGTCGACATTTACGGGAAACACAGTCTATTTTTACATGAGCAACTCGCTCATTTACATACCAGAAATACACAGACGAAGCTTCAAACATAGTATCCGAAGTTCTAGACACTATGGAGAATAATTACATGTTTGTCATGTTATGGAATTCAATAGTCATTAGTCACGTGCAAGTCACTTAACATTCCCACAATGCTTTTTTGATTTTGGCGGGAAATCTTAAAATAGCTTAAGAGGCTACGTAGCCTTTTGAAGAAATACCATCAATTTTTTTTTTTTGTAAATTTATGATTCTTAATTACAGATGAATTGTATTGTTTTTTTTTTTTCATATAAATTTCAGTGACATATACATTTTCAAATTTGGTGTGATTTGAAAATTCTAAATACCCACCTTTAATAGAACCAGACTGTACAAAAATCAAATTTTGTTGAGTGCATATGTTTGTTTAATGGAAGTTGCCATGTGTATTTACAAATTACACTGGATTAGGGCTGTAACGATACAGGAGGTCACGAATACGAATACACATCACGATACAGGGGCACGAATACGAATATTTATTCACGAATATAAATTTTTTCCAGGCACAAAATGGATTATTTTTTCAATGCTTTGGATTAAAAGAAAAAGTTATATCAACATTAATAAAGCAATGAAAAAAGCCTACATGGCTTTAAATATTGATTTAACTTTTCCCAAATGATAGATTTTAGACTCTTCCAAATTGAAAGATTTTGCAGAAGACAATTTCAAATTTGATGTAATTGGCAGAAAGTTCTTCAAACAGATAGAAAACACTGTGGGAAAATGAGATAATGCTGGTAACCAGCATTTTCTTCTTTACCAACAATATTTTCTGCTCTATCAAAGACATAAATCATCAATTTAGCAACAGTCATTTTGTCTTCTGCAAATGCTTTCAATTTGGACAAGTCTAGAATTTTGTCATTTGGTAATGGGTTAATCAACTCTACTGCTTAATGCTATGATTTTCTTGTAGGAAACATCTCAAACATACTTTATGCACACTCTTAATCATTTAAATCTGTTAACTCAACATTGATACACCAATCATTTGTCATCTTCATACAAACTGGCCTCTTATTTAGTCTCAGAAAAAATCTATATAAATATCAAAGAAATATCTTTATAAATACATATATTTAAAAAATTATACTATAACAGGGCCAAATTGCCTATTTCTGGGCTTGACCGGTTATATTTTTCATTTAAGGATTGTGCCTGTTTGACTGCTCGTCACGTACGTTTGACAGACCGAGGCCGTTTTGACTAGGGGCTGACTTCATATTTTGTCAGTTTGACCGATTAAAATTGATTGATATTAATCTTTATATACTTTATTTCATGACTGCATAGTCTGCATATTGTTGAGGTTTCCTTTGTTATGACCTTGTCCCTCTCCTTTACTCATGGAAACCCGAGGTATTTCCACTCGGGGGACTTAAAATTTTGCCAGTGGACTAACAATCTCATCTGACATTTTGCGGGAAATACGAGAGACTCCTTTACAGCATGTCGCTTATTAATGTTAAACCTGTACACAATGACGATAAATAATAAAAACTTTTATTTCTTAAATTCTTGTAATTGAAATTTCGAACAAATGTTCAATTTTCAATCGTTTTTAATTCCTTTTCGAGTCGTTTACGACATATGCCAGAGAGCGTCATCCAAACCTCTCAAAGTTGCTTCCCTTTCTATCATCATTTACATCTAGTTAAAATTCACGTTGGTCTTCGGGCAAAACTTTGTTGAACTTGACTGAGCAGTCAGCATTCAGGATTATTTATTTTTGTTGTATTCGCCAATATTCGGTTCTCGGACAGACGAATACGATACGTATTCGCCGGGAAAAAAATATTCGGTGCACCGAATACTCGAGTGTATCGTTGCAGCTCTACACTGGATTAATTTACGTTGGGGAAAAACGGTAAATTTCCATCGAATTAATTGGTATTTTGCAGCAAAGTTTGTACATGTGATGTTAAAGATTAAACATATAAATTTATATCTAGATCTATCAATCCATGCCCATTTTATTACCTGTCATTGGCAATTTTGTCACATAGAGCCGTTTGAAAAGATGTGGGTAAAATCGTATTAATTCCAGATACTTTTGATGAATTTTGCTTTGAAGGTAGCAGATCAGTAACAAAAATAGCATCGGAGCAGACCTTAACTTCAGACTGAAGGTATTTAAAAGTTGCGATTGTTTCTCTGCTGGACTGCCTTCAGTCTGAAGGTGTCTGCTCCGATGCTATTTTTGTGACTGGTCTTCGCATTCACCTGCAGACCAATGTTCATTAAAATTATCAGGAAATTTTGTCGCATAGAGCCGTTCGAAAAGATGCGGGTAAAATCGTATTCGTTCCAGATACTTTTAATGAACGTTGGTCTGAAGGTGAATGCGAAGATCAGTCACAAAAATAGCATCGGAGCAGACACCTTCAGACTGAAGGTATCTGCTGGACCAATCGCAAAAATAACATCGGAGCAAGCCTTCAGAATGAAGATCCAGATACATTTTAGGAGTTGAAGATTATCTTAATAAATAAAGCCACACACTTACAATCTTTGTCCTGTTTCTGGTGGAAAGCCAACTATCATCCAAGTTGGACATTCTGAATTGCTGCAACCGGTAATGGCGGCTTTGATTAAAAGGGGGTTAACTGTGTAAAAGACTTGTATAAATATAATTTGCAACGTAATCGATATGTTCTACTTGTTTACCAGTTCTGGTTAATTTAATACCTTAACCTATTAACCACACTACATGACTTTTGATGACCCCGTGATAGGAGCCTTTAGAAAACATTGTGGGAAAAGGAGAAATGCTGGTAGCCGGCATTTTCTCCTTTTCCCACAAAGTTTTCTATCCCATCATAGCAAATTTGCACCATTTGAGCCACTTTGAAATTGTCGTCTGCAAATGCTTTCAATTTTGGATAGATCTAAAATTTTGCTGTGTGGTAAAGGGTTAAATCAGGCCAAAAACTGTGAATATAGTTGTTTGCTTACTTTGCCAGCAGTGCATCTCGATGGGTGAGTGCAACACTATCCTAAGTGCCTATACTTTGTATAGGCACTTAGGATAGTGTTGCACTCACCCATCGATCTATAGGCTATACTAGGCTCCTGTGGTCAGGTCGTAGGACTGTAGAGGGAGCGATTCATTCATAAATTTATGACAGTCAACTGCAAGTTAGTCCAAATAATTAGACGTAGGCCTATACATGCTTATTTACTGCTCAACAATTTTCTATCGGACATTTCATACTTTACGTTTCATTTGCATGTTCCGTCTAAACAGGCCCCACTTAGTTCTATGTAGCAAATTCGATTTCCTAAAATCCGAAATAATGTTGAAAAGGCAGAAGTTGAACTTAACATGAAGGATGACTTAACTGGATACAAATTTGCTTTTTTCACTCTGAAAAAAGGGCCACATTCATGATACATTTATCTAGAATTCAATATCATGTAACTTTTTCAACACAAAAGGCGGTTGTCTGCGCAAGTCATATTCTTCGAAGATTCCACCTGTCTGCTATGACGCATTTATACGCGCTATAAATTAGCAATGGAGGAGAAAATGGCTTTTTTTCAAAACGTTTGGGGAGAAATCAGACCTGTTTTAGCTCCAGATTTCTCTATACTGCTGATCATAGCTGAATGAATCACATCAGGTAGACCTAGTGTTTTATTGAGTAAAGGTTTGTTTAGTTTGAAAGTCCTAGATACGGTTGTCGCATAGAAAAGTATTCCGGTTCTGAACCCAGGATGCCCAAATTTTATCGTTGTTTGCGCATGTCATATTCTTCGAAGATTCGACCTGTCTGCTATGACGCATCACCCCCATCCCCCAATAATCAATTTAGACGCAACAGAGGCTCTTCACCGGGCCTACGAAAACCTAACTTATCGAAAGCATTGGTTCATAACCTAACTAGCCGGACGATATTTATTGCTATTCTAAAGGATCCAGTAGAGTACTCTATACAGATGTGTGTGCAAAACGGGGAAAGATTTAATGGTCATTGGTGATTTTAAAAAAGATGAAGATTGGAAATATGCCATCAACAAATGCAAGTATCTCTTGGATTCCATCCTCGAAGACTCTGATCCACCAACACTTCAAAATAAAGATGAGGTGTGAAAAAGAACGAGGCTGACATAGTAATTGGCTAATCCTTAATTAACGAAGAAGTAGCCTGAGTCTGGAATCAATCAAAAGAAATATTTTAGTTTGAATCTTTTGTGACATAAAAAAACAATGCATTTCTATTTTGCTGTAATTATCGAGGTGATTGGTAATACAATCTTAAAATGGTTAACCCTGTATGTTTTGTTCTTTTTACTTACAAGGTATGCATTTCGTAATTATGACACCCCCTCGATTACTGGCAGCGGTCATACTTAAGTACATACGTCTGATCTTGCTCTGGACTGATTTCAAGAGTATGACTTTACTCTTTCAAAATACGATGGGAAAAATCGGAATAAGAAGTAATAAAAAAAATATAGCCGACAAAGTCTGATCTTGATCTATATTGGTCTTATTGCACTCAAAATAGAGAGGGAAAAATAGTTGCTTGGGTCATCCCTAGATTCGAGAAATTCGAGAATTGTTGAAATTAATTTAAAATCAAGTTCAGTCATCAATATTTCCGGTGAAAAGAGCTCGAGATCTCTTGAGGTGCTTTCTGTACATTCTGTGATCATGGTGCTTTCGCTACAGTCCGCATAGCTGGTGCTTTCGCCGCAGTTCGCATTTATGGTGCTGTCGGTGCAGTCCGCGTATATGGTGCCTTCGATGCAGTTCGCGTTTATGGTGCCTTCGAAGAAGTTCGCGTTCACGGTGCTTTCGATGCAGTTCGCATTTATGGGGCCTTCGTTGCAGTTCGCGTTTATTGTAGGGTTGAGTGCACATTTTTGTGTTTTCATCGAGATATAAAATGCAATTGCCTTATTACATGGCTTAACATAACGCCCGAAGGGCGTTATTTGCCATATAATAAGGCAATTGCATTTTATATCTCGATGAAAACACAAAAATATGCACTCAACCCTTATAATTACACTCGCTGTTCACTTAAATCACTTTTTGAAAGTGATAGAGAGAAAAAAATTACGGACAAATACGACAGTAAATACGAGTTAATTTCCTTCGCGGATACTTGGTAGAACAGGCATGAATACACTATCTATTTTTAGCATTTCAACATTTTTTTAGTCGAAGGCGGCCATTTTGCTGGCTTTGAAATCATACTTTCGATGATTCATCGAACAAAATTTAAGAATAAAATAGTTATGTAGATCTATATGAACGATACAATCAACTATAAAAAGTTGAGGCTAAGCGGACGATGTGTTCTTTCGAGTGACCTTTTTGTAGATAATTTGTAAAGAATATGCGTATGTACCGTCAGCAGATCTGTTCTCGATGAGTATCTATCTGTTGCCGATATAAGACTTGGTCTATCCTATGTTTCTTGTAAGATATGAATCGAATGACGCAAACGGTTTGTGACCCACTTATTAAAACATAAAAAACAGTGTCGCAGCTGTTAATTTTTCAATATGTAGTTTTGGTTTCCCAGTACTAAGCTTGTTTCTAATATCGTTCCTATCACGCTAACATTTCAAAAATTCTTAACACAGTGTATTCACTTCTTTCGATCCATTCTCCATCAGTTCTTTCACTAAATACATTCCATGAAATCCACAATAACTTTTTTCTGGTCAATAGCATTTTTTAAATCTAATCTCCGCAATAAAAAAGTTTAACTCCGTCATGAAACAAGAAATCAAGCTCATTTATGCAAGAGTGATTTTTCCGTTTACACAGACGATTTAACTCAAGGACCTTGGCTTCATAGAAATCGATCGCTGACGTATTTAATGATGTAACTGATGACGTCGACCATTCAGACTCACTATTCACTGTTGACATAGTGTATTTTCTTTCTTTTTAGGGCGCAAATAAAGATAAACACGCATCATTTTGACAAGGTTTATTCGTTAGTTTCCTTTTTGCAAATTTTTTAAAGAAAAATAAATTGATCTTTTTGCATTTGACTGATTCAGCGATGGAACACTAAATATAGTCCATAAACAGATTGCAGGAAATCTAAAATCAGATACCAACAACAATTTGGAAAAACCGAAAGTAGTGCTATTGCGTTCATCGAAAAATAACATGCAGGTTTTTTCATCACATGACCCGATTCTGACCAATCAAAAAACGATTTTACACCATGAGTGTAATTATGGTGCTTTCGATGCAGTTCGCATTTATGGTGCTTTCAGCATTATTGAATTCGTATCACGGACATTATGGTAGCGAAAATGTGGTACAGTCCACTTTTTTCGGTGGTATGACATAATTAAGGTGTGGTAGGTAAACGATATCTATCCTATTGTTCTTGATAGATCTATTATAATCCTATTGTTCGGTGGTATCAGTGACGGGGCTGCAAGCAGACATACGATACTTACCCCATTATTCTCAGTTTTTATCCTATTGTTTCTGGTAGGAGTCACGGGGTCAGCTGGCAGTCTTGCCGTATGACGTCACTGTTTCTAGGCAGATATACGATACCTATGGCATTGTTTTCGAAATAATAATCTTTTTTTTTTGGGGGGGGGGAAGAATTGTTGTAATATGCATTATAAAGCAGCAACGAAGAAAAATTTTTGTCATTTATCAATACGTTTGAGGAGAAATCAGGCCTGTTTTAGCTCTAGATTTCTCTAAACTGCTGACCAGAGCTGAATCGCGCCATGTAACGTTTTATTGAGTATAAGTTAATATTTGCTTGAAATTCAAAATATCACGTAGTCACGTAGAAGAGTAGTCCAGTTCTATACCCAGTGTGCCCGAATTAGACGTGTATTTGTAGAAAGCCATCAAGCCGGAGATAATGAACTGAATACTGACCGGATGTGTCCAGTGCTTTACAAAGTTACGCACTTGATTCACATGGTACAATCAAAGCGTTGAGAATACTGATGTGGTATTTGTCAAGGAAGCCACCATGTGGAATTAATAATTGAAAACAAGGGGGCCATAATGGCTCTGGATCGCTCACCTGAATCAATAGGCGAAATTCATCCTACGTAATTCCAATTCTGATCAATTGTCTGATCAATTGAGCTTAACGTGTGGCCTCTAGAGCATCCACAAGGAATTTCCTTAAGTTGACCTAGTGACCTAATTTATCATCCATTGTGACCCAATTTATAACTCATAAAAAAACTTATCAAGACAAACATTCTGTACAGTTTTCAAGTTAATTGAGCAATAAATGTGGCCTCTAGAGTCCCCACAATGTTTTTCTTAAATTTGACCAAGTGATCTAGTTCATGACCCCAGATGACCAAGTTCCAAAGTCGCCCAATATTTTATAAAGACAAACATTCCGACCAATTTTCAAGTCAGCTGAGCAAGAAATTTAGCCTCTAAAGTAACCGCAAGGTATTTCTTTAATTTGACCCAGTAACCTAGATTATGACCCTCAGGTAACCCAATTTTAAGTCGTCCCAGATTTCATCAAGACAAATTCCGACCAATTTCCGAGTCAATTGTAAAAAAAAAAAAAATGGCCTCTAGAGTGTCCACAAAGTATTACTTTAATTTGACCTTGAGACCGAGTATGTGGCCCAATTTTGAACAGATGTGCTCAGATGGGCTAACAATCTTATAACAGTTTCACTACATACCAAATAACAAAACTCTATGCTTTTCAGTTTTAGAAAGATATATTATCAAAGTTTTCCTTCTTTGTTCCTTTCTTCAAACTTGTGACCCTCGGGGCGGGGCCAGTTTTGACCCCAACAGAATCATTTGAACAAACTTGGTAGAGGTCGTCTAAGAATTGCTACATATCAAATATCAAAGCTCCACACCTTCCCGTTTAAGAGAAGAATTTTAAAGTTTTCCTTTCTTTGTTCATATGTTTGAACCTGTGACCCCTGGGTGGGACCAGTTTTGACCCCAGGGGCATCATATGACTAAAATTGGCAGAGGTTCACTAGGAGATGCTAGATGCTAAATATGAAAGCTCCACGCCTTCAAGTTTCAGAGAAGAACAATGTTTTAAAGTTTACCTTCTTTGTTCCTATGTTCGAACTTGTGACCCCCGGTGAGGGGCCAGTTATGACCCCAGGGTTTCATATGAACAAACTTGGTGGACGTCCACTGGGAAATTCTACATACCAAATATCAAAGCTCTACGCCATCTAATTTCAGAGAAGATGAATTGAAAAGATTTTTTTCCTTTTTATTGGCGTGGCAACCAGAGATTAAGCTTTAAACTTGTTTTGGAACGAACAACGCCGGAAGCAAAGACATATTTTGTGCATATCATTGCGCCAATAGAAGACTATGAAGAAGTGAAGCTATCTTCAATCAAAATACAAGTATTTCCACGATCGATAGCCCTTTTCCAATTACACTGTATATATCTAAGTGCTATTGAAAAACTCATTTGTCTAGAAAATTGAGTTTAATAGGGTTTATTTCCTTCGGTTTTGCTCAAAATATCACAGACGGTCTTCAGATTACAATATTGAACATTTATTATTGATCTTATTGTGGCATTGTCTTCGACAAATGCCTCAAAAATGAAATGCCTATGAGCGATGTAACTTAAATTAACAAACTTGAGAGGAGCAAATTTTCTTTTATGCGCAAGCATATACATGTACTTTTTTTAAATACACTTTATATGATACATGTCGCTTTGTGTTTCTTAATTTATATACCTCCATCTAAGGAGAGGGGGTGGGTGAGCTGGTTTCGCCATTTCCGTCCGTCCATCCGTATTGTTTCCGTTTCCACGCTCTAACTCAAAAGTCGTTTGACCTAGAACCTTGAAACTTCATATAATAGAACCATAATTGTTAATGGCCCTATTGCTTTTTGGTCACAAAAGGCGTTTTTGGTCACGTAAGTCAAATGTCAAGGGAACAGCTTAACTTTGCTTGAAAATTGTTTCCGTGCTCAAGATTACTAAATTTAGCTGTTTTACTCGGTCCCTGAAACTTTATACAAGTTTGCCTATGGCACAGTGTCCTGTTACTCTTTGTAATTATTACCACATTCTCTGAATGTGCTGTTTAAAGTACTGATGGGTGGGGTATTCTGTGCGCTTTGTGACAATCTAGTAGGCAATCTATCAGCGCAAAGCATTTGACTGGTGCATTGCTTTTTTCTAACGCTGTACGAAAAATGTTGCGGGAAAAAAGTCATTAGTTGCTCACATATGTTTCATGTTGATAAAGGCTTCATAGCTAACTAAACACCTGCGTCACAATTAGTTTTTAAGGAGAAAAATATACTTTCAGCGGCACAGAACAAAATCCCAAGGAAACCTTTTAGTACTTTTCTTGTCTTTACCAAAGGTTTGTCTTTTTTATTAATTCCATCGACTTATCTAAATATTTCTACTCTTTTTCTTAACTACTTGTAGCTAGTGGATGTCTGATAAAAACCCTGTTTTTGTCGTTTGACCAGTACTATCCGACATCTTTTTGCCTGAAAGGCATAAAGATTGGTGCAAGCAAGTTCGTCTTTTTTTTCATATAATTGGCTTGCAACACGCGAAAAGGGACATTCGGACATGTGCGTAAAGTGTCGTCTCGGATCAGCCTGCGCAGTTCGCGCACATCGAAGATGGCACTTTAAAACGACTACATTAGATTTTTTGCAAGAGTAGACTTGCGCAAAACAGAAAATTACATAAAAACGGAAAGTGACGTTTCAGGTTAACCTGCGCGGACTGCGCTGGCTGATCCGAGACCACGCTTTACGCAAAAGGCCTAATGTCCCTTTTCGCGTGTTGCAGGCCATATAAGGGCCAAGTCCCAGTAGCTCAGGGTTATACCATACGTCGTCTCGACGATAGTTTCGTGGGAAAGCAGCCAATATCTTGGAAAGAACATTGTACAGAGTACTGGTAAAAGAGACTCCAGAAAAGCATGGATAGGTGCACTGGCCGCCGTGACATAATGCATATCATGACGTGAAATAATGTTGAAAGCGACTGTACAATCAATCAGGCATTTAAATAAAAAGTTTGTTTTCCGTTATTCGGCAGATATCCAAAGCCTATACTAACATTTTGGGAAATGATACCGTCTTCGATCAAATACCGCGTTTTTTTTTTGTTGTCGTTGTTTTTAATCGAATAGGTGGTAGTTGCTAAATGTATATCTACGACATGTTGGTTCACAGTACATATTACTTCGAGGTAATAAGTATTTTTCCGTCATAATGAAAATCAGCGCCCTCTAGCGGCATATCTGGACTCTATTTTAATTGTAAATACCTTGAACTGAACATTTCTGTACCTCAACCAACTTCAGTTTTCAAAATAAAAGATTAGAATGGAATATACCGGAAGTGAAAACGATATCATCGGCACCTACATGCTTAACACTATTTACCCCACCCTCTAAAATTCTTCATTACAAGCAGTTTTACCCCCAAAAATGCATGATTACGTATTTAGATCATCTGCTAGGTCATGTGGCTATATTTTTCGATCATGTGACTTCAAATTGGCGCCAAATATATCAAGCTGTAATTATTTTTTTCATGAAAACCATCGAAGTAATCGAAGTAACATGCATCAATTTCATAATGGCACCGGAACAATGGTGAAGGTCAAGGCTAATTTTCTATCGATTGTTTGGATGAAACTGCATCATATTTTCTAGGACGCTAAATAAAAGCTGAAACGAGGCAATTATTTAGTGATTTACTCTATACTCTGTTCAATTTTTATATATATATATTTTTTTTTATCGGACCGTAAATGTTGTGAATCAACAAACCAACCGCAAGGCTATATGTGAATGAACCGCGCTCTGTCAAAAGGTGTTTTCATGCATCTGCGAAAAGTATTGACCCCGTTCAGTCTGCGCAATCCGTCGATATTCTGCTCATCCGATGGCCAGACTACCTCGGAATTGGGCTAGTCAGACAAAATGGACTTTACCTTATGATGCTTTGCTTGGTACCATAAATCATGGACGACATGCATTGACTCTTTACCAGACGACGAAATTGTAGACTGTTTCAAATTGAAAGCATTTGCAGAAGACAAAATCAAAGTGACTCAAAAATTGAAATAATTGAAATTTGTTTTGTGGAACAGTAGAAAACATTGTAGGAAAAGGAGAAAATGCTGATTACCAGCATTTTCTCCTTTTCATACACTGTTTTCCAAAGGCTTTTTTTTGAGGGTCGTTATAAGTAGAGATTGTGTGGTAAAGACTTAAGCACCTGCTTGTCAGTGCATGGCTTATACACCTTTTTATGATGACAATCGTCAAGGACTACGTACAATATTTTTTTTTTAATTTCTATATCCTCTCCAACCATTTTTTTTCCAGATTTGAAAGAAAGCTCTGCATGGCTTACCATAAAAATGCTTCAGCGATCATCTTTCGCAGAAAACGGATTCTGATGGCATCATTACTTTTTCTTTCGCTTATATGTGTTTATGTTTCTGTTGGTTCGAAAATTTACCATAAAGTTGGCAAGAACTCCATATACAGAACATCGTTCATGTCGGTAAACACGGACAATAGGGGAGTGATGAAGAAACGCTTCCCACAGTGTATTATATTTGGTACAATGAAAAGTGGAACAACTGCACTGAGAGAACTACTTGCAACACATCCAAAAATTCGAGTAGCCGATGGTGAGATTCATTTCTTTGATACTGACGACTACCACAAAGGGATGGAGTTCTATTTGAATCAAATGCCTCTTTCTTTCGAAGACGAGATTACTATAGAAAAAACACCTGCGTACTTTACGACCGACGAAGCTATAGAGCGTATATTTAACTTCAATAAAACAATAAAATTGATTGCAACATTTAAACATCCGGTTACAAGAGCTATCTCGAATTTCCGGATCTTCAGGAAAAACCCAAGTTTTATTTCGAAAACTTTTCAAGACTTTTTGACAAGAAAATCCGGATCACTCAAATTAAATCGTAAACTGCTCAACAAGAGCCTATACATAGAGTACATGAAGAAATGGTATTCTTACTTTCCGAAAGAACAAATACACATAGTGGATGGTGAAAAGCTTTTGAAAGAACCTTTACAAGAACTCCGCCTGATTGAGAACTTTTTGGGATTAGAGCATGCGATCACAAACGACAATTTATATTTCAATAAAACCACAGGATTTTACTGTATGCGGAAATATCACAAAGACGATTGGTTTTGTTTTGACCGGCCGAGCGAATGGGATGTTATACAGAATATAGATCCCAAGTTTGTTGAGAGATTGAAGGAGTTTTATCGGCCCTATAACGATCAGTTGTTTAGATTACTTAACAGAACATTTAATTGGGATTAGTGGTCATATACCAATGAAATCTGTGACATATTGTTTTGCGTTTGACATAGATCACACATATGGATAGTTTAACGTAATAATTCTTGTTTCTTTATGCCAAATTGGGTCCATGACGGTTGCAAGGTTGCATTGATAATGCAGTTTGGGCGCCATGAAAGAAATCACTGTGGTTACGGTTCCGGTTTTAGATTTTGACTGTAGGGATTCTCTATAGAGAAGTTCCAGTGCAAGCCAAAGAGAAACTGTATCTCTCTTTTGGTTAATACCTTAACAAAACAAGAGCTGTTAGAGACGGGTTATGCTCCCCGAACAAGTGCTTTTTGTAAAATGTATGAAATTGATATAAATTCACTTCTTTTATCCTAAAAGGACCTGTTCATGCCCGCAAAAAATTGAAGAGAAAAGGCAATTACTATCTTAGAGATAGCCAACACAAACTTGTAGAGGACAATAAGCCCACTAAGCCCCCTTTAAGCCCCCTTTTCCCATAAGATAATATTGCATCATTGGAATAAATACAATGGGTGTGTGGTTTTTGGCATTTTTAATAATAATTCAAAATTCGAAATTTCATAAAATTTTGAGCAGTTACGTATTAAATATTACATACAACGATTATTTACCTAAAGCCCCCTTTTATCGTGACGCAGCCTGAAATTGAGAAACCGGGTTAGAGGTATCCGGGCAATGTTCCAACGAGTTCAGATTTGAAATTTCATGAACTTTTGAGAACTAATGTAGGCCACTTGGGTCAAAGGTCAAGGTCACCGATGATCCGTGTTTTGATGTGTGCCCTACTGTGGTTCGAAACCATACTGACAAATATCCTAGTTTTTAGAGGTTAAAAAGAACAACACCATGACAACCGAGTTAACACTTCTGCTGAATAAATGAAATGAAACTTTTCAAGCCAATAGTAAAAGCCCAAACGATGCTATTTTGAATGGATTTTGTAAAAGAAAAAGATCTCCATATCGGACAGTGTAGATCCAAGATCAGACTGCACGTTCTGTGCAGTCTGATCTTGATCTACGCTGTCCGCAAAAGGTCAGCTAGTCGCGATAAGCAGGATAAAGGTTAAAGAGATATCTTTCCAAAGCAGCAGCTATTAGGTACTGTCTTTAAATCGGAATGAAGCCATGCATAAAGGAGTGGTCTCCCGGAATAGTCCACATGGGTCAAAGGTCAAAGTCACTGATTATCTTTGTTTCGAAATCCTCTCCGTTCTCTGATGTGTGCACTAGCAGTGATATGGTGCTGGTTGGTGGCATTACTGCGCTTTGTGGCAGTATTATTTTATTCTACATTGATAAACGTTAAGCATATCAACTGCCCATTGCTTTTTTCAACGCTGACGTACATATGTTTCATGTTAAGGAGTGGTCTCCTGGAACAGTCCACATGGGTCAAAGGTCAAAGTCACTGATTATCTTTGTTTCGAAATCCTCTCCGTTCTCTGATGAGTGCAGCAGCAGTGATATGGTGCTGGTTGGTGGCATTATTGCGCTTTGTGGCAGTATTATTTTATTCTACATTGATAAATGTTAAGCATATCAACTGCCCATTGCCTTTTTTTTCAACGCTGACAGAAAAGAGTAACGGGAAAAAATCATTATTTGCGTACATATGTTTCATGTTAATAAAGGCTTGCTAACTAACTAACCTCCTGCGTCATGTTGCTGTGAGGACAAATCGGTTTTTGCGGGGAAAATTGCATTTTCAGCCGGTACAGAAGAAAAGCCCGGTGAAACCTTGCACTACGTTCCTTGTTTATTTTCTAAAGGTTTGTTATCTATAATTACATTGATTTATCCTAATTACCAAACTTTTAATCTTTTTCTCATGCTATTGTAACTAGTGAACAAACAAATGTGTGTCTGGTAAAAAACAAACATGTTTTTCATCGTTTAATTTAGGCTCGTTTGAAATTATGACAGTAGCCACTGATATAACATCCGACATCATTATGCCAGAAAAGCAGAAAGACTCACAGGAAGTGAGTCTTTTTCATCCGAAAGCTTTGTTTTTCATTCATAACTATTCAAAGCCTTCCTTTCGGAAAACGATACTGTTTTCGATCAAAATCAGGGTTTTGTGTTGCTCTTGTTATCGAATTGTTGATGTTTGATAGAGTGAACATTCTAACAAAACTTCTAAACGACTACTTTTAAGTTGGAATTCCCTGTAGACCTTTTTGGACGTTTCCGATCCAGAAAAGTGAGTTCAATTGCTTTGATTTTTTTTTAAATAAACGATCAGTATAAATGCATACTTCTGCCTCAGTTTGCAAAGAACTTTTTAAAGAAACTTATCTACATGTAGCTTTCATTCACTGAACATCAAAAAAATGAAATATTATTTTTGTTTTTGAAAACTTCATGCTCCTTCTAGCAGTTTATACTTTTGTGCAGAAAATAATGTTCATGTCTTTTTTGTTTAATGCTGACAAAATTTAAATAGTGTATGATTTTCTGTTTAACCTGTTTTGGATGGTAGACGCCAAGCATGTGCAAACCGTTCGTTCTCGCCCCTCTCCCCCCCACCTTTTAATAAAAAAAGAGATACTGTCTGTCAGTGAAAACGAAAATCTTTTGGACACAACATCATGTCTAACGTCCAATTATATGTTGCAGTTTGTATTTATTAACGTGGCTATCACTTGGTTAACATTACATGAGAATAAAAGCGGTTGGTTAAAAGTTTTGCTTATTGAACTGTCAAGGAGGGAAATCATAAAAGGCTGCATAACGAGATTTTCAACTGATAATCACCTCCTAAAAAACTCTATTTTTTTCCAGATCTGAATGGAGGCTCACTATGGCTTCTGGTAAAACCTTGTCGGCCATAACATATCGCAGAAAATGGATTCTGGTCGCCTCAATACTTCTTGTTTCGCTTATTTATGTTTATGTTTCTATTGGTTCGAAAATTAACCGTAAAGTTGCAAGGGACCCCATGTTTAGTAGACCTTCGAAGTCAATGATAATCGATAAAAAGGGCGTGATGAAGAGACGTTTCCCGAAGTGTATTATATTTGGTACAATGAAAAGTGGAACAACTGCATTGAGACAACTACTGGCAACACATCCAAAAATTCGAGTAGCCGATCATGAGACGTTTTTCTTTGATACTGATGACTACTACAAAGGGATGGAGTTCTATTTGAATCAAATGCCACTTTCTTATGAAGATGAAATGACTTTAGAGAAATCACCGTCTTATTTTACTTCCGATGACGCTATGTGGCGAATATCTAACTTCAATAAAACAATAAAATTGATTGTAATATTCAAACATCCGGTTACAAGAGCTATCTCCAATTTCCGTCAGATCAAAACTGGCCGAAGTTATATTTCGGAAACTTTTCAAGAGTTTGTGACAGGAAAATCTGGATCACTCAACTCACAACGTAAAACGCTCATTAAAAGCGTATATGTGGTACACATGAAGAAATGGTATTCTTATTTTCCGAAAGAACATATACATATAGTAGATGGCGAAAAGCTTATGAAAGAACCTTTAGAAGAACTTCGCCTGATTGAGGACTTTTTGGGATTAGAGCATGCAATCACAAACGATAATTTATATTTCAATAACAATACAGGATTTTACTGTATGCGGAAATATCACATAGACGACTGGTCTTGTTTAAAACCGAGGGCATGGAGTAATATACAGTATGTAGATCCAAAGTTCGTTGAGAGATTGAAGGAGTTTTATCGGCCCTATAACGATCAGTTGTTTAGATTACTTAACAGAACATTTGATTGGGATTAGTGGTCATATATCAATGAAATCTGTGACATTTTTTGTGTAAACTTAAAGATGGAGGCTTGATGTGCTTGACATAGATCACAGATATAGATAATTTGATGTAGTTATTCTTGTTTTTTTCATGCCAAATGCTGCCCAGGACGGTTTCAAAGTTCCATTGATAACAATACATTTTTTTTGGGGGGGGGGGGGGGGGGCATGAAAGAAATCATTATAGTTACGTTGCCGGTTTGAGATAGAAGGGGTTAGAAATATGTAAGCATACACAAATATATACATGTATCTTTAATTTGTTTAAATATTTGTCTGCAAAGCTGGCTAACAATGCGCTGAAGGAATTAACCTGGCAGGCCAACCTTTGGCATTAAGGTCTACGACTTCGAACTCATCGGTAAATGTTGTGTAACATCGAAGTGTTCGTAAACGGTATTCGGCCAATCTCGCCAGCTTACGTCGGTTAATATGAAAGTTAGCGACAATAGGCCTACACTCACTACTTTGTCTGTAAATATTGTGTAACATTGTCGTTTTCGTAAAGCCTATTCGGGCGCCTTGTGATATAAAAGTTAGGGACCGTAGATCCTAATCGATCAGTTAGTTGTTTTTTTTTTTTTTATTTTGGTGGACTCTGTCAGTTCTGAATTATTTGTCGTCTATCTACGTAAACATATTCATCATAACAGCCCTTTCTCGATGCCTTGCCTGATCAACGTATGAAGTGACTACATTCTGACCGTCTGAAACCTATACTGCAGAAATGTGCTTCTTATCAACGTTGTAAGGATATATCTTTAAACAGGACTGAGGCCTTCATCAATGGCGCAGAAAAATGTTCAAATAACCATCTTGCAAAGAATCAAAACAAAAAAAACGTTCCTTTTCTGTCGTCTTGCTAAGCGTTATTATTGGCTTGACTATACCATAGAATAACAGAGATCCAAGTTCGGATTGCAAATTCCTGTTGGTTTGATCTTTATCTAGATCTATGTCATCCGCAAAGGACCTGTGTGTGAGTCTGTCGCTTCACCGTTCACTGAAAAATCCAAACTTTTCACCACGCCTAAGAAAATAACTTCCAAAAACTTGGTTGGTAACGGAGGAAATGTTGGTAACGATTCTCCGTCCTTTCACAGAGATATTCCAGTAAATGGACTACATTTAATTGTGTTGCTTACCAATTCTTTCTTCCACTTTTTTTTTCAACTGGTAAAGGGCCAAAAAGTAATCCATAGGTCGATAGACGTTTTTTTCTTTATTAAAACGGAAGACAATATTATGAGAAAAGGAAATGATGGCAAATACCATGATCTTTATACGCGGGAAGGGTCGTATTATTTGAGGACCCTGGTCGTCCGTCTGTTCGTACGTCTGCCCGTCCAAGCGTCCGTCCGTTAGAAATGTCTTGTGTGCGCAGCTTTTACAGTTTTCATTGGATAAATTCATATTTACCACAACTTACCACAACGAATCTTCGGATGTGTAGTTGAATCCGTCCGTACATCTGTCCGTCTGAATTTTCTTCGAGTGCGCAACTTCATTTAAACAAATTAACACAACGAATCTCTGTAATATGTAGTTGAGTCCGTCCTTGCGTGCGTCTGTCCTTACGAATTTTTTTATTTGCGCAACTTCTACAGTTTTTATTGAAATAAATTCAAACTTACCATAACGAATTTCTGTGATGTGTAGTTGGGCACGTGACTTTAAATTTGGATATCTGCAGGCGTTCTACGTTTCAACCCATTTGACTGACAAGCCCCTTCGGGAGAATATGCGCCGCTCTGTGAAGCTCTTGTTTTTTTTTTTTTTCGAGTACCTTAATCTTAAGAACTGTTTTGGAAACAAGTTAAATGTTTCGTTAAGTGTAAAAAACACTTTGATAGAGATATATTGAACAAACCTTCTCGACGAAAATCCCAGTTTTCGATGCTATCTAAATTCATCCTTGATAGATTTTTTTTTTAATTTTTGAAAGAGTAAAATAAAAAGAAGAGACATCAAATTGATCAAAGTATAATTTCACTCCTATAATTAATCATAATTGAATATTATTGATGTGATCTTACAACAGTTTTTTTCATGATTATACATGTAATTACTCTTTTCACGGTTTCCCATGATATCGAGTGTGACCTCATCCGCGGCGGTAATAGCTGGACAGCGCCTTTCTATTGAGTAAATATTATTAAAGAGAAACATGTGCGGAAGCTGGTTCCATACTTACACAATATCTCTTTATAGGGCTGTATGGTTCACCTTTCTAGACAGATTTCGAACACGTCAATTGATTTCGCCTTGATGGTGGCCATTGAGGGTTCGAAACAATGGCTGTGTTGTTCTTGTTTTGTGATGTCGTAGAATATCGTGCATTAACACAATTCATCCGTTTTCATTTAGCTAAGTTAAGCTGCGTTAAGCTGTGCAATAGCAGGTGGCAAGAAAATATTGTTCTGATAACAAATTGCATTCAAATTCCAATGCATTGCAGCAAGATCAGTATTTACTATGGAGAAATTTTCATCCCAAAATCATCCCCGATCCGGCCCAACAATGTTGCTTCTCAATCCCTTTATTGGCCTCGACGTCTCATGTGCATTTTTCCACGGCCATTCACCTTTGCATTAGAAAAGCGATTCATTACTAATTTGAGTATTCACCCATTCAACCCTTGTCAAACTTAGTTGGCGTTTCGCCCGTTGTAAACATAATCAGAGGTGTCTATAGATAGGCACTTGTAACTTGTACTGGTTTCACCATGTTCATCCATCCGACCGTCCGTGTCGCATTGTGTTTTATTCTTATACCCCCACCTACACAGTGAAGGGATGGGGTTTAACCATGCTTTAACCATGTTCATCGATCCGACCGTCTGGCTGTCGATCTTCTAACTCAAAAGCCGCTTGACCGAGAACCCTGAATTTACTTAGTTATTTTAATGATGTTTTACGCCACTTTAAGCACTATGTCGGTCAAATCACGGCGACGGCTCTCATATTCATGTTTACCAGGGTGTCACCAGTACTTGACTGGCTCTGTTCAAAGTGTCTTGCCCGAGCACACTCGTGCTGAGCCAGTGAGATTCGAAGCCGAGGCCAGCAGGTCACGCGTCCTACACTATACCACTGACACCCCTGCCCCCACCCCAAACAAAAAAAGTGATACAAGTATTGATCATGACTTACGGAGGTGTCCTGCTATTTTGGGTCACATTGCCAAAGGTCAAAGCCACAGGTGAACTTTGTTCGAAAGTGATTTCCGGGCTCATATTCAATAATCGTTTGAGTTCAGACCTTGAACATTTGCGCTGGTGCAGAGGGGGATGGGTATATTTAGCTCTGTAACAGCGCAAAGCATCTAAACAACTCTTTGCTTTCTAAACGCTGTAAGAAAAGTCTTTATTTGCTTACATATGTTTCATGTTAATATAGGCTTGATAACTAAGTAAACGCCCTTGTCATGACGCTGTGAGGACAATTAGGTTTTTCGCAGAAAATTACACACTCAACTGGCACAGAAGAATATCCCAGTGAAACCTTACAGCAAGTTTTTTTTTGTATTTTCTAAAGGTTTGTTATTAACGTTTCCATTGATTTACCTAATTAATAAATGTCCAATCTTTTTCTTGTCCTGTTGTAACTAGTGCACAAACAATTGTATGTCTGATAAAAAAGACAAACTTTTTTTTAACGTTTTAAAAAGCTCGTTCATAGCTATATATTTGGCCACTCACATAACATCCGGCATCTTCATGCTAGAAAAGCAGAACGACTGGCAGCAAGTGGGTCTTTTTCATTCAAAGGGATTGTTTTTCGTCAATAGCTATTCCCAAGAGTTCGGAAATGATGCTGTTTTCGATCAAAATCAGGGTTTTGTGTTTTTTTTTATCGAACTGGTAAAAGTTAATATAGTATATAATTTATAGTACACTAGACAAAACTTCTAACTGGCCACAGGAATACCCCGTAAGCCTTTCTGGGAAAACTCTCCTGAAAAGAGACAATTCACCTTTTTTTTTTTTCGAAATAAATGATCCGTGTAAATGCATACATCAGTCTAAGTTTGCAAATATTTTTTCACTTATACTTTCGAAGAAAAAAAGAAAAAGACTTTTCGAACTTTCATTCACGGAACATGGAAAATTGAAAAGTCATTTTTGTTTGAAAACTTCGTGCTCCTTCTGCCAGTTAATATTTCTGTGCAGAAAATAATGTTCATTTTTTTGTTTATTGCTGACAAATTTTTAATATTTTATGATTCTCTTTTTTGATCTATTTTAAATGCTTGATGCAACGCATGAGCAAAACTGTGTGCCCTCTTTTTTTTTTTTTTTTTTTAAAGGAAGAGATAATAAAAGAATTATGTTCTTTTATTAAAAACTAGATTCGTTTGGGTTACAATATTGTGTCTAACATCATATCATATTTCATATTTAGCAATTTATATCTATTAACTTGCCTGTAACCTAGTCAACATTACATGGGGAACAAAAGTGACGGGTTAGAACTTTTGCTTATTGAGCTGTCAAGGACGGCGATCATGAAAGACTGCATAACGAGACTTTTCAATTCATGATCAAGTCCCTCACAACATTGTATTTTTTTCCAGATCTGAATGAAGGCTCAGTATGGCTTCTTGTCAAATCTTGTCGGCAATCATCTATCGCAGAAAATGGATTCTGATGGCCTCAATACTTCTTGTTTCACTTATATATCTTTATGTTTCTATTGCTTCGAAAATTAACCGCAAAGTTGCTAGGGACCCCATATATATTAGAGCTTCGACTTCAATAAAAACTGATAAAAGAGGCTTGATGAAGAGACGTTTCCCGAAGTGTATTATATTTGGTACAATGAAAAGTGGAACAACTGCATTGAGACAACTACTGGCAACACATCCAAAAATTCGAGTAGCCGATCATGAGACTTTTTTCTTTGATACTGATGACTACCACAAAGGGATGGAGTTCTATTTGAATCAAATGCCTCTTTCTTATGAAGATGAAATCACTTTAGAAAAATCACCATCTTACTTTACGTCTGACGAAGCTATGAGGCGAATATTTAACTTCAATAAAACAATAAAATTGATTGTAACATTCAAGCATCCGGTTACAAGAGCTATCTCGAATTTCCGTCAGATCAAAACTGGCCGAAGTTACATTTCGGAAACTTTTCAAGAGTTTGTGACAGGAAAATCTGGATCACTTAACACACAACGTAAAACACTCATTAAAAGTGTATATGTGGAACACATGAAGAAATGGTATTCTTATTTTCCGAAAGAACATATTCATGTAGTAGATGGCGAAAAGCTTATGAAAGAACCTTTAGAAGAACTCCGCCTGATTGAGGACTTTTTAGGATTAGAGCATGCGATCACGAACGATAATTTATATTTCAATAAAGACACAGGATTTTACTGTATGCGGAAATATCACAAAGACGATTGGTCTTGTTTAAAACCGAGGTCATGGAATACTATACTGTATATAGATCCAAAGTTTGTCGAGAGATTGAAGGAGTTTTATCGGCCCTATAATGATCAGTTGTTTAGATTACTGAACAGAACATTTGACTGGGATTAGTTGTCCTATATCAATGAACTCTGTGACATAACTTTTGGTGTAATCTTGTATTTTTTTACTTTTCAAGAAATGGAGAAAATGTTATTATTTTGATGGAGGTATGAAAAAGAAAAACCTAATCGCACAATTTGAAACCGCGAAGCTGTTGCCAAAAAAAAAAGCAGTGTGATGAGTTTTTTTTTTTCATTACTCCATGAGAAATATAAAATTCTCTTCATTTCTTATTATCTAATATTACAGACATCATACACCAACCACGGAAACAATTCAAACTGCATTCATTTTCCTTAGTTTCAAATCTAACGTTGGAGTTGCTAAGGTCCTTCCACTCAAATTTGTTTGGTGCAAGAATACAAAAGGGAATAATCCTCAGCGAATTCCAGCACAAAGTATTTTTTTCTCATGGAGCAATAAAAAGACTAGAGCTATCATTTAACGTGATTATACCAGCTCCTTGTCAACAGGTCTTTGTCACAGAATGCAGAATGGTTTAGTACAATAAAAAAAGAAAATCAAGGGGAGATAATTCCGCAACAAAGCAGTGTCATAAAAATTGCAAATGCACAACTTCATATATATATACTATGTGTAAATTGGAGTCGAGTATGAGAAAAACTGTTGGAGTATTGTTGCGGACAAATTTGTGTCTACGGACGGACAGACAGACAGCAATGGCGATTCCAGTATAGCCCCTTCCACTTCTTTGTGGGGGTTATAAAAATTCAGCTAATCAGAATTCGCCAATGTTCGTAAAAACAACATATATTATTATTTTTTTTTTGTGGACTCGAACCAGTTGGGAATTATTTGTCTTTTATCTATGTAAACATATTCATCATTACAGTCTTTTTTTATGCCATGCTTTATGAGCGTATGAAGTGACTACATTCTGACCGTCTAAAAACTATACTGCAGAAAAGTGCCTCTTATCAACGTTGTATGGACATATATCTTTTAAAAGGACTGAGGCCTGTATGAATGGCGCAGAAAATGTTCAAATAGCCATCGTGCAAAGAACCACAACAAAAAACGCTCACTCCCTGTCATCTTGCTAAGCTTATTATTGGCTTGACTATACAATAGGATAACAGAGATCCAAGTTCAGATAGCAAATTACTTGTGCTTTGATCTTTGTCTAGATCTATGTCATCCGCAAAAGACCATGTGTTCGAGTCTGGAGCTTCAACATTCACTTAGCAATCCCAACTTTTCACTAAGCTTAAGAAAATATTTTTGTTTCTTAAAACTTTGTTGGTAACGGAGAAAATGCTGGTGACGATTCTTCATCCTTTCGCAGACATATTCAAGCAAATGGACTACATTTAATTGTGTTGTTTTGAAATTCTTCCTTTCACCTTTTTTTTTTTTCAACTTGGAAATGGCCAAAAAGTAATCTATAGGTCGATAGACTTCTTTTGTATTAAAAAGAAAGACAACATTATGAGGAAAAGAGATGATGGCAAATACCACGATTTTTTAAGCAGAAAAAGTCGTACTATTTTAGAGCCCCGGTCGTTCGTCTGTCAGTAAGTCTGTCTGTCCGATTCTTTTGGTCGGTTAGAAGTTTTGCTTATTCTACTATCAAGAACAGCAATCATGAAAGACTGCATAACGAGATTTTTCAATTTGTAATTAAGTCCGTCACAACATTGTATTTTTTCCAGATCTGAATGAAGGCTCAATATGGCTTGTTGTCAAATCTTGTCAATCATGGATCATTTTGTAGGGGAGGGTCATTTCTTTGTATTACACCGGCATTGTTCAAATGATGCAGAGAATTATGAGGTGTTTACTTCCATCGTGACGACTATGACTTTCTATATACCTATGTATCCGAGAATGAAAGTTCTTTGGAGTTGAATCTTGATCTAGATTTATACCATCCGTAAGACTCTCTCTGTTCCCGTCCGGCCCTTAATCCTTTACCACACAATTTCGACTTTTTATGACCCAGAAGGAAATGGCAGGTAAAAAAAAGGTAACGGAGAAAAATCTTTTACCCTTGCACAAATTCTAAAAATTGGGCTACATGTTATTGTGTCGTCTGCGCATTCCTTCATTTAGGGCAAATATATTGTCGATTTACTTCGAAAATCTCATAATTACAGCTTGTAACAAGCTGCTGTTACGACGTTTTCGAAGTAAACCGACACGTTTTTCATCTGGTAAACGGTTAAAGATATGTCCTTGGCTTAAAAGATGATTTGTGTGTGGGTGTTGAAAGAGATAAACAGCCAAGTGGGTAAGGAAAAAGATGCCAGATATCCATTTCCTTTTTCACGAAATTATTTACGTGTACCTTGCTATAAAAGGACACATTTGAAATTAGGTCATTATTTTGTAATGGGATAAATCACTCCTATGAGCCATTTTTCCTTTTCTCATTTTGTCTGCTGAGCTGAACATTTGCTTGAATAATTTTGTCCTCAACACGGACCTTCATCCTTATTTTCTGACGAAATAAGCAAGGGCAGGTGTCATTTTAATTTTTCTTAATTCTAAAAATCAAAAATCAATACGATAAGTGTGGAAATTTTATGAAAAATCTGTGCGTTAAAAAGTATATACACGTATTCTTAAAGATCAACCCTTTATGGTGTTAAATCATATCCCTTTTTAATTCAATCATATGTATATAACATGCATACATATACATTTACCATGCTCAAAACCAGGATTTTATATGTTTTTTTTATTATTATTATTATTTTTAGCAAAACTAAAAGACTTTGCCCTATGATAAAATACGTATGTATATATGTCCGGTAATTTTCCTGTATAAAAGAAAGGCATAAATTCATTACATCCTGAATTGTGTAACTGTATATACTTTTTTCAAAGGCAGATTTTCTCTGAAATTAGCACGGTGACCCGTATTTTTATATACTGTGTTCTTCTAGAAATACTATAAGTTTGAAAAAAATCTGTATCGTAGAAAAATATGTGGTAAACGTCGTTACTTACAGAAACAGAGTTTTTGTTGACCTTAATTTTTGTCTTTGTCACTTCATTTTGTAGACGAAGCCCATAATTGTAAAGTTTTAGTCCTACTCATTGCTGCTCAAATCTGGCCAGCCTGATAATGGGCGTTGCATGAGAGCAATAGTTGGTTTTCGGTCTTCCCCTGCTCCTTGTGAATAGGTACCGCCCATGACATTGTAAGAGGGATTTTAGTTTTTTTAGTACTTCGTGAAGGTTTGCCTTTCTTATCTATGATTCTATCGTTGGAATGGACGTCGAAAAATCTGAAAATTGAGCCCTGTAGTGACTTCGAGACTTCTGCCCCACCCTTTCTTCATCAAGTTTTACAAGGACAAATTTGGAGTTGTATGATCAATGTGATCATCAGGTGGTGGAGGATGAAAACCATTGAAAACACCTGTGGCAGAAATTACAAGACCATGTGTTGCACCAAGTTCTCAATTAGCATAGCCCTTAGATCAATTCATAAGGTACGGGTTTTCTGTAGTCCACCATAATTGGCTTCAAATGAAGTTATGTCAGTTTGTCCAGTTTGACCAATTTTTTATATTTTAGTATATTACACTTACACGAAAGTTTTTGCTGGACACTTGCTCTTCTTATGTATTGTTGTGAACATAAACTCGCCGGTTATAAGCAAATATATGTTAAGCTTTATCTGGAAGCTCATCAGAGTCCAAATCAAGCTTGAAATATAAAAACATCAAATCCTCTGTTGAATGGTCTCCTCTTCTAACTTATTAAATAAGAAGCATTTTTTATCATTTTTCTGACGGTTTCAGGAAGTTCAACTATCTGAAACAGATTCTTCCACAACAATCATAAACTGCTTCTATTTCAACGAAGATTCCACAAATACAAGTCTTTGTGGATCAAGTGGTAATTGCAGGAGATCATCAACAGTAAGAATACAGATTCCACCAAAAGGATCCTAATTGGCCACTTTATCCTATCTTATATGTCATCTATGAATAACTAAAAAAAAAAAAAAAAAAAGGCCTATCATAAAAATTTCATTAATGACTTACGACTTTGAAACTGGCAGTTGCTTCCTTTAATGCTGCTAATTTTTCTCCAGAGACTGGTTTGTAATCATCTTCTGTATATATACGTGGACAGGTAAGAGAAAGGTGGGTCCTGATATACTGTATGCTGCAGCTCCTGTAGTGGTCCACACTGCCTACGAACAAAGAAACAAATGAAGAAATGCATTGCAAAAATACAGGGACCGAGCAGGATTTGTATCTGGAACTCCCGGACGAAAGGCCAACACCATAACCACTGAGCTTAAAGGTGGGTATTCAGAATTTTCACATCACACCAAATTAAAAAATGCATATGTCACTGAAATTTATATGAAAAAACAATACAAATCATCAGTAATTAAGAATCATAGAATTACAAAAAAAAAAAAAAAAAAAAAAAAAAATTGGGTGGTATTCCCTTTAAAGGCTACGTAGCCTCTTAAGCTATTTTTAGATTTCCCGCCAAAATGAAAAATGCATTGTGAGAATATTAAGTGACTTGCACGTGACTAATGACTATTGAATTCCATAACATAACAAACATGTAATTATTTTCCATAATGTCTAGAACTTCGGATGCTATGTTTGAAGCTTCTTCTGTATATTTCCGGTATGTAAATGAGCGAGTTGCTCATGTAAAAATAGACCGTGTTTCCCTCCAGTGTCGACCTGGGATGTAGTAAATCTCTAATTTATCTAGATGTCGGATGGTTTTCGACTACTGGGGTTTAATGAATGAAAATTATAAGGCTTTGGGAGTATAAGGATGATTTTTTTTGTAATTTTGTAAAATTTTTGTCCCAGAACCTGAAGGGCCCTAATTCTCCCTATCGCTGTTGTTCGGTATTGGTATTGTATCCCTGTATTGTATTTAAACCGGGATAAAGCCATGCATGAAGGAGTGGTCTCCCGTAACAGACCCTCTTTATCATTTATTAATAATTCAAAGCCAGAAAGTCCATTCTTGGACAACAAATGGGATTAAAGGCTCACTGGTCAGTCCCAGACGAACCCCCATTTTACGAAACAAGTCGGTAACTAAGAAATAAATGAGGGAATACATAGCAGAAATACAAGGATCGGCCAGAAACGAACTTAGAACACCAACACCATAAGCGCTGAGCTAAAGAGAATTCTCCCTTACGCAGTTGTCAGGTATTGGTATTGTATTTAGACCGAGATCAAGACATGCACGTGTGGTCTCCCTTAACACACCCGCTCATAGCTCATAAAGTCATCATATAGTCATGACTCAAAGCCTTTTTAGGCAAAGTCCGTTTTCGGCTATCAAATAGGATCAATGGCTCACTGGCCAATCCCAGACGAGCCCCTGTCTTACGAACGATGTCCGTAACGGTGAAACAAATGAACAAATGCGAAGCAGAAATAGAGAAACCTGGCAGGATTCGAACCTAGAACGCCCAGACAAAAAGCCAACACCATCATAACTAAGCGAATGCTCCAAAACGCAGTTGTTAGATGTTGTATTTTAACCGGGATGAAGCCATGGATCAATGGCCAATCCCGAAAGGGCCCCATCTAACGAAAACGTCCGTAACAATGAAACCTAGAATGCTCGGATGAAAGGCCAACACCATAGCCGCTAAGCTAAATAAAATTCCCTATTGCAAACCTAATCATGTTTGTATGGGTCCATCAGCGAAAAGGCTGTTTAATACGTCTTTGAAATGCATTTTGCCGAGCAATGTTTCGCATAAAATGAATGTATTATGTAGAGTGATCTTTTGATGTGCATAATCCTTTCCAAATGCACTGTGAAAAGGAGGCGTATTGCATTAGCGAAAAGTTTAGGCCCTTGTTAGCCTGCGCGTACTGCGCAGGCTGACAAGTGCCTAAACTTTTCGCTATCTTAAATTTTCTGTATGTCAAGGAGCATACTACAACATTACATAGTCGATCGTTTGGGAAAAAATATTTTCTGGATCAAGAATCATGTTAAGACCTGTTTAGTGTTTTATGCATTGCAAAGATGCATTAATCCACTTTTCTCCAGACCATGACTTACAGTGTGTTTCATGTACCTTTCTTGGAACTTGTCTCAAATATAATGCATAATTCTAAGTGAGAAAGATAGTCGCGGAAGACAGCCTATTCTTAAATACACATGTTTCACGCTAATTTTGAACTTGTAGATAAATACAGGTGACATATGGTGATGAAAAAAAAAAACACATCTCTTGATAAAATCACTTACAATTAGTATATGTCTTCATATTTCATGTGTTTTTGCAGGTTTTGTCAAAGCTATAGTTCATGTGTTCTTTCTTTTTACATTTAATTGCACAGGAACACGTTGAATAATTATTTATTTCAACTGCTGTAAGTGTGGCAACTAGTGAAATTTTACATCGTTTTAAGGGTATGACACCGTAATGGGATTCGTGTAGGATCGCTTTTCATCGGATGCTTTCGGCTAAGACTTCGGTAATCCATAATCGATGCGGGGGACCAGTATTTTGATTTGGTATACCTAGAGTGATCGGAGCTATCAAATCACCCCTGCTGTATCCGATGGATTGATCTGCACCAGATCAGTACTTTTTACGCCCGGATACCGTTCTGAAAATCGTAAGGCTCCTCTTTAAAAAGAAAACTTGGGTCTCAATTTTCTATCAAAATCTTTCTAATAGTATTTCAGTTGGTAAACAGTCGTACTAGCATTGTTTAACGTGGTGCATATCAGTTCTAAAAGGAGTTTTCACCGACAGATAGATAGATGTGAATAACTTCAACGAGGTTGTTTATGTCGTTGCTAATACCGATAGTTACAGTGGTTGATCCTCGGTAGTCTAAAAGGCTAGTCCCACTTAGTAGGGAACTCGAACACAACACGGCAACGCAATTTATCGGTTAAGCGGTTCACTGTCATTGGTAATTTCGAAACTAGAAGGATCTCAAATCAACATGGTTCAACTTTTCATTCGACGATCATCTACATACATGTATGGAAGAAAACTGGCACTATTTATTCTGACGCTTCTCGTCTACTACCTGGTTTATATGTTGTTACAAGGACGGAGTATACATTTTCGGACTGTCAGTTTTTATTCCAAGTGTTTCAAGTCGAAGTCATTAGATATAGGGGACAAAACAAAAGAAATATCAAATAAAAACAAAGTAGCTAACGTTGATTTAAGCTATGCTGCATCGAATGATTTGAACTTGGACCTTTTAAATGACTGGGAGCAAGCAGGAATTAGCCATAGCAGTTCAGATCTCAAGTATGGCACATTTAAACTACCATATACAGGAGAAAAAAATCGGACAGATAAAAACGTTTTAACTCCTGAAGACTCGAGTCTTGAATTTGGAAACGAAACTGTTACCGCAAGGAATAAAGTCAACAATGAAGGCTCTGTTGCGAGACGCCTACCTAATTGTATCATTTTTGGCACAAGGAAAAGTGGGACGGCTGCTTTAATGAAAATATTAGACATTCATCCAAAGGTCCATCTCTTAAATACAGAAATGCCTTTGGCTCTTTTAGAATCTAATTACAGCAGAGTTGAAGATTTCAGAAACACGATGCCCCTTAGCTACGAGGACGACATAATCATTCATAAATGCGCTGATTATTTTTCTTCTAAGATGGCAAGATATAAGATATATAAATATAGACCTGATATGAAATTAATTGTTACGGTAAAACACCCAGTGACACGAGCAGTTGCAGACTATCGCCAATTCAAAGACGCCCATCCCTGGGTGAATAAATCCTTTCAAGAGTTTGTGACCAAACAATCGACCGGCGAGCTTAACTTGACTAGCATGCCTCTGAATGCAAGTATTTATGTGGAGCATCTGCAGAAATGGTATTTTTATTTTCCAAGGGAACAGGTACATGTCGTAGACGGCGAAAAACTTATTACAGATCCGTTAGAGGAAATTCGTCTTGTTGAAAATTTCTTGGGACTGAAGCATGAAATCACGAACGACCATGTACAATTTGATGAAAAGAAAGGATTCTATTGTATGAGAAAAAATACTGAAGAAGAATTTCATTGCCTCTCAAAACGTAAAGGAGGTCTTCCGAAGCCATATGTGGATCCAAAGTTTGAGCAGAAATTGCGGGAATTTTATCATCCATACAACGAACAATTTTTCAAATTGATAAATCGCACCTTTAACTGGGAATGACAGTTTGTTGTCGTGAAGTAATCTTAATTCTAACTTACCACGTTAATTCGGTTTTGTAAAAATAGTGCAACGAAAGCGTGGTAAAATTGATTTCATTCTATATAGATAGCCATCCTCGGATACCACGGGATCTCCCTATTTGCTATGCTACATCGACCCCTGGGACAATTAATTGAATTTCCCTCGCTTTACCGCTTGCCGAATGCTGGCTTTTGATTGGTTCCATCATCATTTTGTGATGGGCGAGTGGACTGTACGCTATGACGTTTCGTATCGATTTTCGGCAGCTGATTCAAAGTTTTATTAGTCAATTGTCCCAGGGGTCGATGTAGCGTAGCAAATAGGGAGACCCCGGGGTATCCGAGGATGATAGATAGCTGTCATTCTTTATAAAGTAAGTTATTCAATGGGATATAATCTGCATCCGCGTTTTTACTTTAAGTATGAACTTGTTTCCCTTCATTAAGAGTTGGTCCTGTTAGAATCGAAATAATCCTTTTTATGTCGTTGTTTATCGTTCAATAAACCATGTTCAGTATACCATGTTGTGAGTTATGAGGCACAATGAATAAACCACTCGGGATATCGCCTCCGTGGATTATCTATTGTGCCTCATAACTCTCATGCATTGTTTATTGAACGATCAACCACGATAGAAAGAAGATCATTTCATAAACCATCCATGTTGTTTGTAAAGACACTTAATGCATCTGCAATAATAGCTATCCAGGTCCGCCTATGCAGTCCCTGTGAGCTATGGGTCGAAATTTTATTTATGAATTTTCTGCATATCAAAGGTCCTTTCCACCTGCAGATACAGGCGACTGTCAGACAATATGAATTCATAATGATGTAATAATTTGTTGAGTTAAATGCACGAAAGAGATGCATTAACTCCCCTTTACCAGAGTAAGGCTTTATTATTTGTACGGTCAGGTGGAAGGAGACTTGGAAATTGTTCACGGCTGTGGTTAATTTTGTATTATAATCTCACGAATTGAGTATGCTGACGAAATATAAATTTCCTTCTGAGTGCCCCAATTCAATGAAAACTGACGTCACTGAAAACTGACGTCACTAAAACGTGCAGATTGGTGCATAAATGTGCAGTCTGGTGATCGATCATTCGGAACACCTTGATCAGTTCTACGAATCAAGCCTCGGATGTATGCCGACAGACTACTTCCGGAAGGAACAACAACACCCCCATAACAAGAAATACAATGACGTCATTATCGCGCAAAAATTTGGAAAATCTCGGCCAATCTTTCGATCCAGCCCATTTTTTTTCAAGTGCGTAATCAATGCAAGTCCTTAATTCAGCCATTTATGTTGCTACAGTTAGACTTACCGTCATTCTACAGGATTTGTTGTCATTCGAAATGGTTACTAGTTGACGTCATTCAGAACATCCCGAGAACTGTGTAGTGGGGAGTATCTGTCGAATAACCGCTTCCGGCGATGCATGTCAAGTTTTTTAACATATTATTCCGTCGGCATACATCCGAGGCTGGATCGAAAGATTGGCCGAGGTGTTCCGAATGGAGATCGATCGATGCCGCCATTTTGGATGTTGTATTGTACGTGTAGTGATGTTTACGGGGCACTCAAAAGGGAAACTGGCTTTACGTGGTTTTTGCCAGGGAACATGATATATATGTTCCCGGCATATTAACCAGTCAGATCACGAGAAATTTCTTTGCAGTATAATAATATTATTTGTACGGTCAGGTGACAGGAGACATGATTCATCACAGCCGTGAACAAGTTTCCAAATCCCCTGCCACCTGACATTACGACGAATTTATTATACTGCAAAGTTTTACCATTCTCAAGTTTGACAAGCCAATTTTACCGGTTTGTTTTTGTTATTAAAAAAATGAGTACGCTGAAGATGTAGAATTTAAAACCACATTCACATTACTAAATAATTCCCACTAATTAATCATGTCCACTGGTACATTATTCAAGGATATGCTGAAATCCGTTTCTTGAAATAAGAGTAGATAATGATTAATTTTCTATTTTATTTTTTAAATTTGGTATGAACGAGGAGAGTATTTGTAATTTACTACACGATCTGTAATGTCGATGGACGGATGGTACAGTTTTGAAATGTGACAGTACTGCTAACTCACAGTTCATTTTGTATCAAAACTAATCACATATATCTTCATGTGTTATTTCTTTTATCCAACCAATTACATATTTTCCTGACAGTTAAACTGGTTTATTGTTTGTCTGCTTTATCGCTTATTCTCATTCAGTTGTTTAACTCTATCGGCACCAAATATATAGACTCGATCCTTTTCGATGCCTGAAAATAGCATCCACTTAAACTCAGAAGGACTTTTGTGTCATAGGCTTGACCAAACAAGCGGCCGGAATAGATCCAAGGTCATAGTCAGACTGCACGTTCTGTGCAGTCTGATCTTGATCTATGTCATCTGAAAAGATCCCATTCTCTTGAGACTTTAGTAACAATTACGAAATACTTGAACATGCCTATACAAAACTTACTTCTTAAATTTTGTTTTGACTAGAAAACTAAGGTAGTTCTAAATCGCCTCAAGATCTTAAGCTGTCGATAGAAGGCTAGCACAGAGTCAAGTTATGGAAATGTAGACGTGTTGATTACTTTGTTACAAAAAGCGACCGTTCATGCCTAAATCTGTTACATTTGCTTTTTGTTTCTATTGCTTTTTTAAAAAAAATTTTCCCCCCACTTCTTTGATTGTTTTATTGTTTCCTTTAATCCTTTGCTTGTCTGATGTTTAACTTCGTTTCCAACATTGTTTTAATAGTGTCGCACGTACAAATTAAGCCATCGATGCGATTTGTAAGTTTTTGTTCCAAGCACTTTACCTTACAACTGTTTCTTCTTCTTCTTCATCTTCTTCTCTTCTTTTCAGTAACTTATATAAACTGTTCTCATTTATTTGTTTTAAGATATGCACCACTTATGACTTCTACACGGCCATGTGTTGCTCTTTGGTAAAGTATAGGAGTCGTTGCCTGGAGGCCCTTGGTTCAAGCATTACTTGAAACACTGGGCTTTTTACATGGGATTGATCTTGTATTAGACACTTTGGAGCCCTAGCCTAGTACTTGAAAACTGCAGGACATAGATACATAAACAAACAAGCTTTCGCCGTTACATTACTGAAATGATGCTGAGAGCGGTGTAAAACGGCATTTATTCAATCAATTAATACAACTACTACATGAAATTATAATTGGATCCAAACGAAAACGCCGATAGGAATAACAGCAACACGTCATTATCAGTATTGCCAATAGCTTTAACCCATTACCACACAATCCCTACTTTTGACGACCCTGAGAGAGAAGCCTGTAGCAAACATGGAAAAAGGAGAAAATGCTGATAACCAGCATTTTCTCCTTTTCCCACAATATTTTCAACCCTTCCCATAGCAAATTTCAACTTTTCAGTCACACGTGGTTTTGTCCTCTGCAAATGCTTTCGATTTGGACAAGTCCAAACATTTGTCGTCTGGTAATGAGTTAAAACACTGCACTAAAAGTAATGGTATATGATGTTTCCTATGCACAACTTTACCACGTGCTCGCCCAAGTTGTCCCTTAGTCTTCTTACTGCATCTTTGTACAGAAATGTATCTGTTATTGATAAGCCACATGACAAAAGTACTTCCCAAACGTATGAGTGTTTTGGTTGAAATTATTAAGTTAGAAAACCGCTGGGAAAACCAGAGTTTCTGTTTGTTAGAAAACTCACTCGATAACGTTTATAGTATCGCAAAATCTCATGAAAGTTAACACATGTAAACAAAGGGTTATTTCTTTTTTTTTTTCGCTTTATTTACAAAACTATGACGAAACAGACTGTCTATCAGTACAATTTCGCAAGAAGAATGGATTTAGACAGCAAATTCTGTGGCAGTCTGCCTTTTAAACTCACCAATGTTGGAGAGATTGATGACCTCTCCAGTAAAGTATGCAATACAAACTGATGATGGAAGGATTATCAAATGAGAGTTATACACAAAATGAAACAGAACAAAACAGAACAGAGTATTATTTATCAAAATGATGTACACTAGGGATTTGTCTGGCTCTCTCTCTCTCTCTCTCTCTCTCTTCATATATCATACATGGCTTTAATACTAAATACATTCGTTTCAATAGCACGTAACAAGTTAAAAGCAATTCTATCCTTGAACCGTTCCATACGTAAACAATCCAAACCACCGTCACCACCACTGTCACTTGACTTCCATTCTTCTCGACATTCTCTGAAGTGATATACTGCAATATCATTTATATCAGCTTTGTATCTGAAAAGAAATAAAATCCTGACTGAACTGAACATTAACTCTTTCAACATAAATAAATAGAGGATAAAACAATAACTAGTTATTGTTAACTCTTTCAACACTGCATAAATAAATAAAGAATAAAAAACAACTGGTTGTGTGTGAAATTAGAAAACTGTCACTAGAATGGCATACGATGCGGTTGAAGGAACGAGCCAGAAGATTGCGCAGACTGATCTGAGACATACTTTTATCAGATGCATTCAACCCTTCTTTTTACCAAACATGGGCTTGCTTCTAAAGTATAACGGCGATACACATTTTTTTTCTTACTTTTGTTTAAGAAAATACTTAATTACAAAAGAACAAGAAACGAAAAAAAAAAAAACAAAACTATAAGATACTTTTTCTTACCGTCTGTATCCTGTGGCTGCCTCAAAGTTCATAGTTCGAACACCACCTAGTCTGACCCTACTTGGAATAGTTACATGTTTTACGCGATCCTCTGTTGGGCCAGACCGGTTCAAATATTTCCCTATAGAAAATCTCGAATGTTCTTGTATACCCCAGTCTTTGATAAATAAAAATGTTTTAAAAAGAAACCCTGCTGCTATCGGTCTCTCTTCAATCATCCGATCCTGTTAAATATAGAGACAAAAAGGATTATAAATACAGGCAGATACACAGGCAGCCGAAGACAGAGATTGAATGAAACAATATACATACAGGTACGTGGAAACCCAGAGAGACGGGCCTTGATAGACCTACAGACCTGAAAACGTATAGAAGTCAGCCATGTCCTGTAAAAGATATAATATATCTGCAAAAAGTATGGACCCAGGTCAGTCTGCGCGGACAGCGCAGACTGACCTTGTTTGATACCTTTTGCATTGGGACAATTGGCTGAATTTCAGAGGGCCAATGTACCTCATTGACCTGTACCTTTCAGTCGAATGTTATAAGAATTGGATTCTTTAGATATATAATTATGCGATGACCTGATGAATCTCCCGGAAATGAAATAGTCCCAAATCTGCAAGAGCGTTGCCAATAGCAAAAAAGTGTGGGAGACTTTGAGATCAAGACACAGACACTAACAGTGCTAGCAGGAAAGACACACAAACATACAGAGCATTTGGAAGAGACCAAAAATAAGATTCACCAATAAAAGAGACACAGAGATACACTGAGCCAGATGTAGACACAGAAACGGTCAATGGCCAGGAAGACTAGGAAGAGAGAAAGATTCATAGACCCAGAGATCAAAGCGCTATTATAGATACAGACAAAGATAAACAGAGCTGACATAAACACAGTCAGCAAGACAGAGGTGAGGAAGAGAGAAAGATACAAAAATTCGGAGCAAAACGGGGAAAGACAAACAGACAGAGTCAGGAAGAGAGAAAGATACACAGATTAAGACAGTATAACGGAGAAAGACAAAAAGCCAGACAGAGGTCAGGGAGAGAGAAAAAAAGTATGGATTCAGGGATCAAAACGGAGAAAGACAGACAGAGACGCAGACAGCCAGATAGATTTATAGACAAAACAAAACAGACACAGACAAAGGCTCAAACAGACACTAGATACTTATGCACTCTTAAGAGAACAGACAGAGAGACAGACGGAGTATCACACAGAAAGATGCAAAGATAACGACGGCTAGTCGAAGAGGCAGACATTGTCAGGCATAAGGCAAGATGCAAAGGGAAATACGTACACAGTGGTGCAGAGGACACACAAACACTCAGATATCGACAGAAAGATAATCAAAGCGATAAACAGACAGTGACATAAAACTGACTCACAAACACGGAGTTGTAATTCTCATTTAACGTTGGTATAAGAAATTCGTCCGGGTCAATGCTTATAATATAATCATATCCTTTCAGTCGTATTTGCCCATCAAAAAATGATACACCCTTCAAGTTCCAGCAAGCAGGTAGGTCCGTATACATTGTTGGAACTAGAAAGTAAAGTGAAAGAGACTTAAATATGTTGGATAAACAATAGCACTGAATTTTTATTTTGATCCACCTTCCGTCCTTTTTTTTTTATCTTTAATTTCTTCTATCATGTTTTAAGGTCTTCGACCTCTAACGCTTCCAGTGTTGTTTACTGATCCTACCAGCGTCGTAGATCACCTCCCGTATCATGAGGTTATTTAACATACGTGGGTACAATACTGGATTCTGTCGCATGAGCACACTGCAGAACCAGTCTATACTTTGGACGAGGCGGACAGCCTTGTCCAAAATATAGACTGGTTCTGCAATGTACGAATCCAACAGTATTTTGTTTTGTACCCAAACATGTTCAATGACCTCTTTATTTCACACTTCCGTATTGACTTTAAAGTAAACGAAAAGTAAAGGGCCATTTCAATTTGAATAACCAAAAAGTCAAAACATATCAAAATACAGCTTTAAAGTTGAATTTTTTACAGCGGATTTCGGTAGACTTCTCTTCCGGTCCAATATCGAATTCGTGACTTTAGCTTCGTTTTTAAAAATCCATATTGGACTCTTTCCTCGTTCTGAAAAATCTATATTGGACTCTTGTCTTGTTCTATGAAATCCTTTTGGACCCTACAGCGTCTAATATGGGCTAAGATTTTTTGTACCCACGTGGTAGTATTAAAGCGATTCCATTGGACGTTAAATTGTTAGTGTGAAATACTGTTATTATATACGATGTGAGGGCTATGCGCCAATATGGTAATTTTAGTAACGATGTTCGATAATTGATTTTTTTAGTAAAGATGTTAGATGATCGATCAATGAAAACCTCGGACCATTGTAGTTTCAAGCGCCCGTGATTTTTACCTTTGCCTGGTATTAGGTAGTGGAGGACATCCAGTAATCCACTGTCTTTATAATGGTTGAGGACAGTCTTGGCTTTTAGGTTCAGGTCGTCGATGACATAAGCCAACACTTTCTGAACACCGAATAGCTTGTGTACTTCAAACCAGGTCAACAGGTCATCGCTACTAAGGTTGCTATATAGAACCTAGAAAATAGTTTCTATGGCTACTGAGAAAACCCCTTTACCCTTTACCAAAAGATCCCAGCTGCTTACGACGATTTTTTTAAAATTCTTTCTTTATTTAACGATGTGTTGTTATGGTACAGGGTTACACAAACACACAAGAAAAAAACGGTCATCACCTAAACTTGAATAACTTTTGAAATAATTAATCAATTCTTGGTCGACGGGGAGGGGTCGTCAGGATCCTCCAGTGGTTCCAGCAGGATGGTGCCACCCCTACACCTCAAACGAATCATTGGCATGGCTACAGCAGCGTTTCCCTGACCGCCTGATCTGCCGCATGTGTGACCCGCAGTGGTCACCACATTCACCGGACTTGAACCCCCCCCCAGATTTTTATCTGTGGGGATACCTTAAGGACAGGGTGTATGGCAACAACCCCCAGACTATATCTGATCTGAAGGCAGCAATCACAGCAGCAATAAGAGCGATGCTAAGGGAGGAATGCGGGAGAGTCATTGAGAACTTTTTCCAAATGTGCCTGCAGCGCCGGGGAGCTCATTTGGAGCAAATTTTTTTTAGCGCCAGTGAAACAAAGAGTTTTTGTATTACAGCCTTGTAATTTTTGAGATGTCTGCTACACAGGCTTGACCAAATGTAACTGAAGTTTTGTGTCAATTCATATAACATTTTAGTAGTTATTCGGTTTTTGGTGATGACCGTTTTTTTTTTTTTTTGGTCACCCTGTATATGACTGTTAATACGTATCATCTGATATGACCTAGTAATTGAACATGAATCGAAATATGATAAAAGAGCAGCATGTATATGCATAAGTAAAGGATGAAATCTGCAATAAATACAGCGTGAGAAAAAGGAAATTCTGGTTACCAAACTTTCAGAAAAGTTCGTCCTGAAGATCGTAAAAACACAGGATTGCATGGTGAATTATTATTTGAAATGAGAATGATCAGCAGCGAATTGAAACCAGCGCTATTTTTTCTATACATTACCGAAATTTTGTCAGCAATAAGGAAAACATGAACACCATTTTCTGCACAAAAACATAAACCGAGACAAGGAGCGTGAAGTTTTAAAAATGTTTTTCAATTTTTAGTGTTTAGTTAATCAATATTTAATAACTTCATTTCAATAAAACAATTCAACAAATTAACCCTTTCCCAAACAAGCCCTGGTTTTCACGTGTCTGCAGTAAAAGTCTTTGAAAACACTGTGGGAAAAGGAGAAATTGCTCGTAACGAGCAATTTCTCCTTTTCCCACAGTGTTTTCTACCCTTTTTGAAAACTTTCTTCAAGTTTCTCCAAATCTGAAATTGTCATCTGCAAACTCTTACGGTTTGGAAAGGTCCAAAATTTGTTGTTTGGGAAAGGGGTAAGGCTGCGGATTGTGCAGGCTGACCTCGGTCGATATTTATGCAAGGGTATGGATCAATCGGTCTTTCCTTTGGTTTCTTTGTAAGTACTGAGATCATTAGGAACTTTGTAGAAAGGTGAAAAATTAAATTTGGTTTCAATTCGCTGTAGATCATTCTCATTTTAACTAACCTGATTTGTATGGTAACACCACGCATGCACAAACCTTCCTGTCTTCAGTTTTGTTTTTGTTTTTAAAAAGAGATGCCTTCTGTCTTCAAAATCGAGAATCTTTTCATTGAAATACCATGTCTAGCTTCCAGATACTGTATATCCTCGGTTTTCTTCAAAAACTTCGTAACTACAGCTTGAAACAAGCTGTAGTTACGAGGTTTTTGAAGTAAACCGATGATAAGTTGTTTTTATTTTCCTGTTTACTACTTGATCAAATTTACAGGAGATATTACTCTCAGACGATAGCAGTGTCTTTTTAGGGTCGACTGACTTCATAATTGTAGGGGAAACAGGTATTCCTCACAACTTAACCCTTTACTCCATAGATACTCATTTCTACGCATTGCTTGTATGAGCCTTTGGAAAACATTGTGGTAAAAGGTGAAATTGCTCGTCACGAGCAATTTCACCTTTTGCCACAATGTTTTCTACACTATCAAAAGGTGTCATATACACATAAGAAACGGCTTTATCCTTGCTCTTATTTATGGTCAACTAGAGATACCATAGAAATGCCTTATCGGGTAAAGGGTTAAATACCCGCTGTACTGTCTATGTAATGAAGTGATGTATTATACCTGTCTTACCTTTTATGTGTTTGTTTTGTTATGTTGTGTATGTTAACAAAAGCTTAAATTATCATCTGAGAGGCCGGACCGCTTCCGAAGGCCTTGCGCAGACAGTGTCATCTAGATTAAGATCAGACCGTACAGAACGCACAGTCTGATGTTGAATCTACACTGTCCGTTAAGGAGATAATATTCCACAAAACATGAATTTGAAATATCAATTTTGGGAGTTTTACTATCGAATTGAAAATTTCATTTGAACTATTTACTAGGATTGGGGTCACCTCATATTCGCGAGCCAAGTTTACGATCACTACGTGGATCTTACCTTGGCGGATTGAGCTTGATTTTTACAACACCCCCCCCCCCCGATACGCCTTTTCATTGGATGCAGCCAGCTCTAGCTGCATCGAATAAAATCGCTCGTAGCATTTCATCTTTGATAAAAATAGAACACGGTCTCTACCTTCCGAATAATAGGTAAAACATGGAAACCCACGTGGATATCTGCTTATCGCTTCATGTGTATTCGTAAGCGGTTTGTAAAACGATATTTCATTTGCTTTTAGAAACATGATGTAAAGGGGAGTAATAACCAGCATCCAATAGAGGGAATCTCGAAATCGGGCTCAATCAGCCAAGGTAAGATCCACGTAGTGATCGTAAACTTGGCTCGCGAAGATGGGATCACCTATACAAGGACAAAACAAAAACAATTTCTTACTTTGAGAAATATGGCGGTACCATTATGCCTATAGGTATACTCGATGTCTGTGTAATATTTAATATCCGTTGGACAAAAGTAAGGAGGCCTGCCGATTGCAGGCATGATGGCTATCTTCATCGCTAAATCTTGTTTATTCTTGTCATCAACTTTGCACTGAAATTGCCAGGCTGAATGCTCAACCTGTTGATACACAATCCAGTGTTCGAGACCAAATCGGCGATGTAATCTAAGAATCCCTGACTTGTGGCGGATACAGCATATGTAATTGGGTTTCCTCCCCACGTTCCCAACAATCCAGCCTTGTGCGGCTATGACGTCCCAAGTTTCATCTGTGGTCGAGTTTGTAGCTACGGCACTGTACAGAATTATTTCTAGTTCAGAAGCACTTAAATGTGTGAGAGATCTATGCGTGTACAAACCAGATATGTTACTTGCCTTCCTGTGCACCTGTAAGGAGCATGATTGAAAAAGAAAAGAGATTCTGATTATCAAAGACCTATTCCATGTGGGAAATGTAGGTTTGGTCCATCGGCAAAATGTTTCATACAGGCCCGCCTACAGTGTCTCCACAGACTCCATGAAGTAAAATCTTTTTTGCTTTCAGAATATTTTCATCATGTCTAAAGATCCGTCTTCTTCATGATTCAGCCGCTTATTTGATAAAAGGATCGATGCGTTATCCCATTACCACACAATCTCTACTTTCGACGCCCCTGAGAAAGAACCTTTTTAGAAAACATTGTGGGAAAAGGAGAAAATGCTGGTAACCAGCATTTTCTCCTTTTCCCACAAAGTTTTCTACCCTTCACAAAACAAATTATAAATTTTCAGTCACTTTTATTTTGTTGTCTGCAAATGCTTTTGATTTGGACAAACCTTCGAAATTGTGTCGTTTGGTAATGGGTTATTTCATGCTTTCTGGTAGGATATCGAGAAATAACAGAAGTAGCAGCATCACAGCCCATTCTAGTGGCAGATGTTTAATTCTTTTAACAGTGTTCCCACACATGCAAATTGTTGCTTAAATCAAAATCTAGAATTGAAATTCACGTAACAAATTTGGGTTACACGGGAAACTTCACGAAAGAAAAAAAAAAAAACGTAAAAAGACCCATTATCGACTTATTTTTTGTAAAATGACAGGATTTGAAGTTACTTGTTGCCTTCGTTGATAAATTATTTTCAAATCACAAGGAAAACCCTATCTATCAATTAACACACATGATAAAATACTCGATGCAAAAAGCACGGAAACCCATGACACAACACAATGTTCCTTTAGACATTGTCCGATTAGAGTCACTTTAGACCGTCTTTTCAGCTTTTTAAAGAATTTAAACAGTAAATTTCCACAGATATCTTAATATAACATACTTTTGTGTTGCAAAACAGCATTTTTGATTATTATTCTTCTAGTTTGGAACTATTATTTTCATACCCTCTAATATGAAATCTTACCCCGACATTTACAGCTCAGGGGATAAGTGGACCCTTCAAATAAAAAGCCAATGGGAACACTGTTTGATTAATATCACACACCATCAGTTGATTATCCTTTATATATTACATTATCAATATTTGCAAATAATTCACTATTAGATTTCAGCAAACTTCTAAAAAGCATAGGAGAAACATCTATACCTTGGTCAGCTGAAGTTTTCTACTAACATCGTGAGGAGTAAGTATCTGAAACCAAAATAAATAAATAAATGAATAAAAGCTATCCAAGCATTTCTTGACAAAATTTATTGAAGTCTAAACCGTCTTCAGTCTTCTCCGTCTTTCGAACATTCGGCAACCTCGAGTGATTCGTGGATCAAATACATCGGATATAAATATTACAATTGGTGATTGCACCACCCATACATTCCTTCGCAGGAAATAGACTGCTTAGCCGTTCTTTGACTAATTAGACTTCCACGGTCTTCTCTGCTGGTTGGTTTGCGTATGTTTCCTCTTTGTAGACTTTACTATTGAATTCCGGTTGGCTAATACGACGGTTTAAGAAAATCTGTTCGCTTAATTTTCTACTATTGCATATAAATGATCGAAAAGTATGTCAATGACCGCCATGATATGGCCTGAGCTGTTAAAATGGCGTTAAACTCCAATACAAAAACTGTTCATATAATGTTTTCAAAAAGTCTCTTTTTAAATGTCGTTGAAAGTCGGGATTGTGTCGGAAGAGTGTTATTTACCTTTTCGTGAGAAGCTTGGCTATCTTCCTGATCCAGCAATAGAAGATTCATCAAATTCACCAACGTTACTATGGCAATTGCTAGCAAAATTAACCGTGAATTGTTATAAACCATTTCCTTCCGTAGCTAAAAATAGATCAAAGCATAAAATCATTTGAGCCACTATGAAGAGGGGGTTCATTGCATCTGCCAAAAGTTTCGACCCAGGTCAGACTGCGCTGTTCGCGCAGGTTGATCTGAATCGAAACATTTTGCTTTTCATAAATTTTCTGTTTGTCAAAGGACCAATATACCTTATGATTCAGTCTTTTTGTTATACAACAATTATTTTATGGATCCAAAGTTGCTTGTTTTATACGTATTCATCACGGAGATGCATTAAACCCCCGTCTGCCAGAGCACAGCTTCTTTTAATTTCATCATAAGGAGCTGTCGATACCCTATTTGAAATAAAAGTATACTATAAAGAAACCGGTGTAATGCAGAGAAATGACCCCCATTACAAAATGACCCATGGGTAATTCCTCGACGTAGAATAATGACCCGGGTCATTTTTCTACGTCGAGAAATGACCCATGGGTCATTTTGTAATGGGGTCATTTCTCAGCATTACACCGGCCAACCCAACGTGTTTTGTTACATAATACCTTTTTTTGTGGTATTTGTCTAAGACAATACCACTATGAGTTCAATATTGAATTACGAAGACCATGTATCATATTTTGTGCAAAGCCGAAGGAAATAAAGTCATTTAAACTTATTTTTTCTCCGACAATTGGGTCATTTTGTAATGGGGGTCATTTCTCTGCAATATACCGGCCACCCCAACGTGTTTTGTGTAATGCAGAGAAATGAACCCATTACAAAATGACCCACGGGTCATTTCTCGACGTAGAAAAAATGACCCGGGTCATTATTCTACGTCGAGGAATGACCAAACGTATTTTGTTACATAATATCTTTTTTTGTGGTATTTGTCGAAGACAATACCACTATGAGTTCAATATTGAAATTTGAAGACCATGTATCATATTTTGTGCAAAGCCAAAGGAAATAAAGTCAATTAAAGTTATTTTTTCTCCGACAAATGCGTTTTTGGTAGCAAATCTATATGTATATGGACATGGCATGTTAAAATACACTGGGTGAGGCCATCGATTGTGGAAATGCTAATTTTTTTATTGAAAATAGATTTACCCGCTCATAGCCTTTTATGTTATAGGCCCTACACGAAATTTGTCCACAGATCGCTTGGACCTGGGCTTTTTCGTTCCAAAACCAGTTCGGCCCATGGCCTGTTCATAATTGCGCGCTACTCCAATTGATTGTGCATGAATATTTGGAAAATTAAATCTTTATGGCCAAAGATATCTCAAAATGATAGTTTTCAGGTACAAAATCAATTCCATTTGATGTACGTAGTTACATCGTATCTCTCTCCATCCATCATACATTCTACTGTCAAGGGACGTTACTCCTGACTCTTCCTTATGATAGAAGGGAGACCACTTATACACAAATAATCCTAACTTTGTCGTGAGTATTCTTTCTTCAACCAAAAAGATGCTCGTTTGCCTAGTATGTTGACTTTCAAACAGTATCTAAATGATATTTCTCTGTTTCTTGCAAATTAAAAATTCCATATAATGGCTTCTGTGACAAATACCACTCCAGCGCTTTGAACGCTTTGGTTTATCTTGTTATGGGAGATCAGACCTTCTTAAAGCATCACTTCTTCCCAAAATAAAATTAGTACAGAATAACTCCAATAGGGAGAATTATGTTTAGCCCAGTAGTGAAGGTCTTCGTCTTTTAAATAAAAAAAAAATGAAGATCACGGGTTCGAATCCCGACTGGAGCGGTTGGTATTTCAGCTATGCATTTTGTTAACGTAGGACTCCCTCCACGGCTTATAATGGGTGCGATGAGCTAACCCAAAACAAACAAAATGACTTAACTTGGTAATTACAGAGGAAAAAAAACAACAACAAAATCTCACGACACACCACGTTTCAGACAAACGGGGCTGCCGTGGCTGCTAGGAACATAGTACAAAAGTAAGGTTACGTAGCTAAAACGATTCTGGTGAAAATTTGTCACCGGATTTTCATTACGTTTTCTCAAGCTCTCCCAAGTTCTCTACCGATTGCTGAGGGTCCTGCATTGCTCAGTGGTAAAGTGTAGGACTCGACACCATGAAGACCCGTCGAGTCGCACCGGATCTCCAGGCTTTATTGCAGTAGTGTCTTTGGGCAAGACACTTCAGACCTTGGCTAGTATTGATAAAATCCAGGAAGTTCATGAATATGTAAGTCTGTTTTTGGACAACAAATGCGATAAAACGGCTCAATGGCCAATACCGGACGAGCCCCTTTCTTCCGAACAAAGTACATGTATTTAACAAAGAATGAACAAATGCCTAGCAGAAGTACATGGACCGGGCAGGGTTCAAACCCTAGAGCGCGCGGACGAAAGACCAACACCATAACTACTGAGCTTATGAGAATTATCCCCAATGTAAGCTTTCGCTATGATATTACTGAAATAATGACAGTGGCGTTAAAGAATTAACAATCAGTCAATCAGTCAATCAGTCAGTCAGTCAGTCAGTCAGTATAAAGATTGTGTAGTTAAGAATTACGCAAAGTTCTATAAGGCAATGACTAAGCGACAGAGATAGGCAGTAAAATGAACATTTAACAAGAATTAGATAGATCATCAAAATATGCACGCTCAGTGGCGAGCGTGTCGGACTCATGACCTGGTGGTTGTGAGTTCGATATCCCGTTGAGGCAAACTTTCTTTCCGGCGTATTTTCGCCTCTCGCCTCTGCTAAAGCATGTGAAAAGAGTAGTCGGTGGCTTTGGAAAGAAAGTTGTGTTAGTACTGCTAGAAGAAAGCCAGGAAACATGTGCGTCACCGACCGCCATGATATGACATTAACTGTTAAAGTGGCGTTAAACCCCGAGACAACCAACCATTATATACAGTCAAATTTTACATACTTACGTTTACGTCTACAATTACAATTCCAAGTTCAAATCAGTCCGTGGTTTTAAAACTTGTTCATCCTTTCATCCCTATTAGATAAAAGCAGGAGCTCTTGCGGATGGCATAGATCAAGATCAGACTGCACATAACGTGCAGTCTGATCTTTGATCTATAACATCCGCTTGTGTAGTTAAGCTTACAATGTAAAGATCTTATTGTGTTTTGGCTAGTTGTATTAGCAGCCGTCGGTTAAGGTCCAGTTCACAGTTCTATCGCAAATTAAACATGACAATTATCCAGCGAAAATTTAAGGTACAAACTTTCCTGACCAGATGTTACAAAGTGTTTCAGATCTACGGAGGCCTTGTTCGGCCACTGCGGTAGTCAAGCTGTTTCGAGGTTTTTAATTTTATATTTAAAAGGCAAGTGGCGGCCAAAAGTTAACAACGCGGGTGCTTTTTATTAAACCCCCCCCCCCCCCCCACACACACACACGTGTGCAACAAAGCGGAGAAGCATTATCTCTCGCTAGATGGCATTCTATAAATATTCATCTATCTAATTTGGGCATCCTGGGTACAGAACCGAACCACTTTCCTACGCGACAACCAATACTTTGAGCAAAATAAACGTTCACTGAATAAAACGCTACCTCGTGCAATTCACTCAGCTATGATTAGCAGTTTAGAGAAATCTGGAGCTAAAGCAGGTCTCATTTCTCCTCAATCTTATTGATAAAAGCTATTTTCAACATTGCTACTATATAGAGCGTAATATTACAGTCAGCCCGCTGTTGGGGTTAGTGATGCCTCATATAAGACAGTCGAATCTTCGAAGAATATGACATGCGCAGACAACGAGCGGAGGAGTATACTTGAATCGCCACGGCTGTCCGTCCGTCCGTAGACATTTATCACGTACTGAACTCGAATTTACAAACAGGGTTCCTATGTATACGAAGCTGTGCATGTGCAACTTTCAGGACCCTGCTGTAATTTGTTGCAGAATTATCTTCCCTTGAACTTTTTATCAACTCTAAATTTTGTAGTCAACCATTCTGCATTCTGTGACAAAGACCTGAATCCTGCTCGGTCCATGTTGTTCTGCTATGCATTTGTTCATTTGTTCTTTGTTACGGACTTTGTTCGGAAGATTGAGGCTTGTTCGGAATAGGCCATCCAGCTATTAATCGCATAAATGGAGTGCAACACGCGAAAAGGTGCATTCGGACATTTGCGTAAAGTGTCGTCCTGGATTAGCCTGCGCGGACTAATCCGAGACGGCACTTTACGACTACATTAGATTTTGTGTTGTACAGTAGACTTGTGTAAAACAAAGTATCACATTAAATCGGAAAGTGTCGTTTCGGATTAACCTGTGCGAACTGCACACGCTGATCCGAGACGACACTTTACGCAAATGTCCGAATGACTCTTTTCGCGTGTTACAATTTTGTCCAAAAACGGACTTCCTGTCTAATAAGCATCTTCGCGAACCAAGGTTACGATCACTAAGTGGATCTTACCTTGGCTGATTGAGCCCGATTTCGAGATTCCTGCAGTGCGCCCTCTATTGGATGCTGGTTATTACCCCCCCCTTTACATCATATTTCTAAAAGCCAATGAAATATCGTTTTTACAAACCGCTTACGAATACACATGAAGCGATGAGCAGACATCCACGTGGGTTCCATGTTTACCTTCTATTCGAAAGGTAGCGACCTTGTTCTATTTTTTATCAAAGATGAAATGTTACGAACGATTTCATTCGTTGCAGTCAGAGCTGGCTGCATCCAATGAAAAAGCGTATCGGGGGAGTGTAAAAATCAAGCTCGATCCGCCAAGGGTAGAGTAGCGTGGTGAATCGTCAGCCTTGGCTTGCGAAGATGTCTAATAAGGCCCTGAGTCATCAAAGATTGCTGAATTTCAGACAGGTTGTGTTACGGGGGACCACTCCTCCATACATGGCTCTATCCCGGTTTAGATACAATATCTAATAACTGCGTTAGGGAGAATCCTGCCCGGTACCTGTATTTCTGCTGCGCATTTATTCATTTGTTTCTTTGTTACGGATATTTTTCGTAAGATTTTCTCATCTCAATCGTGTATGATTCTAGTAACTGAAAGCCCTTCAAGGCTTCCGTATTGTACACAGATTTAAATCTGTAGTTCCAATTACCCTTTATCAAACATTTCTGACAATAGGAAAGAGTCTTCTGAAAACATTGTGGGAAAAGGAGAAAATGCTGGATACCAGCATTTTCTCCTTTTCCCACGACGTTTTATATACTATCAAAGCCAAATTCAACAATTTGAGCCATATTTAATTTGTCATCTGCAAAAGCTTTCGAATTGGACTAGTCTTTTCTCTTTTTCTCCTTTTCTGTACTTTCTTTTTAAACCAATCCATACATATGTCTCATTACTTGAGTCATGGTTGATTTTTGCCTGCAAACCATGTCGATATGCTTAGGATCAGACATGAGTTGGTTTTTGAGATAAAATTTCATTAACCCTTTACCAAACAGTCCCTGGTTTTTATGGACCAGAGGAAGAAGCCTTCTACTGGTAAACAAGCATTTCCTCCTTTTCCCATAATGTTTTATACCTATCAAAAGTCAAGTTTCAATTTTTGAGTCACGTTTATTTTGTTGTCTGGAAATGCTTTAGATTTGGACAAGTCTAAAAGTTTGTCGTTTGGTAAATCGTTAAACGAGTTGTTTCGGGAGATCTTTCCTTCCTTACTGCATGCAGCATACCGTCGGTTTACTTCAAAACCTAGTAACTACAGCTTGAAACAAGCTGTAGTAACGAGGTTTTTGAAGTAAACCGATATCTTGGTCCAATCAATGTAAAATCAATACCTACCACTTGCAATGGGGGAGACATTTCCATGGTTCAGTAGTTATGGAATTGGTCTTGTAAACCTCGAAAAACCAAGATTTACGGGCTTTGTAATCTGTCTGGTACGGAATACCGTTAGGGCCATCGCCTTTGAATGTGTTAATTTGAAACACGATACTCGATAGTACGATGACGATAACGCGAAACAACGAAACCACGATGGTGAAAACGCGATGGTACGATGACGATAACACGATACTACGATGGTGAAACCTCGACAATACGATAGTACGATGATGATAGTGCGATATAGTATCGTGTTTTCACCATCGTACTGTCGTAATTTCCCCATCGTACTATCGTATTTCGTGTTTTCACCATCGTACTATCGTATTATCGTCATCGTACTATCGTGTTTTCGTCATCGTACTATCGTGGTATCGTCATCGTACTATCGTGTTTTCACAATCGCACTATCGTAGTTTCACCATCGTACTATCGTATTATCGTCATCGTACAATCGTATTATCGTCATCGTACTATCGTGTTTTCATCATCGTACTATCGTGTTATCGTCATCGTACTATCGTATTTTCATCATCGTACTATCGTAGTGTCATCATCGTACTATCGTGTTATCGTCATCGTACTTTCGTCTTTTCACCATCGTACTATCGTATTATCATCATCGTACTATCGCGTTTTCACCATCGTACTATCGCCTTCCGGTGGGCATGCTCATTCTCCAATATTCAAGACCTACAGGACAACAGTACACATGGAAGAGTTTATTCAAAGTCATTTTGAGAGAGGCTATGCCTGTAAATTGGGTTATCTACCCTCATAGACAATTGCGGAGAAAATGGCCTTATGGATAAAGCACCTGCTAAATGTGAATTAGACCAAGGTTCAAATCCGACATAGAACTCTGTTTTTTTTTTCAACTAGATTTTCTCCACTATCTTAACTTTTTTTAAACATTGATATAGTCAGAAATTTAATTTGTATCAAGAACTTTTGCCTTTGACTTCAACAAATTTGTATCAGTGACTTCAGAAAGGGGTGTTTGGGGGGAAAATGGCTTCTTTTGTTTTTCCCATAATTGGGTACGACTAATTGTCTAGAGCATAATCTTCTAAGCCCTGGTATCTCAGTCGGTAGTGTAGAAGACTTGAGAACAGAGGTCACTGGTTTGATCCGCACCTCGGCCAATTTCTTTCCGAGGATTGATGATAGTCATTGTGACAGGATTCATTCCTCTCTCTCTGCTGATCACTGTTCTGATGATGGTTATGTGGGAAAGCAGCCAGTAGCTCGAAAAAAAAATTGTGGGGAGTACCGGAAACAAAATTTATGGGAAAGCATGGATAGGTGGACTTGTTGCAGTGATTAAACTAAAATAATGCTGATAATGATGTAAAACACCATACAACCAAACAACTAAAGGATAATGTGTATATTCCTTTCATAAACTTCTGTATTTCTTCAGCAAATAAATCAAACCTATATTTAACCTGCTATTTTTTTAGATTTACCAATCCCAATTCACCTTTGTTTAGGATATATACTTATAGAACAGGAAAATGTTTTTCTAAAATTTTACATGTATGTGTTGTTCCACAATCTAGTTGGGTTAATGTTTCCTGTAATTTTTTTGCCACCAAAAAGAAAAATAATGATAAATTCAGGGTATTTCAAAGCTTGAAATTACATTACTCTTGTACTGTAAGATGGTTTTGCTAAAAACTGCAGACTGCACTTTCTAATCCACAGTTTCAGCTCTCCAAAAGCGATTTTAATCCCCACGGGCAGTGGAAGAGTTAAAGAACTTCGGTACTGGAAAAATATCGGATATCTATGGACTAGTATAGCCTCTCTCAAAATGACTTTTTACAAACTCGTCTATGTGTACTGTTGTCCTGTAAGTATTCAATATTTGAGGATACGCATGCGCACCGGAAGGCGATAGTACAATGGTGAAAACACGATACTATGATGACGATAACACGATAGTACGATGATGAAACCACGATAGTACGATGACGAAAACACGATAGTACGGTGACGATAGTACGATGACGATAACACGATACTACGATGATGAAAACACGATAGTACGATGACGATAATACGATAGTACGATAGTGCGATGGTGAAACTACGATAGTGCGATGGTGAAAACACGATAGTACGATGATGATACCACGATAGCACGATGACGATAACACGATAGTACGATGACGAAAACACGATAGTACGATGACGATAATACGATAGCACGATGGTGAAAACACGAAAATACGATACTACGATAGTGAAATTACGACAGTACGATGGTGAAAACACGATACTATATCGCACTATCATCATCGTACTATCGTATTCTCGTGGTTTCACCATCGTAGTATCGTGTTATCGTCATCGTACTATCGCGTTTTCATCATCGTGGTTTCGTTGTTTCGCGTTATCGTCATCGTACTATCGAGTATCGTGTTTCAAATTAGCACATTCAAAGGCGATGGCCCTAACGGTATTCCGTAGTCTGACTCATACCATCATAGTGTGAATACTACTTTCATCGTTGTTTTGACTAAGGCCAAATTGTTTAGTAATTTTTTTTTTGTCAATCACCCAGGCCACCAAAATGACCTTAACTCCTTACCAAACGACAAAATTTTAGACCGGTTCAAAATGAAAGCACTTGCAGACGACAAAATAAACGCAACTCCAAAATTAAAATATGTTTTGTGAAGGGTAGAAAACATTGTGAGAAAAGGAGAAAATGCTGTTTACCAGCATTTTCTCCTTTTCCCACAATGCTTTCAAAAGGCTTATATCTCGGGGTAGTAAAATCCAAGGATTGTTTGGGAAAGGGTTAAGAAATTAATTACCATCCTAAGACTTCTGATGCAACATGGAATGAAATTTCTTATCAGTTAATAAACAAGGATTCATATTGATAAAATATTTTTGCACATTTCTAACCGAGCAGAAATTCCTTTAATCTCCATCTTGAAATAGTTTGTTGCTATTTCTGTTAGTTTTTAGAGAAGAAAGGTAATTTTTTATCTCCCTTTGTAATGAGAATATAGTGGTCCTAGATTTATGGATGATAATTCTAAGAAGGAATAAAAGTACTGATAGTACTGAAGGCCAGGAAATTGAGGATACGAAACAACACATGAGGTCAATTTTAATTAATACAAACAGGTAGACGGACAGGGATACAAGTGGATTCCGCTAAGCCCCTGGAATTCTTGGTTTTAACAGGAAATTTTGAACTGATACTAGAAAGGACCAGCCAGAAACTAATTAAGCAAGAGCTAGGCATGTGCTCACAGTTATGGGGTGCTTGATAATGGCTTAGAATACTTAGTAATTTGTCGTACTTGTAAACAATCCCAAGTCAAAATTGAACCGTATTCAATCGGTGCAATACCAACTTTGGTTATCTAAATTTTTTGAGACATGTGATGTCTTGTAGTCCTGAATGACTTTATTTTTTACATTTATGACGCAAGAACATATTCATTTTTATTGATTTCAATGAAAATACATGTAAGATAGATATCAAGGTAAAATGTAATGAATAATAAAGATTGGAGTGATATGGCAGTTGGTCATGTTGTCTCTACCTTCCACAAGTCGACGAAATTTTGAACTGTTCATATTTGAAGGAAGTTGTAGATGAAAATCCAAAGTAGTTCTTCGTGTATATTGAAAAGTAAGATTTTGGGGAAATTGGGAGGAATTGCTTGCTACAAGCAAATTCTCTTTTAGCCAAAATATTTTCTCAATAAAATACTGTGAAAAGTTTGGATTGTTTTAGAAAACGATTAGGCTCGGTTTTCCTATTTTACTTGCCTATTTTACGGACAAGTCACACTGACTTGAGCTTCGATACTTATATCTACATAATATAAAAAGACGTTAATCCTAATTCATAATCGTTGTCCAAGGACAACTTGTGTCAAGCCCGCGAACACTTGACTCTCAAGCTTGACCTAGACCCTGGACCTGAATAAATGTTTCAAAGGGAACTTCTGCTCATGATGGAGAACAATGCATTATGCTAATTTATATCGGAATCTATCCAAAAATGTAGGAGTTATGATTCGGACGAAAAGTTTGCCTTCAATGTGGCCTTAATCTTGAAACTACTTGAACAGATGTTTCAAATGGCACATCTAACCGTGATGGTGGTCAATTGTGCCAAATTATTTTGAAATCCATCCACAATTGTAGAAGTTATGGACCGGAAATATTCGGATGCACACAAGCCCTAGTGAACACTAGAAATATGTGTGTCAGAGACACTGGTACCCCTGCTAAATGTTATTGGTCACAGGTATGTCAAATGACACTAGTAGAGAGAGAGGGAGAGATGAAAAAATACATTAAATGACAAGCGAACGACTACAGAAAAAAATTATAAGCATTTATTTGGTTTCAAATCAAAGTCAATCAAAGACATTTTTAAGAATCACACAGATGTGATCTATTTGTGACAGGTGTAAAAGGTGTGAAATACACCCTATCAGTGTGAAATAGGCAGTATAAACAATGACAAAACTACCAAATAACTCTTGGATAAAGGTAAATAATACACATAATGTACATACTAAAGACAACGAAATTTCAAAAATATTTTTATAGACAACTTGATTAACGATATGGATGAAATTTGATGTTGGGGTCGGTTTTTCTAAAATTTTATTTGGGGACGATTTCACCAAAGAAATCGTCTCCAGGGGACGATTTCTCCGGAGTGATAAACATAACACGGGCCAAGCAGTTTGAGGACGCTTTCTCCAGGGGCCGATGCCTCCAGCATTCCGCTGAAGTACCCTAGATTTAGTCGATATACATAAGAAAAAGTGATAAACATAACCGGGCCAATATTCTATATGTAGTTTACTTTATTTACAATCGCATTTTAGCGAAGACGTGTTTTGTGACACACATGTTCAAATGTCAACACAACGTTATAGACAAACTCCGAGCAGAGTCGTCGTTCGTTAATCTCACCATACCTGAATGTGAATGATCCGGAGTGCAAGAGAGAGCGTTATAGATATTAACCGTATATAGCGCGTAAGAATACACAACTGCCGGATAAAGCCAAGTTCATTAAGTTACGCCTTTATTAGGTCAGTGTTAATGACAAAAACGGGATGAAAAACACACACTCGTCAGTTATTAAAGGATTGTAATACCCTTGCAATTCCATGGCATTTTGCAGATGAAAGCTTTGAGGAAAGGAAAGCATTCACACCGTGTGATAAGCAATCTCTGTATATACTTTGGAAACTAGTTGTTTTGGCGGACTCAGCGATATAGAGTGGACACACCGTCCAACATTTTTGTCTGAATAGGCAGCTTACGATCCCTATAGGCAAGGGAATGCCTTGAGAGGGATTCCCTGGCCTAAAAATGGAAAAAGTGGCTCAGTCAACGTAGTACAACAATACTCATTTTCAATCATAGCAATTGTTTTTAGGATAGTACTACAGTGGAAATAGCTGTTTTCCATTAGAATGGCATAACCTTAATATAGTAACTATAAGCCGCAGTTTGGAGAAGAACTTAATAAGCTTAGCTCCCGTTCTTATCCGTTTCTTCAATATATTTTTCATGTGTTTGTACATCCTTTTGTTTTGTTAACCTTGCACCTTATACTGATGAATAAAATATGTTTAAACTAAGGTCAGTCTGCGAGATCTGATACTGAGGGTAGATACTTCTTGTAGATTCATAAAGACACCCTCTCACAGAGCATGGCTAAATTATATTAACTGTTTACCAAACGGCAAAATTCTAAACTTGTCCAAACTGAAAGCATTTACAGACGACAAAATAAATGTGGCTCAAAAATTGACAGTTGACCTTAAAATAGTAGAAAACAATGTGGAAAAAGGAGAAAATGCTGGTCACCAGCATTTTCTCCTTTTCCCACAATGTTTTAAGAAGGCTTCTTCCTCTGCGTCGTAAAAAACCAGGGGTTGTTTGATGAAGAGTTAAATCTACCACAAATCGCAAAATTCTAGTTCATCATTCTTATTGCCTATCTGACTGGCTGCGTGTTCTCTTTTTTTTTGCGCTGATTTTCGCACAGCGTGAGTTTAAATCAAGAAAATACCCCGTCAAATTTACAGGAGAAACAAAAGTGGCAAGTAGGAAGTTTTGCTGAGCGTCTGGTGTATACTTAAGTTCGAACCAAGTTCTTAAGTCATTCTCTATTGAATCACTGAGCATTTACACCAAGTCTTTTTGTATAATTTTTACAACTATTCATTCCCAATCAAACCTGCGATTTATCAATTTAAAAAACTGCTCGTTATATTCATGATAAAATTCCCTTAATTTCTGTTCAAACTTTGGATCCACGTATGGCTTCGGCATTCCGCCTTCAAGTTTTGAAAGACACGTAAAAGTACTTGAAATATCTTTTCTCATACAATAAAATCCTTCAACAAAAGCTACATGGTCGCTCATGATTTCATGCTTCAGCCCCAAGAAGTCTTCAACAAGACGAATTTCCTCCAAAGGGTCCGTTAGAAGTTTTTCGCCGTCTACAACATGTATCTGTTCCTTTGGAAAATAAGAATACCATTTTTGCAGATGCTCTACATAGATACTAGCATTCAAAGGCATGCTTGTCAAGTTGAGCTCGCCAGTCGGTTGTTTGGTCACAAATTCTTGAAAAGATTCTTTTAACCATGGGTGGACTTGCATGAATTGACGATAATCGGCAATCGCTCTTGTTACGGGATGTTTAACGGTAACAATTAATTTGATGTCAGGTTTATAGTCATATATTCTTTTCCGCGCGATTTCAGAGGGAAAGTAATCCGCGTTTTTTTCAATGGTGATGTCGTCCTTGTACGAAAGGGGCATGTAACTCCTGAACTCTTCAAAACCTTTGTCATAAACCTTAGAAATGAAGAAGTGCCTCTCTCTTGTCGAAAGATGGATCTTTGGATGAATGTCTAGAATTGCCATCAAAGCTGCAGTTCCACTCTTTCTTGTACCAAAAATGAGACAATTTGGTAAATGCCTCATAAGAGTGCCCCTTTGCCCTCCTTCCCTTTCTTTACCGTTCGATACCTTGGAAAGCATATGTTTGTAACTAGTATCCTCAGAGATAGAAGTATCTTTGTATTTGTGCAGTCTTTCTCTGTTATGTGTAGAACCTTGTTCGATGTATTTTGCAATAAGCCCTTCTTGGCTTGGCCCAGCTTGGTCTTCGTTGTCTTACCAGTTAAACCTGAGGTCCTTTGATGCGACATAATTCGAACCATTTTTGGCTTGTTTGCTTTCATTAGCTAAATTTAAGGTACTTTCCTTTGTTTGACTCATTTTGTTTAACGCTTGAGTCTCGATATTCTTAACTGGGAACTAAGTTTTCCCAGGTCTTTTAGTTAACGTTCTCGTAAACAGACATAAAGCAGAAACAGTGGGAGCAGCGCTGCAACGACTAACAGTACTTCTCGGCCTAAGGTTAGCGCCCGCTTTGATGGATATCCAGCCATGTTTACAAGAAGGCTTAAATGTTCTGAAAAAGTACGAATGTTGCTTGTTAACTAATGTTCACCCCCGTGGTTAACCCATTACTACACAATCCCTACTTTTGACGACAAAACATTATGGGAAAAGGAGAAAATGTTGGTGACCAGCATTTTCTCCTTTTCTCACATTGTTTTTTACAAAATTTAAAATTTTCGGTCACTTTTATTTTTATCGTCTGAAAATGCTTTCGATTTGGACAAACCTAAAATATTGTCGTTTTGGAAAAGAGTTCCTCAAATTTTCGTTGCGTATTGCATATTCGATGTATGAGACAGACAGACAGACATACAGATAGATAGATAGATAGATAGATAGATAGATAGATGGATAGATAGATAGATAGATTTGCTACAAACCTTATGAAAAAACACAAACATTCGACAGCCATATGACACCATCATTCAAATGAAAAACAAAGTATTTAAACACAAAATGTTACCGGCGTTTACATGTATATGATCTTAATTAACATGCGACATGGTAAGACCCGCTAAAAACACCTTTCATTTCCATTTTTTAGAAAACACTTGCAAAACAAAAGGTTTACTTGACGACCTCATTTTGTGTAAGTGTAAATTCAACTTCAGACGCCGTGTTTGCAGTGGGTCACTATACAACACAAGAGGTTCATAATGGCCAGTGGTTGCTTATCTAAGCAATTCAGCTTTGAAATTTGAATGATGGTTTTGAAAAAAGAATGATGCTTTATTAAGGCCAAACGTTGAACTCACTGAAAATCAGGTACAGAACCGAATCACTTTCCTATGCGACAACCGTTGCTTTGAATTTCAAACTGAAATAAACGTTTACTCAATAAAACGCTGCGTCTTGCGATTCACTCATTTATGATCAGCAGTTTAAAGAAATCTGGGGATAAAACAGGTCTGATTTGTCCTCAAACATATTGATAAAAAACCTTTTCCCCATCGCTACTTTATAGCGCGTATTACTACAGTCTGTCCGAAATCGGGGATAGTGAATACGTCATATAAGACAGGTCGAATTTTCGAAGAATATGACATACGCAGACAACGCTCTATGTACTGAACTTTTCTGACTAAACCGGTGGGTCTGTCTCGACCAGCTTACGTGGTATTTCAAACTATTCAACATTATTTAATGTTTTTCGATACTTTGTTGAGAAATAATGATGGATTATGGTATGATATTTCATGGTTACGATGCCCAAATTAGATACATCGTAGATGAGTATTTATAGAATACCAGCTAGCGGGAGATAATGGTAGAAAGAGGGTTTTTTACGGTGAAAATTCGAAAAGAAAGTCATCGGGTGAGCATCACCGGTAATGTTTTCACGATCAGGATAGTGGTTAATAAACAAAGAGAAAAGAATGTATAGTCTTTGGTTGGCTATATCATGGAGCAGCTGTTAGAAAAATTAACAGCACTGCAGTCAGGTTGATTTGAAAACTTTCTCTTGATCAGGCTGGGAGAGGGCTACCTTCAGTCTGAAGGTTTGCTCCGATGCTATTTTTGTAATTGGTCTCCGCAATCGGTACAAACCTTAAGACTGAAAGTAGGAGATGCCATATCAGTGTAGGATGGTTTCTTTATTAAAAGTCTGGGTTGAAATATGAAACATCAGTGACAAATTCGAAAAAAAATATCCACTGACTTAGAACTAGTGATATCAAAGTTAACCGAGATTCGGCACACATCGCGAATTCTGATATACCCGGAGGATATTGTTTTATATATAGACGACGGTTTTACACTCAACGGTAGTTTATACTGTTCCAAACAACCCGCCCAAGCGTTCGTGCAACAAGGAAGAGAAATCAACTGCCACGATGAACGAAACAAGTTTATTTGTCCGTTGCGTACAGACTTTTGTACCCGAACCATGCTATACAAGAATCCTAATAGACTTTGACATTTTTGATGGTATATCAAACTTGCATGCTGTAGAAATACGTTCTGCATCGATTATTTGCGGTATTAAATCGGTGAACTAATCTGCAACGTGCAGGCGCTCATTGAAATTCATTTACGGCAGGGGTCAAAAATCGTCTCCTTCCTAGATTGAATGAATTGGAGTTTGTCACATTGTTTACAGCTTAGGTCATATCACGGCGGTCAGTGAACCTATGCATGTGTTTGCTGCCTTTTTCACACAAGTCCCGACACAACTTTCTTACCAAGTTACTGAGTGCTTTTCTCTCATGCATATCAAATCCTCTGACAAGAAACCCTGAAGTTAAATGATAATTGGTGTTAGTACGTTTAGATTGAGACCCATCAATCTACCCCTTACCAAACAATCCCTACTTTTGATGACCCTGAAATAGAAGTCTATTGAAAACATTGTGGGAAAAGGAGAAAATGCTGGTTACCAGCATTTTCTCCTTTTCCCACAATGTTTTCTACCAAGCTGGAAACAAGTTTCTATTTTTGAGTTACATTTATTTTGTCTGCAAATGTTTTCAGTTTGGACCAGTCTAAAATTTTGTCGTTTGGAAAAGGGTTAAAAAGGCATTGTTACAGCTAGAGAATAAAGAAGCATGGCTAAAACTTGATGAACTTATAATCTAGTCAGCCGTGTAAACATAGATTAAAAAACATGACCACGACATGTTGGTTCACAGTACATATATTACTTGGAGATAATCAGTATTTTTCCATCACATAAAAAATGGGTTATCTCTGGCTGCTTGTCTTTTTTCAATTTTGATTGTTAATACCTTGAATTGGACCTTGCTGTACCTAAACCAACTTCATTTTTTAAAACAAAAGAATGGAAAGAAGTACACTGGAAGTGAAAATGATGTCATCGGCACCTACACGCTTAATAACAATTACCCCACCCTCTAAGATGGATCATTTAAAGCAGTTTTACTTAAAAATATGCATGATAATGCATTTAGATCATCTGCTAGGTCAGGTGACAAAATTTTCCGATCATGTGACTGCAAATTGGTGCCAAATATAATGGAGTTTTTTTTTTTACCTGAACTATTGAAGTCACATGCATTGATTTCAGAATGGTAGCAGGACAGTGGTGAAGGTCAAGGTTGATTTTCTTTTGAATATTTGGATGAAACTGCATCTTATTTTCTGTGATGCTAACTAAAATCACCCCTCACAACCTATGTCAGTTTGACGTCACAGGTAGTGATATCGGACCCTTGTTATAAAGTCAGTGTGCGTGTTTGTTAAGACTGTTTTTTTGTTTTTTGTAATCGTTCCTTTAAATGATCTGAAAAAAGTCTTTAGACCTCCAAAGCGTACAATGCCTAGGGACTTTGTTTTTTGTCAAAGCTTTCGTTAACTACTGATAATAATGGAATAGACTTCGACCAACTATTAAAACCCAATCACTTTTTGATATTTGGTCAAAGTGTTTGTGCATATAGACATCTGCTTCCTGTCTAAAACATCAGAATATTAAATGTATTTATCTAATGTCTTTGATAAATACATGAGAGTCTTTGTAGTCCATTTGTATCCACCCAAGCTAGCCTTATTCTATCTTCATATCGTACTTACTTTTCAGTATAAGTTACGAAAATGCGCAGGTCCGATAACACTTCCGGTGACGTAGGTTGTTACCCTTGTAAAACATGAGGTTAGAAAATTCTTTGGTGATTTATTCTGTATTCTTTTAAAACTTTTACTTTTACCTAATCAGACTGTAACTAGCATGAACCAACAAACTGCAAGGCTAAGATGTATTGGATAAAGAGATGCCAGGGATTTGTCTTCCATTTAAACCTGAAACTATACACTGAAATGAATTCCTAAACGGCCACTTTTAAGCTGTAATTTCCCATTGACGTTTTTTCGCGTCTGCTGCCTATAAAAGGGACGGGTTATTTGATTTCATTTTTTTGCAGAATAATTGCCCGGTCTGAAAACATGCCTGAGCCAAATTCTGAAGAGAATTCATTCAATTTCATCGCGGAAGAAACTTATTCATCGCCCATTCACTCAACATTGTAAATTGAAATATCAATTTTTGGAAACTTCATGCTTGTTTTTTCGGATAACATTTCTTTCACAGAGAATAATTTTCATGTTTTTTCTTATTGCTTACAGAAGTTCAGTATTTTATGCTTCTCTTTTTGAAACTGTTTTGGCTGGTGTACACCACGCATGCACAAGCAGCTAGTTTTCCTTTTTTCGAAGAAGGGAGTTCTTCTGTTGGCAAAATTGGGAATCTTTTCACCACAATGCTATGGTTGACGTCCAGATATACGTCACAATTTGTTTTTATTAACGTTTTTTATAATTGCTCCAATTTATAAGAGAAACAAAAGTGGCTCTTTAGAAGTTCATTTCAGTGTAGTTGTAATGTCTATGGCTGGCTTCAATAGAATGAAATGTATTATCTATCTGGTGTTATCCATGCAACCTTGCAACCATCACGGGCATTATTTGGCATGGAGATACAAGAGAGATTATAGTTTCATAAAACAAAGAAAAAAAAAAGTTCAAAAACTGGATAAAAACAAGTGATGATGCATGTTTAACTCTATACCACACAATCCCGACTCTTAACAACCCTGAGAAAGAACACTGTTGAAAACATAGTGGGAAAAAGGAGAAAATGCTGGTAACCAGCATTTTCTCCTTTTTCCATAAAGTTTTCTACCCTTCACAAAATAAATTCCAAATTTTCAGTCACTATCATTTGCAAATGCTTTCAATTTGGACCAGTCTATAAATTTGTTGTTTGGTAAAGAGTTAAATGACAGTTCCTTACAAGTCAGAGTCATCTTTTTTTTTCTCTCTTCAGGAGAATGTTTCAGAATTCTTTTGAGCAAATGGCTTGGATTTTCAATAATTCTGGGATCAGTATTAGGTGAGTAATTAGTCTTTTTGCCTTTAACCAGATGACAAAACAGTGTACCTACTCGCGCAAACTGTTGTGTTAATCACGGTATAGAATTGAAAATTTCATAACAAATTTTGGTCACACTCTAGACCTCACTTAACCCTTTACTCCATAGATACTCATTTCCACGCATTGCTTGTAGGAGCCTTTGGAAAACATTGTGGCAAAAGGTGAAATTGCTCGTGACGAGCAATTTCACCTTTTGCCACAATATTTTCTACACTATCAAAAGGTGTCATATACACATAAGAAACGGCTTCATCCTTGCTGTTATTTAGCGTCAGTTAGAGATACCATAGAAATGCCTTATGGGGTAAAGGGTTAAGGAAAAAAAAGAATATTGAAAAATCTATTACTCGCTTAATTTGTGTAAAATGATTGGATTTGAAGTTACTTGCTTCCCTTATTGATGAGTTATTGTCTAATCATAGGGAAAAACCCATCCATAAAATAACACTCATGAAAACTACTTGATGCAAAAAAAACATGGAAACCCATGACACAACACCATGTTCAGTTTTGACATTGTCAGATCAGAGTCACTTCAGACCTACTTTTAGGATTTTAAATGACTTAAAATAGTAAATTTCCACAGATACCTCAATATAGAATACTTTTGTAGTGCAAAAAATAATTATTGAGTACTTGACTTTTAGTTTGGAACCATAATTGTCATACCCTCTAATATGAAATCTTACCCACAGATTTACAGCTCAGGGGGTAAGTGTACCCTTCAAATAAAAAGCCAGTGGGACCTCTGAGACTGTTCTGAATTGAAAGATTTTGAAGACAACAAGCTATATGTGGCCAAAATAACAAAAATTGTCCCTGATAGGATGGTAACCAGGATTTTCTCCTTTTCCCGCATGTTTTCAAAAACCTTTTCGTTTTGGGTTTTTAAAAGTTGGGATTGTTTGGTAAAGGTTAAGAAAACTTACATGGAGTTCTCAAAGAAGGCCAATTTATAAGAATGTACCTGCATTATTCAAGCACCTGTCTTATTATTGTGGAGCCCTGGTAACTCAGTAGATTGCAGGGCTTGAGAACAGAGGATCCAGGGATCGATCCCTGGTCACAACCCTGGCTCGGCCAATTTCTTTCCGAGGATTGATGGTAGTGACTGCAACAGGACTCATTTCTCTCCCACTGGTGACCATTGTTTTGATGATGATTATGTGGGAAAGCAGCCAGTGGCTTGGAAACAAAATTGTGCTAAACCCTAGTAAAAGAGACTCCAGGAACGCATGGATAGGTGCACTGGCCACTGCGATATAACTGAAATAATATTGAAAACGGCGTAAAACAAAATACAATCAATCAATCAACCTGTCTTTTTGTGACTTAAAGGATTGGAATCTTCTGTTTACTAGCATTTTCTCCTTTTCTCATAATGTTTTAAGCAAACCTTTTTGGTCACAGTCAATAAAATAAGGAGTTGTGTAGTAAAAGATTATATTTCTCTTATTCCAGTCAAACTTCCCCAAATATTGAAAATTTCAAAAGCCAGAAGCGGAGAAGGTATCAGCATTTCAAGTGTCCTATTTGAACTGTTAGCCATTTCATCAAATGTTTCCTATGGATTTGCCAAGGGCTTTCCTTTCAGGTAACTAAATTTTTTGTTTAACCCATTACCTCACAATCCCTACTTTTGATGACCCTGAGATAGAAGACTCTAGAAAACATTGTGGGAAAAGGAGAAAATGCTGGTAACCAGCATTTTACCCTTTTCCCACAATGTTTTCTACTCTTCACAAAACAAATTTCAAACTTTAAATCTCTTTTAATTTGTTGTCTGCAGAGGTTTTCGATGTAGTCAAGCCTAAAATGTTGTCGCTCCGTAGTGAGTTAACTCTTTACCTAACTACAAAATTTTAGACTGTTCCAATTAAAAGCTGTGCAGACTATAATTTAAATGTGGCTCACATTTTTTCGGGGTGGGGGGAGGGAGGGGGTAGAGGGCAGGTATTTTCTCATGGGACAGTGTAGATCCAAGATCAGACTACATGTTCTGTGTGTGAAAAGTCTGTAACTCTTTACCACACAATCCTGGTTTTTAACAACTCTGAGAAAGAAACCTATTGAAAACATTGTGGGAAAAGGAGAAATGTTGGTACAAGCATTTTCTCCTTTTCCCACAATGTTTTGTACTCTTTTCCCCCCAAAAATTTAATTTTTCACTCACATTCATATTGTTGTCTGCAGATGCTTTTGATTTGGAAAAGTCTATAATTTTGTTGTGTGGTAAATAGTTATGATGTGCTTACCAGTCTAGGGGTTTACAACCATTGGAATTGATAATTTGACTCCTGGCAACCATAGACTATCTAGTATAATCAAGGGTTTTAACTGTATGCAGCCCGTTACTCGCCCCGGTTATAAGAAAAAAAAAACATATCTTTTCTACGCTAACAGGTATCCTCCTTATTCTTTAAACACTTGATAGCTAAATCATTTGTCTACCAGAGAAACACAACTGTTTGTTGGTGGCTAATGCAGTCTGGCTGCTACAGTCTTTTGAACTTGTAAACTTGCTAAAAAATCTTGACCATTGACAAGGGTTCGTACATTCAATACTGCTGGTTGCACATATAAACCAATGAAATTTTTCGTTCCAAACAGTGTCACATGATAAAAGGTGTGAGCAGCTGTACAAAACTTCATTGGTTGAATGCATGATTGTCAGTACATATCAACTAATGAAATTTCTCACTCCAAACAGTGTCACGTGAGAGAAGATGTCGGCAGTAGTTTGAAATATTGAGAAAAATCCACAAATGTTGAGGCGATTCCACTTTGTTGAACACAAAGAGTCTGTGATATTTTGAAACTTGTTTAACGGGTGTTTGCCCCTAATACTATAATGTTATTAATCAAGTGATATCGTATTGGCCCAGTTACATGTCCGAGGTCAGCCGTATTGGCCCGAGGCCAAAGGCCGAGGGTCAATACGGCTGACCGAGGACCTGTAACTGGGCCAATACGAAATCTCTTGATTAATGACTATTTTATTAACCCATTACCACTCAATCCCTACTTTTGACGCCCCTGAAAAGGAAGCCTTTTGAAAACACTGTAGGAAAAGGAGAAAATGCTGGTAACCAGCATTTTCTCCTTTTCCCACATTGTTTTCTACCCTTCCCAGAACCAATTTCAATTTTTCAGTCACCTTTATATTGTCGTCTGCAAATGCTTTCATTTTGAACCAGTCTAAAGTGTTGTCGTGTGGTAAAGAGTTAATTAACGCTTTACCAAACAACCTCTGGTTTTTACAACCCTGAAAAAGAGGCCTTCTGAAAACATTGTGGGAAAAGGAGAAAATGCTGGTAACCAGCATTTTCTCCTTTTTCCCACAATGTTTTCTACCCTGCTGGAAACAAATACCAATTTTTGGGTTACGTTTACTTTGCCGCCTCCTTTAACGTGATTGGCTAAAAGTAAGCGCAGACGCTCACGCCACTGAGCTTTTGACCAATCACGTTCAAGGAATTCTGTATTGGTCACGGATCATCAATATTGATAGGAGGTCAACTGTATTGATCGGAGGTCAAGTCGTATTAAGCCGGGGTCACGACCTGTGTACTATACGAAATCAGAAATGTGACTGGTATCGCGTGGACCGGTTTCCTTGTATAACTTCTATATATCCAATAGTTAATTAATAATACACATTATTGGATCTAGAGTGTATTTTATATCTTGAAAGTCGGATGTACGAACCCTTGTCAAGGACCAAGATTTTTTAGCGAGTTTACAAGTTCAAGCGATTGTAGCTGCCAGACTGCATTAGCAACTGACAATCAATTGTGTATATCTGGTAGAAAAATGTTTTATCGTTCACTTGACGAAAGAATAAGGCGAATAACTGTTTGTAAAGAAAAGGTAATGGGCTGCATAGAGTTAAATCCCTTGATTAAACTATATCGTCTATGGGTGACAGGAGTCAAACTGAGTGCCCCTATGTTTACAACAAGCTAAAGGTTGAAGTCAATATTGATAGAAGAGGTATAACAAATGGTCAAAGGTTATGTGCCATGATGGACACACAGAGATATGTATGCTTATTTGATGCAATATTTGGAAGTGCAGTGCGCAAGAATTGTAACTTTACCTTGTGCTGTCTAGAATTATTTCCCTTTGATTATCATTTTTACAGCAATTAATGTTTTTCCAGAATATAATTTTGTCATCTCAAGTTAGAACAACTTCAAACTTTGTATGCATGTTTGTTGCAATATTACATATTACATTGCGTAAGCAAAATAACTCTGTTCAGTACAGATTTTGAGTAAGTCCACTTTGATCTTCATTTTTACAGTATTTCTTGCATTTCTTGCTTATTTTGAACAGAACTTTATCCCCTTCATGCCTATTTCAATCACTTGCATGATTTCTGCTGCACTACTTTTTTCCTGTACCTGCCTTTTACAATTTTTATCCCCCCCTGGACACCTGGCGGTGGGACAGGCGTATCCTGAAACAATTTGCTGCTCTTGTTTTTTTTTTTTTTTTTAAAGATCAACATTTATTTTGTCTTGTGAACATCATTGGCATTATTTTCACAAGTTGCTGTGCCATTTGTGAATATATTACTGATAATGTTCACTCGATGAAACCAATTCCATCTTTTCACCATGAAAGACAAGATATCCTCTGTGTATTTTCTGGTTTTCAGTGCGTATGGAGAGGGATTATTTCTGGCCATACAGACAAGTCTTGTAATGTTTCTGGTGATTTATTTTGCTGGTAACATGCTTGGTGCCTTTCTGTTCCTGACAGTGTACGGACTGATAATGTCATATCTGCTGTCTCCACTGGCCCCCATGTCTTTGCTGGCTGCCATACAGGGAGTAAATATAGTCATAATCATCATTAGTAAGGTAAGTCCTTTTGGCGTAGGAATAGTGGTGACTCATGATATATTGATTAAAAGGGAGAAAAATAGGTATGCAGTCCTATCCCATATGTTGAAATACGTGACACACTCAGTTTTGTTGCAATGGAAAACAGTGCAGTGCTTTGGCTTAGTATGTTAACTCTTTACCAAACGAAAAAATTTTAGACTGAAACCAATTCAAAACGTTTGCAGACAATAATATAAAAGTGACTTCAAATTTGAAATTTGTTTGGGAAGGGCAGAAAACATTGTGGGAAAAGGAGAAAATGCTGGTTACCAGCATTTTCTCCTTTTCCCACAATATTTTCAGAAGGCTTCTTTCTCAGGGTCTTGAAAAGTTGGGATTGTACGGTAAAGGGTTAATCTTTGCCAAACAACAAAATTTTAGACTGGTCCAAATTATTTTAGTTTAAACATATTTATTTTAGATTGATTGAGAAACAAGTTCTTGCAACTTCCACCAATCTCTCTCGATTTTGCTTCCTGGGAATTACAACAGTACTTGCGCCAAATTAGTGGGTATTGCTGTAGTTCCCAGGAAGCAGAGAGCACTTGCAGATGACTAAACAAACATAGCTTAAAATTTTGAATTTGTTTCCAGCAGGGAGGAAGACATTGTGGGAAAAGGAGAAAATGCTGGATACCAGCATTTTCTCCTTTTCCCAAAATGTTTCCAAAAGGCTTCTACTGGTATCTCAGGGTTGTAAAAAAGGGATTGTTTGGTAAAGAATTAAAGAATAGATTTGTTTATTTGAATGGTGTTTAACTTCTACCAAAAAATTATTTCACTTACTTGGCAGCAGCCAGTGCACCTATCTATGCTTTCCTGGAGTTTCTTTTGCTATTACTTGGCACAGTATTAACCCATTACCACACAATCCCTACTTTTGACGCCCCTGAGAAAGAAGCATTTAGAAAACATTGTGGGAAAAGGAGAAAATGCTGATAACCAGCATTTTTCTCATTTTCCCACAATGTTTTCTACCCTTCACAAAACAAATTTCAAACCTTCAGTCACTTTTATTATGTCATCTGCAAATGCTTTCAATTTGGACCAGTCTAAAATATTGTCATGTGGTAATGGGTTAATCCAAAGGTATAGGCTGCTTTTCCACATAATCGTTGTCTAAATATACAGGGTTCGAGAGGAATGAATCCTACCACTATAACTCTCATTAGTCCTAAAAGTTGTCCTGCATCAGTTGATCTCTGGGGGGCTTAACCCTTTACCCCTTAAGGCATTTCTATGGTATCTCTAATTGACCCTAAATAACAGCAAGGATGAAGCTGTTTCTTATGTGTATATGACACCTTTTGATAGCATGGAAAACATTGTGGCAAAAGGTGAAATTGCTCGTCACGAGCAATTTCACCTTTTGCCACAATGTTTTCCAAAGGCTCCTACAAGCAATGCGTAGAAATGAGTATCTATGGAGTACAGGGTTAATGAAAGAGAAAAAATGTTAGTAGTGTTGCTCTATCAAGTCAAAGTAGTAGCAGCTTATTTAGAGTTACCTCCCTTAACCAATAAACCAGGTTTGTTTGGAAAAGTGTGGACACCTGTCAGAAACTAAAGTTGCCTTTGACACTATTAAGATCAGTATCCGATAACACAGAATTTACACTATGATCTCAGATCTACTTTATCTTTTCTTTTTGAGATATATCGGAGCGAAAAGTAGCTTTCAAAATTTCAATAATAAAGTCTTATCAAACTTAAAATGCCCGTTTACAAAATGATCCCATCATTGCATGACACACAGAAAAAAGGTTTAGAAAATATTGTTGGAAAAGAAGAAAAATGCTGCTAAGAAGCAGCAATTTTCTCCTTTTCCCACAATGTTATCAAACCTTTCAGAGACAAATTGGAACATTTGAGCTTCAATGAAACAGTAGTCTGCAAATGTTTTCTTTTTTTTTGAAAATTAGAATGTTTTGTTTTTGGTTTTATGAAAAAAATCAAGTATATACATGTATGTGCTGACGAAAAGGGGGCTTATTGCATCGTTATGATGCATGATACTAATTAAGTTATCACAGTATCTTAGGTCCATGATATTTGTTTTGTTTAACAGCTGACTGAATCATGAAGAACACTGGTCCTTTGACAGCCCAGGTCAGCCTTGTGTGGACTGAGAAGACTGACACTGGTCAATACGTTTTTGCATGTGCATGAATCCTTTACTTCATAGATACTCATTTCTATACATTGCTTGTCGGAGCCTTTGGAAAACATTGTGGCAAAATGTGAAATTGGTCATGATGAGCAATTTCACCTTTTGCCACCATGTTTTCTGCACTATCAAAAGGTGTCATATTCACATAAGAAAAGGCTTCATCCTTGCTGTTACTTAAGGTCAATTAGAGATACCATAGAAATGCCTCATTGGACCCCTTTTTAACCCTTCCCCAAATGACAAATTTTGGACTCTTCCAAACCAAAAGAGTTTGCAGAGGACAAGATTTGGAGAAAATGGCAGAAAGTTCTCAAAAAGGGTTGAAAACACTGTGGGAAAAGGAGAAATTGCTCGTTACGAGCAATTTCTCCTTTTCCCACAGTGTTTTCAAAAGACTTTTCCTGCAGACACGTAAAAAACCAGGGCTTGTTTGGGAAATGGCTAAAGCATGACTCAGTAATGTATTTGTTTGTTTCAGTTACTTCAAGTCTATGCAAACTACAGTAATGCAAGCACTGGGCAGCTCTCATCTATCACGGTAGGGCTGATTTTCCTTGGGTCTGTGGCCCGAATCTTTACCTCCATACAAGAAACCGGGGACCAGCTGGTGATTGCTTCCTATGTGATAGCATCTATACTGAATGGTGTTATTGTTGCTCAGCTGATTTATTATAGTGGAAAGGAGAAGAAAAGTAAAGAGGCATAGGATGTGTCAACGCTAATGAACTGTAGTTTTGAAATGACTTTTAACCAATTTAATCTTTAAAGCTCAAAGTTTTATTTTCAATTTGTAAAACACTTTTTCCCGTTTCTTCCAAAGATATGTCCATTACAGTGAATTCCTTGTTTCTGAATCTTTGATTTTATGTTGGAAAAATTAACTCTAACGGCGCCAAATACAAACCTCCGAAACTTGTGAAGATTTTTGAAAGTCCTGCTCTGGCAAAAGGGGGCTTAATCCATCTGCATTACCTATGGTACTTAGCAAGCCATCACATTAGCAAATGTTTTCAACAACTGGCTAAATTATGAGGTAGTCTGGTCCTTGGACTCACAGAATATTAACCAATTACCACACAATCCCTACTTTTGACGCCCCTGAGAAAGAAGCCTTTAGAAAACATTGTGGGAAAAGGAGAAAATGCTGGTAACCAGCATTTTCTCCTTTTCCCACAATGTTTTCTACCCTTCACAAAACAAATTTCAGATTTTCAGTCACTTTAATTTTGTCATCTGCAAATGCTTTCAATTTGGACCAGCCTAGAATATTGTCGTTTGGTAATGGGTTAACTAAAAGCAAATAGTTTCGGACCAGGTCAACCTCGGCAGTCTTGGGCGATACTTTTTGCAGATGCATTAAGCCCCCTTCTCTCAGTGTATGGCTCATATGATAGGCAGCAGAAAACAAGTAGAGGGTATCTACCATGGATCAGACTGCACATTATCTGCATTGTTTTTAGAAACCCTGTTAAATCTTTCCCAAACAACAAACTTTTGGACTAGACCATACTCAAAGCATTTGCAGAGAAAACATTGTGACAAAATGTGAAATTGCTCATCATGAGCAATTTCGTCTTTTGCAATAATGTTTTCCAAAGGCTCCTACAAGCAATGCATAGAAATGAGTATCTATGGAGTAGGGGGTTAAAATACTGTACAAGAGGAAATTTTTGCATTTCTAATTTGGAAATTTTGTTTTCAGTTTGCATATTTGAGTACTGAACAGTATTTAAAAGCATTGTGTAGTTACACACTATTATTGCAAGAGCATGGTTCATTTTTAGTGTTGCAAAGAAATAGCAGTATTTGTACATACATCCATGTAGAGAAAGGATGATTGAATTACTGGGTCGTGCAAGCAAATTAGACACAAAAGAAATGGTTCATACTTAATTTCAATTCAGATTGTTTTGTTGTTGTTGTTGATTTTGTTTACAGTCAATAAGAAATACCCACCAGTTTGTTTTTTGAGCTCGCCCGAGCATGAAGGTTAAAGGTGAGCTTTTGTGATCATATTGTGGCCGTCGACCAACATCACCTTTTACCATGGGTATGCTCTAGAGGCCATGTTTTGAAACTTGATCAGGTTGTTTGTTCCCATAATTATTTGGACAAATTCGATAACGGGTCATATCAGATACAGAACTAGGTCACTAGGTCAAATCTTAGAAAAACTTGGTGTATGCTCTAGAAGCCATATTTTCTGTTCAAAATTCCTGTCAGTCAAAATATTTGTCTTGATGATATCTGGGACAAGGTTGAAAATGGGTCATGTTGAGTCTAAAACTAGATAACCAGGTCAAATCTTAGAAAAACCTTGTGTACACCTTAGAGACCACATTTTCAGCCCAAAAACCCCCAAAAATTATCAGAATATTTGTCCTGATGTGACCACATGTGAAAGTGTCTCATGTCCACTCACTTGGTAAAATCTTGGAAAAACCTTGTGTTTGCTAAACTTTTGTCCAAAACTCCAGAAAAGTGGTCAGAATGATTGTTTTAATGATATCTTGGCAGAGTTTCAAACAAATCAAGTTAAGTCAAAAACTAGGTCACAAGGTCAAATCTAATAAAAACATTGTGTATGCTCTAGAGGCCACATTTTCAGTTCAAAACACTTGAAAGTTGGTCAGACTGTTTGTCTGGGTAATATCTCAGACGAGTTAGAAAATGGGTTTTGTCAGGTCAAAGACTAGATTACTAGGCCAAATCTTTGAAAACCTTGTGTACTTTCTAGAGGCCACATTTTTGTGCAAAACTCATGAAACTTTGTCAAAATGTTTGTCTTGATGATTTCTTGGACCATTGTGCAAGTTGGTATTTTCAGCTTGATAACTAGGTCATTGAGTTATACCTTTGAAAAAGCCTTTTTTATCAAATACTCATGAAAATCTTGGTAGAATGTTTGTCATAATATCTCAAAAGAGAATGAAAATAGGTCATGTTTGGTAAAAAAAACTCAGGTGAGCTACTTCAGGGCCTGTATGGTTAGTTCAAGTTGATAGTTCAAAATGATTGTATAACAAGGTACAGTGACCACTTTTCATACAGAAAATGTCATTAAAGCCAAAAGTGTCTACTCTGGTCAGCCTGCGCAATTCGCGCAATCTGACCAGGATTTACACTTTTCGCATTTCCCAGAGGATCCTTTTTTGGCTGATAGGTCATGTATAAAGATTAACATAGCATAATTATGTTATGTCTAAAAAAACTTGGCATTGATGGAATAAGGGAATTAATGAACCCTGCATCAAGCAATTTCTTGTTTTAATGACCCCCAGACTTTGCTTGTTTCTTTGAATAAATACGCTGCTTTCAACATTATTTCAGTCATATCACAGGAACAGCTCACTAAAACATGTTTTTCTGGGTTTCACCAGGACTAGGCAAGGGCTCTGAACTATCTTGCCCAAGGACACTCCTGTGACAGGCCCAGTGAAGCCAGTGAGACTCGAACCTGGGGCCCCCATTTAGCCACACATGACTCATAAGGACCCTGAGGAATAAGGATATTGAAAATATCGTGGGAAAAGGAGAAAAATGCTGGTAACCAGCATTTTCTCCTTTTCCCACAATGATTTTCCATCTTAAGAAAGTTAAAACATTATTTTAGCCACACTTGATATGCCTTTTCCGAATGCAATCATTATCGTTTAATGTAGAATTTTGTTGCCTGGTCGTGGAGTAGTGAGATAAATGTTTAATGAAAGGAAGAACTGTTATAAATAAATAGTTTTATGTTTCCGTTTGTTTTCTTTAGTATTATGAACGGACCATGAATTATGAATAAAAATAAAATCTTCGTTATTTTGCATGCATTCATACATTCATATTTTTCTGCATACCAGCCACAACTTGCAACTATGCCATTTTGTTTGTAAGTTAAATTGCTGTTTTCAACCTCTTTTTCTGTTTTACCTCTATGGCCAGCACAGCTGTTTATGTTTTTCAGGAGTTCTTCCCACCAGTGCTCTTCACAGTATTTTTCCATAGCTCTTGCTATTTTCCTATAATTATCAGAACAGTCAAAACAACCGTCAGTGGTGAGAGAGGAATGTCCATTGTTGCAGTTATAATCATTTATCTCCGAGCATGAGGTTCATATATTATTTCATGCTTTCTGGTAGGTTATCGATAAATATCGGTGAAATATTTTTTCGATATTTCATGGTTATGACCGTGAAAATACCACTTTTTATATAGTAACTCTTCAATGGAAGGCGGAAGCAGTTGTTCCCAGCACAATAGTTTCCAAGGTAAAATGCGCATGCCTCAACACCAGATGGATATATGACGTAATATTTACTTTACATTTCTCGCGATTGACGTAATATTGTATTGCGTTGCTTGGGAGGGGTGGTAGGCCACGGGGAATAACCGAAAATAATTGTACATGCTTTGATTAAGTTCTCCTCAGAAAGGGTTAAGCGCATGAAATAAATAGGTTATTTACGAAATAATCTCCTTACAATCGTGGTTTATCGTTCAATAAACCACAGTTGTGAGTTATGAGGCACAATAATTAATCCACGGGAGCAATAGCCCGAGTGGTTTATTCATTGTACCTCATAACTCATAATGTGGTGTTTTGAACGATAAACCACGATAGAAAGAATATTATTTCGATTCTAACATGACCCATACTTGATGAAAGGAAAACAAGTTCATACATGGAATACAAACGCCGATGCAGATTTTATTCCATTGAACAAATTACATGTACTTAGTTCGTACAGAATGACGTCATTCTACATAGAATGACGTCAATTTATAGGAATAACGTAGATTTTACAACGCTTTTATTACACTTTCTTTATAGAGCCAAATTTACGTGTCAAGCAAAGTAGAACTAAAAATAATCTGCATCCGCGTTCTTACTGTAAGTACGAACTTGTTTGCCTTTCAGTAAGAGTTGGTATTATTAGAATAGAAATAATCTTCTTTCTATCGTGGTTTATAGTTCAATAAACCACATTGTGAATTATGAGACGCAATGAATAAACCACATTTGGGCTATCGCTCTCGTGGATTATCCAGTGTGCCTCAACTTGCATTTAAGACACATAAAAACAAACTATACATAGTTAAAAAATATTTTATTCATGTTAGATCAACGAATTGAATTTGAACTACATTCATGAACCCTTTTAGCAGCAAAGGTGTAAACATGGGCTTTTGAAAACGGTGTATATCAAGATCAGATGGCAGCGAATGTGGCCTCTGATCTTGGATCAATGGTGGTTGCTTGTTTAGTCAAACCTTCAATATTAAATTGTGTCTGAGTTTTAGTCAATTGTATTTTTTAGTCGTCCTAAAAGGTCAAGTTAATATATGAGCCACACTACGTGAAAAGGAGGTTTGACTCATTATCAAACGACAATACATTATTTTAGGCTTGTCCAAATCGAAAGCATTTGCAGACGACAAATTTAAAGAGACAGAAAATTTGAAATTTTGTTTTGTGAAGGGTAGAAAACATTGTGGGAAAAGGAGAAAATGCTGGTAACCAGCATTTTCTCCTTTTCCCACAATGTTTTCTAAAGGCTTCTTTCTTAGGGGTGTCAAAGGTAGGGATTGTGTGGTAATGGGTTAATTCATACAGAAAAAAGTATCGATCCAGGTTAGCCTGCGCAAAAAAATAATGTCATCGTAAAGTGCCGTCTTAGATCAGCCTGCACGGATGGCGCAGGCTGATCCAAGACGACTCTTTACGCAAGTGTCCAATTACCACTTTTCGCGTGTTGCAAGTCATATAAACATCTCTTTTCTACATGTACATAAATTCATCGTAAATGATTGAAAAACAATAAAAAAGCAATAGAACAAAATTCTATGTGATGCCTATTTAACAGCCCAACTTTAGTTTTTTTAAATCATTAGACTTTCTTTGCTACATATATTTGCTTTATACTAGCACAGGCCTTTGTCCAAAGCTTCATTATTCTTTCACGAAAAAAAAAACCTAATTCTTCATTGCTTGATAATCGGTCACTGTTACTAAGAATAGTACATTTGCGTTTAGTTTCTCTACAGTATATAGTACTGTATACAGTAATACTGTTTATAATAAATACGAGATAATGGCTTTGCGCCAGGGTACTCCTTTTGTGGTATTTGTCGAAGATAATACCACTATGAGTTCAAATTTGAATTTGGAGACCATGTGCTGTACATATTTTGTGCAAAGGTGCAGAAGGTAGTAAACCCAATAAACTCATTTTTTTTCTCAGACAAATGAGTTTTTCGGTCGCACTCAAATATGTAACTGAAAATGACATGTTAAAAGACACTAGGTGAGGCCATCGATCGTTGAAATACTATTTTTTCATTGAAAATAGTTTCACTCGCTCATAGATTGCTATTTGCGCAATGATATAAAATTTGTCTACTGGTCATTTTGTCCTTGGAATTTTTTGTTCCAAAACCAGTTCCTCTAAAGGCATGTTAAACCCATAATAGTACGCCTCTCCATTTGATTGCGCATGAATATTTATAGATCGAAATAATTGATTGTAATGTTGAGAATTAAATGTTAACGGTTAAGGATATTTCAAAATCATAGTTTTCAGGTACAAAATTAATTTTATTCAATATATTCACTTGGTTTCCCTTTCTATCCATCATGCATACTATTGTAAAAGGAAGTTACTCCCGACTCAAAGGGAGACACCATGATCAAAGGGAGACCACCAATACACAAATTGCCCTAACTTTGTCATGAGTACTCTTCCTTCAACCAAAGAAAGGTATCCATTTGCTAAGAAGGTTGACTTTCAATCCAATTTTTGATTACTATTTTTTTTTTTTCAAATTATTGATTCCACATAATGGCTTCCTCGACAGATACCACATCGGCGTTCTCAACGCTTTGATTAGTAACGGTGTCAGATGATAGAGTAATGAAAAGTTCGGCGTTCAGTAATGACCAACAGAACTTATGAAGCCTACGATACTATGTTCTCTTCACTAGACGACAATTTTTCAGACTGGTCAAAATTGAAAGCATTTCCAAACGGTTGCAATAGTTTGAGGGGAGTAGAAAGCACTGTTGGAAAAGCATCCTTTGTATTTTACACGATGTTTTCAAAGGTTTTTTCTTTCTTCTGCGCCTATTAACCCTTTACCAAACAATCCCTGGTTTTTACGGACATGAAAATGAAACCTTTTGAAAACAATGTGGAAAAAGGAGAAAATGCTGGTAACCAGACAATGTTTTCTACCTGACCGGAAGCAAATTTTAATTTTTGACTTGCGTTTGTTTTGTTGTCTGCAAGTCCTTTCAATTTGGACCAGTCAAGAATTTTGTTGTTTGGGAAAGGGTCAAACTTGTGACTGTTCGGTAAAAGTTGAACACACAAAATGAAGTTGATGATCATTTGTTTTGTAGACGAAAGGAATAATTATATACATTCATTTATACAGAATTAATTGTTATGTACATAATGAGAAAATGTAAAGAAAAACTTGATGAATATTGCGCATTTCATACCCACATTTTATTTTAAAGTTACAATTCGGACTATTTCTACCATTTTACATATTATTCATGCTCTGTAAAAAGGGGGCTTAATGCATGTGCGAAAAGTTACCGCCCAGATCGGTTTGTGCAGTCTGTGCAGGCTGATCTGGGCCGTAACTTTTCGCTGTTGGCCAATTTTCTGCATGTCTAAGGACCAGTCTACGTAAAGATTCAGTCAGTTCAGTCAATTATTCAAAACAAAAAGAGCTACCATGGATCCATAATGTTGTTATGACTTGCTTGAAGTCATGTATCACGGAGATGCATTAAGCCCCCTTTTTCCAGAGCATGGCTCATATCTAATATCGCTCTCCCCCGCCCCCACCCCACCACCCACCCCCTATCCCTCCAACCCCCATAATTAAAATTTCAGATCCCTATGTGCTGAGGGGTTCGCCACAGGGAATAAGGGAAAAGAGCTGTACTGAATGTTGACGTAAGTTACCTTACAAAAGCGCTACGAGTGAAAATATTACTCAATGAAATATATTTCGATCTTACACTGAAAAAAAAAATCAAATAATCCTCTTTTTCTTACCAAGTCAAACACCTCAACTACAAGTGACAAAATAACAGTACCTTTGTACTCCAGGTCAGAGTTAACTCATTCATGCACTGACTGACTTAACTTTAACTCATTACCACACGACAAAATTTTAGACTGGTTCAAAATGAAAGCATTCGCAGACGACAAAATAAAGGTGACTGAAAAATTGAAATTAGATCTAGGAAGGATAGAAAACACTGTGGGAATAGGAGAAAATGCTGGTTACCAGCATTTCTCCTTTTCCTACAGTGTTTTCAAAAGGCTTCTTTCTCAGTGGCGTCAAAGGTAGGGTTTGAGTGGTAATGGGTTAAACATACCAAAACTTAACAAAATTGACTCAACTCTTTACCACACTATCACGACTTTTAACATCCCTATATAATAAGCCTTTTGAAAACATTGTGGAAAATGGAGAAAATGCTGGTAAGCAGCATTTTCTCCTTTTCCCACAATTCTTTCTTACCCATCCAGAACAAAAATAATCAGATCTATTTCAGTTACATTTAATTTGTCGTCTGCAAATCCTTCCTGTTTGGACAAATCTAATTTTTGTCGTTTGGTAAAGAGTTAAGCAGAAGAGAAAGCTAAGTGCCTGTCCTTGATCGTGTTAGGAAAATAGAGGAAAATGTGCATTGGTTTGTTTCAATTAATTGCTACATTTCTCTCACTGTTTCCATGCGCATGGATCCCTCACCTAAAGGAAAAGTTGTGATACGTGCGTAATAATGGGCTCCCTAGTGCTCAGGTAAAATTAAATGTGCACTAAAATGACCACTCTCTGCCGTATTATCGAAGTCAACAGTGTTGTCGTTCATGGTGTCATCAGATTGTCTGACGTAGAGCCGATCATTGGCTGCCAGGTAAAAGACCCCAGAGTATGGCATACTGTCAACAGGCATGTTGTCCAGCGTTCCACCGTTCACAGGTATAATTCTGCCTCTGAATTGTAAATAAATCGAACTTGTCTCGAGCAGCCACTCATGGGAAAAAATAGATTTTATTATACTGCAAAGAAATTTATCGTGATTTGATTGGTTAACATGCCGGCAACATCTATTTCATATACCCTGGCAAAAACCACGTAAAGCCAGTTTCCCTTGAATTGAGTGTCCCGTAAACATCACTACACTTGCAACATAACATCTAAAATGGCGGCGTCGATCGAATACATGAATGCTCGTTTATGCACCAAACTACACGTTTTAGTGACGCCATTTCCCAGTGACGTCAGTTTTCATTGAATTGGGGCACTCAGAAGGGAATTTCTATTTCGTTGGCAAACTCGATTCAAGAAATTATAAAACAGCAAAATTTCGCCTGACGCTCTTTGAAAGGGGCAAACGTTGCAGTATGATAAATTCATCGGCATTTTGGATATTGTGTTGAAAAAGTAGTCATGTTTACGGGGTTCCCAAAAGGGTATCCGCTCTTATGTGGGGTTTTGCCAGTAAATATTTAGAGGTTATTACACGGCTGATGAGGGCCGGAGAGTGATATCGGCCCGCCACCTTGATATCTGCCGCGAGGGCTTTAGCCCGAGGGCAGATTTCGAGGTGGGGGGGCCGATATCACTCTCCGGCCCTCATCAGCCGTGTAATAACCTCTTTATTACATTCATGGATCAATCGCTCGATTGTTTTGTTTTACTAGCATATTTTTTTTCTGCATATGTGCAGTATAGGACGTTTTAGATAAATATTTCTTCATGTTTGCTCATTGTTAAAAAGATGTTGCCATTATTGTTTCTCCATCTAAGTATTCAATTTAGCGTGATACGGATCAAAACTAGGAAACATGATAAAAAGAATAGATGGTTGATGCTTCAAATTTTGAACTTTAAAAGTCAAACACGGTTCTACCATTCTCAATGCATAAAAATCGTAAAACTACTAGCCTATAGACACTACACATTGCCCGATAAATTTCCCAATCTAGGGCAACGACAATCTACATGTATTCTCCATTTATCACGTTTTTGTTGGTTTAACGATTCAACGTTGACTGTGGTTCTGAAGATTTGTCCGTTAGCGACATTCGGAACACCTTGGTCAATTCTACGAATCAAGTCTCGGATGTATGCCGATGGACTACTTCCGGAAACAACAACAACAACCCCCATAACAACGTAAACAGCAACATGACAACGCAAAACAATCCCCTACATGTATTTGAATAAGCCATATGAAGTACATGTAGATAAAATGTATAGTTTGCAATGCAAGAGAGAAAAGGCTGCATTGCTTTAACAACGCTAAATCAATACATTCTATTTCGTCGACACTCTTAAATTTTTTAACAAAATTTCGATAGAAAATTGCCCAAGAGTTTGGAGACTAGAAATATCAATTAATGTGATAAGTGTATGCCATTTATGCTGCATTGAATAGACTTACGGTCATTCTAAAAGACATGTTGGCATTCTAAACGGTTATTAGGTGAAATTTGGAACGACTACGGAACTATATCGTAGAGAGTATCTGACGAATAACTGCTTCCGGCGATGCATGTTAACTTTCTTAACATATCACTCCGTCGGCATACATCCGAGGCTAGATCGAAGGATTGGCCGAGGTGTTCTGAATGCGCTAGCGATTGACTGACCGATTCCCCCATTTTTTTCAAAATGGATGTTTTGAGAACGTTAGGTTACGAGGGAGTGTTCTGTTGCTAAAGATATAGAACAAATATCATATCAACGGACAGAATATCAGATATCAGCCCGTTGCCCCGTCATATCTGCCCTCGCGTGACACTGATATTACACCATTTTCAGTGGAAAATGTTACTATTATTAGTAACAGAATGTAATAAGATATATTATATGTTCGGGGCATATTGTCCAATCAGATCACGACATTTTTTTGTAGTATAATCATCAAATGCAACGTTTGATGCAAGATCGAAATTAACGTTAAACATGAGGTACACAGTTGAACTTCCGCTATGAGTCTTACCTATGTCACCTTATACATGCACTTGTCACACTATCCTTTTTGTAGTCTCAAGAATCAAATTCTTCACTTCAACAATTGCGTTTGGAGTTCTAACTAGTCTTTGGCGCTAAGAATTATTATGCAATCTACCTTCAATAGTTCTAGATTCTTCAAACATTTAACTTTACAACGCAAGGATCAATTCGATTAAAAAACGACGAGTCTGTTTACATAGTTGGGCGCAACTCAGCGAAATGCACTTTCTATCGACCGTAATCTACGCAACTTTGCAACCGTCAGGCGCAATATTTGGCACAAAGAAGTAAGAATGACTATGTTTTGATTAAATAAATACAAATGAGTTAAAACTGATATACAATGAGTATAATGGCCTCTTCAGTGTGATAAAAAACGATGAACAGATGAGTAACTGCCACGTACCTATCATCCTGTGTTAGTATGACTTTGTCCAGTCTTTCTTCCGACCAGTCACCGTCGGCTCCCTCTCTCTCACGACAAATCCAATAAGCCACTGGTGCGAACAGGTACCCTTCTCTCCTATAAAAATTGACATTTCAATTAAAGTTCAAGCAAAGGTCAAAATATCAACGCAGGGGGTCTAAATACATTTAAGTCTTGATCATACTATTTAAAAGTATGGAAAATATCGTGGAAATGACAGTCTGTATCGTGTCGTAGGGCCATATGTTAGTCGCTGGGTGAAAAAAGAATTTTCATATTAGGCAAAAAGTAGACAAAGGAATTACCTGGCAGTTTTTAACCTAGTTTTGTCGAAATTAGTTTCTCCGTCAGGGACTAACTCTTGTACCGACTGTACAACAACAGTTTGTCATCTTCACAATAATTTCTGTACTTTTGATTGGTATGATAAAAGTTCAAAAGTGACCCATCACGCTTAAGAGACCACCTGGGAAATCTGTACATCAATTAGATGAAAACAGATCAACGATAGTGCAGGTCAGTTTAAGTTGATAATTCAAAAATGATTGTATAACAAGGTGCAATGACCACTTTTCATACAGAAAATGCCATTAAAGCAAAAAGTGTCAACCCTGGTCAGACTGCGCAATTCGCGCAGATGACCAGGGTTGACACTTTTCGCAGTTTCCAGAAGGTCCCTTTTTTGCGTGATGGGTCACAAATACATTTAAAGACGCCATCACACCATGACGTTCTGGTTAACGTTCTCTGAGCGTTTCAATAGTTCGATTTTTGAGCGTTCTAGAATGAGGATTTCACATCTGGCGTGTTATTAACGTGTGCCTAACGCATGACTAGCGTGTATCTAACGTACGGAGAGCGTGTAACAGCGACCAAGTAAGATACCTCTGATAACTCCATATGCATGGACGTTCGGGAAACGCTCGAATGACGCTAAATGAACGCCAAAAGGACGTTTGTTTCACTTTAGTCACACGCTGCGTGCGCTAGGAGACCATTCAGCGGTCGTTGACAGGTCACCAGTGAGTCGTTCACTGCAAAGCAAACGATTAGTAACAACCAAGTAACGCTACCGTAACAGCTGACTAGCGGTAGCCGAACGCGTGCAATGCTCGTTGAACGTTAGTAAAACGTCCCACTACGTTCTTTAACGATCTTCAGCGTTTGAAATTAAACCTTGAAGAACGTTGGTGTCAGTGAGAACTTTTGTGCATGTTCAAAACCTTTTTTCCGGACTAGCGTTCTCCGCCGATTCCCGGCGATCACCGACGATCACCGACGTTCAGTAGCGGTCACACAACGCTCTTCTGGCGCTATCCCAGCGACCATGGGCGACTAACAACGTTTCCTCAAACGTCAGAAAACGTTGACCAGAACGTCATGGTGTGACGGCTCCTTAAAATCCGCTTTGTTTACATTTGACCATATTGTTACTTAAATCAGTTTTTGCATCGAAGTAAAATAACATTTGTTTAATCATACCATTTAAAAGTATAGAAAATATCGTGGAAATGACAGTCTGTATCGTGTCGTAGGGCCATATGTTAGTCGCTGGGTAATATATATATATTCTTAATTTGGTGAGATGTGAAAAAAATCTAAATGCCTGCTTTTAACAGATAATGCATCTGATAACTTTGTAGGAAGAAAATAAAATAATGCTGGTGGTCAAAATTTCCTGCTTTTCCAACCATGTTTACTACTCTCTCATCTTTCGAAGAGTAAAAGATTTTAACTCTTTACCACACGACAAAATTTTAGACTGGTTCAAATTGAAAGCATTTGCAGAGGACAAAATAAAGGTGACTGAAAAATTGAAATTTGTTGTGGGAAGGGTAGAAAACACTGTGGGAAAAGGAGAAAATGCTGGTTACCAGCATTTTCTCCTTTTCCCATAGTGTTTTCAAAAGGCTTGTTTCTTAGGGGCGTCAAAAGTAGGGATTGTGTGGTAATGGGTTAACCACAAATGCTTTCAATATGGTCAAATTGTATGGTAGAGGGCAAAACCGTGTAAAAGATTCGACGCACCTTCGTCCTTTGACGTTAATTTGTACAGTAACAGAGTACATCCCAGAATCTCTAAGTTGAAATTTTCTTCCATCTTGATTGAGCAATCCACCTAAGATATATGAATGTCTGTGACGCACATTCCATTTAAATACACCGTCATCTGAAAAGAAAGACAGCATTCACTCGAAATTTGAGCCTTGCTTTGTGAAAAGGTGTCTCAATGCATTTGTTACAAAAAAATGTGTCGACCCAGGTCAGCGAGCGCAGTTCGCATATTTAAGTTTTTTTTTTCTTTTGTCGTCTGCAAATGGTATCAGCCTATACGAGGCTTGTTTTTTTTTTGAAAGGAGACAACCAGAAGACAGACAGAGAGACAGACAGAGAGACAGACAGAGAAACAGACATAAAGGGACACAGACTCTGGCATCTTATAAGATGCACACGAATAAGATAGAGAGAGAGAGAGAGAGAGAGAGAGAGAGAGGGAGAGAGAGAGAGAGAGAGAGGGGGAGAGAGAGAGAGAGAAACATGCGGACACAAAGGCAGATATTCAAGAAAGAAAGACTCAAAGTTGGGAAAGATACATGCTGACACAAAGGAAGATATTCGAGAAAGAAAGTCTCAAAGTGGAGAAAGTGAGTGAAAGACGTGAAAGGCATTTTAAAGGGGCACGAAACCAGACTTTAATACTTTTTTTTTAGCGGCTGAGAGTAGCTTTCTTGTTCGGAAAAGTCGTACGGACATGACTGTTAAACTTTAATGAGCGGCGGTCTGGTCCAAGAGGGCTTAAAACATCTGCGAAAAGTATCGACCCAGGTCAGCCTGCGCAAATTGCGCAGGCTGACCTGTGTCGAAACTTTTTGGCATTTCTAAATTTTTGGCATTTCCCAGGACATTCTACCTCCTTATTTTAAATCCTTTTTGATTTTGAATTTTTAAATCCTTATGGATTCACAATTATTTGCTTGGGATCGTGAATCACAGATATGCATATTTAGCCCCCATTCACAGAGCATGACTCAAATGTATCTATACCTGGTTTTGAAATATTAGCTTCACCGTTAGGGGCATTTTTACATTAAAAATGAAAATACCTGGCAGTGGCTCGTGTTTTGTGCATGTATATCTACCTAGCTTAAGCGTTATGACCATCTTTACAAGCATGAGGAAATAAGTTGCCTTTGCTAAGATCCTCTTAAAAAAACGCTTGCAAAGAGAAATCTAGTTTAAAGTCCCTTTAAGGTAGTGGACCCGTAATATAAAACAGCTATTTCCACTATGATATTACCCTACAAAATTTGCTATGATTAGAAATGAGTATTATTGTACTACTTTAACCGAGCCACTTTTTGCTTTCTGTCCGTCTTCGAATTATCATTTATAAATCTAAAACCACTATATTCTCATTGCAAAGGGAGATCAGATTTGCCTCCCCCTTCTGAAAACTAACAAAAGTATCAACAAATAATTTCAAGATAGACATTAAAAGAATTTCTGGTCGGTTAAAAATGTGTAAAAGTATTATGATTATTTGTATAAGTCCACACTTTTCAACTATCAAGAAATGTTATGCCTTGCTGCACTAGAAGTATAACGGGTCTCCTACCTTAAGACTTTCAAATAAAAACTCTATAAATATGTTCTTGTTAGTGACAAAAGGTGACTTACAATCTAATCCGTTCCCTCGACAGACAAACCCAACTCCTTGTTGAGAAACTAGAAATGGAAAAACAAAACATGGAAATGATCCATCTATCTTTCTATCTGTCTATATCTTTCTGTCCGTCCGTCCGTCTGTCCGTCCGTCCGTCCGTCCGTCCGTCCGTCTTTCTATCTATCTATCTATCTATCTATCTATCTATCTATGGATATTATTTCTACTCCTCTTCTTCTTCTGTTACAGCCGAACCCCGGTCGCTCAGTCGGTAGCATGCAAGACTTGAGAACAGGAGGTTGTGAGTTCGATCCTCAGCTAGGCCAATTTCTTTCCGAGGATTGATGTTTTTCATTACTACAGAATTCATTCCTCCCTCACCGCTGACCATTGTTTCGATGATGGTTATGTGGGAAAGCAGCTAGTGGCTTGGAAAGAAAATTATGCGGTAAAAGAGACCCCAGGAAAGCAGGAATAGGTGCACTGGCCGCCGCGATGTAACTGAAATAATGTTGGAAACGGCGTTAAACACCATACAATTAATCTTCTGTTACACTGGAACAAACAACTTTAGACGTAAACATTATGAAAAATACTAATTTTAACACAACGTTTTGATATTCATGCATGTGTTTATACATGTAGATATGTTGCCAGAACTTTATCACAAGAGGACCATGATGGTCCTATATCGCTCACCTGAGTACTAAGCTCTAAAATCAAACTTGTGACCCCTGGGCAGGGCCAGTTTTGACCCCAGGGGCATCTAAGAAAAACCCTGGTAGAGGTCCACCAGGAGATACTACAAGTTTACAAAATATCAAAGCTCTACACCTTCTAGTTTCAGAGAAGTAGAATTTTAAAGTTTTCCTTCTTTGTTCCTACAGTATGTTTCGAACTTGTGACCCCTGGGACAGGGCAAGTTTTGACCCCAGGGGCATCGTATGAAGTCCACTAAGAGATGCTGCATCCCAAATATCAAAGCTCTCGCCTTCTAGTTTCAGAGAAGAAGAATTTTAAAGTTTTCCTTCTTTGTTCCTATGTTTCGAACTTGTGACCCACGGGGCAGGGCAAGTTTTGACCCCAGGGACATCATAGATACAAACATTGCAGAAATCTACTAGGAGATCATACTTACCAAATATCAAAGCTCTACATCTTCTAGTCTCAGAGAAGTAGAAATTTAAAGTTTTCCTTCTTTGTCCCTATGTTTCAAACTTGTGACCCCCGGGGAGGGGCCTGTTTTGACCCAAGGGGCATCATATGAACAATCTTGGTAGAAGTTCACTAGGAGAAGCTCGTACCAAATATCAAAGCTCTGCATCTTCTAGTTTCAGACAAGAAGACTTTTAAAGTTTTCCTTCTTTATTTCTATGTTTCAAACTTGTGATCCACGGGGCGGGGCCAATTTTGACCCCAGGGACATCATATGAACAATCTTGGTAGAGGTCCACTAGGAGATGCTACATACCACATATCAAAGCTCTGCACCTTCTAGTTTCAGAGAAGCAGAATTTTCAATTTTTATTTCTTTGTTCCTATGTTTCAAACTTGTGACCCATGGGGCGGGGCCAGTTTTGACTCAACGGACATCATATGTACAATTTGGCTGAGGTCCACTAGGAGATGCTACATACCAAATATCAAAGCTCTGCACCTTCTAGTTTCAGAGAAATTTTTTTTTGAAGTTTTCCTTCTTTGTTCCTGTAATACAAACTTGTGACCCCCGGGGCGGGGCCAGTTTTAACCTCAGGGGCATCATATGAATAATCTTGGTAGAGGTCTACTAGGAGATGCTACATACCAAATATCAAAGCTCTACGCCTTCTAGTTTAGAGAAGAAGATTTTCAAAGATTTTGCTATTTCTTCCTTCTGTTTGCCATGGCAACCAGAGTTATGGGTGTAATTCAATCTCTTGAACGACTTTAGTAGAACTTAACCCAAGGAACATCCCTGCCAAGTTTCATCAAGATTGGAGGAGAAGATGTTTAAAGAAATTGTGGACGACGCAAGACGCACGACGCACGACGGACGACGGGCGACGCAACCGCACGACGGACGACGGACGACGGACATTGGGCGATCACAAAAGCTCAGCATGAGCACTTCGTGCTCAGGTGAACTAAAAAGGGGAAAGGGGCTTGATATCAACCCTTGTTGAAAATAGCTGAAGCGTTCCATGACCCTTTTTCAGGCAACCGCATGTTTTAACCCTTTACCAAACGACATAATTGTAGACTGGTCCAAATTGAAAGCGTTTGCAGACGACAAAATGAAATTGACTAAATAATTAAAATTTGTTTACGGAAGCGAATAAAACATTGTGGGAAAAGGAGAAAATGCTGGTTGCCAGTGTTTCCTTAAATAATAGGTAGGAATACCATGGTTTAATAAATGAAGTCATAGGCTCGTATTATCCTACGATGATGACTTTTTAAAACCGAAAACGAGGGCGACTTTACGCTAATAGATTAGTAAAATCAACTCACCGTGACGTCTGGTGTGTTCGTTTTTCTCTTTTTTCTGCAATGATAAGTAAGTAGAAAAATGAAATAGATAAATAAATGAATAGACAGATAGATAAATAAAAAAATAAATAGATAAATAAATAAACAAACAAACAAACAATTAAATGGTGATTATCTAATTAATTAATACCACACAGATAGAAATGAATTAATAGAAAATATATAACAAAAAAAACCAAAAAAACATTACTTACTCACTTATTTACTTACTTACTTACTTATTGACTTAATAATAAATAAATAAATAACAAATAAAGTTTTATAAACTAATAAATAAATAATAAATAAATAAATAAATAAAAAGATAAATAAATTGATTAGTTCATTAATCCATTAATTTAGAATAAATAAATAAATAGATAAATATATATCTATTAATAAATTTGGAATAAATAAATAAAGGAATAAATACATAAATTAAGTCATAGATTTAAGATAAATTGATAAATCTAAAATAAAAATAAATAAAAAAGGAAGAAATGAATGAATTGTGCATGAATTAATTAATAAATAATTAATCATTTATAGATAAATGAATGAATAAATTGATTAATACATTAATAAATTAATGAATAATTAATTAATAAATACATAAATTAATGAATAAATAGATAATTAATTTATCAATAATTGATAAATTAATGAATTTATAAACAGATGAATGAATGAATGAATGAATAAATGAATGAATTAACGGTGAATGAATAAAAGAATTAATTAATCGATTTATTAATTGATTAACGGGTGAATGAATGAAAGAATTAATTAAACGATTAATTAATTAATCAATTAATTAATTAACGGGTGAATGAATGAAAGAATTAATTAATAAACGCATGTAACGATTTTTGCATCTTTATTCATGAGCACCTATCCACTCGATTACATTTTAGTGAATATGGCAAACATAAATTAACGGATGAATGAATGAAACAATTAATTGATTAATTGATTAACGGGTAAATGAATGAATGAATGAATGAATGAATGAATGAATTAATTAATTGATTAATTAATTAACGGGTAAATGAATGAATGAATGAATGACTTAATTTTTTAACGGGTAAATGAATGAATGAATGAATGAATTAATTAATTAATTAATTAACGGGTAAATAAGATGAATGAATGAATGAATGAATGAATGAATGAATGAATGAATTAATTAATTATGATGCATAAATTAATGAATGAATGAATGAATTAATTAATTATTTAATTAATTATGATGCATAAATTAATGAATAAATGCATATTACGATTTTTGCATCTATATTCATGAACATCTATCCATTCGATTACATTTTATTTAATATGGCAAACTTAAATTAGCCTTGCTTTGACAAAAAGGCCCATAATCTATCTTTAGGATGCGTAACACAGAAGTAATCACATAACTATGGATTCATAGAAATCTTTTCTTTAAAAAGAAGCCGACTGAATTATGAGCAAGAATAATCTTTGAGATACTAAGAAATTCGGGATAGCGAAAGATCTCGGCCCATGTCAGCCTGCGCAGACTGCGCAGGCTGACATGAGTCGATATTTTTCGCAAATGCATTAAGCCACTTTTTCACAGAGCATAGCTAAAATTGTGATTAAAATGTAATTTTAACTAGAGGCAGAATATGGAGGTCAAGATCAGACTGGGCACATATGTTGCCTTATCGTTGTCTTCACTTTACTCTTTACTAACTCTAAATCATTGTGCGACGATAAATGCTAAGTCCTAACCACACATGTAAATTGTAAACCAATCTGTTTTGAAATCAAACTTGGCTCAAATGATGCAATATGTCTTTGATAGAATAGGTAATGTTATAGAAAAAAAATATGTAGAATGTTTGTAACCAGCTTTTTCTTTCTTTCCTCACATTGTTTCAAAGGTTTTTCCCTAAAGACTTTTCCTTCGTACAAAGTAGTGTTATAGTAATGTAAACATAAATACGTATCATATCTTTTTTGTATTACAATTGCAAAATTATCCGAAAAAGTCAGATTAACAGTTATGATATCTGAATTAAAATTGCAATTATGAATACAAGAACGAGAACATCAATCAATTTAATATATGTTTGTAGAATGGTGTAAATTTATTATGTAAGCATTGATACATATAAGATCTATATAATAAAAACATAATGATATACATGTGATATACATGTAAACCAGTTTGGGATCTATTATTATCTACTTCATTTAACCTTACTCAGGTCAAAATCATTTACATTAATTAAATATTCTATTTTTATCCTCGGCATCGCTCATCATTTCGTACTGCATACACCATTCATTCCTTTGTCCACTAAATAATTTAATTGAATTTCCAGTGAATAGTAAAAAAAGCAAGCACTGCAATTTCAAAGTTATTTTTAGTGAAATATCTCCCCATCGGACAGTGTAGATTCAAGATCAGAATGCACGTCCTGTGCAGTCTGATCTTGATCTATACTGAACTCAAAATACCTTGAGTCGTACTTTGTAGGCCAAGAGCGAAATTGTTTACCTGTGTACATACATTGTAAGTATCTTCCCGTGTATATATAATTTTCCGAATTATAGTCGGAGTTCTATTTACATGCCTACTTACATGCAAACAGGAAAAAGACCAATTTATATGAGATCAACATTATTATTGGAAAATAATACATATAAAAAAGAAATAGCAAACATTATATTTGCCATTTTCTGACAAAAGCATGCAATTCACCACATAATAACAAATCCACAATTTCCATTTCGTTTTACAACCGTCTAAATATTAAAGTAGAACGGTTCTTGCACATACAGAAAGTTACCATGAGAGAAAAAAAATGGTGCAAGTGTACATGCATGTAAGCACTAAACCATCATTATTGTTTTGAAACGGTTATTTCCAAAACGGTGCTAACATACAGTCATATAGTCTGCAATAGCCTAAATTATACCTTTATCATGATTGCAAAATGGTGGAAATATTTCTCTATTTCTTTCAAATTATTAATTCCACACAAAGGGTTCCTTAACAAATACCACTTCAGCGTTCTCAACGCTTTGATTTTTGATGGAGCTATGAAAACATTTTTTCAGCCAATCAGAACTCGTCAATATTCATGAAAACAGCTGATATTAAATAATTGCAATATTGTGCAAGTGTATAAGCATAAATTCATGTGATATCTATAATTGACTCACGCTCTGGCAAAACGTGGCTTAGTGCACGGACTGCGCAGGCTGACCTGGACCGAAATCTTTCGCTATTGGTCGAGTTTCTGTATGTCCAGGATCAGTTTACCTCATGATTAGGTCGTTTCTCTCAAAAGGTAGATATTAGGGATCCACTAGTATGTGATATTTTGCTAAGTACCATGGATCGCGGTAATACATTAAGCCCCCTTTTGCCAAACAATCCCTAGTTTTTTACGACACTGAGATAGAGGCCATTTGAAAGCATTGTGGGAAAAGAAAAAAAAATCATGTATCCAGCATTTTTTTCTTTTCGTACAATGCTTTCTATCCTGCTGGAAACAAATTTCAGTTTTTGAGCTACATTAATTTTTGTCGTCTACAAGTGGTTTCAATTTTGACCGGTCTAAGATTTTGTCGGTTAGTAAAGAGTTAAGCCCTTTTTTTCCAGAACATGCCTCAATTCTATTAATCCTTACCCTGTTTAACCCTTTACCAAACAATCCTTCGCTTTTACGACCCTAAGATGGAAGCCTTTTGAAAACATTGTGGGAAAAGGAGAAAATGCTGGTAACCAGCATTTTCTCCTTTTCCCACACTGTTTTCTACCCTGTTGGAAACAAATTTCAATTTCTTAGTTCTGTTTATTTTGTCATCTGCAAGTACATGTACTTTCAATTTGGACCGATCTAAAATTTTGTTGTTTGGGAAAAGGTTAAGAAGTGCTACGATACGTCATGGTGATATTAAGAAAAAAAAAACAGTTATAGATATTTCAAAATAATTCTGTGGGAAGAAATATCTGCTTAACGGACAATGTAGATCAAAGATCAGACTGCACGTTGTGTGCAGTATGATCATGACCTACAACGCCCTCAAAAGGCCACTGAACTGCGCTTAAAAGTCTAAGGATTAAAAGAGAAGGTGAAAATACATGTATGTAAGTAAATAGCCCTTACTATGTCTAAATACCATCGCAAAGAAAGCAAATGTGACTCATCATGCAAAAAGGGGACACCTGGGAATTCTGTACACCAATTAGATGAAAACAGATCAACGATAGTGAAGGTCAGTTTAAGTTGATAATTCAAAAATTGTTGTATAACAAGGTACAGTGACCACTTTTCATACAGAAAATGTCATTAAAGCAAAAAGTGTCAATCCTGGTCAGCCTGCGCAAATCGCGCAGTCTGACCAGGGTTGACACTTTTGGCAGTTCCCAGAAGGTCCCTTTTTTCGTGATGGGTCACATATATTTACTGCCTTGTTTAACTCTTATTTTGCTAAATACAACTGACCAGGGTTGACACTTTTTGCCGTTCCCAGAAGGTCCCTTTTTCGCGTGATGGGCCCTAAATATGTAAGCATTATACCATATTACGATTTATGTAAATCATTTTTTTTTCTTTCTGATAGCAAAAATGGTGCCAAATATGTAAGCTCAGCCAATAACCTATCTAAGAATAGCATGATTGCAAAATGGTGTAAACATATTCGTAAAATTGACCTTAACTAGTATAATTGTGATTGCAGCTGTTTGAAGATATATTTAGCATTAACATTAACTAAATTGTCCAGGGGTAACCCAAACTAACACGAGCCTCTTCCATTCTGCAAATCAAATTATCACCCCTTTCCGAGCACAGACACAACATGAAAAAATACGAGGAACACGCATTTAAACGAAATAAAAAGTATTGACTTTGACAATCTGGCTTTCAGTGTAAAAGCTGCAACCCTTCTCTCCCTCTTTCTCTCCCTCTCTCTCTCACTCTTTCTGCTGTTACTTTCTCTCTCTGTCTGATTGCCTTTCTGTATGTCCGTCGCCTGTTTGTTCGTCAGTTTGTCAGTGCGTTCCTTTGACATCCGTCATTCCGTATGTCACTATGTCCGCGCACCTGTCCGTTCGACTGTCTGTCTTAGCCTCCGCCTCTGTGTGTTTGTAAGTCTGTCCTCGTCTCTCTCTGTCTGTCTGTCTGTCTGTCGGTCGGTCGGTCGGTCGGTCGGTCTCTCTCTCTCTCTCTCTCTCTTTCTCTCTCTCTCTCTACCTCGGAAGTACACGTATATATTTATTTACCTTCCAGTTTACTTTTGTGTGTTTACTGTTCTTGAACAGTTTTTCTGAGAAGACCTGATCAGCCATGCTGCTTATTTTCTTATCATTTTTCTCCAGCTGTTTTCTCAGTTGTTGGAACTGCGAGTACAACATCAGTTGTGACGTAAGCAACACCAATAGCAACGTCATTACTAGCACAACAAACAGTCCGTGGCTACATGACCTTCTGCTAGTCTGCCAAACGGTCCACGGTTTACGAGGTACCGTCGCCTGAAAACCTCCACTTTCCAGGGTTTTCAGCTCGACAACGTTTGGTCGCTTCAGAACTGCCATGCACTCCATGTTCTATTTCCTTGGGCAAAGAATAGAAACAGGTTTTTAACCCATGTACCGCCAAACTCGGCTCAACGGCCCTTTCCCAGGTAGTGTAGATCAAAGGTCAGACCGCACAGAGAGTACAGTCTTATAGCACTGCTTAATCAGTCCAATGAAACTCAAATCTCAAAAAGACGTACAGGTATCTTGATTAATCAGCCGGGTTGCATAGAATCAAGATTTTACTGCACGTTCTGTGCTTTCTGATCTTGATCTATACTGTCGGCAGATCCCATGAATTTGACGACTATGCGAACTGTGTAGTCCAATCGTGATCCACACTGTCTGGAACTGCACATTGCTTTGGCTAATGAAGTTGAAAGTATGAAAAAATCCACGACATTTAACAGCCCAGAAGAATGGCTTTTGAAACCAGCAATTTCTCCTTTTCCCACAATATTTTCTACAGTGTCAAGGATTAATTTCATCATTTTATTTTTTGTTTGTCGTCTGCAAATGCTTTCAATTTGAACACGTCAAAAAAAATAGCATCGTTTCGTTTAGAGTTAATTCACAGTTACACAAGAACTAAATTCCAACAGCGAAAATAAAAATCGTCCATTTTCTATCTTCAACTCACATTTGTTTATGAGTCCATTTAACATGGCCGATCACTATTGGACAAAGTCGCTTACTATCCAAGAACGAAAACTCGGTAAGTCATAATGACCTCTCTTCGTTTGTAAAAATATCGGAGTTTTAGAATAATAGATTTTATTTTTTAAGTACACGAAAAAAAAACATAAAGCTAGGCTAAAATATAACCCCCGTCTTCCACGAATTCATTGCGTCTACTCGGAAAATAATTTCTAAAATTAGACAAAAATACTCAAGTGCCGTGAACAAAGGTTCAAGAGTTAATTGAACAAAAAAACAAACAAACAACAAAAACAATCATGTGGCCTAGCTCTTGCAAAAAGGAGCGTAACACATCTATGTGATACGTTATGCCTGGCAAAACATCACATAATTCAACGATCAATAAAAAATCAATTTGGCTAACAACTGATTGTATTCTAAGGTAGTCTGGCCCTTCGACATACAGAAAATTGATTACGGCGAAAAGTTTCGGCCCAGGTCAGCCTGCGCGGACTGCGCAGGCTGGGCAGGCTGACCTGGATCGATACTTTTAGCAGGTGCATTAAGCCCCCTTTTTACAAAGCATAAGTCTTATATTTTATGTCATAAATAGAAAAAAAGTCATCGCATGAAGCTAAATTTTACTTATGAGCACATCAACTCATAAACACAAAACTCTATGTCTCATCCAGACCTCGAATAAGAAGGATTTTGAAAATATTTTTGGAAAAGTATAAAATGACAGTTCCAAGACTTTTCTCTTTTCGTCACTATGTTATAATGATGGTTCATAAGAATTTTCTCCTTTCGCCACAATGTGTTCCAACTTTTTGGAGAGAAATCACATAATTCAAGCCACAACCAAGGTATCATTTCCAAGTGTCTCCAATTCGGACAAGGCTAGTATTTAGTCGATTAGTGAAGTTTACATGCGCATTACCAGAGAGTCTCTACATAGAAGTATGTAACGTTTGAAAACATTAGGAAAAAAGCAGCAACTGCTTGTATAAAACGAAATTATTTCTGCCTCTTTTTCTTGAAATGTTTCTTTATCATACACAATAGTTATTCCTTTCCTTTACGTTAACTTACGTTACTTGCACTACATTTTGGAATGTTCAGAACTAGTTTATGTTGAAGTGGCTGTTCAGTGGACTATATTTTTGTCATCCAATAAAGGTCAATTTAGATAAGAGGACTCAAGTTGAGATGAATTAGTATAAAGCTATTTATTTTACATCCACTGAGAAATAAATTCTTACAAATTATAATAATAATTCTTGGTGATTTCCCATTAGCTTTGTGTTAACAAACTATTCTTTTCTTTTTATTTAGTTCTATTCTCAGGAATTTTCTAAATTTGAAAGTAACACAACACCTGATTGGAACTTGATTAAAAATAAAAGTTGTGTTACTTTGAAATCTAAAATCAGAATGTTCTTGAGAAGGGTTGGTAAATGGACACTGATAACTCTAATAATTAGTGTCAATCAATCAATCAATCAATAAATCAATCAATCAATCAGTCAATCAATCAGCAATCAATCAATCAATCAGTCAAACAACCGACTAACCAACCAACTTACTACCCATCCATCCATCCAACAAACCAACCAACCAGTCAATCAATTAATCAATTAACCAATCAACCGAACAACCGATCAACCATCTAACCATCCAACCAACCAACAACCCAATCAATCAATCAATCAATCAATCAATCAACCAACCGACCAACCATCTAACTATCCAACCATCCAACCAACTAACCAACCAACCAACAAACAGGTCAATCAATTAATCATCAACAAACCAACTAATCAATCAGTCAATCAATCAATCAATCTATCAATCAAAAGAACCTTTTAAACAATTCAACTGTTCAATTAACCAGCTATTCAATCAACAAGGTAATCAATCAATAAACGATTCAGTAGATAGTTGGGTCGGTCAGTTAGTCAGTCAGTATCTGCTTATTAGCTTTTGATCAGGCGACTGCTCAAATATATAAGCCATGTTCAGTGAAGAACTGGGAATTGATGCATAATCGAAAAATGCCGACCATATGGGTTGAGACGTGCTATAGGACCATTCTTTCTCCAGATTCAGTTATTTGATAGGCAAAATGGATTTGAAAGATCCATATACCTTATGATGCTACGAATGGCTTTGTATCTTGCATCGCGAGAATGCATGTGTGACCCATCACGCAAAAGGGACCATCTGGGAATTCTGTACATCAATTTGATGAAAATAGATCGACGATAGTGCTGGTCAGTTTAAATTGATAATTCACAAATGATTGTATAATAAGATACAATGACCACTTTTCATACAGAAAATGTCATGAAAGCGAAAAGTGTCAACACAAGTCAGCCTGCGCAAATCGCGCAGTTTGTCCAGGGCTGACGATTTTTTGCAGTTCCCAAAAGGTTCCTTTCTGCGTGATGGGTCACTCATTTGCGAGAACGCAGCTCATAAATGTATTCACGGCTTGCCAGGAGTTCATCTGCACTAGTCTCTGCCATTCCGTGCCATGTCCATGATACCCCCATATGACAAACGTCGTCAAAGGAAGTCAGACTGTTACCTCGCCAAATGAGTTCCTTGGTATCATGCATCACACAGATGCATTATGACCGCGCCCCCCCCCCTCCTCGTGCAAGAGCACGGTTTGTTTAGGTTTTACGTTTTTAACTACGGGGTCAAAATTCTAGACTTGCATATATTGAAAGAATTACTGACTAAAATCAATTATACATCGCATGAGACGAAATTTATCGTTGAAATAATAAAAAATGAAAAAAAGAAAACATGTTAGGAAAAGAGAGAATATTTCTCCTTTTCCTATCATGTTTTTAAAAGCCCCTTCCTCAAGGTCGTTTAAATGTGGACTTGCCTGGTTATGTGTGTATGTGACTCAAGCAAAAACTACTGGATATTGCATAATACTTTGCAAAAAGCCATTATCTACAAAAACACAATACGGGAAACAATAACAACGGAAATAAAATACTAACAAGAAGCATCTTTAAAAAAAAAGACGGCGTCAGAGAGACTGGAATATGAATATTTAATCCCATTATGTAGTACAATATGAAGTAAAATAAATAAAGGAAATTTGTTTTTTACGTTGAAAGATCGAATTTTATTTCATCAAGTGAACATCGTCGGTAACATTTTCACGAGCGGCGAAGCCCTGAAAGAAAATATTACCGATGATGTTCACGAGACGAAAATGAATTTCGATTTGTCACCGAAAAAAAAAAACCCAAATATTCTATATATCTCATGCTATTAACCCTTTCTGGATGAAACTTGATCAAAATCCAGTACATTTTTTTATTTTAGTTATTCCCTGTGGCGTACCCATTCCGCCTAGCAACGCATTAAATATTACATCAAGCGCGAGAAATGTAAGCTAAATGACGTCATATTTCCATCTGGCTGTAAGGCTTTAATTGAAGGGATAGAATTTGAAAATCGGTATTTTCCCTGGTCGTAAGCATGAAATATCTAAAGATATTTCTCTTTTTTTAAGATAACCTACTAGAAAGCATGAAATAATGAAAGTAATCTCATGATCAATTACCTTTTCTTTCCTTCATATACTTCTTTTCATTTTATTGAAAGTTTGTTTTGGTCGCGCTTATGAATTTATTAACCTTTTTTCAAATAATCGATGGTTTTACGACCCGGAAATAGAAGCCCTTTGAAACACTGTGAGAAAAGGAGAAAATGCTGGTGACCAGCATTTTGTCCTTTTCCCACAATGTTTTCTACCTTGCTGGAAACGATTTTCAATTTTTGGGTTACATCTATTTTGTCGTTTGCAAGTACTTTCAAGTTGGACCCGTCAAAAATTTTGCCGTTTGGTATAGGGTTAATTTTCAAATAGCGCAAGATAATAATTATCTACAACGAGACTTTCCTATGGTATAAATAAAGGGGCATGAGTCAAGGGGCATGGTTTAAGGGCATGAATCAAGGGATATGAATCAAGGGGTATGAAAAAAGGTCTAGGGGTATCAATGAGCCGTAGGACCGCTTGTAAATAGTAGTCTCATAACATGCGAGCAAATATGGCAGCAGGACCCGGCAAATAAACATGTGTACGTTTTTTACCAATCACAAAGTTCCTTCTATTCATTCTGTATCAGTACCAAGAACTAGGTCAATAACCAGTGCAATCCGATGTGCCTGAGAATAAAGCGAAACGCTCCACCCATCATTCGAGCTTAACTAGTACAATGCAACCGTGTTGGGTCCGTGGTTGTAGGCTATCTAAAGGGTCGGTCTCATAACCATAGAGTCCCGAGTTCGATACCCGGGATAGGGTGTCAACTTTGGGATTTTTTATTTTTGATTGGCCCATCCATTTTGGATCCCACCTGGCACGTTGATCTCTAGGAAGTCGTCCTAAAAAGGCACTAACATACATGTAGCACAGAATAGATCAGAACATTAAAAATATGCTCTGGCACAAAGAGAGCTTGATGCATATTCGTAATGCATTATTCCTGGCAAGACATCACGTAATCATGGAGCTTTCAAATCCGTTTTATAGATACAGGAAATTTACCAATAGCAAAAAGTTTTCGGACTCCGCAGGCTGACCTGAGCGGAAACTGTTTGCAGATGCATTAGCCTATGGTCTCGGGCCCTTTTTCACTAAGGCAGTTACGGCAGCTGCGCCATTCGTGAAAATATTACCGATGGTGTTCACGAGATGAAATGAATTTCGATCTTTCACCGAAAAAAATAAGTATTCTCAAAGTTTATTTCATGCTTTTAACCCTGTCTAGGAGGAGCTTTATTAAAAATCCAGTACAGTTCTTTTCCGTTATTCCCCATGGCCTACCACTCCCACATAGCAATGCATTACAATATTACGTCAAGCGCGAGAAATGTAAGGTATATGACGTCATATTTCCCATCTGGTTGTGAGGCACGCGCAATTTCCTTAGGCAAAAAGAACGTGAAAATCTTTCACTGGTGGAACCAATTTTAATATTTTCACTGCTATTTCTCGATATCGTACCGGAAAGCATGAAACAAAATTTTCGTAAGTTTTACGTATCGTAATTGTTTTCATGTATCTCGTGGCAGATTAATGCCATTATACTGTAGTTCCGTAAAACTTACGAAAATTTTATTCGTAACTACTTTAGTGACACAGGGCCTAGGCCACTAACCAATCGGTAAATAACGACGTTTTCGTAAAGGCTATTAGGCCAATGTCGGCAGCTTCCGTCTTTTAAGAGTTAGAGGCCGTGGACTCACTAACTCATTGACGTTTTTGTAATTATTCGGCCGATCTCGGTTTTTTCCGCCGTTTGATACGAGAGTTAGGGACTGTATACTAGTATTCACTAATTCATCGGTAAATACCGTGTAATAGTGGCGTTATAGTAAAGTCTAGAAAAGTCTATTTGGCCAATCTCGGCAGCTTCCGTCTTTTGATATTAGAGTTGGTGGCCTTAGATCTTTAAAATATCTCGCTTTTTCTGTCTTTCAGGACAGGATTTTTGATAATGGATTTACGTGATGTACTGAAATATACGTATGTACTGTTGAAGGTTAGAAAAATACATTTTAGTTTTCAATCTAATAAAAGACGAATGAAACAAACACATAAACAAACTAACAAACACACAAACAACAAGACACAGTTTAGATGCAAGAGAAACACTGCATTTTACCTTTTAATTTGAGGTAGATGGATTGTGAATATTCAGTGCATTTTTATTTACATGTATTCTCATTTTAATACAAGGTCATGACTTCCCGTTATTTGGAAGATTATGCAATCATACGGGTATTTGTTGAATATCGTATTCCAACGCACAAGAAAAATAAACTGATAATGCAAACATAGAAAATAAACACTAGGAACTGTCAAAAATCGGAACACAAAGTCGTGCAGTCTTTTTCGAAAAAAGAATTGAACCTTGTCTTATGAAAATGGGACTAAAGGCATCCCAGTAACGCTTTATACAAGTTCCAAATGCTTGAAACACGCGAAAAGGGACATTCGAACATTTGCGTGAAGTGCCGTCTCGGATCAGCCTGTGCAGTCCGCGCAGGCTAATCCAAGACGACACTTTACGATTGCAATAGATCTTATGCTACAGTAGACTTGTGCAAAACAGAAAATTGAATTAAAACGGAAATTGAAATCTCGAAATAGCCTGGGCGGACTGCGTAAGCTGATTTGAGACTGCACTTTACGGCTACAATAGATAGCATATTTCACTGTACGGCTACAATAGATAGCATATTGCAAGATCAGACTACACAGAACGTGCAGTCTGATTTTGAATCTACATTGTCTTATAAAGAGATACTATTCCCCAAAACATTCCCTCGAAATAGCAATTTTTGGGTTTTTGCTCTCGAATTCAAAATTTCATTTTAGTTATCTCGCAGCATAAGGCTAAAATTCAATGTTGCCTATACCCTTGGTTGCAAGCTGTCAACGAACTCAACGATTTGGTTATTAAGTAACAATTTAGCCATGACACATTTCGACCAGTAACTAAAACTCCACATACTTTGGCATATTATTTCAAGTCAGCCAGTTTTATAAGTCCAAAGTATGACAGCTTTGAATAGTTTGCTCCTGTGTTGTTCGGCTTTTCTTGGATGAAAATTTCCTCTTTCGCTTTCAATTCAACAATGCCCATGGTGAAACACGACTGAGTGTTATGAGGCACTGTGGTGTCACTGTACCTGTTACACTGAAGCAGTTTCTCCGTAGCTGTGGGTTTATGTTCGATACTCACATGGAACCCCGTCGTTGGGTTTCCAACCAAGGTGAACTGTAAGATAAAGACATTGTCATTTGTTGATATATATAGGATTTGACATGGAATGACATTTGAGATGAAATCTTCTAAAACGAGTTAAGAGGAAAAATATTATTAAGCCAGTATAATGCAGAGAAATGACCCTCCCCTAAAAAATGACCCATGGGTCATTTCACTACGTAGAGGAATGACCCATGGGTCATTTCACTACTTAGAAAAATGACCTGGGTCATTATTCTACGTAGATAAATAATCCATTTGGGGTCATTTCTCTACGTAGAATAATGACCCGGGTCATTCCTCTACGTAGAGAAATAACCCATGGGTCATTTTGTAGGAGAGGGTCATTTCTCTGCATTACACCGGCCATTGGCGACCTTAACCCATTACCAAACGACAAAATTTTAGACTGTTCTAAATTGAAAAGACTTTCAGAAAACAAAATAGGCATAACTCAAAAATAGAAATTTGTTTCCAGCAGGGTAGAAAACATTGTGGGAAAAGGAGAAAATGCTGATTACCAGCATTTTCTCCTTTTCCCACGATGTTTTTAAAAGGCTTCTATCTCAGGGTCGTAAAAACCAGGGATTGTTTGGGAAAGGGTTAAAGATATCTTTTGTAGATAAGTTTGATAATTTTTTACCTCAAAAGCCAACGAATTTCAATTTCTTTTTATTCCGGACGAGACAACATATCTCTTTGGCTCAGCGGTTAAGGTATTGGCCTTTCGTCCAGGAGTTCTAGGGTTCGAATCCAGCTAGGTCCCTTATTTCTGCCATGCATTTGTTCATTTGTTACTTTGTTACAGACTTTGTTCGTAAGAACTGTATTTAAAGACAATAGTTCTAGACGCGTTTAAATATTCGCCTTTATATTTACATGATATGGATTTGCATGAAACCTATTTGTTTTTTTGACAGGCAACTACAACAGTACCAGGTTTTTACGACCCCGAGAAAAAAAAACCTTCTGAAAACTGCTCACCAGCGTTTTCTCCTTTTCTCACAATATTTTCTACTCTTAAATTTAAGGTTAAGAGGAGTATCTACTAAATTTTCTACTCTTTTAAATGCTTGTCTACCAGCGTTTTTCCTTTTCCCACAACATTGTCTACTTTTCTAAATCAAGGTTCAGTTTTAGTTGTCGTCTGCAAATACTTTCGATTGGGACAAGTCTAAACATTTTTCGTTTGGTAAAGAGTTAATTTGATTTTACAGCTTTGAATAATATTGTACGCAGAGCGAAAGAAAAACAGTCAATGTCCTGCGAGGTTACTTTTTATTATTTCTTTCTGTGTTTAATCACAAAAATTTATCAAAATTGGCATGACAGTACCTCTTTCCTAGTCTATTTTACTTTTAAACAGCATTCCGTTAAGTAATTTAACTTAATATTTTATGACCGTTTATAGTAAAAATCCGAATAATGCTTCGAACTTTTCATTCAGAGAAAAATGTGACTCATCACGCAAAAAGGGATTATCTGGGAATTCTGCACATCAATTAGATGAAAACAGATCAACGATAGTGCTGGTCAGTTTAAGTTGGTAATTCAAAAAGGATTGTATAGCAAGGTACAATGACCACTTGTCTTACAGACAATGCCATGAAAGCGAATAATGTCAACTCTGGTCAGCCTGCTCAATTGGCGTAGTCTAACCAGAGTTGACACTTTCCGCAGTTCCCAGAAGGTCCCTTTTTGCGTGATGGGTCACATATGTTAGATTACTTCACAGATGCCATTAAAGCGAAAAGTGTCAACTCTGGTCTGCATGCGCAATTCGCGCAGTCTGACCAGGATTGACACTTTTCGCAGTTCCCAGAAGGTCCCTTACCGGTCAGTTTCGTGGTAATTTCATAAATATGAAAGCAAATATACCAGCAGGGACCCGCCCAATAAACATGTCCAGATTTTTGACCAATCACAAAGTAACATCTATTAATTCTGTATCAGTACCAAGAAGTGGGTGAAAAGCCAGCGCATTTAGCTTAGACGGAAAACAGTAACCAAACCATACTTAATCTCAAATACAAATTCAAGCTCTTGAAATCCACCCAAACCCACCTGTGCATAGATGAGGTACAGCCCAGATTTCAGGATACGTAGTTTTCCCGTTTCATTGACATCGTCCATTTTGAACACTTTGCTGGCAGCGTTGTACCTTTTACTACCGAGCTTTAACCAGCTTGGGGTGGACCAAAATCCCGTAACTGCTGAAACAGAGAAATTAGAATTAGTTGATTGATTTGGTGATTAAAAGATTGATTGGTTGGTTGTTTGGTTGTTAGGTTTGATGGTTGTTTGGTTGCTAGGCTGCTTATTTGGTTAGTTGGTTGGTTGATTGTTCGGTTGGTTGTTTCGTTGGTTGGTCGGTGGGTAGGTTAATCGGTAAGTCGAGCAGTCGGTCGGTCTGTCGGTCGGTCTGTCAGTCAGTTGTTCGACCGATTAATGGATGGATGGATTAGTTGGTTGGTTGTTTTGTTGGTTGGTTGAATGATTGGTTGATAACAAGTCTTTTCTCCTTTTTTATCGTTTTGTGTTTTTATTGTTTTAGAATGATGAATGATATGGAAACTATAAATACTAGCCCAAATATGAAATGGCCTGCAACTCGCGAATAGAAGCAATCGTATATTTGCGTAAAGTGTTGTCTCGGATCAGCCTGCGAAGTCCGCATAGGTTAATCCTAACGGACACTTTCCGTTTTATATCTTAGTTTCTGTTTTGCACAAGTCTATACTAAAGAAAAAAAAAATCTAATATTATCGTAAAGTGCCGTGACGAATTGTAAGCCATATGCTCTTCAAACCATATCCCACTGAATTGCACATTATGTTCGAAATGAACATCTCATTGTGTGTGTTTTTTACCAAGGAAAAGGATGAGGTGCTGCTTTCCACAGTTCGAAATGCAATCATCTGAATTCAAAATTAAGAATTTAACTGGTATTGGTAATTCTAAGCATATTGCGTTCTCTGAGGGATATCAATGACTTCCGGTTTCGTAACAAAGTAGCCCAAAGTGCGTAATCTGGTACTGGTGCATTGCCGCGTGGGTGCGTCGTGAACAGGTGCAGGTGAGAGTTACAGACAAAGTGTAAAAAAAAGTAACTACCATTTTTGTCTTGACGCATTTCTTGAACTCCCCGTCCTTCTATCTGGATGAAGGTTAGTCCTTTCTACAAAAAGAGAACGAAATAAAACGGTCGTAAACTATGCGTTCATGTATCAACATTTTCTACGTAATACCGTGAGGGCCATCGCCTATGAATTTGTTGATTTGTAATGCGATGCTCGATAGTACGATGACTATAATACGATAATACGATGATCATGACGCCATAGTATGATAGTGATAACACGATAGTGCGATGATAATAACGCGATTGTACGATGGTAATAACGCAAGAGTAAATGATAATAACGCGATAGTACTATGATGAACACCTTTAGGACCATCGCCTATGAATTTGTTGATTTTAGACGCAATGCTCGATAATACGATGGTGATAACGCGATAGTACGATAGCAATAACGCGATAGTGCGATGATGATAACGCGAAAGTTCGATGACAGTAACGCGATAGTACGAGGGTAATCATGAGATAGCACGACGGTGATAACGTGATAGTGCGATTGTGATAATGCGATAGTACGATGACGATAAAACGATAGTTCGATGATGAAAAGACGATATTGTATCAATCTGTCATCATCGTACTATCGCTTTATCACCATTGTTGTAGCGTAAATTCGTATTATCATTATCGTACTGTTGAGCATCGAGTTTAAAATCAACAAATTCATAGGCAATGATCCTGACGGATTTCCATAATTTTCATTCCTTTACGACGAAAACTATGCCTTTGCAGACAGTGTAGATCAAGATTAGACTGCATGGAACGTGCAGTCTTATCTTGGGTCTATTCAATCTACATTAGGTGAAGCCGGTGAGTGTTACGGTACTATATATCGTCGGTTTACTTCCAAAACCTCGTAACTACAGCTTGTTACAAGCTGTAGTTACGAGGTTTTGGAAGCAAACCGACGATATACAAGAAGCAGGTTAAAGAGAAATACCTAAACTTATGACAGGCTAATATCCTACACCTTACACCATCTCCTACTGAAATGACTAAGAGCCCTCTTGTGATGTCACCCATGTGAGCAACCATGGGCAACTGAGAGTAAACATGAAAACAAAGAAACAAACAGCTTCTTGCCCCTACAGACTTGAGTAATAGCTTCAATACGTATAAGCCCCACTTCTCCCTAGTATTTGGGGTCGGTGATGCGTGACGTCATAGCAGACAGGTCGAATCTTCGAAGAATGTGACATGCGCAGACAAGATAAGTAACGTCCAAATGGTAGAAAAGGGAAATATATAAACGGACCGGAACTCAGGCTACATGGTTTATGAAGTCATGTGAATTCAGGAGATCAAATCTTAACAGTCGGGCCAAACAGAAAACTGACGAAAATTACATCGTATCTTAAAATTATTTGCTGTATAACAAGTGCATGTTTTAAGACAGGTGGAAGGCTGTCCCGAGATAATTTTAAGAAAAGAGTTAAGGATTTTGAAAGCGGGTTCGGTTAAACGGAGATCGAATTATATGACATGGATTCAAATTCATGTTCAAATTCAAATAGTTTATTCAGAATACATAAGGCCACCGGCCCAAAATACAAAAAATCAGAAATGTCATATATTTAGAATGATTTTTAGATAATAACAAAATAATTATGCACTATAACTTTAGAGTATCGATGGTTGTTAAATATTGTCTGACGTCAGGAATAGTTTGTGTAAGTTGTCTAAATATCTATATATACATCTTATATAATATACAATATATTACAACACTTATTTGATTATGGCAATGATTCGTACGAAAGGTACGTATACTTGTAAAAACGGGGTTTTTGTGGAAGGCTTAGATCAAGATCAGACCGCACAGAACCAACATTCTGATCCCGAATCCATACCGTGCGCTTGCATATGAGCTTTTGTGGAAGGCACAGATCGAGATCAGACTGCATAGAAAGTGCATTCTGATTCTGAATCCATATCGGGCACCATATATACTTATACATGGGCATTTGTGGAAGGCATGGATCAAGATCAGACTGAACAGTGATTCAGAAAAGATAGTTGAACACCTTTCAAACAAGTGAAATTACGTTATTGCAAAATACCGTATGAAACTTCGGGTATTTCCCTTCCTCGCCCCACACGAATATTTATAGTAAACCCTTCGCTGTGTTATACTGATTTTTAGTTAGAAAAAAAGGGTTTAGAAAACATTGAGGGAAAAGGAGAAAATGCTGGTAACCAGCATTTTCTCCTTTTCCAACAATGTTTTCTTCCCCGTCAGAAAAAATTTCAACCTTTTCTGCTTTATTGAATTTGTCGCCTGCAAATGCTTCCATAATTATGGAAAAGTTCAGTTCATTTCTGTCAAGTTAAGAGCTAAAAAATTAAACATTCCTGTTTAAATTCTAATTATTTTGGGGGGAATTTCCTGGGTATTTTGATGAGGTCCTATATATTTTGTGGATGAAATGAACAACTAAAGAGTGAGAAAGTTTCTAGCTTTGGATTGGTTTCTTAATGCCAGGATTTAAAAAAAAAAAACCGTCGGAAACGAGCAGAACATTGGAGTGAACTGAGATACATTTTAATGTGTGTTTTTTAACAATTGAAATGAGATATTGTTTTGGCAAATCCTTTTAATTACAAGCAATATTCCAAGTTATGTTTATTCCTTTTAAAGCAGTAACTGTTTATCACGGAACAAAATCTTTGAATGAACTAAACTGAAAGTAGTGTTAAATGTAAAATGGTTTGAATCTTTGATAGGGTAGAAAACATTGACAAAAAGGGAGAAAATGCTAGTTTTCCAGCTTTTTTCTGCTTTTCCCGCAATGTTTTTAAAAGCCTTCTCTTTCATGGTTGTAGAAAGAAAATCGGGATTGTGCAGTAAGGGGTTAATAATAAAGGATATTAATATCTACGATAATTATATATTCTTCAAGAACAGAGTGAAACGTACAAAGACCGTATAATGCCTGCAAAAGGAGAAAAGGAACATTTGGATATTTGCGTAAAATGTCGTCCCGGATCAGGCTGCGCGATCTCCGCAGACTAATCTGGGGCAACACTTTCCGATCGTTAGTGATTTTCTGTTTCACGTAAGTATCAGGACGGACAAAATCTAATGTTGTCGTAAAGTGTCGTCTCGGATCAGCCTGCGCGGACTGCGCAGGCTGATCGGAGACGACACTTTACGCAAATGTCCTAATGCCCCTTTTCGCGTGTTGCAGATCATACTATAGTTTTGTGAAATCTTAAGTCGTTTGAATCGATGCACAATGAGCCAACCCTGCGAAATAACCGAAATGAAATTTTGAATTCGTTTATAAAAAACCGAATGTTACTATTTCAAAGTTAGATTTTGGGGGATAGTATCTCTTTTTCGGAAAGTGTTGATCCAAGATCAGACTGCACGTTCCGTTCAGTCTGATCTTGATCTACACTGTCCGCAAAATGCCATTGGGTCGCACTTATAGCGGTCTAAGGGTTTAAGGGTTTAAAACGTGAACATTATACCGCATTTTATTATTGTATACAGCAAATTCTATCATGCATTAAAGGGGCGTGAAACCAAATTTTGACAAAAAATATATTTTTTGAGAGAAGAAAGTTGATCTTTTAGCAGGAAAAAATTTAAAGGACGAGACATGTTTATCTTTTATTGAATAATAATAATAACAATAATAATAATAATAATGATAATAATAATAATAGAATTTTTTGATACAGTTTGGAGAATTTCTTTTTTTTTTCATTTTTTTTTTTAATTGATTTTGATTCCGGTTTTTTCACTACATTAGACCAACTAGTTATTTCAAAGCTTGTTTGTTATGGTCGAAATATGTTGCAAAGGGAGAGACAGTGTAGTTTCAAGATCAGATTGTATGTTTTATGCAGTCTAATCCTGATTTACATTCAAGTCAGTTAAAGAGATCGGAGGTTTAAAAAAAAGTACTTGTGTAACAAACCTAAATGTTCATGACCTTTTGTTATTTGATACCAAATAACTAGACCTAATTTTACACACTGGTAGCTTTTTTTTGCGTTTGGCTTCAATTAGAGAGGTAGAGAGCGGTAGAGAGAGATGTAGAGAGAGAGAGAGAGAGAGAGGGACACAGAGAGAGATATAGAGACAGGAAGAGATACAGGCAAAGAAACACAAACAGAGAGAGAGAGAGAGAGAGAGAGAGAGGCAGACAGACAGACGGACAGACTGACAGAGACACACATATTAGACAGAGTCAGGTTTAGAGAGAACGACAGAGAGAGTGAGAGACAGGCAGACAAACAAACGGACGGTCGGACATACAGACAGAAAAATAGACAGAGAGACTGAGAGATACAAGGACAGACGGACTGTCTTCTGTACTTGGAATAGTTGACTTCAGTGCCAATATGTCATGGCCGATTTCGGCAGTCTAATTTTAAAATCAAGTTAATCCGCTCATCTCTAAGTATTATAAACTTGACTATTTATCTTTTAACCTTGTCTAAACAAGCGGACAGCAAAAATCTAAGATCTATGCAGTCTCACCTTTGTCTTGCTCGTTCTGTGCTGTCTGATCTTAATCTATGCCGCACGTTTAATTACTACCCGTGCCTTTTACAGACAGTGTAAAGAAAAGATCAGACTGCACAAAACGTGCAGTCTGATCTTTGATCTGCACTGTCCACTTTAACGACAAGGTACGAACAGGGGGTAGCTACAAAATTGCAATTTTCTGAGTCTTATGCAAGAATGAAACTATCCTTTGAATTCATACGGCGGTTTGTAAGAGTGAAAGAGCGGACGGTACAGATCAAGATCAGACTGCACTTTCCGTGCAGTCTGATCTTGATCTATACCGTCCGCCAACGGTCCTGCACCCGCCCATAGATAAGTTCGAGTCGGTAAATGACCCAGAAAGGTCGTAGAAGGGGTTAAAAGAAGAGAACTTTGACCGCTTTTGTCGAAGGTTATGATTTCGGATTCGAAACGAGGCTCATATCTGGGTAGACGTTTTGTTTACATTTAGCCAAGTATTTGAAATAAGAATGAAAAAAAGATAAACCTTGTACTATAAAAACAATTCCGAGTTTTAACAACGCTGAATTAAGATGACAGCTTTTGAAAACATTGTGAAAAAAGAAGAAAATGCTGGTAACAGCCTTTTCTCCTTTCCCGCAACGTTTTATGCCTATTAAAAAAATAACAAATGCTGTCATTTGAACTACATTGAAAAAAAAAATCGTCTACAAATGGTTTATCTCTTTCCCAAACAAAAATAATTATATTGGACTAGTCTAAAATCAAATCATTTGCAGACAACGAAATAAACTGTGATGTAAAAATTGAAATTTGTTCAGGGAAAGGGTAGAAAATATTGTGGGAAAAGCATTTTCTCCTTTTTCCCACAATGCTTTCAAAAATTTCTTTCTCATATGTCGGGATCGTGTGGTAATGGGTTAAAGTTGGAAAAAGACCAAAGTTTTCAAAAACGGTTCAACTGGTAAAGAATTAGATTTGCACTATCACGCAAGACAGTTTTACGACACATATCGTCGATTAACTTCAAAACCTCGTAACTACAGCTTGAAACAAGCTGTAGTTACGAGGCTTTTGAAGTCAATCGACGATATGGATGCAGTTATTAAGGCCGGTTGAAGTTCTTTTGCGGCGGCCGGTGCATATATCCAGGCTTTCTTGGTGTTTCTTTTACTTGTTATTTCCACAAGGCAGTGCCACAGTAGCTCAGTCGGTAGCGTGAAGGACTTGAGAGCTTGGGGGCGTAGGTTTGATCCCCAGCTGTGCTATTTTCTTTCCCGAGGGTTGGTGACAGTCAATGCGACAGGATTTATCTCTTTTTTCACAGCTAGCCATTGATTCGACGATGGGTAAGTGGGAAAGCAGCCAGTGGCTTGGAAAATAATTGTGCGGGGTGCTGGAAAAAGGGAACCCGGGAAAAGCATGAATAGGCGCACTGGCCGCTGCGATATAACTGAAATGTTGTTGAAAATTAAATCTTTATCTCAGACACTGGTAGATGTTTTGCCATAATCTTTTCCCAAACGGCAAATTTTGGATCAGACCAAATTCAAAGCAGTTTTGCAGATGACAAATTAACAGTTGCTAAAAAGATTATTTTTCTATATGATAGGGTAGAAAACATTGTGGGAAAAGGAGAAAATGCTGGTTACCAGCACTTTCTCCTTTTCGCACAATGTTTTCAAAAGGCTTCTATTCCTGAACCGTAAAAACCAGGGATTGTTTGGGAAAGGGTTAACCAGGTATCGAACTTGTAACCACTAGGTCACATGTCAGATACGCTAACTATTGATCTACCCTGGCGGACAGACAAATATTACCTTATGCGACAGTTTAGATCGTTTCTGACCAATGGATGAATAGTTAGGTAGAATGACCCTGGGACATGCAGAAGATTTAACTAAAGCAAACGGTTTCGACACAGGTCTGCCTTCGATGCTTCCGCAGGCTGATCCGTGGTAATAGTTATACATTATCATCTTTGCAAGCCAAGGCTGACGATTCACTACGCTACTCTACCCTTGGCAGATCGAGCTTGATTTTTACATTCCCCCATACGCTTTTTCATTGGATGCAGCCAGCTCTAACTGCAACGAATGAAATCGCTTGTAGCATTTCATCTTTCATAAAAACAGAATAAGGTCGCGACCTTTCGAATAGAAGGTAAACATGGAAACCCACGTGGATGTCTGCTTATTGCTTCGTGTTGAATAATTGTATTCGTAAGCGGTTTGTAAAACGATATTTCATTAGCTTTCAGAAATATGGAGTAGAGGGGGGTTATAATCAGCATCCAATAGAGAGCGCATCGCAGGAATCTCGATATCGGGCTCATCAGCCAAGGTAAGATCCACGTAGTGATCGTAACCTTGGCTCGCGAAGATGAAAATATATTATAGCAGAATGCGTTAAAGCCAATTTAACACAGCTTGGCACGGATGTAAAATGTAACAATCCGATGAATGTGACCCGTCAGGCATAAAGGAACCATCTGGGAAATCTGTCCATCAATTAGATGCAAACAGATCAACGGTAGTGCAAGTCAATTTAAGTTAACAGTTCAAAATTAATTGTATAACAAAGCCGAAGAACCACTTTTCATACAGAAAATATCATAAAAGCGAAAAGTGTCAACCCTGGTCAGACTGCGCGATTCGCGCAGTCTGACCAGGGTTGACACTTTTCGCAGTTCCCAGGAGGTCCCTTGATGCGTGAAGGGTCATAAATACTGTTTTGCAGATGCATTAAGCCCCCTTTTCACAGAGCACATGTTTGCTTACAAATGTGAATCAGGAAGTAATTCTTTGTTATCATTGGTCGGCTAAAACAGCCAATCAGATTTAACTAGGTCAAAAAAGAAACTGACACCCACCCATTTATACGGGTACACTGCCGTTATAACATAACAAAGCCATAACATAAACATTATTTGGTGATCTCATTCTCCCCATATATGGCCTGAAAGAGTCGAAAAGGGGTATTTGGATATTTGCGTAAAATGTCGTCTCGGATCAGCCTGCGCGGACTGCGCATGCTAATCCGAAACGACACTTTCCGTTTAATATGTAATTTCTGTTTTGCGCAAGTCTACTGTAGGAAAAAATCCAATGTCGTCGTAAATTGGCGTCTCGGATTAGCCTGCGCGGACCGACCAGGCTGATCCGAGACGACACTTTACAAAAATGGCCGAATGTCCCTTTCGCGTATTATACATGTGTATATTATAACCTGAAATACTCGAAAAGGGGCTTTCGGACATTTGCGTAAAGTGTTGTCTCAGCTAAGCCTGCGTGGATTGCCCAGTCCGCGCAGGTTAATCCAAGACGGCACTTTACGACTACATAAAGATAATAATCTTACGGTAGACATTTGCAAAACAGAAAGTTACACAAAAAGCGGAAAGTCTCGTTTCGGATTAGTGTGCGCGGATCGCGCAGGTTGATCCTGAACGACATTTTACGCAAATGTCTGAGTGCCCGTTTATGGCGTGTTGCAGACCATGATAATTATTATAGGCTTCTATTTATAGTAAAACTACCTGATTGAACTTTTTTGGTCGGGTTTAATACCCTTTCCCAAACAAGCCCTGGTTTTTACGTGTCTGCAGTAAAAGTCTTTTGAAAACACTGTGGGAAAAGGAGAAATTGCTCGTAACGAGCAATTTCTCCTTTTCCCACAGTGTTTTCTACCCTTTTTGAGAACTTTCTGCCAATTTCTCCAAATCTTAAATTGTCGTCTGCAAACTCTTTCGGTTTGGAAGGGTCCAAAATTTGTCGTTTGGGAAAGGGTTAATACTCTTTAACAATCAATTGTGTCCTTTTTACGATATCTGGCAAAAAAAGGCCTTTGAAAACATTGTATGAAAAAGGAGAAAATGCTGGTTACCAGCATTTTCTCCTTTTTCACACAATGTTTCCCGCTCTTTCTTTGCCCGCCCGGGTGGCTCAGGGGTGAGCGTGTCAGACTCATGACCTGGAGGTTGTGAGTTACCCGGTTGAGGCAAACTTTCTCTCCGGCGTATTTTCGCCTCTCACCTCTGCTGAAGCATGTGTGAAAAGTAGTCTGTGGCTTTGGAAAGAAAGTAGTGTTAGTACTGGTATGAGAAAGCCAGGAAACACATGTGCATCACCGACCGCCATGATATGACCTTAGCTGTTGAAGTGGCGTTAAACCCCAACACAACCAACCCGCTCTTTCTTTTATAAATTACGTACACCATTCAAACAATATTCATTTCGATTTTTACATAGTTAAGAATTCCAAACCCTGGTACCTCACACGGTAGCGTGCAGTACCTGAGAACAGGGGGTCGTGGGCTCGATACCTAGTTAGGCCAACCTCCCTCCTAGGAGTGATGATAGTCATTGCGACAGGATTCATTCCTCTCCCACGGCTGACCATTGTCCCGACAACAACTATGTGGGAAAGCAGCCAGTGACTTGGGAAAAAAAAAGTGTGCGAAGTACTGGTAACAGACACCAGGAAAAGCATTGATAGGTGCACTGGCATTTGCTCTTTTTCCCACAACATTTTCTACCCTATCAAAGTCAGAAATCATCATACTAACTTGCAATATTTAATTTGTTGTCTGCAAATGCTGTGAATTTTGGTCCAGTCGAAAATTTTGCCAAATTTTGGACTGGTCCAAATTGAAAGCATTTGCATACGACATAAATAAAGGTAACTCAAAAATTGAAACTAGAAAACATTGAAAACACTCAAAAAGTTAAACTAGAAAACATTGTGAGAAAAGGAGAAAATGCTATTTACCAGCATTTTCTTCTTTTCCCACAATGCTTTCATAAGGCTTCTTTCTCATGGTCGTTAAAAGTCGGGATTATGTAGTAAAGAGTTAAGTAATATTTTCCTGAAATCGATATGCTTAAAGTTGACCTAGTAGAGGCGAAAAAATATGATCACGTGACCTCATTTAGACTGGGTCAATCTTATCTGATTATTCGGGTCAAAGATTGACACAGACAGAATGAAGTACATGTAGGTCAATATCCGATCTAATTTTATTACCGAATTATTAATATTTTTGGACTCGACCAAATTCAAAGCTTTAGCTAATAATTGATTAAATGTGACCCATCACGCGAAAAAGGAACCAATTGGGAATTCTGTACATCAGCGATAGTCTAGGTCAGTTTTAAGTTGATAATTAAAAAAAAATGATTGTATAACAAGGTAGAATGACCACTTTACATACAGAAAATGTTATTTTTTAACCTATCACCACACAATCCCTACTTTTGACGCCCCTGAGAAAGAAGCCTTTAGAAAACATTGTGGGAAAAGGAGAAAATGCTGGTAACCAGCATTTTCTCCTTTTCCCACAGTGTTTTCTACCCTTCACAAAACAAATCTCAAATTTTCAGACACTTTTATTTTGTCGTCTGCAAATGCTTTCAATTTGGACAAGTCTATAGTATTGTCGTTTCGTAATGGGTTAAAGCGAAAATTGTCAACCCAGGTCAGCCTGCGCAATTCGCGCAGTCTGACCAGGGTTGACACTTTTAGCAGTTCCCCGAATGGTCCCTTTTTAGCGTGATGGATCATAAATGTGAGCATAATGGTAAAAGCTGTCCCTATAGAAAACGCAATATCCACGTTCTGCCAAAAGGGGGCTTAATGCATCTGCGAAAAAGTATCAAGGAAATACCGTGGCAGTCGTATGTTGGAACCTGCTGTCGAATGAACGTTACCGACTCTTTTCAACTTTTGCAAGGGGTGGGGCGAGGGTGATTGGGACAGAGAGCTAATAAATGAACCATGCTTTATGAAAAGAGGGTATAGTGGATTTGCGAAAAAGTATCGCGGACTGCACAAGCTGACATGGGCCGAAACGTTTCGCTATCTTTAAATTTTTAGCATGTCAAAGGATCATACTGCCTCATAATTTAGTCCGTTATGTTCGAAGAAAAAGTGGATTTTAATATGATTCCATAATTATGTGATGACTTGCTCGGTGTGGTGAATCACGGAGATGCATTAAGCCCCCTTTTGTCGGAGCGTGGCTCATTTGATATAATTGTCATGATTTGAAATGACCCAACTGCCTTAGCTGAGATATAATCTGTCGTTTATTTTACGACATATTTCTGTACAAAGTAAGTTTTTGCCTTGATATATAACCGGTGTTCTGGAAAAAAAAAGGGTCTTGTGCATTTCCGTGTTGCGTGATACCAAGCACAGGCCTTTGAAGGTCTATTGTTCTACCAAAAAAACACTAAAATTGTCCTTGGTCGACCATTGAGCATTCAAGGCACATTGGCGCATCACCTGTATATCAGTGAATGCATTTACAAACTTTCATTAACACTGTTACTATAAATAGTGCATTGGGGATTCCCTCTGTATACATGTATATACAATTCAGAGGGAATTCCCAATGTGCTATCTATATTAACAGTGTCCGATAATGAAAATTTCTTCTTTATCCCTTCATAGACCAATGGACTTTCAGAAGCCTATGGTACCAGGCAAGTCATTATGTTATAGTTACTGATCCATAAAACGTGTTGTCTTAACAACTGGTAAATATTCTTTATATAAAACGGTCCTGTAACTCGTAGACTGCTAAGTGCCACTCTCTGGCATATGTGCGGACAGTGTAGATCAAGATCAGACTGCACAGAACGTGCAGTCTGATCTTGATCTACACTGTCCGCGAAAAAAACGTTGAGTCGATCTTAAAGTCTTACGGTTTATAAAAAAGACTATGTAATTGCTCCGGACACATAATAATCACTCGTAGACTAGTGACCACTCATCAAGCTGCTTTTGGCAATGTCTTCTCAGATCAGACTACACGTACGAGGAGTGTTCGATAAGTATCCGGAAAAGTTTAATAATCTTTTCATTTATATGCTTATCTTGATGAAATTTTCACCACTGGTACTTTGATGAATTTTTCTTATAATTCCACAGAAAAAAATAAATTATTTGCCCTAATGTGTAATATACAATCACTATGGCAATGTAGGGTGACTTAGAGCGTAGCAACTCCGGCAAGTCGTATCATTATTAGCATATATATTTATTGACTTTCTCGGTGAACCGATTTGGCTGGCGTTTCCTCATACTCATGAATATTTATTATTTCATGAAGCATTCTGATTGGTGATCTCAGTTTTTCTTTGAGAAATTTTTAATTATTTTTTTTTCACAAATATGCTGTCATTTCTATTTCTTACTTGTCGATATCCAATCACATTATTCGTTGCAAATCAAGCTTAGCGATAATGTAAATATGGCGGCGCCTAGCAACACCATAATCGAGAAGCGTTTGAAAAAGAGTTTGGGCGTAAAAAATAGACAGTTAAAATCGTACACAAAGATCGTTTTTTTCCTGGGTTATTTTCACTAACGGAAAAAAAATGAAATTATCCTCTCTAAAAGAGAGTAACATTGTGTTATCGATCTTTTGATTGGCTGTTAGGGGCACTTCCTGACTATATGAATATTCATAAGAAACGACAATTTGCTGGTCAATTTTCTCATGACTTTTTTACATGGAGAGGAACGTAATGCTGCAAACCTGGGTTCCGAGGTTAACTTATCGAACACCCCTCGTATATTTAATAGAGTTACGGTGCAAGCGTATAAAATGCAGTAAGCTGTTATTTAGTATCACATACAATGTAACTTACGTTTTTTCTGCTCTTCTTTCTGCGTTTATTCTTGTTTCGGTGGCTTTGCTGTCGTTTTACTCTGTGTTTCTTTAGATCACTTAAATCTGTGTCCGTAGAAACTTCAACCATTGATGTATTGTAAGGATTGCTGCCGATTACAAGTTGTTTCTGTAATGAGAAGATATGGAGGAGATTAATTTTGGGTGTTTTTCTTTTTTCGAGGAAAGATCGAAGTTTATTTCATCGGGCGGGTGGACATCATTGGTAATATTTTCATGAGTGACGCAGCCACAAGTGAAAATATTAGCGATGGTGGTCACGAGAAAAAAACACAAATATTCTATTTATTTCATGCTTTTAACCCTTCCTGGGAGGTACTTTATCAAAATCTGGTACAATTCTTTTCAGTTATTCCCCTCCGCATAGTAACACATTACAATTTTACGTCAGTCACGAGAAATGTAAGGTAAATGACGTCATATTTCCATCTGGTCGTGAGTGAAGTGCATTTTACCCTGGTAACTAGAATATAAAGATCGGTATTTTCACGGGTCATAACAATGAAATATCAAAAAATATTCATTGACCTTTTGCGGGAAGTGTAAATCAAGTCTGGTCTTGGTTTATACTTTCCGCAAAAGATCAATGAGCAGCTTAACCCTTTACTCCATAGATACTCATTTCTACGCATTGCTTGTAGGAGCCTTTGGAAAACATTGTGGCAAAAGGTGAAATTGCTCCTGACGAGCAATTTCACCTTTTGCCACTATGTTTTAATGCTATCAAAAGGTGTCATATGCACATACGAAACGGCTTAATTCTTGCTGCCATTTAGGGTCAATTAGAGATACCATAGAAATACCTTATGGGGTAAAGGGTTAAGTGTTAAGACCAAAACAGCTTGCAACTGATCGCCAACCAACCAATCGCCCACGAACCAACCAACCAGCCGATCAACCGATCAATCAACCAACCGACCAACCATTCAGACAACCAACTAGACAGCCAGACAACCAGCCTGCCAGCCAATCAGCCAGCTATCGACAGATCAATCAATCAATCAAGCAAGCAAGCAAGCAAGCACAGAAGCGAGTAAGGAAGCAATCAATCAAGCAAGCAAGCAAGCAAACAGACCAGCCGGCAATCAACCAATCAATCATTCTATCAACTTACATGAGTATCTACTGCGATGTCTTGCTCCAGTGCACGATCTAATTTTTGCACCTCTTTCACTTCATGTCTTTCATTTTTATTACACAGAAGTTGCAACTGTTCTAGTCTTTCTTCAAGCTGCCGATACTTCGCCTTTAAGTCCGCAACAACTTTGTCCGAGCCCGTGGACGTCAACTGCATCAAAAGAACCACGATTGAGATCAGCAAGGAAAACGTAGCAATCACAAATATTGCAAAGATCAGCCTGTCTTTGGTCCGACCAACATTCTTGGCATCACGTTGATGACGCAAGCAACTTGCGCACGTGTCCATGTCCAGATATGTGCTCATTTCAGATGCTTTGTTTTCTAATTTCTAATTGCTTAAATTAATTTTACATATAAAAATATAATCATGTTCAATACACTTTAATAATCTTTGACCTACAGTGTATCGGTAACAACGCAAGAAGTTTGCAAGTTTGCAAAACATACGTGCTCATTTCAGATGTTTTGTTTCCCAAATTTCAATTACTTAAATCAATTTCACTTTCACGTGTAGAAATACAATTATGTTCAATACACTTTAATAATTTTTGACCGACAGTTTATCGATAAATGCAAAATACGATTGCAAGTTTGCAAAACATTCCTTTATTGCAAAAGCTGCACAAACTGCAAATAATTTCTCTCACGATGTCCGTCTTTTTTATGATCACAGATGAAGAGGTGTCATAACAATAATTCCAAGAAATGAGATATTGCAAATTCCAAGAAAAAATATTGCAAAGGTACGCTTTTCCCATAAAACTTCTTGTTCATTAAATCTCATTCGCCTGTGTTAGGGGGAATACCCTGCTGCATATATGTATGTGAACGTTGTATTCCTTTTAGTGTATAAAACGTTGAACCTTTACTCTATTAAAGTAACTTAAAATTCAATTTTTCGACGATTTGAATGCAGTTCCACTGCAAATTAAAAGTCTTTTTACTCATTCATTAGAATTGACGAAGCGGGCAGCGTAGATTCAAGATCAGACTGCACGTTCCGTGCAGTCTGATCTTGATCTACGCCGCCCGCAAACGATGTTGAATTCGATATTGGTCGGGGAAGGGTAGCTGTGGGGGTCAGCCATTTATAGAAAATGATATTTGTGTCAAGTATAGCAAAATACGTACGATTAAATTGTCAGCTATTGTTCTTTTTCAAAGAAATTAAATTTGTTTGAGGAAGGCGGAAAAATGAACAATGCATGAAAAAAAAAAAAGATTCTATAGTTTCCGTTCTTATTTCACAATTATTATCATTTTCATCTTTTTCCTTCCTTTATCTGTGAACTAGTTTCAATTAATGTTCTTGTCATTTACGACCCTTAAAGAATACACATTTGAGGCATGCCCTGGGAAAAGGGTGCTTAGTGCATATCAGTGATGCACGATCCCATGATCCCGGGCAAGTCATCACTTCATTATGGTTCCATAAAATCCATTTTGCTTGACAAACAACTGCATAATAAGGCAAACTGGTCCTTTGTCATGCAGAAAAATTGACCTGTAGTAAAAAGTATCGGCTCAGGTCAGTCTGCGCGGACTGCGCAGGCTGACCTGAGTCGATACTTTTTGCAGATTCTCTAAGCCTTCCCTCTTTTCACAGATTAGGAGCAGATTCATTTTTTACATGTATATCCGTAAAATGGAGTAAAATCCTTCATGAATAAAACATTATTTCAACTGAAAATTAAGAGTTACGTTTTGTCTCGTGTTTCAAGGCCATTAAAGTAAGACCTGTGTAATGCACTTCCGGTTAAAATTCTAATTGGTGGATAAATAAGGATAAATAAGGATTTATGCAGAAATAATATTTTTGTACATTTCTAACAGATCAGAAATTCTGTTTATGTCTAACTTGAAATTATTTTTTGATACCTTTGTTAGTTTTCTAAAAAGGGAGGTAATTATTATCTCTTTTTGAATTGAGAATATAGTGGTTTTAGATTTATAAATGATAATTCAAAGAAGGAAAAAACTGAAAAAAAAAAATGAATCGGTGAAAGTAGTTCAATAATACTCATTTTTAATTATAGCTAATTTTGCAAGATGACATTTTAGTGGAAATAGCTGTTTGATTTGATTATTTTCGTTTATTTATCGTCGCTACCGGTTGCCCATCTGAGTGACGCCCCAGAAGACGGTTAGTTGTTACGGGGGATAGTGCAAGGATAAAGGACGAAACTACTGAGAATTTCGCCTGGTTCTTTAACGTGCTCGGTGTGTAGCACCGTCACACGGGACCTAGGTTGAACGTCTCATCCGAAAGACTATTACCAATTTTTAATTGGCCAGCCGGGGATTCGAACCCACGACCTGTAGGACATTGTGTTCACAAGTCCTCCGCTCTACCTACTGAGCTATATCGGCTGGTAAATAGCTGTTTTCCATTACACAGGTCTTATCTAAATTCAGTTATATCACAGAGATCCGGGTAACCATCCATTTTTTCCTGTTGTTTCTTTTACCAGTACGTCTCAGAATATACTCTTAAATCTATTTGATATTTCCTCAAATAAGCGTCGTCGAGACTTTGATCAGACATTAAAAGAGGTCTGTATTCACCAACCATTCTTAAGAACGTTCTTTGTCTTATTCTTCAGGATCTTCTGACTGTGAAAGTAACAGACCTTCTGATTGGCTAAACCAAATGGTTTAGCCAATCAGAAGTTCTGTTACTTTCACATTGACAAAATTCTGGAGAATAAGACTTAAGATGTTCTTAAGAATAGTTGGTGAATACGGACTGTTGCAAAAACTATCTTTAATCTTTGGAAAGAAATTGGCAGCGGATTCGGTTCCAGCGACCCTTCACCCCCTTGTTGCAAGCCCTTTATCTAACACCGTTTTCAACATTATTTCAGTTATATCACTTCGGCCAGTGCATCTCTTCATGCTTTCCTGGAGTTTATTTTAGCGGTACCCTGTACAATTTTCTTTCCAAACCACTGGCTGCTTCCCGACATAGCAATCGTCGAAACAATGGTCAGACGTGAGAGAGGAATGAATCCCGGATAGAGCTCCGGATAGAGGAATTGATTTTGATTCCAAAATTGAAAATACTGATGATTCTAAACTAAACCCTATGTTGAGGGTACCCATTAGAATCGTGTCATCGAGACGATTCTAATGAGTACACACAACATAGGATTTGGAAGAGAAATAGCGGATTTAGAATATAATCACTCCCGTTTATCTGGAGCTTTGATGGAGCAATGATTATCATCAATCTTAAGAAAAAAAAATTGGCTGAGTCAGGAACCTAACAACAGACAACCTACCCCCCCTCCCCGTTTTCAAGTCCTGTAACCTACCGACTATGTCATCGTGACTTGGCCCCTTTACGAAAACGAGGTTGTGTCTTTACGTTTGTTTTATTAGCAGGCTGTCTCTCCTATTTTATGATTCGATATATTTGGGTTTGTTAGATAAATGGAAATTGGTTAACTGTAATTTAAAGGGTTTTTTAGATAAATAGAAATTGGGTAACTGTATTTCCGAAAGGGTTTGTTAGATAAATGGAAATTGGTTAACTGTTTTTCAAAAAGGGGTTTATCAGATAAATGGAAATTGGTAAACTGTATTACAAGGAGGTTTGTTAGATAAATGGAAATTGGTTCACTGTATTTCAAAGGGAGTTTGTCAGATAAATGGAAATTGATTAACGGTATTTCGAAGAGGGCTTTGTTAGATTAATGGAAATTGGGTAACTGTATTTCAAAAAGGGTTTGTTAGATAAATGGAAATTGGTTAATTGTATTTCAAAGGGGTTTCTTTGATAAATGGAAATTGGTTAACTGTATTTCAAAGGGATTTGTCGGATAAATGGAAATTGGTTAACTGTATTTCAAAGGGGTTTGTCGGATAAATGGAAATTGGTTAACTGTATTTCAAAGGGGTTTGTCGGATAAATGGAAATTGGTTAATTGTATTTCAAAGGGGTTTGTTAGATAAATGGAAATTGGTTAATTGTGTTTCAAAGGTGTTTGTTAGATAAATGGAAACTGGTTAACTGTATTTCAAAGAGGGGTTTGTTAGATAAATGGAAACTGGTTAACTGTATTTCAAAGAGAGGTTTGTTAGATAAATTGAAATTGGGTAACTGTATGTCAAAAAGGGTTTGTCAGATGAATGGAAATTGGTTAACTGTATTTCAAAGGGGTTTAATGGATACATGTACATGGATACATTGGTTAACTGTATTTGAAAGGGGTTTGTTAGATGAATGGAAATTTGTTAACTGGATTTCAAAAGGGATTTGTTAGATGAATAGAAATTGGTTAACTGTATTTGAAAGGGGTTTGTTGGATAAATTGAAATTGGTTTTTAGTATTTCAAATAGTTTGGTTAGATAAATAGAAATTGGTTAACTGTATTTGAAAGAGGTTTGTTAGATAAATGGAAATTGGTGGACTGTATTTCAAATAAGTTTCTTAGATAAATGGAAATTGGTTAACTGTTTTTCAAAGGCGTTTGTTAGATAAATGGAAATTGGTTAACTGTATCTTATTCAAAGGATAAATGGAAACTGGTTAACTTTATTTCAAAGGGATTTGTCGGATAAATGGAGACTGGTTAACTGTATTTCAAAGGGATTTGTCGGATAAATGGAAACTTGTTAACTTTATTTTAAAGGGATTTGTCGGATAAATGGAAACTGGTTAACTGTATTTCAAACGGATTTGTCGGATAAATGGAGACTGGTTAACTGTATTTCAAAGGGGTTTGTTAGTTAAAAGGAAATTGGTTAACCGTTTTTCAAATTCCATTGAGCGGATTGTGCAAACTGACCTAGGTCGATACTTTTCTACATGTACGTTGAACCCACTCTTCAAGAAGAATAGTATAGATACATATGACCCGTCACGCAAAAAAGGACCTACTGAGAACTGTGAAAAGTGCCTTATACCCATTTCCTGAGAGCGCTGCTCGAAAACATTTTAAAACCCTGGGTCCGTATTCACCATATGAATCATGAGTTAGCGTACTCCTTTGATACGTAGAAATTTTAGCAATGGCAAAACGCAGGCTTCGATGGCTGACATGAGAGTGGAGTGCAACACGCGAAAAGGCGCATTCGGACATTTGCGTAAAGTGTCGTCCCGGATTAGCCTGCGCAGTCCGCGCAGGCTAATCCGAGACGGCACTTTACGACTACATTAGATTTTGTGCTACAGTAGACTTGCGTAAAACAGAAAATCACATAAAATCGGAAAGTGTCGTTTCGGATTAGCCTGTGCGGACTGCACACGCTGATCAGAGACGACACTTTACGCAAACGTCCGAATGACCCTTTTCGCGTGTTGCACTCCAGAGTAATGTTTGCAGATATATGAAGCCCTCCTTTCATAGACTATTTCTTGATGTAAAAGTTACTTACATTGCTGTCACAAAGACTCTTGGTGAGAGGACCAGCGCTTTCTATATAGATAGCCAGTAGACAATAGTTTGTAGACTCAGTTATACCCGCACGTTGCCTAAATGTATGCAAATTGTTAGAACGAATGTTTTAGCAAAACGATCATTATATTGATAAAAGTTTTGTCTTCAACAACAGTCACAGTGTTTGCAAAAGGGCTAGATATTCCTCTTAGAATGCTTAGAGTTTTAAGACGGTACATTATAGAATACATAAAATAGAAATTACCTTTTCTAAAACTTAACCAAAACCAAAAACAACTATGGTTATGACATATGTATAATATTTTTGACCTACAGTATAGTAAGCCCCGGCGAAAAGAAAATAAATATAGCCCATATACGGACTATAAATAGAAGACGACCTGCTTCAATTGAACTACGATAGCAGGTTTGTTTCGCTATTTATTCCTTGAAAACAAAGTAAAAGTAGCTCTTATCACGAGAAGAAAAACAGCTGGACTTTGTCAAATGACCTCTGTTGTCTTTTATAGGATACATCTCACGTGTTGAGACTTGTTAAAAAACAAGTATGTAGCACGTTGTACTGAAATAGACTTAAAATAATTGCCATTTCGAAGTGAGGACATTTAAGGACAAATACACTTAGCTCTACGATATACTGAAAACGGTTTGAATGGCTTTTGCAGACGGTCTGCATTATGAATCCCAGGCTGCACGAAATGTTTAGCCTGCTGTAATTTACACTGTCTAGCATTTGTAAATCATCCTGACAAATGTGACCCATCATGCAAAAAAGGGACCTTCTGGGAACTCCGAAAAGTTTCAGCCCTGGTCAGACTGCGCGAATTGCGCAGGCTGACCAGTGTTGAAACTTTTCGCTTCAATGACATTATCTGTATGAAAAGTGCTTATTGTGTACAATCATTTTTCAATTATCAATTAAAATTGACCTGCACTCCCGTTGATGTGTTTTGATCTAATTGTTATACAGAATTCCCAGATGGTCCATTTTTGCATGATGGGTCACATGAGTATCCTGGAATTACAGCAGTTGATATCCCTTTTTTGCCTGATTCCCTGATGAAAATAATGTATTTCACTCCTACAACATAGAAGAGATGAAACGGTGGAAAGAAAGTATGAAACTCTAAATAATGCGATATAAGACAAAAATGAAGCATTCATAGACAACCAAAACCTCAAGCAAGATGTAGTCCATCAGAAAATAGCTTTACAAACAGGCCACATTAACTTAAGTGTTGTTGTTTGTCTCTGTATATAACGTCTGTTTACTTCAAAAACCTCATAACTACAGCTTGAAACAAGCTGTAGTTACGAGGTTTTTGAAGTAAACAGACTATAATACAGTAGTAGTAAAATGTGAAATCTTCTACTGTGAATACTGTTTACATACAGAATGACAAGGCAAGTTTGGTATAACAGAAATGGGTCATTTACACTTATTATAGTCTCTATTGATAACATCTGTTGAAAGTTTTGTGCAGTCGCTCGTCTTTCAGATTTCTTGACTGCAGAAGAAATAACAATATTTTTGCTGCTAGTTGAATATGCATTCGTATTTTTAGGGTCTATTTTGAACAGGGTAACTGTGTTATGGGTTATTTCTCAGAAAACTGTCTAAATCAGAGCCCCAGATTAATTTATGGTCCTTCACGAGCTGTGGCAGTAGACTAAAAGGTTGTTCAGTTTGTTTACATTATCTTAAGGTTCTTCTTGGAAGTCTAAATATATCAAATGGGTGAGGGTCGTGTCAGTTCGAATCTAGAGCAGGAGTTTGAAATTATACATTGAGGTAACTGTAAGGCGATTTTTTGAAAAGGAAAGCCCTGTCACTTTACCAGTATTTGAATGTTTTGCATCCATATAATTGAAAGTCATGTTGCAAAACTTATTGCAGTATAATGTAGTGACACAACGTGTAACCACTTTGTAGGCTTTTTTGGTATTTGTGGGGGTTTATCCGTATAGAGTGCACAATTTGTATCTACAATTCATGCTTTTATTGATGTCTAGCCCCTGTTATGAGCCCCGGTACCCTGTAGTGTTGCACGTATGTTTTACGTGTGGCCTTGGCCAGTTTTAAAGACACATTTAACAACCCTAGCTAAACACTACCTGGTCTTAATACAAGTTTGCTGCGCAATTAGTGAATTCTATCCCCAGGTCAAAATTCAGGTCTGATTTTTGTAGACTGTGGCAGCTTTTAATCAGGCAAATGTTCTCCCTATGGTAGCTGGAATATTAGCTTTACTCACCTTGAAAACAGAATTATAAACTGTATAGCTGACAGATGATGTGCATCGTGAACTTTCACAGTTGCATGCCCATGGTTGTCATCTGCAAAAGTATGACTCTGTCCTTTTTTTTAATCAATGCAAAAATATCAGTGTGCATTTAGTGTTAAGCAAAATAAATCCATGAAGGAAAACAAATTCTGACAAGTTATGATATAATAGCATTGTTTTGATTTCAGCAATGTCGAAAAATTTGGCAGCAGGAGACGTCCCCTGCATTGACAGCTAATATTATCTTCTTTTCCTATCAAATCCTTTATTTCTACTTTTGTTATAAAGAAAAAAAAACTTTTTACACAAGTAGTTCTCATAATATATTGCAACTTTGTAGTTAGATTTGTACAAGGTAAAAACATGTATACACACTTATAGGTAGAAGGTAATCACATCGACATCTGTAATGGGTTATTTTTGAGTTATCTTCCTTTAAAATTTGACGAAAAAATGGGTGAGCTGGTTAACTCTTTACCGAAAGACAAAATTCTGATAAAAAGTCTAGAATTTTGTCGAAAAGTTTAGAAAATGGTTAAACATACAAGGTATTTGCAAGTGCCTGCTAGGCTTTTTCAAGTAAATAACTGATAAAGCTAAACAATGTATCGACAAATTAGGCCTAATCATTAGCCCGCCTGAAAAGTAGAATAGGAGTTTAAAGCCGATCTTTAAGGCTAGAATAGTGTTATATAAATATATTTTGTTATGTGAAAAGTATCTGCTTATCGAACAGTGTGGATCCAAGATCAGACTGCACGTTCTGTGCAGTCTGATCTTGATCTACACTGTCCGCAAAGTTCAGTGAGTCGTACCTAGCAGTTTCATCGTCAATTTGATAGAGTAGAAAACATTGGTTACCTGCATTTTCTCCTTTTCCCTGACCTCTTTTAATAAGGCTTCTTTCCCAGATTTGTCAGTGCTAGAGATCATGCGGCAGAGGAATAAATGTATAATGTATTGGCTCCAAAAATACCTCTCTATTTATTTCGCAAATGGTCCTATGCCCTCGCAGTTGTAACTTAAATGGTGTGAGCTGTCATGTAGACCACGGAGGCAACAACAAATACCTTTTCAAAATAACAAAAATGGATACATGACGTAAATTTTCTAGTCAAGAGGTCTGCAAGGGGCCGCAGAACAAGCGTGCAGAACTTGAAAATATGGGGGTCCAGGGTTCTATCCCTGGCTACGACCCCTGGCTCGGCCAATTTCTTTCCGAGGATTGATGAAAGTCACTGCGACAGGATTCATTCCTTTCCGACCTCTGACCAACGTTTCGAGGATTATTATGTGGGAAAGCAGCCGATGGCTTAGAAAAAAAATTGTGCTGAGTAGATATACTGGTAAAAGAAAGCATGGATAGGTGCACTGGCCGCCGCGAAATATATGAAATAATGCTGAAAACGGCGTTTAACAACATCCAATCAATCATTCAGAAGTAACACGTAAAAGTGGTCAAAAGCTAGCGTATTCAGCAAGGCCGAAGAAATATACAGCCAGACATAAGTTAAGCATCACCAAAACTGACCAGCAATAGCCCATGTGCTTAGACCAGCATTACTCATGCCCATGCACAATTTGCCATTTCTGGGCTTCGGAAAGTTTTCTCTTAGTCATTTGGCTCATAAATCAGCCTGTAAATGTCTAGTGGGTTCATGCAAAGCTTGAAAATATATTAAATAAAAGGTTATCCATAAAAGAATACATTACTAAATTTGTTCTGGTGATGCTTAATTTATATCTGGCTGTATATCTTCACTTCTCAATGTTCTGTGAGATATTCAAACGAACCTGTTCGACATATACAGACATACTTACTTGGTATACTCGAACCAAGCTGTTCCATGTATAGAGACATGCTTTTGTGACATAGTCGTAGCAAACTCTAGAATCGAATCTTACGCCCCTATCATCATCTTTTCCAGTCGTTTAACGGCGACAGCTCATTCAGTTGTTTCCTAATACAGGCTAGGTTTGCCAGTCCCTTGCCCACTTTACCAGTTCTGTCAGCAGGGATAGTCCCAGTGCCTCCAAGCCACGTAATCAACACATTTATTCAGAACTTTTTTTTGTCTTCTTCTCTTGCTTATTCTCTTGATTTTTTTCTCAGCTTGAAAGTTACACAACTTCTGATTGGCCGAATCATTTGTTTAAGCCAATCAGAACTTGTATTACTTTCAAACTTAGAAATCTTGCAGAATGCTTGGAGTTATCGATAGGATGGTTAGTGAATACGTGTCCTGATTAAAGATTAAAAACAAATCACTTGTAACAGCGTAAAAACTTACTGGTCAAGTTGGCTTTGCTGTTTGCTCACAGGTAGACTGCTTTGCCTTCACGTGTTGATTTCACCTTCATCCTAGTAACTTTATCGGTGTCGTATATAATGTAGATAAGGTGTAAAAAATTCTGCTGCAATCAGCGAGTGTTATAGACATTTCTATCAAGAACTGAAGACGAAAGCACAGAATCAAAGTATCGGTTAAAAAGTTAAAGTCGACATCCAGAAAAATCATAATACCTTACAATGGAGTAGAATGCAAATACATGTAGAACTAGATATGTTAATCAGGAACTACGTGTCAGAAAATAAGATCTAAATGCTTTTGCCGACATTTAAATTTGGCCTGCAGCACGCAACAAAAGTCCGCGAAAACTGATCCGAAACGACACTTTACGACTAGATTCGATTTTGTACTAGACTTGCGCGAAAGAGAAAAATGCATAAGAAAGGAAAGTGTCGTCTCGGTTAGCTCGTATGGTCTGCCCAGGCTGATCCGGGATGACGCTTTTTGCAAATGTCTGAATACCCCTTTTACCATTTTGCACGCCATTTACACAAAACGACGTCAACAGTGGATCCTTGTGAAATGTATCAAATGGAAAACGATCAATGTCAAAAACAAAACCCCAGTCTTAGATTATATACTTGCATGTTCGCTATTATACCGGGTACCAGTTCTTTTTCAAGTTATTTGCAGCCAAATCTTTAGTATTACCATTTGCCATCACAAATGAAACCCTCTCCTGTCAGTGTACCACTTGGAGACGTGGAGAGCGAGTACCGATTTGCACGACAGTTGAGAATTCATCTGGAAACAAACGAAAATAGCTACTATGTATATTGGCATATCATATAAGCTGCTTTTCTGCTACAAATACCTCTTTTACTACACGAACAGCCACATCTACTTGGGGTTAATCAAAGCTTTCTTCAACCATTCAAATGTTAAATAAAATATACATAAAATCATTGTGGGTCAGCTGGAACTGACTTAAATGTTGTAAAATGTTTTGTGTTCTTCCACAGACAAGTCATCATCTGAGGTCCACTGAGTGAGTATATCGTCGGTTCACTTCCAAAACCTCCTAGGTTTTGGAAGTAAACCGAGATTATGCTTTTAGTTTTATAATTTTACATCGAATCAAAACTTCTGAATCATTATTCTTGATTTTTCTCTTTTTTTTACCCCCCCTCCCCATATTTTTTTTCTTTTTACTTTTTATACAAATAGTTATTAACATTCAATTCATTTCTTCTGTTGCTTCCGTTACGTTTTATACAAAAACGAAACTATATAGACTCGTTTTTAATGTTGTTCTTCTTCATGTGTAAACAAACTAACTTCGACCAACAAATTAAATCTATTGTTGAGAAGGCATGGAATAGAATAGGTATTTTACGCCGTTTAAAATTTCTGCTTGATCGCCTTTCTCTGCAGACTATATACTTTTCATTCATCAGACCTATTCTTGAATATGGAGACACCGTTTGGGACATGTATGAATAGAATAAGGAAGAACTCGATAAGATCCAAAACGAGTCAGCCAGGATAGTAACAGGATGCACAAAATTAGTATCTCTTTCAGACCTTTCTAGAAAATCTGGCTGGGAGACATTAAGAGAATGCAGAAACAAACATAAACTCATTCTTTTTTTCAAAACGGTTAATGGTCTAGTTCCAAACTACCTATGCTCTAATGTTCCACCCACTATTGGAAGTAACACAACGTACAACCTTCGTAATTCTAATGACTTGGCAAATATACCTTGTAGAACCAGCCTCTATAGGAATTCTTTGCTGCCATCAGCTGTAAACGCATGGAACTCTTTGCCACAAGCTACAAGAGACACTGACTCTCTCTCGTCGTTTAAACGTTTGCTGTACATAGACAAACCTACTCCTTGTAAACTTTGTTTTCATGGGGAAAGAAAAATGCAAATTATTCATACTCGGCTTAGAAATAACTGTAGCGATCTAAAACAATATCTCTTCTGGAAAAATATTGTGGTTTCTCCTCTTTGTCGTTGCGGAGAAGTTGAATCCAATACACACTACTTCTTTGAATGCAGATTTTATTGTAACATTAGAGTAACACTCAGACAACATATTAGCGCAAAATCTGGTTTTAATATTGATACAGTGCTTTTTGGAGACAATGAACTCTTTATTATCAAAAACGAAGAGATCTTCCATGCGGTTCATGATTACATTGATAAAAGCAAGAGATTTTCTTAGTTTTATTCCAACCAAAGGTTAAATCCGTTGCTCCTCTTTTCTGAAAATGTACTGTTGCGAACTTTTAAATACAAGCATAACTTTGTATCTTTTGCTGCCGCTCTGCTCAATCACCGATCACCTTTTCTTTTTTCTTTTTACTTTTTTAGATAACGAAGCTCTTTTTGTTTTCAAGCATACTATCTGTTTCTTGTAATAATCTTTTCTTTTTGACATTTGATATTATTGGCATATCACGTGATTCAGTTTAGGGAGAGGAACTATATAAGCAACATGTTTTCGTTCCGATCCTTTTTCACATTTATTTCTTGTGTATGTAAATGTCAATATATTGAATAAAATATGTTTGAATTAAATTAAACTAACTTGGGATTTTTGTATGCCTATACTTTATTAGAGATGCGATCGATACTTTCTGATAGGCCTTTTTTCCGTCCCAGACAGTTTGTACACTTTTTTGCACGACTAAAGATGTGTTCATATATTTCTTAACGAATTTGACGATCTAATAGTTGCATTTATAGGTTTCTGAAGGGAAAGTTCTCAATATAAAAAGGTATAGTTGCATATTTTTGAGAGAAATACTACTTGTATAAGATAATTTCATGTCTTGCTGTTTTGATGAAAATGCATTTGCGGGGAGCTCTAGGATGTCCTCAATCCTACGAAAACAATTGGCAAAACGGTCCAGTGTCATGCTATCTCTCTATCCTTCTACTAGCAGGATAGGGGTCAGCCTCTCTCGGTTTGTGCAGACTTACACGAGTCGATTTGTTTTTGCAGACGCATGAAACTAACTTTTTTGAGGCAATCCAGTAACGAACCTACAACAACCAGGTCATGAGTCAGACGTGCTATCAACTGAGCTACCCGGTATGACATAACATGTTTCACAATTGAAGTAAACTAAATAAGCTAATATAATACATGTTTGATTTGATACACTCACTGTAGCGTCATTCATCTCTGCTTTGAAGTTACTTCTAGACACATCTAAGGTAAGCATACTTCATCTGCTTCCATTCATCCTGGAATAAAACTGTTATATCTTTCAGTTGTCTCATAGAAGATGTTTCATGCCATGTTGGTGGTAAAATATTTCATTTAAACGAAGCTGTGTACACGGTGGGTAATCTACAAGAACAGAACCGTTGGTTCCGCATTCTAAAATTTGTATGGGACTTCCGGAATACGTGTGGTTCTGAAGTCGTAGCCTGTAAACACCCACCATTTTCGAAGAATGAAATGTAAGAGCTTGACATTTTCATATTTATCTCTTTTCTAAATGAAACTATCAAGACAAACGAACAGAATGCTATTCGACCCCTATAATATTTTACCGTGAAGATTCACGGAGGTTAATTTGAAAACTTCGAGAAATTGTCTTAGAAACCTGAATTTTCTAGGTGTACCTCGCAATGGAAAACAGAAGACAACAGAAGACGGGTGAATTTTACCCTTAACTTGTTACTTTTCTGACGCTATTTTGGTGATCCGATTGCGGTTTTGAGTGTGCCTGGGTGTTCAATAAACATCAAAGAAGTCCCTGGACAAGTATCGGTCTGAAATCGAAGACAACTTTGGCAAAATAGATGTTGTTCTGATTGTGGACCGTGACTCCGTTTATGTCGTATGGCTCTGAAATCGTAGATGAACCTTTATTAAGTTTAGTCGGCCACACACTTCATATTTAAGGCTTTCTGACTGCATTTTTGGATGTGTGTATGTCAGTTTGCCTGTGTGCATGTCTATCTACATGTCTGTCCGTCTGTATTTTTGTATGCATGTATCTACATGTATATATCATGTAGTCATTATGTGTTTCTCTCTGTGTCCATCTATTTGTCTATCTTTTATCATTCTGTGTTTTTCCCAGTTTATGTAATGTTTATTTGTGCGAGTGTGCCAGTCTTTCTGTCATGGTGTCTGCTTCACAATATCTCTTTCTGTCACTCTACTCTCCTAGTCCGTCCCTAATCCGTTTGTCTGTCTTTTATGATGTATGTATGTATGTATGTATGTATGTATGTATGTTTCTCCGTATTTCTCTCTCTCTCTCTCTCTCTCAGTGTCTCTATTATCTTTGTACCTCTGCATGCCACTAACGGCTAAAAAACATTCCTACCACCAATACATCGATGTTTTAGTTGATAAATGTAACTTTTCCATGTAGAGTGGGTTCGAGTATTATTTAACAAAATTATGAAAAAAATAAACCTGTTAACTGAATTTTTTACAAATGCTTATTCTTTATTTCCATTTTGACCAGCATGTAAATGTAGGACAGTTCATGATTTGATTCTAGGATTTAGACTTGCATCCCAAACTTTCATTTTCTATACACCTCCTGTTGATATTTATGATTGTTTACCATATTTTCCCGAAATTCTCAGACATCAGAAGTTATCTGACAGCATTAGTTATTTACTAAAATAATTCATATCAGCTTTACTGGACGAAAGCCAGTAGGGCTACTGTCATTGCGTTGTGTCTTTCGTGTGTCCATACATAGAGTTTTCATTCGAACATCTCTTCTGAAATTAATCAATAGTTTTCAACCAAATTTCAATGGGATATTCCTTGTGTAAATCTCTTTCAGATTCCTTTAAGAACTTTTGAAAAAACATGGAGTTTGTTGGCGGTGTTTATTGTCCCTATATGGCAAATAATAAACTCTTTAAAAATATTCTTTAAAACCGCTCATTTGATATCAAATAAATTTCAAATAAATGTTTTTTGGCTGAACCTTTCTCAGATTCTTTAAAAAAAAATGTTGATCCCATAAAAACTGAAAAGCACGGGGTTTGTGCGTAATAAAAAATGACACAATTAACCAAAAGAAAGCTAGTGCTGTACGAGATAAGTAAATTTTAACTCAAAGTATCTTGCTACAATTCCTAAAAAATGCATTTTAGCCCATTTTGTTGAACACGTTACTGTACGAAAATGTTTTAGACTGGTCCAAATTGAAAGCATTTGCAGACGGCAAAATAAAGCGACTGAAAAATTGAAATTTGTTATAGTAAGGTTAGAAAACAGTCTTGGAAAAGGAGAAAATGCTAGTTCAAAATGCTAGCAATTTCTCCGTTTCCCATAATGTTTTCCATTAGCATTTTCTATAGGGATTGTGTGATCATGGGTTAAAGACTTCATAAATGTAATTTTGCAATGAAGAACACTTTTCAGATAAGCCTAATTGTATGGCAAGAAAATATTGAACCATAACATCAGAGGCACTGCAAGTAAGTTGTTTCTGAAATAAGGCACAGTACAGCAGTTCAAATTAACCTAAGTAGATTTATGCAGAACTAGGTGAGAAATAAACTGAGAAGACCTAAACAATCCTTAGAATGCAACTTAAAACTGAAAAAAAAAAAATGAATCAATAATGGTAAGTCACAGTCATAGCCAGTCTTCGGCGAAAATTAACATAATTCCAATTAGCTATGTACAAAAGCAGTTTTCATTCGAGAAACATCACAAGTAAAAAGCATTAAAAGTATGTTCTTAATAATCAAATTGATATTAAAAAAACTTGGTTTGAAATGACCAAAGTGAGTACAAAATGATCGAAGTGAGAACAAAATGACCAAAATATAAAGGAACAGGTAGATACGAAAAGAACAAAAAAGTACAAAAATTGTACGAAACGGCCTGGGTACGAAATCACCTGGTTACAAGATGACTTGAAGCCGGGTAAACAATGTGGCTGCCTCTGTAGGTACTTTCCAAAACCGAATAAAAATATAGTGCCGCCGCTCATGCGGGCCACAGTAGGTATTTCATTGTTTTCCCCACCAAATAAGCGGGCATTAAAACAACAACAAAACTTACTCTATCGCGTCCATACATGTCACTCCACCTCTGTGTATCTGATTATGTCAAAAGAGTTTAAGTTAAAAGAAATGCTTTTATTTTTCCAAAATGATTAGATGCAGAGTCTTTTTTTATCTAATTGCTTATCGTGATAATTTCTGGGTCTGTATTCACCAACCATTCTTCCAACTATTCCTTGTCTTGTTCTTCAAGATTTTCCAACTGTAAAAGTAACAGAACTTCTGATTGGCAAAACCAAATGGTTTAGCCAATCAGAAGTTCTGTTACTTTCACATTGACAAAATTCTGAAGAATAAAACTAAGAATGTTCTTAAGAATGGTTCGTGAATACAGACCCACGTTGACTATATCTGACACTAACAACGTCAATAAATGCGTATCGTTCAGGGTCTTGTAATGCATTTTACCAAACAAGTCAACACAGAACTCTAGATCTATTGTCTAGTTTATCAAGCAACCGAATCATAAGCTAGAAGATCCTTTGACATGCAAAACATTTACAAATAGAAACGAAATCGACCTATGTCTGACTGTGCAGTCTGCATAGGCTAACATATGGCTTTCAACACGCGAAAAGGGGGCATTCGGACATGTACGTAAAGTGTCGTCTCGGATCAGCCCGCGCAGTCCGCGTAGGCTGATCCGAAACGACACTTTCCGGTTTTTTAAATGTCATTTTCTGTTTTTGCACAAATGTACTGTATCACAAAACCTAATGTAGTCGTAAAGTGCCGTCTCGGATTAGCCTGCGCGGACTGCGCAGGCTAATTCGAGACGACACTTTACGCAAATATCCGAATGCCCTCTTTTCGCGTATTGCAAGCCATTCATGTCGATAGTGTTTGCATCTGAATTAAACTCCCTTTTCGCATAGCTCGGTTCAAATGTAAATGATCGAGGTAATCACTCTCAGTTATAACAGCAGTTGCATCAGCATCATAATTAAATATGTAGATGAAATAACAACATCGATCCATTAACCCTTTCCCAAACAAGCCCTGGTTTATACATGTCTGCAGTAAAAGTCTTTTGAAAACACTGTGGGAAAAGGAGAAATTGCTCGTAACGAGCAATTTCTCCTTTTCCCAAAGTGTTTTCTACCCCTTTTGAGAACTTTCTGCCATATTTTTCCAAATCTTAAATTGTCATCTGCAAACTCTTTTGGTTTCAAAGAGTCCAAAATTTGTCGTTTGGGAAAGGGTAAATTTTGACGAATAAAGATGTAATCATATTCGCAACTGCAGTAAAACATGGCGTCGATAATGCAATCGGTGACATCACCGAAGCTTTTTAAAAATAAATGTGAAAATGAAGCTTCATTCTGTAAAATATCCGTTTTGAACTGCTCATCTTTAAAAGTATAACTTACCGAAACCAATCGTTTAACAAAAATATTTTTTTGAACCATTTGAATATCACAACGGCACCGAATTTCTCCAAACTTTAGGAGTTCCCTACACAAAACCACGTAACAGATATCTTCAAATACATTTATGGTTTGAATTTTATACCATTTCTGTGCGGCTCATTTGCCAAGTGCTGCGCGAATCTGGGTTTCGTGTGGGCAGATAGTGAAAAAGAAACGCTGAAACAGCGGAAATTAAACAGCTTACTTCCCGTCAATCCTCCAATCGGATTGCGGGACACCCGTGTCGAAACGTATGTAAAGATTAGGGAAATACCAGAGCTGCTAAATATAGCATACTGGAAATCCGGAGTTCATTGACTGTGTGATTTTCCTCGCGATTTTTCTTAACCCTTTACCACACTATGACGATTTTAACGGCGCCCCCGGGGAAGAATTCTTTTGAAAACATTGTTGGAAAAGGAGAAAATGCTGGTAACCAGCATTTTCTACTTTTCCGACAAAGTTTTCTTCCCCATCAAAGCGCACTTGCATTTTTTGAGCCACTTGGAAATTGTCGTCTGCCATTGATTTTAATTTCGACCAGTCATACATTTTGTTGTTTGGTAAAGGGTTAAACTTTTACAATATGTAGAATGTAAACTGTTTAATTTCATCACTTTTGAATCTAATATTTTTCAAAAGTTTTAGATTTACGGTAAATTTCGGCATTACTTGATAAATTATTAGAATATCTAGTAAAATCATTTCACAAAGTGTTCATTTGAGGTTTCTACACGGAGGAATAAAAAAAAATCTATGCCACATTCTTGCCAGATTTATTTTTCCCCAGATATAAGCGTAAAGCGATCAATTTAGGCCATAAGTTTAACATTGCTTTCAACGTTTCTGCTTTCATTTTTGCTAGCACTAATAAGGCACAGTACAGTTTTCTGTATTATTATTAATTTTGTAATTTATTGTCATCCTGTCAGGATACTGCAGAGATAAGTTATGTGAATCAGCGAGGTCGACAAACGAAGCAGAGTTAAGGGATTGTGTCTGAATTGTCTTAACCCATTGCCAAACAATCCCTACTTTTGACAAACCTGAGAAAGAAGCCTTTGGAAAACATTGTGGGAAAAGGAGAAAATGCTGGTAACCAGCATTTTCTCCTTTTCCCACAATGTTTTCTACCTTTTACAAAATAAATTCCAAATTTTCAGTCACTTTTATTTTGTTGTCTGCAAATGCTTTCAATTTGGACCAATCTGAAATATTGTCGTTTGGTAATGGGTTAATTGTCTTAACCCATTACCACACAATCCCTACTTTTGACAACCCCGAGATAGAAGACTTTAAAAGCATTGTGGGAAAAGGAGAAAATGATGGTAACCAGCATTTTCTCCTTTTCCCACAATGTTTTCTACCCTTCACAAAACAATTTTCAAAATTTCAGTCACTTTTATTTTGTCGTCTGCAAATGCTTTTGATTTGGACCAAATTACCAAACTAAAATTTCGTTGTTTGGTAAAGAGTTAAAGATTGCGACTCCAAACTCATCGGTGAATGTCGTGAAATATCGGCGTTTTAGTCGTAAAAGCTTTTCAGTCAATCTCGGCAGCTTACCTCCTTTCATATGTGAGTTAGGGACTGTAGACTCACAAACTCATCCTTTAAGGTAAGACCTGTGTAATGGAAAACAGCTGTTTCCACTAAAATATCATCCTGCAAAATTAGCTACAAAAAAAAAATGAGTATTATTGAACTACTTTCACCAATTCATTTTTTTTCCATTTTTTCCTTCTTTGAATTATCATTTATAAGTCTAAAACCACTATATTTTCAATTCAAAAAGAGATAAAAATTACCTCCCTTTTCAGAAAACTAACAAAAAGTATCCATAAATAATTTCAAGATAGACATGAACGGAATTTCTGATCCGTTAGAAAAGTGCAAAAGTGCAAAAATATTATTTTTGCATAAATCCTTATTAATTTTATCCTTATTTAACAACCAATTATAATTTTCACCGGAAGTGCATTACACAGGTCTTACCTTAATATTGAGTAACATGGACGTTTTCGTCGTGAGGGCTATTCGGTCAATCTCGGCAGTTTCTGTCTTTTCATATGAGAGTTAGGGACCGTTGACTCACCAACTCATCGGTAAAATATCGTGTAACATCGACTTTTTCGTCGTTTGGGCTATTCGGTCAATCTCGGCAGCTTCCGTCTTTTCATACAAGAGTAAGGGACCGTAGACTTACCAACTCATCGGTAAAATATCGTGTAACATGGACGTTTTCGTCGTTTGGGCTGTTCGGTTAACTCATTACCAAACGACAAAATTTTAGGCGTGTCCAAATCGAAAGCATTTGCAGACGACAAAATAAAGTGATTGAAAATTTTAAATTTGTTTTGTAAAGGATAGGAAACATTGTTCGAAAAGGAGAAAATGCTGGTTACCGGCATTTTCTCCTTTTCCCACAGTGTTTTCAAATGGCTTCTCTCTCAGGGGCGTCAAAAGTAGGGATTGTGTAGTAATGGGTTAATCTCGACAGCTTCCGTCTTTTCATATGAGAGTAAGGGACCGTGGACTCACCAACTCATCGGTGCATATTGTGTAACATCGACGTTTTCGTCGTGTGGGCTATTCGGTCAATCTCGGCAGCTTCCGCCTTTTTATATGAGAGAAATGGACCGTAGACTTACCAACTCATCGTTGAATATCATTTACAAAGGATATTTTCGTCGTTAAGGCTATTCAGTCAATCTCGGCAGCTTTCGTCTTTTCATATGAGAGTCATTTGCCGTAATTTACCAACTCATCAGTGAATACCATGTAACATCGACGTAAAACGTCGATTAGGATTAGGGACCATAACCCTTATAACTTGTAGGGTCAGTTGGCAGGGAGCTTGGAAACTTGTTCTCGGCTGTGGTTAATCATGTCGTCCCGAGCCGAAGGCGAGGTGGCGACATGATTCATCACAGCTGTGAACAAGTTTCCAAATTCCCTTCCAACAGACCGTTCAACGAATTTATTACACTGCAAAGTTTTTCCATTGGAACGCCTTTTTTAACGGTTCGGGACGAAATGATTAACTACAGCCGTGATCATGTTTCCTAGTCGCCTGCCTACAGACCGTACAATGAATTTATTACACTGCAAAATTTTACTATTCCAACGTTTTTAAAGGCTCGGGACGACATGATTAATAACAGCCGTGAACATGTTTCCAAGTCGCCTGCCAACAGACCGTACAATGAATTTATTGTACTGCAAAGTTTTACAATTCGAACGTTTTAAACGAATTTTACCTGTTTTTCGGTTTAAAAACTGAGTACACTGATGAAGTAGAATTACCCTTCTGAGTGCCCCAATTCAGTGAAAAATGACGTCACTGGGAACTGACGTCACTGAAACCTTGGAAATACGTGCTAAAACGCGCAGTTTAGCGCATAATCTTTATGTTAATCTTGATTGACACCGCCATTTTGGATGTTGTGTTGATAGTGTAGTCATGTATACGAGGCTCCCGAAAGGGTAACTGCTTTTGCACGTTGGATTTGCCGGTGTACATGATATATATGTTCGGGGCATATTATCCAATCAGATCACGAGAAATTTCTTTGCACTATAATAATATTATTTATCAACCAATATAGGCAGCATATCCAGCGGTGGTGATTTGACGTCATGATTTGTCATTCGAATCAAACGTCCGAGTGTTGTTGTGTAATTCTTGCGCTTTGTTGTTGCTAACACTTCTTAATATTTTAATCCGAAACCGATCGGTTTCGAATGGAACTTTCGACCTGTCCAATATGAAACGTCTTTGCAGGCGATGATTCAGACATAATGTAGCCTGCGGCATGCAAAAAGAGTAATTCGGACATTTGCGTAAAGTGTCGTCCCAAATCAGCCTGCCGAGTCTGCAGAAAAGCGACTCAATGACCTTTTGCAGACAGTCTAGATCAGATTAGAATGCACAGAACGTGCTGTCTGATCTTTAATCAACACTGCCCGATAAGAAGAAGAAAACACAAGTCATGCATAGGTGCAATATCTATTTGGTCCTCTCAACTCTTTACCACACGACAAAATTTTAGACTGGTTCAAATTGAAAGCATTTGCAGACGACAAAATAAAGGTGACTTAAAAATTAAAATTTGTTCTGGGAAGGGTAGAAAACACTGTGGGAAAAGAAGAAAATGCTGGTTACCAGCATTTTCTCATTTTCCTACAAGGTTTTCAAAAGGCTTCTTTCTCAGTGGCGTCAAAAGTAGAGATTGTTTGGTAATGGGTTAATATCGTTATAAATGGAGATACATGTACATGTTCGGGTATTTCGGTATTAGCAAGTCACGATTTTCTCTTCCTTTCCCTTCGATATCATTGTAAAAAGATATCGGTTACAGAAATATCTCGAAAAAAATCGATATGCACAAATAATCACCCATTCAAAGATAAGATACTTTACGAAACATGCCCATAATTAAACACAAAAGTTAGAATATACGGAAAAGATAGAAATTTTATTATGAGCAATTAGTGTCATAAAATACAGGTAGTGTAATAATGATTTCAATTTTTACCAAACAACAAATCTTTAGACTTGCTTCAAATTGAACGCATTTGCAGACGACAAAATAAAAGTGACTGACAATTTGAAATTTATTTTGGGAAGGGAAGAAAACATTGAGGTAAAAGGATAAAATGCTGGTTACCAGCATTTTCTCCTTTTCCCTCAATGTTTTCAGAAGGTATCTTTCTCAGGGTCGTGAAAAGTCGGGATTGTATGGTACAGAGATGAATGGGTATCTTACAAAAGCGAAACCAATGTACAGCGAATAAGATAAAGCTATAAAACTATGACGTATTATACACTGTACGCCAGGATTGTTGATAAATTTTTAAAACATTGTGGGAAAAGGAGAAATTGCTTGTTTCAAGCAATTGCTCCTTTTCCCGCGATGTTTTACAGATCCATCCACGGCTGAAAAGACAGTCAACTAATAAAATAAAATAAGAAAGATCTTAATCGGATAGGCTTGAGTAAACAATAAGATAATGTGAACTCAGGATCAGACTGAACGCTCTGTGCACGTTTTATGCAGTCTGATCTTGATCGGCAAAGCTGCCAGCAAAAGCCCTTACATTAAACTATGTTGCAGAAAAGTTCAACTCTATACCAAACGACAAAATTTTGGATATGTCCAAATTGAAAGCATTTGCAGACGACAAGTTAAAGATGGCTGAAATGACGAAAGTAGTTCTGTATAGGTAGAAAACATTGGCTTCTTTTCCAACATTTTTTTTAAAATCAAAATCCTTCTTCCTGGGCGTCGTTTAAAGTTTGTGATTATTTGGTAAGGGGTTGATTTTTTTTTTACCACACGACAAAAATTTTGACAGGACCACATTGAAAGCATTTGCAGACGACAAAGTAAATGTTGCTAAATTAGCGATTTCATACCCCCATCACAACAAACTCGTTATCACTCCGTTCCGAAAATTGTTGCCGAACGGACTTAAACTGTGTTCGGACGAAATGGACTCATTAGCAACCTGTTACGATCTGTTTACAAACTTAATGGACGGTTTATGACGGGAAGGTGCTCCGGAACTTTGAGCCTGTGTAATGCAGAGAAATGACCCTCCCTACAAAACGACCCATGGGTCATTTCACTACGTAGAGGAAAGACCCGGGTCATTATTCTACGTAGAGATGACCCCAGAGGGTTATTTCTTTACGTAGAAAAATGGCCCGGGTCATTCCTCTACGAAGTGACATGACCCATGGGTCGTTTCTCTACGTAGTGAATTTACCCATGGGTCATTTTGTTGAGGAGGGTCATTTCTCTACATTACACCTGCTAAAAATCTTTTGCCGTCTACCCCGTCCTGTAATAAGGCTAATAATTATATAAGTACCGGACTGTGATACGTGAGTAAATGTGAAAAGCATCGTAGCAAATTTTGTTGGCTTTTCTTCCCGTAGCCCGCCCCTCATTCACAAATTCCGGGCAATTAATCGACTCATATCATGTCATTGGAGACTATTATTATTATGTATTTAGCGGAGAGTGAAGAGCAAGATCAGACTGCACGTATGTGCAGTCTGATCTTGATCTACACTCTCCGCTATTATATGAATAGTTTCGGTCATATAAACCCAGTAAAACGCCAATGAACTTAAGCGAGTATCTGTTTGTGTTATCGACAACAGACAGTCAGACATAAGTTAAGCATCACCAAAACTGACCAGCAATAGCCCATGTGCATAGACCAGCATTACTTATGCCCACAATTTGCCATTTCTTGGCTTCGGAAAGATTTCTCGTAGCAATCCTTTCATTTGGCTCAAAGAGCAGCCTGTTACTTGTCTAGTGGATCAGTGCATAGCTTGAAAATATACCAAATAAAAGGTCATCCATTAAAAAACAAATATGACTAAATATGTTCGAATGATGCTTAACTTATGTCTGACTGTATATAATTTTGACGGTATACGGTTTGAGTAAAAGCAACGAAAACCCACAGTGAGAAACGATGAACTGAAATGGATACAAAAAGTGAAAACACGTTTTTAAGAAAAAGATACGGTGGCATATTTTTGCCACGAGATACAATATACCTAATTCGATTATTTAAAGAAAGAAAAAAAAAACTATTGCGGTCATACAAACTTTCATGAAAATACAACATACATATTAACCCATTACCACACAATCCCTACTTTTGACGCCCCTGAGAAAGAAGCCTTTTGAAAACACTATGGGAAAAGGAGAAAATGCTGGTAGCCAGCATTTTCTCCTTTTCCCATAGTGTTTTCTATCCTTTCCAGAACAAATTTATATTTTTTAGTCACATTTATTTTGTCGTCTGCAATTGCTTTCAATTTGGACCAGTCTAAAATTTTCTCGTGTGGTAAAGGGTTAATATGGTGGAATTTTTCTGCCACGAGAAGTATGTATGGTGGCATTTTCCTGCCACGAGATACGAGTAACTAATGCGATAATTTAAGAAAACTATCGCGAACAAACAAACAGACTTTCATGGAAATACTATCTATATAATATGGTGTAATATTTCTGCCACCAGGTATGTATGGTGGCATTTTTGTACCGCGAGATACGAGTAACTAATGCGATAATTTAAGAAAACTATCGCGAACAAACAAACTTTCATGGAAATACTTTCTACATAATATGGTGTAATATTTCTGCCACCAGGTATGTATGGTGGCATTTTTCTGCCCCGAGATACGAGTAACTAACGCGATAATTTAAGAAAACTATCGCGAACAAACAAACAAACTTTCATGGAAATACTATCTATATAATATGGTGTAATTTTTCTGCCACCAGGTATGTATGGTGGCATTTTTGTACCGCGAGATACGAGTAACTAATGCGATAATTTAAGAAAACTATCGCGAACAAACAAACTTTCATGGAAATACTATCTACATAATATGGTGTAATATTTCTGCCACCAGGTATGTATGGTGGCATTTTTCTGCCCCGAGATACGAGTAACTAATGCGATAATTTAAGAAAACTATCCCGAACAAACAAACAAACTTTCATGGAAATACTATCTATATAATATGGTGTAATATTTCTGCCACCAGGTATGTATGATGGCATTTTTGTACCGCGAGATACGAGTAACTAATGCGATAATTTAAGAAAACTATCGCGAACAAACAAACTTTCATGGAAATACTATCTATACAACATGGTGTAATATTTCTGACACCAGGTATGTATGGTGGCATTTTTCTGCTACGAGATACGAGTAACTAATGCGATAATTTATGAAAACTATCGCGAACAAACAAACAAACTTTCATGGAAATACTATCTATATAATATGGTGTAATATTCCTACCACGAGGTATGTATGGTGGCATATTTCTGCCGTGAGATACGAGATAACTATGGCGATAATTTAAGAAAACTATCGCGAACAAACAAACTGTCGTGGAAATACTATCTACTTAATATGGTGTAATATTCCTGCCACGAGGTATGTATGGTGGCATATTTCTGCCGCGAGATACGAGATAACTATGGGGACAATTTAAGAGAACTATCGCGAAAAAAAAAGCTTGCATCGAAATACTATTTACATAATATGGTAGAATATTTTTGCCACGTAGTATGTATGATGGCATTTTTCTGCCACAAGATACGAGATAAGTATTGCAACAATTTAAGAAAACTATCGCGATAAAAGAATTTTTTCTAGAAATATCATCTAGGTAATGAAAAGTTCCATGATACAAATTTCGCGATATTTCTTACTTTTATCTTCAGAACATCATCATCTCTGACCCCATGCTCATAGTACGAGTAGATGATATTTAAATCGTGTGAAATGTTACGTAACCGAACAAAGTAATTGAAAGTTTATTCAGGATTAAAATATTAAAGAGAAGAACTTCGAACAAGTAATTAAGTAAATAATTTCAATTTTGACTTATCGCCATCTTGTGTAAAGACTAAAGCTACCGAGTGCATCCAGATAGTGCATTTTCGTTTTATTTGAATCAAGATACAGGAAAAACTAATGCGATATTTTTTATCTTGAATGCCAGTTTCATGTACAAACGAGAAATTTTGCGATACTATATTTGCTGATCAGTTTAAAAGTTTTCTAGAAAATAGGTTACTGTGATATTTTTTTCAGAAAACGTTTAGCTATCCAGATAAAGAATTTCAAAGAAACTTCGATTTATCGCAGAACGTTTTCAAAATTATCCCGATAGTTATTTCGTATCTCGTGGCAGAAATGTGCCACAATACAAAAGAAAGAAGGATTTCTCTGATGATACTTGACCCCTGACATTAAAGTCTTGCATCCTGAGGGTTCATTTCAACATGAAAGCCCCGAAGTAAGTCGTGGCCGGCTTGAAATTGATCGTGACGTCACGGTACACATTTTCAACAGTCAAAATATCCTTTTTATTTAGGGGGACAAGGCCATGCATGCTACAAGTATTGTAGCCTTTTCTGTCCGAACCCAAACCCATTCTCATGCACGATAAAACATGTTCAGTTTCGCCTGTTTTTTGATCCTTCTTATTCATGACAATCATCTGCATATGGTGAGAATCGTAGAAAAGGACCTGTGACAAAAACAAAACGAAAGATTTTAAGATTTTATTAGGCTGTTTTAGATTGGCTCGGGGAAAGGGGGGGGCATGGAGTTGCCAATCCCACTTATCCCTAATTATACTATACTCTACTATACTATACTAACTATACTATTTTTGCACCCAAAATTTTCAAAATGTTTTTTGTTATTCTTTGTTTATTTTCAATCAGCTTTGCCTTTCATTTCTATATTTTCATATCTTATACATTTCCCAAAAGATAATTGAGCCATGCTCCGACAAAAGGAGGCTTATTGCATCTCCGTCAGCCATGGCGCCAAGCAAGCTATCACATACTTTTTGATCCAAAACAGCCACTGTTTGTAACAATCTACTAACTCATGAGGTAGACTGACCCTTGATCATACAGAAAATTGACCAATAGCGGAAAGTTTCGGCCGAGGTCAGCCTGAGCGGACTGCGCAGGCTGACCTGGGTTGATACTTTTCGCTGATGCATTAAGCCCTCTTTTCACGGAGCACGACACAACTATACTTTACCTAAAGAGCATTGAAAACCCACTGGACATTTCTTGAGAAATCAATTTTTATTAAAAAGAAACTCAAGATAATTATTGTCCAAACCTTATCACTAATCAAAAATCAGACTACACGTTTGGCGGTGCCTGATATTTGATCGATTTAGTTGTTTAGAACAAAAATGTCTGTTCGAGATCGATAAATTGAGAAAGGTGAAAAGATGGTAGGGAAAGAGTCATGTCTCCTTTTTTTAATTTTCTTTCATACATTTATTGTGGCAAGAAATATTTGCGATATGATTAAAAGTCCCAGTGAAGACCAAACTATCAAATCGGTTGTCATAATACATAATACATTTAAATTCAAATAATACAATTTACAAGTATGGAAAATATTGTGTACAAGTGAAATGTCTTTTATGACGTGTTCGAGCCATATTTAGTCGCTGGAAGGCAAAGAAAAAAAAAGGGATTTTAAAATCAGGCAAACAGTAAACGAAAGACACAGCTATCTGGAAACTTTAACCTAGTATCGTTATTGAAATTAATTTCTCTGTCAGCAACTAATACATGTACCGACCATACGATGACAGATTGTCATCTTCACAATAATTTCCATACTTTTAAATGGTGTAATATAATTTTAAATGCACTTTTAAAGCACCTGCTTTGTTTGTTTTGGCCGTTATTGTTACTTTAATGAAAAAGCAGGAAACAGGAAATATTGGGTAGTAGATCTATAGCCAAAGGAAATAAACCCAGTTGCAAATACCACATCAGCGTTCTCAACGCTTTGATTTTATCATATTTTTTTTTTTTTTTTCATTTTTTTCTTTTTTTTAAATTGACTCTTCCAGTCATAAAGTCGGGGTTTTCGTGAAAATTTCAATCGTAAAAGTAAATCTATAATTGACTTGCAAAGTGCGAAAAGGAGCATTCGCACATTTGCATGGATTGCCCAGTCTGCGCAGGCTAATCCGTACGGCACTTTACGAACACATTAGACATTGTGTTACAATAGACACGCGCAATGCAGAAAATTATATCAGAGCGGAAAGTGTAGTCTCAGATTAATCTGTGCAGACTGCGCAAACTGATCTGAGACAACACTTGATGCGAAATTCCGAAAGTCCCTTTTCGCGTGTGGCAAACCATACATCGTTTACTGGAAATTTTCTATAATCTTCCAAACAGCAGAATTATAAAAACCATATTACCTGGGCATAGACAAAATAAATGCCTTTAGCCTTTGCGTGGAATTCTCCATTTTCTTTCAGGGTGAATGGTTCAAGCTTCTTTGACATCCATGGCGCCGGCTTATACACATGAAGTATCCCCTCGGGGTCTAATATTGAAGGTAATAAGAATTAGAACAAACAGTGATGAAAAATCTGTTCAAAATGCAGTTTAGCCGTGTTTGGCAAAATGATGGCCTAACCCTTTGGCTGCTGATCGCGACCCACTGACCTTTTGCGGACAGTGTAGATCAAGATCAGACTGCACAAAACGTGCAGTCTGATCTTTGATCTACACTGTCCGAGAAGGAGATATTTCTCCCCCAAAAAGTTAACTTTGAAACAGCAACTCTTGATTTTCTACTATCCACTGTAAGGTATCGTTTAACTTACACAGCAGGATAATTTTATTATTGGTTGTATTGGGGTTTAACGCCACTGTAACAGCTAAGGTCATATCATGGCAGTCGGTGACGCACATGTGTTTCCTGGCTTTCTCACACCTGTACTAACACAACTTTCTTTCCAAAACCACCGACTGCTTTTTTCCCTTGCTTCAGCAGAGGTGAGCGGCGAAAATACGCCGGAAAGAAACCTCAACCGGGGATCGAACTTACAACCACCAGGTTATGAGTCCGACACGCTCACCACCGAACCTCCCGGGCGAGCACAGCAGAATAAAGGTTAATATATCTCTGTGATACAAGATATCAAGAAAAATTTTACTTCAAAATTAATAAATAGGTATTTGGCCCATCACCCAAAAAAAGGGACCATCTGGGAATTTTATAGATCAAATAGATGAAAACAGATCAACGACAGTGCATGTCACTTTAAATTGATAAATTCAAAAATGATTGTATAACAAGGTGCAATGAGCACTTTTCATACAGAAAATGTCATTAAAGCGAAAAGTGTCAACCATGGTCAGCCTGCGCAATTCGCGCAATCTGACCATGGTTGACAGTTTTCGCAGTTCCTAGAAGGTCCCTTTTTAGCGTGATGGGACACATATATAAATGCATTCAGAATAGACATTTATCTAAAAAATTCGCATAATCATGGGGTGCATTGGTCCTTGGACTTGACCGACAGAGAAAAGTTTCGGATCAGGTCAGCCTGCGCAATCCGCGCAGGTTGACCTGGGCCAATACTTTCCGCAGATGCGTTTTGCCCCTCTTCACATTGCATATTGATCTACATCACCCGCGAAAATCGCTGGTTTCGCCTATCGTGCCAAAAGGGTTAAATAATAATATTAATAAGAAAAAAAATGCAGTAAAGAATGCATGGTAAATACCCTGTCTATTCTGACATTAATTGGTTGATTGATTGATCGATTGATTGGTCGATCGATCGATTTGATTGATTGATTGATTGATTGATTTGATTTGATTTGATTTGATTTGATTTGATCTGATCTGATCTGATCTGATCTGATCTGATCTGATTTGATTTGATTTGATTTAATTGATTGATTTGATTTGATTTGATTTGATTGGTCGATCGATTGATTGATTGATTGATTGATTGATTGATTGATTGATTGGTCGATCGATCGATCGATTTGATTTGATTTGATTTGATTTGATTTGATTAATATGATTTGATTTGATTTTATTTTATTTTATTTGATTGATATGATTTGATTTGATTTGATTTGATTTGATTTGATTTGATTGATTGATTGATTGATTGATTGATTGATTGATTGATTGATTGATTGGTGTCTAACGCCGTTTTCAACGTTATTTCATTTGAATTGCGCTGGTCTGTGTACCTATCCATACTTTCCTGGAGTCTCTTTTACTCCTCATTTTCTTTCCAAGCCACTGGCTGCTTTCCTATATAACCGTCGTTGAAGCAATGGTCAGCAGTGGGAGAGGAATGAATCCCGTCGCAATGACAATCATTAATCCTCGAAAACAAATTGGCCGAGCCGGAGTTCAAATCCACGACCCCCCTGTTCTCAAGTCCTGCACGCTACCGACTGACTTACCGGGGCTCGGCTATTCTGACACTTGATATACAAGTTAAGGCAGAACCTTCCTAACAGAAAACAGCTATTTCCACTATAATATTATCCTACAAAATTTGCTTGGATCAAAATGAGTATTATTGTACTTCTTTCACCGAGCCACTTTTTGGTTTCTTTTGTCCTTCTTAGAATTACCGTATATAAATGGAAAACCACTATAATCTCATTACAAAGGGAGATAATGATTACCCTCCCTTTTCAGGAAACTAACGAAAGTACATGTATCAAGAAATATTTTCAAGATAGACATAAAATGAATTTCTGGTCAGTTAGAAATGTGCAAAAATATTATATCAGTTTAAATCCTTATTTATCAACTAATAAGAAATTTTACCCCATGTTACACTAGACGCGTTCGGATGGTAATACCTTTAGCAATATAAAAGCAATCAAATTCTTTTAAGTTCGCAGAAAGGATAGATAAAGCGAGTTCTGAATAAATAAGAAATGAATTAGCCATGCTATGTGAAAAGGGGGCTTAAAGTCATCGCATATAATTTTGGATCCATGAAATCTATTCCCTGTAACGAGCAACTAGGTCACTAGGTAAACTGGTCCTTTCGCATGCACAATATTGACCAGTAGCGAAAAGGTTTCGACCCATGTGAGCCTGCCTGGCCTACAGACATGCAGAAAAAAAAAAATGGCCCGTAGCAAAAAAAGTTTCGACCCAGGTCAGCCTGCGCGGACTGCGCAGGCTGACCTGGGTCGATACTTTTTTTTCTTTTTTTAAGCAGATGCATTAAGCCCCCTTTTCACAGAGCATGACTCCTTATAGTAAAAGTATTTACTGGTGACGGTGAAATCCAAGCTTCGACAGAGAGTTCCTCGTAGTTCGCTTATGTTCACGCACGGTTCTGTAATGGAATAGGGGTCACCTAAAATGGTGGAATGTTATGCTAGGTTTTACGATGTTTTGAAAGAGCAAGGCACTAGCCCATTGGTGTTGATGTTCTAGGGTTCGATCAGCTGCTGGCTCCTATCACGAACTTCCAAGAGACAAGCATAAGCCATGCTCTGGCAATGGGGGGGTTAATGTATCTCTGGTTAAAAAATATCACGCTATACAAGTCATTATAATCATAGTTTTGTATCAATAAAGGCCATTTTTCTCTAACAAACAATCGAATCATGTGATTAGACTGGTACTCTGAAATTCAGAAAAGTAATCAATAGCCAAACGTTTCCACCTAGGTCAACCTAGGTGCGGGGACAACAGCGCCCTCACTCCTCCATACACACCAACGCCTTCAAGTAGAAGATGGCTCGTTCTGAGAAAAAGGGACTTTTAAAACTCATTACCAAACGACTATATTCTAAGCTTGTCCAAAGCGAAAGCATTAAAAATCTTGCAGACGACAAAATAAAAGTGACTAAAAATTTGACTTTTGGTTTTGTGAAGGATACAAAACATTGTACGAAAAGGAGAAAATGCTGGTTACCAGCATTTCCTCCTTTTCCCACAATGTTTTCTAAATGCTTCTTTTTTAGGGTCGTCAAAATTAGGGGTTGTGCGGTAATGGGTTAAAGGACATTCTAGATCTGTTGTTCCATTATTTCTGTCACAGTGGTGCAGCAGAAGTCCTAGGTTTCAATGTTATTGAACGTAGTGTAAAGAGGAGATATCTACATGTGCTATTTTTAGTAACTCCGTTCGATGATCGACCAATTAAATAAAAGATTCGGTCCTCCGGTATGCAAACCATTGGAGCATCAGGCGCCAGTGGATTAACTGGGATGGTGTTCTTCCTCATGTTTCCCGGTAGATCAAACAAGAAAACTTATGAGAGCTTTGCTGTACACTCTTGTTTCACAGCATTGTTAAAGCCTTTTGCCAGGTGAAAAAAAAAAACATGCAAAATATTCACAGAGCTTCAGATAAAGGGAGTGATTTTGATTTCAAAATTGAAAATATCAATTATTCTCCACGAAACCATATGTTATGGGTACTCATTAGAATCGTCTCATCGAGACAATTCTAATAAGTACCCACAACATAAAGAACCTGTGCAGACGAAACATTAACAGTAAACAAAAAAAAAAGTATTTGTCAATGAAAGGTAAAATAATTAATTGAACGGATGAAAACATTGGTCAACAGCATTTTCTCCTTTTCCCACAATGTTTTAACCTATTACCACACAATGACGACTTTTGAAAACCCAGAAGAAGAAGCCTTTGGCAAACATTGTGGGAAAAGAAGAAAATGCTGGTAACCAGCATTTTCTCCTTTTCCCACAAAATTCTCTACCCTACAAAAGGAAAATTGTGTCATGTGACCCTACTATTAAATTGGCGTCTGCAAATGCTATTTGGATAGGTCTAAAATTTTGCCATAATATTATGGTAAAGGGTTAATAAATTCGTCTCCTAAGGACTCTACCTTTTGATTAACCAAAAATTATTTTATTGAAATTTTAGATAAGGTACAAAAAAAATTATGTAGTTTTTTTCCATTTCTTTTCAACTTGGTCTTCGAAAAAGCTTCATGTTTGTATAACAACTCTTGGTAAAAAAAAAAAAAAGGAAAATTGTTCGTTTTTCGAATGATAGTAGTTAAAAACATACTGATGATCTTACTGTTCTCATATGAGTCAATATGTTTGTTGACGTAATCATCTGTTACCATGGTAACATAGTGACCGGCCTTGACCTTTGAAAGACAGAAAAAAAAGAAAATAATTATGGAATCTATGCTGAACATTTCGAAATTGTGTCAATGGCAAAGGCGGTTAAACCCTTTACTAAACAACAAAACTTTTAGACTGGTCCAAATTGAAAGCACTAGCAGACGACAAAATAAACGTGACTCAAAATTTGAAATTTGTTTCCAGCAAGGTAGAAAACATTGTAGGAAAGGGAGAAATGCTGTTTACCAGCATTTCCTCCTTTTCCAACAATGTTTTCAATACGCTTCTGTCTCAGGTTTGTAAAAATCGGTGTTTGTTTGGTAATGGGTTAAGCTCCTGTTTTCGGGTAGTGTAGATCTGGATCAGATTAGTCAAATGTTTCCTTAGATCTTGAATAAAAGAAAATTGATATATATTCTGACCATTATAGGGGTTTCCATGCTGTTATCCTGTTTCTATTCTTCTATTCCTTCCCCAGGCCGCCCGGGTGGCTCAGTGGTTAGCGTTGTGGACTCATGACCTGTTGGTTGCGAGTTCGATATCCGTTTGAGGCGAACTTTCTTTCCGGCGTATTTTCGCCTCTCACCTCTACTGAAGCATGTGAGAAAAGTAGTCGGTGGTTTTGGAAAGAAAGTTGTGTAAGTACTAGTATAAGAAAGCCAGTAAACACATGTGCGTCACCGACCGCCATGATATGACCTTAGCTGTTAAAGTGGCGTTAAACCCCATTACCCCATTACAACCAACCAACCAACCAACCTTTTCCTTCCCTGTAGTACAGTTGGTATGAAACAGAACTTGAGAACTTGGTAGAGAACCGGACTACTTTTCTACGCGGCAACCGTTACTTTGAATTTCAAACTAAAATAAACGTTCAGTCAATAAAACGCTAGCTGGTGCGATTCATTCAGCCATGATCACGATTTTTGTTTCTATTTGAAAAGTTAATTTTTGTAGGGGACGGTTAATTCCTTATCGGACAGTGTAGATCCAAGATCAGACTGCACGTTCTGTGCAGGCTGATCTTAATCTACACAGTCTGCAAAAGGTCCTTAATTTGCGCATAGCAGGGTAAAAGTAAAATGTGGCTCGAATCTTGGCTGTATATGGGTCATGCCATGTCAAAAAGGGGCTTTCATACATTTGCAAAAAACTTTCGACTCGTGTCAGTCTGGACGATATACACGTCAAATTTACGTAGAATGGAAAAGAAGACGACCTTGTGCCGTCTGATCTTGTTCAACACCAACCAAAGCTTAGGCTCGTAAAATGATTGAAGAAAGAAGGTACCTTTTTTCCCGACTTTTTCGGCTTCTTTGCTGGACTTTTCCTTCTGTGACGTGTTCTGACTTCCTCGATATGATCTGGTACCATACGCTTCAATCTGTGGTTTAAAGTCTGTAAACGATAAGAATTAAAGGAAAAATGAATGAATGAATGAATGAGAGATCAAACGAACGAATGGACAAATGGACGGAGAGACACAGACAAAGAGATAGATAGATAGATAGATAGATAGATAGATAGATAGAGACAGAGTCACCCAAATGAGCTACCCCAGAGCCTAGGCTGCTTACAAGAAAACCTAAAATTAGATTTCTTCAAATTGAAAACATTCTAAAAGTAATTTAAACGATGGTATTTGTAAAGGCTTTGAACTAATTGAAAACATTGTGGTAAAAAGAGAAAATGCTGGCTACCAGCATTTTCTCTTTTTACCACAATGTTTTCAAAAAAGTTCTTCATTCGAGCAGTTGTATGATCAGGTGATAGATTTCACACTATTTTCCATATCATTCAAGTAACCTTATATTGCGGCGTCCTGTCTATGCTTTGCAGGATTTTCTTTTAACCATCTCTTTACACAATTTTTCTACCAAAGCCACCGGCTACTTTCCCACAGGACCGTCGTAGAAACAACACTTAATGGTTACAGAGGAATAAAATCCTATTTGATGACTTTCATGAATTGTCGGAAAGAAATCAGTGGAGCGGAGTATTCGAGCCGGGGACTTCCTTGTTTTAATACCTGTAGGTTGCGTACTGAGTGACCAAACTTGACTACTGTCCTTTAACCCTTTACCACACAAGGACGACTTTTTTCGCCCCGGAGGAAGAAGCCTTTGAAAACATTGTGAGAAAAGGAGAAAATGCCGGTAACCAGCATTTTCACCTTTTCCCACAAAGTTTTCTTTTTACCCTATCAAAGCAAAATTGCATCATTTGAGCGTAAAGAGTTTTCAATAATGAAAGTAAGAGAAAGTGAAACTTACATTTTCATATGACAAGATCCGACTTTCGTCGCTTTGCACCGCAACATCGCCTACCCGTGGCATATCAGTAACTTCCTTGCAGCAAGCACATTGCGCACGCAAATCACGCAGCTCACCTACTAGTACTGTAACGTAAACACAGCCCAAAAGGGTGAACACGCATGATATCACGCAAATAACGCAGTAGTATCGCTCCATACCAGATTACCCTGTCCAGTCCCGGCACACGACTCGATTCAATGAGCTCCTCTATATATTTATCCAAGAGCTTTTAAAATCGCTCGTGATTATTTTTACATGGTCGATAAAAGCCGACTGCAGTACATAACGACGACCCGTTTATAATCGTAGTACCGGGAAGATCTATTTTTAGTACGTATATTTACTAATAATGAATAACGTGACAGATACATGTATATATGTATTTTCTTTTCTCGTAATACTAGTACCAGACCAGTAAAAGCAAACAGATTTAATTTATGGCTAACTTTTTCACTTTAAAACCTGTGGGCAGTGAGTTTGAGACCAGAAAACGTAAGCTGTTGGTCTCTTGTGATCGAATGTAGGTCATGTTATGAAGAAACAAACTTGTGTTTAAATCAAAGTACTGAAAGGACTGATGGCAAGTGCGTAAGAGATGTGCGTAGAACAGTTTGTAGTCATCAATCAACTGCACATTTTTAAAGTTAAAAACAATTTTGCATGCTGATGGATTTTTATTTATTTTCCATGCATATCTAAATGCTTATGAGTAAATAGTGGATATTTTTTTTTGGGGGGGGGGGGGGAGGGGGGGTGAAAGATCGAAATTTATTTCGAGTGAACATCATCGGTAATATTTTCACGTGAAAATATTACCGATGATGTTTATGAGATGAAATAAATTTCGATCTTTCACCAAAAAAAAGAACAATATTCTATTTATTTCATGCTTTTGACCCTTTATGGGAGGATCTTCATCAAAATCCAGTACAGTAATGTCCTTTTCAGCTATTCCTCGTGACGTACCCTCCCGCACAGCAACGCATTACACTATTACGTCAAGTGCGAGAAATATTAGGTAAATGACGTCATATTTCCATCTGGTTGTGAGTCACACACAATTTACCTAGTTAACTAGAATATAAAAATCGGTATCTTCACTGGTCATACCCGTGGAATATCGAAAAATATTTTCAGTGCTATTTCTGGATATCCTACCGAAAAGCATGAAATAAAGGGTGGATACACCCACACACTGCATTGTCATGTTCTACAAGAACTACACATACCATTCTTTCCAAGCACCAAGTTCATTTATGTTGTCCAAGTCCTTAGCAGTATCAGTAATAGTTGAAAAACAGGCTGCAGTCATTGTCATCACTCTTCAAAATGGGAAATGAACAAATAAAACTTAAAAAAGAAACAAAATTAACGCAGGTTTGAAAGATATTTAAAGAGATGTAGAAAGTACGATTCTATGTGTTTACAGAAATTAAAGTGGTTTACATTAATTTTATTTATTATATACCTAGCAGTGAAATCCTGGAATTTCCCAGTGTAATAAATTTTGATATCATCACTACTGACGACATCAACTTTCACTTTCACTTCCTGCCTTAATTTAGGAACTACTTTTTTTCGACTACATTTTATTTTCGACTTTCAAACGAAATATTGAAAATAAAATTGTTAATAAGGTATATAATAAATAGAATAATCAACTGGTTATATTTCATATGAAAAATATCTCACTCGGATGCGTCGTAAGGCGTTAAAAAAAACTCGTGCTGCGCACTCGTGTTTTTCAACGCCTAACAACGCACCCTCGTGAGATATTTTTCATATCAAAAACAACTAGTTGATTATCCTCTATACATCTCGATTTGATATTTCAAGTTTCGTATACCAGACGATAACTTTTTAGCATTTCAGTTATCTTCTTTGTCTATCCTCTTTTTTTTCGATTTTTGGCGAAAGAAGAAAAAGACTAGAACACCGCATGTGGATGCCAATGCTGAGTGGAAAATACTTTTATTGAGTCGAAAATCCGGACATTACGGTGTCATAAATATTTAGATGGTTACCTGCCTCTTATGTATGAGTTTAAAAATGTAAAAAAGCAAAAAAAAAAAAAAAAAACAGTTAAATTAGCTTAAAAATAAAACATGGCGAGAAAATAAATCGTATCGTTAACTCATCCTAATTAAGAAAATGCTACTTGGAAAACTCCAATATTTCCACAACTGCCTTACGTGAACATGTACAAAATTCTTTCCCAGAATTAACTGCTTTCCCAAATAATCATCGACAAAAGAATGGAAAGCAAGTATAGGAGAAAGAATGAATCCTGTAGCAATGACCACCATCAAACCTCTGGAAGAAATTTGCCAAACAGTTGATCGAACCAGCGACCTCCTATTCTCACGTCCTATATCATACCGACTGTACTACCGAGCTTCAGCAAGACGAACGTAAAGATTTGTTGGCTGGTGAAGGGTTCAAGTCAACGAAAAGCTTTAAGTTTAAAAAACGATGTTCGTTTCCTGGAAGAAAGAGGGCCAACCCTTCTTCACTGTTATCCTGCTGGGTAACAAAATTGAATTTTTCGATTCAATAGTAACAACGCGGATGTTGCCATTTCAGAGCTATGTTTTGGGGATTAATACTTCCTTATTGGACAGTGTAGATCCAAGATCACTCTGTGCAGTCTGATCTTGGATCTACACTGTCTGCAAAAATTCGGTAAAGCGTGCCTGACAGCCTATAGGTGGTTAACATTTATAGAGGTAACTAGAAAGTACTTCTGTCATATTTTTATCTTCAGACCTGTTCGCTCTTGCAAACAGAGCTTTTCCCTTTACAATAAGAGCAGATCAGGGCCCGTATTCACCAACCATTCTTAAGAACGCTCTTTTTCTTATTCTCAAGAATTTTATACATTTGTAAGTAACACAACTTCTGATTGGCTAAACCATTCGGTTTAGCCAATCAGAAGTTGTGTTACTTACAGATTTAGTAAACCTTGGAGAATAAGACTAAGAATATTCTCAAGAATGTTTGGTGAATTCGGGCCCAGGACTTGTTTAAACTTAAAGCAATAACGGATTACAGATTAGTTGTGGTCCAAATTCTGAAAGTGTTCTTTTAATAGAGTATAGTGAAGGTGATCTTGATCTAAATTGTCCTCAAAAGCGCTTCTAACAGGACGTCACGGCTTCATGGTTGGAATACGACAACCTTGGACTTTTCCGTCAGGGCTAGAATACAGTGGCCTTGGACCATTGCGTCACGATTAGAATTTGACCTCTGACAATTATAACATTTATAATTTGAAATAAAAAAATGGAATTTCGTGCAGATACACTTAAAAATTGTCACGCTTTCTGAGTCATCACGGACGATAAAGTACTAAAACGAAGACCTTGAAGGACTGCTACATGCTTAATAGCATATATACAATTCTCTGTGAATTCTTGAACGTTTACTCCAAGTTCTTCTTCAGATCGAGACAATATGTGACCCATCTCGCGAAAAGGGAACATCTGGAAATTCTTTTACATCATTTACAGTAGACGAAAACAGATCACCGATAGTGCATTTCAGTTTAAGTTGATAATGCAACGATGATTGTAAAACAAGGTACAATGATCACTTCTCATGCAGAAAATGCCATTAAAGCGAAAAGTGTCAACCCTCATCAGCCTGCTCATTTCGCGCAGTCTGACCAGGGTTGATACTTTTCGTGGTTCCCAGAACGTCCCGCTTTGCATGATGGGTCACAAACAGTGATTCGCAATAGACATGAACAAGTTTCCAAGTCCCCTGCCACCTGTCCGTACCACTAATATTGTCAACTTCCTTGTAGCATTCTCTGCAAGATAGTTTTGGCTCATCCAGACGATCATGTGACATGCCCACACCACTTCAGTTTATGTCTTTTCGCGGAAAATACGAGCGACATGAATCATTGGTGGGATAAACAGATCTATCTAATTATTCAAACGACATGCTAGAATTTGAAACCATGCGGTTTTCAGTTCGAATCACTGCTTTGCCAAAACTATTCTTAAAAGTTTTTAAAAGTCATTGCCATAGATTATATTATTATCTCGTAGATCTAGGTGCACACATGTGACCCTGCGAACTACAGCAGCCGTCATTACAGACAGTGAACCTGTTCATCTGTTCCCGAAAGTTTCTTTAACCAGCGTGTATAAGTTTTTGCCAGTTAGACCATTTGCTGCTCTTTCTTTCTGTTTTCACATCTGCTTTCTTACATATTCATCGTCGACCCAATGACCAGTGGTGTCACAATGACTTCTTAGTCTTTGTCCTACTTTTCTATCCAATCAGAACGCTCATATTTGAAAATTTTTGACCGTCTATCTTCCATAAACTACCCAACGCAGGTTTATTTTGATCATTTATCCATTTAAACGTCGCAGTTTATCTGGAGTTTATCTGGATTTACTGCGCATGCGTACCTAAACCCTACCCCCTCATTAATATTCAACAATTACTTAACCCTCTCCCAAACAAGCCTTTGTTTTTACGTGTCTGCAGTACAAGTCTTTTGAAAACATTGTGGGAAAAGGAGAAATTGCTTGTAACGAGCAATTCCTCCTTTTCCCACAGTGTTTTCTGTCCGTTCGGATAATTTTCTGCCATTGTTATGAAAGTTGAAATTGTCGTCTGCAAACTCTTTCAGTTTGGAAGAGTCTGAAATTTGTCGTTTGGGAAAGGGTTAAATTAGGTCTAGCACATGCCAAGTAGATCTACAAGTTACGCCGTTGAAAAAAAAGGTAAAACACAGATACAATTTATGTAATAAAAGCCGATCAATCTAGATCTATATGGTCGGTTGTCCTCTGAAACATGCCTCCTGAAGCTTGAAACAAGCTGTTGTTACAGGGTTTAAGAAGTAAATCAACGATATGTTGAAATTTTAAGAAAAAATAATGCTGTAGTAAATCTGTAGAAATTTTCATAGGCTGAGTCTAGTCGTTACTTCCTCAAAATCTTGGTCAAATTCTGCCATATTTGACATTGTTTAATACTGGCGATAGTCAAGCGTGAACTTAAAATGAAGCTGATAATGACGGTTCTTTAACCCTTTCCCATATGACAAATTTTAGACCATTCTAAATTGAAAGCATTGGCAGATATCAAATTTTGAAAGTGGAACAAATGGCGTTGAGGTTTTTGACAGGGTAGAAAATATTGTAGGAAAAGGAGAAAATGCCAATAACCAGAATTTTGTCCTTTTCCAAAAATACCCTTTCTTCTCAATTGATTGTTTGGTAAAGGGTTAAATACCACGTGGTCGTGTACGCGGTTTAGCCCCGATATTCACGTGGAAATTACGTCATATTTAGCGATGATGCAATGATGACGTTTCTTTTGCGAATCAGCCAACTCCATATATGGGTGAAAGGGCGTTTCTTTGTGAATAGTGGATTCCTTATATGGAACATTATTTTGGCAATGATGTAATGTGGGCGGAAAAAGATTAAATCAGTTAAACGCTAAGAAGTTCAAAATTAACCGATTTAAACAGCCACAGTCGGTCGCTACCACGACGGGGAATCACGTGACACAACAACAACAACAATGACCGTTATTTGAAAAAAATCCTCAACTTCAGGTAAGAAAATCTTCAATAATTCCGTTAAAGGTGGGTACTTAGAAATTTCACATCACAGCAAATCAAAAAATATATACATCACTAAAATTTATATGAAAAAACAATACAAATCATCAATATTTAAGAATCGTTAAATCACCCAAAAAGTTTTTTTTGGTGGTATTCCCTTAAAAGGCTACGTAGCCTCTTAAGCTATTTTTAGATTTCGAGCCAAAAATAAAAAAAATGCATTGTGGGAATGTTAAGTGACTGGCAGGTGACTAATGACGCTTAAATTCCATTACATAACAACCATGTAATTATTTTTCATAATATCTTCTTCGACGCTATGTTTGAGGCTTCGTCTGTGTATTTCCGGTATGTAAATGAGCAAGTTATTCATGTAAAAATAGAACGTGTTTCCCGTCAATGCCGACCTTGGCCGCTGTAAATCTCTAATTTCTTCCGTTGTCGGATGGTTTTCGGCTACTGGGGTTTTATGAATGACGATAATAAGGCTCTGGGAGTATAAGGATGATTATTATGTATTTTTGTAAAATTTTCGTTCCAAATTCTGAAGGGCCACCTTTAATACATGACCGATTGGAATTTGGTTTGAAGCAGAGAAGGCGGAAGGACTCCGGGGATTTGCTTGATGTGTTACATTTTTTAAACATCACCTGATAAAAAAGTTATTGACGAGCAAACAAATTATCCAGGGTAAAAAAAAGACGGGTATGTGTTATGGGGCCACTCCCTCAGGCATGGTTGTTGGTTGTATCGGGGTTTAACGCCACTTTGACAGCTAAGGTCATATCATGACAATTCTAGAATGGTGTTACCGCAAAATGGGCTTCGCTAGTCACTGGCTGTCGCCCGTTAATATCCCAAATAAGTCACAAGTTTAATACGCTGTCGAAGGCGGTTTTATTTGATAAAAGGTATTTCAAATGCTGTTGAAATGAAACCTATACCGTGACTTAGATTTTGTTGAAGTGATAGGTGACAGGCAAAGAGTTGAATAAAATATTTCGACTTAGGCAATAGCACTCTTGGATAATCGTGGTTCCAAATCGAATACCTTCCTTTTTTAAAAGGGTAGATAGATTTATTGAAAAGGAAACAAAAGTAAAAATCATTTTGCACACTCTTATATGTTTTATTAACTTGTCGATCAACCCTTGCCATACGTACAAAAAATAAATACATAATATTCTTATATTTACATATACATGTACTACTTAACAATGAACGAATAGTCTTACCTAATTGACTCATTCCCAGACAAGTAAATATAAACCATGCTCTGGCAAAAAGGGGATTAATGCGACTCGGCGAGGCATGATACCAAGCAAGAAATCATAGTATCTGTTTTGCGTAATAATCTACTAAATCTTGAGGTAAACCGTTACTTTGACATACAGAAAATTGACCAGAAGCGAAAAGTTTCGGCCCAGGTCAGCCTGCGTGGACTGCGCAGGCTGACCTGAGTCGAAATTTTTCGCAAATGCATTTTGTCCACCATTTCATAAAGCATGGCTTATATGTTGTTGTTGTTCTTGTTGTTTTAATTCTTCTTAATGAAAACATTTTTATGAAGACAAAATTGATAATATATGACTTCAAAAAACTTAAAATTGCCCTTTAAAGGATAGAAAATGTTATTGGAAATTGAAAAAAAAAAATATGCTGATAACTAGCAAAATTTTCCTTTCTCCAATAGCGTTTTCAAAAGTCTTCTTCCTCATAGCTATTTAAATACAAAATCTTTTCGGGAAGGTTAAGTTAGGGATGTGCGCACTAGAATCTCAAAATACTTTACATATATAAATGTGACCCGTCAAACAATAAGAGACCATCTTGCAAGTGCGAAATGTGTCAACCTTGCTCTGACTGTGCGGATTGCGAAGGCTCACCACGGTGGACCCTTTTCGATTTTATGGTATTTTCTGAATGAAAAGTGGTCATTTTACCTTACTATTCAATTATTTCTTAACTATCAACTTAAATTGAACTGCACTGTCTTTGATCTGTTTTCGTCTAATTAGTGTACGGAATTCCTAGACTGTCCCTTTTTGCGTAACAGGTCATTATAAAAAATAAATGAACACCCCTTTGAAAGGCAAGACATGTGGAAAAACAGAACGATAGAAAAAAACAACATGATATTTTTAACCGTCTCCGGTCTATAGACAAAAATCGTGCCATTGTAGACGGTATGGGTGAAGATCAGACTACACAGTTTATTGGTAATTTAGTTGACTATACAGTTTGTATCTTCAGTGGTCGAAACCAATCCAGTTTACTTATTTTGATGTAGAACCAGTCAAAAACGAAATGAGAAGCGTTGTGCGCATGCGCTTGGAAATAGGAAAAGACGATAAACATGCACACCAGAATCCACAAACAATGCAGCCTGATCTTGACTCTATATTTTCTACTACTTTGATTCAAAAAGAAAAATAATGAATTTTTACTAATATAATATTTTTGCCCTTTCTCCTGAATCATATCTGTACAGTTTATACCTACCCTGAAGCGGAACATCTACACTGTATTTACACTATAATTTTACTCTAGGCGATTAAAAGTGTTTGGAGTTATTGAATCACTATAAATTCCCAATAATCTGACAACAAACAAATAAAAAAGGCCATCTTGATCAGAAGCTTCTCGGGAGGAAAGTCAAAATCTTGATCTAAACAGCTCTATAAAGTAACCCGTTTACTTTCAAAACCTCGTAACTATAGCTTGTAACAAGCCGTAGTTACGTGGCTTTGGAAGTAAACTGACGAACTGGCGATCAAATGCTAAGACATTTGAGCATAGTCGTTTTCTTTACCCTTTACCACACAATCCTGACTTTTGACGACCCTGAGGTAGAAACATTTTGCAAACATTGTGGGAAAAGGAGAAAATGCTGGTAACCAGCATTTTCTCCTTTTCCAACTATATTTTCTACCCTTCCCAACTCAAATTTTGATTTTTCAGTCACATTTATTTTGTCGTGTGCAAATGATTTCAATTTGGACCAGTCTAAAATTTTGCCGTGTGATAACGCGTTAAGGGTGAATTCGCAATATCTTGGAATGTATTAAAATGGCATGCTCCGGCAAAAAGGTGGCTAACTGTATTTTGCAAAAAATATCGACCCAGGTCAGTCCGCGCAGGCTGACCTAGGCCGAAACTTTTTTTTGTTTTTTTGATCAATTTTTCTGCATCTTAAAGGACCATCTTACCACATGATTGGTTTTTATAGACCCATAATTATCTGATAACTTGCTTGTTTGTTTTGGCATTAAGCCCCCTTTTTTTGACAGAGCAGAGCTAATATACATAAAGCTGTTTAAGAATAAACACACAACCTTGAAACTATCGTTTAACGAGGACATCATGCCATCGAGTCTGGGCTAAGCCATTTAGATTTTAGATGCAGAAGGAAAAATAATGTAATAAATATTATAAGCTTTAGGGGCCATGCCCCTTTGTAAAAGGGGATTTATGCATCTTTCAAAAGTATCGATTCGAGACATGAGTTGAGACATTTTACTGTTGATAAATTGATAAAATTTCTGCTCGTCAAAAGACTATTCCACCTCACTATTCATTTTTTTCCTCTGAAATAAAAAAAAAAGAAAAGAAAGGGGGAAAAAGCAAAAAAAAAAAAGCAAAACAAAACAAAAAAAAAACTTTTATCACATAACCTCCCTTTTTTCAAATGTATATATCCATTTAGGAACTCTCTTATCTTACACACGTAGATGTCATTGTGACGTCATTTTTGACGTCATTGTGGACGAACATTATAGAAGTGAATGGCTTTTATGTATATTACGGCGGGTTAATCTAGAGATGGCATTGCATCTTCTTATCTATGATTATATTGCGAAGTATCGTTATGTGATAAAAAGAATCTGATATTCCGTGGCATTTGAGATAAAATTAGAAAAAAAAAAGTATTGAAGAAATATGTAATTAAACTCACTATATAACATTCTCCCGAGACTCATTCAATAAAAAAAAATATTTCAAACCCTTGCTTATATCAGATCCTATATATCTTACGTGAGATCTTGCTTGACTTAATGTGTTACAAAAATTCATTAACCCTCCCCTCTCCTACTTTTTTCCAGAAAATTACCTAAATCTAGCAATTCGAAACTATCATCAAACAAACATACTACACAAATATTCCAAATTATTATTTGGCCTGCAACACGCAAAAAAGGGACATTTGAACATTAGCGCAAAGAGTCGTCTCGGATCAGCCTGCGCAGTCCGCGCAGGCTAATCCGCGACGGCACTTTACGACTACACTAGTTTTTGTCCTACAATACACTTGCGAAAAACAGAAAATTATCTAGAAAGGGAAAGTGACGTTTCAGATCAGCCTGTGCGGACTGCGTAGGCTGATCCGAGACGACGCTTTGCGCTAATTTCTAATTGCCCCTTTTTGCGCATTGCTGGCCAGTTGTTATAATAACCTGTTTTATGATTTTGTTTACCAGGGATCTTGTAAAATTAACCTTTAGACTGCAAAGCCAAAAACCTTTTGCAGACAGTGTAGACGAAGATTAGTCTACAAAGAACATGTCGTGTGATCTTTGATCTACATTGACCTATAAGGAGATATTCATACCCAAAAAATAATATAACAAATCGCTAAATTATGGGTTTAACTTTTGTCTTTAAAATTTCTTTAAACTTATAGCAGTTTTAAGGGTTAGACAGAAACAGTAAATAGCTCGGTTCGAAAGACGAGCTATGCCGAAGTGTCTTTCAGAAAATATGCAGATTTATTTCACACCTTCAATTTAACGTCCAATGAAATCGCTTTAATACTACCACGTGGGTACAGAATATTTTATTCCATGTTGGACGCTTGTACAATCCAATGTGGATTTTTTTTTTTTTCAGAAAGAGACAAGAGTCCAATATAGATTTTTCAAAATGAAGCAAGAGTCCAATATGGATTTTTCAAAACGATGCTAAAGGCCCGAATATCGATATTAGACCGAAAGTCTACCTACATGTAGGTCCGTTGCAAAAGAAGCAACCTCAGAACCTCTCTTGATATCTTTTGATTTTTTTTTTTAAATTATTCAAATTGAAATGGCACTATACTTGTCGTTTACTTTAAAGTCAATACGGAAGTGTGAAATAAAGATGTCACTTAACATGCTTGGGTACAATACTGCATTCTATTGGATGAGTACACTGCAGAACCAGTCCATAGTTTGGACTCGGCTATCGCCTCGTCCAACATATAGACTGGTTCTGCCGTATACTCATCCAATAGAATTCAGTGTTGCACCAAAGCATGTTAAATAACCTCATATTATTATATATACTATTATTATTAATTTTTCCGACTCCAAAACTTGCGTAAAATAACACAGGGCATAAAAAAAAAAAATCCGTAATCTACACACTGATAAACATGGTTCCAAATATGGTATGGTGACGTATCTCTTGCACAGACCAAGCATTCGTTGATTTGCAATTTGATTGGTCAAAATGAACGCTGTAATATTAATCCGCCATTCATAAATACACTGAAGTGAACTTCTAAACGGCCACTTTTGTTTCTCCTTTAAATTGGAGCAAGTATGAAAAATGTTAATAAAAACAAATTGTGACGTATATCTGGACGTCAACCATAGTATTGTGGTGAAAAGATTCCCGGTTTTGCCAAAAGAAGAACTCCCTTTTTCGAAAAAAGGAAAACTAGCCGCTTGCGCATGCGTGGTGTCTTCCAGCCAAAACAGTTTAAAAAAGAGAAGCATAAAATACTGAACTTCTGTAAGCAATAAGAAAAAACATGAAAATTATTCTCTGTGAAAGAAATGTTATCCGAAAAAACAAGCATAAAGTTTTTAAAAATTGATATTTCAATTTACAATGTTGAGTGAATGGACGACGAATAAGTTTCTTCCGCGATAAAATTGAATGAATTCTCTTCAGAATTTGGCTCAGGTATGTTTTCAGACCGGGAAATTATTCTGCAAAAAATGAAACCAAATAACTCGTCCCTTTTATAGGCAGTGAACGCGAAAAACCGTCAATGGGAAATTATAGCTTAAAAGTGGCCGTTTAGGAGTTCGTTTCAGTGTAGAGTTACTGCCATCCACACTATGAAATGTTTCATTTTGATTGCAGTATTTTTTAAATAAATGTTTATAATTGAGAAATATTGTCGCTGAAAGTTGTAGGTATATAACAAAAGTAATATTATGTTGTTATAACATTCTTGGTGCTCGTACCTACTTCTCGTTGTGTAAGAAAATTTTGACACCTCGGTCTCCCTCGATATTAAATTTTCATCCGCTGCTCAGAGTAAATAACGTGTTACAAGCGCCAGAAAAGTTACTACAACTTAATATCCCACAGTATATCTCATTTAAAAATCTTGAGAACTGATACTATAGAGCAACCTTGGATCCACAAAACGCCCAGAAGTCAAATAATAATAATCTATTTTTAGTAATAGACTTTACTACTTTATATTTACGGACAGTTCAGACAAAAAATATCAACCCCTTTCCAGGCGACAAAATTCTAGCCCCGTTCAAATTGAAAGCATTTGCAGCAGACAGTTTCAACGTGGCTCAAATGGGGCAATTATTTATTGATAGGATAGAAAACATTGTGGGAAAGGAGAAAATGTTGGTTAACAGCATTTTTTTCTTTGTCCACAGTGTTTTAAAAAGGCTTCTTTCCAAAGGTCGTCGAAACTTGCCAATGTATGGTAAAGGGTTAATCGGTAAGTTCTTCTTGAACCCGAGATACAAAAGTATCTTTTGTTTTGACATCCATTCTTTCAGTCAGATTCTTCTTGTCTACTATTGCTGTCAACGTAGTCTCAATTCATTCTGTACTGCATATTTTTCTTATTTTCAAGAAATTTCTTAACTGAAAAGTAACGCAATTTCTGATTGGCTAAACCGTATGGTTTGCGATTTGATTGGTCAAAATGTTTAGAAAGTAATACAATTTCTGATTGGCTAAACCGTATGGTTTAGCCAATCAGAAATTGTATTTCTTTCATAATAAAGAATCAGACTGTTAATGTTATTCAAAATGGTTGGTGGATATAAACCTCGGTCATATACCCACTATGTTTGAATTACGATTGCCTTTCCGATGCCATATGTTTTTCTGAATGTTTACTTATCTCGATTCAACTGCACAATCCCCATGTAAGTTGACTTTTGGTCGAGGATTATATTGTTGTCCCTTTCGGGCACCTGAACGAATAAGACGTCATTTGTTTTGAGATTCATAAGTCCAAAAATAGAACAGGTGCACCGGAAGTTATCGGTAGAATTTGGATTGCTATTGATGCAAGCGTTTGTACAAGTTAGCCATTGGTCTTCACTATCTTTTCTCTCACGAATAACAGATGCGCTGACTGTTGGCTGATTTGCTTCCATTAGAAGCTGAAAAACAAATATCATATTTCAATCAGATACTTCTAAAAATGATTACAGTCCGAATTTGAAATTTGGTTTTATTGATAATGACAAGATATTTGCTTTCGTCATTGATGGATGGTAGGAACAAAATTGTTTCTACTTCAGCTATGTTTCAATAGTCTTGTTGCTGAAGTGAAAGCAAGACTATGATAGATATTGACTGCCATCATCATAGTAACAAGAAATATCTTTTCAAAAAGATAGACGGTGTAAGAGACAATGGGATATGAATATTTAATTTATTACCAAACGACAATATTTTAGGCTTGTCCAAATCGAAAGCATTTGCCGACGACAGAATAAATGTGATTGAAAATTTGATGTTTGTTTTGTGAAAGGTAGAAAACACTGTGGTTAAAGGAGAAAATTCTGGTTACCAGCATTTTCTCATTTTCCCACACCGTTTTCTAAAGGCTTCTTTCTCAGGATCGTGAAAAGTAGGGATTGTGTGGTAATGGGTTAAACTCGTTTATAGTATAATATGAAGAGAAATGATGAAAACAGTTCCGAAACTAGCCTCTTTTGAATTGTTTTGCATTTGGCTGAAAGCAGGGTTTTCTACAAGACATAAGAATGAGGAGGCTCTCGTAATGATCGTTATTGAGTCATACATTAATTCTTATGTTTAACGTAAAATGAGTGTCGGCATTCCGCAGTGTCTTTGAATATATCGTTTGTTCTTCTTTTTATTATTATTATTATTATTAATGAATCATGTTTGAATAGAATGTCTTTCTAGACCATACAATGAAGTCTTTGAAAAGAAAACCAGGTACAGAAGATGTGCATGTTCTTTTTATTAAAAGACGGTTTGCCGTTATCAGAAGGCGGGGTTTTATGACCCCTCTCAATGCATGACTACACCCACCTACTCTTGCTAATAATAAGAATAATGTAGTATAAACCAAATTTCTTTGCTGACAACGCAATAAAAATGTTTGTTCTCCTAAGCAGAAATTCGAGAGTTCATATTCGAATGCAATTTATATATATATATTTTTTTTGTACTGCCCCTCAAATTACTTTGCCTGAACAGTTTAGAATTTGAATTAATGATTTATACCTGAGCATAAACCAAATGGGTGCCATCATTCTGTACGACAAACTTCCGGTCTTGTTCCTTCACCGGAGACTTTTTGTCGTCAACCCACTCTTCTTTCTTGAACAGATTCAACGGTTTGCCTGTTTTGGAGAAAAAAAACTAATACTTGAGAGCCCAGGGACGGTCAAATGGTACCATTAATTCTTTTTTGTATATCCATTGTTGTGCAAACATATTCATCGTTCTGTATAGGAAAGGAATGTTGACCAACTGTACTATAAAAGATCGTCAGGTTTGCAATAATCGCTTTATTTTTCAAAGGGGACTTTTAACCTTTTACCACACAGCAAAATCTTATACCTCTCCAAATTAAAAGCATTCGCCGACAACAATTTCAAAGTAACTCCGATGGTGCAATTTTGCTTTGATAGGGTAGAAAACATTGTGGGAAAAGGTGAAAATGCTGGATACCAGCATTTTCTCCTTTTCCCACGATGTTTTCAAAAGCATCCTTCCGTAGGGTCGTTAAAAGTCGTCATTGTATGGTAAGAGGTTTTAAAGAAGTCTATGCTGTCAATCTAAGTTTCTATAAAACACAAATTTTACAAGATATACAATTTCTCTTCAAGAACTCCTATAAAGAAACTATATGGCATCATTTAGAAAAAAAAATAAATAAATCTTTTAAAAAGAGAGCCAGCGTATATTACGCAACAAACAATTAGGGGTCCTTAAAATGAATACGTCTATATTATTGAACAGCCACAATTTTCTATTTATTCATTGGTTATCAATATCAAATAGTGGATCAAAAACAACAGATTCATCATTCATATGCGCGGGAAAAAAATGACAATTTTTGGCGTTTAGACACCAGGAAGTCCGTGTTGCAATCGGTAATTCCTTTTACTTTTATTAGATCAGATCTGACGTCATCATGCTCTCTGAATACTATCCAATGAAATTGACATGTTTTGATCATGTGACATTCACACAAACATAACCTTTCAAATTATTTGCTCGAAATATGAAAATAGATAACCCTTCAGGTGTTATGTGCGAGTCATTGACCTTTTGTAGACAGAGTAGATCAAGATCAGACAACACTAAATGTGCAGTCTGATATGTGGTCTTCACTGTCCGATAAGGACATATTGTCCCCAAAAAGATTTCCTTTGAAATCGCAATCTTTAGATAAACACTATCAGTTCAAAAAATTATTTCACCTACTTAGCACAATTTAAGAAGCATATAGAAGAAAACCTTTAGAAAAGATGTCTTTCCCTACTATTTTTCATTGTTATCTAGGAAAGGCTTGCAGGCTTTTTCCTGACTTAAACAAGTGATTAAAAATGAATAAATAAATTAATTAATGAATGAATGAATAAGTAAATAGATAATAAATAAATAAATAAATAAATAAATATATAAATACATAAATAAATAAATAATTAAACTATGTTAAAACCTTTTTGTCGAGTATTTAAATTCTTTATTTCTGCCAGCGACTAACACATGTACAACGCTGTACAATAACAGACTATCATCTTCAAAATAATTCCCACACTTTCATATACATGAAGTAAGACTTCAATTCAAATGCATTTTAAAATTACGCATTGTTTATGTTTTGCCTCTACTGGGTCTTTAATACAATACAGGTTGACGTGCTCATTGGATAATAAACTCGACATTCTTTTCAAAAATCTACTTACGAGAATCAGGCATAAAAGTTTGGTTTAAGCAATACACTCCACCCATCTCTATGCTGTACCCACAATCCGCTGCAATGGAAACAAGGAAGATCTTTAACCGCTTGGCAGCTATGCGTGACTCACTGACACTTTGCAGACAGTGTATGTCAGAAAAAAGATATCATTGGAAATATTATGAGGTTATTTAACATACTCGGGTACAATACTGAATTCTATTGGATGAGTACACTGCAGAACCAGTCTATATTTTGGACTCGGCTGTCGCCTCGTCCAATATATAGACTGGTTCTGCAGTGTGCGAATCCAAATGAATTCAGTATTGTACCCAAGCATGTTAAGTGACCTCTTTATTTCAGACTTCCGTATTGACTTTAAGATAAACGACAAGTACATGGCCATTCCAATTTGAATTATTAATAAAAAAAAGAAACATAAAGAGGATTTTGAAGTAGCTTTATTTTACAACGGACTTCGGTAGACTACTCTTCCGGTCCAATATCGATATTTAAGACTCTAGCCTCGTTTTGAAAAGTCCATATTGGGCTCTTGCCTCGTTTTGAAAAATCTATATTGGACTCTACAGCGTCTAATATGGGCTAAGATAGTCTGTACTCACGTGGTAATATTAAAGTGATTGCATTGGACCTTAAATTGTAGGTGTGAAATGAATCTGTATATAGACAAAATTCAAAAAGGAACAAATATTTTGTTCGCAATCCGCTCAGGCTGACATGAGTCGATAATTTTTGCTACTTTTTTAAATGTTCTACTTGTCTAAGGACCAATCTCCCTACAGATTCAGTTGGATTTTAAATGAAATTGATTTCACGGATTCATAATGTCATAATGACTTACTTAGAATAATGTATAAAGGACTTGCATTTATCCATCACCACACAATCCCTACTTTTGACGACCCTGACAAAGAAGCCTTTAGAAAACATTATGGAAAAAGGAGAAAATGCTGGTAACAAGCATTTTCTCCTTTTTCCACAATGTTTTCTACCCTTTACAAAGCAATTTCAAATTTTCACTTTTATTTTGTCGTTTGCAAATGCTTTCGATCTGAACAACTCTAAAATTTTGTCGTTTGGTAAAAAGATAAGGCCTCTGTGGCCCAAAGCCCTGATGAAATTTTAAAAAAAAAAGTACTTACGAACTTCAGCGTATGAATTATATGCCATTCCGATCTTCTCTAAGTCAGCTTCAGTAATGTTAGCATGGAACTGGGCAGTGGGTAAGGATTTCTGGAATTATCAACAGAGAAACATTGCGTGAAAAGGTACCAAAAAAATCCTGAGCTGTCCTTCAGCGAGATTTCGTTAACAGTGTAATGCAGACGTCACACTGTCCCGAAATTGAAACCAGATGGACACACGGTAATTGGCTTGCAACACGCGAAAAGGGTCATTCGGACGTTTGCGTAAAGTGTCGTCTCGGATCAGCGTGTGCAGTCTGCACAGGCTAATTCGAAACGAAACTTTCCGATTTTATCTGATTATCTGTTTTACGCAAGTCTACTGTAGCACAAAATCTAATGTAGTCGTAAAGTGCCGTCTCGGATTAGCCTGCGCGTACTGCGCAGGCTAATCCGGGACGACACTTTACGCAAATGTCCGAATGCACCTTTTCGCGTGTTGCACTCCTATATGAAATGTTCAATTTCGCATCTAATCGTAAATACATAGGGCCATTCTTGAGGGCCCCTTAAGCCATTATATCACATCGATGTGCCATCGCGTGGCCTTCTGAAGGCATCGTCCTTGCTTTGGCTGTTGATTGGCTGTTTACCAAGTTCGGGGCGATCTTCGCGCGAAATTAGAAAGTTCTTATTTCATCGTTGTCTGCGCATGTCATATTCTTCGAAGATTCGATTATCTATTATGACACATCACTAGCCCCGAAAGCGGGCTGACTGTAATATTACGCTCTATAAAGTACCAATGTAGAAAATAGCTTTTATCAACGTTTGAGGAGAAATGAGACCTGCTTTGGCTCCAGATCTCTCTGAACTGCTGATCATAGCTGAGTGATTTACACGAGGTAGCGTTTTATTGAGTAAACGTTTATTTTAGTTTGAAATTCAAAGTAACGGTTGTCGCGTAGGAAAGTGGTTCGGCTCTGTACCCAGGATGCCCGGATGAGGTAGATGAGTATTTATAGAATGCAATCTAGCGGGAGATAATGCTTATTTCATGCTATCCGGTAGGATATCGAGAAATAGCAGTGAAAATATTTTTCGATCTTACACTGGTACCACCAGAGAAAATACCGATTTTCACGTTCTTGTTGCCTAGGTAAATCGCGTGTGCTTAACAACCAGATGGGAAATATGACGTCATATACCTCAGATTTCTCGCGCTTGACGTAATACTGTAATGTGTTGCTATGCGGGAGGGGTACGCCACGGGGAATAAAGGAAAAGAACTGGACTGGATTTTGATAAAGCTTCTTCCAGAAGGGGTTAAAATCATAAAATAAATAGAATATTTGTTTCTTTAGGTTAAAGATCGAAATATATTTCATCTCGTGAACACCATCGGTAATATTTTCACTCGTAGCTGCGCCACTCGTGAAAATATTACCGATGGTGTTCACTCAATGAAATATATTTCGATCTTCCACTGAAAAAAACCAAATATCCTCTATATATTCGTATGGGCATCTGATGTTAATTTCGGGACTGTGTGACGCCTGCATATAAAAATATTATCCTGTGCTTGGATATTTCTGTTGTCTGATCTGACTGCCTTTCAAGAATACCATAAATATGTGACCCGTCACGCAAGAAAAGGACCATCTGGGAATTCTGAGTTAGATGAAAATAGATCAATGATAGTGCAGGTCAGTTTGAGTTGATGATTCAAAAATGATTGTATAACAAGGTACAATGACCACTTTTCATACAGAAAATGTCATTTAAAGCGGAAAATGTCAAACCTGGTCAGCCTGCGCAGTTCACGCAGTCTGACCAGGGTTGACACTTTTCGCAGTTTCCCAGAAGATTCCTTTTTGCGTGATGGGTAACATATACTCTGGTTTTCAAAATAGTAAATGAACAAAATGGTGAATTGATTAACTCTTTACCACACAGGAACATTTTAGACTGGTCCAAATTGAAAGCATTTGCAGACGACAAAATGATAAACGTGACAACAAAAAAAAAAATAGAAATTTGTTCTGGGAAGGGTAGAAAACCCTGTGGGAAAAGGAGAAAATGCTGGTAACCAGCATTTTCTCCTTTTCCCATAGTGTTTTCAGAAGGCTTCTTTCTCAGGGGCGTCAAAAGTAGGGATTGTGTGGTAATGGGTTAATTATCATAAAATGAGTAATGAATACTTAAGTGTATAGCAGCCTCCCATGGCAGGGATTGAACCCAGGATCGCTTGATCCTTGGGCGAATCGGCTTTACAACATCGCTACAAAACTAGCTATATAAAATGGCAGTGTAAGTGTGCCGGTATATAATAATAATGATAATTCAATAATAATAATAATAATAATAATAATAATAATAATAGTAAAATTAAAGAAAACAAAAATGGGATTAAAAAATGAAAAAAGAAACAAATAGAGCTGTCACTGAATGTAACTTAATACCCCGCCTGCGCTTTCACAGAAACAGACAATTACTAGTATTTCATGATACACAGACGGACACACGGCCACACGGATGGACACACGGACAGGCTGGTTCCAGTATACCCCCAAAAACCTTCGTTTTGCAGGGGTTATAAAAAGTGCACTGACCGCCATGATATATAACTGAAATTAAGTTACTTAACCCTTTACTCCATAGATACTCATTTCTACGCATTGCTTGTAGGAATCTTTGGAAAACATTGTGGCAAATGGTGAAATTGCTCGTCACGAGCAATTTCACCATTTGGCACAATGTTTTCTACACTATCAAAAGGTGTCATATACATCTAAGAAACAGCTTCATCCTTGCTGTTATTTAGGGTCAATAAGAGATACTATAGAAATGCCTTATGGGGTAAAGAGTTAACACATCCCTCAATTAAAGGCGAATAGATCTGTATTGCATGAATTGAAACTTTAGGGACTCACCAGTTTCTTTTGCTTTCCTTTACTACCTCCTGTACAAATGAGAGAAAGAAACAGCAAGAATTGTAACCGTATCTTGAAAGAAAATAATATATAATTAGTGCCTACTTCATTTAACCTAATCCTGACTTTTATTCTGAACTTTTAAGTAGGCACATACTCAGCATATACTCAGCATATACTCAGCCATTTTCGCGAGCCAAGGTGACTATCACTACGTGGTTCTTACCTTGGCGGATCGAGCCCGATTTCGAGATTCCCGCGATACGCCCCCCCCCCATTGGAAGCTGGTTATTTTTATCTCCCTTTACAACCTATTTCTGGCAGCCAATGAAATATCGTTTTACAACCGCTTACGAATATAATAATTCAACATGAATCAATAACCACAAACGTACTTCGACATTCCATCGTAAGGTGCTGGAATACAGCCTGAAACTTTCGATAATTGATTGGTCAGACTGAAACTTTCTGCAAATATTGTTCGTCTGTTTATTTGGTAATAAATCATTACAGATACCGTGCACACCAATGAAGTTATGCATGTTTACCTTCTATTTTTATTCGAAAGGTCGCGACCTTGTTCTCTATTTATCAAAAATAAAATGCTACGAGCAATTTGATTCGTGCAGTTAGAGCTGGCTGCAACCAATAAAAATGCGTATTGCGGGAATGTAAAAATCAAGTTCGAACCGCCACGGGTAGAGTAGCGTAGTAGATCGACACACCTGGCTTGCGTAGACTTGCGCAAAACAGAAAATTACATAAAAAAGAACGGAAAATGTATATGGAGTGCAACACGCGAAAAGGGTCATTCGGACATTTGCGTAAAGTGTCGTCTCTGATCAGCGTGTGCAGTCCCCACAGGCTAATCCGAAACGACACTTTCCGATTTTATGTGATTTTCTGTTTTACGCAAGTCTACTGTAGCACAAAATCTAATGTAGTCGTAAAGTGCCGTCTCGGATTAGCCTGCGCGGACTGCGCAGGCTAATCCGGGACGACACTTTACGCAAATGTCCGAATGCACCTTTTCGCGTGTTGCACTCCAATTATCATGTTCACTGGCAAAACCAACGTAAAGGCACTTTCCCTTTCGGGAGCCCTGTATACTTGACTACACTATCAACACAACATCCAAAATGGCGGCGTCGACCAAGATTAACATCAAGATTATGCGCAAAGCTGCACGTTTTACCACGTATAACCAAATTTCAGTGACGTCAGTTCCCAGTGACGTCAGTTTTCATTGGGTCACTCGAAGTGTCTCTTTTTGCATGTTGCAAGCCGTATTTATCTAGACATTAAACGTTATACCGAAATGAAAAGATTCTAGATTTTGCTGATTAAAGGCATATCCTTTTCAAAAACTGAAAATCACGCGGTCAGCACGTGCGTGGTGTCTATCGGATAATCCAGGTTAAATGATAAGCTTACACTACTGAATTTTTTCCAGAAATGAGGAAAAACATGAAAACTATTTTCTGCTAAAAAGAAATATAACCCGAGAAGAGGAGTATGACGTTAAAAAAAAATGATTTTCAATTTTCGATACTAAGTGAATGAATGTTTGATTACTTCATGTCTATAAAACAAGAAAAAAAAAAACATCTCCAAACTTAGGCATTACAGATACCTTACATTTTCTTTACCTTTTCTGGTTTTCTGTTGTTTTCTATTATTACTTTTACCACCTTTTCCCCCTTTTCTTCCTTTTTTGTCTGTCTTGTTATCCGGGGAACGTCGAACTCGTCCATAATCCTGAAAAAAAAAAAAAACACAACAGAATTATAATCTTAACTCTTTCCCAAACAATCCCTGGTTTTTACGACCCTGAGATAGAAGCCTTTGGAAAACATTATGGGAAAATGAGAAAATGGTTGTAAACAGTAAATGTTTTCTGTCCTACTGGAAACAAATGTCAATTTTTGAGGTACATTATTTTGTCGTCTGCAAGTGCTTTCAATTCGGACCAGTCTTAAATTTTGTGGTTTGGTAAAGGGCTAATATAGTAAGTGTCCAGAAATTTCCCACAATGCTTTGTGAGATTTTCTTAAACATACATCTTCTCTCGCTTTCATGTATTTTTCAACCGTTATTATTTTTTTTTATGAAACTATAATTACTCTTGTATGTTCATGCCTAATATTGCCCCTGATGGTTGCTAGGTTACACAAATTACTGGAGATAAAAATGCATTTATTTTTTTACTGCAGCTAGCCATAGACATACTGTGACAACCACAGTTTCCGGTTTAATTCTTCACCACACGAGAAAATTTTAGACTGGTCCAAATTGAAAGCATTTGCAGACGACAAAATAAAGGTTACTGAAAAATTGAAATTTGTTCTGGGAAGGGTAGAAAACACTGTGGGAAAAGGAGAAATTGCTGGTTACCAGCATTTTCTCCTTTTCCCTCAGTGTTTTCAAAAGGCTTCTTTCTTTCTCAGGGGCGTCAAAAGTAAGGATTGTGTGGTAATGGGGTAGTAGACTCGTAATAGAAAACAGCTATATCCACTTTATGATATCCTAAAAAATTTGCACGTCGTACTACTTTAACTGAGCCACTTTTTTCCTCTTTTCCTTCTTAGGATAATCATTTAAAAATCTAAAACCACCATATTCTCATTACAAAGGGATATAAATGTAATAATTACCACCTACTCTTTTTTAATGATAGCAAATTTTGTAGGATAATGTTATTGTGGAAATAGCTTCCTATATTACGGGTCCACTATATTAAACCTCCTGTTCTGGTACAATTTGAAAGAAAATGGCTTACTTCGTCGTCGGAAAAGAAGCCAGAGCCTTCTTCGATACTTTCATCAAGACCTGTCGGTTCATCATCTATATCGTAACCATCATCGTCATCATAATCATCGTCATATTCATCATCATATTCATCATCATCGTCATATTCATTGTTGTCATAATCTTCATCGAACCATTCATCATCACCATCATAGCTGTCGTCGTCTGTATCATCAACACCAAAATCATCATCATTATCAACATCATCTGTGTCTGTTTCAGGGGAAGTAACTGCTGCAGATTCAGGTGGACTTTGTACTGCTATGTTATTTTGTGTCGTGCTTTCTACATCCAAGATTTCTCGATGTAAAACCTGAACTCTATTCAGGTTGTGATAGGAGTATATTGCACTGGCTACAGACGTGAAACACGCTGATACAATAGTCAGAAATATAAATACTTTCACAGCATTTTCAAACGTGAAAATCTTTCTTCCTCTGTGACTTTTACTGGTTTGCCAGGGATTTTCTTTTTCCATAACTAACAATTTGTGGTAAGGCGATGCGACATAATTTTCATTCTCCATGTCCCTTTTTTCTAGTACAGTGTAAACTGTTATTGTTTTAACTGTTTCTAGCAAAACAGAAGAGTCTTGCGTCACTGGCAACCAGTTTAATTAAACTGCAAATAAAGAAAAAAAGTGTGCGAGATATTTTTAACTTAAAGGTGGCCATTCAGATTTTGGGACGAAAATTTTACAAAAATGCCCCCCCCCCAAAAATCTTTATACTCCCAAAGCCTTTTAATTTTCATTCATAAAAACCCAATAGTCGAAAGCTGTCTGACAAAATGAGAAATTAGAGATTTACTACAGCCCAGGTCGACACTGACGGGAAACACGGTCTATTTTCAAATGCGCAACTTGCTCATTTACATACCGGAAATACACAGACGAAGCTTCAAACATAGCGTCCGAAGATGACATTATGGAAAATAATTAGATGTTTGTTATGTTATGGAATTTAAGCGTCATTAGTCACATGCCAGTCACTGGACTTTACCCACAATGCTTTTTTTATGTCAGGAGCGAAATCTAAAAATACCTCAAGAGGTTATGTAGCCTTTTAAGGTAACGCTATAATTTTTTTTTTGTAATTTTATGATTCTTAATTATTGATGATTTGTGTTGACTCAGTAACATAAAAAATGTGTAATTATTTTCCCATAATGTCTTCTTCGCAACTAGCTGGGCACTTAACTCCTTACCAAACATCAAAATATTTGACGATTCCAAATTGAAAAGCATCCGCCGACAACGAATGAAGTATTACTCAAATGTTTATTTCTATCATTGATAGTGTAGTGTGGAAAACGGAAACTCTTCCTCTTTCACCATATTTCCATGGGCCTTATACCTGTCTTCTTCTGTTATATTTATACAGGGAAGTAATTCAGTTATCCATAACAATAGACGTATATTTGAACATTCTTAGTTTATATGCTATAACAGTAAACAGATGACTAACAAGAAATTCATATTGTTATCGTTTGCAGTTTCCCTTTGTTAAAATAAACAAGATACCGTTGCTCGAAAACATTTTTTTTTATTCGCTTTTTTATGGGTCTTTTTTTTTCTATTACTTGATATGATACATGCTCTGTAAAAAAGGGGGCTTAATGCATCTGCGAAAATGCATCAACCTAGGCCAGCCTGCGCAGTCCGCGCAGGCTGGCCTGAGCTGATACTTTTCGTTAATGATGTAATTTTTGTATGTCTAAGGGCCAGTCTACCCCGTGATTTAGCCGATTGTTTAACGAAACAGAAAGAAATGGCTGTTGAGAATCCATCAGTATGTCATTGGTAGCTTGGTATGATGGACTACTGGGGGGGATGCATTTAGCCCCCTTTTGCTAGAGCACGGCTCATATGCGCTGGGAAACAGAAGCTAAGGTAATGGACCTGTAATAGTAAACAGCTATTTCCATGATAATATTATCCTACAAAACTTGGTAGGATTAAAAATGAGTTTTATTGTTCTACTTTATCCGAGCCTCTTTTTTCTTTTTTTTTTTCCTTCACAGAGTTATCATTAATAAATCTAAAACCCTCATCTTCTCATTGCAAAAGGAAATAATAATTACTTCCCTTTTCCTGAAAACTTATACAAACGTATCAATAAATATTTCAAGATAGACATTTAAGGAGTTTCTTGTCAGTATTAAATCTGTATAAATTCTTACTTATCAGCTATCAAGGAATTTTAATCCACGTTGCACTAGAGGCAGTAGCGGTCTACTACCTTAAAGCGTTTCTTGATGTGAAAATTGGGTGAACATTTTTGGGTTTTTTTTTATACTTTTTCGTCTTTCCATCTAGTTTCCTATCTTGTTTTCTCTATCCTTTTTTTTTAGCCATTCTTGATCCTTGCGCTGTGAAAAAGGGTATTAAATCATCTCCAAAAAAGTATCGATTTAGGTCAGCCTGCGCAGTCCGCGCAAGCTGACCTTAATAGAAACTTTTTGCTCTCAGCCAATTTTCTGCATGTAAGAGCACCATTCTACCTCAGGGTTAAGCCGGTTGTTGGACAAAATGCATTTTAATGGATCCATAATCATTAATGATATGATAATTTGCTTTTATCATGCATCATGGAAATGCATTAACAGTTTTTTTTATTAGTTCCTTGTATATTAAGTTCCTGTATAGTTCTCCCTATTTTCAAATCCGCTTATACTTGTTTTTCATTTAAAAAAAAAAGTGGGGGATTTCTTTCTTTCTATCTCACTTTAACCCTTTCCCAAACAATCCCTGGTTTTTACGGGTCTGGAATGGTAGCCTGAAAACATTGTGGGAAAAGGAGAAAATGCTGGTAACCAGCATTTTCTCCTTTTCCCACAATGTTTTATATCCTATCATAGACAGAAATCATCTTTTCAGCAAGGATGAATTGTCGTCTGCAAATGCTTTCAATTTGGTCTAGTCCAAAAGTTTGTCGTTTGGGAGAGGGTTAAAGCTGTCAACGCAAAGAAAATCAAAGTACTGATAGTACTGAAGGCCAGGAAATTGAGGATTCGAAACAATACAAGGGATCAATTTCAATTAATACAAACAGATAGATGGACAGGTACACAAGCGGATTCCACTAAGCCCCTGGAATTCTTGGTTTTAACAGGAAATTTTGAACTGATACAAGAAAGCACCAGCCAGAACCTAATTAAGCCAGAACAAGGCATGTGCTCACAGTTATGGGGTGCTTGATAATGGCTTAGAATACTCAGTAATTTGTCGTGCTTGTAAACAATCTCAAGTCAAAATTGAACTATTCAATCGGTGCAATACCAACTTTGGTTATCTAAATTTTCTGAAAACATGTAAAGTGCTGAATGACGTTATTTTTCACATTTATGAGTCGTCTATTACAGTAGCATATTTTTCCCCAAAATTTATCCTAATCAAATGACAAGTTTCTTTATTGTCAATTACGTCGCACAGTAGATTGTATACATGTATTAAAAATGTTTTATAACTATTTTAATTGCCAAATCAACTACCTCTATTTGATTTCCATTGATGACCCACATGAAATTAGTAATCACTTCATGAGAGATTATAGGACCAACATATAATTATAATTAAAAACTAAGATTTATAAGCAACTTTTACAGATGATAAATTAAGGTGCTTCATCAGAAGCAAAATTTAACAGCCGAAAGAGCCCTGAAAAACATTGTGGTTTTGTCTCAAAATCAGGATGCTCTGTGGACAACACGCTTTTTAAATCAGCCTGGTTGTTCTAACGTAATTTTGAGAGAGAGAGAGAAAATAGGCTGTTTGAAAGATATTTGTAGCTTGCACTAGTCAGTATGCCTCCAATCCCCAGATTTTCAGAATTATCAACATTGAATGTATCTTGCAGACAAATGAAGCGTTGCTAAAATGATGGTTTTATCAGTGGAATATAGTTCAGTTGGTAGCGAAGTACACTTTAAGAGTCCACAAGCTCGGTCAATTTCCTATTGGGGATTGATGATAGGTATTGTGATAGGGTACAATTCTCTCTCATCACATAATAAACATACAAGTCTCTGAAATCTAAGTCCTTTGAATCTCTGTAAATAAGTTTTTTTTTTTTTTTTTTTTCAAAAATCTCCCTTTACCAAAAGACATTTTTTTTCTGGAAAAAAAGTTGTTAGCAGTTGCAGAAGACAAATCAAATGTTAATAAAAAAGTAACATTCGTCTTTCAAATGCTAGAAAATATTGTGGGAAAAGGAGGAAATCCTTTTGTGGAAAAGGGTTTCAATATACAGTAACCAGAGATGTGATTCAATAAAACACACTTTATGGGATCGAACTAGCTAGCAGGATCGACGGCTGGACATGAAGAATCTCGTATTGGGTGATGGAAAATGTACAAGTAGGAAAGGGCAGGAAAATATACGAGAGAGAGAGAGAGAGAGAGAATAAAAAAAATCTTCATATAATAGATCAAAATAATGGGCATATATGAATATAAAAAAGTACATTAAATGACAAGCAAACCACTACAGAAAAAAAAATCTAAGCATTTATTTGGTTTCAAATCAAAGTCAATCAAATACATATTTTAAAAATCACACAGGTGTAATCTATTTGTGACAGGTGTAAAAGGTGTGAAATACATCCTATCAGTGTGAAATAGGCAGTTATAAACAATGGCAAAACTACCAAATAACGCTTGGATAAAGGTAACTAATACATATAATGTACGTGCTAAAGACAACGAAGTTTCAAAAATAATTTTTATAGATAATTTGAATAACGATATGGATGAAATTTGATGTTGGGGTCGATTTCTCTAAAATTTTATTTGGGGATGATTTCACCAGATTTCTCCGGAGAAATCGTCTCCATGCAGTTTGGGGACAATTTTTCCAGGGGCCGATTTATCCAGCAGTCGGAAGTTGCTATCACAACAGCGGGTTGTATGCAGAGAAGTGGACACACTAGTTGAAATAGTTGATTTTTGTCGGTGTAGAAAGCAACACAGTCAAAGTACCCTAGATTAAGTCGATATACATAAGAAAAAGTGATACACATAACACGAGCCAATATTCTATATATACATGTAGTTTGCTTTATTTACAATCGCATTTCAGCGGAGACGCGTTTTGTGACACATATGTTCAAATGTCAACACAACGTTATAGATATTAACCGTATAGCGCGTAGGAATACACAACTGCCGGATAAAGCTAAGTTTATTAGGTTACCCCTTTATTAGGTCAATGTTAATGACGAAAACCGTATAAAAAAGACACACTCGTCAGTTATTTAAGGGTCGTAATACCCTTGCAATTCCATGGCATCTTGCAGATGAAAGCTTTGAGGGAAACTAGTTGTTTTGGCGGACTCAGCGATATCGAGTGGACACACCGTTCAACATTTTGTCTGAAAGTAGTCCGGAAAAGGCAGCTTACGATCCCATTGGCAAGGGAATCCCTTGAGAGGGATTCCCTGGCCTAAAAAGAAACAAAACGCACCCTGCCACGTTTGAAGCTATAACGGGAACTCAGGGATTTTCTAGCCTTTTAGACGTACCTGTTCGAGGTATGGCTCCCAGATCAGACCACGGTCTATGCAGTCTGATCTTAGTTGAGGCCCCCCTGTGTTTTCTCAAAAAGCCCTGAACTGGTTTATTCAAGCCCTTTAACGCATGAAGACTTTTTTTTCTTTTAACAACACCACATCACCTGTTTTTAATATTTCTAAAAGATTTGCAAAATAGGAGAACGATAACTTATGTGAAAAAGTAAACGTTATAGTCAATTCAGTCATATTTATTTATTTATTTATTCATTCATGTATTTATTTATTCATTCATTTATGTATTTATTTATTTATCTATTTTTCATTTATTTCTTAATCGATTATTTATTTCATCAATTGATCACTCATCAATTCTTTTTTATTTAAAAAGTTAGAATAAATTTTTTAAGCCGTCTTAAAAACTTAAAGCATGCGAAAATTAAAAAAAAAATGAAAGAAAAAAATCACAATTTATCAACCTTACTTTAAGGTTATGGTCCAAGTATATCGACTTCACACAGAATGAAGATTCAGTTATAATTTCGAGTGTCTTATACCCAGTCAGTCAAGAATAACTTGTCAAACGAAACTTTTGGAATTCTTATGAAACAAAATGTGTTTTCTCACGTCGATAAAAATAAATTTTGCTCAGTTTCCTTCATAAAGAACTACAGGTCAAAAGTCGCATTTAAACCGGAATTTACGTTTAACCCTTAACCTCATTAGACAGGGAACTGAAAATTTCGAGCTGATCCTAAAATCCAGATTTTGCTTTCTTCAAAAGTATTTTTAGAGATAAAAACATCTCCAGATCGGACAGTGTAGATCCAAGATCAGACTGCAGGTTCTGTGCAGTCCGATCTTGGATCTACACTGTCAGTAAAAGGCCCTTGATTCACGCTTTTAGGCGTAAAGGTTTGAATCCCACGGTCTGGTTTTACGACTGACCCTTATCTCATTGTTTTATTATTTTACATAATGAAAGTCATTAAAGAAGTTAGACAAATTGAATGTATATGTATATCAGATAATGTCATTTTTCTGTGAAAAGACAGATTTTGGAGGAAAAAAGGAGAACATTAAGGTTACTGGATTTTTTCCCCCTTTTTTCACCATGTTTTTCAAAAGTTTTAGGGTTATATCAAATAGTGATTATTTAAAAAGAGCCAGTCTATTTCTATGCTAAAAAGGTCCAAATAAAACAGATCTGCCATTAAATAAAAAAAGGGTCCCGTATGTTAACATTTTGACAAAAAAATTGACACGAATCTCGAAATACCTATTTTCAGTGTAGATAAAAGATCAGGTTGCGCCCTAATATCAGCCTGATCTTGATCTTTTACCGTGTATTAAAGAACCACAATTGAGTTTTTTTCTTTTCTGAAGGGTAATATTGTTGTAACTTGATAGTTCCGTATGACAAATAACTACCGGGTACCCTGAACATAAAAACGTTGAATAAGTAAAATTTGTCATTTTTAGCGGGGAAAAATATTCGAATTACAGCAATTTATAGTTTTATCCTGTCTACAATATTTCATTAAGAATCAGACATTGTAGATAAAAGATCAGACTGCACGTTTCGTGCAGTCTGATCTTTTATCTACAATGTCAGCAAATTTAGCATGAGTCCCGACCATTAAGTTAAGGGTCGAAAACTCATGGCCCAATAACAATAGAAATATTACGTCACATAATAACTCTTCAGTCGTGGGGGGGGGGGGCGGTATGCAAATGTCTTGGAGAAAGAAGCAACCGTTCGCTCTTTATTTCACTACTGAATGTAAAATTATTCAAATGAAATTGAATAATCATTGTCAGAACAGCACCTGATTGTAACTATTAAAACATCTTGAGTAGAGAACGATATAATTTTGAACAATAATATAGCCCGGTATTTCTCAAACGTTTAGATAATTTCAGTTTTTGGTCTGTTTTTTTTTTGACATAGAAGAAGATCGAAAAATTATCCATCCATCCATCCATCCATCCATCCATCCATCCATCCATCCATCCGCCCAAGCATAAATATCCCTTCTAGTCCATTTTTCTTACAGAAGAAATGTTTTTGGTCGAAATCTTACATAGCGAAAAGGGAGGTTTGAAGAGGAAGGGTGACCCAATATTGAGTAATCCTATTTCATTGTGATTTGAAGTCACCGGTCCATGTCAGTCTTTCAAATACGCCGTCTTTGATTGGTTACTCCTGTGCCTACGTAACGATTTGTGACCCAATGAAAAAGAAAAAGAAAACCAAATGAAAAAGAATACAAATGGAGAAAAAAAATGCCACTAAAAATAATTTGATGTGTGCAAAAAAGAAAAAGATTCTGTGAGAATTAGTGATATATTCTAATTTGGAAAAAGTTGTGTTTTAAGTCCCAATGTTTCTAAAGACATTAGATAATTTTGGTATTTTACTCTTCTGGATACGTCCCTCAGTTTTCTGGTCAGCACCTACTGCCCTTTCTGATGTTTCACCATTTCTCAAACGGTGCAAAATTTTCTGCTGAAAAGAATTTGATAAAACTTTTAAGGAGATAGCCAAAAACAAAGGTTCATGCTATTTCAAAAAAAAAAATCTTCTTAATCCTTTCCCAAACAGTCCCTGGCTTTTACCGGTCTGGAATAGTAGCCTTTTGAAAACAATGTGGGAAAAGGAGAAAATGCTGGTAACCAGCATTTTCTCCTTTTCCCACAATGTTTTCTACCCTACCATAGACAGAAATCATCTTTTCAGCAAGAGCTGAATTGTCGTCTGCAAATGCTTTCAATCTGGTCTAGTCCAAAAATTTGTCGTTTGGGAAAGGGTTAATGGACAGTGTAGATCCAAGATCAGATTGCAAGTTCATCTCAGTCTGATCTTGATCTACACAAGGTCTGTGAGGCACTAACAGTCGCAAAAGACACGAAAAATTAGACTTCTGAAAACATTGTTCCAAATGGAAACATTGCTGGTCACCAGCATTTTGCCTTTTCCCACAACGCTTTCAAAAGCTTCGTTCTTCAGGATTCTTGACCCTTAGGTTGCTAAGTGAGAACCTATTGCGGACAGTGTAGATCAAGATCAGACTGCACAGAACGTGCAATCTGATCTTGGATCTGCACTGACCGATACGTAAATATTTTTCAACGCACAATAACTTTGAAGTAACACTAGTAAGGTTTCTTCCTGTCAACTTAAAGTTTCGTTTATTTAGTTTAACTCTTTACCACACGGCACAATTTTAGACCGGTTCAAATTGAAAGAATTCGCAGACGACAAAATAAAGGTGACTGAAAATTTGAAATTTGTTCCGAGAAGGGTAGAAAACACTGTGGGAAAAGGAGAAAATGCTGGTTACCAGCATTTTCTCCTTTTCCCAAAGTGTTTTCAAAAGGCTTCTTTCTCAGGGGCATCAAAAGTAGAAATTGTGTGGTAATGAGTTAAACATATTTATTTTACATCGATTGGCTACTAATCCCTCTCGACACTGTTTCCTGGGAACTACACCAGTACTCGCGCCGAATGCGTGGGCCAATGAAAAGTCCCATTGGTGACACCCACGTCCAAATACATGTATCGAACTGGGCACTTTTCAGTTAAGAGGTCGACGCTGTACCCCCCAAATACGGACAGCACAGTTTATTTAGTGGGTAAAGTTTAAACATATTTTATTCATCAGTATTAGGTACAAATTTAACAAAACAAGTGTAAATACAAATATATTATAAATATACTGAGGAAAAGGATAAGAACGGGGTAAAGAATTAAAACATGGGCTCATTTAGTAAAAGTTAAAAAGATCCCAAAACTATCTTGGGGTTAGACATTGAAATTGTTGGTCGAGATCATTTTCTCTGTTGAATAATTCTATTGAATGCCTACGTAAAGGGTTTTTTTTTGTGTGGAAATTTTGTAAAATACTATACGTACTTAAGAATATTTCGATATTATATTTTTTTCTTAACGATTTTCTTCCAAATACATGTACTATAATTACAAACGATGAGCTCAACAATATTTTTTTTTCTGGACGATTTTCTTCCGATTACACAGAATCTGATTCACATTTCGTTTATTTTTATTCCTACGCTTGCGGTTTAAAATACAAAACCGTGCAATACCGGAACTTATAGAGCCGGATACCGCACAGGAAATTGTTACAAGTTCCTCTAAAAATAGTACCATGACAAAGGCGGAATGATGCAAGATACAGATACGATGCATGACTGAAAATCATGATGTAGATATTGCTTCCTCAACAAAATAGTCCTAACTTGCGTTTTTTTTTTTAAGTTTTCTTTTAATTTTTACAGAATTTGCAACAATAAGACTTACTCGCCTTTTTTAACCATACTAAGGCCACGTTTGCGATCCTGTAAAACATTTCATTAATCTTTAACCAATTGATCACGTGTTTTAATGAAACCAAGAAAGAAGGCTTTTGAAACCCCTGTGGGTAAAGGAGAAAATGCTGGTAACCAGTATTTTCTCCATTTCCCCACAGCGTTTTTTTACTTCTATGAAGAACAATTGAAATTGCTGAGTCACAACTCCTTGTTGCTCCCCAATCTTCAGACGAACTTTGGCTTTAGGTGACTCATATCTAAGATTTGTTAGTAAAATTTAAATACCTAACTCTTATTTACCACTATGTTACAGCGGCATAAATACCATAGATACAATTAATTCAAACTGTTCTCTCAGCAATAGAATCATCCTAATTTTACTAAAAATTGACAAGAACTTCAATTAAAAACAGGTCACGTATAATTTCCACTTTCAGATTAATTTCTTAACTCTCGGAATAATCATATTACTCGCTTTCCCGTTTAATAATATCAAGTAAATCAAAAGTCACGTTGACTACCATATTGTTTAATTATTGCTGTTTTTGCAAAATGTACATTGTTTACATTGGAGAAAAAAACTGCATTGTATATATAGGATGTTCGTTTATTACGATGAAAGATATAGAGGATATTTGTTTTTATTGGTGAAAGATCGAAATTTATTTTACCGAGTGAATACCATCGGTAATAATTTCACGAGTGGCGCAGCCACGAGTGAAAATATTACCGTTGGTGTTCACGAGATGAAATAAATTTCGATCTTCACCGAAAACAACAAATAATCTATTTATTTCATGCTTTTAACCCTCTACTGGGAGGAGCTTTATCAAAATCCAGTACAGTTCTTTGCCGTTATTCCCCGTGGTGTACCCCTCCAGTATAGCAACGCATTACAATATTACGTCAAGCGCGAGAAATGTAAAGTATATGACGTCATATTTCCCATCTAATTGTGAGGCACGCGCAATTTACCTAGGCAACAAGAACGTGAAAATCGGTATTTACACTGGTGGTGCCAGTGTAAGATCCAGAAATATTTTCACTGCTATTTCTCGATATCCTACCGGAAAGTATGAAATAACGAAATTTATTTCATCGAGTGAAGATCGGTTATACTTTCACGAGTGACGTCATTTACCATATATTTCTCGCGTAATATTGTCATGCATTGCTATGCGAAGGGGGTACGCCACGGGGAATAAATGAAAACAACTGCTCTGGATTTTGATACAGTTCCTCCCAGAAAGGGTTAAAAGCATGAAACAAATAGAATATTTGTTTTTATTGGTGAAATAACGAAATTTATTTCATCTTGTGAACACCATCGGTAATAATCTTACTCTTATCTCGTTCTGAAAAATACATATTGGACTCTGCAGCTCCAATGTTGCTTAATTGCAATTTACATGTAATTCTGAATATTCAACTTAAAGGGGCCTATAAGTTATAACATCCTTAAACCACATTTCGTGTAAAACGCTGATTGACACAACTAGACATGGGCCGTGCTCTGTGAAAAGGGGCTAATTGTATCTGTAAATAACGTATCGATCCAGGTGAACGGTTTTGTTAGTTTAGAGAGAAGGGAGGTAATTGTTATCTCCCTTTGTAATGAGAAAATAGTTGTTTAAGATTCATGAATGGTAATTCTAAGAATGAGAAAAAAAGGAATAAGTGGCTCGGTGAAAGTAGTACAATAAAACTCATTTTTTTCGCAGGAAATTTTGGAGGATAATATTATAGAGGATATTTCTGTTTTCCATAAGGAGGGTAATGCCTTAAGCCTTTACCAAACAATCCCTGCTTTTCACGTCCCTGAGATAGATGTCTTCTAAAAACATTGTGGGAAAAGGAGAAAATGCTGTTTACCTACATTATCTCCTTTTCCCACAATGTTTTCTACCCTGCAAGAGACAAATTTCAATGCTTGAGTCACCTATATTTTGTCGTCTGAAAGTGCTTTCAGTTTTGACTATTCTTAAATTTTGTCGTTAGGTAAAGAGTTAAATAGAAAGTTGAGTTAGACCCAATGCTTATCTGAAGATTATAGCTCTACTTTCAATAGAGTTACAAGCTGAAACATTTCTAAATATATATTTTTTCGCTTTTTTCCTTACCACAGTATCAAATTTTTCACCTATCAAAATCGGACTTATTATATATAATTGGAGTTATTTTTGTCGAAAATATCTCTTGATCGGACCATGTAGATTCGAGACCTCCCCCTTTTCTTACAATGCTTTCAAATTTCAAAGGCCCAGTCCCTCAATATCATTAAAAACTCAGGATTTTATGGTAAAGTTAAGTTTTTCCAGTCTGATCTTGATCTATACTGTCCACAAAAACGCCTCGGATCGCTCTTTGCAACCTGAGAGTTTAATCGAGTAGGTCTTAAACATTACTGGGGGTAGAAAAGTATGGGTTAAACCCTGTTACTAAATTTAGCTCAACTTGGGGATACCAGTTTCTTTAAATAACCCTTTCAGCGACGAATTGATAAATTTCACCTCTTTCGACGCCAGAAAATACGATCCAGTGAAAGTCATAAAAGCTTTATATAGTATAAGCTTGACCTCAAGAAACGGACTGTGTAGATAAAGATCAGACTGCACGTTCTGTGCAGTCTGATCTTAATCTACATCGTCCGTTAAAGTCCGATTTTTTTTTCCCAAACAGATCTGAAGAGATTAACTCGAGGGATACCAGATGAGTTAAATAAAACTCCTACGAAATATTTCAACTATAAAAAGTTAATATTTCGAAATTCTCGATCTTTCCGTGTGATTCATTGAGGGAAGAAAGTTTACCTTGGAATTTTCAATATGTGTTATTCGAATCTGATTTGTCGTTCGAAAGAAAGGTGGAAATTTAATGTGGAAGGTGGATGATTGGACTAGAAAGGCGAAATTCACAAGACTGACTAATGTCGCGATTCTATTGGATTACCCGCAAAGTCAAGTATCGATTGTTTTTGTACAATATTTCCCTATCTCGGTTTAATAACCCTTTACCAAACGAAAATTTTCCAGACGATTCTAAATTGATAGAACTTGCGGGCGAAAAAATAAAGGTAACTCAAAAACTGAGATTTGTTTCCAGCAGGGTATAAAAACATTATGGGAAAACGGAGAAAATGCTGGTTACCAGCATTTTCTCCTTTTCCCTCAATGTTTTTTAAAAGGCTTTTTATTTCAGGGTCGAAAAAAAGCCAAGGATTGTTTGGTAAAGGGTTAAAATACAACCCGTAAAATAAAGAAAAAAAACGTCGCCCTTTCCCAAACAATCCCTGGTTTTTACGGGTCAGGAATAGAAGCCTTTTGAAAACATTGTGGGAAAAGGAGAAAATGCTGGTAACCAGCATTTTCTCCTTTTCCCACAATGTTTTCTACCCTGTCATACAGAAATATCATCTTTTTAGCAGCTGTTAATTTGTCACCTGCAAAATGCTTTCAAGTTGGTCTGGTCCAAAATTTGCCGTTTGGGAAAGGGTTAGTAGGAATCGTACAAAAGGAAATACACTGAGCAAAACTTATAACAACCAGTTATAGACTGTAATTCCCCTTAGACTTTTTTTTCAACATGTCCAGAAAAGACATGTTTCATTTCCTTTGTCTATTTGCAGAATGATTGATCGGTGTAAAAACGTAAACTTAAAGGCCCAGTAAAGGCCCAAATGTCAAAACAGGTGTCGTAATATATACATATTTGAATGAGCCATGCTCTGACAAAATGGGGCTTAATGCATCACCGTGATGTATGATACCAAGCGAAATGATAAATACTCAAACATTCATAGTAGAAACTTCTTTTAATAACCGACTTAATCATGATGTAGACTGGTCCTTGTACATACAGAAAATTGACCAATAGCAAAAGGTTTCGGCCCAGTTCAGCCTAAGCGGACTGCGTAGACTGACCTGGGTCGATACTTTTAGAAGATGCATTAAGCCCTCTTTTCACAGAGCTTGGCTCAAATTCAAATCATACCATTTAAAAGTATGAAAATGTTGAGATTACTGCTATCGGGTAATTCGTTTTCGATAGGGTGATAGACGCTGCTTCGTTGGGTTTCTCGAGTCTTAGCGGACTTCGCACGATTTTTGGCGATAAAAGGCGATGATACACGAATCTCATTACCGTGCCCTATCCTTCAAAAAAAAAAAACCTATGGTAAAGTGTATGTTGGAATTTGTTCCAATTGACACTTTCCTATTTTGGTCAAACTTGCAGGGGAAACAAAAGTGGGCAGTTTGTAAGTTTTGCTGAGTGTACGTTTTCAAGTCATAATCCCTTTACTTGATAACACAATCTTAGACTTGTCCAAATTGTTAGAATTTAGTCTTATAATGGACCTACACTGTTTGTTGATGCATTTAGGGATGTAGGATAAAAATTCTTTCTCATTAAAAGAGGTGGTGTGAATATATTTGCCACTGACTGTTGCATTTCAAATCAAAACGCCTTCAAAATCTACTTATTTTGTCAACGTGTAATGGACCCTCGTACATGATTTTCTTTTTAGACTTTTTTCCAGTAATAACTTCAACTTTATTAAATGCACGAACAGCCTTCAGTATTTTACCTCCCGGACAAGAAAGAGATCTTTCTCACAAGGTCAAGTAAAAAAAATATATCAGCAGTCGGTGTCAAGCTACATTTTCTGCATAATCTTTATGACATGTCAGTAGTATAGATTTTGACAAGCTGGATTGTTATTTTTGTTAAAAAAAAAACGAGGTACCGAATTCCTAGAAAAATAAAATCTTATCGTCATCCTCAAGACTCTGATTTTCGCCGAAATTATTTTGCAGGTCAGGTCAGGTCACAGACTGCATGCATGCATAGTGGCGACCTGTTTCTGTGCAGTCTGTGCAATCTGACCCATTCGGCAGACCTCGGTTTATCTGTTGATCAAGCCCCTCGACAGTATGACGTATCTAGATATGCACCTACACGGTACGCATTTCGTCGCCGCAAGTACACCTCTTCACCGTTTTTGTGGTATTTGTCTAAGACAATACCACCATGAGTTCAATATTGAATTTTGAAGATCATGTGTTGTATTTTGTGCAAAGCCGAAGGAATATACATCCAATTAAACACAATCTTTCTGAGACATTTGAGTTTTCTTTAGTAACTGTCAGATATGTAATTGGAAATAGCATGTTGAAATACACTGGGTGAAGTCATTGATCATGGAAATACTAATTTTTGATAAGAGATAGATTCACTCTCTCATTGCCTTCCATTGGCGAAATGATACATTTTTTTTCCTCTGATTGTTTGGTCCTGGGTTTTTTCGTTCCAAATTCAGTTCGTCGCATGGTTTGTTGGGCGCTACTCCACTGGATTGGGCATGGATATTCAAAAGTCGAAATACTTGATTGAAAAAATGGGAATGAAATGTTAACGGCCAAGGGATATTCCAAAATCATTTTTTTCATATAAAATCTTAATTTTCTTCGATATATTCACATGTTTTTTCTCTCTATCCACCATGCATCCTACTGTCAAGGGACGTTACTCCTGACTTTTCCTGTCGATCAAAGGGAGACCACCAATACACAAAGACTCCTAACTTTGTTATTAGCACTCTCTCTTTTAACCGAAAAGGTATCCATTTGTTTTAGGTTGACTTTCAAGCCAATATTCGAATGATAACTACATGGCCAACTTTATCATCCAAATCAAACCCGTTAACTGCTATTTGACCGCTATGTAAGCCAATTAAATTATGAGAGTTTGATCCCTTTTGGCCGTGAAATCGATCACGATTGATATATTGACTGGCGATCTCTGCAAACCCTTCGCACTTATAACCCGAATTTCGCGCTTCGAGTGTAGAGGGTTTCAATTTATTGGAAAACAACTCTGCGGGATATCTGGGGTTGTAAATTACTGGGGTACCAAATTTTGTAGGATTTGTTTTCCTTTCAGGTCTTACAATTTGATCTACCCCAAATTCTACCGAAAGCACGCGTTTGAAAACTTATGGTCAGCGATAGAAATCCTGGTGACCAGCATTTGCTCTTTTTTAAGCAATGTTGTCATGCCTTCATTGATACAAATTCAATAATTTGTGCCATATTTATTGTGTTTTCTACATTTGCTTTTAAATATTGGGGCAGTCATACATGGCAAGTTCCTGAAGAGTTAAAAAAAAAATACCCACAGGACAAGTTTCTTATGATGGGACAAAAACCCGGGAAGGAGCGCGACATGAACGCTCGAAATGTAACACTATGCGCATATATTTACTGCATCTTTGGAATTTAATCCCTGATTTTTTCATCATTATTTTGAATTTAATCTGTGATATTTTTATTGATTTATCAATAAAAATGGTACAATAGTAAAAAATACTTCGGTTGGATACATTTCTGAAAAGCTACCCACAAAGTTAAGGATAGTATGAGGAGGTTTCTCTTGTTACAATGTTGTTGAAAACATTAATCTCCAACCTGTAGCATAGAGCTATTACATAGTCAGCAGAAGGCATTTTATTGTAATTGTTTTCCATAGCATCGTCACAAATACGCACATGTATATTTGCATCCCCAACTTTCAGCTGCAGGTCGAGCAAGAGTTACTCTCCTTGGAACTTATCGATTATCAGGTCCGAAAGGATTTCCGATAACGGCCTGTCATATAGGATTCAGAAGGGAAAATTTTTTGATCGACTAAAACACATTTTTCTTCTAAAATGATTAAAATCTATAACGTCGTGAAGTATTCTGTAATATCTCTACTTTACTTCAATATAATTTTAATTCCTGTAGCAAAATGGGAAGTTGCGTCCATTTTGATTTAAAGTTACTGACCCATTCTCCTTCTTATTTCTATATAAAGGTTTAAGAAATTTGCTCTTGCGCCATTTTTGACGCTAAATAACATAAAAATGAATTGCAAGCAAAAAATCTATAACGTCTTGAAGTATTCTATGTTTTGTTGTGATTATGATCAAAGTATTCGTTTACATTTGTGAAATTGAGATCTTGCGTCCATTTTAGTTTAAAAACGACACTATCGTTAATTTTTGTATAAAAAATGCAATATCGAGCAAAGTGAGATTTTAAGACTGGGTGAAAAGATTTAGCAACGGATAAAGGGAAGATAAGAACTGATGACATGATAACCTTGTCTGTATTGTTTTGTTAAACCTGGATCCTGTTTTTACACATTGTCCAAATATATAATGATTGTATTTATCATTTTTATACATGTACGTGTATATTATTTGCATCAGTGAAAACTTTTAAGAGATTTGTAAAAACCATTATTTTCCCAGTATCGTCTCTTTTAATTCTTTTTGGAAAATAATTTCAATTTAGTTAGCAAAATACCTTTAAATTGCATTTTTATTTCTTTTTTTCTTTTTTTTCCCCTTTATTTCTAAAGAAGATTGAATTTGTTGTACTATTTGATCATTATAATAATTATGCAGTCAATAGACCAGTAACAAACTGTACAAAACAAGCAGTCTGATCCTGGGCCGAATCGGTTTTATATTATGTGTCGAAATTCTTTTGGCTTAAAAAAATTGACGTATCAATATCAATATGTGACTGAAATCAGCAGAAAACAATTTGCATTTTGAGAGTATTGATGTGACCCGTACAGCTTACTCCCGAATTTCAACGGTCCTGCATAAAACCTTTCGAAAACATTGTGAGAAAAGGATAAATACCAATATCCAGTATTGATTCCTTTTCCTACAATGTTTTCTACTCTTTTAAAGTGAAGAATATCAGTTTAGCTACATTTGATTGATTTTCTGAAATTCCTTTTTTTGTAAGTTGGTGAAGTCAAAAAGTTCTCCATATGGGAAAAGGTTTTAAATTATAGACTTTTGAAAACACATGAAGGGGAGAAAATACATGTGATCAGATTGAAAATAGCGAGGAAATTTGAATATGTGAGCTGTCGCCATAAAATACTTTTGAAAATGCATTAATCATGACACATTTGCAAGTAAAGAGCTAAAGAGAGAAGGCGGCAAATTGGACTTCCTTACACAAGATCTTGTTAAACTTGACTTTAAATCCTTATAAATAATCTCGTAAAAAAATTATGATCTTAGTTAAAACATTTAGTTTTAATTTATTCAATATACTAACATCATTCATTTACAACAACATGTATTGCGAAAAGGATTGAAACGAAAGCATCAAAGCTTATATAGTTCCTCTCCCTAAAGAAGTCTGATTTTTTTCCTGATACATGTACTTTCTTTCAGATTACCCCGTATAAATGTATCAATGTATACCATATTACGTAACACCAATCAAGATACCCGATAGGCGTCTTATCTAACAGTGAGACTCGGTCATCATCGGAGAACTCCGGCACAATGCAAACGATCAGGGAAAAAGAAAGAAAATACGATAGTTGCTTTAAACAGGTGTAAAAAGGGCTAAAAATGTATTTTCTAAATGACTGAAAACTACGCCATATTAAAGAACAATAAGCTTTCTGACTTCCCTGAAGATAATTTTGATTTTCCAACAATTTTGTGCAGGCTGATTTATGTTTACCGTGTGCTCACAAAACCACTGACTTCTTCTAAAAAATGACGAAATTATTTTAAAAAGAACTGACCTATTGAACATAAAGGTTAAAAAATGCAATTTGTATACGGTTGTTTTGTTTATAATAGATCAGACAATACCTGTGTGGTCTGATCTACCACCACACTTTCCCCAGCCTAATATACATGTACGTACATGTATTTGTGACGATGCTATGCAAAACAATTACAATAAAATGCCGTCTGTTGACAAATGTAATAGCTCTATGCAACAGGTTGGAGATTAATGTTTTCAAAAACATTGAAACAAGAGAAGCCTCTTCATAATATCCTTAACTTTGTTAGCTATAAATTATCTATTCAGAAATATATCCAACCGAAGTATTTTTACTATTGTGCCATTTTTGTTGATAAATCAATAAAAATATCAGAGATTGAATTCAAAATTATGATGAAAAAATCAGAGATAAAATTCCAAAAATGCAGTAAACATATGTGCTGTTACATTTCGGGCGTTCGTGTCCCGCTCCTCCCCCGGCTTTGGTCTCATCATAAGAAACTTGTACTGCGGATATTTTTCTTTTCTTTTTTTAACTCTTCAGGAACTGGCAATGTATGACTGTCCCAATATTTAAAGCAGTTGTAGACAATACAATAAATATGGCTCAAATTATTCAATTTGTATCAATTAAGGCATGACAACATTGCTTGAAAAAGAGCAAATGCCGGTCAAAAGCATTTCTATAGCTGGCCATAATTTTTCAAACGCGTGCTTTCGGTAAAATTTGAGGTAGATCAAATTGCAAGACCTGAAAGGAAAACAAATCCTACAAATTTTGGTACCCCAGTAATTTACAACCCCAGATATCCCGCAGAGTTGTTTTCCAATAAATTGACACCCTCTACACTCGAAGCGCGAAATTCGGGTTATAAGTGCAAAGGGTTTGCAGAGATCGTCAGTCAATATATAATTCCGTATGTGATCGATTTCACGGCCAAAAGGGATCAAACTCTCATAATTTAATTGGCTTACATAGCGGTCAAATAACAGTTACCGGGTTTGATTTGCATGATAAAGTTGGCCATGGCTGGGAAAAGTGTGATGGTAGATCAGAACACACGGGTATCGTCTGATCTATCATAAAAGAAAACAACCGAATACAAATTGTATACTTTTTAACTTTTATGTTCAATAGGTCAGTTCTGTTTAAAATAATTTCGTCATTTCTTTTTTACTTTTTTAGAAGTCAGTGTGTTTTGTGTGCACACGGTAAACAGAAATCAGCCTGCATATTGTGTTGGAAAATCAAAAGTATCTCCAGTGAAGTCAGAAAGCTTATTTATTGCTCTTTAATATGGTGTAGTTTCCAGTCATTTAGAAAATACATTTTTATCCCTTTTTACACTTTTTTAAAGCAGCTATCATATTTTTTTTTCTTTTTCCTTGATCGTTCGAATTATGCTGGAGTTCCCCGATGATGACCGAGTCTCACTTCTAGATAATACGTCTATTGGGTATCTTGATTGGTGTTACGTTATGGTATACATTGACATACGGACCCCATGCTATGTTCGTTTAGGATATACAAGTACCTACATAGTAATGGACTGAAGTTTATGGCCTGGTTATATGATCATGACAGCATCCTAGTGGAATATGTATCAAGAATCGTATAGATCTGATATAAGATCAGACTTTTTTATGAGATTATTTCAAAGGATTTAAAGTCAGGTTGAACAAGATTTTGTATAAAGAATTCCAATTTGTCCCCCCCCCCCATCTTTAGCTTTTTACTTTCAAATATGTGATGATTAATGCCATTTCAAAAGTATTTTATGGCGACAGCTCACATATTCATGTTTTCTCGCTATTTTCAATCTGACCACATGTATTTTCTCCCTTTCATGTGTTTTCAAAAGTTAACAATTTAAAACTTTTTCCGATATGGAGAACTTTTTTACTTCACCAACTTAAAAAAAAAGCAATTTCAGAAAAGAAGTCAAATGTATAGATTGACATTTTTCACTTTAAAAAAGAAGAAACTATTTTAGGAAAAGGAAACAATGCTTGCTATTGGAATTTCTCCCTTTCTCACATTGTTTACAAAAGCTTTTATTCAGGACCGTTAAAATTCGGGAGTGTGCTGTACGGTTCACATCGATCGATACTCCCAAAACGCTGATTGTTTTCTGCTGATTTCAGTCACATATTGATATTGCAACGTCATTTTCTTTAAACCAAAAGAATTTTGACACAATAAAAAAAAGCGATTCGTCAGGATCAGACTGCTTGTTTTGTACAGTTTGTTATTGGTCTATTGACTGCATTTCTGGTGCAGTTTACTTTTGGTCTATTATTATAATTATTATAATGATCCAATAGTACAAAAATCTCAACAATCTTCTTTAGAAATAAAGAATAAAGAAAGAAAATAAAAAACAAAAAAAAAACATGCAATTTAAACAAATTTATGCTAAAAAAAAAAAATTAGATCTACTTTCTGTAAAAAAAAGGACGATACTGGGAAGATAACAGTTTTTACAAATCTCGTAAAAGTTTTCACTGATGCAAATTTTATACACGTACATGTATGAAAATGATAAATTCATACAATCATTATATATTTGGACAATGTGTAAAAACAGGACTCAAGTTTAACAAAACAATAGACAAGGTTGTCATATCATCTGTTTTCATCTTCCCTTTATCTGTTACTTAATCTTTTAACCCAGTCTTCAAATCTCACTTAGCTCGATACAGCATTTTTTATGCAAAAATTAACGATAGTGGCGTTTTTAAACTGAAATGGACGCAAATTCCCAATGTAACAAATGTAAACGAATACTTTTATCGTAATCACAACAAAATAGAGAATACTTCAAGACGTTATAGATTTTTTTCTTGCAATTTGTTTTTATGTTATTTAGCGTCAAAAACGGCGCAACAACAAATTTCTTAAACCTTTCTATAGAAATAAGAAGGAAAATGGGTCAGTAACTTTAAATCAAAATGGACGCAACTTTCCATTTTGCTATAGTAATAAAAATTATATTGAAGTGAAGAAGAGATATTACAGAATACTTCAAGACGTTATAGATTTTAATCATTTTAGAATAAAAACGTGTTTTAGTCGATCAAAAAAAAGTCCCCACTGAAATTCTATATGACAGGCCGTTATTGGAAATCCCTTCGGACCAGATAATCGATAAATTCCAAGGAGAGTAACTCTTGTTCGACCTGCAGCTGAAAGTTGGGGATGATACCACTTCAGCGTTCTCAACGCTTTGATTTTAATTGTAACACTCCACTTAGAAGGCAACAATTGGCCACAGTTTTTTATGGGAATCTTTCTAAGTACATTTCCGGTGACAAACACTTCATTCGCTTATTTTCTAACTCAGACAATCAATTAAATTGGCATCTCCAGCGATAGGTTGCTCATCAGCGTGGCTGCTGTTATCGTAGCTAACTGATTTATAGGGAGCCGCCATGTTTAAGATCATGTGACTTGCAGTAATTTTAAAATAAAACCCCCTTAACACTTTTCCACACAATCCCAACTTTTAATTAACGCCTATTTGAAAGAAGCCCTTAGAAAATATTGTGGGGAAAAAGGAGAAACTTCTGGTAGCCAGTATTTTCTACTTTTCCCACAATGTTTTCCACACTTCCGAAAGCAAATTTCAAATTTTAAGTTACATTAATTTTGTCGTCTGCAAATTCTTTCAATTTGGACCAGTCTAAAATTTTGTTGCTTGGTAAAGAGTTAATAAGGACGAGGCTAAATGTAGGTACGGAATCGGCCGAGTAGTGACGAGAGCAGTCTCACTTTGACCTATAAGTATTACGTCCGCAAAGACCCATATCTTCGGTTTACTTCCAAAACCTCGCAACTACAGCTTATAGCAAGCTTTAGTTACGAGGTTTTCGAAGTAAACCGACGATATGCTGCCAATGACAATGACGATGAACCCTACAGGCGCATAAGGCGGAAAAGAGGGCTATGCGAGTGGTATAAATCAAGATCAGACGGCAATGAGCATAAGTCTTATCTTTGATTTATCCTGTCCGCTATCATCCCGTGTAGTCAAGCCTATGAGGTGAACATTTTTCTAAGCTTTAGAGAGTAGTTTTAACATTCGAAACAGCTCAAGTTTCAATTATTGGCCTGCAACAATCGAAAGAGGGCATTTGGACATCTGCGTATTATAAAGCAAAGAAATTTCTCGTAATCTGATTGGTTAACATGCCAGGAACATATATCAGGTTCCCTGACAAAAACCACGTAAAACCAGTTTCCCTTTTGAGTGCCCAGTAAACACCACTACAGGTGCATTACAACATCCAAAATGGCGGCGTCGACCGATCACCAGACTGCACATTTATGCATCAAACTGCAAGTTTTAGTGACGTCAGTTACCGGTGACGTCAGTTTTCATCGAATTGGGGCACTCAGAAGGGAATTTCTCTTTCATCAGCATACTCGATTCGTGAAATTATAAAACAGGAAAATTTCAGTTAACGCGCTTTGAAAGGGTAAAACTTTGCATTTCGTGCATATAATAAATTCGTTGTACGTCCAGGTGACAGGGGACTTGGAAACTTGTTCACGGCTGTGGTGAATCATGCCTCCACCTCGCCTTCGGCTCGGGGCGACATGATTAACCATAGCCGTGAACAAGTTTCCAAGTCCCCTGCCACCTGACCGTACAACTAATAAAGGTTTCCTTCCGGATCAGCATTGGCATTTAGCGCAGGTTGGTCCGAAACGACAATTTCCGTTTTTAGGGTGATTTTCTGTTCTGCGTAAGTCTAATTATGAAAAAAATCTTACATAGTCGTAAAGTTTAGTCTCGGATAACCCTGTGCGGTCTGCACAAACTGATCCGAGTCGACGCAAATGTCCGCATGTCCCTTTTTGCGTGTAGCAAGCCATATTTGAAAGATTTTGGTAAAAAAGTGGTCACATAGTTTGTTGGACTTTAACGTTTTACGTTTATTTTAGAAATGAAGTTTATAATCCCCGCCCGGTCGAGTAGCCCAGGTGGTTAACTGGCGTATCCGACTCTTGACCTGGTTGTTGCGAACTCGAAACCGGGTTAACGCAAACTTTCTTTCACGCAAGATTTCTCATCTCGCCCCTTATGCATGTGAGAAAATAACCATTAGCTTGGGAAGAAAATTGTGTCAGTTCCGGTGAGAGAAAGGCAGGAAAAACATTCGTAGGTGTACTGATCGCCGTTATATGACATTTGCATTCAAAACAGCGTTCCACTTACAAACAATGATGAAACAAAATTATCTTTAACTCTTTACCAAACGACAAAATTTAAGATTTCTAAATCAAAAGCATTTGCAGACAACAAACAAAATGTGAATCAAAAATTGAAATTCGATTTTGGTAAGGGTAGAAAACATTGTGCGTAAAAAGTAAAAGAATATGCAGACGACAAAATAAACATGACTGAATTTTTTTAAAAAAATGTTCCGGGGATGTAGAAAACATTGTAGGAGAAGGAGAAAATGCTGGTTACCAGCATTTTCTCCTTTTCCCACAATGTTTTCAAAAGGCTTTTATCTCAGGGTCGTAAAAACCAGGGATTGTTTGGTGATGGGTGAAACTAGATAGACAGCGAATGTTTGCCGTATGGCTAGGTTCCCTTTGAATAAACCTGTCGACCTTTTTGACCAATCACAAGTGTCCATCTATTCATTTGTTATCAGGAATAAAAAAGGGCGGTTGTCACTACATTTAGCGACGCCGAAAAAAGTAGGACAATAGATCAGATTGTAGTACATCTCACGTCGAGTATCATTTTACTAGTTATTTTTTCCTTTAATTGGAAAAATCTTCATGTATCACATTTTTTAAATTCGTGGTATCGATAAGAAAACCTATCAAGGTTGTAAATCCTTCCACGAAATCTTATTACAATAGGTAGATCTACACTAAAACCGAAATGTGCCGATAACCCCGATCTAAAATTAGAAATTAGCGGAAATTCTACTCTTTTCAGTTTGTTTCTATATTTAGATATTTTCGAAAATCTAATGTGGGTCAGACGAGGTCAAGTTGTATGAGTGTTTATAAATACGTGAAGTGGTTTATGACCTGGTCTCATATTTTCAAACCCTGTATTCTACAATTCCCTTCGTTTAATAACCCTAAAAAAGCTTTTGGAAAACATTGTGGGGAAAGGAAAAAAATGCTGGTTCCCAGCAATTTCTCCTTTTCCAACAATGTTGTCTACTCTTCCAAGGGAAAATTACGTCAGGTTAATTAAATTTCTTGTCTGCAAATGCTTGAAATTTAGTCCAAAATTGTTTATTTTCGTAACGAGTTAAAGCCTTTTGCCAACCAGCTTTAAAGTTTTCATGACTCTGAAAAGATAAAGGTTTCTCAAACATTGTGGGGGGTTGGAAAAAGTTGGTTACCAGCATTATCCATTTTTCTAGCAATGTTTTTCAATCTTTCAAAGAACAGTTTCATCAATTCAGCCATATTTGAGCTGTTCTTTTCAAATTCTTTGAGTTTGAATAAAATTAACTTTTATCGTCTGCATTATCTCCCGCCAGATGACATTCTACAATACACATCTATTTACAATTGGGCATTCTTGGTACAGAACCGGACTACTTTCCTATACGACAACCCTTACTTTGAATTTCAAACTAAAATAAAAGTTTACACAATGAAACTCTAAGTGGTGCTATTCATTCAGCTACGATCAGCAGTTTAGAGAATTCTGGACCTAAAACAGGCCTGATTTCTCCTCAAACGTATTGAAAAAAGCCATTTTCTCCATGTCTTCTTTATAGCGCGTATTCAACAACCCCACTCCCCCTACGCTTGGGGAAGTGATGCATGATAGCAGACTGGTCGAATGTTCGAAGAGTATGACATGCGCAGACAACATTATAGTCTGGTAAAGATTTAATGGCGGCAGTATGTATGTAATGTGAACTCAATAACATATGGTAGACATTTTGCACAATTCCAAATTTGAAACATTTGCAGGCAAGTTAATTGTTACTCTACAATGGCACTTGCCTTCCTTAGTTAAGAAAGCATGGCTTGAAAAGAAGAAATTCTGGTTCTAAATCATCATCTTCCCTTTTTTCCAACACTGTTTTCACAGTCCTGCTATCCCCCCACCCCCGGGCATAAGAACATGGGATCACCCGGTTTAGGGCTAAAGTAGTTGGATATTAGGTAAAACAGTTATAAAAAGACAAATCTTGAACAGATTTTATTAACGATTATTGCAAATATAGTTATCGTATACAATGTTCAGTATTAATGGACAAATATTCCGAATTCAATACAATGGCTTGTCAATAAATTCAGGCCTTTGGCCAATAAACGTATACAAAATGTACAATTACAAATACATGAACAAAAAGAGTATCACATGATATCTCAACACAAACAAGGTTTCGCCTCAAGACAGCCTGTTTAGTGTGCACATTGCGCAATTTGAATTGATCGAAACTCTTTGCAAATGCGTACTTGAAACCACCATTTTTATAGAGATTAACTTGATCATGTCTTGTTTCCTGTACCTTTCCTTTAGGCGGCTAAGCGCGACTCACTGACCTTTTGCGGACAGTGTAAGTTAAAGATCAGACTGCACAGAACGTGCAGTCTGATCTTTAACCTGCACTGTCCGATAGGGATCTATTATTCTTCCTCAAAAAATAACTTTGAAATAGTAACATTTGAATTTTTACTACCGAGTTGAAAGTTTCGTGCTAGTGATTTAGCTGGATAAGAGTTTGCGGATACTATAAGCTTCACTAATTATACAGATTTTTTTTTCAATTATCGAATTCAAAACTTTGTATATATATCAAGTTTTTATAGGTTAAAAACGAGTGTGTTTACAAGCTTTACATCTATTTATATCGCTTTATCATTATCAATGTTTGTTATTGCAAGGTCTATCTTTATACTTCTACCTTTATACTTACCCAACCACTATCGTTGTAATTCAAACGACACATTTTCAACAACATCATTTGCTTGAATGCATTCATAACTTAAAACATGAAATGTGAGCTAAAGAGATCAACTGTAAGAGAGAGAGAGAGAGAGAGAGAGAGAGAGACAGAGACAGAGACAGAGAGAGAAAAGAGCGACAGAGAAACATACATACGATGGAATGTTTTTTAAAAAACATTTTTAAAAACCCTTTTTGTGTGTGTGTGCAAAATATTTTTATTGGATCTATTTCGATGGCTAAAAATACTATCTAGAGGCAGATCAAAGATGAGGCTGTACGGCCTCTGCAGTCTGATCTTGACCTTTGCCGTCCACAAAACACATCAAGTTTTCCGCCTACAGGCAAACAGATTTAAAGTACGTTCAATAAAATGGGAATCTTGTTACTCACATAACGCACATGCGCAGCAAAATCCAACTTGTTTCCGGTCACGCCACTGAAACACCAAGAAAGCATTTCAGAGAGCCGCTTTGGGATTTGACTGTAACGTGCATTATTATCTCTAGAATTTGTTCGCACAATAAATCTTTTTTAAAGGGCTGTTTTCTATCTAACATGCTATATTTAACTAAACTCTTTACCAACATCCCTATAGAGTAGGACTTTCTGAAAACATTATGGGACAAGGAGAAAATGGCTTTAACCACCTTTTCCCCCATTTCTTCTTACAACGTTTTCTACCGTTTGATACTTTGCCAAACAATTTAGATTTTTAACGAATCAAATGGTGGGGACTTTTGAACACATTGTGGAAAAGGAGAAAATGCTAATAACTAGCATTTTTCCCTTTTCCCACAACAGTTTTCTGTTTTCTTTTAAAAGTCAGTTTCTCCCCCCTTTCAGCCACAGGTGTCGTGTGCAAATATAAAAAAAAATCTTCCTCTAAAAACGATTTAAGTCTTAGGTTGCAAAGCACGACTCACTGACCTTTTGCGGACAGTGTAGATGCAAGATCAGATTGCACAGAACGTGCAGCCTGATCTTGGATCTACACTGTCCGATAATGAGATATCTTTCGTCTAAAAAATATTGTTGAAATAGAAAATTTAGGTTTTTATTATGTTGATTCACTGACCTTTTGCGGACAGCGTAGATCAAGATCAGACTGCACAGAACGTGCAGTCTGATCTTTGATCTACACTGTCGGATAGGGCGATACCTTTTGTCCAAAAAATATTGTTGAATTAGGAAACTTTAGGCTTTTACTATGTTGGGTCTCTGACCTTTTTCGGACAGCGTGGATCAAGATCAGACTGCACAGAACGTGCAGTCTGATCTTTGTTCTACACTGTCCGATACGATCTTTCGTCCAAAAAATATTATTGAAATAGGAAAATTTAAGTTTTTACTGTCGGCCCGACTGTCTTGGATCGACGCTGTCCTCTAAGGAGATGTTATTCCCCCATAATTACTTTTGAAAAAGGAAAATTTGGGTTTTTCCTAGATCGGATTTTATATATATATATTTTTTTTTTATTTCATGCTTTCCGGTAGGATATCGAGAAATAGCAGTGAAAATATTTTTCGATCTTACACTGATACCACCAGTGAAAATACCGATTTTCACGTTCTTGTTGCCCAGGTAAATTGCGCGTGCCCAACAACCAGATGGGAAATATGACGTTATATACCTTACATTTCTTGCGCTTGACGTAATATTGTAATGCGTTTCTATGCGGGAGGGGTACACCACGGGGAATAACCGCAAAGAACTGTACTGGATTTTGATAAAGCTTCTCCCAGAAAGGGTTAAAAGCATGGAATAAATAGGATATTTGGGTTTTTTTTTTTTTCGGTGAAAGATCGAAATTTATTTCATCACGTGAACACCATCGGTAATATTTTCACGAGTGGCTGCGCCACTCGTGAAAATATTACCGATAGTGTTCACTCGATGAAATAAATTTCGATCTTTCACCGAAATAAACAAATATCCTCTATATATATAGTTTTGTTTCTTTCATGTAGCAGAATAAAGGTTAACTCATTACCACGCAATTCCGACTTTTAACGACCCTACAAAAGAAAGCTTTTGAAAACATTGTAGGTGTTACGAGTCAGGCGTAACTAGAAAGTAGAAGCCAGCAACAAACGATAACAATTAACAGAATTTATTAACAAAAATATCAAATAAACAGTGACAATATTACAATAGTACAAAACAATACCTTAGACGTTAAATTCAAAAGACAAATTATTCCAGTCTTAATTCCAATCTGATCCTGATCCAAACTGAATGTAATCCAAGCACATGAAATAATCCTCACTTTAGTCTAGTCTGATCCTAATCCAAACTGAATGTAATCCAAGCACAAAATAATCCCCACTGTAGTCTGGCAATCATGTATTAACTAGTGAACACTGAGATGTAAAAAGCTTTTCCTTTTATAATAACAGGGAAACTTCCAGAAAATTCATGTTAAAATCAGTTGCATAATTTCTAGTAAACAGATTGTAACATGGCCTGGAAACTTCCAGCACAATATTCCACAAGAGAGAATCCAGTTCTAAAAATAGCAACAGGGGAAAACCATTCAAAAATAGATACACACATGAACAAAGCTAGAAATAACTGGGTATGTACATAACACTTCCCCCCTTGAAAAGAAAAAGAAAGGTTTATGAAATAAATCTTTCTTTTTTGCAATATTATTTATATACATGTATGTGACACTTTATCTGAAGTATACATAGGAAATGACAAACTCAAATATTAATTATTTCAGACTAATGAAAATAATCAAGGTAATGAAATTGCAATTTAAAAGAAAAAACAGTTTAAACTTGATTTAGGGAAAAACAACTATTGAAATTTCAAACTCTTGAAAGAGCATCTGGTATAATGTTATCTTTCCCTTTTATGTGTCTTATGTCAAGATTAAACTCTTGAAGCAATAAACTCCACCTCAGTAATCTTTGATTCTTATTCTTAAGTTTGTGTAGAAAACTTAAAGGGTTATGATCACTGAATACAACAATTGGTGAAGTTGAAGAGGTTAAATAAACTTCGAACTGCTGGATTGCCAGAATTAAAGTAAGACACTCTTTTTCTATGGTAGAGTAATTTTTCTGATGTTTGTTAAATTTCTTAGAAAAGTAACAAACTGGGTGATCAATACCATTATTATCTTCTTGTAAAAGAACAGCACCAATACCAACATCACTTGCATCAACAGGTAATTTGAAACATTTGTCAAAATCAGGTGCCAAGAGAACTGGTGCGCTCTTTAGTATGGCTTTCAGACGATAAAATGCATCTTGACATTTGTCATTCCATTTGAACTTTGTGCTTTTCTTAAGTAAATTTTTTAAAGGTTCAGCAATACCCGAGAAATTTTTACAGAATTTCCTGTAGTAGCCAGCCATACCAAGAAATCACATCAGCTGTCTTTTACATTTAGGCACAGGAAACTCAGAGATAGCATTGACCTTAGCTTCTAAAGGTTTAACTTGACCCTGTCCCACAAGATGTCCTAGAAATGTTACAGTAGCATGACAAAATTCAGTTTTTGCAAGATTCACAGTCAGTTTAGCTTTACTGAGTCTGTCGAAGAACTTCCTGATTGTTTGAAGGTGGTCACTCCAACTGTCTGAGTAGATGATGACGTCGTCAATATATGCATCACAACCATCTAATCCACATATAACGTTGTTTACAAGTCGCTGAAACGTTGCAGGAGAATTTTTCATCCCAAACGGCATAACTTCGTACTGGTACAGACCGTTTGGAGTAGCAAAGGCTGATACTTCTTTTGCTCTATCAGTCAGTGGAACTTGCCAGAATCCTTTTAGCAGGTCGAATTTGGTGACATATTTAGAATCTCCAACTTTGTCAATACAGTCATCAATTCTTGGTATTGGAAAAGAGTCTGTTTTTGTCACAGAGTTCACTTTACGATAGTCAGTACACATTCTATAAGTTCCATTTGATTTAGGTACTAATATACATGGTGAACTATAATTACTCTGGCTAGGTTCAATAAAGTCATTTTCCAGTAAGTATTTTACTTCATCTTGGAGGTATTTCTGTTTCAAAGGATTCATCCTATATGGATGTTGCTTTATTGGTTTAGAATCTTCCACAATGACATCATGATAGATTTTATCTGTTCTTGTGGGGATATCAGGAAATAAATGTTCATATTCATGTATCAACTGTTTCAGCTCTTCCTGCTGCGATGGTTCCAAGTGAGAAAGTTTGTTGTCGAGGTTTCTCAAAATATCAGAATTCTCAAGTTTAGATGGACCAGGATCAGATTTATCAATAAAGTCTGAATTTACTTCAAGATCAGATACATTTGATTCTTTTGGGACAGTGTTTACAACTGTAATTGGTTTTGAAATAGAGCTATCTCTGTCAAAGTATTCCTTTAACATATTTATATGACACATTTGTTTGTTTTTACGCCTTCCTGGAGTATTAATTATATAGTTTAAATCACTTGTTTTCTTGTCAATAGTGTAGGGTCCAAAATATCTTGCCTGTAAAGGTCTGCCAGGTATTGGCAAAAGAACAAGGACTTTGTCACCTGGTTTAAATTTTCTATCAATAACATGGTTGTCATATCTTGCTTTCATTTTGCCCTGAGACGTTTTAAGATTAGACCTAGCAACCTCACATGCCCTAGACAGTCTATTTCTGAAGTCAGAAACATACTGTAGTAAATTCAAAGGTGTTTCATCATTTGAAAGAAATTTCTCTTTCAAAAGTTTGAAAGGTCCACGAACAGAATGGCCAAAAACTAATTCAAAAGGACTGAAACCAAGAGATTCTTGTACAGATTCTCTGGCTGCAAATAGTAACAAATGGATGCCCTCATCCCAATCTTTTTCAGTGTCAAAGCAATATGATCTTATCATATTTTTTAATGTCTGGTGAAATCTTTCTAAAGCACCTTGACTTTCAGGGTGATAGGCGGATGACCTATATTGCTTGATTCCTAATTCATGCATAACCTGTTGGAATATACCAGACATAAAATTTGACCCTTGATCAGACTGAACTGATTTTGGAAGACCAACAAATGTGAAAAATTTTATATGAGCTTTGACTATTGACTTTGTTTTGATGTTCCTTAAAGGAATAGCTTCAGGAAAACGTGTAGAAGTACACATAATTGTTAAGAGATACTCATTTCCTGACTTGGTTCGAGGTAAAGGACCAACACAATCTATAAGAATCCTACTGAAAGGTTCATCAAAAGCAGGAATAGGTTGTAATTGAGCTTTGGGAATGGTTTGGTTGGGTTTACCTACCATTTGACATGTATGGCAAGTTTTACAATATTTAGAGACATCTGATTTGAGACCAGGCCAATAAAAATGAGTAATAATTTTGTGATAGGTCTTGTTTATACCTAGATGACCTGACATAGGACTTTCATGGGCTATACTTAGTATTTCATGACGATATGACTTTGGAACCACAATTTGGTGGTAAACAGCCCATTCATCATCAGCTGGGACATCAAATGGTCGCCATTTTCTCATAAGAATCCCATTCTTTATATAGTAACACATTGGGACCTCTGAAATTTCATCTTCAGGTAAAGCCTTAAAAATTAATTTTGAAATCTCAGGATCAGTTTGCTGTTCCTGGATAAGCTGTGACTTTGACAGCGTGTCGTGACCTTGGTCAATAGACCTTGGTGGAGAATGACGAGACATTGACGAGTCTGTCTGAGTATCAGACAAACTGGGATCAAGAGACTTTTTAATCTCATTATTAAAATATTGACTGATAAAGGTATCCGTCAAGTCAATGTCAGAGTTTGAGTTTTTCAAAATGGCCTTTTTAGCCATAGCTCGGGTAACTGCACAAGAAGGATACAAGTCAGGAATTTCCTGCTCGATAGGGTCATCTGTTTGACCTATATTTGGTGTGTCAGTTACAAGTGGATTAACCACAACCTTATCTCCAGCTAAGTCATTGCCTAGCAGTAAATGGACACCTTTAAATGGTAAGGAAGGTTTAATACCAATAACCACAAGCCCAGTAACCAAATCTGATGACAAATTAACATGATGGAGAGGGATATTAACAGTTCCACACTCTACACCCTGAATAAGGACACTAGTACTGGAAGAAGTCTTCTCAGAAAAAGGCAGTATATCTGCTAAAATAAGAGATTGAGAAGCTCCTGTGTCTCTTAAAATTTTAATAGGGGTAGGTGGGCAATTATCACCTGAAAGTGATACAAAACCATTCAACATAAATGGTTCAAAAATCTCCATAGTAGAATCAGACTTGGGTTTTGTGACTATGTCAATTGTATTGGTTTTGATAGAAGACTGTGGCCTTGGCCTAAGAGTGGTGAGCCCTGTTGGTTTGGCTTCATCACTTTCTAACTTCCTTTTTAATTTCAAACATTCAGAAACAAGGTGACCAGGTTTCTTACAATAGTTACAAGTGGGTCGAGATAAGGGATATTGACTTTTGGTTTCACTAGTAGAATTGGGTTTGGGTGTATTGGATTGACTGGGCACGCCAGATGAATTACCAGACGTAAATTTATTTTGGGGATGTGAGGAAGTAGGTTTTGCTTTAGCAATAAAAGAAACTTTATGTGTAAGATAGTAATTATCAGCCAGACGAGCTGCTTCTTCTAAAGTTTCAACTTGTTTTTCGTCTAAGAATGTCTTAACATCAAATTGAATACAACGTTTGAATTCTTCAACTAACATAAGTTGTCTAAGTTTATCAAAATTTTGGTCTATTTTCTTAGAACAGCACCATCTATCAAATAACTGTTCTTTGTTTCTAGCAAATTCAACATGAGTCTGGTTAGAATCTTTTTTACAATTTCTAAATTTTTGTCTATATGCTTCTGGGACCAGCTCATAACCTTTGAGAATAAGTTCTTTAACAGTCTCATAATGATGACATTGTTCAACGCCTAGTTGTGTATAAATTTCACGAGCTTTGCCTATCAAAACACTTTGCAGAAGCAAAGTCCAGTGCTCTTTTGGCCAATTTAAGTTTTTTGCAACTTTTTCAAAGTGTAGGAAGTATTTATCAACTTCTTTTTCTTGAAATGGAGGAACAAGCCTAATATGTTTTGTAACATCGAAATTGTATTCAATCTTTTGCTTTGGCTGATTTGCTCTTTCTTGCATTTCTATTTCCCTCATTCTTAATTGAAATTCTCTCTCCTTCTCTCTCTCTTCCCTTTCCCTTTCTTCTCTCTCCCTTTCTCTTTCCCTTTCTCTTTCTTCTCTCTCCCTTTCTCTTTCTCTTTCCTTCTCTCTCTCTACTCTTTCTTCTCTCTGTCTTTCCCTTTCTCTTTCTTCTCTCTCCCTTTCTCTTTCTATTTCTAACTGTCTGATCTGAAGTTTTAATTCAAGTTCTTTCGAACTTGAAACTGACTGAACGTCAACTATCAGGGAAAGAGCATTTTCATTGAAAATCTCCTCATCAACAAAATATTGTACCAAAATGTTCTTAATTTCATGTTTACGCATTGAAGATTTTATTTCAGACAATTTATAGTGCTTCGCAAGATTAAGCAAATCAGTCTTTTTACCCAAATTCAATAACTCCACAGACGGTTCAGCCGTAAATTTATCTAAGTCAAAAGACATGTTTGTTTGTTGCTGGATTCAAGTACAAAATTGTATTATAATTACTGATTAGCAAACGAATGCGTTAGTCTTATTTTCCAATCGATGGATAGTCCAAAATGGAAAACAAATACGTACTAGTCTATTTTCCAATCGATGGTTAATCCCAAAAGGAAAACGAATGCGTTAGTCTAGTTTCCAATCCCGGACGAGCCCCCAATTTCTGTTACGAGTCAGGCGTAACTAGAAAGTAGAAGCCAGCAACAAACGATAACAATTAACAGAATTTATTAACAAAAATATCAAATAAACAGTGACAATATTACAATAGTACAAAACAATACCTTAGACGTTAAATTCAAAAGACAAATTATTCCAGTCTTAATTCTAATCTGATCCTGATCCAAACTGAATGTAATCCAAGCACATGAAATAATCCTCACTTTAGTCTAGTCTGATCCTAATCCAAACTGAATGTAATCCAAGCACAAAATAATCCCCACTGTAGTCTGGCAATCATGTATTAACTAGTGAACACTGAGATGTAAAAAGCTTTTCCTTTTATAATAACAGGGAAACTTCCAGAAAATTCATGTTAAAATCAGTTGCATAATTTCTAGTAAACAGATTGTAACATGGCCTGGAAACTTCCAGCACAATATTCCACAAGAGAGAATCCAGTTCTAAAAATAGCAACAGGGGAAAACCATTCAAAAATAGATACACACATGAACAAAGCTAGAAATAACTGGGTATGTACATAACATAGGAAAAGGAGAAAATGCTGGTAACCAGGATTTTCTCCTTTCCACACAATGTTTCCTACCCTTCCCAAATCAAATTTCAATTTTTGATTCACATTTATCTTTTTGTCTGCAACTGCTTTCAGTTTTGACCAGTCCAAAACTGTGTTGTTTGGTAAAGAAATAAATGGTTTCAACAATGTACATGTACTTTGTGTGACCTATATTATTATGATAAAAACCGAAAACGAAACAGTGACCTACATGTGGTGATAAAGAATATGATATGGGGTTACATTTTGTTGATAACATATTGTTATCATACAATAACGTAAACTGAATAGGACTGGTCAAAATATGACAGATAAGCTACCTCAACCCTTTACCAAACGACAAAATTTTAGATTGGTCCAAATTGAAAGCATTTGCAGACGACAAAATAAATGTGACTGAAAAATTGAAATTTGTTCTGGGAAGGGTGGAAAACACTGTGGGAAAAGGAGAAAATGCTGGTTACCAGCGTTTTCTCCTTTTCCCTCATTATTTTCAAAAGGTTTCTTTCTAAGGGGCGTCAAAAGTAGGGATTGTGTGGTAATGGGTTGAAGAATGTATCATATTGCCGAAGCTGATTTTTTTTTTTTTACAGATTAAGGTCTACCCGCCCTAACTCTCAAATTGAAAAAGCGGAAGCTGCCGATATTGGCAGAATACTCTTTACAATTGATTGATTGTATGGTGTTTATCGCCATTTTCAACATTATTTCAGTTATATCGCGGCGGCCAGTGCACCTATCCATGCTTTCCTGGTCTTTCTTTTACCAGTACTCCGCCAGTGGCTGCTTTCCAACATAACCATCTCAGAAATAATGGTAACCGGTGGGAGAGGAATGAATCCTGTCGCAGTGACTATCATCAATCATCGGAAAGAAATTGGCCGAGCCAGGGGACGTAACCAGGGACCGAAACCACGACCCCCCCCCGCCCCTGTTCTAAAGTCGTAATCCTTAAGGTCAAAGTGCACGAAGCGAACAATTTGATCCCTGATCCACTCTGGTCAAGAGCTTGTAATACTCTTTAACTCTTTATCACACGACAAAATTTTAGACTGGTTCAAATTGAAAGCATTTGCAGACGACAAAATAAAAGTGACTGAATATTTGAAATTTGTTTTGTGAAGGGTAGAAAACATTGTGGGAAAAGGAGAAAATGCTGGTAACAGGGTAGAAAACATTGTGGGAAAAGGAGAAAATGCTGGTAACCAGCATTTTCTCCTTTTCCCACAATGTTTTCTAAAGGCTTCTTTCTCAGGGGTGTCAAATGTAGGGATTGTGTGGTAATGGGTTAAACGGTGTCCTGCTAAATAACTACTTTTGAGATTTTTCATTGGCCCACACATTCGGCGCGAGTACTGGTGTAGTTCCCAGGAAGCAGAATCGAGAGACATTAGTATAAGTTGTAAGAACTTGTTTCTCAATCAATGTCAAATAAATATGTTTAAACTAAATAACTAAAGACGGGAAACTGTCAATTATTGCCATTTCGAATAGTTGGGGAATAAAAACTGCTTATCAGACAATGTAGATCCAAGATCAGACAGCACGTTCTGCACAGTCTGATCTTGATCTACACTATCCGCATGACTTTTATAATAAACTCAACCTAATTCAGCGGCTTGAAATTTAATGTACTGACACTTAAAAGATTTTTTTTTAATTTCCCAAACTTGACTATACAATTTAAGATCAGACTGCATTTTCCAAGCAGGCTGATCTTGATCTATGCCGTCCGCGACAAGGCACCTATCTTAGCTTAAGACCCCCTGACAAGATTAATTAAGTTTATTTAATCAGAAGAGCCCCAAAGTACAGTTTCTCGGCCGCCACAATAAGGATTTCGTCCAGAGTTTCGACTTGCAGTCTTTCTTCTTTCTGTAGGTATAACAACCCTAAAATATCGCATGGGAAGAAGATATTGTCTTTCACGTCGCTTGGCAAGCACCGTAGATTACTTCTTACTTCGAATCCAGATTTGGATCTGTGTACCACAGCTATTCCTCGTCTGTCGGGTTGTTGTCTATACTGTGCCTGAATATACGTAAAAGATTAATGCAAAGAATTGTCATATTTAGATAAAAAAGTGGGGGGGGGGGATTTATGCATCTGCATAAAAGTGTCGAATCAGATCAGCCTGCGCTATCCGCGCAGTCTGATCTGAATCGACACTTTTTTGCTTTTTCTTTAAAATTTTCTGTGTGTTCGAGGTCCGTTCTACTTTAAGATTTAGTTGGTCGTTACACAAAATTGATTAAATGGATCCATAATTATGTGATGGCGTGCATAGCATAATGCATCGTGGTGTTTTATTTTTAAATGTCTACCAATCAGAGTCAATGAAATAAATATCAATCGTTGTAACCGAATCTTTGCAACTTAGGAGGTTTAATGCAGAGAAATGTCCCTCACTTACAAAATGACCCATGGGTCATTTCTCTACGTAGAGCAATGACAGGGGTCATTATTCCTTGTAGAGATATAACCCTTCGGGGCCATTTCTCTACGTAGAATAATGACCCATGGGTTATTTCTCTACGTAGAATAATGAACCGGCTCATTCATCTACGTAGAAAAATGACCTATTGGTTATTTCTCTACGCAGAATAATGACCCGGTTCATTCCTCTACGTAGATAAATGACCAATGGGTTATTTTGTAGGGGCTCTTGGAAAAAAAGGTGGTGGTTTACTGGGCCCCTCTGACGTATGATGTCAAGACCTAACATTAATTATGCATCCAAATGTCGATTTCGTCAAACAATCTACTGAATTTTAATGTAGAAAGATCCTTTGACACGCAGAGAAATTGACCAATAGCAAAAGGTTTCGAGCAAGGTCAGCCTGTGCGGACTGCGTAGGCTGACCTTGATCGATCCCTTTAGCAAATGCAGAGAGTACGCTTTCTTTCACTCTTATAACTAAATCATGGGTACAAGTTACAACGGGTTTAGAAATTCATGGTTTACCGATAAACGTGCGTTGCGACTTTCAACAAGACGTCAAATTCTTTGACTGGTCCACGAAAAACTCCTTTGTAGTTGACAAAGCTTAGGTCTAATTGTGGTTCATTTGATGGAATGGTCTTTTAATCCTTTACCAAACAATTCTAACTTCTAACGATTCTAACGATATTGTGGCGAAAATGGGAGATGCTGGTTACCAGAATTATCTCTTTGTTTCTACTTGCTTGTCTCACGTTCCCCCAAAAATACATAGTTTAGAGTTACATTTATTTTACTGTTTGAAAGTGCTTTCAGCCGATCTCAGTCGATAGCGTGAAGGACTTGAGAGCAGGTGGTTCTGAGTTCGGACCATGGCTCTCGGCCTCATTTCTTTCCGAGGACCGATGATAGTCATTGCGACAGAATTCATTACCCTACCTGTGCTGACCATTATTTCGATGATTATTATGTGGGAAAGCAGCCAGTGGCTTGAAAAGAAAAGTAAAAGGAGTACTGGTAAGAGGGCCTCAAGTAAAGCATGGATAGGTGCACTGTGCGATAATAAGTTATCCTTCTCTAAATCATACCTTTGAAAAGCAAAACCTGTTATTTTACAATGGGCTCGAAGTTTTATCTTTTTAGCAGGAATAAGGGTAAGGTTCAGTGTAATTTTCAGACAGTCGAACCATGAGAAATAATTGTAATTCATTCTTCGCCATATGAAATAATTTGATCTTTGGCGACGGCTGAAAAAAAACCGCTGCTAATTCAGACACTTTTGTATCTGATACGCTTGACTAAAGGGGCAAAATTATAGAGACAAGATAAGACTTAACATTCTGTGTAGTCTGATACTGATCTATGGCGTGCACTAAAGTCTGTGATTTTTCCTATAACACTGAGGGATCTAAACTACAAAAATTCTTTCAACAGATGAGCTCATAAAATGAAAGTCGCAGGCACATTTTTACTTTCAACTATCTTAGACCTTTCATTTGAAATAATCGCCTCTTTGTCGTCAAAGAGTCCTGACGTTTACGTGTTTCATGGCATTATTAAGATTGCAAGTTATGAGTAAACTATGCCGTTCTTTAATAAAAGTTTCACACATCGAAAAGAGTATTCAGTCAGCTTTCAGAAGATAGGCAGTAACTGTCTGGCAGCTGACCACTCCAAGAACTGGCACACTCGATGGAATGCTTCATTAAATCAACCTTCCTATGTTTCTAACCAGAACAAAAAACTGACGCCTCCGAACAAAACATCTTTAACTTTTAATCAAACAAGAAATTTCTGAGTAACAGCTGGTCAATAGCTTTTTTTCGTTTTCGTGCGGACATTTCAAACGTTAATTGTCTTGAAAATTTAAAATCAGATTTTCTAGTGCATATACAGAAGCTTCAAACTTTAGGCTACTTAGCCCGGCATAGTGACCTGCTGCTGTAAGGAATAAGAAATAAGGGTAATGTTTTAATATAAGTCTCAGAAAGTCGAACCTTAAAAAAAAATTGTAATTCGTTCACCGCTGTGTAAATAAATTGACCTTTCGCGACGGCTGAAAAAAATCGCTGGGAATTCAGACACTTTTGTATCTGATAGACTAAACGAGCGGAGAGTAAAGTTACAAGATAAGACTTAACATTCTGTGTAGTCTGATATTGATCTATGGTGTCCACAAAAGTCTGTGATTTTTCCTATAACGCTGAGTGATTTAACTACAAAAATTCTTTCAACAGATGAGCTCATATTGAAATGAAAATGGCAGGCACATTTTTACTTTCAACTATCTTAGACCTTTCATTTGAAATAATCGCCTCTCTGTCGTCAAAGAGTCCTGACTTTTACGTGTTTTGTGGCATTATTAAGACTGCACGTTATGAATAAAATATGCCGTTCTTTAATAAAAGTTTCACACATCGAAAAGAGTATTCAGTTAGCTTTCAGAGGATAGGTAGTAATTGTCTGGCAGTTGACCACTCCAAGAACTGGCACACTCGATGGAATGCTTCATTAAATCAACCTTCCTATGTTTCTAACCAGAAAAAACGACGTCCCGCGATCACAACATCTTTAATTTTTAATCAATCAAGAAATTTCACAGTAACAGCTGGTCAATAACATTTTTTCGTTTCCATCAGTAAATTTCAAATATTAACTGTCTTGAAAATTAAAAAATAGAACATTCTAGCACATATAAAGAGACTTTAAACTTTAGGCTACTAAGCCCGTCAGTTGACCTGTTGCTGTTAGTGTAAATTGAGATTAGACTTCGCAAAATACGCAGTCTGATCACGAATCTGCACTGTTAGATAATGAGTTATCCTTCTCTAAATAATACCTTTGAAAAGCAAAACCTTGTATTTTACAATGGGCTCGAAGTTTCATCTTTTTAGCAGGAATAAGGGTAGGATTCAGTATGAGTTTCAGAAAGTCAAACCATGAGAAAAAATTGTATTTCGTTCACCGCAATATAAATAAATTGGCCTTTCTCGACGGCTGAAAGCAGCCAGTGGCTTGAAAAGAAAAGTACAAGGAGTACTGGTACGAGGGCCTCGAGTAAAGCATGTATAGGTGCACTGGTCGCCACGATATAGCGGAAATCATGTTGAAAACGGTATTAAAGCCTTACAATAAATCAATCAAAGCAAGGTGTTGTGTGGGTTGATATGGATTTATCCATACTTTTTATACTCCCGCAAAAACGAATGTTTGGGGGTATACTGGAATCAGCCTGTTCGTCCGTGTGTGTGTCCGTGTGTGTGTCCGTCTGTGGACAAAATACTGGTAATTGCCTGTTTCTGTCAAAGCGCTAGCGGGGGGATCAAGTCACATTTAGCGACAGCTCTAGTTTCCGTTGTATATATAGCCGTTTCACCTTTCAAAGAGGCGTCAACGTTTAAGACTGGTCCACGAAACAACCGTCAAAGCATGGAATTATCATTTGTCTTTACCGAACAGTTCAGAGTTTAACGACACTTAGGAAGAAAGCTTTTGAAAACATTGTGGAAAAAAAGAAAATGCTGGATACTAGCATTTTCTATTTTTCCTACTGTTTTCAGTCCTTAAAGAAATAAACACACATTTTTTAGTCACATTTATTCAATCGTGTGCAAATGCTTTCAGTTTGGACAGGGATAATTTTTTGTCGTTGGGTAAAGAGCTGAATGGAAGGGCAATGCTGTGTTAGATGATTTAGACTGTTTGCTCAATCATTTGTGACCTATCACGCAAAAAGGGACCATTTGAGAAATAGATCGACGATAGTGCAGGTCAGTTTAAGTTGATAATTAAAACATGATTGTATAACAATGTACAATGACTTCTTTTCAAACGGAAAATGTCATTCGCGCGAGAAGTGTCAACCCTGGTCAGCCTGTGCAATAGGTGCAGTCTAACCAGGGTTGACACTTTTCGCAGTTTCAAGAAGGTCCCTTTTAGCGTATTGGGTCACATTTACTAAGAAAGCCCCTCCTTAAAAAGGGTCTTCAAAGTATTTTTGCTCCAAACTGCACTTTCTTTTGGGAGGGGGGACGGCTAAGCACAGATAAACACTGCAAAATAAAGCATTTTTTTCTTTTCTTGAAATGCTTAGCTAACCAAGGCGGGAATCCGCTATTTGAATGAATTTTAACAATTTCTGGCACTGTCCAGAGTGTCTTTGCGTTTCCAGAGAAAATCTAAGTTTGTAGTTTTTAGCTATGTCTAACATACCCCCAGCCCCTTTTTGAAAAAAAAAGTTTCGACTCAGGTTAGCCTGCACGAATTTCTCAAACTGAAAAGTTGATACTCTCTGCTTAGTAAATATTTAAACCAACAGCCTAAAAGCAGCCGATGGCTTGGAAAGAATATTGTGCAGAGTTCTACCAAGCATAACTGTAGGAAAGCATGGATAGGCGCACTGGCCAACGCAATATGACCGGAATAATGTTGGAAACGGCTTTAAACACCATGAAATCATTTTCTCCCCTAGATGGCATTTTACTAATACACATCTATCTAATTTGAGCATCCTTGGTAAAGAACCGGACGACTTTTCTACGCGACAATCGTTACTGTGAAAACTAAAATAAACGTTTACTCAACAAAACGCTACCTGGTGCGATTCATTCAGCTATGATCAGCAGTTTAGATAAATCTGGAGCTAAAACAGGCCTGATTTCTCCTCAAAAAAAGTATTGATAAAAGCCATTTTCTCCATTGCTACTTAACAGAGCGTATTACTACAATACTCCCATATTGGGGAGAGTGATGCATCATCTAAGACAGGTCGAATCTTCGAAGAATAGGAAGGAAGGAAAAAGAAATGAGTGGACTGAAACAAAAGCTAAATGTGGAAATATCCGAGCTTGATCTTTGACCTTTCAAAATTATAAGCCAATCAAATCAATGTTAACACATATACAAGAAACAGCACTTCCCCGTCAGGAAGCTGTTTATAAAAATTCTCAACGAAAAAAACTGCACAGACCAGAATGCAGGGAAAACGCGATTTGATCTTCGGTATTCCGTACATTTTCCCCCAAATATACAAAACTAAAGCACTTTTACGTATGACTTCATTCCCATGGTATTTCTCTAAGATGCATTGTCTCACTCCTTAGGTGTTACGTGCGGCTCACTGAACCTTTGCGGACAGTGTAGATCCAAGATCAGACTGCACAAAATGTGCAGTCTGATCTTGGATCTACACTGTCCGATATGGAGATATTTTCAGTCCAAAAAGGATAAGTTTTAAACGACATTATTCGAGTTTAAACTATTCTTTTTGAAAGTTTTATTAAACCGATTTAGCAGGATACTGGGTGAAATGCACGTGCAAAAAGATGCATTAGACTTCATACGCAGCTGTGGGAATAAATTACAAATAAAGAAAAGACAATGAAATAAGTTATCACGACCACTAATGACTTATTACTTTGAAAAAAAAAAAGGTGCTCAAGTTCAAGTGTCCACCAAGTACCACAACAATGAACTCAAGGGGCGTATTTATTCATTTATGTTTTTATTTAACATAATTATGGTTTATCACATAATTATCAGAACAATGTAATTATAAGAGCCATGTTCTGACAAAAAGGGTCTTAACGCATCTGCAAAAAGTCTCGAACTAGGTCAACTTGTCCATTCGGCACAGGTTGACCTAGTTTTAGACTTTTTGTGCTATTTGTCAAATGACTAGTTTACCTCATGAATCAGTTAGATAGTAGAAAAAATGGATTTCATGTATCAAAATTATGAGAAGAGCTGCTTTTCTACAATATGTCACGGAAATGCATTGACCCCCTTTGTGTTATAGTACAGCTTATGTTTTTGTTTTAAATACTCTTTTTCTCCCTTTTTACATTATTTCTCGGTCTTTGGCGACTTTCCCTCGGTAGTTTTTTTTTCTTGTTTTGTTTTGTGCAGGCCAAGATTTTGTTTGTTTGCATGTCGTACGAACACAGTACCTAACAAAGAAACAAATGAACAAATGCATAGCAGAAATACGGGGACCGGGCAGGATTCGAACTCAGAACGCCCTAACGAAAGGCCAACACCATAATCACTGAGCTGAAAAAAAATCTCCCTAACGCTGTTGTTTAGTATTGTATTTAAATCGGGATGAAGCCATGCATGAAGGAGTGATCTCCCGTAATATACCTTACTTTTGAAAGTCATCAATTATTGATGACTGAAAGCCTTTCAACCCTTTCCCAAACGACAGACTTTTGGACTAGACCAAATTGAAAGCATTTGCAGAGGACAATTGTACTCCTGCTGAAAAAAGGATTTCTGTCTATGATAGGGTAGAAAACATTGTGGGAAAAGCAGAAAATGCTGGTTACCAGCTTTTTCTCCTTTTCCCACAATGTTTTCAAAAGGCTACTATTCCAGACCCGTAAAAACCAGGGATTGTTTGTGAAAAGGTTAAGATTCAAAGTCCGCTTTGGGACAACAAATGCGATTGGCCTATCCCGAACGAGCCCCCATCTAACGAACAAAGTTCGAAGCAAAGAGAAACAAATGCCTAGCAGAAATACAGGGACCGGACAGGATTCGAACCTAGAACGTCCGGACGAAAGGCCAACAACATAACCATGAGCTAAAGAGACGTCTCCCTGACGCAGTTGTTAGGTATTTTATCTAAATCGGGATGAAACCATACAAAGTGTGGTCTCCTGTTACAATAAGTTTAACGCCGTTTTGAACATCATTTCACATATACCGTGGCAAGAAATGCTGTCCTAGTTTGTCTCTTCGCCGGCCACTACCCCACATAATTGTCATCAAAAATATGATCAGGGTGATAGATTTATGGCCTCTGTCGCAATGGCTAACATCAAATTATGGAAAGAAATTGCCTGAGCAGATGACCAATGGGTTTCAATCCTTGTAGGTCACAGACTGATGATACCATGTAATAATTGATCCTTTTTGTTACAGTAGTTTATCGGGAAATAATGGTGGATTATAACATTTGATAATGCATGGTTACGACCAATCAAATATCGTTGCTTTACTTCAAAAACCACGTAACTACAACTTGTTTTAAGCTGTAGTTCCTAGGTTTTCTAAGCAAACCGACCATGCACTGTTAATATTCCGTAACTCTTCAATTAAAGGCGGAAATAGTTAATTCCCGCGCACTAGCTACCTATGTGAACAGCTCGTGCCATTCATTCTGGCGGAAATATGACTTAATTTACGTCCATTTACTCTACTATTCTCGCGCTTTAAGAAATACTGTAATGCGTTCTTTTGCAGAGGGGTTGGGGTACTCCAGGGTGAATGAAAGAAAACAGCTGTATTGGGTTTTGACGAAAATCTGAACGAAAAAGGGGATAGAAACATGAAATAAATTGTTCTTTTTTTCGGTAGCAGATCCAAATTCATTTCATCTCGTAAGACAAACGTCGGTAATAGTTTCTTTCATGGCTGCGATCTTTCACAAAAAAAACCCTTTATAAATTTTACTGCTGTTTTAACATCGACTACTTGTTCTTCTGACAAAGAAAATAATGAAAAGAAAAAAAGACGTGAACCTCTTCTAGAAGTGACTGATACTTCTTTTAATACAATATACATACAAACACCAAGACTGAGATCTAGTTCTTTACAATTGCACACGATACGTGTTCCAATGTTTTTTTGGAGAAAAGCCATGATCTTTGAAAAGGAAGTTTAATGCGTATGCAAAAAGTATCGACTCATGTCAGCCTGCGCAGTCCGCGCGGGCTGACATGAGTCGAAACTTTTTGCGTTGGATCGTTTTCAGGGACCAGCTCATCTCATGGTTACGTTGGTTGTGAAACAAAAGGGAGTTATAAATCCATATCTTTGGGATGTCTTGCTTCGCACAATTCATTACTGGGATACAATACACATCCATTTGTCACAGTACGACGCTGATCTATTATTTTTACAATTTCCTCGTGTGCAAATATGTAGCTTCGACGAACGAATCATGTCCACTTTCAGCCTTGAAGATTAGCTTCTACCTTTAAAGAGACCATCTGAACCATTCTTGCATTTTGTTAGGAGTAACAACGTCAAAGCTCAAGAGAATTTCTTATCGTATCGTCGGATTACTTCGAAAACCTCGTAACCACAGCTTGTTATAAAGTTTTGGAAGTAAACTGACCATATGGCTAGTAGCCTTGAGGCCCCAGATTCGAGCCTCATTGGAAACACTGGACTTTTCAAGGAGCTGTCCTTGGCCAGGACACCAGAGAGTCCTAGCCTTGTATCAATTGGTGAAACATAGAACATACATGAAGCGATTTGTCGTAGTGATATGACTGCATTAATGTTTAAAGCGGCGTAAAACACCATTCTATCAATCAAGCGTTTGGAAGAGCGATATGACATGCAAGAGAAATTACAATGTGAGCAATTGCGCAAAACTTGGATTCAAATATAAACATACAGTATGAGTCAGTCAGCTGATACTCTTAAAGAGATAACCCTACCTTCATTCATTCACCTGATATACTTACACAAAATAGTCAAACGCTTTGGTTAGCTATCTCATTTGAATTCGTTAAAGGGAGGTAATAACCCTAATCATGGCAAACCGAACACCAATAAGAAATTGTCTCATTTTCTACGTTTGAAATTTTCAAACTGAAAGCGAGGGCAGATGAAAACAATTGCAACTCGGATGATAAAAACGTGTCATCAAAATGGAAAAAAAGAATCGGAAAAAGAGAAATTGCAGCCAACCAGCATTTTCTTATGTTCTCATAATCTTTTTAAAATACATTCCCAGAAGACAAAACTTTTTGACTTCCCTATCGAGTAAACATTTTGCAGACGATAGGCTCATCGTAATTTTTACAATGAAATTTGTCTTTCAATTAGTCGAAAACTTTGTTGGAAAAGGAGAAAATGCTAGTTACCATGCTTTCTTCCTCGAGTATATATACACGCGATACTGGATCTTTCAGTGAGTAGTTAGACATACAACAACTTTTTCTATGTACAAATTCAGTATAATTATTTAAATAACTGTCTCTGTGAGCAAATCTGTCGTTTTGACAAAACTGAGATCGATACGCCACACAAATTAACACCTTTCTTGTGAGATTGAATAATGTGGAATCACCGAACTTTGGCGAATTTTACTTCGGCACACCCTTCATCTGTTTCCGTGAAAACTCGAGACTTGTCGCTTTTATCCGATACAGGATATTGTAGCAACACTAACAATAAACCAGTCAGTTATTCAAGACGAGCTTTACCGGAGAAGGGTTCTCAAAATTTCGCTAATGTTTCAATAAAATCCAATGAAAACATGCGGAGTGATTCTTCAGTCATCCATATTCATAAATACCAGTGCGCCAAAATACGTTGCGTCAGCGGTGATGTCAATACTAGAGTTCGGATAGAGATTTCGGATGGATATTTGATCGCCTTGCTTCATGTATAAGACTGTGTTTATTGAGCACGTCATATATTTCGTGACCGGGAAAATGTCTGGCTTGGGGTTGATATTGCCTTGGTTCTGTCTGCTTCGGAAAGTGTTTTCCTCTTTTCTACCGGAGACATGTACTAGTTCGATTGCCTGTTCTGTTCTTGCATCGTAGAAAAGAACCTGTAACATGCAACCGATAGAAAAGATTAAAACAAGTCAGTCATTAAAAAAGTGGACAATATGGATCCATAAGTACGTATGTGATAGTTTTGCTCGGTACCATGGATGATGGAGATACATGGAGAGCCGTTTTGCCGTAGCAAACCGAAAATGTAAGAATAGTTTCTTTTTTAAATCGTTTATAATAAAAAAAGTCTTTTGGAGAAGATGTCTCAGGCGCTTTAGGCAATTGTACCCAAATAACGGGACAGTCACCAAAAGAAACAAATATTATATTGAAAAAAAATCTCGGGATCTGACCGGATAATATGCCCCGAACATATATATCATGTACACTGGCAAAACCAACATAAAAGCAGCATCCCTTTCGGGAGCCCCGTATACATGACTACACTATCAACACAATATCCACAATGGCTGCGCCGATCACGATTAACCATGATCAAGATTATGCACCAAGCCGCACGTTTTAGCACGACGTATTACCACGGTTTCAGTGACGTCAGTTCCCAGTGACGTCAGTTTTCATTGGATTTGGGGCACTCAGAAGGAATTTCTACTTCGTCAGCGTAATCAATTTTGTAAAATAAAATAAGGTAAAAATTCACTTAACAAACGTTGGAATGGTAAAATTTAGCAGTAAAATAAATTCGTTGTACGGTCAGGTGGCAGGGGACTTGGGAACTTGTTCATTGTTGTGGTGAATCATACCGCCACCTCCCTTTCGGCTCGGAGCGACATGATTAACCACAGCCGTGAACAAGTTTCTAAGTCCCCTGCCTACTGACCGTACGAGTATAATGTGATAGCAGAGGCATGCTCTGGCAAAAGGGGGATCAATGAATCTCCGTAATGCATGATACCGAACAAGTCATCATATAATCATGAATAGATAAATTCATTGTGCCTAGCAACCCACAGAATTCCGAAGAACGTTTTAACATCTTTATTGTCTTTAATTTTCCACCGATGATTAGGATTAACTTGTATTAAAAACCGAATCCGTTTCTTTTCTGTTAACTTATATACACTTCCGTCAAATAGAAAACCATAAAGAAAGAAAGCGAATCGTTTTCAAGGTTTTTATATAATTTCTCTTCATATTAAGCCACAAACAGGAGTGTAGATATTCCTTTTCCAAGTCCTTTTAGGCCGTCTATCTTTCTTCAATACAATTTTTGTTATTACAAATTTCATTTTCATAAAAAAAAGGTAGCGAATCGTTGTATTACGGTCCAGCATTGGCAGCGATTTAATTTTGGCGGATAAATACATCTGCATAATTGTACGTAATGAGGCGGATATGTACATGCAAAGAAATAAGATAGCGACCGTTCTTTCCTTTCCTTTCAAGAAACCTTCACGTCGATACACGTGTTGCATTTTATATCAATTTAGTGTGATTTAAAAAAAGAACAGATGATTCCACAATTTTTTTTTTCATTTCCAGAATGTATTCTACTTTCATGACGATTAATAGCATCATTTGAGCCACACCTATTTTGTAGTCTGCAAGTGCTTATTACATACTTAAGGTTTATCATTTTTAAATGATACATGACGAACGTTGCAAATATACAAGTACTGCTGTAACTTCTTCAATACGTAACAACCTGTTTGTTGTAAATGTGTCTGACGCATTACAATTTTCAGTTGATAAATTGAATAGTAATTTACGCTACTTTAAGTATTATTTTAGATATGCTATCCTGGCCATAACACAAATATTCTATTTATGTCCAGGGTTTCACGACACTAGGCTAAGTTCTTGAAGTCCCTCGCCCACGGACATATCCAAAACAAACCCAGTTCATCTAGAAGGCTCAAATCAGGGGAAGGCTAGGAGTTTTACATTTCCTAAAGCTGATTATCATGAGTTTACTGATGATGACGTTTTGGAGGGGTGTGGTGCTTCAGTATGCTAAATAGTTTTATTTCCCGTCTCTCTCTCCTTCAAGGTTTTATTTTATCTTTGACAGATTATTATATATATACTTACATGTGCATAGACCAAATATATGCCTGTGTGCCTGGCAATGAAAGTACCATTGCGCATGTCAAACACTTTCGGGCTAGATACATTACTCATCCAATCAGCTTCGCGGAATACATTCAACGTAACTGGTGCCTCTGTTGACAAAATTAAAAGTAGAAACTTATACCGGGCGTGGTACTCACAAACAATTTGAAATATTCTTCAACAAAATAACATGATAAATAGAGGATAATCACCTGGTTGTGTGCGATATTAAGAATTGTCACTAGAATGGGGTGTGATACCGTTGTAAAACGAGTCCGAGTCACATTATTGTACTAACGGAAACCAGGGTCCGTATTCACCAACCATTCTTAAGAACGTTCTTGGTCTAATTCTCCAGAATGTTCTACATTTGTAAGTAACGCAACTTCTGATTGGCTAAACCATTCGGTTTAGCCAATCAGAAGTCGTGTTACTTACAAATGCAGAAAATTCTGGAGAATAAGACAAAGAATATTCTCAAGAATGGTTGGTGAATACGGGCCCTGGTTCAAAGAGATATACGTATAAATATACTATAACCTTTTACCAAACAAACTTTTACACTGGTCCAAATGCACTTTCAAACAACAAAATAAACGTAACTAAAAAATTAAAATGTGTTTCCAGCAGGGTAGAAAACACTGTGGGAAAGGAAAAAAATGCTGGTTACAAATGTATTTGCAAACAACAAAAAAAACATAACTCAAAAATTGAAGCTTGTTACCAGCAGGGTAGAAAATATTGTGGAAAAGAAAAAAAATGCTGGTTACAAATCGTCGCTTCGCTTTTAAAGTGCGCTAACTCCATTTTTGCAAAATTCGTAAATTTGGTACCGTTGTGTTCGTTTTACTTTGCTCTATCTCCTGAATAGCAAATTAGTGGGTTGGCGCGCTAGTTTTAGAGAAACCGCGTATGCATCTTGCTCTATGTCCAAATTTTTCCTTAAATTTCATCAGAACTTTATCGTATGTCCCCGACATAGGAGACTCTTTAGCTGAAAAAATATCCTGTCCAATTAAAACTCGAATTAAAACCACGTGACCTGTTATGCGTTTGGGTGTCATTTTGCGCGAAGTCCAAATTACGTTATCTTCACACAAACATTAATTCCGATACAAAATGTAAATCGTGCATAGATATACCAGATTTCGGTAACATGTAAGTACTCATTTATTATTCAGTCAATCTATCATTGTTTTGTTTGATTTTTTTATCAAAGGACATTCAAAATAATTCCATATTCATGCCAACTTTGAAATTACCAATCACCGATGGGTAGAGAAGCCGGACAATCAAGACACTATTTCATTTTACGTTTACACATTAAATGCATTTGTACACATGCATTGGTTATCAAGACAATCGATACTTAATACTTTAATTAGCTATTTTGGATGATTTTTACCGAGTCAAGACATCAAGTTTGATGTAAAGTTCTTTTCATGTAAGCTTATTTTCGCAGCAGTTCGTATACCATGTATGTTTCTGTGTTCAGTCACTAAAGGTCGTGGTCTACTGTTTACATGTGTTTGTCTGAAAAACTTAACCGTCCATACGTCTGTCTGTCAAATACTTACTTTTTTGTCGGATAAGGTACATTAGTATCAATCGGTAAACAGGCGAAATCAGTCGAAATTCAAATGTTGATTATAGGGTCGAAAACAACTCAGGTCTCATCTTTTGGTATTAAAATCAACTTCATAGTTGCATAATATTTCGCCTATTTTCAGGTCGATGTTTTTAGCACTTCCAGATGAAATATTAATACAAATACCCAGCTTCATTCCTCTCGACTATCTACTTACAGTGGTAATTAGAACATGCAAAAATCTCTATGATATAGTTAACTGTCGTTCTCTCCTTTGAAGAAACTTTGAATTTGAGTATCCCTTAGTACTAACTGAATTGGCTTTGAAAACTACAAGCTCATGTTGACAGCGGGCAGTTTATACAACTTACAGACCTCGTGCATTGATAACATTTTCCAGTCAGGGTTTCGCCGGTCAAACAATTTATACGGGATATCTCTCATTGGAGCACCAATTTCGTCATTAAAGTTTATACAGTTTGCACCAAACTAACTTTAACTAAGAAATCATTGACTTGACAAACTGCAGTCATCTTATAGATGAAGAATTTCTTAAATTACAAAACTGTAATAAGCTAGACCATTTACATGTATATGTATCATCTATGAACATAACGCCAAAAACAATCTCTTTTATCACTAAAGATAAGGTTATGACAGTAATAGATGCATGTGGAATAGAATTGGACATTGTGGAATGCAAAAGTCTGATTTCACAAGTCCAGGATTACATTTAAGACTTAAGCAGTTCCCTAAACCAGGGTGTTGAACAGACTCATTTTGGTCTTGAAATAGAAAGAAGACTTCTTTATAGATATCTCGATTCAACTGTATCGAAAATGAATTGGTATATTGTTTCCCAAGCGATATCAATGTTGGACGAGATGACGGAATTGGGATCATTTGACAGTGATGAAAATGATCCGCCTCCAATAGTAAAAGATAACGAACAGAAGAGTTTTAGAGATGAAAATACGTCTTCAGAGAGCTCAAAAGAATTATCGGGAGTATAGGATGACGCTGTAAATAACTCAGATGATACTATTCTCGTTATAATTTTCATTTTCTTCACTGAGTTCAAGCTTCCTCAAAGTTACCGAGTTTTTATTAGTTTATAATATTTTACAATTCCTGTAGTTGTTACCCCCTGTCATGCTAGAATTATTTTGAATGTCCAGAATTACAAATGTATTTCAAAAGTCATGCTACATTGTTATCATTGAATGGAAATATTATCAGCAATTAACTCAGTTGAGAGTAGACAATGAAGGCCAAGATCAAACTGCACATCTGAGCAGGCCGATCTTGATCTATACTGTCGGCAAATGTCACGTTAGTCTAGACAAGCATGGCAAGGGTTAACAACATAAGTTTTTGCAATATTGTGAAAGAAGAATAAAGTTGATTTGTTCTGAAATGGTTGTGGTTGTTGTTTGCATCATTACAACAACTTTCATTTATCGATAATAGGATCTTTAAGTTAAAAAAGTCTTAATCCAATTTAGCCAAGTAACTTTATTTAGCCCAAAATGATTTTACTAGCTTAAATTTGTGTGCTGAGTGCCAAATCTTTGCTGAAAACTTACAGTAAAACTGTCGTAAGTCCATGTTTTTCACTTTAATTTGATCTATCTCCTTAAGCCCAATTTAAAACTGAAATTGAAGGTTGAAAATGGCCTAAATTGCTTTATCTCCAAACCGAAATAATGATTTTTCTAAAAAAGCATTCACTTCTGGCTAAAAATTTTTAATGTATAGCTAATTTGGCTCATTTCTGACTTTCATGCAAAATTTCTGTTCATTTCGAGCTAAAATAAAAATGTTACAAAGAACCGAATCTTTAATGTTCATTTTCTCGAAAGAGTGAAAATGGTAGTTAGCGCACTTTAAAAACAAGGCGACGAAATGCACTTGCAAACGACAAAGTAAACGTAACTCAAAAATCGAAATTTGTTTCCAGCAGGTTACCAACATTTTCTCCTTTTCCCACAATGTTTTCAAAAGGCTTCTATCGCAGGGTCGTAAAAACCAAGGAATGTTTGTAAAAGGGTAAATATTTACTTGGCGACCCAACATGGTTCTTGCTCAAATTGCTCAAAGGAAGAGCAAGGAAAGAATTATGTTTTGAAATATCAGAAAATATTGTAGGCTACAGTATTTGCTTCCTTTCCAATAATGTTTTCAGTAGCTTTTTATTTCCTCCATCAGTATCGCTAAAATCATTATATTGCTCGAATATGTGGTAAAAGTGTAAGAGGAAAAGCATGATGTTTACGCATGCGTACCAGTGGTAACAAGTGTCCGGTTCCGGCAGAGTTTTCCGTGCCAATCTGGTTTATCCATACACAGCACTGCAAATATATTAATACTCCTATATAACCCGACTGTGAGTATTTTATTTCTATTATAAAGTATTCATTACCACTTCTAACTGTGTTTCAAACATGTCACGTCGAAAACTTGACATCTCAGGACCGATTAATTAGTTGTGAGCTTTAAATTGTAGGAGTTTAGCAGAGATGTCCTTTTTAAGCCCTTCTAGTCCTAGGTTATTTAAAGGACCAGTAAAGGCCAAAATATCGAAGGAGGTGTCATAAAACATTTAGATATAAATCATACCATTCAAAAGTATGGAAAATATTACGAAGATGAAAGGTTGTCATCGTGTGGCCGGGCTAGATGTCAGTCACTGGCAGAAAAAAAAAATCTCAGGCAAAATGTAAATAGAAAACACAGCGGCTACCTGACTCTTCTTCCTCTGAGTAATAAAAACCAGCGATTATTTAGTAAAGGGTTAAAATTGATGCAAATAAACTTAACAAAATCTGTGTAAAAATCAGTTGTTTATGTTCTTCAGGATAAGAGTTAAATATGTGCGACTGTGAGGCGTTAATATACCTGCGTTATAGATTTTTCCATCGCCCTCGTTCTTGAACACAGACTGGATGTAATCGTTTGTAATGTAGCTTCTATAGTGAGCGGCTGCCACGTGCTGCAAAAAAAATCCAGACATATCAATGGCCAACTATTTAACTGCTGTAATTGACAGCTCAATGTTTGCTGACAGCGTAGGTCATATCAGACTGCTCCAAGAAATGCAGCTGCTTATTTCAAAAGCTTTTCTTGTCAATCTCGTGTACAGAGGACCAGTCTTTGCTGTCAGCTCCTACAGTGACATATAGAAGAACACGGTTGAATGTTGTATGAGTCTAGAGAAATACATTGTATATACGAAAAAAGGTAACTGATGCAGAAAATGGATTTTCCCCGAAAATGAGTGGAAAACAGTTGACCAAAATACAACAGTAAATGTGTAGTTTCTTGATGTAGCTGAATGTGCTGGCCTCTGACCTTATATTTAGTACCAATGATAAATAAATGGAAAGAAATTTGTGATTGGTCGAAGATGTAGACTTATTTATTTTAAGGCTCCTGTCGAAGAACATATGGACATGTTTATTCGAAGAAACCCTTCGTATTTTCTGATAAATTTACGTCATAAATCTTTTTTAACGATATTTCTTTAAAAAAAACTGTGTTTCTTTACTTTAAGATTACTATGCGGTTTTCCGCAAGGTGCTTTTCCGGCTAGTTCAGATCAAGATCAGGCAGTAAGGAACATGTAGTCTAATCTTGGATCTTTACTTTCCGATAACAATATATCTTTCCCAAAAAATAATTTTGAAATGGAATATTTGTGTATTTTTAGTACTGACAGGAAAGTTTTAATAAACATATTCAGTTGGCCAAAGGTTAATATCAAGAGACACAGTTAAAGGTGGGTATTTAGAATTTTTACATCTCACCAAATTAAAAAATATATATATCACTGAAATTTATATGGAAAAATGATACAAATCATCACTAATTAAGAATCATAAAATTACAAATAAAAAAAATTTTGATGGTATTTCCTTAAAAGGCTACATAGCCTCTTAAGCTAATTTTAGATTTCGCGCCAAAAATCAAATTCGCATTGTGGGAGTGTCAAGTGACTGGCACGTGACTAATAACACTTAAATTCTATTACAAAACAAATATGTAATAATTATTTTCCACAATGTCTTCTTCAGACGCTATGTTTAAACTTTGTCTGTGTATTCCTGTATATAAATGAGACAGTTGATCATCTAAAAATAGAATGTGTCTCCCGTTGGTTTCAATCTGGGCTGTAGTAAATCTCTAATTTCTCGAGTTGTCGGATGGTTTTGGACTTTTGGGGTTTCATGAACGCAAATTAAAAGGCTTTGGGAGTATAAGGATGACTTTTTTGCATTTTTGTAAAATTTTCGTCCCAAAATCTGACGGGCCACCATTAAAGTGTAAATGAGTAAGTAGTAGTGGTATAGGGGCAGAATGTTTCATTGGCATTTATCTCACACTCGTAACATTTTTGTTGTATTTTCAGGCATCCCTTCTATGACCAGGGACCCTCAATGTTTGCTACACCGCTCTCGATTGAAGATCCATATGTAGAATGCTTGGACGTCAACTTCATATCGAATGCAATTTTGCCGGAATTCTGAATACAAAATATAATGACAGTTTCAAGTGATGTCTCCTTCAAATTGACAGAAGTATGCAAAATGGCAGCCTGTAACAATATACATTTACGCCATTATATGCAAATGAGGAATTTAGCCGTTGATTATGTCATATACTACGTCATCTCCATGTACAGGTAAACCGCCCCCTATACTACTGATAATCAAAATGAATAAAACTTGCATGGCATGTTAACACATTTACGAGTAAAACCATATTAACAGAAGAAATAGCTCTTATGAACAATAATTTTCAACACCCTGCAACACAGACCAGTGTATTAATGAAGAAATACACATTTGGAAGCGTCGTATAATTAGGAGAAAATGCTGGTTACAAGCATTTTCTCCTCCTTCTCTCGACAGTGTTTGCTACTGTTTCTTACAGAAATGTACATCGACTAAGGACCTTTTGCGGGCAGTGTAGATCAAGATCAGACTACATGTACTTTGTTTGGTTTGGTGTGTATTGTAGTTTAACGCCATTTAACATCTTAGGTCATATCATGGCGGTCAGTGACGCACCCATGTGTTTCCTTGCTTTCCCACACTGTAGTACTGAAACACTCACACAGTAACGTCACTTACATGAAATTCTTTCCAAAGCCACTGACTTCTTTTTCTCACATGCATCAAAGTAAAGAGGTGAAAACTCGCCAGAAAGAAAGTTTGCTACAACCGGATATCGAACCCACAACCTCGAGGTCACGGGTCAGACACGCTGACCACTGAACCACCCGGTCGGGCTAGATCAGACTTAGAATTTCATTTCACTTATTTAGTGGGTTAATGCTTTGAAGTGTCGCAACAGTCTTAACATAATTTAATACACTTACCGAGATGAAGTTCTGTTTAGTTGGTGGAGGTGCTGAAAAAATGAGAATATGAGCTTGTGTTACTTTTCCTTTTAGAGTGATCATTAATTTCTCAAAACTGTAAAGAATTATAACCCAGAATTTCAGGCTGTGAATACAGTCAAACCATAGTGGTAAAATTGCTGGCTTCTCTAAAGTAGAAAAATAATGCACACGGCGAGTTAAATATTAGATCCTAACAAATTATTAGATTTTTCTGTTGATAGGGTAGAAACAAAGTAGTAATGTAAAAACGGCAGGTCGTCAGTCCGTTCTCCTTTTCCTACAATGATTTTATAAAGATATAACTTTTTTTTTTTTAGATCGAATAGATCGAATGCCAAATTGAGCCATTCTCTGTAAAAAGGGGGCTTAATGCATCTCCGTGATGCGTGATACCAAGCAGGTGATCACAGCATTATGGACCCACAAAATTATTTTCTTTTTTGTTTTTTCAAACAAAAGACTGAATCGTGAGGTAAACTGATCCCTTGACATGCAGGAAATTTAAAGATGTCAAAAAGTTTCGGCCCATGTCAGCCTGCGCGAACTGAGCAGACTGACATGAGCCGATACTTTTAGTGAATGCATAAATGCATATAGCCCCCTTTGCATACCCCTTGCCTCAAATGTAGTACGATATTAATTGATATTATTATGATAAAAACGCATCACACTATATTCTGGGTTGTTGTTGCTGTTTCTAATCAAATGATAAAAATCTTTATTTACTTGAAATGCCAATTGTTTGTGTTTTTTGAGTGGTTGTCCGTGTCGGTATGGTTGGGGTGGCTGGAGTCAACTCCTGAACTTCTCGCCTCATTTTCTTCACCGACTTTTGTAGAGCGGCGAGTTTTTTGCCCAAACCTGCTAAATGAATTCAACATATTAGTGCTAATGTCTAACTCGGAAACCAAGTTTGCAGATGGCAAAAAAAAAAAGAAAGAAAAATGAGTAGCCATGCTCCGTGAAAAAAAGGGTGGGGGGGGGGGGCTTTAATATATCTGCAAAAAATTTCGACCGAAGTCAGCCTGCGCAATCTGCACAGGCTGAAATGGACCAATTTTTTTGCTGTCCTTTAACCCTTTACCTGATATGCCAAGTTGAAGCTCTTCCATTTCAGCAGCAAATAAAGATATGATGTCAAAAATATAGATAAATGAGGATACAAATACCTGATTGAGTTTAAAAAAACATTGTGGGAAAAGGAGAAATTGCTCGTTACGAGCAATTTCTCCTTTTCCCACAATGTTTTCAAAATCTGTCTGTTTTTGATACGTCAAAATGAGTATCTATGGAGTAAAGGGTTAATAGGTAGGTAGGTAGGTAGGTAGGTAGGTAGGTACATGCAGATAGGTACATGTAGGTAGGTAGGTAGGTAGGTAGGTAGGTAGGCAGGCAGGGAGGCAGCCAGGCAGGTAGGAAGGCTGATTGGTTATTTGGTAGATTGGTCATCTACTTGGTAGACTGGTTATTAATCTCTGTTGTTCCATCACTATTTATTACCTTTACCAAAAAGACATTGCACAGATTTCACTTATCTACAACATTGCAGAAAAAAAGATCTTTACTTTCTTATAATGGTGACCAACAAGTACTCAGGTTTGATACAAGAGAACAATAGCAAAATCAGTGTGGCAAAAATGGATAAAAGGTGCTTATTGAGGGTGACGCTTACGTTTACAGCATTTTGTGACTCTGTTACCTCTGTCACGTCTGGGTTTGTCCTTTACTGTTGTTTTCTCTTTGTTTTTCTTTCTGTCTTTCTCAGAAGCATCATCTTTGTCCTTTCTCTTCTCTCTATCATGAGCTGGAGTCTATATTAAGACATAAAATAAAGTACTTTTTGACCCCATCAAAATAATTGTTAAATAGTTTCAACGATCCTCAGAGATAGTAGGGGAAGGGTGCACCTAACAAGACATTGTGGGAAAAGGAGAACATGCTGGTAACCAAAAATCACGAGTTTCAATGACTATAAGAGAGAAGGCCTTTTGAAAACATTGTGGGAAAAGGAGATAATGCTGGTAACCAGCATTTTCTCCTTTTCCCATGATATTTTCTATCCTATCAAAAACAAATTCATTTATAAAAGGCCCAGTCAAGACCAAAATATCAAAGCATGTCACATGTTTAATTTTAAGTCATACCATTTGAAAATATGGATAATATTGTGGAGATAACAGTCTGTAATCATGTGGTCGGGCCATATGTTTGTCGCTGACAGGAAAAAGAAAAAAAATTAACCCTTTCCCAAACTGCAAATTTTGGACCAGACCAAATTGAAAGCATTTTGCAGATGACAAATTAAAAGTTACTACAAAGATGATTCTATATGACAGGGAAAACATTGTGGGAAAAGGAGAAAATGCTGGTTACCAGCATTTTCTCCTTTTCCCACAATATTTTCAAAAGGCTTCTATTCCTGACTCGTAAAAACCAGGGATTGTTTGGAAAAGGGTTAAAATCAGGCAAGAGAAGAAATGTAAACAAAATACACAGCTACATGTACCTGGCAGGTTTTAACCTAGTTTTAAAATGAATTTCTCTGTTAGTGACTAGCACTTGAACCCACTTACAATTAGGGATTGTCATCTTCACAATTATTCCATACTTTTAAAGGTGGCCCTTCAGATTTTGGGATGAAAATTTTACAGAAATACAAGAGTCATCCTTATACTCACAGAACCTTTTAATTTTCATTCATAAAACCCCAGTATTCGAAAACCATCCGACAACGAGAGAAATTAGAGATTTACTATGGCCAAGGTCGACCCTGACCTAAAGAGGCTACGTAGCCTTTTAAGGCAATAGCATCAAAAAAATTGTTTTTGGTAATTTTATGATTCTTAATTATTGATGATTTATATTGTTTTTCATATAAATTTCAGTGATATATATATTTTATAACTTGGTGAGATGTGAAAACTCTAAATACCCACCTTTAAAAGGCGTGATATAAATTCAAATGCATTTAAGCACCTGCTTTCTTTACCTTTGGCCTTTATTGTCACTTTAAACAAGTTTAAATTTGTCGTCTGCAACGGCTTTCAATTCAAGCAAGTTTAAGATTTATTCATCTGGTAATTGGTAAACAAACAAAAAAACTCTTGTATTGAATCATGCATTATATTACGCATTTGTTTTTCAATATTTCGAAAAACGGCCTTTCTCAAAAAATAAAATGAAAATAAAAACGTAAGTAAAACCTTGCATAGATTTGAGATTTCCTAAACATTTTACAGCACGACAAAATTTAACCTTTTATCCATATCTAAAGCGTTTTGCAGACGACAAGTTATTTGTAGTTGAAACGATGGAATGCGTTGGTGCATGGGTGAAAAAGAATCATCGTGGGTAAAGATGAAAAATTTTGTCACTATTTGATTATCTCCCTTTACTATACTTTTATTAAGGTCCCGGGCCCCTATCTCATCAGTAAACATGGACATTTTCGTAAACATTATTCAGACAATCTCGGCAGCTTCCGGGTTTTTAATGTGAGTGTATACTCTCTAACTCATCGGTAAATATCGTGTAGCTTCAACGTTTTCGTAAATATTATTCGGCCAATCTCGGCAGCTTCCGGGTTTTTAAAATATGAGCGTAGACACTCTACTCATCGGTAAATATCGTGTAGCATCAACGTTTTCGTAAAAGCTATTCGGACAATCTCGGCAGCTTCCGGGTTTTTAATATGAGCATAGACTCTCTAACTCATCAGTAAATATCGTGTAGCTTCAACGTTTTCGTAAAAGCTATTCGGACAATCTCGGCAGCTTCCGGGTTTTTAATATGAGCGTAGACTGTCTAACTCATTGGTAAATATCGTGTAGCTTCAACGTTTTCGTAAAGCCTATTCGGCCAATCTCGGCAGCTTAAACGTTTTCGTAAATATCATTCGGACAATCTCGGCAGCTTCCGGGTTTTTAATAGACTCAATTACTCATCGGTAAATATCGTGTAGCTTCAAAGTTTTAATAGACTCTCTTACTCATCGGTAAATATCGTGTAGCTTCAAAGTTTTCGTAAGTATTATTCGGCCAATCTCGGCAGCTTCCGGGGTTTTAATATGAGCGTGGACTCACTAACTCATCGGTAAATATCGTGTAGCTTCAACGTTTTCGTAAATATTATTCTGCCAATCTCGGCAGCTTCCGGGTTTTTAATATGAGCGTAGACACTCTAACTCATCGGTAAATATCGTGTAACAGCGACGTTTTCGTAAAGGCTACTCGGCCAATCTCGGCAGTTTCCGGGTAGGTGAATAGGATTAAGGTCAAGAACGTAGTCTGATGCTACTGCAGAGTGTGTAAATTGAGATCAGACTGCATAAAAAACTAGGGTTTAATTTTTGTCTTTCCAATCTGCGCAGTCTAATTTTTTAAACAATTGCAGAGTTTAAATTTCAATATCCGTGTAGTTTTAACCATTTTATGTTGCTAAGTGCCACTCAAGGACCCTTTTGTGGACCCTTCTGCGGACAGTGTAGATCAAGATCAGACTGCACAGAACGTGCAGTCTGATCTTGGATCTACTCTGTCCGATAAGGAGATATATCTTTCCCCTAAAATACCTTTGAAATAACGAAATCTTAGTTTTTACAACAGGATTTAAAGTTTAATTCAGTACATTAAACAAGGAACAGAGTTAACCGAAGATAAATGTAGTCCAACTTTGCAGTATAAGGGTTACCTCTGGTTGTCTTTATTGTTCATATTTGGTCATATGGGTCAAGGACGCTACTTAAGACTTGTACTTTCGGATTTTTACTCGTTTTTCTGTTTTTTAAATTGGTAGTTCTGGTTTCGGGAAAATCGAAAAACGCACGTCGAATTTTCTTACACAAAAGGAAAACTAGGTCACTTGTTAAAGTTCTCAATTCTCAAATCTCACTACTTCCTTCTCTATCTGTCTGTCTGCCTGTCTGCCTGTCCGCCTCACCGTCCGCCCGTCGTCTCTGTCTTTTTGTATGTCGGTAGATCTGTCTCTCTGTCTGTTCTTGTTACTGTTTTGTCTGTTTGCTGTCTGTCTGTTCTTGTCTGTCTCTCTGTCTGTATCTCTGTCTCTCTCTCTCTGTCTCTGTCTCTCTCTCTCTCTCTCTCTCTGTCTCTCTCTGTCTCTCTCTCTCTCTCTCTCTGTCTCTCTCTCTCTGTCTCTCTCCCTCTCTGTCTGTCTGTCTGTCTGTCTGTCTGTCCGTCTCTCTCTCTCTCTCTCTCTGTCTTTTGTCTTTCTCTTTCTCTGTATCTCTCAGTGTATTCTTGTCATGGTTATCAATTTGTACTGAGGCACTGCGCTTTTTTTTTTCTCCTTGACATTTTGTAGTTTGCAACAAAAAAAAAAAATGCTGGTCCCTTTTCTTCTATCAAGCAACAAAGTTTTGCACGTGTCCGTCACTGATGACAAAAGCAGACGACAACTTAATTGGGCCTCGAATATTGCTATTTGTTCCGAAAGAAGTAGAGAAAATTATGGAAAGAGGGAAAAATGCTGGACATCAGCATTTTCTTTTTCCACATTGGTTTCAGTCGCCCATTTTCTCAGCGTCATTAAGGTAAGGGATTACTGGGTAACAGGTTGAGTCAAGTTTTACAGTATGGCTTGTTACACGCGAAAAAGAGGCATTCGGACATTTGCGTAAAGTGTCGTCTCGGATCAGCCTGCGCGGACTGCGCAGGCTGATCCGAGACGGCATTTTACGACTGCATAAGATTTTGTTCTTCCTTAGTCTTGCACGAAACAGAAAATTAAATAAAAAAAAAAGAAAAAACGTAAAGTGTCGTCTCGGATCAGCCTGCGCGGACTGCGCAGGCTGATCGGAGACTACACTTTACGCAAATGCCCGAATGCCCCCTTTTCGCGTGTTTTAGGCCATGCACTATTTTCTGTTTCAATTTTTGTCTTCTTTTATTTCATATCTAGTTTGACAATAACTTTCGGTATCTCGTTTTTTTACCGTTTTCCTGCTATCTAAATTAAAACGAATTCTTAAGCTGGAAGTAATAACCCCAATTTTGCAGGTTCTTTGCATTTTTTTTATCTTAGACCAACGCTGTCTTCAACCAGAAAAAAAAACCAACAGACGATTAGCTTGACTTAACGCGTTACCACACAATCCTGACTTTCAACGACCATGAGAAAGAAGCTGTCTGAAAACATTTTGGGAAAAGGAGAAAATGCTGGTAACCAGCATTTTCTCCTTTTCCAACAATGTTTATTTCCCTCCCCAAAACGAAATTCGAAATTTTCCGTCAATTTTATTTTGTCGCCTGTAAATGCTTTCAATTTGGACCAGTCTAAAATGTTGTCGTTTGGTAAAGGGTTGATATGCTAGGGGTGAAAAAAACGACAACAAGAAATTAAATATCATAGTACACACTTCAAGTTTCGTATCTGAGTGACCTATTTAGAGGCGGGAAGTAATATTAAGTAAACAGCTTTTGAGCAAAGTTCGTCGAGCTAAGTATAACATAGCAAATAGAGTGACGGGCAGATAAACAGGCTGACGGAAAGACGGGCGGATGGACGGACAGACAGGTAGAGAGACAGACAAAAAAAAGAGGGAGAAAGAGAGTGAGACAGACAGACAGACGGAGTGAGGGGTATGTCACAGAGACACCGGCATGCCACAGAGACACCGGCATGTCACAGAGACACCGGCATGTCACAAAGACACGGGTATGTCACGGAGACACGAGTATGTCACAGAGACATGGACATGTCACAGAGAAACAGGCATGTCACAGAGACACAAGTATGTCACAGAAAAACTGACATGTCACAGAGACACGGACGTGTCACAGAGACACGGGCATGTCACAGAGATACGGACATATCACAGAGACACGGACATGTCACAGTAAGACGGACATGTCACAGAGACAGGGACATGTCACAGTAGGACAGACATGTTACAGAGACACGGGCATGTCACAGAGACACGGACATGTCAGAGACAGAGACATGTCACAGTAAGACGGACATGTCACAGAGACACGGGCATATCACAGAGACACGGACATGTCACAGAGACACTGACATGTCACAGAGACACGGGCATGTCACAGAGACAGGGATATGTCACAGAGACATGGGCATGTCACATTAAGACGGGCATGTCACAGAGACGTGGAAATGTCACAGAGACACGGGCATGTCACAAAGACACGAGCATGTCACGATACGGGCATGCCACAACGACATGGGTATGTCACAAAGACATTGGCATGTCACAAAAACACGATCATGTCACAGAAACACTAGTATGTCACAACGACACGGGTATATCACAAAGACATGGGTATGTCACAGGGACAGGGGCATGTCATGGAGACACTGGCATGTCTTGGAGACACCGACCAATGTCTTTTCGAGGGCTTTCTTATAGGTTTATGAATACGAATTTATAGTGATATAATACTTTGACACATGTCTAACCGAACAGAAATTCCTTTAATGTCTGTCTTGAAATTATTTGTTGATACTTTTGTTAGTTTCCTGAAAAAGGAGGTAATTATTATCTCCCTTTGTAATGAGAATAATTATAGTGTTTTTAGAAAGAAAAATCAAAATTAGCTTAAAATTAAGATTTCTGTTTTTGACAGGATAGAAAACATGGTGGTAAAAGGAGAAAATGCTGGTTACCGGCATTTTCTCCTTTTCCTACAATGTTTTCAAAGGGCACCTTTTTCAGGGACGTTGAATTTAAGATTATGTGGTGAAGGGTTTAAGGAGGATACAGCTTTTCAACATTATCTCACGCTAGATGGCATTCTACAAATACTCATCTATCTAATTTGGGCATCCTGGGTACAGAACCAGACAGAACCGTTTCTTTGAATTTCAAACCAAAATAAACGTTTATTAAATAAAACGCTACCTGGTGCGATTCACTCAGCTAAGATCAGCAGTTTAGAGAAATCTGGAGCTAAAACAGGCCTGATTTTCCCTCAAACGTATTGATAAAAGCCATTTTCTCCATTGCTACTTAATAGCGCGTATTATTACAGTCTTCCCAATATCGGGGAGAGTGATGTGTCATATAAGACAGGTCGAATCTTCGAAGAATATGACATGCGCAGACAACGACCTTTTGAAAGCTCTAACGATACAATTTACCGGAGACAGCAAACCAAGATCAAATTGCTTGAATATACAATCTGATCCCGGTTAACTCTTTTCACAAAAAGCATCAGAAATCAGGGAACATGCCAAAAAATAAAAAGGTTACCCAACCATCGACCCTCGAAATTACCTTCAGACTGGCCTCGGTGTCATTTCGGCCATTTGTTTTCTCCTCATAACGTCCTTCTGACTCGGTCAAATATTCGATCTTCGGGTTACTGGGACCATCGTTGTCGTGGCAACCACATCGATGTCTGATTTCCTGTCTATTCTGCAGGTTTTCCGTGTATAGGAACGCGCAAAATGCACACACGATCAAAAGCAACACGAAAAGTACACACATTGCAATAATTAACTTGTAAATCTTTTGAAATGCTAAATTAAGTCGTTTTTCAATCAAAATTGCATCTGAACCGCCGTTGCATTGTTCTACGGTTTCCATAGCAACTGTTGTGTCCACACGTTGCTCACCACTGGTATCCATGGTTTCTGTTATTTTGTGTATCTTTTGCCTAACCTTCTTGAGTTTTAATTACCCTGCATAAAAAGATATCGAAATCATTACGGGAAATGCTGGTAAAAAGTATTTTCTCTTTTATCCACAATGTTATTTTTCCCTTGTCCAGGATAAATCGTTTGGCCGCCCGTGATTTGAATTATCTAATGCAAATGATTTAAAGTTTGATTTTTTAAAATTCAATTTCTTTCTTTCTTCAAATTTGATTTCAAGTAAAAAAAATAATTTTTTTCTTTTTTTTTTTTTCTTTTTGAAAAAAAGTTAATAAAGTTGCTCCCAAACAAATAAATAAATAAATGAATAGATAAATGAATAAATAAATAGATAAATAAATAAATGAATAGATAGATAAATAAATAAAGAAATAAGTCAATAGATAAATGCACAAATAAATAAAAAAATAAATAAATAAAAAATAGTGAAGCCCTGAATCCTTATTTAGTGGCTGATGTGGGCAATGGAGACGAGATCAGACTGCACAGAACGTGCAGTCTGCTCTGGGATTTACACAGTCCACTTCTATCAAAAAGTAGCTTCAAAATACCAAAGTCTGCATCTCTGGTCACTAACTAGATAATACTTATTTAATTTACTTCGTACTAAAACGGTTCAAAGAAAAATTGCTCTGAACAAAAAAATTCGATACTTTTCGGCCACAGTTTAAAAACGGACTGGTTCTACAATGCAGTATTAACTCCTTATTATATACATACATATATGTACATGTATTTATTTTCCGGCCAAACTCTTTACCGTAAAATACAAACTATTATCGACATTGAGAAAGAAACATTTTTAAAACATTGGATGAAAAGGAGAAAAAGCTGGTAATCACATTTTCTCCTTTTCCGGCAATGTTTTTTCTACCCTTTCAAAGACAAATTTCATAATCTGAGCAATATGTGATTTGTGGTTTGCTAGTGCTTTCAGTTTGGACATGTTCACCATTCTATCGTTTAGTAAGAATTTAACTCTTTACTTAATAATTGCTGGTTTTAATGACCTTGAAGAAGGCGCCTTTGGAAAACGTTGTGGGAGAAGGAGAAAATCCAGGTAACCTTATTTGTAGGAGCCTTTAGAAAACCTTGTAGGAAAAGGAGAAAATGCTGTTAATCAGCATTTTCTCCTTTTCCAACAAGGTTTTGAGACACTTTCACTAAAATGTCCACCATTTTAGCTAGATTTAAAGTCATCTGCAAATGCTCTTGGTTTGGACAGATCGAGTCAAGTTTTACAGTATGGCTTGTTACAGGCGAAAATGGGGCATTCGGACATTTGCGTTGAGTGTCGTCTCGGATCAGCCTGCGCAGTCTGCGCAGGCTAATCCGAGACGGCACTTTACGACTCCTTAAGATTTTGTGCTACAGTAGACTTGCACAAAACAGAAAATTACATAAAAACGGAAAGTGCCGTCTCGGATTAGCCTGCGCGGACTGCACAGGCTGATCCGAGACGACGCTTTAAGCAATGGTCCGAATGCCCCGTTTCGCGTGTTGCTGCCCATCTGATATGCCCGCCCGGGTGGCTCAGTGGTGAGCGTGTTGGACTTGTGGCCTGGTGGTTGTGAGTTCGATACCCGGTTGAGGCCAAATTTCTTTCCGGCGTATTTTCGCCGCCCACCTCAGCTGCGGGATGTGATAAAAGTAGTCGGTGGTTTAGGAAAGAAAGTTGTGTTAGTACTGGTGTGAGAAAGCCAGGAAACACACGGCGTCACCGGCCGCCATGATAATTATGACCCTAGTTGTTAAAGTGGCGTCAAACCCGAATACAACCCACAATATGATATACACTGTATAGACACCATCAGCAAATAGCAATTATGTAACCAATATATAGCTTTTGACATGTATTCTTAAAAAAAAAAAACTCAACCCTTTGCCAGACGACAAAATTTTGACCATGTCCAAATTAAAAGCATTTGCAGACGAAAATTTTAATGTAGCTCAAGCGATGCAGTTTTCGTTGGATAGGGAAGAAAACGTTGTGGGAAAAGGAGGAAATGCTGGTTACCAACATTTTGTCCGTTTTCCACAATGTTTTCAAAGGTCTTCTTTCCCAGGGTCGTTTTAAGGTGGCATTGTGCGGTAAAGGGTTAAAGTAACAGTAAAGCCCAAAAGTAAACAAAGAGGGTTTTTAAAGGCTTTTGAATTTATATCATACTATTTAGAAGTATGGAAATTTTTGTGAAGATGACAATCTGTCATTGTATGGTTGGTCCATTCGTTAGTTGCTGACATGGAAATTAATTTCAAAACTAGGTTAAAACCTGTCAGGTAGCTGTGTCTTTCATTTACATTTTTGTCTGATTTTTACATTCTTCTTTTCTGCCAGCTACCAAAATATGGTCCGACCACAAAATAACACACTGTAATCTGCACAACATTTTTTTTTAATACTTTTAAATAGTATACGAGTTAAATGTGAATGTATTACGACACCTGCTTTGATATTCTGGCCTTTACTGGGACTTTAACACTTTACCACACAATTCCGCTTTTTAACGACTCTTGGAAAGAGGCCTTTTGAAAACATCGTGGGAAAAGGAGAAAATGCTGGTAACCAGCATTTTCTTCTTTTCCCACAATGTTTTCTGCCCTTTCCAAAGAAAATTTCCATTTTTGAGTCGAAGTTCTTGTGTCGTCTGCAAATGGTTTTAACTTGGATTAGCCCAAAACTTTGTCGTCAAGTAAAGAGTTAAGCTGCTAAATAAAAAAAAAAAACATGAAAAGTTCCACTAAACCCAAATATTGCAATAGAATTGCAATGATGTCTCCAAAAAATACCGAGCCGGACAGAGTAGATCCAAGATCAGACTGCACGTTTTTTGCAGTCTGATCTTGATCTACGTTGTCCGCAAAAAGCGCCTCGAGAAACACTTACCAGCCTAAGCTTTAAGATTCAATGTACACTTGCAAATATACTGATAAATAAAACGATTACTTTTATCTTTATGAATCATCCAAATTTTGCACCGTCAAAACTAACCTCTTCACGAGCACAGCATTAGCTAGATAATATAAAATGAGCCCATGAATTGCGAAGTCGAAAATCTGAAATTTCGTATATTGGTCACATAAACCAAATCAGAACCGATCTAGAATTTAAATCGTTGTACAACTTTACGATGAAATAAACTCCGTGTTTTTTTTTAATTTTAACAATCAAACCATTTAAAAAAAAATGATAAGCCAATGAATTAAATCCATGCATACACATACAAATCGCACGTTATTCAAATTATAATTGTGACACAAACCAACTAAAAATCATGTTATTTCTGTGAAATTATTAAACACACGCTTTTAAGTGTATTTCTACTGCACGCAATAAAGAACTAGATCAACTGGGTATGAAAACGAACCTTTACTTTCACTTTCAATTTATAGACGATGTCATTATACTCTGTGATTAGGTGACATTAATAATTCATCTTTGAAAGATATCAGCTGAGGTCACTCGAGGTCACCCTACACATTTCGCCCAGGCTGACCTAGTTTCATGCATTTTGCTGTTGTTGAATTGTTTGCATGTCAAAGGAAAGCTCTACCTCATTACTCGACCAGCTTTGAGATAAATTAGGCACATTAAGCGGCCACCTGTCGGATATAAGGGAATGTGACGATATTGATTGATTGGTTGATTTATTGAATGGTTGGTTGGTAAGTTGGGTTGATTGGGTTGGTTGGTTGGTTGGTTGGTTGGTCGGTCGGTTGGTTGGTTGGTTGGTTGATTGGGTTGGTTGGTTGGTTGGTTGGTTGATTGGGTTGGTTGGTTGGTTGGTGTTAACGTCGTTTTCAACATTATTTCAGTCATGTCGCAGCAGTCTGTTCACCCATCTATAGTTTCATGTTTTCTTTTTTTTTAATCAGTACTGGTCACTATTTTCTCTCCAAGCCACTGGCTGTTTTCCCACGTGATCGTCGAAACAATGTTCAGCGGTTGGAGAGGAATTAATGTTGTCGCAATGACTATCATCAATCCTTGGAAAGAAAATGGCCGAGCCAGGAATCGAACCAACGACGCCTCCTGCAAGCTACCGAATGAGCCTTGGTAATACGAAGATATATTCCATCCATAGATTGCCTGTATTTTTAACCCATCACCATACAATCCCTAATTTTGACGCCTCTGAGAAAGACGCCTTTAGAAAACATTGTAGGAAAAGGAGAAAATGCTGGTAACCAGCATTTTCTCCTTTTCCCACAATGTTTTCTGCCCTTCACAAAACAAATTTCAAATTTTCGGCCATTTTTATTTTGTCCTCTGCAAGTGCTTTCAATTTGGACAAGTCTTAAATATTGTCCTCTGGTAATGAGTTAACACTTGCACCGCTGACTCAATATTATTTACCATTGCATTAATGAAAAGAATCAATAGTGCCGAAGTTCATAGTTGTTATGGCCAGAATATGCGGAAAAGCAGCCGACAGCGTAGATCAGACTGCACATACAAGGTGCAGTAAAACCATTAAACGCAACTAAACGCTTTCCAACTAAAAACTTTCTAAGTAAAACCTTTCTCAGTAAAAACAACTTTACAGGCATAACAGCATTGCACTGTTGAAAAATTCTGCGAATTAAACCACATAGTAGCTTTTTTATTAAGGTATCTATCCACCACTTGCCCTTTAACCCTTTCCCAAACGACAAAGTTTTGGACTAGACCAAATTGAAAGCATTTGCAGACGACAATTCAACTATTTCTGAAAAAATTATTTCTGTCTATGATAGGGTATAAAACATTGTGGGAAAAGGAGAAAATGCTGCTTACCAGCATTTTCTCCTTTTCTCACAATGTTTTCAAAAGATCTGTAAAAACCAGGGATTGTTTGGGAAAGGGTTAAAGGTGGATATTTAGATTTTTCATATCTCACCAAGTCAGAAAATATATTATATATCACTAAAATTTATATGCAAAAAACAATACGAATCATCAATACTTAAGAATCATGAAATTACACATAAAAAAAAAAAAAATTGGGTGTATTCTCCTAAAAGGCTACGTAGCTTCTTAAGGTATTTATAGATTTCGCACCAAAAATTAAAAAAAAAAAAGCATTGTGGGAATGTCAAGTGACTGGACGTGACTAATGAAGTTTAAATTCCATAACCTAAACGTGTAATTATTTTCCGAAATGTCTTCTTCGGACGCCATTTTTGAAGCTTAGTCTGTGTATTTCCAGTATGTAAAATTAGACCGTGTTTCCCGTCGGTGTCGACCTGGTCCGTAGTTAATCTCTAATTTCTCTTGTTGTCGACTGGTTTTCGAATACTGTTGTTTAATGAATGAAAATTAAAAGGCTTTTGGAATATAAGGATGGTTTTTTGGTATTTTTTTTGTTAAATTTTCGTCCCGAAATCTTAAGGACCACCTTTAAACCATTAATCTGCTAAATGAGTAAAATAAAACACCCAAGTCGATAAAAAAATCTTTTTCTTTTTCTTCTGTTGTGGGGGGAAAACTACCTTCGTATCGGACGGTGGAGATCTAAGATCTGAATGCACGTCCCGTACAGTCAGATCTAAGATCTACGCTATAAGCAAAAGGTCAGTGAATCGCGTTAACCCATTACCTCACAATCCCTACTTTTGACGCCCCTGAGAAAAAGGCCTTTTAAAAACACTGTAGGAAAAGGAGAAAATGCTGGTAACCAGCATTTTCTTCTTTTCCTACCGTGTTTTCTACCCTTCCCAGAACAAATTTCAATTTTTCAATCACTTTTATTTTGTCGTCTGCAAATGCTTTCAATTTGGACCTGCCTAGAATTGTGTCGTTTGGTAAAGAGTTTAGCAGTCGAAAGATTGAGGGGTTAAAGGTGGCCCTTCAGATTTTGGAGCCCAAATTTTACAACAATAAATAAAATCATCCTAAGACTCCCAAAGCCTTTTCATTTTCATTCATAAAACACAAGCAGTCGAAAACCATCCGACAAAACGAGAAAGACATTTTCTACAGCCCAGGTCGACACCGACTGGAATCATGTTCTATTTTTACCTGAGCAACTCGCTCATTTACATACCAGAAATACACAAAGCGTCGAAGAAGACATGCAAAAAAAACATGCTTTTTTTATGGAATTTAAGTGTCTTTCATCAAGTGCCAGTCATTTGACATTTCCAAAATGCTTTTGTGATTTCTGGCGCGAAATCTAAAAGTAGCATAAGAGGTTACGTAGCCTTTAAAGGGAACACCATATTATTTTTTTTGTACTTTTATGATTCTTAATTATTGATCAGTGTCTTGTTTTGTCATATAAATTTCAGTGATGTATATATATAATTCAATTTAGTGAGTTATGAAAAATCTAAATACCCACCTTAAAGCCCACCATCTACAATGCGTGGCAAAGCCAGTTATAGAGTACAAAACGCTTAACCTTTTACAACACGACAAAATTGCCTTGTCCAAATTGTTAGCAATTGCAGATGACAATTTGATTGTAGCTCAAATGGTGCAAATTTTATTTGATGGGGTAGAAAACATTGTAGGAAAAGGAGAAAATGCTGGTAACAGCATTTCTTCTTTCCCCACAATGTTTTCAGAAGGCTTCTTTTCCAGGAGCGTCAAAAGTCATTGTATAGTACAGGATTAAGTAACAAAAACTTCTAAAAACAATTCTAAAGATACGATTGCAATGCACTTTTAACAAGGATTTCCATGAATTAAACCACAAAACAGCTTAAGTATCCATTTTAGCCTTGCCCATATATACATCAATTGCAGATGACAATTTGATTGTGGCTTAAATGGTGAAAATTTTCTTTGATAGAGTAGAAAATATTGTAGAAAAAGGAGAAAATGCTGGTAACCAGTGTTTAGAAGGCTTCTTTTCCAGGAGCGTCAAAAAACGGCATTTTGTGGTACAAGATTAACTAACAAAAACTTCAAAAAACAATTCTGGTGTCCGTGGTTGTGAGTAGTGTTGGTGGTTGGGAGGTAGAGCGTCGACCTCGTAGCCATAAGGTCCTGAGTTCGATACCCGGGAGCGGGTGTCAACTTTAAGATTTTTCATTTCCGTGCATTAAACAACAAAACAGCTTAACAATATCCACCGACCCATTGGCCTTGATTCAATCAATCCTTTTTACAACGACGTTGGATGACACTGTTTGTTTATTATTGCAGAATTAGATCAAAGTACTGAAAGTACTAATAGAAGGTGATGATAAAAAATTGCTAGCAAACAGATTTTAGGAGGGCACCCTAAAGGGATTCGTGTAACATCGCCTTTCATCGTACGGATTCGGCTAAGACTCGGATCTTTCGTGATCGATCCGAGGAATCAGCGTCTATTGGCCGATCGATTACGGATTGCCCGCGTCTTAACCGATCCCTTAAGTTTTTCGGTGATGAAAAGTGATATTACAGGAATCCGCATTAGGGTTTCCTATCTTTTACAGTTGACCAGTTTACAAAAGATTCATTCATATAACGGTCGGTCCACAATACTTTTTTTAAAATACTCAGATAGTATTATTTCGTTACTATTTCCATGAAGCTGTGTATCTAAGCATTTTGCATGCTTGCGTTTTTATGTGTTAGGAAAGTTTTTTTTTAATAGCATTGGTCTGGGGTGTTTTTGAGAGGTTGTGGGTATCATGGGGGTATTTCAGCTACTTGTTCATCAGCGATGTAGACTTAACGAGGGGAACTGCAAATGTATTTAGCTTACGATTTTCATATGGCCAACAACACGCGGAAAGTGTCATTCGGACATTTGCATAAAGTATCATACAGGATCAGCGGGTACACTCCGTGTAGACCTATCCGAACGCGACACTGTGCATTCTTATCCAAGCTTACTGTTATGTGAAAGTCTACTGTAGGACGGAATCTAATATAGTCGTAAAGTGTCGTCTCAGATTAGCCTGCCTGCGCAGGTTCATCCGAGACGACACTTTACGTGTTTGATGGGTCATCACACTGACCTACTGATAGGCGGAAATCGACAGTCAGACCAACTGCTTGCCAAACCGCATGACTTCCTGACTGATAGAATGATTGAGGTTTCTTTAAGTGTTTAATTCCCTTTTTTACATTTTTGTGGTATTTTTCGAAGACAATATCACTATGAGTTCAATATTGAATTTTGAAGACCATTTACCATACTTTGTGCAAAGCCGAAGGAAAGAAACCCAATTGAACTCAATTTTTCTCAGGCAAATGAGTTTTTCGGTAGCACTCAGATATGTAATTGGAAATAGCATCTTGAAATAGATCGAGTGAGGCCATCGATCATGGAAATACTAATTTTTGACTGAAAATGACTTTACTCGCTCGTAGTCTTCCATTGGCGCAATGATACATAATTTGTCGTCCGATCGCTTGGTCCTTGGCTTCTTCGTTCCAAACCCAGTTTCGTCCGATGGCTTGTTCATCTCATGATTGCATGCTACTCCATTTGATTGGACATGGATATTTAGAATTCGAAATAATTGATTAAAATGTTGGGAATTAAATTCAAAGATACTTCAAGATCATAGTTTTCAGACACAAACTTGATTTTACTCAATTATTCAAATCGTTTCTCTCTCTGCCCTTCATGCATCGTACTGTCATGGGGCCTTACACCTGACACCTCCCACTGATCAAAGGAAGACCACTATATGCACAAATAGCCCTAACTTTGTCATGAGTACTCTCTCTTGAACCAAAATTGTATTAATTTGCTTTGTTGCTTGACTTTTAAGCATATATTTGAACGATTTTTCTCTTTATTTAGTCGCCGCGCAGAAGCGCCGACTATATTTTTAATAGTTTTTCGAGTTAGGACATGAATAGTGGAAATTTCATTTTTATAGGGGTGTTAGGTTAACAAAGAATATTTCTACTTCGCCTTAAACTGGCTTTTTAATTCATTCTTAAACTACGAAATTACAATACGATACTATTTTTGTTCTGTTAATAGTAACAACATCAAAAAATCCGCCCAATTATTACTTTTATTTTCGCTATTCGTGAGAAATGGACTCCTCCACATAAATGCTTGTTTCCATTGGTCAAGGCTGTACAGTTTTCCAGTCATTTCGTGCCTTGTTAATTTCGTACCTAGGTCATTTCGTACGATTTTGGTCATTTCGTACCTACTTCTACTTTCTATTTTGGTCATTTCGTACAAACTTCGTACACAGGTTTAATTATCATTTTGATTATTTAGTAGATAGTTTTTCTTACTATTTGTGTGTGTGTGTGTGGGGGGGGTTTGTTGTTGAATGACCTCTGCTAAAATTGTACACTGCTGAAATTGTGCTAAATTCCGCCGAAGAACGGGTATGATGGTTATGATTGTATCTGACCATTATTGGTTAGTTCTTTCTAAGTTTAATTTTTAAAACAAAGATAGTTTAGAACTCCTTTGTTTATTTCTAAACGAGCTCTGCATAAATTTAATTTGTGGAAAAAAAAACTGGAGAAAGGCCACTTTTTCGCTATGTTGTTCATAAAGCGCGATGCAAAACCGTGATTCTTTATTAACACTGTTCAAAAAAAAGTATATTCTTAGACTTGTCTAAATTGAAAGCATGCCTTGCAAACTTACGTCCTCTTGAATCATACTTTCCTAGGACAACAACATTTTAGTAACTTGGCCCTGCTTTCAACACTTTCCCAAACAAACACGGGTTATCACATGTGTTGTCAAATTCTTTTGGAAAAACATGTTGGATAAGGAGAAATTGCTCGTTATAAGCAATTTCTTTTTATTAAATACTTTTTTCCCACTACTAGCGAATTTTCCACCATTTTTGCAGCTTTTTAAATTATCATCAGCCAACTCTTTGAATTTGGAAGAGTCTGATATTTGTCGTGTGGAAAAGAGCTAAGAGAGCGCTGTGCTAGGGTATTAGATACTGTAACAGAAGACAAGTTTTGATATAGGTTCACATTCACCTCAATTTCATAATTTGTTAAAAAATCTGCTGATGAGAACTGACATTTACTTACTTACCCTTGCTTTCTTGAAGCATTAAACATTTTTTTTTGCGGCGACTTTGATGCTTTGCATCAACTCTTTCTTGTCTCCTTCTTTCAAATTATCAATTCTATACAGTGGACTCCTTGAAAAATAAAATACCACATCAGCGTTCTTAACGCTGTGATCTTACTTTGTATAATACATCACGAAAATGAATTAAGCGCTCTATTGCCAGAACATAGCTCAAACATTCTTTGTCTGAAAGGCTTAAAAAAGAAATCGGACGGTATGGATCCAAGATCAGACTGCACGTTCTGTTAGACTACACGTTCTGTGCAGTCTGATCTTGAGCCATGTCGTCTGCAAACTCTTTTTTGTATTTTATATATGTTTAGGATTGTTTAAATGACGAAAAATGTAATAATTGAACTTCAACTGTCGTGTAAATTTTTTTTCCGTATTATTGCTGACTCTATCCTACATACGATTTAACTCGTGACTCAAAATGAATAATGCGATTGAAAAAATGGCCTATTTAGGGCATGTAAACTGTTTTTTCTAAGTAACACCAAAGTATTCATTTCAATGATTACCATATAAGGAAAGTAATAAAATGCACGTCCATCATTTTCCACGTTTCGGAAACACTTACTATCTTAATTTTATGCGTAATTCTTTGCATTTATTACATCGATTTTGATATGGTCAATTTGATACTTCTCTTTAAAGGCTCAGTAAAGACTAATATGCTAAAGAAGGCGTCACGATACATTTAGATTTAATCAAAACATTTAAAATTATATAAATATGTTATGGAGATGACAGTAGACATAGACATACTTTATTACGTATACATATACATGTATCTTGTAACAGTATATATGATTTTACCATACCTGTGGTCATGTGATGTGATGTGTACAGTACAGTAACAACCCCATAGAATATAACAAAAGCCAAGTTCTACCATTTTACAAAAATACTGAGAAAAAAAGGAGATCGTACTTATACGATAATTAATGAGTAACCCAAACTTGTATAGCACATAGAGATCACACCTTGATCACACCAGTCTGTTATCGCGTAGTGGTGCGCTTTGTTAGTCGCTGGCAGAAAGATTAATGTTAAAATCAGGGAAAAAGTAAACAAAAGGAAGAGCTACCTGCCAGGTTTTTACCCTTTACTCCATAGATACTCATTTCTACACATTGCTTGTAGGAGCCTTTGGAAAACACTGTGGCAAAAGGTGAAATTGCTCGTGACGAGCAATTTCACCTTTTGCCACAATGTTTTCTACACTATCAAAAGGTGTCATTTACACATAAGGAACGCCTTTATCCTTGCTTTTATTTAGGGTCAATTAGAGATACCATAGAAATGCCTTATGGGGTAAAGGGTTAATTTATTTTTGAAATTAATTTTTCTGTCAGTGACTAACTCTTGGAGTGACCGTACAATGAGAAACTATCATCTTCACAATGATTTCAATACTTTTATAAGGTATGAAATAAACTCAAATGCACTTAAACACCCACTTTGGTTACATTTGACCTTAATTGTTACTTTAATTAAAGCAAAGTTTTGGATTGCCTTGTTAATGTACTAACTCATTACCAGACGACATAATTTTAGACTTGTCCAAATTGAAAGCATTTGCAGACGACAAAATGAAAGTGACTGAAAATTTGAAATTTGTTTTGTGAAGTGTAGAAAACATTGTGGGAAAATGAGAAAATGCTGATTATCAGCATTTTCTCCTTTTCCCACAATGTTTTCTAAAGGCTTCTTTCTCAAGGGCGTCAAAAGTAAGGATTGTGTGGTAATGGTTTAATCGATGCCAAAGTTTTTTTTTTTTTTTTTATTAGTTTGTTTATTACGGTGAGTCTCAATTATTCAAGCAATATAGAGCGTCAGTCTTTTAAATTTATAAAAAAAAAACAGTATAGGGCCACCTCAATGTTTTGGTTCAATCCCAAGGGCTGGCCATGACTACTAAAACAATATTTCATGCTTTCCGGTAGGTTATCGAGAAATATCAGTGAAATATTTTTCGATATTCCATGTTTACCACCTGTGAAAATGCTGATTTTTGTATTCTAACACTTCAACTGAAGGCGGAATAAGGTTGTTCCTGCGCACTAGTTACCTAGGTAAAATGGGTGTGCCTCGCAACCAGATGGAAATATGACGTAATTTACCATACCTTTCTTGCGCTTTACGTAATTTTGTGATGCACTGCTATGCGGAAGGGTAATATTTTCACTAGTGGTGCAGCCAGGAGTGAAAATATTACCGCTAATGTTCACTCGATGAAATATGTGAACACCATTAGTAATATTTCCAGTCGTGGCTAGGCCACCTATGATAGTATTACCAATGATGTTCACTCGATGAAATACATTTCTAACTTTCACCATAAAGAAACAAATATCCTCGATTTAGGTGCTAAGATGCATTCATATTTGAACATTCTTCCTTTTTTGAGAAAAAAGCACCACTGTATAAAGTAACGTGAAAGCTGGTAGCCTATGAGTAAAGAAAGACAAATATAAAAGAAAAACAATAGTATATCATTGCCTTTTGATGGCATTTTTGGATTTGGCACCTGGGTTATACAAATGCCAAATAAGTATAATGACGTCATATTTTAACTCACAAAGTTAGCGGGAGGTTCCCATTGAGAAGTAACAAAGCCGTATTCGAAGACATTTCTTTTTTTGCTTCATGGAATCGCCTAGTTTCTTTAAATTTGTTAAGATAAACAGAAATAACAAACAAAATAATCATAAAAAATTTGCTTATTTGCAAAAAAATGAATGCCCTTGAAACACTTTAAGGGAGAAATGTGCGGGAAGTAAAGTGTGCGGTTTTTTTTTTTTTTTTTTCATGTTTGATTCTAATTTAGTAACAATTCTTATATTCTTAGCAAAGCGTGAGTTTTAGAGTTTGTTCAGCAAGAAAACTGGTCAATGGGGCTACTTTGGGTGTTTTTCGTTTTTTTTCCCCATTTCTATTTTTGGTAAGAATTTGACAATGAGATTATAAATGGAAACTGTCGGCTATACAACACTGAGATTCGAAGGGGAAATTAGTTATCGTGATATTGTTTTTCCTTCCTTGTGAAATTCCTGGATTGGAAATTATTAAACCTGTACTAGACTACCCCGAGCTTTGATGACCTTGGAGAAGAAAGCTTTTGAAAGATTGTACGAAAAGGAGAAAATGCTGGCAACTAAATCATTTGCAAAATATATCTTTAACTCTTTACCGCATAAGGCATTTCTATGGTATCTCTAATTGACCCTATATAACAGCAAGGATGAAGCCATTTTTTATGTGTATATGACACCTTTTGATAGAGTAGAAAACATTATGGCAAAAAGGTGAAATTGCTCGTAACGAGCAATTTCACCTTTTTGCCACAATGTTTTCGAAAGGCTCCTACAAGCAATGCGTAGAAATGAGTATCTATGGAGTAAAGGGTTAACTCATTACCAAACGACAATATTTTAGGCTTGTCCAAATTGAAAGCATTTGCTGATGACAAAATAAATGTGACTGAAAAATTGAAAATTTGGTTAGGGGAGGATAGAAAACATTGTGGGAAAAGGAGAAAATGCTGGTTACCAGCATTTTCTCCTTTTCCTACAATGTTTTCTAAAGGCTTCTTTCTTAGTGGCGTCAAAAGTAGGGATTGTGTGGTAATGGGTTAAATGTCAAACTAAGTAATAGGTGGAAAGTTCCGATTGCTCGGGCGGGTAGTGTCCATGATGCTGAGAGCAGGAGGTCGCAGGTTCGATCCCCGCGTCCGTCAATTTCTTTCCGAGGATCGATGATAGTCACTGCAACAGAATTCATTCTTCTCTCATCGCTGACCGAGCATTGTTTCGAATATATAGAGGATAAGTGTTTTTTCCGGTGAAAGATCGAAATTTATTTCATCGAGTGAACACTATCGGTAATATTTTCACGAGTGACGCAGCCACGAGTGAAAATATTTTCGATGATATTTACGAGATGAAATAAATTTCGATCTTTCACCGAAAAAAACAAAACAAATATTCTATTTATTTCATGCTTTTACCCTTTCTGAGAGGAGCTTTATCAAAATCCAGTACAGTTCTTTTCCGTTATTCCCCGTAGCGTACCCCTCCTGCATAGCAACGCATTATAATATTACGTCAAGAGCGAGAAATTTAAGGTATATGACGTCATATTTCCCGTCTGGTTGTTAGGCACACGCAATTTACCTAGGCAACAAGAACGTGAAAATCGGTATTTTCACTAGTGGTACCAGTGTAAGATCGAAAATTATTTTCACTGCTATTTCTCGATATCCTACCGGAAAGCATGAAATAAATTTTAGAATCGTCTGAATTCAAAGTTTACTATCGTTTTGTCAATGTTTATAATTACTAGTATTTTCATGTATCTCTGACCTCAATGTTAGCGCACTTTGACCCTGAGTACTGAGTTGTATCTTTGATTGATTGTATTGTGCTTGACGTGGTGGACCCGTAATACTTCTGGTGAAGCTAGGCATAATTTTCTTTTGATAGGTGATGAATACGGATTTATACAGATATGATATTTTATCACATTTTCAACCGACCAGAATTTCCTTAACCCTTTCCCAAACGACAAATTTTAGACTCTTCTAAACACAAAGAGTTTGCAGAGGACAATTTCAAATTTGATAAAAATGGCAGAAAGTTCTCCAAATGGGTAGAAAACACTGTGGGAAAAGGAGAAATTGCTCGTTACGAGCAATTTCTCCTTTTCCCACTGTGTTTTCAAAAGACTTGTACTGCAGACACGTAAAAACAAGGGCTTGTTTGGGAAAGGGTTAATTGTCTATCTTAAAATTCTTTATTGATACTTTTGTTAAGTTCCAGGAAAGGGAGGTAATTATGATCTCCGTTTGTAATAAGATTATAGTGGTTTTAGATTTATAAATGATATTTCTAAGACGGGGTAAAAAGGAAAAACTGCCTCGGTTAAAGTAGTACAATAATACTCACTTCTAAACATAGCAAATTTTGTAGAATACTGTTAAAGAGTGGAAATGGCCGTTTTCTATTACGGATGCGCTACTTTTATGCCGTTTCCAACATTATCTCAGTTATATCGAGGATGTCAGTGCACCTATCCATGCTTTAATGGAGTTCGTTTACCAGTACTACGTTTTAATATTCTTTCCAAGCTACTGGCTGATATCCGTCATAATCATCATCGAAAATGCATAAAACATTGTAGAAAATGGAGAAAATATAAGTAAACTTGTTCTCTCCTGCTTTTCCAGCAGTTATTTCAACAGTCCTAAAAGATTGGATTTCTTTGGTTAGGGTTTCAGAGGGTTTTTTTTTTATAAAAGAAAAAGAATGTTCCATTGTTTGAAAAAAATGCGAACCGTCACTCGAAAAGGAACAATCTAGGAATTCCTTACTTCAATTAGATGAAAGCAGACCAAAGATTGTACCGTGTCAATTTAAGTTAATAGATTCAAAATGGTTGTGTAACAAGGTAGAAAGACCACTTTTCATGCAGAAAAAATCATAAAAGCCAAAAGTGTCTACCCTGGTCAGCCTGCGCAAATCGCGCAGTCTGACCAGGGTTGACAATTTTCGAAATTCCCAGAAGGTCCCTTTTGTGCGTGATGGGTCACAAATGATTCAGATATGGAATATGGGTGAATTACTTGGGTTATTCTTACAAATAACCATTACAAATTGCAAACATGGAAAAGAAAAATTACAAAAACGGAAAGGGACTTTTTTTTTGTTCTACCGAGATGATTAATTAATTTTGCTTCCGGTAAATTTCTATGAAAAAAATAAAATAGTCCAAAAGGACAGAAAGAAAGTTGGATTGATAATAAGAAAGACAGAACAATAGAAATAATGCAAGGAAGAAAGAACAATAGAAATGATGCAAGAAAGTACGAAAGATAGAAAGAAAGAAGGATGGAAAGAAACAATCGAACAAAGAAATGACAAAATGATAAAAAGAATAGATGGCAGAGTGAAAACGAAAAAATGTAAAACAAAAAGGGAAAATAAAGATTGATTGATTGTATGGTATTAACGCCGTTTTTAACATTAATTTAGTTATATCAAGGCGGCCAGTGCACCTATCCATGCTTTCCTTGAGTCTTTTTGACCTGTTCTCCACACAATTTTCTTTTCAAGCCACTGGCTACGTTCCAACATAAAAAAAGGAAGAAAAAAAGAAAGAAAGAAAATAGGAAAGAAAGAAAGAAAGAAATAAAGAAAAAGAGAGAGAGAAAAAAGAGAGAAAAGAAGAAAGAAGGAAAGAACGAACGATCGAACGAAAGGAAGGAAAAAATAAAGGAAAAGAGGAAAGAAAAGAGAAAGGAATAAAAGAAATAAATAATAGAAGGAAGGAAGGCAGGAAGAAAGAAAGAAAGAAAGAAAGAAAAAGAGAGAGGAGAAAAGAAGAAGAAAGAAAAGAACGAACGAACTAAGGAAAGAAAGGAAAAAATGAAGGAAAAAATAAAGGAAAAAAGAAAGGAAAAAAAGAAATTAATAATAGAAGAAAGAAAGAAAGAAAGAAAAAGAGAGAGGGAAAAAAAAGAAAGAACGAAAGAACGAGCAAACGAAAGAAAGGAAAAAATAAAGGAAAATTGAAGGGAAAAGAGAAAGGAATAAAGGAAATAAATAATAGAAGAAAGAAAGAAAGAAAAAGAGAAAGTGAGAAAAGAAGAAAGAAAGAAAGAACGAAAGAATGAAAGAAAGGAAAAAATAAAGGAAAAAATAAAGGAAAAGAGAAAGGAATAAAAGAAATAAATAGTAGAAGAAAGAAGGATAGAAAGAAAGAGAGAAAGAAAGAAAGAAAGAAAAAGAGAGAGGGAGAAAAGAAGAAAGAAGGGAAGAACGAACGAACGAACGAAAGAAAGGAAAAAATAAAGGAAAAGAGAAAGGAATAAAAGAAATAAATAGTAGAAGAAAGAAAGAAAGAAGGATAGAAAGAAAGAAAGAAAAACAGAGAGGGAGAAAAAAAAGAAAGAAGAAAAGAACGAACGAACGGAAGAAGGAAAAAAATAAAGGAAAATTGAAAGGAAAAGAGAAAGGAATAAAGGAAATAAATAATAGAAGAAAGAAAGAAAGAAACAAACAAGCAAACAAACAAACAAAGGAAGAAAGAAAGAAAAAGAGAGAGGGAGAAAAGAAGAAAGAAGGAAAGAACGAACAAACGAAAGAAAGGAAAAAAATAAAGGAAAAGAGAAAGAAAAAGAGAAAGGAATAAAAGAAATAAATAATAGAAGAAAGAAAGAAAGAAAGAAAGAAGGAAAAAAGAGAAAGGGAGAAAAGAAGAAAGAAGGAAAGAACGAACGAAAGAAAGGAAAAAAATAAGGGAAAAGAAAAAGGAAAAGAGAGAGGGAGAAAAGAAATAAATAAAAGAAGAAAGAAAGAAATTTAGAAAGATGGAAAGAAAAAAAAGAAAGAAAAAAAGAAAGAAAGAAAGAAAGAAAGAGAGAGAGAGAGAGAGATTGAGGGAGACCGACAGGCACAGAGAGACAGACGGAGGGAGAGACCGACAGGCACAGAGAGACAGAGAGAGAGAGAGACAGAGACAGAGAGAGACAGAGAGCGAGAGAGAGAGAGAGAGAGAGAGAGAGAGAGAGAGAGAGAGACAGAGACAGAGACATAGAGACAGAGACATAGAGACAGAGACAGAGACACAGAGAGAAATCACGATATCTTAACCCTTTATCAAACGACAAAAATTTAGACAAGTGCAAATTGAAAGCACTTGCAGATGACAAAATAAACGTAACTCAAAGATTGAAATATATTTCCAGCAGTGTAGAAAGCATTGTGGGAAAAGGAGAAAATGCTGGTTACCAGCATTTTCTCCTTTTCCCACAATGTTTTCAAAAGGCTTTTATGATTGGGGGACTTGGGGGCAAGGTTTAGAGGGTGCTCTCGTCAGCTGTAAGAAGTTATTGTATACTTCACCAATACAAATAGAATAAGCCATTTATGTGATCTCTATTGCAATAATACTATTATAGAATAAATATTTACTATACTAATCCACAATGGGTAAGCAGTAAGAAGGGCTTGTCCCTGTACAAATGGGGAAAAGGGGCATGAAACTTTTACCAAATCATAAAACCAATTCATCTCGTGCCAGGTTTTCATGCATAAAGGGAGTTAATAAGAACCGAGCTGAATGTACTTTTTTAAAGGTAGCTCGTAAGATTTATTTCCCTTGCAACCAGCACATTTCGTCGGTTTACTTCAAAAACCTTGTAAGTACAGCTTGTTTCAAGGTGCAGTTACAAAGTTTTTGAAGAAAACCGACCATTTGATCTTTTCAGAAACGATTGGCCATTGTTTTTGGGACTTCTTTGTTTTTAACTCATTACCTAACGACAATATTTCAGACTGGTCCAAATTGAAAGCATTTGCAGACGACAAAATAAAAGTGACTGAAAATTTTAAATTTGTTTTGTGAAGGGTAGAAAACATTGTGGGAAAAGAGAAAATGGTGGTTTCCAGCATTTTCCCCTTTTCTCAGCTTAAACTATCGACCCATGTCAGCCTGCTTTAGAACTAAATTACATTTTGTCCCAGAATTTACCGAAATGAGTTTTAGAAAAATTGCATTCCACATATCGAAATCCGTGGACTCGCAATTGCATTCCACATGTCGAAATCCGTGGTCTCGCAATAGGATTGAATAAGTCATTAACTGAAATGGTAAGCTCTTCAGAAAAGCGGTGTCTTGGGGCACGAAAACACATTACATTTCTGCTAAATCGCTTGACAATTTCTATCTATTTTGAGAGGATCTATGCTCCAGGGATCGCTGAAGTGGATAAAATGATTTGTTCCCCTCTTCTCTTTTAACAAAAGTGCTTCACTGGAAAAATATCAATTTCATTTTTTTTTTGTTGCTATTGTAGTTCTTTTTTTTTTTCAATTTTGCAGGTTATGAAAAATAAATGAGTAATACCCTGCGAAAAAAGGGTTTGATGAATCTAGAAAAGTATTGACATATGTCAGTCTGTGAAGTCTTAAGTGGATGTCAATCAGTCAATCAATCAATCACAGTCAATCAATCAATCAATCAATCAAATAATCAATCAGACTAGCGAGCGAGCAAGTGAGCCATCGATCGATCGATCGATCAAGCGAGCGATCAATCAATCAATCAATCAGTCAATCAATCATACAATCAGTCAGTCAATCAATCAATCAATCAGTCAATCAGTCAGTCAATCAATCAATCAATCAATCAATCAATCAATCAGTCAACCAATCAATCAATCAGTCAAACAGTCAATCAATCAATCAATCAATCAATCAGTCAATCAATCATACAATCAGTCAGTCAATCAATCAATCAATCAGTCAATCAATCAAACAGTCAATCAATCAATCAATCAATCAATCAATCAGTCAACCAATCAATCAATCAGTCAAAGAGTCAATCAATCAATTATCTGAAATAGAAAGAAAAAAAAAAACCTATTTAACCCTTTCCCGAAAGGCAAATTTTGGAGAAGACCATATTGAAAGCATTTTGCAGATGACAAATTAACAGTTGCTAAAAAGATGATTTTTCTATGTGATGGGGTAGAAAAACATTGTGGGAAAAGGAGAAAATGCAGGTTACCAGCATTTTCTCCTTTTCCCACAATATTTTCAAAGGGCTTCTATTCCTGACCCGTAAAAACCAGGGATTGTTTGGGAAAGGGTTAAACATTTAACTTGAATTCCGATTTCCCTCTTCGTGGATTTTGCACTTTAACTGGCACTGCAGATCAAGATCAGTATACGCAGAAAATGCAATCTTATCTTCGATTTACACGGTCCAATTTTTGCCTAAAATCTTGATTTCCCTCCCCCGAAAAAAAGTTCAGTCGATAAATCTGGATCGAGCGTAGATATGGGGTAAAATGGGGCAAAATGATTTTGTCCATAACGATCAAAATGATAATTACAGAAAATAATGATAAATGTTTCGTTTGTTCAGCTGTCACGACAGTTAATGAATTTCCCTTGCGCTTTCGTGGACCATTTTACATATCGAACCCTAGCTTTAACCATTTACCAAACCTTCCTGAATTTCCTGGACATTGAAATATAAAAACTCTGAATAGATTGCATGGTCTTTAACGCCGTTTTCAACATTATTTCGGATTTATTGCGGCGGCCAGTGCACCTATCCTTGCATTCCTTGAGTTTCTTTTACCAGTACTTCACACAAATTTCTCTCCAAGCCACTGGCTGCTTTCCCGCATGATCATCATCTAAACAATGGTCAGGGATGGGAGAGGAATGAATCCTGTCGCAATGACTAACAGCAATCCTCGGAAAGAAATTGGCCGAGCCAGGGGTGGTAGACAGGGATCGAACCCTGGACCCCGTGTTTTCAAGTTCTGCACGCTACCGACCCTGCTATCGGGGCACGGCAAAAAACTATTGACAGCATTGTGGGAAAAGGAGGAAACTGCTTGAAACCAGTATTTTTCTTCACGTTTTCTACAAGGTTTTACTTACTCATTTAGAGATAAGTTCAATTTATTTTGCCGATTCTATTTCATCGTCTACAATTGCTTTCGATTTGGACTGTTATATAATTTTGTCATTTGAAAAGAGATGAAGGGTAAACGGCTTGATATTATTTATGATAAACCCTTTACATGGAATTCCGACTTTTCACGACCCTGTTAAAAGGAGGCTTGGAAAACACTGTGGAAAAAGGAGAAAATGCTGGTAACCAGCATTTTCTCCTTTTTCCACAATGTTTCCTATCCTATCAAAGACAGAAAATCTGAACCTGAGCTGCATTTAACTTGTCGTCTGCCAATTCTTTCAATTTGGTCGAGTCCAAAACTTGGTCGTTTCGTATACACACAACGTGCTACAGATAACTGTTTCTGTTTTGCAGCCGACCGTTTTAGAAAACATTGTAGTGAAAGGAGCACTCGTTCTTTAGAACCACTTCTTATTTTGTCCAAATACTGTATGGTGTATAAATGTACTCGTGTTATTCGTCTTTATCGATATGGTCGTCATAGGCGTCATAGTCGCCCTCCTGCTTCTGTCCTCTTCTTCAATCATCATCATCATCATCATTATAATCATCATTGTCATCACCACTGTCGTCATCATCATCAATAGCAGCAGCATTATCATCAACATAACTATCATCATCATTATAATTATCATCACCATCATCATCATCATTATCATCATCATCATCATCATCGCCAACACAATAATTATAAGATAAACATTACTGATAATTACAATAGTAATAATAATAACATGTATTATAATAATGATGATATTTATAGGAGTAATGATAATAATAATAATAATAACCACCATCATCATCATCATAGATACAAACATCAAGAACAACAACAAAAATTGATAATGACTATCATCATCATAACCTACACATCATCGACAACAACAGAAAATGATAATAATTATCGTCATCAGCAGCCGCAGCAGAAGTAAGAGCATCAAAATCAGCATCATTAGCAACAGTAGCATCAACTGCAATAGCACCAGCATTTCGCTGAGTATCAAAAATGCGAAAATTTGTTTCGTAAAGTAAAGAACAGAAAGACTCAATAAAAATAAACAATAAATCGACAGCATACTGTAAAAGCTCCCCACCCCCATTCATCATTTTGCACAGTTCATATTATATACTTCGTGTAAATAGACCTAAAGATTTTGTTATATTACTAAATAGTACTACGAAAACGGCTGCTGTTTTCGTCGATTATTAACTTTTCCATACCTGAACATATACATGTATTTACGAGCGGAGCAAGGAAATAATGTGGAAAAAGGTATCGTAAGTGAATTACCTCAAGTAAGTACATAAATATCTTTGCTTCGTTTTTTCCGTTTGTTTGCATGAGCTTTCACTCTTTACCATACAAGCCCGACTTTTAACGACCCTGAAAAAGAAGCCTTTTGAAAACACAGTGGGAAAAGGAGAAAATGCTGGTAACCAGCATTTTTTTCCTTTTCCCACAGTGTTTTCTACGCTTCCCAAACCAAGTTTCACTTTCTCAGTCACCTTTATTTTGTCGTCTGCAGGTGTTTTGAGTTTGGACCAGTCTAAAATTTTCATGTGTGGTAAGGAGTTAACGCCCTTTTGAACATTATTTCAGTTAAGTTGCGGTGGCCAGTGAACCACCCTACGCTTTCTTGTAATTTCTTCACCAGCGCTTTACAAAATATTCTTTACAAGTCACTGGCTTCATATCAACACAAGCATCGTCGGGCCAACGATTGGCGGTCAGATGGAAATGAATCCGGTCGCAGTGTCCAAATCTAACACAAATCCTCAGTCAGGAATTCGCTGAGCTACAGATTCGAACTAAAGTCCTTCAGGTTCAAAGCCCTAAACGGCATTGAATGAGCCATCTGGCTTCTTAACTTTGATAACCTTCAAAATCATCTTCTCCTGCAAGATGGCATTCTACAAATACACATCTATCTAATTTCGGCATTCTGGGTACAAAACCGAACTACTTTTTTGTACGCGACAACCGTTACTTTGAATTCCTAACTGAAATAAACGTTTACTCAATATAACGCTTCCAGGTGGGATTTAGTCAGTTATGATCAGCAGTTTATATAAATCTAGCGCTAAAACAGGCCTGATTTTTACTCAAACGTATTGATAAAAGCCGTTTTCTCCATTGCTACTTTATAGCGCGTATTACTACAATTCCCTACTCTGGGGAGAGTGATGCTTCCAATTAGACAGCTCGAATCTTCGTAGAATGTGACATGCAAGTGTATTTTGGCATTACATTTTTGTTAACTCTTTATCTTATTTGACAATTGTAGACTTTTCAGTGTTTGAAGCACCTAAAGGCGACAATTTAAATGCAGCTGGAACTAAAAGATTTGATTTTGAAGGAGAAGAAAACATTGTGGGGGAAAAAAAGGAGAAAATGCCGCTTACCTCGGTCGATACTTTTTGCAGATGCATGAAGCCACATTTTGTCTATACAACAGACTAATTCATGGAGTAGATTGGTCCTTTCACATGCAGGAAACGGAACGATGGCAAAAAGTATCGACTGAGGTCAGCCTGCGCGGAATGCGCAGGCTAACCTCAGTCGATACTGTTTGCAGATGCATGAAGCTACCTTTTGTCCAAACAACCGACTGATTCATGGAGTAGATTGGTCCTTTGACATACAAAAAAAATGATCGATGGCAAAAAGTATCGACCGAGGTCAGCCTACGCATTTCGCAGTCTTTCCTGAAATATGAAGACATGTTTTTACGGGACATGGCTTCAATAATGAGACAAAAGGAGAAAATGCCTATTACCGGTAATTTCTTCTTTTGCCACATTGTTTTTAAAAGGTGTGTATTTAAAAATTTTAACATCTCACCGAATTAGGAAAAATATAATCACTGAAATTGATATGAAAACAAAAAGACAATACAAATAATCAATAATGAAGAATGATGAAATTACAAAAACAAAAAAGATGGTGTTCCCTCAAATGGCTACGTAGCCTCTCAAGCTATTTTCAGATTTCGCGCCAAAAGTCAAAAAAGCATTACTGGAATGTCAAGTGACTGGCACACGACCTAATGACGCTTAAATTCCATAACATAACAAACATGTAGTTATTTTCCGTAATGTCTTCTTCGGACGCTATCTTTGAAGCTTCATCTGTGTATTTCCGGTATGTACATGAGCAAGTTGCTCATGTAAAAATAGAAAATGTTTCCCGCCATAGTCGACCTGGGCCGTAGTAAATTTCTAATTTCTCTTGCTGTCGGATTGTTTTCAACTACTGGGGTTTATGAATTGAATTCAAAGGCTTTTGAAGTATAAGGATGATTTTTTTGTATTTGTTGTAAAATTTTCGTCCTAAAATCTGAAGGGTCACCTGTGAAAAACAGTCTTCTGTAAAAAAAAATCGTCTGGCACAATGCGGCAATGGTTTTGGCAACTTGTCACGATTACTTGCGAATTTCAAGCTGTACTTCAAGATGATTCATTCGGCGATTTGTACAGGTACTAAAAAAAGAACGAGCGACCTCCCTTTGATTTGGGAAAATAATTTACTTTAAATACCGTATAAAACTGGCCGCAGTGCAAGATTATAGGCATTTTTGAACGGTAATAAACAGAAATTGAACATTCCTGTCTATATATGTCAGACGGTGTGTGGGTCTGACTTTATTTAAAGTCTACATAGTGGCCAAAATTAAACAATGGTGTGGAGAAATGCATTTAGATTTGAACTGTTCCCGTTCATAAGAATGATTGACTGATTGATTGATTGATTGATTGAGTGAGTGAGTGAGTGAGTGAGTGAGTGAGTGAGTGAGTGAGTGAGTGACTGAGTGAGTGAGTGATCGATTGATTGATTGATTGATCGATTAATTGATTGATCAGTTGACAGATTGAGTTAGATTGCTTGATTTTAATTACTTGATTATAATTGCTTGCTTGCTTGCTTGATTGGTTGACTGATTGATTGATTGATTGATTGACTGACTGACTGATTGGTGTTTAACACCGTTTTCAACATTATTTCAGTTATATAGCGGCGGCCAGTGCACATATCCTTGCTCTCTTGGATTCTCTTTTATCAGTTCTCTGCATGATTTGCTTTCCAAGCCACCGGCTGCTTTCCGACCTAGCCACAGTCGAAACAATGGTGAGCGGTGAGAGAGGAATAAACCCTGTCGCAATGACTATCATCATTACTCGGAAAGAAATTGGCAGAGCCAGTGATCGAACCAGCGACTCTTTGTTCTCAAGTCCAAGTCCTCTGCACTGCCGACTGAGCTACCGGAATGTGGCAATGGATATTTGAAATACAGTCAAACCTGTATTTGGCAAGTATCTATTTATAAGGAACACTGAAAGTGTGTTCGCGCAAGACATGTAGTTTACTCAGTGCAGGGACACTTTGTCATATTTGTCCTCTTTATAAGTTCAATAATTGTCCTCTTAATACAGGTTGCTCGATAAAAAGAGGTGGTCATTAACACAGGTTTTTGATGACAAAGTATTTATTGCTCGGGGAATTGCATTTGATAGAACAGAAAACATTGTGGGAAAAGGAGAAAATGCTGGATACCAGCATTTTCTCCTTTACCCACAATGTTTTGAAAGGCTTCTTCTCCAGGGCTGATTACCCTATATAGCACACGGCCCTGAAACGCGCACTTTTGAAACACAGTAGGGAAAGGAGAAGGGCTGGTTACCAGCATTTCTTCTTTTTCTCACAATGTTTTCTCCCTTTTTAGGAACAAGACCTTTCATTTTAGCAACAACTTACAAGTTTATCGTCTGGAGGTACTTCGATAATAGACCTTACTAATTATCGTTGGTTTACTTCAAAAACCTCGTAACTACAGCTTGTCACAAGCTGTAGTTACGAGGTTTTCGAAGAAAACCGACTTTATGTCTTCTGGTACTGAAGAGCCAAAAAGACTGGGGTTGTTAATTGGTAAAAAGTTCAAACAGTGTCTACCCATAAAACTACGGACAATAAAACCGAATGTCTGGGTTCTTATAATCTTCATCAAAAGTCATTTTATGTGTAGGCGATATGATTAATTCAACTGAAGACATAGTCCAGCAGATTTAAAACGAATGAAAACGAGTCGATTTTCATCTCTTTATTTTCCATGTTTATTTAAGCTCTTGTTTTGTCTGTGTGTATGTCTGTGTGTCTTTGTGTCTACCTACCTGCTTGCCTGCCTGCTTGCCTGCCTGCCTGCCTGCCTGCCTCTCTCTCTGTGAGTCTCGTCTCTCTGTGAGTCTCTCTGTCTTTATGTGTGTGTCTCTCTCTGTGTCTCCATCTCTGCCTGGGTGTGTGTGTGTGTCTCTCTCTCTCTGTCTCTCTCCATCTCTCTCTCTCTCTCTCTCGGGTTCTCTCTCTCTCTCTCGCTCTCTCTTTCTCTCTCTCTCGCTCTCTCTGTGTCTCTGTGTCTCTCTCCATCTCTATCTCTCTCCCTCTCTCTCTCTCTTTCTCTGTCTGTCTGTCTGTCTCTCTCTCTCTCTCTCTCTGTCTCTCTCCATCTCTCTCTCTTTCTCTGTCTCTCTCTCTCTCTGTCTCTGTGTGTGTGTGTCTCTCTCTCTCTCTCTCTCTCTCGCTCTCTCTCTGTCTCTCTGTCTCTCTCTCTCTCGCTCTCTCTCTGTCTCTCTCTCTCTCTCCATCTCTCTCTCCCTCTCTCTCTCTCTCTCTCTCTCTCTCTCTCTCGGTCTGTGATAATATGTAATTGCCAAGCTGGTGGATTGAACCAGAGATCTCTCGATTCAGAGTCATGTATATAACTGATCGAGTGACTGTGCTTGCGGACACATTCTCAAAGTCATCAACCTTTTTTTGTGATCGGTGAAATTGTACGTACATAAGAAACAATTGTACTAAACAGCAATACGTAGAAAGAATTCGCTGTTGAAGTTGAGTAATTGGGCATTACGCTATTAAAGTGAGTTTACCGTCATTTTGGTTATTTAATAGTCCTGTTTTATAGTGATTTTGATTTATCTTATAAGTATTAAACTACGTTTGTTTTATGTAGCGAAAGAGTAATTACCTTAACTCATTACCAAACGACAAAATTTTAGGTTTGTCCAAATGGAAAGCATTTGCAGACGACAAAAATAAAAATGACTGAAAATTTGAAATTTGTTTTGTTGAAGGGTAGAAAACATTGTGGGAAAAGGAGAAAATGCTGGTAACCAGCATTTTCTCCTTTTCCCATAATGTTTTCTTAAGATTTTTTTTCTCAGGGTCGTCAAAAGTGTGTGGTAATGGGTGTATTGATAGAATTAAAGAAAAAAAAATACAGACATCCCACACATTTTAAAGATACCGTCCTTACAGATAGAAAGAAAACTCTCTGTCAGAATTCGAAAGAGTGTTGAATAGATCAGCTATGTAAACCTGGATGAATTACCAATAAACATTGTTTAAGGGTAAGAACAACGCACTAGATTCGCCCTCATTTATTCCATTACCACACAATATTTACTCTTGACAACCGTTAGAGAGGAGCATTTAGAAAAAAAATATGGGAAAAGGAGAAAATGCTGGTTACCAGCATTTTCTCTTTTTTCTACAATGTTTTCTACCCTTCACAAAACCGATTTCAAATTTTTAGTCACTTTTATTTTTGTCGACGGCGAATACGTTCGATTTGGATAAACCTGAAATTTTGTCGTTGGTAATGAGTTAACTATTTACCAAATGACAATTTTTTGGGACTAGACCAAATTGAACGCATCTGCAGATAACCAATCAAATCTTGGTAATATGATAATTTCTGATTTTGATAGGGTAGAAAATATTGTGGGAATAGCAGAATATGATGGTTACCTGCATTTTTCTCCTTTTCCCACAATGTTTTTTAAAGGCCTCTTTCTCAGAATCTTCAAAAGTAGGGATTGTGTGGTAATGGGTAAAACGAGGACAAATCCAGCGAGTTGTTCTTACCTGCGGCGATATAACTGAAATAATGTTAAAATCAGAGTTTAACATCGATCGATCCATCGATCGATCCATCCATCCATCCATCCATCCATTAATCAATCAATCAATGAATCAATCAATCAATCAATTAAGCAATCAAGCAATCAATCCAATCTACTCCCATCTCCCAGAATCAATCCCTCCAATTCAACGGATGAAAGAAAAAGCAACGGAAATTTACCTGACGAAAAGGAAAAGAGTGCAGTAAAGTATATATAAAACCGGTATAAAATGTCTAAATAGGGGGGGCCAATTCCACGGTAATTTATACGCGATTTTTTGTTTAAGTTAAATGTACAAATAGACTCTATGGTAAAACAAATTACTGTTTTACAAGCAAACGTCAATCACGCCTTTCTCTCTTCCATTTATTGTTTCGTGAATCATTTTAAACACCTTGTTGTTAGATATTTGGTCTGCAACACACAAAAAGGGGCATGCGGACATTTGCGTAAAGTGTCGTCTCGGATTAGCCTGCGCAGTCCGCGCAGGCTAATCCGAGACGGCACTTTACGACTACATTAGATTTTTGTGCTACAGTAGACTTGTGTAAAACAGAAAATTACATTAGAACGGAAAGTGTTGTTTCGGATTAGCCTGCGCGGACTGTGCAGTCTGATCTGAGACGACACTTTACGCAAATGTCCGAATGTCCCTTTTTGCGTGTTGCGGGCCCTATAATCCATCAGTCAAGGCGAAAAGTCGGCCTACACAGCTACAGCAAAGAGAAATGTATGGACCCGACCATATATCAATGATTTTCTTTGTTTCGACGGAAGGGGAAAAAAAGAGAAATAATTTCGGGGAGTGAACGTTCAATACGATTAAGATTTCGTTGTTGTATTGGGATCACAAAAAAAAAACAATTGATAAGATCAAAGGGCGTGTGTGCATGTTAGCCGAGTCACTGGAAAAATAGTCGCTTTGTGATAGATTACCTTTCACTTTAGACTGTCTGCTATGGCGCATCACTCTCCCTAATATTGCGGGATTGTAGTCATACGCGCTATAAAGTAGCAACGGAGAAAATTGCTTTTATCAATACGTTTGAGGAAAAATTAGGCATGTTAAAGCTCTAGATTTCTCTAAACTCCTTATCATAGCTGAATGAATTGCAAAAGGTAGCGTTTTATTGAGTACTGTTTTGTTTCAGTTTGAAATTCAAAGTAACGGTTATCGCGTAGTAAAGTAGTCCGGTTCTGTACCCAGGATGCCCAAATTAGATAAATGGGTATTGTAGAATGCCATCTAGCGGGAGATAATGCCGTGAAGTGTTGCTAAGAATCATGCATGACGGTGTTGCATTAACCCTTTACTAAACAATCCCTGGTTTTTACGACCCTGAGACATTTGAAAACATTGTTGGAAAAGAAGAAAATGCTGGTAACCAGCATTTTCTCCTTTTTCCAACAATGTTTTCTACCCTAATGGAAACGAATTTCAGATTCTTGTAGCTTAGGTGTTGGATAACACAATGCTGACTTTAAATGCCCTCTTTTCCCTCTATACAGATCGAATTAATGTAAAAAATACAATAAATGTATGATTTATCGAAATGCCTACAAGTGGTCAAATGAACAAAAACAACCGGCCTGTTCCCTTTTTCTTCTTTAACCACGGTCGAAACAATGGTAACCTGTAAAAGAGGAATGAATCCTATCACAATGACTATCATACATTAAAACGAATAATTAAGTCTAAAATTTTGTCGTTTGGTAAAGAGTTTTTTTGCCAGAGCAGGCCTCGTGTGTTGTCCCTCATTTTTATTGTTTATGTTTGTAAGATTTGATAGGGTTTCAAACCACACTCCATATTTCATATAAATATACCCCATTTTCAGATAACGCGGCCCATCTTGTAATTTGGTATTTTGATACGGAAAATAATTATTTTTGTACAATAGTATAAGATCTTTAATTTCAATATTGTTACATATACCTCGATATCGTCTGGATGGAGACTGTTTGTGTGCATTTATGAAAGGAATAACGGATGCAGAAAACGTATGTTTGAAAGGTACTTCTTTTGTAATTTCGAAAAGAACTTTAATGTCTACTTTTCGTGCCTTTCAAAAAACATTACAGCAAAAGGATACATTGCTCGTACAGATTGATTCATATTCTCAGCGCGTGTATTTTGGCAATTTAACCTTTAACTCATTGCCAAACGACAATGTTTTAGACCTGTCCAAATCGAAAGCATTTGCAGACGACAAAATTAAAGTGGCTGAAAATTTGAAATTTGTCTTGTGAATGGTAGAAAACATTGTGGGAAAAGGAGAAAATGCTGGTTACCAGCATTTGCTCCTTTTCCCACAATGTTTTCTAAAGGCTTCTTTCTTAGGGGCGTCAAAAGTAGGGATTGTGTGGTAATGGGTTAATGTCGTCGATGATATAATGTTTAACATAATAACTTTGTTTTGCGAAGTCAATGCGTTTTTTTTTCAGATTGTAAATGCATTTTTAAATGCCAAACATCGGAGCCCGAGCCTAGTGCTAGCAATCAAGGAAATACACAGATTTTTGAGCTGTTGCTATGAAATGAAAGATATTATATTTAACGCAGCGTAAAACATACATACATCAATCAATCAATCGATCAATCAATCAACCAACCAACCAATCAACCAACCAACCAACCAACCAACCAACCAACCAACAAACAAACCAACCAACCAACCAACAAACCAACCAACCAACCAATCGATCGATCAGTCAATCAATCAATCAAGCAAGCAAGCAAGCAACCAACCAACCAACCAACCAACCAATCGATCAATCAACAAATCAGTCAATCAATCAGTTGATTGCATTATCTATGTACGAAAATATAAAAAAATATTTTTTTTTTTCATTCACAAAACATCGATAGATCAATTTGCAACCAGCTCGCCCATTTTTTTTCACCAGAATAAATAATAGTAATTATGACAATATTCATTTTCTCTCTCACTGTTGATCACTGTTTGAACTATGGTTTTGTGGGAAGGCAGCTACTTGCTTGGAAAGAATATTGTCCGATGTAATGGTAAACTATGTTCAAGGTTTGCATGGATAGGTGTACCGGCTACCGCAAAATTACTGGAAAGATATAGACATAGGGATGTCATATACAACAAACAAAACAAAACAAAAACAAAACAAAACAAACAAACCATCATACTTTCCTGAGACCTATCCCACGATGAAAATAATTAATTTGCGGCTTAATTAAATATTTAGCGGCTAGATTGCTCATGATTTAACCCTTACGGTTCTAAGCAATATTTAATCAATCGCTTCCGCGGACAGTGTAGATCAGGATCAGACTGCACAGAATGTGCAGTCTGATCTGAGATCTGCACTGTCCGGTAAAGTGATTTTTTCCCTATCAAATCAACTTGGAATTTGCTAAATTTCTTTTATTATATAGGCTGAAGATTTCTCATTTAACACTTAGAGCCAAACAAATTCAAAGAACATTTTGAGTCCAGAAAAAATACCAAAAATAATTACAATTTTATTTTTTCTTTTGCTTAGACTGTTTTAGCAAAACAGAGAGTGTATATCAGAGATCAGACTGCACGTTTTGTGCAGTCTGATCTTGATCTATACTGATCGCAATCGCAACTTAAGTTGGGAGAGGCACTTTGAGGGTCGAATTCAGTTGGATGTTTAACCCTTTACAAGACTACAATATTTTAGCCCCGTCCAAATTCAAAGCATTTGCAGACGAAAATTTCAGATTAGGTCAAATGGTGTAATTGTTCGTTGATAGAGTAGAAAACATTGTGGGAAAAGGAGAAAATTCTGGTTACCAGCATTTTCTTCTTTTCCCACAATGTTTTCAAAAAGCTCCTTTTTTTCCCAGGAGCGTTAAAGGTCGGCATTGTGTGGTAAAGGGTTAAGAATAGACTGGAACATTTTCAGTAAGGAAGGAAAAGTAAAGAAACAGAAATAGGTTTAGTAATTTCAAGCCAATATTTTCGACGATCATCCCTATCACAATTTATCGGGTTTTGTGCATCAAAGATCAGACTGATTGCGTATTACATTCTGATATTGATCGATACTATCAGTAAAAGCACAGAAAGGTAATCGAAACATGTTTGTAAGGAAAAGAAAGAGAAAAAGAAGAAAGCGAAACGAAGAAGAAACGCGTTCAAAGGCCATAATAAAGACATAATAAAGATTTAGTTGAAAGGACCGAGGCGTCTATTGGCCGACAAGAAAAGGGGGCGTAACCGCGTCATGGAAGGATGTAACCGGTGTAATTGCGAGTCTGTTACTTAAAGGTAGCCCTTCAGATTTTGGGACGAAAACTGTCAAAATTATGGACAAATGATGATACAAATATCTGATTGTGTGGAAAACATTTTGGGAAAAGGAGGAATTGCTCGTTACGTTACGAGCAATTTCTCCTTTTCCCACAATGTTTTTAAAAGCTGTCTTTTGTTGATACGCCAAAATGAGTATCTATGGAGTAAAGGGTTAATATTTATCCATAAAACCCCAGTAGTCGAAAACCATCCGACAACAATAGAAATCAAAGATTTACTACGGCCCAGGTCGCCACTGACGGGAAACACGGTCTATTTTTACAAGAGCAACTCGCTCATTTTCATACCGGAAATACACAAACAAAGCTTCAAACATGGCGTCCGAAAAAGATACCATGGAAAAAGATTACATGTTTGTTATGTTATTGATTTAAGCTTTGACATTCCCACAATGTTTTCTTTTTTTGGCACGAAATCTAAAAATACGTTCAGAGGCTACGTAGTCTTTTAGGACAACACCATCAAGTTGTCTCCTTTTTTTTTTTGTAATTTTATGATTCTTAATTATTGATGACTTTGTTTCGATTTTTCATATAAATTTCAGTTCATATATATTTTAATTTGGTGAGATGTGAAAAATCTTAATACCCACCTTTAAAAACATTATATGAGTAATTCTCTAGAAAATGCGGGCTTAATCTATGTGCAAAAAGGTATCGATCCAAGTCAGCCTGCGCGGTCCGCGGTCGATTTTTTTTGCTATGGACTGATTTTCTCTCATGTCGAAGGACATATGTACCTCATAATTCAATCGGGTCTGTGGCAAAATAGCCTTTGCAGATCCCTTATTTTGTGATGACCTGCTTGTTTCTATGCATCAGGGAGATGTCTTAAGCCGCCTGAACAGAGCGAGGCTCTTACATTTTTTTTCTCTGTCTCTCTCTGTCCTTTTGTCTCTGTCTCTCTCTGTGTCTCTCTGTCTCTGTCTCTCTCTGTCTCTCTGCCTCTGTCTCTGTCTTTCTATCACTGTCTGTCTCTGTCTCTCGCTCTCTCTCTCTCTCTCTCTCTCTCTCTCTCTCTCTCGCTATCTCTCTTTGTCTCTGTCTCTATCTTTGTGTCTCTGTCTCTGTCTCTCTGTCTCTCTTTCTCTGTCTCTTTCTCTGTCTCTCTCTCTCTGTCTCTCTGTGTGTGTGTGTGTGTCTCTCTCTCTCTCATTTCTATTCTCTTTCACTGCATTCCTCTTTAGTTTATGTTCTTTTTTTTCTTAAATCATTATGCCCCCATATTATCTTCTTTTACCATGTTTTTTCCCCAAATTAATTTCCTCGGTCTTTCTTTCTTTTCCTCATCTGTTATCTTTTCTTAATTCTACTTTCCATTTTTGGGTCTTTCTCTTCGAAAATCATGGTACAAATTCATTCCAATCAAAGTCTGCTATACTTAAACAAAAAAAAAAGCCAAGTACAAAAAACAACTAGAAAAAAAATTCTCGCCAACCGGAAGTGAACATTTTACTGATGCACCGGTCGGAACGAAGATATTTTTTATGGTGTGTAGAACTAGTTTTTGACGATTCATCCGCGCGAGTAGCGCGTGCACATCAAATAAACTCTAATGTTTTATTGCGGTCACTAAAGAGCACTAATTGATATAAATAACGTTTTAATAGCTTTTTGCATTGAATAGATGAAGATAGAAATCGACACAGCCATATGCTAATTTCTACTACAAGCGCACCGAACTTCTTTTTTAGAATACTTTCTTTCTTGGTGGCGATTTTTATCGTTTTAACTCTTTACCAGATGACAAAATCTAATCTCATCTGTTCGGTTTTGAGATCAAGTACAGACGATAATTAAAATGTATACATATTGGTAGATTTTCGTCACAAAAAATGTAGTAAACATTGTGGGAAAAAGAAGAACATTTTGTTCTTCGACATACTCTCATATTCCTGTGATGTTTTCTTGAATAAAGTTTATCACAACACGGGACGGTTCAGTTAAGTGTAACAGTGTAATATCACTAGGAATAATGGATTGATAAGATTTCAATTAACTTTTTTATGTGCGAAGGGGGGTCATATTAAGGTGTTTTAAAAGCGGATTTGGGAAAGAACGCACAATCTGATCATTGTGTTTTTTTTTTTTGTACTGTCGGACAAAACTTGCTGTCTGATCTTTTATTCTAAATTATTCGGAAATCTATGAAAGGTTTTTACTCTAACCCTATGAAATAGATTTAATAAAAAAAATTGACAAACATATCTAATTAACGGACAGTGTAGATCCAAGATCAGACTGCACCTTCTGTGCAGTCTGATCTTGGATCTTAACTGTCCGCAAACATGAATGGGTCAGGCTTAACTGCCTTATGGTAAAAAAAAAACTAAAATAGGTCGATATACAGCATAATCGCGATAATCCGAGGCGTTGATGGGACAAGAAAATCTTCGAATAATTGTGATGTTCGAACTATCGATGTCCTCGTACATTTAGGTAAATATGTGTCTATTCTATAGGCTGAGGATTATATATTCCGCATTTTCAGCAGTTAACAGGATTATTATCTAATTATACAACAGCACAAGGGATTATTGAGAAGACAGATGTATTTTTGAGAGAACTGTAGGTGCTTTCTCTTTTGTTTGTTTTCGTTATCTAAATAAGCGCAACATTTTTAACACAAACTTTCTGTTTAAAAAGAGGAATGGTTTAATGTATTAACTGTTTGCTTATCTGTTTGCTTAACTGCTGACGTTATTTGGTGCTGTTTAGATTCTTAAATAACGGCGGTTTTTTTTTTCTTATCTAAATTCCATTTGGATATAGTGTTTGCCTCAAGTTATTCGGTTACATATTAGTACTTGATAACCTATGATGTGTTTGTAAGTATGAATTTTTTCTTATTTGATTTGAGTGTCCGTCGGTCTGCCCACCCGCCATTCTTTCTTTCTTTCTTTCTTTCTTTCTTTCTTTCTTTCTTTCTTTCTCTCTTTCTTTCTTTCCTTCATTCTTTCTTTTTTCTTTCTTTTTTTTCTTTCTTTCCCTCCTTCTCTCTTTTCTTTTTCTCTTTTTCTTTCTTTCTTTCTTTCCTTCTCAAATTGTAACGTATATCACTGAATTAACGTCTAATACGACCAATAGATGCTGCACCTATATACAGGTTGCAATCTTTTAAACTATGAACATTTCCAAATTTCACAAACTACTTCAGTTCATTTGAATTCTCATAGCATGTAATTACCATCGGCACAATTTGATCAATTTGACAGGAGCATTTTTTTCTTTGCCAAAATGTTTTTTAAAAGTTTTCCAGTAGAAAAAAAAAATGGATATGATCAAATGGTTGGAATCTTTCTTTAAACGGTAGGAAACATTTTAAGAAAAGGATAAAAGTGCTGGTTACCAGCATTTCTTCTTTTCCTACAATGTTTTCAAAACTTCCCAGCCTCAGGGTCGTTTAAACACTGCACTGCATGACAAAGGTTTCAAATATGTTATATTCGGGTTTTATTTGCCTTTTTAATATTTCATTGGGAAGAGATTGTTTTCCTACCTGTACTATTTACTTTGTTTCTTTTTCAATGTAAAAAAAAACAAGTTTTGTTATCTTTTTTGTTTTTTTTTTTAAGTGAGGAAATGGACAGAAAAAAATAATGGAAAAGAAGCTGCAGCGCTCTTAAGAATGCCCGATCGGAAATACATGCATTATAACATAAATAATGATGAAAATAATATAAACATCAAAATCAACAACACTCATAATAATAGCAATGAAATAATAATTATTAAAATGATAATGATAATACTCACCATCATTATCATCATCACAATTATTCATTTATTTGTCCATCCATCCACCAATTCATTCATTCATTCATTCATTCATTCATTCATTCATTCATTCATTCATTCACAATGATGGCTATGATAATGATGATGATGATAATAATAATAATAATAATAATAATTGTTATTATTATTATTATTATTATTATTGTTGTTGTTTTAATATTTTTTTAGTTTTCCAGATTTGATCATCTAATAATGATAATAGTTCATTCATTCATTTATTCATTAGGATGACGATAATGAGGATGATAATGAAGATGATGATAATAATAATAATAATAACAATAATAATTATAATATAAATAGTGATAATTTATGCTTTTTTTTTTCAGATATGATCATTTACAAGCTGGGGAGTATTAATTTTGAATAAATATAAATCATCTTAAAAATCGTCTTTTTTCTATAATAATAAGAAAAAAAGTGTTAATTACAAATCTAATTGGTAGAATACCAGAAAAGGTATTCTTCATAGCGGGGCAGATGTTAATTTCACACATCGTTTCTGTGGTCAATTAAATCGTTTATCGAAATGCACTATACGAGCTATACTCTGTGTTAAAAGGGACTGAATGCGCCTGCAAAAAGTTTCGATCCATGTCAGCCTGCGCAATCCGCGCAGGCTGACCTGGATCGAAAATTTTTGCTATCCTTCAATTTTCTACATGATCTAGGACCATTCTACCTAAGAATTTAGGCGGTTGATAAACAAAACAGATTTTCATTGATCCATAGTTTTGTTATGACTAGCTTTGTATCACGTATAACGGAAATGCATTTGACCCTCTTTTGCCAGAGCATAGTTCATTTATGTCTTACAACACGCGAAAAGGGGCATTGGGAAATTTGCGTAAAGCGTCATCTCGGATCAGCCGGCGCAGTTCGCGCAGGCTAATCCGAAACGACACTTTCCGTTTTTATGTAATTTTCTGTTTTGCTCAAGTCTACTGTAGCACAAAATATATTGTAGTTGGAAAGTTTCGCATTCGATTAACCTGAGCGGACTGTGCAGGCTGATCCGAGACGACACTTTACACAAACGTCCGAACGTTCCTTTTAGCGTGTTGCAAGCCAATCATAACGTCTACCGAAAACCTTTTTTTCAACAATATGTGTAAAGGTCTACGATTTTTAAGCGTCTTGACTCGCCATCAAACAATCTTGTTGTTTTTAGGGAAATTATCGAAAAACGCCTGTAAAAAACAATATAAAAACGCCTTTAAAAACATTAAAAAAAAAAAGTAAAGAAAATTGTAAACTAGCATTTTCTAATTTTCCCACACTGTTTTCTATCATTTCAGAAACAGAATATTTTTTTTAAGCCACAATGAATTTGTTATCTGCAAATGTTACCAAATGATATCTTTCAGCGCAAAAAAAAAAAATTATATTAACTCGATCTCCTTAAATTTTTAAAGTTACGATCGACCGACATTTACACTGATTTTTTCTGTCTTAAACCTTTACCACAAAATGACGATTTTTAACACAATTGAGGAAAGGGCCTTTTGAAAACATTGTGAGAAAAGGGGAAAATGCTGGTTACCCTTCATAAAACAAATCTCAAATTTTCAGTCATTTTTATTTTGTCGTTTGCAAATGCTCTCAATTTGGAGTTGTCTTAAATTTAACGTTTGATAAAGAATTAAAAGTGTTCATATAATTGAAGCGAGTGGATTTTATCTGGTAGTAGACATAGAATATATTAATTACTATAGAAATTGTTTAGATAATAGTTGTGACTACACTATGAGTTGAATATTAAATTTCGAAGACTATGTATCGTATTTTGTGCAACGCCGAAGAAAATAAACCCAATTAAACTCTTTTTTTTAGAAAAATAAGTCTTTCGATAGCACTACGATATGTAATTGAAAATGGCATATTGAAATACACTAGGCGAGGCCATAGATCCTTGAAACACTATTTTTTGATTGAAAATAGATTCACTCGCTCATAGCCTTCCTTTGGCGCAATGATACAAAATTTGTCTATTAATCGTTTGTTCCTGGGCTTTTTCTTTCCAAAACAAGTGCGTCCCATGGCTTGTTAATCCATGATTGCTCGCTACTCCATTTGAATGGGTATGGATATTTATAGATCGAAATAATTGATTATAATATTTGGAATTATATGTTAACGGCCAAGGATATTTCAAAATCATAATTTTCATGAGTACTCTCCCTTCAACCAAAAAAGGTATCCATTTGCTTAATAGGTTGACTTTCAAGGCAATAATTTAATGATATTTCACTTTTTCTTTCAAATAATTAATTCTACACAATATCTCCCTCGACAAATACCACTTCAGCCTTCTCAACGCTTTGATTTCTTTTGCCACAGTGGCCTTAGAAGTGTCAACCAGAGGTCTTTAAAACTCGGGAGTGTACGATAAAGGCCTGATGTAAAAAGAGGCAAAAGTCAAATCCCAATCACATTTTTAGCTCACCTGAGCACGAAGTGCTCATGGTGAGCTTTTGTGATGAGCTTTTGCGTCCGTCGTGCGTCGTCCTTCGTTCACAATTTCTTTAAACATCTTCTCCTCCTAAACTGCTGGGCCAATCTTGATGAAATTTGGCAGGAATATTCCTTGGGTGAAGTTTTACCAAAGTTGTTCAAGAGATTGAATTCCACTTATAACTCTGGTTGCCATGGCAACCCAAAGGAAAAAAAATAGCAAAATCTTTGAAAATCTTCTTCTCTGAAACTAGAAGGAGTAGAGATTTGGTATTTGGTATGTAGCATCTCCTTGTAGACCTCTACCAGGATTCTTCATATGATGCCCCTGGGGTCAAAACTGGCCCCGCCCCGGGGGTCACAAGTTTGAAACATAGGAACAAAGAAGGAAAAATTTAAAATTCTTCTTCTCTGAAACTAGAAGGTGCAGAGCTTTGATATGTGGTGTGTAACATCTCCTAGTGGACCTCTACCAAGATTGTTCATATGATGTCCCTGGGGTCAAAACTGGCCCCGCCCCGGGGGTCACAAGTTTGAAAGATAGGAACAAAGAAGGAAAACTTTAAATTTCTTCTTGTCTGAGACTAGAAGATGTAGAGCTTTGATATTTGGTAAGTAGGATCTCCTAGTGGATTTCTACAATGTTTGTTCATATGATGTCCCTGGGGTCAAAACTTGCCCTGCCCCATGGGTCACAAGTTCGAAACATAGGAACAAAGAAGGAAAACTTTAAAATTCTTCTTCTCTGAAACTAGAAGGAGTAGAGCTTTGATATTTGGTATGCAGCATCTCTTAGTGGATTTCTACAAAGTTTCTTCATACGAAGTCCCTGGGGTCAAAACTTGCCCTGCCCCAGGGGTCACAAGTTCGAAACATAGGAACAAAGACGGAAAACTTTAAAATTCTACTTCTCTGAAACTAGAAGGTTTAGAGCTTTGATATTTTGTAAGTAGCATTTCTACCAAGTTTTTTTTTTCTTAGGATGCCCCTGTGGTCAATACTGGGCCTGCCCAGGGGTCACAAGTTTGATTTCACAGCTTAGCACTCAGGTGAGCGATATAAGACCATCATGGTCCTCTTGTCTTTTTTTACAGACTGACAATGAAAACATCAGCCTGCATGTCGAAGATGATCTGCACTTAAACTAATACCAGCGTCACTAACCTATGTCACTTGGGTATAATGGAGGTAGGTGGTATAATCTTTCAAAACCTCCGCCCTTCCCCCCATCCCACACTTTTTCTTTTCTGCATCCCTTAACTCTTTACCAATCGAATCTGATGTAGACAATCAGAAGTTGTGTTACTTTCTTATTTAGAAAATCTTGGAAAATAAGACAATGAATGTTCTTAAGAATGCTTGGTGACTACAGACTGTATTTTGAAATTCCTTGTCTTACGAGTACTTAATTGATTAATTGGGCTTACATGTTAGCTTATGAGTCGAACGCAATTTTCTTTTGACATTAGATGTAGAATTTAAAACAATTTTGTATATAGGACAGCGACTACAAAGCGAGAATGCAAATTCCTTGCAAGATATGACAATGAAATACATACTGCGAAAGCGCAACTTGCAATATTTGTTTCCGGTTAAAACCATTTCAGAAAGCGGATTTGCAGTGCAAACCCTCTTAAATGCAGTTTTCAGATGTTTTTTTACACAATTACGATAAAAAATTTTAAACAAAACATTTATTTTGTGCTGTGCTTTAAATTGCAGCTCCAGACAGCAAGTATGGTTCTCGTTTCCATGGCGACAATATGTATAAGCGTGTCCGGAACATTCTACAAGGAATTTGTGCACGAATGCGAGGATGTCATTGGTGATGACGTCACAGTCGACGTTATATCGGAAATACCAGTAAGTTTACATCCCTCTCTAAAAGCTGCATTCTCTGACTTACTGTTTGGTGTCTGTTACTTTTGATGGGTCCGGGCAAAATGGAAACATAACCGGTGGCCACGAACTCTTTACAAAACAACCCCTTGTTTAAAGGAACCTAAGGTAAAGAGATTTTGAAAACCATTTCGGAAAAACAAAATGTTATGAATCAATAAAGATTCGTTTTCCCACAACGTCTTCTATCCTTTCAAAGTTAAGTCACATCATTTGAAACTATATGGATACTGAATTTGTCAGCAAGTTCTTCACTTTGGACAAGCTTCAGATTTTGTCTGTTAGGGCGGAGGAATCCTGCATGGAGTCGGTTGCAAGTCTTTTGCTACCACTGTGATTTAACCCTGTGCATCTGTAATAGAAAACAGCTATTTCAACTTTGATATTGTCCTACAAAGTTTGGTAAGATTAAAAATGAGTATTATTGTACTACTTTAACCGAGCAAGTTTTTTTCTTTTCTGTCCTTCATAGAATTATCATTTGGTGTACAACACGCGAAAAGGGACGTTCGGACATCTGCGTAAAGTGTCGTTTCGGATCAGCCTGCGCAGTCCGCGCAGGCTAATCCGAGACGGCACTTTACGACTGCATTAGATTTTGTGCTACAGTAGACATGCGCAAATCTGAAAATTGCATGAAAACGGAAAGTGTCGTCTCGGATTAGCCTGCGTGGACAGCGCAGGCTAATCCGAGACGACACTTTACGCAGATGTCCGAATGTCCCTTTTCACGTGTTGCAGGCCATTTATAAATCTAAAACCACTCTATTCTCATTACAAAGGTAAATGAGTTTTGCCTCCATTTTCTGGAAACTAACAAAAGTATCAACAAGTAATTTCACGATAGACATCAAAGAAATTTCTGATGGGTTAAATAGTGCAAAAGTATTATATCTGTATAAATCTGTCTTTATCAACTGTAAAGAAATTTTAGGCCATGATGCAATAGAATTTTTACGGGTACACTACCTTAAAGTTGCGTTGCAAAATTGTTATGATCAATCTGACCTTGATTTGCAGTATCAGATAATGTACGTATAATTATTGACAAATAGGCTTTGAAATTCGGACAGGTTGTAACCTAAGAAGTGATATGGCAGACTCCTGTAGACTGTTTAAAAGCAAGACTTTCTGCAGAAAACGATCTGAAAGTAACCGGATAGGTCAGATTTAAATTAAAAGGAAGAAAACATCGTGAGTACAGGAGAAAATGCTGGTAACCAGCATTTTCTCCTTTTCCCAACATGTTTTCAAAAGGCCCTCTATGTTACGTTCGTGAAAGTACTACCGGAATGTCGTCAAAAGGTAAACAGATGAGTTGCTTGAAAACGAAAGTAAATTACATCCGGCATCTTGTCATATTAACGTCAAGATGAACTATCTACGTTATGTAATAGCTTGTTCTTGTAAAGGCTGGTCCGACCAATTGGTATCGAGTTTTATGAGGTCTTTACAAAGAAAACATCGTGATAAAAACTGACTGATTGACGTAACGAAATGTATACAAAAAGATCTTGTAATGAGATAGAAATATTTGTTTCCTGGCGGGGAGGCCTAGAATATTTTTTGAAGAAATTACAGTTAAGACCAATTAGTAGCGGTCTTTATTTGACTTTATATAATTGTATAGCATAAAAACGGTTATCTTTTCATTTGAGCTTTCGATATTTATTATAAAATGGTAAAGAAAAACACTCCTTTTTTTCTGATGGAGATGGGGGGTGGCGGTGGGTATTAGTCCACCCGCCCACCCCGGTTATCCCACGACCCTCAAAACCAAGTCAGTGACTCTATAAGCTGAGCTATCGAGCCAACAGAGAATTCAAATGTGCTAAAAAAGCAGGAGTTCAGTCAGTAGCGTACAGGACTTTAGAACAAGGGGGTCGTGGGTTTGATCCCTGGCTCAGTCAATTTCGTTCCAAAAATTGATGATAGTCATTGCAACATGATTCACTCCTCTCCCACCTTTGACCATAGTCTCGACGATAGCCATTTGTGTAAGCAGTCACTGGTTTGGAAAGAATATTGTGAAGAGTACTGTTTAAGAAATCGCATAGAAAGCATGATGGATGGGTGCACTTGAAGGCACGATAAAATAGAAATAATGTTGAAACGGTTTTAAATACCGTAACATCAATCAATCAATCATTTGACTTTTTTGTACACCACAGACAAGTTTAGATCCAAAGAAACATATCTATACCGGTCTTGTTTTACATCTTAAGATATTAAAATTTGCAGCTTTGTAACGATCATCAGTTTTGACTGGCATTTCATGCAAAAGTCTTGGTCGACATTATTTTAGAAATGCGGCGTATCGTTATAAAGCTGGATCCGTAAAGTTGGCTCAACGCTTAGTAATCGACATGCAGCTCAACACCAGCCTTGTTCAGCTAGCTCGACATTCAAGCTTAACGGCCAGGTCAACAGCAAAATTATTAGGTTCATGTCCTTTAAGCCAGCTTGACATTCCAGCTCAACAGTAAAAATAATTATACATATGGTTCGATCAATGTCCGTTGAGCAAGCTCGACATTCCAGCTCAATCATCAGCCCAACAGCAAAAATACATACATGTATATATGTCAAAATCAAAGGTCCGTTGAGCCAGCTCGACATAACAGCTAAACCGCCAACTCATCAGTAGAAATACTTATACATATGCTTCGATCAGTGTCCGTTGAGCAACCTCGACAATCCAGCTCAACAGCAAAAATACATATATATGTTAAAATCAAAGTCCGCTGAGCTAGTCCGACATTCCAGCTCAACCGCAAACTCAACCGTAAAAATACTTATACACATGTTTCAAGCAATGTCCGTTGAGCCAGCTCGACATTCTAGCTCAACCACCAGCTCAACAGCAAAAATACATGTATATGTCAAAATCATAGTCCGTTGAGCCAGCTCGACATTCCAGCTCAATTGCCAGCTCAACAGTAGAAATACTTATACATATATTTCGATCAATGTTCATCGAGCCAGCTCGACTTTCCAGCTAAATCACCAGCTCAACAGCAAAGATACATATATATGTAAAAATCAAAGTCTGTTGAGCCAGCTCAATATTCCAGTTCAACTGCCAACATAACAATAGAAATACTAATACATATGTTTCCATAAATGTCCGCAGAGCAAGCTCGACATTCCAGCTTAACGGCCAGTTCAACTGCAAAAATACATATATTAAAGTCCGTTGAGCCAACCCGACACTCCAGCTTAACCGGCAGCTCAACAATAGAAATACTTACACATGTGTTTACATCAATATCCGTTGAGCCAGCTCGACATTCCAGCTCAACTGCCGGCTCAACAGTAAAAATACTTATACATATGTTTCGATCAATGTACGTGGAGCCAGCTCGACATTCCAGCTCAACCGCCAGCTCAACAGCAAGATACATATGTATGTCAAAATCAAAGTCCGTTGAGCCAGCTCGACATTCTAGCTCAACCGTCAGCTCAAAGGTAAAAATACTTATACATATATTTCTATCAATGTCCTTTGAGCCAGCTCGTCCAGCTCAACGGCCAGCTCTTCAGCAAAAACACATATGTATTTCGGAATCAAAGTCCGTTGAGCCAGCTCGACATTCCAGCTCAATCGTCGGCTCAACAATAGAAATACTTATACATATGTTTTGATCAGTGTCCGTTGAGCAAGCTCAACGTTCTATCTCAACCACCAGCTCAACAGCAAAAGCACATATATATGTCACAATCAAAGTCCATTGAGCCAGGTCGACATTCCAGCTCAGCCACCAGCTCAACAGCAAAACTACATATATATGTCAAAACCAATGTCCGTTGAGCCAGCTCGACATTCCAGCTCAACCACTAGCTCAACAGTAATAATACTTATACATATGCTTGAATGTCGAGCTGGCTCAACGGACATTGATCGAAACATTTGTATAAGTATTTTTACTGATGAGCCGGTTGTTGAGCTGGAATGTCGAGCTGGCTCAACCGATATTGATCGAAATATAAGTATAAGTATTTTTACTGTTGAACCGGCGGTTGAGCTGGAATGTCGAGCTGGCTCAACGGATATTGATCGAAACATATGTATAAGTATTTTTACTGTTGAGCCGGCGGTTGAGCTGGAATGTCCAGCTGGCTCAAATGACTTTGATTTTGTGACATATTTACAGCTAAACGGCCAGCTCAACATAAAAAATACAAATATGTCAAAGTCCGTTCAACCAGCTCGACATTCCAGCTTAACCACCAGCTCAACCGCAAAAAATACTTATTATGTATGTTTCAATCAAAGTCTGTTGAGCCAGCTCAATATTCCAGTTCAACTGCCAACATAACAATAGAAATACTAATACATATGCTTCCATAAATGTCCGCTGAGCAAGCTCGACATTCCAGCTTAACGGCCAGCTCAACTGCAAAAATACATATATTAAAGTCCGTTGAGCCAACCCGACACTTACAGTTTTGCAGTTGAGCTGGCCGTTGAGCTGGAATGTCGAGCTTGCTCAACGGACATTGATTGAAACATACATAAAAAGTATTTTTTGCGGTTCAGCTGGAATGTCGAGCTGGTTGAACGGACTTTGATTTTGACATATTTGTATTTTTTATGTTGAGCTGGCCGTTTAGCTGGAATGTTGAGCTGGATCAACGAGGCTGGTGGAATGTCGATTACTGAGCGTTGAGCAAACTTCACGGACCCTATAAAGCTTTGACCAAATACTCGACTATTTTCTTATCACACGCGTCTGTAAGACAAGAATAGCTGTTTTACAAGGAAAACAATGAGAGTTATGCATGCGATAGATTAATCAATTTTGACTGCCATTTTATGCAAAAATCTTGGTCGATATTGTTTTAGAAGTGCGCCGTATTATTATAGAGCTGTGTCCAAATACAGGACTATTTTCTTATCTCATGCGCGTGTAAGACAACAATGGCTGTCTTTCAATAAAACAAATAGAGTTATGCGATAAATTAATAATTTCAGGGTAACTTCAGGTTGATACCAACGGACAAAGATGTTCTCTCCATTACTATCAAAGTCTCAGCCAGTACTTTTGAAAATCTCAATTCCACCGACATATCAATTACGTCAAACAACCAATCCCTCTCCTTGGTAATTAGAACTTTCGATAAACAGCAACCAGCAGCAGTTCACAGTGCCGGAAGTAGAGACCCTGGCGTCACCGGAAATGGAAATTACCTGATTGCTTTGTTGTTATGGACGACATTTGTTTCGCTGGATTTGAAGAATTTTCACGCTGTGCTGTTGACAATGTTATTTCATACGTTCGCGACCGGATCTTTGGAAACTGGGGAAATGTCTCTCTCTGTTGATGTAACAATCAAAGCACCGCGGTATGTATGGTTTAATTTCATTCTGTTAAATAAGTAAAATCCAAACTTTCAAGCCGATGATAAATCCAAATTACGCTATTCTAAAGCTACTTTTAGGGCAAAAAGGTATTCGTTTTCATTACATTGTCCGCAAAAGGTCCCTGAGTCGCATTTAGCCTTGAAATATTTTATTATATTTATTATGAAAAAAAATCTTGAATATACATTAAATTTGTAAACAACAAAACTTGAAATAATTGAAACAGCGTTGAAATATTTTGTGAGATCAACCAAAAGCAGCCTTGAAATATTTCGTGAGATAGATTAAAAGTAGCATTGAAATACTTTGTGAAATAGACCAAAAGGCAGCCGTGAAATATTTTGTAATATAAACCACCAACAGTCTTGAAATATTTGTAAGATAAACCAAAAACGGCCTTGATTTTTTGTATGTGAAATAAACTAAAAACAGCATTGAAATATTTCTTGAGATAAACAAAAAGTAGACTTGAAATGTGTTGTGAGCTAAACCAAAACAACGAACTTGTGAAATAAAGCAAAAGCAACGTTAAAATATTTTGTGAGCTAAATCAAAAACAGCTTTGAGCTATTGTTTTAGATAAACCATAAACAGCCTTTAGATATTTCGTGAGACATACCAAAAGCAGTCTTGAATTATTTTGTGAGATAAACCAATACTTTGTGAGACGAGGATGAACCAAAAGAATCGAAAGCAGCATTGAAATATTTTGTGAGATAAACGTATAACGATTTGAGGTATTTTGTGAGATTTACAAAAAATAGCCTTAAAAATAGATCTACTTTGTAAAAAGAACAAAACTTGAAATCAAAGAAAATACAAAACAAGCTCGTATTTCGTGATATTTAGGAGGAAATAGGCTCTTAAAAGAGATCCCCTTCGTTGCTTAAATAAGAAAAGCCTCTAAATATGTTGTGAATATGTTTCGGGGAAAAATCCTCGAAAATGTTTTGGAAATTCATCAAAATTAGCCTTGTAATATGGATACAAGTTTGGTCCTATAGAAAAATTCCAGTTCACTTCAGTGAACGCTACCTTGGATTCTGTTTTATTTATTTCTAAGTTTCTTGGCTGTCAAATTTTGTTCCAGTAGCTGTCACATAAATTCTTAATTAAAGAGAAACGACAGCTGTTTGTCTTCTGTCTGTATACCAATCGGTAAACTCAATTAAATATAAATGAAATACTTTGTCTAGACGGTTTAAGAGTATAAATACACTGCTAAAAAATTAAAGGATCACTTGTCTTTGCAGTACAGGACAATGCAAGTTATTTTCTGCTCTAATGTTTATTCAGTCTTAACTCTGTAAAATGTAAGAGCAGGCAAAACAATTTGGTTTGCACAAAGGTGTATGGGCTTTTCCTTACAAAGCCGTTTTTTTTTTTTTTTAATGTGCCACACAGACCTTTTAGAGAATCGGAGGTGTCATTGTTTCATCTCGACCTCTTCTTTCTTTAGACTTGACAAGAATATGAACAAACGATTGGGAAAAATGTGAGCTGTTTAACAAAAGAAGAAGGAAAACATTTTTTTTCTTAACAGGGCTTATCGGCATTTGAAATGAAACAAACAAGAAAACTGTAGAGCCATTTTGTCTAGTAAGAATGTAAGCTGATAGTTTTCATAGCAAAACGACCGAGTGTTTAGCGAAGTGAAAGATTTGAATATCAGCATTTCGTCAGTTTACTTCAAAAACCTCGTAACTACAGCTTGTAACAAGCTGTAGTTACGAGGTTTCCGAAGCAAACCGACGATTTGTCTGATTCTTTATTTTTTTTAGCAGTGTAGAAGTAAAATGAATCTAAGCTTTGGCGAAAATGTCGTTGAACACGGAAGTAGTGAAGCAATATTTTGTAAATAGATGAGATAATAAAAAAAAAGCTTTCTAGAGTATATTTATGAACATTCTTATTGCAACAGACAAGGAAAATAAGATTTCTGGTCTGTAGACCAGAATATTCATCAACTTCTCATGAGCAATAAAATCTAAGTTAGCTAGCTAGAATGATCAAATCTGATTTTCCTTGTCTGTTGCAATGATGGCCTCTCCAATGACGTGATTCGTCTTAGCTGAGGGGGGGGGGAAAGAAGACATTATGGGGAAAGGAGGAAGTGATTGTTAACAGCACTTTCTTCTTTTCCCATACTGTTTACAAAATTCTTCTGGAGGTGTCACAAAACTGTGATTATTTGGTATCTTATAGCGTTTTAAACGTTTGTTGAAATGTAAGATACAATTCTGAATCAGTTGCTGTAATTAACTTTAATACATAAAAATGCTTCTTCGGGAAGATACATTTTCTTCTTCTTTTTCACGCTAGACATTTTCGATACAAATCCATACATCTGACGGTGAATAATGGTTCAGTAAGGGTATCAGACGAGATCTTTAAGAACACACCGGAAGTGATCTGTAGAACGGATCAAAGTAGGGAAGGTATTTACTTTGATTATAGGGATAACGCTCAAAATCTCTCTCACTGTTTGAAAAGAAAGTTCTTTCATTTTCGGTCTTTTTCTTCTTTTCTTTCCCAGTCCCTTAGCATTTTGTTTCTGACTATTATTCACTTCCTCGCATTTAACGTCGGTTAACTTCAAAAACCTCGTAACTACAGCGTGAGACAAGCTGTAGTTAAGAGGTTTTTGAAGTAAACCGACAATAAGATCTTTCTGTCTCGATTTCTCTATAGCAATCTCTTGATATTTCCACCGCATGTCTTCTTCTATCACCCCGCTATCCTGTTTCTGTCTGTGTACCTCTGTGTCTTTCTGTCTGTCTGTGTGTGTCTCTCTCAATCTTTTTCTGTCCCTGTTTATCTCTTCCTGTCTCTCTCTATCTTCCCCACACAATCTGCCTCTATCCCTGTTGTATGTCTCTCACTCTCTCCACTTGCTAGCTCACTCTTCCCTATCTCCATCTTCTCTCTCTCTCTCTCTCTCTCTCTATTTCTCTTTATTTCCCTCTCTATCTCTCTCTCTGCTACACTTGTATTTTCAATTACTGTATATTCCATCCTTTTACTCAATTATGTTCTTTTTTTATCCTGAGTTAAGATGACTCCACAATAAAGATTTTTGTGTACTATCTGTTTGACCTACACTTAACACATTACGTGCAATACACGCCCATCTAACTCTTTCAAGTGAACGCTTTTGGAAACCTTTAGCAAAAGAAAAAAACTAACTCAAATGCATCCTGCATAAAGTTTAATCAAGGTCCATGTTCTTTCAGGTTTGGGCTGCGATTCATGTTGCTATGGTAACGGGGTGTGTTTTAACAATACTTGTTTGTGTGAGGACGACTACAATCCATCTGAAAACTGCAGTAAGAGGAAAATTCACCATCCATATAACTTTTTTGTATCTTTCTCTCCTTCTTGCGATGAAAGTAGCTTTTTCAGACACTGTGCGGTCTAGATCAGAATGTACTGAGCATAGCGAGCTTTTGGTGGTGGTTTCGAGCGTAAAGAAACGGTGAAACTCGGTTCCATTCTCTTCCACCTGATTTACTTTTTTTCTTTCAATTTTTGTCTGTCAACCCATCTTTCCGTGCTTCCGGAAAAGGCTCTATGCCAACTTCATTGTCAATATTTTATACATCTCCGGGATTGACATATTAGATAAAGATAGATTTTTGAAACTGATAAATGAGAGAAAGAGAGAGAGAGAGTCTCACAGAACAGGTCTCCAAACTGACGGCAATTGCTTTAAATTTGGTCTAGTCAAAAGCTTTGTGGCATGGTGAATAGTTCATTAAAACACTTTACCAAACAACAAAATTTTAGACTGGTCCAAATTGAAAGCATTTGCAGATGACGAAATAAATATGACTGAAAAATCGAATTTTGATTTTGGAAGGGTAGAAAACATTGTGGGGAAAGGAGAAAATGCTGGTTACCAGCATTTTCTCCTTTTCCTACAATGTCTTCAAAAGCTTCTACGAATGCGTCTCAAATGGTAGGATTTATCAGAATAAAAAAGACAGTTATTAAGATGGAGAAAGTGTTGGCTACCAGCATTTTCTCCTCTTTTTTCAGTGCTCTCAAAAGCCTGTTCACTGGGCCCGGTAGTGAAGTCTGTAGCGTATCAAATTTGAGAGCAAGGGTCGCGTTATCAAATGTAAGACTGACCAATTTCTTGCCAAGGTAGATGTTTAGATGATGTTCATTTCGACAGCATATATCCCTCTCTCACCACTGACGCGAAGTACTGGTAAAATAATCTGTAGATAAGCATTCGCCGGGCGATAAAACTAGAATAATGTCAAAATATGTGTTGAACACTATATAAACAGGCAAACCTTTCCGCACTGTGGAAAATATCGGTTTGCTTTATTTTCTTGTCCAAACAGTTGCTATCGCGATAGTGAGGAACATCACGTTTCCATAGTAATATTTTTAGTGTCCGTGAAGTTAGTCAATGCTCAGTAATCGACATTCAGCTCAACACCAGCCTTCTTGAGCCAGCTTGACATTCCAACTCAACGGCCAGCTCAGCAGCAAAAATACTAGATTTATGTCCATTAAGCCAGCTCGACATTCAAGCTCAACGGCCGGCTCAACAGTAAGAAATTTAATACATATGTTTCAATCAATGTTCGTGGAGCCAGCTCGACATTTCAGCTCAACCACCGGCTCAACATCAAAAATGCGTACATATGTCAAAATCGAAGTCCGTTTAGCCAGCTCGACATTCTAGCTCAACCGCCGGCTCAACAGCAAAAATACACATAATATGTCAAAATCGAAGTCCGTTAAGCCAGCTCGACATTCCAGCTCAACCACCGGCTCAACAGCAAAATACATATATATGTCAAAATCAAAGTCCGTTGAGTCAGCTCGACATTCCAGCTCAACGGCCAGCTCAACAGCAAAAATACTTGATTCATTTCCGTTGAGCCAGCTCGACATTCCAGCTCAACGGTCAGCTCAAAGGCCAGTTCAACAGCAAAAAAGCAAGATCCTTGTACGTTGAGCCAGCTCGACATTCCAGCTCAACCGCCAGCTCAACAGTAAAAATACTTATACATATGTTTCGATCATTGTCCGCTGAGCCAACTCGATATTCCAGCTTAACCGCCAGCTCAAAAGTAAAATTATTTATATATGTCAAAATCAAAGTTTGTTGAGCCAGCTCGACATTCCAGATCAACCGCCAGCTCAACAGTAAAAATACTTATACATATGTTTTGATCAATGTCCTTTAAACCAGCTCGACATTACAGGTCAATCACTACCTCAACAGCAAAACTACATATATATGTCAAAATCAAAGTCCGTTGAGCCAGCTCGATATATGTTTCAAATTCAATGTCTGTTGAGCAAGCTCGACATTCCAGCTCAACCGCCAGCTCAACAGTAAAAATACTTAAACATATGTTCAATGTCCGTTGAGCCAGCTCGACAGATGTAAAAAGGTAGTTTTACTGTTGAGCTAGCGGTTGAGCTGGAATGTCAAGCTGGCTCAATGGACATTGATCGAAACATATGTATAAGTATTTTTACTGTTGAGTTGGCGCTTGAGCTGGAATGTCGAGCTGGTTCAACGGACATGGATCTGGTATTTTTGCTGTTGTACTGGCCTTTGAGCTGGCCGTTGCGCTGGAATGTCGAGCTGGCTCAACGGACTTTGATTTTGACATATATATATATATATATATTTTTTTTTTTGCTGTTGAGCTGGCTGTTAAGCAGGGTTGTCGAGCTGGCTCAACGGACTTTGATTTTGACATATCATATGTATTTTTGCTGCTGAGCTGCCGGTTGAGCTGAATGTCGAGCTGTCTCAACGGACTTTGATTTTGACATATATAAGTTTTTTTACTGTTGAGCCTGCCGTCGAACTGGAATGTCGAGCTGGCTGAATGGACATTGATTGAAACATATGTATAAGTATTTTTACTGTTGAGCTGGCGATTGAGCTGGAATGTCGAGCCGGTTCAATGGACATTGATTTAGTATTTTCCTTGTCGAGCTGTCTCAAAGGACTTTGATTTTGACAAACATATGTATTTTTGCTGTTGAGCTGGTGGTAGAGCTGAAATGTCGAACTGGCTCAACGGACTTTGATTTTGACACATACAATTATGTATTTTTACTGTTGAGCTGGAATGTCGAGCAGGGTCAACGGACTCTGATTTTAACACATATATGTATTTTTGCTGTTGAGCTCGCCGTTGAACTTGAATGTCGAGCCGGCTCAACGGACATTGATTGAAATTTATGTATCAGTATTTTTCCTGTTGAGCTGGCGGTTGAGCTGGAATGTCGAGCTGACTCAACGAACTTTGTTTTTGACCTTAATATGTTTTTTGCAGTTAAACTGGTGGTTGAGCTGGAATGTCGAGCTGACTCAACGAACTTTGTTTTTGACCTTAATATGTTTTTTGCAGTTAAACTGGTGGTTGAGCTGGAATGTCGAGCTGGCTCAACGGACTTTGGTTGAAAGCTAGGTATAAGTATTTTAACTGTTGAGCTGGCGGTTGAGCTGGAATGTCGAGCTGGCTCAATGGACTTATATTATGCATTTTTGCTGTTGAGCTTGCCGATGAGCTCGAATGTCGAGCTGGCTCAACAAGGCTGTTGTTGAGCTGAATGTGGATTGCTGACCGTTGAGCCAACTTCACGGACCCAGACTTTTATTTCACTATCTTTCAGAGTCCACGACGAGGCGAGACATTTTGTATGTGAATCCGTTCGACCCACGATATTCTCGAACTATTGAATCAAACGGAATGGTTTTCGATTTGCTTTCTGCAAGTAATTCAAAAGAGAATACTCAAACACGGAAAAGCAAGGCACAGTCTAAATTACGGATAAGAGCAGAAGAATCCAGTAAAAATAGTTCCATCTTCCAGTTTGATGAGTATGGATTCTTGAAAAGGGTACGTAGTGATAAAATATCGCTTGTTTTGAAGAAATGGAGAACTACAAGATGCTATATAAGTGTTATCATCAAGAAAGCGGGGTTATGGGTAAATAATTTGGCTGTTAATGTATGTACGTATGCCTCAACCAAAAATTTGACAGGTGATTTTATTCTGAACGCGTTGTGGAACTTTAAAGACAATTTCATAAACGATATCAAAGATTCAAGCAATTTACCTCAGGAACACAGATCAAAGAATGTCGGACGATTTTACGAAATTCCATTCCGTTTCGAAAGATGTGGATACGAACAGCAAAACGATGTTTCAATCTTTTTCAAGGTGACCGAAGACGCCTCTACAGCAATCAGCAAACGCCATATTGATACAGACGATATATATTTACATACGACCTATAGAAAAGACAGACATTATTTGAAAATACCTTCACGGCCCGTGTCTCATAAGGAAGCACAAGCTAAATGTCTTGAGGCCGATGTAGTCCGTCAAAATATATGTAAACACGATTATTTATTATTGTACAGATTTATATGTGACAGTATTACAAAGTCGATAGCAATAAATGCAACAGAACAAAATGCAAACATAGGTAATTCCAGTGTAGCAATAAAATTATGTAGTTATTTATTAGAAATGATTAATTCTTACTGCAAATCCATCGAGAAGCTTACCATGCATCCTTCACCTGAAAGTTCGTGTTTAACACTCTATACACAAACTGTGGATTTATTCGCAACAGAAAATTTGACCTTGGTACCTATGGTTCTACTTCAAGATGGCAAAACAATCGTAGAGGATACATTAGTAATTCCAGTGAAAAATGTATCTAATGCCAGTAAAAAAGAGATAGTCTTATCAGAAAACGTGCCTGAATTCAAAATAATAAATATATCCGTCATTCCAAAAGACCCAGTGCCACAGGATGTTTATAAAGTGCGACTTGAATACGCATGCGCAACCAACGAAACCGTGATCCAGATGAATGTTACTGGAAGTGACAAGTATAGAAGTCACGTGACATGTTCTGGTATCACGGAGTGCAGCTGTTGCAGTGTCCATGCAGCTGGCGCCGCCGATGCTGTTATTGATTATGTCTCTATAAGTATTAAAGATGACTTGGCTGGTACAGACATCCTGAGGGAAATGGTCGTTATTTTTTAAGCTTGGTTTAATACTTTACTAAATAATCCCTACTTTTACTGACAACGTGGAGAAAATCTTCAGAAAACATTGTGTAAAGAGGAGAAAATTTTGATGACCAGGGCCCGTATTCACCAACCATTCTTGAGAATATTCTCAGTCTTATTCTCCAAGGTTTTCTAAATCTGTAAGTAACACAACTTCTGATTGGCTAAACCGAATGGTTTAGCTAATCAGAAGTTGTGTTACTTACAAATATAGAAAATTCTGGAGAATAAGACAAAGAACGTTCTTAAGAATGGTTGGTGAATACGGGCCCAGTATTTCCTTCTTTCCCCGCAATCCTCCTTGTTTGTCTGAAGAAAAATCATGGCTACCTTTCCAATTCGTTTTGTAAGTAAAATTTGACTTAAATCATTTTTTTAGACAAAGTTCCTACCGGGTGCTCATAATAGACTTGTATTTACGAAAAAAAAAACGTCGGCTTCGGTATCGTTATCAGAAAATTGCAGTGGGCACCTAACTCTTAGCCAAGCTACTGGTTTTCCAATTTAAAAGCATTTAAGGTAGTATACCCGTAATACCTCTAGTCCAGTATATCGGGATTGTTGATGAATGCGGACTTATACAGATATAATACTTTTGCACATTTTCAACCGACCAGAAATTTCTTTGATGTCTGTCTTCAAATTATTTGATGATACGTTTGTTAGTTTCCAGAAAAGGGCGGTAATTATTATCTCCCTTTGTAATGAGTATTTAGTGATTTTAGATTCATAAATGATAATTCTAAGAAAATAAAAAAAGAAAAAGTGGCTCGGTTAAAGTAGTATAATAATGTTCATTTTTAATCGTAGCAAATTTTGTAGGAAAGTATTATAGTGGAAATAGCTGTTTTTTTATTACGGGTCACTACTATTATCCCTTAAGCTGCTTATCGCGACTTGCTGACCTTTTGCGGACAGTGTAGATCAAGATCAGACTGCACAGAACGTGCAGTCTGATCTTGGATCTACACTGTCCGATAAGGAGATATTTTTCTTAAAAAATGCACTTGAAATAGCATAGTTTGGGTTTTTGCTATTGGCTTGAAAAGTTTCACTTAATTGATCCAGCAGGAGAAGGGTTAAAAGCATTTGCAGACAACAATACTTCTAGCGAAATGATAATTGTGTCTTTGAGTGGGTAGAAGATACTGTGAGACAGTGTCACACAATGTTTTGAAAGGCTATAGTCCTAGGATTGTGAAAATACGGGATTTCTTGAGAAACGGTTTATCGGCAATGTCCGTTTTATTTGACATTGACCCTCGACCTTTCTCGACATACTTCGTACCCGGTAAACATTACTCGTGGTCATTTACGAAAGATGCCGAGAGTAGCCGATCGTGGCCAATTCATTAGAATTATACAGTGAAAGCCTAAAGACGAAGGTTGGCTTTTGACTATAAAGACTTGCCATAAAAACATTGGAGTCAATTTGATAAATAACAGGCGATTATATATATATGTGCAATATTTATTGAAGGTTATGTTGAAGAAATTAAAATTTGTATTTAATGTGATAACTTAATTGTCAGTTTATTGTTATTTGAATCCTTATCAATGATACCTATTCGGCAGCCATTTTTAATTCTTAACCTGCTAACTCTTTACCAAACGACAAAATTTTAGACTGGTCCGAATTGTAAGCGCTTGCAGACGACAAATTAAACTTAAATCAAAAACTGAAATGTGTTTCTTACAGGGTAGAAAACATTGTGGGAAAAGGAGAAAGTGTTGGTTTCCAGCATTTTCTCCTTTTCCCACAATGTTTTCTGAAGGCTTCTTTCTTAGAGACTTAAAAACCAGGGACTGTTTGGGAAAGGATTAATAAATGGCTAAAATGAAATGTTAACTTGACAGTAAAAACACAAAATATTGCCATTTCAAAGATATGTTTCGAGAAAAAATATTTATATTCTTATCGAACAGTGTAGATCCAAGATCAGACTGCACGTTCTGTGCAGTCTGATCTTGATCTACATTGTCCGCAAAAGATAAGTGTGTCGCATTTAGCAGCGCAAGGACATTTTTAAGAACATTCTTAGATATATTCTGAAGATTTTTCTAAATTTGAAAGTAACACAACTTGTAATTAGCAAATCAGAAGTTGTGTTACTTTTAAATCTAGAATTACATGTATACTAACAATAGGATTACGGTAAATAAGGACCCTGAACTTTATCACGTGTGTGTGTGTGTGGAAGGGGGGAGGGTGAGGGTCTTTTGACCCCTAGGGGTTAAAAACAGACGACACACGGTAATTCTTTTTAAGGTAGTTTATAACTTTAAAGAATCAGGCGTTCCGGGATACCTCTGCACAGAATTTATATAGTATTGAACTGTTCACTTAATCAAATTAAAAGCATTTGCAGACAACAAAAGAAAATGTCACATGAAGGACAGGATAAAGTGAAACTTTATTAAAGCCAATAGTTTAAACCCAGACTGCTATTTGCTAATTCAAAGATTTTTTTTTTTAGGAAGGGTGTTCAAAAATAAACAACACGTTTTGTGCTTTCTGGTCTTGATCTACATTGTCTGCAAAAGGTTCTTGAGTCGCTTTTGAGGGTTAAATAAATAATCTGAGAGGGCATCGGACCTATCTTTTCCAGACAGACAAAATGAAAAAGTAATAATGACAATAAAAACAAACCAAAATCACCTTAAGAGTGTGCACAGTTGGTTGCTTGACTGTATGGTGGTCCCTACATCTTTCAACCTTATTTAAACCGTATCACGCGGCGACAGCTCGCATATTCATGTGCTTCCAAGGTTTCACAAGTACTGGAATGAGACTCTGGAGTGTCTTGCCCAATGACACCCCTACGAAAAGAAGTGGATCCAGTGGTGCCCGAACCCGAGGCCTCCTGGTCACGAGCTCTACACTTCACCACTGAGCCATGTAGAACTCCTGGCACATGTGGTCTTTATATCATATCAGTTCTTCATTGGTTTGTTTGCATAACTTAATGTCAAACGAGGTTTCTTAAAACCACATACTCGGAAATATTCAAACTCGATTTGATTTCTCTTAACCCCTCTCTGAACAAACCCTTGTTTTACGTGCCTGCAGTACAAATCTTTTGAAAACACTGTGGGGAAAAGGAGAAATTTTCGAGCAATTTCCCCTTTTGCCACGTTTTTACTCTATTGGAGAATTATCTGCCACTTTTATCACATTTGACATTGTCGTCTGCAAACGTCTTTCAGTTTGGAAATGTCTAAAATTTGCGTTTGGGAAAGGGTTGACAAAATCAATGTTATCAAGCCCTCTTTCAAAATTACGACAAATTATATATAGCTTAAATGAAAACAAAAGTTGGAAAAGAAGAAAATGCAGTTTACCAGACGTTTCTTCTTTTCCCACAATGTTTTCCAAAACTTACTCTTTTTTGTCATGAAAACTCGGGATTGTGTGGTAGAGAGTGTATAAAATAGATAATTCTCTTTACGGTGCTCACTCCATAAAACAACAACAACAACAAAAAGACAACAACAACAACAAGCAAACATAGAATACAAATTAAATTTGAAGATGGATCATTTATTAGAACCTTAACAATATTCCGTGACAAAGCTATCAATCGGCTTCTTTGGGAAAATAAAACCGGAAATGACTACTTGGAGGAGCAGTAATGGTGGCACGTGGACAGTTTTAAGATGCATCCATCAAGACAGTCGTTATCTCTCTTCATCTGAGGTATCTCATTGTCATAATTGGGCACGAAGCAGGTTTTATAGCAGTTAGAAAACCACGAGCCACAAGCCTTCAAACAGCCCAGCCCGCCATCATTGTACATGGAGCAAACTGTAGACATAGATAGTATCAGCACCAAGAGGAGGCCTTTCTGAAATAAAAGAAAATATGGAAATAAGGTTATAGCCAATACAGTCTTCAATTTCTGAAATAAAAGAAAATATGGAGGGACAGTTACAGCCTAGACAGCTATCTAGAAGTATTTATCAGTCTTATAGCTATGACAGTCTTCAATTACTGAAATGAAAGAAAATATGGAAACAGCGTTCCATACAGTCTTCAATTTCCGAAATAGAAGAATATAGAGAAGCAGTTTTATAGTCAAAACAGTCTCGGTTTCTAAAATGAAAGAAAATATAATAGTTATACTATTGAAAAGACAGTTATCTAGAAGTATCTATCAGTCTTACAGCTAAGACAATCTTCAACTTCTGAAATGAAAGAAAGTATGTAAACAGTCTCATAGCCAAGACAGGTATCTAGAAGGATCCATCGCTCTTATTACCCAGATTGTCTTCATCTGCTGAATGATTTAACCAACAGGCAAAAGCTTTAACGCTCCATCACCTAGAAATTCCTTTGAAAGTCCGTAACAAAGAAATAAATGAATAAATGCATAGCTGAAACACAGGGACCAGGCAGGATTCGAACCTAGAACGCCTAGACGAAAGACGGACACTATTACTACTGAGCTAAAGAGAATTCTCCCTCACGCATTTGTTAGGTATTGTACTTAAACAAGGATGAAGCCATGCATGAAGGAGTGGTCTCCTGTAACAAACCTCATCTTGAAGGTATCATTTATCTATGACTCAAAGCCTTATTAGGCATAAAGTTCGTTTTTGGACAACAAATAATATTAATGGCTCAATGGCCTATCCCGGACGAGCCCTCATCTTACAAGCTATTTCCAGGTTTCTTCTCCTTTGCCCACAATCTTGTCCTTCCATTCACATTTGATTTGTCGCATTGAATCACTTTCAAGATGGGCGACTTTGATAAAATTTCGTTGTCTTGTATAGACTTAGCTGGAAATTTTACTCCACAGTAAAAAGAAAATTTTGCGATTTTCTGGTTCCTTTGAACTTGAAGGATTTTAATCATATCGGATAGTGTAGATCCGAGATCAGACTGCACATTCTGTGCAGTCTGATATTGATCTACGCTGTCCGCAAAAGCGGGTGTCGAGTGAACCACAGCAGCCCAACTGTTTACCCATGGTTACACAATTCGTAACAATTAAGCCCATGGTGTGCCTTTTGTTGGTAATATCAATTATAATACATTATCATCTGTCTACGAGAGAGCAAGAAAAATAGATCAAGCGGAGAACTACTTCTTTCTGTGCAATTTTCTTAAAATGTCGAATAAATCGGGACTGTTCTTTATCTGCAAAGTGATTAGGTCTCTCTTTATGTCAGCGTGCAAGTCATTAAGCTAATGCTTGTTTTTTTTTACCATTTTATTATTTTCTCCGATTAAGCTCTGCCGTTTTCAGAAGAAAATGTCAAAGAGGTTGTTAGAGCCCTGTTCTCGTCTGCGTCGACTTCGTCTTAGTTGGATAAAAACTTAGAATTTTCTGATATCTCTGCAAATATTGAATAAAAATCTATTCAAAACTTTGATAAGTTAATAGTGGTCAAACGGGAAACCAATACAAGACATTATCTCCCGCTAGATAGTATTCTACAAATACACATGTGTCTTATTTGGGCATTCTGGGTACAGAACAAGACTACTTTTCTACGCAAAACCGTTACTTTGAATTTCAAACTAAAATAAACTTTTACTCAATAAAACAGTACCTAGTGTGATTCATTCAGCTAAGTAACGGTTGTCGCGTAGAAAAGTAGTCTGGTTCTGTACCCTGAATGCCCAAATTAGACGTGTATATGTAGAATGCCGTGTAGCCAGAGATAATAGATATCATTTATAAGTCTAACAATATCTTAAAGTGCAATTTTCAGTGCAGACAGAAAAAACAAAATGTTGACGAACTAAAACAGAAGCTTGCAACCATACAATATTTTTTTCACCAACGGCAGGAACTTTGAAAGAAAATTGTATTGCAACACATTGTTAGACTCATAAATCATACTATTTGTTGGTATGAATTAATTTTGTCTGCAAATTTGGTCTCCGAATTGTCCATATTTGGCTGTCAGTGGGAATTTGTCACCTGCAAATGCTTTCAAATTGACGAAATCGAACCTTTTATCGCCTGGTAAAAGAGATTTGCGTGTCTATGTCCCATTGTCCATTAGTTTGCTGTCCATTTTGATATACTCTTCTGTTTACACATTCTTTACCCTGTCATCGTGCAGAAAACAAGTTGATTGAACCCTTTGCAGACAGCGCTTGAAAACATTGTTTGAAAAATTGCATGTGTCCCATATAGTTTTCCATTTTCAAGAAAAACAAGACATGCTTACTGACTTCATTAACTATTCTCGTTTATGTTCCATATACAGGTTGCTATCATGTTGAAAAACAGGCTGCACAGTAAAGCATTCACAATGACCCCTTCGAGACTCAAAAGATATCATTCAGTTGTCAGGCTGCTTTACACATGATTCTTTTTGCAGGCACTTACACTTGACGAATCTTAATCCGATTCCTATTTTGTTGTGATAAATTTGTCTGTAAGAAAACACATGGCTTTTGGGGTTGTCATAGACCTGGGGGTAATCAACAAATACGGTATTTATGCAGTTTTTTTCTCTTTTTTTTCAATTGGATGGACTTGTCTTACTATGTCGAAGTGCATTATCAATTCAATCCTAGATATTTTGGCAACGTGTAGCAAGATATAGTGTAGTGTATATGGGTAGTCTGATGTTCATCTACGCCATCTTAACCCTTTCCCAAACGACAAATTTTGGACCCTTCCAAACCGAAAGAGTTTGCGGACGACAATTTTAGATTTGGAGAAAATGGCAAAAAGTTCTCAAAAAGGAAAGAAAACACTGTGGGAAAAGGAGAAATTGCTCGTCACGAGCAATTTCTCCTTTTCCCACAGTGTTTTCTGAAGACTTTAACTGCAGACACGTAAAAACCAGGGCTTGTTTGGGAAAGGGTTAAGGAAATGATTGAGCTAACCCTTGACAGTGAAAAGGCCAAACAAGTTCATCTTGCCGTTGTTTTTCTCGAAAATTCTAAAGGGCAGATCTGGACAAATGCATCTGGAGTTTATGTATTTATTGTATGGCTTTTAACGCCGTTTTCAACTGTAATATCGCCGCGAACAGTGCACTTACCCATGCTTTCCTGGAGTCTCTTTCATCAGTACTCCGCACAATTTTCTTTCCAAGCTACTAGCTGCTTTTCCATGTAACCAACATCGAAACAATAATCAGCGGTGGGAGAGATATGAATCCTGTTGCAATGACTATCGCCAATCCTAAAACAATTGGCAGAAACAGAGATTGAACCACCGACTCCCTGTTCTCAAGTCCTGTATGATAACACTACAGGGTCTGGGCCTTACTTTGATTTTTGTCAGTTCAATATCTGTATTTAGAATTAATGCGGCTGAGAGTAACTGTCCGCCATGTTGCTCCCTGAGTGCTGTGCTTCCAAGGGTAGGTCACTCTAAAATGATTTGATTCCTGTAAAAGCTTGAATTATCTAATTCTGCATTTTTGTTACATAAAAGGAGTTGAGTGTTAGGTACAGAATGTAAACAGATTTATTTGTATTTTAAGGTAAATGTAACCATTGTCTGATATGTGGTTTGTTATATATAAAAGTGGAATGATTTAAAAATGCAGTAATGATAGCTTTACAATTGACATATCTTCACAATTAGACAGCCAAGCGCATATAAAGACCTTATCGGACAGTGTAGATTCAAGTTCAGACTGCACAGAACGTGCAGTCTGAACTTGGATCTACACTGTCCAATAAGAAAATATGTATACTCCGAAAATAGCAAGAAATACAATAATTTGGTACTTTTACTACGCGCTAAATAGTTTCGTTTCAGTTATTTATCTGGTTAAGAGTCAGTGTAATTTTTGTTTGCTTGTGACAGATTTGTCTGCAAGTCAACATAAGGCTTTTGGATTGTCATAAGCCAATGGGTATAGACAAAGTACTGTTTTTTTCCACTTCATCTTTGTCTACGCTTCCATATCAATTAGATTGAGATATCTTAATACTTAGGGGGCCTTGTTCAGACACCACAGATCAAGATCAATCTGCACAGCACAGCAGTCTGATCTTGGATCCACACTGTCCAGTAAGAATATATCTTTCCTCCGAAAATATAGTGAAATACCGAAATTTGGTATTTAACTATTGGGTAAATGGTTTCGTTTCATTTATTTATCTGGTTAAAGGTTTAGTGTGAGTTTTTATTTCTTGTGATAAGTTTGTCCTCAAGTCAACATAAGGCTTTTAGGGTTGTCATAGGACAGTGGGTGTAGACAAAGTACTGCACTTTTGCACTTTGTCTTTGTCTTCGCTTCCACATCAATTAGATTGGCATATCTTAATTCTTAGGCGGCCCGACTTAATGACCTGGTGCGGACAGGATCAGACTGCACAGAAGGTAAGAAAATATATAATCCTCCGAAAATATAGTGAAATACCGAAATCTGGTATTCTATTATTGGATTAATAGTTTCGTTTCGTTTATTTATCTGGTTAAGGGTTTAGTGTGAGTTTTGTTTTCTTGTGATGTTTGTCTACAAGTCAACATAAGGCTTTTAGGGTTGTCATAGGACAGTGAGTGTAGACAAAGTACTGTACTTTTGCGCTTCATCTTTGTCTACGCTTCCATGTCAATTAGATTGACATATATTAATACTTAGGTTACCCGACTTCATGACCTGGTACGGACATTACAGATCAAGATCAAACTGCACAGAACAGCAGTCTGATCTTGGATCTAACACTGTTCAGTAAGAAAACATCTATCCTCCGAAAATATAGTGAAATACCGAAATTTGGTATTTTATGGTAGGGTTAACAGTTTCGTTTCGTTTATTTATCTGGTTAAGGGTTTAGTGTGAGTTTTGTTTTCTTGTGATGTTTGTCCTCAAGTCAACATAAGGCTTTTAGGGTTGTCATAGGACAGTGGGTGTAGACAAAGTACTGCACTTTTGCACTTTGTCTTTGTCTTCGCTTCCACATCAATTAAATTGGCATATCTTAATACTTAGGCGGCCCGACTTAATGACCTGCTGCGGACATTAAAGATCAAGATCAGACTGCAGAGAACGTGCAGTTTGATCTTGGATCCAACACTGTACGGTAAGAAAATATATAATCCTCCGAAAATACAATGAAATACCGAAATTTGGTTTCTTACTATACGATAAATAGTTTCATTTCATCTATTTATCTGGTTAAGGGTTAGTTTGATTGTTTCGGACATTGCAGATCAAGATCAGACTGCACGTTCTGTGCAGTCTGATCTTAGACCAGCAACGTCCAAGAAGGAAATATCTATCCTCCGAAAATACCAAGAAATACCAAGTTTTGGTATTTTACAATAGGTTTAATAGTTTCTTTTCACTTATTTATCTTGTTAAGGGTTAGTGTGATTTTTGTTTTCCTATAAATTTGTTTAGAAGTAATCATAAGGCTTTTGGATTGTCATAGGCCAGTGGGTGTAGACAAAGTACTGTACTTTTTGCACACAATCTTATCTTCGCTGCCACATCAATTAGATAGACTTCCATCAAAGTGTCATATAACATCAATATTACTGTTAAACTGAAGATAATTCCGGACAAAATGTATATGTAGCAATATGAAACAGACAGACTTGATAACAGATCAGGCTATACGATATGCCTAGTCTGAACTTGACCTATGCCGTATTATAGAAGTTATTGAGTTCACTTACTGACAGTGAAGACTCTGCATAGCAGATCAGGGCCCGTATTCACCAACGATTCTTAAGAACGTTCTTGGTCTCAGTCTCCAGAATTTTTTTTAAATTTGAAAGTAACACAGTTTCTGATTGGCTAAACCATTTTGTTTAGCCAATCAGAAGCTGTGTTGCTTTCAAATTCAAACAATCTTGGAGAATAAGACTACGAATGTTCTTAAAAATGGTTGGTGAATACGTGCCCTGGACGTACATGTATGTGTCTAGAGACAATATGTTCTAACTTTGCTCTGCATACATAGGAGACCATGATAATAATTATACAGTAATGAAAGATAATAATAATGATAATAATAATGATAATAGTAATAAATGATGATAATTATACTAAAAGATACTACGAAATATAACGATAAAAGTAAAAGTTAATCATACTAATGTTAGAAAAATTATGAATGAATGAATGAACACTAGATGGTAATAATAACAATAATAGATAATAATAGCGATAATAATAATGACAAGAAGAAGAGAAAATAATAGAGATAACAAATATAATAATAATAATAGTAATAATAATAATGATAATAATAAAGTAAGAAAAACACGTTTTTCAGGTCCAGATGTGTCTGGTTTATACTGGTCAATCAGACCTGTAACTTCATTTTCTTCAAATTATTGGGCTTGTCGCTAAACATCCTATATAGGCTATTTTTCTTCATTTGTAGACACAACTCATTGTCATTGCTAAGAATATAGTTAACATGCTGTATTATGGACCGGTGGCCTTTCTTTACAAATAAACAAATGTTGTATTGAACTGAATTCTGTACATAGTAATGAGTCAGAATAAGTAATGAACCAATAAATGAGTAATAATTGAGTAAATAAATGGAAAATCGACAATAAATAAATAAATAAAAATAAATAAACAAATAAACAGAAATAAATAAACAAATACATGTACATGAATAGATATAAATAGATAAACAAATAAATAAATAAATAAATAAAAACTCCATCGAAGTTAATTGAAGTTAAGTAAATGCATGAGTCGTTTTTTTTTTCAACCATTTCACATTCATTTCTGATTCAAGATTTAATTCAGTAAGACATAGCATCTCAAATAATTAGACTGCTGATATTGAAATTTAGGATAACTACACAATTTTGTATAACTGATCGACGTATACAAGAGCAGAGATTTCCACCACTTACCATTTTTTAAGTTGGTTCTTATTTAATTTATAAAGTCCAAATCGTGGTTGATATTCCTGTGCACAAGATAAGGTCAAACAGATTCACTTTGAAAAAAAAAATCTACTTGTTTATATTAAACTATTATTTTATGGCTGACCACACGAGAAAAAAAGCCAATCCAAAATAATACCGCTGTCAGACAGTCAAATACTTGTAAAGAGAAGCAGTCAGGTTAGGGAATCACTGTCCTCCTTTATTCAAGATTATCCAAAAAAAAAAGCACATCGGGAAATATTTCACTTGATTTTATTGGATTTATATATGGTATGGGTATCGGCATTGCTTCAGCTATTTCACTGGACGAGAGAGGTTTTAGACCGGTACATATTGAAAGCATATTCGCCATATTCCGTGAAAAAAGCGGTTTTAATGCATATGCAAAAAGTTTCGACTCGGGTCAGCCTGCGCAGTCCGCGCAGGCTGACCTGAGTCGAAACTTTTTGCTAACGGTCAATTAACTGTTTTTCATGATTCATTGAATCGTTGGGCAAAATTGTATTCATGGATTCATGGTTCTGTGATGGCTTGACTAGTATCATGTATCACGGATATGCGTTGAGCCCCCTTTTGCCAGAGCATGGCTTATTCGCATTAGATAGATTAAATTAATGTGGCTCAGTGATAGAATTTGGTCGGGTAATAGTACAAAACATTGTGGATAAAGGAGGAAATTGCTGATGACCAACACTATCTTCGTTTTTTCCAACCATGCTTTGAAACGCTTTTCGCCTTAGGGCCCCAAGCTCTCATAGCTTAGCTGGTAGTACACAGGGCATGAGATCGTTGGGGTGGGGGTGGGGGGGTCGCTGAGAATTGATGTCAGGATGCATTAGGATTCATTCCTCCCTCACCCCTGACCATTTTTTCGACGATGATATGGTGGGAAAGCAGCCATTGGACTGGAAAGAATATTGTGCGGATTGCTATAAGAATAACAATAATCCAGGAGAGCATGGACAGGTACACTGGCCGCCGCGACATAACTGAAATAATGTTGAAAACGGCGTTAAAAACCATACAATCTATCAATTATTTTGTCCCAGGGTCGTTAAATTATGGGATTAAGTTGGAATGGTTTACATTAGATGCTTCCACACTGAAACAAGGCAGAAATTCAGGCCTGAAAAATGGTTTATGTACCAGAAATTCAGCGGTGTCCGCAGCCGTGAGATAGACCATCGATCTCGTAACCATTAGGTCCCGAGTTGGATACCTAGGAGCGGTAGTGGACTTTGGGATTGTTTATTGACCCACACATTCAACAAGAGCACAGGGCCCTTATTCACCAACCAGTCTTTAGAATATTCTTGATCTTATTCTCCAAGCTTTTCTACATTTGTAAGTAACACAACTTCTGATTGGCTAAACCTAATGGTTTAGCCAATCAGAAGTTGTGTTACATATAAATGTAGAAAATTCTGGACAATATGACAAAGAACGTTCTTAAAGGTGGGTATTTATATTTTTCACATCTCACCAAATTAAAAAAAGAATATATAATATACATCACTGAAATTTATATGAAAAAACAATATACATCATAAATAATTAAGAATCATAGAATTACACACACAAAAAAAATCTGATGGTGTTCCTTTTAAAGGCTACTTAGCCTCTTAAAGCATTTTTAGATTTCGCGCCAATAATAAAAAAAAAAAAACATTAAGGGAATGTCAAGTGACTGGCAAATGACTAATGACGCTTCAATTCCATTACATACATGTACCAAACATGTAATTACTTTCCATAGTCTCCTCTTCGGACGCTATGTTTGAAGCTTTCTCTGTGTATTTCCGGTATGTAAATGTGCGAGTTGCTCATGTAAAAATAGACCGCGTTTCCCGTCGGTGTCGACCTTGGCCGTAGTAAATCTCAAATTTCTCTTGTTGTCGGATGGTCTTCTGCTACTTGGGTTTTATGTTGTAAAAGTTTCGTCACAAAATCTTAAGGGCCACCTTTAAGACTGGTTGGTGAATACGGACCCAGGTGTAGCTTCTAGTAAGCACATTAAAGAGATATTAGTATTAGTTGCAGGAATGTGTTTCTCAGACAATGAAAGACAATAGCACTGTACGTTGAACATGTTCCAGAAAATCATGAGCGGCTGCATGCGATCAAAATACCATCCTTCGAGTATTGCAGAATATCGCAAATTGTTTTAAGACGAGAAGCACAAATTTGTTCGACTTGGATGTTGTATTTAAACGCGTAGACGACGTGCTCTCATGCAATGTAAAGATCTCCAGTGACCAGTTGAGCGTTTAGTGTGTTTTGGAGGCGACTTTCAGATCGTTATTAGACAATGGGAGTCAAAAGACAATTACTCGCCGTAGCAGTCTGAGTATTAAGAGGCAATAAGCAAGATACTGGGCTATAAAACGGCGTTAACGGTACTAAGGGAGATAAATCCGAAGACACTCTAGTCCTTTACCAACTGACAAAACATTCAACTTGTCAAAAATTCAGAGCAACTGCTGAAGATATATCCAATGTTGCTAAAATAAATTTGGCTTTGTATTGGCAAAAGAAAATGTGGCAGGAATGCAGGTTACAGCCATTTTCTCCCTTATCCCACATTATTCCCCACAGGGTCTTCATAACAAGGAGTCGTTTTAAAGGTGGCCCTTCAGATTTGAGATGAAAAAGGTTTTGTTTTTTCACAGTTTCTATTTTTTCTTTGTTCGTTTTCGTTTTGTTTGGTTGCTTGTGTAAATAAACGTACAGGTCACATTAATGATTTTCCAACAAGGATTTCCCTTTTTCTCTCAAAAAAACCCACACACAGATTGAGATTTTCTTTTTTTCTATCAAATCATCTTTTGTTTTTTACTTTTTTTCTAAATACTGTTTGGAGATGAAGATATATTTTCTGTTTCTTGTATTTTTAGACATCCTATCCATTTGTTTATTTATTTATTTATTTGTTTATTCTTTGCTGCTAGACTTTATGAAGCCGAAACATTTATGTTACACCGATTGTTTAAAGAAAAAAAGAAAAAGAAAAAGAATGAAAACAAAATTTAAGACTGAACATAAAATTCCTTCACTCCCTACACTTCTACTCGCAAAGAAAGGCGCTATAGCCTACCCTATGAATCAAAATCAGACAGCACATATTTTTTTTTTCTTTTTCTTAATTTGGTGAGATTTCAAAAGTGTAAATACCCACCTAAAAGTTTGTCTGAAAAAACAATGATAAAAACATCAAAATGTCATACAAGAATTCCAATATTTCGATACAAAACTGTCTCACTGGGATATTATGAAACTGCAGTAAGACATAGGATCGACAATACACACATACATACAGACACACAAACAGCTGTTTTGGCGTGACGTATGTCTCTAAAGAACAGGAGTGATTTATTTTATTGAATGACAAGACTTTTTTTGCCCGATATCCTCGGATAATATGTTGTATGTAATTTCAAGTCAAGTCAATATTTGTAAATTATTTCAATATTTTAACCATCCCATTTTACTCCCCTTGGGACGTACGCTGTAATTACAATGAAAAAAAAAGGGAATAAAAAAGAGGAAACTCCTGATTACTGAGACTTTCTCCGTCCCTTCAACGTCTAGATACTTCTCTTAAAGATGCATGGTCTACCTTGAAAATGCTTTTAATTTGTTGTCTGCAAATGCTGTGAAAGGGAATGAGTCGATATTTTTTACGTATGGTAAAGAGCCAAGGGTATAATAATTCACTCTTACAAAACGTCATTATACATGTGGCGGGCAGCTTCGCGTGACGACCCATAAGGTTGTTCATTGGTTGAACGTCGATAAAACGTCTGTTTTACGTTAACGGAATACTAATTAACGTTAACAGCCGTCTATAACGTTAGGTTTTTTTGTATCCACAATCGTAAACAATCAATCTTAGTGAACACTGGTTTTAACAAGTTCAGGTAAGTCGTTTAACATTTCATTGATTTGGATCATTTGGGTTATTTTGGTTTTGAATTCAGGTGGGTTTTTTTTCTAAGTTTCTATTTTTTCTTTGTTCGTTTTCGTTTTGTTTGGTTGCTTGTGTAAATAAACGTACAGGTCACATTAATGATTTTCCAACAAGGATTTTCCTTTTTTCTCTCTCTAAGAAAAAAACAACACACACACACAGATTGAGATTTTCGTTTTTTCAATCATATCATCTTTTTTTTTTTTTTTTTATTTTAATCTTTGAATACTCTTTAGGGATGAAGATATATTTTCTGTTTCTTGTATTTTTAGATATTCAACTCATTGTTTTTTTTTTTATTCATGTTTTTTGCTGCTAGACTTAATAACATTTTTTACACCGATTGTTAAAAAAAAAGAAAAACAAAAACAAATTGGAAACAAAATTTAAGACTGAACTTAAAATTCCTTCACCCCCTACACTTCTACTCGCAAAGAAAGACGTATTGCCCACCCTATGAATCAAAATCAGACAGCACATAATTTGTAGTCTGATCTTGGATCTATACTGTATGATATTGCGAGAATTTTTCGAACAAAAAAACTACTGCTATTCGAAATATTTGGCTTTTGTAGTCGTCTGATAACTTTTATTGATGTAGCTTTACAAAGGGCTTCAGAGGTCACATTGCAAAAGAAACTAATTCAAACTTCTGTTCATTAACAAACCTGCTACCTCATTGATTATTAACAAATATTATATTAAACAATAAATACCTTTTATCTCATTTACTGCTACAAACATTTCTCTTATTTTCTCACTTTTGTGTTTCTTTTAGTGCGACAATTGTCGAATTTATACATGCATATTCTTTTTTTTAAATTCTAGACGAGTCAACAATGGCGACCAGCCTCGTTTTGGTATCCGTCCTATTCTTCGGAACATTTCAAGGTAAGTTTTGACATCTGATGAAACAAATGTCTTACATTTTAGTAATCCCCTTTTAAACCTTTACTAATAAATCTTTGCTTTAACCACCATGAGGAAGAAGCCATTTGAAAACATTTCCGCAGTAGTCTTCCCTTACAGGCTGAAAGTTAACTTCGCATAAACACAGCACAGTCCTATTGGAACTGCACCACGCTGTTTTCCTCGTGCACAAACGATTATGTTACCCATCACGTAAAAAGGGACCATCTGGGAATTCTGTAAATCAATTAGATGAAAACAGATTAACGATAGTGCAGGTCAATTTAAGTTGATGATTCGAAAATGATTTTATTGCAAAGGTACAATGACCACTTTTCATACCGAAAATGTCATTAAAGCGAAAAGTGTCACCCCTGGTCAGCCTGCGCGATTCGCGCAGTCTGACCAGGGTTGACACTTTTCGCAGTTCCATGAAGGTCCCTTTTTGCGTGATGGGTCACACATATTAGCCGTAAAATTCCATTTTATCACTTTTTTTGTATTTTTATAACTTTAAAAAAAAGACAGATCCCATAATGATTTAAACCAGTACCAAATGATCTAAAATTTTCACTATTCTTAGGTAAAAAGTTTCTAGAAATATTATGGGGAAAATAGCAAAAATACTGGATACCATAATATTTTACATTGCCGACGAAGTCTTCTATTTCTTAAAAGTCAAGACCACATTTCATTTGTCGTCTGAAGTGTTTCAAAGTGAGACAATATCAAACGTTTGTTGTTTGGTAAAGGGTCAAAATTCGTACGTACGTATTTTGACCCCTTTACCAGACGACATGCGTTATTTTGTGTTATGATATGTGCGCATTCATATCTGCCTGTGTAAATGTTTGTATGTATGTATGTGTATATGTATGTATGTATGTATCGTTCGTTCTAATGTTCTATCTATCGTTCAATCGTTCTATTGTACTAGTTATCGTTCTTTATTTCATGCTTTCCGGTAGGATATCAAGAAATAGCAGTGAAAATATTTTTCGATCTTACACTGGTACCACCAGTGAAAATACCGATTTTCACGTTCTTGTTGCCTAGGTAAATTGCGCGTGCCTGACAACCAGAGAGGAAATATGACGTCATATACCTTATATTTCTCGCGCTTGACGTAATATTGTAATGCATTGGTATGCAGGAGGGGTACGCCACTGGGAATGACGGAAAAGAACTGTACTGGATTTTGATTAAGCTCATCCCAGAAAGGGTTAAAAGCATGAAATAAATAGAATATTTTTTTTTTTCGGTGAAAGATCGAAATTTATTTCATCTCGTGAAACACCATCGGTAATATTTTCACGAGTGGCGTAGCCACTCGTGAAAATATTACCGATGGTGTCCACTCGATGAAATAAATTTCGATCTTTCACCGAAAAAAAACAAATATCCTCTATATCGTCTTATTCTTCTATCTATCGGTCTATTGTTATTCTATTGTTCTCTCTATCCTCTTATCCTTTTATCTCGTGAAACACCATCGGTAATATTTTCACGAGTGGCGCAGCCACTCGTGAAAATATTACCGATGGTGTCCACTCGATGAAATAAATTTCAATCTTTCACCGAAAAAAAACCAAATATCCTCTATATCGTCTTATTCTTCTATCTATCGGTCTATTGTTATTCTATTGTTCTATTGTTCTCTCTATCCTCTTATCCTTTTATTGTTCTATCTGTCGTTTATTCTATGTATCTTTCTATCGTTTTATCTATCGATCTTTCTATCTTTGAATGTATGTATGTATGTGTATGTATGTATGTATGTACGTATTACAGGGATATCATGCGGCGCTATATTAGAAGAGACAAAGAAACTTCCTGCTGAAGTCTTAGATCATTTACAGCCAGTAGCTTATCCGATGTCAAACAAGGGTCATGACGTCATAACCGGTACCGGACCAAAGCTGCATCACGTGACAGATATCCACGTTATACCAGCTGCTTCAAAAAGTGGGATAACACCCAAGTTAAAAGATAAAGTAAAGGTTCAGAAAGTTCTCAAGCCGAAAAGAAAGCCATACAGTAGAAAACGGCCAATCAGAAAACGACCTCAGCGACAGAGAACACGTCTGATTGGAAAACGGTTATTGCAACAGGGAAAATATTTGAGAAAGGCCATCAAAAATGTACTCAAGAGCAAAGGAAAGCTTAACAAAGCAATTGATAAAAAGGCGTTGAAAAAGCAACGCAAACTAAACAAAGCAATCAGTAAAAAGGCGTTGAAGAAGCAGCGCAAACTTAACAAAGCGAAAAAAGGAACCCCAAAACTCCTGAAAAAGAAATTCAAACCCAAGAAGAGCAAGAAACAGTTACGGTTGTTGAAACCTAATGCGAAGAAAGGCAAGAAACCAATCGGGAAAAGAATAAACATATATAGAAGAAGGTGGAGAAAAGGCCGACGATATCCGAATAGAAGAAGGAAAATTAATCTCGGTAAAGGAAAGACAATGGGAAAATGGAGAAAAGGAGCGAGAGGCAGGCCAAAGTTCACATTGCGAAAGAGGGCTAGAAATTTAAAGCCAGGTTTGAGATCTTTTAGAACAAGCAAAGGGATCAATAAAATGCGAAACGCGCTTAAATCTATTCTCTCCTCGATGGAAAAAGACAAAAAGATGAAAAGAAAGTCTAGCCTCACATCAAACTATATTCGAAGTGTACTTGGAGTTCTCACCAACAGCGTGAAAGGCAAAATAGGACGTATGAAAAGAAATGATCCTTTAAATGAGAAAAAGATGGACAAAATCATCAAGAGTGTCGTAACACCGATAAAGCCAAAGAGAAAGCCTAGCCTTACGGCAAACTACATTCGAAGTGTTCTCGGGGGTGGTTCCCCAAAACGCACCCAAGACAAGACGGCGAATAAGATCGTCAAAAGTGTCGAAAAGAAAGAGCCTAGATATAAACGGCTTCAGCCCAAGGATATTAAGGATAAAATAAAACGAATTCTGGCTAGAAGAAATAAAGCGAAGAAGAAGAAGGTACCTGTTATTACAGAATAGAAAAACACAGCGACTGTGCTGGAAGAAACTAAAACTGTATAAGAATTAAAACAGGTCTTTGCCTGAAATTTCTGAACTGTTCACAATACAGTAGCATGTCTTAACTCTTTAGCAAACAATCCCTGGTTTTTACGATCCCGAGGAAGAAGGCTTTTTAAAACATTGTTGGAAAAGGAGATAATGTTGGTAAGCAGCAATCCTTGTTTTCCACACAATGTTTACCATATACCCTGCTGAAAACAAATTCAGATCTTTTAGCTGAGTTTATTTTGTCGTCTGCAAGTGCGTTCATTTGGGACCAGTCTTTATAAATTTTGCCGTTTGGTAAAGAGTTAAACACCCCACGTGGAAGTTGTTTCTGAAAGCATATTGGGAAGGGAGAGAATGCTGGTTACCGGCCTTTTCTCCCTTTCCCACGATGTTTTCATCTTCAAAGGACAAATTTCATTGTGTCATTAATACCTAATTTGTCGGAATGCAAATGTTCTAGACTGGGACTGGTCTAAAAATATGTCGTTTTGCGCATACTTGAAAAAAGAGTTTATCAAGTATGCGCATGCGTATGTTTACAACACACGCAAATTCTATTCAAGAGTATAATTATTTTGGGGACATCTAAGAAAGGACACAAATTGTTAAGAATACATCTAAATAAAAGACTATTTTTATTTTTTCAACATTCGTGTTTAGTTTAAACATATCTTATTCACAGAATTACATGGTATTACATAGAAAAAATATATCAATCAGTATATTAACAAGAATAATTCTATAAAATGGATTGAAACGAAAGCTAAGCGTATATAGTTCCTCTCCAATCTCCGTTTAAGCAGTATGTATAAAGAAGTCACAAAGAACAAAAGTGAAGAAAAGAGAATAGAGAAAGACAAGAGAGGTAAAAAGAAGAAAAGATGGAATGTGGAGTTATTCATATTGGTAAACTTTGTGTTTGTAACATGCTTTCTTTCTTCACTTTTCCTTTGGCAGATAAAGTCTGAAGATAACCAAATAACACAGTGGTCCTTTCATCTGTATTCCTTTGTTTTTATCCGTGGTTCCCTTTGAGATGTTGCGATAATTATAACAATGGTTTATGATGTATGCTTAAGGTCCGCATGTTATTCAAATCAAATTCTGTTCTTAATCATTAGGAATTCCATATATATCGATTTTCCAAATAATCTGACTAGATTTACTTGAAATATTGTCTCGGGAAAATAGCTGTTCAGTCCAAAAAAAAAAATCCAGGATAAAATCAAAGTAATTCCCCTATCAGGACCAAAGTAGTATTGGTAAAGAATCAATGGAAATAACTGAAGAACGGTACTCATTATTTTACAGGTGTTCATGTAAGACACCCTGACATTCAACTCGTGATATATATATGTATAAATTTGACATTATCCTTAGAGATAATAAACAGGAAAGTTTTACAATTTCCGCCCCAAATTTAATTGTCTAACTTGGGAACTCAGTCGGTAATGTACAGTGCTCGAAACCAAAGTGCATCTGGTTCGATTTCAACCTCGACCAAATTCCTTTTAAAAGTTGACATTAGTCATATCAACAGGATATATTACTTTCTCACCGTTGTACATTGATTCCACCATGTTAACGTGTCAAATGCAGCCGTGTGATATGACTATATAGTCCAAAGGGAAAGGGAAAAAATCTACTCCGGTAAAGCATGGAAAGGTAAACAGATCCATGCGGAATCAATAAATGCTGAAACTAGCGTTAAACAACAGACAAAACAACCAACTAATAAACAAACAAAGCAAAGTTGTTTTCAGTTGAAGGTTCGATACCTGGTTGCGGCGAACTTTCTTTCCGGCGATTTTTCTCCTCTCAACACTGATATATGTGAGAAAAGCAGTCGGTGACTTTGGAAAGATAGTTATGTACTCGCACTGGTGTGAGAAAGCCAGGAAACAAATGGGTGCGTCACTGAACGCCATGATATAACCTAAGCTGTTAAAATGGTAGTAGACCCCTAACACTTTTAGTGCAGCATGGTATGAAATTTCTTGATAGTTGACAAATGAAGATTCATACAGATAAAAAAAATTAATAATTTTGCACATTTTTGACAGACCAGAAATTTTTAAATTGTTTGTTGATACTTCTGTTAGTTTCCAGAAAAGGGAGGTAATTAATATCTCCCTTTGCAATGAGAATATAGTGGTTTTAAATTTATAAATGATATTTCTAAGACTTACAAAAAGGAAAAAGTTGCTCGGTGAAAGTAGTCATTTTTAACCATAGCAAATTTTGTGGGATAATATTAAAGTGGAAATACCTGTTTTTTATAACGGCCAACTACCTTAAAGTAGACATTACGTTAACCGTTAAAATGGCGTTTATCTACATGGCAAACCAATACAAATCAAGCAGCTGCCTCTATTCCAGAAAAGTCTAAAATTGTGCCACCTAGCAAAGCGACAAGGTTCAAAACTGGGTTTGTAATTTTATGCATGCATGTATTTGAATTGTTACCATTTATATATTTTGTCTGCATAATATAATATGTAAATTAAACGTGCATACACCTACCTGACATTTCACGTTTTGTGTGTATAATTCATGTCCTTGCAAAATGGGGCAAAATGCGTCTCCGTGACACTTGATTAATTGATTGATTGTATGGTGTTTTACACCGTTTTCAACATTATTTAAGTTATATCGCGGTAGCCAGTGCAACTACCAGTGCACCTATTAATGCGTTCCTGGAGTTTCTTTTATCAGTACTCTGCACAAATTTTCTTTCAAAGCCACTGGCTGCTTTTCCAAAATATTTTCAACATATTTTTCAGTTATATCGCAGCAGCCAGTTCACCTATCAATGCGTCCCTGGAGTTTCTTTTACCAGAACTTCGAACAATTTCCTTTCCAATCCACTGGCTGCTTTCCCACATGATCATCGTCGAAACAATGGTCAGCGGTGGGAGAGGAATGAATCCTGGAGTTTCTTTTACCAGTACTTCGCACAAATTTTCTTTCAAAGCCACTGGCTGCCTTCCCACATGATCATCGTCGAAACAATGGTCAGCGGTGGGAGAGGAATGAATCCTGTCGCAGTGACTATCATCAATCCTCGGAAAGAAATTGGCTGAGTCAGGGGTCGTAGCCACTGATCGAACCCTGGACCCCGTGTTCTCAAGTCCTGCACGCAACCGACTGAGCTACCGGGGCTCGGCATCTACGTGACGCATTATGGATCCGTAAAGTCCATTTTGTCAAACAACCGATTAACTCTCTACAAAAAGAAAAAAAACTTGGACTGGTCCAAATTCAAAGCATTTGCAGACGACAAAATAACTGTGAGTAAAGGATTGATATTTGTTTAAGGAAGGAAAACATTGTGGGAAAAGGAGAAAATGCTGGTACTACCAGCATTTTCTCCTTTTACCACAATGTTTTCAAAAGGCTTCTTTCACAGGTGTGTTAAAAGTCGGGATTGTGTGGTAAAGGGTCAATCATAAGGTAGAATTATCCTTTGACATGCAGAACATTTGTTGATAGCGAAAAGTATCGCCTCATGTCAGCCTTCGCGGACTGTGCAGGCTGACGAGGGTCGATACTTTTCGCAAATGCATTAAGTCACCTTTTCACACAGCACTGTCCACATAATTGTGTTATTTGTCTATGTAAATTTCGGGCATGTCATACTCTGCAGTCTAACTGTTTACTAAAAGAATGGAGAAGGAGCAGTGACGTGTTCAAGGTGGTAGATCCGTAACACTACTAGTGTAACACGGAATGAAATTTCTTGTGGTTGATAAATATGGATTTATATAGATATAGCACTTTTGCATATTATCAATCGACCAGATTCTTTTTGATGTCTATCTTGAAATCATAGGTTGATACTCATGTTAGTTTCCAGAAAAGGGAGGTAATTATCATCTCCCTTTGTAACGAGAATATAGTGGTTTTAGATTTATAAATGATAATTTTAAGAAGGACAAAAATGAAAAAGTGGCTCAGTTAAAGAAGTACAATAATATTAACTTTTAATCATAGCAAATCTTGTTGGATAATATGACAGTGGAAATAGCTGTTTTTAATCACGGGTCCACTACCTTAAAGTATGGACACGTGGAAAGGGGGCTTAATGCATCCCTGTAATATACTATACCAACCAAGTCATTGTAATATTTATAAATACATTAATCAGTCAGAGCTCCTGATAAAGGGAGTAATTTTGATCTCAAAATTGAAAAATATTAATTATTCTCCATTAAACCGCATGTTTGGGTACTCATTAGAATCGTCTCGTCGAGATATTGAGTAATCGATTATTCATGGAACACTGATAACCCAGAAGAATCGATTGTTTAGGGCACATCAATAACACAGAGGTATCGATTCTGCAGGGCACACTAATAACCCAGAGATATCGACTGATCAGGGCACTCTGATTACCCAAAGGTATCGATTGTTATAGGCACACTGATAACCCCGAGATACCGATTGTTCAGGGCACACTGATAACCCAGAGGTACCGATTGTTCAGGGCACACTGATAACACAGAGTAATCGATTTTTTCAGGGCACACTGATAACCCACAGGTATCGATTGTTCTGGGCACATTGATAACACAGAGGTATCGATTGTTCAGAGCACATTGATAACAGAGAGATATCGATTGTTCAAGGCACACTGATAACACAAAGGTATCGATTGTTCAGAGCACATTGATAACCCAGAGGTATCGATTGTTCAGGACACATCTATGACGCAGAATTATCGATTGTCCAGAGCACATCGATAACGCAGAGGTATCGATTGTTCAAGGCACACTGATACCCCACAGGTATCGATAGTTCAGGGCACATTTATAACGCAGAGGTATCGATTGTTCAAGGCACAATGATATCCCAGAGGTATCGATTGTTCAGGGCACATTGATAACAAAGAGGTATCGATTGTTCAGAGCACACTGATAACCCACCGGTATCGATTGTTCAGGTATGGATTGTTCAGGGCAGACTAATAACCCCAGGTATCGATTGTTCAGGGCGCACTGATAACCAAGAGGTATCGATTATTCAAGGCAAACTGATAACCTAGTATAGATTGTTCAGAGCACATTGATAACACAATGGTATCGATTGTTCATGGCACACTGATAACCCAGAGGTTTCGATTGTTCAGGACACACTGATAACACAGAGGTGTCGATTGTTCAAGGCACACTGATAACACAGAGGTATCGATTGTCCAGACCACATTGATAACACAGAGGTATCGATTGTTCAAGGCACCCTGATAACCCTGAGGTATCGATTGTTCAGGGCACACTGATAACCCAGAGGTATCGCTATTGAAGTTTTAAAGCACGCAACATTCTTGCCTGTGTTGAATCTCTGTGTCACGCATCAAGCCTTTAAGCTTTTTCTAAGTACTCCTGTCTATTCAATTTGGGCAATGCTTGGACTCTTACCTAAAGAGGTCAGGTCATCGATTCATTTTGTTCAGCCCAACTGATACCACATGGTTCACATCCCACTTATACCGCGGCCGGTGTAATGCAGAAAAATGACCCCCATTACAAAATGACCCCCTGGTCATTTCTCGACGTAGAAAAATGACCTGGCTCATTATTCTACGTCGAGAAATGACCCATGGGTCATTTCTCGACGTAGAGAAATGACCCATGGGTCATTATTCTACGTCGAGAAATGACCCGGGGGTCATTCTGTAATGGGGGTCATTTTTCTTCGTTACATCGGCCGAGAGTGGTATCAGAAAGAGGATTGCTAACTACAGGCCCCATACAGTTGGTTCGAATGAATACGCTGACATTTATTTTTTCCAAAGTCATTATTTCTATTTCACTTAAATAGATAAGTGTAAAATATTTGACTTTTTGAGTAACGAATTGTAAAGAGTGATTATATTAGACGCGTACAGGTTCCTTTATAGTGGGTATTAGTCAGGATTTGCACGGGTAATTCAGGGTATATGTAGCATATATCGTCACGTGTCGTTTTGTAGTCATTCTACGAGGACTACACAGCCGGAGCAGCATCTTTAACTATACATTCTTCTTCAACATTGGACACGTGACATGGCTACAGAGAACGATTTCCTTTCAAATTCTGAACAGCTTATGTCTGCAAAGTTGGGAAGTTTTGAGTATCGTGTTTTAGGCTCACAGAGACGATTATCCCAGATAGAGTTAACACGTATTTAGCGGTCTATTCATCCACGTGAGATATTTACTTTCCGGAAAAAAAAGATAACGAGGAGCACAGTAAAGTTAACGTTCAGGTTTTGTAGAAGTTGAAGGGTGCTAAAGGGTATTTGAAGGAGGCCATGGATTTGCGGTTTGAGCGAATCTTTTTCTACGGCTCAACAGAAGATTTCGGAAGGTCTTGACATTCTTTTACATCGTCAGAAGGTTATTAAGCTTGATGACTCCTCGGAAAACGGTTGGAGAGTGGTACGGGAGTACGAGGCTCCCCCATTAGCAGAAGATTCGGATGATAAGAGAAAGATATAAAGAGCTAAGCTCAAAGCAAATTTGCTGGTAAAGCAGGAGAGACGACAGAGGGCACGACGCTTTGCACCGCATGCTAAAGCTAAGGTGGCTACTTCGCCGGTAATAATGCAGGGGGAGGAACAAGCGTTTCAGGGGCGGGGCAAGTATCCCTTTGACAGAGAGCCAGGCGTATGTTTTTTGTTGCGGACGACCGGGATACTGGCGACAAGACGGTAAGGTTACGGTGCAGAAAGATGGCATACCAAGCAATGGGTCTCAGGTAAGTACATTTAGTTTACCAGTACAGAGATATAGGTTTATTTCAGTGTCAGAAAACGACTACGAAAGTGGATAAACCTGATGCGTGTTTTGAACACTTGCTTGACGCAGGTGCAAGCGAATATATTCTTGGTGTTGTAAGTTTCTCCTTTTCCCAAGTGTTTTCTACCCTTTTTGAGAAATTTCTGGCATTTTCTCTAAATCTAAATTTGTCGTCTGCAAACTCTTTTGGTTTGGAAGAGTAAAAAATTTGTTGTTTGGGAAAGGGCTAAATAGAAATGTTGTTTTGAAGATCAGTGTTACGGGAGTTCACTCCATCATGCACAGCTTCGTTCCAATTTAAACACAATACCTGACAACTGCGTCAGAGAGATATCTCTTTGGCTCAGTGGTTATGGTATTGGTCTTTTAATCCTCAAAAAACGAGGATATTTTTCCTTCGTGGGTTTGAATCCCTCCAGATGCAGTTGTACTGGAGCTATGCATTTATTTGTATCGTTGTTACGGACTTTGTTCGTAAGAATAGAATGTCATCTAGCGGGTGATAATAATTTGAAGTGGAGAAAATACCAGCTAAAGCATACACTGCAAATAATCTAATGCAACGGTTAACCATTTCTAATGAAATACAGGACAAATGCATTTAGTACAAACGTAACAATGCTGTGTGATAATAATGTGTGTGCTTAGCGTCTTCTCAGTAGTATACACATACTGGTAAAATCCACACAACGGGCAAAAATGTAGAAAAACAAAACAGAAATAGCTCCTGAATGACATTATAAAATACTCGTACCTGTCACGGCTAGCGTAGCAAAAAAATATACCTGTAAGAGGTATTTTCTACGGTGCCACGAAAGTGACATGGAAGATATATTTTATACTGCGTGAGCACGCAGTAGCTAATACGTGCGCACGTAATAAGTAATACCTGCGCACGTAATACTATTGCGTGCGCACGTATGAGCTAATACGTGCGCACGTAATAGTATTAGTTATTACGTGAGCACGTATTAGCAACTGCGTGCGCACGTAATACTACTGCGTGCACACGTATTACTTATTACGTGCGCACATATTAGTTACTGCGTGCGCACGTAATAACTAATACGTGCGCACGTATTAGCTACTGCGTGCGCACGTAGTATAAAATATATCTTTCATGTCACTTTTGTGCCACCGTAATTTTCCCTAAAATGACTCGTACAAACGCTACTAAAATTTAAATGTCCTATATGATTGACTTGCAAGACGAGAAAAAGAGGCATTCGGATATTTGCGTAAAATGTCGTCTCGGATCAGCCTGCGCAATCCGCGCAGGCTGATCCGAGATGGCACTTTACGACTACATTAGATTTAGTGCTCCTTGTTCAAAAAAAGAAAATTACATTAAAACGGAAAATATCGTTTTCGGATTAATCTGTACGGACTGCGTAGGCTGAATGAAGGCAACACTTGACGCAAATGTCAAAATGCTCTTTTTAGAAGCCATACAGAATACTATTAAAAACATTGTTTGAACAAGAAGACATGGTCACAGCCAACCGTTTTCAAAGATTATTATCATTACTTTATGCACATTAGATTATCTTCTGTAAATGCTGCCTAGCCCCGGTAGCTCAGTCGATATCGTGCAGGACTTGAGAACAGGGGTCGTGGATTCGATCGCTGGTTGGATCAATTTCATTCCGAGAATTGATGATAGTATTTGAGACAGGATTATTTTTCTCCCATCGTTGATCATTGTTTCGACGATGGTTATGTGGGAAAGTAGCCTGTAGTTTCTAAAGAAAATTGCCTAAAAGGGACTCCAGAAAAGCTTGGATAGGAGCACTGGCCGCCGGCATAGAACTGGAATAATGTTGAAAACGGCGTTATACACCATACAATAAACTGTAAATGCTCCCTGTGTTAAATTTTGTCGTCTTTTAACCCTTTCCCAAACGACAAACTTAAGACTCTTCCAAAATCAAAGAGTTTGCAGACGACAATTTCAAAATTGATAAAAATGGCAGAAAGTTCTCCAAACGGGTAGAAAACACTGTGGGAAAAGGAGAAATTGCTCGTTACGAGCAATTTCTCCTTTTCCCACTGTTTTCAAACGACTTGAATTGCAGACACGTAAAAACAAGGGCTTGTTTGGGAAAGGGTTAAAGAATTAAAGATACAGCCATAAAGTAACAACCGCTGGTAAAACTTGATATTGTTTAGAATCTAGTCACCTGTGTAACATGGATGATATATCGATAAAATGTTTATTTGATAATAAAACTCAAAAGAGAGATGTCTTCGATCAAAAGCTGTCTTGGTAAAAGAGACTCCAGGAAAGCATGGATAGGTGCACTGGCCGTGGCGATATAACTAAATGATATTGAAAGCGGCGTTAACCGCTATACAATGAATCAATCGATTAAGAATTGGTTGTGATTTCTTTGATAGACCCTAGAGAATCAAGGACATTTTTGTATCCGTCGTAATCTTTGCTGCCCTTGCAACCGTTAGGGTAGACTGGTATCAGTCCGTTTGATGGAGCCTTTCCATTAAAACAAAATCATGAAGTAAAACCATTATCTCCCGCTAGATGGCATTCTATAAATACTCATCTATCTGATATGGGCATCCTGGGTACAGAACCGAACCACTTTCCTAAGCGACAACCGTTACTTTAAATTTATAACTAAAATAAAGGTATACTCAATAAAACACTATCTCGTGCAATTCACTCAGCTATGATCAGCAGTTTAGGGAAATCTGGAGCTAAAGCAGGTCTCATTTCTCCTCAAACGTATTGATAAAAGCTATATTCAACATTGCTACTTAATAGAGCGTAATATTACAGTCAGCCCACTTTCGGGGCTAGTGATGCGTCATATAAGACAGTCGAATGTTCGAAGAATATGACATGCGCAGACAACGCAAGTAAAACTGGAAAACAAAAGCTCTGTGTCCTCTATGTTTTGAATGTCTGACTATTTCAGAAGAAGGGCAAATAACAACACATCATATTTCTGTGACTTTGCTGTAGTTGTGTACCTTGTTTATTAGAATGACATAAATGCAGGGCCTGAGTGCCAGGCTATCGTTAGGGCAACATTTGGAAGAAGATACACGAATTATGGTAGTTTCATAAAATCGAGATGAAATTGGTTTAAAGAAAAAGATGGGTGAAAACGAGTGAAGGTGTATCTTTAAATGTTTATGGGATAAATTGATGACATAGACGGAACATAACACAATAAATTAACATGTACCATCATTATAAATTCCTTTACTTACGATCCATCTTCATTGTAATTTACAATAATTACACATTTCACCCATTTCTCGATTCTACACACATGTTGAAATTCTTTTTACTTAAATGCACAGGTGCGGCCATAATTAAACAATACGAGTGCTTAAATGAATTCGAATGTAAATCGTACCATTTTGTCTGCAACATGCGAGAAGGGACTTTAGGAACATTTGCGTAAAGTGTCGTCTAGGATCAGCCTGCGCATTCCGCGCAGGCTAATCCGAAACGGCACTTTACGTCAACATTTGAATTTATACTACAGCGAAACAGAAAATCAAATTCGATCCGAACCTGTCGTCTCAGATCAGGCTCCACGGAGTTCCCAGGCAGATCCGAGACGACACTTTACGAAAATATCCGCAAGTCCCATTTTGGTGTGTTGCAGGTCATTTGCAATTGTGGAAATTGTTGTAAAAGTGACATTCTGTTATTATACAGTCGGTCCAAGTGCTTCTTAATGGCAGAAAAGTGACTTTTTAATGTAGGTCAAACGTTGCCAAGTCGCTCTTTCTTTTATTTACTTTTACTTAGTTTTGAAATTTCATGTTGTAAACTTTGGCCGTTACCGGGCTTTTAACCAGTTACCTGATAACAGCCGATTTCATTCTTCGTGCAAGACAGTACTGGGCTCATCATACTTAAGTCAGTTCTCAACTGACTTTAAAGTTTCATTTATCCTCGTGAGCAAAGTCGGCTACTACACGTATTGAACGGTATTATTAGCTCCACTGGCCGAAGGCCCTCGGATTTCTGTCATAGCCGTCGTGCGTCTGTACGTCCGATTTTCCGTGCATGCGTTAACTTTTATTTCAAGCATCTTCTTCTCTGAATCTAAACACGCCAATTTGATGAAACTTCACAGAAATGATCCTGCCATGGTCTTCTCAACAATTTTTGATTTCTTTAAAAATCTTGATTTCCATGGCATCAAAAGCGAAAAATATTGAAAATCTTTAAAAATCTTTTTGTCAGAAACAAACTGCAATGATGCATGATTGATGTTGATATTCAAGGCTTTTTCTGGATAGGTCATGTCTTGTCAGAGAGAATGATTCATCTTGATGCTATATAGTAGTTATGCTCACATCGGTGGAATATTAAACTTTAAGTTAGATTTCTGTCCTTCAGCCAATGAATAAACCTAGTCGTACTCGCTGACACAGTCTTTGCATTTAGGAAGATGGGAGTTTTTTTTTTTTTCGGGATGGTGGAGGGAGAGAACGGGAGCCAGGGGAGAGGGTTGTTTTCCAAGTAATGTTACTATCATACAGACTTATTATGCTGTGTGTCTTTGCAATGCCATTTAAGTGCATGATACAATAATTTTACTTGTAAAAAGAGGATAATTTTTTCATGGAACTAAGTTTAAAAACATCGCAAAAAACTGAGAGTAGCTTAACTGATTATTTCTGTATGTAATATGGTAGGAAATGTTGATGGTAAAGGAGAAAATACTGACTGACTACATGCTGTCCTTTTCCCACAAAGTTTTCAAAAGCTTTAAATGTAAAGGTCAGTAACAAGTCGATTTGTGTGGTAAAGGTTGAAAAAGCCAGGGGAGCGATACAGGGCCATCATGGCCCTCTTGTTACCGTTAATTACGCTTTGCAAATGGCAAGATCGAGTTATGCATTATTTAAATCTCATCCATCTTTTAACTTTCTTAGCACTAAATGTATGGCCTATGCAAGATGAAAAAGGTCACATGCAAAAAGAATTGAACTGGGATCGACTTCGATCGAAACATTTTACTACGTGTATATTTTCCGCATGAAAAAGGGCCATTCTACCCTAAGATTCAGTCGCTTGTTAGACTAACTTAATTATATATATTATATTTCATGTATCTATTTTTAGAAATGTTATTGGTACAGAAATGTCGTAATTTAAGCTGGGGGATTATTTCCGCGTCACTGTGAATATTTTTCTCCTGCCGTACTTTTTTTTGTTCTACTTCAGATCACTAGTTTTTAAAAGGGGCACTCGTTGACAAAATAATCAGAGGAAATATATAAATTATTTCATCAGCTAGTGGGTAATATTGGGAAATATTTGCCTCTAAAGGGAAAGGTCCGCGAAACAAACTCGTGCCTTACAGCACTGGTTACTTTCGCATACATCCCTTTATCGGCAAATATTTCCCCGTATTAACCACAAGCTGATGAAATAAACTCTACTTATGGCTCTATGTATAACTATGTAATAACTTGCATCAGAACTCCAGACAGAGGGAGTGATTTTGATTTTGAAATTAAAAATATTAATTTCTGCACCAAACCCTACGTTATGGGTACTCATTAGAATCGTCTCGTTGGGATGATTCTAATGAGTACCCACAACATAGAGCTTGAAAGAGAAATCATCGATTTAGAATACCATTACTCCCTCTTAACTGAAGCTCTGGTCCATTATAGTAAAATATAAGTATCTCATCGAGACGATTCTAATGAGTACCGACAGCATAGGGTTTCAAAGAGAAAAACAGGATATAGAATACCGTCAGTCCGTCTTATCTGGAACTTTGGTCCATTGAAGTATAATATAAGTATCTCATCGAGACTATTCTAATGAGTACCAACAGCATAGGGTTTCAAAGAGAAATAATGGATTTAGAATACCGTCACTGCTCCTTATCTCGTGCTCTTTTGTTTGTAAGCAGTTTTTACTCCCTTTTTACCGCATTTTTTTTTTTTGGTCAAATTTTTCCGACGTGGGGGTGGTGTTCCTGTGTGGCGCAGTGGTGAAGTGTAGGACTCGAGACCCACTCTTGATCCTAAGGCTGCGGCCTCGATCCCAGCCGGCTCCACAGGGCCCTTCCATGGGAGTGCCCTCAGGCAAGACACCTCAGAGGACCGGCCTAATACCGGTTAAAACTCAGAAAAACATGTATAAGTGCGCTGTGGCCGTAATATGACTGAAATATTGTTGAAAGCGGCGTAAAACACCAGTCAAACAAGCAAATTGTCTCACAGGGTCTATAGAATGTCACTTCTTTCTGTTGGAGTCTTGAAAAACGTGGAGATTTTTGTTAAGGGCAAGGTTTTTTTTAGATTTGTGTTCATTGTGTTCGTTCAAAACAATCTGTTGACATCGTTCATCATCTTAATTTGGCAAGACGGAAGGTCAAAGGTTTTCACGTCATCACCTGTTTTCATCCTTACAGTGAAATGCAAGACACCCTCACCTTATGCGGACAGCGTAGATCAAGATCAGACTGCACAGAACGTGCAGTCTGATCTTGGATCCACGCTGTCCGATAAAGGGACGTCCACCAAAAAGCAGTGCCCTATGGCTTAACCCTTACCAAACAATTCCAATTTTTCACGATCCTGAAGGGAAAGCCTTTTGAAAAATTTGTGAGTGAAGGAGAAAATGCTAGTAACTAGCATTTTCTCCTTTTGCACAAAGTCTTCTGTCTTTCCGAAAACAAACTTCAAAGTTTTGAGTCACATTAATTTTGATGTCAGCAAATACTCTAAAATTTGACGAGTCCAAAACTTTGTCGTTTAGTAAAGAGTTAAAAATCTTTTTTCCAGGAGGTTGTTAAAACACAAGATTGTTTGGGGAAAGGTTTAGAAATGGAGATATTTACTGAAAACAGAAAACACAGTTCCAGAAAAGTGCTCAACGTTTAAGTCTGAAATACGAGGTATCGTAATTAAAATTGATGTTTTTAGTATTATTACACCCCGGGAAAAAGAATGCTTTCAGGGATATACTGGAATCAGCTTTTCTGTCCGTCCGTCTGTGTACAAAATACATGTAGTAATTTTGTGTCGCAAACTCCTCCTGCACTTTACCATCAATTGTATTGAAACTTTGCACAAATATTTATCATAAATTGAAGGTTTGCAAGACGTAGTTTTGAAGTCTCAACTCCTCCTGGTCGAGGAATTTCCCGTTTAACTTGGCACTTTTTCTTTTTCTTAACATTCATGTACATGTGTATGAAATACTAGTAATTTTGTGTCGCGACTCTCTTAATAGTTTGCCTTCAATTGTATTAAAACTTTGCACGTACATTCATCATATATTGACGGTTCGCAATATGCAATTTTGAAGTTTCAACTGCTCCTGGTTGAAGAATTATCTCCTCTTTGACTTAAACATTGTTTATTTTCATTTCAAACATTACAAAGTCAAGAGTTTGTATGGATATTTGTATTGGAACTTTGCACAAACATTTATCATACATTGACGGTTTGCAAGACGTAAATTTTAAGTGTCCTCCTGGTTGAGGAATTATCTCCTTTTGGATTTTACATTATTTTATTTCAGGGTCTCTCGGACATTACAAAATCAAGCAAAAGAATTGGTCAGTTATAGCTCTTGCCTGGATATTAAGTCACATCCTGTGACATGTTCTAGTTAGAACAGCCTCATTCAGACAATAACAATGAGTACCAAACAGACAAGTTTTTGTGAAAAACCAAAACCAGTTCCCTTTTTTGCTTTAACCCTTTCCCAAATAAGCCCTGGTTTTTACATGTCTGCAGTAAAAGTCTTTTGAAAACACTATGGGAAAAGGAGAAATTGCTCGTAACGAGCAATTTCTTCTTTTCCCACAGTGTTTTCTACCCTTTTTGAGAACTTTCTGCCATTTTCTCAAAATCTAAAATTGCCGTCTGCAAACTCTTTCAGCTTGGAAGAGTCCAACATTTGTCGTTTGGGAAAGGGTTAATTCTTTATACCTGGACAACATTTTGATTTTTAAACTAAAAACAGATGCAGACGACGTGGCTCAAACATTTGGATGTGTGTACTTTGAAAGGGTAGAAAACATTGGTAGAAAAAGGAGAAAATGCTGGTTTTCTCATTTTCTCCTTTTCCTTCAATGTTTTTCACAAGCATTCTTCCGAACGGTCGTAAAAACTGGGGCTTGTTTTCTCTTTATTTACAAAATAAATATATTTTGTAAATACAGAAAAATCATTCCATTGTCTGTGCATTTGCGTGCATGTGCACTTTATTCGTCTGACAAGTTTGATTGATGTGTAGAGCTAACATCTACTGTTTACTTTTCGTAGAATATATTTTCCACAATTAACAAATGCATTTAACACTTTTGGTTAAGCATTTTAACGTATTTGTTTTGACGGTCATAACTATATATAACAAATAGAACAATCAAAGAGTCAGTCATACTGTATGTTCTCTGTAGTCTGAATTTGACTTGCTGTGACCGAAAAAGTAATAAGTTGACAAGCACTGTCAGCAAATGTTATAATGCACTTAGCATGAGCGGAGAACGTGGCCGCACTTAAACTTAAAACAAACTACAAGTTTACTGAAGTTTTATTCATGTATTACTAAGGTGACCTAACTGAAATGGCACGGAATGTAATACACTGGATATGTATTACTAAGGTGACCTAACTGAAATGGCACGGCGTGTAACACACCAGACGTGTATTACAAAGGTTACCCAACTGAAATGGCACGGCGTGTAACACACCAGACGTGTATTACAAAGGTTACCCAAGTTTAATGGTACGGCGTGTAACACACCAGACGTGTATTACAAAGGTTACCCAACTTTAATGGTACTGCATGTAACACGCCGAACATGTATTACAAAGGTTACCCAACTTTAATGGTACTGCATGTAACACGCCGGACATGTATTACAAAGGTTACCCGACATTAATGGTACTGCATGTAACACGCCGGACATGTATTACAAAGGTTACCCAACTCTAATGGCATGGCATGTAACACACCAGACGTGCATTACTAAGGTTGCCCAACTATAAAGATACAGCATATAACACCTGGTTTTATTACACAAGTTACCTAGTTTTTATGTTGTGTAGAGTGTGCACACTTGGAAAATACATGTAGGTTATACGTTTTACCAAACTCCGTCAGGTCAGTTATGTCTGTAATAAATGGCGTTTACTTGTTATAACTCGGTCGATTCCGTAACTACATCTAACAGTGTCCGTATATCAAGAATCAAGGCACAGTCAGTCACGTAATCTTATACATGGAAGCGCCTCCCCACTTGTAAATCAATTATCAACGACATAAGCCATGTGAAGTCGTTGACTGCTACCAACATGCCTTTGAAATCTGCCAATGGAATAGGTTGACTGTTATGTAAGAAATGTACGAGCTATTTGTTTTAGTAATGTTTATAGAAAAATTTGAATAGAAAATTGTGACACGTGCTTTCTTTCTTTGTAAGTGGAACCTAGAATTCTAAGAAAGATAGAGTGGTGTAGAATGCGACAAGAAATGTACCGTGTAGGTATATATATCACCCATCTTGCCGCAACACAAGTGAAGAATCTGATCAGTGAGGTACACTTTGAGTAACCATATCAAACAAAAACGTCTACAAAAAAGTCCTCTTCACATTTCCCCTTACCCAGGGAGTCATAAGATTATTCGTAGAAACATGCAACAGCTTCTTTTCCAACAATCTGTTTCAAAGATTGAAACTTGTAGGACGAAAGAAAAGTCTACTGCCATACATTAGACGATTGGCAATTGGTAGCGGGCAAACACCAGCTTAACTACAGATAAAATGCTTACATCATTGATCATAAAAACACACACTATTCGCCATAAAGAATCGCGACTTCAGAACGATTATCGAATCGTATTTCAGCTTGACAGTCCCATTATTAAGTGTGTACATATCGACTAATTGTCTACGTCATGTCACTGTGACGCTGTCATCTGTTTCACGTTTAGTGTTATATGTGTACTGTGCCATTATTGGTCTAATTATAGATTTTAAAAGGAACAGAAATAGTCAGCTAGCGTAATACAAACGTGAAATTATATCATTTTTATGATAATTGTCTTAAAGTCTTTAGCCTACAAACGTCAAATTTTAGATTTGTCCAAAACGAAAGCATTTGCAGAAAAAAAAAAGTTTTTCACAAGTGTCTAAGAATCACTCCTAGAGACGTCTTGCTTCTAAAACCTTTCCGGCAAAGGTCAAATTGCGATCCCTGTTAAGACAGTATACCGGCTTCACTCCCCCTGCCCCTGTTGCCACTTGTGCCTTGGATAACACCTTTTGCGTACCATGGCTTCTATTAAAAGAATGAGAAAAGTGGTGCTGATGCCTTTGCTCACATATATACATATAGAGGCCAATCAATATGAGAACGGTGACTTAATGTATCTACAAAGAGTATCGACACAGATCAGCCTGCACAGTTCGCGCAGGCTGACGTAGACCCAAAACCTTTTTGCCTTGGTAAATTTCTGTCTTTCTTTGGAGTAGTGCATCTCGTGATTTATCGGGTGTTATTCAAAATTAATTTTATTCAATGGATGCACGTAGTGGGACCTATTTCGAAAAGGACAGAAGACATTATAGAAAGAAGAGGAAAGTAGTGCTGATTGCTTTCATAATTGAATTAGTTAGGTTATATTCTACACTTTTTTTTTTCAAAGGGGCAAACCCTCTATCGAAATGATTATGTGGTTGAACAAAGTGCATAAAAAGTTAACGCAAAGTGACGGACTTAATCAATCAAATAAAAACCAAAATCTGCTTGTTAACTGCGTCGGTTTTTCACGCTAAAAAGTAAAAAAAAAACGCCATGTTTTCCCTAACACCATAAGCAAAATCTTTCACATATTGTTATGTTTTAGACATTCATTTTACAGAGAATTTGACTGCATTCGTCCTGTTTTACGTGTTGACTGTCTTTCATCAGGCATTTTCTTCTCAAATATATGTGAGCGCTACTCTGGCAAAAAATTGGGGTCATCATCGTACTGCATTGTACCCAGCAAAACTTATCCTTTGACAAATAGAAAATTGACTTGTAGAAAAAAAGGTTTCCGTCCATGTCAGGCAAGGGAATGACCATTGTTCAATCAATATTTTTAAGGCAATTTAAAAAGAGATATCACATTTTACTTCAACTATTTGTCCTTTCTGTAACATGGCATCGGTAGAAAATTGTCTGGAAAAAAAAAGAAAACTACTATAATCAATGTGAAAAAAACTTTTACATAACACAAAAAACAAGGGAAGTGCTGTTGTCCATTAATGTTTGTCCCTTCTGTTATCATGGACTAGTTTTTAATCGATAGAAAATTGTCTGAAAAAAAAAGAAAACTTTCATAATCCATGTGAAAAGGAACTTTTATATAATACAAAATAAAAACGCAAGGGAATGGCAGTCGTTCCATCAATGTTTTTAAAGCAATTTATATAAAGATAAATGTTTTGTCCTTTGTGTTACATGGACTAGTTTTTTGATAGGTAGAAAATTGTCTAGAAAAAAAAGAAAACTTATATACTCAATGTAAAAAAAAAAAGACATTTACATCGTACATAAAAAGGCAAAAGGATGGGTGTTGTTCTATCAATCTTTTTGAAGGAATTCATATAAAGGTTTTGGATCGGAAGAAAAATGTATGAGGAAAAAAACTTTTATAATCAATGTGAAAAGGAAATTTTACATAAAACAGAAAAGCAAGCGAATGGCTGTTGTTCCATCAATGTTTTTGAGACAATTCATATAAAGGTATCATGCCTTGTTTCAGTTTTTGGTTTCTTCTGTTACATAGTCTGGTTTTTTGATCTGTAGAAATTTGTCTGAAATAAAAATGTGAAAAGAAACTTTTACATGATACAAATAAAGTAAGGGAGCGGGTGTCGTTCCATCAATGTTTTAAGGCAATTTATATAAAGGTATCATATCTTGCTTCAAGTGTTTGTCCCTCCTGTAACATGGACTAGTTTTTTTATCAGTAGAAAATTGTTCTGCATGCTGATAACCTTTCAACAAACAATACCTTCTTCATGGATAGGACACCATAAAGGGATACTTGTAATGTCGCCTTTAATCGCCGAAAATCGTATGGACTCGGCTAAAACTCGGGTATTCCGTAATAGATGCCTGAAACCGATTTACATCCGCCGATTGATTACGGATTACCCGAGCCTTAGCCGAATCGTATACCCCCTATCTTTAAATTACCCTGGCATAGATTGTTTTTGAAAACATTGTTCGCAAAGGGGAAAATACTGGCAAAACGTATTTTCTCATTTTTCGCACAATCTTTTCTTTTTTATAAAAATGCAAATGTTATGTTTTGAGTTTTACCTTTCATTAATTTTATCTTTTGTAAAATGCTTTCATTTTGGATTGGACAATGATGAAATTTATCGTCTACTGAATTGTTAACCCCTTAACCTGACAGCAAAATTCTAATGTAGTCTATACCCAAAGCAATTGCTGACGATAAATTAAAGGGTTCTCAAATCCGCTTTAGATATGGGGGAAAAATGTGGGAAAAGGAGAAAATGCTGTTAATCAGCATTTTCTCCTTTTCCCATATTTTTCCCCCAAAGATTCCTTTTATAAGAGTCATTTAATCACACAATTATCAAATAAAGGGTTCTCCAACAGGATATGAAGTAACGGGATATAACGTATAAATTATTGTGACGCGTCGACAGCGTGCTGTTAAATACGTCATTACGTTAACGTAAGTGCTCGCTCGGGCAAGCTTATATACATACAAGTGCGGTTTACGTGCGAGTTAAATTTCCCTATTCGGTTTCACGGGTTGACATTTAGTAAAAAGAAGTGAATTTATAAACAGTTGATATTTTTTTTAATGAATAGTTAAAATAGTTTCGTGAACAACGTTATTTTTTTTTTGTTCAAGCATTTTGTGTGTGTGTGTGTGTATTTTTGTATTTTTTTTTATTTTGGGAATTTTGAGAGAGGGAGCCTAATTCATTTGGTTTGAATATTAAATAATGATCAGTTTATACAAATAAACAAAAGGATTCAGATCTAGTGAATTATAACCTGAAACATAACGGTAAATATGTTAATATGTTTCAATTCTTCTTCTCCTTCTTCTTCTTCTTCTTCTTTTTCACTTTCTTTTTCTTTTTCTTCCTTTCCTTGTTTTATCCCTCGTCTTCCTTGTCCTCGTCATCATCCTGCTTCTTCTTCTCATGCTTCTTCTTCTTTTCTTCTTCTTCTTGCCCGCCCGGGTGGCTCAGTGGTGAGCGTGTCGGACTCATGACCTGGTGGTTGTGAGTTCGATACCCGATTAAGGCGAACTTTCTTTCCGGCGTATTTTCGCCTCTCACCTCTGCTGAAGCATGTGAGAAAAGTAGTCGATGGCTTTGGAAAGAAAGTAGTGTAAGTACCGGTGTGAGAAAGCCAGGAAACACATGTGCGTCACCGACCGCCATGATATGACCTGAGCTGTTAAAGTAGCGTAAAGCCTTAATACAATCAATCAATCTTCTTCTTCTTCCTTTAAGATTATAAATAGGAAATTTTAGCGTTTAAAAATGATATTCAAAAAACTGCGTTTCAAACAAAACTTAAAATTTTGTTATCGGCTACATGTAGCTGACATAGACTAGATATTTTGTGTATCTAAGTGTTTGTTTGGTGTTTATCTTCGATTTCTATTTCTTTCTTTTTTTTAAATAAAATATCTGCCGCCAGTGCACATGTGTTTCTGGCTACTTTCTCACGTAATGTAGTTTATCGGTGTTTTCTTCAAAGAAAATTGATTGACATCATAAAAATGATGATTAATTAATTTAACGGTGTTTTACGCCGCTTTCAGCATTATTTCCGTCACATCGAGGCGACAGCTCACATATTCACGTATTTTCTGGGTATTCATCTGTGCTGGGCAAGGGCTCTGAAGCGTCTTGCCTGAGGACACTACTACGTAAAACCAAGTGGATCCAGTGAGGCTCAAGCCCAGGGCCAGTAGGTCACTAGTCATGCACTTTACGTCTGGGCCACACAGAACCCCGAATAAATCAAAGCGTGAGAACGCTGAAGTGGTATTTGTCAAGGAAGCTATTGTGTGGAATTAGTAATTTGAAAGAAAAAGAGAAATAGTATTCAAATATTGGCTTGGAAGTCAACCTACGAAGCAAATGAATACCTTTTAATATTGGTTGAAGGGAGAGTACAAAGTCAGGGTTATTCGTGTATTAGTGATCTCCCTTTGATTATTAGGAGGAGTCAGAATTAACGTCCCTTGACAGTGGGATGCATGATGGATAGAGAGAGAATCCATGTGCATATATCGAATAAAGTTAAGCTTGAACCTGAAAACATTAATTTTGACATATCTCTGGCTGTTAACATTTAATTCCCAAAATTACAAACAATTATAATTATTTCGATTTATTGTAGTGTTTATTGTAGTGTGTATTCATGGGATGAAAAAATTATGGAACCAAATGCTTTTGGAACGAAAAGGCCCTGGACCAAGCAATTGATAGGAAAATTATGTATCATTGCACCAATAAAAAGCTATGAGCGAGAGAAGCTATTTTCAATCAAAAGTTAATATTTCCACAATCGATGGCCTCACCCATTGTATTTTAATTAACATGCCATTTCCAATTACATATCGTAGTCTACCGAAAAACTCATTTGCCCGAGAAAAATAAGTACAGTCGGATTTATTTCCTCCGGTTTTGCACAAAATACGAAACTAGATACAAAAAATTCAGTATTGAACTAATAGTGGTATTGTCTTCGACAAATACCACAAAAACTAAACAGGTCTCTTTGATGCTAAGACAATTGCTTACCGCCTTCCTTTCCGAGTTTGACTAACTCTTTACCAAACGGCAAATATTATAGACTGGTCCAAACTGAAAGCATTTGCAGACGCCAAACTAAATATGATTGTAAAATTGAAATTTGGTTTGGGAAGGGAAGAAAACATCATTACCAGCATTTTCTACTTTTCCAACAATATTTTCAAAATACACTTCTACTTCAGTGTCGTCAAAATTCGTCATTCTGTGGTAAAGGGTGCACCGGAATCAGGCTGAAAATGAATGAGCCATGCTCTGGCAAAAGGGGGCTTAATGCATCTCCAAAATTGCATTGTATCAGAGAAGATATCCCCTAATCAAGCATCCTTAAAATCCACTTTTGTGTTACAAATGACTGAATCGTTGGTTAGATTGGTCCTTAGACTTGCAGAAAATTGACAGATAGCAAAAAAGTTTCGGCCCAGGTCAGCCTGCGCGAATTGCAAATTCCAACGGGAAACACGGATTATTTTTACAACTTTCATTTACATATCGGAATTACACAGACGAAGCTTAAAACATAGCCTCCGAAGAAGACATTATGGATAATGATTACATGTTTGTTATGTTGTGGACTTTAAGCGTCATTAACCATGTGCCGGTCACTTGACATTCCCACAATGCTTTTCTGAAATTTGTGGCGAAATCTATAAATAACTTAAGGAGCTGCATAGCCTTCTAAGGGAACACTATAAAAACTTTTTTTTTTTTTTGGTACTTTTATGATTATGAATTATTGACAATTTTTAATGTGTTTCCATATAAATATCAGTGATATTTATATTTTTTAATTTGGTGAGATGTAGAAAATCTAAATACCCACCTCTAAGTTCCCTTTTCACAGAGCACGGCTAGTTAATTAAGAAGCAATTCATCCGTGTGCAACAATGTGTTCACAGACATTCGTTTTTTTTTTCTAATTCTGTTTCACTACTCGTTAGCGATTTATGTAGCATAGCAGCCCAAGCAGGCTGACATGGGCCGGAACTTTTCGCTATCTTCAAACTTTTCTCCATGTCGACCCCGTGTGGTTTAATCGGGGGTATAAGAATAAACCACTGCAGTCCCGCGATCGTCACATCTTCCATTTCATCTGGCGGAACAAAAGTGACAGCATGCATGTCGTAAAAGGCGACAAAAGGGGCATCATTTTGTGTTTCGTCCATTTCTCATGTATCATGTTTGTCTTATGTTGTTGCACATGTATGTTATTTTCACCTCGCATTATTGTTTACTGAGTAAGTGCGCCCAATATGACCTAAAGTTGTCGACGGGCCTTAAAATTCTATTCATTCATTCATTCTCCATGTCAACAATTAATTCTACTTAATGATACTGCAGTTTGTTCGACAAAATGGCTTCATATGGATTCCTTATCATATGTGACCCATCAGGCAAAAAGGGACCATCTGAGTATTTTGTACACCAATTGGATGAAAATAGATCAACGAAAGTGAGGGTCAGTATAAGCTAATAATTTAAAAATGATTGTTATAACGAGGTACAATGGCCACTTTTCAAACAGAAAATGTCAGTATAGCGAAAAGTGTCAACCCTGGTCAGCTTGCGCAATTCGCGCAGTGTGATCAAATTCTAACATATTTGGCGGTTCCTAGAAGGTTCTTTTTTGCAAGATTGGTCACATATGATGACTTGAGTGGTAATCTGTGATGCATCACTGTGATGCACTAACCCCCCTTTTCTCAAGGCATGGCACATCTTCTATTCTTTTTTCACTCTTTTACAGAACTGATTCACCAAAAAGATGAATACGGCATTGCTTTTAACGTTTCTGTTTATGTATGACATACGAACATGCTATTCTCAAGGTAAGTTGACTTATATTTTTATATACTATTCAAACTTTAATAGGAGTTCAGATCGTTAAGTACTGCATTCCATTGCTAAGTGTGTTAAAATATCAAATGAAATTCGGAATGTAGAAAAATTCCCGTACTGTGTTGTCTGATCTTAATCAATATTGTCCGAAAATTCTGTCTTAACTTACAGTAACATCTTTGATCAACACTGTCATTTAACTCACTTGTTTTTCTCTTAACCTACAAGGCTTGCCACGCGCGAAAAGGGATTTTCGGACATTTGCGTAAAGTGTTGTCTCGAGACGGCACTTTATGACTATATAAGAATTTGTGCTACAGTAGACATACACAAAACAGAAAATTACAGAAAATTGCGGACTGCGCAGACTGATCCGAAACGACATTTTACACAAATGGCCGACTGCCCCTTTTTGCGTGTTAAAGGCCATTCTTATAGAGTTGAAGTTAAATTCTATTTTCAGGGCTTCTAGGAAGTTTCGTCGATTTCTTTAACGTCAATTCCCCAGATGCTTCGACTGGCGACTCCTTTAACAGTTCTGCAGATGGATTCTCAGATTTTCCACCAGATCCAGATTTCCCACCCTTTGGTCCTGATCCAGGTCCGAGTCCCGATCCCGGACTAGGTCCGGACACCGGGTTTCCACAAGACGCCGGATTTCCTGCTGATCCGCCTGCAAGCGTAAGCACAGACTCTGCATCTTCAGGAACTGGGAATCAAAACACACCAATAGATACGGGTGTACCCTCCGGTACCGAATCATCGTTGACGAAAAATCAACAAACGGTTACGGAACAATTTCCACCGACAGATGTGGGCCCTTCAGTTGGACAAGTTTCACCAGTACAAAATACACTGTCGGCCTCGGGTACTAATAACATTGGAGACAACACAAATCCTATCGATCCAGTAATTCCCGGACTGTCTGCACAGTTGACACCGCTCGATCCAGGGCTAGGTGGACTTCCCCCTCAATCTGGAAGTCCGATACCGGTCGATATCAATGCTGGAGGACTACCAGCCCAGCCAGGAAGTCCGATCCCAATGGATGTTAATGCTGTAGGACTGCCAGCTCAAACTGGAAGCCTGACACCCGTGGACCTCAATGCTGGTGGACTGCCAGCTCTGCCTGGAAGTCCAACCCAGGTTGATATCAATGCAGGCGGCCTTCCGGCGCAGCCTACAGATGTCGGTTCTAACAATTTGCCGCCATTTATAATCGATTCAGGTGACCAACAAAGCGGAACAGGGCCTTCAGGTCCAACTCAACTTGATTTTCACTTCCTACCCGTACTTCCAAGCGGGGGCAACTTTGTGAATCTAATAACAGGACAGACAAATACATTTCAGCCATCATTAGGATGGATCGGTGATCCAGGTCGACCAGCTGACATTTCAGTTGTAGGTCCTGGTAGTTCAGGACCTTTAGTAGACCCTGCCCAGATTGATACGGGCATGCCAAACCCTGACCCGCCTTTGACTACCAATGTTATCGACGTTCCTGCTGATGCTAACCTACCGCCTTCCAATCTTCCACCAGAGCCTCCAGTCGCACTACCTGTAGCACCTGTGGAAACAGCAACGCCTATCGAAACCAAGCCACCGGTACAGCATGAAGGGCCTTTCTTTGTCGATCCAATCTCTGCTTTCTTTGACACACCACCAGCTGACAACCAAGGTCCGACCCAAACCGATACAACAATTTTTGCAGATAATTCAGTGTCAGGCGTCAATCAGGATGTCACAGCAGGAAACCAAGGTGGTGCTATTAGCGGTGGTATAGCTCCAGAAATGATTTTCCCAAGCGGAAACCAAGGAGATGCCTTTGGCAGTAGCATATTTCCAGAAACAATATCCCCTGGTGGAAACCAAGAATGGGCTACTGGCGGTAGTGTATTTCCAGAAACGATTTCTCCTGGCGGAAACCAAGGAGATGCTATTGGCGGTAGTACAGTTCCAGAAACGATTCCATCCAATGTGAACCAGCCTGGCATCCTCACACTGTTTGATGTGAACGATTTATCAAGTTCGAGTCAGTCTCTAGGAAATAACAAGCCAGCAGTCCTTCCATTTGATACATCTGGAACGGGCAACCCTGTGGCGACCAACGTTGTACAACCAAAGGAAAGACTACCAGACAGTTGGGTGAAGTTGTACCCTGAGGGTAGAGAGCCGAGAAGACAGAATTTGGGTATGTGTTACATATATGTCCTGCAACACGCGAAAAGGGGCTTTTAGGCATATGCGTAAAGTGCAGTCTTGGATCAGCCTGCGCAGTCCGCGCATGCTAATCCAAAACGACACTTTCCGTTTTAATGTAATTTTCTGTTTTGCGCAAGTCTACTTAGGAGTTAAATCTAATTCAGTCGTAAAGTGCTGTCTCGGACTAGGCTGCGTGGACTTCGCAGGCTGGTCCGAAACGACACTTTACGCAGATGTACTAAATGCCCCTTTTCGCGTGTTGCAAGCCATATAAGGTTAACCCCTTCCAGCCCCATAATCGATATTAGCCCCTTTCCTGCTAAACAACAAACATGAAACTTTTATGTCGACAGTAAGAAAAAATGCAAGTGTTGCTATTTGAAAGATATTTATTTAAGGGCAAATGTATTCTTATCGGACAGTGTAGATCCGAGATTAGACTGTACATTCTGTGCAGTCTGATCTTGATCTACACTGTCCGCTAAACGTCAGCGAGTCGCGTTCACCAGTCTAAAAATTAAGGGCTTCTGATGACAGCATTAGCCAACATCAGACTGCATGAAACGTCTAGGCTGATCTTGAATCTTTGCCGCCTATTTTTTTCGTCAGACCTATATGATAAAAATAATTTGTCGCATTATGGATGAATTGAGGAGAAAGATCGTATCAAAATACCTGATAAGGTGCCATGATCTATAAACAATAGTAACACACTCTGAGTAAAATTCGATTGGAAACACTGAGGTGGACAGGGAATTTTTGTCGCCACGGAGTGTTTTTGTCGACAGGCGCGTCGAAAAAAATCGAAACATTTTACGTAATCGCTGTTTTAAAAAATGTCTGAGGTCCAAGTGAATTGTATGTTCTGCCGTCGAAATGGGTTTTTTATGAAGCTGCACCAGGCTGAGGTAAAAAGAGGCTTAATGCGTCTCCGTGACGTTTTATATCAATCAGGCCTGCAACACAGGAAAACGGGCATTCGGACATTTGCGTAAAGTGTCGTCTCGGATCAGCCTGGGCAGTCCGCGCAGGCTAATCCGAAATGACACTTACCGTTCTAATGTGATTTTCTGTTTCGCAAAAGTCTACTGTAGGACAGTATCTAATGTAGTCGTAAAGTGCCGTCTCGGATCAGCCTGCGCGGACTGCGCAGGCTGATCCGAGACGACACTTTACGCAAATGTTCGAATACTCCTTTTCCCGTGTTGCAGGCCAATTCAGGTAATCTTTTGATAATGTATCCATAAAATTCAATACGTCGAGCAACAGACAGAATCATAAGTTAGGTCCTTTGACCGGTAAAAAATTGGCCAATAACAAAATTGTTTGGTCCAAGTTAGCCTGTTTGGACGGCATTGGCTGACCTGGTGCTATACTTTTTGTAAATGCATTAAGCCCTCTTTTCACAGAGCATGGCTGGCTGTCAGTTATGTCTTATTTCCTCATTTTATGCAGTACTTTTATTTCCTATTCACTTTCTTGTTGTCAATAACTTCTTGTTTTTTCATACTGTGCAGTGCTTTTATTCTTTATGCCGTATTACTTTTTAGCAGTCACTTGTGTCTTGCTCGCCGTAAGGTGCAGTTCTTTTATTTACTATGCAGTACCACTTTCTTGCAGTCAATTACAACTTGTTGGCTTTACTAAGCAGTGCTCGTATTTACTGTGCGCGTCTACTTTGTCAACGTCAGTTACGTCTTACTTTATCACGCAGTGCTTTTATTCGTTATGCAGCACTACTTTTTTGCAGTCAATTACCACCCTCTCGCCTTACTACGCAGGATTTTTATTACTATGCGGAACTACTTTCTTGAAGTTAATTGCTCACCATACCGTGCAGTACCTTTGTTTACTGTGCAGAACTACTTTCCTGTCAAGTACGTTTTTGTTGATGTATTTTGCAGTGATTTTATTTTTTCTATTTATTTCAGCGTTTGCATCAGAATCTGCTCCGGGGGAAACAATCGAAGTTTCAGCAGCAGACAGAATTCTGTCAGATATTTCTCTTGGATCGTTCGGCAGAAACCGCGACTTACAGAGAAAGCTCCGTAAAAGGCGAAAACAACAAAGAAAACAAAAGAAACTTTTAAGACAGCGACAGAGAGAGAGACAGCAAGAACTACAGTCACAGTGGCAGCAGCCAGCGAGCCAGCAGCCGGTGAGTCAGCAGCCAGCAAGACGGCAGTCTAGGAGACAGCAAAGGAGAGGTGGAAATCAACGGAAAGGGAGACAGAATCGTCAAAGACAGAACGCTAGACTTACGGTGCCATCTGGTGGGTTTTAAGTTTGAGTAGTTGTTTTTTTCCTGAGAGAACTTTTCGTCAAGTTCACGTTCCTGTAACTGATACCGTTTTCTCTATCTTCTTCTTTGACTCCTCCTTCTTCTTCCTCCTCCACCTTAGTTTTCCTCTTTTCTTCTTTTTTTTCTAGTGATTTTTCTTCTTCTTCTTCTTCTTCTTTTTCTTCTTCTGTTTCTTCTTCTTGTTCTTCTCTTCCTCATAATTTTCTTCGTCTTCCTTTCATTGTTGCTCTTTTGTTATAAAATCTATCATTATTATCATTACTATTATCGTCATTATCGTTTCTATTATGACCGTCATTATTATTATCATTATTATTATTATTATCATCATCATTATTTCTAATAAATAACTGAGATTAGCATTAGTGATAGCGGTAGTTAAACAAATTGATTGTTTTGTTTTTAAGATTGCAATTTTCTTAACTCCAAACCTGCATAGTCCAATTCAAGGCACCTATACAGTCAGCGTAAAACGCCAAAAGATTCCAGAGAACCCAAAGTCCTATCTTGAATCTACACCGTCCGATTGGGAGATATTTTCCTACACACACACAAAAAAAGTTTGAATGTGCAATATTTGAGTTTTCAATATAAGTTGGAAAGATAGATTTCAATTTATTTGGCAGATTAAGGGATAGGTATCAAAATTCATCTAGCGTGTTTATGCCCTCGCATAACTAATGTTTTCGGGGGTAAACTGGAAACAGCCTGTCTGTCCGTGTGTCCGTCCGTGTGACTGTCTTTGTACAAAATCCTGTTAAACCGCTGGCAGGGCTATTAAGTCACGTTCAGTGACAGCTCTACTTTTTTTCTTTGGATCATGTATACTGTAATGTCAACAATAATCACAATCTGTTCACATATGCATATAAGGCAAGGCTTTTGGCGGGTTTGAGGGTATATCAGCCGAGATTGAAGCATTTAAGGAATGCTATATGAATATTGAATTTAATTCGTGTACAAAAAGTATCGACCCAGGTCAGCCTGCGCTGTTTGTGCAGGCTGACCTCGGTCGATACTTTTTTGCTTTTAATCTGGATCGAAACCTTTTTGCTTTTGGCCAATTATCAGCTTTTCAAAGGATCAGTCTGCATTATGATCTAATTAGTTTCAGATGAAATAGATTTCATGGATCGTAACTAATGCGACAGCTTTCTTGCTATAGTAGATCACAGAACTGTTTTAACCCTTTCCCAAACAATCCCTTGTTTTTACAGGTCTGGAATAGTAGCCTTTTGAAAACATTGTGGGAAAAGGAGAAAATGCTGGTAACCAGCATTTTCTCCTTTTCCCACAATGTTTTCTACCCTATCATAGACAGAAATAATCTTTTCAGCGAGAGTTGAATTGTCGTCTGCAGATGCTTTCAATTTGGTCTAGTCCAAAAGTTTGTTGTTTGGGAAACGGTTAAGTCACTTTTTCTCAGTGTGTCGCTTAAGGTAGTAGACCCTTAACATTTCTAGTACAGCACGGAATACATTTCTTTAAAGGTGATAAATACGGATTTATACTGATATACTTTTGCACATTTTTGATAGACCAGAAATTCTTTTGATGTCTGTCTTGAAATTATCTGTCTAACTAGATATCTTTTAAGTTTCAGAAAAGGGAGGTAATTATCATCTCCATTTTTTATGAGAATATAGTGGTTTTAAGTTTATAAATGATAATTCTATGAAGGGAAAAAAAGGAAAGAAGTGGTTCGGTTAAAGTAGAACAATAATGCTCATTTTTAATAATAGCAAATTTCGTATGATAATGTCATTGTGGAAATTGCTGTTTTCTTTTACGGGTTCACTACAATAATTCATTTGAAATATTTGACGCTTCAGTCTGTGTGTCTGTATTGAGCGCCCAAAAGTTTGGCTCTTTAGCTTTCTTTGTCTTGCTTGGCTGATCAGCTCTTTGTTCCCTTTTCCTAATAGAAGCAACAAGAAAACATGGGCGATACTCAAGCGAACATATGTTTGTGTTTATCCCCTATTTGCGGCGATCAAGTTTGATAAGTGAATAAAATGAGGTCAAGTTCGTACAAAATGTGCATCACCGAATGTTCACGTATGGATAAGTGTAAAATTACAGGTGAAGTATATCCGAAATATCCTGTTGAAGGTGACCGTCCGAAAGTATAGCTACTTAAAGTCTTTCCCATATGTTTTCTCGCTAAAAAGGAATGAGAATTAATAAATCCTCACTGCAATTACTTAATCGCAACCGTGCTGTTTGCAATCAGCCTCATTCCGATTTGATCAAGTGAAATTACAAAATACCTGTACCTTTGCATATATCTAACAGGGGCCGCCATTATTGCGCTTTGCCTACCCTTGAAATCTGGTACCTGACTAATTCCTACTACTTCACTGCATTGGTTGGTTACACTCTGTTGATAACAATTACGTGTAAAATTCTCTTAGGTTATATAATAACACAAATATTATTTTCTGTTTTAAAGGTTTTTTCTTCGGGAGTTATGTGTAGAAGAACGGATATGTGATGATAATTGTGCACGTGTTTCATTCTGCATGTTCACTGCATGTTTGATTTCATAATCACAAACCTCACCCCTCATCCTACCCTACTTCAACATTCGGCGGACGGCACATTCCAGATGCATGCGCAGATGTGAAGCTCGGCGCTCAACAGATATCATTGTCATTAAAATACTTTGATTTTGTCATGTCAACAATATAATTGGCCGGCAGCACGCGAAAAGGGGCATTCGGACATTTGCGTAAAGTGTCGTCTCGAATCAGCCTGCGCAGTCCGCGCAGGCTGATCCGAGACGGCACTTTATGACTACTGTACATTTTGTGCTACAATAGACTTGCGAAAAGCAGAAAATTGCTTAAAAACGGCAAATGTCGCTTCGGATAAGCTTGTGCGGACTGCGCAGGCTGATCTGAGACGACACTTTACGCAAATGTCAGAATGCCCTTTTTCGCGTGTTGCAGGCCATATTGCATATACTCTGAAAGGGGGTCTTAATTCATGAGCAAAAAGTATCGACCCAGGTCAGCCTGCGCAATCAGCGCAGGCTGACCTGAATCGAAACTTTTTACTATTGGACAACTTTTTTTTGGCATGTCAAAGGGTCATTGGACCTAATGGTTCAGTCAATTGGTATTTAAAAGGGATTTTATTGATCCCCCACTATGTGATGACAGGCTATCTATCATACATCACAGAGATATATTAATTCCCCTTTTTGCCATAGCATGTTTATATTTAAAGTTATGTAGTACTGGTATCTTCCACTCTTTACCAATGAAAAGAAAAAAGGACTTACCTTGAGTTGACGTCTGTCTTTCAGATGGTGGAAAACATTTTGGGAAGAGGAGACAATGCTGGCTACAAACATTTTCTCCTTTTTCCACGATGGTTTTTAAAGGCTTTCTCTATCATGGCCATTAAATATATTTATAGTAAAACAGGTGCGTGTAGGCCGATCTTTTTATCCTTTCTTTTCGGTAAAGACATAGAGGTGAAAGATCGAAATTTATTTCGTGCTTTCCGGTAGAATAGCAGTGAAATTAGTTTTCAATAATCCACTGTAAAATGTGCGTGACTCACAACCAGATAGAAATATGAAGTCATTTTTCTTACATTTCTAGCGCTTGAAGTAATATTGTAATGCATTGCTATGCAGAGGGGCTACGCCAAAGGAATAACTGAAAAGAATTGTCATGGATTTTGATAAAGCTCCCCCAAGACAGGGTTAAAAGCATGAAATAAATAGAATATTTGTTGTTGTTTTTTTCTGTGAAAGATCGAAATTTATTTCATCTCTTGAACACTATTGGTAATATTTTCACTCGTGGCTGCGTCACTGGTGTAAATATTACCGATGATGTTCACTCGATGAAATAAATTTCTATCTTATACCGAAAAATGGAAACAAGTAGCATCTATTTATTTCATCGAGTTAACATCAGCCAGGATTGAAAATATTACTGATGGTGTTCACGACATGAAATAAATTCCGATCTTTCACCGTAACAATTAATATTCTATTTATTTCATGTTTTTAATCCTCTCTTGGGGAACTTGATAAAAATCCTGTACTGTTCGTTTAAGTGATTTCCCATGGCGTACCCTCCTCCGCACAGCAACGCATTACAATATTACGTCAAATGCGAAAAATGCAAGGTAATATACGTCATATTTCTATCTGGCTGTGAGGTACGCTTATTCTACCTAGGTAACTAGTACGAGGGACAAATTTTGTTCGTATTCAACTGAAGAGTTAGAATATAAAAATCGATATTTTCACCGATATTTCTCGATAACCTACCAGAAAGCATGAAATAAACAATGACATTGCTGTGGTTAGACTATATAGATTATATAAATGAATACGTAAACCTAAAAAAAGTAAAAAACATTTCTATGTAGATAGTTTATCGTTCCAGGCGGAGCGTCATCTAACATAGCGCGCATGGTGTTACCTGGAACTGAAAAACCATTTGTTGGTAAACATCAACGTGGCAAGCGTAGCGTGCAAACCTGCAGCGATCTTCAGCGATCGTTAGGCCTGTGTTCACACGGTATATAGATTTTCTTCTAGATGCACTTTTAGCACAGTAGTACACATGCCATGTATTGTGCAAAGGTCTATTTTTGAAAAGCTGCTTTGGGTTTCTATTCGTTGAAAAGTGGTGTGCACATTAAGGGCAGGCTAATGCTCTACAAAAGTTTTTTTTTTTTTACTCCATGTAAACAAATGGTTTGCAAGGGTACGGTGCACCAAAGGGGCATTCTGACATTTTCGTAAAGTGTCGTCTCGGATCAATCTGCGCTTTCCGCTCAGGCTAATCTGACACGGCACCTTACGACTACATGAGATATTGTGCTACAATAAACTTGCGCAAAACAGACAATTACATAAAGGAAAGTGTGGTTTCGGAGAAGTCTGCGTGGGATGCACAGGCTGATCCGAGACGACACTTTACGCAATTGCCCGAATGCTCCTTTTCGCGTTACGCAGGCCATATAAGCTTAAAGATACACCTATATCTCTTTTCAGCCAGTTTTTAGCCATATTTTATCCCATTGCATCCTTAGTTTATCATAATGAAAACCATAAGCATCCATGTATCTTCATACGAAATGTAACTGTGTCAACAAAACAAATCTTGTAGCACAGGACATTGATTGGGTTTGAATGGTTTCTCATTATACAATGGTACGTTTGCGCATTCACACATTTACATACACTTTCATGCTTATTTTCTAATCTTGTTCCCTTTGCTATCCTCTTGTCTGAGTAAAGGTTAACAAGAATGGTAAATTTCATGTCATTATTGATATAAAATGTCGCTTGATGCCAGATGTCTCAGTTCATTTTCATGACTAATTGTGTAGAAAATTGGAAAACCGCTATTTTTTTTTTCACTATTCATTCAATACATGTAGCTTCAACTGTATAGCAGTCAAAACTAATTTTCAACTCACAATTGAAACAGTCAATATATGACGTAGTTAAAGCATTGGTTGACGTTATAAGTCAAAAACCTTAGTTCAAACGTGATGCGCGGCCACATTTCTTTGAAATGAAAAAAAAAATAAAGAAAAGAACTCTGACAATTAAAGAACTCGGTAGAGTAAAGATTGCCTTTATTTTCATATAAGATATCAAATTGTTCCATTAAAGCTTCGTTTGGCAAAGATTGTCGTCATAGACACTTATAACTCATGTCAAGAAAGTAAATAAATTTAATCAGTTTCATTTACGATTTATAAAAAACATATTTTTGCAAACACTGAAGTAACGAAAAATCTGTTTTCCCATAATTTTGATATAATAGGCTGGCAAAGGCTTTTCTAAATAAAACAGTTTTCTGTATTAATTTGATGAATTTCTCAAACAAATGTCAAAGGAATCGTTAGACTTCCAAGTAATCGAGGTCTTGTTGTAAAAGCCTTTGTTCCATTTCATGTTCTGGTTTAGATACAATGTAATCTACTTTCATGTATTGTCATAAATCAGAATGACACTTTGAGCGGCTTTGTTTATGCATAATTTGTATTTTACGTTTAGCTTTTTACTTTATGTCAGAAGGAAACGAGACATGTTCTGTGAAAGGGGGGTTTTGTGTATGGACTATACTTGAATAAAATACCAGCCTGTGCAGGCTGACCTGGGTCGAAATGTTTTGCTTTAGGTAAGTTTTTGCATGTTTAAGAACAATTCTACCTCAGTGTTCAGCCGGTTGTTACACGAAATGCATGTTATAGTCTCAAAATTATAAGATGACTCGCTCGGTACAATGCTCCACCGTAATACATTATTAGTTGTACAGTCAGATGGCAGGGGACTTGGAAACTTGTTCACGGCTGTGGTGAATCATGTTGCTCGAGCCGAAGGCGATGTCGCGATTTGATTTCATACAGCCGTGAAGAGGTTTCCAAGTCCTTTGCCACTTGGCTGTACAAATTTTTATTCAATTGCAAAGTTTTACTATTCCAAGCAATTGAAAAAAATGAGTATGCTGACGAAGAAGAATTTCCCTTCTGAGTACCCCAATTCCATGACAGCTGACGTCATTGGGAACTGACGTCATTGAAGCCTTGGTAATACGTGCTAAGATGTGCAGCTTGACTTTTAATCTTGTGTGTGTGTTGATAGTGTAGTCATGTATACGGGGCTCCCGAAAGGGAAACTGCTTTTCTGTTGGTATTGCCAGTGTATATGATATGTTCGGGGCATATTATCCATTCGGATCAGGAGAAATTTCGTTGGAGTATGATAATAAACCTCCTTTTGCCAGAACATGGCTCTGTTCAATTGGTCCATTTGGTTTTGATGTACGTACATACTGTAAAGCAATATGTTTATGTGTGATTATTTATCGAAAATGTTACTATTATTATTATCATTATTATTATAATTATTACTACCATTGTTATTATTATTATCATTGACACCACCACCATCATCATTTTCATCATCATCGATATCATTATTATTATCATTATTATTATTATTATCGGCATAATTTTTGTTGTTGTCGTTGTATTACTATTATCATAGTTATTGTTTTAAATCTTATTATTAGTTTGATGAGCTTCAATCTCCTTTTGGAAACATCATCATCATCATCATCATCATCATCAACATCATCATCATGCACAGCAGCTTCAGTACATAGCTATACATGTACACAAGAACACTGTACAAAATAGAATCGACCGACGAACTAATACATCACATAAAATATTCTCTGGTGATACTCCGGAATGCTTTGTTATTGGCATTGACTGCAGCCACTCGTGAAAATATTAACGATGAAGTTCACCAAAAAGAAAAAGAAATAGAGTTTGTTTCATCAGCTTGTGGTTAATATGGAGAAGTATTTGCTGAAAAAGTGAAAGATATACGAAAATAGCGAGTGCCGTGAGGCAAGAGTTATTTTCGCGGACCTTTCCCTTTTTAGGCAAATATTTCCCCATATTAACCTCAAGCTGATGAAATAAATTATATATTTCCTCTGATTATTTTGTCAACGAATGCCTCTCTTAAAATTAGTGATCTCAAGTCAATTAATTGGATAACCGATATTAAAAAAATAATCTCAGATATTCGGCAGAAGGAACATATTCACTGTGACGGGGAAGTAATTCCCTCAGCTTAAATTAAGACATTTCTTTACCCATAACATTTCTAAAAATAGACATATGAAATATAATATATCAGAAAAAGTACCCTCTATTTGTAAATCCAAAAGCAGATCGCACAGTCATGCAGTTTTCCCAAAAGCACCGAAGAAAATACATAATACATGTATTGGTTTCGCATTTTTTAATGATTTTAACGGAACACTTTTCAAAAGTATACCTGTACAAAACGTTTTTCTAGGGTATGAATTTTAAACTTTTCAGGACAAAAGGCGAACGAAGGACCTTCTGCAGACGGCCCATATCAACCCCGTCTGTTTCTTTCTGTTTTTTTTTTTCTGTCAAGACTAACATGAAATCTTTCGAATTTTCGGTGAACTGCAAGAGTGGCTATCAAAAAAAGTTAGATATACATTTGCTGCGTTAGATTTACGGGCTAAAATTTACTTTTATGTTATGGCCGCAGTATTGGATGATAGATCATTATGACAATTTGTTTTCATTTAAGTTTCAATAAAAATGATGCAGTGCTTTATTAGCTGTGATCAATTGAAAAAGAGATTACATATAATTGTCGGTCTGATTATGAAACAAAATGTATTTTTCTTCTACTCACAATGAATTCAACTGTGTTTATGTCGAAATAATGATATTACCTGCAAATGACATTGAACAATCTGTGTTAAAAAGGAGCTTAAACCTAAAGATGCTAACTGCGACCCATTGACCTTTTGCCGACAGTGTAGATCAAGATCAGACTGCACATTCCGTGCAGTCTGATCTTGGATCTACATTGACCGGTAAGAAGATATTATTCACCAAAACGTAACTCCACAATAGTCATATTAGATTTTTTTTTACAATCGAACGGAAAATTTCATTTCGTTTTTTGAGCAGGGTAAGAGTTAACACTTCTGCAAAAAGTACTCATCATTATTAGCTTCTGCATTCCGCAAAGACTGATATGAGTCGATACATTTGCCAGAGATAATTTTTCTGCGTGTTAAGGGCCCTAGCCTCAGTCGATTGTCGGGAAAAATGGCATAATTTTTCCATGTCTTGCTGGGTATCATGGATCTGGGAGATGCATTAAGCTTCCTTTTACTAGAACATGGTTCGAATTATTTTAAAAATAAAAAGTGTGTATGCTCCAATGTCCAATGGAAAAGTATGTGCTGCTAGTGTATCTATTCATATAATGTCTGTGTGTCATCACTGCTTGTCTACACGCACTTACACGCAATGAACTTATTTGTGTTTTACATTGTTTTCATTGTCTCATCTGCCTTTTTCCAAGTAACTTAATTGTTGTTTCTCATTTTTCTAATTTATCATGCTTTTTTGCTCTTTGTATTATAATATTTATTTCATAATAAAGACCATTTATTTCACAATGTATTGTTTGATTTTATCTACCATCACATTCACAAAGCTACAATGTTATCCTGATATTTTTCCCATTATAAATTTTTCCTATTATAAAATGAACTTGATATATTAGTTAACGTTGGAAAATGTGTTATACTTCAAACAAATGGGCCGCATTCTGACAAAACGGTGTTTAATGCATTTTTGCACCGAGCAAGTCATCAAACAAATGTGGATCTATACAATTTACGTCGTCTAACTACCATCTTCGCGAGCCAAGGTTACGATCACTACGTGGATCTTACCGTGGCTGATTGAGCCCGATTTCGAGATTCCTGCGATGCGCCTTCTATTGGATGCTGGTTATTACTCCCCTTTACATCACATATCTAAAAGCAAATGAAATATCGTTTTACAAACCGCTTAGGAATACACATGAAGCGATAAGCAGACATCCACGTGGGTTTCCATGTTTTATCTTCTATTCGAAAGGTAGAGAACTTGTTCTATTTTTATCAAAGATGAAATGCTACGAGCGATTTCATTCGTTGCAGCTAGAGCTGGCTGCATCCAATGAAAAAGCGTTTCAGTCGAACGTAAAAATCAAGCTGGATCCGCCAAGGGTAGAGTAACGTAGTGAATCGTTGGCCTTGGATTGCGAAGATGTCTAACAACCGACTGAATAGTTAGGTGGAAATTGTCCATTGGCAAGCATAAGATTTACCCAAGCAAAACTTTTCGAACCTTGCCAGCATGCGGGGACTACGTAGACTGACACGGATCGATACTTGCAGCTGATGCATCAATAGTTTTTATAACCGAGGATTGGCTGAATTGCCTCTATTGGTTAGAGAGAGCAAAAAGTGTGACTGCACAAAAGAAAGCAGTTGGGTTTCTCTTGAAAATATTTTTAAAGAAGTAAATACAATAAATGAAGGGAAAAGATGAACAAACGAATGTCAGTGGTAATATTAAGCTTGCCAAATGTGCTTTGCTTTCTCATCAGATTCCTTATTTCATTGTTTATAATATGATCGGTATGAAAAGTTACAGTAAAGGTTTTCAAAAAGTATCTAAATGCGCTCTTGAAAATAAAATCATTACACATGTCCCTTCTCCGTCTGCCAGCAAGTATATTTTAGTAAACATTCTGGCAAGTGAAGGAAATGATCGTTGTTGATGATTCTAAAAATATTTTGTTTTACAAAATTTTCTTGGGATATATTGTTGTATAGGGTATCCGGTTTCTTTTTTCACTATTTATAAATGTTCGATTTAAAAAGTTACAGTAAAGGTTGTCAAACAGTATCTTAATGCAATTTTGAAAACAAAATCATTACACATGTCACTTCTCCGTCTGCCAGCAAGCTGATTTGGGTAAACATTCTGGCAATTGAAAGAAATTATCCATGTTGATGATACTACAAGGATTTTTTTTTTCAAATTTCTTTGGAAATGTTGTTGTATTGTGTAACTTATTCATGGAAGAACGAACTGAGTTTTAGTCGTGCGGACTAACCAAAGAACGGTTATATTAAAACATTACATTGCAAATGCTGAAATAGCAACGCTCATGGCTTCTGCACCAGAATCTCTAAATGCTTTGCCAAGCAATTGGAAGTTTTACCTATACTGAGGGAATGTTGCTTTAAAGATGTCCTGGGCAAAAGAGTAGATGCAGATTTTTACTGATTTTACTACTTTATCAAAGTTTGGATTATTTCATTTGAACTGTATATGTGACCTTTCACGCAAAAAGGAACTCTCAGGGAACTGCTGATAGTATCAAACCTTGTCAGACTGCGCGAATAGCTTTAAATAATGACATATTCTGTATGAAAAATGGTCATTGAACCTTGTTGTGCAATCCTTTTTTATTTATCAACTTAAACTGACCTGAATTGTCGTTGATCTGTTTTGATCTAATTGATGTATAGAAATTCTAGATGGTCCCTTCTTGCTTCATGGGTTACATTGTACCTTCACTTTTTCTGAAAATGGAAGGGTTCTAACTTTGCCATTTGATATTGGGTTAAACAGCATTTTGAAGGACAAGTCTAACTCTTTGATTTTAAAGCCATATAGAATGACTCAAAACAACGTAATCTACAGTCGATTGGCATTTCTGATCCCCAGTCTGGCCTTTGGCTTGAAGTTCATATTAGCTTTTGTCATTGTTCGAGTTTTCAGCGATATCATTCTTTATTAAGATCATACTCCTATCATATCGCTAAAGATGAACAGTATCAGTTTAAAATAACGAATGCACCGTTTCACAAAAGTATGTCATCAAAACAAGTAGGCAATAAAACAATACCCTTATAATTATGCAAATGAGTTACTATAAATAAAAACGAAATGACCGCCTTTTACATAATATTCTTATCTTTGTTTCGCTTCATGGCGACCCATGTACTACTGCCACCCATCCTACAACCCGTTTATCATTTTACTTTGGAGCTTTCCGCTTTTATGTGAATTGTAGATTAGGATCAGTCTATTTAGAATGAGTGGTCTAAGACTTGAATACATCGTCAGACATCGTGTGCTATGGACAATGAGTTACTTTCTTCCTATACCTCTTGAAGTGGGCGCGTATCCACAAATAATCACTATTTTTTCTATTTAGGTTTTCTACCAGTGATTCAAGAGGTAACACAACCTCTGATTGGCTTAATCATTTGAATAAGTCAATTAGAAGCTATGTTTAATTTAAATTCCGAAAACTCTTAAAACTTAGACGAAGAATTTCTTCAGAATGGTTGCTTAATACGAGCTGTATTTGTCGAACTGTGAACTCCGAACAAAAAACTGCGCATGAGATCTGTCTTTTTTTGTCATAGCAGTGTTCGAACCGTGTAGTTCTCATCACTCAGGTGCTACGTGTGCCTCAATGCAGACACAGAAGACTTAAATTAAGCTTAGCGCTTTTATCTTTTCATTAAGACTCAACTCAGTTTTCATGTTTTGTTCTTATTGCTTACGAAAGTTTTGTATTTTATGCTTCTCATATTGAAACTGTTTTGGCTGGTAGACACCACGCATGAGCAAACAACTATTGAAAAAAAAACAAGAAAAAAAAAAGCGCTTCTGTTGGCAAAATCAAAAAACTTTTTCATCACAATACTATGGTTAAGGCTAGATATGTCACAATTTGTCTTTAATAACACTTCTTTTGCTTGCTCAAATTTATAGGAGAAACAAAAGTGGTCGTACAGAAGTTCGTTTTAATGTAGTCTATAAGCCGACTGAATCATGAGGTAGAATAGTCCTCGAACATGTATAAGACTTGCCAATTGCAAAAAGAAAGTTTCAACTCATGTCAGCCTACCCAGTCTGCGCAGGCGTGAGCCTGCGCAGACTGGGCAAGCTGCCATGGACAATATTATCTGCAAACACCATTTTCACATAGCATAGCTCTCACATAATTAAATATACCAAATAAAGTAAAGTTCTAACAATTATAGCATTTCTATTGTTTATTTTTCGTGGTTTGATGTCATTTTTCAAATTTGCTACGTATCTAAAGCATTTAGTGAGTTTTGTTGACTTGAAGCACAAACTTTCCTAAGCAAGAACTCAAACTTTTTACGCAATGATCCAGACTGCACAAATCCTGTAGTTTGATCCTTTATCTACACTATCTGTCACGATAAATTTGTTCCGCCAAAGAAATTGAAATTTGCAGTGATTCGATGGATGGATGGATGGATAGATATACTTTACCACGTTTTAGACCGTGCCGAACATGCTCTGTTACCATACGCTAAATTTCCACCATTATTGACCTATATTTTTCTTTTTGCTGACCTCTGTTTCTGTGTGCTGGTAATATTTCTGTGTACTGACCTCTATTTCTGTGTGCTGGTCCATATTTCTGTGAGCTGACCTCTATTTCCGTGTGCTGACCTCTGCTGACCTCTATTTCCGTGTGCTGACCTCTATTTCTGTGTGCTGGCCCATATTTCTGTGAGCTGACCTCTATTTATGTGTGCTGACCTCTATTTCCTTGTGTTGACCTCTATTTCTGTGTGCTGGCCCATACTTCTGTGAGCTGACCTCTATGTGTGCTGACCTCTATGTGTGCTGACCTCTATTTCTGTGTGCTGACCTCTATTTCTGTGTGCTGGCTCATATTTCTCTGTGCTGGCCCATATGTCTGTGTGCTGATCCATATTTCTGTGTGCTGATCCATATTTCTCTGTGCTGGCCCATTTTTCTGTGTGCTGGCCCATATTTCTGTATGCCGGCCAATATTTCTGTGTGCTGACCCATATTTCTGTGTGCTGGCCCATATTTCTGTGTGCTGGCCCACATTTCTATGCAAAATTATCTCATTAACAATGCTGCCACAAAAAGTTATTTTTCAAGGTTCAATGAATCGTAGTTTTAGCTGTGAAAAGAGGTTGAGTTGATTTATTTAGCGCTGAAAGAATTCATTGTTGGCAAATTCGTTACTTAACACTTTACCTAGAGTAGTTCGAATTGAAAGCAATCGCAGACGACAAAATAACTGTTACTCAAAAATGAAATTTGTTTTGAGAAAGGTAGAAAACATTGTAGGAAAAAGGAGAAAATGCCGGTTACCAGCACTTTATCCTTTTCCTACAATTTTCTTTCTAAATTTCTCCCCCTCAGGGTCACTTAAACTCCGACTTGTTAGGTAAAGGATTAATAATTAAGTGTTTGCACCACACTGCCCGAAAGAGAGCGATTTGGGTACATTTTTATTTTTCTTCAACGAAGACAGTAAGAGACTGCTGTAACAGTTTTTCCTTTCTTATCTCGGCGGGAGGGATAGGGGCGGGGAGGCATAAATACTCCATAAATCCTGTTTGGAACAAGTTGGCTTCTTTAAAAAGATAGCCAGGAGAGGTCAGCATCAATGTTTCTAAATAGTTTATTGACTTTCAATCTCAATATATTTTGGTACATGTAAACAAACAAGTAAAAAAGCCGCCGCGTAGAAAACTCATATGCTTTTCATAACGGTAAATTGACCTTCTTGTCGCGTTTACAAGTTGCATATTCTTGTCCAGCGGTCTCTTTCTATTTTTTAACGAAGTTCTTCTTTTTTCTGCTTGGAATATTTGCTTAATAAAAAAACTACAATTATTTGAGAGGTTATTTCAGCCATGGCAAATTACTAAATTAAATCTTTTCTCGTTGTCTGTGCATGTCATATTCTTCGAAGATTCGACTGTCTTATACGACACAGCACTAGCCCCGAAAGCGAGCTGACTGTAATATTACGCTCTATAAAGTAGCAATGTAGAAAATAGCTTTTACCAATACGTTTGAGGAGAAATGAGACCTGCTTTAGCTCCAGATTTCTCTAAACTGCTTATCATAGCTGAGTGATTTACACGAGGTAGCGTTTTATTGAGTAAACGTTAATTTTAGTTTGAAATTCAAAGTAACGGTTGTCGCGTAGGAAAGTGGTTCGGCTCTGTACCCAGGATGCCCAAATTAGATAGATGAGTATTTATAGAATGCCATCTAGCGGGATATAATGAATCTTTTCTGAAATTCGTCATTTATGAAAATAAACCACGTCTATTTCCTGTTTCGTATTTCGCTTTATTTACAAAACCATGACGAAACAGACTGTGTATCAGAACGATTACGCTAGAAGAAATAGAATTAGACAGAAAATTCTGTGGCACTCTGCCTTATAAACTCACCACTGTTGGGGAGGTATGATGACCTCTCCAATAACGAGCAACAAGTATGGTTTAGCGCACCAACAATAATCTTACACAATAAACATTCTCCTTCACAGGACTGGCCTATCCCAAGGTGGAATATCACGTGGTCTCTGACACCAAAGCTGAGACAAACCATCACCGGCGTTACAAACGCAATGTTCAAGTTTGTGATCCTTTCTCACAGCTTATGGGACTTTGCGCATCAAACGGTAGATATTTTATTCTTCGTTAAAACTTTACCGAACGACAAAATTTTAGACTGGTCAAAATTGGAAGTATTTGTAGACAACAAAATGAATGTGACTAAAGAATTGAAATTTATTTTAAGAAGATAGGAAAACATTGTGAGAAAAGGAGAAATTCCTGGTTGCCAGCACTTTCCTCTTTTCTCACAATGGTTTCAAAAGGCTTCTTTCACAGGGGTGTCAAGAGTAGGAAATGTGTCGCAAAGGGCTAATGATTGTCCTGTAGTTTTTCAACTTCTGATTGAACGAGCTTTCGTCATGACGCAATGTCCATCGTTGTTTTTTTTATAACTTTTCCCAACTCTTCTCCTCTTTGAGCATACTTAAATCAAGAATTATTCCGCCACAATCGTCTTCAAATTTATTTATGGTTTTTAATACTTTAACTCTATACAAAGCAACAAAACTGAGATATAAACAGCTATTCGAAATTATTCGCCTCCTATAGAACAGTTTCAAGTTTACCTTATGTAGGCACTATAATTAATCCTTGTTGAGACTTTTCCGAAGATTTCTTTAGAAACATTAATTATTAAATTTTGATCCTTCAAGACACAATCTAAGTTGCTTTCTTTATAAATCTATACAAACTGAACGGCGGTTTCAAATTGAACAGTTAATAAAACAAACATTCATGATCAACGGGGAATAATAATTATTATTATTATCATCATCATTATTTATATTATTATTATCACTTATTCGATAGGTATGGCACAGACACAGACCCATCTTGTGGATACAACAGAGATTCTTACCAGCAACACTGGGGCTATCGGAAACGAAGCGAAACCTTCGGTGCAAGAAAAAAAGACACCAGTCACACAAACAGGTTTTCAGAGCCACGTGATTGGTTTACATCATCTTCTTGGTCCAGTGTCAAACAGTATCCTATCTGGTTTGGCACCGATAACACCCGAAATCATGGCTGTGAAAAATCCAGTGTCGCAAATCTTTGGACAAATTCTAAACGAGGCTGGGCAAGCAGCCAACCAAGGGTTAAGAGATTTGGGAAGAATCGTGAACAATCCAGGAACAAATACACAGCCGTTATTTGAAGGACTTGCTAATGTTTTAGGGGGACAACCCATTCCTCAAATTGGCAATATTGATTTATCACCACTTGGTATACTTGGGGAGGGTGTCATGCTAAATGAAAAAGGTATTCCGGATTCTAAACCACTGGGAGAGGTGATGAAAATAAAACCACCAAAGAAACCAATGGCGAGTAAAAATAAAAGAAACAAGCCAATCGTCAACGAAGCTGGAGAAATGAAATCCGTCGATTTATCTCAATCTCTTGGTCGTAGTCCTACTGAATTTCCTTCCAATGGCGTCAATGTCATATCTGATCCCGGATTTTTTAATCTTCCTGTGAAGTTAGCTTCGCAAGTGGGACCGATTTTATCACAGTCTCTTGACTCAGTCCCCGCTGATCATGTACTTGACACCCATACAGGTATTCCAACTTTATTGCCATCGAAAACAGGACAGAAAACTAAAGGACTTGAGAAGCAGATACGAGGTACTGAGCCAATAGCTTTACCAGGTGTTAAAACACAAATGAACACAGTACTTATTAATTCTGACGTGGGTCAGCCACTTCTTAATCCATCCATCGATCTAATTCCTGGGGATTTGTCGCAGCCACTTGGTACATTCCCAGCTGATCATGTTTTGGATACCCATACTGATGTTCCAATGCTTTTGCCATCGAAACCGGAAAAGAAAAGAAAAGAAATTCAGAAGAAAATACAAGGCGGCAGTGAAAATAAAAATCCAAGCATAAAGAAGGCAGACCAAAGTCTTGGGGATTTGTCGCAGCCTTTTGGTGAATTTCCAGTTGATCACGTTTTGGATACCCATACAGGCGTTCCAATTTTGCTGCCATTGAAACTAGGAAAGGAAAGAAAAAGAATTGAGAAGAAAATACAAGGCGGCAATAAAATTAGGAATCCAAGCATAAAGGAAACAGATCAAATTCTTGGGGATTTGTCTCAGCCATTTGGCGCATTCCGAGATGGTCATGTTTTAGATACCCATACAGGCGTTCCAATGTTGCTGCCACTGAAACCAGGGAATGAAAGAAAAGGAATTCAGAAGAAAATACGAGGCGGCAATAAAATTAGGAATCCAAGCATAAAGGAAACAGACCAAATTCTTGGGGATTTGTCGCAGCCTTTTGGTGCATTCCCTGCCGATCATGTTTTGGATACCCATACAGGCGTTCCAATGTTGCTGCCATCAAAACCAGGAAAGAAAAGAAAAGGAATTCGGAAAAAAAATCGAGGCGGCAATAAAAGCAGGAATCTTAGCATAAAGGAATCAGGTCAGATGATGCCCGTCAATCTATCGCCACTTCTTGATCTTGGCCCCGATATTGGCACTCCTAGCGGCGGAATTGTCTTCTCTGGTACTGAAATTTTAAGTGACCAAATAAATATAGCTCCTGAACTCGGACCAATTCTGCCTGATGCCGATCAAATAGCGATTCAAGGTCTAAATCCAAAACAAGCTGAAAAAGGCATACACCCTGCTTTGGGGCCGCTTATTGGGGATTTATCACCGCCCATTGGTGCTGTCCCAGCAGACCATGTACTAGACACCCACACAGGTATTCCAATGTTGATACCATCGAAACCAGGAAAGAAAAATAAAGGGCTTGAAAAGCAGATACTAGGTACCGAACCTCTGGCTTTACCGGGCGGAAGTACAAAATCAATTAACACAGTACTTTCTAATTCTGACGTGAATCATCCATTTCTCAATCCACCCATCGATCAAATTCTTGGGGATTTGTCACAGCCTCTTGGTGAATTTCAAGCCGATCATATTTTGGATACCCATACAGGCGTTCCAATGCTGCTGCCGTCAAAACCGGGAAAGAAAAGGAAAGGAACCGGGAAAAGAATTAGAAACGGCAATAACAATAGGAGTCCAAGTATAAAGGGAGCTGAACAAATTCTTGGGGATTTGTCGCAGCCTCTCGGTGAATTCCCAGCCGATCATGTTTTGGATACCCATACAGGCGTTCCAATGTTGCTACCGTCAAAACCGGGAAAGAAAAGAAAAGGAACTCGGGAAAGAATTCAAGGCAGCAATAACAATAGGAGTCCAAGTATAAAGGGAGCTGAACAAATTCTTGGGGATTTGTCGCAGCCTCTTGGTGAATTTCCAGCCGATCATGTTTTGGATACCCATACAGGCGTTCCAATGTTGCTGCCGTCAAAATCGGGAAAGAAAAGAAAAGAAGCTCAGAAAAATATTCGAGGCGGTAATAACAATAGGATTCCAAGTATAAATGTAGCTGAACAAATTCTTGGGGATTTGTCGCAGCCTCTTGGTGAATTCCCAGCCGATCATGTTTTGGATACCCATACAAGCGTTCCAATGTTGCTACCGTCAAAACCGGGAAAGAAAAGAAAAGGAACTCAGGAAAAAATTCGAGGCGGCAATAACAATAGGAATCCAAGTATAAAGGGAGCTGAACAAATTCTTGGGGATTTGTCGCAGCCTCTTGGTAAATTCCCAGCCGATCAATTTTTGGATACCCATACAGGTGTTCCAATGCTGTTGCCATCGAAACCGGGAAAGAAAAGAAAAGGAACTCGGAAAAAAATTCGAGGAAGCAATAAGAATAGGAATCCAAGCGTAAAGGAAGCAGGCCAGATGATGCCCGCCAATTTATCGCCATCTATCGATCTCAGCCCCGATAGAGGCACTCCTGGCCGCGGAATTGCCTTTTCTAGTACTGATATTTTAAATGACTTAATAAACGTAGTTCCTGAACTCGGACAAATTCAATCTGATGCCGATCGAATAGCGATTCAAGGTCTCAGTCCAAATCAAATTGACAAAGGTATACAGCCTGTTCTCAGCCCGCTTATTGGGGATTCATCACCGTCCTTTGGTGCTGTCCCAACAGACCATGTACTTGATACCCATGCAGGTGCTCCAATTTTGTTGCCTTCAAGAATGAGATCGAAAAGCAAAGAACTAATGATCCAGGTAAAAGGTGACCTTAATCAAGATAAGGCAACAATGACAGACGCAGGGCAGATGAGGCCCGCCAATGTAGCGCCATTGCTTGGTCTTGATCCCACTGGAGGCATGCCGCATGGCGGCATCATGTTATCTAACCCTTCAGTTTTAAGTGACCCAATGAATGTAGCTCCAGCATTGGGGCCGATTCTATCTGATGCCGAACAATTAGCGATAACAGGAGTGAATACACAACCATTTAACGCAGGACCTGTTAATTATGAAGGAAGACAGCCAGGTGTTAACCCACTAGTTGATACAACTTCTGTGGATTCATCGCAGCCAGTCGGTGCAGTCCCAGCTGACCATTTATTAGATCCTCACACAGGTGTATTAGACACGTTGCCACTGAAGGAGGGAAAGAAAAATAAAGGACGAAGGAAACCGATGAAAGGCAGCATTAGAAGAAAAAAGCGTAATTTCAAAAAAGTGGGTCCAATGACATCAGTTGACTTGCCTCAGCAATTCGACCCCGGCCAAAATGGAGATACTTTAAATAACGGAATTCTCTTAACAGATCCTGTAATGGCAGGAACAGGAAATCTACTAGGTCCTCTTGGAGCAAATCGATTAGACCAGGTATTAAATATTCATCCAGGCGTTCAAGACACACTGCCTTCACAACAAAGGAAGAAAAAAAGAGGACGCAAAAAATCGATGAGAGGTGGCAATAAGCGAAAAAAACCTTTTATTAAAAAAGCTGGCCAGCTGAGACCCATTGATTTGTCACAGCATATTAGCCAAGGCCAAGATCATGTCAATGGCGGAAGCTTGGTATCTGGTCCAACAAACCTAGATAGTCCGACGGAATTATCTTTTAGCAACACGGCATTTCTCAATTCTGAACCCCTTACAGCAAATACAGCTGCTTTGCCAGCAGGCCATAATCATAACATGCAGAATCCCATCACTCAACCAATCATTAAAGGCCCAGCCAGCTTTGAAGGTAGACAGCTCGTCATTGGACAGCCTTCAAATGTTAATTCAATGGATTTTACACAACCTCTTGACCCAGTGCTAACCGAACAAGTATGGGGTGAACGCAACAATGGCCTGAATCCCAAAGCAAGAAGAAGAAGAAGGAAAAGAAGGAACAAGCTGATGAGTAACAGAAACCGAAAGAATCGGCGCACCAATGCGCAAAGGAGACCAGTGATGAGAGAAGTAGTACAAATGAAACCTGTAACACTACCGCAGCTTCCTCTACAAGGGTCGAGTGTGGAGATTCAAACTCCAGAGGCTTTGTTGGCTGTTCATGGACAACCTTCAGGCCATGGAGATATTAAGCTTCTAAGTACAAACGTAAACATCGAAGGGTCAAATATGCAACCTGATGTTATACATCCAGATGGCCACGTTGCTGATCACGTGACTGTATCGGTTGACCAATCCATGCCGTTGAAAAAGAGAAAGAATCCAAGAGCACTTGCAAGACAAAGACTTAAAGTAATTCAGAAACTAAGACAAAAAAATAAGCGTAGAAACCAACAGAATATGCGAGAAAAGCAACAGAATAATCGAGGAAATCAACAAAATCAGCGAGGAAATCAACAAAATCAGCGAGGAAATCGACAGAATAAGCGAAGAAACGGACCAAGAAAGGAAAAAGTGAAGGTAGCTAAAATAATGGAAACTGTTAATCTGGCAAATGGAGAGAAACTGCCTGTGACACAACCAACCACCAGACCTCCAAATTTGGACTGTTTCACCGGTATATGTATCGACTGGTCAGGGAAGAAGAAATAGACTTTTCATTCTTATGTCTTTGAGCGCCAAATAAGGAAAAGACTTGCAGCGCCATAAGCGAAAACTAGCATTTTTGTACACGGCATAGATCAAGATCAGACTGCACAGAACCTGCAGTCAGATCTTTGTTCTGTATCGTTTTTTTATACCGTCCTTAGCCAGTAAGATAAGAAAAATCTTTCTGTTTTACTCTCTACATTTGTGGGGGGGGGGGGGTCAGTGAAGCTGGCTCAACGCTCAGTAATTGACTTTCAGCTCAACACAAGCCTTCTTAAGCCTGCTCGACATTCCAGCTCAACGACCAGCTCTACAGCAAAAATAGATAGATATGTCAAAATCAAAGTCAGTTGAGCCAGCTCAACATTCCAGCTCAACCAGCAGGTCAACAGAAAAAATACATATACATTTATTTCGATCAATGTCCCTTGAGCCAACTGACATTCCAGCTCGACGGCCAGCTCAACAGTAAAATTACAGAAAATTCGTAAAATTTAGTCCGTTGAGCCATATCGACATTCCAGCTTATCCAATGCTTAACTTATGTCTGACTGTATATGTATCTTTGCTGTTCAGCTTGCTGTTGAGCTGGAATGTCGAGCTGGCTCAACTGACATTGATCGAAACATACGTATATTTTTACTGTTGAGCTGGCGGTTGAGCTGGAATGTCAAGCTGCCTCAATAGACATTGATCTAGTAATTTTGCTGTTGAGCTGGAATGTTAAGCTGGCTCAACGGACTTTGATTTTGACATTTATATGTATGTCTGCTGTTAAGCTGGCCGTTGAGCTGGATTGTCGGGCTGGCTCAACATGGCAGGTGTTGAGATGAATGTATATTACTGAGCAAACTTCATGGACACCATTTGTGGCTGAAATAACTAATTGAGTAAATTCAGTCTGTAAGAACGACCCAAAAGTGTCCAACTTTTTCAGTCTTTTTTCATTTTTCTATATGGTTTACGACACGGTCAAAAGGGACATTCGTATATTTGCGTAAAGTGCCGTCTTCGATCAGCCTGCTCAGTTCGCACAGGCTAATCCGAGACAGCACTTGACAACTACATTAGATTTTATGCCACGGTAGACTTGCGCAAAACAGAAAACTACATAAAAACGGAAAGTGCCGTCTCGGATTAGGTTTCGCATTCTGCGAAGGCTGATCCGTGACGACACTTTACGCAAATTTTCAAATGCCCTTTTTAGCGTGTTGCAGGAAATAAATTATAACACAAAAGTGGACGGTGCAGTTCAAAACAATTCAGGCGGTGCCTTCTCTTCCTCCTGATATTAATGTACATCGCCAAAGAAGCATCTACATTTGTCATAAGGTTGCATGAGACAATGAGAGGAAAGAGTTGAATGTTTCAGCTCCAAATAAAGTTGGGCTCTTTCAAAGGCTAAAATTACAATACGCTTAACCTTAAGATTAAATTTTTATTGTTAGTTGTACGGTCAGGTGGCAGGGGTCTTGAAAACTTGTTCACGGCTGTGGTCAGTCATGTCACCCCGAGCCTCTTCGCCTCGGGGCAACATGATTGACCACAGCCGTGAACAACTTTCCAAGTCCCCTGCCACCTGACCGTACAACTAATTCATTAAACTGCAAAGTTTTACAATTCCAACGTCTGTTAAGCGAATTTTTACCACTTTTTTTATTTAAAAAAAAAAATTGAGTACGCTGGCGAAGTAGAATTTCCCTTTATGAGTGCCCCAATTCAATGAAAACTGACGTCACTGGGAAGTGACATCACTGAACCTTTGTAATACGTACTAAAACGTGCAGCTTGGCGTATAATGTTGATGTAAAAACTTGATTGATGCCGCCATTTGGATGTTGTGTTGATAGTGTAGTATGTATAAGGGGGCTCCCGAAAGGGAAACTGCTTTCGCGTTGGTTTTGCCAGTGAACATGATATATACATGCATGTATGTTCATACTATCCAATCAAATCATGAAAAATTTCCTTGCTGTATAATAAGACCTCTTCTTTCTATGGTTCAAAATACAACACGCTGAACCTCAGAATTAGTTTTACGTAATAGGCTTGACCACATAACTCGGAAGATGTATATCAAATACATGTATCAAATTTTAGGTTCTGAGAACTATACCATCCGCCAAAGCCCATGTTTTTGTCTGTGGCGCTGAAAGTGCGAAACCATACATGACCCGTCATGCAAAAAGGGGCACTCTGGGAACCGCTAAAGGTCTCGACTCTGGGTTGGCACTTTTCGCTTTCATAATATTTTCTGTATGAAAAGTGGTTATTCCATCTTACTATACAATCATTTTTGAATTATCATCTTAAATTGACCTGCACCATCTTTGTTCTATTTACATCTAATTGATGTACGGAATTCCCAGATAGTTCCCTTTCATGTGACGGGTCACAAATATATAGATAATTCCGCTTTGGGTTTTAGTACTACACCATTGTCATAATATGACCGCTTTAATTTTTCGCTTTTTTATCTCTCTATCTCTTTTGTAGATGTTGTTAAATTATTTTCTTACATTGAAAATACACTTTTGTGTTTATAACCGAAATATAAAATATATTTTTACGAATAATCTCTCTCTCTCTCTCTCTCTCTCTCTCTCTCTCTCTCGTCTTATCCTCTCTCGCCCCACTCTGTCTCTCTGTCTCTCTTCCTCTCTCGCCCTTTCTCTCTCTCTGTATCTCTCTCTCATTAGTATCAAATTTCATACCCCTACCATCATTATGATGTCGAATTTCGGACACATTATGGAAAGAACTACATATTTGACGAACCTCTCCCTCTAACCTACAGTATATCGTCGGTTTACTACCAAAGCCTGGCTTCTTTCAAGCTGTAGTTACGAGGTTTAGGAAGTAAAACGGACGATATGTATGAAAGACTTTCTTGCTTTAAGACAGTGTTTATACCTTCTGAACTATAATTCGCAATTTAATAATAGTCATGCCAATAGAGAAGCAGCCAGAGAGTTTGCGCAAATAATGGTTTCTATCAGATCTACATGTTTAATGTTAGACATTACCAACGTCATGCAGCTTCAGCGTCACGAAACACTTTGAAATTTGGCATTCGTCTAAAACTGATCACCGAGGCACAAGAAATCTGTGAATGCTGGTGGCGAGTATTTTGAGAAACTTTAATTTGCTGTCGACGTGTTCAAACTGCTCTTTTAGATTCTGTTACTGCAGATTTTCGGCAATCGCTTTTACAGTCTGGCCAGAGAGAGGGAGAAAGATGGGGGAGATAGAAAAACAGAGAAAGAAACAAAGAAAAAGAGAAAGAGACAGAGAGAGGCGAGGATATACACATAAAAAAACCGTAATCGTAAGTTACACATACTTAATTTATTAAATACAAAAAGCAAATTGAAAAGAGCATGGAATACAGCCAAACTTCGTGAAAACCTCGAAAACTGGAACTAGTAAAAATTCGAATATATAGATTTATTCAAAGTATTCAAAAACATTTATGCCAAAAAAGTGTAGCAGAAATTCATACAAGCTATATGATGAACTTTATAAATCGTACTCTTAGGAAAACGATAAATATATAATGACCAAGACAGATACAGCATGTTTATTCGTACTAAAGGGTATGCTATTATTCTTACTTGCTAATCATTCACTTTTTTTCGGGGTCTAGTTGTCGAGGTTTCATTCTGCTTATATTTGTACTGTCTATATTAATCACACAAAATACATAACACTATAAAATAGGTCCTACAAGATGAGTACAACAAAATTGCTACTCACTTTTTGGAAAATGATATCGTCACTTTTAAAGTGATATCATCACTAGAGGTGATATAAATTGTAGCGATATTGCAAATTACTAAACTAATATACACATTTAACTCTGTATCAGCAAACAAAATTTTAGACTTTTCCAAACTAAAAACATTCGCAGACGACAAATTAAAATGTGGCTAAAGTTGTAATCAGTACTTTCTTCTTTTTCCTGCAACGTTTTGATTGCGTTTTTCCTGGAGCATGTTTAAATATGGGATGATTTTATTGAACCAAGGTTTTACAAATGATGAAAACAACCATTCACATAAGAAATCTACAGACATAAAAGTCATTATAACAAAAAGGCATTCACTCATATGAGCTGCAGACGATCTCTTCCAGTCCTGCAACTACCCACTTTTGAAAACATTGTCTTAATTGCTTATCAAACGATAAAAATTAAGATATGTCCAAACTGAAAGCATTTGCAGACGACAATTTCAGTGTGGATCACTTTGTTCGATTTTATCTTTGATAGAATAGAAAACTTTGTGGGAAATGGAGAAAATGCTGGTTACCAGCATTTTCTCCTTTTCCCACAATGTTTTCAAAAAGCTTCTATCCCTGGGTCGTTGAAAGTCGGCATTGAGTTGAAAAGAGTTGAGTATTTATCAAAATTTCTTCCAGGCGATTTTTTGCTTATCATCTCAAATGCTTATGAGAAAAGTGGTCAGTGACTGGAAAGAACGTTGTGTCAGTACTGGTGTGCAATAACCAGAAAACACATATGCAGTTGCACTGACCTTCGTGATATGACTTAGGCTGTTAAAACAGCGTTAAACTCAAAAACAATGAAATACGTACAAAAAGATTACGATGAATTCGTTCACTAAAACCTCTCACCCTACCCCTCCCCAACCCCCCCCCCCTCTCTCTCTCTCTCTCTCTCTCTCTCAATTAGCTTTTGACAGTCCATTTTAAGTTTTACCATACAACATGATTTTGTGCTGCTCAAGTACTACAGTGAGGTAAAAACCACATACCATACATGCATATGTATATGTATCTATCTCTAAAGATTATAATTAATTCTTTCACTAAATTCTCTCTCTCTCTCTCTATCCCGCCCCCTTCCTCTCAACTCCCCATATCTCTCTCTCTCTCTCTGTCTCTCTCTCTCTCTCTCTCTCTCTCTCTTTCTGTTAACTTTAGACTATCCACTTTCAGTTTTACCAAGCAACAAGATTTCGTACTACACACGTAACACCATGGGGTGACAGTCACATATCATATATGTATACGTATTTATACGCGAAACAAAGTGTCTTTAACAAACGTTTGCATTGTGTATACTTTGTATATGGCAACTTGGATATTTCGACCCCTTTTTCGAGATTTATCTGTCTTAAATATCTCTTGCAAAAGTCAAATATTCATCTACAAAGCAATTCAAGCATAAAGAAAAAAAAAGGACGTGTTTCATGATCTTTGTAAAGGGGGTTATATGCAAATGCAAAAGGTATCGACATAACTCGAAACCATTTTGCTATGTGTGAATTTGCTACATGTCAAAAAGGACCAGGCTACCTCATGATTCAGTCGGTTTGTCAGACAAAATTGGATTTTATGTGTCTATGAATCCCTAATTATGTATCATACATCACTGAGGTGCATTTACCCTTTCCCAAACGACAAACTTTTGGACTAGACCAAATTGAAAGCATTTGCAGACGACAATTCAACTCTTGCTGAAAAGATTATTTCTGTCCATGATCGGGTAGAAAACATTGTGGGAAAAGGAGAAAATGCTGGTTACCATTTTCTCCTTTTCCCGCAATGTTTTCAAAAGGCTACTATTCCAGACCCGTAAAATCCCGGGATTGTTTGGGAAAGGGTTAAGATAGTGGACCTGTAATAAATATCTACAGTATAAACCAGATTGAGACAGTTTTACATTTTCGCATGAATTTTCTGTCAAACAGCTCATCACGTTTCCATGCCATTTAGATTGATAAGGTAATGTAGTAAGCCAATAGAATAGTGGAGAGGGTTGCCAATAGTGACGTGGCGGATGAACACGGCTCTGTGTTCACTTTATAGTCACTGAACACGTTGACGGCTTCTATATAATAGTTCATCTCGCTAACTGGGCACGTTCCCATGTTGATTTCGATACATCGACGTAATCTGTAAAAGAGGTTTGAGAAAAAGATGTGTGTATGTGTTGTGTTTAACGCAATTTTAAATATCATTTCAGTTACTCTACGTTTACACCGTGTTTCCTACAGCCATTATAGCCCTGTTTGTCAAAAACGTTGTGTGCAGCGAGTTTTTAGTTCGTTTCAAGTTTTCTCCATTTACAAACCTTGGTCAATTCTCTTTACGGTCCCTCTAGGTATCCATGACAAGCCGTGGAGGGAACCTTACTTTTACACCATGTTCCAAACACCAAAGGCAGCCACGTTTCTGACAATTGTGAACAAAACTGGATTAACGTAATACAACGTTAAGGAACGGGATAAGCAAACTTATCAGACCATGATTGCCATGATATTGGTTTTTGGTTTGTCATGCCAGTTTTTTGACTGTCAAAAAACTTGCCACCCCACGGCAGACCTAGTATTGATGAGAAACCCAATAGAATGTAGCGGAACGGGTTGATCGTTGCATTTATCTACGACCTGATCTATATCGGTCTAGTAAGGGCCTCCACGTCCCAACTCGGATCGTCTCTGAGTCTTGTTACGGCTTGTTACGTGCTGGTAAGTTCTGATGCGATCCAGTTTGCTTTTCCCGTTTCTCTACATTGTATGACGTCAATCACGTATTGTCCACGTTTGTTAAAAGCAGGGCTGCCGTGGCTGTCGGAAACATCGTGTAAACGTACGGTAATGAAGCGACGACCTGTACCTGGATTCCTTTTTACTAGGACCTGGATCCCTTTGTACCTGTGCTTTACATAATATTCTTCTAAAACCACTGGCTGCTTTTTCATAGTAACTTTCACGAAAGCTTTTAGCAGCAATGATGGAGGAATGAATGATTTCGCAATTACTTTCATCAATCTTCTGAAAGAATTTGGCCGAGCTTAGTTAATACATATGAGCAATGCTCTCTGAGAAAGAGGCTCAATAGATCTGCGAAAAGTTTCGACCCAAGTCAGCCTGCACAGTTTGCGCAGGCTAACCTGAGCCGAAGCTTTTCGCAGTCAGAAAGGACATGCCATTTGGCTTTTCTGTATGTCGATGGACCAATCTATCTCATGATTAAGTTGGTCGTTTAACCCTTTCCCAAACAAGCCCTTGTTTTTACGTGTCTGCAGTACAAGTCTTTTGAAACACTGTGGGAAAAGGAGAAATTGCTCGTAACGAGCAATTTCTCCTTTTCCCACAGTGTTTACTGCCCCTTTCAGATATTTTTCTGCCATTGTTATGAAAGTTAAAATTGTCGTCTGCAAACTCTTTCAATTTTGAAGAGTCTAAAATTTGTCGTTTGGGAAAGGGTTAAAAAAAGTTGATATTATGGATCCATGAGTATGTGATGGCTTTATTGGTACCACTGATTACGGGAATGATTCAGGTTCCCTTGGGCAAAGCATGGTTCATAATTATACAACAACAAAAACAACAATATTAGTATTATTGTACCCGTTTCTAAGTCTCCTGCCACCTGATCGTATTGCAAATTTATTATACAGCAAAGTTTTACCATTCCAACGTTTGTTAAGCGATTTTTACCTGTTTTTTTTTTTTAGTTTTAAAAAAAAAATGAATACGCTGACGAAGTAGAATTTCCCTTCTAAGTCCCCCAATTTAATGAAAACTGACGTCACTTGGAACTGACGTCACAGAAACCTTGGTAATAGGTGCTTAAACGTGCAGCTTGGCGCATAATCTCGATGTTAATCTTGATTTACGCCGCCAATTTGGATGTTGTTTTGATAGTGTAGTAATGTTCACGAGGCTCACAAAAGGGAACTGCTTTTACGTTGGTTTTGCCAGTGTACATGATATATATGTTCGGGGCACATTTTCAAATCAGATCACGAGAAATTTCTTTGTAGTATAATATTAAAACTTACCCGCAGCTTTTATCTGCATCTGTCGTGTAAAGTCGAGCATTTTCCGCGCATTCAGAAAGGGCGTGCCATTTAGCCCGTTTGTTAATGCATACATAATCAACCTCCATGTCTGCAGAGAAAATAAAAACAAATTTTCAATCTTTACAAAATGACAAAATTTGGACATGTCCCAGTAGACCGTATTTGCAAAAAAAAGAGTGACCCATAACGCAAAAAAGCCCATCTTGGAATTCTGTACATCAATTAGATGAAAACGGATCAACGATAGTGCAGGTAAGTTTCAGTTGACAATTCAAATTCAAAAATGATTGTATAACAAGGTACAATGACCACTTTTCATACAGAAAATGTCATTAAAGCGAAAAGTGTTAACCCTGGTCAGCCTGCGCAATTCGCGCAGTCCGACCAGGGTTGACACTTTTCGCAGTGCCCAGAAAGCCCCGCAATTCGCGCAGTCTGACCAAGGTTGACATTTTTCGCAATTCCCAGAAGCTCCAATTTTTTGATCGATTGGTCACGTTTGTTTCCTTGTTACGGACTGTGTCAAAGACCAGGGCATTTACTGACAGATTTACCTTTGTCCCCATTGCAGTGATTCTCGGCATACATGGCTGCATGTAATAGATTTGTAACGTCAAAGTGTTGTTTTCCACCTGTTTGGTTAGCTGTATGTTTGTACTGCAAATAACGGTCACAATCCGGCAGTGATTTGCTAACGCACTCCAGATGACTTTTACCAGCCCTGTAAACATCGTGAAATAAAGTAAAATTTCGATCAGTAAACAGTAGCAGAAATATGATATAGAGTTTATTTCATCAGCTTGTGGAAATATTTGCCGAAATCGGGAAAGGTATGCGAAAATAATGAGTACCGTCAGGCACGAGTTATTTTCGCGGACCTTTCCCTTTTGAGGCAAATATTTTCTCATATTAACCACAAGCCAGGCCCGTCGGAAGGAAATTTCATTTGGTCCGGCCAGTTAGGCGAGCGACGAAGTCGCGAAGCCATGCTAGTGGGATCCGGGGCATGCTACCCCCGAAAAATTTTGAAAATAAGATGCTCTCTGGTGCATTCTGGCGCATTTCTTTAGGTTTATATTACGCATTTTTTTCGAAAATTGGTCCGGCCATTTTTCATTTTCGGCCGAAAATTTGGTACGGCCATGGCCGGACCAGCCGGACCGCTTCCGACGGCTTTGCAAGCTGATGAAATAAATTATGTATTATATTTCATCTGATTATTTTGTCAACGAACGCCACTTTTAAAGGCAGGGGGACGGGGGTTTCACTGTGACGGGGAAATAATTCCCCCCAGCTTAAATTACGACATTGCTTTACCCATACCATATCTAAATATAGACACGTGAAATATAATATATTGCAATAACTTTCCTGGGGTTTGCATTCTCTTCGAACTGTGTAGGAAAATATTTTTTTCCATGTAGCAAGAATCACTCGTCGTAGTTCGGCCGGTTCCGTACCCGTACCTACATCTAACCTCGTCTGCATGACAGTCATTTCTTTTTGAACTGCCAATTGCGTGATCTTATAGTTTTTTTTTTTGCTGTTTTATTTGATGGTCCTTTTCATACTGAAATTACTCTATTTAACGGACTGATACCAGTCTAAATGCCATCTAGAGGGAGGTAATGACCAGATGCCTTCATGGAAAAATATGTATATAAAGGTAACTTTGACATTACATGTATATCATTCCATACTTACCCACAAATATATGCATGGTTTGGCATTTTATTCCATGCCTTGTATTCCGCTGACGTTATCACCATCTGTTTTGTATCAATTTTACCGAGGCATTTAAATGTCGGCGCGCATTCTGCAAGAGGAAAAAGAAAAACAATATACATGTAAACCCGTAGGTTGCCAAGTGCTACTCAAGGACCCTTTGCGGGCTGTGTGGATCAAGATCAGATCGCACAGATTGCTTTCTTCTATAAATAATGTCATATTTTTTTTTCTAAGTCAAAACTTTATCATGTGTCCCAGAAAAAAACGTGTTACAAAAGAGCATGACTCCAGACCGAAGAAGGAAAATTATGGTACAAAATGTGGTACGAATTTACTGGTACGAAAAAGTTATGGCACGAATCGCCTGTAATTTAGTAAACAATATGGCTATCTCCTCAGGGACTTTTCAAAAACGAATAACAATATAGTACCGCCGCTCAAGCGGCGCCACAATATACGTAAATTGTAAAACTTTAAGTCATGAAAACCGATTGCCTGTGGTAAAAACAAACGCTCCTGGAATAGTTGCCACCTGCTTCAAAGGAAAGTAAAAAATAAAAACTGCGATAATGAATACATAGCTTCGTTGTCTGGACATGTCATATTCTTCGAGGATTCGACAATAACAATTTTACTGGCAAAAATTATTTGGAAAAAATACGATCGATTACTGCAAATCTTTGTATACAGTATCTAAAATCAACCCGGCACATAGAGTAGATGTGCATCACTTGTGCCTATTATAGTTTGAAATTCAAAGTAACGGTTGTCGCGTAGAAATATAGTCCGGTTCTGTACCCAGAATGCCCATATTAGATAGATGAATATTTTTAGAATGCCATCTGGCGGGAGATAAGGTAAAATAGCGTAAGTCATATAAATATATGTATCTAAGACAACACAAAAACAAAATGTCTACTTACTACAAAACGAGTCGGAGCTATCCACATAAAACAGGTCCTTGGCGTGAAATCCGCTCGCACCGTGCTTTAGTTCGTCCAGGAAAGTTTCGTTCTTGAATTGTGGACACATTTTGAATTTCTTAATGATACATTCTACCCGCTCTTTCTGCTGGTTTCTTGAAAGCAAAAGGGACAGAGGTAAGCGCATGTAATTATATGAACCATGCTCTGGCAAAAGGGGGCTTAATGCGTCCCTGTAATCCATGGTACCAAGCTAACCATCACCTATTTATGGATCAGTAATAGCGACTAATTTTAAGAACCGACTTAAACATAAGACGGAATGGTGTTTAGACATACAGAAAATTGACTGAGTGCGAAAAGTATCAACCAAGGTCAGCCTGCGCGGACTGCGCAGGCTGACCTGGGTCGATACTTTTCGCAAATTT